>OY754336.1:32800376-37600376 GCA_963573305.1 Pyrrhosoma nymphula | reverse complement strand
TCGAGATGAACCGACTCTTGTGCGATGTCCCGTGTTACATGCGCCGCCCCCACCCGTTTTGACTGCCAATCCGCCACCCACCTACTTTGCCTTCGACTCCTCCCGCCTTGTGTCTTTCCCCTTCCCATCACATGCCCCTGATTCTCCTTTCACGCATACCTGCGATGTTTCTGCTCCCTGAATTCGTGGCATCCGTCCCCCGCATTCTTCTCGCATCACGCCTATCCTTTCCGAATATAGAAAATGATCGCGTCGGTATTTTAATATACAGTGCACCTTCATCCCCAGCTGTAAATCCCGACCGACTAGTTCCTTGCTCTAGCTTCTTCTTTGGGCCATTTATTACCTCATGGCTAGATAAATTTTAACAAAACGTTGAAATTTAGTTTTCGTTTTTGCGAGAACAAGTGCGTCAAAGATGGACAAATGAAGACTGAAATAGCGATTTAACGTTTACAGAACTATCCATTATTAATATGTCTTTGTGGCAAATTAGATCACGATGGAAAAAATATGATTTCTCTCGATTAGGCTTACTATTACAATTGTATTGATTTGTCGCCGCACATGTGCGATAAGCGATTGATGGCCCGTGGTGACTGGAGGCCATTTAGGGCGTGGGTGAGCATTTCCGTGTGCTCCCTCTCGCGACTCCGAGGTGCCAGCGCGCAAATTTTTCATTCATTCATTAGAGTAATCTACCAGTTAGAGGTAGGTTATGATGAAAGTCAGAGAATATCCAACGAACTCTTACACGTGCCGTGCCCCTTTCACCTCTAGTACTTCTTTCTGAATCTCAGCATAAGTCCCACCTTTCTTCATCCCGTCCATAAAACCCAATCTCTTTATTCCCCTTCCCCGCCGACCCAACATCCTTCCCTCTATCACGGCCTTCAGCAAACCATCGCCCCTCATTACCCCTCCCGCCACCTACCCTATCTTCCCCTAATCTCATCTACAGATTTCCTCTCCTCGCCCACCATGTCAAGCACTTCCTCATTTGTCTTCCTTTCCGTCCAACACACCTTCTCCATCCTCCTCCATACCCACATCTCGAATGCCTTCAGCCTATTTTCGTCTTCCTTTCTCAAGGTCCACGTTTCTGCCCCATACAACGCCACACTCCATATCAAGCTCTTTACCATCCTCTTTTATAAATCCTTAGTTAGGGTTCCCGTTATCAGCTTCCTTCTATTATTGAACGCTACCTGCGCTAGCGCTATTCTCCTCCTAATGTCTTTGCTACTATGTCCTGTTTCTTCTGGCGTACTACCCAAGTAATTAAATTGTTCTAATAGCTCCAATTTGTGACTTCCTACTCTTATCACCAGCTTCGCTTTCTTTGTCCTAGAGAATCTCATTACTTTTGTTTTCTTATTATTAATCTTCATCCCGAATTTCTCGCACTGCATTTCCAATGCATCTACTGAAGTTTGCAATCCTTTTGATGACCGACTGACCAACGCCTGGTCGTCTGCGAATCTAACCGACTATATCCGCTGGCCTCCTACTTTAATTCCCACATCTAGCTCATCCCATGCCTCTCTTACCATTTCCTTAGCATAGATGTTAAAATGTAAAGGCGACAACGGGAACCCTTGCCGCACCCTGCGTCCTCAACCTGATTCACCCTCAGCTACCCTCACCGGAGCCCTCTGCCCCATATATATATGTTTCGGATGAGTCTCCTATCACGCCAATCTATTCCTATTTTCCCCAATACCTGCATTAGTTTCTCCCAGTTTACTCTGTCAAGCGCCTTTTCGAAATCCACAAAGCAAGCGAAAACATCCTGATTATACTCTATATTTCTTTTTATAAGTATCCTCATTACCGAAATCGCGTCTCTGGTGTCCCTTTCCTTCCTGAACCCAAATTGGTGATCGCATAAATAGTAGTTTGCTTTGCTCTCCAACCTTCTATTTATTATTCATAGTACAAATTTTGCCGCGTGCGAAGTTAAACTGATTGTTCTATGCTCCTCGCATTCTGGCGCTTTCTTCTTCTTCGGGATAGGTATTAATACTGTTTTCACGAAATCCTCTGGCCATACTCCTTCCTCGTAGACCCTGCGAATAAGTTCGAAAAACGATTTTCTCAACTTACTACTTAGATTATTCAGTAGCTTCGAAGGTAGGTTATCGGTTCCCACGGCTTTTCTACCCTTGACCTCTGTTAATGTATTCTCTATTTCGCTGTCAAGAAACTCTGGTCCGAGGTTATCCTAATCTATTGATCCTTCATCCTCTAGATGTAGTCTCAAGGGTCTATTCTCGCTGTCATATAGCTCCTCTACGTATTCTCTCCACCTTTCCTGGATATCTTCCTGTTCGATTAATATCTTCCCTGATTTGTCCTTAACATCTGGTATCGTTTGACCTTTTTTATCACCCGATAACAATTTCACGTTGGAGTACAAAGCGCCTACTTCCCCCTTCTCCTGCAGCTTTTCCATTTCCTCGCATTGTCCCTTCCACCAGTTTTCTTTTGCCTGATTGGTTAATCGCCAGAGTTTATTATTCAATTCCTTGTACTTCCTCTTGCCTTGTCGGTGCTCACGTTTTTCCATATCCTTCTCTCCTCCATTTTCTTTATAATTTCTTCCGTAACCCACAGCTTCTTAACCCTCTTCTTTTCCATTGTTCCTACTGTTTTCTCTGCCGCTCCTGTGATTCCTGTTTTTATAATCTCCCATCTTCTCTATATTTTTTCCATCCGCTTTACTTCGCCTATATTCTTTTTTTTTTAGCAGCTCTTGGTATTCCCTCCTTATCCACCCTTTCCATGCTTCAAGGTTCTACCTCTGTATCTTCGTACCTTTACAAAGCCTTTTGAATCTAACTTCACACTTCATCATCACCAAGTTGTGATCTGAGTCCGCATCCACCCCTGGATAGCTACGAGAGTTTTTTACGCTGTTCTTCAATCTCTGCTTTACCATTATATCATCAATTTGGTATCTTCCAGTATCACCCGGCTTTTTCCATGTGTACCTACGCCTGTGGTGATGTTTAAACTAAGTGTTTGTCACTACTAATTTATTTCTTCTACAAAATTCAACTGCCTTTTCACCACGATTATTTCTTTTTCCTAGCCCAAAACCTCCCACTTCTAATCCGTCCCTCCCACTTCTAATCCGTCCCTCCCTTCCCCAACCACTGCATTCCAGTCACCCATCACTATCAGGTTTTTATTTCTCGGCACTTCTCTAATTATTTCTTCTACTTGCTCGTACACCTCTTCCACCTTTTCCTCCCTATGGTTGCTCGTAGCCATGTATACCTGGACCAGTACGAAATTCGTCGGGCGTTCTTTTATTTCTACCACTAGTATCCTGTCGCTTACCTGTTCAATGTTTACCACCCTCAGCCCCAATTTTGTGTTCAGTACCATGCCTACCCGTTGACAATACTACGTTGACTCTCATCTCCCATTATAGATTACCCTGTAGCTATCACTCCAATAGTCCCCGCTATCCTTCCATCTCACCTCGCACAATCCCAAATCATCTATTTTTCCATTTCCTGCTTTATATTTTCAAGCCTCCGGCCCTTATCATGGTCCTTACGTTCCAAGTTCCTATTTTTACCACTGTTTTCCTCCTCTTTTTTCGCTTTTACTTCTTCTACCTCCTATCCCTTGTTTTCACCGATGATTATGCTGTGCAAGGATTTCGTGTGATGATTTCTTGCCTCCCCCACTGCCGGGAATGATACCCGCCCTAGTGGGGGGGTGGCGTCCCTTAGTAGCCAGGAATCAATTATCTGGGAATGACTTTCATATTCTATGAAGTGATAGTTGAGAGGTATTCCCTCGGCATTCAACGGTATTTTTAACGTGACACCATCACTGAACTACCTTTCGTCTGGCTCCGACCCTTCGGCATGGGTGGCATGGGTGGCCCTACCAGGAGCAATAGTACCTACTTGCTCCTGCCAGTCCAGCTCTAGGGGTTATTGGAACGTACAAGCCCTTCCACTTCGTCAAGGTTGTAGTCCAAGAAAGAGCGCAATTTTTTTGTACTCGTCTATATCAGCCAAGGTCAGTAAAAAAATGATTTTATACAATATGTGTTGGTGGAAAATGAAAAATACGTAATTATATTTGTAGTATGATTTTATATTTCTAGTAATATTTCCACGTCATCCCTCGCGCGACTCTGACGTGCTAGCGTGCTAATTTTTGTACTCGTATATGTCAGCCAAGGTTAGTCAAACTGAATTTATACAATATGCGTTGGTGGGAAATGAAAAATAGGTAATTATATTTAAAGTAAGATTTCCGCGTGATCCCTCTCGTGACTCCGATGTGCTAGCGCGCTAATTTTTATACTCGTCTATATCAGCCAACATAAGTAAAAAACTGACTTAATACAATGTGCTGGTGGAGAATGAAAAATGAGTAATTATATATTTAGTAAAGTATCAGATGTTGACCCACACTCCCCAAAACCCCTGAGAAAATAATAAAAAACACATTTCATTGGAAAGATTGTTTTATTAGCCATCGATCAGTTCCATTATGTCCGGACGTTTTGATTTTCGGGAGCGCCAGAATCACGAAAATGTTCTTCAGTTAATTATAACAGAAAATTTAAGATATTTTAGAAATGCTGAAAGCGGGAAATGGTTTGCTTTCTTCAAAGCCAAAGCATTGAACTAATAGAACTATGATTTCTAGCATAAAACATTAAGTACTTCCGGAAGAACTTTTGTAGATGAAGTACATAGAGTCAAGGCGCGTTAAGTATGTAATATGATCAGTATATTGGTTATACATTCTTTTAAGTTGAAATATGTGGAAATTGAACTTAGAACCGAAACTTTCAAGATCTAACTCAGCAAGCATTTTTTAAATTTAATTAGAGAAGAGGATTTCTAACAAGAGGCCGAGGGAGCTTTTAATCGTGGCTTGAAAACTGTCTTTTTTCCATATCTGTGGAGGATTTTTCCCATTTATCTTGTTTTATTTTACGCTTTCCCATTTTATGTGACTGCATTTACTTGGTGAAGGCTTTCTTTGGGGCGAGGCTGTTTGCATGCGGAGTGTTCTTTCTTCTTCTCCGCCGTCCTTATCTTTTGTCATAGTTTTATAATATATCTTGGAGGTATTCCTTTAAAATGGCGTATACTTTCCATCCTTCGGCCAGGAAGTTGGTTTTGTCACTAATTCTGTAGAGCCGCTGGATTAAGGTGATAAGCGCCACATTTATTTGAGCAAGAAGGTGGTGTAAACTGGCGTTGAGGCAGGTATTGTTGGAGTGTACTTCTTATACACCGCATGCCCATCATCTCGTTTTTGCTGGCTTGTACCCCGGGGCCTCTTTAGCACTTAACCATGGTGGAATACCTGGTGCTTTCACGGCGAATCTGTTGAACTAGGGCTTCTTGGGTTTCCAACCGGGTGAGATGGTCCATTGTCTCCAACGTTTCGAGGGCCGTGTCGGAACTCAAAACGTTGGAGACTACGGACCATCTCACTCTGTTGGAAACCCGAGAAGCCCTAATTCAAGTTGACCCTAGAAAGGCACACTAGGGTCCAGTGGACCCCAGCAATTTTTGTCTTTGCTGTTACTTTTGCAAATCGTGAAAAATAGGTAGAGCTCACCTCAAATGTTAATTTCTTTTAACATTTTAAGAAAATATCTTTGCGTGTGGCACAGTAATTTACCTGCTAGGTGCATCATTATAGGTCGTTAAAAATGGTCTGTGGTCCGCTGGACCCCAGTGCGCCTTTCCTGGAAATATTTTGGTCATTGTGTAAAAATTGCATCTTGATGGCTTTTTCATTTTTAACTATTTATTTATTGAATATAATTTAATTTAAACATTTTCTTGATAAAAACATATATGCATTTTCATTATAATGGGATGTGTAGTACATTCAATTATGTTTTGTGTGTTATCCATTTTTATATTATTTTCTTCAGAGTAGAAACATAGTTGTAAAATATTTTCAAAATAATAATTTCATGTGAGAGGGATTAGAGTAGTAGTATCATAGTTGTTTTCAAGTTTCTTGCAGCCTTAGACATTAGTCAGCTTTAGGAAGTTGTCTGTGAATTTTCAAATGGGTATTGATGCACCTTGTAAAAACCGCCACCCTTTTGGGGCTTGAGCCTTTCTTATACGGGCAATAAACCAGCGTTTCGGAGAGGGTGCCTGGGAATTTCCAGCTATTGGTTGGTGACGCACTACGAAATCAAATACTGATGTACACAAATGAGGGAATACAACTGCAGCGTTTAGCAATTGCAATTCCCCAGTCATATCGCGGTGATTTAGACCTTGAGGAAATGGAAGCATTTTTTGGACTAGGTATTGTGTTTTTCAGAGCTTCAGAAGACGTGCAACACTAATTTCTATGAACTCTGGTCTGCTGAGTTTGGATCTATTCTGTACAGATGTATCTACTATGTTTCTGAAGCGATTCCGGTTCCTGACATCAACACTGCGTTCTGAAGATAAAAACACGAGATCGCAGCGCAGGAAAGTTCATAAGTTTTCACCGCTTTGCAAAATTTGGGAATGCATTGTAGAGAATTTCAAGAAATATTACACGCCCCATGAATACTACAATGTTGACGAACAGCTCCTTGGGTTTCGGGGTCGTTACTCATTTCGCATATGTGAAAGAAAAGCCAGATAATTACGGCATAAAATTGTTATGTTGAATGATGCGAGAAAGGTTTACATAGTCCATGCTTCTTCTTACGTAGGAAAATAGTTCCTGACGTGGGTGAAACAGTTTCAACATACTATGTCAAGACATTTTCATCAATAACTCATGGAAAAACTATAAATATTACGTGTGACAACTGGTTCACTTCTTTGGAGCTTGTGAAGAAGATGCTGATGGATTTTTCAATCACGATCGTGGGGACTATTCGCAAAAATAAGCGTAAAATTCCAACGAGTTTTACCAAAAGTGCACCTGTTGGATCTTCACGATTTGCCTTCAACCTTGATATAACTCTGTGTCGTGCGCACCTGAATGAAATAAAATTGTGGTTTTAATGACGAAGTATATCTTGATCCTCGTGACAACATGATAAGTGACAACACTTATGTGAAGCAGCGGTGTGAAAGTACCTTTCAAGTTGCTTTCATGATTATTTTTAAAATATCTTTTTACTTTGTTATTTTTCTCTAAGTGTTTTTGCTGGCACCATTAATGGATATTGTACGTAAACATTACCTATTTATTTTACTCTGACCCTATCATGTAGTTTGCTCTGTTAATAGCATAAATTTAAAACAAAATATGAGTGCCAAAAGAGGGTCACTGTTTTGAGCTCCGGTGCAATAACGCATGTCTACTTCATTATGCACTTCCTGGCGTGGGCGTCCTCTACGGGAAGCAGCTGGATGTTGTGACCGATATCACTCATCAACTTCGTCCTCGTTTTACTTCCCATTTTTTAGGTGATTTCTAGAATAATGAAACTCATTCGCATAATGCTTGACACCTCTCTAACATTTTGGATGGGAGCAGGCTTCACTTCGTGAGATCACTTATGTGGATGGATTCATAACGGGAATGGATCACTCTTTGTTCTTGCTCACTAATTTGGTGTGAAAGGCAATATCGGTGCTGGGAATTGAACGCATTCCTTTTCAGCCTTTGTTCACAAAGCGAGTGTGCAGTTATTCGGTAAAATTAGAATACCTATATCTAGTTGAGATTTACTAGCGTGGAGCATGATCGGAGCAATAAAGAAAACTGAACAGCGCGACTAAACATTGGTAAGTTAAGCGATTTTATCAGCTTCTTCTAAATATCAACGTAAATTTATAAATGCGCGAAAGATTGAGTGATATTTTTCATGTGCTAATGGTTGATTTCCAATGAGAAAGCCCACATTTTGAGTCTCCCTTAAATTTAACAAATTTACAACAGAAGAATTAGGGTGGTGGTTTTTTTCCGAAATTAGAGTGACTTAGGAATCCGTAGGCTGACAATTATCGATTTATTGAGAAAGCATTTAAGATTAAATAATGTACGACCAGTCATAACCGTGAGTCAGGGGTTAAGTATAAATCAGCTGGCTCAAGATGCACGTTTCTCCAGGCTGAAAAACCATCATTTAGGAAATAACGTCATTTTATAAATCCTCTATAACGGTACTTTTCATTTTTGCGTACTTTGACGGCATCATGGAGATGTTGGCACGCGCTCCGCTGCACATTCTATGCAACGCTGGGTGTCACGTGGGTTGCGTCCCACACCCTGCCTGGTTTTAATTTTTTTGTTTGAAAATGGTGTTTAGAAAAGATTATACTTTTGCAGTATATTATAAAATGTGAATTAAATGCATAAAGAATTTGTGTCTTTTCTGAAGTTTTAGAAGGAAATTTATGCCCCCAGGTGGAAAATGGCTTCGTAAGGACGAAACCATCAGTTAAAATTGTACCACTGCTAGTAATTTAAAGTTATTTTAAGGATGTAGTTCATTGTAAATCAGTGCCTACCATATGCACAATTGTGGCGTCAAGTGAACGTTAGCGTACAAATTTCATTTTTTTTAAGTTTTTACCCAAATTTTTAAATGTTGGCACCATCCTACTGAGACATTCTTTTATCTCCGTTAAATCAAGTAAATACTGTAGTTTTCAATTCTGTTAGTCGTAGTTAATTTTGAAATTATTGGCACCGGCATATTTCTGTCATTGATTTGTGTGTTGTTACTTTTCGAAAAACAAATGAATTTCATAATTTCTGATTTAGGGGAAGATAAAGGCCGTGGTGTCGTTATCAGTTTAAACGTTTTCCATATTTAAGGGAAGGGCACATGCGATACCTAATATGCTTGCTTATATTTAGAGACTGTAAATGTGTTTGTATAAATTATTTTGGCCTAATTTCAAAGGAATCTCACAATTAATTGTTAAAAGACCTCGTCACATGTCTTTCAAGGCGATTGGGAGAATGGCACTGGTAGTCATGGGCGACTTATGCATTCGCACACAGATAGAGCGAAGTTATGTTGGAAAATTATTTTTTTTGAGATATTACGCTTTTGAATATATATTTATGAAATTTTAGTAAAATAAATTCTTTACGTGGCTTTGTAAAGAACTTAAGTTGTCTATGCGAAATTTATCACCTATTTTCAATGGCTTGCGCGTTTTTTACCCTCTTTCGTTTCTTAAGTATTAGTAATTTCGTCCATTTTAAAATTCCTCAGCCATGTGCTATCAATTTATATTTTCCCAGTGAATTAGTTTAAGATGCCTCATACTCCTCAAAGAATTGTAAAAATATAGATTACCTGTCATTATCGTGACAAAAATTCCAAGCAGATTTCTTATTTTGTCTCTAAATTTTAATCTGAGAGGCATTCAAGTATGTCACTCACCGTAACTGTCTCGACGTTTCACTGATGTTTCTTTTTTTAATTTCGTCATTGACTGCCGATGCTCCTAGGTTATTATAGTTACTACTCATTCAGAGCTGGGTCATCAAGGCTCCATCCCTATTTTCCGAATGACTGAAGAACGAAAGATTTTTTCACAAAGCTTAATCTCTCTGGAAGCTACTGCTTTAAAAACTTTCCTGCGTTAAAGAACTACGTCATGGTTAAATATTAAGAAATGCAAAAATTCAGAATGCACTTACGCTTAGCATCATAAAACTTTTATTTCATATTCTTCCAATCTCTAATACGCTTCCATTATTTGATATCTTGAAACAATGTCAAGTCCCTGCCTTCTTCTTTCTCCGTGACAAACTAGGATCAATCATACTGCTGAAAAAAATCACGGAAATACAATGTGTAGATGCATAAGTAATGCATTTCTCAATTCTTAGCTCCACTTGAACATTATAGCTTCTTTTACAACGGCGATTTTAAGTTCTACCGAATAAGTGCTATTTTGGGTAATTCCAGCCTATAGTATCTTAACACCAACGAGAGTGTTACAACACCACACCATATTCATGGCATAATCCTGCCAAATAGATCAAATTTAATAGAAAATTGTATTTTAAATCATTTATCACACGTATTAGCCAGCCAAATCAATAAGAACCATGCTTAATTTTTCTTGACGAAATTAAACGACAGAAAAAAGTATGCTATAGTCTAAGCTACAAATGATAAGTACGTGACTCAATGCTTAATCTAATGGGAAGATAAGTGACCTCCAAAGTTGTTTGTTGCTTCAAAAATCTTGGTTTTGTACATCCTATATAAACTTAGCATTGTTTATACTGTGCAGGCAAACATCATAAATGAATGCTGTGAATGATTTACTACTGTTATTTGCTATAGCCTATATACACATTTCATTTACTGGAATGCATGTGATTCTACGTTTCTTCGGCATTGTTCAGCATTTTTCAATAACTTTCTCTTATTTACACGCAATAGCCACGGGAACAGAATCTTTTTGCCTTCAATATCAGCATTCGAGGCCGTATGATTAATTTTGGTGGCAAAGCGCTGGAATAATGTCGCAAATCCTTTCATTTCACCACTATATCTCCACCATCCTCCATGTACGCCTATCACTTTCCCTCATTCCTTGAACATGTCTTATTTCATTAACCCTTTGGAATCTCTACCTTCATATGCCTATCCTATCTTCACATCTTCTCTAAGTTTTCCAGCCTTTCCATCTTGCCTAACATCTTCCATGTCATCAGAGATGAACTTTGAATTCATTGACGGAGACATCGTATGAAAACAGGTTGCTTTCAGCTACCCTCTTCATACAAGAAACGAAAATTGAGACGAAACCGCCATCTCCTGCTGCCTTAACGCTCCACGAAATTACATCCTGTACCACATGTATCTCAATATTCTCCACCAACTCTCCTCTGCCTGCGAGTTTTGTCTTGGTTCGTCTTCTCGAATTACCTGTTCGCATTCAGCTTTCAGAGAAGTTCCTCAATTCTTGCTCCACTTCCCATGCACATTTGTTATGATTTCCTCTCTCTAAAACAACCTCCTAAAGTCGTTTTACCAGTTCTTGGTTTTATTGTTACTTCTTTTACTTTCTATCATTTAAGTCCGTTCAAATTTGGGAAAAATATGACTAAAAACGGATTCTTTCAATAAGTAGGAATGTCTCAGCCTTAACGATGTAGAAATTCCTTTTGAACTGAGAGATAACAACTTGGCCTCTTTCCACTAATTATTAAACCACCTGCACCTGAAGCTTTGCACCAAAAGATGACGGCTTTGCACTAAAAGATTACGGCTTTGCATAGAAACAAGTTATGCATTGTAACTTCTTTATTTCAAAACCAGTGGAATGATCAAAGTATTTTTCTCTCTCGGGATTGGTTCAAACAATATATTTACGTATAGTGTAGCTATGATGATGTATATATCTGGAAGAAGAAAAAAACAGCGGTAAATATGCGTTTGATATTGAAAAAAGTGTCGAGTAAATAAAAACATTAAAAAAACATGTTTTTCAATTTGTTTTTTTTTCGTGAAATTTATTGAAAGTGCTGAGGAAAACGTTAACATTACCTTGGAAGATAGATTGGTGAATATGAATGCTATATTATAATAAAATGGATTGTTATATAAATAATAAGATGACATTAAGGTTTAAATTTTGCGCTAGACAATTTACGTTAAGGCTTGGGGGAACGTTATCCAAGAGAAAATCAATACTGGCACAATTAAGAAAATGCTCTTTTCTACAAAAAAAGAAAATACACTCTTAAACCAGGCCTACAACTGTGAATTATTTTGTCTGAACTTCATTCAAGCACACAAAATTCCCCGACCTGGGCATTTTTTGAGCTATTAAGTTAAAATAGCTATAATTCACGTAATTCTAAACGTGTTTTTCCGATAAATTCTCTATACTTATTAAAATTCAAGTTATACATCAGGTTTGACTCTGAATGGAGATTTGTAAATGTAACACATTGTGAAAATAATAGTTTTTACTACGAAACCAGTGAAGATATTTCTTCGTGCTATAAAATTCATAGGGTTTATTGCTTTGAATATTTTGTTTTAACCCTGTATCATTGCGTACCCATTTTGCGGACAGCTGAGAAACTAGCATCGGAAATAAGTACTGCTGCTCTGACGGAATTCGATGTGTATCTTAGAAAAGGTGATTTGATGTATTTTATACTGCGAGACCTTAGCCCTCAGTCTTACTGATATTCAATTCTCGGCATTAATATGTTGCCTTTTGATTCGTTGGGACGTTCCTAGTCGTCTATATAGTTCATCTATGGATTGTATTGCTGACAATTGCTTTCACCGTAACAATCTAAATGCAGAATTAACCAACCTTCGCTGAGTTCCTGTTTCAATTCTCTTTCATACTCACTCTTTCCACATAATTTCTTCTCTCCATTGTTTTCGTATATTGTATCCTTAATTTTCACATCGATGTATTCACTTTTCATGCTGCATGTATTGTTTTACTTGTACCACCGAAGAGGTGATTATTCAGTGAACTGTGAACATAGCCTCTTTATAATATTATTCTCTCTCTATCTTTCTCTCTCTACCAACTAGACATAATTCTCAATGATAACTTGTCATGGAACAATCATATTTTAAATATTTCAAATAAAATAAATAGTACGCCTTACAAAATTACGGTGAATGAAAACGTGCTGCCGTTAAATACTCGGCAACATCTAGCTAAATCACTAATCTTTCCTGATTTTGATTGCTTTTGTCTCGTCTATAACGATTTAACGGTTGAGCAGAACCTTATGCTACAGCGTCTCCTAAATTCAAGCGTTTGGTACGTTTTTAATCTTCGCCAAGATGAGCACCTCACGCTCTATTAGGAAAAAAATGGATGGTTTAATACCAGCTCACGTCGTAAATACCTACTTGGAACATTTCTTTTGTCTATTTTGGCCTACAAGAAAACTTCCTACCTAATTGTTAAGCTTCATAAATGAACTACTAATCTTGCAATGGTTACTAGAACAGAAATTAGTAGTCTTCTACTTCCAACCCACCGAACCACTGTCTTTCACAAGTCGTTTGTCGTGGCATTCTGAAAACTTTGGAATTCTATTTCAATTGATTTGAGGAAATCTCGTTCGTTGGAAATTTTTAAATCTAAACTGAATGGAATATTTTTGAAAGAGAGTTATCCTGGATAGTTTAGCCTGTTCAGTATTATATTCTCATTGCTAATTTTTTTCTAGATAAAAATTGTTTTTTTTTTATGGTCCATTCATGTTTTTTTGTTTTAACTATTTTAAATGTATGTATTTTCAAATATAATATATATTGTAACCTTAGAGGTTTTTACCTTTCATTTATCTTGTATAATTTCTATACCTATCTTGGAATTCAATTGAATCACAAGTACAGTTATTGATTTTCAATGAGGGTAGTTGTTTTTTCTTTCTTTGTTATAAAGCTCCAATTATTTCCTGATTGGAACAAAATAATTTTTCAATTTGTTAATTACCTTGCTGCTATTTCATTTTATCTTACTGTTGCTCTAAGGGACTTGTCCTAGGGTATAAAAAAGGTTTATTCTATTCTTTTCTATTCTCTCAGCTCTATGTACGCCCTTCTTGCTTCTCAACGTTGCCTCCTCTTCTTGCTTTCGCCACGCTACTATCAGCACTGGATTTCTTTTAAGGCTCGCTACGCATGAGTCTTTAACCTTTCACCCCTTTTCCAACTTGGTTCTCCACCCCCCGGCAGCCTGTGCTCTCTTCCGTCGTCACTCATTATCTCTCCTTTATTTACAATACTTTCACTTTTTAATATTCGGGAGCGAGTGATGGAGTGCGTGAAAGAGGTCGAGGGAAAGGAAGTAGGCTTACACGAGTCACTTTGCTCTCGAGTATAATTTAATGTCTCACCGAAAACGGACTATTTTTCTCAAGCTGCAACTACATATCTGTCGACTTATATGACCGGCTAAATGCCGTGGGTGAAATGAAAGACTCTTTGTTAGATTTCATTCACGTTACCCTTTTTTATATTCGTGTTATCGTTTTATTTCAACGTGATAAATACAAAAAAGTAGTGTTATCTAAGGACAAATGGTGTAAAATTTCCGTCAATTTTGATGGTCAGGTTTTTTTTATATTTTTTTCCAGGAAAAATGTGACATTTTGGGTAAAAATTCCTAGCATTTCTAAAATAAATTATAATCGTACTGCTTGGAAAATAAGCATAAAAATATTTCCATAATTTGGCAGGAAGACCATTTCAGATGGCAGTTTTGCAAAAACACAATGGCTATTAATAAATTGAATCAATCCGGTAATCCTGAATAACCGTATGACATGGAAACCAAATATGGATTTTAAAAAAATATACTTGGCAGAAATAGACTAAATTTAGGTTGAGTCGGTACGTTTCTGCTTGCTTTGTGGATATGAAATAAGTTTTTGCCTGAGTTAATTGGGAAACACGAATGAAGATATTGATGAAAATATGAATGGTTTGGCGGGATACAAGACTCATCTACAACTTGTGTATGGCCCACAGGGAACGGGTGAGGGTGGTGGTGTGAGTATCAGGATGGGCTAAGAATACTTCGTCGCGGGTTAAGACAAAGCTACCCGGTGTCGCTATGACTTTCTAAAATGTAGGCCCAGGAAATGATAAGAGAGGCTTGTGAGGAGCTAGATGTAGGAAGAAAAGTAGGAAAGCTGATAAAGTCGGACAGACACACGGATTTCGAGGCGCTGGTTGGTCGATCAACCAAGGGATTGCAAACTTTGATAGTTAAAAGAGAAAATCAGTACCTACAGAAAGTAGGGAATAAAGAATAAACAAGGAAAAAAATTAAAAATATTTTCTAGGGTAAAGAAGTAGTTGCTGGTCATAAAGGTAGGCGGGCACACTCTGGAGCAAATAGGGAATTTAATGTGATTAATTTGGTAGTACGCTGGAAAGAAATGGGCATATTAGAGAAGACATAAGAAGGATAATTGCGCTTGCGAAAGACGCGTGTAGCGGTAGTAGTGAGCTGATGATAGGAACCTTGTATAAAGATGCAAATATAGGGGTGCCAAAAGGTTTAAAATAATTTGTGGCGTTGTATGGTGCATAAACGTGGACTTCACGAAAAGGGGACAAGAATAATCTTCTGGCTTGTGAGATGTAGGTATGAAGGTGAATGGAGAAAGTGCGGTGTATAAAAGACAAACTAGGACGTGCTTGGTAAGGTGGGTGTGGAAAGTAAAATTCTGTAGGAGATTAGGATGGGGCAAAGTTGGTGATTCTAACAGGTAAGATCAGTGCTGGATTAGGAATAAGACAAAGTAGACAGTTGCCTATGGGCCTCGAGGATTTGGGGCTCCCTGAGGAGCCCCGGAAATTTTTCCCCTTTCTTCTCCTGCGACTTGTTTATTAACGTGAGCATGTACTGCCTACAGGCCCCTAGTGTGTTAATCTGTTACTGGGTGTAATGTTAGTCGAAGGGATGGTGATTCATCATTACTGAAGACTATGCTGTAGGGAAGGATATTGGGTAAGCAGGGAAGGAGTAGAAAGAGAATGGACCTAATGGATAAGATGAAGAGAGGTGGGACGTATGCTAAAATGAAGAATAACATTGTGTAAGCAGAAAGAGGTCTGATTAAGTAAAAACCCATTGGATTTTTACTCTCTTTCATTTAAACCTACCTTAACCGGTAAATAACCTCAGTATTAATGCAAGAGAGCAGTGGAGGAAGCAGACTTCTGAATTAGATGAAGATATTGGTAATTGTTGTTTCGATATGATGGATGGAGAAATTTCAAAGGATTCAGTATCATCAGCTTCACCTAAAATAAAAAATGCCTTAATAATTGTTTTACATTTGCCTTGAAACCGAAGAACAAAAGATGAAGCATGATTATCTAAATAATATCTACATATTATATTTTATGTAGGTAGTTGCAATTTTTTTGCATTTATTATAATTCAAGAAACATGAAATCAGCTTATATTATCTTAACTGACGAGCACACTAGCATTGTGCTCTTGCACAATGGGTTATTTTGCTGAAGAGCTTAATTTATCGATGAGTAGTATCATAAGGTTAGCGTTAATGTCTTCAAAGGAAAGTAGGAAATGGTCGAGTGCTTACTCGTAGACATGGTGACCACCAATTGATGCCATTTTGCAAAAAAAGGAATGGTAGGTATATAGATATTGATAAGAATTAATAGATATTGTCTGTTAAGGGAATGGAAGATGGGTGGAGGGAAATTAGGTATCGGCATTGGCCTAGTAGAATAGTTGGGAGCATTCATGGAGCGTGGCAGTTATGGAGCCCAAAGTTTTACATCCCAGCTGACTGACGGAGTGTAGTATTTGAAGTGCCATCAACGAAACACCGAAGTAGGGAGCTGTCTATGGGTTTCTCTTAACCCTTCCTCATATCACGAATCAACCCTTACCATCGTAGCCTACTCACCTACCCATAGTGGAACAAATGATCTTGCCGGTTGCATTATCCAGAAATATATTTATTCCACAAGTATTTAAAAAATTAAATTCGTTTATTTAAATTCCTATAATTGGGGTGTATTTTTTCTTGGCTTTGAAGCGGAGTAACTAATTTAGAAATATTTTCTCATGCTGAAAGCTTACTTATTGGGACAGTTTTGATGGATAAATAGTATTGTAATAGATATCCAAATGTTATCCTTGCTCGATTTTAGATTTGACGTAGATTTTTTGGAATGCAATTATTTCAATAGAAACAGGAAATTTGATTTGAATAAAATAATAACCCTCTAAAGCTCAACACTACGATATTTTGTATTTTTACATTGTAAACGTCGCGACGCGTCGGTTCCTTTGGTAGATTGCTTGAACTTCATCGTCCAGTCATTTTGGTAAAAATACCTTTAGCTTCCGTTAGGTCTAAATATACCTTGATTTTATTGTGGAAAAGGAAACCATGCAATTGAAGATAAAAAATGTTATGACTTTTTGCAGAGGACCTGCATTTAGTTTGATTGGTGCACAGGTATTTAATTAGCAAAAACAGAGAACAGGCATTTTAGAAGTGAAATGATGCTAGCGTAAAAAACAATGTGTATACCGGTTTCTCAGCTTTTGCCTCGCTAGTAATTATTATTGGCAGTCGTCTATTTAATGTTCATTTCTTACCACTCATGCTTTCATGGATAGTTTTTGTTCACTTGATATTATATGTTGGTATATATTTTAACTCGTAAAAAATTAATCGGCACTGTATTAAAAGTTTAAGTACATATTAATACCAATTTCATCAACGTTTATGATAGCCACATTTACGAAAATCATACTCATATTTATTTATAAACTCCTAATAATCAGTATTTGAAAGAAAATGCTTTCATTAATTCCAAATAGTGGTAAGATAACATGAATGAATAGATTTGATAAACGAGCTAATCCTTGCGTGATTTGTTTAACTATACTGAAGTTAATAGCGGGTTGACTATTATCATAAACTTCACATTTCCGGGAATAACTCTTTGAGAGGTAGAGAGATGGCGGTGTAGCCAAAACGCTTTACTCCATAATTGATAGAGGAAATGGCAAAAACGTGGTGAATTACCAGAAAGAGATGAGAGGAATGGATGTTAAATCGAGAAATTAAAGCACACACGATTAACTCCGAACGAACTTCAATGGCGGTGTCTTTAGCGGTAACGAAGAATGATGTCCAATGCGCGAGTAGTGATCGGGGCAAACGAAGGAGGCAGAGAATTATGGAAGGAATCCGAGCGTGCTATGGAGAGGGGAGAGGCAGTTGCGCATCTGGAGGTGCGGAGCGAAAGCGAGGCAAAGCATTGATCAGTGCCCAATTTCCTGCTCTCTTCGCCCCCTATTTTTTTTCAATTCAGCTCCGCCCATTGTCTTAGCCATTAGCCTACTCATAGCATTTACTGCAATCAGAAACCTATTAATCATCCATTAATGATCATAAAATCATTTTGTCGAGGTCAATGGCTTGAGGTTCTGTCAGGTGACGGATATTAATGAAAGATAACCGGTAACATTTCCCCTAGTTTCGGAAATCCAGAGTAAAAGGATTAAAATATACGTCACAAGATTACCGTGTCCCATAGTGCCAGAATGCTTAGTTCACAACTATAAATCATAACTAGGGAATCGGAAGCTTCCACGGTAATTGTGAATCTGCAAAACCGTACTTTCAGTTAGGATTAACCTGAAGTTTAATAATTTATCGTTATTAAACGCTATTTTCTCAGATACCTCTAATACGCCTTTGAAATAACCCAGCTCCTCAAATCATGAATATTTGATGCCAAGAAAGAATTTGCATATGTAAAGTGAGAGTTACCACTGTGTAAGTCAACGCAATGGAACGGCGTAAGGACTTGCTCAGATCAAACAGAAGCAAGTCGAGAATGTCAGTTTCAGGTGTGTCTTTAAAGTTTATGGTAAATATACACTGATATAGTATGAAACCCAGCGTTTCTCTCAATTAGAGGAAACATTTACACTGAAAATTCAACGGTTAAATATTAGCTTACGCCTGAGGTTTATAAATTCACTGCTCAGGTTTATTCTAGTTTTATTGGTTTGCTTAAAAATATTTTAGAGATCCTTGAAGGTTGAGTAGTCCTTGAGGCTTGATCCTTGAGTAATAACTGGATTGCCGACGGCCACACTGGATATTGTTTTATTTAATTTTTTGTCTATTGTATTTACTTAATTTTAAGTCCTTTGTTTATTCAGTTCCATTTATTCGATTTTTATCGTGTTGATTCGTTTTAATGGAAAACAGTTTTGCTTGCGCTAGCGTCGTCAGATTCTGAATGAGCTGTAGAGATTCTTTTTCTGTTACATATAAAGATTGAGCTAGACACTTGCGCGCTGATTGACCGGATAGACCTTTGAATTTAATTGTTGGAAAAGACGTTTGGACGCTGAGGAAAGGGGATATCCGTCTTCACTGTTGAAGTTTTCTGCGTTTGTGGCTATTTCAATCGGAGGCGTATCAAACGAGAGAAATATTTTTATTTAACTGTGGTCCGTTAAAATGAATCAACACCCGAGAGAAACCCGAGTAAACGAAACTCATGAAATCTCCGCGGAAGCCTCCATACCAGTCCTTTGTGTATTGTTTTTATCATGCTGAACCAATAGGCATAAGAAATTTTGATGTGAATGCAAATTAACATCTTATGGTTCGTTCACGGTGTCATGTAAGGTTTTGCCGCGACCTATATTTCTGTACTTTCGAGGGCCTCGTGTGCAAAAACTATAAGGATTACAGAATATCTACAACTATGACTTGATAGCCCGTTTCGTCGACTACGAGAAATGGTTTGTCGGGATCAGAGGGTGTTTGCGAGGTGACGTCACAGCACTGCACGTGGGGGTCTAAATTTGGGCCAGTGCGGGCACAGCACTTGCTCAGTTCAGTTGTATCTCCGGAACGAGTGTGTCGATTTTAGTGATCGAGGTGTCTACGGAGAGCTGAGAACGTGAGTTAGACATTAACAACAAAAGAAACATCAAATTAACATTGGAAAGCAGAAATTATTAGTGACCATCGACCAATTGTTCATAGGTTAGCCATTTGTACTAATGATTTCGACGAATAAATGTTATGTATAGCGTAATTTTCTCTATTTCATTTCAACTTTCTTTCTGACAAACAAAACATAAGAATCTCCCAATAACGCGAGTAACGCATGTAATTTCGCATTCATGAAATAAAGATCCGACGGGAGTATCCGAGAATACTCCCTGTATATTTTTTTTCCATATTCTCAACTAGCTCTAAAAAAAGGGAACAGCCAAGGATAATTTGAAAGTTAACTTCCTGCTTCGGTACACAGCTCCGCTTCATACTTTGACCGAGGAGTGGATCCCATCATCCGCAGACTACTTTCCATGTCTCCCTTTTACTCTCTCCTCCGAGTTCCCTTCTTCAATTCCAGAGCCTAGACTCTCTGTCATTCCATATTTTTCCTTCCCCGGCCTCATACATTTCCTTCCCATTTCCAGGAATCATTCACCCATCCATTTGGCCCCTGTGGAGTCCACCGCGACCGAGTCCAAGAACCTTTATGGGAATCCTCTCCTCTATCTCCCAACCAACCGCCTTGGTACCCGCGGACAGGGGAGAAAAGAAACCGCACCCATCTCTACCATCATCCTCCTCCCCGGAATCCCTCTAAATGTTCCTGGAATTGGGCTGGTAAGGACTAGGAGAACCACTCATCCTTTCCCGATTCACTTATGCAATCACAGATTCACTTCCCAGGGATCACACCCGAGTCCTACCCTCTTCCCTGCCATTCTTGGTCCCACATCTCCCTCTCGAGAAAATATAAAAAATAAAATCGTATCCCGAAAAGCCGATTTCTTGACTCCCACTACCCAACCCACGCGATATCCAAGAGTGCCAATTTTTTTTATCATCCCTCCACCTTTTATCTGTTCTCCGGCCACTTGAAGCAGCCATTCCTTCACTCAACCCTTTCTAGCACTCTTCCTCCCTCCCTCCCCACCTCCCCACTCAAGTTTTGGGATCCCCTCAACCTATTTTACACTCCCGGAGCAATCGGATCGAATCCAAAGCTCCGCCCCGTTATCCCCGGTCACTTTTTTCAAATCCGGGCTCATCGTTCAGTTTGAGCGATATTTTGATGTATCGATAGGCTATGTACCGTAGATATAGTGTCACGATGCTGATCATTCTGGCTATGTGTATTAAGTATCGCATTGCGATGTGTTGCGTTGCCGTGCGAATGAGATGGTTATAATGCGATCATATTTTTCAAGAGGAGTCATCAATCCGAAGATTGGTATGCTGCAGCCTTCCAGTTCACTCGCGTTTCAGCTAATCACTTATAACTCGCCATTTTAATGTTAGTGTGATATTCCACAGAGGAAAAATCATTCGCCTTGACCGGAATAATCCTGGTCAAGGCGAATTATTTATCTTTTGTGGAATTTCGCCCTAATGTGCACTATCGGGAGACTCAGTATAAGGTTACACCGTGCCTAATCCTGGTATTCTCATTGTTAGTCAAAAAGAGCGAACACCTCGCTGTGTTCTAAGTTCGGCTTTATTGACGTGGACTGTGGCGCTAAGCGCATGCCTTGGACTGCTTTTGTAGCATCTTATGCCCGGCAGTCCAGAACCAATTGAGGGCTTGAGAGTCAAAGTTATACACGTAACAAAAGATGAAAAATGATATAAAGGCATATTTTATAAGTTGCAACCGTCGAGTACTGTCAGATAGCTACAGAAAAAGTAATAGAAGTGTTCGACCGTATGGTGCTGCGATCTAACCGCCGAACACTTAAGCTACTTTGCTTTTTGTCATTTCTTACCGGAGTAAAGTGATACAGGTGACACTGGACGATGTTTGTTACTTGTATTACATTGACTCTCAGGTCGTTAATTGTTCCTATAAAGCCCTCAAAAATCCACGGGGGAGGAGGAGACCTCGGTAGCTTAACTTCTAAAGCACTCGGCGCGAAATCGATGGATCCGGGTTCGTACCCCGGTCAAGGTGAATGGTTTTTCCTCTGTGAAATTTCACAGTAATTTACACTTGCGAGTGACTCCGTATAAGGAAATACCGTGGATAGTCCCGGTATCCTTAAACATTTTCATTTTTATGTTCATTGTAGTTTTCCCGTTACTTAATACTGGATTATATTCTATGCCATGTTATATTTGTTGAAATGCACTGTGGTATGTGGTGCAATTTGATATGTGTTGTAGTGAAATTTGCGATGTAATGCGATACATGCATATCATGGGTTTCCTAAGGCCTGCGCCGCTTCTCCGGCCCAAGTCTTCACTCTATTCCGTTGTTGCACATGCTTTATCCCAATCCTCTTGAAGTATATCCCTCGTAAGTAACATTCCTTCAACTTCTCGGGCTTCCTCTCATTCTTCTCTCGGTGGGTTTCCACTATAAATTTGTGATTTTTTCTACCTTGAATCTACTAAACCTTCGTCTCATGAAATCCACTTCGGTTGACAAGTTTATTTCGATTATTCTTTGCCATTTTCTTTTTTGTCGGGTTTATATGTGGTAATACTTTGGATGATACTTTCATGTATTAATTATTTCTCTCTTGCAGTTGTTTTGTCTCGTAGAGTGGAGTTCAATGATCCAATTGTATTTCTTTCTTTGTTGATACTTTCATTTATTTCACCTTTTCCACATGCGTCATAGTGCATTATTCGATGAAATGCTATGCCGGACGATATGAAGTGTGTTCCCGCTGTAATTAGACACAACTTGGGGAACCTGCTGATATTAATTAAAAGGAGTTAATTCAGCGTAAGCAAAAAGAACTTGATATGAAATAGTGGAATATTTTAAATTATTTAACAATCTTTTTACCTTGAATTCAACCATCTGAGTGTCACGGTTGTAGATCAATAAGTAGTATAAACAATACAAACGGTAAATTAAATGCGTAAAAAACAAACGAAATTTGACAGGCGCCAACAAAGTGTAGGGTAAAAGGAATTAAAATTACGTAGTTAACTCCACGATTTATGTATTATAACGGCCCGGGTTTAAACACTTGGTGTCATCTTGAGGTGAAAATACGTTTAAATACAATAGTTTGTTTAATAAATAATTAACGGAGTTAACGAAGCTATTTTAATTCTTCCTTAATGGATAACTTCCACAAAATCAAGCCTACAACAGTTTCTTTTGTGAAAAGTGTGATGCAATAAAATGAGATTGGAGACAAAGCAATGCCATGCGATAATATCCGGTATGCAACAATGCGTATCTTTTGCGATTCGAAATTTATATCGAAAAATAATACTGAATGTTGAATATCACGCAACCTTACCTTTAGTCCTCTTCTGTTTCCTCCGTTTTCCCCTAACGAGGGTTCCTCTGCGGTCGTTTTCCCCTTCTTCTTAGGGCCAGCCAACCCTAGTGCTATTCGTGTCTCATCTTCTCCTCCTCATCTCTCGTTCCCTCTGTATGCCTCCCCGTCTTCAGTCCCTCTCCCACGCCTTCTCATCTACATCAACTTCTCTTCTTTATTTATCTCATCTTCCCCTACTCCTTCAGGGAATAATCCTCTCCCTCCCTCTCCTCTCGGAATTCCCTCCGCAAACCCACTCGCCGAACTCCTACGGACATAATTTTTCTCGTCGCGTCCTGCGGTGATAATCGGATTGTGCCCCGTCTGATCGACCCGGAGGTTTGTCTTCGGTACTCACGGCTCGGAGAACGTTGATCTCCGCATCCTAAGAATACTATTTCCCTCGCTGATTTATGCAACCACTTTTTTCATTAGTTTCTTACTAGAGTTCCTCTGTGAATTATTCCCGCTCAGATATATATGGATTTTTTTTTTACATATATTCGTAATTCTAATGGTTGTGTTGGTATCAGTAATTTCTTAACCGGCCTTGCGACGATATATTACTATTACTCCCTAAGAGACACTGCTTTAGGTTTGCATCGTTTCCCTTTTTCCGATGTTATTTTAGGTTGAAATAGCATTAATAAGTTGGTACATATTACGCTAGTAAACAATCTTAAGAGGGGCAGACTTCACTTCGCAGAAGTTATTTATGTTTGTATTTACTATTGTTTAAAATATTAAGTACATTCTATAAAATGCTATTTGTACAATGCATATCACCCATTTACGGCAGCGTCCAGATCCGATTCTTGAGATCCCATGTTCTTAATAAAAGTAAATATTATTATTTTACTGTGTTGTAATAACATTTTATTCATAAAATTTTTGTAAATCGATGAAACACGTCGTACATATAAAATTTTGTAGAAAGTACTTAGTATTTTAATTAATCATGAATAAAAACGTACCGCTTACGTTTGATAAATATGTTCAACGGGTAGAATCAGGCCTGAGTGACACGGGCGACTACCCGGGGCGCCGTGATTGTGAAAAATATTTTTTTACTACGTTTAACTGATGAATAGGTTTGATAAGCGGGGGGGCGCTGGAATACTCTCTCGTCCGAGTTAAAATTTTGTCTTAAGCCGGGTCTGGGTAGGATAGGTTTTTGCAAATTCATTCAAACGAAAAAACTACGTTTCTCTTGCCTTTTATGGCTTTTGAATTTACAGATCACATAAAGGCATTGTTTTTCTGTTGTTTACATATCATTTGATTAGAAAACAACGGTTATTAACCGGTCAATGAAATAACTTCACTGGTTTTTTATATACTTTTCCGGTAACTCTTAGTTTACAGGAAGCTATTTTGTCCAATTTCTGACGCGGGCTCGGTTCCCAGGCGTTCTTTTTGCTATCAAAAGTGGTTTACTTCGCTCTTTGACGCTCATCTTTGAAAAATGTTAGAGTAAAAAAGGGTTTTATTTAAATTTATTAATTACAAAAGGCGTAGAAATCGAAAGGCTTTAACTCATAACTAAGCTTCTCTTAATATTAGACGGTGCATCTCTAAGATATTTGGCACTGAAACAAAGACTTTCCAAAACTAAGAAATACTTTCTCAGCGTCAATATCATCAAATTATGCCTTCTACGTATTACGTCTTGAGGACTGGCTACTTGAAATTTTCTAGTGGAGACGGTTATCAAATTGATGCTGTATAATGTTCTTCTTCCCTACGACTTTTCATCTTGGCCTGATTGTCTCCTCAGTGAAAGGAAATATGTACCTATGTGGCAATGAGGCCGTTGTTCCTTTCGTTTGTTCCATTAATTCGACTTCACCTATTTTTCCAGCCAGCATTAATCATCTATCTGCGAGATGAATTCCACAGGCGACGATATCTTGAAATCTTTTCACGTCATAATGAATTTTCATTCATCTTCCCTATCCGATTTCTTGGGATTTCCCCCTAACGTTCCGCACTTCCCTCGAATCTTTTGCGGCGGGAGAGGGAAGCGGAGTCGGTATTGGACTCTACCGTTCCCTCCTCGTCCCCTCTTTCTACCTCTTGCCCTATCGTTATCCATCTCCCCCTCTCTCTCTGCCTTTAGATGTGTTCCTCTGAAAATTCACTCCACCTTCCACATCCCACCTCCTTTTCTCAGGGTCTCATTTCCATTCTTCATTCCCGATCCCTTCAAGCCCTGGACCCTCGGTTATTCCCTCTTCGTCCCAACCCGAAACCTTCTCCTCCATCCGAATAAACCCTTTTGCCCTCTCCTTTCCTTTTCTACATCACTCTCCTCACTTTATCTCTAACTTTCCCCTTCTCGTTAGCTATTAATTTACACTGATTTAATGCATAGATTTCGCTGCTCTGCTGCTCTTTTTCCTCTCATTTCTAATTTATTTTGACCAATGAATCTTCGTTTTTCATTAGTGAAAGAGAATTTTCTTTTAAATATTTCAATTTAATATGCAAATGCCATATTTTAAATACATTAGATTCATTATATTAATTGATTCTGCTGCTCTTTTCCGCGTCATTTCTATTTCTCTTGACATTGAACTGCCGTTTTTCATTGATATTGGAAAATCCATTTTTCACGAGTGCGATAAATATCCGTGAGCCTTGTTTTAAATAGATTTAAATTCTTCAATCGTGCTTGAAGGGTGTTACTTCATAGCTCGTTCATCACCTGCATCCCTACGTAGTATGTTATGGCAGCATGGTACTGTATGTAGAAAAGCCTACCTTTGTCAATCTCATCCCGTTGACTCGGAAAACGCCAAATACTCGCGTATTTAACTACGAAAAAAATAAATGTTGGTCGTTATCCTACATGTTACGCATGACTCTCGTAGTTTCTATGTCTAGTCGATTTTCGGTTTTAATATTGGAAATTTCACTATAACGACAGGAAAACGAAATTTACTGGGATCTGAGGGGAAATTTTCGGGTGAGTTCTAGAATTTGAAAATCAATAGAACGTTCTCTTCAAAATAGCCTTATGATCGCCACATTACGACCAAAAGTCTTAATTTTTGATAAAAATAAATAAATTTGCTTGAAAACCTGAAAAGAATATTTGTGAGAAAATAACAGGGGACATTTTTAAGGAACTGTATTTTTCATAAATTAAGTTGAAGATGAATGCATTTGAAGAAAAATGTAATGCATTCCGTTCTCTTTCATCACGTCCAGTAACACCAACTGTCCTTCGCAACAACTTTAAAATATTTCGATAGCGATGAACATGTTTTTACAAAAAAATAAAATTTTTAAGTGTTACTAGAAGAGTTGCAATATCAATATGGTTTATTGAATTCAGCAAAATCATCAATGCATGGTTAAAACCTTTAAAAAGTTGAAAAAGAGTTTAATTTTCATTATTAATAAATTTTACGTCAGATCGTTCAACATGTTCCCAAAGAGCTGAGAGTGGCTCCTGAGCCCCAGTTTGCCGACGCTGAGGTACGGATGTGAATTTTTACTATTTTTGGTTTACCAGCTTTAGATACTGTATTGCCTATTAGTCAGCTTTGTCTCTTCGAAATAATATTCCAGAAACACAATTGGCAATAAACAGGTTTTTATGGGTATGAAAGTGGGAATACATAATATGATGAAAAGGTCAACCGATGTAGAGTTCCAAATATAAAGCTGCATCAATGCTATCTCTGGGTTAGTGATGACTGTTGAATGACCCCTAACGACTAATGATGACTTCCATTGTCTCTCTTGGGCTCACATTACTCTCCTCCGTTCCAATCATCCATTTATCAAGTTACGTTGGGTAAGTACGCGTTCATTTTTCTTCGGATAGATTTCCCTTTCATTCTTGTTGTAAAGTGGAGAACTAACTCGGCTGCTACTGGTGTCTCTATGCAGGTCTTGTGTAGGATTATCACCCCACACGTCCACACTTTGGGAAATCAAACCTAACTCCCTTCAGGTTATTTTGGTGAGGCGACACACAGATGATGTCAATGGCACTATTCAGGGTATACGGGTAGGATGGAAGGAGAAGGGTTGTTTGGGGGAATGGAGGAAGGGTTGGGAGATACCAAAAGCCTGAATCAGCATACTCTTAACCATAGGTAATACCTGACAGAGTCCACTGTTTAACGTCCCATCCGACCTACGGAGTGGTGCACTTGAAATGCTTATCATACAGCATCTAAGTAGGGATCAGGATCGCCTTTACTGAGTGTCCGTCACTGCCGCAGTTGAGACCCCGCCCCTTGGAATGTTAAGCTAGTACTCTCGCCAACGCATCTTTCCCTACGCCCAAACTTTCAATGGTCCATTCTTAATGGTAATCCTCCACACCCAACGTTAAGCTTGAGTTTTGCTTCACATAGTCGAGAATTGTAGATTTTAGCTGAGGTGCTCCTACTGCCACAGCTAGATTGCACCGTAAAAGCAAAGAGCTTAACCCTAGCATAAACCTTACTTCCACGCTCAATTTTAAAGCATTTCAACTTCTAAAAAGTTCACCTGTTGGGAGGAATTGTGAATTTCACAATGAAAGGAAAAATGATTCGTCTGTACTTGGATTGGAATGTAGATATTCGAATTTGCGAGGGGTGATTTTAATGAAATTTCCAGTGAAGTTTTAAATATAAATAGACGCTGAGGCTACTTAACCCATTCGCAACTAAAAGGAATCCCAGTTCACTCGAAATATAATTTCCATAATAAAATATGTTCACATATGCCCGAAGTGGGATTAAAACGTACGAAATTTTTGTTGCTAGGATGCTGGCGACCCGACTGCTACAGTGGGGCCTCATATTTTCGTGATGTGACTTTGCAAAGGAAGAGCTTTGATGTCAGAATCCCTGCTCGGATGAAGGCGCGTCTCTCTCACCTTTAAACCCTCCTAATTTGTCGACTCGGTCCCTCCTCATTTCATGCCGCATTCTCACTTGAGCTGTACCTTTTCTTAATCTCTACCCTCCCCCATTCCCCTCTCCAAGGGCATTCATCTCATTCTTTTCGCTCCTTCCATATTTCCCCTCGAGCCTTCCTCCGTCCTTGCCGTCTGAGCCGACAAACCATCACTGTAATTCCTCCGCCCCCAGCAGCCAGGGCCTTCCCCTGCGGGACTCTCGCTCTCTCCTCGCCGATCGCCATCCATTCCTCTTCCCGTCCACGAACCCCCATTCTTCCAACCTCACTTCTCTCTCACTTACATTAATCCCGCTCCTTTCCGTAAATTCTCCTCGCAAAACTCCTTGGACCCTTAATTTCCGCGACTGATTCATGCACTCTTCCTCATTCCCTCTACCTTCTCTCCACCCCACGCCTCCCGAACTCTACCCCCGCCCTCCTTTTTCCCTCCCTCCTTCCACCCACTGCAGTCGCGCTAGCTCCTTGAGGCTTAAACTCTTCGGCCTACCTCGCGATTTATCTCTCTAACTCCAATCTCCTTACCCTCTCTCTTTGCTACTCTTCTCTCTCTCTACTTGATTCTTACCCTGGGGCAATCCATCATCCATCCACTCAAGCCGTCCTCTAGGCCTTTGGAACTTTATACAAGTTTTCTATCAGTCGGACATATAACGGCCGCGCTCCGCCGGGGAATGTGGGGGTGGTGTTGAAGAGGGTGTAAGGTAGAGGGGTGAATTCTAGTTAAACAGTTAAACTGTGGCGTGGCGGAGCGAGTTGCGATGGCGTGGAGGAGGGCAAGGTGGAGGGAGAGTCACCATCAATCGATTACCCCGGTGGCTTTTCGAGCTGTTTATAATGGAAGGCACAGAGAGGAATGTGGCAAGGTCCTTGCGACACAGCTCACTCCACTTTCATTTCAAATTCGTTCTACCCTTCTGAAGTTGTTTCCTCAATTCCCCTCACAAAAATTTCTTTAAATGAATTCAAAAGAAAAAAATTCTCAATTTCTAAACGAAAATTTGATGTTAATGTGAAACTGCGGAAAAGAGTTCAATTGAGTGACTTTTGACGGTGAGAATGGACACTATGTTTTATTCCTCGCCTCTCAAGAGCATGCCATGATTTACTGGGAATATAATCCGTATTTTCTAATATTCATTTAAACTTTCCTCCTATTTTGCCCTGAGCACCAATGTCGGATGCATTGTTGGCACCTACGGTGCTGAGAATGAACCAATGATAAATGCTTCACCGTGTTCATGGATCAAGTGGAAGCAAGTGCAAAATTTTGGGCAGTTTTTGGTTACTTATTAATCATTCGGGAATGTATCTAAATTATTTAGTTATAGTTAAATTTTGTCCAAAAATTGAAAAGATAAGTATTAATTAGCTAATGTCTCATAATTTGACATTAATGTGAATACGAAAATGTGGCATTTAGTTTGAGATTACGAGTTTTAATCAATGTCGAAACTTTCTTAACACGTTTTAATTAATGGGTTTTAAAGCCGTACCTTTTGATAAGCTCTAAGTGCTCCATATTCCAGTCCCAATTAACTTTGGATCCTCTTCAGTTGATAAAATCAGTTCCATTCTCCTTTGCGCGAATATCCTTTCCAGGTACTTCTTAGTTCATTGCTTCTCCTATTGAAATCTTGAAATTCAACCTGTAACAGACAGCAGTATTAGTATTTTATTGGAGAGACATATCACAGCTCAAGTTTTGCCGATAAATTATTTATATGTTCATAACACAAAATTTGCTACGGAGGTACTTGCTGTCAAAAAATCCTTCTTTTAGCATTCAAGCTTCCGAATTGGATCTCTACACCTGTCCCAGGGAAACATACTAGCTCTGCAAATGAGTATCAAATGAAACAAAAGAAAATACTACACTCGTCTCAGTGGGCGTGGATGCATGCAACTCCTCCCTCTCAATGTTCTGATGTAATTTCAATGCCTGGTGTTCGGAGATTCGTCCTTTGCGTGTTCTCTCTTGGTAATATCACGCAATAGGGGATTCACATGTGTGGTTCTACGGATGGTGGAATCACATGGTGGCGATGCCGTTGATAGCCAAAGCCGTCTTGCAGGTTCTTCTGCGGTGACACACCTGCCTATTCTCCTGTGTACTGCGGCTGTCGGTCGACGTCCACAGGGACGTTTCTTCCAGGCTGCGGCTGACCGGGATCACCGGCGAGGAATTCTTCTGACCTCCGCTGACACACGGATGAGGCTAAAGACATGCCGGTGTAAATTCTTTCTCCCAGCTCAACTTGCCAGGGACTTATAGTTTCTCGTCGTCGTCACTCCAGGACAGCGAAAAAGGAATAGGGAGAGTTTGGGCGGCGGAGAGAGACAAAGCTAGACAGGCAGAGAGCGTGAGCAGAGAGGCAATTACCTTTTATACTCTAATAGCTGAAATACCCGGCGTTGCTCGGGATCACACTTCCTTCATAACTCATCATATAAAGGGGAGAGTCGATTGAAAAAATGAGAAACTTCATTCTTTAGGGTATCTGATAAAGTAATTTTTAACTCTCTATATTGTGTGAAAGTAGTTTTAAAAAAGCAAAAAAATGAAACACTGCCCAAAATCCAATGCTTAGCATTCCTAATCTGCTTAACCAAGCAAAATTAATTTTAAATGCGTTAACGATCAAAATCTGGCTGCCAAGGAAATATGCTGTAGTTGATTTCGGAGAAAAATGTGCGTTTTTGCTGCTAAAACGTGATTTTCTGAGAATTACGAATTGGGAAGGATAATTGATTGGAAGAATTATAAACTTATTTTTTTTTCAGATATTTGATAACAAATCCCAACCCTATATCTTGAGCGGAAGTAATTTTAAAAAGTAAAAAATGAAACTACTTCACAAAATCCAATACCGTAGCCTAAAAAAGGGCCCCTTTTTTGGGACCTTTTGGGGCCCTGAGATATTTTCAAAATAGCTTATTCATTTTTTCCTGTGTTGAACTATTAGACAGACAGACAAACATTCTTTTTTATTCAAGCAGATTTGACTTTCATTCTTCACATGTTTACCCATCATGTCCTCATTAACCTTCTTCATCTTCTCGGATGGACTGCCACGGAAATGTTGGTGCGGCCAATATGAATCGGGTGACACGTAACCACTCTTTCACCACTTCACCATCGTAAGTCACATTTTTTCCTTTTACATGGCCATTTTATGAATTTAAATGGCTCCTTAATTCTTTAATACAGCACATTAATGGATATTTTTTGCAATTATTTCACTTAAGTTTTTTTTTCACTTTTACTCTTACTCTCTATGGATAAATTGAAGTAACGTGGAAATATTATCGGGAATAAAGTTAAAGTCACGTGCTTGTGGCTCACCGTTTTTCTTGAAATGTCCTTTTTACTTCATATAATACGTTTAATTTTATTTGGCATTCACGATCTGCTTTAATTACCTATTATAATGGATATTTTTTGGCTTACTGTGAGGCTCAGGGTAATGAGGAAACGTAGTGTTAATAACTTAGTGCATATTCATTCTCTAGTAGTACATGAGATGCTCTTTTTAGGGGTCATGTGAAATTAACACTAGAAGGACCAGACCCATCATTTTGACGGGTAACCTCTACTTACTTAATCATATTGCCTATAATTTTTTTTCTGTCGTCTTAATTTTTTCTGACTTTTATTTATTTTGTATGGTACGTAATCTGTTAAAATATAATTTAATTTTTTTCACATAGAAATGGAGTTATACCACCTGTCTACCTTAAAAGACCAACACCCGTCAAAATGACGGGTTAGGCGTTCCTATTTTATTTGTAACGGTAACGCGTGTTTTATCCAGGAAATCACTACACTATATTACGTCTGGCCTTTTGATGTTTTAGTTAAAGAAAGTTAGTTTAGTTTTTGTTGTTTTAGTTAGAGAAAGAAAAGGCAGAGAAGGGTTATATCGTGCGTGGGTGGCCTTAAGGCGCATATATGAGTGTGGCGTCAGTAGCTTTCGCAAGGCTTACGGGAGCAGTGCTTCTTCCTCGAAATTATTTGTAAAAAAATACTCATTTGTATTGATAAATAAAGAAAAAGGTTATATTTAATGAAGTTATCAATTAATTTTAAAAAAACGAAGAAATATTTAAAATAATTACTACCCGTCAAAATTACGGGTAATGGTCCTTCTAGGTAGCCATACAACACCGGTCCTTCTAGTGTTAAGGAAATTAGCACAACTTGGCTAAGAAGCTAAAAGCTATTTTGATGCGTTCTGTTTTTCCTTATCCGAGTTGCCTGCCTTGCCTTTGTAGACTGTAAACTACCGGCAAAGGTAGCCCAACCATTTACTCATTCTAATGTGAGGCAAACAGTTTTAATTAATAGTGGAGAATGCTTAGTTTCATTATAGGACGGGTCATATGCCAAAATATAAAAAGTAGACTCCTATCCAGACAAAAAAATCGAAATATTCTAACCAAGCTCAAACTCCTGTCGGAAATTTCTCCCATTGGTACTGGGAAGTTTTTGATACACCTTATGGATTCGTCTCCGGTGGCAGTCAGTTTGTCTTGGATATTTTCTCTTATCAATGACACATTTTAGCGGTAAAGATACTTTCCAAAATTAGTGTTATTATAAAATGTTTTTATGTCCTGATAAGGACAGGCTATTTATGTATAAAATTTGTAAAAATAAATATTACTTGCTGTTAACTAACAGGAACAAGTCAACATTACCTGTAATATCCTTAGTTCAATGCATTAATTTTCACTATGGAATGACCATTTGTGATCCAAATGGACTTTGGTGATTTTTTAATATGTAAATCTGTTGTCAAAGCTCTTAATGGGATGATAATTTGTGAAGGCATTGCAAATATATTTCTTATACCATGGGGAATTACTGAGAAATATAAATTTTAACCTGATGATGAAGTTTATATATATTTATGCGTGTGAAGTGGGGATGAACTATTTTAATACGCTGGCGCTATTGTCGTCCTTGCTAAAAAATAACCTTGTCCTAATTTTCTCATATATACAGGCCACTTGTTCCATCTCTGAACTCTGTTCTGTTTCGCCCTTCGTGCCCACAGGAGTGCGTTGTATATCCCAATCGAGTACACAACTTTGAAATTGGCAGTTGTTTCGTAAAGTGCACGTATGACTGAAAGGTAGCGGTATCCTCCAAAGGGTGAGCTAAACCGCAGAGTTTCTCCTACCTTTGTCGTTTAATTATAGAAGTTCAAACATCAGAATGGTGTTTCCGTTACATTCTACCACTTTGGCTAAAGCTAATGGAAGGGATAGGAGGATTACTTGGGAGAGGAGAAGATTAATTTTTTTCAGTATCACCAGAACGTTTTGCATTAAGGAACGAATTTCAATATGATACAGAGTCATTGTGTAATGACTTTATGAAAGAAGGTTAAGGTGTGGTGTGGTTATTATATCTGTAATACTGGTCTAACATAGAAAAAATGATTTTTTTGCCGTCATTTAATAATAACATTTAAACGGCTATTAATTTATAGGGCTGAGTTAACAAATGTGAATTACCTTTAAAATTACAAAAAAACGTTCTGGCATGATAGACATGAAGCGTAATATAAATAAAGTTCTGTACGAATGACACGCTATTAAGCAGGAATCGTATTCATATATCAATTTAAACCTATTTGATTACTTAATCCATTTAGATATAAGTGAAAAGGGAATTAAAAATTTGTAGAATTTCTCAGTCTATGATCTTAAGTGGGCATCGTTACCTGATGAAGTTTACTGTTAGATGGAACCAGCGTCTTATTAAAAAGTCTTCGAAATTTTACAGTTTTTTTAACTCTTGCATAAAGATAATATTTTATATTTTTCTATTGAAAAAATAAACTGATCAAGAGGCTTCTACAATATGAAAGGAAATTTAAAATGAAAAGGAAAAGTAGGATTAATATAGCGTTAAATATAGCAAAGCATCCTGAAACGCATACTAATATAGCTCCTGAATACGGAATATCCGGTAACAGACCTGTACTGTTGGTCTTCAAAATGATTTATGTCCTTATGGTAGTACATAATCAATGAATGCTGTTTCTTCATATTGCTAAAGATAAATATCCGAATTCAAAAAGTCAGCATGCTAGTTTTCCTAAATTTTATGCTCCCATGTTTGCATATGGTGACTCTGTTAGCCGTCTGTATGTATTTGTATATAACATGAAAAAAACCTAATCAAACTATTTCCGAGAGAATAGCTGCGGTGGAAGTCAACTCTTAAATGGAAGAAAAACAGGTGGTGATGCATATTACTAATTATTGCTGTAGGTGATTTGGGAATGGCAATTTAGTTGCCTGCTTCCTCCACAAATGCCAATTGCTTACAGCTATCATTCTCATTCTTTCCTTTGTGAAATATATAGTAATCCCCAGGTTACGTTATTTTGTTTACGATTTCAAGAATCTGTATTTAATGCGATCAGTAATCCCTTAAAAATCATTCCATTATATTTGTACATGCAATCCATTCCATTATCTCTTTCCGTTTCCATTCTTTCTTCCTCCCCATTAATCCTTCCTCTAGTTCAGGTCCTAAAGTGATTTATTTTTTTTACCCATTCGAGTCCACTGCCACGTTTTCCCATTATCTGCGAGCCTATTACTTCTTCAGTCTTGGGCTATGCATTCCTTTCCCGTCAACACATTAGCGAATTTCGTCTCACAAGATTCTTCCATTACTCTTTTTTCCTTCCTACTCCATGATCTGGATCATAATCAAAAAGAAAAAAAACTGACTTTGATGAGCTATGGCGCTCAGAGTGTTTCGAAATTAGCGCCGTTTTGCCAATCGATAATTCGTGGTCGCTGTAGATAAGGTCGTGTCATTTGCGTTGCTCATTTATCACGACCTGTTTCACTTGATAAATGAAGTACCGACCGTTCGATGAGATAGTACGCCAGAGAAATTAACAATTAATTTCTATAGTGGAGGGGAATGAACATTCCCCGATCATATTGCCTTTATTATCTATTTTAACAAGGCAGAAAATAAAGTGCGCATTGTTTTACATAATCGGTGTACAATCACTTGAAATTATATTTACGATATCAAAGGTGTTTCTTTATTGCGAAATTATCTATGTGAACATAACCTGCGTGATATGAATATTTGAAAAAATAATGGGTGCATAGCTTTGTATGGCTGATATTATAATGAATAATGTTTAAATGTATTTAATCGGCTTTATTTAAAGCACAGAATTGCTAGAATCACATAAATGTATTGGGAATTGTACTAGAACGTTTTTGTAGATGACCCATGTCATTCACTTCGGATGACTATACATCATTTACTATTTAGACTCACAATTAACCTTCTTAGATTCATTGGCTATTCATGGAGTGATAGGGTTGTGTACCTCTTATTATAATACCCGAGGCAACGGTCGTATATTATTTTGGGCCATAAATACTTCATATAACCAAATTTAAAAAGCGAATATAATTTCGCGGGTTTGATAAACACCTATGAATTAGTTGCAGACATTTCTCATCTCTACACATTAGAAAACTGCTCATCTACGGGTATATTCCCTTTCAATGCTAATCTTTATATAATATCCGTGCCAAAAATTTCTCCTAATATTATGTGAGTGCATTTATTTTTATAACACATTATTTATTTAATAAATCGCTACACAAAAATTGCGGGTAGTAATGTAATGATTCCAATTAGATTTTCACAATAATATTAAATACTGCTACATGTTTGCAATAGATATTTTTCCAGCATACATCATAAAACAAATCATGTTATGTTTACATCAACGGGGCAAAAAATAAGCCCAATTCTTTGAGAAGTCGTCTTCGGCCGGCAATCTTGCTCTCGCTTTGGATGTATACAGCGTCCTCCATGGACTAAATGATTTTTAAGTAGCAGTAGCAGTGGAGAAAGGAGTAAAACATGGAACTTATAGAAATAGCTTTAGAAAAAATAACCTTTGGCTCATACTTCTATTAATCATTAAAATCCGCTACATGTTTTTAAAATAATGAAACTTTTGACTAGCTATGTATGCTTGCGGAAATTCACATCTGTAGAAAGTAAAAGAAAAGTGAGAAATTAGAAAATAGAAAATCAGGGCGGCTTAGAATTCAAACTCATCGTGTGGTTACTGAGAAATAAACTCAGGCTCATTGATCAACAACGGGGACCAAGTAATTAGAAAATGGTGTTCATTATGAGGCTACTTGGTCTACTACTAGGCGGAATTTATGTATTTTTGTGGTCTTGTGGAAGCAATGTATACTAGTATAGTGAAACATACTCACTCAGTGGTTGCATTGTTGTTGTACATGTTGATCAAGAATGCAGAAGAGGAGGAGAAGAAAACAGTGAAAGATCAACCACACATTTGAAAGAATCCGGTAGTGGCACCATACCTTTGCGTAGAAACGCGGCTTCACTTCATTGTGTAATGTAATAACGCTTATTGGGTTCTACAGTGACAAATTTGTAGACCTTAAAAGCAAAAAATTATTTTTCTTAGCGTGGAATACAACGAGAAAGCAAGAAGAGACCGACGAGTTCATTGAACACCATGGAGAAGATTGCTCCGCAAATGACGAAGAATAAGCATTCGCAATGGAAGCGAATACAGTCATTGAAATGTTTTCTAGCACTGGAGGAATATTTAATGTGAAATACCAAATATATATTGGAGGGAATTATTCGAAAAAGTTTTAAAATATTTTAAAGGAAAACCCATACGGCGACGATTGTCCTGCTGAAAAAAGCGATTGCGTTGGACAGGTAGAAAAACGAATCGGCATGCGACTTATATATATATATACCTAGAATATAAAATATAGAGAGACTTAATGGAAAGGGGCAGCTGACATATGTTCTAATTGAAACCTTAAAAACATGTTTTGGATGTTAATAATGAGTGTGGCTGATGTTCTAATTGAAAAGATAACATATCTTCTTTTAATTTATTTAAGTTTGGTCTGTTAAAATTCCTTTCCTTCACTGCCAACGTGTCGGCAAATTTATTGCCATCCTCAGCGCTCAACACAAATCCTCAATAAATTATCAAAACAAACGTGCGCCCTAGCTGATCATGCCATGACGAATAGCCATAGTTTCGATTTTAATAAAACCAAAATTATAGATTATCAATCAAATTTACACAAAAGACTTTTTAAAGAAATGGTCCACATCATGAAACACCCAAATACATGCAATTTGAGAACGGATATAGATAAATTAAGCAGAATTTACGTAAGTCTTATAAAATAAATCTAAAGGTATTATTTATAATCTAATATATGCTTTTTAATAGTGTTTTACATATACAAAATGTGATAAATGTTTTATTTTTAATTGATGTTATTGTTATCTTTGTATTTATATAAAGTAATTTTCATGATTTTTTCTAAATTAATGTTTGGTGTAATCTGGTGTATTCTCTTGTTGCCAAGAAACTGTTTATATTTACCCTGTCAATTGTAATGGTTGATATCATTTACTTCACAGGTTTGTTGACATTTGTTAAATTAGTGTACTCGATTTAATAAAAATGTACAGTGTAGTTATCACCAAAGTTATTATAACAAAGTTATTATAACAATTGTTTTTATTCTGTTTCTACCTGTTTATGTTGTTAATTTTCTTTTATGGTTTTCAATTAGCCCTGAGGATGGCAATAAATTTGCGGAATCGTTGGCAGTGAAAGAAAGGAATTTTAATTGACCAAACCTCAACAAATTAAAAGAAATTATTATTTATACGTGGTCAATAAATACATTAATTAATGAAAAGTTAACAACACATTATGGCTAAGCGACATGAAAAAATGTAGATTCCGTTTCAGTAATGACAAAAGTGATAATGGCAACTCTGGATTACTGATCAACCGAAGAAACGGCGATTCAGGATAATTGTTCTGCGGGTTGCAAGAGTTTACGAGCAGTACGAGCCTCCTTTTTGCTGCTAAGTCGACGATGGTCTCCCCGATCAATCTGTTACGAGTCGTTCAAATCGGCGAATACCTTACACTGATAACCGATTTTACTTCCAAAAATTCCACGATAATTTAAACAGCTGCATAGCCATTTTCCTACAGCTAAATAGGCTGCAATTTCAAATATTTTAGTGCGCTAATTTAAATATTTTAGAGAAATGTGCTTCATGGTGGGATTCAAACTCTCGTTTAAGTTTTCAGTAAGTCCTTCATATTCAAACAGTTGGCTAAAACCTTGGCCGGTGTGAGAAATAAATTTTCATACTTTGTTGCTTGTTTAAATACAAAAAGCATCAAGGATTTACACGGAGAAATGTAGTCTTTTATGAGGATAATGGATTATTTTATGTGTCAGAAATAGATTATGAGGATTTTCTTGCGTGAATTATATACATTTTATACTTTTTCTGACCGAAAAGTTTCATGTTTTCTCGATATTTTACTTTTGCGATTATGTCAAGTAGGTAGGTGTGATTACTAAATATCTACCTATTTAATTTTTCCAGTAATATATTATAATTATTTCACATAAGTATTGAATACCCTCATAAAGGTACTAAAAGCATTAGTGAAATACTCCATTTAAACAATAGATATTTATTGCACAAAGAAAGAGTATTGTGTCTTTCCATGAAAAACTTAGGGGAACGTATTCATTTTTCCTGTTTTTTGTTCATCGACGATAGAAATATATCCACATGAAAGACAGGATAGAATTCTAAACATAGTGGCCAGTGAAGGATTTAGCATTATTTCCGCTCTCTCTCTCTCTCTCTCATAAACAGGTAATAGCATATGAGGTACGGTGCCCTATCTACTGTCTGGTGGTGACAAAAATATTCACGAAGTGAATATTTTTGTCTCCACCAGAATGCATCATTTGTGTAGGAAAATCTCAATTGAGAAGTCAAGAACCCAAAGTTTATTAGTTTTTTTAACTGCGAAAATCAAAATTCATAACAGTAGAAAGATCCTTTGAAAAATATCACTGGCACTATCTCACATTTCGCTAGTGATAATGCTGAAAATATTCTCAAGTGCTTAAAGTCTGATTCGTTCCATAAAAGTAGGAATTTGGTGATCGCTTCCGTTAAATTAAGGACACGCATCACCCAATAGATGTCATTCGTAATTAGGAGTGATTGCATGCATTATCTTTAAAACACTCGTGTTGATTTTGATTGTGAATACACTGTGCATTCCCTACTTAACAACGTACGAGAAAAATAAAAATATATCTATGGAAGTTACTCTCAGCTCAAATTCGGTGGTATTCAATAATCAATATTTTTGTATACTACACTCTTACTTAAATTTCATAGCGGAATCATATCTGACGATGTTGAAAATCTTTCTCCTAAATTCAAAGTTGATATCTCCAACCTTATACTGAGTTATGAAACGCCATTCCCGTTCATTCTCGGAGATTACTGCTGCTTCTTGATATTTTCTGCAGCGTATGTGATGCGATTCCCGTCGCTTTCAGCCCTCCTCATTTTCTCGCCCTTTTCCTGCAATATGAAGTCTTAACTCACGAGAATGAGAGACACGCCTTGGTGCGCTTGCAAGACTTGGAAAGGGACAGTAATTTTCTGGCTCGATGCACACGGGTTGCAAAAATGAAGTCAGTCGCTCCTCCCGGGATCCAATGTCATTTCTCGCTTCGCCTTCCAATCTCAATTTTTTACATCTCCACGCCCTCAATAAACCAACGCCTGGTAGTATTTTCTGATGATTAAATGGCCCTTCTTAATCTTGAAATCAATACCGCTATAATTATACACTTAAGATGCGTTAATTAATCCATGAAAACTGGCATCACTAGTACTCTGGAAGATGGTGAATTGTAGCTTTGCCCTTCGTTTTAGTTTTCCAGCGAACCACCTTAACCGTAAAAAATTCTCCGAAAAAAAAGCTTAGAAAATTATCTTATCATCGCTCATAAAATACAATGTATATTCTATACTTTTTCTTTTTGTATCATTTTTAGGATCATCTTATGTCTCAGAGTCTTGCGAATAAACTTGTCTGTTTTTATTCGCCAAGTTTATGCTAAATACTTTTTCTTCACAGCTCTTTGCACGACCTTTTTATTGGTAGTTCTCTCCGTCCGTTTGATGACACCGCATATCCATTGCTCTGAACTTTTTCTTTCCTGCTCATTTTGTAGTCTCAGAAGATAATTCCCTGTCCCTAGGGTGTTGATTAAGAATAACCGTACCTGGATAGTGGGATTGCTATTGATTTGGCTGTGATTAAAATAATCTTTTGTGCTTACACCGAAGTAACTAACATTTTCATTAAGAGTTTGAAATTAGTTTTTTATTGAACTTCTCCTTGATTACATGGACCACTGTCCACTAAACACTCTGAATGGCACACTCGAAATTTAGTGTAACTGTCCTTTTGCTGACGGGACTCTTTCTTAAACCACATATTGGATCAAGCCCGACTCCACATAGTCATAAAAAAATTAGCAGGCCAATCTGGTAAAGAGTCGATGTACCTAAATACGAGAGAAAGAACTTACAATCATTTTCAGGTTCTGCTGTAACCCTGGATAAACCATTAGTTTGTAAGCGTATTTGGGAAAGATGAATGAGGAAATCGGACGATTGTGGATTCAAACACCCAGTCACACCTACCTCCTCCGCGAGTAAGTGTGAGACCGCGGTGTGAGAGGTTGATATATTCGGGATCCAAGCAGCAAGGCAACATTATCACCCAGAAATTGCTACTTTATCACGAGCATAACATGGATGTAACTTGCTTACAAACAAAATACATACATGATAGTGATGAAGTGAGGTGGATAACCTCATCTTGAAAGTAGGGAGATATAAGCTTAAATGGAAAATAATAAAAATAAGAAAATGAAATCCAAACTCAGTTTGACTGCAAAATTAAGGTACTCCATATAAAAATAAAGTAACTTATGATAGATTCAGCCACGTTTAAAGTTACCGTTTAAATGTTTACCGGCATTTACCCGCAAGTTTCCTTTTTTATGAACATATAATGATTGCAGTCCTTCACTTTTGTCAAACATTGATTCATGATAAACAAAGAATTTGAGTTAGCAAGGAGATTTCCAGTCCAAACGAAGGGCTGGAGTTGAGGAATGGGTCGTGTAGTGCGTTCTCACAAACACCGGTTCTCCGTGACAACCAGGAATGAAGGAACTGAAGCCGTGTGTAGGAACTGAAGAGTTGACGCGTAGTGAAAACCAGGATACAAATAACAGCTAAGTGAAGGTAGTTTGAAACATCCATGGAAAATTTAACAAGTTTGACCTAATTTTATATAAAAAGACATCAACATTCTTATGAATACAAAATATTAGGCACTTATCGCTCTACTTTTTGAGATATTTTCTGAAAAGTAGAAGCCCTTTTGAATTCATTTGCTTTGCAGTACAAAGAGATATTATTTGTTTAAAGTCAGGAATCAGGTATACCATTTCCAATTCACCATATTTTGTTGAAGACGAGTACTTAAAACCTGAAAAGGCTAGCAAAAGGTAAAGCAGCATCAAAAAGGTTTTTTTTGGTAAAATAAGTGAATATCGGGTATCATTCTTTTGCTGTTTACCCGGCAGCTATTATATTTTTACTTTATATTGTTAAAGCCACCATTAATAGACTTCAAACTAGCCAAAATTTGGTATAAAACACCCTTAACCCCACGATTGACTCGCTTGAACTTTTTTCTCTCCCATTTAAGAGTCTCTTTTTATCAGATCCAAGAATATTTATTTCTCTACTATTCTTCTTCATTATCACTCATCAAATGTTCCCTATTCTTTCGAGTCTTCTCGATCAATATCCCCTATGATGACGCTGATCTCTGTTCACTATCCTTAAAAAATATTTATTGATTTGGTCATGGCTCATTTTGAGAACTATATTACTCCCTTTAGTCTCATTATTTCATGTAAGTTGTTATGATCACGTCTCATTACTGCGTGTTCTTTGAATTGACAGTACTTAAGTAAATGGAGTACTTTAAAGGAGGTAAAGAATGAAAAAAAAGACATCCACGACTCCCATCCTCCTTTAGCAATTTTCTCTCGCCGTCACATCGGAATGTCTCTCTTCTTACATCGCCTCCCGTCTTGAGCCAATTTAAAACTCACATTTGTGTATGTATGCAGGCACTCGGAAATTAATTGAAGGAGACTGATAAAAAATGGAAGGACACTTACAATTAAAGGACTGTTTTTAAAACTAAATATATTTTTGCTTGAAGACTTTCGCAGCTTTTCTTGTCTTTGAAGGATGATTTTTTAAGGGCAATGTTGTGTTTTTCTCATAAAAAACTCAATGTTTTGCTTCACGTACTGGAAGCGTTATCAAGAGAATGAGCGTTTACCGGCTTCAGCTTGGTCCTATATAGAAGCGTCGACGGCTAACGCCTCCTGCACAAGAATAAAATCGGCCCAACAATGGTGCAACGCACATCGGTGCCCCTATATAAGACCAAGCTGAATCTGTTGAACGCTCATTCCCTTGAATACGCTTCCAGTACGATAAGCGAAACGTTGAGTATTTTTTAAATAAACAAAACGCACCATTACCCGTAAAAATCATCCTACATATTTTTATGTTTGTGTGTTTATATTCGCCGAGTGTGTTTGCATAGCCAATAACTAATAAGGCGTGACATGCTAAAAAATAAGCACACAGAAAACGAAACTTATACGTCAGTTATTTTATATTTTCGGCGGTACAACCACCATATTTTAAAACTAAATACTCCGTTGTCTCAGGCGTGACTTCATGGAATTTGCTTAACATTGTAAATGAAAAGTATAACTTAGTATTTCCACATAGATTTATGGAAATAGGAAGTTATACTTTTAATTTACAAATCTGAACTATGTAAATAAGAGAGGGAGATATCCCCAAGCACTCTTCGCTCTCATCTTCTTCGTCTCGCTCTCCATTTCCCTTTACCTTAAAAAAAGTGGGCGTCCGAGGAGAAGGGGGGGGAGCGGGGGTAGGAAGGGATGGAGTGAGGAGGTGAGGCGAGAAGGAAGAAGGATGAAGTTGATGGGTGAGGGTGACTTGTGTGGGAGATTGAGAGGAGGAGATCGAGGCTGGGCAATGGTCGAGTGGCCGAGGGCGATGGAAGGCTCGGGCCCATCGAAATCAGAATGAGAGGAAAAAGAGGAAAAAAAGAGTGCGGGAAGAAAGCGATTTTCTCTCTTTTGCGGAAACGATAGGCCGAACTTGGCAGGTGGGGGATGAGTGAGTGCTCTCTGATGATGGTCAATGTAGAAAGGACGAAGTGCCGCATTTTGCCGGTGGATTTCGGAGATGCCCAGCGTATGGAGGGCGCGAAGGGGTATGAAAGAGAATAACTAACCGACGTGTATTACTGGAGTGAGTCTGGTCATGTTGTACCTTCATATTTTACCCCTTTCTCCTAGAGGTTTGATGTCGTCGATGACACCAGGGTGTGTGAAACTTCTCTCCTATGGGGACATACGATGTTTTTTAGTACTTGACAGCGTAGCCGTGACGTTTCAAGTAAAATAGTGAAGCTGGACAGAATAATAAGGGATAAAGGTACCAGAAAGTGGTATCAAACGGGAACATAAATATATTATATATGAAAAATGGGAAAACGGATGTAACCAGAATGGTAGTAATAATAATTTGGTCCTTTTTTGAGCGCGTTTAGGACTACAAAGGCCTTTCTTAAAATTAAATTATTAAGCTCTTCACATTACCAGCCTCAGTGCCGGATTACCAATAAGGCAAAGTAGGCAGTTACCTATGGACCCCGAGGCTTTGGGGGCCCGGAGAGGCCCCGAGAATATTTTCCCAGTTCTTCTTTTGCGACTTGTTTATTAACGTGGGCCCCGTTGCTTGTACTGCCTACAGGCCAAGTGTGTTAATATGGCACTGAGTGCAGCCATGCCTTGAGTACAGAAAAACCCACCCAGTCGGGACTCGAACCCGTGACTTTCGGGTTAGAAGGCGAGGATCCTCCGCCGCCAACGAGGCCGGCCGAATGAGACATTGAAAAAAGAAACTGGAGAGCGGGGAAAATTGGAAAAATTGGAGACACATACGAGAAAGCACTGCCTACTTGTGGTCTTGAGGTCTTCCTCTGGCGCGTAGTCTCATGCCCTGAACTGGCAAGCTCACAGCCAGGCAAAAGAACACTTTTCCGCTCCTCCGTGCTGTCCCTTTTTCGAATGCACTGTTTTCTATAATTTCATTCGCACTTCTCACCTCAAAAGTGGCCTTTATCATTTCAATAGTGGCGTTTGAAGCAAATATTAAACAAAACACAAGCACTCCGCGGTATCTTAGCACGTCACAAGGTAGGATGAAGTTTAAAACCAAATGGAAATAGGACGGCTAGTTCACGGAAATAAATGTCCTAAACTAGTACGCCGCAATTATTTAAGACAAACACGGAAGATAAATGCAGTAATATAGTGGTTGGGTTCCTGGCCTCCTATTTCAATGGCTCTGGTTCTAATTTAAGTGTTTTTCTCCTTCCGTTGGATTGGAAGTTTCAATGTGAACCCCTTTGAACCCAATGCCACTTCCCACTATTACTCAATTCCCTATTTGATTTTTCATCTATCAGCGTACCTACCGATCTATACTAGCGCTACTAACCTCAGATGCTGGTAGTCTACTCGAATATCTTCCTACCAAAGAATGGAAAACTCAATCCTTGAACTGTTCAAAATACAGAGGAATTAAGCACGTTTTATTAAAACCTGCCTCGAGTGAACCAAGCGTGACAAAATTACTTTAAGTATCAGGTTAGGAGCTTACTGGAGACATGCGGGTTTTGCTAGGCTAAGTTTACTGGAAAAAAGTTAATACCTATAAAATATAAGGTTGACACTACGAATATTATTTTACCTCCACGAAAAATATGCAAAGCAGACTTGGGTGACGAAAGATGTTAGATTGTACCTTCTTGTATAGATAGGTTAAAGGTTCAAATTCTACCTGAACACACATCTCTAATGCAAAACACCAAATAGGAAAAATAATTTGCCTTGACCGGGACTCAAACCCGGAGCCCACGATATCGTGCCTATTGCTTCAGCCACTTAATTTACCTAGGCGTCATTTTCTTCGTTGGATTCTTTTTTGGATCCGGGTTCAATTCCCGGCCAAGGAAAATGATTTTTCCCCTGTAGAATTTCGAACTTATGTGCACTTGCGGGTGACTCCGTGAAAGGTAATGCCGTGGCTAGTTCCGGTATTCTCAAAATTCGTAGTCTCTAATTTTCCCATCCATTCCCAAATTCCGTTTTCCTTTACCCTTTTTTTATGGCTTGTGACCTAACATCCCCTGCCACATTTCCCTACGGTGGCTTCCATGTAGCTGCACTCGGTTGGATAGAAACTCGGGATGCGGATTATGAACCTTTCCATCTCTTCCTTTATCCTTCTTTTTCCACACCTCAGAATTCTGGTTGGGGCCATAATCTTCAGCGTGGCGTGGAATGGGATGGAAAAACGTTAAGGTCCGGATGGCGTCCTGCATACCTTTAAGCGGACAAAAAACTCAATTTTAATGTCTCCCATTGTCCTTTTTTTTCCTTCTCCTTGCCCGCCCTCGGCCTTTTACTTCCTTCCGCCTTCAACGCCCTCCGCATCCCGATTCCCCGCGCTTTTCGTTGGTCTTCTTCCTGAGAGTGGCCATTGTCCCCGGATTTCCTGCGGGACCCAGCATGTTTCTGCGCTGCTTTTTGTTATTCGCGTGCTACTGTGGAGATGCAAATGTTCGGTCGAACCATCCACTAGCGTTATTCTCTTGAATGCCCTCAATAGGTCCTTTTTTTAAAAGCGTTTTCGGAGGCTTTTTCGTGTCCAGTTGGGTGAGTGAATTCGTCTCGGCGACCTTGAGACAAGTGGCTCATTACAGGTTGCTTCTTTTACGGCTGCGCGCCTGAAACATTTTACTGCACGTACAGCTTTTATGTCACCCCTTTTCTGAATTTACCTTCTACGTATTATGCGGTAGTGATAGTGGTGGAGGAGTCAAATCTACATGTAAATCGTAATGGTTGTAACCCAACTGTCCTACCATATGAATTTCTATAAACTGCTAATTATGAATTAACGCTAAGGCTTAAATTGTTTTATTTCGGGATTTGTCGTTGTTGGTAAGACTATTTTTCTGGTTAACTGCATCACACGTAACCCTAAATCTGTTTGTCAATAACATCGTAACATTGTAAATGACGGTAAAATAACAAAGATTTCAGTGTTTTTATAAAAGAATCTCTCGTTCATCTCCGTTTTTAATATTTGAACCGAAATCGGTATATTAAAACCTTTACGCAGAAAAACTGAATCTAAAATCAAATTAATACAATTTGAGCTCTGGGTGAGATTTATTGGTTATATTTTTATCATATTTTATCTTTACTTCTGCTAGCACCTCCATCCCATTCAAATTTCATGATATTAACATTTTCATCAAAGACAATAATGCCTTCGGGACTGCCGCCTATATCAAGCCTTCCAATAAACAACTATATCATCATTACAATAGCTATCACCCTAAACACACCAAGCACTCCATCCCTTGTTCAAAAAGTAAAGACAATGGCAGGATCCACAGATATTTTATTGGCAATTATTTATTAAATTGACAATCTCCAAAAATTGCCAAGGAAGCATTTTCATCCATCATCCATTCCATTGGTTCCGGGTGTGACTTGCGAGCGTTTAATTTTAAATTTTAATATCAAATACTTCAACTTAAATATACTGGAGTACACCTTTAGTTAGCAATAAAAGAAGGTCATTTCACAACTTAATATGCAATTAAAAAAATAACTAGCATTTTTGTAATTGGAAAAAAACTGTGTTTCCGCGTGTGACTCACACAAATAACACTTAATAACATAGATTACTTCAACCTGTAAACTCTGTGAATAGCTTAAACATTGAATATTGAAGCAAATATCTGCAAGATTAGAGATATTTTTCATTAGTTTTAACTAATAGAGAAGTATCCAAAAGAATTAGTATTCTATATATCAAGTGCGCCAGTAACGCAGTGAAGGCAATATTGTATAGAAGACTCTTCATTCAGATGATGACGTGCCACGTCGAAACCTAGGTCGTACATAAAATATTTATGTGGAACTACAAAGGTTTCTTATTTCATTATGTTAAGTCGATTCCATGAAGTCACGCCCGAGACAACGAATTAGTATTCTAGTTATAAAATTTTTAATAAGTTTCTGGTGTGACATGCTAAAGTTTCGGATGTGACCTAATTACTCTTTATGCTCTCCATTATGAGTAAAATTAAATTTTTACTTTCATATTTCGGTAATGGTTCAGTATATTTGATCAAATAAGCACAAATCAAATGAATTGATAAAAGCACTGTACTGTAGTTAAGGAAAGGAAAATATACTCAAACTGTACAATGACATATATGAAGGTGGCAAGTGACCAAAATAGTTTGGAGAAATAGTGATACACATAGAAAAGAGGCAAAACAGCAAGAAATGCGAAGGACATCGGACGTTAGGCTTAATATCTCACACAGAAAAAGTACTAATAAGAACAATTAACGTAATGCTATATGGGAGTCTGAGTAGAGCAATCGAAGGGGAACAGTATGGTTTTAGGAGAGAGTAGGAATCAAAAATACTCTCAGCTTGATAAGAGTAATTAGGGAATGGTATATGGAAAGAAGAGGAAAGAATATGTAGCTTACATAGATTTGGAAAAGGCATTCGATTGAGTAAGATTAGACAGATTAATGGCTATACGGAAAAAAGAGCAATCGATTGGAATGAAAAAAGATTAATTAAAGATACCTCTATTTAGACGAAACTGCAAGAGTGAGAATAGCAGGCGAGATGACTGCGAAAATTGGCCTGGGAAAAGGAGTAAGACAAGGGTCATGTCCCCAATATTATTCAACAAATATTTGGAATAAATAACTCAAGGGTGTTATGATGGTAGAAAAGGGGTGTGTTTGGGAGGTAAAGGAGTACAATGTATAATATTTGTAGATTACATGGCAGTATTAGGGGAAACCAAAAAGAAATAATTGGAATGCTAGAGGGCCTTAACACCAAATTTCTAGATTACGAAATGAAGATGAATAAGAAGAAGACCAAGTGTATGGTCATTGGAGGAAAAGGGGATAAAATTTAAATCAAACAAGAAGAGGAATGCATAGAGCAAACGAAAAGCTTCTAATATCTGGGGAGAATTATAACAAAAGATATATGTTGTACAGCTGAGATAAAAAGACGGATAGCATTAGAAAAAGTAGGATTCCAAAGGAAAAGGAAGCTACCTAAAGAAAGCCTTTGAACAAAGAATCGAGAAAGAAACTGGTAAAGTAGATATGGAGTATGGAGCTATATTGGGCGGAATTTTGGGAAGTTAGGAAATGGAATGAAAAAAGACTGGAAGTCTCCGAGATGTGCATATGGTGTGCAGATGGAAAAAGTGAGTTAGAAGGATAAAGTGACAAATGAGGAGGTGAGAAATGGATATTCCCTGCGAAGACATTTACTGCTGACGATGGGTAAAGAAGGAATGGAGGAAAGAAAACGGGGAAGGGGAAGGAAAAGCAAGTGAATGCTAGACAACATCAAAATAGGCGGAAGGTTCGCGGACATAATTCGCCTGACTGAGAGAAGAGTGGAGTGGAGGAGGAGCCCATGAGGAAACCTGCCATCTGAAGCAGAGAAACATAAATGAAAAAAATTACCTGGGGCTTGTTTGCTAATACTATTTTTACTATATAATTCATTGTTGAAGTTTTTGTTTTACTCTGAAATTTTATAATGGGGTTTTGACACATAAAAGTAGAGGTCTATATGGAATTACTAAGCTTCATACGTTTTGAAGTACAATCAGAGAAATAAGTAAATACATGCATACCTACATTGTTTTCTCATTTAATGATAAAATGTGATGAGCCGTTACTTAAAATATATAAAGTAAGGTTAGACCTACATGTAATGCCACCCAATGAAAAATAACACTTTAAAAACAGAAGTAATGAAGTCTCTTGGAATTTTGGTCACACCGTAAACAAAATCAATGGTCACGCCTGGAACCATATTGTATTGATTTGTTTAACTTTTTAAGATAGCCAAAAATGTTAGTAGCCTAAAAAAGGCACTTTCCTAAAAAACTACAATTGTACTATATATATTACATGTTTTATAGAAACCTTTTGATATTTTTGGTTCCGGGTGTGACCAATTAACATTAATAACTAATTTGCATGGATTTAAAAAAACTTACCCCAATGAATCAATCATTATAGGATTTAATACTCCAAAGGCAAAATAACCTCTTCTATTGCTGATGGAGGGAAACAGGAGATCAACAACGCAAATACTTGACATAAACAAAATATCTATCAACAGCTGATTTATGGTCTACGTTTATCGATGATACAAAGCTCACTTTTTAAGGCAGAAAATAACGACAAACTAAAATAATTTACATGGTGTGACAATTAAGTGTTTCATACTTTCAAATATAATGCCCTCTATTAAACAAACGCATCCATTTTTTCCCTTCAGAAAATTTTACCCGATGAGATTCTACCGAGACAACTCAAACGGTCTCAATCTGCATACCACCGGCATCTGGAAAATCAAGGCCACTCATGAAGATTTATTTCTGATACTAGAATAAAAAAGTTGACTGCCAGTATCATACCAAAATGTCCATCAGTATTTTTCAGACGTCCACCCAATTTAGCCGACCTCCTCTGCTCCGATCTTTTCGTGGAGAAGAGCATCGATGACGCTCGCCACCCTATCACCTAGTACTCTGCCGAAACACTCTGTGTAAAACTTGCCAGATCTTACGCCGGATATATTCCTTCCGAAGTACCAACACAGAGACCCCGCTCATCATTAAATTCGCCGGCTCATGCAACACGCCAAATATGTTCTCCAATGCCACCTTTGCCCCACATTTTATATCGGGTAATGCATAGCTCCTCTCAAAATCATGGTAACCACAGGTGTTCATGCAATGACCCTTCTACATTCGCCCTTCTTCTTATCGCCTAGTCCCGACTCCAGCACGAGAACACGATACTCTGTGATCTGCCCTTTCTTGCATTGTACCTCTGCCCTCTCTTAATCTTGTGAAGTTTTATTTCTGTACGCTTAGAGAAAACTCCGCTGAGGGTGAAAGAAATAAGCTGATCGTAGTATAAGACGGGTGATGAACTTAAATATGGGTTAAGGGAAGAGGGGAATTTGCTGGGGGAATTTAGAAGGAGAAAATGCAAGAGCTAAGGGTTAATGAAGTAGTTAGTGAAACTAAAGAGAGTGATCAAATAATCAGGCTATTTTGTTAAACATTGAGAGACATATTACCGAAAAATTTGATATTATTGAAAAATATTAAGCGGTATAAAATAATGGAATATTTAGATGTCTCGCAAAAATGTTTTTTTTTTAAAGCAAAACTGCTCTATAATGACCGAGATTGCAAAAAACCTGGCATAAGCGACAGACACTATTATTGGGTGCTAGTAGGTTAACCACTTTTCTTGTAATGTCCTTCTGATGTATGAATGGACCTTATGATGGTCTTATGCAAAATATTATAAATATATTCAGTACACACTTTTAAGTGTTATTACATGTAGTAATAACGCTTTAACCTCCATTACCTTTCTACCTCTTTGCTTCTGCATATTACCGTACAAATTGCCACAGGGGTACTAGTATACCAGCCATAGAAAAGGAAGGGGTTATAAGACTAGGATTAGACGAGGGATAGAGGTTGAGCGTGAACGGAAAGAGCGAGGGTGTTTGTCCAACTCTTTTTTGTAGTAGTCTTTAGTGATGCGTGGAAAGAAGGAATTATATTAAACCTATAAGATCGGGATTTTAGTTTTTACTTTACCAGCTCAAAAGATACAGTACGGGGTTTAAATAATATGCACCGTGCATCCCATTCACGTGATCTGAAATTTTCAAGCCCGGACTCCTATATTTTAATAATTCTCTATTGCTACGATTGTTAAGTTCATATGTTGCTAATAACTAATGGTTTCGAAATTTCTTGCACATAATGTTATGAGTTTCTACATACGTTGTATACATATGCATCGGCTTATACAGAATATTCATGGAATACCTCAAAAATCTTATGTTTGTTTAAGTATTATTACAATTTTTTTATTTTTTCCCCATTAAGGTTCATACACATGACGGTCTAAATTACAAATACTTCACTACGAGAGACATAGGTTCACCTTAAGATAACATCGTGTATAAGTTACAAATATTTGACTACGAGAGACATATGTTCCACTTAGGATAACATCGTGTTTGGGGATAACCGACTCTTCTTTGTCTTACAAAATTACATCAACGTAGAAAATAACAAAATCAGTCACTGTGCCGTAAATTACAAATCACTTTACAAAAATTGTTAGAGGGTACAACAAATGTAAACAATAAGAAATTTAAATTGAAAAAATACATTGATAATGACGGAACAACATCAAAATCAGATTAGAATCACTGCAATTTACAAAGATAGTTATAGTTGTTTTGTATAACATGGAATCTTCATTTGTCAGTAACTTGTATGAGAACAAAAGTGTTCACTGCTTTTTGCAAAAACGGTAAAGTTTATGGGTGAAACTAATAGGAAAAATTTAATCAATTGCACAAAGGGAGCATGGAGCATGTCGGCCGTTGAATAATAAATCGACTGGTATCCTTCCTATTTGAGTGCCTACATGCAAGGAACTATTGCATGCACTTTGCTCATTGAGCAATCCTTTGCCCAGACATCGCCTTTAATTTGCTAAATGAAAGGTCACTTGGGGAGTACACGGGCTTCAGTGGAACCGCCCTTGCGTGAAATCGTGTCATGCATTCGCGTTTCCCCTGGAAGCGGAGCCAAATTTTTTATTTTGTAATTTCCTCAGAGAATTGGACGTGGACCCACCACCCATTACATGGGAAAATGTTGCTCCTGGACACGGTTTCACTTTTTAAAAAATATCTCCATTTCATCCGGTCAGACGTAGAAGACTGCCCAAATTCCAGTGCATTACTTTGTCCACGGTTGCATCATTCTCGTTCCAAAAACCAACGTCAAGTCACGATTAATAATGAAGTCAAAGTTGAATTTTACGTATCTTCTGCGGTTAAATAAAAACATTTTAAAGCCTGCTTATAAAAGTTGTAGGTCAGATGAATTCAGGATTTATACAGTGGAGGCAGTTAAGGTTTTCGTTGACGCATTATTTATGTAGGGATGCTGTTATCGTTAAATGCATTTTCAATAATTATAGGTCAACCTTATATGTTTATTAAGACAACCAAAGGACCATAACTAGAAGTATTTGTCAAATGCAGCAATTCAATACACCTTTGTGATTGAGCAATGGTGAGAAAAGTTGGCAAGGAGGTGGAGAAAAGGGTAGATTCCTGGAAGAAAGAGCAAGAACTTCATTTGCGTTTTCATCACCCCATAATGTTACATGCAGGGCTATATATCTGTATATTTACAAATATCACCATTACTATTAAATGTAATTTTTTACGCATATTTATTACAATATACATTGGTTAATAGTGAGAATTCACGCATTTTTTCCGCATCACTATTGTAAAATTTTATATTTTCAAGTTTTTAACACGAGTTTAGAAAACTCGGTGGCACTGAGTTATTGAATACCACCTCTTGCCTGCAATGTAAAGCTTGTTTTGAATGCATCTCTTAAAATAATATCTTTGCCTAATTTACCTGTAATGTTAAAGGACTTTTCGAAGTTCTACATTGTGATTAGCAGCTTGTGGTGAAGAATCGTCAGCATAACCTGAAAAGGGATGAATCGCTCCACTTTTATAGAAGGAATCGACTTATTCACTATCCCATAGAATGACTTCCATTTTTATCGGCGTGATCCTCGCACAGTAAGTAGCACTTCCAGTACTCAGCACTTCGCTTAGTTAAAGAGCGTTTCCCACTCATTTCAACGCTTTTAGTGACTCATAATCACATGTGCGCTCACGGTCCTTTGTTACTAACACGCTCGCGTTACTTTTTAATAGAAAAGAGCAATGGATGAAGGAAACCATAGTTTCGCAAATGCATCATGGGACTCGGAATCGCTTCTCTCACATAGAATGGCTGGTCGGTAGAAACTTGCCCACAAACAGTGCACTTCGGTGAAAAGCTGACGAATATATGCTTCTCAGGTGTTTATAAAGAAACCTAACATGCATGGTCATGGGGTAATTTGATCACTGTTGAACTTATCGAGGATTTATCAGAAAATGAAGTGAGATAGAATTTTCATTTCAATGAAAATGTTGAGTTAAAACGATCGTTGACAGTGTATATAATAATTTATAATATATTTAGATGATTTATTCATATTTGTATTATTTCATGAAAATACTTAATCAAAGGTTTAAATTGGGAATATGAGTAAATGTGAAGCGTGAAATATGTATAAAATAATATAATTTATTGATTCCTCCTTAGATACAAAGTACAATAAAAAAACAATTTATCAGAAAATAGGGAAGCTTTAGGTTACCCCAAACATTTTAAACCTGTGCCGGGGTAACCAAGAACTTCATGCAAAAGAATATAAAATATTACAGTTTTGAATGGTACCTACTATACAAAATTTACATAAATTTTCATAATTTCCTTGCAAAAAAACAATTTTATGGACATTTGCAAATAGTATTTCAATATCATCATGTTCAAAAAGCCATTTTTATACCTGCTTTAAATAAGAGTTAGTAAGATTTTCGGGGCAAAATTAATAAAACTTCTCTGAAATAAATTCAAATGTGGCCTAGGGGGTAGAACATCGAATTGAAAGCTACATTTCCGCCTATGATGCTAGGGCAATGTGCCATTCAATTGCCCACTACGCAAAAAAAAGTTTTTAACACTATGAACACAGAAAAATACCTTAAGGGTAGACCTTGTAACGCGCTGTAAAGTGGAATTTGTGTTATGAAATCTATTTTTTAAGGTAATAGTTCTTATAATTCTTTTTTGTAACACCAAAATAGGTTTCATTACAGTCTTAAGAGTATCGTAATTAATTTTAACTTTGTTTTTTCGGATCTCTTCTATTGGATCATAATGAAAATCTTTTTCTAGGGAAGGAGATAGTGTTGTCATTAAATATTTTGTTATGCCTAAGTGCCATACATCAGAAACGAGATGTGACTTATGCGAGTTGTAAAATCTGGCAAATATATGATCAATGCAGGTTGAAGGGTGAGTACTTATTCTCGTAAGTTGGTTGATGAGACAACAAAACCCATGGGTGCTCATCAAGTTTTTGTAAAAATCCGTCTCACTTTTGGTATTTATAATGTTTTTTTTTATGTTACCAACAAAAACGAGATTACTTCCAGTACTAGATACTTATGGTTCTAGTTCTTCTAGGAAAATAAGTACTGGAATACTTTGGTCCCTGTATATACTTAACAGGTGAAATTCAAATTTCCTATATTTAAAAAGTAAGTAAATACAATCTGCAGAAACCATTGAAACATCACAGTTACTACATTGGAGTTCAGGCATCACATAGACTAGAATACCAGCAGCTCGATTCACGTTATAACATTTGGCATATATCAAAATCGTTGATATGATAGAAAGTTATTTCATTATCACTAATCCAAATTTCAGACAGTACAATAATGTGACACTTTTGGGAGACAGTATTTATATGAAGCAGAAAAATATCGAAGTTACACCGTAAGCTGCGAATATTTTGATGAATTAACAACAAGGGTAGATAATTGGAGCTCATCACTTATGGAATAAGACAGTATTTACAACTTAATGATTTCCTCCATACATGTCAAAACAAATACAGGCTCCTTTTATGATTTTCTCATAAAAACTTTCCCTCGTATCCAAAGATACAGTTTTAGTTTTCTTTACCTCACGTGCAGCATTGAGTACCTTTCGGTATCTTTGGCAAAGAGCCTCGTTGATATAGATGGGCTCTTCAGTCGCAGGGGGAGGTTCCGGATTCCGGTGACGTGTCATGAAGTTCCGCTTCAATCTTCGCTTTGCGATGTCTTCCTTGGTAATTTGATTCATAAATATCACATGGGCCTCTACTAGATATTAGTTTTAGGCGATAAAAACTGTCAATACACTTTTCACTAATCTCAACCTCCAATTCCACACCAATTTTACTAACTGGCGCAGGAAGATTTTCATTATGTCGAAGGGGAATGCCTCGGATTTCTAAAATGATTTGGAGAAGACATTCTAGATCATTTTTACGATTGATAAACTCTGCATAACGATTTTTTAACACACAATTCTCGCTTTGTAGTGAATCTATTTGTTCATGACACTTGTACTGCTTTCTACTTTGAGCTTCATTGACATTGACACTTTCATCGAGTCTTTCATATAATTTTTCAGTTGACTCAACAAGATTTTTTTCGGTCGTTTTCAGCATGTTTTTAACTTCCTTAATTAAACTATATATATCTTCAAGGGATTTTTCACCTCCTCTAGACCCCTCCTCTGTATCTGCCTCAAGATGCAAGTTCAGGTTCCGATAGCGAGAAACCTGGAAATCGTACCACGTCCAGACTTGATTGCTTTCTTCGATACCAGCTATATCCTCTCTTGTCAATGGAGTATCCAAGCAATGTCCATGAAAATGCTTCTTACAATTTGCACTAGAAAGAAAAACTGTGCCACGAATAGATTTTCGGCACACATAGCATAGACGCATTGTTCCAGAACAACACTCTGTAAAGCACACACTCGAAGAAACAGAACAACACTCAGTACGTGGCTTCAGTATTGCACGACCATAACCTTGAGCGCGCCGCGGAGAGGGAGAAGACATCCGCTCTCTGTGGAAGCCAACCATGAACTAATATTGGCAGTATATCTGTGGCGTAGTGCATGCTTTTGAGGCTTCGCCTCGTGACAGGCATTAGCGATGTATGCTAGTGCATCACTAGTCGTAGATACACTAACTTTAGGGTATAGTGTAATGCACCCCCTGCCATACACCATTGAGGTGGCTTGCAGGGTATTTCATAAATGTAGATGTAGATAAAATACCATCTTCATCAGCAGTACTCACAACAGAGATGATTCAAATATTGCATAGCACTTAAAATTTACCCACATTTGTTGCCAAATCTACAATTAATGTATTGTTATTGAGAAAAGGGTTTTTATTATTGGGTTGGTCGTTGAAATAAACCACAGTCTTCATCCCAAAGTTATATCTGAACTCTGGTGGTATTGCTCACCAAGTGCTTGGCCTAATGTTGAGAGGAATTCATACCAGTGAATGGGGGAGGGAGAAAGTTATATTCTTTCCTCATGTCACCTTTGGTTTCTATGACAGTTCTGATAATAAAAAATAAGCCGGCTTAGTTAACCACGCTGCTCCAAAATTCCAGGGATCAGGAGCTCTGCCCAATAGCCATCCGATCTACCCGCAGGTCCACAGTCACTAGGAAGTACCGCACCTCAGCCATCATTATTCAAGTTGACCTTCCGTTAAAGGTAAATTTAGTTGGAAGCAGAAATACCTATACCAGTCTTCTAAAACCACAGAGCCTTTTTTCCTTGTCCTACCTCCCTTCATCCATACAACCAATAACCTTTTTTTCCCTCATCATGCCCTCATAATTGTTCTAAATTCCAAAATCCTAGTTTAAACCTGCTTTCCTCTTCTGGGTCATGATTTCTGTCGTATTCTTTGTACGTGCGGTTGTGCAAGGATTTCGTGAGATGACGACCGTAGAGGCATTGTCACCCACGCTGCTGCGCACGACATCCACTTTAGTGGGGCGGCTGCCGAAGTTACTTGTTCTCTGATAGAATTCCATTATATCCAGGGAAGTAGACAGTTGGGTGAGACATTGAGCATTCCATTTCCTTTACCGGCAATGTATTTAGCCTGATACCACCTGGATGAACTTGAGACGTATCTGTGTGGCCCTACCAGGAGCAATTACTATTGATCCCAGCAATGTAGCTCTCGGGGTCACTGAAACGCACAAGAACTTCTACCGTTTCAAAGTTGTAGATCAAGGGAAAGAATGCACTATTTATTTTGGACGTGAATTCGGTATTGTTGTTTGGTAAAGAAATATGTGACACCCTTTTTCCGAATTGGTATCGTGTTGTCCCATTCCGTGATAATGTGCAGACGTGTTTTTGGATTTCCCATTCTGACTCTTCATCTGAACAGGAAACCTGGCTGAAATATATGTGCCCATTGAATCACAATGGCAGTACTATGTAAAATTTTACACGGGGAGATTAAATTTGTAACGAATCTGACTGTTAACTCACAGCATTTTTGATGTTGAAATATCTATGTCAGTTTCTTTTTAAATGATTCTATCGTTGGCATGAAAGCGTGAATGCATTGCTTTATATGCGAGAGATTTCAAATGATTATCATAAGTTTAAGAGATTCATCCAATTTTAACCCTTCGAATGCGATATTGAGGTCAATAAGTATTTCATCAGCTTGGAAGAAGAAAATCTGCCACGTTCCAGGCTGAGTTGTCGTGTTTCTCGTAAAATTAATTGCCAATTTAATTGAAACTGATAGCTGTCTGCAGGTCACGATAAAAAAGTAAAAATTATGGTAGCCAATCGTTGCGAACTTCACGACCCAATCATAGAAGTTCTTTCTACCATTCGCTTCCATAACCTTTATGTTCCAAGTAGATAAATATTTCAATAGCAAGACACGCCTTTTTAAAAAACATATTGTATAGGTGTAGCGAAACTCGGTGGCACTCACCAACGGAGAATCAGAGATCACTGAGGGTAAATCAAGCGTTGATGAGCAGCCAAAGGTACCGAGGGACTCCCGGAGAGACATTTGGAGGAAGACTCGGCCACTTTATCCTACATCACTTGTATGGTTTTCATTCCCTTGAGTCATACTCTTAACAAGCGAGTGCCACCAAGTTTCGCTGCACCTCAATTTATTAGTTCTAATGCAACATATATTTTCTGAGCTAAATATTTCTGTAAGTGACTTCAAACAGGACTTATTTATGTCTTACCTGCTACTATGTAACTACTACTATATTTTATGTAGTACTAGTTGCAATATGCCTAAAGAGTCAGCGTTCATGTTCTTCATATGAGCTTATTGCGAAATCAGAAGAAACATTTTGCCCTACTTTGAGCACGATTTTATCATGTTCCTACATTATAAAAGTGGTAGTATTTTGTAACGGTTTTGAAATTTTCTCCTTTTTAATATTGTAGGTGTGTAAGTATTTAGTGGAAATTAATTATGGTGTTATCGAAGAAATATGAAGATTAAATGGACGGAGAGAGTAACTGGCAAAGATGTTTTACAAAGAGGTAGCGAGGAAAGAAGCATAATGAACACTCAATGAAGGAGAGACAAACTTATTGGACACATTTTGCGACACAACAGCCTAATGGAAACAATATTGGAAGGAGAAGTAAATAGAGAGAATTCTAGACAAAGACCATGAATGGAATATATTAATCAAATAATGAAGGACGTCAAAGTAAATCATTATGTAGGAATGAAGCGGTTGGCAGAGGGGAGAGTGGAATGGAGAGCTGCTGCAAACCAACCTCCGGATTGAAGGCTTCCGGTGATGATGATGATAATTAATTTATTATTGTGTAAGCTCTGCCCTATTAGCAACGAAACAGGTTCTACATCCATATATGCTTACTGTATGTAATGGATGAACATATAATGGTTATGAAGCGTGATACACAATTTCTTACTCTTATGCAATATCATGGAAATTAAAGACTTAATGTAACACTCATTGAACTTATTAGCGTAATGATATTAAATCACCAATAATTGGCTATTCTAATGAATATCATTTACGATTCCTAGGCTTTTTGCGTCAAGAATCCTCAACGTTCCATACGCCATCAAGGAATGCTTTGGTTTATGTTGACTAGGTAATAATAACTCAAATTTCTACATTTTCTCAATGAATAATTCATGAGCTTGGTTTTCCTATTCCATGAGCGATGTTAGTATTTCTAATTATTCTTATTTCCTCGAAAGTAATTTTAATTCCTTGAGGGCATAACTAAGTCGATGATATGAATTTATTACCTTCTGTTAAATACTATATTTCTGTATGTACGTATGTTTTTCTTATAGCACCCAAGGTTCTAAATAATTTTGTTGAAGAAAAGAATTTTTTGAAGAATGTCGTTTGATCTTACCTTATGACAACACTGATTTCTGGATTACTTGTTACTTAATTTCAAGTTTTCCTTGATATTTCCCGCTTCTGCAGATAATCACGCCATATTACCATCTCACACTCAGGCACGGCGAATTCATTTCGAAAACTCCACGTGAGCGGCGACGTATCCCGTTGAATTATTTCACGGTCTTAGCACTTTGTCCGGGTTAAGAGAATCCCCCTCTCTTTGTAAAGCAATGCCTTTCGGTAATCCAATTTGCATGTTGCGTGTTGCTCGTCACTTCAACTCGCTCTCGGAGCTCTCCGTACACGGATAAACTTGGTAAACCCCGCCCAATGAGCGGCGGTGGCACCGAGTTTTAAAAGAGGATATTGCTTGCGGGGGGGCGTGGCTTTGGGCCCGGGGGGCGCTCTGTGTGCCTGCCGCCGCCGCCGCGTGTTGTATTTACGGCACTGCTCCAAGTGCCGTTGTCGAGAGTGAAAGGAGATGTGCTAAGCGGAGAGGATGTTCCTTTGTGCACGGTCGGGTTTGCGTCGCTGGCGTGGAGGGAGATTCTGGGGGTGGCAGAGAGAAAGAGACGGAAATAGGATGTGTGGGGGAAGGGGTATTTTTGGGAACCTGAGAGAGAAAAGTCGTGTTTGTGCACGAGAGGACGTTATCCCTGCATCCTATTGTCCGAGTTAGTCTGAAATAGCCACTCGCGTGCATTCAGTCGTCAACGCTGCTCTGATAAATGAAACATTAGTCTCCTCAGGATTTGGGTGCTTATTTTTTATCACTACAAATTTAAAATTTTCGTACTTTAACATAATTTTCTCTCTCATATCGTTTGATCTGACGATTTGCATTGTTTGATAGAGCACAGATGAAATAGAAAATAAAGCAAGCGAACACCATTAATCTGGACAACGATTCCCAGGTAGATCAAAGAATAGACAAAGCAGCATGCTGAAATTACAATGAAAAAGTTTAACAGCTAATTTATTCCAAATAAAAGGTGGGATGCGTTATATGCGTTCACGCATTCTTTAAGTTTATCGATATGTAAGATACATAACGTCAATTTCGAGGTAAGCATGTGGTCGAACCCACAATAGAGTAATAATGGTCCTGGTCTTGTTATTCTCATCCTGTACCCGTTCCCTTTTTGGCCTGCATGATAGCGCGCGGGTTTAACATCATATCATCGTTCATCATCTCATGTGTTTGTTTTTTGCCAGCTTGATTAAACATTTTTTTTATATTCGGGATTATCCGCTCTGAAAATATTATTGAGAATATCGGACGCGAAAGTCTGTTGCAAATTGTTTTTTTACTTTTATTTTTTTTGCGAATTCGCTCTGGCGACCGACCACTGGACATCACATCCACTGGCGTTAACCTTCTGCTCGGTGCGCCTCTCTCCCAGAGCATCATCACCGCTCCACTGTCCATGTACCCATTGTGACCGTATGAATTCGGCGAAGAGCCAACGAAACGTGGTGAATTACATGCAAATAACTTGGTAAAAATTCACGGATTCTCTAAACGATGAAGCCTGCGGCTGCAGAAACGATCGGAGTAACGAATGTTTCTGCCTCCCAATGGTTTAGCACGTGCCGTTCATTTTAATTATTCTCACAGCTTGATTTTTTTCTTTCCTGTTAAGGGCGATAAATGTTAAAATGGATGAGCTGTATTTACCTTAAATTTGAAAGGTAAATATCCTAATTAATGAAAGGCTATTCTCTGTTGTGAACTGAACTGCCTGACTTGATTGGGACTTGAAAGGAAATGTGGATTTGTGGCCGCTTAGTGTCGGCTTAAGCAAAGATGAAAGCTTTGTCTCAGTTGCTGTGCATTATCTGATTAAAATTCATAGAATTTCCTGGCAATGTAGTTATAAATCAATACTTAATGGCAATAAACAAAGTATCACATAAGAGATCAGAAACTGAAACCCTATGAGCTCGTCATTTAATGCTCGCCACAGTAATTATTACCGAAATATAATGATAAATTACAGAGATTCTCAGAATTGAAGGTGAATAAAATTCACTCCCATCAGGCCTGGTTACAAAATGCTGTGCTCTATTCGCCTGTATTTTTTCCGCAAATGACTATGTTTGGTGAAATTTCCCGTTGAAAGCATAGTGAGACTAGCGTTCGTGATGACCTTGGTGTAATACGGAAATTTCTGAAAAAAAATAATTTTTCAACAAAGCTAGTGTGTACGACTTTACACCGGAATTAAACCAATTTAACCGTTAAATCTTGTTGTAAGCTGCACGTTTAGCGATAGCTACACGAAAGGTGTTTATTTTTCTGCATATTTTTATGCCAGGAATGGAGAAGTATTTTAAGTTAACGAATGCTTTGTCTGGTTGATATTAAGCATTAATACGGTGTTTTAACTTAAAAAAATGTATTCAATGTCAAAATGTATGTATGTTAATTTAGGAATATGATGGGACCCGGTCAATCCGCAGTCCAACTTTATATTGAAAACTAATTGATATTGCTCTTTGCTAAATATAATAACGTACGTACATGTATTATTCCTCTAAATCAGTAATTTTTCGTGGTATTCAATATATTTTTGTGTATGTAACTGTGATATGAAGCCATAGTAGCCGTAGTGTATTTAGTATTTGCAGACTAAATGTGTTTGTAACATTTAACCCGAAAAATTCATAGGTTTGTTAGGGTAATGTATGATCCCGGGAAGCTTTAATTAGGTTAGCTATTTTAATTGCTATAGTTTCTTTCTCAGTGCTATTAAACCTGCGAAATTATTCTGAAAAATACAGCCAATTTCCGGGGCTAAAGTAGAAGGAGGTTAATTCGCGATTCGGGGGAAATATTCAGTTTCCTCTGCTGTAACGAGCGAAAGAAACAAAACTTTGGCCCATGCTTTTAATTCTCCATGGACCCACTGTGCTCCACGAAATGCATTCACCAACCAAACGTGTAATTGGAGTCTAGAGTATCAGTAAATGCAGCCTTTAATACTTTCCAGCGAATCATGGAATCGCACTAACTAAAGTTGGTACGAGCGAGGAAAATTAAGAAACCCAGAGGTGAATACTTACCCTGGTGTTCCCCTCTCGACCAGGCGTATCCACCAAAATGAAAGTCAACGTCCCGACTCCTAAAAGGGAGATTATCCAGCTTTGCTTGCCCCTGCTAATTACATTTTCACCATCCTAAAATCACTGACGTTGAAATTCTGTCTCTGTCCCTCATTAGTGATGACGTATTTGAATTTTCCCTAACGTGGAATACAATAATTTAAGCCATAAATCGAACCTTGGAGAAGTGTTAGCGTATTTTTTTTTAATACCTATCGATTTTTAGTTTTCCCTTTTATCCCGCCTTGTATTTGAATTTTCTTGCATATAGGACAATAAAAAAAATATAATCCTCAGCGCCTTTTATTCAGTATGCTGTTATAATGACTTATCTAGTGAACATTTAAAATTAGGTAATTGTAAACAATTGATGACAATTGTCCAAGACTTTTGTCCTGCTGGTTGTATGTAAAACCTAAAGCTATATGTGATAAGTAATTGTTACTTTTGTAGCAAATTTAACCGCAAAATAAGCTAAAATGTATATATTACGTTCACCCATGCACGTTGATTTCCTAGTTGACGTTATTCGAAGACACCAGTTCCTCTCACCTTTTCCGCCTCTTTGTGTTTCACCACACTCATTCGCATTCTCCCTTTCACTTGTTCTCGTGCCTTTTTTTAAATTAGCGAAGTAAACATTAAAATCCCTATGAATATCAACATTTCATTCCATGTTTGTTTTCATTATTACTCTTGTGTTACGATTGCCCTTCTCCTCGCTTTCCTTTTGTCCACGGATTTGTTGCCGTTTGGATTAAGAATAAACATTAGTGTCAAGATAATGAAAAATATGGTACACCAACAATTTATTCGCTCTTTTAATACCACTCTCGTACTATAAAACATAAGGCCATTATAACATGCTTTGGGAAATTACCCAAGGTTAATGGGTTTTCCTAAATCGAGTCATGAACCCTCGTATTTCTAGTAAAATGCGATGACCACTGCGTGGTCTGTTTATAAATATAATACAAATATAATTTTTGTTTACATGGTTTTCAATACTTTATCGTGCCAGTGAATGATTTTGCCTGTAAAATTCGTAATTTTATTTTTACTTCTGTTTTATTCTTTGTGTAATCATTCTTATAATTGTCAGCGTTCAGGATTTCCAATACTTCGCCCTCACTCCCTATGCCTTATCTATTTCTGCATGACCCATTTCACCCCTGCTATTTCTCCTATCCTTCATCGCTCCCCTTTGCTGTGCGGATTTTATTTTCATAAGTCATTCTTCCAATCCGTTATATTTTAATTTACTAACAGAAAAACACTAATGTTTTACTTTATCATTATTTTTTCAGTTCACTCAATACTTTCATAATTTTATGTTTTTGACAAAATGAATACACTTTTACTCACGTTGCTCATGTAGATGTGTCTGTCTTCATATTCTTCTTAAGAGAAATCTGTGTATACACGGTTCTTCTATTTTCTTTCATTTTCTTGAAAACAATTAAATTGAATGAATGAACCGTTTGCAACTATGTCTTTCCAAAACGGATACGTTTTCTAATGTGTATTCGTCAGTAGCATTGTGCTGCATTATCAAAGCTATATCTGTTTTATGTTGCTTACGCTAAACAAAATTGCTTCGTAATGGACTTTTAGCCCACTATTAGTTTTGCCATGAAGTAATTTTCATCGCAGTATAAGTGAAGGTCAATTGAGAGTAAAAGCGAGCTTCCGTGAGAAATATTAAAGTAACATTCGAATTTTACTCAACTTTAGAAATATTTTTTATATCGTTTTACAAACTACAATTAGGTGTTAGAATTAGGCCCACTTAGTGTTAAATTGATGGAGTGTGATAACATCACTGCAATAATTTTTAAACCTGAGTATGGAAACACTCAGATGTATAGGGTGTAATAAATTTTACATCCTGGGTAGTTCTAACATTGGCTTAGCATTTAGTTTAGGTACCTTAACGGAAGACGAGAAATGGAAAGTAATTAAGTAAAATGTAATCGGAACTTTTCTAAACATATTAATTATATCTATAGCAAGGTACCGATGCATTTGACAAAATACAGATGTAAGTCAAATAATATTATAAATAATTAATTTTTCAATTGCAACAGACTTTATGAGTTGAGTCATGATAGAACTAATGGTGTTTTTTTAAATAATTATTTATGCATAGCATGTGTATCCCTTCCTGGAATTAAAGCATATACTGTGACTCTACGGTTACTAAAAATTAGCCTTACTGTTTTAGATCTCTTTAACTCGGTCAACTAAATATGTCACGTGCTGATACACTTGTACTTTCCAGAATACATTGCCCAAAGGCCTGAAGGAGATATACGGTTTAATGTTTTTTAATTTGCTTAGAATAATGGTGGCTATGGAGTGGAATGGGCCTCCTAAATACTGCCGAAATTTCCCGAGACAGAAAGTTTAGCGTAGCTACCGGGTGAAGGAATGTTGTGTGTAAAACCTAAAGCTATATGTGATAAGTAATTGTTACTATTAGTTTTGCCATGAAGTAATTTTTATCGCAGTATAAGTGAAGGTCAACTGAGAGTAAAAGCGAGCTTCCGTGAGAAATATTAAAGTAACATTCGAATTTTACCCAACTTTAGAAATATTTTTTATATCGTTTTTTTATATTACCTACTATTGTGTGGAATTTTCTCTTGATTGAATTATATAACCTCATAAAAACAAAGTTTTTATTACACTTCCTTCTTTTTTCATATGTATTACGCCACGTTTTTATGTCTCATATTCTCAGCGAATTTTATTATATTTTTTTATTTGTTTTATTCTATCTTTGCCATAAAATAATGTATTATCATAGTGCTAATCAATTTAATTTGTGAAAGGAAATCATTCTATCTTCACTGCTATGTCAAATTATTCAGACATTTGACAACCATTAGGAACATTAGTAATTTTATATGACATATATATTCATTGTTGAAAATTCAATAGCGATAATCAAAGTTGCTGACTCACCACGGTCCATCTACCACAACGTCCAAGTGCTAAGTGCTAGCTTTGATTGCCGTCATTAATGAATAATTTGTGAGTAAAATATTGAAAAAAATAGTTTTGAGGGTAATGCGATGATGAAAACAAAAGTTCTAAAGATGTAAGTAAAAACGGCTGCGACTGAAAGAAGAAAAATAATTTCTCCAGCAGGGAATAGTACAGCACACCTTCCGCTCCAATGGGTTTCTACGTACACAGGCAAGCAGACAGACAGTGTTAGCTAATATAAAGGGAGTAAAAACATTCGAACGGACTGGGTTTGTTTGGGTTTTGTTGGCTTGGATTGGGTCCGGGTTAGGTTGGATTTTGCTGTGTTGGTTTGGGTCGAATCCAGAGATCTGAAGTAGGGTAGATCAATTGGTGAAGGATCTTGTGTTTTCACGGGATGTGTTTTAATCCCTTTCCTGGGGAATGTTTGCTTTTCATTCTTGATGTCGCACTTCAGAGCAGAAATCGTTTCAAATTATCTAGTCTAATTAAAAGGAGTACTACGCTTTTATTTTTTTAAATATTGAATACGAAATCAAGATGTCAAGTTTCCAGCATAGTAGCCGTAAGTGTGAGAAGACTGTGTGATAATGCTAGCGGAATAAAATGCGTGGTCATTAAAAAAAGTCCCTTATTTCATTGATAAAACTTTCACTTCTTTTTTTACGTTTTGCCCCTACGAATATAAAAGGGCTGGGTAAGGAGGCCCCATAAAACGGAGGCCACCATAATACTGCGCTTGTTTTCACTTTCCACGGAAAAAGTATTCACTTCTCGTATGTAATTGTTCCAGTCAACGGCGGTGTTGTGATTCATACCTAATTGCTGCTCGCACCACGACACAGAGTTCAGTTCTTCACACAAACAGTAGAAAAACCGCACAATTGTCACGAAGGGAAGTTTTCTAGAAGAAAACCAAGTGTTCACTCGAAGGTCCACTTTCTTACGACATGGTCTAGTCTTGCATTTCCAAAAAGGATTTTCATTGCTGAATTATAACCTCATTTCATGTCCATTTACTCATTGTTTCGATAATGGTAATAACCTTCTGGACTATAAGAAAGACACAGCGTCTTTCTCAGTGTTTGATAAATCCCAAATCAATGTAGGACCGCTCATTTAACCACAAAAATTGGCTCACTCGACTTATAACGATTACCACGTACGTCGGGAACAAGACTGAATTGTAATGAAGGACATATAGCGACAATGACAGATGGCGATGACGGTTAGAGATAACGATAATTCATTGTTTCCGCGCGGTGCGCGGGTTACCTTACTATAGGGAAAGAAACGTAAATAAACAACTACAGCGCGCAGAATTGAGGTGGCCTCTGTATAACGGAAAAATACCATTGCCAAGAATTGAGGTCAATGTATTTCTGAAAATTGTAATTCCAATAAAATTCAGTACTTTTTTATTTTTACTTGTGCCCATTGTTGAGTTTAAGAATTGCGCAACGGAAAGATATTTCTTTTTATATTTTTACTTGCATTTATTTAAGCCATGATCTCGTTTAGCAATGCAACATGAAGTAGAAACGGCTTACTTGAAATCTCATTTAAGTTTTAATTTATTTCTTAGTGTTTCTTCTAAGTTATACTCCTGGATGAAGGCCAAATTCATTCAAAATTCCATTTAACCATGGTCTCTGTCCACTTACGACAAATTTTCAACTCTGGCATCGAAGATCTTTTCTCAGAATTTTGTTCAAATTAAGACATTTAATATTTCTGTCCTGGCCCATCTCAAATGCTTGAGGTGTGCAGCTCAAGATGACGTCTAACTAAATGCAAAATACGGCTTAACTTGGACATGTCGTAAAGAATGGAAGTCAGCAATTAGTAATGAGCGTGTTTTTTTCATTTCAAAATTCCCTTTTCCAATGCCTCCGTTCCTCGAAATAAAATACAACGATGAAAAAAATGGCACTAACCGGTGAAGAAACCCTTGAAATGTCGTCGCACCGTCCCAAAAAAACCAGTATCTCTCGCGCCTTGCTCAAATGTTTCATATGTGCAAGCATTTTCTATATTTCTCTCCGTTCCCTTCCTCTCCTAGATTCCAGGCTCTGCAAGCGAGCACACCTTTCGGCAGAATTCCCTTCACCGTGGGCCTTGAGATGGCGGTCAGGATAGGGTTCCCTGGTCAGGGTATTCAGGGGGAGCGAGGAGGCAAATTGCCCATTCCAGCAGGCCCCAGGCTCCCACATTGCTAGACGTAATTATGTCCCGGAATGTGACTCATTGAATCCTCCAGGGCCAGTGACTCCCATTATTATTTCTCTCGTTCTTCCCCGCGCGTACATCTCCCCACCATTTTCTCCTCCTCCGCTCACCATTCTTCTTTCAGCTCAATAATTATATCCCACATTACCCGCTTTTCCTCACACCCCCTGGCTTCATATTTCAGCTTAACAAAAGATAATTTAATTGTATCGCATTCATTGAGTTATTTGTCTTTTTCACGCTTGCTGGTTATGTTTGCAGACCCGTTTTTCGCTGTTCATCAATCATTCTCAAAGATCCTCACACCAAAGCTGTTTTTGTGATTTTTCTAGCCATGAAACGATTCACAATAGTTTTCAAATACCCGTGAGTGATAATTAAGGATTATATAATAAATTTAACATAATTTGATCCTAACCGCGAAAGCTCAGAGAAAAGCCTATGGTCAATTTTTAATTTAATGGTGGATGCCCTAGAAAAAATCCGGGGAAGACGAATAAAGAAAAAATTGTCTAGTGGATGGATTCGATAAATAGCACTTTCCAAATGATCATTATGGACCGATTTGAGACTGAAAAAAATGTTCGTGTGCTACATTATATCTATATTTATCTCTTATCCTTCCTTAATTCCTTTTTACCTCCCCTCCTCCGTTTTCATAGTTGTCAAACAAACAACAGTGTTGCAGTGGCTGGAAGAAGATAGTTAAGAGTTGTTGATGATGTTCAGTTGATGAGTTGAAGATGTGTATTCGAATCAGTGCTTTAATGTAACTCTTGACCTTCTTCTTAATTTTCCTCATGTATTCCATTCTTGATTTTCCTCTGTGATTCCTCCCATAAATTTCTCCATCCATTCTTGTTTTCAATTGGCTATTGAGCAACACAATGTGTCCAATGAGCATGAATATTCTTACCCTCAAAGTATTCAAGGCATTCCTTTTTTCTTCAACTCTTCGTATTACATTTTTCTTGGTGATTCTCACCGTCCATTTAATGTACATCATTATTCGATAAAATATATCATTTGCTTCCAATCTCTTTTGCTCTGCAGTTGATATTGTTTTCACTTCACTGCCATAGAAAAGCATGCTCCAAATATGTGTTTTAATAAAGGGCTTCCCTCCTTCCAGGTTTGTGTAACCAGCTCTCAGCAGACTCCTGGTTGTCTTTGATTAGGCTATTCTGTTCATTATATCTTTCATGCTTCTCCCATCGCTGGTTATCATACTTCATAGATTGTGATATTTTTAGTATACCCCTGGTTTTGCTACCCAATCTCATACTGACTTTGTGTTCTTCATTTCTTCAATAAACCATAGCCTTGGCTATCTTAACATTAGTATTAGTCCTGGACCTGGAGTCAACATCACGCGTGGGTGTACAACTGCGACAGAATTTCTTTTAGCACTGGGATAGAAGATAAAAAAATGTTTATTCTCTCTTTATTTGCCATTAACTTGTTTATATCTCATGCTTTGGTCTGTCATATGATCATGTTAACTTCCCAACTTCCCCCCATTTCTTCTCTCCTTCTTCATTCTTACCCCATCCTTCAAGGAAAAAAACCCTCGACTCCCCGTTACTTTGGTAAACGCACTTCCTCACCTGAAGATAATGTAAAACATGGAAACTCAAATCGTTAAATAAAGTGTATCTATTTATGAAAAATTACACTTCATCCAAGTTATTTATTAATCTTAAAGTTACATTTTTTTCATAGGATTGTTGATACATTCCAGCATTTTCGTCAGTTCTTCAACCGTCTCTGCCAGAATTTCTATATCTGAAAGCGCATCATGTTGATTGTTTCTTCATGCACTTGAGTTCCTTTTTTATTATTTTCTTTTTCCATTTATTACTTTTTCAATTTAGCTATTGAAAACCAAGGGTGACAAAGCACATCCCTTTTCATTCTACTTTCCTCACTTCCGAATCCTCCGAATTACTGCCACATTTATCACTTCCAGCTGTTCTTCATATAGTCTGCATACCACCCTTTTGTCAGACTCATGAGACTCCTATACTCTGTAGTTAGTGCTCAGTTCCAATCTACTTTGTCAAATGCTTTCTCTAGGTCGATGATGCTGGTCTAAAGCTGGTTGATGAAGAAAATGTCTTTTGACTGGTCCTTATGAATTCTTATCGCAATGATAAGTCTCAGGGCTCAAGTAGCTTCTCTCGTTCTCCACTTTCCCTGGAACCGAATTAATCTTCATCAAGGATTTCATTAGTCGTCTGTTCTATCTTATGGCATATAGTTCTGGTTGGAATTTTTCACACATGAGCAGTAAGGCTAATAAGGCTAATAGTTATAAAGTCTTTGCATTCCTCGGCTCGTTTATTGAACTCTTCGTGAAGTGCATCGGAATTTGCTCAGTTGCATATTTGTCTCAAATTAATCTGTGTGCTTCAGAGTGCTCACTCCTGCTGTGTTATTAAGGAACGCAAGGAATTTCATTTATTCCTGACGAATGAAGTCCTTTACTGCGCGTCAAATTCTGATCATAATATGGGCTATTCTTTACATCTTCATCGTCCTGTATTCTCCTATCCAATGCTTTGCCGCTTTACAGTCTCTCCAGATACTGTCTCTATTACTACGCTTTTTTTCATTTTCAATGAGAATTCTTTGATCATCACTCCGTATAACATTAATTGGACGTAATTTAAGGAAGCTCCTTGGCGTTCCTTATGCACGTTTAACCTTTTCTTGGGAGAGATTGTCTGAATCTCTATGCTTAAGTATTTCATACCTTCTCTTTCCTTACTTCATTTACGGATGTTCGTATTTATTACTGTTTTATAAATCTGCTGCTCTTCGTCTGTTTTTTTATTTTTTAGTTTTTGAATCTACTTCCTCAACCTGTTAGGCCCAGTACTTCCTACGTAATCCATGTATTTCAATTCTATGTTTTTCCACTTCCTATTTTATCTTCTGCTGCATTAATATTTCCTTTTCCTATCTCTTGCCATCTAATTGATAATGTTTTCCATTCCATCCTCTTTATCTTTCTCTAGATTATTATGATAGACCATCATGTGTTTTGTTTCGTTCAGTCTTTCCACCTGCCGCCTAATCTTCGTTGTCCTTATTAGCTTTTTAAACTTGGCATTTAATTTCGATTAGGTTGTGAATGCTATCGATGTCCGCACATGGTATCTAGTGTAGCCTATTACCTGATTCCTCAATCGATATTTCAGTAATATATGATCCATTTGGAATCTTCTAATGTCTTCTTGCATTTTCCACGTATATCTGCTTTGTAGGTAGTTGCCAAACAATGTGTTTTAATGACAAGACCATTTTGTATGCTGAACTCAGTCGGACTCTGTCTCATATATTTATATTTTCTCAAATCATACTTCCCAACCATTACATCCTACATGTCTTCTGCATCTTCATCTTCGTTATTTGATGTTGGCCTTACCAATTTGGTGGTACCTTCATCACACTTGTGTCCTTAGATTTTCATTCAAATCTAACCATAATTATATTTTCGTTTTATTGCAGGTGATATTTTACTTGTTTACCGCTACTTTTCCTAGACATCTTTCAAACACTTATTTCAGTATTTAAACTCTACTTAGGGCCATTTCATTTCGCTGGTGCCTCAAAATCAAGATACATTTTTCTTATCTCAATTTTAAGGTTCTCAAGTCGTCCACAGCCACAAGTGTTCTTAAATTTCAAGTACCAATCCTAAAATGCTGGTTATCGTTCTTGACTGATGTACCCACGCGATTATTCCCCGCCAGGGGATCCATATGCTTTTTTATGTTTAGTTAGTTAGTTTACCTCCGGTATGTTTGACTCGAGGGAATTCCATAATAGCTATTATTTTAAAGCACGAAAGAAAAAGTATTTAGAAAAATATTTGACCTATATTGTGATTTTATCGTTACTGACTTAATTAAATCACATTTTGTGGAACTAAAATAAAATTTTGGGAGTCGACGCCGATATTGGCCTCTGAATTTAGTTTTACTATGTGCATTTTTAAAGCTAAGTTAATTAAAACTATTTAATTCACGATAAACTTATAAATGCCTACCATTAATGTAAAGAGCTGAAGTTGTCATGGCAAGGGTAAATATATAGGTATAGCGAAACTTGGTGGCACACACCAGCGGAGGATTAGATGACACAGACCGTAAACCAAGCGTTAGTGAGTGGGCAAAGTTATCGAAGAACTTCCGCAAGGTCCTCTAGAAAAAGGCTCGGCCACTTCAGCCCACATGTAATGTATGCTTTCCTCTCCTTTGCGTAATGATCTTCACCAGCCGGTGCCACCAAGTTTTGCTGCACCTAAACATGTACTATTTCTATGTCAATGGCTGCAATAAAGCTCAATTATCAGAAAGATCTTGGAAAGATATCATGGAGATTATCAAGTCTTTGACTTACATTTTGACGGTGAAATATAAAAGGCTAGAGCTGACACACACGTAGTCTACATTTGTTTGTATCCTCTGCTATTTGTCACCCATGCTGCTACACTCAGTATATATTATTATTTAAATTATATTGGCCACACAAAATATTACCATAGTTTTTCTGATGAACTAGCAGTATCAATGCAAGCAAAAATCGCTGAACACAGATTTTTTCATAACCCCTCCATGTAAATTCGTAATTAATCTGTTTGAGAATTGCCATGAACGCAACGGCTTGAAAGTGTTCCTTAAGAGCTACTCTTGTAATAAGAAATTTGAAGTACATTGGTGAAGGAGCGTAATTATAAAAGTTGAAGCAAAATATCTGCTGAACTTCTCAAACGATTTCATGAGTTACGGAGAAGGTTGTTGGAAGTGATAACATCGGATTTCCTCACTTGTATTTTTTTTAGGTATGTACCTTTTCCAATTCTTTACACCTTACTACCTGGCTCTGAGAGACATCACCGCTTCTATAATTTTTCGTTGGGCGTATCTTTTTTCCTCCCAATTAGGGATCTACAGCTTATTAAATTAACAGTTAAAAATAACAGAAAATTTTGAGTGGAGGCGAAATATCCTTCCGTTGACGGCCTTAACCTGCTATTTCACGGGAAGGTTGATCAGGGGTGCTTGATGCCTGCAGCATGTAAGGGCAGAAGTAACAGCGCCCCCTGTAGGAAAAGAGAGGGGAAGGGGACTTCCCATTCCCTTCCTCCAACCAGCTGCACGCGCTGCGACGTATTAAGGACCTTCCAATACCTTCCGATCTTCTTTTGTCTGCATCTCCCATCCGCTTTTACTACTTCGCCGTGCGAAGTTTTCCGGGCCTCGCTCTCTCTGCTGAAACTTCCGCAAATGTCCTTGTGTTCTTATTATCCCCCACCCCCGTGTATCTGCCTCCCGTGATGTGTCCTCCGTCCCACCTGCCCTCCCTCCCCCAACCGCCCTCCAGGAACTCCCTCCCGTCCCCTCCCCCCCCACCATCGACTCCCCTTCCTTATGACTGCTCAGTCGAAAGTTGAGCATTAAAACGGACGACCACATTAAGCCGGGTTCCTTTTCGCGTCGCAAAAGGTCGATTTCTTCTTTTTTTCCCTCCCAAGGAATCCAATTATGTGGAACTTATACAACGTAAGAACGAGGACAGAATTAAGACTCGGAAACAAACAAGGGATATACGAGGAAAGGTATTCCTCCGTGAAACTTTTGAAGCCATGTAAAAGAGGAGGTTAATCGATATTAGCCAGTTTTTTACATTTTTAATACAAAGTTATGCAATTATATTTTCAATAATCACAGTGATATTTAATTTATGGAATACTACGAATTATATTTGGCAACATCTTATCTTATCTTGCTTCCCGGAATTCTGTAATATACTTTTTCAGCAAGGATTCAGGACAGACGCTGCACCTCATAGTAATAAACGTGAAGTTGGGTGAAATAGTTGGAAGTAGATGCCACTAATTGCTGAGATAATGGGTACATTTGAAATGTAAGTACAGGTTAGAAGTTTTCCTCTTTCACCAAATTACCTTTAACAAATTAGCTAAACACTTAGAAGCATGTAGAAAACTGGTATGGCCCAGTTTAGAGAATTCATCATTTTGTATGGGATTCAAATGATGAGGGAGAAGAAGTTCAATGGAAGGTTGTAAGATATGTTTTTATGAGGTTTAGGAATTCTGACATCGTGACAGAGATATTGGGGATTTTGGGGAGGCAGAGTTTGCAGTATGGAAGTGAATGGAGTTTGCAATGCGGCCTGTTCAAAAAGATTGATAAAGGAGCGAGATTTGCCTGGAATTAAGGAAGCCAATTTTTAAAGAGAAAAAAGCCATGAATTAAAAATTAAATTAAGATACTGAAAAAAGAACGTGATAAAATACTCAAATATTCACAAAACCGTGGTAGCCTGAAATCATCTACCAGGACAGGCTTATGGGATATTTTCATCAACTTTAAATTTATTTAATTATGGATGAAATAGAATCAATATTCCAATATTGTTGCTTGATTTTAATGAAAGTAGTCCCTTTGGTTTGTATTTTCTTCTTTCCTTTCACCGTGTGATTTAAATATTAAACTGTCTCTCACCCTTTTTAATCCGTCGCTGTACTAATGTTTGGGTATTGATAATGTGTGAGTTAATTCCCAATCTGCTTGAGTTAGTTTGTTAAATTGATAAAACACTAAGGAAAGGTTATTCGTGGCTTCAAAATAGAATGCATTGCTATTTATTTTTCAAAACTATTGTCTCCTTGAGAAAATAACGTGCGGAGAGTGCAGATATTTGAAATGGTTTTTACTACAACGGAGAAGTTAAGTTGAAAAAAGAGGAAAGAGAATAAAAAGATAGGTTTTTATAACATTTTATGTTCTGAATGTTGTAGTAGTCGTTTTTGATGAGTTGAACTAAATAATTCTTAAATAAATCTCTTTTTGACGTTGTTGCCTTAATTACGGATGCAACATAGGGTTAAAACAACTTCTGCTTTAGCTGAAATGTCCTGGGAATTAACTTTTTCTAATGATTTTGAATTTTGAACTTCAATTTTTTAATCTCTAAGGGATCAAATTCCGGTTTCTTCAGTGTCTGTTTTACACTTAATATTTTCTCGGATGTATTTTTACCAAAGGTGGCTGTAACTTTGAATGATTCCACTTCGATTCTAAAGATTGTGATACGTACTGCACAAGAGAAGGGCGGTTAAAGAGTTTCTAATTTGATTAAGTTGGTTAACATAAATGGTTACTTAATACTGTTTAGAAAATAGCTGGTTGATTGTGACTCGGGTTAAATTCCGTGATAATGCTTTCTCGGCTACCAAATATTCGAATGTTGAGTGATTTGGTCATGAAACATAATCTCTTTACGATATATTTGAGGAACATTTTAACACAATATCGGTACCACCACTTAATTATTTGTACTACTGTCTGCGCTCATCAAGGGCCTACCATGACGGAACCCGAATGTGGTTACGCCAACCTTCCTCGACCAACTTCAAAGCGATCGAAGTTGGATCGGCCGTCGAGCCTTTTGATTGATGTGAGGCTTAATTTCGCTTACATCTGAGCTTTAGGTAATTATAATCCATGTACCGTGTACACATACAGTTCTCGTTCCCGTATTCAAGGTAAATATTTCGTGGGATTTAAAAATATTCAAATATTCATTGCACAGGGGAATAAACAAGCAGCTAATTACCAGTCATCGGTTTTGAAAAGGTCAAAACCCTTTTTGATAGTTAATTATAATTCGGAGTTTAAATCAGCTTGCGTTTTGATTACGCCCTTTGAGCAGGGCTTCATGAAACACACTTGATAACCATTCAATCGCATGCAATTTTACGCAACAGATGCTAAATTAAAATAGCGCAGCCTAAAAACGTGAATGCACGTAGTCCAGAACTCGCGGATGGCACCATTTTATGAATTGCAACATTAGCGACATAGTTCATGAATTTGGGGATTTTTGACTTCCCCTGTTAACATTTTTCTACCGTTCACTATAAAAATTGGTGGAATTAGGCAGTGAAAGGCTGCAATTACTTTTCCTATTTATAGTTTTAGGAAATACTCGGAATTTGTTGAACAACGACTACGATTGACATGCTTGAATAATATTCCTTTCTGAAATGCCTATAATAGTGACCCTTTCATGATTTAATGTATCAGAAGAGGTGATGATAATTTATTAAAATCTTTTTGTGAAGGATTAATTTCACTCCCTTTGACTGCTAGACTCATGCTTTGAAGCTTCAGCCTTATAAAAATGTTTACAGGCATGACTAGAATTTAATGATGGAAATATTTTTGGTAAAGGTTATTTAACAATTCATAAAACTACTCGTCAGCATATCATCATTTGTTACCAAATCAACTACATGATTCGCCACGATCTTTTCTACTTTTTGGTTGCAATTGGTTTACATATTTTCCTTATGCGTCACCATGTAACAACTTATTATGGTCATACACATACAAGGTGGTAAAATATTTCATAAACTATTGTCTATGTACTAATTTCTCCTTAAAGTAATGTAAAAAATGGCATCGAGAATACTCTCATTCATTTTTTCATTTTTTTCAACTTTCGTGGTGAAAAACATGTAAGTACATATTTAAAAAATAAATATGTAATGATTATTTAAATATTTCAGCCCATTTTTCTTTCAATCATTTTAAACATCGTAGCCCCCATTCTTGTCGTTAGTCCATGTGTGAAGCTCATTCTTAAGTCTCTAAGCATGAGAAATGAACGCCATCATGTAACCAGATTCAACCTTTGCACTGTCTGTGATCTCCAAGTACGACACGACGAACGGTCACATTAGTTTGGTCGGCGGGTTGGTTGGGGTGATTTTGGGTGCTTCAACGACTTAACGCCTTAAACAACCCGTTCATGTTATATTTTCCAAAGCTGCTAGTAGCGAACGAAATATGCCTTGTCTTTCCCTTTACCCAGAGTCTCTGTTGAAAATTCTATTTCCTATTGAATGTTGGTGGGATACTTATACAGAACACCTGCGTCTAAAATTATTATTTGGGGAAATCGCTACCGATAATACTTTACTGCAGCTTATTCAAACCTATCTTCTTTACGGGTCTTTTATTTTTGAACTGGAAATAATTTAGGAGGATCAGTTCATCAGTTACTTGAGATGATTTGAAAGTGACTGAGTTCTGACGGGGATATGTGGAATACGCATAGAAGATAGGTTGTCAGTTACATTCATTGGGTTACTTTCAACCTGATACCAAGTCCTGAGTACTAGAGAATCTTCTATGTGATGGTACCTGACTAATAAGGCTTTGTTCCTAATTGTCTCCGGGACTTTCGGCCACACATTAGCCATCGGGTATATCCATCAGGAATTTTATCAATTCAATAGTTCGATATTTAAATAGTTGCGGACAGAGGGAATGCTAGTTAGATGATTGAGGGTAATACTACTGATGTTTTTTGACTACTATAGATTTGCAGATATTTTAAGTGCCATAATTGGCATAAAAAAAGAATGATAGATGGTAAAATTCTTTCCTTCGACACTAGGAGAGAATTTTCCACCAAAACATATCGCGAACTTGTTATCAGTTTTGTATGCAACCCTCCCCATGCCAACTTTTTAAAAAATAGGAATAAAAGTTTGATAGCTTTTGCCTGAGGGGTAATATGTGAGAATTAATCCCAAGCATCCTCTTTCGTAATGCTTCGTACGCTGTGTAAGAAGCCCAGCGTTTTGGTTCTCAGGAACCCATTCAGACTCCGGAGCATGTGCCTGCCCCTTGGCGGTATTGCATTGAAATTTCTTTACAGCGCGCAAAGTTTGAGAACGTTGTGCAGGTGTCGCGCTCCGCCTGCATAAAGATTCTGCAGAAAACCCCTTATATCCCCAACCTGCGGCGGTGCGTCTCCTTGTGCCTGCCCAACTTTTGGGTCCTCTTAAACGGAACAACTTCGGTGATGTCAGACGACGATTTCTCGCCTCATGGACACGTCCTCAAGTTGTCTCTCGCCCCCAATCTTGTTTCGCCGTCGTGCTTCGGGAGATCCTTGCCTCTTCTTCATTTCTCTCCCCCCTCCCATCCTCACACAGCCTCCATCTACTCTCTCTTCCTCGTCCTCGCATGGAAACCCATTTTTCTTTCCGTCCTCGTCGGCCCTAAACTCCTCTAACGCGATTTATCTCTTGCGTCTAGTCACTCCAAAGGCCTTGAACGGTTTGGAGTCGAGAGGATAGATCCTTGAAATCTTAATCTTCTATTCTGAGAGTTTGAGAAGCGCGTGCTGAAAAATGAATGAGTGAGCGCCCTTCACGGCAGTCGTGCAACGCTGGAGAAGCATGCCTAAACTGATAGGCAGTTAAGACCTCGAACGTGGTTCGTTAACTCAAACTGACGTGGCCATAGCAACAGATGAACGTTGTAGGCACTTGCTATGCTTTTCTTCATGCATATTTTCTGCACTGATGGTCCATGAACGGATGAAGTATTCCGTCATGTTAAAAGAATGATTTTTTCTGTGATGAATAACTATTTAACAGTTTTTAATTCTTTTGAATACTTGAAAATTAAGCACAAGCATCAAAACTATTTGAGAAATCAAATGATTGCTTCTGTGATGTTCACTGCAGTAGAAAACTTTAACCGTACTGGTCTGCATACCAATAGTTAATACTTGTAGCTTTAATTTGATTGTACCCAGATTTTCTTCTGTAATGGCGTATTATTTGCCACTGCGGGTTTAATCTACTAATTTACCTCTGTCGACATGAAAGTATGTAATGGATGCGGCATGCATATTTTCCTAAATTTTTATTTTTTCGTGGCTCCCATGTTTTATTGATTTCCACGGCTGTATTCAGTGCACCTGTTGTTATAACATACGTTCAAATTATGCAAATAGATCACATTTTACTAATGAATTTTGGTGCAATTGCTGAGCTTATTAAGGCTAATATTACCAGATGTTAATTGATATGTGAGAGTTATTTAACTAACCGTCGTTAAATTTGCAGACTAGACAAAAGCATGTGTTGTAAACTTTAATAACAGCGATTATTATCGCGCGTGCGAATAGGCGTCATTTTTATTTTACCCATAAATTACACCGCTTTGGTGTACACCTGCTGTGCTTGGTTCCGAAATATCTATTATTACGTGGTTATTCATGATTCTCTACATATTGCCCTTAATGAGGTAGAACTTCGAAAATGGATTCTCTGGCTCATATGTTATCTGCTCATTAATAAAGGATCTTCGATCCTTGTAGTGATAAATTTCGCATTAAATGGCTTTTCATTGCCTTTCCGCTATTATCCTCTATCTAGTATGACTTTCTTTCTTGACCCTTATCTGTTTAAGTCAATTTTAATTAATATACCAATAAGTACTTTGCCTTCACTTTTTCTTTCTCGTTCCGGCCATGAACTTTCATTGTATTCAAGAAATATATATGTGCTTTATAAGTTAGAGAAGACGTTCTTTCTCTTTCTTCACAAATTGATAGACGTGGGAAATAGTGGAGCACTTTTCTGTCAGTTTCCCTTTATCTGGAATACGTTTATTTTATGGTATGCATCTTTCTTCTTCATTTTCCCATGGGAGTTAGATAGAATCCATACCTCCCGCCTTCACATCCGCATATTTTTTTCTAATATTCTCTATTATTTACCTCTTTGCTACCCTTCCGCTCAATCATTTTCATGTGTCCCCACAAATCCTGAGGGAAAATAGGAAATATCTAGCTGTGCAACAAGCTTTGAATGTTAATGGTAGCCTGGATATTGTTTTGCGAAATTACCCTGAAATTCTAATCTGAGTGACTTAATTTGAAAAAGAGAGAGCTTTGTTTCCAAATTTGTGACTTCTCATTTCTTTTTGTCTTTCAGAATACTTTTTTTCCCTGGTAACCTTATGAATTATAATGTTATACACCTAAATTAAGCTAGAAATGGTTTTCAATTCCATACTTAGCCATTGGCTGTCTAGGCCTCATTTACGACCGCTCTGAGAGAGGCCTAATGTGGTTCGACCGCAGGAGTGGCTCACTTTATGAGCCTAGATGAAGGATTAAACATGCTGGTCTAAGTTGTTTCAAGAGTGTAACATTTGTCTACATTACAGACAACAAATTTCATCAAATTCTATATATCTCTTGACAATCTAGATGATCTCTTTTGTGACGCTGGAAAATATCGGTTTTATCTGGGGATAATTAGATTTTTTTTCTCAATATATATAATGACCTAGTTCTGATCAGAGCTCAATTCACCACAACAGAACGAAACATTTTTTCGCTACTTCATACTGGTGTTCTGTGACTTGGAGTTGCAAAATTCTCCTTTATTGATCAATTCATACTTCCTCACATGTGCATGCCTCTTCGCAAGCACCCTCGTGCACATATGGAGATTGGTTGTCCTATAGGTTAAGTTCAAATTCGCTTGAATTTTCGTCGGTAGAAAATGACGTAAAATAACGTTGCGTTTCCTTCGAATTACACAACTTTCTTTGACAACCTGAGATATGTGCGTTTTTGCATGCGTTTTGTTAAGGTGGGTGTCCTGATATCGGTCTGAAGACGCCTCTATATAGGTGCTGAAATGTTGTCAGCGGAAGCTGGTCGTGCTGAAAAAACAGGAAAGTCTGGTAAATAGTTGGTATGTAGGAATATTTATGTTTCCTCATTTGATACATATTAATCAAAGTGCAATATTTGCTAAAGTTCTCGTAACCAACTTATCACCTTAACGTGATATTATAGATGAATAAGGTAAATTGGAAGTTTTTCACAAAGAGACGTTCTTTATTTCGAACATTAAATTTAATCTGCTATTTATCAGTGTGAAAAATGTCATTTAAATATCAAGCAAAATCAAATAAATGTGAGTTATCTTTGTAGCTGGTGCCTCGATTTAAACCTCTCGCCAGGCGCAAAACTCAATCAGCCGTAACTTGTGACTCGGGTCCCGACGCACCCGACTGGCTGCCGTAGCAAAACCTTGATGCGTTGTTCCTATGGGACTGTCGCGACTGTCTTCCTGGGGGTCACCGATGCCATATATTTAAGCGATATTGTTCCTTCTTCGTAGACCTACGTACCAAAACAATCTTCTTCGTTCTTTTCTATGTAGTATCTTCTCTTCATTCTATCCTCTTCTATATTCATTCTTTCTCTAAATACTTTATTGCTAACATATTTCGTTCCGAATTTGTCTATGAAAGAATATCAGTGCCTTTAGAATGACCTTTTTACAGACTCATTTCAATGAATACAACTCTACTTCAATACTCACCCATTCCATACTGACTCCCTTTTCCGTATTTCCACCAGCGTCTCTCCTTTAACAGTTCTTTTTGCTGAGGTTTATCCATGGCAAACCTATCCTACACTATTAGTAACATATTCCTATCGAAATGCTCTGTATTATTTTTTTGCCTACACAAGTATCTACTGACAAGCCAGTGGCTCAGGAGGACTAATACTGAATTTATCAAATAGCTGTATTTATATTAACTTGCATTATTGATTGATACCTGCATTTGTATCAATTTGAATACTTAGAAAAATAAATGATGTGTATTTAAACATAAAACAGTCTAGGAAAGGGTTTCAGAACATCAAAATTACATTTTCACAGACGCACTTTAATGAATAAAAGTGTAATACGATACTCACCCATTCCCTACCGACTCTCATTTGCGTATTTTCTCCTACCATTATCAGTTCTTCTCCCTGAAATTTCATCCTTGGCAAGCCATCATTAACCTATTACTAACATGTTCTTATCAAAAGCTGTCTAGGAAAGAGCTTCAAAACCTTCAAAATGACTTTTTTTACAGACGAATTTTAATGAATACAACTACTGCGATAGCCACCCATTCCCTACAGACTCTCTTTTGCATATTTCCGCAACGAATCTCGTTTATCAGTTCTCTTCTCAAAGATTTTATCTTTTGCAACCTTCCCCTATCCTATTTCTTGCATGTTCCTATCAAAAACAGTCTAGGAAAGAGTTTCAGGACCTTCAAAATTACCTTTCACAGACGCACTTTAATGAATACAACTCTGCTACGATACTCACCCATTCCCTACCGACTCTCTTTTGCGCAATTCCACCAACGCCTCTCCTTTATCAGTTCTCCTCGCTGCGATTTCACCCTTTTGCAAACCTCCCCCTCCCCCCGCTCTTCGTTATTCCCTCCACTTCACCCGAATGAACACATTACGCCGCTGAGGCTTGGCTAAGCGAGGGCCGATCGGGCGGGGATGTGGGAGTCGCTACATCGGTGGAAGCAAGAGGAACGGCCGAGGACGGCGGAATGGAGCTAAAATTTGAACGGACTGGCGCGGCAGGAAGCGAGCAAGCTAGCTGGTCGGTTTAAGGATCTTTCCTCTCCCACTTCCCCACCACCACCACCCGAGCGACACTCCTCCCGTCCCTCCGTTCCGCTATATTGGTATCGCTCGATTGTGTTTAATGGTCGCCGGGCGCTGATACGACGGGAAAGGAGGAATTGGGCTCGGGAAGCGCCGGCGGGAGGGGGTGCTTCTCCGATACACATTGACAGGCCTTATCTTCGTCGTCGGCTGAGCAGGGAGTGGTTTAATTAAGGGGTAATTAAGTGGGGGGATTTAGGAAGAGAAACAAAAGGAGCGAGGATGGAGAAAGAGGAGATTTCTCTTTGTTCTTTTCTAGGGACCGTATACAATTACATCGACGTTACGAGGCATTTACGCATGAGGCAAGTGATTCATGCAAGGAGCCGGGTTCATTTTTCGCTTTATTCCCTGCGATTGGCGCCTCTCTAATCTGATGAATGATACGCTGTGGCTGCTCTTACATCTTAAGTGCAGCGATAAGAGCTTGATCTCTTCTATAGCTGTACTCAAATCTAGTAACTGCGTCTTTAATATGTCAGTGGTAAGGTAATGAAAATACTTCCTCGTGGTAGGCTTTCAGGGCAAAAATAAATTATTAGATTTTCAGCACAAAATTTAACATGCATTTATCTAATTAATAAATCTTAAACACATTTTGATCGAAAAATTGTAAAGAGCTGTTCTTGCACGCACAGAGATAATTTATAGATCCTGACTGAAACGTGATTTCTCGGATTATCATATTAGAACCCCACTATATTTCCAGGTCCGACAGAAACGATAAATTAAGAGAGATATTTTGCCGAACGGATAGGTATGGGAATTCGTTTTTCCCCCGAACAATAAGGGACTTTAATAAATGCAAGGCGTAATTTCATAGAGCGTTTCCTTTTTATATGTAAACGGCTGGTGTCCTAACACCCCCCGCCACACGCCTATTGAGGCGGCTTGCGGGGTAGTATGTAGATGTAGATGTAGATGTGATTATGAACTCCCATTGTGTGATATAATATTTGTGTTGTTTTCATTCTAATCATTTTGAAATAGCGTTTTCTTTTATGCATGTAAAGTCTGTTCCGGTATTGAATTTGTAATAAATTTCACATTTCCACAGAGATAAAACGTTTGATGAAAATGTGATAATGGAAGTACTAGAGGGAGTACATATTCAGTGCTGGAGTAAAAAAAGCAATGAAAATGAGCGGAGATTTAAAAAATGACAATATAGAAAGATTTGGATCTGGGCTCGTTGGTTACACGGTGGAAAATTCAATATAGTTGCGTCAGGCAAGAGCAGCCGAAAATCGTACCGCTTTGAGGAAAAATATATTGCCGAAGTCGGAATAACTGCAGATTCGGACATAAATTCTCATTCGTTTCTTGCTGTGGCGAGAGCGCTTTGTTCACCCTGAAGCAATAAAAGGGAATATCGTAAATTAAAGAAAGTCACAGTATAGGGTTTCGTCGAACGCGGCCGTAAATAAAGACACTAATATGGTCCATGCATTGCGGTGCCGTAACCCTCAAGGGGTAACCATACTAGAGGGGATGATATTATCGGTCGCAGGATGTCGATTTTTCCCCAAATGTCCCGTCTTTACCCACTTTTGACGCAGCCAAGTGGCATTTCAAACGGCGTGTGGCTTTATTAGTATTATCCCTCCCATTCTGCTATTTTCCACGAACGCCTCCGACCCCACCACTCCTTCCAACGCTCCGTTATCTCAATTCCCGCTTGCCCTTGCTCCCTCCAAACATCGAATTCCTTTTGAACTCATAACCTCCCTTTTCAAAATCTTCCTTACATTCCTTTCCTTCTATGTGATATACTCACTCTCTTAAATCACTCCAGTTGCGTTTCATTTCAACATCAATCTTTTACTCCATCTCTCTCTTGTTTACCCTGTTGGTAATTTATCTATTTTTTTCCGCCCACGTCATTTTTTCTTTGCTTCCCTGAATGGTGTCTCTTGGAATAGCATGCTTAAAGTCCGATGTTAACGTCCATACGCTTGTATTTTGATGGAGATCATAAGCACTTTGATTTCAAAATTTTTAATTTCTTGGCATACGAACTTTAAATACGTATTCAGTTTTGGATATCAGCGCCAATTATGTGCTTTCCAGTGAGGAGAGACAATATTAGGATGGTTCAATTTCTGTGATGTTCCAATCGCGCGTCAAAGACTCACAGGGTTCAATTAGTCACTGCTGATAACCCCTTTACTCGATTGTATAGGAAACGTAAATTCCCTTTAATTAATACGAAATATAATGGAAAGGCGTTACGATAATATCTTGTGTTTAACGAAATAGCAACAATAAAATAGGAAATGGAATAAGGGGGAGGTAACTGATAATTCACTTAGATGGTTTTAACGGGTTCCTTAGGTCTTTAAACTGTGGGAAAAATGCAGACCTGCGTTATTTGTTAAAGGATAGTATATACCGTCTTGCATTTTCTTGCTTATACGCAAAGATTTGTACTTACCTTCCTGCCAGTCATAATAATTTGCGGGATTTACGTTTTTTTAACCACGCCTGTTTGAAGTTCAGAACATTTTTTTGAATAATTAATGCATTACTCTAATAATTTATATTTCCTAACTTCTGTCAGCCTTTATGTAAGAAATAAAAACATGAAAAATTACTAAAATACTACTACAGTTTGGTAAACACATTCTCCTCAACTTGAACTCGATAATAAAGAGGAAATTGTACATAAATAATATATTTTGCTTACTCCAGTAGATATTGAGATTTTGTAAAGCAAAATAAATTCAAACCCCGATTTAGAACCATCATGTCGCAGTTTTAATACTTCTGGTGCACTGGCGTCCGAGTTAAGTACTTTTTTCCAACCATGTGCTGCTCTATACAATGAAATATCCTGTGGGACTAGATAACCACGCTCTTAAAATGATACTCAACGATACCATCTTCTTGTGCCATTGTTTTGACCCAGAAAAAAGGCATTGTTTCCCTGCGCCTCTCGACTTGTCGCTCACCCATAGCTTTCAACCAACTGCGCCTCGAATCCACGATCTCCCTCAAAACTTGGATCACCCGGTCTGCGCCTTTATCCATCCCCCAAACTACCCTTGCCCATTTTTTAGTCGTGACGTCGAAGAGAGGATATTTCCAACTCCCCAAACCCCTTCTTCACCACTCATACCCTTGCGCACACATCTTTCAAACCCTCACCAATCCCCCGATGCAATCCTGGACGCCTATCCACTCCACGGCTCCGCGACCATGTCACGACCCCGTGCTGACGACGCCCACGTCCCCGTTGTGGATTTTTGCGACCGTGCTGGAAAAAGAATCGTAATTACATCCGAAGGGAGACGACGATAGGGATCCTGCGGAGAGGGATGTGACAGGAGGGGTTGGCGAGGGGGAAAAATGGACCGGAATAATATCCCCATTCTCTCTTCCTGCAATCTTCGATGCCCAGGTCTCCCGTCGAAGAAATGGATGTCCACCCTTCCTACTCCCCTCTTAATCGTCCATCTTTCATGCCCCTCCTCTCTTCCCGTAGTCACCTCTTTTCCCATTCAAACATCCCCTGTTTAATGCATTTTCAGGACTCGGTGATTTATCGTCCCTCCTCACTCGTCGTGCCAATGGGAGAGTCTACCCCTCCAGTCCATTGTCCTCATTCATTCCACTCGCTGAGTTTTAGTTTACAGTTGCTCGTATCGAAGGTTTTTTTTGGGATTTTCCCTTCCTCGTATCCTGACGCCTTTTTAAAGGTATACGAATTCGTGCGATATGATTTTTGTGTTCCAGCGCGTTTTAAAAAAATAGGGTAGCGCAAATCCGTGCTCTGCAATTTAGTGTGCCACTTCATGACTAGGATTTTCACGTAAAAATAAATTCGGCCCTAGAATACTTTGCGTCTCTCGTAAATCCTTAGTTTTATTTCCCCGGCCTTAAAAGGTGGAATGTTTTATTAAACTTCCCGTACAGCATACGTTCTTTTTATTTTTAACCTATTACTTTACCCCGTTTCAATGCAGACTTTATAATCGTCAATATTAAGAGTCCTGTTTTCTATCACTGGTGACAATAGAATTTATGAAATCCATATTGCTTACTTGCTCTCGCCATTGGTCAGAAATCATTCTACATTTTCTCTTTTCTAAAAATTGTGATGCAGCGCTTTGCTAAGAACACGTAAGATTTTCATTTTCGAACATGTGTTCTGAGGAAAGGTTTTTTCATATTTTCTGACAAAAAAGGCAGCATGATTATATCATGAAGCCTGAGGTTTTTGCGTCAGTAAGAAAACGTTTTAGCACGTTATTTGCTCAGCCCTAAAACGAAAAATTGATCAAGTTTAGTTTTTCTGCGTCATATTCTAACAATTTTATGTATCCGTCCGTCGATTGATTAGATTATCCCAATGGTTGTAAGTCTATACGAATACATATTTGAAATAATTTTATAACCACTCTTTGAATGTGAGTGTCCCCGTAATATTTACAAAACTTATTTGCGGCAAGTGAAATATGTGAAAAACTACAGAGTTGGAGTGCCATCTTCTATGTATATTTTTTTTATATTCTAATGCTTAGTCATCTTATTTATAGAACACCTTTATGAATTGGCATGGAATTGGCCTCAGAAGGCCATGAGTTGTGAAAACACGTTTTTATTTATTGGGTAGGTGGCAAATTTTGTGCGTTGGTATTTTTATGCATCCGTATATTTTTTTATAACAATACTGTTTTATAGGGTTTATTCTTAATGGGAGGAAACGTGTCTATTGGAATTTGAAAGACGAAATTCAAATTTGAAAGAAACATTTTCCAATCGGCCACAGTTTTTTAGTTGCATTAATATACAGCTAAATATGCTTATATATACAAAACATGCAACTGAAATGCATATTTACTTTCTCTTAGTGGAGAGGTGCTTAAAAGACAGTGAAGAAAACTCCTATCTTATAAAATGCGGCCGTTGCAGCTGGTGCTGAAAAGGACATGCAACAAAATCCCGAAGTATGTCGGAGACTACCTTCCTCAGAACGAGGTCTATGTGTTCACTAACAGGTACGGCTGGCGTTGATGTGGACAGCTGCTCCTGCCACTTATCGTCCAGGGCCGGAGATTACACACTTAAGGGTACAAACGCGGTATGTACGGGTCTGCTAGGATGTCCATTTTTGGCTCCGCATTGGACCGCACGACGCACCAGCGGGTGCTATTGCGGTCTCGACGGTTAAATTTCCGCAAGGCTGCTACAAAAAGGGCCGGCTAACACCGGTGCAGGTACCGAGGCGGGCACCCTCAGAGGGTTACATGAGGAGTCACGGCGTCCGAGGAAGTTTACGCTGTCTCGAAGAGGGAAGATATCGGTGAAGTTCGTATTCTCAGCGAATTTGGCCAGTACATAGACACAATTTCAAATAACTGCGGACTGGCCGCGCAGTAACTTTAACGGAGTCACCCGCTAGTGGTCACACAATTGTGTGAAATTCACAGTGAAAAAATCATTCGCCTGGACTGGGATTCGAACCCAGACCCCCCGATTTCGCGCTGAGTGCTCTACCAGTTAAGCTACCCAGGCGTCATCTCTCACTGTGATTTCATCGAGGCTTTGCATGGAAGCCTCCATGAAATTCACAGTGAGAGATGACGCCTGGGTAGCTTAACTGGTAGAGCACTCAGCGCGAAATCGGGGGGGTCTGGGTTCCAATCCCAGTCCAGGCGAATGATTTTTTCACTGTGAATTTCACACAATTGAGTACATAGATAGTCCCAAGATGGCCATTGCCGTCAAAAATATGAATTTACACGATCCTTTGCTCTGATTGGTCGAAGTGTTGTACAGCGTAGCCAGCCTATGGAATAATAAACAAACCGGAGAATAGAATATTCAACGCCTCGGGATAGCGAAGATTCGAAATGCGCGTGCTTATATCAGGACAGGCTCGCGGCTCTCAGGCCAGAATATAGGTAACCGTGGAAAAAGGCTGTTAAAGGCCTCGAATTGTCGCAACGCAGGCCCGAGTTGGGTTTTTGAATCTATTGGCCACCCTGGTAATGACCATATATAGAGGAAAAAATCCAGAAGACATTGCTTCTACCTCAATACGCCTACTGTAGCAGGGAATAAACTGATGTTACTCAACGTTGACATTGACGCAAATGTACTTGATGCAACCCGTAACGGATTACTTTGCGTCAACTTGGGAAGATTCAACTTGAAACAAATATGGTTCTTCTAACGATTTACTTCTTCTCCACTTAATGTTGATACATTAAAATATATAATATAATATATTGCTTCCTTCTTGGATACCAAGTACATTAAAAAAACAATAAAAAGAAAATAGGGAAGCTTTAGTTTACCCCAAAGATTTTTAACCTGTGCGGGGGTAACCAAGAATTTCGTGCAAAAGAACATAAATTATTACAGTTTTAAATGGTACCTACTGTACCAAATTTACAAACATTTTCATAATTTCCTGGAATACAAACAATTTCATGAACATTTGCAAATAGTATTTCAATATAATCATGTCCAAATAGCTATTTTTTAACTGCTTTAAATCAGAGTAAAACTTTGTTTTCCATGTTAACGGCCATTGGAGGTAGATTAAAGATATTCAGGGTAAAATAAATAAAACTTCTCTGAAATAAATTCAAATGTGGCCTAGGGGGTAGAACATCGAATTGAAAGCGATGTTTCCGCCTATGATGATAGGGTAATGTGCCATTCAATTGCCAACTACGCAACAAATGTTTTTAACACTATATAAAGAGAAAAATACCTTAAGGGTAGAACTTGTAACGCGCAGAAAAGTGATAGTGTGTGATTAAATCTATTTCTGAAGGTAACCGTTCTTATAATTCTTTTTTGTTGCACCACATTAAGCTTATTGGTGCACCAACCCAACAAACCAATCCATTACTTAATTTACAGTTAGCCAGTGCAAAATGCTTTAAAAAGGATAATGGGCATTTATTACGTAAGTAGTAAAAGTTTGTTAGACATTGCCTTAAGGTTGATGCTACACCATCGGTATGCTCGTTCCACTTGAGCGCAGGATCCAAATTCACTCCCAGGTGTTTAAAATTGGTAACTCGTTCAATGTGAACACATTTCTCACAGTTGATAAGATTACAGTTATTTTGTGTGATACATCAAATTCCAGATTACACTGACCTGTTACATAAGTCATACATTAAATACTTTGTCTTATCACATAGCTGCAACATATAACCAAACCATTTACGAAGCATTTTTAAGTCACTGTCTAATTTTCCTTTGGCATGTTCCCATGAGTTATCTTCGTAACACAAAGCTAAGTCGTCGGTAAAAGCAGTTACAAGCCCATTAAATCTACAGTTTCATAAATCATTTTTTACACTAGAAAGTGAGCAGGACCAAGCACAAAACCTTGCTCGACACCCATCTATATAATTTATAATCTTCTAATCTTCGCTAAAACTATTCCTCACCCGAACACATTGAATACGCGCGTTTAAATAACTTCTAAACCAATTGAGGGTGGTGCCCTTAATTCCGGCGTTATACATTTTACCATAGAGAATGTCATGATTTAATAAGTCGATTGCCTTTTTGATGTTTATAAACAAGCTGGCTGTGCACTTGTTTAGGTTAGTAGCACTGTATAAGCTGAGCATATGATTTATAAGCGCATCTTCAGCACTCTTTCCACTTCTAAAACCGAATTGTCTCTGACTAAGGAAACCCAATTTATCGAAGATTTTTACCAGTCTTTTCTTAACTAGCTTTTCCAGAATTTTTGAAAATACTGGTAGTAATGAAATCGGTCTATAACTCTCCAGCTTCTCTTTGCCACCTTTTTTATACACTGGGGTGACTATCGCTTTTTTAAACTCCAAAGGGAACGCACCAGATGATGAAATCAAATTGTAGACATATGTTAAACTGGTACTAAAAAGGCATTCAATTTTTTCAAAATGTTTCCACTGATGCCATCTACTCCAGGGGATTTGTTAGTCGAGAGCGATTTGTTTACTGAGGAGATTTCTTTCACGGAAACAGGTTCAAGGAAAAAAGATTGCTGAATATTGTTAGTGGGACCAGGGTTGTCAAATCGACCTGATTTTAAAGCATTTTCTTCCGCCATATCAAACACTAAAATAAAGTAATCATTAAATGCGGTAGCGATTTCAGAAGGATTCGTGATTTCATGTCCCTCTAGGTTAAGCACAATTGGATTCTCAATTTTTGACTTTTCTTCTGTGATTTCTCTCACCAACTCCCTTAACATTTCCTCTGTATCTTTCAAATTTTTGCATATAATAATTATTTGAAGCATTTCTCAACTTAATACGATGACTATTTCTGAATTTCAAAAACGTTTCTTTCAATGTAATGCACTCAGTATGTCGCTTACATTTCCTTAGCAAGTATTTTTTCCTATGGATATCTTTGAGTAATATCTCAGTGAGGCAAGGCTTTAATATTTTGGCCTTTTTTCTTAAGGATACAATATAACATGACTTTTCAATGCTGTTTTTCCAGAAGCCAATCAATCTAGAAATGGATCTGGATGCATTACGTTCAGTGTACACATGAGTCCAATCAACATTTTTCATTACAGTCTTAAGATTATCGTAATTAACTTCAACTTTGTTTTCTTGGATCTCTTCTATTGGTTCATAATGAAGATCTTCAGCTAGGAAAAGAGATAGTGTCATCACTGAATGGTCTGTTATACCAAAGTGCCATACATCAGCAACGAGATGTAGCTTATGCGAGTTGTAAAATCTGGCAAAGATAAGATCAATGCAGGTTGCTGAGCGAGTACTTATTCTCGTCGGTTGATTGCTGAGTCAACGACACACATGGTTGCTCATCAATTTGATTTTAAAATCAGTCTCACTTTTGGTATTTTGATTGTTTATGTTGATGTCACCAACAAAAACGAGATTACTTCCAGTACTAGATACTTATGGTTCTATTTCTTCTAGGAACATAAGTACTAAAATGCTTTGGTCCCTGTGTATACTTAACAGGTCAAATTCAAATTTCCCATATTTAAAAAGAAAGTAAATACAATCTGCAGAAACCATTGAGGCATCACAGTTACTACATTGGAGTTCAGACATCACATAGACTAGAATACCAGCAGCTCAATTCACGTTATTACACTTTGAATTTACATCAAAACCGTTGAATTGATAGAAAGTTAGTTCATTATCACTAATCCAAATTTCAGAAATTACAATGATGTGAGGTTTTTGGGGGAAAGTATTTAAATAAAGCAGAAAAAGATCGAAGTTACCTCGCCAGCTGCGAATATATTGAGGGGATAACAAATAGGGTTGAGGATTGTAGCTCATCATTTATCGAATCGACGGAATGTATAATCTACTAATCGACGGAATGTGTAATGCCAAATATTATTTTTAATTCCAAGCTACACATTCTCTGACTTAAGGCATGTATATTGGGACATTTAAAGTCTAAAAATGTCCTGGAATAATTGTAATGCAACCCTATTCCTAATACATTTATAATTTTGGTATTGGAATTGACTACTATGCTAATGATTTACAAATATTAATCAGTGTAACAATAATTGTAAAATACAAAGTAATATTAAACTATTCGCTTAGTAGATAAGAAATTTTAGGTTTTTAGTGCACATCTCCGGCTATCGGTCATTTGGCACCACTCATAATCTATTCGTATCCAGTTTTATTAATAACGACTAAAATAATCAAAAACTTGCGTAAGATTCACGTACTTGGCATTACTCCAACATATTTTATAAAAATAATTTTTACTTTTATAATGACCAGTCTCTTTTAAAAGTTTCATCACTCCAACGATTGCGGTTAGGGTTTTTCGCGAGAACGTGTTGTAAATTACCACTGCTCCCAATAAAATTGCTTACTTTTGCTAGTCTTCACTCTCCGTCAGAAAATGTCTTACGGTTAAACCATCCGGTAACCATCACGGCGAGGAGGAATTTTTCTCGACTGAGAAGAGATGAGAATATGCTAGTACTCTATACTCAAGCATCTAACTATGACTTTCTCTCTCCGACTCTTCTCCTCACGGAAGAAGGCTGCGCCGATGTTACTGTCTTTCTTTGTCAGTTTATGGTGCACTAGGCTTGCCAAGCATCGTCCACAGTGTTCAAAAGCTACTTAGGACAACGTAACCAAGAGGTACCAACGTTGAGGTGGAGTCTGAATTGCTCTGAGCCTATTATTTTGCTGAATCACCTTTTTCATTGCCACTTTTAACGTGACCATAGATCCACATTAATAAAAGTGTCATCCCTTCTCTTCAATGTTTTATATTTATAATTTAAATATCCTGTACTATGGGTTGAGTTGGATGAAATTAGGATGCTGTATCCGGTGTGCTCAGTGAGTCTGCACACTTAAGAAAGTCCTTGTTGCCGCAAGTGATTCCATGGAGGGAAATATTAATGGCGAAGAGTTCCGCAGTGTAAGCACTGCACAGCGGTCTTTAACTCTCAAACCTTGACATCGGCTTCACCGATCTCTGTGTCTTGTAAATCGTAATTTTTTCCTCTCTAACGTATCCAAGCAGCCTCTTGCTCTTCAGTGTCTTCATCATTATTTCAAAGAAATATTTATTCAAAGTCAGATTCTCAGGTTATTGGAATTTTTTTTTTCAAATTTGTTGCATAATTCATGGTCTGAGAGCCCAAAATCAATGATAGGGTAACTTCTCTTTGGATCATCAGAAGATCTATAAAATAAGACGAAGATTAGTAGCACTAGAAAAGGAAATAAATAACCTACACTTTTACACTCGTCGTTTTTTCCAGGAATTCATCATGGATGGTGACTATGGTATCTTGACAGACACAAGTTAGGTAAAGTAAAATCATCTTTCATAAAAAATCTTAGAAACTGACTCTCAAGATTCTAGTTCCCCTTGTCCTGTTCAAGACAACTAATAAGTGGATGTTAAAAATACCTACATTTAGCAAATGGATATTTCGTCATCGATAAAATAATGTCAACATAGTTGAACGTTAGTATAAATCGTGGCTAAAGGATTCCCGGGGTTAGCGTATAAGCTAAGGACCAGAAAAAATAATTCGGATTTTACCTGATCTGCTCGGTGATTGAATTCATTATATGCATTATCACGGACCCATTCACAATTGGGCATCTCATCTGTGATCACTTCCATGGACATTTGCTAAACACTTCCTTTAAACAGAAGTCCGAACACTTTGCCTTGCCAGAAAGTGGAATAGTTACCTCTGGATCCTCCGTGAAATAGGACGCGCCTCTTGATGGAGCAGACATCATGTTAAAATCAGGGTTACAATCCTGGAGAGTATTGACGTAGGAAAAGGACTTGCTAGAGAACGGTGGGACGATAGCGTTTCACTGATTATATTAATTTCATCCATTCAAGTATTCTACCAGCTGATTGGTAGGCACGTGTACAGTCCCCATTCTGCATCTCAACCTCATAGACATTGTCTCACTATCCCTCCTAAGGATGGCCTGTTATTAGATCCCTCTTCAATTCTTCATATCTTCTACCTCCTCTTATTTCTTCCAGAATTCCTATTCTCTTCCCTCCTCTTCCACGCTTCCCCAGTGTTCTCCCCTCTATCACTCTCTTCAACATGCTCTCTCCTCTCAAAACCTCCTCCATCCTTCTCTTCTGCCTTCTCCGCACCTCTGCCACAAGCTTCCTCTCCTCTCCAACCATATCCAATTTCATCTCGTTCGTTTTCCTCGCCACCCAGCTCATATAAGCGACATAAAAGATATGTTTGAAATAGAGATGCACTCAACTCCAACGGGCTTATATTTTTCGGCTATATTCGTGAGACTTTAATTTTCCGTAATTCCTACGGAGAAAAGGAAGCAATGGCTGTCATTATTATTTTTTTTTATTTCCAGACTTTTGTTTTTAGGTATTACAACCCCTAAGGTTATATTCCTCCGTTTAACCAAGAACTAAGAATATAACGTGCACAAAACTGTGCACGAGGCGAGATTTGAACCCACGACCTCCTTGTTGCATTGCTGCCGCGTTCCAACCTGAATACCGCGATGACCATGATGTACGTTTTTAATCCGAGAAGTATAATACTAAATAGTGCATTTCTTAACGGAAGCATGCTAGTGGAAAAAAATTTTATTTCTCATCAAATTTCCTTTCCTAGTCATTGTTTCATCTACGGTTGTCATGTATTCAACGAAAGTATAGGACGAGATCTTTGCAGAGAATGATAGAAAAATTTTGTTACAACACTGAATTGCCCAGAGGTTATTTTAAGAAATTATTTACATTCGATGCGGCGCATCGTTTTCTGCCTGATTATCTAATTAGGAATATATAACTGAATGCAATAAATGTATCATTGGTTATAGCATCAATTTGATAAACCAATGTACAGCTTTAGATCAGTGTTTCGGGTTCTATTCAGAGTAGTCCATTACCTCACTACCTGATAACTATCGGAGAAAACGTATTGGGAAGAGCTAGAATGTTTTCGCATATATTTTATTTAAATGTTTGTCGTGTACTAATTTTTATCTATATATTAATACCAAATGATTGCGACTCTCTTGTGAGTGTGCGACACATCCTGACGAAGTGTGATGAACACCTGTCTTCTCGAGATAAACACAAGGTGAACAGGACATTAGAAACTATACTAGGCGATTCTCCATAAATTCTCACCCGAGTACCTAATTGCTTTTTATATGATACAAACATTTTAATTGGTTATAAACAAATTGTAATTACTTTGTTTTAGACAACGGCGTGCACATTTTTTGCATACAAGTAACTTGAAAAAAATTTCTTATGTTACTTATATTTTGTTCAATTAAGGATGAGTGATGTGCCAAATGACCACAGTAGTTCCCGCACCCAAAAAATATTAATGCCAATATATCCTTTATGCAAAACAGGCCGTTTGTGGATATTTTTACCTACATCGATGTGACCATACCTCAATTAGGCTGCATTACACCCTAAAATTCGATGGTTGGCTTCATGTTTGTTCCTTCCATTCACTCTTCCCCTTCCATATTGGCCTTTTCTTTGAATTCGATATCGTGTCCCTCCCTCTTACTATGCCTTCATCATTCCGAAATAATTTTTTTATCGCAAGTTCCCATCCATTCTCCCCGACTTCCGCCTGTGAAATCGCACATGACGTCATCTATGCCCTTGTTTTTATGGCCAATAATTTTCCTCGATCTCCGCCAGCCCGTTAGAATCTTCCCTCAAGAGCTTTTTCAATACTCCCATTATCGCCGTCTCCCTTCCATCTGCGGTCCATTTCGTACTTCTCCTACCAACCCCTCGACTCCCAAGCTTCTCTCTTTTCTACCCTGCCCTTGCTTCGCTCTGGAATGGTGGGCCCTCCCCTCCTAACAACGCCTTAATTCTTCCATTTCCTGAGATGGAATCCGTCGAGTCCAGACTGCAAGTCGCTTTAGGAATGCCCTGCTCTCCTCTTCGCCTCCTGGGCGTCACTGGTTCTCGTGAGATGAATTAAGGATGGGGATGCATCGGTTTTCGGAACGTTTTCCTTCCTTTGATGGAGGGATTATCTTCTTTTTTGTGTGTGGCGTTTCCATTGTATCTGGACCAGAAATGGGTGCCACATGTAGTACCACACCGCTTGCTCTCAGCAAGAGATTTACGGATGATGAGTTCGGGAGGGAAGATTTACACCTTCCCTGAAACTGGCATATTTAAAAAAATAAACAATGGGACACAACTCGAAACGATGGTTTAGGTTATTGATTACCGCAAGGATTATAGGAAATGATATCAAGGGAAATGTGAGAGGCTATTGGTGTGTTCTCTTCGGTATTTGAACTATTACTTCTTTCACGTTTGTTACTACTCTCTTGGAAACATATGGTTTTAACATTAGAGTTGGAAGAAATTAATTGCTCACCAGCGATATAGTTGGCAATGCCTTTGGCATCACATTGGCTTGTTGTTGAAACTATCAATCATTCCGGATGAAAGGTAAAAATATATGGATTGCGGTAAATTCATATAATTTTCAACGATAGATCATTACTCACTCAAAGATAATGTCATTTATTATTTCATAAACGTGCCAACGTATTTCATGTTTAAATTATCAATGTCCTTTAAGTAACGCATTGGCGTCTTGAATCTTCAAACGTAACCAAAATTATTAATTTAAAATGGAACAATTATATTTATGCATGCATATTAAAAATTTTTAATTTTTGCGTGATATTGAAAATTTTTCATTAATAATTAGTAACAGCTAGAAGTAAATTGGTAGCCTAATCTGATAAATAAGACATAATTCACTGAAATGTTGTAATCTAAATTGCCAAGTGAGATTAATTTTTTGCCATTTTACCATACCATATCATACCATTTTAAGTAACAAATCTCGATTATAACCAATGTTAAGGGCCGAAGGAAAATGTATAGGGCTACATTAAAAAATGGTGATACAATGAATACGCGATATTCATTTGAGACTGTTCATAGATCGTTCATTTCCAGTCCACGAAGTATTATTCAAAAATGCTTTTTGGTTGAACATTTAAAGAACATTTTTGAGCATTTTAAACAAACCTTTTCAAGTTCAAAATCTTGTTTATTCACAGTAATATTGCATTTATATTCGTACTATGTGGCATTATAGGTTTCAATTAATTAATGCCGATTAACTGTTATCGAGATGTGATGGTATTTCATCAAACTATCAAGGAATTTCCATTTAATAATTATAGTTCTCGAAGTTACATTTATCCATGGAAATGACTAGGTATATACGACTTTGTGTACGTCGATACTTCAATATCGAGCGCTAAAAATGCGCGTAGAGTCGTAGTGCCCTTAATAATGCGACATGGGTACAATGACGTTATAGTGACGTTAACATACAAGATAGGATGTTATAAAGTTCTAAAATTACTTACCGTAATTGCACATTCATAGTGATTAATTGCAACTTATCATTTTTTATTTGAGAGAACAGTGAAGTCAGTGGTCAGGTAATACGATATGAATCGAGAATCATTTCCCAAGAACTTTTTTTTAAACATTCTTTCATGGTTCATATATTATTAATTAAAATACAGTTCAGCCGCAATTCATCTACTTTGAACATTCTTTGAACATTCTATGAAGTATTTCAATGAATGTTCTTTGCACTAACTGTGAGTGCCAATAGAGTATTTGCGCACTTTTGGGAAGTGACATCTAAAAAATCTATCGATACTTCAGACACTAAATTTTCATTCTGACGCTCGAGAGACTTTTCGTTATTTTTTTATTAGCTAATAAAATCTAATAAATTATTATTGCGCCGAAACACTGGTCCGCCATGTTTTGTAGGCTCTGACGTCATCTCCCATACTCGACCATTTGTTGATTTGGAGATTGTGTGACTGTGTAGTCTTAGCGTGCGGACGAAACTTTAGCTATTAATTAGCAAATATCGAAATAACTTCGAAAAGGCAAATATTATTTCACTCTCAACGCACAGCTAGGCTATTTCGCTTCTGCTAATATGGGAGATGACGTCACACTACGAAGAACCAATGGTTGGGCGTTTAAACCTAGGCAATTTCGATGCTAAAACAATGCATATTAAAAGCTATTTATTAAATTAATTAGTTGGAATTATACCTTGGTATTTCGTACGTGGCATTTCGAAACCAAACACTACTCGCTATAATAAATTTCAACAAAATATCTCACTTACGCAAATACTCTATTGAACGTTCATTGAAAGTCCTTCTTGAATGATCTTTGAACGTTTAAATAGTCTTCACTGAACTTATTTTGAAAATCTTTTGGACAATTAATTCCCTGTCAATTGGGACCTGTTAACTACTGTAGTGTCCAGAAATATCGAATATCTAGTGGGAGCATTGAATATGTCTTCAAATAACTTTTCAATTGACATTAATTTATTATATGTTTATTTGATTCCAATTGGCCAGCTTGACGCGTTACTGGAGAGGGAAATAACTTTTAAAGTCATTTTGGGTGATAAAACAAAGAAAATATGCGTGAAATAAGTATTATTAACCCTTCCGTGACTGTGCGGGGTAAGTTAGTTACCCCAACTTATGTTAATGTTGTATAACTTTTATATTTTCAATTTTTTTCTTTCTATATTTCTTGTATTTAAGCACAACCACTTTGTCGTTCCTTTGGTGACGATTGAAAATTTTTTAGATACAAATTGTTTCTGAAAACTGTAATTTTGTTAGGTGGGGTTACTGAGGTACCCCGCACAGCTGTTCTCGGGAAGTCATAATGTGTGAGACTCGTTGCCTGTGTGGGGTAATTCATTTACCCCAGGATTCTTTTCTTCAGTTAACGTCTCATTCATTGCATTAAAATATATTTTATAATTCCACAAATCAGATTTTTAAACTTAACGCTACTAAGTTTATCAAAAATACAGATCAGTCCTTCACCACGGTGTACAATGTAGCTTCGCACCTTTGGAGAAGTTGCTGTCTACTATCACGTTACCACGCCTCACCTTTGGTGAAATTGATATTTATTTTTAGAAGTCGGCAGTCATCATTGAAACGTTATCCTCTATATCTTATGACTGGAATTACATAATTATTCTGCGGCGACTTATTCATTCAATGTCATTGAGACTTCCTGGGTAAAGAAACTTTTTTCTTGGCTCAATTTCGGGGGAGTATTTTTTAGATGAGTTTACATTCACTCCTAATACATATACAAAGTGAACATTCTGAAAAGTGTTGCAAAATTAGCCGATACAATACGTATAGGCAACTCAAACAAATTTACCGTCCTAGGAGAAGGTATATAAGACCGTGCCCTCGCCTGCAATCCAACAATATAGTTCTGTGAGTGTTCAGGCACTTACTCGCTTTCAGAATGAAAAGGAGGCTCTACGGAGAGGCTGAAGTGCGTAGGATTTTGGAGGAAAGTGACGAGGATTTCGAAGTGAGTGAAGAGAAATCGGAAACCGAAGATGAAGCAGAGGAAGTAGAAGACTTCGAGGATGAACTTCATTGCGAGTTGCCGAGAGAAATCGCTACTGGTAACTCTTGTAGCCAGGGTGCTTACAGGTCCAGGTCAGGATTTCAGTGGAACACTAATCCTCCAGTTTCCAGGAGACGGAGAATACACAATATTGTAACATCCCCGAGTGGACTTACGCAGCACAGATTTGTAAAGAAATGTTATTATGCGTACAATTAGTAAAATTAAAACAATACAATAGCTTCAATGTCACTTTTTGGCATAGAGAATTTGGGTGTTGATTTTTTACTGAATGTTATTAGTCGGAATACAGTCCGGGACAGCTGTCGCATTGCTTCAATATGTGTGCCCGTTTTTGAGGACAATGAAATTGATTACTAAAAAAATTTACCCATAATTATTCTCAGAAAGATAATTAAATTTACCAAATATGCATATATTTCAATGAAAACATTACATCGCTGAGAGAGGATTTCCAACTCTTTTTGAATGAAGAAATGATCACAGAAGATATGTGCCTGTACGAATCGTGAGGGCCATATCACCCAAGCTAAGAAGAACATAAACAAACCCGGACAAGAAAAGCCATGGGAAGAAGCGACTGAGTGAAATGTATGCTTTCGTGGCTATATTGATTGCTGCAGGAAAAAACCGTGTAAGAAATCTCCATTTAACTGAAATGTGGTCAGAAGATGAACTTCTTAGAGAACCTTTATACACTGCAGTGATGTCCCGCGATAGATTTAAAGTCCTACCAATTCCCAAAATTTTCGATTCAACGACAGGGGCACAAGGGTAGCTAAAATGAAGAATTCAAATGATAAATTTGAAGCAATCAGGTCAATTTACGACCAATTTGTGGCGAATTGCATTAAATGTTATATGCCGTGCTCTAAAATCACGGTGGATGAACGGCTTGCCAATTTCAGGGGTAAATGTCCATTCAAAGTCTACATAAAAAGTAAACCGGGTTGTTATGGAATCAAGATCTGGGTATGCGCTGATTCGGAAACGTCTTATATTCTTTCTTCTCAAGTTTACGCCGGTAAGGTTGGAAAGAGGAAAGAGAAAAATCAAGGACAACGGGTTGTAAATGACTTAGTGCGACCCTACTATGGGACTTGGCGTGGGGTTACATGTGATAATTTCTTTACTTTCATTCCACTAGATCAAAAACTATTTGAAAATAAAGTTACAATTACTGGTACACTTAGGGCAATCAAAACGGAAATTCCTGTTGTATTTCTTCCGCATCCATCTAGGGAAATGTTTTCAAGTTTATTTTGGTTTACTAATAATATCACTATGGATTCCTATTGCCCTAAAAAAAAGGAAAGGCCGTCATTCTTTTATCAACCCAACACAATGACTCTGAAAAAGCAGGTCCAAAAAATAATTTCAAACCAGAGATAATAAGGGGCAGTTGATAATAACCAAACCAAAGGGGCAGTTGATAATGGGGATAAAATGACGCGGGAAAATGCATGTGTCCGTAGCACAAGAAGATGGCCATTTAGAATATTCATGGAAATTATAGATATGGCTGCATTAATTTTCCTTAATAATTTGGACAAAGAATCATCCCAATTGGAAAGCTAATGATCGAAGTAAAGGAGGTTTTTCCTTAGGGAATTGTCAGTCGAACCCTCTCAAAATAATGTTCTCCAAAGAAAGCAATTATCTCATAATTATCATTTGCCTTTAAAAATGCAATACATATATTTTTGAATGAAAAATACTTATAAGAGTGTGACAGAAACAATGGCACGCAAAACAGCACCCTAAGTAGATCAAAGCATTGCTATTTTTGTCCGAGAAAAGAGGATAAAAAGACTAAGGTGCATTTTAAAGCAGTTTGCAGCTCTCATAGGGAAGAAATATAACTTGAATCTTGTTTTGAATGCCGGGATGGAAGTTGAATACAATAAAGTTTATAATGTTGTGAATTCAATAACGCCAAAATTCTACATGTTGCCATCTTATGTACTCGTATGTTAATCATAGTGCAATTACAATAACAAAATATGAAATATTTCTGCTATTTCACACAATACCGACGTAAAAACCTAAATGTAACCTACAATGTATTAAAAAATTTAACAAAACATGCAAATATATCATTAAAAAAGAACCATGATGGTGAATAACAAGAAAGACTAAAAAACAACATTTTTTTTACAAATTATAAATGGGGTAACTGAAATACCCCACATAGTCGTTCGCGTAAGTTTTCAAGTCACAGTCACGGAAGGGTTAATAAACAAGCAATAAATACAAGTATATTTCGCAAAACAACCAAATTGCAAACCAACAGTTCAAGAGCCAGCTAGCCGTTTTTGGACCTCAAATCTAGAATCAATGACAAGATTAGTACGAACACGAGAAGTTAGGCTTTCTGAGTAATATGGCCATGTACTGGATCAAAGTGAACTACCCAACGTCTTATCTAGAGCAGAGACCGTTGATAGCAGGAATCAGCCGAGGAGGGGATTTGTCGTCATGGTGAAGGTAGAGTTGGTTAGCTTAGGATAAAGGCGATCGGTAGGGGAATATATAGATAGATGGGATGAAAGCTTTCAATAGGAGCATTAGGAGATTTCTCCATCCGAGGAATAAGGAGTCATGGCCTTTGCGTCGTAGTCAGAGTAGTCTGACTGGTATATAAACGATAACTGACATGTGGTTCGCCCAGAGGCGTAGTCAAAGATGCGGCCGAAGACGCTTGCAGAAGTTCGTGGCGAGAAGTAGTAGCTGCAATTTTGGGTCATTGGCATTGTTAACGTGATTGGAACGATGTCGTTTGGCTAAGACCGCAGAGGCAAAACGTGTCCAAACAAGGAAAATAATAAAAAAGAGGACGAAGAATGCATAAAAATGTCACAAGCTTCAAACTTGCAAAAATACCTCTGAAATCAAGTCATTATATCTTAAGGCTAAACATTTTATTAATCATGAGGTGGGCGGTTTTCACTATACTTTCGGATGCGTTACAAAAAGAAATCATATTATATTGGGTAGTTGTTTAAACTTTTATACCTTTTGCTATTTATCGGGCCTGGGTGAGATTATTAATTTATTGAGCGAGTTTTAGGAGAGGAAATGTGTTATCAAAATGTCAATTAGCTTGAAAAAAAGGTCAATAAGTCATTAATATGTATCTTTTTCCATATCTATCTCCCGCTACTAATGATAGCTAAATATTTCTTACCCGGTAACGGAGTTAAGTGGACTTAGGCTTTTATTTTACTCTCCTGGTTGTACTTGCCACTTTGGAGTGGTAAGTAAAGCTATCTCCCTCGTTCCCGAACATTTTCAACTTTTTTTTCAATGAAAGTAAACCTCCTCTTAAATATCGCTTTCACATTTTCACCCCTCTTTTGATCTCATGCAGTCATTCTTCAAAGTTTTCTCTCTCATCCGACCGTTGGATCGATGGACCACTGAATCCGTTTATTCTCTCCATCACTAACTCTAGAGTCTCTTGTCCCCCTCCCACGCACAACTCTTCTTTCCAAAAACCTTCGTTCCCGTAACCTTTCTCGATTCCCTCCTGATCAGAGTGAGTAAACATTTTCAAAATGACCTCCTCCTCCCACTTTCTCCTCCTTTCAAAGCTCTTTCCTGCCTTTCGCTCGCTTGGCTTCCACTCCTTCTCCAACCCTCCTCTCACCTCTTGGCCGCCACCACCAGTCTCTTCACTGCGGGGCACCTTACCCGAACGCACAAGCCCCATCCTCGATAAAGACTGACGATGATTTAAGGTGGTTCCACCACGGCTGTGTGAGTTAAAACAAATATAAAATTCCACCTTTGGTTTATTTGTTTTAAAACCACTGTTTTCGGTGAATATGGCGATATTTTCGGCGTTACCTGTTGAGAACCAAAGTTAAAGTGCAAAATATCAAGATTATTTCGGGAGTATATTTTTAATGAGCACTTTTTTCATGCCATAGGTTCCAACTGCAACCATATTTCTATGGAATTATCGCATTTTGACTTCAATTAGCGCAAATAAGGTCTAATTTATCACAAAATAATGAGTTAAGATGCCAAAATTCTACTTTTATTAAATTTATCGGGATTTTATCCTTTCTTTAATCGGTTTTCCACGAAAATGCAATTTATATCATGTGGATAAATACTATTTTCCCCCGTGTATATCCCATTCCCTCATTTAACACCATGCAATTTCAAGTTTTATTTGTGTGAAAAACAGGACGGAAAGGTGACATTTTATTGTTAATATCTGGAAAAGGATGCGTTTATCTACAAGCAGCCAGAATATGAGTAAAATGACATTTAAGTCATTTTACGGGGGAACCACCTTAACCCTGCAATACTCGCGTCATTTTTCTAACGTGAGTACTAACTGCGTTATTTAAGGTGGTTCCATCATAAAATAACCTAAATGTCAATTTAATTATATTGAGGATAATTATAGATAATTCCTCCTCTATCTGATATGAACAACCAAATGCTGTTCAGTAGAAAAGCAAATTGAGTAAAAAGAAACATTTTTTGCACATTAGCAAGAGCAATAACAATGTGCGCACAGCAGCTGAGCCAGGAACGGAGTGACGGCGTGGTCGTGCGTTCACTTCGTCCAGCAATGGGTAGACAGCGCCACCACTCCGAACTACCTCAGACCACCCGCGTCTCTCAAACAATCCAAAACATATCACCCACCTTGTTCAACGAATAATAAACACAATACATGAGCGATTCCTAATTAAATACAAAAAAATTAAAGCAAATTTAACAAAAAAATGAGAAAATTAACAATTGTCTTCGTAAAAAAGAAAAATAAGTTTGACAATTGGTCTTTTGAGTTTCGTAGTAGCTGTACGTAATGTGGCTACTCTAGTCAATCCATCCATTCCTTTGTGGAGCTGAATCACTCGTGCAAGAGGCCATTTCGTTGGTGCACTAAGTTCATTTTTCACCAGCACGATGTCTCCAACGGCCAAGGGTGGAGTCTCTTTCGCCCACTTTGAACGTCGTTGGAGAGACTGCAGGTATTCGGCCGACCAGCGATCCCAGAAATGTTGCAGCATTTGCGTGACCAGCAGCCAACGTTTCTGAGGAGATAGCCGGTCCTCTGTGATTCTAGGCTCCGGAAGCAGGATGGATGACGACCCGATTAAAAATGGGCTGGTGTTAGCGGCTGCAAATCCGCTATATCATTTGTCAGTGGAATCAATGGGCGATAATTAAGACATGCTTCTATTTGGCTTAATAGCGTGGAAAACTCTTCAAAAGTTAGAGTATTAAGTCCTAGAACTCTACGCAAGTGGTGTTTAGTAGATTTTACCGCAGCTTCCCAAATTCCACTAAAATGTGGGGCAGCGGGTGGATTGAAATGCCATGTAGTACCTTGTTTGGCTAGTGTTTGAGCTATTTCCTTGCTATGATATGCTGATTTTTCGAACAATCTCCTTAATTCTGAATCTGCACCAACAAAATTTGACCCTTGATCACTGTACAAAGTTACGCAGTGACCTCTACGCAACGTAAATCTTTTGAAGGCAGCAATAAAGGAAGTAGAATCATAGCTTGATACTGCTTCAAGGTGCACGGATTTGGTTGTCAAGCATATAAATAACGCCACGTATCCCTTGTATGATTTGTTACCTCGTCCTGGAGATACTCTTATTTGAAAGGGTCCCGCATAGTCAACACCTGAGTTGAGAAAGGGTCGATTTATTCTAACTCGGGCCTCTGGCAAATTTCCCTTTTTCTGGTACATAGTAGAGGCTGAATAACGACGACAGATTAAGCAATTATGTATAACTCTTTTGACAGCCTTGCGACCCCCCAATACCCAATACATTCTTCTGAAGAAAGGGTCAACTGAATACCGCCATGAAGGGTAATCCGATGAACATGCTCAATAATTAATGTTGTGAGTCTTGAATAATGAGGTAAAATTAAAGGGTGTTTCTCATCATCACTCAAGAGAGAATGTTTTAGTCTACCTCCTACACGTAGACAAATTCCATCAAAAAACGGATTAAATTTTTGCAGTGAGCTTTTTGCTTGACAATGGCTTGTTGGCTAAAATTAGGGGAAAGTCTTTTGAAAAATAAACTTGTTGAACTAGACGAATCCAAACCAAGCGTGAATAATCAACTTCAGCAGCAGTTGCATAAGAAGAGTTAGACATAGGAAATTATCTTAGGAAAGTTAGAATATTCCCGTCCATAATTTGATTAGCAAATTTAATTCTAATAAATATAAAACAAAAAACAGATACGCGTAAAAGCTTAGGTAATGATGAGTACTTCTCAAGTAATTCCCACACTGTTGGCTTAGTCACAGTAGTGATATGAGTAACATGTTTTATCTCTAACTGCTCAGCTGGTATTTTTAAATTTAGCTCTAAAGACGGCCAAGGCTGATTTGAGGCTGACAATCGTGGGGGACCTTTCCAGCACAGCTCTGATTTTACTAATTAAGAGGGAGAAATGCCTCTTGACACTGCATCTACAGGGTTTTCTACAGAAGGAATGTGATGCCAAATTGCATTAGGCAAGATGTTTAATATTTCTGAGCATCGGTTGGCAACAAATGTTTGCCATCTAGAGGGATGACTTTTCAACCAGTACAAAACATCTAACGAATCTGACCAAAGGTGCACAGGAGCATGGGTCAAATTGAGAATATTCGAGAAAAGTTTTGCTAAACGAGCAGCTAGCAATGCCGCACAAAGCTCTAATCTTGGAATGCTAATTGTTTTAATTGGAGCAACTTTACTTTTTGAAGAAATCAGCATTGAAGTACAACTTTGAGAAGTGGCAACCCTTAGGTATACTACAGCACCAAATGCTCTTTTCGAAGCATCTGCAAATACATGGATTTCTGAAAATCTAGCTTCTGGTGAAAAGTTAATCCATCTAGGAATTCGCAATTGTGAAAGAACGGGCAGAGAAGAATACCAGCTTTTCCAAAAGGTAGATTCACGAGCTGGAAGTTCTGTGTCCCAGTCTATTTTCAACAACCACAGTGATTGCATGAAGATTTTTGCAGTTATTACAACTGGAGATAACCATCCCAGTGGGTCAAATAATTTTGAAACATTTGATAGAACATTCCTCTTTGTCAGGACAGAGGAAAATGATTCTATACTTATCCGGTAATAAAAGAAGTCTTCTTGCGGCAACCAGTATAACCCAAGCACCACCATGGAACTGGACTCAGGCAAGGACTGGCAGCTCGAAACCGCAACATCCTCTCAAGGCAGCCACTCAAGAAGTTCTCCGGCATTGGAGGCCCACTTTCCACGCTCTTTTTCTCGCAAATTGAACTTGAAATTACATGGTGCCAATGCGACAATGGGAGAAAAAGGGAAAAATAGTATTTTTCTATGTATTACAAAGGCCATTTTCACTAAAAAACTGTTTTAAATAAGTGACAACCGCCGAGAAAATAATTAAAAATGAAATAGATGCATCTTATCGATAAGATGAGTGTCTGACATAAAACAGTGATACGTCCTGCAGAAAATTTGACGCCGAAAGAAGGGTGAGAGAAGTTTGGAGCAGGTTGAGGCTTGGGTGTGGAGGTAAATGGAAAAGGTGCACTGTACGGTAAAGAGAACAATCGACAAAGTATTTGGAGTGGTAGATAAAGCGAGGAGGTTGCTGGAGCAAATCAGGCAAAGCCAGTGTAGATAAAAATGGAGCAAATAATAAGGGATTATGGAATATGGAAGGCCGTGATAAAGGGGAGGGTGTTGGGTGAGCAGGAAATGGGAAATTAGAGGCTTTGTGGATGGAATGAAGAGAGACGGACGTCTGCAGTTTCGGAAAGAGATACCTTGTGTAATTAGGTAGGGTAATGCTATAAATTGAAAGAATTGATTTCAACTACATCTACGAAGTACCGTGCAAGCCAACACTAGGGTGTGTGGCACGGGGTGATTCCACACCAGGCATGCAGCACTCGTCCCAGTTCAAAGCGGGACCTCGCACGTTGCCCCGGCCGCAAGGCGCAGACCACAAATTAGTCAGGAGAACAGTGTGCAGTCAATCCATTAACTGGGAGAGTCCGACGTGAATGAACATGCAAACATGAAGTGCACTGCTAAAGAGACGTTTAGTGGTTAATAATACTAATACTATTAATTTATGAATGCTACGAGATACTACTTCATGCAGAAACAAAATAATGCTGGACATTTCAAGCGAGGTGAAGTGCTAGTTATGATGCTATGTTCTTAAACCCAAGTGAAAAGTCTACTCTACCTTGTGAGGGTTTATTTTTTATGGAAGGGTGAAATCCATTTACGGACTGAGTGTCGGACTCCCGTTACCGTACTACCGACCAAAACACCCCCCTTTTTCCCTCGGGCACTAACACGGAGCTGTTTGTCACATTACTTCGTTTTAGGCCATTTTTCATTATTCCGCCGGGTATATCGTGTCTATATCAACCTATTTGGTCGAGACGGTAGAGGTCTGCCTTCTTTACTGTCAAAATGCTATCTATGTGCATATCTTGCCACCAGGTTCCAGTTTTTCTCTCCTTCTTACATTATTTGTACGATGTTTTCAGGAGTTATTTGTAACCCGATATCCGATGAAAGTGAAGTCCGCTGTTGGGCCCACTTTGCACGAGAAGAAGGTATGATTTGCGTCACCAACTTTTCCCGGGAAATACAGGCATTCGTCCGATGGTGACTTGCTGATAGCAAGTATGATCTGAAAGTCCATGTCCACTCAGCAGCTGTGTCACGAAGTAGTCAACCTTCCCATGTATCCTCCTTGCCCACGTCCGTACGTTTTTGATTAGTCCCGCAAACCATCGCTCCCTTGTTTCCCAGGATTGCGGCCAGGAGTCAAATGAGTGATTTTTTTCTTCCTTGGCGATCTTATCTCTGTTGTTTCCGAGTCTACGCAAATATACGAATCTCCGCTCTTTAGGCAGGAAAAGAATCGGGATAATCCCAGCGATCACCAGCATTGCTGGCTCTGACACTGTACGGTAGGCAGATCCTACCCTCAGAGCACTTATTCTTTGGATTTGGCCCAGTCTCCTGAGGTATGTATTTTTATTCAGTGCGTCCGCCCACACCTCTGCGCCATGGAGCAAGATCGATTGGGCGGTTGTCATCAGTAGTCTCCTCTTACTCGATCTAGGTTCACCGATATTGACCATCAGTCGGCTAAGTGATCTTAACACTATCTCAGCTTGGTTTGCAGATTGTTTTATCTGTTAGTGGAAATTGAGCTTTGTATCAAATGTCAGTCCGAGATGTTTGACAGCGGGTTTTCTTTGTATGAATTTATCTCATAAGGATATTGGAATAATATTGGGGATTCTCTTTTTTGTCAGGAGGACTACTTCAGTTTTACATATAGCCAAGGATAACCCATGTGTCCTCATCCATCGATTAACATCGATCATCTCCCGGTGTAGCTTCAGCTTTGCCTCGTCCATGTCCCATGCTGCGACTAATACAGCGAAGTCGTCTGCATAACCAATAATCTAGGCCTCTTTAGGTATATCCATTTTTAGGAGGCTGTCATAAGAGGCATTCTATAGGTCTGGACTAAGGATGGATCTATGTGCTGCTCCCGATGTTATCTCCTTCTTTCGCTGCCCTTCTCTCGTTTCATAGAGAAGGGTGCGATTTGATAAGAAGTCATTCATTATTCTCAAGAAGCACTTAGGAACTTTGAATGAATGCTCGAGGGCGTCGAGCATGACTATCCATCTTGCAGAGTTGAATGCGTTTTTAACATCGAGGGTAACGAGTAGTACCACCCGATGCCAGTGGGGCACATGTGAGGGTGGAAGTTTCATATAAATGATCGATCGCAACTATTATGATCCCTTATTGTGCGTGGAAAAAAATTACATTTTTAATCTATCGGTTCTGCAGTCTGTTTCCTTGATCTTATTCCTGTGATCACTTCTGCCGTAGTACGTTGGCTCTAGCAAAATATGTTGAACGTCCGGAAAAAAACTTTTCTGCTTCGAACTTTCGCAAAATGTCAAAAATTCAATAGTATGTGGTCAGTAATAAAGTCAATATGCTTTAATTAATGTCATATCCGTGTGAGCCTCTTTTAATCTGAAGAGTAACAATTATGATCAGAGATGAGAGAAGTTTTTCTGTGAGTGAAACGTAAATGAACAGAATGACAGTTACTTCACAATGAGGTAAGGGAAGTTCATAGAGCATCAAGCTCTTACACAAACACCTGCCAGGCGGAGAAGGGCAGCGAACCTTCCGGCTAGCTTTTCTCTCTGAGGGTCGCATTCATCTCTTTCTCTCCTCTTCCATCCTCCTCACCCTCACACACTCGCACCAAAGCTACCCCTTAACTTCCACTACACTCCCTTACGCCACCCTCCTCCTCCCCTCCAACCACCTCTAACGCGCACTCTTTCAATTTCATCCGGTTCCCTCACTCCCCCGTCCCCTCCTGGCATCGTCACCTCATCATTTACCTCCTCCGCCCCTTCGGCCGTCCCCTTTCTTCATTTCCCATCTCCTAATATTTCATGCCGATTTATATTCTACCCCTCTTACCAAGCTGACTCTCTCTCTTTCGCGCTGTAACTTTTCCTCTTTCTCTCTCTTGTGTTCCGCCGTTGAATAACTCGTTTCCATTATTGCGTCCCTCACACTTCTACTATATTTTGTGGCCTCTTTTCTTGCAGTTTTCTGCTTAAAGCCTCGAGCAATTTACATTTTCTTTACTCTTTGGCTGTGTTTGTGTATCCCTTTCACCATCCACTTAAAATCATTCATTATGCTTCCAAACGTACCAGAGAAATGTATTAATTCACCGTTTGTATATAGCTTTTTAACTTGTTATAGCTTTGTAGCTTGGTTACTAATGACTTTGTATATAGATGAAGAGAAAATACAGTTTTATTCTATACAATATTAAATGGATGTTCAGAATGCCATTTGGCGATAATTATAATTTAAATTCCAGATTTCATAGGTATGTATTCTTAAATGTTGTATTAGTACACCTACCGAGGCTTAAGATGTATTTGGGAATGTCAAATGTAAGCATAAGTTTCATCATCTTCATCATCAGTATTCATTAATCCGGTGATTGTTTTGCAGCAGCTCTCCATTCCACTCTCCCCTCTGCCAACCACTTCATTCCTACATAATTATTCACTCTGGCCTCCTACTTGATTTGCTTGATGTATTCCAATTGTAGTCTTTCCCTATAATTCTTCCTATTTATTTGTCCTTCCAATAATGTTTTCTTAAAGCTGTTGTGTCGCAATGTGTCCAATAGGTTTCGCAGGACGTCTTTGCTAGTAATTCTCTCCGTCCATTTTATCTTCATAATTCTTCGATATCACCACATCTCCATTGTTTCTAATCTCTTTTTCTCTGTTGCTGTTATTGTCCAAGCATCACTGCCATATAAGACCATGCTCAAAATATATCTTTTAATAAACTGTTAAAAAAAACTGGAATGTGAGCCTAAATGGAAACTTTGAAGTAAAGTTTCTATCAACTTTGGCTTACTTTTGGATACTTTGATAGGCTAATCGGTGTTGCGTTTCCCTAATTTTTTCAACTTGCCAACGAATCTCCGTTGGTCTCTAAAGTTTTTTTTTAATTAAGCTGATATTTCATCATGACCAAACTATGGTTGCTACCAATATTTGCATCACGGTAGCATTTACAGTCCTTTACTTGATTTTCAAACCGCTCTTTCACTAATATATAGTCCATTTGAAATATTTTTGTCTCCTAGCACTGTACACGTGTATCTTTTTTGCGGGTGGTTGCCAAATGAGGGTGTTTACTCGGTACCAAAATTGCTATTTTGTACACAAAATCGTTAGATGGAAACAAAAAATGAATTTTAGTGAAAAATCAATCTTCTAACCGTAGCCATTCACTAATAAATTGAAAATTAAAGTACGCAAAAGGTGACTCCCATCAAATGAGCTGCGCTGAGACTTCTACGTCATCCACCCCCCCTCGTTGGCTGTTTTTGGGAGTGGAGTGGGTGTAGAGTTGGGGAGGGGAGGATCTTGATTGGGCGAAGGAGCTGTGAACGAAGGGATGATTTAATATCCACAGGTATAACATTTATTGGACGATCGGTTTTGCTTTTTACCTAAAGATGCTGTAAAAAGCGAAACTGGTCGTCCAATAAATGTCATCCCTGTGGAAGTTGCTCATTTTTATTAATTGCAATTCCTAAGAATTTTTTTCTAGCCATATTAATCGTTTCACTGCATCGAAGATAGCTTTTCACTTACATACCGCTACTTTGCCAGAGTATGATACCAGAGTAGATAATCCGGCAGCAGTCACTCCAGAAGTCCCCTTATTCGGGCCAATTCATTTTGCTGATGTCTAAAACATCCAGACTCATTCTTCTCATTCCCATTTCAACGTTTTCAAGTAAAACGCCCAAAAGTGATTTTAAATTTTAGCTACCAATCCTAAAATACGGCTTATCTATCTTGACTGATGCACCCTCTCGAGTAGTCCCCAAACGGGTATCCGAATGTGGGACTGGTTTACCTCCGGAATATTTTAATCGAGAGAGTGCAATCACGGCTTTTAGTATAAAATAAAAGAGACATTGTTGAAGAGCTTCTTCTCCTCGGGATAATAAACTGGTGGTTTCCCAATGCCTTCCACTTTGGAGTACTACAGCCATTAAGACCTTACCGCGCCAATATTGTAATGTGTCGCTGTGCCGATACACGCGGTCTACACCTTCACCCACGTGAAGCAGGGCTGCTGCCCCCTCCTCCCGTTTTACTTACTGCCTATTAGTTGACAGCAGCCATTCGCCAAGTTACGGTATATTTATGGGTTTTCGTAGCATTTTTTAGCCGTCCTACCCACGGATAGCCCCATACACCCTTTAAATACCACCGCTTTTTCTCCACGACTACTTATTTGTTGAGTAACCTCGCTTGTTTCGCAGCTAACCTCTGCAACTAAAGGTCGATTCACCATCCGCAACCCGGTAGACGCACTCGGTAATGGTAAGCTAGCCCCGAGAGCTTAAGCTTACATTTTTATTTGTGTTCATATGGTGTTTTTATAAATACAGGCTGATGTATACACAGATATATTATCCGCGTTAGCACTGAATCGTAATTTATAGTTTTCAATGGAATGCGTGAAAGAAAGGTGTTTAATTGGAACTCAAATTTTAGTAGCATTTATGTTTTTTCCGAAAAGTAAATCGTAAATTGAGGACTATTTTGAAAACTTGCATCATTGCATATTAATTCGCTTAATAGTTAATTATTTTTCGAGAAGAGATTTCATGAACTAAAGATATATCTTCTTCTGGTATTGTCATTTTAATAAGCTTCTTTTCCAAGAAAAAATTTAATTTTTAAAAATGAGTGTGGCTATTGTCCAGGGCGAATTTAATTTAAGCGCATGTACTCAAACGTCATCTTCCAACAAAAACTCAGCGCTGAATTTCCTCACGACTGTGGAAGATTTTATACGTATTATACATGCAAAACTCGTAAACTTTATGTATATCTTCCATGTAAAAACGGAAACCGTACATAGCCCATTATTTTTCTTTCTGGTCTCCTATTTGGCCATAAAAGTATAATTCTACGTTCAAAAGAATCAAAGGCAGGGTGTAAAAAACCCTCGCGAGTGCTTCCAGCGAGAATTTAGAAATTAAACTTTTATTTTATTGACCTCTTCAAGTCATGAAAAGAAATTTTAAGGCTGCATTATTTTCTTTATGTAGCTAAATGTGGCATACAAAAGACCCGATGGATTCCCCCTCCGGATATTTGCTGAGGATTGTATTCCTGCCAATTTTTCATTTATAGATCAACTTGTGTCCCTAAAGCAGGTTTTTCATGTGAATTAAATGCAATCCTTAAAAATCGTTATTTAAAGTAAAAAATTAATTTCTGTTTCCAACAGTTCTTATATATTTTTTTCGGTTATCCGTTCGATAGCTTTTTTTTGTGCGGAATATTTGGACTGAAATCCTTTGAATTTTTCATTCGGTCTTTTATTTCACTGTTTATTCTGTATGAAACAAGTCATTAAGATTATAACTGAAAATGCGTTTTTCTAAATATTATTAAAATTGAGTCCAATCGTCATCTCTGGTTGCAACTTGTACGTAAGTGTGTAAGAACAATTACTAAGCCTACGCCAAATTATGAAAAATGATAATGTGGCTTAATAGGAAGGAAGAAAAAGAGAAGATTTCTCTTTGCGGTCTTCCAGGGCTCTCGCACACTTCACTACATATTCACACGTCCTCAACCGAGTCCCTTAGTGTCCAATTTTTGTTTCCTTTTATGAAAGATCCATCACGAATTCTATGGGCATAATGACTGAGGTTTTCGACCTCGCCTACCTTAAAATTGGTTTCCTGTGGCTCTATCACCAACGAAACTGCACATTTTAGGCTGAACTCCTATTACAGACGTCATGGAAAGGACTATGCTATGTTTTGATGCACCCAATATTACGTAGTCGCAGAACCGTTGAAAATCTGAACAGAAATCAGCAATGTAAGCCGCAAGGCCTGACTTTTGACCATATTTTATGAGTTAAGATTGCGAGCTGGATGTACATCTATCCTCGTGATTTTTATTTATATCTTTGCACCGAGTTCCAACCTCGTGTTTGTCCGACCTCATGTCATGGGAGTTCACCTGGGGAATTTTTGTAGGCACACTATATTTTAGTAAAATGAATTCCAGAGTTAAGCGGCAAATAATGACCTGGATTGATGGTCGAATCACGAATGCAAAAATCACTTTATTGAGGCTCTGCGATTTAGTTCACGGATTTTTGTATGTTTGCACAAATTTCCTAAAACTTAAAAATTCCGTGAATGTCATTAGTTATTCATTCCTATGATTCTTGATTTTTTATCCTTCTATCCTCATCTTTGCAACCATTTACACGTCCATGCAGCTGTTCAGTTTCATGCGCCGTTTTAGCAGGCCTATGTATTTGTCCTTTTATCTTCCTCGAAGGGGCTTTGCCTTCTATTTTCCTTTCTGTCATGTTCCTTACAAATCCACTGTCTCTCAAAGTATGACTTATTCATTTGGGTCTTGTCTTCCTGATAGTGCTCCATATGGGTTATTCGAATTCTATACTTCTGTTCACTCCCTCGTTTCTGATCCCATCCGTTTATTTGATCTTCAACATCCGCCTCCTACACAAAGTTTAAAAAGCTAGTATCCTCTCCTGTTCCAGCTTTACTGTGATTCATGACTATGATCAATATAGTGCAACACTCCAGCTGAATGTTTTCAGGTTCAGTTTACTAATTGGAAATATTAATTTATTTCAACATAAAATGTGTTCACTAAAACAGAAACAAACCGGTGATTAACAACGTAAATTAATTTATACAGAGAGTTGAAAGCCAATCACTTCATAGTCAAAAGAATGTATTCGTCCATTCGTCAATGTTTTAGACAATGGGACAGTGTTGATTTAAGTGTTAAAATCTTTTTACTCATTCTTATTGTTTTTATGAAACGTCAAAGTTACTTATTAGAATGAATGTGGACTTTTTAGGACTGGAGAATTAATCTTTGAACCCAGGAGGTCATGCGGAAGTGTTTGGACTCAAATGAGGCCATGCGGAAAGAATTTAAAAGCCTTCAAGTCCTGTAATATTTTTCTGAAGCCAACTCATACCTGTTCAGAGCTCGACGTATAAATGCTATAATAATATTATACCAGTCACATTGGTTGAAGAGATAATATTCTTACTTCTGTGTAAACGTTTACAAATTTATAATTTTATCTAAAATAAGCCAAATTATTCCGTTAATATGTTTTTAAATTAATATACCTACCACAATTTATTTGAGAACTTGCTTCAAAATAATATGCATGCTTAAACGAACTATGACTTTTATGTTATGCTTTCAGTAGGGTGTTAAATTTGCTTAGTCAGTCGCAGTAGGTACTATATTGTTCGCATGTGAGAATTTTAAAATTACTTTGTGGTGCATTATCATAAAACAATTTCTTAATCATTTTTTTAGCTAATCTAATTGCTTGAGTATGAATACACATACCGAAATATGGGAGAGGTATTGTTTTCTTCTAAAAGAATACTTTAATTTTATTTACCTTACACAATGTTACGTTTGGCGATGATAACACTGACATCATGTATTTTTTTTCATTACTCAGCTTTACAATAATTGATCCATATTTCCCATATATAAACTTTAATTTTTGTTGTAAAACACTTCTTTGTACGTTATTATATTGAATTTCTGTGATTTAATTTAGAAAACCAGGCTATCTAATTTTTTTAACTCTCTGCTGTGTCTCAATTTTTTTACGCCGAATACCAACAGCTACAGCTGTAATTATTTTCTATAACTATCATCGCAGTATTCGTCCTATAATTAACTAAAAAATCTAACCATGACGTCCAATTTTTGACTGAATGAGACTATAAGCATCTTTTACTCACAATGAGAATCCCGTTTAACACCAGAAGGACGGTATGGGTCATTTTGACCATGACACGTGTTCAAAAGCAAATTTAACTACTTATTAGAGATTACATTCTTTTTAAATTTTTTGACTTGGGAATTTTTACTTATATTTTACTAATATGGAAAGAAATTTTTTAATTGTTGTTGCTTAATTTTTTAATTGATGTTATACCTAGAAGGACGGGTATGGGTCGTTTTGAACCATTAATTCTTTCTGAATTAGAGTCAAGTTTTATCACGATTTTCTTCTCCTATCACTGATGTTTATATACATCAACTAATAATATTATCGTAAATTTTGATCAGTACTTGAATCCTTTATATTTAATTTTATTGCCATTCATTGATATCGGATCTCTCCTGGTTGCGGCTTACCAAAATTACGGAAATGTTTTACTTTGAAATCGTCTTTGAATTTGACTCACAATTGAAGTCGCCAGAGGAATTGGATTGAAAATATGTCACTTTCATTCTGCCGTTGTATACATTATTATCGTTTTCATTATTAAAATATGTAGCATAATATATAACAGCTATATGATAAGAATGTTATCAGCGTTGCTTGCACTCCCAGAGGGAAAGGTCACAGCGGCCAGTGGTGCGACAATGGAAAAGAATTGTCTGGACCATCACTCGACTAATTGTTTTGACCTCTCACTAGATATGCGCGCGTTCACCCAGACCTTTTTTGTCACCGAAGTTTCAGCACACTACTTATGATGCTTGTGTTCAAGTTGTGAAATAATTTCCTAATCCCCTATTCTTTAGCTTTAGGGAAATCACTCCGTGGGATGCAAAAGAGAGGAGGAAAGAGTTTTGGCTCTTATGAGAGCAAAAAAGCCTATTGCTTTTGTCCTTCCTAGAATTAGTGGGTACATTTTCCGACGCCTAAATACTTGCCAAACCTTCCGTATGCTTTCTTTCTGTCTTTGGCTTCTTTTATCGCAGATGACCGCGTACTAGATCCCTACCGTTGTGGCTGCCGGCGCACAGTGGGCCAAACTGAAAAAAAGCTGGCCAAAATTAACAACTCTAATAAATACCAGTATATATGCAACATGAAGTGCATTTCTAAGGTATTTTGGGCTGATAAACATTATTTTATCATTATTTTTTCAATATATTTTACGGATACAGCGCTATTAATTGTATAAACATTAAATATGCAATGACAAAGCTTAATTTCGATGATTGAGTGGTCTAGTTAAAACTCAAAATCTCCTGTGATAATTATCAAAATACTGTAATTAATAAAACTAGGGGCTATAAAATCCGTAAAAAAATTGTCCAAGTAGAATTTCAATGCATAATAAATTTTAACAAATTATGACTACTGCAACGGAATGGGAGGAATTGAAAATATGTTTCTCGATGGAAATAAACTTGCATCAAGTTAAAATGTTAAATAAATAAAATTTTAAAGCTATAGCTTACGTAGACTACATCTTCACAAAAATATGAATATTTAATTCATTTTTTATTGCAAAATTAGTTTAAAATTGGCTATGTTCCAGTCATTTTCATTTTGCTATACTTTTGTCGCACTACTGGGATCAGGATTCAACATAAATGTAAGCCAGAGGCAGAGACCATGCTAATTTTTTATTTAAATTTTAATATTAAACAAATATTTTTCAATAATATTATTATCAAAATCTTGAATAAATATTTTGAATAATAATATTGATAAAAAGTGTCACTCATCCTCTGACGACTCGTCATCACTATCATCTTCACAGTTGTCATTCCCATAGTCAATTAGTTTTTTCACTTCTGGATCTAAATCTTCCTTCAATTTACTATTTTGAAATGAAATTGAAGATATCAAGGGATCACAGGTGAACAGAAATCTCCGAAATATATATTTATTAGTCGCCTCTCTTGATATCCTCCGCGTATTGTGATGCCGGAATGTCCTAATTTCCTTAATCCTTGATTCCAAGGCATCTTCTGGAAGCTGCCCGATGGGCAGAATTGCTTTCTTGGATATATCTGCACCATGAATCAGAAGCTTGTGCACCGTTGGTGGCATATAATACCAAGGGTATTGCTTCACGTATAATTTCGCTGTTGCTAGACATTATTTTCTGAATTCATTGTGATTGAGTGATCGACTGCTTGAAATTACTTACAAAATATTTTCAAACCTTGAAATCAGTTGTTCATGAAGCCCTGAAAAATATTAAACTAACTAAAAATCTTACTAAACTTCAGCAGCGATGTTTTCTTTAATTTGAAATAGTTGTCAGTTTCTCTTACCGGTAATATTTGCTGATAATTTAGGGTCCGAAAAACAGCGTCTGTGTTACTATCGTTTGTGGTGCCATATCCCGGTTTTGGTACATCTATTATCAGGCCAATTTTCTATTAGCCATTTACTATTATTAACTCTGAAGTAGCTCTCCCTTCGCTGCACCTGTTCCATTTCTCAAAATATCTAGTGAAAAAGCATGTTTGTAGGCACTTCGTCAAAATACCTTTCGCATCGGTATCTCCATTCAATTGAAATTTTTCAATCAAAAAATCAATCACATTTTTTCTCACGTGCCGTAAGTTTTTTTCTCTACAATTTTTGATGAAGCTGCAACCCTGTCACTTCTCTACTCTCCATGGTTTCTCACAAATTTAGTATAAAACACTACAAAACGAAATTAAAAATAGCAGGTAATCACTTCCATCGACAGCCTCACTATCATCATTCTTACATGAGTAGCAAAAAAAAATTACTGACTCCAACTCGGAATCCATTTTAAAAATTAATTTTTCTTACCTAACTGCTTCTCGTATGATTGGAAAGCAAAATTTTCCTCAATGGATGCGACGTACACATAGTTAAGGCACGACGAAACGGAGACGGGTTCAAGGAGACTTTGGTTTCCAGGTATAAGTAGGTAACTATATTCTCATTTGAAACGGTTCTAACGTTGAACAGATCAACCCAGTGTTGCACAGCACAGTCACTTTCAGTGGATGTTCACTCGACGCTCTCTAGGACAACTGATGCATGTGGTACGCGAAAACAACCAGAAAACCCCTAAGGAAACTAACTAAGCATTCCGTTTGGCGGAACAAGTGGCGGCAAGGGTCTGCTAAAAGAGGCAAAAAAGGTGTAAAAAGCATAACTTGAGATAGCTATCAATGAATTAGGGGAAGTAGAAAAGAGTCATTATTGGCAAGGTTGTAAAACCAGTATTGTGGGGCCAGCAAGCACGGAGGGACGCAAGTCCTCAACCAGCTGGCGCGGGCGCATGCCGCTGCACGTGCATGACCACGAGCCTTCCCCTAAATCCCTCGACCTGTCTGCTCAACATGCCTGAGGGAATTCCACAATTCATGGAAAATCCTTTCCAAGATATTTTAGCCCATAACTCTGCTGAGAAACGTCCCAACGACCTCCTCATCGTAGAATCGCCAGTCGCCAACGTTGCGAGAAGTTGCAATTTGCGACAAGATTTACATTGAATTTAGCCATTTAAGTACAATGTGAAAAAATCAATATGAAAAGTTATTCATAAAATATCAATTCAAATTACCAATGTCATTGAACTGGCATTCCATCGTCTTTATCCTCGGAAATTATATACTTGCTTCGCTTAGACCCCATTAGTGGCCGCCACTGTGGCCCGAGTGGCCGGGGTGGTTTTAAATAAAAATGGTTGTTAAAATTAGAATCGCAAGTTATCGCAAACATTTCCTTCTGAATATTGTTCTATATGCTTTTCTGTACCACACAGTGCAAATAACTCCGTGTAGCCTGATGTCGATATAAACGATAATTAACGTTAAACATAAAATTTAATGAAAAAACAGCACAATTTTTGAAAAATTATAAAAATATTAAAATACAAATAAAACGGAACAAACTTTATCTTCATTCATGCAATAAGTATCAATTTTGGGGATCATAATACTTTAAAACCAATATTATAAATAACGACTCTTTAATAAAGCTTTATATCTAGCTATTTTCCACGGAAATATTTCGGTCACCAAAATCACCCTGACATGCTCTACTTTGACCAGATGTAAAAATTTTCATGGTTTATTCCCTGTTCTGCATAGTACCCTATCTTAAAGAGCATATGCTTAATAATATAAATCAACTGTTTTTGGTTGGTTTACGCGACTTTTGGCCAGCTTTTTTGGATTTTGGCCCACTGTGCGGCGTGCCTCATTCACATACTCTAGGACCGTTTTTTATTATTGTTTTCCCGGAAAGGAATGTGACTACCAGGCAGATAGTAGAAGTGACGAATAGCAAATATAAAATAGCAAGATAGAAGTGACGAACAGAAAAATAAGTAGAAAGATGTATATTCAAAGAGTGGTTGAAGAAATGGTGGGGTGCTAATTGTAACGAAACCCTTATCTTCCCGGGAAAACACGCCACTACCCCAAAGAGTCAGAAAAGAAATCATTGTCAAATTTTAAAAAATTGCACAAAGAAAACTGCCATTTTATGTCCTCAATGCAATAGAAGTGTATGTGGAAACTGTGCTGAAAAAATAAAAATCTGTGTAAGTTACGCCTAAAAGTGACCTTTCCAAATATATGCATATGCATATGTATATGTCTGTGTATGGATGTCATTTTTATACAGTTTCTTTATTTGTTTAAGGTTTTTTAAAATAATTTTATTACTAAATAAAAGGATATTTTACTAAATATGCACAATACTCAGTCGGGTGTCTTTATTTTCACAGTGTTATGTTTGAGAATAGCCTAATATGAGCTCTGCTGATGAGGGTCAACTGAAATAATTTTATTATAAACACTTAATTAGTACAAAAATTATTGAAAATAATGCTTAGATAAGCCTTCTTAATGTCATTTGTGGAAAAAATAAAGTACCGGGAGAAAAAAGTAGCTATTGGATGCTGAAAAACTTAATGGGTCAAAACGACCACTGTACACCTTTGTAGGTAGTGCGAAACTCCCGTCCTCCTAGTGTTAACTGAATTACAATCCCTGAGAGTTTTTCAGTCTTAGTCCACTTCTTGTTAAATCCTTATAGAACTTTGGCCATTTTATTGTCCAAATAATGAATAGGAAACTTCATTTATTTTATTTTCAAACACAAAATACAATGGTTATGACGTCTGGGACTGCTATTTTGCCTGTAGACACTTTTATTTTTATAAGAACTTATCCTGCATTATAGTCACGATGTATGGACCTTTAAATGTCCAACGAGAGAATCGGATCCATCTGAAAGATATTTAATTTAAAAATTCAAAGAAGCTATTCACTAAAAAAAACATTAGTGACCTGAATTCAAAGGCTTTTGTCCCATTCGCCAAGCAGTTTTTTTGTTAACTGATTGGAGGGCATTATTTATTCATGACGTGCCCCCACTGAGTCGTGCATTGAAGCGGAACCTTCGCTCGCGATAGCTTTTTATCAGCTGTTGTGGTTGATTGTGGCGTGCAGATGAATACAGCCATATATATTTTAAAGGTGGTTAAAAATTTGATGTAAGGGTTATGATCTAGATTTTGAATGCTACGTGAATCACTACGCAGCATTGATTTTGTAATGATGCCCATTAGGAAGTTTTATTTCTATTGATCCCTAAAAAGCTATTAACTTTTATGGTTTATGGATAAAGTAAGGTTCATATGTAGAAGTTAGTTAATTTAAATGTGCTATTAATTTCTTTAGCAAAGGGATATATATTCAAAATTCATTATTCACAATTTACTTGATATCTTAAACATAAACGCAAACTGACGCGCGTTTCGACATTTAGTGTTATCATAACACGTTGACAATTGCGCCAAGAATCGAAACCTTGGACGATTGTAATACATTGAGTGTGAAGATTGAATTAAATAACTGAACTTAAAATTTATATTAGTATAGTTGTATTCCTATCTTCATATAAAATTTAGTCACTTCCATGCCATGTGACGAAATATTCTGTTGACAGCGTGGATATAAGTGTAATTGATTTGTGCTCATTTTTTCAATGCTGAGAGTATTATACACATAAGTTGCTACCTTATGGAGTCCAGAGGCAGAATATGGAGAATATTTACAATCAATTTTCACATAAGCCGAACTGAGGCGTAGTGGAAAAGGGTAACAGCGTATTGAAAACTGAAGGGTTGTTTATTTCCCATTTTTTTCGGGAAAATACTGAGCAATTTGGGAGATTGCACGATCAGGCGTGAGGATCAAACAAGGCCTCCGATTATTTACTCCGCCTCCATTCCTGCGTTATCTCTCGCGTGGAATTTGAAGGCGCGCGGGAAGGTTTATCGTCATCCTATAATTTAACGGTGCATATAAAGCCATATAAGACAGAGCGGTCTTTTATGAGCATGTCATTTATTTTAGCGCTGTGAATACCTGCGTACTTCCAGTTGAGAGATTCCACCCGGCCATCCCTTATTTACACCCCACCCTACCTCCCATTCCCTCCATCACAAGGGCGTTATCCCACTTCACCCCCCGCTCATATCTCTTTTTTTCCATCCTCCCTCATATCCTCTTGCAATCCCTGAATGCTTGGGGCGCCGAGACGGGATGAGGGCATAGAAATATCGTGGCGAAGAGGTGCCGCTTTTGTAGCGTTCACTAGGAGTTTGGGGAAGGCTATGTGGGGGAGAAGGGGTGAGGGGTTTGGCTGGTGGGTGCGAAGTGGGCCGTTGGGAGAGGCGCGGCTTAAAGGCCAAAGCGCTCCCTGATCACGCTTTACGACCTTCTCCTGTTCGACCCGTTCTCACAAAAGGGTCCAAGTGCGTTTTGCCCGTACTTCTCTTCCCGTATAGAACCGCTTCAAGTGCCCCCACTGCCTCCATCCTCTTCACCCTCCACCTCTCCTTGTTGTATCCTCCTCATCTCGTGCCCTAAACACTTCGTAATTCCTTGCACTCAATCAGAAGTAACGATTTCTTAGTGGATGAGAGAGGAGCGTGGAAATTACCTCGCCTAATCTCCAATATTCTTGCTCCAAACGCCCTCAAGGTATTGCCCAAATCACGAGGGCGGGAGGTGGGAAAGAGCGATTAGAATACACCGAGACGAGGTCTGAACCACTATAATTCTCACTCCATTCGTTATCCTCCGCCATTTTATGCACGTTTGGCGCGTATTTTACGGGCCCGGCGCGTTACCATCTGGGTTCGTTTCGTGCATAATCAATCCTCATACCAAATCAATTAAATCCTCGGAAAAAGGGTCTCTGTCCAATAGAGATACGAACCAATGGCTCTGGGCCCTGTGTCGAGCTCGGACCATCAATCTTAAAATGTCCGATTCTTTTTCGTCCATCGATAAATTTTTCGTCAAATGCGATTTCCTTATCGCTAGATTTTCAGACCCACTGATTTCGGTCATTTAATGACTGAGGCGATGATATAAACACTAAATTATCTTTTAAATCATATTCCTCGGTAGCCAAAGCTGAATGTCTATTATGATCTAGATTATGCTGTTTCCTACGGTAGAAAAAAGTGAAGGACCCGTTGAAATAGATGCGTACTGTAATTTTTAGAGAACGTATTCAGTCGTGCGGATGCTCACGGCATTAACAAGCAAACATAAAATAATTGGTAACCGGATTAATTTAAACAGAAGAAATACTTAAGGTTTTTAAACGTGGTATTATCAATTGTTCATAATGAGCGCTACGAAATTGGAAACTGAAGACAATACGCGAAAAATACAATTTTCGGGCGTGGAAAATGATCTACAACATCCTCTTTTGCTTTCACAAAAGAAATGTGTATCCCACTCACGGCCAAATAGTCCGCGAAATTGCTTGCCAACCTAGAGTGATTAAGAACTTCAGATTTTGATCCGAATACGCCACAAGATTAACCCGTTGAACCCTCGTAACAGACTGCAACGCGTTTAGGAGGAGAGCATCCGAAAGCCCTTAGAGTGGGAGTAGATATGGCGTGATATAAGGAGGGAGATAACCGAATTAATTCCCTGACCATGAAAAAGAGACGCTTACTGCGGCGCGATCCAGAATCGCAAACCCTTTCCGGGCCTTCCTAGTCTTTCCCGCAGCATTCCCGGGCCGTGCCTCCCGCTAGTACACGTGGGAACCACCTCTCCCTTGAAAACCCCCCTGACTGCTTCGCAAGAGGATGGGAGGGCCTGAGAAACACACCGCTTCAAACGTCCTCTCTACCCAACCCTCTGCCTCAACTCCTTCTTTGGCGACAAGAGGGAGGCTCGTGTGCGGAACGCCAACGGACAGGTTAGGTGGTTGGTAGGAGTAGGCAGGTGTTCCTGGTTTTCCATGGTAAGGGTGGTGGAGGGAGGATGGTGGTAGTTTTGGGAGAGCATGAGGGATGAATCATAATAAGAGCCGTGGAGGGGGAGAAGGAGGGTTGGCGTGAGTGGCGGTTGGGGGATGGAGCAGTGTTGCAGTTGAGAAAGCGGCAACCGAATTCATTACCCGAAAATATTTTCCAATTAGGTGGCGCCCGCGTTTCTGGGGAAGGAGAGGGTAGCCTCGCTTCATTTATTGGTTGGCAGGCCCGTAAATGTGTGTGTATGTTAGTGTGAGGAACCGTTTTGCCCCTTCACAAGCACTAACCTCTACTCTTCGCTATTTCTCCTATTTTACTCAATCCTTTTCACCGTTTTTTAAATTTTAGTGGAGGCATATATTTAAGCCTTGCATATTATAACCAAGTAAATGAATCTTTTGAAACAATTCATCGCTGGCTTTTAGCACCCCCTTCTTGTGAGAGTCCTGTAATATAGCAATTTTTTCAGTTGATATTAAGCATAATGCTTGATTTACCCCCATCAAAAATTTGAATTTTATTTTTATATATTAGAATGCTTGCAACTATGAGAGATTGAAAATGTCTAACATGATGCTATGCACCATGGAAATGTTAATGTTCGATTCTTTGGGTTGAAAGTATAACGCCTTAGGATTAGCTACTACATTCTAATTGTTATGTATGTTTGTTTGCATCATTACATTTTTTAAAGAGTTTTACGCTTTTTATTTTTGGCGATTCCATCTCCTAATACTGAGGGTGGGGGCTGCGTCGAAGATGGGATGTCCACGTCTTAACCTCACCCAAAAATGAAGACATCTATTGATGGAAGTCTCCTTGAAACCCGGTCACTACGGAAATTTATCCAAGACCCACTAGGCGTATGACTGGTTAACCCGAAAGCACATTTAGGATATCATATCAGAGCAGCTAATCATATGGGTTTATTGCTTTTTAAGTTTTGATAATAGAATTATTGAGGTTATTTTCCGTGTTTATCAATATAAGAGTTAAAATTCAGGAAACATAAACAAAATTGATAATTTAAGCCGAACTCTGTCATGCATCTCTCAGGTGACTTCATGGAATCTCCTGCAGAAGAAACTGAGGTCGGATCGGATATGGCAGGTTACAGGAGCCGAAAAAGAGACTGGATAGGAGGAAGTTAGCGCTAGCTATCTAATAATGTGAATGTTACTTGGCGTAATTTGGTGCCTCTCGTATTGAAAGAAAGTAAAGATTAACTTTCTAAATTCCACACTAAGTTATTAACACTAGAATAACCGTGGTCGGCTGCCTACCTATTCTGACCACGAGCAATCAATTGACCGCTTTCTCGATTTTTGCGTTCTACTGGTTCCCTCTGCACTTTTTGAGTAGTTCCTGACTATTTTTTAGTGTTCTGTCAATTTCTGTCATTTAGCTACTCTTTCGAGGTGTAAATGAGTACACTGCAAAAGGTTTTGTTTTTTAAAGTTTATTTAGGCTTAAAACCCATTTCTTTCGCACATTACTGAAACAGTGGTTGCCACATATTAAACAAATTCATTAATGAGGTAATGTGAAATAGAAACATTTGTATGAAATATAAATACAAGATTTACGAATTTGAAGCTTTAAGGCCGTTTTACAGAGGGCACAAAATTGCACAACTTCATACTGCATGTTTTTCTCAATCGGGCGTACATTCATTTTATAATTTGAGCCATCTTGCGTGCATGCGTTCGCGTATGCGTTCTTGCAATTCACGGCTTTACATGATGCGATTTCAAATTCCCGTTCGTACGTGCATCAGATTGTGCAATTATGTGCCCCGTGTAAAACGGGCTTTAGAGAATATGACTTTTAGTGATACACCTAAAAAGTAAGTATACTTTCGGTATAAGGGTAAACATGGTTTCACGCGTTACCCCTAGGACATCGTCAGGTAAAATTGTACCTGATGATGTCCTAGTGGTTGAAACAAGTTGTGCCGTTGTTAATAAACTATTTTGGAATTAACGAAGTTAATACTTACTTTCCTAGCTATCTAAACCGAGTCCACACTTTCTTCCCTTTCTTCTTTCCCATATTTTCTCCTTTGAGCTCTGCTTTTGCCTCACCTCCCAACTCCACCACCTCCTGCTCCACCACCTCGCCCGTCGCTCCTCAACCCACCTTTTCTTCTCCTGACGTCAGTCGGATGAAGAATCGCTCCGTTTTATCCCAATTAAGACCTCGGGCGGAGCTCAAAACGACTCTCTCTCCGCGCGCCGTTCTAATTTCCCCCGGGACGCCTTCTCCTTCTCACGACTCACTCATCCAACCCTCCAAAGCGCTCGCAACCGCGCCCCACCGAGGAAGCGCGCGGCAGCTCCCTTCTCTTCTCCCCCACACCCATGCGCCGCTCCCCGGGGCGAGCGCATTTGCCTCTCCCGCACCCACGGCAGGTGGGGGGGTGCATGAGGTGGTGTGTTCGACGTCCAACAGGCGAGCTGGAAAAAAAATAAGGGATGAGTTCTGGGTTGTGGGGAGTCTCTTGGTTTTCCAAATTCAAATTACGTTCGGAGGGACACTCCCGTCAATTGGTTCCGTTCGATGGTGATACAAATATTCTACATGAATTACTGCAATAAAATAAAATAATCAGTCTAAATTAGCTACAACAATTAAACCAAGGTTGGCCGTTAAGAAAAATGAATAAATGTTATCTTTATATTTATACTAGCTGAAGGTACCCGTTGAAATTCAACGGGTGTGAAATACATTGAACTTATTTTATAAGAAAACCACAAAGCCTGAAGAATACTGCCAGCGTGATGATTTGAGGTGTTCGTATCTTATCGTGTTTGTTGTGATCGTTGTAATTCCCTCGATTTCCATTTCGTGCACCGAGAGTTGAGTGATTGTTTGTCCTATTTAATACACGGGAAAACCCAATAATGGGCCACGAAGACTCATTACTACTTAATAAATAGCACTAGGCTGATAGATGGTGACCTCGTCCCTCAAGTTTGCTTGAGCCGTCTTCTGAGTGAATAACAGCTTAATCACTTCCCTCGTGTAAATAAATATATTTGCATTCAATGACTTAATTGAGTTCCGCCATTCAACGTTGATATATACGTTGAGTATCTTAATCAGTATAGGAGAGTAAAGTATAATCCAGCGGTTGGCAACGTCAAAAGGAGCATTTTCAATGACAGCGATGTTTATTTGTCCTATGAATCATTCAATACCCGGACTATGCCTTTGGCATAAAGGGTGGCTATATAAATTGTTTCCTAAATCATAATCATTGGTTACTAAATTAAAATCTATGGTGATCAGTCTCAGAGCACTTGCCAATTTTCATACACCGATGACGTCCATTGCGCAGAATATCCGTTCTTCTTGTGGGTAAGAAGCATGTAGTGACGCAATTATAATTTCAAACATCTTAAAAAAGATTGAAGTTTCGAAACAGATGGCTCAATATATGAACCAGATTTTTAGCTGCTTACCCGTCTGTAGGTTTGGTTAGAATGAAATTTGTGCGGTTCTTAGCGTAATCCGAGAAACACCACGAGGAGATTATCATGAGATTGCTGGTACGCATGTATTTGAGCATCCAAGGCTAACCTTTGTCGTTTTTCATGCAAGGACTCATTTTCTCGCAAAGAAGACATTCCTCATTCTTTAGAAATTTTTTTCAAAAGGTTACCCTTTATTTTATTAGGCATGTTTATGGATATTTTTTTTAAGTCCAAGGAGGGAAACACAGAGGCAAGTGAGAGACTCGAATAGGCAACTCGATGATTGAGTGAATGTAAGTAAACTGCATTTTAACACGTTTAAGTATATATAAATAACTCGTAAAGTTTATGTGGAAATTGTTCTAAAAAACAGTTCTCAATCGTAATGAGATGCAGACGGTTCCACTACGTGTAATAAATCTGAGTATTAAACTATAATAAACGACGCCGTGTTTGTTGTAGCAACAGAGGCATTATTAACATTATTATTCGCTGTACGAATCTATCCTTCCACGTTTAATTCCTTTATGTGTATCGTTTTTTATATAAGTGTTCTCTCGTATGCAGTTCCCCTATGAGAGCTACTTTGAGAATAGCCATTGAAGAGTATACTTGTAAATATGCATTGAATTTATCAATTACCCCCCGAAGCAATCTATCATGGGGACTCTGGGCCCTTCTCATACAAATTTTCTTTCTACGTGCTATCATGGGCCGGCAGGAAAACGAATTATAAACTTCATTTATTCAGCCATCCGATAAAAAAAAATTCCAGCCCTGTATCTTGAGTGTAAGCACTTTTAAAATACAAAAAATGAAACAACTGCACCGAACCCAATGCTTAGCATGGACCCCCAGGGACCACCAAGGGGGGGCCTTTGGGGGCCCTGAGGGCTTTTTAATATAGCCTATGTTACATCCCGATACATTTACTAACTACATACAATATTTCAGCTCAATCGGTTCAGTAGTGTTTGCGTGATTGAGCAACAGACAGACAGACAGACACCATTCAATTTTTATATATTAGTATGAAAAAGCGGCTTTCATGATTTTTTCTAAATTGATGGGTTGATAATATTTTGTGTAATCTGGTGTGTTTTCTTGTTGCCAAGAAACTGCCTACATATATTCTGTATATTGAGATGGTCGTCGTATTTTTATCAATTTTGTTAATGTAGTTTAAATTTCATAGGTTTGTTGTTATTTATAAAAATTGTCTGCCCGATAGGGAAACAAAAAATATTCAGTGTATTTATCTCTTAAATTGTTATATATCACAATTGTTAAATTTATCAATACCTGTTTATGTTGCTAATTTTGTTTCACGGGTTATGTAAATGAGCCTTGAGGATGGCAATAAATTTCCAAAAACGTTGGTGGTGAAATAGTGACTTTTAAATTGACTAAAAGTAAAAAAATGAATAAAAAACTATTTATTCATAAGTGGCCATTATATACATTAGTTAAAACAATTACTTTCAACATTATTGATCTGTATTTCAGTCATTTTAGAGCAAATATATGGAAGCTTTCACTTTTAATTAATGATGCGATGTTTATCAATATGTATCTTTAAAATACCTATAAAATAACAGAATTTTCAAGATACGAATTGAAAGTGAACGCATAGTGTAATTCCTTTATGCTCCGGAGTATTTGCTGTGGTGGGTCAAGTTTACTGCAACATAGGTATATCAGAATCTATCACAGTGTTTTATCCCGAAAATTTTTTAATAGTTTTTCCTCCATTTTTGTAATTTATTTATTAAAAGTTCAATTAAAGAAAATAGCCCAAATCAACATTAAACAATGAATAATTAACACGAAAATAAGTTAATAAGATTAGCAAGTCTATTACGAAGTATTGGCTGACGAAGAGGGTATTAGTGGTAAATTTTAAAGGAGTGTACCTTGGTGTAGAGTGGGTAAAGGAAGGCGCTTTGCCTAATTTTGGTTAGATTGAAGAAATTAAATTGCTTGGAGAGAGGAGTGCCCCATTTAGTTAGATGGAGATGAGTGCTTCATGTGGCACGTGCAAGGATATGAAAAAATAACTAAGGATGTATGTGGTCCGAAGTAACCATTTTAGGTGATTTGATTGAAAATGCCTCATTTCTGTCGAATCATGAAAAAAAAGTTGAAGAACGAAGAAACTGGAAGAGCAATAACTTACTTCAAGAAGTACTCAATTGTCGTTTGATAATTAGCTTTCATACATAAAATGACATTGGGCGGCTTAGTGCGATGTTTAGGGAGGAAGTGGGAGGCTGATTTAGGGAATCTGAAAGGCTGATCCAGGGGTATGATGGCGGGAATCAGGGAAGGCTGATCCAGGGGTATGATGGTGGAAGTTGTTTTCAGTTTATTTGCTTCGTTGACAGGATCCTGCACCCTCAGAGGAGTCGTTCTGGAAAATATCCTCTCTCTTAGTGTGTGCATTCATTGTGTTGTGAGGAATTTTGCATTAACTTCCTTCCAACTGAAACGGGCTCTTGCATTCACGATATACCCATTCCTTGCTGTAGTTAGGACTGCAGAAACGTGAAGAAGATTCCTGCGAGACTATTTTGAGCCTTGTCAGTATTTTAATTTATTGAAACATATATTCTGATGTGTGAAATTATACCATTTGGTCAGGCACTAGCATAACCAGCAGATGAAGTTCAATGCTTTCCACCTAACTTTTGTTGCAATGAATCCTACCAGAATGAGTATAAGATTTGTTGTATGGATAACTGAGCTACTTTGCGCCGAAACTGGATAAATGTTATATCATCTGTTATATGTTGTTATTTATTACTATCATGGTATCCATGTCTGAAGTATACGTAGGTATTAGCTCTAGAATTTAGATGTCAACATATGATTTCATGAGGATTTAGACAATTCTGCTGATATTAATAATGACTTGGTAGGTACAATTGCATTATTGTGTAATCTATGACACGTGTGGTAACATTCTGTGATATTTGGGACTTTGATTTTCAACTAGTTATGAAAGTTGAAATTTTATTGAACATCCAAAAATTAGAAAGCCCTTAATTTACATTGTACTTCTTAGTAACCCTCCGAATAATTTCTTTTAATGAACACACTTGAGATTTCCTTCAGACTATTGCGCTCTCCAATGACGGTTTGAAAAGTATCGTTCACGTATTGTATGGTTTTATGGAAAAAGTTAAAGAATATGCCATATAACTATTGAATTACATTTAAATAAATGTTTCTAATAAGTAATAAATAAAACCTCTAAAATGTATGTGACAAATGGCTGCGTGTTTTGCCTTTTGTTTTGAAATTTGCATTCGTGTGATTCAACGAAAAATTTGAATGCCGAACCCGTTGTTTACATTTAATTCGGACACTCGTACTCGTGCTTCACATTCAAACATCATTATGTGGATATTTACGGTGATGCGAGAAATAAATGGAGAATTGGCGATCCCTTTCGGAAGTGGCTAATTTGCTTTCCCGTAATTACCGAGTCTATCCTGGAGCGAATATAAACCTTTCTGTGCTCGCGATTCATTTGGCGGTTATTGAACGTCATAAGCAAGGCCTTCCACGTGCAGCAAGGACGGCGCATGAACGCATTCCTTTTCCCTCCCCCTCGTGTCCCGGGGTTTTAATGAACAAGCTCCGGAGGAGGAATTTCAGCGGCTCAAATCGAAAAGAAGGCTCTCAATATCCCCGAGGAGCTCCGCCGTCCTTTCTTCGCTCATCCGTTTGGCTCCCCAAGTTCGACGTGTATGTCCTCCCCTTACTACTCCGGCGAGCAGTCCAATATCTTGCCATCGCATGCTCTATTTCCGCGGAGATAACCTATTGGCCTGGGTGACCCGGGCACAATGAGGTGGGGGGGGTTAAAAAGGAGGGGAGGGGCGGAAGAAAGAGCACTGCGGGTTACACTGACGCAGGGGTGGTCGCAACTTCCGTAAGCCAAAGAAGAAGAAGTAAAGTAAAGTTAGTTGACCAGTCTGCTTAAGCGTGCGCGAGCATGTGACATACTACGAGGGTGCTTGTGTGAGCATGTGAAGGTTGGGGACGGAAACTGTGATTGGGACGTGCACTTGTGTGAATTTCTTGCGTGTGTGTGAGTTTTTGCATCCTTGGAGAGTGAGGGCGTGTCGATAAGGATACTAAAGTGCCAGGGAAAGAGTGAGAAAGGGCAATGCATGCCTCGAACGGCCAAAGGCAGACCGGCTCGCTCAGAGAGATGACTGAATGGAGCAATAAAAGTGTTTAAGGATTGAATCGAGAGAGTGCGGGGTGAATGGCGTTTTATGGGGCAACTTCGTGAGCGTAGAGTGCGGCGTAGAATTTGAGATTAGCTCGTGGCCACGTTCACTATCCAGCTGTTTTAGCCCATTAATTTTCGGGACACTGCGACTTTACGCTGGCAAATTCGTGTAGGGTCCATCAAAATACTCCCTTGAAGCCTCCTGGTGATCAATCTTTCCCTTCGCATGCATCATTAGTTAAAATGACCAATGCTACTTTTTCCTCGGTATCTTTTGAAGTTGGAAATGCATCAGATTTCTTTGTTCGTTAGTAGAAGGGAACTTTCCCTAATGGCACCAGCTATTTGAGAGTTTTGAGAAAGGACATAATGACTGGCAGTTCAAACTTAGGTCAGCTCGTCACGAATGCCTAGTGGCTGGATCGTCCGTATTAACATCACCTAAATGGTACTTTAGCAGCTCCTCCATAGCATGTCCTGAGGTTCACATCTAACTAAGTGAATGCTTGAAATGTGGGTCGTGAAACTATCCCATGCTCCCGCATCCGCTGATTAACACCGAACTTTTGTAGGTGATAGAAATTTAAGGTCCAATGATAAACTGCAGTGGTTTAGGAAATAAAAAATTGGTCTTCTTAATGTATAATGATCTTTTCTTCATGAGAATAATTGAGACACTTTTAATTCCTGGAACAAACCAAGTGCAATAAACTATTTCCTCGATCCTCCTTGCGCTTACAATTAATTTGCGGCAGATATATTGCCTCCAAGAAGGTGCTAAAGGAGCATATTGAGAGAATAGAGAATATTTAAAGAAAATGGTATGCATTAGTTGGATAAGAAATGCAGAAACGAAGCAAAAAAATAACTAAATTTAACGCGCATCAGCTCATCATAAATTTTTATACATGTTACTATATTTCAGCTTTTCTGGTTGCTTATTTGATTCACAATAGCGTTAAATTGGGATATCATATTTTATAAATCTTATAATGGTATATATATTTATCAATATAAAATATTTATATGATTTAATTAAAATGATTACTCTATTTTTAATAAATATGAAAATTCTTCTGTTTTTCCACCAAAACTTGAATGAATCAACATTTCCAGCTTAGTAATTGTGAACTGAGTAATCATAGTATTGTAGTTAAATTGACTGGGAACGGTATGCGAAAAAAATAGCCATCTTTCTCTGTGTATGAAATGAAATACTTGTTTCCGGATACGGAAAAAAGAAAAACTAAACGCCCGGGGACAAACACGCGCTGTGTTATAAAATAGTTACTGGACAATCCTTATTCAATTTAACTTGTTGCAGACTTTTCGGCCATGTCAAGTCCTCTACGATATTGCATGAGAACACAGAGTGGACTTGATTACGAAGCTGGAATGTTACTCGTCAGAGTTTGCGGTTGCATCCATGCATCTGTTGATTATTTTTTAACTTCTTTTTTCTCCATTTTATGCAAAGCGCAGCGTTAAATTTGCCCATTGTTGATTTATTTCAACGTTTCAACAGGTATGCAGGAAAGAGAATTAAATTTTAAAAGATACATTTTTTCCTCTATATTTTAAACCAATATCCAATGATGAATATCCATTTGTGAATCGAAAAGTTTCCTTATTATACCTGATAAACTTTTAGTTGGAATACTTGTAGTTGAATTTTTGTTTTAATAAATGAAGATTTAATATAATGTTAACCAAAATGTTGACCTTTTGCTACTAAAAAATTCGTTAAAGCGTTGCAATTGGGCATCATGTTTTTATTGTCACTATAAAGGCTTCATATGAAGATGGCGAATAGAGGCGGATGAATTAAGAAATTGAATAAAGATTTTCAAATCTAGTGTGAAGCACAGTCATTCTCTTGTCAAATCAAATTTATGGTGTTCACTGTAAAGACAGTTATTATTATATTATGACAGATAAATATTACCAAATAGCCGGTTATCGATTGTTCACTGCGGGGTGATATGACAAAAAAGAAAGCTTGCAAACAAACAAGATGGATGGATGGATGGAGACTATAGTCCTGGCCTTGTAGGTCAGGGTCATCGGTCCGGGGCCCACCTGGATGAAAAATTCACCTACCAGGACATGAGTGCTTATGTACTTCCACAGTTACATGCTGCCATACCCGATATAAAAGGTTATCGCAGCTGTTTTTATAAGAAATTGAAAAGAAAACAATGCATAGATACGCGATAACTGAAGATTTATATATGTATGATGGATTTAATTATTGTTAGAAGTTTCTCAATTTTTTTGCGAGGGTAGTTGATGGGTCATCAAAACGGTAACAGCTACTACGGCTAAGAACTATATTTTTCTAAAATTAATTCACCTATCGGTGTCTGAGAAACTTTAAGTGCCAATAATAGCTAAGAATAACAGCATATGGTTTTAGACGTCAGTTAATTTAATCCTTCTATCATTAATTCCACTAACTACACCATTTACATTTATACCTAGCCCTTACACATTACTTAACTTTATAATTGCTTATTTAAAAAAATGGTAACATCGTAATTATCACGAGATATTTATGCTAGTTATTTTCCAAAACTGCCAAGATTTCAGGTGCCCATGGTTTAAAAAGTACAGCTGATAAAAAATTCAGAAAACAAAAATATAGCCAAAATGTTATACGTTTTATATAGTTAAAACAAGTAAAATATCGGCATTGATGTAAACTTTTTGTGCAATACTTATATAGAAGCATGGCGAAGGTTAATTTGGAGCACGTTCAACTTTTAGTGAAAAAACCTTCATTTATTTTATAAAACATTCCAGCTGGTTTAGAAAAATATGCATTAAAACAATAACTTTTACAGTGATATCAATGCAAAAATATCTGCATATTATGCCGTTGAATTACAGGATGTTTTAGCTTCAAAATTTGAAATTATCAAATTTTTTGTCTCCTTGCCAATGTGGCATCATATTTGTTTTGCTCCTTTTTCATATTTACGGAGTACATGCAAATATGGTTTAGTGCCTGTGCCAAGATTCATTTGACTTATTCGGTACCTAACGTTTAAAAACCTGCTTATAATATTAACATTATTTAGCCTGCTTTGCAGTCATGTTTACCTCAGGATAAATAAGCAAAACACGATACTTGAATAAAGAATGTAACTTCATCTTATAAAATGCTTGGACATTTTACTGTTTAAGTATATATAAAAATATATACTTGATCTTTCAAAAGCTGTCATAGGCTACGAAATGGGCTGACGTCAACCTTAGGTCAGCGTATTTAATACTACTTTGCTGATAATATGAGACCGCTATAACGCTTAATGAAAATAATGGCCTTATCACATTTATATTTGGATGTAGACGAGACATATTATTTTGCATGTTCTACTCGGGATTCCAATGAAGTTAGTCGGACTTGCTTTAATAGTTTAAACTTGTCATATATGTTTTATAGCAACTTTAAGCGAGCAGTTGGACGAAAGAATGAGAGAAAATAGTTAACGAGGAGCACGAGTGACGGGAACACGAAGGTGTAAATAGGGAGAGAGAGAGAGAGAGAAAGGTATGTTGGACGATATTTTTAGGTTTTCGGATTTATCTCTCCCCACAAGCACTCTCCAACAACATCTATTGTTCTCGTGAAAATTACTCCACTACGGCAGTAAAAGTGATGTTCGTTCCTGCTCGAAGTGACGGAGAACCCCCAACAATGAAAAAAAGCCTCACGGAAAAAAGGGCATAAATAAAGTCTTTCCTCTTCTTACTCTCTCCCAAAGTCACCATCTCGCCTGTCAATATATGAAGTCACGCGCTCACCACTGGTCTTATGAAAAACGGAAGCAGGAGCAGAAAGGGAAGGCTGTGGGAAGTCTCGGGAATTGGGTTGAGCAGAGGCAGAGGGGTGAGTTTAATTTTTTTCTCGGGAGTGAATAGAGGGATGAAATGGTTTGAGAGGGTGTGAGGGGAAAGGGTTGTCTCAGAGGGGTTGGTAAGGGTGAGAAGGGCGACCCCCGTTTACCCGATGGCTCTCATATAGTATGCCTCCACCCGCTTTTTTGGGGTCGGTCTCACAAATTTTCCCGCATTTTTCCTCGATTCTCTCCGCCGCGATATGCTGAGTGCTGGCCCGTTGGCGGCAGCGGGCAACTCAGGCGGATGTCAAATCAATAAATGCCTCACCCCATCCACCGCTCCCCTTCCTCATTGCCTTTCCTCCTACACTCCCTCCTTCCACCCAGATATCATCCGTGCCTACCCCCATCCCGACACCTCCCTTCCCTCCCTACAATGCTGCCGATCCTCATATTTGCTACTCCTCTTCCTGTGCACGCCAACCAGTCCGGTGGAGCACTGAGAACGCACGGTTCCGTCCGGTGGCATGCGATATCGTGTCGGAGTGAAACGGTGGTGGTATTGGGGAGATAAGGGGTTAGACAATGAGATGGATTATCTCATGTGCATTTTAACTTAGCCATGGAGGAAGCTTTAAGAAGAGTAAAATATACACAAAAAGGAGCCCATATTGATGATAAATTTATAAATTCGCCCATGTGGTTCTCATTGCAGAAAATAAAGATGATTTGAAAGCATTAGCGGTTAAATTACTAATGGAAGCCAATAAAATAGGGCTCTTGGTCAGTAAAGATAAAACACAGGTATGAAAATAGGTAGAGGAGCAGAAAATGATAAACCACCATTAAAAGTAATGAACTATAGTTCTGCAGTAACGGAGGAATTTAAATATTTAGGTGTCATGATAGTTAACAGAGAAGAGATATAAATTCAATATTGATTAAAAGTGGCTGATAGGTGTTATTGGAGCCTAAACAAACTACTAAGTCTCTTGCTAAGCAAACAAACAAATATAGGGATTTTTAAGACCCTATTACAGCCTATAATACTCTACGGATATGAAGTATGGTCCCTTGCAAAGTCCTCAGGAAGGAAACTCATAACATTCGAAAATAAAGTTCTAAGGTAGATTTTTGGACCCATTCGTAGAGGAGAGGATTGGAGGATAAAAAAACCGAGAAGTGAGAAAAAAGTTATTCCGACCCTGATATAATAGCCATTATAAAGAGCAAACGTTTAAGATGGCTGGTTCACGTATTAAGACAGGACAACTACAGTATGGTTAAACATGTCTGGAATGGTAAACCTGACGGGAGAAGGCCTGTGGGATAAACCAGACTCCGATGGTGATACCAGGTGGGAAATGACCTGAGAATATAGGAGCAGGGATGGAGGCTGTCATAGATAGAGAAGAGTGGAGGCGAATCGTTGTCGAGGCCAAAAACCATCTTGTTTTTGTGTGGCCACAGGAGGAAAGAGTAAAGTATTGTGGAGAGAGGGAGGGATATGGTCGGTGGAGAAGGGAAACCATCGTGGAACAATATAAATGTATCACTCGCACGACTGCGAATTAAAAAAATTGGATGGGATGAGGGTTGTGGACCTCCGGCTCCTCCTCCACACGCAAACCCTCCCCTTAAATCCATTCCTACCACCCCAGCTCTTCCACCTGTCCGCTTTCCTGTCGCCTTGCCGTAATTTTTTTAAAGTGTAATTCGGAACGTGTAGCGGGAACCACATGACAAGAGAAAAAAATGGTACTTTTATATTATTCGGACCCGATTTCTCTTTGCTTGGAGGGGAAATCACTGCCTTATTTTTTTATTTCTATGTACCTGAAGCGAAATTTTGATATCCCATTTCCAAGCGCCCACGGCATCAAAATGAGAGATATCTCCATAATTTTGAGTGGAATTTAATAAGAGAAAGGAGATCGAGATATTCGTTACACGTTTCCATGTAAAATTGTTTATAAGTGGATTAAGGGTATTGGAATTGTTTTTAATCGGATATAATTGAAAACAATTCGGTTTTAATGTCCCTTTTGTGCAGGGGACCTTTTTGGGGATGCCTTTTTATTTGAATCGTGATACTCTCTTCGGCAAACATATACCTACGCCGGATACCTACTCAATAATTTTTACCGCAACGAGGATGGCGAAATCGTTTTCAGATTTTATAGGAAAACGTGATACGGAGCATATTGATTTTAACTTTGTATCCATCAACGGTAAAATGTGAGTGCTCCGCTGTATATATTTACTTTTTAACTCAACAAGTTTTCATTGCTCTTAATGCTAAAATCTAAGCTTATAAAAAACAGGTAGTATTTCAAATTTATTTGGTACCATTGTGTTTTGGTAGCGCATATTCTGTATAGAAAAATGCTCACAATTTAGATATCTCATCAGAAAGGTTACCAATTTCTATAATACAATCAAATTTCATCATCATGATACAATCAGATTTCAATAATTTGTAGTTAATGAATATATTCCCATACTAATACTTCAAGCCAAATTATTCTTACCCATTAGTGCCCGTCGACAACTTAAGTTGCCATGCCACGTTTTGTCTTACACAGCGTTCACTTTGCAACGGATTCATCCGATTCTTCGCGTGTTCCTTTGCTAGACCTTGCATTGTTGACTGGTAGTACTCGTCGCGCGTCAGTTTGATTGTGTTTCTCGTGCTAGTCGGATCACTGCAGTCCCTCCAGGTGTTGACTTGACGACTGGTGACAACCTTCTATAAAATGTAAGTTAAAGCCTTTTTCTGTGTTTTATTCGTAATTCGTTTTCATATTAATGTCTATTGAATACATTATTAAGTAATTATTCAAAATATTACGCAGATACGTGGATTTGTTATTTATCTGTGCCAATGTTTAAGTCGATGGCAACTTTAGTTGCCGACGGGCACTTGCGTAGTCAAATATTGGGAAAAAACGCCATTTCTCAGAAGTTTTCGAAGTTCAAATGGTATTAGCAAGCGAATAGTAGCTTTTTAATCATAAGTAAGTAATTTTGTTCTATTTATGCTACATTGGGCATATTTGTATCATATATTTTTTTTTAAATATCGATATTTATTATTGCACCAGCGTCTACCGATCAGTGCACTTTGGGATAATACAATATTGTTTCCAAATGATGGCGAAAAATGATCAACTATATTAGTTTTATCATCATAATTAACCATTATCATACTATTTACACATTCTTTGGGCTCTATTCTGATTTCATTAGTTTGAGAAGCATAAGAAACATGGCAAAAATTATAATTGGAGGCAATACGTCCGTGATACCGATGCGGAATTTCGTATATGAATTTTAGTATTGGCTTTATTTACTTTATTACGGATCTTAAAAAATTGTATACATTCACTTTTTGGTCCCGAAGAAATTGCAATGGGAGAAACTTGCGCCTAAATAAGATTCTCGATGCCTTAGCGGAGGATGATATTTCTCCCGACAGCATTGCTATTTTCCCACGTATTGAAGAAAAGGGAGTAATTAGCGATCAAGATTCTGATCTTTCCGACGAAGAGGTAAAAGGAGACTTTAGTCATCTTCCTGCTCGAATACTGCAATCTGATGTTCTTTCCAACTTCTCGGAGGAGGCTGAGGAAAGGTTGATTCAAAGTGGAAGGGGCAATTTAAATGAAACGTGTGAGTCCTTCACCGACACTCCACGAACAAACACCGACCCTCAAGAAAACTAAGAAGCGTAAGCGTTGCTATCCCTCGTGATCTTGGAAAAAAACTAATGATTTTACCACCAAGATTGAAAGTCCATCGCCTCATTACCGGCCCAATGCAGAGGACTATTTGCCCGAACATGTAAAATCTCCTTTTGATGCCTTCAAGACAGTTTAGTGAACCACATAGTCGTAGAAACTAATCTATATGATTATGTTATTCAGGTTTCTGGTTCTGCGATTAAATTGTTTTATATTATGCGACAGTTTCGTTTGTTTTTTTTACTATTTTGTTATTAAAAGCCCGACGAAGCCTGCAGCATAGTACGGCGAAACTGTCGCATAATATAAAATAATTTAATCGCAGAACCAGAAACCTGAATAACATAAACATGAACTGCGAAAATCTTCAAAAAAAGTTAATCTATATGCTGCCCAACATCTTGTTCACGGCTTTGAAGCAACCAATGACGAAATACACTCGTTAATAGGAGTAATGCTTTTGTCTGGCTACCACCGTCTACCTCAGAAAAGAATGTACTGGAAAGCCAACCCGGATTTCCACGTCCAGATATTAGCGGATGCCATAAGGCGAAACAGATTCGAGAATGTACTTCGCTACCTTCACCTGGCGGATAATGATGCTCACGATGGGAGTGATCGCATGCACAAGGTGCGTCCATTGTTTGATTTCTTCAACGAGGAATTTAAGCAGATAGATCCAGGGAACAGTTTGAGCATCGATGAGGGTATGATTCCCTATTACAGGCGTCTTGCCAGAAAACGGTTTATTCGAGGGAAGCCCATACGCTTTGGAGCGTGTTGAGCCATACTGTGGTGCATCCACTCGCCTCCCTAGCACTGGGTTAGGACAAGGGGGAGACGTTGTGTTAGGTTTACCCGAGCATATTGGTGTAGAAAAAGGAGTTACACTCTATTTAGATAATCTTTTTACGCCAATAGAAATTTTAACAGAGCTGACAAAGAAGGTGCTTGGAGGAATAGGTACTATGAGAGAAAATCGAGTTGGGATGGATATGAAGCTCCCTGATAAGAGGGCTTGGAAGAAGACGAACAGGGGCTCTATAAGTTTTTCCACTTCTTCTGATCTGATTGCAGTACGATGGAATGATAACACTTTTGTCAATGTCCTCTCAAATTGTGACCCGGTGGAGCCCGTTATAAAATCAACACGGTATACAGGGCCGAGAAAAAAATACTGTCGGTTGATGTTCCAGGCACAATTGCTAAATAAAATGGAAATATGGGTGGGGTGGACATTTGCGACCAATTTGTCGCAACCTGTCGCACAGCAATAAGGACTAAAAAGTGGTGGTGGCCATTCTACGCCTGGGCGGTTGATGTTTCAGTGGTGCAAGGTTGGCATCTTTTCAGAAGATTAGGCAGTGAAATGCCTCTCCTTGAATTCAGGCGCCAATGTGCGATTTTTCTCCTCAAGTCTTTTGCTGTTGCCCCGTTGTCACCAGGAGTACGCTCCCCATTTTCTTCCTCCCCAAGAAATAATTTTCGGGGGGATCATAAGGATCACATAATAGTGAGAGGAAATTCAAAGTATCGGCGATGCCGCATTTGTAACAAAAGAACGCAATACCTTTGCACGAAATGCGATGCACCGCTACATGCTAACAATTATTTCCGAGATTTTCGTGTCTAGATTTTTGCATTTTATACTTGATTTTTGTGATTGTTCCATTGTTCATGGTATTTTCAAATAAATGTAAATGTTGTTAAATAATCTTAGAAAGTTGATGGTGAAAGTGTCATGCAGAGGTAATTGCTATTTTATTTTTGTTATTTATAATTTTTCAATTGTGTGTAAACTATTAAAGGACATTTGAAAACATTTATGAAGTTAATTATTTATTGCAAGCATTCTTTTTTGTTTACATTGCTATACTTCATTCTTGGTCAAGATTATACGATTTGTGGAGTGTTTGCTTGGTTACCAGTCAGTGTGTTTATTTTTCTTAGTTATGTGTACCAAATAGCCAAATTCTTAATATTTATGTGACTTTAACAACCATTACAAACATATTAAACAATATTATTATGTTAACAAATTTAAATCTAAATTTATTTACAAGTATTGGTGAGCTTTTATTGAATTCAATGAGAATCGTTACCTGAATTCCATTCGTAACAGTCCATCCACGGTCATAGGAATGGTAAACATTGCATCAAACTATTGTGCCTTAATGTAAATTCCTCTTACTTTCATGTAAAAATATTGCAATGGGAGTATAAGATTTATTCCAGTGAAGTAAACTACTACAAACTGGAGAGCAAAGGAAAAAAGGCGAATCTACAGAGAATTTTTCCGATTTTGACTACGCGTGTGCCCGTCGCGTCGGCAACTAAAGTTACCACTTCAGAAAACCAATAAAAAATCATAATGAAGTGTTATATTTAATACATGTTGTTTAGAACGCCCTTAGGACCATTTTGTAATAAAATAGTAGAAATATTACCACTGGGGAATTATGGGCATTAATGGGTTAATCTCATTGAAATGTATCAACTTAATATCATAAAGATTTAAATATTAGTAAACTATCCTTCTTGTCATTTACTTCAATCCATTACTTTAGATATCACCATAAAACCCTTCGTTCCAGTTTTAAAATTTATGAGTTTATACTTTTCAATATAAAACCAAAGTTAATCCTTATCCCATTAATATCTCACACTACAACTAATTTGACTTGATATACAAATCTCAAGCTCACAGTTAAAATCAGGATAATAAACATGCAGTATAATCTTAGCTTATCGTCAACCAGACATTAGAAAACCGTGCCATAGGGCACCTGTCGCCTTTTAATACTTAATTCTGAAACGCAGATGAGGGCTCTCGATGCATTTTATTCATTATTTGAGGTACTATGACGACAACAATTGATCTTTCGAGATTAGCGTATTCTTATTTAAGCAATAGTTAGCACAATATTTGACTGACTCGGTGGATCATCACTTTTTCCCTTGTTGCTTTGCACTTTTAATATTTTTGTATATGTAGGTTAAAGGTAATTAGGACAGAAGCCAGACATGTGTACTGTGTAGTTAGAGAAATATTAATATAAAGCCTTAAGCAGAGGGAAATATTATTACCAATGCCGTTGATAAGGTTCACGATAGGTGTCCATGAGATATTATATGAACAAAACTGGTGTTAGCTCAATAACTCATAATTCACCAAATAAATGAATGGTAATCTCCGTTCTAGTTTTTTTAAGCTATCGACCCTGTGAAAAATATAAATAAGCTGGAAATTACATAAATATTCTTATGACACGTCATTCGTTTGTTAACGAAACAACACGTCATTCGTTTGTTAAAAAGTTAATTCATATTTCAAATCCTGGTGAACATGAAGACAATACATAAACCTAAATAAAAATACACAGAATATAAATATAACTCGTATATAATTACCATATTGCAATAATTTAATTAATATACTTTATGAAACAAACCAAAACGTAACAATTAATGAATTCACAATGCGGTCAAATCAGGAAAATTTTTGTTAAAAAACAATTATAAATATGGCAATGGACACAAAGAAAAACTTTCAAAACTCATACATTCAATTAAAAAAAAACTTTTTATTAATAATATTCTCAAATACTCAACTTCATTATAAAATATCAATTTTTTATTACATATTTTTTGCTTTCGATTTTGCCTACAAAAAATTTAGATTTTGATAATCATATTAATAAGCGACTATTTAAATAAATTATTTCCATAGGTATTGACCAAAAGATACACAATTATAATAATGTTAGTGAGGATTTTAAATATGAATTAATTGTTTAACAAACGAATGGTATGTTGTGGTTTTATGTATACATAGTGTATTCAAAAATAGGTTTAAGTTTTATTAGTACTTTTGTTTGTTTTTTGTTCTCTTTGTCAATTTTAATGCTCTGAAGGTGGTTTAAAACCGAATCGTTGGCAAAGCGTTGAATTTAAATTGAATTGACCGAAACCTAAAGAATATGTTAATAGGATAGTTGATTTTGGTCAACAAAACTTAATAGGATGTAAAGTTACCATGTAAGGCTTTCATGAAAAACATGTTTTGATACCTTATAGGCATAAGATCTTTCTTTCTTTTAAGCCTCTATGACATATTAAATTAAAGCTGGAAACTACGAACATGTTAAAAGGAAAAAGAGGTGAAAAATTTTTAAGCTCCGAAAAACTTAGATGCGCCAACATGCACACTCAAAACTCATTGCAATCTCATCCGAAAGTTATATTTTTCCCAAAAAAAAGAGCGTTAGTATTTCATTTTGATGCAAAACTAGCGGCTATCCTGCTGTGGTCCCCAAGAAACTATTTAGTAAAAAAACCTAGAGGTATTTACTTTCCTTTTCAAAGGAGTGGTTTTGCCGCAATTGATTCCAAAATTTGATTCATAAATATCAATTTCTTCTTTTCTTTTTGTTTGCTCGTGTGAACTCATATCCTTCCGAGAGTATTGGACCGAAATCCGCGTAATGCACCGGAAAGAGGGTCAGTCGATCAGCGGCAACTATTTTTCCCAGGGAACCCACTCAAGCAATTATAGCTGATCGCCAGAAGCGATTTGATTTACCTACTTCTCATGCCTCCCCAGCCTACAGTTCTAATGCCTTCGCCCATACCCCCCTTCCCTTCCCCTTCAACTCCATCCACCCAGTCACCCCCATCCTCCTCATTACTCTGTCCCTTTCCGGCCGTTCTCAAAAAATGCCGATGGCGAGATTTATTAGCGCTCTTCTTTTTCTCCGAGTTTTTTCTCCTTTCGTCCTGCTCCTAATACTCCACTGCTTCAGTTTACCCACTCTTCTCTGGTTTGGAATAGTGAGGAGAGCATTTATTTAAGGCTTCTAATGGAAAAATCCGACAGATGTCTGCGATTAAAAGAGTCGTGGATGTGGCGGTTGAAAGAGAGGAGGGTTTTTAGGGCGGTAGAGGATGAGATTTACGGCTCCGTACTGCTTTAAGGGAATACATGAGCAGGCACATGGAGTGGAAATGCAGCTCAAAGATTATGTGCACTGTTTTTTGAGCTGAAAGGAGGAGATAAGGGTATGTATACTGTCTGTCGGATTTGGTGCAGAAAGTGTTGTAAGTCCAGCATTATACAGGTCGGTGCAAGAGAGAAAAGTAATTATGCAAATCCTTAACTAGGAAATATTATGCCTCATCTGAGGAAATTAGTCTGAATTTGTCATGAAGAATATTTTTCGAGTACGTTACATGTAAAACCTTTTTTAAAGTCAACTTATATTGCAAATATTTTCTTGCTCTTTTACAGGCAAATTTAAGTCAGTTCTATATATTCACGTCCACTCCAAGGAACTGTGTTGAACATTTTAAGGTTTTAATTTTTGCCATCTTTGTCCGTTCCTTTCAGTATTTTTCTCCCTGTATTTATATATCCTTGTGTTATATTTCGCAACATGTCATTAAAAATATTACGCTCCATGAAGTCTTTAACTGTATTCCTATCCCACGTTTCTTGTGAGACCAAGTTAAACTCCCACATGCCATCGTGTCTATTACTTGGTAGAATTAGTTTTGTTACAACGAATTATCGTGTTTGAGGTTTTTTCTGTTCGAACCCGCGCGCATGACACTTCCTCACCGTAGTTTGGTGGCACTGTATAACGAACCAGCGTCGCACACGCGTTACGACAGCAACGACAGCTGAGCACTTCATAAGGGAGCATTGGTGTGCGAGGCAGCCTGGAGAAACTTTCTGCCACTCGGACTCCCCGAATGAGCATGGGCCGGCAAGACGAAAAACGAGCTTCAATTCGAGCACCACGAGAATAAGGAACTTGAAGATTGTTATAATTATTTTAAATATCATTTGTCAATATATTTTCAAGCAGAGCTAAGCCAGGAGAATACAAATTATTTTTCCTGCAAGGGACATGATAGGGACCACGATGCGATATACCGGAATTTATGCGAGACATCAAAGAGCTCCCTGATGCCTTATTGCACAAGTTCTTCATGAAGAGAATTATTCCTGTCACACAGTGGTCCCAAAAAGTTGCCAAAAATATGTAGACGTTTTCTTTCTTCATGAAACTTTATAGTAAAAGGTTTCAATGATTGTAGTTATAAATTTGTGGTAAAAAAACAAAATGGTGTAAATTCATTTTTGCAATCGACTTATTTTCATTCATCAACTTCGTCAACATCTACTTTTAAAAATATTGAGCATACATTCATATACGTTGGGTAGGGTCATTAAGTCAAGCCGATAATTAAAAATAAACAAAACTATGAACACGAATGTTTTAAATATTAAAATGCTAATAGACGAAAACAAACTTATAAAGTAACAGGATATATATTTTCCCTCGCATGCCTTAAAATATTATGCAGTTTAATCACTGTTTAACTAATTATTTTTATCAGATTCTCTATCACTTGAATCAAATGTTGAAACGTGTGAATTTTGTTCATATAATTCTGAAGTAATCAATGGTAAATCGTGACGAGACAAGCATTTCCATTGTTTAGACGTTAATTTTCGCAGGTATGAAACGAAGGGATCGGATGCTACCAAGAGCCGCAGGACTTTTTATTTATTTATTTATTTATTTCATTACCACCGAAAACAGCACATATTGGCCTTTACATCGGGGTATATTAACAATTAACAACGGACAAGCACAAACAACCATGTCCTGGGAAGTGAAAAATCCTCCCCAGGCGGGATTCGAACCCGCGACCTTTGGGTTAGCAGGCGAGGACGCTACCCCACCGCCACCGAGGCCGACGATAAATATATCTTCCCTTAAATAAATCCGACTTAAATATATCTTCCCTTTTTTTGTTCTGCTACATTTGCCGGCGAGGTTTTTTTGAAAATCCTTAATGTGTTTATTGCTTAGTAGTTCAATGTTTTAAGGATTATTGCGCTTCTTCTGATATTTGTCCTACTGGCAGAACTGAAAAATCTATAATCTTTGAGCCATGAATTAACAGGAAATGTCCTGTGGTTGGCATATGATAACAGGGGTATCATTTTTCAAATTTGTGCGATGTAGGTACATAGGGTGTAGTCCTAAAATTTAAAAACATTTAGTTCAAATCAAAACGATATCTTTCAAATATATGTGAACCTTATGAATTAACACTAGAATGCCGAAGGGGTCATTTTTGACCCCTTTTGATTTTTGAAAGTGGTTGTTTCCCCCAATGTTTTTTTCAAACGTCTTTTTGATTTGTGACTTTTATTCAATTCAATCAATGAGTATTCCCTCAAAACATATTTCATATAGCCCCCACCCTTTCGAAGAAATTTCTACTTTTACCTTCAATGCCGGAGGGGTAATTTTTACCCCTTTTGCTTTTTCAACTTGGCTGTTTCCAGCAATTTTTTTCCAGCGACTCGTGCCCGTTCTTTGCTGCGAAGATCCCTCTGGTCTTCTAAATATGGCTTTCCTATAATCCAAAAGGCTATGTCCCGGGACCGCTTTGAAGAAATTCTGAGGTTCATACGATTTGACGTCAGGTCCACCACCTACCTAGGCGGGACTAAAACCCACGACCTTCGTGTTGGTAGGCGAGGTCTTTACCCCGCCGCCACCGAGGCTGGTAAATGCCCGAGGTTTGGAACATATTTGTTGAAAATTGTCAACCCTGCTACATCCCAGGACCTTACATAGGTGTTGATGAGTAATTATTCCCTTTAAAACCCGGTGCAGATTCCTCCAGTTTATGCACGCAAAACCTGATAAATATTGACAAAGTTTTGGTTGGCTGTTAACAAAGACTCCAAGTAAACGGTGAATGCGTTTCCCTACCTTGGCAAAGATGACATGCGTGCCGACGACCAGCGTCTGGGCAATTATGTTGTTGAGAATTTGATGTCCCTTTATGTCAATAAGGGCGTAACGTGACCTGCGACAACTTCTTCACGTCACTCACATTGGTGAATAGAATGGAGGCCAAAGACACGAGTCTTGTTGGAACGTTGAAACCCATTAGTCGTGAAATTCTAACTGAAGTGAAAAAGGCTAAAATGTCTCTGCATAACACTCAAATTTTGAATCATGATGACCTGACAGTCACACTTTATCAAGGGAAAACCAAGACAAAGGTACTTATTTCGAGCTCACTCCACCCTGATGTTCAGGTTGGTACATATGTAAGGAAGAAATCTGAAACAGTGGTTTTTTATGACGAAGCCAAGTATGGTGATGTTGTTGTTAATTAGATGGCTCGAAAATACTCAGTGAAACCATCCTGCATACGTTGGCCCGTATATACCCTTTCAAACACTCTTGATCTTACTGGAATCGACGCCCATATCCTGCACAAGAAACTAAACCATTATAGAAATTCCAGAAGGGAAGTTTTTCTAAAACTTTGTGAGGAACTTGTTCAAAAAAATGCTGATTCACTGCATTTGACGATTTGGACGGTGGTAATCCTGAAACAGCAAAAATTCGCAGGAAATTTCAGGTAAAATTGCAATGTAAGAAAGGTACAAAGGGTACAAAGTCATGCAAGTTTTGCAAAAAAATCAGTCAGTAAGCAATGAAACTTACGTGGATCACTGCCTAAACTGCATCTCACCTTGAAATTTTAATGTTGCTCCTGAAAAATTAAAGGGCAAGGCTATTTTTATATAAAAAAGCAACATATGCCACACTGTTAAAACTCTAATTCACTTACCTGCAAAGTCTCGCTGAATTATTTTTAACATTGGAAATAAATAGTTTTCTTCATATTATAGTGTCTAAGTTTAAGTATTCATTCAATTGTGTCTAAGCCTAACCAAATTCTTGCCGAAAACTGTCAACATCATCCGTTAAAATATTAAAATGCATAAAAATACTACATAAAAAACTTAAAACCGATGCATACGCTGAGAAATACAATAAAAAACACTGTGGTTCAAATTGTGGGTCAATGTGGGTCACTTAGGCATCCAAGGGTGTGCGCAACCTTCAGACATTCTAGTGTTAAATCTCGGTCTACTCCTGTGATAGCAGCAGAAAAATTAGCGTTCTCGTTGCGGTCAATGAGTTTAAAATAAAGGGTTAACGATATCAGAAGAAGAACTATATTAAATGAAGAATTACGACAGTAAAGAACGATTGCTTCGACCAAATATTCAATAATAGCGTGACACCAGATGTTCAAACGATATGACGTCCTGTCAAGAGTGTATAAACCGATAATATTTTTATCATTAGACCTTCAATTTTAAAAAGAACTTTCTTTTCTGTTAAACTCTTTTCATTTAAAAAATCTATGCAAATTTACCATGGTAACAAAGCAAATAGTTGACTGATTAATTACAATGAAACTCCTGGCATCTAATTAAAATCACGAAGTTTTTGTCATTATTCATAATGAAATTCTACGAGGTTACGCCTGAAAGTATTGAATTAAAATAGTTGACTATTTATTCGTAATACCCGTATTACCATATTTTAATTATAGGGCGGTACATTATGCATATTTTTACTCGCGGTTTTGTATGCATGAACATTTAGAACGCTTCCATAAAAAATATAATGGAATTCATGGTGGAATGCTGTCAATTCTTAATAATAGTCATTACAAATGCTAGAAGTACTATTACAGCTATTTCAACAGTTAAAAATCCATTAATAGTGACGTATTTCTTAGGATTTAGGACCCATTTTCATTAGAAACGCACTCGACACTCAGTTTGGAAATGGAATTTCTGATCAGTTTTGATAATAATACTCTTAATAATAGTCATTACAAATGCTAGAAGTACTATTACAGCTGTTTCAACAGTTAAACATCCATTAATAGTGACTTATTTCTTTGGATTTAGGACCCATTTTCAGTCAGCATTCGAGGCCACTGTGCTTCGTGGAGCCACTCAACGGGCAATCGCTCAGCTGGGACAGCGTTGTGGCATTGTATCCTTCGACTCTTCGCTTATGATCTTAATGCGTGAGTAAAATTAATTTTTGATTTTGGCTTTCCTTTCCTTTCTCAAACCCTAAATAACTTCTGTTTTACCCAAATCAAAATCAGCCTTCTCGTATGCCTCAGTTAATGTTTGATTTCACTTGAGTGAGGAGCTAAAAAAGCTCATTAAATCAAGGCTCACCAGGTTCAGGTTCTTTTTACACGAATTTTATCAAGGTTTTTTCGAGTTTACACTATCAAGCTGATTGACAGTGTAAACTTACGACAGACAAGTTGCGAGAATGCTGGTGGGAGTTCGATTTTATTCAAACAGAAATTCTCTCAAACCGAATCTGAAAGCGTATGTCCACCAGAATGGGAATCATTCGAAGAGGTATGTTTTGAGTTAGCAATCCGATTTACAGAGCTTCAGAAGACTCGAGAACTTCCATATCCGGGTACCTTCACACCATCGTAAATAAATCGCTGGCCGGAATTAAGTTGCCTGTGTTAAATTTACCTGCAGTCGGAGGTTCATGAGTAATGGCTGTCATTTTACGACACCTATTATTCACTTATTCAGAGCAATGCTTCTCTTTCCCCAATTCAAAAACTTTGCTATCTCTAATCATCTTTAAAAGGAGAAGCTTCTTAATTCCTAGACAGTCTAGAAATTTTCCGCCGCCAATTAGGAAGTAGCTTGGAAGTTGTTGAAGGATATTATGAAAGCAAAAGGATCATAATTATCGAGCATATACAAGAATTTAATTTAACTCCGGTGAGCAAGGAGTCATTTTCAGCCTTAATACGCCTCTTAGACGAGATATTAAAGCCCTTTAGAAGAGGCCCGAGCCTTGAAGACGGTAGGTTAAGTAACTGATCCACAGGGATGCATTGTTGATTCATATAATTTCCAATAAATTGGATCCATCGACAATGCGCACGTGGGAGTGAACATTATCTTCAACGGAACTTCCTATTTTTGAAAATTTCGTTTAATTTTCATCTCAGAGTTGCAGGATGTCGGAAACATCTCAGTGTGTTTAGGGTGCTCATTCAAAAACCCTATCAGCTGGCTCCACGAGCAAACGTGCAATCAATTTCAGGCCGGAATGGGAATATTCTCGTAAACCTACCGTGCATATCGCAACTCTGACTTCGTTGTGTCCAGTATGTGAGAAGACTCATCAACTCTTTCATACAGCTTTCTAACATATTAAAAATTAGAAGGAGAACAAATAAATGCACAAATTGCTTGCGCAGAGGGTACTTGAAAATAAATTGTAAATCGGATTCATGAAAGAACTGTAGAAAAGGCACAATGCCTCATTGCATTTGGATCCATACGGTCAATTAATCATCCTCATCATTGTTGTCTCAATCTCAATTAAATAAGTTCATAAATGGAGCCGTTAGAATTTTTTTGCATTAAATTTAAGTACAGTGCATTGAAATACGATATCAGTTCTCCAAGTAGGCAATGCTATTAATTTGAGGTAAAATAATATTTTAAATAAATGTTTCAGTGGCATATTTTTAGTGTTTTTGTGCTTAATTTGGATTTTTTGTTTTTATAATAAACGCTAATGCTTATCAATCCAAGCGGAAAAAACATTACCCATTAGGCATACACGTTTTAAAATACAGTACGAAAAATTAATTTGAAATCTGTTTCAGAACATCATTACCATCTTTTATTCTGACTAAATTGCTGCTGTTTTGAACAAACTGCCTGTGTTCATCTCTTTTCTTCGTCTTTAATTGATTTATGTAAGGTTTCTCAAAATAATTTACATTTTACGAACGTCTGTTTTCATAGTATTAAAAACTAGACTTTTTACGCTGATTAATGGACATTATTTACATATTTTAATCATAAAACAATCCGCATGTCTTTTTTAATTTTTGCACAAAGTTCGCATCGCATTTTAACATTGTTCATATTTTCCAGCTATAGCTATTCTATATGTTGCAGCGCACTTAAAATCCTTTAAATGATGTTTGCAAGTTTCAATTCTCACTTGTTATTACAGAGCAATTCTCACTTGTTCTCCGCATAGCATAATCTTAATTAATGGTACATGTAGCTACTCTCATGACACGTGGTTATAAAAGCATTACATATATTTGTCCAACTTAAAAGTGGCCTTTGAGACTTACACTATTGAAAAAAATGAACTAACATTTAATAGAAATTTTTTTACTTTCAAAAACTGATAATTTGTCATAAAAAATGCTGAAGCTGATATTTTATGCGTTACATACGCAATGAATTATTCGTGATATAAAAAAGTTAAAACAAATTCAACTTGAATGCTATCATTGTCAATTTATTGTAATTTCCGGTACTTAGCCACTTAAAATAAACAATGTCTCACATATAAATAGTTGCGTTAAAAGCCTTGTATTTTTAATTAAAATGGCCAAATAATTGAATGAATAAAAACAAAGGAGATATAAACTATGCAATCCACATATGAATACTGGTTGCAGGTGGCTAAAACGGCATTCGGAGTATTATAAACGCATATTTATAGTAAACTATCACGAAAAAGAGGTCCTTATTTTCCATTAGCCATTTAAAAAAATGCCGGTTACTGGAAAGGTATAGAAATAAATAATTTATAATTTATTATTTGTAGATATAACATATAAATGGAAAATACAGGGAAAGTTAGTGACCATCTCCTTTAAAAATAGGGTTCTGGCAGATGACAGGTGTTAAGGAGAATTAAAACATAAATAAATAAAGTCGGTATGATATATAAACCATTATTCGTCCAGATTGACAAGAAAATCATGCCGTGAAGGTAATATTAAATTCTATCCATCTTATCGAATGCGCTGCTAAAGTTCACCATTAATTGATGTAATTGATGCAATTGGGTAATAGTTAAGCTAGAGTTAGTGAATGAGGCGCAAAATAAGCCTTGCTAAGAGTTTATTCATAGCGTCGCAAAAAGGAACAACGGCTCTGCTCTCTCTCCAGAGATGCCATTCGGTGCTTAACAATATTACGTAGCGTACAAATTCTTTGTTACCGGAAACCCTCCAGGTTTTAAGGAACGCGTTAATTGATAGAGTGAAGAGAGACTTGCGAAAACGGCTTTTGAAATTCCTGAAACAATTTGCCGTTCCTTTTCATCTCAGCTCCCCGCTCCCGGTACCCCGCCCCGGAATTGAAATCCCACTCATTTTACTTCGAGAGGTGAGCATTCAGAGCACAAGTTCAGGGCGAAAAAAAATATGAACCCGTGGGGTGAAGAAACTGTGAAGAGCGTAGGCGGGGGCGTGGCTCGGTCGGACAGGTGTGGGGTTGGTGGGGTGGTGGCAAGGGTGGGAAGGGGTTTTTGCCCGAAGGATGGCAGGGGGGATATGGGAGTGGTGTGGGAAAGGTTTATTTTACGAGAGGATGTGATTCAGAGGGAGACGAGGGCGAGGAAAGTACTGAATGGGAACGCTACGAACGGTGCGGTGCGGATATCACAGATTTCTGAGGGTGCATATTTTTATCCCAAGTGCATATTTATTTATTTGGAGACAAAAATAGTTGATATTTGGTCTAGTAGGGAAATTAAATTTGGGTTTGTAAACCCTCTCGAGAAGCAAAAATGCGTACGAATTAACCCTAAGAATTTGTTTTAAAAATTTAGAATTTTCGTATTTTATTTTTTTATTTGACTGCACAAATAGTTTTCGCTGAAAACATAGTATATCATTTCTGTCCGTTTATTTGAAGTCCAGTTCTATTCCGAGGGGCTATGCGATGCATTTGAATAAGTAAGGATTTTAATTGGGTTGGTTACCGGCCATCCGAAAAACCCTCTACCAGGAAGACCAATATTCTTTCTTCAGATTGCTTCAATTCAGCCATATTTCTTTCTGTTTTTTTTCCTTAGCTAACGTTTTGTGTTTCCCGCCAGTTTTTGGACTCCAGATACTCGCTCCCATCCTCCACATTCAATATTACACAGTGTGCATGACGTGGACGTATGTGATAGGATTCGCTGTCAGAGCCTTTCTGAGACGGTCGGCATTTCTCAGCATTTACTAGGACTCTGGGGTTGATACCCTCCACTCTACAGAGACACTTTACCAGTATTGTACCACCAGCATCTTAGATCAGATATAAAGTTTTAAATATTTGGAATGCGACATCACCGATGAAGAGGACGAAGAAATTTAAATAAAATAACTAATTACCAAAGAATATGTGTGACACTAAAAATAGCACTAAAAGGGAAAACTGAGAACGAAACTCGAATAAAATTTAAAAAATGATGGCTGTCCTCACACTTCTGTACAGATCAGATGCTTCGACACCTAGAACAAGAGACTTCAAACAGATTGAAACGTGAAAAATGAAATTCTTCAGATCTGTGAAATGCTGTACACATCTGGATCACACGGAAATGAAGACACAAGGCAAGAATTAGAAGTAAAACCAGTGACAGAAGTAGCAACAAATTGTAATGAAAGATGGAATGAACACATTGAGCGCAGGCCTCAAGAATAGATTCCCAGAAAGGTTTTAGAGTACATACAAAGCTTTAAGGAAAATTAGTATTGGGAGGCCGATATACAATGGTGAAGCCGAAACAGGCAAATTGTCTATACTCGGAGAGCAAGAAGCAGACGAAGATAACTTCTGGCTTGCATCTTTTTTGTTTGATACTTATGTCTTATTACACATTCTGTTATATTTCACGTACTTTCCTTCTGTAACATTCAAAAAATCGATATGTGTAAGATCTAAATCTTCGGAAAGATTTAAAATATTCATAAGATGGAGTCATAAAATTACATACATTTAAAAAAATAAAAACAATTTTTTTTTAAATTGTTTCAAAAAAACATAAAATTTGAGTCACCGTAAAAGTTTTATTTGTATTTTTTTTGTTGAGGGAACATTTTTATGTAATATTTTTACCCATGTAATGTCTACTGATTTTTTATATATTTAATCAGAACTTGTACATAGATAATCTTGAACACTTAATTATAATAGAATGTTTTTTCTGGAGCTTTGGTCTACTATTTTTTTTCAATTAAAAAACCACAAATTTGCCAGAGTTTCACCTTTTTATATAAGCTTCATCTGGGCTTTAGGTGACGGTTAGGTAACTCTTATCCTTAAACGTCACCTAAAGCCCTGATGAAGCTTATAAAAAAGCAAAACGGCGAATTGGTGGTTCTTTAATTAAAAAAATAGACCACAGTTCCAGAAAAGATCATTTTAGTTAATCAGAACCTAATTTACCCTTTAATGTTTTTGGAATATTTATGGAAGGAGGTTGAATGTGGAAAACTTTTGATGGGAGAGAACGGGGAAGACATTGACTAGTAATTATGGTGATCGCTGGAAGGTGGACAAAATATTAGGATCAAAGGGTTTATTGTAGAAAGAAAAATAAAATCTTTATACTGAGAAAATATAGAAAGAAAGAGAACAAGAGCAAGAGGAAAGAAAGAAAAGCAAAATATAAATAACAATGAGCATAGGCGTCTGAGTATTCGTAGGGAGTAAAGGATGAGGTATAACAGCTACGAAGGGACAATGAATGGTAAATATACATATGTAGATCTAAAATTAGGTAATTGGTGGCGTTATTTAAATGATTCCAGGAGATAATCAGAACCCGAGAGGAATGTGATTTATTTTTGAGTCCTATGGAAAGAAAGTCACCATTAATTCTCAACTCTGAACTCCAATAATTACTCTTTCTGCAAATTTAGCACATTTCAAGGGAACTTAATTCGCACCACGTTTGACTCGCTAACTATGGATATTTAAATCGTGCTCATTGAACTGTATTTCCTCTTATTCATACACATAGCATGAGTGTCTTTGTGTGCAAATTATTTTTTCAGTAAAAAAGCAGTTTTTTAGTTTAGTTAGGCATAGATAAATGGATATCAACTAGAGCCTATACAACGGATATTAATTAAAATCTCTCCCAACTTTGTTTTTTCCAAAATTTCGGTCTTATTTCTAAAAAATATAGTAAAAACTAACTTAAATTGAAGCTTTAATAATAGAATTGGAAATTTATGGCATTAATCCAAAAGGAAAAATTGAGGAAGAAGATTAAGTAAGATATACTGTGTAAATTGAGTGAAAGACATCACACTTACTTCATCATTCATCATATAAGAGGAGCGGGGTTAGTTAGTAGTTATCAAAACAGACTACATTGTTATTGATTATTTCTTTTTTTTTAATAATTTGCAGAAAGCGTGGTTTTTAGACAAGTGCTTTGCTTAAAACAAAAATCGATGGAAATAAATGAAATACTCCATTATTTCGGGTATCTGATAAAATAAATTGATAAAAATCTTTTGTGAAAGTAGTTTTAAAAAGGAAAAAAATACACCGCTACACAAAACCCACTACTTAGCATACCTAATCAGATTAACTAAGCAAAATAAATGTTAAGTGCGTTAAAGACCAACATCTGGTTGTCAAGGAAATTTGCTAGATATTGTATTGGTTTTTTTCGGGTTTCTCCCGCGTTGATTCATTTTATGGACAACCGTTTCACTTGCATTCCAGCTAGCGTCGTCAAGTCTTGAATGAGCTGCAGAATAATCTTTTTCTATTATGTATACCTAAGGCTTGAGCTAGTGAGGCGCACGCTGATTGGCCGGATGAACCATTAAATTTGATTGTAGCAAAAGACGTTGGAACATTGAGGAGAGAGGATAGCCGTCTTCTCTGTTGAAATTCTCTGCGTTTTTTGCTACTTCAATAGCCTCTTATCAGCCGACGAAAATATTTATTTTCTCTGGAGCTGATCTTCCAACTGTGGAAGTTTATGCCGTGGCCGAGTTCTGACCAGGCGTGCTTAGTGATGGAAAAATCGATTTCGATTAAAATCGAAAATCGAGTTTTAAAAGTCAAAGATCGAGGAAATCGAGATCGAGCCATGATCTTCGAGTTTCGATCCAAACTCGATTTTTCAACTTCGATCTTGACCATTTCGTACCGTTTCGCGATCAGAGAGCTGAGTATGATAACGTCATCCGTCCCATGTGAATGATTTTTCTCTAAGGCCGGTAAACTTGGAAAGGCACGCCGTAGATCATCAAGAAAACATTTCAATCTGTTAATCTTTCGTAAAAGATTTAGTAAAGCCGAATGTTTCCAAGCTGTGATCCCCAAACTTTAATGTGCGTGCATTTGTAAATTTTTACTACTAATAATTCAAGAATTTATTCTAAGTGCATTTTTAGGGATTTTTTGTACTATTCAAATATGTATTATAAGCGTTTTTCGAATGAATAATAAACATTTTTTTGTACCAACTGTATTTTTTTCATAAAAGATCTGTCGATTGTTACGATTAATCGATCTTTTGGTTCAAACTTCGATTTTTGTTGAAAAGTCGAGCTTTTCATTTCGATTAAAAATCGATTGCTCGAAAAGTCGACATTTTTCCATCACTAGGCGTGCTCTACAACCGCTGATTGGCATCATCACTGAATTCATCTTTGCGGTCGCCCTTTGGTGTTCCGATATTCTGTATTTCAGGGATCTCGATGTTTGGCCCATTTGAGAAAAGTTTTCGCCATTCCGCGGTTGCAGAGCACGCCTGGTCAGCACCCGGCAACGACATAAACTTTCACAATAATTGTAAGATCATCGCCAGAGAAAATAAATATTTCCCTCGGCTGATAAGATTATAAGGCTATTGAAGTAGCAAAAGACGCAGTGCAATTGAAATAGCAAAAAACGCAGAGAATTTCAACAGGGAAGACGGCTATCCTCTCTCCTCAGTGTTTCAACGTCTTTTTCAACAATCATATTTAAAGGTCCATCCGGACAATCAGCGCGCGCCTGATTAGGTCAATCTTTAAGTATACATAACAGAGAAAGAATCTAATTCTGCAGCTAATTAGGGACCTGACGATGCTAGCTGGAATGCAAGTGAAACGGTTGTCCATAAAATGAATCAACGCGGGAGAAACCCGAAAAAAAACCAATTCATCAAGTCACCGCGGAAGCTTCTGTACTAATTTTATGCTAGATATTGTTGATTTCAGGGAAAAATATGCGTTTTTGCAGATAAAAACGCAATTATCATACGAATGCGAATTGGAAAAGATGATTGATTAAAATAATTACAAATTTCATTCTTTCAGCCACTTGACGAAAAATATCCCAACCCTCTATCTTGAGCGGAAGTAATTTTAATTATAAAAAAATGAAACCACTGCAAAAACCCAATGCGTAGCGTAGACCACCTAAGGGCCTTTTTTTGGGACATTTTGGGGCCCTGAGATATTTTTAAAATAGGCTATAATTTTCCTCCTATCTTGAATTATTAGCCTGCAATATTTCAGCACGGTTGAAGTAAAACTTTAGATTTGTATAAAAGACAGACAGAGTGACATTTATTTATAATCTTAAATTTTCCTATCTTTTGTTTTTGAACAAATGCTCCTTCAAATCAAATCGAAAAGTGATTCCACGAGAGAAGGTAAAAAAAAGCCAGACTTATCTGAACTTAAGATCAGACTTAGCTCAACATGGTTATGCCCTCTATCTCCTAGTTCATTCTTCCAATAGGATTCCAATTCCCCTCAAGAAGGCTTTAAATCCTCTTCACTGCATTTCCGCCAGGACGTCATCTCGCTCCATACTTTTTTTCGTAGCTTCAGACATCTGTCGATATTTCCTTTTCGTCAATACGACTTTGTCTTCATCCATTGGGATAGTCAGGATTTTATCTACAGGCCGTTCATCGCCTGACACTAATTATATGATTCCTAATTCGGTTAGCGTTTTTTAAATGCGATTACGTTACGTTTCATATTTACTTATTGAGGCGTATGTAAAAAAATATATTCCCTTTTCTCGTTGAAGAAAAATTAAAATCCAAATTCCAACTTGGAGGATGAAGATGGATATTGCCGGAATAGGACGAAGAAAAAAAGGTTTTGGATGTGCAATAAAATATTATTTATTACTGCACTAGAAAGATATGGCCCATGGAATATGTCTTTATGGAAAAATCGATCACAGGAATATAATTTATATCCTGTTTCAGGTGCATGGGGCTGGTTAATGGTGTTTGAATTTCCTAAAGCATATGCTTTTAAACCTTACATATGTGAATGTACAAGTTGCATACCCTGAAAACGATACGGATCAACTATGTATAAATATTTCGACCTACCCCACTCATTAACCTTCAGGCTATAACACCCTCTTCCTTTGCCTCATTGTGTAAAGCCGGTGTCCCACGGTAAATGTTTTCCTAAATTTATTCATGAATAATTCATGAATACTCTCAGAGGTACACTGCGCATGCGCAAGCCAATATTCGGTAAATTTCTGTAAATAATAAAACTAAATTCTTCATGAAACTCGGTCACTGATCGACTTTTCTGACACGATGTTCTGGCGCGACATCACGATAAATCATCGGGCGCGATTACGTTATATATTATCGAGCGCAATATCACGATATTTTATCATGATATTTATGCTGATATTTTATCGGGTGCGATTATTTTATCGAGCGCAATATCACGATATTTTATTGTGATATTTATCGTAATTTTCTTATCGGGGCGCGATATCGTGATATTTTATCGTGATATTCATAGTGATATTTCATATGGCCCGATTGTTTTATCGAGCGCAATATCACGATATTGTTTCGTGATATTTACCGAGATATTTTATCAAGGCGTGATATTGTGATATTTTACCGGGACGCGATACTGCGATTTTTTATCACGTGACAAATCACGATATTTTATTGAGGCGTGATAAGACGATATGATTTATCATTTGAAGCGCGATTATACGATATTTATCGTCACGATATGAGTTATGGTTATCGCCAATATACGATATTCTAAAATTATCGCATCACGATATTGAATTACCAATATGCCGGCCTAGTTTCGGCAACTCTGGGCTGGCGAACTGCTACATAGGGATTCTGACGTGTTCCATCGTGAGCAAGCATGCTTGCTCTTTCAATTCCTACAGTTTATACGTATGGCTATGGTAACTCCCGGGTAGTTATAGAAATAGGTGCTTGCTAATTTTCGCGGGACCATGATATGGAATAGCACGCATCTATTTCTATAATTACCTAAAGTTCTATAATTAATTAAATTAATGGCAGCTCAAAAATTTCTCTTCTCGGCCGTCAGCCGATCAGCGTCCAATTCATGATTTTTTTCTGCTCGTGTGACATGGGGTCCAACAGTTCACGAATCTCTATTCATGAATATGGAATTCATGAATAAATTTACGAAAACATTTACCGTTGGACACAAGCTTAAGGAGTGTTTTCCCTTGCATATAGCGAAGTCAGACGATGGACCCAAATAAGACGGCTCGAAATTTTCCATATGCTGGAGAAAGCGGTCTATTTGAAAAACTGAATTTTGCTGTAATTTAAATATTTTTAAAGTTGCCCAAAGGAGGCATGAATGATAATGATATCCGATCTAAATGTATTTATATTTAGCCACTATTCTCTATGGCTATCGGAGCAAATGTATCCAGTGTTTTATTGAGTATCGCTGGCAAAATCTTACAAAACCTCCTTGACTGCGTACTTAAGATGTGATGGCGTTTGAGAAACCTGTATCCTTTTGAATGAAATGTGAATTCTCAGGGAGAAAAAGAACGAACGACCAAATCGTTTTGAGCATCTACTAAAAGTGACTGAAATACCTCTTGTGAAATTGAAGGACACCATTTGGCGGGGGCGATATTTTATCGATCCTTTCCTTGCTCTCGCCCTTTAGTACTACTCACCGCCGTAAAATACTTTTAGCGCGTCCGATGTGACTGTTCAACCGAGGTGCCAGACGGATATATCAATTATTTATATCCTCTTGGCAGGAGTCTCTCCCCCACTTCCTCCTATCCCCCCAGCGACCCGCAATCCTTTCTTCCTTTTACAGTCCCACGTCGCTATTCACGGACGCCGCGGTGACACCTCGCTTCCACTCTCCTGGCGCTATTTTTCAACGTCTCAGCGCGTCCGAATTTTCAATATGTACGCCTCCGCTCCCACCCCTCCCCTCTACCCGGGGTTCCCTGTCTCCCGATCGCCGAGGCCACTCTCTTTCTCCGTTGTATTTCCCATCTTCTCCTTCTCTTCCACACACTCTGGGCCACCCAATTGCGTTCCACTTCTTCCATTGTCTCAACAGCTCTAAAGCTTTAGATTGTGAAAGTACGGACAACGAAACCAAAACATGCCTATCCAGTACAAAGAAAAGTAGGCGAATAAACCTTTTTATAGGGGAAAAACTTATTGTTAAGCTTTTAAGGTATTTTGAGCAATATTGTCATTATTGAGACCATAGTCGAAGTTTATTTTTTTAATTTAGCGTCTGTAAGAAGAATTAAGTAAATGTTTTAATTTTAATGATACGAAAATACAGTTATATATGACAAATATTCTAAATAATTAATAAAATATATTCACAGAAGTCTCTAACTTGACTCTTTTTTCCACGCCATATGGTGAAATTGCCTTCACAATACAAGTTTTTATGTTATTCAGTAAATATAACAGGGGTGAGTAATTGATTAATTTTATTCAATAGGTGAGAAAACTTAGAAACTGCGCATCGTTAGTTTATTGACGAAATCTAGGTGTTAGAAGTTCCTAATTTTCTCAATATTCTTCCTCTGGAGTGCACGGCAGTTATCTATCCCATGTAAAACAGCTAATATTTTTCAGAAAATTGGTCGTAAAGTAGTTCGGCAAGGGGTTATTGTTTTGATATAATTAAAAATATTGGAGTTTTTTTCTTTAAAATTACGTACAAATTCATCAAATTCTAGGCAAAGTGGTATTTTGCTTAAACTATCTTAAGCGAGTTTGAGTCATATCAATGTTATAGCCTAATAAAATAATGCAATATTTTAATGTCACATATCTTCCTCAATTGACTCGGTTGTTGGCATCGGTGGAGGACTAACGTTGTCCGTACTTTTCTTATCTATGAGAGCTTCATATTGCTCTCCCCTTGCACCCACCCTAGCGAGACATTTGACGTCCTATGATGGCGGTAATCCTTCTTCTACTGGGCGGATGTCAACTGTATGAGGTACAATTTGTATGGAGGAGGGGAACTGTGTTGTGTGGGAGAAGGTGATGTGATAAGGAATGTTTTGAGGGGTGGAGAGAATTTTCGCGCTCTCTGAAGGGGGTGAGGGGATGAAGTGGAAAACTAAAGCAAGGCTGAAGGGAGCGTGAGATAAAACGGACAGGAATGGAAAGAGTTGGTAGCATGGAGGCTGAAATGTACTGCAAGCACTTTACAGGATATTTTTGTGTAGTTTAATATTAGCCATTTTGACTTGCCTATGTTTTTGCATTGTAATTGGTTTTCTTTTTACAAACATTATTATTTAAGCTACCATTTAATTTAAACCTAGCAAGAATGTCGTAAATGAATTCCCTTGTGCACCATGTTGTCTTTTTAATTGGGGAATGTCGTTAAACAACTTGAGTGGCAACAGTCTTCATTATTTGACATCAAGTATATATTTCATTGGATTTTTGTCAAATCCTAAGAAATTATATGAATATGCATGACTTTCTTTGACTAAAAGGTAATTTTAGGGTCTGAAAAACATTAACCGAATACCCGAAAATGAGTTGTTGAGGTTAGCATAAAACATTTTGCAATTTTAATGATTTGGTCATTGCAGGTATTAGGCTCTTATCCGAAGTATCCATCCCTTACCATCCAGGGAACTAAAGCACCGTTTTTTTTATATTTAAATCTTGCTGTGGTACTTTAAACATTCTTCTTCTTGCCCCTCTTTTATTCTCTCAGCATAAGTGCTTAGCCGGGACGTTGAAAGTGCCGGTGAGTGTGTCCATAATTGGGACTAACGATATGTGAGCCAATGAGGCAAGCAATCCCTTCAACTCTAATTTGCGTAATCTGGCCTTTTACCTTTTCCAATACGCAGTGCTTTTCCTGATTCACCTCAAGCTCCGTTTTTTACTCACCAGGGAATACCTAACTTATTTAGCTGTCTGCATTAGGAAAATTGAAGCAATATGGTTGGTCAAAGTTTCGCACAGAGCATAAAATCCTTAATTTAAACTCTAGCACAGTAACAAAAGTCAGTTTCTGATGCTCAAATCATCAGCGGGCACCGAGCTATTTACATAATTCTGTACTTACTCCTATTCCATCCCATTTCAAGCTTACCAATCACCAATATTCAAAGTTTTCCTACATAGTTATCGTAGCCACTAACCCTCTCCATCGGCTGTTCTAGGGGTGAATGATTCAGGCCTGATGATGACTACGGACATGCGTGACAAATACAGTGGTTTTCTGATTTCGCGCCTGAATTATCGCACTTCTTACACACTATCTTTGACTCAGGTTTGAATATATCGTAAGCAATTTAATGCTCAACTATAGGGTACATTCTATTACTCGTGTTGGAGTAGTAACTTTTTTGAGTGAGGTACAGAATAACTCCTTACATTATGGCAACTCAGTGAATGCTCCCTGCAGTGGTAAAGAGTTTTAGTCTGTATATTGTTCGTCAGACAGAACGTTGAACTGTGGACTCCTTGTGATTTTTGTGAAGCGTAGGCTAACTCTAACTCAGAGTTTATCTCCACCCTTCATCCCTTCCCCAACCTAATAATCCCTCCATTAACATCTTGTCCACCGGTCCAACATGGTTGCAAATGAACACCGCCGCTTGCTTTCCAAAACCCTAAATTGCTGAGAGATGATCGAGACGAGTTAGAAACGTTCCAACACGGCTTGCCCAAGGAAGCATTTGGAAAAGAGTGAAAGAAATGAGGGGATGGTGGAAAAATTGCGAGGTCTTCTTCACCGCCTCGGCATTAAGCGATTGGAGCACAAATGGGACTTGATCTTCCGCGCCGTTCCTCAGGGAAGTCGCGTGATTTTCTACCACAACGAATGCCTCCAGGGGTTGACAGCCACGCCAAAGCACGAGAGGATGAGGAGCCACGAAGAATGAAGAAGAAGAAGCACAGGGAGACGACGAAAGGAAACTCCGTTGCCCGGAGGTGAAGAGGACGGTTTTGGAGGGAGGGGCGAAGTATTGGAGTGGCGGGGCATTAGGGCAAGGGAGGAATGGAGAAAGTCCCCCCCTAGGATGTTGAAGGAAAGGGTGCTCTGCAGAAGGGAGACAGGGAAGGGGCGGGCGAGGTGATGGAGGTTTCTGAATGGGAAAGCCGCGAAATGTCACTCACTTGACAGGCGAAACGCGTAAGCGAAAGCTCTGAGGTGGAAAGATCGGGGAAAGTGAAACCGCAAAAGAAAAAAATTCCATGGCTTAAGGGGAAACCTATTTACCCGTCGATAATATTCTTGCACTTATATTTTATGTCTGTGTGGAAGCATAACCTCTCCTACATTGAAATTTGCTAACGTTCGATGACGTTACGGGCATATAATAAGAATAGTCATTTATGAATTTCATTGTGATTCGCATTTCATGGAAGAATTCCGTATTCATCTTAGTAAATATATAATGCATGAAAAAATACCCTACTATACTTGTATTAAAACATAATACGTGGCAATAGCAAAGAAAATTATTCCTATGAATTTGCCTTATTTCTCAGTAAGCATTATTTAATGAGTGGAATGTGTGACCTTTCGGTCCTTTTTGAGAGTATATGGCGTCATTCCATGGTACGCTCACTAGTCACCAACGCCTTAACTACTTCTGTATGCTCTGTGGGATATTTACTGTGGCAAAATAACGCTAAATGACTTTCCTATGAAAGTAAAGAATCCTACGTGAACCTTGTGATCGAAGAATTGGGTAGGTATCTTTGAGATTTATAAATGGCTCATTGAAAAGTCAGGTCAAACCCCCTGCTTATATATTTTATTGAATAACAATTTGGCATGTAATCGTATTTAACTTACATATCATCGCATATTTATTGTAAAAAGTATTATTTAGTTATTTATGATCTCTTGTATTCCTAAATTTAATTTTAAGTTAAGAAAATGAAGGTAAACGTTGATTCTGTTTAATATGATATAAGTGCGTGGGTAGCTTCTTTAAATTAAGTGCCTAAACACGATTTATGAAAACTAGGTAAAACATTTAACGAAAGAACTTTCATAGCGCATAATCACCTTCGAGACGAGAAATGAGATAATCTAATGAAATGAGTGCCAAAATTCTACGTTAGAAGGCCACATCATAGCGTTGGCAACAGCAAGTGCGTCGATGACTCGTGACATACATTCGGAGTTTTTGACCCGTGAAAACCACGAGTACACTTGATGAAAATGTGCCAGGTCGTAAGCTCTCCACCCATGTAAGTGTCATGCATGCATGGGTTATTTTCGCATATTGTCTCCCACAGAAAACGGTATATGTTCTCTTTGGCGGGCTGATGACAAATAATTAAGTGTAATTATCTTTTCTTGCATGATTGGTAGCCGATATTAACAGTTCCTGTTTCATTTCTGTCCTATTTTGAAGCAGCTTTTCTTGTAATTTTTTAGGTTTGTTTCATTTTTATACTCACATTTGTTGATAACATACTTCTTGAAATATGTTAGACTTATAATGAGTTGCAATTCAAAATTGTAAATTCTTACTGAAAATTGTTTTTCCTTTATAGAGGCATCAATGTCATATCCAGTGATCATCAATCAATTCAAGCAAGATAAATTTTCGAATTTTAGACACTGGTTTTTAGCCACTTGTAAAGAGTTTTATTCTAACGTATTCTCCTTAAATAATAGAAACATTGAGAGTTGGATTTGAATTTCCGGCATGGTCAACTATGTCGTATTTTAGACTGAATTACGACAGGTGGAGGTTTCATAAAACTAAATTTAGTTCTTCTCTTAATGTTGAGTAGTGAGTGGGCAGTGCTTTACATGGATAGGGCACGGATATATTTCGAGTCCCATGCTTGAATTCTATACGCTCTTCATTCGGGAGTGTTGGGTTCAAAGTTCATTGGAGATATTGGAGAGTATGATTGATTTTGTTTCCATCGTAATTCATTTTCTTTCGTGCAGTAAACCTGTAGATTGCAAACTGCGACAGGGTTGCTATCGAGTGCGTGTATTGACTATTTTTATATGCCTCATTCATAATTTTTTAGTTGATTTTTCAAATTTTTTGAAACTTAAGTTAAGAATAGTTTTAAATATAATGTAAAAATTTTGATACATAGATTGATATGAATTTATCACACGTTTTCAGCTCGAAATATCTTAGTTGAACTCTTTCAACTCAAGATTTATTATAAAATTTTAATACACAAGAAATGGGGACGAGATATTATTTTTTTACCAAATGAAGGGTAAATAATATGACTTTGACGTGACCAACCAAACCTGTTTGCCAAACCAAATGCTTCAGAGCTTAAAGGAATATGATTAATTTTGGAATTGCTTGGAATAGCTTGAATTGGATAGTATGTACAGGATTCGGACGAAGACGCTACAGAGAAACTTTGATTAGTTAGGGTGTCTAGCGAAAGAGAGTTGAACCATCGCGGATAAATACGAGGAATGAGAGATAAATGGCTTGAAGGGAGAAGAGGTGCAAGCGAGAAGAATGTAAAGAGGAGAAGCCGAAGGGATGGTCGAACAACGAAAGCCAAAGTAAGGATCGTATTAAGATTCTCTCTCTGAGGAGTCTGAGTAGTTAATTCCTTTCTTAAAAAAAAGAAGAGGCAAAGGAATCTCTTCGTATGAAAGCAAAGCCAAATTAGGGCTATCTAATTAAGAAGTAGCCCAATTAGTGGGCCCCTTCGTAATGCTACCATTACATTACCTTAAAGTACCAGATTGCCATAAAAAAGCGTGGACAGTGCACTTTTGGATATAAGTAATTTTTTTATTGTGCTATTTCTGTGAGCACCTGAATAAGAAGACCATAAAATTTTTGTTTCTTTAAAATATGTTGTCTGGTCTTATCAGACTTCATCCCCAACTTTGTCCTATTTTTATCTCTTCATGAATTAATTATTTTCATCGCCAGCAATGTATGTTCATTCTGTGTTTCAGGCCGCCAAGCAGCTTGCCATGGAGAAAGCTTTTCGGAATCCTATGAAGTTACTATAACCCGCTTAAATTCTTTCTTTGGTAAAGCTTGACAGAGTTGTATTTAAAACAGAATTTTCATAATGATTTCAATCAAAATATTGGATAAAATTGCGGAAACGTTAAAAGAGACTGTAGTATATAAACTCGTTTTTACGTTTAAACTTTACTGATTTATACTGGCGTGTATCATTACACCAAAGTAAGGGTGAACGAAGTCAATGCGAAGGAAATTGGAAATGGTCAATGAGTTATAGGATTATGCTACGAATATTTCAATGTTTTACGTGCACAATGAAAGGGACTTAAGATTTTATGTTTGCTTCTGCGTGTTTAGGGATGCTCGGCTCAACCGTTAGTCCCTTTGCAAGGTCTATAAAATGTTGTTGCAGATAAAATGTTGATATTTAATTTTTTTGGTACGGGAATGGAATGTCTGACAGAATAAAGAATTAAATATGTTATCTGATGATGATTTCCCAAATAAGTAAATCCTGATTTTAAGTTTTCATTAAAATATAATGGCCATGAAATTCGTGAATGTGTGCCATAAAGACTATTTTGAAGTAAAACTACTCTTTCAGGGACTGGGTTCTCGTGTTCGTCAGTAAATAATCTTGACCTAAAGATTATAAGTATGCTAAATTTGATAGTGCAAACAAAAATAGTACTTAGGAGCCAAATTAGTCGTCCTACTTTTATAAATTATGTATGTTTTATTACATTAATCAGAAGCCTTCAAGCATTTTCACAGGTAACAATCGACAAACACACACAATCATACCTATGGCGGTGAATATTATACCCAGGCGGGCTTAGAACCGGCGACCGACCGGCAATTAGATAGTGGATAATGTCTACCATAAAGGTGAATGGCATGCAGTGTATTTTAGATGAATGGATAAATGTTAGAGCCTTACCTATTTAGGTGGAAGGTTGAGCACTGTATGTTTCATCTTATATTTTACGCAGTTCTAAGGCCAGCTTAGTGGTCCAATGCTTGAACAATTATTTTATCGTGAGTCTGCATTTTTTCGCAATTCTCCTAGTCCTGGGAAATGTGGAGCCAAGTTAAGTGGAAAAAAACCCTAGTATTGAGTCGTATGTTACTTAAAAGAAGTCCACAAAGGGAATATATGGTAGAAAGTTTTATTATATTGTTTATTATTGCTTTATTATAGTTTTATTATTGTAAGTATAGCAAAACTTGGCCAATGAGAGATGATACGAGGATATGGACTGAAACGATTGTATCGTAGAAGGACTAAAATTGGAAATTACACTTTAGAGATTCTCAATCTCTCCAAGGAATAATTAGATCACCCATCTCTACGCCACATAGCACTCGCTACATTCACTCCCTAATCCCCATGCCCTCTAAATTTCTGCCAGGAAAGAGGAGACATCAAAGACCTGCTCGCTTTGTGATCGCAAAGGGAGGGAAGAGGGTTCATCGGCATGAGAAAGGCTCATGCAGGTAACTTGGAATGAAGGATAATTTCGAGCAGAAGGAAAAAAAGACCTTCTCGTAGGACTCCCATACTTCTCCTAAAGGACTTTTAGACGCATCGAAATAGAGGAGAACGGACGTCGAGACTTGGTTGACTGGTGAGGTAGCAAAACTAAAGCCTTTCTTGAACGTAAAAGTCAAACCTTGAGAGAGGGTAGGCTGAGATCGCTTCGGAGATTTTCCGAGACGAGCCAGAAGGAAGAGGATTCCTCCATTCTTCCTAGCGCCATTCTTATCAACCTGGAATCCTCGGCTGTACACAATAGAGGCGGAACACGAACAACGCCTCTCATTCGGCAAGTCTATGGGAAGAAATAAGATGAGGGCCGGAGTGGGACGTGTAGGGGGGGGGGATGTGTGAAGACTCCGAATAGGGGAAGGAGGTCGGACAGCGTTTGGATGCGAGAGATAAGCAATGGGAGTCGGAACGGAGTGAGAAGGGGAGAAGATCCACCAGGTTTTTGGAGCTGGGGAAGATTACGAGTGGAGAGGACTCCGAGAAGGTTTGACTGCGCGGGTCGAAGGGAGAAGGAATGGGAGGGATTTGGGATTGAGTTCAGGGGACGAAAGTGGGGAAAGCGTGAGCAAGGAGTGTCACATTGTAGGCAATATATACGCAAGGGGATCATGAATTACTTCGTTAAAACGTAGTGAGCTATTTAGGGCCGTTTACACAATGTCTGGTTACGGCCCTAGTTACGGCTATAGTCATGGTCACACGTACTTATATTTTCTTAGGTAAAACAGTGACCCTAACCGTTATTATGGACGTAACCAGTAGTAAGTGGTAAAATAAAGTGTTGCCGGAGCGAAACGGTTGCAGCCGAAACTTTTTCGGTCAGACAACTGTTTCAAATAACTGTTGCAAACAACCGGTTAGTTTCGTGACCGTGCCGGAGCCGCGCTTTTGCGCTCTTGTGCCGTGTAGCGGCAACTGATGGATTACGCTTATTATCTTCTATTCTGTCCCAGTTGCACCACACGTGTGGCTCCGTTGTGGTTATAAGCTACAATTTGTTGGATTTTAGTCTGTTGCAGGCAGTTGCTGGTTTATTTAGCCTACACTTACCTGTCCGCCCATCGCTGCTGATAGAATTTAAACTGTGAAGTATCTTTTATGAATCCAAACGAAATTGCTACTTTATTTAAGTGAAAGACTTATTATTAAATATGATACAGAACTGCCAGCAATGCTCTAACAGCGCCGATCGATCACCCGCTGTTTGTTGTGCCACTAGCGTGGCCTCTAGCTGATGTCCGCAACTGGATGTTTCACGGAACTGTATTGTTTTCAAGCTGTTTCAGTTGCAAAACAATTGAAATAAAGCTGTTGTGTTCTTTGAGTGTCACCACTAGTAACCAGCCATTGTGCTATCTGCTCTAAGTGAAGGAAAAGCTCCAGGGATAAGGATTTATAGATGCGAGTATGCATAGCGAATACCATGCTACTTTGATCGATTTCTTCCCTTGATATATTTTTTAAGCACTGAAATAAAATGACGATTTCTAAATAAAATAAAATATTAAAGATTATACTCAGTGGAATTTTTTCCATCAGCTATTCATGATTACATTCCACTTCCCATGAATATTTCCTAATGGTTTTCTTCCTCGTTGAGTTAATATCCCAGAATCCTATCTTTTGGCAAAAGGTGTGAAGAAATTGGCTTAATTATCCTGTGGAAGGCTTGTGATTGACTAGAGGAAGCTAAGTGTATTTGTTTAAAATTCTGATGTCATATCATACTTATATCTATTGGTTCAAACTTAAATCGAAAAGTTTAATGAGGTGACATCGGCTTTAGAGCTAGTTGAACGGGGTTAACATGCATAAAAGAATATGGTACGTATTTCAAAGATGATCTTATGTTGTTTCCCAAGTCATCGTCACTGAAAACTGTTTCTATTGATGAAAATATAGACAATAGCAACAGTAACATATACTGCCAAGTTGACCCTCATTCTGCCTTTGAACTCGAGTGAAGTGATCCAGGAAGTGAATCTAGGTTTGACTAAAACTGATTGAAATTGATTTATTGAGAGCCCAAATTGAAGCATTTGTTAAGGAATTCAGAATAAAAATGCCAACTGTGGTCATGAAATTTTAGTTAAGGGTTGATAAAGTTTGTATTATAATCAAAAACATCTCTTACAATGAGATAGTCAGTCCCCAGGCAAGTTGTCTAAACAATTTTTTAAAAATTGTAATTTTTTCTGCGTCGCTTCGCTATTCTGAATGTGTATATTCGCTTCGCTTCGCTATTCTAAATGATTTTATATAGTACTGAGTAATCTCGGCGCATTATATTGTAAGAATAGTTTTAGTTAGGGAATTTTTCGTATTATTATATCCAGATATTATGTGCTGGAAAAAACGATCAATTAGTTACATCTAATGTATTTATCTCTTGTAGTACTATCTTCCAGCCATGAGGTGCATTCTAGCTATTAATGGGTATCAACGCTGAGGAATTTTTATTTTTCAGGATATGAGTCTTAAAAGTAACCCCGCAACTTGTGACTTCCCGTTGCAGGTTTTCCCATTATAGCTTGTCCGTATCTGTTTTATGTAAATAAAGAATCAGCTTCTCACGGTGTCTTCCTCAGTTCAAAGATGAGATATTCCTGAGCTGGTATCCTCACATCCTTATTGTATGGAAGGTCTAACCTACATGGAAGAAACATAATTAGAGGTTCCATCCGAATATGTCCCGACGCCAAGTTTTGAATGAAAGTAGATTTGTTGAAAGTCGCATTTTTATATCTAAATATGTCTTTTCACGATTATGTTTTCTTTTTACTGAATCGGTTGATGATTGGCATGGAATTTGAGCGTCTTTACCACATACATACGCTGAAATATTGATTTAATAAAATCACACTCATAAATACATCATAGAAATGTATCGCACTTTCATACATTATTAAAATTCAAGTTCTTAAATCCGTATTTCTGTATCGTCGTCGAGAGAATTTAACTCGATTCAAAAACTTCTTGATTGACCATGTTTACTTACCAAGTTATCATTGATATTTGATCTAGCCCTGTGAGTCTTCTGGGTTTTTCAGCACCGGGAATTTTTTGACGTAATTACTCAATTTGGCGGGAAAATTGTTGGCGGGAAATTAGTTTTATCGCTTTATTTTGTAAATTTATCCTTAATGTAGCCTTCTTTGGCTGATATTAAGTACTCGTTTATTTTTATGCAAAATTTATCCGGCAGGAAAATTTTACAATGCTTCGTTAACGAAAACTCATTAAACAGAGTGAAAGGAAAACTAATGCATAATTTACGGTAGACCTTGAATATAATTATATTATAATGAGTTTTAATGATTTTAACGCCCATTACGTACCATTGGCGTAAAAGCATACCAAACTCCCATGTCATATTCTTTCAGGCAGTGGTTTTTTTAGCCTGTGTAACATCTTAATGGCTGTTGCTTTATTTGATTACGTATTTTGTATTATTTTTCGTTGGAAACAATAACTAAGGTGCAACGACATGATAGGCACACAGGGATGCTAAATTATTCGGTAAATATTTGTTTAAGTGTAATGGAACAGAAATTATGTTGATTGATCATTAAAGACTTTTGACCTACTTGAAGACTGAAATATTATAACGTTATTGACTAATATTAAAGACTAATATTGGTTTCATTTAGTTGAATTCTAGGTTGGATAGATCCTAAAGTAGGCGTGTGTCATCCTTTATTTTCTACTTCCTCCTTCTAGACTGGAAGGTGTTGCTTCTTTTGAGCAAAGAAACGAGACGTAATACGACGAGGAAGAAAATTTATGAAAATAATTTCAACTCTTATTTTGTCACGGTGGCGGCCCTTTTTTAATCTTAGCTTAGCAATCTCGATTTTTTTCTATTTTAGTTGACAGTATTTCTATTGTATCGATTGCTCTAACCCTTCAACATTGCAAGGATGTTTGCTTTTAAAACGCAGTTACGCTTACCCTAAAAGAGGCTTTGTGAATGAAAACAGAGATTGGTATCAATCAGTTTCGTGAAGTTCAAGTCGAGGTGTGAAAAGATCTTGAAGGAAAAGCCCATTCTATTTCTTTTGACACCTTTTCTTTTCCTCTAGAAGGCCTGCGATTTGTGAGGAAAACTGAAAGGAAAAAGATTTTAGCCGTGGAAGATGAGGGTGCGATGCATGAACCCTGATAGAAGAAACGTGAGGACATGGAAATGTCCCGCGTAGGCCGGGGAAGGTAGTCGAGCGTGGTAACTCTCGAGTGGGACGACAACTTACTTGAGTCCCGCGGCGAGGAGCGATTTAGTGAGCGGGTACTTGCAGAGAGGCGTTGGTGGCTAGGGTGTCCGGCCTCTTCTCACCGGGGAGGGGATGCGAAGAGGCGAGCCACGCCGCCTCCTCTCCCCCGTATGAGACGTGGTTGGCCGCAAAGTGCCTCCCGAGGGCTGACTTAACGGGCGGAGGACGCTGTGCGGCGGCGGTAAATGAGACGTGCGCCCGTGGAGGCCATACCGTCGTCCCATTTGCGACCATTGAGTGCTTATCGGCAAGATGGACCTCTCTACTTGTGTGTGTCTAAGATACGACTTTTCCCCAGTAGTTTTAAGGTCTTTTCTGGGGAATCCTTGGGTGGGATGTGGAGAAATTTCACGGAGAAGAGGAACCCGAGTAGAGAGAACATCCGAGTGTGTCTTTACAATGCTGCCTTCAGTCCTCAACGGGAGATGAGAGTTATGGTAAGCCAAGAGGAGAAAATAAACGTTGTTTGGCACCCTGTGGTCGTTTTTTCTTCAGCTGTGGGCTACCACTAGTTGGAGTGGTGTTTTGGATATCGTGTCATTGGAATCAAATGGGATTATGGTTTTTTACAAATATTTTCTTCGAAGTTTCTATGAACATCTCACGTTCTGTGAAGGTTTTACGATAGTATCATTCCTACCAGTATGAAAGTTAAATCTTTCGACAGTTTCCAAGTTTACGGTTCGTGTTTATTATTAACTCTGATGTTTATTATTGGAATTATAAGTGCATGCAAATTCCGCATGATTTGCTGATAAAGTTGTAGTTCTGATACTAATAAAGTTCTGCCTTAGACAAATGATCAACCGAAAAAACTTAACCTGGTTAAAATATATACGAAAAACTGGAAGACTTATGTAAAAATAGCAATAAAATTGCTTTGGGAGAAAATTATTAAGACAAAATGAGACTTAGACAGAGGTTCTGTGAAAATAGCAGCCCACCCAAAGAAAGAATTCTGTCATAAGAGGAAACCACATACAGTAAGAAGCACAGGTTTAGACGAAAGAAAGTACGCCAAAAAATATATGTTCTGGATATCCATGATTTCCACGAGGTCAGGCCTGAGATCATCGGTTTTATAAGTCCCGGATATTTTCTGAATAGGCTAAAAAGCTCAGAAGATAGGAAAAGAAAAAAAACATCCAGCTATGAAATAATGGTTTAAAAGATGGATATAGAAGATCAAGAGAGTGGCGAGAATCAAAAATTGAGACCTTCAAAGGGTTGGGGAAAATAGATGCTTAAAGAAAACTGCATTGCAGAAGAAATACTTAAAGTCACATTTTATCAGACTGCAAAACAGAGACGGAAAGAGCAATGAATTAAAAGAATTAAAATAGAAAAACATCTGGAAATGAGAAATGATAAAATAAGGAACATTGTATGAAGGAATGAAGTGGTTTTCTGAGAAGAATGGATTGAGGAGAAAGAAACGGAGAGAATAGTATGCATTAATTACTGGTGGTGGCGTGATTCATAACAATGCACACGTTGGTGGGCTACACATTAGGGTGGGCCGAAAAACACGAAAGTTTCCGAATCGAATCGTAATAGCGCGGAAAAGTTGTTAATCGTCACCCTGATTACAAAGAAAGAAAAATTTTCGAAATCGGACCATGTCTTCCGGTCGCACATCTCGTTCGAAGTTTTGAAAAATCGTAAAAAATATGACTTTTTTAGGGATTTTTTTAAATAAGCTACAGTGATTGGATTACGTTCAAAATCGGTATGTGGCCTCTTCTTAAAAACCTCTGTCTTAAAACAATATGTAACACTCCTTATCTCCTTCTTTTAGGGGGAGGGGGAGTCGCTCATCGTGTTCAAATTATCGAAAAATCGTAAAAAACATGACTTTTTTCGGAATTTTCTCTGTATGAGTTACAGTGATCGGATTGCGTTCAAAATCGGTATGTGGCCTCTTGTAAAGGTCCTTTGTCTTTTAGGAAAGATATAATTCCAGTTCCCCCCTTCTTTTATGGGGGAGGGGAGGGACATGTATCGTAAAAATGAGTGCCCATACGGTAGGCCTACGCTTATTTTTGAAAATTGGTTTTTCTTTTGATTTCGTCACTTCAAAATAGTTGTTTTGGCGAGAAAACAAATACATTTCAGGTTGGTTGATGTGCAACTACCCATAGCCGTGCCTAAGGGGTCAAAGTGCAGGTGCACTAGAATAAGCGGATTTCGATACCAGACGCACGTCTTTACAGTAATTCGCTGATTGTAGAGCTCCGCAGGGGCGAAAAATTTCTTTGTGTTTTTTGACGAAATCTAGGAGTTACAAATTCCTAAACTCACTCTGGAGCGCACAGCGCTCTTTTCACTCTGAACAGACACCGAAAAGCTAATAACCTGATAGTTCTGCCATCTTATGAATGTGTTTTGGTGAAGTGGTTTGATACAAAACTGCTAACTTAGTCTATAGTGATACGATGAATATATCAAAGCATTGCTTTGTAATCATTTTGGTATCTCCTGTTATCCTTCCAAGATAATAATTTGAGCCCTGTGGGATGGGGTTAAATTATCGGCACTTTTCCTATATTTCTCTGCCTTGACATAGTGAATATATAGAATAAAAGAATCGTAGTCTCTTCTCTTTTGGCCAAAGAATTTCAGTGAGGTGTTTCCCTTGCAAGTATGTGGCTTGCGTAGAAATCTATTTCAAGTGAAACAGTTTGTTTACACAATGACGTGGATGCGGAGTGGAGCTGTGATTGACCTTGTTGGAAAAGAATCTGTGGAGCTTTAAGTATAATCAAAGCTTCCAACAATACGTGAGGTACTGTGTGTGTTCTTTTATTACATGAGAAAAAATCATGACGTCCGGGACGCAGCTTGGATTGCAATGAAAGAAGTTGTTGATCTGTGGAACAAAACCATCCCGTATTTCCCGTATCCAAGACATTCGGGTTATTGAAAAATTTGAGTCGCTTTATCAGGCATGGAGGAATCTCCATAAGAATACCTCCACTATTAAACCGCCAAGTGCAGCCGCGATGGTTAAGAAAGAAATGTTTCAGAGTACGCTAGACTCTGTTTGACTTGAGCAAAAATGATACAATGGAACAGCTGGAAAAAAGGCAAATGATGCAACTAAAGAAGCAGAAAAAAGGCTTGGAAGGAATACATACTTTTCTTGTGTGATCAACGTGGACCGAGGTTAGGAGTTATCGGGGGTGTACATTTAAAGATGAAGAATGATGATCAGAGGAGGGCAGTGAAAAATTAATGTGAAACTCACTGAAGAAGACAAAACGCTTGTTGCCACCGGTATTCTCAATAATGAAGGTTAAGAGGAGCCGCTGAAGAAGAGACAGGTGCAGTTGAGGGATGTTCCCAATATAACACTTGGTGACTTAGCCACAACAAGCTCCGTCAGAGTTTTACAAATACTAGGAATAAGTCAAGAGTTTTTAAGAGTACCCTGTGACTGAATAGACTGAAAGAGAGGATTACAAAATGGGAAAGCAAATTGCTACTTACCTTAGAGTGGTTAATGATCATGCGGGGCGAGGCGTAAAACTTATGTCCGATTTCAACAGAACAATAACACAAAAAGAGGACGCCTTTCAAGACTTACACATATCCGTAGATTCCTACCGGAAGTTTTGATGTCAGGTAGGAATCCGTAGATTCCTACCTGACATCAAAAAGTCAACATTAATTCATAAGTATGACACACCATCTACATCAAGAGACCGGAACTGAATTGTGTACTTACTCGTTGTATCTTCAAATATGTTTATTAAACACATCCAGATAATCAGATAATCTTGACCATTTAGTTACCCTCAGAAGTGAACGAGGAAGTACACAGAGAAAGAAGGGGTGGGGACAGAGGTGGGAGCGCTCAGAGCTTGGCACGGATGCCAAGGTAGCGTCGACCGTCAGCCAAGCGCCCGTACGGCGCAGCGGCTAGGCCAGTGCGGAGTAATAACTAATATTACTCCGTGATGGCTTCAAAATACGGAAAAATAGTTAAAATGTTCGCCCCTGCGGAGCTCTACAATCAGCGAATTACTGTAAAGACGTGAGTCTGGCATCGAAATCCGCTTATTCTAGTGCACCTGCACTTTGACCCCTTAGGCACGGCTATGGGTAGTCACACATCAACCAGCCTGAAATGTATTTGTTTTCTCGCCAAAACAACTATTTTGAAGGCACTGGAGTTATATCTTTCTTAAAAGACAAAGGACCTTTACAAGAGGCCACATGCCGATTTTGAACGCAATCCGATCACTATAACTCATACAGAGAAAATTCCGAAAAAAGTCATGTTTTTTACGATTTTTCGATAATTTGAACGCGATGAGCGACTCCCCCTCCCCCTAAAAGAAGGAGATAAGGAGTGTTACATATTGTTTTAAGACAGAGGTTTTTAAGAAGAGGCCACATACCGATTTTGAACGTAATCCAATCACTGTAGCTTATTTAAAAAAATACCTAAAAAAGTCATATTTTTTACGATTTTTCAAAACTTCGAACGAGATGTGCGACCGGAAGACATAGTCCGATTTCGAAAATTTTTCTTTCTTTGTGATCAGGGTGACGAGTAACAACTTTTCCGCGCTGTTACGATTCGATTCGGAAACTTTCGTGTTTTTCGGCCCACCCTACTACACATCCTTCGCTATTAAATTAAAGTAACTAGCCTGGCGTAGAGTGCATTAAGAAATTATCTACCTCTATTCTTTTTCTCTCTAGAGATGTTTGTTTTTACACCTATTATTATAAATTCAATTTGCATTTGTGATATCAAATTAACCAAAAAAGCTTTCATTAAAATTTAAATATTTTAACAACTTGCATGAGTAGTTATAATTTTTTCCAAAAAAATAAAATATAGAGTGGTTACTACTCCTATGAATATTCAAGCAATCAACCCAAACTTTTTGTGAAAAAGAAATGGCCTCAATCCTAGCCATTCATTATACTATTTGTACCTTCCTATTTATGGAGCCAATAGATTATCATTAAAAGTGCACTTATATTGAAAATATTGTCAATTAACTCACTATTTCAACAAATTGAGCAACACGAAAAATATTCGTTTATCGTTTACTGTACGCTGCATGAAGAGTAGACTTGGCTAATGGTTGAGAATACTTTGCAGTTTGCCTCGAAAAATTATATTAATTAATTTGCAAAACAAAACGTGCAAAATGTTTGCCTTTACAACCATGAACGTATTTTATAATAATATTTACAAATTGGAAAAATTTCTCGTTGACCTTAAACATACGATAAATAGTTTTAAAATTTCGGAAATTTACAGTCAATTCAATTAAATCCTATCCCTAGAGTTATTCACCCGGAATTTTCGGTACACGTAGCGGAAAACAAATACAACCACATAGCTACTTACGTCGCTTTCGAATTAAAGTGTTAATTAAATGTTTTTGAACGAGTAACTAGACTTGATCAAGAGACCTTCTGTTTGAAAGGTCGATTTACAGAGAGCGAGTGATATTCCCACTTTGTGTGAGAGAAAAGATTAGTGGAAAAAATACTGTAAGAGGCTTGACATTTCAGCTACTACCCACCGCCGCTACCATAATCTGACCACAACTTGGTCAGTATATCATGAATAGGATGCATTTAACGCTTCTCGGTCATATACTCCCCATGCATGGACTCTGAATTGTGTGGTGAACACAAACAATAAATGGCGGCCTGCTGTAGAAGGAAGAATGTAATCCATTTTGCGACCAGGGTACTGCTACGCATCACCGGCGCGGCGTGGAGTAGACTCTTACCTCCACAGGCTCTTCGGTGTCTCGAGGAACTAGATAGGTGCAACATCAGGGCCATTCTGACCGATGGGTGGCATATCTAGAACGCCGAGCTGTTTTTCGTTGCCGTGAAAGACAACCCTCGACGACGATGTCACCTCCCGGACAAGGAATTTCTACGCCCAAGCAGAAGAATCACAGCAAGCAGAATCCACCGCCTCGGAGGAGACCGCCGACCAGCCGCGGAGAGAGGTGATAAAGGGACATCGACGCAAGATGCTGTCCCAGGTCCCACTAAGGAGGACCTAGGAGAAAAATAGGAGGAAGGGATTAGGAACGAGGTCCCCATGAATAAGCGCCCTTAGGAGCGGAGATACACAGCCCAGCCTCCTCAGAAGAGACTTGGAAGCACCACTGATAATGAAGAATTCCATGATAGAGAGGTTGCGGCTGTGGTAATTAGTGACCGAGTAGAGATTGACGAGGCTTTTGAAATCTTCAAGGGCAGAAATTTTACCACACTTGATGTTATTTATACTCGAACTTAAGTAATGATGCGATAAGTATCTTACTTCTCAGTAAGAGATATTATTACATATTTCTGCTCAGTTAATAAGTAAAATATAATACCATTTTCAAAGAAAACTATTAAAAAAGGGGCATTAAATTAGTTTATTGAGCATCGCCAAAAAATATCGCAAATTTTAAAGGTAAATGTGTTATTGGTTAGCACATGTAGGATTAGGAGATCCTTGGGAATATTCTGCGGTGTGGATATTTCGTGGACCAATGTATCACACACATGATTGGAGGGGTTAAGATATTTAGTATATATTTTCCCATAACTTTCAGCCCTGGCATCTATTAATTACATTATTTTAACACAAAGATGTAATTAATTAGATCAGAAGTATTAAATTAAGGAAACAAACTTCAGAACGTACATGTACATATACCACCAAGTATGGTGACAAAACGACGGAACTCAAAGTTAGAAAACACTACATTACACAACGCTCCTTTAAGTTAAACAAAGAAAATTATGCGTACTGCTCTTATAAAATGCAAGAAGAAGTGCTGGGAGAATAACTATATGGAGGCACTAAATTATTTTGGTTTTACGCAAGGGGAATTCAGGTGAACATCCAACTGTATAGTCTTTAACGGACAAAAGTGGCTTAGTAGCCACTCCGAGTATCGGCATAATCAACATAAGAAACATCTTGTACTAATGAGAATGAACCATTCTGTTTGACTTACGGAATTCTTTGAATGTGTATACATAAAGGACATCATACATGACGCAGACATCCCTCTCACTTGTGAATCGATGGGTGACATACAGCTCAATGGGATAATAAAACAATTACTTTCCATGAAATGTAATAATTCCCCAGGTCCAGAAGAGATGCCTGCACGAGTGACCAAGGGAATTTTAAAAAGAATGCTTCACCCTGATGTGACCGTTGTAAATGATTATTATAGCCCTCTACTCTCCGCCGAACATGCCTCTTCCAACCTTTCCCCCTTTATCTTCCACCCCACCCTTCTTACCACTTATCATCCATCCCTCACTACCCTGCATACCCTTGGGCTTTGTATATATAAGGGTTTTCAAATTTGCCAATATCACCTGGTGAAGTCGCTAAAACCAGGATCGTGTTTTATCTATTTAGTGGTATTTAAAAGTTGTACTAGTGCCATAGTTGTACTAGTAAAAATACTAGTTCCGGATCAATAACTGTATTATAGTTGGGATCCGTCAAATTTGGATGGGCTATCGTCCAGTTTGTTGCAACACCGCCAATCGTTTAATTACTAAGTTCTTTGAGGGTATATGGCGTATATGGTAAGAAAACAGCAGCATCTCGGTATTCTGTGGAAATATTGACATATTCATTTGACATTGACAGGAATTCATGCATCATTATCATAAGATGTCCGTGCAACCATATTTCACTTCGTCTGAAATTTGGTATATTGCTTTGTTGAAAGAAAGACAAAAAATGCAAATAGTCTCTGCCAAGAAATTGGAAGCCAAAAATGTGAGTAGTTTATTGAAGGGCTGAAGTGGAATCCATTGTTTTATGAAGAGCAAAATGGGCCTTGCAAAAACTTTTATAATTAAATAGAGTAAGTGTGCATGAGCAAATGTTTTCCTTAAGTTAATCTGTTGAGTTGCAACTGCCATCGAATTGAAGATATACAAAGCCCTGTTGAATTTAAGGATCCTGAACATATGCAACTACAAAACGAAGGATAATGTAGTTTTTAAGGTATTGGAATGAAAAATATACGCCTCATAAATTACCTCATTATATTAAGTGGAGGTTTCAGAAAACAGAGTATGAATATTAAACTAAAGAACTTGCTAGATAAATTTTTAAGTTTAAAAATAATGGAAGGCTCAGTTGCTAAAATGAAAGGGTTATTAAACTGAGACACGGCATAAAAAGCCAGAAGCTTAGCAAGATTAAATGAGAAGGCAAGTGGGCGTATAGAGTGCTTCAAATTCCTCTCTCTTTACTCCATAAGCGTTAATGACCGATCCCAACTTCGTTGCCTCTTTAGCATTTATGTTCGGAAAAACAAAGGAGTGACGGGAACGATAAAAGGTATAGAGCTTAAGTTAGGCTTGAGAGGAATGTTTACTTGAAAATGGGATCAAATTGCGCAAATTGCTTCGCTAGGATAATGAATTGAGAAAGGCACGACGCACTTATAAGAACTCCAAATATAAAGCCCACGCAAAGGCCTCTAGAGAGCATATCAAACGATCCTTTTTTAATCCAGGATTTAGGAACGCAGAAAATTTAATATCCATCCACGATATATTGAGCATGCAAAATTCGACTGTGTACTATAAACTAGAATGAAATCGCCAAGTACTGATATAAATGGTCTTTTTCGTAGATAGGAAACTGCCTATGTCCATGTGAAGTCATCCAGGCCAAAAAATCAACATTTTGATTTCCCTTATTTTTTATGTGAAGTTTGCCAATACTATGGCAGCTCAAAAAAAGGCATGAAAACGTTTTCAATTGTTTAGATATTTTTGGTGGTAAGTTTTTAATTTTTTTTTGTAAAAAAATAATGTTTTCGAGAAAACGTCGCAACATTTTCATTTAAGAAGGTTACAAATTTATTAAAAACTATCGTTTTTAACAAACAATGTTCTATATTTTTATATATTTATGTTAGAGGCATGTTTGCGGTAATTATTTAAAATAATGCTTAAAAACTATACATAAAACTGCGCATCACATTATCTTTCAATATTATTTGCACTCTAATGAAAAATGTACGTAATGCTATCTAATCTTAAATTATGGATAAAACTAGAGACAAAATTAGTACCACTTTCTGAAAATAAACAATTTTGTGGATCAATTGGAGTTGAATGACTACATTCAATTACTAATCAGTAAGCATTTAAAAAATTAAATCACGTAAATAGAATAGTCGTGAAATTATATTTTAAAGAGCTAATGAAATTGCACGATTTTAAATACTGATGATAGAAAAATCATAAGTCAAGCCTGATCTTTTCTCCCGTAAATGACAAATCATTAGTTGAGCCTGATTTTAAGTTTCAGCTTCAGCACCGAGGCAGTTTTAACACTTGAATCATTTAGTTATGATGTGGATTTTTTGAATAGGTAAATATGTTTTTGGAATGCGAAGTGAATCTTCTATTCACATTGAAAATAAAAAGTAACATATGCATGCATGCCAATAACTTTATTATTTGTTTAACTATAAGTATGTGCACATTTATTTCGCTTGCCAAACTAAGGTGAAAATAGTTAAAAAATTGTTAAAACATAAAGACGGACTCAGAACAGATCTATTCCGATAAAAAGTGGAAATCTGTTTTCTTATTTTGTATCACTCACTCTAACGCGATTTGTTCAGCAGTTTCAATGTTAGTATTTCTGAAATCGTGATTTATTCGTCATTATATACTTTCAGTGAATTTAATATCGCTTTTTTACACACTTTAGTTTTGGCGTTGAAAGGAAACAGAAAAAGAGCATAATGAATTTTTTCCTTTGGGTTTTGGAGATATATTTTCAGATTGAAGAAAGACAACACATTTTAGCAGCTGTGTTTTCCGTGAAGGAACTATCATACGACGAATATTGAATTTCCAGTACACGCCCGAACGAAATGCGTAGTCATACAGTGAGGTTTAATCGAATTTCGATCTTCAGTGCAAGTCAATTTAATTGAGGTTCGCGTCAATTATAATTGCGTTTCAGTGCTTTGTAAAGTTATACGTGGATGAAGCATGTGGAAGTTTGTGCTCATGGCATTTTATCTTTACAACAGCCGGGCGGCTCAATACTGACGGTAGTGATAACATGGACTGTGCATACTTGTAGTCATGAAAAATTGACAAAGTTACGAACTCTATCCCTCTCATCACGTATTTCACATATGGTGAACGAAAAGTTACTAGGTACTTATGTATTTTCAGTCATTTTTTTCAAAATATTTCCAAAGGAAGTGTAGGGAAATAATTTGGTAGGTCAATCGATCCTTAGATTTACAGTTCTAGGCTTCGTAATATTAAAATATTCTCGGGGCAGTTCGGAATGCCATTGTGCTCTTTCTTTATACTTCTGTTTGAACGAAATATTTTTTTTTATCATGCTAATTATTACGTCGATTGTAGGGAAATTTTCCCGTTTTTGCCTTGAATTTCTAACAAAAACTGCCACCATCCCTCCAGTCAAGTTTCTGGTTCCAAACGATTGCCAATCTATGTCGTGTGTTCATGGACGACATTGTGGATTGGGAAGGTCCTTAGCTTCTAACAAGTGCGTTATCGTGCAATTCTAAGGAGTGAGGGGCCCTCAGTCAGGTCAACGAGTGCGTCGGGGGTGACTGAGAGGGCTTAATGTACCAGCCGGTGGTCGCAAGGTCCAGGCCCTCGCTACTCTGTTGAGTCCTGAGTCGTTATTCCCCAGGCGGGGCGACTCCTACGGCCAACAGGGTTCTTAACCCCGGATATCGATCCACCAAGGTGGTCGGTCCAGGAGTTGCTGTTGCCTGCCTGTTAGGAAAATGTTATTTTTCATAAACAGAATCCTGAGTGCAGTGTATGAACTACAGCGCCGTGGCGCTTGGTATTCGGGAGGTCCTTGATCATGCCCCTTAGTCGACGCGTAGGTGGAGGCTGGTGCGGTCTTGACGGGCGATGAGCTGGGGATGTTCTTGGATGTCTTTCGGATCAGGTCCTTCAGATTTTGTCGCCTCGGTTACACGGAGTTGAGGCATAAGCGTGAGGATACGTTGTCTCGATGGGTTTGGTGATTCTTTCCTGGAGCTTCCCCTCGAAGTCCATGAAGCGCAGAAGATGATCCTAGATGAGTTCCCTCGGTGAATCGTCACCGCCTTCTTCTCTCTCCCCCTCTTGAAGTGCAATCGCAAAGGATATAATTTGAGGCCCTAGGTCAGGCCAACCAGTGTATCGGGGGAAGCCGAGAGGATGCTGAAGTTCACCAGCCGAAGTTTTCTCGGCACTCAAATCTCCAAACATCGTGCCATTCTCTCCGAGGAAAAATATTAGGCCAAAGATCTCCGGGTTGAATGGGCTGTTCTTTTATAGCAGCTTCGGTTGCGAAGGTTCTGTGTGGAATATTGCGTAGTGTTTTGGCATTGTCCAAATAGAAATTACTGGTGGTGATGTTTCATTACGAGTCTAATTGTAATAATACTGGCGAGGATGAAAGTGACTGATGTTTGATAGGTTATTATTTTCTGGTAATGTTCGCCTGCAGGGATTAATTTCATTTTTATTCATAACAATAAGAAATTAAACCATTAGGTAGGGTACAGTATTGGAATTTTCAATTTCCATACTATTTGAAAATCATGTTTTAATTACCCTTTCTTCCTAATGTTATACCTCGTGAAAGGTAATGCATCGTTGGAAACCTCTCTGGTAGTATACAATGATCACTCTTAGCTAGGAGCACCCTTGATCTATTTGACATACTTGTTACAAGAACATATGTTGTATAGTGAATTTTTGAAAATAAAGTAGCTCATCGTCTTCTTGCGTACTTGAGTTGGGCGCAATTACGGTTCTTCGTATCGCGCGCGCTCAGGAAAATTTTATTTTCCAATTTCACTAGCGAGAGAAAAAACGTGATTGTCGTACTTCAATTTTTTTAATTGCTTATAATTATTAGTCCTAATTGATGCAATACGTTTTTAGGAGAATATTCATGAGCATTACCCTTCTTAGGTGGTTTGCTTTTTGAATAACGCTATCGACAACGCATAAAAATGAACCGTGATCCCACCCCAAATCTCGGATAACATGTTTCCAGTGTACATTTCATTGTCATTTTCAAAGCAGACCGTAGAAATCTAGCTATTGATATGATATATTTGATAGTATATTTTTTTAATCCCTGAAGATTCATCCATTCAGAAATTTTTTTTTGTTCCAATGTCAACAATGGAAGTATTTCCACTGACGAACGTAAAATAGTGTTTTATGTGAAATGAGCGGAAGAATATGCTCAGACGCTCTTAGCAAATTAAGGAAGGATCTAAATATTTGTTTGAATCAGAGATCTGCATGGAAAATATTAGCCTCTGAATCTTTTAGCTTACAGTAGTAGTATTTTTGTTTGACTTGCTTTGACTGCTGTCATTTCCCACATGCTGTCTGCCACATTCAGAAAAGGGCAACAGCTCTCGGACGAATTGGATAATCACCCCTACGAACTCGATCCGAGCCCAACGATGCTAAACTTCAGTGACTGATCGTTCAGTCGATCGATTTCATCATGCGTATTTGTATAGGAATTAAATTCTTAATTTACCTTGTCTCTAACCTTATCAGGGATGTTTACTGCGTACATGCATAGTTATAATATGAGGACTAAAGCGCGGTCGAGTATATTTAACGTGAAATATAGTTTTCTGCAACAAAACCCGCTGTATCTAAAACTTTTACTGCATCATTCTCAAATCTATCTGCCGTTGTACGCTTGAAGTTTATACGGAAACACATATTTAAGAACTGTGTCTTTGTACTCTTTAAGTTTAATAATGCGTTGGGAGCAGAAGAAGGCGGAAGGAGGTCCTGAGAATGTCTGAGCGAAAGAGATTTCTTTTACGTGGGGCAATAAAAGTGTAAGAGAACTGGTGTTGTTAGATAGGACGGGCGGGGGCTTCAAGGGCTTAGTCGCGCAAGTGAGCAAGTGGGGAGAATGCGCATATGGAACGCGTTCTCTTTACACTGAGTCCACAAAACTTTGCGTTAATCGCCTCGGGAGTAACATGTAAAATGCATGAGCGCCGATGGGAAGTAACTTTTTGAATGGCAACGGCAGGTTTGTGCCCAGAAGGGTGTTTACCATAGCGCTGGAGAGTTCATAGCCAAAGAATTAATGATCTCACGTGCCTTCTTCGACTCCGAAATAGTTGTACGGTTTAGACACACGCTCCTCTGTTTCGTGAAGTTCTTTTGACTCGTATTTTGATTTTATCGCGGTGTTATGAGAATTATTCTCAATGCTGTTACCACAGAAACCAATTATAAAAGACTTTGAGGCAAGTTATATAACTTTCTTGGCAAGTGGATACCATAATCTATATTCAGTCGGAATTGGAGAATTTGAGTGGTATCTTACTTGTTAATGCACGCTCTTAGTTTTACCGGAGCCGGATAAAATTCTTCGTATCCTTTTATTAAAAATGCTCGCCATTAAAACTATTAATTAAGCCATCTACTATTTCAAAACATGAAATCTTTGCCGTTCGCCAATTTGCTAGTACCGCAGGTGTTAAGAGTGAGCCGCTATCAACTCATTTTGAAGACGGGAAATAAATTATTAAAATATTGATGAATATTTCAAATCTTCCATGTAATGTTTCCTTATGGGGTCCTTCTCGAATTTATTATGAGCCAAAATACTGATTGTACCAAAATTTCTATAGCAAACTAGGGGTTAATTTAGGAAATATTGCTGTCATTATATTTCAAGCTAACAAGGAAAATCTACTCCCATTTCACTTTGATTTTTTACACTTACAAGTTAAAGGTAGCGTTATGTTGCACAACCTTACCAGAAGCAATATTTGAGTTGGATATTCTGTCTGCAAAAAAATGCATTCCTCACGTTGAACTCCAGGAAAAGGAAAAATAATAATCTCTAGTTGAACGGCGGAACGAGACCGTCTACCGTTGCGGATTCGTGATTGAAACTGGCCAAGCTTTGTCTCTGCGACAGGGAATGCGCACGGATTCATTTTAAAAAACCCCATCGTTCTTTTTTTTTATTCGACTGCGGCACCAACTCCCCCCTCTAATGGATATGGGCCACCGAACCGACCCTAACGCTCCACGGTGGTGTGGATAGAATAGGGTGGAGTGGGGATGAGGTTTGGGGATACGATCCGGTGGGTGGGAGAGGAAGGAGGTTGGGCTGGAGGAGGAGAAATGGAAGGGAGGGAGGGGATATTGAGGAGAAGGCACTCGGTTGCGGCTGAGAAATCGGAAATGAGCCTATCCCTTGAAGACGTACCCCAACTCTCCAGAGGGAGAGAAAAGAAACACACCCCTCCCAATCTTTCTTAGCCAATCAGTCCTCTCTCACCCCAACATCTTCCTTCCCTCCCTCTTTCCACCCATTGAGACGTATACTTCTCTTCATTTCGGTTCTCTTTTCCTCTTTCATTCCCTTGCACACTCTCTCTTTCATTTCCGCGCGTGGGCGAGCAACGGTCCAGACTTTACTTTAACAGCTCCCACGCATTACGGTGACGACTCCGGCAAGGTTCCTCAGACCTCCGAAGATCCCCCGCAATACTTGAGAGTGGCTAGCTATAAATGCCCGCGAGTGAGATGGTGGGCCTTGGGGATTCTTGGGCAGGGAGTGCGAGAGAGACGGTGCTGCGGCGGATAAGGTGCGAACTAAAGGAGAGTGGATGATGGCTTAAAGAAGAGCTGACGGGTGGGGGAAAGAGAAAGGGTACTACGGGAAGAGCGGGATGAAATGGGAAAAAAAGAAGGGAATGCGTTTGAAGAGTAATGGAAGGCAAATGTGAGTTGAGGCGAATCGAAATGGAAGGAGTGAGGAAGGGAAAAAATATATTAGAAAAAATGGTGCTGAGGAGAGGGAGTCTAGGAAACGAGTCTGAGTGGATGGATATCATTTGGGTCGAGAGTATGAGAAAAAATTTCGTAGATTGTGGTCGGAAAGGTGGAAGAGAAAGGACTTTGAAGGAAATGGAAGCTTGAAAAATCTGTTGGCCAGAGGAATGATTTGTACCAATCGTTAACTGCTTTCGAATTCAGAGTCTCAATCTATCGAAAATATTTTGTTTTGGATCAAGTGCCTCAACCTTCATTTTAAAAAGCTTTCTCCTAAGATGGGATAGAAACTCAATGTACAAGCGCTGGTAATACTGTTGTGCTCTTATATTTATAAAAAAAATATTTTTAATTTAGGGAGTTACCTGAAACATGATTTCTAACAAGCATTACGACTAGAAAGTTATGGAATAGGAGGGGAATTCATATTAATGATTACAGTACTTCCGGCTGGGTTTGTTTGTAAATCAGTAAATATAAAAAAGATTAGTTACCTAGAAAATTTGAGAGGTCGGGAACCACAGAAGTGTGAGGAAGATAAATTCAGGTAAAGTACCTGTAGCGAAACTATTTACCGTATGTCTCTTCAAATCATTTGAAAATGTTTGTTTGGACTCGCGTGCACAGCACTTCCTCACCGCATGGCTGTGCTGTATAACCAACCGGCACATGCGTTACAACAGAAAAGACAGCTGAGCACTTCTTTCGGAGAGCAATTTGGTGGAAGAAACCCAGTAAATTTTCTGCTACTCCGACCCTGTGAACAATGATTAGGGAAGACAAGGGAATTAGCTTCTATCCGGGCATCACGAGAAAAAGGAGCTTTAAGATTGCTATACTATAATTCATGCAATGCTCCATTTTATCAATATATATATATATATATATAAAAGACAACCTTTTGTCATAGCAAAAAACACCATCTCTTTTTTACTACTTTTAGAGTTCGCTACTTATAGTTTGTGAGCGAACTACGGTGTGCTTACAGAAACAGAAAATGTTAATACTTTATTTCGTATTGCCTATCAAAATTTGCTGTGAAAGTATGCCTTCACACTAAAAGGAAGCTGTGTGTCTTATGTTATCTAAGTTCATGGTCTTATGTTGGGGTGGAATAATGGTATCATTCTTGTTTGAAAAAGGGAGACTTGTACAAAGTTATGGGTCGTACAATAGTGCGGTAGATAGTCCAAATACCACTGGAATTGGCTTTTTGTGTTGAATTACTATATTTTCAACCAATTTACCGGGTTTTAATCCGTAATTGATTATAAACCCGTGGGCCGAAATCATTTTGACTTCTCGAGTCTCTCTTCCTCTAACTTAAACCGCAATATTCCGAACTCTGATTAATAAATTACGTAAAATAATGGACAAACATCTACCGAAAGATCTAATATCGAGAAAACGAGACAATTTATCGATTCCTCTATGTCTCCTTTGCACCCTCATAAACTATCACATTCATCTACCTTATTTTATTTCTTGAACCCATATCTACATTAGATTCTTCATTCATAATATTATTTGCACTAAAGTTTATTGAATAAGATATGATATCAAGTATGCATATGGCATATATTGGAATTTTTAACACTGTAGTTAAGGAAATATAATCATTATAAGAAGCCAGTGAAAGAGTGGCGAATAACTCGCTTGTTAAGTTAAGGTAGTTTGAGCGAAAGATCACTTCACCTTGAGTGTGATGAATTTGACCTCATTTTACAGAAAAAAATCTCATCTTTTTCAAGAATATCAAAATACTTACCCCTCGCCGAACTAATTTTCGAGAAATTTGCCAAAAAAGGTAAACTGTTTTGCCTGGGATATATTACGACCTCGCGGTCCAGAGGGAAAATATGGAAAAAATAGGAATTTACAACTCCTAGATATCACCAAACATTTAACAGTATTTAGATTATGTTTTCTTAACTATTTACAATTAATCTATTACTCACCGCAGTAAAGTTACTGAATCGCAAAAAATATGCTATTTTGAAGGGTTTTTAGCCGCATAGCGTGAAAATATGCGTCATAGAGACTTATGTGGATATATTTACTAAACTACTGAGATGTTCTGTCGAATATAACTATATTTTTGAGCAATTTTTCTTTAAATATTAAATTTATACTTCTTACAGACGCTGACATTAAAAAAATAAAATTCTAATATAATCTCCATTATGTCTAAGAAAATATGTCACTCAAACTACCATAAATAGGGAGTGTCTTTTGGCTTCCCACCCTGTGGACCTAAGTTTGAATTCCGACGGTGGGTGAGATTTTTCCTTTAAATCCTGATTCCTACTTGAGTGCCTTTTAGGGAGCAGTACAAGTGAAGCACTCCGTCTTTCGTCAGATGAGGCGTTAAACCGTGGTCCCCTTGACACCTTTCGTCAAGTGCCAGCTAATGCCAACGCCGGGTTTCACTCCACCCTTCCTCAGATCCCTGAATAATTCTTCCCACACCATTCTACCCACCTAGTCTAAGATAACGCAAATGACCTCAGCTGTGGGCCAATTTACTCAATAACTAACCAATCAAGCTCTTTATTATTTTGAATTTCGAGCAATTTTCACCCTGGAACATATTTTAGCGGTATGTAGGAAATAATAATAAAATATGGTTAAAAATTAACATTGTTTTAATAAATTTAATGTATTTCTGAAAACAACTTGAATTTATGTTTGAAAAATATCGGATTAAATTTAATTTATATTTACTGATTATCTGATAATAATTAACTGATATTAAAATTTATGAAAACTATCTAATAAAATCTAATGGTCTCCACCCAACTGTGACTTTGCAATCGGATTGTCGGATGCCGTTTCGGACGAGAGACGCGCTTGCACGGTGGCTAGGGAGCCAGACCTCTGACTTTAGATTGCTCTCTTTAGGTGTTGGGGGTCACTGGCCTATCTTCCTTTCCAATAAACCCTCATAGAACACTCCAATATGGGTCGTCTCAAAATGAAATATTTCCTTTACTTGTCACCCTAGCAATTCAAGAGCTAGTAAAATCAATACATCCACCACGTTACGAAGTGAATTCTGTCTGAGAGCAATGAAGGACATCCCTTTGATTTTGTGCAACTCATTGGGCCCCTTAGAGGAACTTTTTTCATGTATTTGGTCTTATTTGATTTATTGTATGAAATTTCTCCTTAGATGTATCGTTCATCTTGTTATTTTTATTTGATAAACCTTTTACTAGCTATTATTTTTAGAGATTTAACTATGGATGCATTACTTATGATGAATAATTCATGATTAATTATGTATTTTGATGATTGGGCAGAGAAAAGGAATATGTTATGCAAATGGTGGTAGTATGAATGGATGGATGTCATTTAGGCACGAAAACTCGTATTTTTGAGCTAAAGGTAACCTTTCACGTCTATATTTTTCTCTCGATGGTCCATACAAGTTTATATTTTCCTTTTTATTTATTTCTATGTATTTGGTACATCATTGTGACTGTTGATATCCATATATGCTCCTTATGCGTTGAAAAATTGAACTACTTTTGCACTTAACTATTGTTTGGATCAATGAATAGTTTGGGTCGTACTCCCCTTATCAATTTTCACGAGACTCTTTCCCTGGAGATGTTTCCAAAAATGTAGGCGTATGAACGCTCGTCAAATGCTATCATATACAGGTTATTTCTGGAGTAATTTCTCATACTCCCTTCCATATACATCAACCATCACTAATGTTATGTCGAGAAATTTGTATCGCGGCTTGACCTATTTCCACGCATAATCCGAAATTCACCCCATCAACGCTGCTCCTCCTCAACCTAAATGCCCACCGTATATAACTTACCATCAAACATTTGATCATTAACCCCATGACCTGGTTCTCCTCTGCACACACCTCGCCCTGGATTTTAAACGTCTTCCTTCCATAACTGTTATACACGCCCGCCTCCTCATTTCCTCCTCTAAGTTCATCATGTGTAGAGCAACAGATTCTATCAAAACCGCTATTCTACGACACATCCTTAAGGGGCCATTACCCGAGTTCTGACCGCATCCCATACAAGCGCAACCTTTCTCACATTTCGTTACCATTGGCTTCCTTTCCCTTCTTGTCTATCTATCTATCTACGAGGTCTCCCTCGTCTCGTTCTCCATTTCAATCATGGCATTCGTCATTCCTCGATCCTTTCATTCACAGAGCAATTCAATATTTGGTGGTGGGTATATGAGCCTCCGTCATTTATAGATTCCATCTCGATTTATTGTTAGCTAATCAGAAACCGGTAGTTATTCTGAGGCATATACTAATACAGTGACTTCGTTTTTAGATTTTACTGAATTATCATTACTAGAGGAAGTTTATTTCATGGTTTGACTGACAGTGGTAATATGTCTGGTTATTTTTTAATACGACCTACACTCTACAGCTGAGGCCATTTTCGACATTGAGGGCAGGTATAAGTATAGCGAAACTTGGTGGCACTCGTCTGTGGAGAATCAGAGATCACTGAAGGTAAATCAAGTGTTGATGAGCGGGCAAAGGTGCCGAAAGACCTCCGGAGTGACATTTGGAGGAAGACTCGGCAACTTTATCCCATATCATTTGTATGATTTCCTCTCCCTTTCATCATACTCTTAACTAGAGAGTACCACCAAGTTTCGCTACGCCTATAGGTAGGTTAGTAAGAGAAGGAATATTTGTGAATTATAAAAATATAGTCAATTAACACGAACTTTGAATTACTAATTCATCTCAACGTGAGCATATAAATCTCGTGTCTCTGTTAGGTTCTTAATGAATATTTACCTCGGTATGACAGCTGATTTTATTGACCAAATGAAAGAATAGTAGACATCGTGTAACGCACTTGAATGGAATCCTTTTGACCAAGACGTAACCTCACCTTTTTCCGTGAAGTGTTTTGTGATCTAATAATAGTTGTTCTCACTTAATACTGCACCAATTACGATCATGGGAAAACACTCTCATTTTTATAAATACACTTATTTATGCTGTTGCTGAGGATTTAGTTACCTTAGTGATCAATTGAGCCATGATCCTTGAAAATCGGTTAATTATACAATTTGGGTACTGAAAGGTAGAGCGTTTCAGTTGAATAGAATGATTACTTCGGTAGGATTATCAACCGTGATGTTCACCTCGTAAATACTTTCCTAAACGTTCTTGAACTCATCTCAAATGTGTTTTTCCTGGACTTCAAAATAGCGCTGTGCTGAAGATATTTGAGACATTGAGCTGAAATGTAAAACGCGAATCACCTAGAATCCAAAAAAGCTAACCTTTTCTGGTTCTATTTTTAAATTTTAGTCAACGCCGAAGAACCTCGTTGAAATATTACAAATCCATTAGAGACAAAAAAATTCAATATACTTTTTTTCAATACTGGTAATCTTTTTGAAAGGAGTATTGATTTATTGAATATGATTTAATTCGTTCGGATATGTAGTTCCGGGCATCCTGAAAGCCCAAATTGAAATCATGGAACACACCCCATTCATTGCTCGCAATTTTATTGCCTCAAGTAATAATGTTTTATTGAACATTTCAGCATCTAGTCGAAGCTCTGTTCACAAAAAAGCTAAAGTGAGTAAAAAAAACCATTTAGAAACTGTTCATGGGCAACTCTCATGGAGGGAATGTAGAATTTACCGAATATGAAGGCATTATTGTTGAGTTATAGTATAAACACTCCCGGAGCTTGCGTTAAAATCTGTGGAATAAGCCACGCAATTCTCCCAAATAAATTACCTTTCGTAAAAGATCCTTTATAGTGTAAGTCGTCTGCCTCGGTAGTGGTGGGATAACTTTTCTCACCGACAAACCTGAAGGTCGAGGTTTCGAGTCCCATCTGAATCTGGTTGTGAGTTGTCCACATACTATAAACAGGTAGTATTGTGTGAAAGCTGTTACCTATAGTGAAATTATCATTATTACTACAAAGTGTACTGCACCAGTGGAAGCTCATTAAGTGGAAGGCATCCATAAATAATCACTGAATTAATGTAAGCAAGTCATCAGTAAGTCTTTTTGAGCGAATTTACCGTGTGTAATTTCCTAGGAAACGAGCGACGATGGTTTAAATCACCCAATTGGTACCGTTTTCCGGCGGTTGTGGCGTAATTAACGGCAACTCGTCCAACTGGACGATCATACGAGCGGATAGGAGGAGGTGTGGCGGTGTCGGTGGGTAGGGGCGAAGCAATCCTATAGCACAGACTTTGGAGGACGATGGCAGGGGGTGAGAGACAGACTGGAGGGGGTGAACGCAGCAGGAGGGAGGAATTTTCGTGGTCGGAGGAGCATGTTATTCGACCCGCTAAAGAGGTTCACGCGGGAGATGGAGCCAACATCCGAAAGAGGATTTGGGGCGCAGGCAGGGTGGAAGGTGTGGGTTGAAGGGTGAGAAGTCGAAACGGGATAGGGGGTGATACGTGGTTGGGAGACAGGAGAGGAACTTCCGAGGGAGTCCCTAGAAGGGCGAGGAGGGAGAGCAGGAGGGTGTGTTGTAGGAGGAGACGAGCACGGGGGAGAGACAGTTGTAACGGATTCTCGTGAGGCATCGAGGCCTTTAAGACGGGGTCCGAAGTCGGCGGCGGCCAACCCAATCTGGGAGCGCGGTCGGAAGCAATTGAGGGTAGTGCCCGTAATAAGCAAAGCCGGCTGGAATTTTGGGGAGGAGAAAGGCGTTGGCAAGGGGTACCAGGGTGAAAGGGCCAGAAGCTGAAAAAGGATTGTAGACGAGGAGAACTCAGAATGGGATTTCAGGGTGAGGTTAAGTTAACAAGCTTTTAAGCTTATGATTAAAAAGTAGGCTAACGGTGGTTTGCCGAAACCGATCATGATCATAGTTTTTATTTCATTTAACGACATCTAACGCTCATCTCCATGGTAATATCCTTACTTCATCTTGAAAATACCCTTTAGTGGAGGTATGTAAGTGATCGACGGTAATGACAGGTAAAATATTGCATCAATGAATGTACTAAAATTGATTGAAACTGTGTAGTGGAAGTACCCGGAGTAATATTTATAGCTACGAAAAGGCAGAGCCTTAAATATTTCAATTCGCCGCATTAATGATTGTACTCACATTCATTGCAACTGCGCAGAGGAATTACCCGGAGTAATATTATACCTGCGAAAAGGGCAGAGCATTGACTATTTCAATTTGTCACAGCCATGATATTTGAGATAATAATGGTTGAATATACAGAAACAAATCTTTTTTAAGCCTGAAAATATATCACAATCATATTCAAGTAGTTTCTTCTATTATCTTTTAGTACTGTTCAGAAGTTTGGTAAAAAATATAACTAGACTGGTTATTTGAGATTACGGAAAGTCAATATGCTTGTCTGAGCAAACTCAGTTAATAGTGCAGATGATGGCTGAGAGTTTTGATGCAAATTAAAGATTTTCATTGGATATACTCCAAGAGTAATTACGTTGAAAACACAAGCCTCAATTTTACGTTTACACATTAATTGAATCCTCAAAGCTTTGTGTATAGGCCGATCTTTAACAATAGTTTCCTGAACCGCTGACTCCATTGCTGTGAATAAAACACAACTGCTTGTTTGTTTTCCAAGTTCATTTTCTCATAAATCTCTCAGGGTTAAAGATAAATCGATTCCAAGTGGCTGCGTTTGAAGAGGGCTCAAATTATCATATCCATTCTTGGTCGGGGAACTTCAGGCGAAGATTTAATATTTGGATGGAATTATCGCATTTTATTCAATTGGCTGCATGGCGCTGCCTCGCTTAACTTTTCCGAGGCCGTGGGGGGAAAATTTCGACTCGGCTTATCAAGGATTCTGCGGAACATAAATCCGTTCTTCAATCCATTTTAAAGGCCTCCTCCTCTCTCCACTTTTGGACCCTTTATCGGTCGAGCCACTTGGCAGTTCCTTGATGAGTTATGGAGCAGACTGATTAGTGTGTATCTTTGCTCCATCCAAAGGGAAGCTTTATGGATCATCCCTTCACTCTCTTGCATTCCCCTTTCTCTCTCTATATCCAACCCTTCTCCACAGCAACCCTCGCGGCTCCGTCTCAAAACTCCCTTTGAACTTCGCCGCCACCACCGCTGATCCCCTTTGCCTCCCCTTCACCACCGCTCTCTCCACCCCCCCGTCCTTCCTTAAGGAGATTACGAGCAGTTTAACCCACTCAGTTGACTCGCGACTGTGCGAATTTCACGGTCTACAATCGTTCTCCTTAACTTAGATACAAACCCAAGTCCCCCGATGCTGCGAGATTTGGAGTACCTGGGTTCGATTCCTAGGTCCGGCGAATGACTTATATTCACCGTAAACTTCCCAAATTCTTAGTACTCTTGATTAATGAAAATACTTAGTACTTTTCTACAACACTTTTATCGTACGATGAGTTCAAAAGATTTACGGCCTCGTGTGGTACAGGAAGATTGTTATATCTGTTTATTGTTGTTATTGTTACGGAGGAGGAGGGGAAAAATACAAATGTTCGGGGAGGGTTGAGAAAAAAAACGTGGATTAAGGAATGGTGGTGCGGGAAAAGTTAATTTTATCGGAAAGGAGTGGGGAGGGATGCGGAAATAATAATTCATTACAAAGGTTATAGGATTGTCTGATAATTTCTAGTTGTTCAGGTGCGTCCATTTTCAGGCCTTTGGGAAGAGCGTGTAAATTTGTATTAAAATATAATTCTTTATAATATTTGTATTTTTTCTTCTCCTCTCCCAGTAGCTGCAACAACAGTTAACTGATATAACAAATTTTCTATGTCTGACGATGTTTTAAATCAGTGAAATACGTCGTACAATAAACATTTTCATTAATCATGAGTAATAACATACTAAACTTATACGAAGTGAAGCCTACTACTGTCCAGTTAATTCCCACGTTCTTGTTTGAAAAAGATGTAAAAAGGTAAAATTATTTTGCTTCCATTGTTTTAATATTCTTTCCATTTAATAAAATTGTGTTCTCTATTGGCTGAAATCATGAAGTATTTTAATCATTATTATTTACAAATTAAACTTGAAGTTACATGGACGTATAGATGATAATTGAAATAAAAAAGGGAGAGTTGTGATTTTTCTGCCATTTAATAACAAATTATTACGAAAGGATTATGTAAAAATAATATTTCTGGGGATTTCATTGGTAATAAAATGAAGGTACCAATACATCATAAGTTATCCATTCGTTAACAATTGCAGATTTAGGAGGAAAAAATGCGTTATTTCAATATCATCAGCGCTTAAGTCAGCTCCGTGAAGTGAAATGCGTACTTACTCATTTTAAAACTTATTCTTAGACTAACTAGTATCATAAAGTTCATTATTTTACTTTCTATTATCTACGACGTACCAACTATTTCTATGGATTAGGCGGAAATATGAAACTTTCTCAGTCATGATTTAGTACTCTTAAGGTAAATCCAAAGTAGAATGAAATAAATGCAATGTTTTCATTTTAACTTTTAAAATAAAAAAATCCCTACTCTGAAATTACTTTCAAGTCCAAACTAGTCACTCAATTTCTTTCTCAAACAATACTTGAATACGCTTGAGATTATTATTGGGCTTGAACTCGAAAATATATTATTCGTATTGTCATAAATTTATTTTTCACTTTCATATTTTTATATTGAAATTTTATTTTTTTGGAAAACTATTAAAACGAGTGTATTTTACAGAACGTTTGAACTAATAAAGAAATTATTTTATCATATTTTCCAAAACCTTTGATAATTGTAAAGAAAAAAGTGCACCTAATCACCTGAAATGGCTCTGCTATCGGTTCCTCGGCCTGGGAACGGTGATCACATGCATATTTCTAGAACATTTTTCGTTTTTATGACTTAATTTTAAACTTCAATAACGTAGGCAATAGGCATATCGTTATTAAAATCTGTAATTTTTTTATGAAATGAGTGTAAAATTGAAGAAATCTTTTTTGTTGTCAGTATTGCGGGCGTAAGGGAACCTTATTAAGATCTACCTCCAATTTCTTTCACATTCTTGCCTCCTCTTAACCACCCATCACATTAGACATCCTTAAGCCTGGACGAGGTAAGCGTATTTATTCATCATTATCAATGTTTCACTTTTAACATTTGTTCAGTTCTTTCCTTCATTCCTCCCCAATTCTTTGATTAACTATATTTTTTCCATGATCCTTCTTGTCTTGCTCAAAGTATTTATGCGTTGGTCTTCCTCGTGAGACATTCTGTTCCATTATTCCTCTTGTACGATCCTCCTATAAATGATCCACCTGAGTTCTGGCAAATATAACATAATCTGCCATACGTAATAGCATAACTATATTCAGTTTTTTGGGCCCCTAATTCATTTACATCAATACTTAAAGCGTTTATTAACATTGATATAAACTATAATTTTTAGTTAAACCGTTTACCTAAAAAACAGAAAAACTGTATTCATTATTATTGTTACCAACATGCTGTTCATGGTAGTTAATAATGGGTATAAATTATTAGTAGAGCTTTTACTTCATCTCAACATGCTTCTTAACTCAGCTCATTCCGTCCATAAAGCCTCTTTCTTCCTCTTCCACACTCACTCACGCAATATTCTCCCCTCAATCACGGCCTTCTGCATCTTGTCACCCCTCATTACATGTTCCGACCGTCTACACCAACCCTCTCTCCCTTGCAGAAGTTTCTCTCCTCACCTTCCTTACCAAACACTTTGTTTGTCTTCGCTTCCGTCCACCTACTTTCTTCATTCACCGTCACACCCACTGTACTCTCCACTAGTTTTCCTTCGCCAAATTGGTTAGTCGCTGAACTTATTATTTGATTCCTTATACCTCCTCCTGCCTAGCACAGTGTGGAAGTTTTTTCCCCTTCTTTTTTCCTTCTATTTTACAAATAATATCTTTTGTGGCCTATGGCTTCTTACGTCTTATGTCAAAGTATGAGCTATTACTCAAAGATGAGCCAGATATCGTGTGGCGACAATTTCGCTGTCATTTATGTTCTCACCTCCGCAAATGGTTGGACACTCTATATTCCTGTGGTCGAGGCACGTATTTAAGAATATATATGCTGTATGGAAGCGCATTATTTTCTTACACGGCCACAGTTCATTTCATTGTCAAAGACAGGGAGATTAGTGTCAAAGGAGCAGACATGTTTTTTTCGCATAAGAAAACTGCCCCATCAACTTAGTATTTCAGTTGAAGGAAAGCCTCAATAATTTGAATATGAATAAAGCTATCCAACTCTCCTGATTATATCCGTATTGAACATGTTTTAGATCTCATTGGGGAGGCAAAAAAATTGCAGATTGGAGGAATTAAGGAGCACTGGAAATCTACGTTAGGGACATGTGATGATCTATTAAAAACTTGGCCCTACTTCTGAAATATATTAACTTTTATATTTAGCATTGAAGTGCTCATTTTGCACGTATTTTCTTGCCAAGAAGCCATTTTTGATTTTTGAATCAATGCGTCCAACAAAAATGAAAGTCTTTTCCTAAGTCAAATATCGCATCTGAGCATACATGTAAACTCAAGTCTCAATATCGTTATGAGATAATTTTATTGCTTCAATGAATGTTGAACTCATGTTATACCACATTGATACAAAAGTAAAAATAAAGCAAAAGAGTATCGTACAGTTTATGCAATCTCATTTTTTTTTAGCAAATAACACTTCAATGCTATATCAATGTCATACTAAAATTGATTACAACGGAAGTTACGAGGTGCACATTTTTCTGGTTGAGTGAAATTTAATGTTTTTGGCTAACAGAACTAAAAAAATGTAATGATGCCTGATTTTATTAGAAGACAAGCATGAACAACCAATTATCGTTGTTGCTTCGACGAAATATGGAATATTCATTTTCCCTGAAAGGTTTCCGTTTCGAATTTGCATGCAATCGTTGGAAGCTTCGAGCATGTAAAGGCATATGCTCGAAGATCAGAAGAGTGCTTACCTGAGGAGAAAATAGGTTGTAAAACAATGCATTATGGAAATGCAGTGCAACGGCATAAGTGGACTTCAAAATTGTTCTATTAGGTATATCGTGGAATAATTTCAATTGAAATAAATGCATACGCTTCATTCAGTGTTTTTTAAATGAATAAAATGTTATTAATAGTAAAATGAAATTAGTATATAGGGAAAGAACTAGGTTAAAAATAGTTGTATTTATGTAATTTTGATTTTAATGCTCTCTATAGCTAATATAGCTTCCAGATAGGTGCTTGACATTGATTACTGCTTGGGCGGGCTTGACCCACAGGGACTGGGCCACGGGCCGAATACTTCGTAGGTTAAGCTCGCGAGGTGGACTGCCCATCGGCCTGATATTGGACTGAATCGGTCCATTTTGGCTTTTGTAAACTGCGAGGAAGCTTAAAACGCTGAGGGCATAGGTGGTGAACTGAAATAACATTTCATTTAATGAATACACTTACTAATGGTGAGCTTTTTATTTCCAATTCATGTATAACTAAATAATATATTTGTCAGTTTGAGGCAGCTAAAGTAGTACGTCTGTGCTAAAAGTGTTAATGTGTTCATATAACTAAAGAACGCTTGCTTACCTATTTTTATTAGTCAATCTATTAAAAAATAAATTCAGTAAAATTCTATTCAATGCATATTGATGTTTAGTTTAGTGCAAACCTTTAACTCCAATTAACTCCAATACTTCAATTAGGGTTCACTCTATTATCGTTTCTTCAATTAATTTATTATACAGTTGTTTATAGCAACCACAGAAATAAAACAATCATTTAAACAACTCTGTATCGGGCTGTTCAACTAATATTTCGCAATTATGATATCAAAACGTAAAAATCTGACGAAAGAAAATAAAAATAGGTATATTTCAGTCCAACAGAGGAGACTGGGAGAAACTGATGCAGATACTGGGGAAAATAGGAATATATTGGCCAGATAGAAGACTCATCCTGAACCTATATATGGGACAGAAAAGTGTTTATAGGGAAGCAAAAGACGAGTTAGAATAAATGGAAGAAAGAAATAATATTTCAAATGGGAAAAAGGATTAAAACAAGGGGACATCCTAAGCCGCTACTCTTTATTCTGATGCTATATTAAATAACAATAGAGTGCAGCAATAGGTGCAGAAATATAAAAACTTTCGTGGAATACTGAAGCCTTAAATCCATTTCTATACCAGCTCTAACCGACGCTGACGATATAGCTATCATATTGGATAAGGAATCAAAGTTACCAAAAATTGTAAATCAGTAAAACGAGAGCATTAAGAAAAAAATAATGAAAGTAAAACCTAAAAAAAAGCAAACTTCTACTTAAAGGGAGAACAGAGCAAAGAATTAATGGCATAATAACAGAAAATAAAAAATAGAGAAAGTAATAGAATAAGAATACTTAGGAGCAATCTTTGAAATAATCGAAAAGTAAAGGAAGAAATACAACACAGAATAAAACAAGCCATAAGTGTATACTACAAGAAAAATCACACAATCATAGGAAAAAGCAAAGTTGACCAAAGTAAAAAACTAGAATTATATAAATCAATTTATGTGCCTATACTTACAAAGCTGGCCAATTGCAACCAAAATAGAAATATAAGAAACGAAATCATTGAGAATAAAATAAAATAGAACCAAAAGGGATTTGGAAAGATCCAAAAAAATATTGGAAAACTCCAGCAGGAGCTCTCAATAACTATTAAATAGAGAAATCAACTTAGATGCTATAGAAATCTTAATAGAAAGAATCAGAGTAGAATACCCAGGAAAGTATTGAAAGGAAAACCGGATGGGATAAGAAGTAGAGATCGACCGAGAGAGACTTGAATGCAAGGGATTGAGAAGAATAGAAAGAATGAAATGAAGAAAATTGTAGATGATATGAAGAGGTGGAAGCAGTTCAATGACACCCCGACGTCAATGGTATAAACGGGAGAGAAGAAGAAAAATACAAGCTTCTGTCTGTGCTGGAAATATGGAGACTTGCTCAGTGTTTAGGATTTTTCCGTCTCACTGGGTGATTATAAATATTCCCTTCAAAATGTGAGTCCTCCACCTCTATTAGAAATGCCCAGGAATTTATATAAAAGAGACTTGACGTCATCTGACATTTTACCGTGTAGAAACGTAATAGATAAAATACAATATTTCAAGGCACAAAAATATCCCATTGGATTATTTAAAATTATTTAATAACATATATTTTTATTTTACCCTGCACTACAAAGGGTACACTCCCAGGGGCTCATTATAGTATTCTGGGGCAGAGCTAAGGTAGATTGGCATTAGAAGAGTCATAGTTTGCACGATGTTTTTGTCCGGACCCATGCTAAACCCCTGAGGACCACTCACGGCTCTGGCGCAACGACCTTCAAAGCGTTGTGAGCTCAAAGAAGAGCAAACCATACTCAGTATCATTAGCATTGTCACGTGCATCTTAAGTGTGGTATTTGTTTTTAACATCTGGGAAGCTAAATCCTTTGATCACGACGTTTTCATCTTCTCAACCACTGGCTTCTCAGGTATTCTCAATACTTGAAATAATTATAGAATTTCTATTGAATTTAAAGAGCAAAATTGATTCTCATAAGGAGTATAACACCTGTAATAGTTCCGTGAACATCGCACTACTCATGCTTCAGCTAGATTTTGGATGCCACTGAAATGTATAATAGGTGCATGATGACTTTACAATAATGAGGTTGTGACATTTTAGTAACTTTTATGGGTCTGCTTTATCTTTACGCGGCATTATCTCATTACCATTTCCATGTTTTTGGGCAATCAGGTAATCGTGTATCTGATAAAGAAGCTTCATCAACGGAATTGTAAATTCCTCTTCCATGGGAATTTTGCTTGGAAAAGGTAAATATGATTTGAAGTGCAATTGATGAATTGTGAAGATCATCGATTTACTGATGTAACATTGTGTGAGAATGTTTTTTATTACTTATAATAAAAAATAGCCCTCGTTTTCGATCGCAATGCGTCGCTTGTACGCGAAATATATTGCTGATAGCTTTTGCATGAAAAGCTGTGCATGATAAATACGAAATTTTCTCTTAAACCATAACCTAATAAATATTAAACAGCGAAATAACTACCTTTTAATCTACTAAGGTTTAAGTCGATCAAGTCGATCGATCGATCAAGTCTAAGAATAAATGTATGAATTGTAATGCATAATAAGATAAGAGATGGTACTATTGGGCAGAAACATATTTGAAAGCAATTGAACATCTGTCAGTTACATGATATCTGAATTATTCGTAAAAATATTAAGTTATACGATTTTTTTTATTATTGGCACTTAATCATTATTCCTGCGTTAAGTCAACAACACGCGAGGTCGATGATCACTCAGATTCTAAATTTCGTATATACCTACGTTCATTCTCTGGGCTTTTAATTTTGTATTACGTTTACATCCTCGTTTAATGAAGAGTCTACTCGTTTTTTTTCAAAAAGTCAGTTCTTTACATCTCATTTTCATTCGTAAATAACATTAGTCCTTACATAACAACTCATTATCTCTGACGTTTATTCGTGAATTTGTCAGATAGTTGCGGGATCTCTCTCATATTTATCCATGTGAACTTTTCAAAAATCTGCAGTCATGACAGAACTTGACTCGAAAGAACGAGCTCAACATTCCTCAAGTATTTATTTCCTCTTTCTCGGTAGCCCTATGTGATATACAGCTTTTAAAAAGTCCTATTTTTAACCCTTGAAAATAAAAGTTCAATATCGCGAATCTCTGTGCTCTCTGTACATTCCTTCAATTATTCGTAATTATTGTGTGCGTATTTTATTAGCACAGCAAATATAAGCATGTGAGATTTGTGTCCATCTAATTACTCCTTTTCGTTTGCTTCTTTTTAACGCGTTTTAATACTGATTCCCTTGCCTTAATTAATTTTCAAATTAAGAATCACCCACCTGCTAAATTTTATGCTATTTTAATTTTATTTTATTGATAACCTTGTTTTTTTCGTTGTCACGAAAGGATTTGTAGTATTTTTCCCCGTCCCAATCCATTAAAATAAAATTTTCACCTCTATCTTTGAATGACAAAATATGCATAAATTTTTAAAATATATAACCTATTGAAGCCTCCGTTTTAAGAGGGGAAAATATGATTTGAATCAATTTTTGGTGCAAAGAAAACAAATAATCCTGTAATCGCAGTGATTAATCGTTCGACCAAGTTTTTATCTTGTATTTATTTTGATGTAATTGCAACAAATGTAGACGTGTTATCATTGAAAGTTTCCAAAAGTCTGCACCAATTTCTTTTCCTTGTGAATCACTAGGAATATTTCTTCCAATAGCGTCGAAGTCAGGGCCGTGCTTCCTTGGGGGTAATGTATGGAATCGATGAAGTACCTTATATCTCTCTTTCCATTTGAATGGGGTCGCCTTCCACAGGAAATGCCAGACTTCAGCATTCATTTCCTTCAAGCGAGACTCTCTTGTATCTCATTTCAATCGAAGGTCTTATTCCTCTCCGAACAAAACCTATGGATGTTCTTTATTTCCTTCCCTTTATTTCCGCCAATAAAATCGTATTTCCATCGCATTTGGTTTAAATATGCCGTTTTTCCTCTTCATGGAGTTCTCCATTTGACAACGCTGCCATTAAAACAACCCATTGACCTTTATGCTAGTCTACTTTTTCTCCCTGAAAAGACAAGGGAAAGAGAAAAAAGATAAGGAAAGTAATAGAGGCGATGAGAAATGAATGGAACGACATGGAAAGGAACAAATATGAATTTAAAATAAAATAGTGGCTTTATATAGCAAAGGGAAGGAATTTTCAATATACCAAAAGCCAGACAGACTTGATAGTGAATGAATACTCGGTTACTGTTATGCTATATATTTGTTTCTTAGAATATTCCAATTTATCAGGTCAACGCTTTTTAATGGAATAAGTTTTGGGTTTCATAGGGTTGTGACGAAAGGCATTTTGCATATTCCCTGGTTTATTATTATAACGGCTTTTAAGCCAATGTGTCATTCAATGGTCTTTGAAGCTTGCATTAACACTTCAAAAACCTTCTATTTGTTTACCTATCTATGTACTTATCGTATTTGTTTTATTTTTAACTGACAATCTACCGGAATGTTATTTCTGTGGTTATCCCAAAATGTGGTTCATGCTCCTAAACTAGGCTCAAAATAGATTGGAACTCACATGGAGATACCTACATACTATGCAATAGTTTGCGTGTTGAAAATAGATCCTTATTCATTATGAGTAATGAAATAAAAATATTAAGCATTATAATTATTGTTTTTTGTAAAAAAATGGCCTTAGTTATTTAAAATACTCTTCCAAAGGTTCATTCTTAAATAGTCCTTAAAAAGACATATTAGGCAAACCTTTCTCCTTTGTTGTTTACCCATTACAACTTCATTTTATTCGTGCTCGTCAATTAATTAGTAATAGCCTTTATCCAAGCTCGTAATTTTTTATGAGCCCTTTTATTTCGTAAAATATTGTCACCAAACATTTACTTGAAATTATGTGTTAATTACTTATTTTAATCTTCTCGCATGGAAGTTCTAGCTCTTCTAGAAGCTGTGATATAGTGGAAGTTATTTTTATTACTGCTCGCAATATGAATTTCATATTTCTCGTGCGCTGTTGTAAATGAAACTTCAACGTTCCTTTCGTGTGAGATTTCCCAAAAAGGTGATTTTTAATCTCTTACCTTTTACAGTTTATCAAGGCAAGTTATTCATACTCATACATACTGGAAGGGAATGATGTAAGAAATAATACCAGAGCATCTTTTTGAATAGGGAAAAACCTACGCTTTATTCCAGGTTCATAATTGAAACTCTTGATGTTATGAGAGAGAAGGAAAGGGAGGAGCCACTCTGAATTAGTAATTCACCGGATGCTGCGCAGAAACATTTTTCGCATCCCTCACCTCATCATTCTCCTCAAAAACGTTCACAAGAGGGCGCTGTTATCTCCTTGCTCGCTATTATTTCACTCGCCGATGCATGCAAAAGGGCACGCATGCAATACTCAGTGGAAACGATCCAATGGGTGCCTTTCCTTCCTTCGCTCTCTCAATGGATATGCCTCCGCCCGCTCCAAGCAAAGTCGTCGTCCCTCTCCATTCTCTCCGCTCCTTAGCTGCGCGAGTCTGCTCCCGGTTGCATATTTCTCAAGCACCCGTAAATTGGTTTCCCTCTGCAGCGATTTGTTTTCCGAATAGGGGGCCTCCTCCCGCGACTACTTACACTTCTCCCACGGATGACTGACTTAAGTAATGACACCCGACCCCTTTGTGTGCAATAGGGTGAATGAGGGCGACAGAAGAGAGATGGAAGAGGAAGAGGAAGAAGTGGTCTGGGAAAGTTCTTCCATTCTTCTTCTTCGCTCTCTCCCTCTCCATAGCCATTAGATATTTCCGAGTTTTACTCGGAATTATTTACATTCAGGAAGAAAAACAGTTATTTTAATGTCTCTTTAATCCCGTCCCCATCCAGAAAAAAAGCAAAATATGCCTAAAACAAGTTTCCCTCTTGTGCATCCAGAGTATTAACTTCCTGATGTGAAATACGCCCCGGATCCCAAGGGCTCTCCACTTGTTAAGCTTATACATGACAAAAAGCTTATTTTTTGCAGTTTTGTGGATTATGTCTCTCGTAATTCTCCGTGTAATTTTAATAGGCGATGGAGGTAAATGAATTTCTGTATTTGGAATACCATAGGTCGTTTTTCTCAGTAAAGCGCTGGTAAAGAATCACATATAGGATAGTTTCTGCATTCAGTATCTTTTAAAGAGAAATTTCCGATCCTTGTGATGACTCTGGTGGGTATTGAGTCAGTATATTGACTCCAGCGTCGCGGTTTTAATACCACTCTTGATAAATTGATCATGTAAATTATATAAAAAGTCTGATGAAAAGCCAGATACAGGTAATAATAATATTAGGAAAGTTACCTAATGAGGTGCCATACGATTTTAAAATCTAGCGATAATGAAGAAAATGCTTGGTAAGCGGGCAAATGAATCAGAGACAGCAGCTTAGAGAGGTCGGAAATTCATAGACATAAAAATGAAAATTTAAAACCATAAAAGTAAGAGCTTAAAATATATGTATAAATGGTGAAGCGTTTACCTAAAAATGCCTGAACTACTGCCGCTAATTATAGTATTTGGTAGCCTTCTGTACTTTTAAAAAAATGTCTCATGATTTACATTTTGTGGTTATACATTGTGCTATTTTATGCCTTAGAACAGAGATTTGAATAAAAACCTATGTCGGTGAGAGATTTAGTCCTTTTATTCTGAAAATCATTAAATTAAAGTAAATTGTAAAAGAAGAACACCCTACTCTCTGTGAGAAACCTGAAATATCCCGTCAGAACTTGCATAAAACCATGTTTTATCTTTTAATCTGTGTTAATTGTCTCATTTAAAGTTAATCTCCCTAATCATAGCATATACAGTCGTGAGCAACATTTGCAATGTATTCCTGATCCTGAGTAAATTAGACTTGTTAAATCACTGACAGAAATCTATATTTTATCCTCCAATCTATATTTTGACCTTTCCTCCTCTGTGTACTGAATACAGAAACTGTTGTTGGAGTCTAACAAAAGGGAATGTACTTTTATTGACTCATATGTATATCGGGTCGATTGATAGCACAATGAGTATATTATCATTTATAGACAGTATTAAGTATTTCCATTAGCTCTTATGATTAACATTAACTATTATTGGAACTGAATTGATAGAATTGCATAAGAATTCAACAAAATTCATCAATGATCATTTAACTTGGTATTTTAGAGATCTGTTGTGGAAAACAAAATCTAAATGTACACAGTATAAATATATATGGCTTAAGGAGGGAAAAATCTTTGTTAAGAAAGATGAAAATGCAAATGCACAGCGAGTAACGACTAAAAAATCTTTAGACAATCTGTAAACAGAATTTTGGCTGTATTGTTTTTCGGTATTATTTATCTTTAATAACTGGGTATCTTAGTATTATATCTATAATCAGAACATGGAAGTCATTGATTGTATTGATGAAACTGGTGTTAAATAAACACAACTGTTTCAGGCTGGATATGGTGGAAGTTCTCGATATTCATAGTGAATAAAGACACTTGGTAATCTTCCACAGATTTAAATTTGTGGAAGATTATCAAGTGTCTTTATTCGCTGGTGTTAAATATTGTGAATTTGGAAATGTTGACGAGTTATATATTGATTATAGAGGGTATTTATTTGTAAACATAAACATTAGATCAATATGTAAGCATTGAGATGAAGTTTTACCTCATATTCAATCAAATTAATTATAATTACAATACTGAAGTACAGTTATGAAGTCAATAAAAAATATGATGAAATTGACCTTCACAACATCGTTGGTTATGATAAATATTTTTCTTTGAACCAAAATAGAAGAGGTGGAGGCATTGTTATTTTTATAAAAGACTCTTTACGTTTTTTACAAACTAATCATAGCTTCAAATCTTTTGAGTGTTTTCAGGGTAATTAACTTGTATGTAACATGGATGTTTATGTTATGGGCATTTACCGACCACCAAATCTCAGGCCAATGGACCTCATAAATAAATTGGAGGAAGTTTTTAACCCCTCTTCCCTGAACACACAAAATATTGTTGTTATATTAGGTGATGATTGATTATAAAGGAAAAAGCTCTTTGATCTCAGAGTATAGGATACTTTGAGTTCTTAGAGTTTTATAAATGCAATTAAAGGACAAATTAGGGAAGAATTTTTAGGCGATTTTCTCACGAGGTCTTGCATACATCGTATACTTTTCAGGGGTAACACAAAATTAGTCAATGGTTTCCTTATTAAATCAAAATTGGCTGATCATTATGGCACAGGTGTGTCAATAAATCTTCAACATGGTAATGACCTCCTCTTAAAAGATAAGTGTGAGAGTACTCGCAGAGCTACTGTTAATGAAAATAAAATACACTCTTTGCTATTGAAAGAAGATATTGACAATGTTCTAGCCGAAAGTGAACCAAGTAAACAGCTTCTTCTGATCAATGGTTACTTCAATACATTTTACTTAATGGCTACCTCAGTTTCAGATAAATTTAATGTTATATTTAAGAAACTATGGATGTGAAACAGATTAAATAATATGATTAAGATAAGAGATAAATTATTTAACACATTCAAAAGTATTTCTCCGATATTTTAAATAGAAAACATTATACCTATTATTGAAATCTCACAAATAATGAAATAAGGAAAGCAAAGTTTTTATACTACTATGAGCGATTCAAAAATATCAATAATAATCCCAAAAAGTTGTGGGAGAAAATAAAAAATTTAACTGGAGGTAAACCAACTGGTCATCAAAAATCTTTGATGAAAAATTCTACTAACATATATACTTCTGAATATACGCTAGCAACTATTTTCTTGAAAAGTTTTACTTTAGAAGTAGATAAAATTAAATATAATTGCTCTCAAACTGATTCCTGGGTCCTCTATAAACACTCCCTCACATGATAGTGATTAAATTCCTGAGGACACTGACAAGGATGTGAGGGAGATACTATCAAATCTCCCAATGAAAGGCCCAGGTTATGATAACAAAAGAATGAGAGATCTGAAAAATCCTATTTTTAATGTAAAGATTTTGACTATTTTCATCAACAATAGTCTCAGGAAAGGGCCCGTACCATAAGATATGAAACTTGCAACTATTAAACCTGTTTTTTTAAGGTAAAACTAACATCAACAATTATAGGCCAATGTCCATATTAAGTTCAGTTGACAAAATAATGGATACATACGTTCAAAATCATCTGTTGCAGTTATTAAATGCTAAAAAGATGCTGTATGTGTGTCAGTATGGGTTTCTTAAATCAAAGGGAACTAAATATGCACTTGAATATTTCACAAGCATTGTAAATGAAAATTTAGGTAAAAACATTTCTGTGATTGTCCTTTTTATCGATTTTCGAAAAACTTTTAACACCCTATATATCAATAGTTTTCTGAGAAAATTGGAATATATCTGTGTTAGGGATCATATCATACTATGGTTTAAGAGTTATTTAAGCAATAGAAAGTGGAGAATAAAAATAAACAACCTCAAAGTGACACAGAGATTACAAAACATGGGATTCCTCAAGGTTCCATTTTGGGACCTCTCCTGTTTTTTATATACATAAGCGATATATATTTGGCTGTTAAACATAGTAAAATTATAACGTATGCTGATGACATTATGTTAATAAGTACGCATAAAAATTTTGAAATAGGTCATAAAAGGATCCGAATAGACTTTATCAGGTTAAATATATGGGCGCATGATAATAATTTAATAATAAATAAAGGAAAAACATCCTGTATGCATATATCTACAATGGATAATACTAGAAAAGAGGTAAATATGAAACCGCATTCCCACAGTTGCATTCACATTAATGACATTGACCGACAATATATTTGCAAATGTCCAGTTTGAGACAAGGTAGAAAATATACTTATCTTGATGTGAAAATAGATGATCACACCAATTTCCACACCATATTGACAAAATTAATTAAAATTAAGAATTGTAGCTCATCAGATGTTTATGTTCAAAGAAATTGTACCTACAAACAAAAAATAATTAATTTATTTTGCTATGGTTGACAGTTTGCTAAGATATGGTATCACAGTTTAGGGAATGGCGTCAAACACGTTGCTGAATTCGATTTTAAGAAACCATAAGAGACTATTGAAATTGATTGATGTGAACGGTTTTGTATATTGTCGTAGAATTGACATCAAATCACTTTGTGAAAAATATTGTTTTAACAGTGGATAAATTACTAAAAATTGATTATAATAGTGGACAACTATTTTAAGAAAGAGTATAGAATGCCATATAAAAAGACGCATTGCATGCCAAAACGAAATACTCCTACGTTAAAAACATATGATTACTATACTTTATATGGCAAAACGTAGTAAAAATGTTTTGTACCTAATATTTTAATTTGTACCTATAATTTTAATTATATGTCTAAGGAACTACACAATCTGAAAAATTTGGCAGAAATTAAGAATAAAACAAAACAATGGTTAATAAGAGAAATTAGAAATCCGTAACTATTTTAAAAATGTGTGATACTTATGGCAAAGAAATATGCTTCATTACTTTTGTCTCACTGTTTTGATAATTTAAGCAATGCCATTATTCTGATTTTGTTCTCTTGTAGTTATAAATGTTAAACTTCATGAATTTTATATTTAACGTGTGGATATTATTTATAAATACCTCTACAAAGTGATTATTTAGAACGTTCTGACAAAGTGGCTTAGAAGAACCACGTTGTGTATATGCTATAAAGGCATAAATAAATATTTATACTGAGAAAGTATAACTTTAAGCTAACTGATTATTTCGAATTCTTATCTCAACACAGTTGACAACATTTTATTTCCTCTTTGGGATGCGAGTTTACCTGAATTACTTTTGCGTTTAAACGATCTAAATTGAGCATTTGTTCTGATATTTCCTTTCACTAGTCATATTAATAGTAGAAATCAATAATTATGAAAATGAGCCACCAAATCATAAACGAGAGATTTGAATTAGTTTAAGGAAGATGGAAGATAAGAAAATGCATATTTATCTATCAAGAAAAAAAATACTTCAAAGAAATTTTAAAGTATTAAAAAGTAATGTTAAAAAGAGAGGTTGGAGTGTATCGTTTGAGGGAATGCTACCAGGGATTTTAAGGCTCAGAGTTACATATCTTTATTCGACTGATAACTCAATAGTATTTCTTATAAATATTTTAGTAGACTATTTCATTTCTAAACCTCGTAAAGCTGGATTGACCTAATAGTTTTGCACATATTATGGTGTTGTGTGAATTGTGCTCAAACGTAACCCATAAATCTATGATTTCGCTGTATTCATTTATGCGTCTGTTGCTCCTTTGTTTTCTTAATTTGTCTAAGGTAAACTGAATATATCGTCGTCTTTATTTTAGCTTTCCTTGATAATGAGTTTGTCTGTAATTTCATCGCTTTTATGTCTCTTAGGAACTGAAATGAAGATTAAGTGTTTTGGTAAAACTCTTTTTAGCACCCGGATTATTTCAAACATATTACATAAAACATCTTTTAAATAGAACAATATTTTTAAAAACGTTTAAGCCTTCCAGAACTTTAATTTATAAAATGTGCCATTTGTTTAAACATACAAATATAAAGTTTCACAGATATCTGTAATGATATACCGATTCAAAAACATTAAAGAAATGATGAAAGTTCGTCCAATATTGGGCATTTTAGCTATCCTTTTAGTTTGAACCATTTCAGTATTAGTTTTCCTAGATAGTTATAGATTTGGGTTTTTACCCATGTTTCAGGAGGAACAAATACTTTGTAAAACAAATATGTGGTCATTTAAATAAACTCACAGTGGAAGCTATTATCGTGTAAATAATTGGAGCCCAAATATTCATAACGCGCGTGAGAAATGTGTCTATTTTATATTATTACTTTATTATACAATATCGTTATTATATTAGACAAGTAAATGAGAATATGTATGCTTTCGAAAAAAAAATATATGTATGCGTTTTAAATGCGTTCTTATGGCTGGGGCTCTATCCGATATACCGTTCCAAATGAACGGAAAATTAAAACACTGGAAAAGACGGAGCTACTCCTAACTCACTTCATTCGGCATGGAAATAGAGGTAGGTCTTATCCAGTCCTTGCGTAAATGCTAAAACAAGAAATAGTCTTGGAATATATATAGGATTACAATCTGCGCAAAAATCGATACTCTAGATTTCAGTATTTTAAGGCAACGTATTAGTTACCAATGGAACTTTACAATGTTTTCAATTCATCTTCGTGCGTAGTTATAAGTGCTTTTAAATGAGAAACTAAGCCATCGAGAGGTGCATCAGTTGGTGAAAATTAAAAAAAAAACTTGCAAAGATGGAGGCTAATTGAAATTCGTTCGAATATTTTATTTAGCTACGTTTCAATTTAGATTTCCAGTATGAGCTTTGACTATATCCTTTTGCTTTTTGTTGATTCAAGTTGCTTACCATACCAGACGCGAGTGAATGTGACGGCTATGAGAAAGAAGAAAGCTATAAATCGAATATTGGAGATGTTGGTGACTGCTACATCAGGGGGGTACATAAGAAACAACCTCGCTCACCATTTTCCTCGGATCAAGCTTCATGCTGTGGAAGAAAGATCTGAGGCTTTCCCGGCATATGGTGATGTTGAAGGTTGTACGGGCTTCCCACCGGGTCAAACTCTCCATCTCTGCCGACGTTGCGGTGTACGTGTTGTCTATCGTCATCATGCCTTGATGACACTGAACGGCACGTACATTGAAACGTCGGCAGAGATTCTCCATTGAAGCCCGTAAAACCTTCAACATCTTCGCTGTGGCCTTCATAGGAAAACTAAATCAATATATTTGTGATTGTTTCGTGATTAAAAAATCAGTATTTACTCTGGTTGAATTGATAATACTCGTTCCAGATTTAACGTCCTTCGTAACGTCCACCGGAATGATTCCATAAATTGGGAAGTTTAGGAATTTTTTTAAACGCAACCACTTTATGAGATAAGTATTCCAGTCATAGTAACCAATGATTCGTTATATAAAGAGGAAAAACTGCTCGTAATCGGCTATCACGGTAAATCCGCTACCGGAAAATACGTGAACATCTGAAACGAGCTTTTTTGCCCAGGTATACTCCCCTCTCAGTCCATTTAAAGGGGCTGAAATCCAAATTTCAATCAATATTTTCCGAATAAAAACTGCTGCCTCAATCATTCGATTTCTCGAAGAGATATTGCATTCCCCGCCACATCTCGTGAAAACTCGAGCGGTGTTCTCTCAATCGTGGAACTCCACCCTCGGAAAGACCCCTTCTCCTTATCCCAACCCCAAAAGCAGTCTTCCACTTTCCAACCCCCCACCTCCCTAGCTTCTCATCCCCACCCCTCCTTCAAGCCTCCCCCTCTCTTCCCATCCTCCTCCTCCATCCCATCCCTATTTCCCCCATTTTCACTCATTCTTGCCCTCCAACTCCCACAAATTCCTCTCTCATTCACTCTTTACACCTAATTTTGCCGTTAATTCCCTGCCAACCATTAATTATCGGTGAATTTCTCTTCGCTCAATGGTGGCGGCGGGAGTTAGGGGGTTCCATTTTCTCTCCTCCTTCCTCCCCTTACCTAATCCACTTCCCACCCCAGACTCTCATCTTTTTCTCTTGTTTTTCTATCCTTCCTCTCTCTATATTAAACTGCTTTCCTTCCCATGGCACTCAAGACTAACTTCTACCCTCCCCTACACTGCTTTTTCCCACCTGCATACACCAAATAAACCTAGGTTCTCCTCCTGCAATCCATATACTTCTCTTACTTAGCTTCCCCCATCAAGTTTCCTTCTCTCCCTCCCATCCAATCAGCTTTCTCGTTCGCAAATGGGTAAAAAGGTCCCTCCTTTCCTCATCCCCATCCTGTCAGGTTCCTTCCCCTTCTCTAATGCCCTCCCTTTCCCCAAATAACCCCCACTCTTTTTCGGACTCCAACCACCCCTCTCTCCTCCTTCCTAAGAAATCCCTCCATTCTCCAACCCTCGCTCGTTTCCAGGCCACCCCCGGCCCTAATATCCCTTTCACCAATTTCAAACTTTCCAGTGATCCCGATCAAACGGTTTGTTTTATTTTCGAATTCCGTCCTTATTCTCTCCCTCGAAGCCGCAAGATTTCTCTCCGCCCGCGCCTAATGTGTTGCGCCTGTGCGTTCCTTCCGTCACTTGGTTTCTTTAATAAATATTTTGGCGTATTTGTGAAAGGGATCAATGTTTGGTTTTCTTCAAATTGTGTTCACCTCACCCACCCTTAAACGCTACAGTATGGTACGTGCTCTGAGTGGCGCATTTAGTTTTATTGAGATATCAAAACTCGAGTTATTTTTACAACCAGTTGTGTTAAAAGTTTCAGCTTAAAAGTCATGCGACACTCGGTACGGTGGGATATAATAAAACCTTCGCTTGATACCTTTTGACGTTATGTATTTAATGGGTCAAAAGGCATCGTTACCGTGCCCAACTTTTTTATCCTTTTAAAGCGTGTCATTAATGAATTGGTATAATGCATGTTATAGGTGTAGATAAAATGCAGGAAACGTATTAATAGTGAAAATTACATTTATTATAATAGTGTAATTTTTCATCCATAAACAAATATATTACTGCAATCATTTACAAATGGGAAGTTAGGTACCCTACTGGGCAATAGGCCAGTTTTTAGGGTACCTTCAGTTCAAATTTCACATGCATTGCTGAGTAAGCATGAAAATATATGAATGTGTATTGATAAATTCAGAATTTAGGTGTATATTGATAAATTCAGGTCCACACTTTTGAGGATTTTAATGTTGTAAATATACATAGTGATAGCCCCCAATGTGATCATAGAATTCATAAAAAATATGCAAAATGGAAAATATTCCATAACATCTACATTTACCGAAAGATTTTAATAGAAATAATACCGTTGGCAAAAAATTTAGCAACCCATAAATGAAAATATATTTTAGTGTAGTTTTTCTTAGGGTGGAAGCGTAGATTTAACTAGTTTCTTGTTGCCGACGATGACGGCCTGACCATCGAAACGTCCAGTAAAATATTTTTGAGTGTCCTTTTTATTAACATGTGCCAGGGTTTTTTAAACAATATTTATATTTGTGTTTTTATTCGCGGAGTGCATTTTCTGAGAAGATATTAATATAATATCTTCTCAGAGTCGACATCTCCACGTTGAAAAAGAAGCCTTTGGCTTCGAAAGCTCCGTAAAATTTTTTCTCGTGTGAGTGTTCTTCTTAAGACTTTTATTTTATTAAGTGCATCACAGCTTGTGACTTACTGTTTTATTATTATATTGTGCTACGCGCATAATATCCTATGAAACTGTATGTATATATATAAAACTTCTAGGAGAATCACTCGGGTGATAAATATACAATATGCCAAGAGGGTGGCCGATAAAAATATATAAACGGAAAAAAGAATTTAAAGGAGTTAGGAGAAAGAGAAAAAGATAAAGAATTCGTTCTTACGGGAACGTTTCGGACCGGTTGGTCCTTCGTCAGCTTTTGAAGCTGACGAAGGACCAACATATATATATATATATATATGTGTGTGTGTGTGTGTGTGTGTGTGTGTGTATAGGTGTATAAAGGTAGAGGTAAGTGAGGTATATTCTTAGGTACGAATTATTTATTTAGGTAATCACCTGCTTCTAATACAATAAGTGCAATTGTAGCGTTTAATGATTCTGTGCTCAACTTTTCAAAATTATTTTCGAGTGCAAGAGTCAGTTTCCTGTAGTTAAATAGTGATATTTAAAATCATGAAAAAGAGAGTTGTGATTAACGCGTACCAGAGTCAGTTTCCTGTAGTTAAATAGTGATATTTAAAATCATGAAAAAGAGAGTTGTGATTAACGCGTACCAATGAATCCACCCCGTTTGCAAGAATTTGCGGACTCTTCGGTGGAGGAGAAGTTTCCCTTACAGCCAGTAATTGAACGCTGATTATGCAGACTGCCGGAGCCTTTCGTAATAATCCACCGGCCGTCCGAATGTTACTTTCTATTTTCCCTTTTCCGGCGGTCGAACGTGTCCTAAGTCGATTCTGATGATATTTTTATGGCCCTAGGGAGCCGTGAGCTTTTGGATTCCGCCCCCAAAAATGTTCTTTCCTTCTCCTCGTCCCGCTCATTTAAACTCAATTCTTACACCCGCCTCCCGCTCCCGGCTCCCGCCTTCCAAGCCTCCAACATGTGGAATTTCCATTCCCGGCTTACCCCTGCTAAGCCATGATTCCCCGAGCGTCAAGACTATTCATAAGAAGGCTGCTGCATCTATATCTACCTTTTACCTTTATCGCCTGGCTTTTTCTCACGAATCAGCCACTCATCACTGTTCCCTCTGGGGGAATCACCTCTATTTAATATTTTCCTCCTCCTATCTGTGGGTTGGTTATTTTTTAGATTGCTATTGAAAACTGAGATCATTTGCGAAATTTATAATAGATGGGAAGTTTCATAAGGGAAGGTTTAAAAATAGATATTATAGTTCATACATCAAATGGTGAATTTTAGCTTCTAAATTCCGGTAGGTTGCTCAGGGAAGCATCATTTGGGTAGATAAATAGATTCTACGTCTTTATTGTGGCGAGATTGATACTTAAAAAGTCCCTTCTTCCATCTAACTCCTCATCAGTACATGAATACGGTGAACGTGGCAAGCACTTCAACATAGAAATCAATGAAATAATACTAAAAAGAATAGAAATAGAATATTAACGCGACATAATATAGTATCAGAAATAAAAGTAAAATTATATGTATAATTTTGGGAAAAACGTGGGGATCTTGGCTGGCATCCATCACAGAAAAAATCCTCTGCAGGAAACACCCACACAAGAAGGTACAGTGGTGAGAGATGGTGTAGAGAAAAGCCAGTCCTCTTCATTAGCCTGCTGTTAACGAAATGCAGCTAAGGGCCAACGGCTTAACATCCCATACGGTAGAAGGCGTACTTGAAGTGCTAGCACGTCAGTTGCGATCCGAAATGATAACATTGGAACATCCCCACCAATATCGGCCCTCATACCCTCGCATTCCGGATGGGAGTCCAGTAATCTATCTACCCATCACACCAACCTTATCCTACGAGGCAACGGCCGACCATGATGGAATCATCGTTACCCGCTTGGTAACCGAAGATAAGCATCGATAGGCTAGGATACGAGGATAGCGTTAAAGTTATTTACCTCTGTACCAATTACGGCAATTAAATACGCATGTATTATCGCAAGAAAAACTTCACAATGCAAACCAACCTCGGAATTAAGGATGGCATAGGGTACCTCATGGGCAGTTTGTTTGGAATATTTGCTTAATTCCGTTGCTGTCCTTGGTAAACCAGACCGCCAGAGCAGAATGTAAAACCCTGCTAAACTGCACTTAAACCCTGCTAAAACGGCAACGATGGATAGGAAGCCCGGGTAACGCAGTGGTTTACGCATTGACCCGAAATGCAAAAGGTCTGCGGTTTCGATTCCCGGTGTTTTTTCTCATGTCAACTTTTACGTATTCTTGGCACATATTTGATATAGTGGTCGTCCAATTCCTCGGCGTTGATTATGTTACCCCAATTTTCGAGCGGCAGACAGTAAGTGCGAAGTGATCATCGCTGTCGGAGCTCATTAAACTAAAATAATACTACCACTACAACCTCTTTCTCCGATCTACCACCTATCTGTTTTCCTCACACTTTTCCGTTCGCCTTTCTTTTCCTATCCTCTTCTGATTTTTCCTTGACCTCACCATTTGCCCTTTCAATTCCTCGCCGCCGCCTCTTCCCCAATCTTCCCTCGTGCAAATACACTAAACCCTTTTCTTCCCTTTTCTCGCTCAAGCACTGCTTACTCACGACTCTCCCTCTCTCCTTCCCTCACCCTTGACCTCTCATTTCTTCCTACTTGGGATCTTTCTCTCTCTCCCTCATTCCTTTTCCCACATTCGTTTCCTTTCCCCTCTCCTTAGTTACCTCTCAATGGCTCGCTTCTTTCCTTCGGGGCATTCCCACTCCAATAGTCTCTTCACCCTCTTTTTCCCGGAACCTCGCCGCCATGCTATCCCATACTCTCTCCTCCCAGATACCTTCCCCCCCGTGGTTAAATTACCTCCCCTCCCTCCTCTCCCCACATCTTCCCCTTTCTATTTTGGCAACCCTTCCCTCCCACTCCAACCATCCCCCACTTCACCGATTCGTTCGCCCTCAAGATTCAATTTGTTTCTCGCACCGAAATCGCCACGCATTCCGCCCATGTGTGCTGTGCCTGCTATGCCCGTTCCTCTTTGCATCCAACAATTTTGGAGTATTGGTGTTCTATCCGGCTTTCATTCTTCCTTTTCTCCTTCCTTTATTTTTTTCTTTCCTTCTCTTAAGCTCTCCCGCACAGCGGAATCCTCAACTCTTTTTCATATCGTTGGGGTTCGTTGAATTGCCCTTTTGTTCCACCTGCGCTTTGCCAGAGAAAGAATACTTTCATTTATTACATTAATTTTAATGAAACATTTTCACCGGTATTCCTAATGTCTTATTTCTATTTTGTATCATTCATCTCTCTTATGGTTCTCATTTCTTCTTCTTTCATCAGTTTTTCTGTGATTATATCTTTCTGCCATTGACCCGTAAGTCCTCGTAACTGCATGTTTTGTAAATCAGTTCTAGTAGGCTCCAATAAATAGTAAATATGTACTTTCTACAATGGCCTGTAATACATATTAGATTGAATTTTATATTTAAAGCATAATATTGATAATAGTTGGGATAATGGTGTCATTAAAGCTGCAATAAAGGTGCTCAAAGTTAGGAATAATTTTGAACTAAACTTTACAAATTAATTAAAATATTTCTAATATCTATGAGAGTGCGTCAGGATGAGTATATATGCTTGAGTGGGCTTCAGCGGGTTTTTACATAATCCTTTCATAAGAGTGATAAAGTTATGCTTTAGAGTCGCATTCTCTTTAATTACCTACTTATTTTTGTGTGAATATTTTCGTCAAATTCGTGTGACAATAGTTATATTTTAAGATCAAATTAGATCTGTCCAACAGATTTTTTGGCTTGCCGTTTTCTGAGGTAAAATATATTGTTTGGTATTAGTTTTAGGAACACTTAATTATCGCTATTCTTTTAAAAAAATAGTTTACATTAGAAGTGCCAAAATCCCAGTTCAAATTTTTACAATGTGCTCACAAAGGATTTGGTGGCATTGGGTGTTGTGATGACCATTCATACGTTATTTAAAACGGGTTTCGAAGTCACGACCACGACCTTAGTGAATTTGGAGGCAATTTCAGTCCAGCCAACAAGGTTTCGTTATCAATTGATCCGTATCAATTGAATGTACTTTCTCCCATGCTTGAGCGTTATTTAAATATTCGAACGGGATTGAATTTAGCCATTATTCGTATCGAATGTAATTTCACGTTTCTCCATTTCACATGCCAATCTTCATAAGTCGTGATCTTTCACCTTTTCCAACATTTCATTTATCCTCGAATGACCTTAACTCTCTCCTGCCCTAATCCCATTCCAATTTCTTTGCCCTAGGCATAATTGTAATACTTTTCTTTATCCATTCGGATTTTATCTTTACATGACCCGGTAGCTGATTGAAATGTGGTTTAAATACTTATAAGAGTTCTCCCTTATTCAGTTTTGAAAGATTATTTTCCATTACCCTTACATTTTTATTTGTGACCCTAGAACTTTACGAAAAATTGTTTTCATTTTGAAACCTGTACCGATAGTATGTGCGCTTATGGGTTTCAAAGGCCCCAAACTTTTGTGTATTAAAACATTGGTAGATGGTGATATTAATGATAGCTAATACTAACCATAAATTAATTAACTCTTTATCCACTAAGAATCAACCAGTGTTCTATGAAATCCAAGATGAGGAAAACATATATCCATATACTAGTGGCTTGTTTCGTTTGGGTTCTTATTAATCTGAAAGAAGGTAAAGTACTTAGGCACATGTTTCTAGCCTAAACCGGAATTTTTCCCATGCAATAATTTTACTTCTATTAAGAGTGTATGTTCAAATTTTCTTATTATCTCTTAGGCCTTCCATACACGTTCAGTTTGGTCTCAAGGTCTGGACTGTACAGTCCTGGACTGAAGGAAGAACTGACAGTGTGTGGCGATTCCTTGAGGCGGATCGTCGGCCGGATGGCCGGATGGGAAACCAATGAGGTCCGGCCTCAAGGTCGCTTGGCCTTGAGACGGAACTGTGCGTGTATGTTGAATCCCGCAGTCCTAATCGCTAAGAACATTTTTCCTAATCGCTAGAACACACACTGTCACTGCCATTGCCTCAATATCTTCAATAGTTGACATGTCGAGCACTAAACGTACACCTTCGAACAGAGCTACCGCGTGACTGGTTTGCACATACGGTACGTGTGGGGGGAGAACACGGCTCCGGCCAAACTGCGCAGTTCCGGCCTCAAGGCCAAGCCTTGAGGCCGGGACGGTACGTGTATGGTAGGCCTTAATGTGTTATTTTCAGTTTTCATTTTTCGAAATATTATAATATGTGCGAAAAATCTGCCGAGAAAGGCAACATATTTAGTCCAACACCAAAATATATACATTATATCTCTCCGTTACAATATCATCAATTTTTTCTTTGTTTTAAAGTGATGTTTTGATGTTGAAAATCTTGAGCTATATGGTAATGTTTTTGGAGTACTCACTCTGTTAAAATGGATAATGGCCAGTTGTTAATTAGTTCGATAGGGTTTACTAGGGTGGTCCATAAAAATCGAAATTCTTCAAATAGGTACTTAAAAACGTGCCCCACTTTGATGCCAAATAACTAATTGTAAAATAGTAGCTTAAACTCTCCACAGGTAGCCGTGCTCCACGCTCTGGAATATTTGGCCTGGATCCCTTAATGCTAGGCAACATGAGCTAGTACCGTTGGAGTTTTGCATCCAGCTATATGAGTTGGGATCAGACGAAGCATTTGTGGTGATACTTTTTGTTGGTTACTTTCCTCAGCAATAAGCAAATTATCCACTCGGGATTAAAATTATTTTTGTCAATGATGGAAAAATGGCTGACAACACTCTTGATCAATATTTTTTTCTCAGTTCGTAAAAAACATGAGAAGAGAACATATTTTGATTTTACTCTACTTGAAAACCTGTTTGTTAGTCTCGCATACTTCTAAAAGCCCTTAAATATTTTGGCACCACGCTTCACGTCATCATTTACTACAGCCAACTATAAAATACTAGTGTTCTTCTCTTTTTAACTCCTTCCTTTAGAATCATAATGCTCTATTGTTTTTTTATACATTTATGCATTTTTCCTTGGTTAGCGATAGGTATGTGAATGCCAAAAGATTGTCAAAGCCACTAGCTCCTCACTAATTTACTAAAGGTGGCCTAGAAATATCTTATCAACGGCTATGCCAACTGTATATTTGTTGAAAAGCATTTTTTTAAAGGTTATTTCATGACCTTTTAGTAGGGGACACAACAGCAGTTACACTGATTCTCAGTAAATTGTAAATAACTGAAATAAAAATACCCTCTATTCAAAGGCTTCTCTCCTCTTGATGAGACAATTTAGGTTGTCACGGTTAAATTCAAGTCAATTATCATATAGCATTCTGAATGGATACAAAACTTTTGGCTTACACCACGGCTAACAAGGTCTCCGGAGTATATATGTGCACTCCACGTGGAGGTGGCTGGCCTGAGTAATATAAAGGCAAGCTCAAGGAATTTGCTATCGTCATCTCAAGGTTAAAAACATTTGAAAAAGTACCATAGTTTCACGACATCTATATGCAGAATATACTCGTGTTACTGCATAACACTACCCTGTGCCTTAGGCCTCAGGATGCTCTGGATATTTGCATGTCTGGCCTGGCCTCATGATGCTTTGACGTACCTGCATGATCCCTTGCCGGAACCATTATTAGCGATGATCCACTTTCTGATTTATTCATTGATTTTTCTCAATGGACCATCTGAGTATTACTGTAAGTAAAAAAATAAACTTAAATTAACTATGAGAGATTATCCCTCATCATTTCATCATCCCCATTCAACACTGGACTTGCATATGCATATTTTGACGGTATCTTCATACATTTCCTCAACTAAGCAACGATTCTTGTCACTGAGGAAAATAAATATAATATACACAGTACACTGTTTTCGTAATAACCGCATTCCAACTCACCTAGGAGACCTAAGAGGACACATTGAACCAAATAATTCATTTGGAGTTGCCTACCACAAAGGGGTGACCATGTCAATGCGTGCAAAAATACAAAAATGCGTGGGGCAAGGCCGCTTGATGACGTAATGAGCTTACGCTTTGCAGCAGGCATTTTCTAGTTAATTCGCATGGAACTGGGGTGTGGCATGAAAAATTCTAGGGTTTTCGATTTATTTGGGCAATTCTAATGATACACCAAAGTTACAGTTTTGTATTGCTATTGTCACGCCTTGATAGATGAAACTTGTAACTCCAACGGAATTGTCTTCGCAAGGACCGGCAAATTCTTTTAGCTAATCTTTATCTTTTGCTATTGACTTGGTATCCGTCTTCAATCAGAACTCATTATGTCAGGTTGAAAGATGGATAATAAAGCCTTTTCATGTTTTCACTGTAATGCTGTCCCTACGATTCCAACCATCGAAGCCTATCGTATACGGAATTCCATTAATCTACAAAATGCCTCTCGTTTCGTTCCCCACCTCCATTTTGTCTCCATTTGGTATCTCTTTGAAGTATCATCCTTTGATTGAATACCTACTCAATTATCACTCTTCATTAAGGCTCAGTTTAATTTCACCGTTTTCCTCCGCCTTAATATGTCTTCTTTAATTGTGCGACGAACCAATGCCTTCTAATCTTCTGTAGACTTTCCTTTTCTCTTCGTTGTCGTATATAATCTATTTGCTGTTTCATTTAGTAAATGATTGAACTCAAGGCAAAATACCAAACTCATTTCACTGTGTTTCAATTGCCATTTTTTGTAATTTACGGCCTTGTATAAAATTAACAGGAACCGTTGGTATTTACTTTTTAGATCAATACGCACAGCGTTTTTATTCAGTTAATTTAGTGAATTTAAATCCGCACTAAAGGAAGATGCCGAAATTCACAGAGTAAAGCCATCTCATCCTACTCACGTCAATGTGTTGGTCATAGTTTTCGGTCATTCGTCCATTGTTGCTATAATAGACTTCTTATACACCTAGCACTGTTATTTTGCATTGTATAAAATGTGTATTTTATAAACTTGTGTGATTGGCAATTTCATTGGGAAGCAGCTTTGGGAATAAATTATTTTTAAATGGAATGCTACTGCACTGAAGGTGGTGGTCCTTTAGAATGTTTGGATGGCTATTGCCCACAAATGTGGAGGACCTTGCTTGATATGTCAAAACACCCGTACAAGGCAGTATCGGTTAATTTTAGCAAGATTTAAAAAGGGAGGGATCTGTGTGATTAATTGGTAAATCCCTCTGTCCCACCTGTTCACCTCCCGTCTTGACTTCCTCTGCTCTGTTTCTACTCAAGTTTTCGCGTTTCCCAGGCTAAATGTTGAGATTCAAAGCCTTAGTGTTGTGCGCGAGGCACGAAAACACGATGTATATGCATGTGTATTGATTAATAATTTTAAAAGTTGCAATATATTCTTACATTTCTCTGCTATTAAATTATATCTAATTATGCAAAAAATGCTTAAGAATATTTTTTATTATAAATTCTTATTTCTATTACTCTGCTTATGCTTTAGGGCATCATTTTAAGTATCACCTCCTTAGAAATATAGTAAATGAAGCATAATCACATCACGTTTGGGCGACTCGGAAAACATCTTTTGTTTACTTATTCATTCTCTGATAATTTGCTTATCATATTTTGTGTACCTTTTGTCGCATTAATTTTCATGGAAAAATTGAATTTTGGTTTTAAAATTGCTTTAATGCACTAATTTTATCTGCTGGTTTCTATAGATCCCCAATTCTAGGATTTTGTCGGATTTATTCAGTGCAACTCTTTTAACATGTGAGATAAATCATACACACATGTTGAGATTTGACTCTAGGGAATTCTGATTGGACCATCTGGTAATTCCAAGTAACCTGTAAATTTCTTCTATCATTGCAGAATTCGCTTAAATTGAGAATATTAAAATATGAAGCAAAGCATAAAGAGAAATATTGATCCATTATGATCCATGGTACACTCATAGAATAGGATTGAGAGTTAACTGGATAGGATACAACGAATCAGTCGGATTAGTAAAAGAAAACATTTACTTTTAAATTCAGAATTATAATTTTATTACCATCAAATTTAGCGATATTAATGTTTTTATGCATAATTTTTATTTATCTACCACCCATCCTTTGGGATAGTTGCAGTTAGAAAATGCTGTTCTCCGAAGGCAGCATTTATTTACGTATTTAAACAGATCTTTGAGGGATGTATGGATATTATTTCCGGTGTTACTTTAGCAGAATCCTGAGGAAAATTGGAAATCCTGTTTTCAAATGGAAAAGGGTGAAACATAATTATTGCGTAATTATACGGAATAACAAGGTATATAATTACAAAGCAAATGATGCTTAATTTAGTTTCGTAAATGCGATAGCGTTTTCACTCTCGGAAACGTGAAAATAAGAAGAAAATGTGCTTTCTATCTTGTATATTTCCATTTTGTCCACGGACATGCCGTTAAAATGTGTGCCCAAAGAATGTCTTCATAGTAGTCGTAGGGTTTTAGCAGCTCCGGCTGTAAATATTATATTTAATCGCTTAAGATTAGCCACCGCTTTACATCCTAAGCTAACGCCCCAAGTGGTACTTAAACAGGCGACCATGAGTTGCCAATTGCCAGGGAACGTTAATATATAGATAATGGATTTAAAAGTATTTGTTCAAGTAATGTCTTCCGTATTCTTGGAGGGAGGGATCATTGAGCATTTCGTCAATATGTTTAGTATACTATACGTCAAAATCTGGGAGAAAATCTGTCTGATAGGAAGGGCCGATAAAAACCTTGGTGACGAGGTTCATGCCGAGAGATGAATGGGAATATAGTGAGGTTTTTAGCATCGTAGGAAAGTGAACAGAACTCCTGGCTTGGAAACCAGCCGAGCATGACGTCTTTTTCGCCGAAAACAACGTCTGTTTCGTCACAGCAGTCTCCTCCTTCCACCAACCCTCTGTTCCAGCCTCTCCCACCCTATCTCATCCCTTTACAACCATCTCCCGTTCACAAATCCACGACGCATCTCCCTCCCGTATCCTCCCCTTTCTCATCTCTTCACTCCACCCCTTCCTCATCCCTTTGCTCTTCCCATGCTCGCATGTGTGAGGTGTAATTTTTCCCCCATCGCATGTAAATGGTTGTTTTCCTTCGTTTCATTCAACCCCCGTCGTTCATCACACCGCCACGAAAACCTCCATTCCTCCCTTCAATCCCGCTCTTACTCTCCTCCTCTTCCAATCCCCGTCTGTGTTTTTTGCCGCCTCGTGTCAGTCTTTTGTTTCCCTCCCAGCACGACAATCTCTTCGCAGAGCGCACCCGTTCCACCCCCTCTTCCACTTTCGTCGCCGAAATCTTTCACCTCACCACCACTCCACCGACGACTCCCAAACACATGCCTGTTCCGACCAGAGACTTCGCCACGGTCTTGTGCTCCCGTAACTTTTGTGTCTTTTTCTCCCCATTTATTATTGTCTCTCACGCATCTAGTAGCATTCATAACAAGGCATCCAACGAATTGATAGTGACGCTTTCTTTGCGTTTTCACCATATTGTCCTTGTCTTCGTAAATTAAATTTTTGCCTCCTCTTCCGTCACTTTTGGCTGGGTTTCCTCTGCTGTTCTCTTTCCATTTTATTTACCTTTCATTCTTCTCCTCCTCCCTCTTCATTCGGGGTCCTCTCCATTAATCCATTCCATTGTAACTCCTAAGAATCACATTTCTCCTCCCGCGAGAGAAAATGCGGAATCTAGCGTCTCCTTCCAGCCAAGCCAGCCATCCGCTCGGTCAATATGTCTGCCTCACTTCCTACAATTCTCCCGGCTATTAATCCACATCGCCCTTTCATTTCCGATGTCCCCTATTCTGTGTGGGTTAATTGTAGTTTGATTCAAACACACCTTCTGGCATTTTAACTAAATAAAATTGTGAATTACAAAGAATCTTTCTCCTTATCATTGCTATCTGAAAAAAATCTACTGATTGAAATATCGATTTTATAAATGGAAATGCGTTTTGTTCCATGTTAACCTGGGACGTTATCCCTTTTGTACTCTCCTTTCGAATTTCTGTAATTCAATGCGGCTTATTTTTACTCTTTCATGGTGGGTGAAGAGAGGAAACTTGTGGATGAGATTAGGGAAAGGCATGGTAGGTGACTGGACGCGGTAATGAGGGGCGATGGTTTGCTGATTACCGTGATAGAGGGAAGGATGTTGGGCAAGCGGGTAGGGGAAGAAAGAGAATGGGTTTTATGGACGGGATGAAGAAAGTTAAGACTTACGCTAAGATGAAGAAAGAAATACTAGAGATAGATAAGGCACTGCACGTGAATGTGCCTGTTGGATATTATCTGACTTTTATCATAGCCTACCTCTAACCGGTAGATTACTGTAATGAATGAATGAATTGGTTCGTGAAAAACACTATTATAATATGTTCACATTCTCGATTGTAAAACAAATGAGATAATTTTATGGTGCTGATTAAGAAATTGGTCATTATTTCTACGTTCTTATATCAAAGTAAGACGTCTATCTATATTGAACTCCCTCCTTAATCCCTTTCCACCAGTTTTTCATCTTAGTCAGTATTTCTTAATTTTCTCATTTATTTGCAGACTGAGTTGAATTACTTCTAAGCGAAGATTTACGAGTATTGGATGAGATTAGCTCAGCTATTAGCTTCAATTTTACTTCTTCAAGATTCTTCTAGGTATATATTTTATCTATTTGAAAATAATTAATGTTGATTTTTACACGGTGATACATTTCTTTAAATGGCATTGATTATTTGAATATCTAATGATTCACATTTTTCATTGGTTACATGATGAAATAATCCATTTATTTTACGTATTGAAATATTTATTATTGATACATATTTATTATTACTTTACATTTGGAGCGTAAAACTTTCAGGTAAAGAAATTGTAGAGGTCTTCTCTAGCAGTGATAGTAATGTTGGTTAAATAACCTGAATCTATGTATCATGGATTTAAAATTCCTTTCTCTAATACATTTTTTTTCCTAGCAGAACCACTATATAAGGTATGGTCTTTTTACTAATGAATCGCCTAATTACTCCAGTATATTTTTTTTACATATGACGGCATAGTCTTCTGTGACATACATCGTCATCAGCTGCGAATATTGATATCCTTGAATATGAATGATTGACTTTGGCTTGCGGTGGTTTATAAATACCCCACAAAAAAGATAAAACACGCGGCAATCAATCTTTCGGAAAATGAAAAAAAATCTCATCTAAAATATCATAAATTTTGTGCATCGCATGGCTCACAAAACTCTCTTGATTCTGTGTGGCCCGCACAAAAAATAACAGGGTATAGGGCTTCTTTATTTTTTTGCTTTACAAGTTCTTCGATATCGAAGTAAGGGGTCTTGCCTATAGGACCGTCTGCATACGCCTTGATGTCTCATTTTACTCCGTCATATCCCATCCCTTGCGTCCTTCAACCCAGACAAACCACCAGCAAAAGTCCTCGGCATCATCGCCGCTGTTTTTTTCTCCAGAGCCCTCCTTCGCTGCGTCCCATCCCAGATTATTCCTCCTCCCTCTTCCAATTTTTTACTCTGGTGTTCTCCACTCTCTCTCCGTCCTCCAATCTCTTCCCTTTGCCTTTCTCCTCCTCTTCCCCCATTCGCCACCTCCCTCATACCATTTTCCGCCCTCCGCATTTTCCTCTTCAGCCGAACTCGCGGGAGTAAAAAGAGCAGAACCGTGGCATTCGCCAGAGGGCCTTGAAATAGGGTTGTGTCTCGGGCGTCGGCTTATTTCCCCGTGAGTTACATAGCCATGCGGTGGAGATGCAAGCCTTAGGATTTTCGGTTGTAAAGGGCGGCGGTTTGCGGCGGTAAAAGCAGCCCCGTGCCCCACACGCACGCATTGGAACGAGTCGCTCTTTGCTCCCGAATCCCGATTGGAGACATGGTGGAACGACGCAGGGAACAAGAATGAGGAGAGGAGCAGAGTATCACTACGTATGTAAAATACAAGTCCAAGGGAAAGACCGAGGATGTATGGGTGGAAGTGATGTGGTGGGGAAGATACTATTTTATTCGCAGGAGTGGAAACCACTGAGGAATAAAATAGAGTAGAGGAGAGCAGTAGGGGAGAAACAAGATTGCATGAGGCTAGTCCGTCGGCTGGTTTTCGACCCGGGAAACAAAAGAGGGCTGAATAGCGTGCATCCCTTCTCCCTTCCACTTACCTACGTGCCGGTCCTTCATCATCTCCTCTCGTTCACATCCACCCTTCTTCGCCAACCTCTCAAACTCATCCTATCTCTGGGAAACCCTATCGCTGGCTCTGCTTCCCACTTCGTCCCTCCATCCCCTTCAGTCCTCATTTAGGGTCCTTATGTCGGTTACCATCGGGAGTGCCAACCTTGTCTTCTCTCTCATTTCCGGACATACCTCTCATCCCCCTCCCCCTTCACTCTTCCCCATCTAACTCGCGCATTGTCATTCGGCCGTCATCCAATTCTAATCCATCTCCAGCCACTTCTTTCTATGCGTATATCTTACTCTAGAGCGGGGTCCTGCTCCTCTCAGCTTCCAGGGAAGAGGAATTTTCCATCCCAGCCAAGCCCATAGTAAACTAGGTGGCTTTATCGTCAGTGGGCCGGAGTCGTTGCTATTTGCATGCAGCCGTGCGTTTGCTTTACGGAGGAGAAAATCAAAATCTTTCTCTCCCACATTTTTTTCAGAAACTTTGAGAATAGGATGTCACGGGAAAAGACTTTCGTCGGTTCAGCATATTTCTTGTCTATTTTAATCCTTGAGTGCATTTGTAATAAAGGTTGGTAGGGAAATTTGGTGAGTGGTTTACGAAATTTTGAAAACTAATTTATAGACTATGTTCTTAAAGACTGGATACGTTTTTACGGGTGTAACGGCAAATATAAAAGACCCTGCTTCACTATTCCTATGCCATATTTTTTAGCATAAAACCCAATATGTGATGCTCTATGCATGTACTTACAAGGAAAAGCGGGATTTCATCGTGCCAAATTTAATTCATAATAATTTTTAGTCTTTTCTGTAGGGAATCCCGAAATCCAAGATAACACATCAATGTATTACATTTAGGCGGAAAATTATTCAGTGTTTACAGGACGGTCACAGATAACAGATAGAACATTGAATATTTAATGTATATAAAAGCCTGATAGCAAAAAAAAACAGAATATACAGTTAAATTTTACCCATTGAAATCATAAACACTGTCCATTGGACAGTAATAATACTTAAGTCTGGATAAATAATATTAACGAGTGTTTCTTTTGCTATCACAATTAAACTATTCCACAAATTTAAGGCTTGGGCGATTTGTATAATGTATTGAAACTAATGAATTGGTTATATATGTTATTTAAATAGCATTTGTTTGAGGTTTTGTAGAATCCACCAAGCTTTAGAAATGCTCACCTGTAAAACTAGCCTCTAATGGCTCCAATCCCCGTCCACTCCAATTGTCGTACATTATGTTTTGCACACTTTTAGCAATCTTCAACGGAACTCTTTGAGTTTCTGTATTTTTTTTAGTTCTCGCAAGAACTGTTACCGTTATTCATCTTCAATGCATGCGGTATACAGAAGTGAATCGAAATAAAGTTAACGAAAGTTAAAACGAAATAATTACTTTTTTTTCTCCCTCGACCTAAACACTCATTGGTTTCCTAAGCATAATCTCGTCAATGAGTCATTTTCTCGAGTATCCCATTTATAGTTTACTCTGTTACGGTAACACCAGAGCAACGGCCGGCCACGATGGGAACACCGGTTCCCGGTCAGTCACCGAAGCCAAGCATCCTTGGGCTCGGCTTGAGTTTGGAGGGGTAATCCTCCGATTAGTCCCAGTGCTGTTGTCCCTGTCTGCACGTGGCAAACATTAAGTGCGAATTGACCTTGGCCGTCGAAGCACGTTAAAAATAAATACTAGGTACTACTACGGTGACACCAAGTGTTTGGATCTAATTATTATACCTGATGAATGACCTCTGCCGTCGGCGCACCCTCAATCCTAATTAAAATTATGCCTATTACCGCTCTCTCTACTTAAATGATTTGAAATTTTGGTGATATACTTTGGCAAGGAAGCCCTTAATATGCATTTTGAGATACATTTCCTGTCCATAATTGTGAAACAAAGGGTTCTAAATTTTGGAAATGATAGAAAGATCCCTTAAGTCTAAATTAGAAATTATTTCTCCATATGCTCTCGTATATTCACGCAATATGATAACAGTTCCTGGTAATTTTTAATTATTTATGTGGAAAATTCTACTTTATGGGAGAGCGCAGTATGTCAACCCAATGGGTAATAACATGTTTCCATCCATTAATTAGTTTCACTATTGTTCGATGCAATTTAAATAAGCAATGCTTCCAGCATTACTTGAAGGGTGAAATTCCACTTATCATTAGATTTTACTGTTCTTCCCTTCTCGGGTTTTCACCACGTTAGTTGTTTTAAAAGAAAATTTCAACAGATGCCCGTTGAAATAGAGGTGAAACTGTTCTTTTTAAATAATTTGACGAAACACTGAAAATAGGGGAAAATTCGCTTTGACGCCGAGGAAATCTACGGCAGAACATTAGATATTATTGTTCTATTTAAATTTAACACTGAAATGCATATTGCAAACTGGCTCAAGTATTGAATGGTAAATTACCCGAAACATAGGAAGCATTTAAATTTATTTTAATTTCAATGTAGCTCTTTTAAACGTTTGACCCTTCGCATCGTTGTGGAATTATGAACGATGAAAGCCTGTACATCAGGTATTAAACCAATCGAATACACTCCAGTTTTATCTGAGGCAAACTTACTTCCAAACGTAATTCATTCGAAGAAGGTAACGTCATAAAACTCCAATATACAGTGCGCTAGCCTTATCATTTTGGATTGTGAGGGTGTTTTAGAAGTATTCAATTTTTCAGTGTACCAATCATATTTCATTAATTGGAACATTGTAAAACACTTAGAAGCTGGGACTAACACGTTATTTCCTTGAAGTTAAATTACCATGCCTGCCCAGAGGAAGAGGTCGTCAATATTTTTTATGATTCAAAGCTCTTCCATTATTGCTGCTTTTAAAGACTTTATTTGATTTTGCGGGTATTTTGCTTTCTGCTCGTTAATTTCAAATAATTTTATCCGGTTGGCATTCCCATTACATTCAATTAATAAAGGTAATTGTAATGAACTGAACCTAGCCTTGTTTTTCCCTCTTTGACCGCTAATTGTGCAGTGGTAAAGAAAATAGGGCAATGGAATGTGTTATTGTATACATGAGGAGATAAGTGCATGAAGGATCGATGGGGAAAGTATAAATGCGAAACTTAAAAAATAGCATTTAAAATATTAAGTAGAAAATAATGGAATGAACACGAGTACAATGCGACTTGAATATATGAAATTAAATAAAACTCACTGTATTGTTTTTGCATGGCGCTTCAGGCATTACACCCCCGTGGCGCAACCATCCCGCTTTACGGAATGTAAAAGCTAATGAGTAGCTTACTCATTTTATGTAGATTCATTATTTTCGTAATATTTCATTTTAATTCCAAGTCAATTAAATATTGATGACAACTAGATTATTTACATATGATCATACCAAATTCTTAACTGAGTATTAACGAAGGTTAAATATTTACCCCAGCATATACGTTTATAACTTCAACGCGTTTGAACAAATATAGTTTATGATTCCTTACCCTTTGCCATCATGCAATTACTTTTATGCTCCGTGTGTATAAAACTTACTCTTTCAATCATATTTTCATTTTAACCCATGCTTTGAGCCATTATTGCGGAGACATCTTCTCTAAATTATTTTAGTTCACTATTTTAGTCCGTATTCTAAGTTCGCATAAATTGCATAGGATTTTCAAATCGATCAATAAAGTAGTTAATGGGGAAACGTGGATGATTAAGGTCATCGATGGTACCTTCTTGGTTTTACATCGCCACCCTCAGTGCAATAGTACCGTCACCATTGTTTCCTCATCATTATCACCAGTCATTAAACCGAAGATTGGTTAGCTAAAAAAAGACCCTTTTTGCGAAGCCCGCCGCAGTGAGGGCGGAGCGGCAATTAGACACCAGCTGCTGGCTGGTACCGTTCAAAATAATTTTGCGTTTCTTATATGGTTAGAATTAGCCTAATAAAGCTGCTGTATCCTTTCAAAGGCTAAAATATATGCGTGAAATGCCAGTGTTAGAGCCTGTATTTCGTCCGAGGAAAGCGGGATAAATGCTAACTTGGTTAACGGTTGAAACCATAAAAGGAGTTCGTTTTCCCCGGATTAACATCATGGTAACGTACACGGAAGTCATTTTCAATTGATATGGCTTGAAAATAGCCATAACGAAGGTTTTGGAACAATAGCGCTTCCCAACACACGCCGCGCCACAGCATTCCCCGTTGCCGGCGGGCAGATCCTGACTGGGCCGCACGATGGAAAAATCGATTTTATTTTCGGCGTCGCTAACGGTCGCAGGTGAATTCTTCGGATTCACTATCTAAAAGCTTTGTTAATGTTGTGATGTAAGTATCTCAGTATCCATCGATGTCCATTTTTTTATTTTGCTACATAGAGGTGAAAAATTGACGAAAAACAGGGTCCGCCATTTTGTCCTGTAATGATGACAAAGTTGACAACTTTACCCAAAAAATAAGTAATATTTAATGAAAAAGAATTGTTATACTAAATAAGTTCAGTTTTTTATTCCACATCTTTACTACATAAGGTTCAGAATGAGCTTGAATTTGGTAATTTTCGGAAAATAGTAAGGCGAAATTTGACCAAATTTTAGCGAAATTTGACCAATTATGAGCCTATGTATATTGTTAACATGTGCGAATCATGAAAAACGGAATACAAAATAATATGCACCAATCTATGGGTAATGACTGTGCAAAGTTATAACTTTCGAACTGAATAAAAGCTGTTTTTTTGTTTTGGCCAGCTTTTTTCGATTTCAGCCCACTGTGCATCGGTGTGGAAAGGCCTTCGATGTCGTTGAAGTGCTAGATTAGCAACAGCACAACGCACTCTGGGCCTTCCGATTTCCCCGTGTTGCTCCCGTGGAAGCTTCGTGCTTTCCTCCCTTTCCGTGCTTCGTTTAACACTCGGCTTATCCTCCCGTTGCGCTTCTCTACTCTCCACTCCAATCCCTCACGTGACCATTCCCTCCATATTCCCGCCACCTCTCCCCTTCCACTTTCTTCTATCTCGACGCCCTCGTTTCTCTTGTTTTCTCCACTCCGGGACCCTGTTTGTGTCTCGATGCGTATCTTTCCTCCTTCCTGAACCTTCGCTGTTCTGTCACCTTCCCAACCCCGATGACTGCTCACCCCCTCTCTGTCCTTCTCCCTTCCCATCTTGTTTCCTTTCCACGCTATTCAATTCTCATTTCCCCTTTGTTCGGTCTCACCACCTACAATTTTCTGGACCTAACAGATATACCTATGGCATAAATTCTTTCTTTTATATTATTTATTTCTTTTGCTACTTCACTTCTTTTAGTCCAATTTTTTTCACATCGCTCTTACATATTGCTCTTTATGAAGAAAATTTAATTATGACTAGTCTTATATTTTAAATTGGAATGTGCCATATTTTTACTAAATATTTACACCAACTACAAATCTACTTTCTTCTTAGTTTTGTTAAACTTACATCCCAATTTTACCTTGATTCTTCGCTTCTGTGGTATTTGACTCACACTGATGACGTGGTTTTAATTTTTTCTATTTGTAAAAGATAACATAATTGTGGGAATAGCTTAATAGATTCAAATTGTACTTGGGTGCTTAAGAGTTATCATAACTTTCTCACTCTAATTCCTATTTTGCTGTTTCTATCTTGCTGTTTTTTAAAGCATATGTTACGTTCATTCGTTTGCGGCCACATCATATATAAAAGATCATCCTTTCACTTCTAATTGTACTTTTACTTGTACATGTTTTGTAAAGCTAAAGAATTTAATTTCGTACAAGCGTCGAAGCTCAATTTAGGCACACTAAAAAAGAAAACGTTGGTTACACTTCAATATCTTTGTATTATGTGAGTTATTATGTGAATGTATTCTATTCCATTTTTGCGACATAGGTACTCCGCATTTCCCAGGACTGTAACAACTTCCGCAGTTGCTTGTGGGTAAAAATAGTGGAAATTAAGTTGAATACTGGAGAATGTTATAAATGATTAATGCAAAAGTAGTAGTAGTAGTATTTTTGTTTAACGTGCTTCAACAGCTAAGGTCATTTCGCACTTACTGTCTGCCACGCGCAGACAGGGGCAACATCACTCGTTCGAATAATGCAAAAGTATCATCGTGTTTCTTCTTCTTTCATTCTTCTACTCCCCATTTCCGTTTTTCACCCTCTCCATTCAGACTTCAATCCTTTTTGCTCTCCACTCGTGCTTCTTTGTGCCACACACTCGTACCCTCCTCTGTGAAGCTGAATTTTTACTCTCCGCTCGAAAAAATAATGATATTACATAATTTAAGTTTTGCCGACTTCGCAGAATACGGCGGAAAAAATCTTCACTGTCCCCTTCCCTCCAACCGGGGGGCCACGCCCCGTCCCTTCACTTGCCTCCTCCAGAGATCTTCCCCAGCAATTAGGCCTCACATCCCCCCTCCGCTCTCCTCAACCATTTTGCTGCGAAGGACAGAAGTCTCCTCCACACAAAGTCTCCGTCCCCTCCCCCCTTCCATCACTTCTACCCTCTCCTCCATTCTCCCCCATTCCACCCCGTATCTCCACTCCGCAGAAAACTACTCGCTCCAGTGGAATGCGTGTACCGTCCTATCTCTCTTTACCTCTCACTCCTCTATCTACCTTTCCCTGAGAAATTTTCGCCGAGTGTCCGAGAAATAATGCCTCTTCTTATCTATGATTAATTGCAAATTGCGAAATAATATCTCCTGAAACTGCATTAAGAAAAATCTCGTTTCTTTCGAGATCAGAGTGTGGTCCTTTCCTTTTTCTTCTCAGATTGCGGAACGGTGTAAAGCACACCGGGCATGGCAGATTTTTTTTTCTGTCTGAACGAAAAAATATTTTGTAAAATTTATTCTTTTTATTGCTGGAGTAAATGATGGCCGCTTCTGTTGATTAATGCCATTTTCTTATTGGAGAACTCTTTGGGGCAGAGTGTGAGCAAGAACTATCCATAGGTTGATGATTCCACGACGTGCTATTTTCAAACGTCTCTAATATCTACCAATTTTAATGGAATTAAAAGTAATATCATAACAATTTTGTAAATATTACGGAGCAATTATATAAAATCCATCCTTTACTACTTACTCCAGGATATATATATATATATATATTGTTTCCAACTTAATTACGTACAGTTGACGCATAGTACAGTTTTTGTGCCTTTAGTTTAAAATTTAATATTGAAATACATATTTCAAGCTATGCCTTTCGTGTTTGATTTGGCATAACTAGTTATGTGAGATTAAAATATCAATGCAATATTGATTTCGTATTACAGAAAAAGTATTTTAGCGTACCAGAATTATTATTAATTTTATGAGATAAATTCAGAAATCAGATGTCATAAGTGATTAAATAATTAATGCATTAATGATCTCTGGAATCCCATTTGGCCGTATAAATGTTTCTTGAAATTCGAAGGCTCACCGGGTATACTGACAGCTAATAATGAGTTCAGACAGATCATGTTACGGATGGAATAGGTAGTGACTTTATAGTTATGAGAAAAATTATTGAGCGTATCCATATTAATTCTGATCCTTAACTGTGTCCTCAATGTCAAAAATCAATTTTTATTACACTTGATTTCTGGTTTTGAATGCCATCTTAGTATAGTTTCAATAATTTTAGGAGAGCTTTAGAGGTTTTTAAACTTTTCTAGTTTATTTGAAGTAGAGCGAAGGGAGCTATCTACCTCATTATTCGTTCGATAATACTGTGTGTTTTTATTCACGCTGTTCAAGTTACTTTAAAATGTCCTCAAAGCATTTTACGAGTAGCGTTTTGTTATTAGGTCCAATGTGTAGGCATTTCTCTCTATGCTCAAATTCTAGTACTATTTTTAAATTGAGATTTAATAATTAAGATTTGGGGATGCAGAACATCTGGTGCTTCCCCTGCTTATAATATGCAAAAACATTTCTTGAGTTTCTCACCAGGTTAAAGATTCCATGTTTGCCAACGTTTCGATGATTCGGGAATAGCATAAGGGTGGATGACTGCCGGAGTGGATGTTAGGCCGTATTAAATACTCCCCATATCCTTGTCGGGTGTCGCGATGGCGGGCGGGGGGGGGGGGGGAGAAGTTTTGATTATTTCTCACCTGTTGTGGTACTGCTGCCTTTTGTATATTGTGGCCAAGGCAGGTTTCTAGGAGTTGCTTAGGGAGATACCTGAATTCCAGTTGAGATTGTTTTCCTCCATGAGAATCTCGAATGATCCTTGACCTGGTGGTCCCAATATCCGGAGGAGCGGGCGAGTATTCTGGTTAAACCAAATCGAATGAATTGGCTGAATCCGTGAAGTGTTCGGCGATGGCTGAGTTTCTTCCTGGTTGTCGAAGTCGTAGATGTCGCTTGTGCCCTTTAAGACGTTTCTTAATTGTCCGACCCGTCTTCCCAATGTAGGTAGTTCAGCATTCGAATGGGAACTGGCTCCATGAGGTCAATTTACTCTCCTTTCCCTTACTCAAACCAAAATACCCCTGAGTTTGGCAGGTGAATTTGTGTATTGTTTCGATGTTGTGACGTCCCAATATTCTAGATATTTTGCCGGATAATAATTAATGATACGTACTGTAATCACACGTTAGCATTTGGTTTTCAACTTTCCTCTCGCGCCTCGTACTGTCTTGGGTGTAAGGTCCTTTTAAGGGGTTTATGACCTCTCAACCGTGGACCATTGTTTCAATGTATCAAAGATATGCTGTGTTCGAATAATTTATGCAACTAAAATGGGATGGGATCATGGTTCAATGATTTTCACTCTCGTTATAATAATCCTAAACAAAAATAGACCTTTAGAAAATATAAGTTCTCATAGCTATCGTTCTAAGAACGCACTACATCAATTAACACCTGTGATTTAAAGCTCCTGATAAAATGCGATGAATGACGATCATGTTTTTACTCTCATGAGTTCAATAAAAAATAACGTGTTTAGGACAACCGTGATTGTATCCCTGGTGTTGGCAATATGACTCTGTCTGTCAAACAATGGAAATAGAGGGCTTAGTTAGAGATAAAATATAATCTTGATACCAGTGACCTAGGTGATCTCTGTAGAAGGTCAATTAAAACAATGAATTCGTGAAATTAACCTTTGAGAAAAACAATAGGTAGAACAACTTCTCTCTTAATCCTATCTTGACATTAAGACAACATCATGTAATAGCCACGCATTGATTACTACGGACATGAGGCCCTTGATGTACTTGCTATACGTGTACAAAGAATATGCTACTTGAATGTACTAGAAGTGAAGGCATGCACAATTTGAGTGCCTCTCCCATGATAATGCATGTGGTGAAAATGAGGTGAGTTTTCGAGGTGAGGTGAGGGCTTGTTGATGCCGTGACAATTACGTGGGAAGGATGTTTGGTGAACATGGAGATAATGTGCACTTAAGGAGAAAACGTTTAACTTTAATCAAATCAATCAGATGAGATTGTGATTTAGGTAGGTGTACAAGCAGGCAAGCGAAGCGAGGGGGAATTTGATTGTGGACACCGTCAATTGTTAGAATTAATGGGATACCTCCTATGTAAACGTTTTATAATGACCTGCGATCGGAAGGCAATGGCGGGCGATTGCAGAAGGCAGTTGGTGGTGTGAGCGAGTAGAATTCAGGAGCTGAAGTTCCAATGTTTGTAATCATGATTTGATTGTTTTTTTAGGAAGATATGACACCAATTCGGACACATCTGAAACAAATCATTCCAGGAGTCTTCTAGGAAATCCGTCCTAACATTTGTGCAAACATGGTGAAAGGGTGATTATTTCTGGAACTTTGTATTTTTAAGGGATATTTTTTATTGAGAAAGCCTAAAAATATTGTGACACTCGGGGAGAACATTTTACAAAAATCCCTCAAAAATGAAGAGAAAATTTCAGTATCTAACTCAAAACGCTCTCCCGAATCATCAATTGGTGTTCCTCCATAGGTTTTACACAGTGATTAAATGCATTCAAAAGCCATCGCTTGACTGTGTTTAAATGTAGCATCACGGATATGCCAATTCATTGACACTCTCACAAGCATGCTATAACATCTTTGGATATGGAGTGAATCTAGGAACAATCAGTATTGGATGGAGAGAGTGCAGGAGTTAAAAAATAAAGCTGCGACGGAGAGTGACAGGAATTACATTCTAATTTAGCAAACAATTTTTGATGATACCAATAAACGCTAATGCATATAATTCATGAATCGAGATGGCTTATCATCACCTAAGTCACATATCCTTGGATTGTACATGAAGCTACATTGAGTAACTCTTGGATCAAATTAATGTTTCCACTTTCGACAAGTATATTTCTAAATCATGTCTGCTTAAAGCTAGCTCAAAATGTTTCGCTCCTTGTCATTTTCCGTGAAACTGGAGCACGCAGGAGCGTAGGGAGCATTAGCTAGGCTGCGGCATTAATTCGCGTGGAAATTGCAAAGGATTATAGCCGGATGGCGCGGTATTTTTGAATACGTTTGCGCCGTGCCGGGTCGGCTGTCTTTGCGTGTTCCACGAAGCGTGTCAAGCCTCGGAAAACCGCGATCATTTCGGATGCACTGAATTTTGTGTGATCGTACCTGCGTGAATTTACACGTGTTGACGGAAGGGCAATTCGTGTTGGAAGAGGGGAGTTTGGTATCGGACGAGGAGTGCCGTGATGCTTTGGATCGTACATGTGCAGTCACGCAAGTGGGAATCCGTTCGTATTCCGTGACGTAGTTTCCGTGTCAGTCCTCCCCTTCCTCGAACGCCTATCCTAAACAAATTTTTCTGGACATCGTGAAAGTGACCATTGTAGTACACTGCACTCCCTAGAATAGCATTTAAGCCCATATTTTGAGAAAATTTGCCAATCAGTAATCATTTAACCTGACCGTTATTTGAACCAACATATCTTATTTCCCGATATTCTTAATGACTAGTGAAGAATTAATTCTCGATTGTTAATTTCCATTTCAAATGTCAATGCCCTAGGCAATTTTTCGCCATAAAATTTCCCAACCATAAAGTCGATTTTCCCATATTTATTCGAAAAGATCATGGATTTAATCCACTTGGTAGTGGTGCGCGTGACAATGTAAATTTTTATATATTTCATTAGCTAAGAAAAGTTTTTTTTCGTCGCTCGAAGGCTGCAAATGCTGCAAAGGCTGGATTTATGATATTTTTATTCTTATGGATATTATATTCTACACTTATGCGTACGACTGCGAACAAAATTCAATTAAAGCCATTTTCATGAAGGAATGAAAATTATTAAATTAAAGAGTCAAGGGTTTATCACGCGCTAGTAATTTCCTTGGCAGAAAAAAATTGATAAGAAGATGTTACCTCTCTCTAGTTAGGGCAAATATTAACTTTTCTGCAGGCATTTGGGAACAATAAAAACAATATTTTTTTAATCAGACAAAAAATAAAGGAATTGTATGCGCTTTGCTACATATGGATACCAAATATGTAACAACGCTATTGGAAGGATTGGGTTTGAAGCCATAAAAACCTACAAGTTTGCACGAAAGTCTAAGGACACGAGATAAAATTCAAAGTACATGAGTTTTACAATGCATGAAGGATTCTTATTTAATTCCTTCAGTGTACCTGAATATATGACGAATGGTCACCATAATCAGGATACACAATTGAACAGTTGTGTACAAAAGTTCATGCACCATTGATTACTACAGCATAAACAAATTGAAATCAACATTTATCAATGCTGACGTTATATTGATTTATTCTTTCTCGCCGTTCAATATCATTCTAACATATCCTCTTCTTGGTTGGTGTCCAAACACCCTCAGAGTCCAAAGCCTTCATTCATTGCTGATTGATTGCTGACAGGTCAATACAACTCTATTTTCATGAATTTCAGTTTGAAATGTATGACATTATTTCAGCCTGCACTTTATGTTAAGGGCAGACAACAGCGACACATTGAAGAGATTAACATTCAAATAATTATGTTCAAGAGACCTCTCTCCATTAATGATTTTTGGCTAAAGAACAGGGTGTGCCACTATTCCATCAAAATAATACATACACCTCCTCCTTTTCCTATCCAAGTTACTTTACCCTATTACCTACCTTTTTCATGGCTGATGTCCTGTCACCTCTTATAGTAGTTGTATGTTGATGTGGAAAACTTCGGTGTGCCAGCCGTGGAGGACTTGGGGTAAAGGGGCGTTGAGAGTTTTGAGGCCGAGGTGACGAGGTAACGCTTCCGGAGTCCCGCACAAAGTTTTAGGATCTGGGTCGCGTCGACTAATTAGTTTGCGATGGGCGAGTTCGTGAGAGATAGGGGTGTGTCCTCGTACCCAACCTTCCCGCTGCTGGCCCTCTTAGTCAACCCTGAACATCTAAGCCCTGGTTTTGTCCGACTTCATGATTCATAAGGAATTGCTGAGGGTATGCGTTGATTCTGCATTGCAGGGTAGAGAAATGGAAACCATTTTCCTCTCACTAGCGTGTCTGACCAGAGAACCGTATGAAAATTCCTCTTGTGAGGGCATCTCTCTGATATTAGAGTTGACCATGATGATTTATGATTTGGGCAGGAAAGTCAATTCAGGGGTCGTTACGCCCCGTTTCGTACTTGTAAAATTCTAACGAATATTTCTAGAATAGTTTCGTATTGATCTAAAAAACTTTTAAAATTCAACATACATACAATATTAGTCTCATTTTATAAAAAGCACAATAGCAGCTGATTTGTAAATTCTTTTTGAACTGGCAACTCCCAGCTTTTATTCCTCATGTAAATGGATGTAAACTCACTAAGTGTTACGTGCTACGTGTATTTGCACTAAAGTTCTTTCTAAGTGAATTATATAGATGATATTTTGATTGAGATGTTATTAAAAAAAATATGAATACACTTTTCTGATACTTAAGGACATTTGAAATTATACCATAGGTGTATTAGCCTAGCTAATGATTTCAAAACTCAAGGTGCGACGGAACTGAATGGGAATTCGTCGTCACGATTGAATTGATATAGGCAGGTAGACGAATTTGAACAAAATAAAATAAGAACAGCCTTAGAATGGGATTCACTTCCAACAGGAACATCTATATTACAAAGATATATTACAAATCAAAAAACTCCGAAGGCTAGGTACCGTGAAGTCTTGGTATAGTCATGCCTTCAGTAGAAACTCCCCGATGTGGTCTTGCGGCCGGAGGTGATGGAAAGAGAGCTCTTTGCTCACGACCATGTCGGAGGCAGCCAGGAGGGGAAACAGCCGCTGAGTGGAGAAGTGAGGGGAGTAAAGGTGCATTTTCCCTGGAGCGACTCTTGCGATAGTAGCTGAGCGACAGTAGCTCAGCACTGGTAAGCGTTGTTTCAAATGGGACCATTGTCCTTGACGCGACTGCGACTGGCGCGGCTAGCGATTGAAGTTGGCGACAGTAGCGAGTCTGGTCTGAGGGCAGGCTCAGTCGCAGTCGCGGAGCGATTGGTGTCGAGTGCGCACGTATTTCAAGGTATTTCAAAAACAACTTCTTCTGCCTCGAACTCATGGTACCACTTCACTCGCAAGTCAGCAAGCAAATGAACCAGAATCGCTCTAGAACAATCGCTTCAGAGACAATGACGTGGTTAGCTACTATCGCTGAGCTACTGTCGCTCAGCTACTATCGCTGAGCTACTGTCGCTCAGCTACTATCGCTCAGCTACTATCGCAAGAGTCGCTCCAGGGACATTGCACCTTAAGGGAGGTGGTGGCCAACTATATGTATGGTGCAAGAATATAGAAATTAAAGGACTGGAAACTGCTGACTATTTTCGTCACCCTTTTTGTCCGCATCGGCCAAACTCCACCAACAGATGGCAGTGAACTACTCGCCCTAGTCCAGTCAATAAACGCCCAAAAGAGTTGTAAACCACATGGAAGAAGACAAAGACGAAACTTCAGGGTTGTTTTGGAGCATATTGGAGGTAAACATACTTAATGTCCCCGCGCCAACTAGTCGAGCCCCCCAAACGGGGGGGCGCAGAAGGTACCTTTTTTGGTTTTCGGTTAAGGCTCGAAAAAAGTGCGTCGTGGCGAAAAAGTTACTCTTTTGAAAATTAGAGCTGACAAAATTTCATATAAGATGATTTTTCATCTATCACTCAAAGTTATGGAGATATTTGCTATCTAAAATTACAAATACTTTGCATAGTGCCTAATCTCATGTTATTTGAAAAACTTTTCCTTTTAGCACCTCAGATTTTAGTTATACAGGACAGTTTTGGGATGTACAGTTGTAGATAATGTAAATACCTTTAACATGAGATGTTATTTAATATTTTATCTTTAATTAGTCAAAAGTTACAGTAATTTTAATATTTCAGGGAAATTCCGGTATTTCCGAAGAAACTTGCATATCGCTCTTTCCCGATTTGCCAGGTTTTAATATTATTTTTATGTCTGTATATTCTGTAAAAATAAATAAATGGTGAGTCGAAATTTTGCCAGCTTTCATTTTTAAAGGAGTAACTTTTTCGTCACAACGCACCGTTTTTGAGATATAACCGACAAACCAAAAAAAGGGACCTTCTGTGCTCACCTCTTTGGCGCGGGGACCTTTAGTATGTTTACCTACTATATATCCAGAGAAGATCCCTGAAGTTTCGTCTCTGTCCTCTTCCATGTAGTCTACAATCCCTTCATTGACTGGACTATATTAGTAGCCTTTATTTACGTTGGAGAGCGCGGTGACATAAGGATATTTTGGTGATCTTCAGTGCCTTAATAGTAATTCAAGCTTTTTGAGGTATTTTTAAGATTGCCTAAATGTTGAAAATTATGCCTGTTCATCGTTGTATTGCACCAGGTTGTACCTCGGGGTAAAACAGCAACACGGAAAAGGTGCACGTCTTCCTGGTGCCATGTGACCACGAAACTTTGAAGAAGTGGGCCAATGCAATTCCGCAAAAAAAGTTTGCAGTAAAACTTGGGCAAAGGAATACAATGGATAATTAATGAATTATAAATTGATACAATCAGTCTCCTCAAATTGAGCTCAACAAATCAGCTATCTTTGATCTTCTCTTGAGTTTTCTTTAAGGATGGGCTACGTTTCTCTCCTTCAGTGAGAAAATTATGATACTGCCACAGGAAGAACAGGAGATAATAAATTTACACCTGCCTATTTATAGAAATGATTCATTCCATGATACTTAAACAGTGAATCCTTCACATTGAATGTTTCCTCCAAGAATGAGTGATATTCATGAACTTAGAAAGTAAAGGACTGGAAACTCCTGAAATGTTCCGATTTATTCCGATTTTTATTATCTAACTGGGGCCCCACTCCACGATCGCTCCAGGGACCTCAAAATCCTAAGTACGTTTGCATACGTTTATGTACACACTTAGGGATAAAGCTCTCAAACATGGTACTTAAAGGAACACCAAAAGACAGCATGCCAAGTTAAAAAATTTGGAGGCTGTTAAAGAAAGCGCCTTGAGAAGGAAAATGGCAAAATTATCGAAAACGTAATGTTAAGTCATTAAATATACTCTCTATCCATTTTTTCCTTTTTGTTTACCTACCTGCCCAAACATCACATTTTAGCCTCTTTAAGATGAAATGCAGTCCCAACCAGGTATTAAAAATTGATAATTTCGGATTTTCGCGTGTTATAACAAAATTTGACCGTTTACACATTTCGTAGAGATTTGGAAAATTATTTCTAGGAACTTGGGTTTTTTCGGCAAACAATATATGCGCCCCTGCGATTCTATTTTTAAAAGACTTAGTTGAAAATAGATATAGGGTTGGCAATGTATTTAGGACAAATACATTTCTGTGTATCCAAGCAGAATAAATCGCTCTTCAATGATCAATTAAGAATGTCTTCAGTGCGATGAAGTTATTTTGGTTTGTCCTGAAGGCAAACACCAATTCTTCGGATTTTATAATTTGGCAGTTTAAGTCGTGGAAGTTCATCCAAATAGGATGAAGATTTATATGGTTTCTGCTCCTTCATTTTTGACAGTTACGAAAAGGGTGGCAGAATTTAGACGTGGCCGAACTTCTCTTGAATATGAGCCATGTGAAGGACGTCCCAATTCTGTAACCACAAATGAAAACATCCAGAAAGTGCACAATATGATATTGGACGATCACCGATTAAAGGTGTATGAAATAGCTGATGTCATAGGTATATCAGATGAAATAGTACAGCACATTTTTCATGAAGAATTAAATATGAAAAAGCTTTGTGCATGTTGTGTGCCGCATTTGTTAAATGATAACTAAAAGCAAGTGCGTAAACAAATTTCTCAGCAATGTTTGGACCGTTTTCAAAGAATCGAACTGATTTTGGGCGCGGATTTGTTACTTTCAATGAGATGTAGGTCCACCACTACACGCCAGAAACTAAATAGCCATCTAAGCAGTGGGTGGAAGCCGGCGGACCAGCCCCAAAAAAGGACAAGTCGATTTTATCTGCCGTGATGGCCAGTGTTTTCTGGGATGCAAAAGGAATTCTTCTTATTGATTACCTTACAAATGATAGAACAATAAATGGCAAATACTATGTAAGTTTTCTTGACCAGCTGGATTAGAAAACACGTGAAAATAGGTCTAGGTTGCAAAAGAAGAAAATCATCTATCACCAGGACAATGCACCTGCCCAAAAAGTTGATTTGGCAATGGGAAAACGGAAGGATTTGATGTACAAATTATTGGGAAATTCATCCTTTTCACCAGATTTGGCACCTTCTGACTTCCACCTATTCCCACATTTAAAAAAATTTGTGGCTGAAATTTTTTTTGAGTCAAATGAAGATGTTATGGCAGCCGCAGATGGTTATTTTGCAGACCTTACAGAATCGCACTTCCGTCACGGAATCGACTCATTTGAAAAACGTTGAACAAAGTGAATTGACACAAGGACTATGTAGAAAAATAAATGCATTTTTTACATAAAAATTACAGTTTTTCATTGCCAGGCCGAGAACTTTTTACCTCGCCCTCTTATGCGTGCATTTATTTAACTACATAGGAAAAGGATGTCATAACAAAAATAAACACATGCTTTGTCTTATCTATCTTTGTTTTATCTATCAAATATTTAAGGGGCTCAAAAACTCTGTTTTTTAATTCATATTTGAAACGTCTATTCAACTCTAATAACATTTATCTAATTTTACCTTTTACTTAGGGAGTACTATGACCTAAATCAGGAAATTCGGTACCTCATACAGTGAAATAAAACAGTAATCGCAGCTCCAAATTTTCAGGAATTTGCAACTATAATTCATAAATTACTCCTAGTATCAAGAAAAGTAATATTCTCCCCATATTTATTCATATGACTTGGCCATTTAGTGAGAAAATAATTTTGTAAATCTCTTGTCAAGTTTTCAGGGAATGGAAAATGGAAAAGGGAAAATGGAAGGGACATGAACTCTTGTAGTCCACTTTTTATTATCCGTAATATACCATCCCCGTAATATACCATGAGCCCAAATTTTTGAAGCGTCATCAAAGATTTTTAGAAAGCCAAAAGCCAATATTTATGTATGGCACGATAAATAATTAGGAGTTCAAAAGCCTTATTGACAAAAACAAGGACAACTTCAAATCATTCAATTAAGTACGGAAAAATATTTAAAAATACTATCAACTTTCCAAAATACGGATAAGATACTTTAGCATAGTTGCTTTTTTATAATTTTTAACGAAAATAAGACAGTTACTATCGTCACAGAAGTCACGTTTTATATTTTCCTCTACACTAATTTAATGGAAATATATAAAAAGTATCTTGAGTACCTGCATATTAAATTATTGAGTAAACACTTCTCTTATAATCTGTATTTGCTTTACAATATACTCTTGACAACTATGCAATCCTTTCAAAACTAACTGCTCAATAAATAATAGCATGGTATGAAAATATTCACGCTGGTTTTCATTAAAGTATTTCTGCCCTAGTTTCAACTTATTGTATACGATGAGGGCTGCCACAGCACGGATAAAGGTTTCACAAAAAGAATATCGCTGGCTATTTTTGCAAAAGATATACATTGGATGAGAATGTTCAAGTCGGAGAAGAGTATAACGGGAGCTGGTTCAAAACCTCTTCTCGATCATGCTTGAAGACTCGATAGCCGTCCTGAATAATTCGCTATGCCATTGCAAAAATATGAAAATATCCTTACCAAACGAGTTGGAAGAATATTTGCGTAAAAAGACTGAATAAACAAAAGCTTGACTTTGATGAAGAGTAGTAGAAGAGAGGCCTTGTATGGATGGTAAATAATTAGCAGAAACAATCGAAAGAAATACACTTGGTGGACTAGCAAAGCTGTATATACATAAATGTACAGTATGAGACTTCTTGTAATGATTTGGCTCAAGTATAACATGACGGTGGAAGGGAGAACGTTTAACAAAAAAACATAGAAGACCTAATATCTAATAGCTTCCATGCTGATACTGGCGAAAATTGGAGCAGCTATGATCAGCAGGCATGATTAAGTTGTCATAATATCTGCAGAGATTTTTTCAGTACGCTAATAAGCATCTAGGTAAATTAAAAAAAAATAGTTTTGCAGTCAAAATGTGTTAATATATAATCCACTTACTCCTTACAATATTAATTAACACTTTGTAGACAATTATAGAATTGTAGAAGGTACAGAATGCGTAAAGACATGATGCAAGAAGTTTAAAAAGTATTGCTGGTAATTATAGACAAAGCTTTCCTTGCCATAGATTTACATTTGCCTGTTGAATGTCTTTCAGTTGCTTCAACATCTCTAGATCATCATTTGAATTTTTAGAATCCACTTCATAGGTATGAAATATTTCTTCCTGAATAATCCTTAAAACTCACGATCTATTTCTATTTAATTTGAAATTTTGTCTAGTGCATAATATGTGAATGCAAAAGGTGTACATATGTCTAGTTTCAACTCATTAGATTTAAAAACCCCGTTAATGTTCCTTCACATTTAAGCTTACACAAAAACCCTTACGTTTTTTATGCTGCTAAGCAAAGGATTTCACGAGAGCTTTGCATGTCAAATTCCTTGCATAGGTTTTCATCCTTACGGGTAGCCATTGAAAGTGTTAAGGCAGCTAGGGTTTTTGGACACGCATCTTCAGTGGGGTGATTGATAGTCACGGGGCTTTTTCGAGCCAGCGATAGACTTAAACATCAGACGTTAAAGTTACATCCGGTTAAAGTCCCTTCATCTCTCTTTATGTCATTCTTTCTCTTTCACTCGCCTGCTATTTCGGCAATTTCTCTGGAGAGGAAGGCACAAAATATGTTTTGTGAAAGGAAATGGAACGATATTGTTTTGACGTGACAAGCGGGAATGCTTGGTTGAGAGGGAAGGAGCTCACACGGTCGACGGGAAAACGGAATGGGATATAATATAGGGCGAGTGGGTAGGGAGATGGGACAGGGCTGGGTGAGTTCGGCCGGCAAAGGGGTAGGTGGTTGCCGGAGAAGGGGTGAAAAGGGGGGACGGAGGAAGTTGACTTTTTTTTTAGAGAGAAAGGCAATCGAACGGGAATGTTTGCACGACGGCTGAGCAAGAAGGGAAATGGGGCAACAGCTGGACCCGTGCCTCGCCCATCTCGGACAAAGATCGTATTGGCACGGACCGGATCAAAATGACGCCTCGATAATTTCACAGCAATAAAAGTGCGCCGTAATTGGGAAGATTAATAACGCGTGCAATTTCCTACGATAGACATGTAATGACAAACTCTCTCGAGCTAATAGCTTTGGAGTTCCGATAAATATAGCTTCAGGTAGATCCAATGAGTATTTTGGGGGCTTTTGAGAAATAGGCATGCACAATTTAAGCTTGTGTTTGGAGAGGTATGTCAAGGCTTTTAATTTGCATGGAGAGAATAGAAGGAAGTGAAATTGGAAATAATTTTGAGTTTTAGCTGCCCCAAACTTAAATGCATGAAGAATAAGGTAAAATTATTCGTCATTGACCAGTGTCTTAAGACCAGCGCCATGTTTATGCCCGAGAAAGGATTCGAACTTATCACAATTAGGGTGCAATTATAGAGTATTATCTACCGTAGTACAGCAATCTACAGGAAGTTCAAAGGAGGACAAAATGTTTACCAGTGAATGCATGGACAGTAAACAGTGCGCCGGAGGGATTGATTAAAACTATTTAGGGTAAGGATAGAGGAAGGAAAAGAACTGAAGTTTCGGAAGGCTAATATGGACGTAGAAGTGGTTTTATAAACTGAGAAGTGGTTTAGAGGCAACTGAGTGTTATATGGATTAAAATACAGCTGATGAACTGGCTTTGCATGGAGGTATCCAGTAGAACTGTTGGAGTGGTAGACATGGGTGTTTTGGCAATCCAACTGCTGAGTTTGTATTGCAGTCTTCCTTAAGATCTTAAGGTACATATTTTAACCAATATGTTTCTCTAGTAATTTTAAAGATCATAGTCGGAGTTTATTTCTATATTCATGCAGTTGTTTGAAGCATGAAGTATATATAGTAATATATATGAAACAAAAACTTTGTTTTTGCGACTACAGTTCTCATTTATTGATTTAATATACTCATTAGAGGCTTTAAATTGGCTTATTTCTTTCACAACGTAATCTCAAAACGCAACCAAAGGCTTATTTTTAGATTTCATGAACAGTGTTTCGGTGAATAAATATTTATTTGGAATTATAATTAAAAAAACACGCACCATACTTCGTTACATTTCCGACGCGATCTTTGTATTGGATTTTCCTCTTTTCTTAACAATATCTCTATGGACCTCTCAGCCGTACTAAAATCACATGAGAAACAGATCGTTACACTGAAAAATATCTCATAAAGTAGTTTCATAAGTGACTGATATTGTGACATCATTAGAAAGTTGAAATTTGCATGTTACGAGGCCTTGTTTTATATTTTATGCGTAGTGATGTATGCTAAAAGCTACATAAACCTATAAAAAACACAGGAATCATCCTAGAGATGGGATTTGAAACCTCAAACGTTTAGTTGTGTGAATAGCATGTTATGTTTCTGACCACCTTGGTTAGTATATTTTTATATTGCCTATGATATCACAAATTTGTATGAAAGTCAATTCCCTTTTGCCTGGGGACTAATTCCAAACTATACAGAACACCAATGCCATGTGCGGTACGCATTTTTTCTCATCCCAAGAGCTATTCATAGAAACAACCAATATTGATAAAAACATATGATGTTGATCGAAGAAAGGAGTGCAGTGAACCCACACTCCTCATCTCACGTTTCAGAGCTTAATTCATTTCGCTCAAACCCGCACGCCGTGCCGTTCAGATACTGAAGCCCGTGAGAATGAGAGACAATGGAAGAGGATATGGAGAAAATCCGGATTGCGTGAAAGTTGCGTCCATTGGTGGGGGTTTTTAGCGGAGAAAATGGTGTGGCCTGGGAGGGTGAGAAGAGATTGCAGTCGTGAACAGGACGGAATCGGCAAAGCGAACGAAACATTCGAGGCGAGGGCATGATCGGAGATTGGAGTTTGCCCGCGCAAAAAAAATACAGGACGGGAAATGGAGCCAACGCCATGGTGTTCGGGAGGGGGGAAGAGGGCGAAGAGGGCTTTGTCGCCGAGTGTTAAATGGGTAGAAGGAGGCTAGAGAGAGATTGGGGGTAGGAAGGATGGAGGAAACCTTTGCGTACCCCGTACAGACAGTTGTAATGGATATCTGGTTCTAATTTACGGTCAAACCCCGCGCTCAGACTCTGGTTTTGGGTGTATCCTCTAAACCCTTCCCTCACTCCTCGGCGGCTGCGACTCACCGCACTGTGTTGGTGGAATACCCGCGATCCCTTCCCAACCGGCATCGGCAAAACCCAAATCCTCCCCCCCCCCCCACCGCCCGTGCTCGCTGCTCCAATCTCCCGCTTGCTCGCCCCTCGAGGTAAATAAATACTCCTTTCCACCACGCCTCAGTCCACCTCCCGTTAAGAATAACCCTTTACCCACACTTCCCTCTTTGCAATAGGTTCCTCAATCTCTTCCCCCCCCCAAATCTCATTCATCCAACTTCTCCCTCCAATCCCCTATTCAGAACCCAAAACCCTTGTTTCCGCGTCCTCGCAAACCTAAATCTCCCGTGTTTTGTTTTTTCTTTATTGTGTTATTTTTTTGTTTTAACCGGGGAGTGAACAACCAACCCCTTTCGCCATTCACCCCCGGAACCAGGGTAACCAAACTCAAAAACCCCTTTCCTTCCCCGTTTCAATTCCTTTTATTCCGCCACCTTCACACACTAATACGGCCTCAAAAGCCCCATCGACCAAACGTTTCAACGCCTCTACCTATCTTCACGCACGAGTGCCGGATATTTTTTCCCCCGCCACCTCCGCCGCCACTTACCGTTATAAACCATCACCTCCCACGCCTTGCAGGCCCCTGTCCCCACCTTCTACCACCTCCAAACCCCATTCAGAGGCCCTTTTTCTCTCATCCTTTCACACCTTCCCTCCCTCACTATCGTTGACCTCCGCACCTCCCCAATGGGCTGCTGAAAATAAAAATTAACTCCCGAAAATCCTTTTCGTAATCTCCTCCTTGTTCCCTCCTCGAGGCTCCAAATGAGGTTCAATCCCCCTTCCCCATTCCTGCAGCCACAAACGTACTTTCGCCCCTTCTTCGCACCCGCTTAACACTTTAATTCGCACGCCCACCGTGCTCACAAGTGTACGGGCAGTCGGACGCATTGCCACGTGGGAAAATTGCTCTCCTCACACCCCGAACTCTTTCAGTTCTGTGCCGCTGTTCACTGCTTTTTCTCCTCTCTCCTCCGGCTTCTCCCACTCCCCAGCTTGCCATTATCGTTCTCTGTCCTCGCCCAATCTCTCTTTCCTCCTCTTAAACTCTCTCCCAGTAACTCTTACACTACGCTTTCCAAAGTGTTTTAACTATCCCGTTTTTTATCTGAATTCATTGCTCTTCTACCTGATGTCCCGTTTCATCCTCTTCTCATAGCGATCCGTAGTAAGTAACTGTACACTGCTATTGTTGTATCAAGCATTACATTAACAGCCATCAACATCTGATACTACTAGATATTGTTAAGGCTCCTAAGGCGCTCATTGATGAGTTGCATTCTGTGTGCGCTACATTATATAATTTCTAGATGATTCCTCTTTATGAACTATTTTTAATAATTAAATACCTAAATATATTTTTCTTCTATATATATATATATATATGTTATATAATATTTTATTTCTTTTTCTTTTTATAAATATATTACTATTATTATTTTTGGTTCTTTAATTTTTAAGTACCGATTTATTTATATTCTTTTTGAAAGATCTTTAATTCCAAAATTTTTTTATTAAATACATAAATATATTTTTTCTTCGAAAGGTATAGGCGAATAAATTTGAAAGATATATTTTCTCATTGCCGACGTTTTTCATGTGTATGCATGCTTCTTCAGGGCTCAGATAGAGTTCCTTCAAAATTATTTGTTGATTGTAATAGCAACGAATATATCACCATATCTTTATAAAATTTATTGAGCTATATCTCCCTAGTAAAAATATACCTATGTACTGAATTATTAAATTTCCTTATTTGAGGTACTCAAATGTTCCAAAAAAATACGCTCTTAGAAAAAATTACGGCATTTTAAAATGTAAATGACTTTGTCTCCATCTAACTCACTTTGCTCTCCGAACTCCATACCCTCCACTCCAAAATCCACCACCTTACCACCGATCTACCGTATTTTTAAAGGAATAGGCAGATCGCAGGGCATAAATGCGTATTCATGACAGCGTTACAGAGTCAGACAGTGATGAGCGTAACTATATATAGGATATCATCAAAGGAGTATTGCAAATGATGGAAAATGAGTATTGCCTCGAAGATCCATCTTTGTTACCAGACCAGATTTCCTCTTCAAGTTTCTTATGCTTTTATGATAGAAAATGTGTTTCTCATGCCTAACCTTCTACCCCAGTGGTACTATTATTTCACTTTCTATGCTCAATGAAATATTACTTCATATCGCCGAAACTCAAGTAGCCTTCCTTACCCTCTATGTACTTTTTATAACTTAAGGTATCGTGAGCGAGATATCACATGCCCTAAAATTTGATGAATTTGATCTCACTTTAAAGAAAAACTCTAAAACTTCCAGTTATGTTAAAATATATAGCGCTTTTCGGACTAATTTTCGAGAAATTTGCCGAAAAATAAAAGCTGTTTTGCATGGGATTGATTACGGCTGTGCGCTCCAGAGAGAGAATAATGAAAAAAAATTAGGAATTTCTGACGCCTAGATTTCGTCGAAAAACTAACGGTTCTTCTTTCAAGTATTCTACCAGCTGATTGGTAGGTTCTTGGACAGTCCCCATTCTGCATCCCAACCTCATAAACATTATCTCGCTTTCCCTCCTAATGGCCCGTTATTAGATCCCTCTTCAATTCTTCATATCTTCTACATCCTCTTATTTCGTCCAGAATTCCTATCCTCTTCCTTCCTCTTCCACGCTTCCTCAGTGTTCTCCCCTCTATCACTCTCTTCAACATTCCCTCTCCTCTCAAAACCTCCTCCATCCATTTCTTCTGCCTTCTCCAAACCTCTGCCACAAGCTTCCTCTCCTCTCCGACCATATCCTATACCTCCTCGTTCGTCTTTCTCGCCATCCAGCTAACCTTCTCCATCCTTCTCCAAACCCACATCTCAAACGCCTCTAGTCTACATACATCCTCCCTTCGCAATTACCAAGTTTCAGACCCATACAGCGCCACGCTCTATATTAAAGTTTTCACCAGCCTCTTCTTTACATCTCTTCTCAGACCCCCCTCATCAATTCCCTTCTCTTCGAAAATGCTTCTTTAGCTAGCGCAATTCTGCATCTGATGTCCTTACCACTAAACCCATTCTCCTCCAAAATACTACCCAGATACGTAAACTGCTCGACCTTCTCTATCTTCTGCCCTCCCACCCTTATATTCAGCCCCGCCTTCATATTTCTAGAAAATCTCATTACTTTCGTTTTCTTGTTATTGATCTTCATCCCATACTTTTTGCACTGAACCTCTGATGAATTCACCATTGACTACAACCCCTTGGCCGACTGACTAACCAATGCTTGATCATCTGCAAATCACACTGATTATATCAGCTCCCCTCCTATCTTTATTCCTACCTCTTCCTCCTCCATGCCTCCCTCACCATTTCTTCTGAATACACGTTAAAAAGCAACGGCGATAGCGGGCACCCTTGTAGAACTCCCCGTCCTATCGTGGCCCATCCCGATTCTCCATTGGCTACCCTAACCTGCGCCGTATGGTTCATATACAAATTCCGAATCAGACGCCTGTCCCTCCAATCGACCCCTAATTTCTTCAGCAATCCCATTAATTTCGTCCATTCCACCCGATCAAACGCCTTCTCGAAGTCTACGAAGCATGCAAAAACATCCTGCCCATACTCTAGGTTTCCTTCTACTAGCGTCCTCATCACCGCTATAGCGTCTCGCGTTCCCGTCCCTCTCCTAAACCCGAACTGGTCGTCACCCAGGTATTCATTTGCCTTCTTCTCCAGCCTTCTGTTTATAATTCTCAGAACTACTTTGGCCACGTGAGATATTAATCTTATTGTCCTATAGTCTTCGCTTGTTTTTGCCTTACTCTTCTTTGGTATACATCTACATCTAGTATAGGAATTAGTATAGGAATAGAATTAGTATAGGTATAGGAATTAGTACAGTCTTCGCGAAGTCTTCCAGCCACACTCCATCCTCATAAATCCTACGAATAAGCGCAAAAAGGTTTCCTCTCCCGTTGTTCCCCATGCTCTTTAAAAACTCTGCAGGTATGTCATCTATTCCCACCACCTTATTCCCTTGCATGTCTCGTAGAGCTCTTTCGATTTCGGTATCTAGAATACTTGGTCCGATGCCATCTCTGTCGATATTTTCTTCCCTTTCTATATCTAACCTATTGAGCCTTATGTCTTTACCATACAGATTTCAACATACTCCTTCCACCTCTCCTAGATCTCTTTCGGTTCTACAATTACCTTTCCCGTCTCGTCTGATATCGTCGTTTTCCCTTCCTTCCCCTTCCCTTATTACCACCTGTCAGTTCCTTTACTTTCCTATATAATGCATCTACTCTTCCCTCTTTTTGGTATATCTGTAACGCGTCGATCTCTTCTCTCCACCATGCCTCTCTTGCTTTCTTTGTTTCTCTTGTAAGCCTCTTATTAAATTATCGATATTTTCTCTTACCTAGCTCTGAGTTTACGCTCTTCCATTTCCTTCTCTCCTCCATCTCCCTGATCATCTCCTTCGTGATCCACGGTTTTCTAATTTTAGTTGCACTCACTACGCTTACCGTTGCTTTCGCCGCTTCTACAATTCCATTTTTCAAACTTCCCCATTCATCTTCCACTGATCTAGCTCCGTGTTCCTCACCCATTATCTCATCTACCTTCTCTCGATACTTCTTGTTCATTGCCCCAGTTAATGCCTCCGTATTCCACTTTCGTACCCTCCTTCCCATTCTTATTTTTTTCAGTTTTAACCGAAATTTCATGACTAATAAGTTGTGGTCTGTGTCTGCATCAGCTCCTGGATAAGTATGCGAGTTTTTAACACTATTACTGTATCTGTGATGAACCATTATATAATCTATCTGGGACCTATCTGTCTCCCGGCTTCTTCCTAGTGTACCTACGTCGAGGAAGATGTCTGATCCATGTATTTGTAATTACTAGGTTATTTGTACGGAAAAACTCCACAGCTTTCTCGCCCCGGTCGTTTCTCCTTCCTAGCCCGTAATCGCCCACCTCCTTCCTATCTCTTCCTTCGCCCACCACCGCGTTCCAATCCCCCATTACTACCAACTGCTTACTCCCAGGTGTACCCTACCATTGATTTCCTCTAGCTGATCGTATACCCCATCGATCTCTTCCTCTCTATGATTAGAGTTAGGCATATAATCCTGGATTATAACTCAATTCGTTGGATCTGTCTTTAGTTCCACGGCTATAATCCTATCACTCACCTGTTCTGCATACACTACCTTTCTACCTAGTTTCCTATGCATTACGAATGAACTCCGCGCTGACTTTCATTCCCTCCACTATGAATTACTCTATAATCGTCGCTCCAGTAATCCCCGTCATCCTTCCATCTTACTTCACCCATACCCATGATGTCTACACCCACCCTCTCCATTTCTTGCTTTATATTCTCTAGCTTCCCCGCCCTCAGCATTGTCCTAACATTCCACGTGCCTATTCTGATTGTTTTGTTCCTCCTCTTTATCTTCTTTTCCTCTGCTGCTGCTACGTCTGAGTAAGGATTTCGTGTGATGACGACCGCAGGGGCCTTGCTCCCACCGCTGCCGGGCACGACACCCGGCCCTCTGGGCCGAGTCCCGTAGTTTCCAGGATTTATTATCAATTGAGGTCCATAATTTCAAGGTTTTTGTTTTAATTGAGATAGTATTCCGTGGCCTATCCCAATTGTGTTTTTTACGTGACACCATCACTTCAGAGGCCGCCCCACTGGGGTCAGACGCCTTTTGTAGCCGCCTCACTGAGGTACAGACGCTGCGCGGACTACCATTCGTCTGTCTCGTAACCTTCGACCAATCTGGCATGGGTGACCCTACTAGGAGCAATTCTCCCGCCAGTGCAGCTCTAGGGGTCATCGGAGCACGCAAGCCCTTCCACCACAACAAGGTTGTAGTCCAAGAGATATGTAGATTTTATATTTTCTTAACTATTTATAAAAAATAATAAATTACTCACCGCATTCATTGTTACAATATCGCAAAAATATATGTCCTAAAGGCGTATTCACCGTACGGCTTGAAAAAATGTGTGAAGTTAGAGACTTATGTAGACATTTAATTCATGACTGAGAACTTGTGTCATGTTTAAGTATATTTTTGTTCCATAAAATATTACATTATTTGCTTCATACTTGTTACAAGCGCTGAAATAGAAACAGTTTGAATATGGTCACCATTATGACTAGGAAATTATTTCGTTCAAACTTCCTTGAATAACTAATGGCTTCTTCTTTAGCATTGTACTATTTTTATAGTGAGCGAGACTTCCTACTACGTTATACAGCTTCTTTCACCATTCTATTTAATGCCTTACCTATTTTCCTTTTCACAGTCTGTATGTCTACCTCTCATATTCTTTTTCTCTCCGCCATTCAACTGAGACGCTATTATCACGTTTCCTTTGTTTACTCCGATGAACGTCTTTCTTCCATAGTAACGTCTCTTGTGCCTTTAACCCTCTTCGGAGATCTCTCCTAACCTTTTTTTCCTCCAGTGTACCTTTCTACAGCTCTCTCTTTCTCTCCTTTTAGTTAATAATGCTCTTTCAAGTCCCCTTTGCCCGTTTTTTCTTTGGATTGGGCCGTACGATGTTGGCCTTTTTCTCCTCAGCAGCGAGCAGCCACTGGAGTACCAAAAGGAGTATTTTTTCAAGATAATGAATATTCTTTCATCAATATTAAAATTATTTCTAATAAGAATAAATTTTTGTTGTTTTTAGTGGATGTAAATATTAATATTATAATTGATGGAAATGATGTTCGTTCTAGCAAAATCATTTCCTTGCCAATTATATTATCGAAACAGAAAAAATAGTGTTACAACTGGATTGATTGCATTTGGTGGGCGAATCCATTTTTTCTCCTCAGCATATTGAAAATGAGCTTTGTCTCCACTTCATTGTATGCTCCAAATAAAAACCAGCCAGATATACTTTATTTTGCCAGGCGTAACTTTGTGGTACTCCATTTCTAGGTAAAAGAGACATTTTGAACGTAATTGGACGACCAAGGTTTCGACTTACTTAGTCATTACCACGGCAGTTTGTGCGAAATTCTGGACGAGTATATATATATACACAAACACATATATATGTATGTATATATATATAAATTATATAATGTAGAAGGAAGCAGTTGGGGAGAGGGAAAAAAGAATTGAAACATTGCAGCAGTAGTTGAAGGATTTCTTGTGAAGCGAGGCGTGTGTCGCAACGGGAAGAGAAGCAGATTGGGAAGGATTCTTTCAGTTACGACGGTGATTATTAATACGCATGTTGAGGGAAGTTGAGGAATTACCAATATAAAAAGCTAAGCAGAGTTTACATTGTAAGTGGTAGACCACATTGCTGGTGATGCATGAGGAGGGAGGAGGGTGAGGGAGAGAGGAGATGGAGGCTTTGGGAGGAGGGGGCGGGGTAAATATAGGACATAGTTTGCATCTAGCACGATTACAGGGGGAGGGAGTGGCTTTGGAAGCAACAGGGGTTTTTGGATTGGGACATGGTGGATTTTAAAATATCGGACAAGTTGGCCGGCCCACTTTAGGTGATTGAGGGGGGCTTAGAGAAAATTTTGGCGGTGGAAACGTGGTTTTTAAGGATGGGATAGAGGTCTTTCGAGATGGAATTAAGGGACTGTACACATAGGAAATAGGTGGTACAAATGGGAAGGATGTGGGAGTCTTTGGTGGGAGGAGGTTTGGTGGAGCCGGAATTTTTCTGAATGTTTTGATGAAGGAGGGATTCTGGGTAACCGCGCTTAAGAAGGGAGTGATGAAAGTTGGTGAGGAATTTGTCGAGGGAATCTGGGTTGCTACAAATACGATGGCCACCGATAGATAGGGAGTAGGGGAGGGAGCATTTGGTATGGGAGGAGTGGCAGCTGCTGTAGTGAAGGTATTGCAGCTTATTAGAGAAAAGGATGAAAGGGGGAAGATTAACAATGCGGAAGGGCTAAGAAGAAGGAATTGGTGAAACGGTGGAATAAAATACGCGTAAACAAGTTAGAAAAGGTGAGTGATTGTAATTAAAACTACAAATCATCAGGGGTCATGAGGAAGGTAGTAGAAGGGGAAGGTGCAGCGAAAGAAGAGGTAAGTGAAATGAGGAAACAACGTCACTGGGAGTTTTCCTGTTTTTTTCCGGATGAGGATAGTATTTGAAGTCCATTTGGGGGCTTTTCCTTTGCACGTGGATAACTTCAGGGATAAAATTACTCCGATGGTTTTCATCGATAATGTGTTTTGCGAAAGCTGAACTGAAGTCCACGTTGAGGAATAATTTTTTGTTCTCATGGGCCATTTATCTATTTAGCAGGCTGTTTGACCTATGAATGAAGATGAGCAATTGGAGGTGTTATACCGAAGTTTATAGACTCCATTTCTTTTTTTGAAATGGTATTTTGATTCAGAATTAAAAAGGATTCTTCCAAGGGAACGAGTTGGAAAAGGGAAGGTATTGAAACTACCTTGATTTTGTGTGTTGGAAAGACCTATATAGGGACCAGCGAAGGAAATGTTGTTCCACCGGCTATGGGTATCACTCGAAGGAGAAATCATTATTATGAGTTTTGGGAAATCTATTCACTTATTGCGCAAAATCTTTTCAATTACGTGATCACCGTAGCCATTCCAATGGGCTATGTGCTTTATTGTGCGAAGTTTATTTTCATAGCTGGTTTTGTCCATCGAAATGGCTAAGAGATGGTGGGACATTGAGTAAAAGTCTGAGAGTTTTGGTGTATGATGGTGACATGAGTCATTAGGAATTACGGCAACTGTATACGTGGGTTTTCTCAAAATGCTAAATATATGTGATCTGCTCTTAATATTTGATATCAAATCTGAAAATTTAAAAATAATGCCACCTAATTCCACAATAAAGGAAATAGACACTTGTAAATTATATAAAACAGATTTTAAAGTCTCAAGTTGACAAGAGCATCCTGTCCAAAAATATAAAATGTCATCAATGTATTTGAACCAATAGTTTACTTTCTTTAGCAGAGGGTTATTTTTATTAACATATTTTGCAGGAAAAGTTAAAAGATTTAACAATGCCGATAATAACCTATCTCCTTAGATCCTATCTCCTTCTCCTCCGAGTGATACGAATAGACGGTAGTAAAAAGTCCTCTTTGTTAGTCCCTTGACTAACAAGGTCGCTGGGGTCTTTTTAATAGACAAAATCAAGCTAGGCTCAATACCCTACATTACCTATTTACAAGTTTTTTACCCTCCCCTTTTCAACAACTCCTTCTCATTCGCCCTTCACTATTATTATTCATCTCCCCTTTCATCCCTTCCTTCACCTATACGCCTATATATACTCGTCCGATAACATGCACAAACTGTCTTGATAATGACTGTGTAAGTTGAAATCATGGTTGGCAAATTAAATAAAAAGTTCCAATCTTTACAAAATTTAACTTTTTCATAGCCTATAGCGTTGATATACCTGCAGCTAAAATAGGACATACTCTTTGTTCTTACGCACATATTATTTACCTGGCACACAGATTAGTGGCATCTGGTCCTGTTTAAACAGCAGCCGTTATCTCTTCTGGAGCCTATAGTGTACTGCAGTTCAAAGGATATGAAGCACAGCGTAAAAGGGAAATTTTGGCTAAAACTGTATTTTATAGTTGAAAAAATGCCAATCACAACGTAATATATGTTTTGTGGCTTAGGATATCCCCACGCTGGCCAATTATTTTTGATGCAGAGATAGATGAACGTCATGAAAGGTCAAATGACAATCAATCTACAATATAAGCCAGAAAAATCAAAACATATAGAAAATTATCTAACTGAGTTGAATATATTTTTTTGGAGGGTTATATATAGTTAAGGATATTATTTAATATTTGTTGACAGTCACTTTCAACAAGATTGGATTGATACTGAAGGAGATGAAGCGCATCTTTGTTTAATTCCTTTCCTTACTTATGCTTTCTTCACATTTTCACTACATTTTATCGCCACCAGCTGTTCTTCATATAGCACTTTTCTTATGTCATTACATGATGCTAAGCTATACAGTTCTTCATGCTCTTAAAATGTGTTAGCATTATGTTCCAATCCAATTTTTAAAATGATTTCTCTTGATCAATTTAGCAAGTATATGACTGATTTTTCTGAACTCTCTTTTCAATGATAAATCGCAGGACGAAAATAGCTTGACTTGTTCCCTGGTTTTATCTTCATCCAGGATTTCTTCAATATTCTGTACCAGCTCCCTCATACTATATTGCATAACTCTGCTCAGAAATTTGGACACATGGCAGTAACTTTGTTTTGAAGTCTCCGCATCTCTCGGCTCTTATGATCTTTGGGATAGGGATGATTATATTAGATTTGAAGGACATTGAAATTTTTTAGTTCAATATATATGTCAAAGATTCATGTGTATAGATTATTCGGGGTTCTCGTTCTGCGTTTTAAGAAACTCTGAGAAAATTTCATCAAGTCCCGGAACCTTTCTCTCTCTCTCTTTATCTCTCTCTCTCAGTTTCTTCAAAGCAGCATCAAATTCTGATCTTAGAAAAGGGTATCCTTTTTCATCTTTATCAAGAGTCTTTAAACCCTAGTATACAATGTAATTATTTTCCGCAGTGAAGGTTACCTAGAAAATGTTTTCATCTAATCCCTTTTTCTTAATTTTTTATGACGATTGCCTTTTTTTCACTTCGTAGGACTTCTACTTTATTTTTATGTTCTTTAAAGTAACTCCTCACAGTGGAGGCAGTGAATTCAAGATTTTTCTGGGAGATATCCGTCTACTTCTTTACATACGTATTTTATCCATTCTTCTCTAACCACTCAAGGAAGTAAAATGAATTAGTTCGATCCATCGGTTGAACCAGCAAAAACTTGCTCATTAACTGTAGGTGATGAAGATAAAAAATATATTTTGGCTGCTAAAGGGAGTGTAATTTTTAACTTTTGATTAAAAATGTCTAGATCGAAAATATTGTTTCGTCTCCAAAGATATAGTCACGTTTCAAGGCACTATCAATGGGATCGGTTTCTACACATGGCCGAATTAAAATCAGTAACAAAAACATGATTGAGTTTACCCCAGACTGTGCGTTTAAGTCTATCTACAGGGTGATTACAAAAGAATGCGTCGTTTTCAAAGACCTGTACTTTTCAAACGGTACGAGCTATAGAGCTGCGCGACCGCTTAAAATGGCCAGTTAAAATGACCTCTTTTACTTCTTATTACTTCTTTCAGATACCGTTAGGAAGCGCTATTTGACAAGATAAGAGGTTTTATCACTTAGTTATTGTTTTTGCAAGCTTCACGATGGCAAATGGTCAACAAAAGTCGGTTTGTGTCTTGCAGCACGCGAAAAGTGAATCTGTTACAGTGGTGTAACGGACTTCTTGATGTGACCATGACATTGATCCACCTCACGAATCGAACACCTTACGCTGGTACTTACTGCCTACTAACAGCGAGGAACTGAAAGGACGCATTACTTTGGCTGTGTAGACAGTAACTGCTGACATGCTTAAAAGAGTGTGGGAAGAATTTTAATATCGACTTGACATTGTTCGGGTCACGCAAGGAGGAAATACAAGGAGAACATTTGTGATGTTTTTTCCCAACAAAACTAGAAAATGTACCTGTCATTTTAAGAGGCTGCACAGCTCTGTACCATTTGAAAAATACAGATCGTTGAAACCGACGCATTCTTTTGTAATCACCGTGTAGATAGACTTGAACGCACAGTCTGGGGTACTAGATAAGGGTAGAGCTGACCTAAGCGTTTAACCACATGAAATTTATACAATGAGTATAGTGAGGCATTACATTTTTTAAACCGTTCTAAGCCTTCCTATAATATTAGATTTCCAGAAACACCTGGAACGCTTTAGGTTCTGAACGGGCAGTTTCATAATAATTACACTTAATATCTTTGGCTTTCTAGACCTGTATGCAATTGCACAGGAAAACATTTTTAGGACCAGTTCTACATATTTTGCTAATACCAATCCTAAAAATATTCTTATCACTGAATCACGCTACTTATATTTTGCTGAGAATACGAACTCAATTTGAGAAGAGTGACATTTTTTGGTTTAAATATTTACGATGAATTGATATTTTCCTAAAATGACGAGAACAATTTAGTGAGAAAACTCTGTTATTGAGGTTAAGCTCTACGGTTCTGACGTGTGTTTCAAAATTATGAATTCTGACTTCTTTTTCTTTTAACTATTTTTTGTAACTTCTGTCCGTTGTCATTTTGGCGTCCATTTCCGAAAAGTTTCATTTTCCTGAGATTTTTTCCTTTATCAAATTAATCGAGTGTGGCGATACTTGGTGTAGTGGAAATTGACGATAAAATTCATTGTTACAAAAACACGGTACAAAATTCCACTAATTATTTTATTGCTGTCGACCGGTTTTGACGACTAAAGCGTCATTTACAAGACATAACTTTTTTGTCTTGTAAATGACGCTTTAGTCGTCGAAACCGGTCGACAGCAATAAAATAATTAGTGGAATTTTGTACCGTGTTCTTTTTCCTTCCATATTTAATTAGATTGCTGCCTTACATTTCCTTTCCCTATGAGTTTCAGTGATAAGTGGCGAAGTGTAATATTCCAACCTTTTCATTTCCTCTACATTCTCCTTTCTAAGGTTTCCGGCCTTGGGTACGAATAAACGTCAGCCATTCCCGCTCATAGCAGTAATCTCAATGCTTGCTTTTCCCAATCCTATATTTCAAAATCTTCCTTATTCTTTTCCATTTCCCTTACCATATATTTTCTCTTTTATTATTGTTGAGAACCATTGCCGTTTATTTTGCCGGACCCTGGTTTTCGTAGCTTACAGGCATCCACCCTCAATGAGAATCTGTTTATTCTTTCTCTTTCTGAGATACATAAAAACAGCTGATCTTTCATTATTGGTTCTAAATATCAGAAGACATGTTGGTTTTCTAGTGGACTGTTAATATTGCGTAAAATTACATTGCATTTTGCCATTTAGGGAACAATATTCTTAACATAAATAATTATTCTGAATTGTTGGCATATAGTACGTGTGTTTCCGTTCTGGTTTAAATTAAACTAAGACCACATTTTTCCAGGCATACGATTAAGATTTTTTTAATGGTGATCAGAACTGTAAGCATTGCTTAAAAAAATATTTTTCCATCCTTAAATATGGTTACATTATTGCTAAAGAAAACGAAAAGTTTGCAAAGTCATGGACGACTATACTTTATGCCGTTTCTAATGATATTTATGATTAAATTAAATTCATTCTCCGATTTACTAAGCGAGTAGAGTTGGAGAGGTGTGAAATATTTTGCCATTAGTGGCTGATAACAGCAACGTAACCTGTATTTTTCCCCCGAGAAATAATGAAAATGGACGAATGGGTGAAAATTTAAGACTAGAGGTGAATGAGTTTGGCAGCTATAAAGAAAAATAAGGCATATCTCTTCTAATTTAGAAAGCCCAACATGAATCACGTGTCCTGTAATTACGTTCCATACAGAAAATATTAGATAATATTACCAGCTTTCAATAATGGTGTCATGTAAAATATTGAAACAATGGCAGAAATAAAAGAATAAGACGAGTGTACCTAAATGAATTGAATAGACTAAGAAGGTCTTGGAAAGAATAACGGCTTCTTTCGTTAACGATACGTATTTATACGATAATGCAGCCTACGTAATGGACTTCAGTTACCATAGGGTGAAACAAGGCCACACTAAAAGAAAATGGAAGTAAAATCTTTAAACTAGCAGCTCAGGCTAAATTATGCCAGGGAAGATGCTCACATCAAAAGGCAAAAGCGTTTCCCTAGGAAATAATTTTAGAGCTAATTACTCATTTGATTTGAAAATATTTTTTTATGAACTTAGGAAATCGAGTGTAAACTCTCAAAATATTTGTATATAAACATATATTTGTACACATATAAAAGTCATCTTACTATGTAAGAACCAATGCTTACTTTCTATGTAAGAGCTGCTGCTATACATATTTCTCTATGCTGTGGAAAAATGTTTTACTGTGGGATGTCAAAATATTTATCTGCGGGCTGCCAAAAGATTTTTCTGCTTGATTTACACTTTAATTGTTCGCGATTCTATAACTTTTTCTGATAATGGCGACGAGAAAAATCATGTCGGGAGTCAAAGTTATTTGGCACGTAAATTTAATCAAGTAGGTATTTGGGGAGGTATCCCACAGCTGAGGTCCTTGTCGTCAATATTAATCTATATAAACAAAATACTCTGCAAGCTACCTACCCTATTAAAGTTAGTTAGTGTAGCAACGAATATTGAATCATTAGCATCGTTAAAAGTGTTAGAAGGACCGTTTGTACTTTGCAACTTATTAATTGACAGAGATACAAGAGTAATACCGAAAATATGCACGGAGTTCTGTGAGTACTAGGTAGCAGACAAGTATAGATTTATTAGGGAGTAAATTAATTAACTAGCTACAATACCTATTGACAAACCTAGTTAAAAGTCTCATTGGCAGCTATTATAGTCTCGTATTTTTAGCGGAAATAATGACATTTTAAATGTCCATTCTGCAGTCTAGTTCCCTAATTTTATTTACATGATGGACCGTACCGTACCTACCGTAGTATGTCGGATTTCGTAAAATATTATTAACACCGTCGGTAAGCAATAAAATAATTTATTTTTATTTGTGGGGAAATTATTATTTGTAGAACTGGGGATATGTGGTGAAAGGGTTTTAGTTGAGATGCTCTGAAGGAAAGTCAACTTTATTCTGCGTTCCATCCAATTGGTCAAGTACAGCACTTATAGTGCTCTTCTCAGGCTATTGAAGTGAGAATCAGGGGTTCTCTGACAAATATGCACCTATGTAGACACGTAAAAACGGTTTCCTTAAGGACGAATTCTGGATTCAAACCTTCTATAATAAGAATGATTTCAGGTGTTTACTAAACAAAACCAAACACAGAGCTAATCCAATGGATAAATGTGGAGTGTACAAGTTGAAGTGCAGAGAGAGATCCTTCCGAACGAGAGCGAAGGAACATAGGAGAAGTTTCCTTCACGGAAAATCATCCCAATCTCACTTTGCGAGACAGCTGCTGGAGAAGACACATGCGAGTGAATTCACCCCGGAAATCCTGCACCTGATAGGAAAAGGGTGAATGGTGGTGATGTTAGAAGTGCAGGAGATAAATGAAAAAAAGGACATATTCTAAATGATATTTGAAAAACATTCCCCACTGCTCGAAGCTTCACTCTCATTGAAGGGAATACATTGTTGACCTCTAACCGTGAGTCTTTCACGCCATCTTCATTGCCCCCTCTTGTCAACACCGTCCTCCACCCACCCACGCCCAACCCCCACTCCCACAACCCCCTCCATCTACCCCACCAACATCAACCAAACCAACCATTCTCTTCCTCCCCTTTCAGTCTTACAACCGACCTTGACAGTAAGAATTTGTACCTGATGATGACACCAATGCGTAGATACTAGTTGTACCTTAATAAATATTGTTGGAAATATACATCGTCTTTTGAATTCAGTGATATTAAGATCGTTCGAAAGAGATTTATCTCTAGTCATAATAATGACTATATTTGAATTTTATAATAAAATTAACTTAGTAGTAAAAATTATGAAATAAATAGTGATAATGGTGAAAAACATTGTTTTTAAGAGAACTTCACAGTAATTAACTAGAGAAATATATTTAAAGCTTTAATTTAACTTATTTGTTTCACACCATATTTATTAATCGCTTAACATATTTCATTTCACCAGAAATAGGAGACACTTTCTTTATAAGCTGCTAAAATCATCAAATTTCATGCGTTGTGATGTCTGGGTGAAATGGCCTTAAATTAGTGTTCTGATTTAGCAGCAGCAGAAGTGGGGTACACTTAAAAGTTCGCATTACTCAGATAATTATGGCCTTTTTTCTTTAACTTATATGCTATTATTGGCGTGTTAATTAAAGGTTGAGGCATTTCTTACCCCTAACTTCAGATGGATAGTTATTTACTCTACTCAAACTGCGTAGACACTTTCATGCACTTATTTTTCCCTTCTTGGGAAGGAAGGTGGCAACAAAAAGGGCAGTAACACACACTGGACACGCACCCCTTCCTTTTCACTCGCTTTCACCCTTGCCAGGAATCTCTGGAATACACTTTAAAGTTTTGGCTCCCTTCCATGATCCCTGCCACGACCCTTCCCGGCCATTATCCCTTATATTTCACCCTGTCTTCCCTTTTTATCTCCGCACTCCTATTCGCTACCCCCTATCTCGCGCGCCCGCCCTCATCCGCTCGCCTCAGCCACCTTTCGGAGACTTCTCCGCTCCTTTCTCCCCCGCGCTCTCTTTCTCATCCCCCAACCCTTTTCCCCGCCCTAGCACTCACTCTTAACCCCTCTGTTTTTCCGGTATCCACATTATGCGATGGTTCCGTCCCTCTTAACGGCTGGGGAGAATAGGTCCACAATGGATGAAATAATTTTCTCTTCGTGATGTTAGCCCACAAAAACTATTCAAACACGCCAAAAAGAAAATATTTGAGCGAAGAAATTTATAAAAATTTCATGCGTAAAATGCAATTTATTTGCTATTTCTATTTTATTGAATTACTTAATCCATAGTTTATTGTGGAAAATCATTACTTTATAGTGTACTTGAATGAGGCATTCTCACCTCAGGCATTAATTGTGTGGCTGATTTATCTTTATCTTTTTACTCTATTCACCAATAGTAGGTACTAATCTGGTTAAGGCAGGGGGTACTTAATCTACATGGAACTTGGAATTTCGTGTCAATATGTTTTTATTTAAAGTTGGTATGTGCTGCTGCCTCGTCTTCGATATCGACACTAGTCGCAGTTATTTTTTGCCAGCTTTGAGTAATATTCATTTTGGACACTTCCGGAACAGAGAGCAGGGTGTGTAGATGTTGGCCACAAAGGTGACCGTTTTACGATACAAGCTCTCTAGATCGTAATCTTTGCTTTTAAATGAATCTAAGGTTTCACGCTTACTGACACAGTAGGGTACGCGGCGATGGAGAAAAAACTCCTTGGGATTTTTCCGGAAGAGATGCAGCACCGTAAAAAAAATCCGCAATCTCCCTCATCTAAGCGGGTTTTCAAAAAACTCCCCGACCTCATGTTCCTTTCTCTCTCGAGTCTCTCTCCCCCATCCCATGGCATTCCCTTTTTTATGCTCTTCCTTTGCTTGCGTTATGAAGTCAGCCAGCCAGCCTCCTTATCTAATTTCGCATCAAAGATCCACGCCTCTTCCCCCGGGTATTCCTCACTCCACCCCATGCTGCGACCCGACTAATCTCTCCCTGCGTGTCTATTCATTCAGCTCTTCTTCGCCGGTTACACTCTCTAACTCCCTTCATCCCTTCCTTCCTCCATTCACCTTTTGCTGACCTCTTCAACTGCTCTCCCTCTCCTTCATGCTTTTAATTCCTCTCTCTATATCTTTCTCTCATTCCTTTTATGGACCCTTTCTCCCCCCTGAGAGCCATCTTATCGCCCCTATACTTCATTCTATTATCTTTTTTCAGGAGCGGACCCTTTTTCTCTGCATTCATCAATCAATTTATTTTTTAAATGTAATATATCCTCTTTAAAAATATTTTTCGCTGCGATTTTATCGATCACACCCTCAGAATTTAGGTGCAGCTTCCATGCTGTAAACTACCCTTTGGTCACCGCGGAGAATATATAGCACAGGGCATGCAAATCCATCTACTTCGTCACTTTATTTTACTTGTGATATTAATGAAGATTACAGGAAATATCCATTTTAGCATGAGTGATTTTTTAAGTATTGATTACTTATGTGACCTCAAATCACCTCGAATCAACTGCTTTTATATTAACTAGGAGAAATTCCCGTTGATTCCAAACGGCAAATATAAAAGTAAGAAATAATATAGTAGTTAAATTCAAGAATAAAATAGTTTCTCTTCTTATTTCTCAACTTAGTTTTTTTACAAAGTGGAAGTCGACTTTTTTGTCACTTAATGATGCATAGTTTTATAAAAAGAAATTTTACTGAAATTATTTATTTTTAAGCAGTGAAACTAAAAAAAACATTTCAGTTTCGTGAAGGCGGTGTGGAGAAGATTGCCATTAACATCAAGCATTTTTTATCCTAATGGAGTTCGAACGAGATTTTTTTACATTACCAATTAAGACCATATTCTTATTTATATTTGAAATATGTATCATGTACATACGCAAAAAAATTATAGTTAAATGGCTCATTACTTCATTCATTCCACGGCAAAATAGAAAGCAGTGATAAGTGGACAAAGAGTCCATAGGAACCCAAGACTGGAACCAAAGATTGGAATTCTTAAGCTCTAGGAGTGTAAAAATGTTTACTAGGTCTAGATCGTAGGTCTCTAGTAGTGTACAAATTTATACGTAGCAAGCGATATACTACGCATATCAATGGGTCCTAATTATAAGATTCAATCTGACGTGCAAAATACAGGTGCTTTGTGAAAGCCGTTAAGAACACATGCATAGGTTGTAGTACAGAATACCTTAATTGAAATTACACTGAAATATGCTAATATTGATGATTTAATTCAATGCAAGCTATAAATGGCCGGAAGTGTAAATCATAATAAAACGCAACTGCAACTCGGGAATTTTAACATTAGAAGTAAAGAATATTTATAAGATTTTAAACATAACAATGACAACAAGAGCAACTACGCTAAGCATCTTTTAATTTGTGACCTACGTAGTGATTTTATTGCTAACATTTTACATATTTCTAATAACAGAAGGGAGTAGAACTCACTAGAGCAACTGTAAATTTAAACAGCATCTAATGACCCGAATGTTTCGATAATAAATGAATATTTGTGCCCTACCTCCTCTCCTATCCTTGACGCAGTCGCTGCTACTGCTCGTCCCTCATTCCACTCAGGGTCTGCTACCAGCCCTGCATGGCACCGCTTATCTCCCCATCCTCCACCACTACCCACAGTACCTACAATCCGTGTCCACCCCCTAATTACTACATCCCCCACCCACACAACCCACCCCTCCCACCAGTGTGGTATATATACAGGTTGTTCGCCTTGCTTCGTCACCCGATGATGGTGCTCAGCGCCGAAACCCGGGTCGTGTGTGTGGGTTTGAGAAATTACATATTTTTCTGTGGTTTGTAAAAGTTTTTAAATAAATCGTTTTACAGAATGGAATACCACAAATTTAGTAGTGAACTCATTTTATTTATACCAGAGGCTAGTACTGCTGTTCAAGTTAAGCTATATGGAAAGCTTTCTATCAAGAAACGCATTCCGTCCCTGAACATATACTACTACAGCCAATGCCTCCGTTTCAACCTTACACCGTCATACGTGACGATTTGGACCACATCCCAGTCACCAGCGGCCAAGTATGGTGTGCAGAAGGCATCCAAGACCTGGGTACGGAAGGAATTCCGCAAATGGTACGCCATCCGGAACAACATCACCCACTATCTGATGGTGCTGCACATTTAACTCACCCATAACCTGCATATCGTGAAATGGGTTACCATCGATAACTACGTGCGACAAACTAACTCAGCAGTGTCTCAGCCTTCAAGAAACATGAGATCCAAAACCGGAAGCTGCAATCATTGAAGGGACGTCGTCATCTCTCTTCTGTCAACAGCTTCCCCGACGACCACCCTTATGTGTTTTATGAAAGAGTACTTAACCTGTCCCATCAGTTCAACGATGTGGATTCTAACCTCCTAAAGAAAGGGTTGAAATACTCCCCACCCGCTCCAGTGTCCTCTTGTGATGTGGAACTCCTTGCAGTGGACTGTGATGTAGCTCTTAACCATTCGTCCCCTGATCTCAAGCATATTGTCGCCCACAAAATCCGCGGATTTCACTCGACCCTTAATACCACAAATTATCGTGATTCCTACAAAGTCCTTAAAACTGTGAAATCCATTAAAAAATCAAAGATGAGAACCTTGTGCTTCAAAAAGCAGACAAAGGCAATTGCCTAATGATTTTAGACAGATAAGATTACATTCGTAAGTGCCATGATTTCATCAATCAAAGTGCTTCGGCTGTGCTACCCAAAGATCTGACGAACAAATTTCAGCAGTCAAATAGAGACCTCTACGTTCAACATAAGAACTATTTTCACAAAGAGACATTTTCTATTTACCCTCCACAAACCCATTGCCTCCGCGTCTTCATGGACTCATCAAAATGCACAAGCCGAGTGAACCTATTAGACCAGTAGTTTCGAGAATAGGAGCTCCAGCCCACAAAATAGCCCAGGCCTCCTTTAGTCACCAATTCATCCATTTCACGACATTTAAATCCAGACATGGCATCAAGAACTCTCTAGAACTCGTGGAATAAGTGAAAGATATTCTAGTTCCCAAAATCGCCAAGTTGGTGTCATTTGACATCGTAAATCTATTTACGAAAGTGCTTGTAATAGAAAACATGGGTATAGCGCTGGAATTATTAAAGAAAGCCAATGTTCAATCCAACATGATCAAAGAATTTTCCACCTTACTCGCAAATTGCCTGAACCAAAATTGCTTTATGGTTAATAATTCCTTTTATACTATGACGAATGACTTAGCAATGGGATCGCCTTTCTCTCCCCTGCTTGCCGAAATATTCATGGACCGTTTCGAACATAATTGGTTTAACTCCGGGAATAAGATTTAAGGATCCATTTTATACTGGCATACATATGTGGACGATATTTTAGTACTCTGGACTGCCACAGGTCATCAATTAGACTCTTTTACCTTGTTCCTGAATCAGTTTCATCAAAATATTTCCTTCTCCTGTGAAAAGGAGTCCAATCGCACGATAAATTATCTTTATCTCTCCATTTCCATTGAGAACGGTCACCACAAATTCTCTATTTTTCGAAAACCCACATACGCTGCCCATGTCATTCCCGCAGATTCAAGACATTGGTATCCACAAAAGATAGCGGCATTCCATTCCCTAATTCACTGCCTGTTTAACGTACCTCTGTCAAAAGACGGCTTCAATAAGGAAGTCAGTGTCATAATACAGATCGCTAGGAATAACGTGTACACGTACAGATTAATAGAGAATTACATTTCTAATAAACAAAAGAAATTGACACTCGAATCAATGTATTCCACCAAGAGCTTGCAAAGTAACAAAAAACGGTGGTATTCGTTAAGATACCTATGTGACATCACATATAGATTGGGTACAATATTCCCTACAGAAATTTATTACATCTCCTGTAGAACCCCAGTAACCTTAAAAACGTTATTTGTTAATGTAAGACCCAGTGGACTCCAAGGAGAGAAGTGGGGTATATCCTTTACAGTGTGGTGAATGCGATGGAGTGTATGTGGGTCAAACTCTCCGGAATTTTAACATTAGAAGTAAAGAACATTTACAAGCTTTTAAACATAGCAATGACGACAAAAGCTACTTCGCTAAGCATCTTTTAGTTCAGTGATCAGCGTAGTGATTTTATTTTTTACATTTTACATGTGTCTAATAACAGAAGGGAGTAGAACTCACTAGAGCAACGAGATTTTAAAAGCATCTAATGAACCGAATGTTTCGGTAATAAATGAATATTTGTGCCCTACCTCCTCTCCTATCCTTGACGCAGTCGCTGCTACTGCTCCTCCCTCATTCCACTCATGGTCTGCTACCAGCCCTGCACGGCAACGCTTATCTCCCCATCCTCCACCACTAACCACAGTACAATCCGTGTCCAGCCCCTAATTACTACATCCCCCACCCACCCAACACACCCCTCCCTCCAGTGTGGTACATATACAGGTTGTTCGCCTTGCTTCGTTACCTAATGATGGTGCTCAGTGCCGAAACCCTGGTCGTGTATGTGTGAGAGATTACATATTTTTCTGTGGTTTGTAAATGTTTTTAAATATATCGTTTTACAGAATGGAATACCGCAAAGTTAGTAGTCAACTTATTTTATTTATAATTGTCATAAAGTTTGATTGAATGATTAATGCTTTAATGCACCATGCTAAAATGTTCTAAATTTTTATTGGTCACCGAAAATGTAAAAAGCATTAAACGATTTTTTTCCTGTGAAATTTTGGAAAGGGATGACGTTTTGTAATTAGATTACTTTATACTTGCCGTGTACTCTCCATGCATCATCATTATGCCCAAGACAATGGGTCGGTTTCATCATATAATTCATTCCTTATATTCTCTCGAATTCAATTATTCCAGCCTGGCTTTGTTTTATCCGGTCACCTTTTCCGCTTCAAGTCTCTTTCAGATTATATAAATCTCACTTTAGGCATTTTCATCGCTCTGATTCCATTCTTTCACTTCACTTCTTTGAAATAGGCGATTGTTTTTTTAATAATAACACAATATTAGCTATAGTTGCTCCCTACTTCGTATAAGCTGAGCTTCTATCATTCCGTTACAATGATTCGTAGGTACTTGAATGTACTTCCATTCAAATGAACATTGTAATATCTATGATTAAATGATTTCTTATGCTCCTACCTCTTCTTGAGGCATTCTGATCTGCTATCCACGTCCATGATATTTCCTCCTCTCATTCTAGAAAGATTCTCTCAGAAACTTTCCCATTTTATCCAATTTCGTCTTTCACTTTCCAAGAAGTCTTGTGGGATTTTCTCAATTTTATTGTGTTTTCGTAGATATCTACATTGTAGCTTAGTTACTCTTTTCCCCTACATTGATATTATAGTGGCTTGGTGTTAAATTCCTTCCGAAAACTTTGTATCCTAAATTCCATAAGTTTCGTTTTCATATTTCTTCTATTAATTAGTTGCTTTGTCTACTCCAAAATAATATTTTTGCTACTAGATATTTTCTGTTACTTGCTATTTGCAACTTGATAACCTTTGATCTGAAGTTGTTTTTACATTCTGTTGTTTTATTTCCTAGAGTTTTCTACTTTTCTTATTATGCGTTTTACTTCTTTTCCCTAGTTACCTTATATAGCCGAGTGTTATTATATTCTGGTATGCATTTCATTAAGTATGTATTTTACATCTTGTTTCGTGTTAATATTAAGCTTTTTTTCTTGTAGTACAATAATCTTTTTCTCACGCTTCTTTTGGCTGTTATCACTACTTTCTTCTGTTTGACATATCCCTTTATATGCATCCCTTTTTTCCATATTAGATGGACAAGGATGTATTAGATCTACGTCTACCCTATGTGCTTTTTGTGTTCGAAATAACTTTTCTATTATCATTTACTTATTGTAACTGGTGTATTAAGAGCTCTCCTATGCTTTCATGTTCTTTAGATTTTACACTATTTCACAATAACTCTTCCATAATTATCTCAGTCGTTCATTCTTTTCTGGTGCCTAATTTGCTTTGGTATACTAAGGAAAGTTTTCAATATTTCACATACTTCAAGCACATCTCTTCATCCGTTTGGCTGGAGAGTTGGTTTAAGTTAGTAAATCCCCGCTACTGCTGGATCTGCATTTCATGATCAATCAGAAGTATTACCTCATAAACTACCGACTACCCTTACACCTATGCCCTTTGCTTTTTTGCAAGTGAAACCTTTTCATGTATCTAGGACGTCTACATAGGCTTGTGATCTTTGAAATGAATGTATCCGCACTTCAGTGCCACTATTTCCATTCTCTTGTCCTGAATGATGTCATCGAACGACAAATTGTAAGCTTTCTCCAGCGTGTGTCAATACTTTGGATTTTAAAATTTAAAGCCATTTTATTACTCAATTTTTTTGAAAAGTTTTCTGTTGGCACATTTTGAAGCGAATTGTGGGTAGAACTATTTGAAATTGATAACTATATAGCGTTTTATAATCATTGCAGTCCGTTCTATCTAGGATACAATGTGATTGAAGCTAAATAATTTATATTTAAGTCAAACTGCAGCTAGTACCCTTTACGCATTACTTTTTGCCCCTGCATAAGAGCTTAAAATATTTTTATGCGAAATCGATTCCCTCAGAATTATTATTATTTCTATTATTTTTCTTATTTTAGAATTTCCGTAACCTAGTCTCCATTTTTTCTTTCTTTTTCGCTCTTTCACATAATCTCCGTCATGGCACGCCACTCCCCTCCCGTCTTCCACGCCGAGAGTCAAAACCCTGCCAGCATCCGCTATCGGAGACCTCTCCGGGCAATTTAACAAGGATGAGGAGGCTACGTAGCCGAAGAGGATAAAAAGAGTTGGCTTACGTTGCAGCGGCCTGGGAGAGGAATGTGGGGACGAGATTCCGAGAAATAGTTTTGTGCGAAATATAGCGACTGATATTCGTGGAAGAAAAAAACTGGAATTGTTTGCCGTGGGAGTAAAGTTTTGCTGAGAAAGTTGATAAATGGAATAAATTCATACTCTTTGCTCACCCTGACGGTAATTTGCTGCGCACTGAAATCCTTTGCTTAGTGATTTCAGATAAAATGGTGAGAACTGTAGTATGATAATAATTGATCTAACGGTGACAGTAGAACAGTGATAGTTACAGTAGATGGAACCGTACGCCACAGCAGGTACTACAGAAGCCAATTAAAGGCGCAATCGTCCGTGTAGAATGGATCAGCTATGAAACGTATACTCATAAAAAGGGGATTCAACTGATGATATGTCACAATAGGGTGAAATCAAAGTCAAACACACCAATGGAAATCAATCTGTAAATTAGTTTGTTTTGAGTATAAAGTTGCGTAAAATTTTGCGCATTAATCATATTAGGTGGATTTTATTTCACAAAAAACATGCACAAATTTCATGCGACAATCCACACCCTTCATTAATCCATGGCAAGAGATTTTGATGACTGCTGAATTGCGTCGATCGTATGAAAACGGATTAAATTTAAATTGACCACATTTTGATGAACATTTTAATACGTTAGTGATGATAAAAGAGCTCTGGTATTGCTTTCATAAGTTCCCAACGATCAATAAGAGTACATACAGTACAAACTCGTAATTCATATTCTGATTTCTCTAATACTTACGCGTGCTGATTTGAAAAAAATTGAGTTATTATTATTTTAAAGGACAGTTCAGGTTAATTATAGGATATATCAGCTTTCATGGGTTGGAACCACCCAAGAATTAATGAATTAGAATGTAGTAAAGCTGCTTCGAATAAATTTTTATATACCAACATAATCTCAGAGTTGCAAGCAAAATACATTATAGTCTTGGTTCTTTGCCTATAGATGAGGCAATTGTAGTAAAAAAGGGCATACAATTTGTCTGTGAATTATCAAATACACACTCACGATAATAGTGTGGTAAAACATATGTGCTATTTGAAATTAAGGGCCTCTGAAAGCATTAACCTGAAATTCTTTGGAACTACCAGATGGTATTGTCCTCAAGCATTTACCATCGAAAGTAGCATCAAAAACAATACGCTTTAGTTCTGTATCTTCTTAAATTCATGTGACGGGTGATTAAATTAGAATTTCCGTGACAGGAATGTTTTACAACATTTAGGACAAATTAAAAATATTTATTAAATATTTTGCATCCATAGGCAAGAGAGGCAATGAAGGCATAACATTAAGTCCTGATAACTACCCCTCCATTTTCCATTATTAATGATTTTTTAGATTGTAATCGATTAGAAGTATTAGCTGAGTTCATATTGAAAATTTGACTGTAGTCCCTTCATTGATGAAGACAGTAAGCAAGGGTACATACATACGTACGTAATTTAAAAAGAATTAATAAAAAGTTCCTCCGCACTAAGGTAAAACTAAATTAATACATCATTTGGAGAGAAATTACAATAGGGTTGATAGATTTCACGCTACTCGCATTTTTACAGAATCGCATTTAGTTCTACCCTATCATTTTATTCATTAAGATTCAAATTTATATGTCCGATATCCTCTTTTCTCCGGCTTTTTCGTGGAGTTGTTGGCATGAAGGCATTAATGTAAACATTTATGCGGCAGAAATTAGTAAAAAATTGGGATGATAAATGGTGATCCCTTGGTGGGAACCTTCCACCGTGCATACATAAAGTTGGAAACGCATTCTGCTTTAAAAAATCCTCTAAATTTTGTGCCGGGCGTAAAATTTTACCACTTTCCAAAATATTAATGGATCATAATACTTAAGTGATATCTGTTTATTGTTTTGCTAGAAAATTCATTTCATCGCAACCTTACGTGCATAGCAATTTGTTAATTTAAAATATATCTACCTGATTGTAATTTAAAACTTAGCATCACTATACTTACTAATAAGAATCGAGTTGTAAAACTTGCATATCGTATAACATGGGACTTATTTGTTGTATTCAATGCAATTTTTGTGTGTAGTAAGGTAATTTATAGTGGTAAATTATGAATGGCCGTATATAGTATTTTTCGTTTTTATTAGTTGTTTTTCCCCTATTGCATTGATATACTAAGCGTTCAGCTGTGTACATTTTTGTTTGCATTGAAAAGTGGAATAAATTTGATATGATTTTAGAATTTTTATATTACATCCTTATTATTATCTACTGAAAAACCAAATTTATGTATCTATAAAATATATTTTCTGTAAAATATATCTACCTGATTGTAATTTAAAACTTAGCATCACTATACTTACTAATAAGAATCGAGTTGTAAAACTTGCATATCGTATAACATGGGACTTATTTGTTGTATTCAATGCAATTTTTGTGTGTAGTAAGGTAATTTATAGTGGTAAATTATGAATGGCCGTATATAGTATTTTTCGTTTTTATTAGTTGTTTTTCCCCTATTGCATTGATATACTAAGCGTTCAGCTGTGTACATTTTTGTTTACATTGAAAAGTGGAAATAATTTGATATGATTTTAGAATTTTTATATTACATCCTTATTATTACTGAAAAACCAAATTTATGTTCATTTGTGACATCGGTTTCTGTTGTCTGCTTCTCTTATTCTGTGGCTTGTTATTCTATTAAACAGTCTTGCATATCTCTCTTCCTTTCAGTCATCAACCCGTTTGTTATCTCCTCCGCTAAACTGTCTTATAAGCAGACCTTTATATGTTAATCCTTTTAATAATTTTCTACCCATCCCATACCCATATCTTTTCTACCCATCGTTGCCCGGCCACACCGTCAGATTATTTTCTCATAAGCCTAAATTTTCCACGTACCTACACACTACCTTTCCCTCTTTACACATGATAACAAAGAAAGCGACACTACCTTTCTGCCAACTGCGAGTCCTGCCTTTCACCAACACTATTTAATATCTACATTGAGGAGATGGTAAGTAAATCCCTGGAAAATGGAAAATGGATAGGAATGGGAGGACAGGAGATAAAACCATCAGAATCGCTGATGATATGGTGATCTTAGCCGATGACAGCCAGGCACTTCAAGGGATGATAAAAAGTTTAGAGGAAGGATTGAAAGTCTATGGAATGAAAATTAATGTCATGAAAACGAAAGTTATGAAAGTAAATGATGGAGGAATTGTAAATGTTATGGCAAATGACGGAAGAATAGAGAAGGTTAGAAGGTATAGATTTCTGGGGAGCATGCTAACGGAAGATTGGAAGAGTGAGGTAGAGAATAAGTCAAAAATTGATATGGGAAAGGAAGATTTTAATAAGAAGAGAAATGTGTTATGCAGCGGTATGAGCCTTGAACAGAGACTGGTGAAATGTTTTGTGTGGAGTGTTATGTTGTATGGATGCGAACCGTGGATATTGGGAAGAAGGAAAAGGATAGGATCAATGCTTTTGAGATGTGGGAGTGGAGGGGGCTAGAGATAAGGAAATAGGTGGATAGAGTAAGAAATTAGGAGGTGCTGGGAAGAGTTAAGGAGGAAAAAACACTACGTAAAACAATACAGGAGAAAAAGGGGAATTGGAAGGGATATATTTTAAGAGGGAAGGGAGTTTTAAATACAGCAGTGGAGGGAAAAGTGGAGGGAGAAAGGAGAAGAGGAAGAACATGGTTGAATGTGACAAACGAAGTAAATATAAGAAGAATGTACAATGAAACTAAGGGAGAGGCCCGGGACAGGACGAATAGGAGACAGCTTTGGTGTTTGTGATCTGCCAGTTGGAAGAATACCCGTTGATGATGAACAAATAAGGCAATAACATCCACAACAACTACGTATTTGGGCCCCTTTAAAATGCCTTTCTGTAAGTTGCATTATTGAAATTAATTTTGCCAACACTTGATCAGTTACCTAAAATCTTAGATTTTAGGCAGAATGAACAATATATTAATTTCATAATCAAAATCTGCCAAGAGCTGCACCATTGAAACCATTGAAACATTATCTTCAGTAACAATAAGAATTATTTTCATAATATTATTCTTCTTGTTTTAATTGCTATCACACATGTATTTATTATATGACCGTTTGCAAATTCATTTGTTTTTCCTTTAAACATCGCTGAATATTGCATTAACTTCCCTGATTTATATGAATTATATTAATGAAACTAATACAATGACATTAATAGAGAAATAAATGGTTATATGACGACAAATAAAAAAATGTGTAATGATTTGACTATTGTTACGAGGAATATAATTTTAAATTACTCCCTTTACAAAACTGAAGTGCGTTGACTTATTAACGAATAACAGTTGAATTTATTTGCAAGATGGAATTTAATCCTTACCACCTCAAAGCAACCTCTGAAAGGTAATGACTCCTTTGGTATTTTTTTTATATCGCAGTCATTTTTATTAACTTTTTATCGACAGTATTTTCTGGAATATGTATTATCAAAAATCTATTTCTTGGTTGATATTTAATGCAGTGTCTAAATGTGGCTGTTATTTAATACTTAGGTAATACATTTATCAAATGAAATGAACTCGTTTTGACTACGATAAGCTTCTTCTGTTAAATAATTGTAAATTATTTGAAATAATTTCAGAAAATTCCATATTTCATTCTTAGCTCCATTTTATATAATATAAAACGATATATTTAAGTTCACAATCATAATATTTGCCAATAAAATTGAAGATGGGAATTTTCTGAGCCACTCTACAATGATTAAATGAAATTGCTGCGAAATTCTCATTCGTGGTTGACAAAAGGAGATCTTCTAAAATGCATAAATATTATCAACAGATACGCCTGAGATCCATTTTTCGTGCACAAATATTGTTATAAATTAATAAAATTACTTAATATTAATCTAAGATAAGTTTTTCTTCAAGGGAAGAAGGAATGGTACATAATAGGTGAGCCGACTCCTCTGATTCCATGGAAAGCAATACGGAACTACATCTTTGTATTGGAGAAACGGTTTGGAAAAGAAGCGTATCCGGGGTGGCTTTGTGTATGTTACATAGGCAATATCCTCCCATCTCCCCCAGACCCTTCTAAACGTGAACTGAATGGATATCCAGGGTTTCTTACTGCTGAGTTGGCAGATACATCGTACACCCTATGCTTATATTTCGGCGGCGGCTGTCCAATCTTTGAATTTTATTGGAGGATCGAGACCGGCAGTCTTTGAGGATGAGATAAGCAACCGATGCTTTTGGAATTCAATGTTTGTGGATGAATGTTCAACCCTTTAAGCGGGAGCTTGGGAATCATTTAAATATGCAGCAGGTTTGATATTAACCCTCCTTTTCCTGTCGATTCCAATGCCTTTGATTTTCAAGACCAAAAGTACACCCGCACTGATTCGCCGAGGGTATTAAAATTAAGCAAAGTAATTGAGTGGAAGATGAAACTATACGCTTAAGCCCTAGAGGAGCATGAATCCTTCTTTATAATTTTTACTGGATCTGTGGACATGGGCTCTGAAGCTTTAAGGGAAGAAAACGGTTTGCTTAGGTCTAAATCGGTTAATCAGTCGTCCAATGTATACAATGCTCAAAGGTCTAATTATTATCAGCGATGTAAATTTCATTGCTCCATAAATTTTAATTCAACTTATTAAATAACTATATAATATAACTGCGATTACAAAACATACTATTAACTAGTTATGCAATGTAAAATATACATGAATTATAGCTCTTTTCTTAAGCTCAGCAAAGTAGCTAAATCTTTTGTATGGGGACATTAATTTTACAAATGTTCTGCATTTATGCCATTATTAATAAATAAATTGAGTTTTTTATATTTTTCATATATTTCTTTAACCATCAGCATCATGGATGTAATTAGTGGGTAGAATTCGTCAATCAGTGAATCATATATGATATGTGACGTTAATTATATTCTTCCATATGAAGATATTTGTCTTTGACTATTCATAATAAAACAGGATTTAGTTTTATCGAAAATATTTAAAACTTTGTGTCGGTCTATTGTTAAACTGAGCTTTAATTCATTTAATGAATATATTTTTTGCGATAAAGATGGTCCTTTATTTGTGGAATGGTTACCATTTACTGATCTCAATAGTAGCCAAAGCAAACCACACGCAAAAACTGGGAATTCACGCTTTTCAGGCAATTACAACCAAAGCGTTTAAAAGGTAGCTCTGCTGCAGTGTTTTTTTACATTCATTCGCATTAATGAGTTCAAAAAGAGGCCAGAAAAAGTAAAATGAGAGTCAACTAAGTATTTAAATGCCTGCGAGCAACGTCCTCCGAGAGCCAATTAAAAAGTTTTGGGAAACCCATTTCAGAATGGTCATAAATTGTGGGGAGACAATAGAGGTTGGAAATTAACAGTGCATCCACGTGAAGGTTTTTGTGAACCAAATTAAGAAAAATCGCGTTAATCATCATCTAACTTACTTTCCTAATTCAAAAAGTAACTTACCTACATATAATTTGGCGTTAGACATTAGTTAATGAGTTTCACAGTATTAAAAAAATTTACGCCGCTCCAAATGTCATTATGAATTGGGAAAATCAAGGCTCCTACTGATGTTTTTACGACTCTGTAGGAGTATAACGAATATTATTATATTAATGACCAAGCTACATTTTAGTAATCCACCAGCTGAAAGTGTTTTTATGTACATTAATATAATAGTAGATTTGAGTATCTACAGTGTCTTGACAGCTTATAGTTATTTCGTTCCACTCTTTATCTATCATTAAAAATAAAATAACTTGAATGCGTATTTGAATTACTTACTGTTAAAATAATCAAATGCAGTTAAAAACGGCAACTTTTTTAAAATTGCTCCTTCGACAAATGTGATCAGGATCTTTCCTTAGAACGTTGGGTAGCTGTTTGTCTCCACTCAGCTCTAGCTAGATCCACATGTACCAGAACTTATCACATTCCATCTGATACATCTACAAAATACCCTGCAAGCCACCTCAGGGGTGTGTGGCAGGGGATGAGTATTCACCAACATGCATTACACTATATCCAAAAGTTAGTGTAACTACGACTAATTATGCATTAGCATAAATCGCTAATACTCTTCACGAGGCGAAGCCTCACAAGCATGCACTACACTACAGATATTATCACAATGGAGAGGGACCATTAATAAATATGTATTTTGCAACTACACAAATGGACAGAGATTCAAGACTTATGTAGAAAACATGCACGGCGTGCTGCTAGTACTAGGTAACAAATAAGCATTCAAGTATTGGGGAGTACTACTATTACTAAGAGCTACACTACCTATCGACAAACCTAGATAAAAGTCTCATTTGCCGCTGTTATGGTCCCTTATAGTTCGTGGGAAAAATGAAATTTTAAATCTCTCCGTTCTGTAGTCTAGTTCCCTTATTTTATTCACATGATCTGATCTACTGTAGTATGTCGGATTTAGTTAAATATTATCAACGTCGTCAGAAAGTAGACCGGTTTGGAACTTACATAAAAGATTGAGTCTAAATTTTAATGGACTGTCTGAAAGCTTTTCTCGTCCCAGTTGATGCAAATGGTCAGTAACACTAACGAGATTATCATAACGGCCTTTAACGTATCTTGCCGATCTTTGCTGCACGCGTTCTAACTCAGTTTCCAAGCCGATCTCATAAGGATCCCAAATACTGGCAGCATATTCCAAAATAAGTCTAACGAGGGAAGTAGCTGATTTCCCTAACTTTATCGTCACACTTTCCAAGTGCCTACTCTTTTAACAAAGCCCAATTTACGATTAGCTTGACCTTGGGTAGCATGGTGGCCTGCAAATTGGCCCGGAAAGACAAAGATACGTGGTCCAGGCAAACGCTTTTTAGAGTGAAAGTTTATTATTTTTTTATTATAAAAACGTATTAAAAAGTGTAGGTATCTTCAGCAATCGGAATCTTTACCGACATTTTCGCCAGACCTTTCCTGCAGGCTTTTATGCAGGCGCCAAATCCCCTTGTTCGTTCTGCCAAGCGCTCGTTCTACTTTTCCGATCTATATATCTCACTCGATGACCCCTCAAAAATCCACCCCTTCCAATTTAAATGCCCTTTCCCTCCTTCAACGCCACCACTACCCATCACACACCCCTGGTGGGCCGATACCCGGAAAACTAAATCCCTCCCCTCCTCCTCACACTATCTCATCCGCTCCTGTGAGTTCCCATTCCCAATCTCTTTCTCCCGATAATTACAAGTTAGGGAAAACAGCGATTGGTCGCCAGGGAAATTATCCGAGAGGCGCTATAATGGGCGGGGCCTCGCGGCTGGAAGAGGGTGGTGGGTGGCGGGGGGTGGGTGGGAGAGAGAATGAGGAAAAGAAGGTGTAGATTGGAGAGGGGTTAAGATTTAGGGTCAGCGGTGGGAGCGGTGGGGTGGTGGGGTGTGGTTGGATGCAAAAGGGGTAAAAAATGGTTCACCAGGGTATTGGGATTTCGGGGGGGCGAAAGTGATGGCAGCGGTCTCGGGAAGAAGGGTAGGCGATCTGTGAGAAAAATTCGTTGCTATTGGAGAAGGTGGCCGTAGGATGCTAGAATCCCTTTCGTTGGGTGGTTACGTGGAGAGGCGACAGGCAACTAAGGTGATTTCTGCTAACAAGGAGAGATGCATATTATGTTTGGTAAAATACCAAGATAAACCTGGCGTCGGCATTAGCCTACACCAATTAGCACGAGGAGTTAAAAGTTTTGTCCATTTAATTCCACCGACGGAGTTCTGCTACACATTGTCTTTTCCTCATAATGCCCAATGGTAGATCTACAACTACGAAATCCGTGCAAGTCCCTTTCAGGGTGAGTGGCACGTGGTTATACCACACCATGCATGAAATACTCGTCCCAGGGCAAAGTAAAGCCCCACACGTTGCCACAGCCACTAGGCGCAGACGAAAAAGCAATGAGGAGAGCTATGCGCGGCCAAGCCAGAAACTACGTGAGTGCTACGTTGACCAACATGCTGATATGCGGTACGCGGGTTAGGATACTACCACTGATTACTTTAGCAATACTATTTATCGGTTCGATAGTCCACATTATATAAAAATCTCCGCCACTTCTGGAATACGAACTAGGATATTTCGGGATGAAAATATGTCTAGCTCTAACCACTTCACCAGTCCGATGAAAATGACAATGGGGTTAATGGAAGAGACATTTTGTAAGAAGGAGGATTCCTAAGTGAATGTGGTGGAAAAAGCTCTTTAGAAAAAGATAATGAGGAGCTTATGGAAGAATACCCGATGGACAATCATAGGCAGAATAACCATTTAATGGCAACGCAGCAAATTCAGTGTAGCTATCTGCTGCGATATAGTTCATATTTAAATGAAACCTTTTAAATAAGTCCAATGCACGAATTTCCCTAAGCGTCTACGATCTTACTCAAAATGTGTGTACAGAGAGCATATCACTTCAAACGAGATATCCTTGAACCGTTTAAAAGAAAAATATCGTGAATTATGTATGTTTTAACACTTTCTGAACTTTTCCGTACATCCATGCGTTGAATCAATCTTATATCACTGCCCCCTTATTATTGCTTTTGTAACTTTATTAGCAATTAGCGTAATGTCCTTTCATTTTCATTTTTCTTTGCGAGAGGTTCGAATTCAGCTGTGGCCTATCAGAGAATGCTTTTTTCCGTTTTTGGTGCTTATTACTCTGAAGTAGAGTTTTATGTCAATTTGAGATTAGGGTGCGGGGTTAACAATCACCCCATTGCCTTTTCACACCCCAACTGCGTCATCACCATGGAGGTCAATTCCTTATGCAACGGTACATGATTCAAAACCTAGATGTTCACTTTTTGGGTGAGATTCGCGAATTTTTTTTACCACCTTCCATTCTTAATCCCACAAGGGAAACTTCAGTTTGTTTCTATCTGTCACTGAATCTGGACCTTTTGCCTCCCTAAGATCTTACGTCTACGTATTTTTTCTCCCAGGCACTGTAACTTGGTTCCTTATTACGTGAATTGTCAACACCGATATGGCATCTAACGGAAGGTCCTCTATTGGAGCAGTGAAAAGAAAAAATATTTGCAAGATAGAGGTTTTATGTGCATAGGAGTATGTTTGACAAGATGTCTGCTCCTTCTTCTGGCAAGAAGAGGTGCCTATATGAATGCTGCGTGTGTTAACAATGAAGAAACATTTCTTATTTTCTATTCAAGTTAGCCTAACTAATACTGTTATCCTCTGGAGTTACATAATGGTATGCCAGATTACAACCACTTATGACAGAGGATATGACGTTACGCCATCCTTAAAGAGTGTCTGAAAATGGAAAAACATTTTGCATGAATGTAACCAGCTAATCTCTTAGAAGATCCATCTAACTCGCCGAAAGCTTCAGATTTTACGAATCAGCTTTGGATCAGTTCCAAAAATGGCAATGACACTTAGAGAAATGCTGCCACATATTCCCTTCCAAAGGGCCTTCTAAAAAATTATTCCGTCTTTCTGAAAAAGGGAATTGGCCAATTATGAGGAAATAATTAACAAGGTACTGTGATAAAACATTCAGATAATTACTTTTACATATTAAAATCAATGGAAAAATAGCTAAGAGGAAAAGGAATTTTATAGAATCAAAAACAAACTTTGTAAATTTTACACTTGATTTTATTCACTACGACCGGTTTCGACGCATAGACGACATCTTCAGGTGGACACCTGAAGATGTCGCCTATGCGTCGAAACTGGTCGAAGTGAATAAAATCAAGTGTAAAATTTACAAAGTTTATTTTTTGATTCTATCAAAATGGAATTTTACAAAGTAACGCCTGAGAGTATCGAGTTCATCAAAGGAATTGTAACTAACCGGAAGGAAAATATTCAACGAAACTTTTGAAAGTGTAAATGCATGGAGTAAAGAAAATATAGTCTGGTTTACTTTGTTCAAAAGATAGTGTTTGGAAAATAATTAGATTTAATTAAGAGCCTTTCAATTCTGGGTGCAAATAACGATAGAAAAGAAGAAAAGAATATTAAGCAACGCCAATCATATACGAGAAATTCCTCTACCTCAAGAGGTAGTAAAGAGAGTGATTTTGTTTTTCCGTGACCGTAATGTTAGGATGGAAAGGCCTGGTTCTAAAGATGAATTTAGCATAAACGAAAGAGTTAAGTGGGAAAATACGCAGAAAAAAACTAATTTTCCATAATTCTGAGGAAACAGGTCCCGAAGAGGAAGTTTCATGTTAAAATTATGCGGAATTCATGATCGCAACCTTAATTACTATATGAAGTCAATGTATCTGCACTTTAGTGCTATCCTATCATGAAAGCATGCTATTTCAGAGTGAGTTACGACTCCCCTTGATGCAGCATAATTATGCAGCTCATGGATGTACATTTTAACGACAATTCACTAGACTGAATTTCATACCTGTCAGTGATGGGTGCAAATCGGCTGATTGTCTCTTAAAAATATGTCTAAATCTACCGATTAACTTCAATAAATAAAATTCATGTTAAAATCTTTAAACTGTTCAAATGTCATGTTTAGCTAAGAGGAAGTTTGGGTATTTATCAAATGCTAAGATAGCGTAACAGTTGGGAAAATCTTTGTAATTGCTAATTTGTCAGAAAACTACGCAGTTGTGTTGCAGGAAAGCACTCTAGGTATTCAATGAAAAAACGGCCTGGCAACAATTCAGCCCTATGCTTCCTATTACCACCCCAATTACGAGAATTAATCACGTCATCATATCAGAGAGTCTAAAACAAGTAACATTAACTATCATTATTTTCAAAAACAGCACATATTATTCTTTTAATGTAAAGTTCCGGTGCTCAAAAATATCAATTTCGGCTAAGATGGATCGGGTGCACATTCTATGATAAGGACAACACCCTCAACTTGTATCTTCGTATGAAATATTTCAATGCTTCGGCAGAATGACATTTTTTTATACATTCCATGAAAAGGCCCGAGTTGCGGTCTCGGAGAACCTTGAAAAGACTGGCTAGCCGAGATAGTCAACAACTTCCGTACAAAAATAAAAAACAGACACCCCTAGAACTGAAAAGAGATATTTCAGTCGTGATGATTGTAATTGAAACAGACAGGATAATGAGTTGCCATTTTACTTGGGTTGAAAATGCAATTTATGAATATATAGGGTTTAACTCCTTAGGCTCTGTTTATGGAGAAGGTAGATCCTGGACACCTGCTATGCGAACTACTTGACGAAATATTTTCGCGAAACTTTCGCACTTTTCCCGCACTCTTCTTATTTCGTTGCGTAGCCAAATTCTGTTATAGAAGTGTGCTCTTTGGCTCAGTTAAATAGTTCTACAGGTGAATAAAGGAGGACCAATTTTTCAATGGAATAAAAAATACTATTTATTGGTACCTAGGTTTCGATACGATAGATCATCTTCAGATAAAGTGTTAGACCAAGTGTTATAGAATATTCCTATACCATTTTTGCTAAGGGGGTTAGGCAGTGGGTTGGTATTTGGGAGAAGGGGTTGATACACTAGTATGGTGGTGAGTGGGAAGGCATAATGTTTCAGAGGAGATACGATATCAGGTATTCTAGGGTTTGCATAGAGATTGTGAAATGATATTTATGGTGTTTACACCAATTCCTTCCAAGAGCTGCCGCGTCTAGCGGCCGTTATAATTCTTGGAGCATTCTTGTGAATAGACTAGGTTACACGCTTACTCTACAGTGGAAGGGGCGGGGGGAGGCGCTGGGGGAAGGGAAGCGGGGGAGCATTTCGAGGGCGTAAGCACGTAGGGTTTCCCGTGTGGTCAAATGAGCACTGCGAGTTGGAGGGTTCAACTAAGCATTGTGAAACCGAATTTAAGGTGTTTGCCTACGTGTCACTGCGTCTTGGGTCATTCGTGAGAATTATTCGTATCGCTCATTAACTCCAGAGTTGAGGGAACCCACCAGGAGAGTATTATCTGGGTCTATACCCTACGGGGTTACACTGGCGTCAAAAGAGCACTGCTGGTAAATTTAAGGACGCACTAGTGTAGGTGATGGAAAGGAGGAGGGTGGGGCATGAGTTGAACTGCAATTCTTTTAGGTAATTAGTCTTAATTTTTTCCCTTTGGATGATTTAAAACTGTTCCAGAGAAACTAGTTATCTTCCCTTATTCTGAGGGTGTAACTCTTTAAAATCGAAGTTATATTAGTATATATAAGGAGTCCCAATGATAATGTAGATGGTCCCACATATTTGGCACGTTTTATTTTATTTGAAGCCCGTAGAAGAATTACTACCTGCCTGTCTGATATTTCTGGATTTACACTTAGGCATTATATCATTCACACCGGTCTTTCGTTTCTCATCAATGTCTGTGTGGAAACACTAAGCTTTGGAGAAAGTTGCGGGCGTAAACGAGGTTTCGGAATTTGTCTGAAGTAGAGAAATAAAGGAAAATACGCCTCAGCGTTCGGATGTCTGGTAATGTGCAAATATACATCATTCATGTAAACTTTTCTCTCTCTCAAAACATTCAATTGTATATCTTGATTGAGGTGATATGCTTCCGTACATTAACTTGAGCAAAATTGGAGGTCTTGAAAGAAAATAGTTTGATGAATTGAAGTGGGATAACTCATAAATATTCAATCAAGAAGTCTCAGGGTCAGTTGTTTGACCATGTTGGACTTCAACTCCAAACAGCAGTATTCTCTCACGGACAGCTGTATTATGCGCTCTCTCGCTCGAGAAATTCCTGCCAAGTGAAAGTGTTAATCGAGCCCAAGCCTCTGCAAAGACCACTGCTCAACGATAATCGTCAATTTACGCGCAATATGAGAAATAAACGGAGAGAAAAATATTCAAATAAATTTTTTTTGAGGTTCGGGGTATTGCTATTTTTGTATATTTCATAAGGTTTTTTTTGCTGTTCTACCAGAATAGCATGATGGTAAGGGTATGTACGGGTGTGCGTTTTTTTACGTACCAAGTGAATACCACTAGGCATTTAAGTAGGTGATTAGTAGCTGGTCTCTGTCTCAATATTTCCGTTCCGTAATCATCTATTTATCTTTTCTTGTCTTTACAAGTTCTTTATGACGTATTCATTCCTAAAACCATCTTATTCTCATTATCTCGTCCAAAAACCTATCCTTTGACCTCTTTCATGCTTGCCAAGGACCCCAAGTGGTGCGCACCCGAATTATGGGGAGGGAGAGCTTGAACACTATTCTCCACCTCAGGGAACTCACTTCCACCTACAGCACTACTAGAAGAACACTGCAACACCAGAGGGGTTCCCTGCGCCCTCTCTGACGGTTTATAGGGGAGGGAAAGAAGATGGAATCGGGGGAGGGGAGGGGTGAGTGAGGAGGGGAATAGGCGGGGTGGAGGGAAGTTATTCTCCTTCCTCTTCAATACCTCTTTGGGGTATTTGGGAAACCGTGAGAAAATTGCGTGTGAAAGGGATGAAACGAGCTGAGAGCCGAATAAATGTGTGGAAAGGTACACCTAAGGGATGGGCGACGCGAGGTCCGGTTTCGGGGAAATTTCGTAGGTTCTAAGGGCCTCCCTTTCAAACGCATTTGTTGGCCTATTAATCCAATCAAGGGCCGGTGCAGCCGGACCTGTTTTCGTTAAGCGGCTTATCTTGGAAAGTCGTGCGGCATAATTCTGCAGCAGAAGCAAGGACAGAGTGGTCTAAGGAAAGCCATGGAGAAGAGTTGGAACATAAAGAGAATTACGCTTGGAAATCAGTGCTATTTATTTGGCAGATGGGCGCAAAACGCAGTTTGCTAGCGTTTGAAAACAATTGTGTAAACTCAGCTTTAGTATCTGAGTCTTATCCAGTTATATTCTACTGTGATAACATTTCAGAACGGCATAAGGCATATTAATCCAACAAAAGAGTCATTTTAGCGTGGATTACTGCTCATTGAGATTTATATATCAGAGTTAGAACGTATTCTAATGTGTATTTTCCATTTGTTCAGTGATAAATGAGGGAGGGGAGGAATGTTTTGTTTAGAAAAACGTATCTTCAGAGTTGGTTAAATTTATCTTTAAGTTCAAACCGTTTTGTCTCTCAAACATGATTATCACTCATGTGATCCATCATGGGCAATCATATTCGTATCCTGACTCGCAATATGTTATAAATGTTACAATTATAAAAGAGTTTGATGATCATTATGTTCAGAGATGAAACCTAAGGATATCTCCACTATCCATTTAAATCTATTCTAACGTACCCAAATTGAGTTATGAGGCAAGTCAAACTTGAAGCTGCGTTACAGAGCTTAAATAAAACCCTTTAAAGAACGTCCGGTCAACTTTTAATGCCGCCCTTTGTCAAGAAATTGTGATGTTATCTATAAGGTTTTTTTATTACCACCTTTAAGAAGTGAATGACGTGAAAGGTGTTCGCCTGGATAGAACATTTTCACTAATGAGTCATCGCTTTGTGAAACATTCCCTCGGTTTGATATGCTTTTGCACTGTACCTGCTCAAACTTCTCCTTTTAAGGGCCGTATTATGACTTTCTTGCGCATAACTCCACTTGCCCGACATCAAGTCTCTCTTAAGCTCCTCATACCATCTGCCTCTCTTTATGTCATCTTGATATCCAGTCCCCATCTTTTTTTGCCACACTTACTAGCGTTCTCTTCTCCTATCACCTTCATCAGAATGCTCTTACCTCTTAATGCATCCTCTATTTCTTTATGATGCCTTCCTCGGATCCCTTCCTCTACAATTTCCTCTCCTCTTCCTCCGTCGCTAGCTATTCCCCGTTCGTCTCCCCTGCTAACAAGCTCATTTTTTTCATTCTTTTCAACACTCACATCTCAAAATCCTCCTTTCTGGGCTCATCTTCTTAACAGAACGACCAAATTTCAGACTCATAACTAAGAAGTATGCGCTAGAAAAACATTAATTAGATATGAGTATAAGTCAAACGTTATTGTAACGTGTTACGATGCTTAGGCATTTTATCAACCACTGTCTACCACATGCAAATAGGGGCGAATATGGGTCCAGGGACAAATAGTATCCCTCAGCCAAATTCTGGCAGAGCCCAACGTTTTTAACTACGGTGATTGACCGGGAGCCGGTCCTCCAGTTCCATCCTTGTTTACCGGTTCCATTGCTGTAATTGCATTAAATCTCCCTTATTTAAATTTTATGGCCTCAAAAAATTTCAAAGTGAAGTATTAACTGCTTATATAAAGATAGCATCAACATCTACCACTATGGCAATGGCAATACATTGGCCATTTTTACACTAATGCTTTTTATCTACAATAAAATCATAAACTCTGAAAGTGTTCTTAATTGTCCAATACAGGAGATAAAATTTGGGTATAACCTGAATAAACTCATAGGGACGAATTATTCTTGGTGGCTCATGGCTTGTTTTTCAGCGGAAAAATAATGAGTTACGGTGACCGATTTTGTCTGTACGGTATCACGGTTCAGATTATCCCCGTAAGGGGAATCTTTAAGACATTTCTTTGACGATGCGAATGTAGCCCTAAGCCCTTTTTGATGTCTTGCGGTAATAGTACGCTGTAAGATGCTTTGGTATTTCGTTACCTTCTCTCTTTTCCTCAGCTGCGCCGTCTTGCTGAGTGGCCCCTTAAAGACGTGTTGAAATATTTTCACAAAAGAGAAGCCCTTGGCTCTCCTCCTGTTTTAGCCTTTAAAAAGCTTGACCTTACTGAAATGAAATCCTCTAACAAAATTTAACTAGGACCGTTATCCATAAGTACAGAGTACCAGTACGTCTTTCCAGAGAATTTTATGTTACCTCTACATAATGTAGAAAATAGCGTTGGGATACAATGAAAATGACTATGTTGCGTTTTGAACTCATTTCATATTTTCTTCATGTCATATAAAACAAAAGCGAATAAAATTGAAAAAAAATGAAGATCAACAATCTCAGGGTTAAATTTTTGGAACAGTTTCATAGTACCAACAATGAAAACACTTGCAGATAGTAATTATCCACATTTAAGTTATATTAAACAGCCATGGTTTCAACGGGTAACTGCCATTTCCCTCTCTGCTTCAGATACTCATAGCATTCTGTAGAACGTAAACTTTTATTTTATTTTCAACTCCTTTCAAGGGTAATGTTTTTCCATAGCAAATCATTAAATTAAGTTACATTCTGACTTTTGTCATGGACCGTGTTTTTACTACTTCGTTACACTTCCTATTTTTTCAAAATGCTAACTTTAGCCGAAAAATAATTTAAAATAACGTTTACTGCACTGGATGAAAAATCGGAAATTATTTTTCTTTCTACACATGGCGTATCTGCGAGAGGCAAATTAATTCCACTACTCTTTTTTACTTTGATCGTCATTTAGTTTCCTCCAATGACGCAATTATGTCATTTGGCATGCCATGAATAGAGCATGTAATCTTTGAGCAGTCACGTGAAATGTATCTAAAATATAGATTCATACTAATTCCTGTTTTTTAGTTATAATTTTTAAGAATACCATGATAAAAAAGAGTATGTGAGACGGCAATTATTTTGGGATAGTTATAATTATGGGATAGATGCTGCAGAAGTATTTTACCAAACGTTAATATAAACTTTGTATATAAATAACGAGAAATTATATTTTATCTTTGGTGACATTATACCGGTGCTATTTTTATGATTCAATTAAATGGATTGGAAGCGGAGAAAAATTCGATTTCTGTAAGAAAAGAACTTCTATTTTTTGTCATAGTATTGTAGGACTTATTGACTATCCATTCGTTTTTTAGTATATTTTGGTCACGTGTGCCAAATATGTTTCGGGGCTAGACACAGTACTCGTTTTACGCGTGGAATGAAGTGATAGCAAATGTGTGATGCTTGGATTCCGCATATGTGATATCAGGTGCTTCAACCCTTGTGATGGTTAGGGTCTAATGAGACTTGCGAGATGTGATGGAACTGCTGTACGGTATTGACTCATTGGATCTGCACTGTATAAACGCTCATCTCTATTAATAACGATGCACGCTTGTTTACAGTGATGCTTACTCTTTCGTGGTGCAATTGATGCTTAATCGACAGTCAGTCCGAGTTTATTCAAAGAGAAAGTTAGATTAAAAATTATCGTTTCATCTCTGATTATGTAGCCGAAAAAGTTTCTTATCCGTCTCTCCGCTTGTTTCATGCAGCAAATAATGTGCTATTTCTTTATGATCTACCAGCTTGTTTAGAAATGCAAATATGATCGTTGTTGATATGCAATAGAGTTCAATACGTACATTACCCCGATGTATACAGAAGCGGTTCATTGGCGGATTGACCTTTTTTCATTATCATTACTGGTAACCTAAGATTTAATGTTGCGTACTTGAATTTGGTAAATCTAATCACGCATTTTTATTTTTAATTACTAGATGAAACATGACTTATTGGGATAATTTTGAGTAGTAAAACTCTTGTCATCGTGATTAAACGTTATTATTATACAGAGATATCTTAAGCTGCCGAAGGGATTTGTGACATTTTTCATCCATGTGTGTGACAGAAGATGTTAAATTTAATTACTTTAATAAAAGTAAAAATAAATGTCCGCGTATATCTTATCAAGGGTGAAAAAGGTTAAATTTTCCACTTAAACATTGTTATTTTCCTAAAGGTGTGTTTTGCCGGTGTTTGTGGTGCCGTGTTTTTGCATACATTTTAAATATTCCTTTTCAAAAATTTTGGATTATTTTACGGAAAGCAGCGAGTTCTACTCCAGAAAATGTTTCACTATAGCCTGTTTTATGGAAATATTCAACCTTAAGGAAACATATTTTGAAAAAATTAGCAGCTCTACAACTGATTTTTTAAATATTCGTGGGAACTTTACCTTAAACTATATGCCTGATTATTTGATAAAGATGAAACTGTTTGTGACCGTTACAGTGAATAAAAAATATGGAAGAACCAACGTTTGAGAAGACTTGCACAGGAAGGCAAAGAGTAGAGGACTGATATCGTTAGGTGAAAGAATGATGTGGTGGAGAGCTGCAAAACTCTTATTTCCGGTTTGATGAAAACTGATGATGTTTATGATAAAGATAGTCCATACTATCTTTGCAATATGCCTTTTGAGATAGTCATGCTCGCATTTGAAATTTATTGTGGCGTCTCTTGTGTGGGTAAACGTGTTTGAAGTGCGCGTTGAGCTTCTTCTGACTATAGCTTGGAAGCCTGCGTCCACTCCTGTGGGCTCCGGTGGGAGGGATACCGTAGTGGAGGTCATGTTTCTTCTCAAACCCTCATCTCACATCGCTCGCAGTGAGCTCAGCTTCCCTCCCCATCGAGCCGAACGAATTTTCGAAAACATGGTGCACATGCACGCACACAACCGCAACCCGTTGTTCAACTGTCGGAAGCGGGACGTTGTGTCATTAATCAAACGCATAACGATCCGGCGAGCCCTGAAGGGAGGTTTTAATATCCATCTCACCCCAATCTCACCTCTTAAACATCCTCTACCTCCCCAATCCCACTGCCATCGCCACCAAATACCTTCTGCTGTACGTTCCTTGTAAAGTTTCAGCTGCGGTTGTTTCCGTGGGATTATTTCTTCATCTTTATTATTCAACGGTGAAAATTAAATTTTTAAAAATCTAGTTTATGTGATGGGTATCTGGCTATCTATTCCTGTAAAAACTGACTATCTGATGGTAATTTCGACCCCTTCATGGATGCTATTTTGAGAACTCCTCAAGTTCAGTACTCCGTTCGCAGGCTGGAACGTAGAATATGTGGCTTTATTTAAAATAATTGACTAATGCCGTTGCCGGGTTTCTCCCCACCCACCTTCCAATCCTATAATAACCAACCCCTAACTCACTTCTTCTTTTCAGTATAGTGCCGACGTATCAGTTACATATGCTACTCCAACATATAAACCAACGACTTTGCGACAGCTCACCTCATCATAGTGGAGATCGGGTCGGTGTGGTGACTCCCGTCTAGGATAGGGACCGAGTTCGAATCCTAGACATGGTGGAAAATTTCCAAAGGAACATGGATACTTACTTGAGTGTCCAGTGGAGGACATTAAAGTTCAATACCTACTCCGTTTATCCGATCGGTCAACTAACTGTGAACCCTTAGGACTCTTTCCTTAAGTAGGCTGATATTTCCTCCAGGTTTCTCCCTAGCCTTCATCTGTTTCCCAAAATAATCCACTATATGTATGCGAACTTACTAACTATTCCTTAATATCCTCAACAACTTCAGCCATCGTCTGCCACATGATATAACCAAATAACCAATCGAATATGATAAACTTTGAATTTTCACAAAGAACAGAGTTTTAGCCAAGATTGGTGTGACTCAGCCAGAGCGTTATAAATGAACTTGTTGACGATATTTGGTGGAAAAATACGAAAAATATTTCCGAAATATCTTTTCTCCGGAGTTGAAGCTTTTTTTGTGTGTCCTACATTTGTAAAAATTGCCCGGCGTCTGCGGGACCTAGTGTAGTGTCATGGGTGCATAGAATTTGTCATGATTATCATCATTCTCCAATACGTAATTGTCGCAGTCAATCTGATCCCTTCACCCCATGGGCCATCACTTTCCAGGGAGCAGCGGTCGCGTCCAAATACGTCGTCGGGCAGGAAATAACCAGTGGTGGTTTACGTAAACTCTCGCCCAGCAAGAAATCTTCTCTACGTGATCTCATTCCACAGAGTAGAATAAGATTTCCCAACTCTCATGGCCGAGTGACAAAGCGGTTGCAGACGGTATTACGTGCATCCGGAAATTTAACCTTCACGAACATGAATAATTTTCCTTCCATCTTTCATCTATTTCATTTTTGCTTAAGAGTCATCAATATTCAGTTTCCAAATGATCGTTTGAGCCTTCTCTAATGACTCATTAGTCGGACTACTCTGTTCCTGATTGCTGAGAATGGTTATCCTTCACCATAAGGAGCGAGTACCTCATGCTTATTTTGGTTGAAGGAGCAATGGTGATCAGATTGATGGGGTAGCTAGAGTATTGGCTTCCCATATAAAATGATTTTGGTTCGATTCTAGGCGGTGGTGGGAATTTTTCAGTGGAATCCCGATCCCTCCTTGGTTGCAATGTTGATATTTCATCAAGTGTAGTCTGTCGGATGGGACGTAAAACTATCGACTTCTTGGCACCCATCATTGAGAACAGGCACATACCGTGTTTCTATTTACCCTTCCTACACTCCGGAAGTAATCACACTCTTCGCAACTTACTCACCTAATTTTTGAACGAAGTTGTCTGTTTGCTCCTCAAATCACTACTTATTTGTTCCATAAACGATTTGAATCAAGAACCGAAGTAATTTTATACAGCTAGGTACGTCATATATTAAAAATGTTTCCAATCCTTCAGTTATGAAATATTTTTCCGGGGACTTTGATAAATATTGTCACTTGAGGTGATACTATAATTATTACATTTCCATTTGGTTTAAGATTACGCTCCAGCTCATTTTAGAAAAAGTTAGCAAGTGGAGGTAGGTCGTTAGGCATTTAATTAATGAAATCGGCTGTTTTGTTTATGTTAGGAAGGCATTTAGCCAGTACTTGGGTTGTACCACACTGTGGCTACAGATTAGAAATGCGGTGGAGATATTGTTATTCATAAAGTCAAGGGATTGCAAATTTTCATTAGTTTGTCCTTCTGCCAACGTGCGTAGTAACGCGGCTGATAATGCGTTGTGCTCAACGGCGAACTTAATTTCGTGGGCTATAATCCCTAATCGGGTTGATATTAATGCTTTTTTGAATTGTGTATTTGTCAGCATTAGGTATTCCCTCGGAGTGAAATTGCTTTGGAGTTTAAAGCACCTCAAACCCAATTTCCGATGTCCAATCATCGGATCTGAGGACAGCCCATGACAGATGACAGAGACAGACGTGACTGACCACGTTGGTGCATCTCTAAATCAATCACGCCGCTGTGAGCATAAGAAGATAACTCTGAAACAATAGAATGATTGACGCCGACATCCTCGTACCATTGCGCTCCCATGTCACTGTCTACTTTTACATTTTGGTAATTGCCCCGATTAGAGTAAGAACTCTTCACTTGTTGGCCATAAAACTTATGACCCGACTTATGTACTAAGCATGAATTGGTCACAATATGTATGCTTGCAAGTCTGCCTACAAGTGGACGTATCAATGAGTCATTATCAGCAGTAAACAGTCTGAAGGCTGAATTACTTCAGCTTTCCAATCCACATTACCTTCAGCCTACCGCGTCATTCCACCATAAATATTGCTTTAAACAGCACTCATAATTTTTCCGGAAGTAAATTACATCCTTGTTCATCCTCGGCAATCCTTCTTAATAATTTCTGCTAACATAGTGTTTATTGAGAGGTTATTTTTTTCAGAGGTGTTCCAATGAGATTATACTCTCTATGTTATAGTTTTCCTGAATTATCCATGTCCCCAATTATTCGTGACTCTTCTTCATTTGTGATTTTATTTAGTCCCAATCATTGATATATACACAATCATTTCCTATGTTTAACGTTATTCTGATATTTATTTATGAGTTGTAATGTAACATTCCCAGGATATTCATTAAATACCTATTTTTCGCTGCATCCTTCAATCACTGCAGTATTCAGGGTAGTAATAAAAAAATAATAATTCGCTCCGGCTGAGAATTTGAAAAGGATGCAACAAAATCGCATATTAAGTTGTTGGGAGTGAAGGATCAGACTTGATGGCTCCTTTCTACATTTGCTACTCCCATTTATCCCTCTCCTGCCTACTTCACTAATGGAAGATAATGCCCCTCGGAAGGGAGTTATTAAATGTCTGTTACGAATGAGCGCATCTGCATACATTGCTCCGGTCCCTTGTGCATTTGCAGCACTCACACATGGTTTAATGACCACCACGCTGGAGGCAAGGGAAATCTTATCCATTAAAATTTAAAAAGCCAAATTGAAATTATTCTCTTGTTCAATTGTAACCACCACTTTATACGTGATTTAAGTGAAAAAATATGGTAATTTTTATTTGCAGTTTCTATAGATAGGTAAACCTACAAATATTTATCACCAAATTATAGAAATACTTGTGGCACAAAGACACATCAACGAAAGACAATTGTTTCATATAAGTTCTTGTATGCCTTATGGAGTGGTAATTTTGCAGGATTGATGTTTATAATAGCAACATTATCCCTGCCATGGTTTTCTTCAACTCATTTAAAATATTATGTTCCTTTAGACGTTTTCCACGCCTAAGGAAGGTATGAAAAAAACTTTAGTGCTCAAAGAACCTACTAGAATATTAAAATATGTGTTTTGAGTACGCGATCATACATTATAATCCACAAACCCAGGTTTCAAGCCAAATTTTAGCGTTAATTCATTACGTTAAAATTAGGCTTGTAGCCGGGGACTAAACAATCTAACTGTGAAAAATAAATAATTCCACCCCCCATTTTTTTAGCAGTTTGTAAAGAAATGCAAGGAGTCTACTATATCTTATGTCTATAATTACGTATCACGCCATATTTCAATAAAGGCATTACAGACTGGTAAAGGGCTAAGAGCATAACACCATTCCATATCAGATTCAATTCATCCTAGATTGATTTTACTATTTCACTTATATTGTAGCTTCAATGAACAAAATACCAAATCATATTTAGAATAGGTGACAGCAGAAAAAGTCAACGTAAATTGACTCCATTTTTAATAGCCCATGAGACTCAGTTCGTTTAAAAGCACGTTTTACTTTTATCCAGGGGAATTATATTGTATTCATCTTTACATTCAACCCTGGGATTTGATTTGGTTGTGAAATATGTTGAGGTAATGAATTGGCTTTGGAAAGAAAAGGCAGCATAGTGGCTTTTTAAATCCAACAGCTTCGACAAAATTGAAATGAAACACGAAAATTACTCTAGAAAAAATAGAATATCTACTGTGACTCAGGAAATTTTCTCTTCAACGATTTTTTTTATTTCTAAGGTATGGCGTTGCGTGCAATTACTTAATTGATTTACTTAATTTTGCTTGATCAGTGGTTTTTTACTGAAATTTATTTCAGCTATAAAAATATTTGGCGTTCATTTTTCCACCATGCAATTTTTCTAAGCTTATGTTGACACACGCTCTGATACCCCTCTTTGACCTCACTTATAATTACGGAGACCTTCCTCGATCGCGATTTCCATATGTTTACTAGGCTCTTCTTGCTTGCGCACTTTGAGTTCTATCGCAGGCTCTCACCATGTGATGTGTTTTTGGGAGGAATTGATTGCGTTGGATATTTTACCGATTCATCAAGAGACGAATCGGTTAACTTTGACCACAAGGTTTATATTCCCAATTGATTCATCACTAAAATTCCTTTCTTGTTCCCTTCTGCTCTATTTTCAAACATACGAGCAATCCGGTGATTTTTTAATATTACACGATTCGATCTCATTAGACTAATGGTTTAAACATTCCTTGTCCGACTGCTTTTGATTGAATACTTTGATGGTGACGACGTGGGGACTGCGAACTGTGTCTACTTAATGCGTTGGTGCCAAATTGCTTCTGCCGTCAACTCAGCGGGAGATCGACTCGGATGAAGTCGCACTGTTGGTAAGCAAACCACATGTCCAAAGACTTCCGAAAAATGTTATCTTTAATTACCTCATCAAACCGCCGTTTGGCCTTATATTTCGTACCCGTGGATTCCCATTTTCTTCATCTCTTTCCGCTTTTCTGTTATGTGTACGCCACAGCATCCATGGCTGGCTGGTTATTTGGGGAGGTATTTTTAGATATATATTTTTGCTGAGTGAATGGAGGAAGAATGGAGTTGACTCAGCGTTGGCAATGCATAACGAAAGGCGGCAAGGGTTTCCCCATTTTTATTTACCATCGCTTGTGTTGCGCTTGAAGTGCTCTCCACTAAAACATATTGATTTTGATGAGATTCCTCAGAAGTATTTCCTGCCACTGCTGAGATACAAACCCATGACTTTGGACATGTAAAGTCAATACTTATACCACTACTAAAACCCTATTCCGCACTAATAGTAGAGATGACCCATAATCACGCATTAGTAATTATCCATCCACTGCGAATGTCATTCCCTTATAATACATCACTGTATCACCTACAGTCATAAAGTTGTAATGATAATAAAGTATGAACATCAACACGTGCCATGATAAACATTTCAGAATGTTCGAGAATTGCCTGACTAATATTTAGCTTAGAGCTATTCATCAACATCAAGTCATAAACGATATCGAGTTCGGTAGTAAATAAGGAAAGCAGGTGACCGGGACAACAGAGGTGATTCCGTCACTTTTAAACTTCTGCCACAACATGGCTATAATATGCAGAAAAATAGAACATAAAACTTTTTTCGTGATAAATTCAAACTCTAGGCTAAGCTTTAGTAGACGCCAGGCTTCAGGATTTATTTTGTGGAAATTATGTATCTCGGATAAAATGAAAAATAACTCAACTTTAAGAATGTATCTTGAAGGAGGTCATGTCATCCTGAAGAAAACAGAAAGTGTCGAAACCAGGATCGTTTCAATAATTTCATGAAGTGGAGTTAGGAAAGTTATATTTCCGCTATGGTTTCGTCTAAAGTTTAGGTATTGCGAATTTCAGATCAACTCGGCGGGCATTTACTCTCCAATTAATTTATGCGGCAGAATGAAGGGGCAATATAAGATCCATTTTTCACAGGAACAAATCGTCATTGAAAACTATAGGGTAAGTGATTCTTTCCCCTCTTGCACCATTCACAACTACGAAGAACACTGATCGAGAGACGAATACTAACAAAATAAACCTCGATAACCATCTCCTTTCCTCCCTCGACATTTTTTCCCATACGCTTCCTTTTTATGGGTAGCCCCCTTACTTTCCATGCCGCACGCAATTTTGTCGGCCCGCGGGGTGAAACGTAGGTTAAAATGTAAATTCCCTTCCATCAACTACCCGCGTCCAGTGCGTCGGGGGCTCAGCTGAGTGGGTGTACAAAGCTTTAGCCACCGCAGGGACGTCGCGCCGTGACTCACTCCAGCGCTCAGCCGTGCGGAAACATTTCTAACGCAAACGCGTCCCCTGAGCCGTGGAGTGGACGCACGTGTCGCCTCAAGTTATCGAAATTGGGATCGCGCACGCCAGAGACGGATTTTGCATTACGATTCCGTCCAAATAAATATATTTTGTAAGCTGCGGATTCACATGCATAAAATGTACATTGATTGGGAGGTCTTCAATGTCGCATTTGACCTTTTTCCACCGCAAAATAAGTGATTGAGTTATCTGTGATTGGCGTGTGTTTTATCAATCTGCAAGCTGAATTACCCGGCGTTGCTCAAAGATCACACTTCCTTCGTAACTCATCGGATAAGAGGAGAGGGGTTAGTTAGTAGCTGTCAAAAAAGGCTACAGTATTATTAATTATTTTAATAATTTTCTGAAAGCCCGGTTTTTAGACAAATACGATGCGAAAAAGAAAATTGATTAAAAAAATGAGAAGCTTCATGCTTTCGGGTATATGATGAAATAAATTTCGGCTCTCTATCTTGAGTGAAAGTAGTTTTAAAAAGCAAAAAATAAAACAACACACTACACAGAACCCAATTCTTAACATTCCTAATCAGCCAAACTTCGCAAAATGAATTTCAAATGTATTAAAGACCAATATCTGGGTGTTTAGGAAATATTCTATATTATTGATTTTAAAGAAAAATGTCAATTTTTTTAGCTGAAAACGCGATTTTAGGACAAATATGGATTAGAAAAAATAATTAATTAAAATAATTATTTATTAATTTTTTCAGCCATTTTATGAGAAAAATGTCAACCCTCTATCCATCTTCAGTGGAAGGAATTGTAAAAGTAAAAATTTAGACCACTGCACAAAACCCAATAGGTTCGTAGCGTAGGCCACCAAAAGAGCCCATTTTTGAGCCATGAGTTCTTTTTAAAATAACCTATAATTTTATTTTTGTCATGAACTATTAGTCTGCAAAATTTCAGCACTGTCGGAGCAAAAATGTAGATTTGCATAATAGACGGACGGACAAATGTTCTTTTTATATATATAAATTTTCGAGATTTTAGATGCACCGAACATTTTTTTTCCATACTGTGAGAGAATATTTTTTTTCCTGTTCGCTGATTGCCGCGCGTCGCTCCAGCAGCCTGTGAACGAAGTGGAGGACGGTGATGGTTCGTTTCGCTGAATGTCAATATTACTTGCGGAGTTGTTACGGATGGGGTGTAGAATATGTATACTGCTCGTCCTTCATAATGAGTGGCGCGATGCTGGGCATCAAATGCCATCTGCCTTTTGAAGGGCCCCGTTTTCAGCATCAGACATGCCTGTATTGGATATCTCTGAATGACCCATCATTACCCAGCATTATACATGCTTTCTCTATCGGTATTGCCTGTTAATTCCCACGGCGGAGCTTGACACTTTGGGCGGCGTTCACATCCGGCCCGGAATTTTGCGGTCGGGTGTTTTCAAGGCTCAGTGCAAAGCACTTTATTCTGTTGACTCTTTGATCGAGCGGATCGCACGGTGACGAGAGCAACAAACATTCTTTGTCCTCGTTAAAGTGGGTGTCACTCTCATGCCGAGAAGGAATTTCCCGAAAAAGACCGCGTAAGGACGTGAGATTTATTTATAAATAATAGCATATACATTTTGCAAGGGCCCCATTTTACCCAAACCATTTTCCATATTTAGAAAAGAAGGTAGTAGGTGTATATATTCAAATTACAAAAAACATATTTTCTCACCAAGCCATCGAAGGTACTCATTTATGGGGACAATCAAATACTTCCCCGTATGACCAGCTATTTTCCATTATATTGTAACAACAACAAATTATACAACTTAGTGAAGGAACGCTTGAGTGACAATAAAAAAACAGATAAGCCAAGAGGGCCGCTAAAAAAATAACTATATTTTTCTATATAATGCTCCATAAAAGATAAGGTACGTTTTGGTGCGTGCAACGTTGTTCCTTTCTAGTTCCTTGACAATTCAAAATATATAGAAAAAAATTACCAATGGTCAAGGTATAATCGATAATAAATTGGTCTAAATATTAAATATAGTTACTCCGATGTCCATTTGTGAAACCCAGCAAATTAATATACATAAATCAATAAATGTTCATTTCCTTTCACTTGAGCATAAATTCGTTAGCAAATACTATTTAAATCTTAAGAGACAATAAAAGTTGTTGTTTCAGGCTTGATTTTGTGGAATAACATCATGAAAGAAAAAGACTGGCAATTTTCCACAGGAATAAAGTTTTAATCGACCGGTTTCGGTGTACAACACCATATTCAGGTCCTACCAGGCCATTTTCAGCGGGATTTGAAACAACCACCATTCATTCTTCTACAATCATTGATTGCAATTTAATAGATTGCGTATGATTATAAATTCCATCATTGTCAATTTATACCGGTCTGCTGGAAAGTAATATTCACCTTAGATGAGTAAAATGAAATCTAGTCAGAAATGTTAGTAAACCTGTGAGACAAAATTATTTCACTGACTAAGAGATATTTAAAGGTGTGATTTAAAACATTTTATATAAATATTCAACACAGAAAGAGAGCAGATGTTTGTAATTGCGCTCTTTGTATATGAATGAATTAAGGCATTGCTTCAGGTGAAGTTGAAGCTGATTTCGTGAGATTATGATGGTCAGTGATTTATGACGATACGATCCTAAAATTAACTCACTCGCAGTGCTGAACAACGTCAATTGGTTTGTGCAGTACAAGTAATTTGGCAGATAACAGGCGCTAAATGCAATCGAAACCCAATCTGACCATCCAATCATCTTATAATGTCGTTTACGTCCAACTGTCAAGCAGGAGGAGAGTCGTAAGAGGGAGGGAGCGTTCGTAGCCAAGCAAATCGCGAATTCCCAATCCGAGAAACGATAACAGAGACGACGGAGGAGTAGCCCACGCGTCCATTCACCAAAATTGACTCATTCAAATCGTTTCCCCTTCAATAATAGAATTATTCGATCCTTGCCCCATAACATAAAATGGAATAGCGCAACAAAATTAAATATCCTCCATTATTCTTTGAGGTGAAAATCCTTAGCCTTTTTATAAAAATATCTTCCACGCAGAGATAAATCTGTAAAAGTAGCATTGCAAATTTTTCTATTTGAATGGTTATGTATGTATATATATGTCAAACTTGGTAAATTTCGATGCTCAAAAATGGCGAATATTAAAAAAACAATTGCCATTCAAAAAGGATGTATCTGATTCCTTCAACTAAAATTCCAGCATGCAATTTTTCATAGATTAAAATGAGAATAGTTCCTTTTGTCCTTAATAGCCGTATTGAAATGTCCATTTTTCCATTAGGAAGCGATTTTAAACAACCTGTTATTTCAGGAATATGATCGGCTTTTCATACCCTGAGCAATGAATTTTAGGAAGAACGTTTTGTCAGTAGAATTCAAAAGGTATGTTTGAAAGAAATAGACTACCTATATCTACGAGAATGTAACCTATATCTCGTATGTATTGTTATGTAAAGTTCTCGGGTTTCCATACGGATGATGTTTGTGAGTTGCACCTACGCTTCGACGGCTTAGTCTGCCATCGTCCACAGGGAGAATAATGGTTTGGTCAGAAGGGGGTCATATGCGAAGTAATTGGGAGCACTATTCCGCTCTTGTTTTTCAATTGGTTAAGGGCTGGTTTCCACGCACTACTAATCTAGAAACCTTTGTCTCGTTTCAAGTTGATGTTCTCCATTTGAATTTCCGCAGCATCAATGTATTTGTATAAAATGACACATTCGCATTATTTTTAGAATATAAAATTGTAGTCTCTAACTCCAGAATGTTTTATGGGTATATTTCTTCTAATTCTGTATTTTAATGGAAATATTTGTGTGTTGGATAAAATTTATTGTTTTCCAAAAGTTCCAACTGGTCTGATAATCCGTCCCTTCCCTGTACCTGAGGTTTACGACTTTATTCTTTACCATTTATAATAATATAGTTTTTCTTTAAGACCACGCAAAAAACTGTTGGGCGCGGGCACAATTGAAGCTTGCGATTGAAATACTACAACTACTCTAAGACATTTCTCAATTCTTGGGATCTCATTATCTGCATTTTGTGGCCTCTATGTTGTTTGGCAAGTGAAAAGGCAAATTACCACCAAGTATTTCATTGTAAACTATTTTATATAAGGCTGTTATGAATAGCTACATGCAGTATGTATCATCAGCAAAAATTATCACTAGGTTGATTATGTGTAATGCATTTCTCTCATTATGCTGCCACATCAGAAGCCGTAGGTATAGTGCTTTAGTACAACCTGAGTCGTCAGCTTAGGTCGCTTTTACTTAATGACGCTGGCAGACAGGGGTAGTGATGGGCAGTTTCGTTCCTTTCTCAGGCTCGTTCATTTCGTTCTCGTTGACTAAAATGAACATGTTTAAAGATTCGTTCCTTTCGTTCCTTTTTAAGTTGCGCCTGGGAATTCGGGCATTAGGGTTCGTCATTATTTTATCGCAATTAATAACAATATTGTAAGCAATTGCGTCAATATTTGACTTCGCGGGTTACAGCAGTGCTACATGCGGCCGGAGACTCCCCTACTTTCATTTATTTTTCTGTGAGAATCTCATACGCAATTCGACCTTTATGACGCCCCCTTGGGTCCGTTCCGAGGCTACTGTGTCAATGCGCGAGGCTACTGTGGTAGCTTATCGGGGATACCGAAGTAGCTTTGTGACAGTCAGAATACGGGTAGGAGCCTATGTAAGCTACCGGAGCTTTCTGCTAGCTCTTCCTTCCATGATAGAGAATACCGATGGGAGCAAGTAGCTTATTGAAGCATCCTTTCGCCAGAAATCTCCGTAGCTTCGAGTTAGAGAATAGACCCCCTGGAACTTGCCCAAAATTCCACCTACTCCAACCATGTTTCAAATGTAATTACCTTTTGTCATGTCAATGCTATGATTAAATATGATTCGTGCCATTTTCTCTGGTCGATTACTCGTTGCTTCAAATGATTTATGTAATATACGAAGATGACACTTTCAAAAGAAATGCAGAGGTGATACTTACTTAACCACGGCCCACAAAAGTATCCCATTATGGGCTAGAATCGCGTTATCTACCGTAGATATTGAAGGTAAATCTGGCTTTCCGTCACTCAAGCTAATATTTTATTTTGTGAAAAATTCCAGTAAGTGGTGAAAATAAAAATGTAACCAAGTGAAAGTACATGGAATGCACATTTAAGAAGTGTAAGAAAAATGCCCGTGTTGGATAGCTATAGAGAGATAAGTGTTAGGAAAATGACCAATATTTAAGTAGGGTATTCGGAGGACGCGCGAGGCTACTGTGGTAGCTTATTGGGGATACCGAAGTAGCTTTGTGACAGTCAGAATACGGGTAGGAGCCTATATAAGCTACCAGAGCTTTCTGCTAGCTCTTCCTTCCATGATAGAGAATACCGATGGGAGCAAATAGCTTATTGAAGCATCCTTTCGCCAGAAATCTCCGTAGCTTCGAGTTAGAGAATAGACCCCCTGGAACTTGCCCAAAATTCCACCTACTCCAACCATGTTTCAAATGCAATTACCTTTTGTCAAAAGACGCATTCAATCAAGATGAGAAGATAAATGATCGTATAACCTTTGACAAAGTAAAATAGAACCTTATTCTAGCAAAATTTCTTAGTAGCTAGTTCAAATTTTACTAAATTGACTAAAATACCGAAAGCATTCCCTGGAGATCGCAGGCCAATGATAACAGTTTAGGTATTTGTTGCTACTTCTCTCCAAATGATTAATTTCTTCACTACTTTATTGACCAATGCGTATGGATTGTTTTAGCATTTAGCCAAAACCGATATATTTATTCTGTAGTCAACGTTTTTTTATAATATTTTGCCGTGCGATGTATAACATATTAACATACGTCATTCCCTCCACTTCTTCAAATTACCTGGCCTGTCATCTCTGTTAATTGGTTGAGTCCTCTCTTTCCTTTGATTATTTGTGTTCATATTGCATTCCCTAATTCAATTGATTCCCTACGTTCCTATAAATCCTTTATTTTATTTGATTCCTTTCGGTCCTTCGTTCATATGAATCGTTTCCTTAATTTGATTCCGTTCAGTCCTTCGAATCCTTTCGGTCCTTTGGAACGCAAATATTTCCACAACCAGATTCACTCCTTCTCGTTCCATCAGTGGATTTGTTCCAAAGGAACGAATCGTTCCGAAGTGACACTGATGAAGTGATCATTAGACAGGGGTGACAGAAACCGTCAAAAACCATACAATTATTTTCCATAGTTTTTCCTTATTGTTTTACCCGGATTGTCTTAGTGTCCTATATCACTGCTTCTTTATTAACCTCACCGAGATAGGAATTACCAGAGGACGCCTTGTTTATTATCGCTTTCCATGGTTTTCGTGCTTATAGTACTTGCATTGGGACAGCTGTCATCCCGAACACTGCAAACGCTCTCTCCCATTCTCTTTGGCACTTCGAGGTCGCCGAATCTGTTCTGAAAATTCTTATTTATTTCGATACTTGGAAGACCTGGAAAAAGCTTTCGTTAGTCGTGGCTATCCCCCCTCCTTGGTGAGAGAACAACTCATTAAGGCGACCGAACCCTCTCCGGGACCGCGCTTCGTACCTCATCTTGAGGACAATATATCAATTGCTGATTCTATTATCTTTGCGACTACTTTTCATCCAGGTCTTGATGATTCACTGAAAAGCCTTCTGAAATCAGCACACTCCATTCTCTCCTCTTCCCCCTCAACTTCCTCCCTTATTCGAAGACCTCCCGTGCTCTCCTTCCGTCGCCCTCCCAATCTAAAAAATAGTCTCTGGATCCGTGAGATCCGTCAAACTTCACTTGCAAGTAGTGTTACCAATCTCTCCCCTATTGGCTCTCACCCTTGCAACAACACCCTTGCCTCACTTGCCCAATCAACACCTCTTCCCGTTTCTTCACTACTCCGGTGACGAATGTCACATATCAAATACTTCTCGGGGAAACTGCTCCTCGAGTAATGTTATATATCTTATAACCTGCAAGCACTACCAGTCTTTCTACGTTGGCCTCACCAGCACACCTTTAAATATGCGGGTAAATAATCACAGGAGCAGCGTGATGCAACAGTTTCAGTTGCCTGTAGCGGAGCACGCTAACTCGCATAAACTATCCTTCAACAACTGCTTTCATATTAAAATATTCCGCGCCCTCCCACCCGAAACACCCATAATAGTGCTCCGCCACTGGGAGCTGTCTTATATTTCCATTTTAAAGTCAACCTGCCCGCCCGGACTCAATCTTCGCTAGCTCCCTCCCCTCCCACTCCACCTCCCCCTACACTTTCTTCCAACCAATCCCCTTTCCCCAACAACCAACCCCGTACCAAGACATACCCTAAACTCCTAACTCCAGTGTGACACTCCTTAGTAGTGGATCTCCTCCAGCTGAAGAAGGGTCCTTAGCCCGAAAGCTACCCCTAAGCAGTGGACACCGGTGTCATCGTGGATCATCTGCCAGTGAGTATCCACTGATTTACTTTCCTATCCTTCCCCAACCTCAACGCCTTGTTGCTAGCTTATACTTTTATATTTATTTCCTTTATATATATATATATATATATATATATAATATGCCAAGAGGGTGGCCGATAAAAACACAGAAACAAAAAGAAGGACACTTACAAATTGAAACTTCCGATATTTCGGTGGAAAGTAGCTTCCACCTTTCTCTAGGTAGAGAGTAAGAATGAGGAAAGGGATAGAGATTGAGGTATGGGAGGGCAAAGAGGGGGATACGAAGGTATAAGAGGGGAAGGAGGTGAATGAGGGGGAGAGGAAGGTGTAAGAGGGGAAGGAGGGCAAAGACGAAGAGCGGGGAGAGGGCGGGCGGAGGGGAGAGAGGAAAAAAGGGGAGCAAAAGGAAGAGGAGAGTGTAGGAAGCAGGAAGAGATAAGATGAGGGGGAGGGAGAAAATAGTGTTATATATTAAGTCCTGGGGGCGAGAAAGCCTGGTGGATCAGAGTTCAAGAAGATTCAAGATCTTTGAGCTGAAGGGGAGAGGAAGAGGGGGGAAGGGAAGCAATAAGACCAACTTTAAAAGTGTTATTGAAAGTGGAGTTGTGTGAGGAGACGTGAATGGCGACAGGGAGAGAAACAGAGAATGAGGGGAAATCGTTACAAGACGAGCTGTGCCCATTCATTCTAATATTGAGAGGATTGGTGGATAAGCCAATATAGAAATAAGGGCAGTGTTGGCAGAGGAGGATGTATACAGTGTTAGGCGTGGTGCAAGAGGGTGAGAGGACAGAAGGGAGGGGAAAAGCGAGGAACTTGTCCGGCAAGGGCTGGGTGATAAAGATGGCGCAAGTTTTACATCTCGGGCGGTTGCAAGGGGTGGGAAGGGATTTTGTGGGTTTGAGAGATTTGGACGGGTTTGGTGATTTTAATAATGGCGGATAGATTGGGGGGGGGGGCGTTTGAAGCTGAGAGAGGGACATTGGGGGAATATTTTAGAAGTGGTTAGGTTGCCTGATAGGATAGGGTAGAGGTTTTTAATAATTCTTCTAAGAGAGTCAATACCTGGGAAGTAGGTAGTACAGAGGGAGATATTGTGTTGAGAAATGCTATTGGTGGGAGGCAGTTTGGGGGAGTGTGGTTTTTTGAGGATTTTATTATTGAGAAGGTGCTCTGGATAGCCTCTGCGAAGAAGAGATTGATGGAGGTTAGAGAGGAATGTATCAATGGAGTCAGGGTTGTTGCAGACTCGGTGGCCGCGAATAGAAAAGGAGTAGGGGAGGGACCGTTTAGTGTGGGAGGGGTGGAAGCTCTTGTAATGGAGGTATTGTTGTTGGTTGGTGGGCAAGCCCCTGTCCAAATCACTCTAACCCACCAAATCGCTTCCCACCCCTTGCAACCACCCGCGATGTAAAACTTGCGCCATCCTCATCACCCAGCCCTTGCCGGACAAGTTCCTCGCTTTTCCCCTCCCTTCTGTCCTCTCACCCTCTTGCACCACGCCTAACATTGTCTACATCCTCCTCTGCCAACACTGCCCTTCTTTCTATATTGGCTTATCCACCACTACTCTCAATATTAGAATGAATGGGCACCGCTCGTCTTGTAACGATTTCCCCTCCTTCTCTGTTTCTCTCCCTGTCGCCATTCACGTCTCCTCCTCGTCTCGTCAACTCCACTTTCAATAACACTTTTAAAGTTGGTCGACTTGCTTCCCTTCCCCCTTCTTCCTCTACCCTTCAGCTCAAAGATCTTGAATCTTCTTGCATTCTGATCCACCAGGCTTTCTCGCCCCCTGGACTCAATAAATCACACTAGTTTCTCCCTACCCCTCATCTCATCTCTCCCTGCTTCCTATACTCTCCTCTTCCTTTTGCTCCCCTTTTTTCCTCTCTCCCCTCCGCCCGCCCTCTCCCCGCTCTTCGTCTTTGCCCTCCTTCCCCTCTTACACCTTCCTCTCCCCCTCTTTCCCCTTCTTTCCCTCTTACACCTTCGTCTCCCCCTCTTTGCCCTCCCATACTTCAATCTCTATCCCTTTCCTCATTCTTACTCACTACCTAGAGAAAGGTGGAAGCTACTTTCCACCGAAATATCGGAAGTTTCAATTTGTGAGTGTCCTTTTTTTCTGTTTCTGTATTTTTATCGGCCACCCTCTTGGTATATTATATATTTTTCACCCGAGTGATTCTCCATGAAATTTATATATATATATATATATATATGTGTATATATATATATACATATACATATACATATATATACATATATATATAGTTTGAATTGTAGTTGCAGTAATGGTGTTAGCCCTCGTAACTTGCGAACAAAATATTATTTTATTCATATACGTATTAAATACTCTGACTGCTTCAAAGTTCATATGCCGAGAGTTTGCAGTGTAAACTTGTGGAAGGCTTTAATTTTAATCCATTTTTGTGACTATTTAAGATGGAAAAATATCAATGGGTTTATAACTACATTTTAAGAAAATTAAAATTCACCTAATATATACATACATGGCTAATCTATTCCATTCAATTCAGGCATCTCTGCTCAAATTCTCCTTCCTACCCTCTCTTTAGCACATGTGATTCAAACTTTTAAAAATTTCCGGCTTCAGTAGCCCTAGAGAAATTACTTTTCTTCCAAGTAACTACTTTGAATTCAGGAAATGACCCGGCAGAATTGCCAATATACGACTCTTTTTACATCATGGGACCAATGCCTGATTTCGGCATCGCTGGTTCCCGTGACTTTTCCTGCCTCATTATCAATATACAAGAGGAAGTAAGTGGGGGCAGGTCAGAAGTTCAAAATGCTAGGGTGTATGTGGAATGGGATTGTTTTGAGTAGGGCATGAGTCTGGCAGGTGGAGGAAAAAATGAGATCTGTGAGAAATGATTGGTCTTATTTTGCTTTCTCCTTTTATCCTGCTTATACTACAGTTGTCATCAAAATGATATTCACTCCTTAGAAGTGCTTTTGCTTTGAGAATATTCACTGCAAGTGATAGAATTGATTTCAGACTTGTTATCGCCAGAAAGATTTGATGCTCGTCTATTTTAGAGCGAGTTTTGATCAGTGAAATTATATCAATTAGAATAAATTTATTTTGGATGATGACATTTCCATTAATTGTTTTGTCGCCCATAAAAATTTAAAATTGAAATAAATTAGAACTGAGAAATTTTCGTAAGCTTATCGTCACATTTCAGTGAAACACTTCGTGTGTTATTATTCGAAGAATATTCCTATTCTACATTGAACTTTTCAATTTTTATTTTAAATGACTTGTTTTGCACCTTTTCATGAAAATAGTAAATATGTACATTACTAATTTAAATAAAGTTTAGTCTAAAAAGTTATTTCTCACACCCTAAATTTCCTCATAATTGCTTGCATAAGTTTATGGAGGCAGGGTGATGAAAAAATAATTTATTTGCTAAACCTAAGTTAGCTCGGCGAGCATGCTTATAAATGCACTTTTGGTGGTATATTACGTTCTCGACCCTCTTTTTGCTGATGAAAGAGGATTTATGATCCATAATGGTTCAAAGTATGAGTACTTGTGCATCAGAAATCCTATTTTTCACCGTCTTGCATTCCTTCTGGCAACGCTGTTTTCAATAACTTTTGTGATAGGGAAGCAGATGAGAGAGGGTGATAGGGAATGCCTAAATACGACGTCTTATACAGACAATTCAGCCGACTGAACAGAGCAACACAACATGTTATCCTTCATAAAAGAGGAGGAAGAGGCTGTAACATCTTCAAGCCCAACCAGTGTCTCATTCTCTTCGACTCACTTCACCGCCCACCCCATTTCCCGGCACCACCCTCGGGCTATAGGGAAGGAGTTTAGAGCGACGCAAAAAATACGGCGCAGAAGCCAACCCCTCCCCCATGATCACCTCGTCAAAACCTACAGCCTTCCCGGGTTTCTCCTATTATGCACCTCATCCCCTCTGCGCCTTGTTCCCTCCTACCTCCTCCCCCCCCCCCCGGGCGTCGGCTGGGGGAACATGGGAACTACGGAGAATCCACCTTCCAACCTCACTCCACGTGAGCACGCCGCGGTGCTGCGACGTTGTGATGCGGATGCGAAAGATGAACAGAAGGAGCCTCTATTGGGAGTTTCGAGACCAAGAAGGGAAGTGTAAAGGGGGAGAGATGAAGCGCAAAATAAGGATTCAAAGAGAAAAAGTATGTGATGAGGTGAGAGTGCTTAGATGGGAGAAGGGCTGCGATTTACCTCCTCTCCCATGCTTGAACTTTGATATACACCAAAAACGGTGAAATTTGCATTGAAATAATCATTTGACTTCACCAGGATTCGAACCAACATCTCCCGATTCAGGTGTGTTAGCCAGTTACACCACCTAGCCATCTTAATTCAAGGCGAATTTTAGCGGGGGTTTATCTCTTTACACCCATGCACGTGACTGCGTATCATATCATTTGTGCAATCGTAATATTTGCATACCTACTACTTCTGTATTTTAGATAAATCTTTAGATTTGCAAAGAAATTATGGGCGTCATAAGCTTAACTCTATTTCAAATGTAAGGACCGGATGAATGTCATGGCTAGCGTCTTGGCTTTTCCTTGAGTATGCCCGGCCAGTGACGAAAATTTTTCTGTGGATTCCAGATTTATGCTTCATTGAAATGCAAGGGATACTTTAGTGAAGGACAGCGAAATTCTTTCATGGGAGTAGGATAATTTCACATTCAGATTTTCTATATCATTTCCTTATTCCTAAAATGATCCAGCCTAAACCCATCATACCACCAATCCATAATTGCGCCAATGATCTTAGTTTTTTATCGTATCCTCATTATTTACTATATCTTAAAAGAATATTCTCACATTATTTTATGTTGACGTCAACCAACTGTTTTTCAATGATTCACGCAGCAGATGGTAGGTATATCGGTAGGTAAGGATAATTTGATGGCGTGTGCTTACAACTGAAAGAGTCCTCGGCAAGAGAACCTAATAGTGACGAGGTATTGTTATTCCGTGACAGGGGGTGGGAGGCGTGGCATTGATGTGGGAGGGTATAGACTATTAACAATAGATGACTGTAGTGAGATCGCACTTGAAATATTCAAGATAAATAAATTTATAATGATAAATAATTGGTTTAAGCATCACGTCATGCATAGGTAAACACGGAAAAATCTAGGAATAATAAATAGTTATAATATTGATTATATCATGGTCAGGAAGAGGCTAAATCAATGTGTAAAAACACTCGCGCAGCTTCTGGGAGGGATGTGGTTGCAAATTCAGGTATCACGCTTCTTACAAAACGTGAAGTTAGATACAAAATGTTAGGTAATAAACGGAAGAGGAAGAGGCGGCACGTCGGAGCTTAAAAAAAGAGGAAGAGGAGGGAGCGCTTATAGCTGGTGAAGAGGAGTAAAGGAAATGGAAGTAACCTATGGAATAAAGTTAATCGTTGAAGAGTTCACTCTGTGGAAATTCTCCATATAAAAGGAAAAATTCACTTGGGAGGTTTTCCACACAATGTATTGATCTCCACCGGTTTCGACGTTGAAAACGTCATTTTTTAAAGGCAAGTACAAAAGTAGCAGGCAGTCTCATACGTGCATATAAGAGTAATAGGAGGCGGAATAGGAGAGTTTGGTTGATTCTTTGGTGAAGAGGGGGAATATCACGGGTTGTTATTGAAATGAAGGTACCTATATCAGGGTCATGGGGAGGTGATTGAGGATAGGAAGGAACTGGCACAGAAAGAAATGCGGAGTGATTACTGGGGAAGATTATTCCCAGAGACTTAGATCAAAGAAAAGGGTAAAATAGTTCCATATTCTTAGTAAAACTAATTCTTTGAAAGGCAAATAAATTTTATGTATATTTATTTAGCATATGATTTATTCTGGGCCCAGTAATTCTTTAAGATACATATAAATTAAAGGAATACTCTTGTTGTTTGAATACTTTTAAGTGTTTTATAAATGAATATGTGCATATTTGTGTATTGCAACGATGTCATCGTGTCTCTCCGAATCATGGACAGAATCGGTATATTAAAGGTAAGAAAGTGATTTTGGGGAATACGAAGTAGACATCAGAAAAAGGAGGTTACCACGGAGAAGGTTACAATATGTTTGGGGCAGGAGAGGGTGGGTGATAAATTCCTACATTACATCATTACACCAGACAAAAGTTGCAAAGTTAAATAGGTATACTTAAATGGAGTGAGATATATCGGAGCGTTGGTAACCCTCGGAGCTTCGAGATAAAGAAAGACGATATTAATAGAAAAATGTGTGTCATGATGATATTAATAGAAAAATGTGTGTGATATAGTGAAAACCCAAATATGAAGTGAAATAAATAGGGCTGTCGCACTTTTTCCCGCTTTCCCCTCAAGCATTCATATGAGCGATCAACGACATTTACTCCAGTTATCCTGATTCTTTAGGTCTGAAGAGAAGCCGGAGAAGCTACTGACATTGAGGAAATGAGCAAGCACAAGCCACAAAGGGTGCGACGGAAAACAGAAGGCTCTAGGTGTACGAATTTGGCCAATCCTTAGATACGATCAGCTATGGATGAAAAATAGTTAAGGGAAAATATAAACGCTTTGCATCGAACGATTGCCGATCAATAAGGAAACAATAATAAATCACCATTATAGTCCCACTGGGCAAAAGTGTGTTGAAAGCGGATGACTGGATTTCCCTTTACAGAGCCCCCAAACCAATGACACACATTCATAATTGATAGCCTCAACCGCTCCAGCAACCCATCCATCCTGCTGTGGGAGTGCTTAATAAAAACAGTTCCTCATCGCGCACTGGCGCACGTGGCAGCTTGGCTGGCCCGTCGTGACGAGTTGATGCATACTAAAACGTGGGGAAGAGGAAACCTATGGGTGAAGAGCAGGGTAAAGGAAGGCTGAGGAGTGAGGGGTACCATGTGGGAGAAAACTTCAAAGAGAGTAAGGGGTAACTGACAGGAGAGGAATCGTTTGAAATAAGCAGTCGAAGGGAAGAGATAAAGGTCCGTTCAAATTGAACTTCAGAACCTGTTTAAAAGAGTGCAAAATTGCCAAAACTCTGACTACATCCCCCGAGACTTCAAATCTGGCAATGAGAAAACTTCTCTCGTTTCTTAAGCAGACAAATTTAATATCTCTTGAAATATCCAAGAATGGTAAACATTTTTAAGATTTCTATCTATTTTGTTGTAAAGACGTTTTCTCTCTTGAGCAATCCTATGAGAAACAACTTACATAATTTGTCTTAGGTTTCGCTTTTCTTTTTTATCTTTGCAGGTATTCCACCTGTTATAGTACCTTTTGAGTGTTAAAATTAGGTAGTCAGTTTTCTTTGTAATTAGCCAAATTAATGATAAACATAAGAAATGAACGCGAGCCGGGTTCTGTGCAGAGTTATGCTCCCAAGTTGCATATTTCTTTTTTTTTCAGATTTATATGCTCTTGTTCGACCATCTTAAGTTGCGTTCTTAATTTATGTTCCCATGTTGAATGTGAACCTCCCACGAGAGAAGGGTGAGGTGACACTGAATAAAGGGGTGGAGTCTTACTGGAGGAGTTGGTAGGAGAAGGGATGACGACAGGGAGAGAAGGGAGACAAGGGTTTGAAGGAGAGGTCTCATTATAATGTGCGAGGAACCATCAAATTCGATTTACTCTCTCTCGCCACCACTCCTCTAAAACATCACCTCCTCCTCCTCCTCCTCAGCACCCTCCTTTACCCGAATCCACCGCTCCCCAAACGTGGAGGGTGAAACTCTCTTGAGTCTCCTTGTCCTTGTCACCCTCCCTTTGGCTCCTGCCTCACTAAAGATGTCCTCCCATCCGATGCCGTCATATATCCCTCGCTGTTTCACGCTTCCCACGTCTAGGTGAACCCCACTTCTCCATCCACGCCTCCTCCTCTTATCATTTTACGCTCTTTTTATCTTTCCTTTTGTCGTACTTTTCATGATTGTCAGGTTGCAGTAAACTCTCAGGTTATCTAAATACCAGCCAAAGAGAGCCGCTATTATCCAACAAAAATCAAGGAAGCAATCGAGATTTGAAACGTATAAAAGCGTATCAGGCTTAACATTTTGTGGAAAAATACTATATCCATGTCAACAAAAATACAGTAGTAACTTTCACACTTAAATTTACAAATTAAGGCAGACCAAGCCAGGTTTTGACACCTTTATAATGGCACTGTGTGCCGAAACCTGGGTCAGTCTGTCTTAATTTGAGACATTAAAGTGTGGAAGTAACTACTGTGTTTTTATGGACTAGGAGGGATTTAGAAATTCCTGGAAAATTTCAACAGAGACAATGGTTATCCCCTCGGTAATTCATGGAAAAGGATCATTCGCTCCGACCAGTCGCACCGCATCACCAGAATGACCAGCACTTTATGACGTGGCCAAACAGCTTCTTTCCACCTTCAACCTGAAGGCGATTGCAGGATGGCTATCGAAGCCGTTGTCAGCCAAAGTCAGCTAACGCGGATGGAGAACCCAAATATGCGGAACACTTAACAGCTTATCTACATTCACTTTTTGCAGTCTTTCACGTCTTACTTCATATATGGGTGCTATGCTAATCCGCGGAATTTTTATTTATAATGTAGTGTGGTTGAAAGTTTTTGACATTTCGATGCGATACGAAGATGAAGCAAAATTAGTGTGGTTGAAAGTTTTTGACATTTCGATGCGATACGAAGATGAAGCAAAATCAGTGAGTTTGTCAGTAATTGCAAGAGGTCTGAGTAGAGCGACGAAATAAAACTACCACTTTCATACTTACGACCTTCCCACTGAATTTTTTCAAAATTAGACACGCCCAGGAGAAAAATCTGTTCTTGCGTAAGTGGCATGGGTCATTAAACCGAGCATTGGCTTAGCAATCCTTACGTCCTTCTCACTAATGACATTACTTTGTGATATTGCTCCAGCAAAACTATTTCTGCATTACTATTGTCTAACCACACAATTTTATATCGCTATTTAAACCACTATAAGGTTGCTCTCCCATTTGACGCCGTTTTCAACGAGCATAATTTTTGGTCCAAGCTCTGCGACTTTTCCTTCCCCAACTCCTCTTCTTTACCCCTGACTTTTCCCTCACCCCTCCACCGGCAGCTCACCATCCGTTCCCAAATTCAGTCTCCCAATCTCGTCTCGTAACTTCCTCCTTTGTACGTTCACTCTTTTTAAAAGGTCGTCGTCTCCCCAGATTCATGAAGTTGCCCGCGAGTTTTTCCGAGGCTTCCCAACGACTTTTTTTTCCATAATTTCTTTTCGCATATTTTTTCCTCGCCAAAATTATGTGCATATTTATTTACATTAATGCATTTGAATTTCTAATGCCTGCCTAAACTTTTTATAATGTCCTGAAATTTTTGGGCCAGCAATGAAATGGATGGTGTTAACAACCGAGAAAATTGATATTGGAGGGTCGTGCCCTTAAAATTATGCAAAAGTGGAATTAACATTTTCATGAATCGGTGGTAGTCAAAGATGTGGCAGTTATATTGCAGATTTGTATCTGAATAAGAGAGCTGATTATATGAGTCTACAGTTGATCTTTGGAGGTTTGATACCAGTGAAAACTTTTGAAAGTTAACCCAAGAGGCGTCTAAGTAAACATTTACTCTTCATATTCCCGTTTAAATGGTCAGATTGGCTAAAACGAAAATTAGTTATGGCAACGAAGAAGATTAACGTCTTCAAGTAAGTTATGTTTGCAATGCCATTATATCTATGAAAAATATAGCTCGTTACACATTATTTGGGCGTCGTCTATATTTTTTATTTTTGCTGCAATATGCTGCGTTTGCTGCAATTTGTATTTATACTATTTAAATTTCTTTTAACTATTCATTTATACTCTATCTGAATTGACATTAAATATTTACCTTTTTCATTATTTCTGACTTTGGTCTCTTTGGTTTAATATAATTTTAAATTTAATATGATTTGTACTTATTTTTTGCATATAACTTTTAATCTAAGCTATATTTTTTCTTCTTCATCGTGTTTAGTCCTTGAATTTGTACATTTTTCATAATAAAATAAAATGTTCTTAATAGCTCAAGGTTGAATTTTCGGTTTTGCACCGCGAAACAGTGACAGTTTCGCCAGAGTTACAGCTGGCGTCCTCAGGTTGGCGTTGCGAGCCTAATTTTGGTCCTCTTTAGCTAGGGTGGTTATTGGTGCTGTTGGCCTGCAATTAGTCGGATTTTGGCAAAAAATTCTTTCCTTTGAGTCATGGAGATTCTAGCCATCCCAGCGATTAAAATTGGTTGTATGCTTGAAAGTTTTAATCAATTTACGTTTTTTATGAGCAAATAATATTCCCACACTCCATGAACTTAAGTTGATAAACTTTTTTCACTTTTTATAATTTGACTGAATGTTTTTATAACTTTGAAGAAATAACCTGAGAAATGCACAAATTTTCTGAAAAATCCGATGGAATGCAGTAAGTAATTGTAAATTATGACTTTAGTTGCCGGAGAAAAGCAGTTTCACCATATTCACACTCAACTAGAGTGGCTAATTGGCTACTGCAAAGATTCTATAGATTTTGCTCATTTGTGTTTTTAACGGAGTTTTTTCTTTAATCAAAAATTATTAGTATTAACGGATTCACCATAGCAATTGTCTTCATTCATGTGAAAAATCGTTCTTTTTCGATAACGGATAAAGTCTATGGCAAAAATTTAGTTTTACATTATGATAAACGTAATATAATTTATTTTATTTTTATGGTTTTATCTATCAGTGGGTCATGCTCAAGATTATGAAAAGCAGTGTAGACCCCCTTGAATGAGCATCCATTTCATGGGTGGTGGAATATGATTTTTCATCGACTAACGTAAAAATTGATTCTTATATTTTTCATTTCTAGGAGCAGGTGCATATGGGATTAGTTTTCTTTTCCCCTTGAACCCGAAACTTGAATCATGCACCTCCCACGCAGTTCTGATGCCAATTCATAGGTGAGTGACGTCCAAAGTTATAAAATTTTGCGTCTACGTTTAGTATTTGGGCAGAATGGTGGATCCTATCCCCAAGCTTCCGTAACAACTATTCTACAGCATATGTACTTTATCCCTCTAACCTCCTTACATGAAAAATGTGAAAATTTGGATGTATCTAAATTATGGCCAAATTTTAAAATCTCTGTTAAACGCCCTAAACGCGCTGTTATTCATACTTAGTTCTTGTGCTCTATGTTAACATAGTTCAAACCTAAGGAATTCAAGATATAGTACACCATCTGAAAATCAACTCCTAGTCAAGCCGAGTGATTTTTTCTCAATAAACCTTTCCAGCCTTATTCTCTCCTTTTGGAACTAGAATCGGCTCTTCTCTTCCAATCGCCCGCAATAACCTTTCATGCAAAGACTGACAAAAATTTCAATTCAATTGATATGCTGGTTCAACGTAATTTGGATCATAATCTGGTTAGAAGAAAAATATAAATCAAAACAAAAAAACTCAATTAATGTGTGGATGGGAATTACTTATTGGACTATTTGTTTCAAGGGCGTAGAGAAGTTATGCAATTTATTTCGTTTTTATAATTTGATAAAACATAGTTTATAAACGATTAGCCTACTTCACAATTGTGCGTAACTCACCTTACACAGAATATTGCCTTTGGAGTGTAATTAAATTTATCAGGTTGTAAAAAGTAGGGTAATCGATGAATGGTAAAACTGAAGTGTCAACTGCCTCAAACACCTCCCGATCAGCGTTTTCTTAAAGCCCCTGGGAAATTTTGGTGAGAAAGCTACGTTCGGAGATAGGATTTATTAGAGATTATTCGGAGGATAAATAGTAGATATTGGGTTTCAGTGTAAGGACGAAAGAGAAATATTTAACAGAGAGATACAATCAGAATGCAACAAGAGAAGGAAAAACCTTGAGAACCAAAACAATCAGAAGATGTTTACTTATGATAGCATTCATTACGTTTTTCTACATGTAAGAATGTCGGATGTTGACCAATTGTTGGTCGCTCACAATCCTGCCTCATAGCTAGCAACCGTTGAAATTTGATTTCATACTCGGGAATTTTTCAGGAAAAGCTGGGTATGCTTTTTTTGTATACTTATAAATTATTGCAGGTGTATTATATTCATTTTTCATCACAATTTGTCGACTGAGCGTAATATTACTGTTGTTCTTGAGCCAGTGAGCCCTTGATCCATAAATATTCGCAATATGCTCTTCTTACAAACATATTATGGCATAAGGAGCAATCAGAGTTACGAAATTTTTAGTGACAGTGAGACAACCTCGCATTCAGAATAAGAATCATTCACTCCACTTGTAGGCAACCTCAATAACACGCAACAAAGGCGCATGAACCTCCACCTTTTGTGATTCCTGTGCGATATTTGTAGCGTTGTCTATTCGAAGAGCCCCGGTCATGCTCAGCGCTATTTCCTCTCTCAACTCCTTTTCCAATTCCATCTCGACCTCCTTTCCACCCTTATTCGCAAACCATCTATGTCCCCCTTTTCCTCTCCTGGGTCCATTGTCACCCACCCTCATCTCTCCTCCTGCCTCTCCATTTCAACATCATTCTCACTTCCCCATCATCCGACTCAACTTCCTCCTTCCTCGCTGCTCACGTCTAATTCTTCCCCCTCCCCTTGCCTACCCCCACCTCCCGTACCTCCCCCTCCCATTCCTCCCACATGTCTCACTCCTCCTCCTCCTTTTCAGTTTCCTAGCACTGTTGTCGCTTTTCTCTGGGATATGTCATTTTCACTTTGCCCTCCATTTATCTTAGTCCACCTCGCCGCGGGGAAAATCTTTTTGGACGGGAGAAAGAGACGGAGGAATCTTACAGACCGCCTCGTTGAAACTCCCCCACTTCATCCCATCGCCGTCTTGCCTCCCTTTTCCTCTCCCTCAGGGGAACGCCTCATCATTTCTGCCTTTAAGCCGAAACCCACCCCCCTCTTCACCGTCTCGTATCTCCTCCTCTTCTTATATCTTCTTCCTCTTCCGTCCATTTTTCAATACTCACCCTCATATTATGCTGACGTCTGCTTCCTTCCTCCAATGCCTAATCTGCCCTCAAAATTTTCCCTAATCACTCCTTACGTGCCCGTCTCCTTCCTCCTTTCCCTATTTCTTCCTGCCACAGCTAAGCCGTCCTCCTCGGTCCCTCATCTCCTTACGCGAAGCCTTCCTTCCGTCTTGAGGTGGTCGACTCCATTCCACGGGGTTCAATTCCCAGCGGTGCGAAAGCAAGCGTCTTACTTGCGGCGAGACCATTTGAAGGGCACGATGATGAGGACGTCTTGAGAGTCACATGTGACATCTCCTAACTCATCGTCTCCCTGAGATCCGGACGTTATGATTTCTTGGGATATCGATCCTTGATTTTGGTCGTTCTTTGTGACGGCGTTTTTTATCTATGCCCGTTCTAGTCTGTTCTCTGATCCATAAAAATATGTTTTCATATATTTCTGCCTTCCTCTATGACCAAAAAACTCATCAACGATTTTATCTTACCCCAGTTTTCAAGTCTTTTCTTGGGTATTTTCCTTTCAGTCCCATTGGGAAAGCCTTGGGCCGATACCGGCGCTAGTTTTCGATTTCCGACATTTTTAGGGTGACATCCGGCATCCTACTTACAAGCGTGATATATCCCCTGTTTATCGTTATTTAGATATATAAACGACATCAACTGTACATATTGCAGAAAAATTAGTGTGTAGGTAATACGGTCATCTACCTAAAAGTTGTCACGTATGCGGACTTAGAAGTTCTCTCGTCGGACCTTCAGAACGTTAACTCGTGGTGTCTTGAGTGGGTGCTCAAGCCTACTCTTAGGGCCGTTTTTATAAGGTCTGGTTAAACTGGTCGTTAGGTCACGTGGACGTTAAGTTAATGTGGACATTAACGAGAGGTCGGGTTTTATAAAGCAAATGAGACCGCTGGTTAGTTGACGTGAACTTTACCGAGAGAAGAGCGTACTCTCACAAGTTCTCAAATCGCGAAAAGCGGAAACAAATTAATAACGATAGTAAAATATCGCAACGGGGGCATTTAAAGTTGTTTACGTTCTTGGTAAGGAGTATTTGCGCTAAATGGCCGGGAAGAATAGCTCAAGTTTTAGCAGCGAGAGTGCTGCACGTAGAATTAATTTTGGCGTAATTGGAAATAAAATGTGAAGCTGTGACGTGGAATAAAAGATAAGTGCAAATATTATTTGAATGCTTTTATAAATAGTGCGTGTTAGACCAATTACTGATACGTGATTATGTAAGCAAGGAACAAACAAGGAAAATAAATGAAATTCAATTAAATTCTAAAGAAACTATTCCAAATAATAGGTCTCAACTTCGAGCTAAATATGAATACATGAAGAAATGAGCAAATAAAGCAATAGCTACCGTTTAGCAGGTGGCGGGCCAATGTCGGAGACATCATTAATCCTGGTATGCAAATAATTAACAACTCTTTTCGGGACATTGGTGTCTGGGTTCACGATCCCCATGACTCGGACGTTAGAAAGACAGAGTTATCTCTCTAGAAATGTTTTGAACTCTCAATTTTTAGTCATTTTATGTTGATTGTTTTTCTATCCTTCTTCGGCTGGGAACAGCTTGCAGCAGACCAAAGTGTTGGAGACACTAAAATTAATATTATCTTAAGGATATTAAAGTTTCATGGAAAAACTTGAAAATGAGAATAAATGTTAGTTGGATGAGATTGTTTATTTACGATTACCACACTGCTTCTGGCTTAGTTAGACTTCCACCTCAATAAATCAAGAGACATTTTTTTTTATCAAATCTAGTAAGGATGTAATCTAAATTGTACTAAAAATCTACAAAAAACTAAACAAGAATGGCACGCTTATTGGCAATTGTGAGAAGGTTTATCATAATACTTCCATAACTTGCCCACCACTTTCGAACATACTTTGTTATGATCACTATCGATCCTAATGAAAACATTGAGAAGTCTCTTTCAAACTTATGGCCATTTTAAAATTATATTCAACAGAAAATTAAGTGCTGCATTAGCCTCTACAGCCCACTTCCTTACAATTTCAAATCCGCCTTGTGTTAGACTCAATTGGATATTTTTAAATAAAGAAGTTTTTATGTAAACTAACAGTGCAATTACTCGTTTTTGCTTTATTGCTATGCTTTATTTTAGTGAAAAAGAAGTTGAAATCAAAACAAGTGAGCATTTTACACTATCATTAAGTTAAAGCAAAATGTGTGGGAAGAATCACCAAGTATATTATGGCTTTGGTGGCATTGCAATTCTCCATAGTCACTCACATCAAACCACAGGCACATTTATTAATTGGACTGTATATTTATGGAATCGATCTTCTTAATTTGCTGATCCAGTTGGAGCAGCTTCAGTTAAGTTATCAGCATTACTTGAAATTTCAGTACAGTTTAGTATATTAGGAAAGTAAATCTTCGCTTCCTTTTTTAGTTTAATGTTGATAGTTTTCCTTATTTGTTTACCAAAACGCTCATAAGCTCGTTCAGCAACAGTGAAGCATATAAATGGATACATTCATGACAGGCTAGACCTCAGTAAAACTTTAAAATGTTACAGCTCTTACACGGAGAGGCAGAAATACAGATTGGGGAAACCTAATTAGGTGGGTAGCAGATATATCACCTGTTACATTGTTAAGATAATCACCCGAAAGTTAGCTATGAGATTTTTTAGGACTAAAAAGAATGGAATCCATGAAATGGAGCAGGAGGATCATATATCTATTGAGTATTTTGAATGAGAATTCATTTAGCACCGACTTTGGCTTGCCATTGCATGGGACAGGGAGGGATTCACAGAAAAAAAATTGGAGGAACTCTAAACAAAGCCATTAAGAAATCATTAGTATAGCATCATGTACATAGCACAGTATCGTTTTGTAACAGAAGCAGGAGGTGGATAAACTCTGGCATATGACTTAGGAGGTGCAAAAGTAGACGAGAATGGAAAGAATAGGCTTGATGGCAAGGAAGAAAGATTAGGAAATGTTAGATTTTGTATTAATGTAAAGGAAATCAGAGGCAATATACAGAAGAAGCTGTAGCAGTTGATACAGGACTCACTTTGAAAGAGTGTTGAGGACTACAAACTGAAGAAATTATTGATAAGACTGCCCGAGAGCCTGGAAATCAATTAGTAGATCTGCCAATGAATGCCCTAACAGATGGTTGAGATGTGAAAGATGATTTGTGTTGAGTACAAAAACAACAACAAATGTAAAACTGCTCAAAACAAGTTGCAAATACAAAAAAAAAGTAATTTCATATTTCATTATTTCAAACGCTATGCAAAGTTGAAGGAGTGAACATGTAATTTCACCGTTGTGAATATTTCACTACATCCAATTTATTACATGGAAAGTCCAAAGTTACTCGGTATACAACTTTCATTTCACTATATAGAAATGTCACTGTATCAGGTTTATCTATAATGAGACATGATAGCATACATATTATTTTTCGTTACAGTTGTAGCATGACCCTCCGAGTCCCTGGCAAGCATCGGGTTTCATTGCCGTCATAATGGCCGGTGACTCGAGAGGGGTTTTGCAGTAATCGCAGCCACGTCCGACGCCCATCGGATGTGTGGCTACGCTGCGGTCGGGTCATGCGTCCGCAATAGACGGAGTGACCCCAGGATGACGGCCTTCTGCATGCGAGCAACTACTGATTCCGCCTGTGCCACGCAGAACGGAATGCACTTGATGTTATCTATCAGCGAGCCCTTAACTCCACCGAGCACACCTATGATGAGGACCACCAGTTTCACACAGTGTCCGGGGTACATCTGCCGAAGTTCGGAAAGCAGGTCTTGATATTTAGTCCGTTTCTCCACCTCTTTCGCATCCATGTTAGTTTCAGCCGGAGCCGAAAACTCGATCACGAACATGGAGCGTGTGAGGTGGTCGAGGAGAACGATATCAGGCTTGGTCGCCTCCAACTGCCTGGTGGTGGAAAAGGAGTTATTCCACCAGATTGTGCATTTATCGTTCTCCACGACGGACTCAATATCTCCAGGGGCATAGGGAAGCACAGGTGTTTCGTCGATGCCATAATGGTGTCGAAAATGAAAGTATAACACTCGTTGGGCCGCATTGTGCCGAGCTAAATATGCTGACTTGGCGTAATAACTACAGCCGGAGAGAAGGTGACTCAAAGTCTCCGGCTGGGCTCGGCACGCCCTAAATCTCGTGTCCGCAACCTCCGCCTTGAATATAATGCGGCGGTACATGAGTGTGTTTATGACACCATCCTGGCACGCGAGGACAAAACCCTCGGTCTCGGACTTCAGACCGGCGGAGCGTAGGAAGGCAAACGTCAGCTCCTTTGATAGCCCATGCTTTTCGATGTTTCGATAGAAACCTCCATGCATGGGCTTATCGGTATGCACCTTGAGCAATGCCTTCTGCTCGGCTTTTATTATTTCGAGCTTGAGGACGTCTGCCTTCAATGAAAAGATGGTCGTGTCATTGTCGCTTCCGTCGGATGACGGGTCGAAGTCGAGACCGGTTTCGTCCACTGCCCTCTTTGCCGCCTGGAAGAGAAACGCCCCTGCTCCCGCACTCTCGTGATCTCTCACGAGATTGAGCAGGGGGTCCCTGCTTTTCAAGACTCGGCAAGCTGTACCCAGGACAACTCTGTTGTGGAGACACTCCAGACTCAATAGTCCTCTACCACCTACATTGCGAGGGAGATACAATTTGGCGACGGAAGATTTCGGATGAAGACTTCTATAGATGGTCATCATCTTCCTCGTTCCCCTATCGAGGTTCTGCAACTCGTTGACGTTCCACTTCATGCATCCGAAGGTATACAGCAGTGTAGTAACCGCGAACATGTCCGTGGCAAGAACCTTGTTCTTGCCTGACAGCTCAGAATAATAGATGTTTCTGAGAGTCTGTCTATATTTGGCGGTGATCCTTTCCTTCACTGCTGCAACCTCCTGCATTCGGCGCCGGGGGACGCCGAGATATTCATAGCTGTCATCGTCCTCGAGGTGACGAATGACGCTCCCGTCAACAAGTTGCACGTCTTCTTTGATCTCCGAAAATCTTCCTCTCGCCAAGTGGATGGATGCACACTTGTCCAATCCGAACTCCATCCCTATAGCCTCACTGTATTCCAGTACGGTGTCCAGGGCAGTGCGGAGGTCTTTCGCATTAGAAGCGTATAGCTTCAGGTCATCCATATAAAACAAATGGGTGACCTTATGCTTCCTGTCACCTGGAACACCGCACATGTATCCTTTACCTCGTCACAGCCTGAGGGACAGGGGTAGGAGGGAAATACAGAACAGTAAGGGGCTCAAGCTGTCGCCTTGAAAAACGCCACGGTGGTATGTTACCAACTCTGTGGAAACTGACCGCTTGCCTGAGGTCAGAATGAAGCGCGTTTTCCAGAGTGGTAACAGGCGTTGGATGCAGACCACTATCTTTGGGTGGACTTTCATCAACTTTAGCATGGCGATCAAAAGCTCATGCGAAGTGGTGTCAAAAGCCTTCTTGTAGTCCACCCAGGCCATTGATAGGTTTCGCTTATGCCGGATGGCATCCTGGCATATGCACCTATCAATGAGCAGGTTGTCCTTGCATCCCGCGATTCCCCGCTTTGAGCCCCTCTACTCGTACACCTCATCCCACACTGGCTGGACTTGGTGTAGGATAAGGTCGCTCAAGATCGAGGTGAACGCCTTATATACAGTGTTGAGGCAGGTTATAGGGCGGTAGTTCTTTGGATTGGACAAGTCTCCCTTCTTAGTATCAGAACCGTGCGTCCCTCAGTCAGCGAAGGTGTAATTGGTTTTCCACCATTTAGAAAGGACGTGAAGATTCTGGCGAGGTGTTGGTGGGTGGAAGTAAATTTCTTCCACCAGGAGTTATTCACTGCATCCATTCCTGGAACCGAGAAATTCTTCTTGCCAGAGACGGCCTTCTTCACGTCACTTTCGGTGACTGAAAGAGGTCCATCCACATCTTATAGGTGGCGGTCACAAACCTCTTTAAAGAGGCCTATGGCCGGAGTGTCTCCGTTGAATGGCTTCGACGTTTCGTAGATTTCCTTCCAGAAACGTCCAACCTCTTGGACGGGTGGAGGAGATTCAACAACAGGCGGAGGTGGCCGAAAGAGACGGAACGGGTGAAGGAGAAAGGTAGAGTTCTCCCTCACGGCCTTGCTCCTCTTGAGGAGTTTTTTCCGGGCCGTGGTGAGCGCGCGTACTCTGTCGACCGTTCGCTGCTTAATAGTGAGCAGCACGCTTTTATTCAATGTGTAATGGTTGTATCTGATGCTGCACGCTATGCGACGAACTTTAGGAGTGAAAGCTCGCCCAGATGCGATGTATTCCATCACGCACTGAATTCTGAAAAAATTAATATTATTATTATTATTATAGATATTTTTATAAGACTACCGTGGCGAATGCAAATTAATACAATAAATGCTACCAAACTATCAATCGACGTTACATCATCTGACACCGTGAACACTCCTCGTATTGATATTGCTTTCAAATACACTCACGCTGGAGACATTAACGTCCATACATAAAGCGATGCAATTACAGCACAACGTCTTCCAGTACAATTTAAAAAATATATGTCTTCGACTACACTCTCCATGTATTGCGCAAGATCACAATATAAGCAAGCACAGCCCAATGCCCCGACAAATCATATCGATCACAAAAACTTCCTAACCTACAAGGCGCTGAGCAGACGCCGCTACCGCGACATCTCAAATCACATGTACGTAACACTCACACGAATAATATGTTGGGGCCATACGTTCCTGGAGATTTTATCAATTGCATCTTTACAAGGTCAAATAGCATCTTTGCATCTATCAATACAACCAAGGTCTCTTGTAGCGCGTACAATGACGTTAAAATCTTCCATTGCTTTAATAATTTTCAGCTCTGTTTGGAGTATTTGCTTCAATGTATTTATAATGGATGGAATAGATACTACAAAGAGTTGAATAAATGAATTCAAAGAAAACCAGATCGTCTTGAACTTATATAATGGATGAAGTTAATCATAAAATCCACCATAATGGCTATTAGAGTGCCGTCATGAATCTCGTTAATCTTCTCAGTTAACCATTGGAAATTCGTCGTTACCACAACGAGTACTTGAACGTTCATATTTAGCTTAACCATCGATTTTAAAACCGAATTGTGAGTTTAACCGGCCGTTAACGTTAATGTTCAGTTTAAGCAGACATTATAAAGCCAGCCCTTAAGGGAATGTTTCTCAGTACGCCTCTTATATGGAAGAAACCACACCAACGCCATACATAAAAAGTGGGAGGGGTAGATATAAAAGAGTCAGATGAACTACCTGGGAAATGACGTGACTTCAGCAGCAGGGAAATGCAGAAGATACAATTACGGAGAAACATTGAAGAAATATGCATTGATTTCGTTCTATTATATTGTTGTAATAGATAAAACTAAAGTAAAATGTTTTTTCTCGACGGAGCTTTATTCAGAAAGTGAGTAGAATAATAGCCTTTTTGCATAAAAAGACTGACCAAACCTATAAAAATAATATCTGAACACCTTGGATTAAGTACTTCTGTTGAATATTTTGAATGAAAATCTGATATTCGCGGAAGGAAAGTGAGAGTTTGATGTATAAATACTAAAGAGAAGAAGATAAAGCTAAATTTTGTTCGATTCTTGGGGAATGCTAATAGGACTACTATGAAAAATATAAACGACGCTACCTGATACAAAAGGGGCGTTGGGATAAAGCGTTTAGCACTTTTTAGCTCGATTAAAGATGTGCTTATGCAGCGTGAAACCGCATATGACCACGAAGTTGATCTTTATACCTTTTTTTAATTTGAAAAATATTAAGTAATATTTTTCACAATCTGCATTTATTTGCTAAATAATCCAATCTGATTTAATGAGATCGCTTTCGTTGAATAATTAATAATGGCTATAAACAGATTAATCGGAATTCTTCGGCTTATCTTTTCATTTGAAATATAGTATTCCAGTTAAATTAACTTTATGTAATATATGTTGGTTCAGCTCTTTACTCATTACACAAAATTCTGCCTAATTTATGATCTGTAGACTTTAAGATGCATTCACTAAAACTGAATCCATTCATGTAAATTATGTCGTAACAAATGAAAATTGTCATTTTGTATAACATTCTGTGACTGTCTGCGAAACATGTTTACCTCACACAACACCAGCTACGGCAAAATTAAGAGGATTTGGCGGGGGCACCGTGGTTTTCACCGCTGGTCTATGTGAGACATTTCAAGCATTACGATTGTGGCGTCTTCCTTATCCGTGGCTTATAACCTTCTAGGCTTTGTACCCTTCTCATAGGCTCCACGGCCCTGGTACGAAATGCGAGGTGAGACGGCTTTAATGGGAGAACGGACTTCGAAGGCGCGGTAACGAGTCAGGTGCATGGAGGCGAAAGGCATTGTTATTCGCCCCGTTCCGAAAGCATCGTCCGTATCCCTTGTGCGAGACTCTTGCGTCTAAGTGGAATCGCCAGTTAGGAGACTAAAGCATGCTTTGCTTCCTCGGATGCACCAGCTTCATTAGCCGTATCTCATTCTGCTCGCTTTTTGTCAACGGTTTAAAAATGAATTATTATTTCAAGGATGAACGAGTGGGAATGGGATTGTTACCTCCATTTTGGCATCACCTCCTCGGAAGAAAGCCCAATGCATTCACCTTTAGTTCGTCGTTGGCCAATGCCCGTTGAATATTTCGGCTTAAAAGAGTTTCTTGCTCCCAAGGCTTAACTTTGAAGTTCTACGTGAAGTATGGCTTCATGCACCTTACCTCGTGAAATATGGCTCTTTGAGCACGATCTGCACCGTTGCGTTGACTTTAATTATCTCTCCCATTTTCTATCCAACCTATCTAGCTTTTCCGCTGTAGACCTGTGGCAGTGGATTAATGTAAGAAAGTAAAAAAATCCTAATGAAATATCGGCGTGTATTTTACATTTTTTCCCTACAGAATCTTTGAAGGTATTTTCAGTCATTTTCAAACTCAAATTTGTTACATCGCACGTTTCCACAAATATATGCCAAAAAACTCTACACAAGCACAAGAAATACTTAAATTTGAGTCGTCGGGATCGGCCCATGAAATTAGACAATTCTCAGAATGTGTTAAAAAAATATGTGTTAATAAAGTTCGCTTGATTCACAATATAATTGATTGTTGAGAGCAGTGGTCATTCAAAAATATATATAATCATTTTGTAGATAAATTCTCAAAGCGATAGGCAATTCTACAGGTTAAGGAGTATAAAAAGAGAGGGTTTTTTTTACTCAGAACTCTACTGAAGTTGTACCACGTATTCCTAAAATTTGCAGCCTTGTTGTATGATAGTGTTATAAGTTACCCGGATAACACAAAGTGGCAGTGCGTACCTGGTTAGCTAACTTGTTTGTCACAAATGTGCCATTAAATGCGAGAAATGTAACCAGTTGCGTATCATTTATCTGATATAAAACCTGCTTTATTAAACCTGAAATGAATCATTATTGAGTTTACTATAGAAGGGTAAAATTACACCAAGTTGCAATGGGTGTAAATGTATGTAAGTTGGAATAATTAACATTTTCAAGAAAATGGCAGACTTATCTCCATTACGCCTTATGCAAATATTATCATATAATTCTGCGGGGCAAGGGAATACCACTAATTTGATAAATTCAGATAGATTGTTTATTCATGTTTAATTGGATCTAATGGAATATTACGGCTCCCATCTCTGTGAGATACATTTTTTCTAATTGTGTCATTCTGCCATCTGCATGTGTCACGACTGCCACTGACTCCATTGACGCCTCACAAAAGACTGCGTCTCCCTTGCTTCACTTCAAATTTTCTTGACAAACAAACGTGCAAAAACTGTATGGCCTTTGAAGGTTTTTTTGACGTGTGTAGACAAGAAAAAAACATTTGCGATTGACATCGCAGATACATACTCTTTGCAGATACTGGAAGAAAACAGCAATCTTATCAAAAATTGCGTCCTATAAAAACCTTTCTCAAAGCATCTGCATCTACAAAATACCCTGCAAGCTACCTCAAAGCTGTGTGACCGGGGGTAATCAGTCACCAACATACATTAAATTATACCCTATTGAAGTTAGTGTAACTCCGACTATAGAGGCATTAGCATAAATCGTTAATGCTAGTCAGGAGGCGAAGCCTCACTAGCATGCACTACACTCTAGGAATACTACCAATGTTAGAATAGCCTTAATAGTTAGAATAGTATTTATGTACTTTTTTAACTACATAATAGGTATAGATTCAAGAGTTATGCTAAAACATGCAGGGCGTGCTGTTAGTACTAGGTAGTAGATAAGGATACATTTTTTAGAATGTAAATGAACTAACAAGCTACACAACCTATTTGCAGACCTAGTTAAAAGTCTCAGAATAGGCTGTTATGGAATTATATCGTTCGAGGGTTCTGTAGTCTAGTTCCCTCATTTTATTTTCATGGTCTGATCTACCACAGTATGTCGGATTTCGTAAGGTATTATTAACGTCGTAAGAAAATAAATCGATTTGGAGCTTACGCAATAGCGTGGTAATAGATTAGGTCTAAATTTTAATCGACGATCTGAAAGCGATTCCCATCACAGTTTCTGCAAAAGGTCAGTAGCACTAACGAGATTATCATAACGGCCTTTAACGTATCTTACCGATTTTCTCTGCACGCGTTCTAACTCGGTATTTAAGGCTACCTCATTTCCAATACAGGCAGCACATCCTTGGCATCTTTCAGATATCTTAATTATAAATGCGAATCCCTCAGCGTCATGCGGCAGACGAAAAAGCGCGACCCTTACCATTTGCCCTCAAGCCATCTATTTTTTCCTCTCCATGTATTCCGTGTCACCGCGCGACAGGATAAATGGAGCCTAGTCCGACGTTTCGCTTAAGTATTTTGCATCCCAAGGAGAAGAAAACGGGAGGGGTTGGAGGAGGAGGAAGCGGAAGGTAATTGCTTTTGTGGAGCAATTTAAGTGCAAAGGTTCTTCGTTAAGTGACGACCCGTGCTTTCTCCCGTTAATTGAGCTGCTCTTCAGCGACAGTCCTTCTTCCCCTCCCCTCTCTTGCCCCTGCCCCAGCCCCCACCCCCAACCACTCACCTGACGCGCACCTACCTATCTTCCATCCTACCCTTCCCCGAGAAGCCCTTATTCTGCGCCTCCTGCTCCCTTCCCTTCCCGCCTTCATTCCTTCGAACTTCCTTCCCGCAGAGGCAGCAGAAGAAGCGCTCGCCCCCCACCACCATGCCTTGATGTACCGAACCGGGTCGCACTGGATACCAAGATGGATAGGGTAGCCGGAGCAGATGGAGGGGGGGGTTTAGAGTGTGGGAGAAGGTGAGATCCGGTGGGAATATAAGGCGGGTTTCGACGAGGGGGTAGGAATTTTGAAAGGGGGAGGGGATTGGGCGGTGTCAGCGGGGGTCGTGAGCAGGGAAGGAGGGATGGGTGAGTGGTGTTCTCCGCCCACGAGAGGGGAGGTTTCTCTGACGAATCGAACATGGAGGCGTGGATATGGAAAGAGTTGGTGGGTGGCAGGAAAAAGAATGCGCCCCTTTCATTCATTCCTGTTTTCCGTTACTACTTCCCACACCTTCCTCGAACCTCAAGATAAGAGCTCGTGATGGGAGGTAAAAGGAGGATGGGAGGTCTCTTTTCATGCAAAGAATCTTCATATTTTCGCCCAAAAAGGACAGAATTTCGTTTTTTACTGTTTTTTTTTCTTTAAATTTTTCTTTCGTAAGCTTATTATGCCCAAGAAGTGAACACAATAGATTCAGACCGTTCATAAGAAAACCAAATACGGAATAAACATACATACCACATCTGTAAGGCTTAATGGACCCTGAAAACCTGTTATATTACAACTTTTTATTTCATTTAATTATTTTATTCAATCTATTCTCTTGCACTACGTTTTGATCCTCATGGAAAGGCGCCAAATATGGACAGATTACAGTTAATATTACCATTCTTAAACGGCAACATAAAGTCTCAAGTTCATAATTTTACACAGTGCTACCGGCATATATACCCATTTAAAAGTTAGTGTTCAAGCTGAAAAGAATTATATCTATAGTTGAAATGAAAGGCGGAAATGCATGCTTATGTGGCAGCAAGTACTAATTATAAATAAAAATTGAAAGAAAGAATTTAACAATATTTATTTAATTCCCTCAGCAATAGAAATTTTAATTCTATAGGCATATAGAGCACAAATTAGTTACGGAAGATAGGTAAGAAATACTTGCATCAAATGGAATTAAAATTTAACGGATATTGAATAAGAACAATTTATAAAATATGCTGCTTGATTTGTTTGTACATACTTAATGCTTTAGGTCAAGGCCAGCGTAAGTGTAGATTTTCGGCCTTATAAATTACCCAGAAGATCTTTAATTGTATACATACAAATGATAACCAGTAAAAGAACTAACAAGCGCACAATAAAACTCGTATGCAAAAGTATTCCGCTACATATATATTTTAACTTAGTTTTACACATGCATATATACGAAACCATCTTGAAAACTGTTTTTATTGACAATTTGCCTTCAGCATGCTACCATTTTCATAGCTATGCGTGTAGAAATACTTTCCAGCTTTCATAAATGAAATACTGTTCTTTGGAATGGCTAGTTAAGGTTGTCCCGTCGACCACTGAATGGTTGATCATTCTGTTTCAAATTTACAACTCAATTTTGATTGCTCCAGGATCGTTAAGATTAAACTCAGTGGACATACATTCTGGAAAAATGGGGCGAATTTCCTTCCGCTCAAATGGTCAACATACTGCTGAGGGAGTGAAATCGGTGAGAGCTATTTTTTTTTATTTCACGGATGTGGAGACCTGTTGAACATGCCATATTCACCGTGTATAAAAGGTTAGCCACTAATTCGCTGACCTGTAGTAATTGTTACCAATGAATTAGTATTAGTGAATTTGAGCGTGATAATGCATTGTAGTGACCAATGCATTGCAGAAAGCTTATATCCAAATAACACTTTCAAGAGCTGGATGGAGCCCCTTTATGGAATGGAATCGTTGAATGAAATGACAACACTATTAATAAATAATTGTATTTCCATTTTTGTGAGGGAAATGCAGAACAATGCAAGATTAGGATGTTGATTGAAGTACCATGCTTCCTCGGTAAGGCTGTTGAATATGAGCTTCATGCATTAATTGAGCATTCTTTCTAATTTGAGTATTTCTTTGCCATATTTGTTTCCTATGCAATCATTATTTATTTTACTTTATTTTGACACCTAAGACTCTAAGATATCAAATTCCTGGTTATCTAATAGTAGTGTATGTTGCAATACCTTAAAAATAAAAGTTTATAATGTAGTGATATTGATATTCCTTGCATTTGGCATCATGTTTATTGAGAATCCACCAGATAATTTTATATAGGCCATAATAAATCGATTAATTGGTAAATTGTTGGATAATATACGTAGTAAATGTCATACTGTGTCATTTTAGTTTGTATAGATTAGTGGAAAAAATATCTTCCATATTTTTATGGCAGGCAGGTTTTGGAAAAGCATTGGTAAACATATTTGCGCATTTAAGTCGTTTCAAAACGTTTTGAGGTAGCAGCTGTATCCCCGAGCATATTGCGAAGTTATTATGGGAGTTGTATTATTTCCACACGCATGATGCGACTCAGTTTCGCAGAATTGACCTTCAGTTCATTCCTTTTTTTTCTCTCCGCGCAATGGAATTTCTAACCAATACGGTGAACGACGAATGCATTCAAAGGGATGCACGCCACCGCTTTCGAAATGCGTATTAAGCAATGTGCAAAATGATTACCTCTGAATCGACTCGTATTTTAAAGCGCTCCGGGAAAATTAGTGGAAGCTCAATATGGATGATATTTTCGATGAAATAACTGAAAAAATGGGATATGACAGTACACAAATGGTCAAATCATTGGTGTAACTTTAGTTATCCATAATTAAAAATTTATTGTGGCAAAATTCAGAGAGTGGAAAACATATTAGCTCATCAATAAATAGTTAAAAAATGGCTTAAGCTACCCCAGAGGGAATTTCAATAAGAGAGTATCTAACTTCCTTTGCTTTCGACAGTTGGCTATCAGGCGGAAATTCTTGAAGTATTTTCATCGTTGTAACTCCAATAAAAAACTGCATAAATTCTGTTTTTTAAACCATTTCTCTCTCGTTCATTTTTTACCAAGAGAATTAGGAAAAAAGTAATTTTTCACATTAAATGGGATATTTAAAATATGAGATGAATTATAGGTGTAAAATACCCTGCTGGGACAGCAAAAAAAAGATATATTTGTTCTAAAATACTGATCGGGGAAATCAAAGAAAGCTCAAATATCTAATACAATCAATCCTCCCAGCAACGGACACGTTTGGGCTCGGACGCTATTGAGGGGTGTCCGCTATTCAGAGAGGACCGAAATTACGGAACGCTTTTTTACGCAGTACCTTCGCCGGTACATTAAAATATAAAAGTGTTCATATATGCCATTTACCTTTTGTCTTATATTGAAATTTAACATTTCAACAATACATTTGGAATGAAATTATTTATTTTTATCTATAGAGAAACTAATAGCACATCACCATTTAAACAAAAGTCGAAAACGTGGCCCCTGAAAAAGAGACAATGCATACCTTTTAGAGTTTAAAATAGATTAATTACAGAAACCGAAATAATTATATGCACTTAGTTTATGAAACAAATCAAAGAATAGCAGTTAAGAAAGAACGTCTTTCCTTTTGGCCTATTTCATCATGTTCATAGAGAAATGTGGACATATTGACATGGTTTTTATTTAAAATTGGTATTAACTTAAAATAGGTTTATAGTGATTTATATTTATTTTTAGCACTAGATCGCTTGGAAGTAGGAGACAGATTATGCGGTGCGGTGAGGCAAGAGATGATGGTAGGGAGAGTGGATGGGGCGTTGGGTGGAATTAGCGCTTTCTAGTTAGCTGGAGGGTGGAAGGATGCACGTTGAAGCTAACTAGGGAAGATGAATAAGGGGTGATAGGCGGGTCGGGTGGAAGAGAGACGAGTGGAATTTCGGGTGGAGCCGTGGGAGGGCGTGGTGGGGGAGGGTAGGAGGCCCTTGGATATTAGGCATGGCAGCCGGCGGCGGCAGCGGCGTCTGAGAGGGTTAATTGATTCTAAGTAGCGCGGGTGGATAACCTTGGAGGAAAATGACGTTTTAATTCATCAACATCAGTGATTGAGGTCATTACTGAGGATCCGGGGATGGGAGTGAATAAATTGGTTGGCTGTATACGGTACCGAGGGCTGCACGACGCGCGACTGCATGCGCTGAGAGTACCGTCCTCCTACGCCTTTTTCCTTGTTTAACTGGCTATAATTTACCCGTGTCCTTTGCACCTTTGCATTTTGGTCTTTGATGTTTGCATTTAATGCTCTATAGCTTACGTTCACTTAATCACTGAAATCCCAAAAATGTGGTGCAAAAATTCTCTATCCTAAATGGTTAAAATTGATCATCACGTCCGTTACTCATCAAATTGTCATTTTTCATAGAAACGAAATATGCGTTTGCTTTTAAAATAATTTCATAGAAACCTCCACCAATTAAAATATGATGGGATTGTATTAAATCGTTTTTATTACTGTATTTTTATTTTAACGCTAAATGCCCCTGGATGAGCATGATGATCTAGTCCACGATGTGATCATGGGCTAGAAGCCTCGCTGTGGGGCAATAGCTCTTTTTCTGTTTATACGTGCTTCAGCGTTCATGTGACTTTACTTTTGAGAAACATGGACGTCATTTGTTCTTATTATGCCTGTAGGTAAATATTGAACAAAAATATTTTGAGTTGTGTTCTGTTTTCCCCAAAAAGTTTTAATCAATATATTTGAATGTGTAAAATTGAAACTATCTCAAAATCGGTTGTGATACAAACAAATTGTCTCTTCTATTTTCCTAATTCTTTCCCTATACTGATACAAATATATGACTGCATAACACCATTCCATATTGTGTTGAGCCTTCCGGATTCTCCTCAGCGTTCCCGGAAAACTCAAGTCATCCATGCCACATCGCGAAAGCCACCATTCCATAGTATATTTTTACATCTGTAATCATCTATAGGACATGACACTCTACGTGAATTTTTCAATAACGGTGGTAATGTATTTTTTTTCATCTTCGGTAAACAGCCATGTTTGAATATTTTCCAATCATTGCGGTTGCACAAATGATATGATGTGCAGTAACGCGCACGGGTGCGAATTTATGCACCAAGATGCTGAAACTCGCCATGAAAAATCATTTGACTTGACCGGGATTCCAACCCGGATCTCGTAATTGACGGTCAGGTTTGTTAGTTAGTTACAGTTAGAGTGTAACGGGCTAACACACCTGCCCATCAATTGGGAGATTCGGGTTCGAATCCCGGTCAAGTCAAATGATTTTTTCATGGCGAATTTCACCGTCTTGGTATATAACCATATTTGTATTGTTTTTTTTTTCAAATCAGCATCTGATGTGATGGAAGAGAAGAAAATAAACATTTTGGTGTGATATTCTTTATGCCAAAATCAATATGAATAGGTAAAATTTGTCAATACGAGCTTTTGTGGGATTAGAGGTGCACACCTCACCTCGTCTTTTCCAAGATAAGGAAAGACAAGTAAAAATTGTCCTTTGTTTCATAATCGAAATTTCTGTGCAAAATATTTTATTTATACGGCCTCTTAGGCATGAATTGTGCATTATATCAATGGAGGCAGGCGATACTTGGTGGAATTTAGTTGCACTGAACATGTAAAAAAAAAAAACTTTTTACAATCCCACATGATGTATTTTACCGATCGATTTCAACGTCTGAGCGTCATTGTCAGTATACACTTCCCTTGTACAATGTGTACCTTGACAATGACGCTCAGACGTTGAAATCGATCGGTAAAATACATCATATTGTGGAATTGTACAAAGTTTTTTTTTAAATCATGTTCAATGAATTTCGGAGGTTAGCAGCATTACTTTAATATAGAGTCGCCTTGCTACCAGCCACTTACTTATTGGTATTAGGTGAGGCGTTAGGGTTCAGTGGATATCGTGCAATAGCTACTGTAGATTACCTAGCGATATGGTTATACTAAAAGGCTTGTTCACTACATTCATTAGGTGCTCATAATCCACTGTTATGTTTGTGGTTTTATTGGTCAGTAGTAATAAATGTGAAATACCAAGTGTTGGAAAAGCTGTATTCCTATTTTTTGATAGTATAATTTCTACTAATTGTACGGAAATTCATGGAATTGTCAACCTTCTGGCCTTGCTCTAGAGTTTCAGAATGGCTGGGCTCACCAGAGATTACGGCGCATTAAAAGTTTTGATTAAAAAGCATTCTGATAAGAAAAGTAGTATCACGTTCTGGGCTAAATTTATGGAGGGCTTAAGAATACTGGGAGTAAGATATTTAAAGGTATTCTTTTTAAAACCTGAAAAATTACCAGTTTATACGTGCATTTTCCATTCAGCTGTATCCCCCATTGAATACATTTTTGATAAAGCTGGGGTGTTAAAATGCCATGTATCTTTAGGTGCTCTATCTTCTTTTTTGCCGACGTTTTGATAAAAGATTTATTCACCGTCATCAGGGCCGTTGTTTTACTATTTTGGAGTTCTTTTACTCTTTCCTAAGACATTCAGCCTGTCTGGCTCACATTCATTGCTTCACACTCGCCAAACTGGTAACCCGAAACCTGGGTTACCAGTTTGTAACGTATGTACGTAACTACGTTCGAGCCACTGAAAACCTGAAGCACGGGATTAACTCAAAAATATTTATGCACATTTTTATCAGTCCCACTGTAAATTTTGATATAAACAGGCGCAAATAATCTCACATCAGTGGATTGATTTTATGACATTATAATGTATATATTTTCGTTTCAGACCCAATTTATTTTGTTCAACAATATTCATAGCTTTCATTATACGCTTTCAACTATACTGTGTACCATGCGGTGGAAATCTGCAATCACAGGGGCAGCTTGTGAGTTATACAAAAATAGATAGAAGGTTCCAGAACCGGAACCACGTGAAATATTAGAACATTCAAGATTTATTGAAATGCGTCACTAGCGTAAATTTAGGAAGTTTCGAGAAGTACAACAATGCACAAGGGATTAGTTAAATAGCACCTGGTTACCAAGCGTTGCTCGATGTTTATATGGTGTACTAAGAACTTAAACGCTCCTATTTTGCTACTTATTGTCTATTAAAATTGTATTGGGCATTCACATAGTGCGATTAAAGGTTTTAATAAAACAAATTCCATAAAGCATTATGGATATTTATTTTTTTTAAATATAGTAGTGATGATGCAATTAGGTAGTATTAAGCAAACTCAAAAACACCATTAACACAAAAATGTTCTTCAAACGAAATTCTGAAATCATCAAGAAATTCAATATCTACATTGTTTTCATTTTTTCCAATATTCATTGACAGATAATTGTAATTATTAGATTAAAAATTACTCAATATTTCTTTTCATACAACGTTTATCGTGTGTTGAATTTATTGAGCCAGGAAGCTCTTAAGCAAATTGTTGCAACGCTGATTCATCTTCAAAACGAGCTTCTTCCGCAAATTCGGGCTATTCAGGATTGCACGTCATTGTGATAAAGAAGTCTGATAATCCAAGTCGACGGACAAAGGAAATAGCTTTTTCAAAATGCTCAGTGCAAAAACGTGAAGATCCAGGAAACGAAGAAGAGAAAATAATCCGTTCACCAAAAACAGCATTCTTTTTTTCAGCCAATTCACTAAAAAGTTGAATCGATCTTGTACAATTTTCTGCAAGTATTTCTTTTATTTTGCTTTGATCCATTGGATATGGTCATTTTCCACTCTTATATAAGTATCAACCAGATATTGCTGAAAAAGCCGACCACCGAAATGCAAAGCATTGGACTTAAAAAGGCGGAGGTCAGGATTTCTTAGGTTGATGTCTGAAAGAAAATATTTGGCAATTTGAGGTCTAAATGCTAATCGGTGCTGAGCTAGTTCAAATCTAGTCAAATTTTGATCAATGTTATTAGGTGTTCTCAAAGGAATATTAGTACAGAGAATCCAAAATTGCAAAATTAGGGTAAAATAGTATAGTATACATAAAAAATCAGTAAGTAGAACAGTGTGCTGTCAAACCATAAATTGGGAGAGTGCTACGTAAATGAACATGAAAACATGCAGTACACTGCTAAAGAGACATATAGTGGTTAATATTACTAATACTATAATTTATGAATCCTGCGAGATACTACTTTGTGCAGAAAACAAAATAATGCCGGTCATTTTAAGCGGGGTGAAGTGTTAGTAATGGTGTTATGTTTTTAAACACAAACGAAACGTCTACTCTACCTAGTAAAGGTGGGAGTGTCATATGTTTGATTTATCCCAACTGTTATGATCCCTCATTGTACGCGGAAAAAATGACATTTTAAATCTGTTTGTTCTGCAGTCTATATCCTTAATCTCAGTGTATTTTCCATCAAAGCATTTTTTCAGATACCACTTGGGGAAAAAATATGAATATTCGGAGCTAAAAACATATTCATGATTTAATAAAGTTACTGAAGTGCTTTAGATCGGATAAACATTGAAAGCGCTACACCAACGTGAATCTCAAAATAAGTCAATGGAACCACTCCGCGATTTATGCAGTTAAGTAGGTACTAGTATTGATAACAGTATTTTGCATTGCTTACTCTGAATTATCTCTCCTCCGAATTAACTGCCTGTATTGCCATTATTTTAGCTTATATTACTATTCCTGCAAATATTTTCCGATGGCTTATAATATTTTTCAATGGCTCCATATTTTTATTTATTTTGTTTACCTTTTTCAGGCTCTTATTGAATGTATTGAATAGCACCATGCTCCAACAATCTGGTTCACCACTTAGAATGTTAATGCATGCAGATGGGTTTAAGACCCCTTGTATTTTCAACTTTCAATAATTAATCCCTTTATTTTAATCGGCCATAATATTTTTTTGATTATTCATACTTTTTCATATTGTTCAGCAAAATATGGATGCTGAAAAAATATAATTATTGAAAAGCTTTAAGAAGAATGATATTCGTTGATCTATCATGTATGGTAATTGAATTGAAACAAAAGCCACTGAAAATGATCCCAATATGTCACTCATAACTTTTTTATGTACCCAAGCTTTAAATAATTCAAATTCTCCAAAGCCGAATTAACGGAGTAGGTTAATCAGGTGACATGACAGCCACAGAGCATATACGTTTGCCGTTCTTCCCCCAAAAAAATTACATTGCAAGAAAAACTCCAGCTTTTCTATATCAGCTCCGATAATTTCATGTTTTTCTACTGATTACCAGCACTTTTAAGACATTTGAGACAAGTTTTATGTGTGCTAGGTTAGTAATGTTTTTATAAATTGTTGTTAGTAAATCAGGAGCATGAAGTGAATTTGAATGATGGTGACGATTCGGACAGTACTCTTTGGAGAGAAATATCCTGCCGTACTGTATGACTTGTGATTATTTAACTGCAGTGAAATCGTATTTAGCCATACCTAGTTTTGAATTGTAGAAGATAAGTTGCAGAAAATGTTATCAGGAGCCTTCAGACTAACATTAAGCTACAGGTTCTCTTGGGGCCATGGTAGGGCTTGAACTTATACATTCATTGAAATATACAGATATGACGAATTTAGTGTGATGATTTTTTAGCAAGGCTTTTATACATTTACTAAAGTTTGCATTTTAAATTTACTAATATATACCTTTACTATTCATTCATTTTTAAACCAAGATAAGTTCAAATTCTTAAACATAGACCAATCTACACTTTACAAGTAAATTATTTCAATTTTAAATTTCTAAGGTGTTACTTAAGCTGTCAGTGGGCCTTAAAACCAATCAGTGGGCTAAAAGTAGGCTAAATAGCCAATTTATCAATTCGCTTTGGGAAGGGAAGCTAAGAAACATCTGCAACATCCATTAACCAATTTTATCGAGAAATTTAAAAGAAACCTTTCAGTAACCGTAGAACTTATGATTTCCTGCAAGCGCTTTCAATTACTCAGGTACTTGCATAAATGGATTAGCAGTTGGGAACTCTCTCCGAGTTCAAGTTGCCATTTTCCCAGTACCTACTTCCTGCGCTCAGAAGAAAATCACTAATGGGTGAAATTACTCTAGTTATGAATGCTCCTCAACTTAAATGAAATGGGATTCCAGAGTTAACTCCGACTGAATAGAACCCTCTGGATCTCAAGCCAATTAAAGATTTTTAAAACAATAATTCCAATAACTGCATTCAGAGTTGGCCTCGTTGGTAATCAATAACTTCTTCAGATTTCGGGCTTCCAGAAAACTACCCGAATGGTATATTACCCTCAACGTCTATTGATAAATTCACTGAAATGCCGTTATTTAATGCTCACTTAGCATTTTCAATCTTCTGAAAAGGAAAAACAGACTTTTCTTTGCATGAAGTACAAAACACAAGTTGTTAAGAGCCCTGATGACGTTTCTTCATCTTTTCTAGTAATCAGAGAGGTGAGTTTGAGTTCCTTTTTTTCCATGGAATTTCACTTGCTTCCGTTCATCACTACTCAACTCCTTCGTCTACCATTTTCCGTTCGGTCCATTCCGTAGACGCTTACGCCCATTTTCAAAAGTATAGAGGAAAGAAAAAAAAAGTCCTCGCCACCGCATAGCTTCATTTTTTCGCCCCTCCCAGATTTTTTTGCGTCTCTCTTCGCGAAAAGCCATTTTCGAGACGCATCCAACTCCATCTCGCCCAACCCACCAAACTCCCGACCATTCTAACCTCTCCCCTCACCACCCACTCCCTCTTATTTCTTATCCCAAACCCCCCTATCCAGCGAAAACTTACCCCCTCCCCCCTCCCTCTCAGTCTTGCGCCCTTCTCAAAAGAGGGACCACCATCCCTCAAGGTCCTCCACACTCCGCGATCCGCCCACTTTCCAATTCCAATGCCTATCTTACTCCCAATATCTTCATCCTTTAGCCATTCTGCCGTCCCCTCCTCCGTATTACTATCCCACTACTTTCTCTCGCCTTTCCGTACTCAATCCCCGCCCCTGCCCCACCCTCCTATAAGACCACGCCCGATGCCTCATCCTCCCGGTCACCACCCCCGTCCCATTCCAAAGCTATCCTATCGTGTGGACCCCGCCTCCAGTCGGTTTGTTCCTTACGCCCCTTCCCTTCCCTCCCCTTCAACTTCCCTTCGTCTTGGACTTCTTTTGTTCCGAAGATCCCCTTTATATCATCTCTCTACCCCCCCCTCTCTCTATCCCCCCATACCATCTCGGCATCCTCGACGAAGTTCCCTTTCTCCCACTTTTCCAGATTCCTGGTCCATTCTCCGGGTCTCTCCCTCTCACTACACTTCTATCTTCTCTCTTTCTCTCTTGCTTGGGTTCAACCGCCACTCCACCATCTATCTCTTCTTCTTCTTCTCTCTTCCCTGTCGACGAAATCCCAACTTTTCCTCCCGACGCCTTTCACAAATTCCGAATATCGATGTCCCTTGGACGTGCAAAAACCAATCCCTCATCTATACGCTAATCGAAGCATTGTTCGGAGCGAATCTTAGCTCTAATGGAACAAATGCCCGTCTCAATGCATTACGAGTCGTGAAAAAGAAGTGAGCGAAGTCATTAGGCCTTTAATTTTAAATATTCTCAAGGATGGCCGTACATATATATATATATATATATATATATATATATATATATATATATATATATATATATATATATATATATATATATATATTCAATCGACGAAGTTCACACGTGGTGAAAATATACCCAATAAGGAGTCACAGGCGTGGCAAGTAAAAACATAGTGACACAAACAAAAGAAACTCACACGAATGGTTGTTTAATTTTCGACAGCAATCAACTGTCTTCTTCCGAACTGGAGAGAGTACTCTCTCCAGTTCGGAAGAAGACATGCGAGTGCGAATGGATAGTGGTGGGGAGAGCTTACCCCCCCTCCTTCCTCTCTGCCCTTACCTTCCCAAGGGAACAGAGCGAACTTTTCATCATTCTTCTACCGCTGACGATGGCGTCCTGACGTCGAAACGTACAAGTTTTCTTTTGTGAGTGTCCTTTTTGCGTGTTTCTGTGTTTGTTTAGTGTATAACTGTGTTTTTTTATGCATATATATATATATATATATATATATATATATATATATGATTCTTCTACCGCTGACGATGGCGTCCTGACGCCGAAACGTACAAGTTTTCTTTTGTGAGTGTCTTTTTTGCGTGTTTCTGTGTTTGTTTAGTGTATCACTGTTTTATTTATGCATGTATATATATATATATATATATATAAATAATCCAGAGGCCACGGCTACGGGCTCAAGCTTGAAGGGGCATTCTCTGTTATAAGTCCTAGCCGAAATCAAGGTAAACCTAAGTGTCCAAGTAGCTCAACTGGTAGAGCACTCGGCGCGAAATCGGGAGGTTCCGGGTTCGAGTCCCGGCCACAGCACATTTTTACCCTCTGATTTCTCGGCTTTGCCATCCTCCACATCACCAGTGTCTTCGTCCAATTTTAGTTACACGTTTCCTTTCTTTCACCTTCTGTTCAAATGATTATATATTTATTCGTCTAAAGGCGGTGTGTGAGTGAGTGAACGAAATATATATATATATACGAAATATATATATATATATTTTTAGCATAACTTTTTTATTTTGAGATATACGAAGGGGTTAATAGACACTTAAAAATTGGAAAATTTAATTTTATTTCCATAACTGGTAAAATTATGTCCATAACTTAATTTTTAGCGAAGATATGGCATCTTAAACGGTACCGTTACATGAACACATTTTTCGACGGCTCTCTTCCATGCATGGAACTGATCTTGATTTACCGATAAAGACAATTACCTTCACCAATCTAAGCTTGAGTACTTATTTTTAAACGTTGGGAAAAGAATAATCAACCAATGAAACCCAAATTTAGGTGTTTTTGTGAACCAAATGAAGTAAACAATCAAGCGGCAACAAAGATCTTAAGTGGAGATTATCTCCATGGATTAATTGTCGATCACTGGCGCTAAGATTCATTGTTTAAGAAGTTTTTTCAACTTATAAGATATTATAAGGACATTTAATTAATTGTATGTCTTATTCATAGGTAAACTATCGATGTGATATGAGATTAAGACAATAGGCATCACATCAGAATCAATTAAAATGTTTTTAGAATTAGTAAATGAAAATTATTATCATGTGCCTTACATTTAGTTGTGGAGTAAGGGTTTAGAAAAAAAGGAATATTGTTAGAGAGTCACCTATTGTACATTTGTAATTAAGTTACAACATAGGTACTCCAACAACATAAATGTAATTTTTTATTTGATAGTCTGCCCCTTGCGTTGCTCATCTAGGTTTTTGCGGTTTCTTTTATGGGATTAGTGCGTTCAGTATGCAAAGTAGATATTCATACCATGTTTAAACTTTACTGGTGTACCCAAGGCCTTTAATTCAACGGTAGGAGTAAAAATCTCCACTTGAGATCTTTGTTGCCGATTGATTGTTTACTTCATTTGGTTCACAAAAACACCTAAATTTGGGTTTCATTGGTTGGTTATTCTTTTCCCAACGTTTAAAAATAAGTACTCAAGCTTAGATTGGTGAAGGTAATTGTCTTTATCGGTAAATCAAGATCAGTTCCATGCATGGAAGAGAGCCGTCGAAAAATGTGTTCATGTAACGGTACCGTTTAAGATGCCATATCTTCGTTAAAAATTAAGTTATGGACATAATTTTACCAGTTATGGAAATAAAATTAAATTTTCCAATTTTTAAGTGTCTATTAACCCCTTCGTATATCCCAAAATAAAAAAGTTATTCTAAAAAATAATTTTTTGGAGAAAGAAAATACTGACAACTTCAGTTACCACTTCAGAATATGTGAGCAACATGCTTAATTTTTGGCAGAAAAAGAAAGATACAAACTTTAAGTACAATTTAGACCAGTTTTTATTTGTAAGTATTGCTGGATGCCACTGCTTTTGGGGGTTTTCATGGTAACTGCAGAATGCTTGTGACAAAATGTTTGCGTTGCCATAGCTCGGTAACTAAGGAGTTGCGACCACATGTTCATAGAACAAAAAATGCTTAAAATCACGTCCCCAACCTAGTATTGCCACTTCCTCCTGAAACACCCTGTATTTAACTATTATATATATAATTGGTATATATTATACAGCCAAATTAATTTGGTATTTTACAAATATACTACCTATTCTTGGTTTGGTAACAGTGGTAGGTTTTATCATTATGTCACCTACATTTTGGGACACTGGGGTTATATTTTTGTGTATATCTATTAGTCGGCCTCTACTCCCCGTTACCTCTTCATACTTTCCGTCTCACTCCATGCTAACAGTTTACGACTTCACCCATCCGGCTTTGCCATCCTCCACATCACCAGCGTCTTCGTCCAATTTTAGTTACACGTTTCCTATCTCTTTCTTTCACCTTCTGTTCAAATGATTATATATTTATTCGCCTAAAGGCGCTGTGTGAGTGAGTGAACGAAATATATATATGTAACGATGTATATATATATATATATATATTCGTTCACTCACTATATATATATATATATATATATATATATATATATATATATAAATAAAAATAAACTTTGCCACAGGTGGGGCGGAAATAAATATAGAAACACAAAAAAGAAGAACACTCACACACTATAAGTTCTGATATTTCGGCAGCCGAGCTGCCTTTCTCACAGAATGAAGGATACAGAAGGATACAGATTCTGTATCCTTCATTCTGTGAGAAAGGCAGCTCGGCTGCCGAAATATCAGAACTTATAGTGTGTGAGTGTTCTTCTTTTTTGTGTTTCTATATTTATTTCCGCCCCACCTGTGGCAAAGTTTATTTTTATTTAAATTATCGCGTGTGTGATTTTCCACGAACTCGTATATATATATATATATATATATATATATATATATATATATATATATATATATATATATATAACTATTATATATATAATTGGTATATATTATACAGCCAAAATAATTTGGTATTTTACATATATACTACCTATTCTTGGTTTGGTAACAGTGGTAGGTTTTATCATTATGTCACCTACATTTTGGGACACTGGGGTTATATTTTTGTGTATATCTATTAGTCGGCCTCTACTCCCCGTTACCTCTTCATACTTTCCGTCTCACTCCATGCTAACAGTTTACGACTTCACCCATCCGGCTTTACCATCCTCCACATCACCAGCGTCTTCGTCCAATTTTAGTTACACGTTTCCTATCTCTTTCTTTCACCTTCTGTTCAAATGATTATATATTTATTCGCCTAAAGGCGCTGTGTGAGTGAGTGAACGAAATATATATATGTAACGATGTATATATATATATTTTGTTCACTCACTATATATATATATATATATATATATATATATATATATATATAACTATTATATATATAATTGGTATATATTATACAGCCAAAATAATTTGGTATTTTACAAATATACTACCTATTCTTGGTTTGGTAACAGTGGTAGGTTTTATCATTATGTCACCTACATTTTGGGACACTGGGGTTATATTTTTGTGTATATCTATTAGTCGGCCTCTACTCCCCGTTACCTCTTCATACTTTCCGTCTCACTCCATGCTAACAGTTTACGACTTCACCCTTAATCTTCTTCTTATTACCTTATTTACATTTGGTAGCCTGAATAAAAATATATTATTCGGCATATCCTACGTCAAACATAAGCCTTTTAAGTGTGTATTTTTTATAACGCGCAACACGTTTTCTTATTTGTGCTGTCACATAGTCGCTAATGGTGAAGCATTAGTGTGGATGGATACAAAGATTGAGTGGCTGGAAGAGAAATTAGAAAAATATTGAAAGAAGTTGAAAATCTCATATCAAAATGGAATTTGTGGATCGAATGATCTCGTCAGAATTTGTTTTTATTGGATTATGAAAGAAATGCATTTATTTAAACTATGAAGAGGAAAAGGTTAGAAGTCATCTGAGGAGCGATATCTTGCCAAATGAAGTTGTGGGCGATAAAAGTGAAAATGATGAAGTGTTGATACCTAATGATGATAAGGAATGCATGTATGCTTCAGACGATAAAGTGAACTGTTGAGTCTAAGCGACATTTATTTATCCACATCAATACTACACGTTTTATCTTGGCCACAGAAAAAACAAGCACCGTATTGATTGTATGTGCATTATATTTATATAAGAGATTATTGGCCATATTTCATGAGATTCATCATCCAGTAAGCCTATTTTATGAAGGGCAATTGTAATTCGTTATGAATAAAACACTGATAAGAAAAACGGGTTAAACGAAGTTAGTGGAGTAAGCTAGCTGAATCAGTCGAAAAAAATGTTTTCACTGATTGCTACGTAAATCGTGGTGCTAAAAGTTATGCATTTTCTACATTGTCGATAATATAGAGACATTTAAAATGAAATGCTGACACCCTGACTTTTATTGTGTTCTAGGAAAATGTATTCTTCATGCTTGTTATGCATTCATTATGTTTCGTCAGTTATATTAGTTTTTGACACAACGTTACAGCTCTGAGAAGTTAATTGAGTCAAAAAACAGGCAAAAATAAAATAAATAAATAGATTTAGGTGTTTGGTTGATAGTTGGATCTAGTTCAGTTTCCATACAAGAGACCTCTATTTAAATTAATTTGCAAAATATTTGGTCTGATGTAATATCAACAATTAAATGCCACATGAAAAAACAATTATTCATTGACATCATTATTTTTAATGTGGAAACTTGAAGGATTTGACCTCCGGTCTGCAAGATCCTCTCAGAGAAAACGTTCATGTCTTAATTCCTCTAAGGTACCCATGTAGATCCATGTCTCCTTGTGCAATCTGTTTGATTTTATTGCATATTTAATGTTACGTCTCGCTTTACATTTGGTGAACTATGAAGAACATAAATGTGTATGCGGGCACTTTTAACTTCGTATAGCTTAATATTTCCAACTAATTGCTTATTTCATCCAGCCTTTGACTTTTTTCTAATACTTTTAATCAGTCCATGTTGGACATTCCTGAACTTACGGAGCAATGATGATGTACTAATATATCAATGGTCCTTGATGGTGATGCATTGTGATTCCAGATTTTGAGATATCTAGCACTTCGTGGAAATATTTGACTTTATAAAATCTTGCTCGAAAGATTTCATTTATAATCATCGGAAGGAAAGGAAATGTATGACCCTACTTCGAATGTCCAGCATCAGTGGATTTAGCAATGTCAAATTTTCTAATCCCCCCTAGATCTATCGTCTAAATAGTGTCTAAATAAAACTTGTGTGCCTATGGGTGCTACCACACGCCTTACATTCGCCTGCGAGTTCTTTCTTTTTCCTAGTCACTGGTTTTGTGTGGACAGTTTGAACTTAGCACCGATAACTTATCCTGATATGCTGAAACATAGGAAAGGGTAGGATCAGCTGTAGTACATCCAAAAGAATTTTGAACGTGATTGACAGGTCAGTGTGTAAATAAAAGTGTTCGACTGTATTAAGCTCTCAAAGACTTAAAAATATTACTTCATGGCAGGCTTTGCTCTTAATCTGAATATGTCCATTATTTTTAAAGCTGGCCATCGCTATATCAAGTGTTATTTTTGACGTTTTCCGGCCATAGTATAATTAACCAATTGACTCACTCGTGGAATCGATCAAATTAAAGCTGGCCAATAAAAGTGCATTAAATAATTTATCATATTTTCAAGGCTATTTTTTATATTTATTCCAAATTTATGTCTGTAACTATATCTATAACTGTAAGGGAGAAGTCAATATAAAAATCTAGTTCATACAAAAATGAACTTTTCTGAATTCTAGTGGAAAGTTCGTTCATAACAGTTGTACATGATTTGCATCCCTGTATTTGTGTATTATATTCTAGTTTTCATCAAAAATTACTAAATAGGAGTACGAGTTAGAAAGGAGAAGCAGACCTATTTCCGAATATTTCTGCTAATGATGACAAATCAATTGTATGAAAACTGATATAATAATCTCTTTACTTGAATAATCCTTTCCAGGTGAAACTGAGCAGGGTGGGGATAGTCATACTAAGCTACACACGTAATTTAAATTAACTTGATAGATATGTAAAGAAAATGCTGGCCGTCTTGCGAAGGGGAAAATGAAATTGCTAGAAAATCTAAGTGAGATGTTAAAGCCATACGCAGTAAGTAATTTTGGTGGTGTGGTTCCTAATGATCCTCGCGAATGGTTTTCCTCCAAATCAGAGTTACCTACCCTGTCTTTATTTCTTGTGTCAGTCACTTTCGGTTCGTTCTCATTAAAGGAAAGGGCAGGATATGAAGCCATTCCTCCAGTTAAAAGAGGAAATGGAGAGTATGTGTGGATTGGGGGCATAGACTGCCCGGAAAACATGGGCGGAAAGTTTGTGGCATATGTGAGCAGGATGGGAAATATGGTTCAGTTATCACTTTCCAAATATTCTTGCTGGGAAGAATTCGCAGCTCTTTAAAGGATTCGAGCTAAAGGTTTTATTCTCGAGTTTCAGTGCTAGTGTTAAATCACTTTCTTGCTTGCGTGATTTAACACAATGAATTGGCTTCTTATTTTCAAGTTTTGGTGTATATAAATACTTGGAGCTGATTAGGGCACGCATTTCAGCATTAAGCCTGCATTTTGGAATAAAAATGGTGTCGTGATCCTTGAACACGAGAACTTCTTAGTTTTAAACAAATTAGTTTCGTCATTGCAAATGATCAAAATATTTCCCGGCTATTTCGCATTGGAAACAATCTTTGAAATAGAGCCACAGGGAAAAGGGTTTTTTTGCCTTAGGATGCGTCTTTAAAGCTCATTGCCTTAGGATACGTTGCCTTAGGGTGGGTGCGTCTTTAAAGCGCATTTATCCTATTGAAGAACCCCTGTCGTTGGTCATTCAACGTGTATCTCTGTGGTCACGCGACATCAGTCGACAAATAGCATCTGGTAAGAGCTCTGTTGAGGGAACGGTCCATTGCTCTTCTTACCTTCTAGTAATGTATATCAATATTTCTTTCCTCTTTAAAGGGCCGACGTGAAAAACATAAACCTAGCATAGGAATTGAGCTATTTTCTGATACTTATCATTTTGGGGAAATTTTTGAGCCATTTAGAGTTTCATTATACAGGAGTATCGTTTATAACTGGTTCCAGAGTTATCTTATAGATAGATTTCAGCATGTACGTATTGAAAATTGTATTAGCAAAAGATCACATATTTATTTTGGGGTACGACTAGGTTCAGTTCTGGGACCTATTCTGTCTTTAATCTATGTAAATGACTTGTGTTACGGAAGGTTCCATGGCTAGTTAACTACGTTCGCTGATGATACAGCACACAGTTACTCTACCAGGAGCATGTATGATTTACACATGAATATGCAAAGTGACTTGGACAGACTAAAAAATTGGTTTTCTGTTAACTCTATGGTGTTGAGCAGTAAAACAAAATACATCCTATTTAATCGAAAACCTACAACTAAAGAAAACTACAGACTTTTATATTATAGATGCATAAAATGTATTGTATGTATGCATGAAATGTATGACAATGTCTTGTTCTGTAATAAGTGTAGTACAATTGATAGAGTTAGTCACACTAAATACCGGGTATCTATTTCGATGAACGATGTAATTGGAAAGAGCGCATTAACAAATTTAAATCAGAGTTAATTTATATACTTAAAAATTTTAACTGTTTACATTCATCTGCCCAGCGTCTGTTATAAGAATAGTCTACGATGCATTTGTTAATTCAAGACTTCATTATGGTATTGAGTGTTGGAAGGGGGGCATATATAACTAATCTGCGACCTCTGTTGGTAGCCCAGAAAAAGATTATAAGGGTTATGATTCAGACACCAAATACATAGGCATAGCTTCACTCTTTAAAAAAATTGAATGTTTTACCCCTAAGGCATTTGTTTTTGTACAAGGTCCTTAGGATTTACTACAATCGGTGCGCCGAAATGAAGGTACCACGAGTACATGAGCTGCGCAGTCATCTCAATATTGACTTACTAAGACCTAGAACTGAAATGTTTAGATAGAGCTATCTTTTCTTGGAGCTCAAAATTTCTTGTGCATTACCAAAATATATTGTAAATATAAGAATCGAAGGTAAATATTGTAGAAGTCTGAAGAAATGGCTGTTTGATACTGAGGATGTATCTTATTTATTTTTTAAAAACTGTGAGAATGTAAATATGAAACTAATAATTATTATTTTTATATTTATCAATTTGTTAAATAAAGGATCAATTTCATTAATTGTTTGCTAAATGTAACATTTCGTCATTTGTCAATCTGTTTACTGAAAGGTCAACTTCATTTATTTGTTTGGCAACATGTAATATTTTGGTTATTTTAAAACATATTTGTAATTGTATGTAGCTAGACCAGTTGGAAAGAGAGTGATTAATTGTTTGTCTTGTGAAAACACAGTTATTATGTTTTTGTTGAAAAGACGATCGAGTCGATAACCACACAGCGGTCATTTTCCTAAGGGTTACCTATGTTCCCGAATAATTTGATGTGTCATTGCTCATGTATTTTTTGTCGAGGAATAAATTCTTCATTATTATTATTCACGCTAAATATGTTTAGTACCATCATTTCATGAATGAATAATGAGAATGAGAGTACAGTAAAAGAAAAAAAGAATTTTAAAAAGAGCCAAAAAATGATACCATTTTAGCAAAAGGATATTTTATTGGGAAGATTGGGAATGCGGTTGTGTTCGCAAAATCAACCCATGATAAGGACATGATTGCAGCGTATACAAATCATTAAGAGAACCTTAAAAATACCTGGTAGGGAAATAATGAATCGAAATAATAGATAAGAGACTCGTGAGTATTCTGAGGTGCAAACTGTGACTTCGACCATTTTTTTTAAATGTTTCGTACAGTGACTACGCCCACTTTATTTCCTGTGCTCAGAGATATTTAAGCGTCTGATGTAAGAAAAAATGGTCCTATGAAATGCTTAAGATTGAAGCAATTGTCTTTTTAAAGGATACTGTTCGAGAGATAAAATAAATATGGGAATGAGTGGAGATTAACAAAAAGAGGAGAAATAGTTGTATGCGAAACTGGTTCTTATTATTTGCATTGAAATGGCAGGAAAACCACAGAGATCAGCATAAATATGGAAAGAGGATTACAGTGAACGACGAATCAATACGGGAGTACGGTAGGACCTAAGGAATAATAAGAATGTCATCTTTTATTTCGGGGCGAATTTAGAACATCACATTCCATTCTTACACATACCTCGTTTACTCTGATGCACTTACATCTACGCCCTTGATGGTGAACAACTCACCCAGGCAGGACTTGAATACGTGATCTCAGAAATTTGTAGGCCAGGCGAGGAACTTACCACGTTACCGCCATAAGATATAGCCGTGTCTAATATTGACTGCATATTATCAGAAAATTACCCCTTTAAATCTATTAAATTTTTGTGACCCTAACAATCTTTTAAAAATAAATAACGGCTGTATTTCCATCAGCCACATTTTAAGTATTTCATATTGATTCTGAAAAGAGGCTAAAATTTCAGTATTATAAAATTGTCTATGTATCGAATTTATTGCCACTTATTTGATCGTTTCATCTCATCTTTGTCTCCCCATAATCTTGGTAAATTATAATTTGAATATCTCTAATGGAGAGTAGATTTATTTAGAAGCTTCCAATAGAGCCTAAACGATTTTTAAAAATTAAGGTTGATTACCTTGAACTCTCGGGAAAATTTATTGGAGTGGTTGTGCCATTACTGAAATTATTTTTTTGGAGACCGACCCACTTTTACCTGCCTTGACGTAAGCGCAAGTTGGTACTCCATCGTTCTGATTTTTATAAATGCAAATAGAGAATTAAGTTTCCCATCATGATGCATTCCTATTTGGGACCTTAATGCTTCTCGACGTGAAAAACGTCCTATCGTCTTCGGTGTCCATACACACTTAATATTAGAAGATAATAAAAGGATTTGAATCCAAAAGCATACCTTCAGTAGTAAAGAATTCGTTTCGGACCGTAAGTATAAACTGCATGAGGATTTTGCGTCGTTTGTAAGGATGAAACTATGTTTTGTGTATAAAAAATAGCTCCAGTAAAAAATAGTAGGAGGTTTCTCTTACATGAATGTAACATATTCATCCAAAAACCACTCCAAGGCATTCATGAGATATTTAATATTCGTGTCTTGTGCTATGTATTTTTTACATTAAAAAAAATTGTGGTTTATTCCTTTTTCATTCTGGTAACGTGTATTTCATTTGGAATTAATGCAAGAAAAATAGACGAGAGGAGGGAGATCCTGAGAGGTGCAGAGAATAATCTGGTAAAGTAAAAAATAGAAATAAATTCATGTCATAATCATCGCTATGTAAATCACTAAAAATAATTAATGCTTAATGCTGCCAATTAGCGTGATTCGATGATAAAAATGAAATTTAAGCATGGATACGAAACGATATCGTTCCTGCTCTCCTAAAAATAGAATCACGGAGCTCGTAACAGAGAGTTAAAATTTTCCTCTGCTCCCCGTATGCTTTTTATTTCTGTCAGCCTCGTGATTTCGTCGGCGGTCGAATTTTGCGGGACGAAACCCCAGGAAAATTATTTGTCGAAGCGAGTATTTTTAAGCTCTCATCCTTCTCCTCTTGAGCAACGATAAATTTGCTCTCATTGTGCTCACTCAATTGCCTCGTTTTCCACTTTTAAGGACCAAAATATCCTTCCGATACATTCGAGGTCCCTCTTCATCTATGCATGCGTGTGGCAGGCATGTGGCCCCGCCCCGGACCTTCATCCTGCTCCTCTAACCGATCCACCGGAAAGGAAAAAGAGTTTTTTTGTTATTTTTAAAAAGGATTCATGCGCTTTTGAACGCGGGGAAAGGATGAGGAAAGAGTTGATGGAGATATGGGGAGACTGTTCGGGAAGGAATGGGAGATTGGAGTGGAAGGGTGGCCAGGATTGGAAACATAGCCGTGCAACGGTTGAATTATCCGAATTGGTGAGGGGAAGTTGCGGCGATTGAAGAGGGAGATGGGATGGAGGGGGTGAGTTAAGAAGTGTGGAGGGGATGGGAGTGAAGTGGGGTAGGGGAAGAGGATAAGAAAGGGGCTGGAAATGTGCGGAAGAGAAGGCAGTTAAATCTACATCTACGTACAACGCTGTGATCCGCCACTAGGGCGTACGGTATGGGGTGTAAAGACACCAGATATAAATCCCAGTTTTTTAATGTCACTGATATTGATGGATTAAAAAAATATAGATATGAAGCCAGGGAGCGGGGAAGAGGAATGGAAGAGAAAAGGAATGAAAATTAAGATGCTATTAGGTGGGTTTTCTTATTGCCTCGCTTTATTTTTGTTTTTCTTAATCATTCATGGCACGGTGAAGGAAGGAGGGAGGGACCTCTCAATTTGGCAGGGTACCTTTATTGTTTTTTCGCTTCTTTCATTTCCAGATATGTGTTTGCAGTTAAAGTAATATTCTCCACGTCACTCTGAAACTAGTGGGATCTGAATTCTTCAAGTGAACGTAGCCTAGCGTGTAGCTGCCGAGTCTCCAGCAACTCCCAACTTAGTCATCCCAGTACCTAAATGTGTTGCACTTTGTTGTGTTAGCTGGCGGTTGTTTTTAACTATATTTTCGGATTTCCTTTATGCTTTGTTTATTTATCGCATTAAATCTTTTTGTTCATGGTCATAAAAACTTTCGGTGCTTGTACCCTAGATGTTGCATAAATAGAAGGGAGTAAAATAACTCTTTTATTTTTTCAGTAAAAGACCTTCCCACTATCCACTTGATACACGGAGTAGGAGGAGAGGGAGGAGGAGTAGGGGGCGAGTGGGCGGAGTAGGTGGGTACGCGGGTGGGTGGGCCGTAGGGGCTTCGAGTCTGCGATAAAGCGGGCCGGATGGGAAACGTAAACCAGCGGAACGTGCTGCCTTTCTCTATATTCGCCATTGATAGGTTCTTCCCTCTTTCCGTCTGTCCCTGATCCACCGGCCATCTCTCCTCCCTCCACTCACAAACACAAGGCTATATATAAACACACCAGTTGTCATTTTTTTTTTCACTTCTCTCTCCTGCTCCAATCTCCCCTGTCCCTTTCCACTTCCACCGCCATCTCTTTATCCTGCTTCCGTGAGCGGAAAAAGGGAATCCAAATACCCCACTGACCCGCTCCCGCTTAATTCAATACCTTCCAGACTCATTCCTCGGGGCACATTGAAAATAAATACGGAACATTGGAACAAATAATAGCGATATTAGCAACAACAGCGACATGGGAAAATCCTACCGACCAACTCCGTTCTTGTCACACTGCCCTTCTTCAAATATCTCGCGCACCCAACCGTATTAGTCCGGTGGACTGCATAGATTTAACGTTTTCACTTCTACGGACAAGCAATTTCGGTGTCCTTTTATTTTCATTCCATTCTAATGGCTTAATTTCTTTCCGAAGTTTTTCGCTTGCCCCTTATTTTCTGCGTTAGGTTGCAATTGCAAAGGTGTTCAAAATACTGTTTTCTTAATCCCTGTTATTTTTAATATTAAAAAAATGATATTTTTGGCCGATAAATTCCAAGAATAATTTTTTTTATGCCTTAAAATGCTTCCAACTTCGTAAAATCTTGGTGGCAGAAATTCTAGAGAAGCAATAGGTATATACCGTATTCCTCCGAATATAAGCCACACTCGAATATAAGCCGCACCCCGATTTTGGGGCCTCAAACATGGAAAAAAGTTAATACGCAAATTTAAGCAGCACCCTTTTTGGTGCATCCCATCCCACCTACAGTATTAGGCATTAGAATTTATATCTGTTTTTACATTACCTATGTAACTGTTACAAAATGTTACCTACATTATCCTTTAATATATGAATAAATTGTGCACCTATTCGACCTTTTTAAGCGTTATTTCTTACTTTCCCCGTGGCTTAGGCGAGTTTAGCTGGTGTTCGCGTGAATCCAAATGGCTGCTTTACTCAAATCGGTCATGTTTTTGGTTTTCGAAGAAAGTTCTCGAATTTAATCCGCACCTCGAATATAAGCCGCACCCCGATTTTGAGGCCCCAAAATCGGGAAAAAAGTGCGGCTTAAATTTGGAGAAATACGGTACTACATTCACCTGATATCAGTGCTTGCCGTGCTAGCTGAGATGTGTTGGCTGCAGTTGCGCAGAGAATTCAAAGTAAAACTTACTTAGTGATGCTTGACGTACTGAATGCAGACTGTATTTATTCCCACGCAAGGTACATTCCCACGCAAGGCACAATTCCTATCTTAAGAAAGTAACAACGTAGGATTTAAAAATGGTAAGTACTTTGGAAAATCTACATTTATTCCTCTCCAAGGTGTTATTATTATGGCTACAAATTTGCCACTAATATTTTTTTTATGGTGGCCGTTATCTGATTTATTATCCTATGTTCCTCTTAAATGTATATGAATCCGTGTTTCCATCATCTTTTTAAGGAGTTATGGTCTTTACATCATTGACTATATTTTTAAACATATTCTCGTTTTAAACATGCCTCACATGCATGTGCTATCCTAATAAATCCGTACGTCACGTTTAATTTTCAATCCCTAGCTCTTTTTTTCTGGGATTACACTCTCCCGTCGTCTCCGGCTTTCCATCTCGGAAGCGGAAATCCCGCTTATCCTTTCCCTTGTTCTTTCCTTTCCTGTTTCCTATTCTAGTTCCTCGAGGTCTGCTTCTTTCTTTATGACCGTTCTTAGGGGAGGGAGGTAGGCATCTCCCAACCTCTTTTGTCCACCTCCACTCGTCGTCGATGGAGAAGATCCGATAATTGTTGTGCTCGCTCCAATCGTCTCTGTTCTTTTTTTTACTAAACCGTCTTCGCATCCGCAGTACTCGTAGCCACAAAGAGATGTATTCATGTTTCCATTGAGCTCAAGGACTGCAGCAGACATGTCCGGTTTTACTGCTTCAGGATATGAGACGACCGCAGTGTAGACGATAAACCGATTCGATGTAATTATGGGACTTGAAACGGCAAAAGGAAATCTCTATTGGAATATAGTAGTAATCAAATATACGAATTTATCCTGTCCATAATTGGGTCGAATGCGGATTTGATAGTAACAAAAGTTAAAAAAACTTTCCTTAACAGCAAGGCCACAAATAATTTCGGTCTTAGGATTGTGAGGAAATATTAACGTTCTATTGCCTAAGAATCTTATAATTTGCATGTGCTTGTATGATATGGAAAATATTTTTTTATTTTTGGTTATTCTATAGCAGTGCATATAAATTCTATATAATGAAATATATTTTTACTTTTAAAGGTGAATGCAGCTATCACCTACCAAGCGAATTTAGAATAAGTCTTACCAAATATGTGGGAAAATAATAAAACGCCTGAATATTGATGCGTCAATGATATTTAGACTTTTGGGCTCAATCGCTACCGAATTTACCATATGTGCTGATTGAACACCGAGTTTTTGATCAAATATCTATTTTCACATTCGATACGTTCTGAAATGCCCTCCTTTTATCACATGGTATTTTCGCGCACATTGATTCGCACACATATAATTGACAAAATGAAAAAAAAACATCTCCATAATGGGTCTCGCTGTGGTATACTGAGCAGGAAAAAGTGGCCATTAATCCCATTAAGAGACAGAGGATATTGTTCATATGATAGCATGTACTTTGCGGCTATTGCTCTATAAACGATTTGCAAGTAATATACCAATTTATACATCGTCCAGGATGGGAAGGCATACTTCGACTGCCATATTACTTTCATCTACAGTGGTGTAGCACTGCCACAAGAACAAGATACTGCTCACAAAAACTGCAAACACGGCTTATTTTACCCGAAAGCTGTTTTGTTTGTTATTGCCTATGACATTTACTGTTTGTATCTAAACCTCATATTATTATCTAATTCAATGAATAAAAATATATTTAGTTTTTAAATTCCTCCATAAAAAACTAATACTATCGCCATATATGCGTTTTTCACTCTTGTAGCTTCTTAAAACATTTCATGAAAAATTTTTTTGTTTTTATCAAAAAACTCAAATTTCCTAAAATTCCGGTTTATTAGTCCTTTGTAATAGTACAACAATACTTAATTAAACCAGAAACATAGAGCCAAGGTCTAAATCAGGATTTAATTATTAACCTCAGTATTGGACGCAGTGTTCAAAGGTATATGAAAAAAATATAAACGAAATACATTTTTATATCATTAAGGCTCCTGAGTGTGTCATTAATATTTCATCTAGCAAAAAATAGCGTTTAATAATTCTTGATAATAAAGGAGTTTCCTTTACATTGCTTTATATTGAAGGTCTGATGAACTAGAAGGAAATCCCAGAAATGAAAAGAATACAGCTTGTGTGAAAGAATGAAGTAGTTAGTAGCAATGCCGATAAAGAACTTCATACTGGCAGTTACAAAAATCTAGGTTTGAGCTCGCGTGCCCACAGGCTGTTATATGGGCGCTTGTGCGGGCGTATAGAACTTGACAGAGACCCCTCAAGTCGATGGACTGTTTATTGGAAAACGATCGATTGCTTTGCGCTATTTCTCTTCAAGAAATGACGAGAACGACGAGGAGCTAAGTGAATAGCCGAAAAAGTAGGTATTTACCGTAACGGTCATGCGAAGAGGAAATTTTGATGTTGGTATTTAATTGCCTACAGGTTGCACACCATGCATGTAGTTTCTCACGTCATTGAATGCACCGAAAGCCTTTTCCAAGAAGTCGAACCAGTTATGGTAGGCGCCACTTGGAAAATCCATGGGGGTGCCGTCTCTGTTTAAGCCACCGTCCGCCGCCCATAGGTGGCCCGGGAAGGGTGATTGAGTGACTGGACAGAGGAGGAGCTCCGTGCCTTCACCGTCCGATTCCCATCAGCCGCAAAATGCTTGCGGTTTTATTGCAGCGGACGCTTCACCGGGGAAAAGGACGCACTTCGCCATGATCAGTGAAAGAGGCGACGCTGGAACCGAGGTATGAAGACATGGGCGGTACTCAAAAAAGCACCGGTATTTTTTTGATGAGTATTAAAAAGCAATAATACTACTCGCTCGGTAGTACCGACGAAAAAATACTGGTATACGGGTATTTATGTGATTCACTAAATATTTCATTTAATTACAATTTAACATACATTTCACCCTAATTGTCCAGTATTTCGGCAAATTAGAATATCAGTCCAAAAAGATACACGGAGATTTCCATCCATCGGCATTTTTAATATACATTCATCGGGAATATACGTCGGCTATTTAGTAAATACTTTTTACTTTACGCTGTATGTTTGCACTCGTCGCTCTTTATTGAAATGATTTTAAATCACATGAAGAACGATAGGTATTGTTTTAATGTTGTGGCCAGGTAAAATCCCCTGTTATAGCGAGCAATCCATGAGGTCGCACTAACGTTTAACTTACAAGAATAATTATTTGTATTTATACGGCTCAAAATCATCGATGATCTGATGTTCGGCTTGCGTCAAAAGTTATGCTTAACTATTACATCAATAATGATAAAAACATATCTCAACTTCATGGTTACGTAAATAAGAAATAGAGATATTTGAGAGAATACTTGAAAAGTAAGTGAAGTTAGTAAATTTTCGTGGTTAGTTCCGTTAGTTGACGCAAGACGGCAGCGCTGTCTAAATACCGGTATTTTTAGTACCGGTACCGTCGTGGTCGGTAGTTCTTATTTTAAATACCTGTCGGTAACACCAGTTAAAAAAAAATAGTATCGGTACCGAATACCGGTATTTTTTCCCAATCCCTATTGAAGGGGTGTTATTGTATATTCATAGATAAAAACTAACCTTTAGACGAGAATCAGAAGAAAATACACCTACTCACACAAATACGTCGTGGTCCGCTTGACGGTATTGAAAAGCGAATCCAGAAATAAGATTTATGGACAATTCCGAGAATTAATTCAATTTCATCGGCATTGACGTACGGATATAGAAAAAAATCGAAATACAAAACAACCAAACAAAAACAGAGATGTGCTCCATAAATGGCCAGCTCAGTTGTTCCAAAAAAGCGGGGAATTGGATGTTGCTATGTACGGCTTCATCGGCATTTTTATTCCATTTGCGGAGCACCAAACTTAGCTCCCTATATATACGCAGCGTTTTGAAGAAAATCGAAATGAGATCTATTCCGCAGGGATAGAACTTACAAGAATTGATGGATTGCATTGCATAGGCATAGGAAAAATAAGATGGTCGTTCAAGAAAAACAGAGATGTATTTTTCTTGGTATATATATCATTCCATCTTCACATCACCATTGTGTTGGCACATTTTATGTGTACACAAATATAAATATACTTTGAAAACACAGGTACACGATGATTAAAAGGACACTCACAGAATAATTTACGGGACCTTTCGACGGGCAAGCCGTCATCGTCATCGACAAAAGACTAACTCGGTCTCTGAGTTAGTCTCAGGTCGCTGACGATGACGGAACGTCGAAACGTCCCGTAAATTATTCTGTAAGTGTCCTTTTAATTTTCGTGTGCCTGTGTTTTCAAAGTATATTTGTATTTGTGTTATATATATATATATATATACATATACACAAAGCAAAAATTTTGCCAATAGGCCACAACAATATATATATATATATATATATATATATATATATATATATATATATATATATATATATATATATATATATATATATAATAAGAAGTTTTCTCCAGTTGGTCACAAATATATAAATTAAAACTTACAGGAGGTAGGAGAAAGAAATAAAGACAAAGAATTCTTTCTAAACCTGAAGAAGGACCAACCGATCCGAAACGTTCCCGTACGAACAAATTCTTTATCTTTTTCTATATTTTCTATATTTTCTATATTTATTTATTTATTTATATATATATATACATATATATTTATATATATATATATATATAAGCTAACAAGGCGTTGAGGTTGGGGAAGGATAGGAAAGTAAATCAGTGGACTAAGCAGTGGACCGGTGTCCACTGCTTAGTCCACTATATATATAGTTTATATATATAGTCCGCTTAGTCCAATATATATATACACATATATATATATATATATATATATATATATATATATATATATATATATATATATATATATATATATATATATATAAATAACTTCTTGGAGAATCACACGGGTGATAAATATATAATATGCCAGAGGGTGGCCGATAGAAATATAGAAACAGAAAAAAAGGACACTCGCAAATTGAAACGTCCGATATTTCGGTGAAGACTAGCTCCACCTTTCTATAGGTTAAGAGTAGGAATGAGGAAAAGGATAGAAATTTAGGTAAGGGAGGGTAAAGAGGGGGAGACGAAGGTGTAAGAGGGAAAGGAGGGGAAAGACGAAGAGCGGGGAGAGGGCGAGTGGGGGGAGGGCGAGCGGAGGGGAGAGAGAAATAAAGGGGAGAAAAAGGAAGAGGAGAGTGGAGGAAGCAGGGAGAGATAAGATGAGGGGAGGGAGAAACTAGTGTGATTTATTGAGTTCAGGGGGCGAGAAAGTCTGGTGGATCAAAATGCAAGAAGATTCAAGATCTTTGAGCAGAAGGGTAGAGGAAGAAGGGGGAAGGGAAGCAAGTACACCAACTTTTAAAGTTTTATTGAAAGTGGAGTTGTGGGGGTACGTGAATGGCGACAGGGAGAGAAACAGAGTGGGAGGGGCAATCGTTACAAGACGAGCGGTGCCCATGGCTGAGTTAACCATCGAAACGTTGATCAATTTTAATAATCTTCCCCGGTGTGAATTCCGAGAAACCTTCACGTATATCAGCTATTATTCAATAAAAACTAACTGAATAATAATTTATCTATCAGCCCCAGCCATGAAAACAAATAATGTTAAAGTGCTTATATTTATTAATCTAACGAGGTTTGAAGAACGTTAAGTAGGCGTAACATGGACGGATGGGGAAGGAATATAATATGTGCACACAAAAATAATCTCTACAAATGTTTTTCATTTTATGCTTGGAAATATCAATCATCTTTAATTGATAAAATTTTCGTTTACACAAATTGCATCCATTTACCACTGTTTTATCATTATTATATGAGCCCACAATGGATGCAAGTACCACAGCCCAGCAGGGAACGTGGAAGTTGCCCATGCTCAAGCAATGGGAATCCGACGAATAAAGTCAGTGACGAGAGCTCTCATCGAGTACAACGTTGCTCTCATTTTCACCCCCATAACTCAGTCCAATCTCGTCTCCTTCTGATTGGTCGATTTTTAAGTATTTATGTGTACTAGTAAGTATTCAGGAAAAATTATTTCCTGCAAGGCTATTTATGGCTTACAATTTAACTCTACATAAAAAGTCACAACGTTTAACTTTAAACACCTTTAAACATGGCCTGCTTTTTTATTTCATATTTAAATTCACAACTAATCATATACTTACTCATTTACCATTTTGAGTGCGTGAAAATGTGTGTATATGACGCTATGAACTAAATAAGTGAAATGAATTTTGTAAAAAAAGACTCATAGTGCCGACCGTATTTGCCAGGTGGGTAGTTTACTGGTCTGGAAACTCAAAGACAGCTTATTCAGCCTCCTCTATAAACATGTATGTTGTGTATGCCTTGGGTATAAAACATTCTTTTCTATTGCACCCAGCTAACTGATACATAATTCCACTAATAAGACCCGTGACGTTTAGAACTAATTTATATCCCTGAAGGCTGTGTTGTACTTATACTACATGATCATTGGACTAAAGCTTGGTTATGAGATTTCCACAAGTGTGAGAATGAAAATGAAAGAGTGAGCATAGCAGTAGTGAGGAAGTTGGTCGATTGCTGAATCATGTATACAAAAGGTTTGCCTGCCGTTGGACGACGGACGTCCAATTTTCCCGACAGACGTTCAGAAACATTTGCGTTTCTGTTCGATCTCGGTTCATTAAACTTTTGTACTTTTATTCGCTTTCCTCCTGTGTGATTCCCATTCCTTTCCACGAATTTCCATCATAAAACCCATGGGAGTGTGTTCGCCTTTTATATACATACATATACATATATAGGCGTACATTTGCCATGTAAGGCATTAAAGGAGAGTGGAGAAGTAGAAATCAGGGCAGAGGAGGCCGGAATGGTTCGCAAGGGAGGTATTGAGGGAAAGGAGTGTGGAAGGAATGACAAATAAATATTCTGATGAAGTCGAGAGCGAGGAAAAGCGCGGAGAATGGGGAAAAAATTAAACGGAGCGGGGCGGAGAGGTATCCTGGGTGGGGGGGTGAGGGGGGGGGAGGTTTAGGGGCGGTGGGTGGGTAGAGGCTCGAGGAAAGAATCAGGGGTTTCTGAGGGTTGGGCGAGAATGGCCGTGCGAGAGGAATAAATATGAGCAAGAATAGAAATGAGAATTGAATATGCCATCACCAGGAAAGTAATGGGGGTTTGGAAAAAAAATAATGGTTGCAGTGTAGTGAACTTAGTGACGATAGTTGAAGTGCTCGCAGTGCATTGATGCAGTCGTTTACATAAGCTATAGAACTGTTGGTAGATGTGGGTAGAGACATGGTGTTAAATTTTTATAATATATTGGATAAAGTGTTCAGGTGGAATTGAAGAAAAAATTCTGTCTTCATTACTTCAGATTATGTGCGCCTGAAAATGAAATGTTAAACAAATAGTCTCAGGCTCTTGTTTTTTGAGAAACTTATAAAATTCACAAAGAAATGGGTCATTTATCTCTAGTATTTGCCGTGATACAAGCTGAGTTTCAATGTGATAGCCTCTACTGAGGTACCAAAAATATGATTCATGCTGTGATTAAAATTTAAATAACTCCATGTGTACTTAAGAACTTTCCATTCTTCACTTATCACTTTAAAAATTTTCATGTGGACACTTATTTTTAGGTGGTTATATTGACAGACTATATTACACATCACAATTTTCTAAGTCTTAAAGATTATGGAAGTGTAAATGGAAGTAGCATCATTGGCATTAATAAAGATTATACTTTTCTAACTGCCAAAAACCTGAAATGTGTATTGGCTTTGATGATATCTACGTGAAAATATATTTTATATTTTAGATGAGTACTGCTTGCGTATAGAACTGATGATGGTGAAAAGGATGTAACCTAAATTCATAAAATCCATGTCCTATTGCAATCAAACCCAGTGAATGCACTCATAGTAAGCAATACTCTTGAAAATTATTTGGCAAATGGTCTGGAGGTGAAAAATTTCCTCAATTTACCTTGAGGAAAACTTGAAAATCTTCTTAAGTCAAAGTATTTTTTCATCGTAAAGAGTTTTCAATGATCTTTATATAGCCCTCAAACGTAATATGCGGGAGTTTGCGAAGGCGAGTGAGTAAATGGAGGTCGGAGCTTTGCGCTGAAATTTTCTTGAGGACATGAATATGAGGAAGAGAGGAGATATGAAGAAGGAGAGTGTGGAATGGGATATTGAGAGCTTCATGAGAGTGGAAGAGGTGGAAGATTTGGGGGCGAGATATGAGTGTGTGTGAGTGAGCATCCTTGGGGAACCAAATATGTGGGAGGGAGGGAAGGAGGAGGGGAAGAGGTATGGTGGGGAGGGAAGGAGGAGGAGAGGAATGGGAGGGATAGGGAATACAAGGAGGTTTGACGGAATGGAGTAATGACCATGACCGGGCTATTCGAAAGAGAGGGAGGGAGGAAAAGGGACGATAAGAGGCTTACCAAGAGAGACGGAGAGAGGAATGGATATGAAGAAGGGTAGGGGTCGGGAGAATGAGCGGAGATGCGAGATTCATTGTGGTAGGATCTGCTGAGTTACGGCCACCAGGACCCGACTTAGTCCTGGACCGCATTATGCCCGCACTCCTTCAGGTACCTATTTGATCAGATTTTGGGTGCGGATAATGGAAGGCAGGTAGGAGGATTGGTGACATGAGAGCGAGGAAATCAGTCGTGAATCATTGTTCCTTCCACATTCGGGATTTGAAGGAGAATCAAAAAAGAATGCTCCCTTTGATAATGGTTGGATTCTGGCTTGAAATATTACCCTCCTTCAAATAGGAGTTGCCTCGTTGACCTTTTCCATATGCTTGGTTTTGTGAGACCAAGCTATGGAGACCTTGATCGCAAATGGCAATGCTTGTCGGGAGGAAGGAAAGCGTTCTTGACTAACCTCTGTACGAGAGTGCTAATTGGCTTTTGACTGGCACAGCTTCAACAAAGGAATCTCACGTGCAGTAGACATAAGAGAAAACGTTTAACTATTCCACCAGAATTACTAACTCAGCTACAAGCTATGGCTTCAAATTTGAATAAAGACTTTCAAGTACAAGGATTTCTCATAACATTTAGTTTATTATATGTGCTCTATCCTCTGAAGCGCTATCGGGAGAAGGAAATAGTTTTTCTCGCCGATAAAACCCGTAAAAATTAACTCTTTCCAAGCTTGGGTGAGGCAAATGCGGAAATCGAACTAAACACAATATTATCAATCAATAACTTAACTAGCAATATATTTCACACACAAAAGCAACCAAATGGCAAACAAATTACCATCAGGTCAAGTGCCAGGTGACCGATATGAGAGTTTCCACTCAGAAAATGATTAAGATATACAAATACAAGAGGTTGAACTTCTCTCTAAGTACAAAAATGACTGAAAATCAGCAGGTTCACACAGCGGTGTTACTCGGTCGCCGTCTCGACTGCAAAATAGGGCGTTCTGAGGGGTGAATCAGCTGAGGAGGGGGTTTTTCGGCTAGGACGAGGAGGAATGGGTAAACTTAGGATATAGACGATTGTTAGTCTCGGCAGGGAGGAAATAATGGGATGGATTGATGGGGTGGAAGTTTTCAATTGGAGCAACAGGAACTGGTTTCTGGCTTCGGCCGCAGAATACAGGATCACAGCCTTTGAGCCTTGGTCAGAATGACCGCATTTTTGGAATCCTTCCTCATTTTAGGGGCTATATAAACGAAGCAGGATCTGGTGAGGCAATGGCGCGGCAAAAGGCGCGGCAAAAGGCGTGGCAGAAGGCGTGGCAGAAGGCGTGGCCGGAGTCGTGGCAGAAGTCGCTGGCAGGAGTCGCTGCATTTTGGATTCGTAGGCATTTTAGCCGTAGTTGGCTAACATGAAAATCCTTCGGCTAAGTCCGGAGGGTAAACAGTCCGCAGAGGGGAAACATGACCAAAGAGGGGAATTTGGCCAAAACGGGGGTGGGGGTGTATAAAAAAATGTCACACTCCACACCAAAAAACTTTATTCTTAATCTTAATCCTCTAGCAACGAGGACTTTACACCTATATCTATATGACCTCGAGCCTTTATTCTTGATTTTATAGGAAAATAAGATTAGAGTTATATTCTTACTTTAACCAAGTATGGGTTCTTCAAATTAGTATTAATACTCAGTACTCATTGAGTTCTGCATCAGGGTTCTTTACTTGAGAGGAAGCTATACATAAATGAGCATTTTATCGTTTAGTACAGCCATCTGCATATATTCTTGGTTTTAGAGGTAAATAAACTTGAGGAGCTAGTATAATTTTGTGAGGGCAAACTTTCTCTGTGAGTACTTATTTTGGAAGATATATTACCTAATATTATTTTCTCATTTTACGTTGAGAAATAGTTACATGTTTTACATTACCTCCTAGTTTTCTATAACAGTAGAATTATCCTTTTCATTCTAATTAGAGTGAAATGATTATCAAAAAAGCCTGTTTATTTCAGATAAATAAATACATTAAGACAATTCAATTTCTTAATATAAATTCAATACAAAATTCAATATTATTAAATAGCACATCAGAGTACAAAATTAAATACACTACCAATTGTGGGTAACAGATATTATTTCGATCTAATTTCATTATTGCTAAGTTGATTAACAAGTCTTAATTACAACCTTTCGAAGTCTTCAGAGCAGTGTTCACATCGACTATTTGACGAATTTACAGCAATATTCACCCTGATGATTTTCTGTTGGTAACACTAGCTAATAATACTTTCGAACTCACAGCCAAATCCGTAAGGATAGAATTGGAAACGCTCATTTATATTGAAACATTTTTCAAAGCTGACTCAGCACATTTTTGGGAGGAATGATTCGCACACTTTAAATGCCGTAGTGAAGTGTTCGGGCTGGAATACTTCTTTCAAACGTGAAATAATAATAACATAAACGGGCTGAAAATAATAATAATAACATAAAAATTAGAAACAATTCACATGCCTAACATCTGAGTTATCGTTCATCAATGTACATTTAAGTACAAACTTAAGACGTCTTTCGTCTGTTCTTTCAGAGCTTGTTATTTGTCCAACATGAAAATGATAAGTCACAACACAACGATCATAAATTGAGGCTCATGGCTACCAGTCTATGCGTTTAATCCGGTCATAAGCACTAATCTTTAAGTGAACAACTGTGAGTTGAATTTTCTTATATCCTAATGGTGAGCGACAACTATGACGCTTTACTCACATGAAATCTAACTGCACACACTATTTAAAAATTGCTGGACTTTATTGTGTTAACTGAGTAATCGCTTGAGGTCGTCATGTAAATGTGTAATACTGTCAAAAGGTAATCCGTTGAATGTACACGCAACAACAAATAAATGTAATGTCAACGCAAGCTATTTAATACATTGGCATTGCTAATGGCATATACACACGCAAATCTGAAATCAATATGTTGACCTTAGTTTTAGACGATCATCCGCTAACTCGGAAAAAAATATTTTAAAAACTGATGATCTCAGGCCTGACCTCGTGGAAATTATGGATGTCCATAATGAGAAAACCACCTTTGTTATTTCCACAAAACTATATTACGCTTGTTATTTCCACAAAACTATATTACGCTTGTTATTTCCACAAAACTATATTACGCTGGCACGACGCGCGTTTCACCACACTGTGGCATGCTCATGTGCATTTAGCGGTAGGTTGGGTGAGAATATATAGCACGTGCGTGGCTGTGACGAGTGTGGTTTATTTAGTTAAAAGTCGTTTATATTACCACAAAGCCATAAACTCTAGATAATTTGTTGGTTCGGAAGAATAATTAGTTTTTACTTGTTTGTGTAAAGTTTTATTCGGACACTGTAATAACGGTGATTTTTTATAAATGTGTGTATTATATATTTTCTTTTAGAAGTAATTAGACCTTTCCACTTTAAGAGGGTGGTCACGGCGGTTTTTATAGCGCTTGGTACTCAAATCCTCCTACACCACGAACCTCATCTCGCACCCTCAATCCCCCCTTGCAACTCCCTATTGCACCCCTAAAAACCCCATCTAAACACTCCACCCCTCCCTTCCCCCCAGCCATCGGAGTCTCCTAGAAGTCTTCCGAGATACCCCTTAGCCTCTTTGGTACTCATTTTTAAACCTCCCCTCCCGCTTCCCCATTCAACCCCTCTCCTTTCGTCAGCATAAACCCAAAGTATATATTTCCACCCAACCTACCGCTAAATGCACATGAGTATGTCAGAGTGTGGTGAAACGCGCGTCGTGCCAGCGTTATAAAATTTAGTGGACATAACAAAGGTGGTTTTCTCATCATGGATTTCAAAAATAGTTTTAATTCAAGAATATGCATTCCAGGAAAACTCCATTCCAGAAATTTCTATCCAAATTTGATTTTCCTATTCTAATAAGACTTGCGGAAGAATAACAATGAGAGGAATATTCCGGTTGAACTAAGAATACTATTTTTTCTGGGTACGCAAATGAATATGAAGAAGAGAAAATTAAAGCAACTACGCCGAATGAGAAGGAATGAATTTACATCTATTGATCCATCATCCAGAAGTACTTGATTGAATGAATATACCTATTGGCCAACATTTTTGTGGTGAAATGTAATCATTTATTTTTTCACCGCGTTTAAACGGCTGTTTTAGTGACATAAATCATTTAACACGAGCACACCCACTGTTTTATTATCGAAACTTTCTCATTTATTTTCTGAACTACCTTACAATTTTGAATATTAATTATGATGACAGATATGTATATTTCCAGCAAGCCATACCTCATGCCATCTTGTGTATATGGCTCATTCCTATCTTCTCCCTTACTAATGGCTAAAGATATGAAACAACATGTCATTTATTCCTGCTATGCCTTTCATGCTAACATAAAATATAATTTTAAATGACTTCTTGAGCTCATTTTTTTTATATTATTTATGGGTGTGTTGCAATATTGTTTCCATATTTTAAAAGTCAAAGGACTAATAAAAATATATAAAAAAAATTACTCGTTATACTTGGGAAGGAAAATAATAATGTGTATTAACATTGAAGTTTCTAAAAAAAACATCCTTCCTTTTGAGAAGTATAACGTAATTTTTAATCAATCTCTGATTAAAGCCATGCGTGATTACGAAATGTGTGATTGGTGTCAAATTTCATTACGATTTCGAGGTTGTATCATTTTATCCTGAGTGCCCCAAGTCGATGTCCCAGGTCAGAAGTACTTCGGGCCGACTAATTAACTTGTGTTGTGTACACAGCATAGATAAAATCTTTATAGATATGCATCAGTTTTTCAAATTATTTAGTTTTTTATGAAAGTCAATACAAGTAAACTGTTGTCTAAAAATATCTTCTGTTAATATCTAATAATATTACTGCACAATAGCATATTATCTCCTGAATATTAATATTCTCTAAAAGTTTCTGTCGGCTTTTCTAAACGAATTTGCACGAAAAAGATAGCACTAGGATCGTTGTCGTACTCAGTAGCAGATTTCCGAACAGTGTTTATTAATCTGAAGCATCCGATGGCTGACTCGGCCAGAAAAGGGGTGGGAAGTGGGAGGGAGGATGGAAAATGACAAGGAGCCAAAGGGGCAGCGGTGTAGAGATGTCAGGGGAGATGAGTGTGGAGTTGGAGGGGGAGAAGGGGGGTGAAAGGGAGAGGAGGGTGAGGGGCAGAGGGTGTGTTGAACGTACGGAGAGGGCTGGGAGAGGGGGAGGGGGTGGTAAATGGCGAAATATGATGGGATGACGGATGAGGGTGCGGGGTGTGAACCAGTGAGTGTGAAAGTCGATAAACTCGATCCCTTCCACTCTTAGGGCTCTCATTTTCCAACTCTCTCCTCCTCCTCTTTCTCTTCCTATTCCCTACCCCGCCCCAACCCCATTCTTCCTATCGTTCCCCCGTCCCTCTTCGGTACCCGTTCCAGTCGATCATTCCCCTTACTCGCTCTCCCACTCAAGCCCGCGTCAAATTTTTGTATATGCCTGCTACCCTTCGAGCCAGCAAAAGGGAGTGTGGCAGGGGATGCTGGGTTTACGCCATATTTGTGATATTTTTGATGAAAAAATCTTCTTTGTATTAGTATTTGTAATGTTTAAAAAATCATGGACGCTCCACTTAGTTGTTTTAAGGCCACTCCTTGTAGACACAAAACAAAGATTTTAATTGTTGGATGAATTAAATATCTAGATTTTCCTACTTAATTTCTTATGGAGACAGTGCTTCTCACTAGAATAAAGGGGCAAGGGTAAAGGAGTAAGGTGTTGCAAACAAAATAGTTTGGAATATTTATGAAGCTTATTTATCACATATAATTTCATTCCACGAAGTATATTCGCATGCTGTTCAAAAAAAGAGCATTAATCTTGTTAGTCGTAGTGTGTATGTCCAAAATTTTACTTGGTTGGTCTCTTAGCTGTCTAGGTAACGCTAGCTTGGAGGCCGGTTGAGTAAGCAGCGCCACCAAGTGACTATGAGGAAACGATTGCAACGCGCAAACTCAGACACATTGTCCTTCTTGAAAGGTTTAGCGTTCAATACAATAAAGAAATGAATATGATTAAATTATTGAAAAATTATTTCAAAACTGGAAAGCTTATGAATTACGTGGCAGAAAATATAGTTTGTGAATTGATATATTAAATGAATCTTTTTCAGTAAACTATTTGTTTACTAATATAATATTTTTCTGAATGAATTTCCACTCAGGGCCGTTTTTCCCGTAAGTATTGCTTGGTCGTCCTTTAGAAGTAGCATCTTCTAGTTTCGTAGCTAAGAAGTAGTATCCCTTGTCTCCGGTTGCTAGACACAGCCCACTACTTACCAAGATCTCTGATGAAGACTGAGATGTTAGCCGGATAGATATTTACTCCAATAAGCCTGGAATAGCTGCTGAACGTGCTTCCCCTGAGACTGTTTACCTGGTGAGGAATCAAGTCTGGTCATGGCATCAATGTTAATGATTGCCCTATTAGGAAGTGACCGCGAGCGATAGTTCTAAGTTCGTTAGGATCACTTAACATTGCGGTGAGAGAACATACGCAACTTCAGTTTTCAAAATTATAGTCTTTAATTCCTCAAAGGTTAGAATAGTGTTTCCGACCAGTTTTAACAAATGGCGTTTCGTAGAAATAACTCTCGCCTCTACGATTCCTCCGAAATGCGGAGAATAGGGTGGAATACACTTCCTTTTGCTAAATGATAAGAGACTTCGTCTTGATGCTGGTTAAACCGTAAAAATTTGCATTGTTCTGCCAACTCCTTCCTTCATAGAGAAAAAAACCTTGTTAGACTTACCAACCCTTACTGTTAATACGGATAAACTCGTTTATCAATACAGTGGCATTAGAACTAGTTGCTGCTAGAGCAAACGACATTTTCTAAGCTTTATTTGTTATAGGTGCAAAACGCACTGGCTGAAATCACAACATCATTTGCTTGACTGACAAATACGAATTGCTCCGTCCGCGGAGTGATTTGTCGGGACAAAAAACAAAATTGTCAGTTAAAAATTCAGTTGTTCCTACAGCAATTCCATTTTTAACCTCAGCAGAATGGTAAGCTGCGCTATCTAGTGCCTTTCCAGCAAGACATTGTTACGAATAACAAAATGGTTACCAGTCGGGCAGGGTAATTTTTTAAAATATGAACACATTTTTCACCGTTATTTTATTGCTGATGTAGGTATTAAAAGAAAGTGACAAAATTCCAAATAATAATAATGGTAATAGCAGTACCTCAGTGAATGAAGAATGAAGCGGAACCATAAAAAAATCGTATTAAAATTCCCCCAAAGCAGAACATTAAGTGACGGCGTGGCGCAACGTTGTCTTAGAACGAAAATGAGGGCTGCAGAAAGATATCGTATGCACTGAAAAAAATTTTGGAACGCAGAGTTTAATAGTTCATAGAAACAAGAATTGATCACGTTTGAATTGCTTACTTATTCTCCCATAAAACCTCTATGATTAATTTATTACTAAAACACCCGCACTCACAGAAAGGTTTTCGACTTAGCATCAATCGTTGAGGAAAGATAAAACACATTCTGCTTTGGGGTAAATATAATTCATATTTAAAATAAAGATTTTTATTAGCAAGAGTATATAAATACAATGCCTTTGCACGGAAAAATTATCTCTGTTGGCTACTGTGCGAGAAAACAGAGGAATTAGATAAAGTATCCAGGGCAATTTATCCTTTGAATATAGGACTTCACTTCCGTTGCGCATGACGATACCTGGCAGACCTGACATATTCAACGTCAGTGTTGGCAAATGCTCTGCTTGGGGCCGGTCTTACGAGGAGGTTGCTCTGCCGTTAGTAGACTAGGTGAATATTATCTCCTTTAAGCGTTTAAAGCAGTTCTGCACTGCTACTTATACCATTTTCTTCCTATAAATCAGCCAGAAGAATTGTCAAACTTTGTATAAGAAACCTTGGGGTCCTGAAATTAAGGATGTGATATGAAATTCTGACGCAAGTAATTTAATCAATCTTCCATTCTTCTGAACATATACGATAGAATGTTCCCGGGTTTGACTTATGAATGAAATATGAATTCTTCTATCTGCCACCCACCCTGAGGATACATATGCTAACCAAGAAGAAGCTCAAGGGTCACAGGAAAATATCTATTTTTGTTGTACTTTTCTTGAGTTCTACAAAGTTGGAAATTCACGGCTGCAATAGTGAAATTGAGTATATTTAATCAAACGAGTCTCTGAATCTTTATGTTTCCTCAAAGCAAGTCCTATTTTTAAAGTTTTGCTTTTCTATGCATATCTGAATCACAAAACATTTACTATTTTCAATCCTGAAAAATGAGACATTTCTCCAAAAGGTGAAAACCTACGTCAACGGCTACATGGCTCAAAATGGAATTGGATTATCTCCTTCATTATGCAGCTGCATGCCGCAGCAGCCAGAGTCTGCTGCTTCATTATTTCCTATTCTCCGTGAGTCCCCAAATTTCGGCAATACTAATGGCAAAAATTGTATTTTCTATCTTCAGTCAATCCAGCCATTTAGCAAATCTTGCATAAATATTTTAAATGCCCAAAGGAAATAGTCGTGACACATGAGTTGAGCGGAAACTATGTAAGCCCATTGAACGGGTGGAAGTAAACCACATTTTTCTACTCAAGGATTAGTAATTTTATTCAATGACATGTGGTTTAGCACTAAAAAAATCCAGCTTTGGCCCTTCCCTTGCTATTGAAGACGCAAATGTAAACGCAGAGACCGTCCGCGTCTTCCGAGGCATCGCAGAATCATTTCGTTTGGTGACTCTTCACATTTGACCTTTCGCTCACCGCACGCTCAGGTTACCGTTCGGGGAGACTTTTGGTACTCCATGCTACGAAGCTCCCCGAACGCAAAATAGTACATATTTCACCATGGCGGCCGTAGCAGAAGAAAATGTTAACAGACGAAGGGCTTTTCTATTTGGAATTAATCTAATTCTTCGAGAATTCATTGATGTTTCGGAATCTAGCAGCGACAAAGAATTATGTATGGTTGCGAAACTGGTACCTCATATTCTGCGCAATAGGAAACGACGGAAAGTGCCATGAGTTCACAAGTATGTGGAAGAGGTTATGCCGCAATGGAACGATGCATCCCCTTCAAGCACAAAAAAAATACATCTGGTATAAATACAAATTATACAAAATATACTTCTAATACAGGAAGTCTGCAGGAATCTGTACGTAGTGTCCTCTATTTTTCATGTACTCCCCAAATGTCCATATCTTTCGTGGCTTTAGGATATTTTAGTGAAAGTTTATGATTATGATCCCATTTATGTAGTTCAATACATACAGTAGGTCACTACTGAAACTGAAAATATGCATAGCTTCGACGTATGAATTGTTAGAAATTGTCACAAAATGAATAAATTAATTCCACATCACTGTCGCTAAAAATATCCATGTTTTTCAGAATGAAAAAAGACAACCAAGGGTGTAAAAAGGTAGTTATCATCATGGATTTCACTGTAACTCTTTTATTTATAATTTAAGGTGAAGCTCAAAGTTACCACTGAATAAACCAATTTAGAGGATTTTACACCCTTGTCTGACTAACTCAATACTATATATATATATATGGTGCTCCCACAACCTCATCTCACTGCTTTATTTCTGATGACCATGTAATCATGACTTGGCCTTTGTTCTGAAAGTGCAACATCACTTCACAACAAGTGAAATTCTTAAAAAGTAACTCACTTCAGGTGATAGAAATTCAATATTTTTCGGATGGATGTGCTGGGCAATATAAGAACTGTAAATCATATTGATCTGGGAAGTTAAGGGGCCATTTCTAAATTTCAGTCGTCCATATTTCGGAAACTATAGGATGAAGGTGGCTAAAATTGTTAATTTGTAACTATTCTAGCCAAAAAGTATGTCTGCAGCATTTTTCATGGGAATCAGTGACGTTGGGTATCAATTTGAAAAACAATTAGTTAAACTGACATGGAATAACCCTCACTTTGAATGCGTACATGTCAAAACCAATGGTTCTTGGCAAAATAATGCTACGATTTGAACCACAAAGGGCTTTGCTACGTAAAAATCATTGATATATGTCGGAAATAAGAGGAATAGAGTATTTGCACACTTTTGGGATGTGACATCTAAAAAATCTATCGATACTTCAGACACTAAATTTTCATTTTGACGCTCGAGAGGCTTTTCGTTAATTTTTTATTAGCTAATAAATTCTAATAAAGTATTATTGCGCCGTAACACTGGTCCGCCATGTTTTGTAGGCTCTGACGTCATCTCCCATAGTCGACCATTTGTTGATTTGGAGATTGTGTGACTGTGTAGTCTTAGCGTGTGGACGAAACTTTAGCTATTAATTAGCAAATATCGAAATAACTTCGAAAAGGCAAATACTATTTCACTCTAAACGCACAGCTAGGCTATTTCGCTTCTGCTAATATGGGAGATGACGTCACACTACGAAGAACCAATGGTTGGGCGTTTAGACCTAGGCCATTTCGATGCTAAAACAATGCATATTAAAAGCTATTTATTAAATTTATTAGTTGGAATTATACCTTGGTATTTCGTACGTGGCATTTCGAAACCAAACACTACTCGCTATAATAAATTTCAACAAAATACCTCACTTACGCAAATACTCTATTACCTACTCGCGAGGTTACCCTTAATTCCACGGTGTACGTAATTAAACTGCAGAGGTAATAACTTTGGTACAATGCTATAATTCGTGCGCCTAATAAATAAAATGCTAGAAATGGAAACGGGAAAGCAAATCATGTTTCTAAGAAAAAACAAAATTTTCCAACGAAGCCATTTCCTCCACGTCTGCAGACGACGAGCGTTCGGGGAGCACGTAAACGCTATTCGGCGCTATTAGCATCTCGTTCCTCACCTCTCCGGCAATAGCGTTGAAAGCGCAAGATAGTGACGTTGGAGCTACCAATTCCTGACGTCACGAGAGCGCTCATAGCGCTGTGAACGAGCTCTCCGAACGGCAATAGCTCGCTATTAGCGCTAAAAACGTGCTCCCCGAACGCACCCTTAATAGAACGAATAGCCTTGAGATTACGGAAAACACCACTTTTTAGCATTTGAAAACTATAACTTGATAGACGAGGTAGATGAGGTAACTTTGTGAAAGATCGACATTATGGAATGAAGAATCACTTGGTTGTTTCCACGCGTTTATTTAGTTGACTGACCAGTTTCGATGTTTACCACATCATCATCAGAGATAAAACTAGCTATACGATATCTCTGATGATGATGTGGTAAACATCGAAACCGGTCAGTTGACAAAATAACCGTGTGGAAATTACCAAGTGATTCTTCATTCCATAATTTGAAAACTATAATCAGTAGGAGGAACAATGATGTTAAAGTTATCCATCTCTGGTTACGAAAACGATCCTAAAGCCCTCCTAGCATCTTCTATACTCTCTGTAAGCTGGTACTGCGATTCGTCATTATGCTTCTGGATCATTTTTTATAAGTCGCGTATGATTGGCGCACCATTTGACAATTTAAAAGCGGAAAATGTGATCAAGTCCCTTAAGTCTCCCTACACTATCAATGCTTCTTTAATGGCGTGACTCCGGTCATGATACCGGCCATGTTCTCTGTCAACCTCCCCCTGAAGTCTGCATCCTCATCAAAGGGTAATTGCAGACGTAATCGTGTGGCTCAAAGCGAAGAGGAAAATTGCCTGCACGCGATGGTGCTATCTTCACCTCATCATCCGGGATATCCTTATGAAAAACTTGCATGTTAAGTTTCATGTGGCAGCAACCTGATTTGTTTATACATGTGCTAAATGGCCGTGGTCAAGTAAAATTCATGACCGAAGAGTTAATAACAAGTCTAGTTGAACGATTTGACCACTAATCAGCATAACCTTCAAAGAGATGCCGATTGAGTTTGTGACCAAACCATGAAATACCATGCAAAGTCTAGCAGTACAGGTGCATTTTTTTCTATGACCGGATGATGCGGTAAGTAAGGGGCTGAATCAGATTTTCTAATGTCGGTACGCTATCATCAAGTATCAATTCCATGCGATCGAATTCTGAGAACTCGTTAATGAAGTTTCGGTATTCGCACATGAGTTTCTGATTGCATGTGAATTTTCGGCGTATGAAGGAATAATTGAATTCGCATGAATTTCCCGGAAATGAATTTGTGGTGGTGTAGAGATACTCGGAGGACGAAATTATTGTATTGTGAAGCTGTGAAAATCGGGTATTTTATCAAATTAGCTCTCTTCGTATCTTAAAATGATTCTCTCTCTGATCGTACTTCGGTTCCAGATTACAAACCAGCGGTGGTTATTTATTTCTATATCCGTTTAAATTGAACCAAACTCCGACCAGCATTCACGTAATTTTTTTCATTGGCTTAGAAGTTAAAGCCTTGAGGAGTCTAGATATCATCCAAATACAGCCTAAAACTGGTGAGCTAAGATTTGATTAGACTTTATTTTTGAACAAACCTTTTGATTTCATAAGTATGTTACTTAGAACATAATTTTAGCGAACAACTGGGCGGAATTGGATTTTGTTAGGACATTATCTACAAGAGATTTTGAGGAATGGGAGGAAAACCAAAACCAAATAAAGATTCCACTCACTCGTTCGACAGCCAAAGAGTTGTTGTAGTGGCGATGTTCCAGCCAACTAGTCAACCACCGAAGTGTTCTGTAGTTCATTGCAGTGACGCTGTTCCAGTTGAAAGATGTCCATTTTGGTCTATTACTCCACTCCAAGGAGAAGACTTATCTCTGAGGAAAGGTTCAGCAAGAAGGCAACAGGAAGGCCATCGATTATTTCTGAACATTTTTGGACATAAAATATCCAAATTTCGGGATCACAACCAATGCTTCGAGCAGGAAAGAAAAATTAGTATCCTCTTGGCATAGTCTTTCTAAACCCAGTACATATATATGAATAAGATTATGAAATGATAACAAACTTGGTTTCAGTTTAAGTTCTCGTGACTTTCAGATTGGATTATTTTTTCTTCCTCCGTTTAACTGGCCAATCAGATTTGATCTCGGGGTAACCAAGTGCTCCCACTTCACGACTACTGACTTCTCGTCGTCGTCAAGGCATGCACGGAGTGACTGCAGCAAGGAAAATTGAGTGCCACCAAACGAAGAAATAATTACAGCGCACGAGCTTTTCAAGTAGGGAGTCTTAACTTATATATCTTGTCACTGTTAGCATTAAACTTGGATACACTGTAACTTTGTGGAAGCGTTAATCTTTTTTATATCCTTGGTGTTTGATAGGAATTTCATCCTATTTCATACAATAACTCAGTTTCTGTTTGGTTTACTAGCATTAATTTTTACAATCATATTTAAAGTAGTTCATATTCGTTAGTTAGTTAGACTAATGTTCTCATTGTCTCATTTGCTTGTTGGATATTCTTATAACAGAGTTAGCAATGTAAAATTATTTATTTCTCCAACTTCTTAAATTACATTTGCATCGGTCCACCGTGTTAATATAGAGTAATTATATAATTTTCCTCTCTCCTCCAGCTCTAAAAGGCCTTCCGAATCTCCCAAGCTATTCCACATCGTGAAAAAACATGAAGTAAGAAGAGGATGTTCTCAATGATCACCATCAAAGTCGTCTTCCCACCCTGTCCTCCTCGTACTCATCACATTTGAATGTCCCTATTTATTCCTCAGCGCCTGCGTGTATTTTGATACGTTTTCGAATCTCTCAACCAGTCCATCCACTAGTCAGTCCACTCGACTCTCTCTCTCTCTCTATCTCTGGGGCTCCACTCATGAGTTCCACCCATCCCTCCCTATTTCACTCCCCACCTCTCGTTCTCTCACCCCATCTGTATCTCTATCTTGCCCGCCGCTGGGCGAGCAAGGCCCATTCCGCATCTTCCATCCAACCGAGTGAAGGCAATAAATTCGCCTCTGCTTTATATCCCGCAATCGCTTTTTTATGTACGCGTGCCTTTTTTATGAAAACGCTCCAGTTTTCGGGAATGCTCGTATCTCGCTCGTCCCTACCCTCCCACCACCTCATCCACCTTACTCTTCTCTCTCTCCTTTATCGTCTCCTCTTCCTTTCTCCTTCCCTCTTCCTCACTTTATTCCTCATTTAACACTCCACCTCTCCCGCACCGGTAGATGTACGGAAGGAAGAGCTATGGCCTTGTTGCTTCTTTTTTCCATCGTTTCATATCTTATGACGCATCCCTCTCATTCGTTGGTTACATGCCTTCCAATTCCGATTTCGTCCCTCGGTCCACGGCCCTCACCGTTGTTCTTCACCCATATATTTCTATTGGCGGAAAAATATCGTATGGCACCTGTTGAAAATAAAACTCTTGCTTCAAGTAATACCAAATCCTGCACTTTTCATCGTTCTACCCAGTCACGTATATGCTAGCTGATGAAATAAGTTTATTCTGAATACACTGGAATGTGCAATTACATCCTAACTAGCATTGTATTTTTTATTGATGCTTGTGAATAAATCTAAAGCTTAGGTCAAAATCATTTTTGAACTCTCATTGCTTTTATTTTTTATCCATTGATATTTTTAGGGTATGATATCCATTACTTGACTTTTTAATTTTACAAAGTTCCAATCCTATTTTTCTTTGAGTACTCCACTTTCTATACCATTTTGCTTTACCTATCATATCTATTTTTCTCTTCCCTTTTTATTTTAATTTTCCATGCAGCCTTCGCGCTCTATGAAAACAAACTGGTATTCCACTTTAAATTATGATGCGTTTGATTACCCCTCAAAGTACCTACGGTGGCTCTTTATGTAGCTATAAGGTTGCAACTTCTCCGTGCCACCCACTAAATCCATTAGGAAAAATGTTCGTAAAGGTTAATGATAGCTTGAAATAATGCGTGAAGATAATTTATTTTCCATGCATTGGCTCCTATGCCATGATCATTTTAAAATTAGGAATGAGCAATCTTAACATAAATGTACCTTAAAAGCAAAGTTAGAATAGAGTTTAATATATGCATTCATAAGTATTGCTTTTATTTGAATAACAATTACTAGGGAGGTTATTGCAAATTTTTTTCTGTGATAATGTCTTTTGCTTGCTATATTATTGTATTTTTGTTGAATAATTCTGGCTATTATAAGCTATTGGGGGCATTAAAATTAAAAGAAACTTTTAATTGCTTTTAGAAGATAGGGTACAGAATTTCCATTATTGTTCCAACTGTTCCTAGTGTTTCAAATTTTGAAGCCAGCTTTTTCTCACAACATTATTTTAATAACTTCCGATGCATGTATTGCCACTTTCCATCTCTTTTTGTTGGATTATTTAAAGAGCCATTATTACTGAGAATTGAAGACAGGTCTGCGGGCGACTGTAAACATTAAGCAAGCTATGGATAAATTTGCCTGGAATGACGTAAAACGTTTGGGGGAATAAAGCATGGGATAAAAATTCCGGGAATTCCCAAGTCTTTGAGGCGCTTAATTTCTATCTGGGGGAAGTAGATGACGAGGTAAATATATATGCATGCACATTTTTTTCATCAAAGATATGAGAATTACCCCAGCTCAAGTCTTTTCCTTGATCCCTTTCATCCTGCCGCGCAGGAAAAACGTTGACCTTGCCTTCTCCTCCACCGGTTTGGGCTGGCTGGCAGAAGGGAGAGGGGAATCCTTCTTTCTAAAGAGGGGAGAATAAAAACAGGGATTCGTATCCAATCAGCAGTTCTGCTTGGGCGAAAAAAAAGGTCTTCCTTGGGAGATACGCGTTGAAAGAGGGGGATGGGTCGTGAGTCGGCGAAGGATGGGACGGAGATAGGGAGGCGGGTGAGGAGAGGGAAATAGGTTGGGCGAGGAAGAGAGGACGGAGGATGGCTCTGGCTTATTTCCCTTCCTCCTTTACCTCTCTTTACTTCTACGAAACTCCATTTAGTCGGAGTATCCCGCGCGCCTCCATCGCCTATTTTTTTGCATTATTTCGGAATTATTTTTTTGTGCCTCGTCCTTGCTCCAAAGTGAGATCCCTTAACTGCTGAAACGAGGGCGGTAGGAAGGGATCAGGACGAGGGTGGTAAAGGAGGAAGGTTTGGGAGGAAGGAAGAGCCTTGGAAAGATGGGATGTTTGTGGGAGGGTATGGGTTTTCCCGTGTAGTAGCAGCCAGCTGGTGGGTGGATTGAAATGACCGCAGTAGCGATCGACGGAGGAAAGACGTTGCATTCAGGTGAAGTCTACTTCTTGCCAGCTTCCCCTTTTCTACCTGTCCCTCTGGCACACCCCTTCCGGTCCCCTTTTCCATCACATTCATCCCTGCCCAATGCACTTCACCCCCATCCCTTTCGACGGCCGCCAATCCACCCGGAGTTGCGGTCCATTTTTATTCCCCGCTATACCGGTGGTACTAGGTTTCAATTGATCCTTTTGCAGTGTTGGGAACTGTTTTGCAGCCTCCCTCTTTTTGTAAGCAGAAGGGAAGAGCGGGAGACTTGTCTACTCCGACCGTTATCGGTTAACTTTACGAGTCTGGGTAAAGAAATCTAGACTACACCCAGTAGTCCTCCCGCAGACTCAGCTCCCCTCGTCGCTTCGGGGACGCGGGGGAAAGCTTTCAATTTAATTGCTCCAAATCTCCATCTATAGTGTGCAGTAAAGGGGGAAAGAATATGTTTTCGTCCGTGTATTTGTTTCTGCTGTTAATTGGTGCTCATGTGTATCTACTGAATGAAGTCGGGTGCGCGCTCATTTGACTCGGACTGCGAGGCAAATGCGTTCCCTCGGCTTATTCTGCGGTCGCAAAATTGCAAATTAAAGACATATATAATGATTTTGGCTCGACGCTTGATGACCTTAACTCAGGGCAGTACGTAGGGGCAGGACAGTCGAGGGAAACTTGAATTTGTATTTAAAATTTCTATGTAGCAAAAAAGTGGAAAATTTACCAGAAATTGTTTCCATTCCATTTTCTTGAAACCGAAAGAGCAAGTTCTGCGTGAATTTAGAGTTTTTAATGTGATAATGTTTAACCGTTTCAATTTGTATAGTAGCCCATATCTGACGATTCCTTTGTATAAATTACAAACCTCTCATTTTGATTTTCTTCATTCCCCAAGCTTGATATAGTTAACTATACTTGTTTTGACATAGTCTAGAATGAAGCACTATCGGAAAAATAATGAAATAGATGAAGGGGTAGAGAGTACTTTTCTGTATTTTGGTAATTTGAATCATTGTCCCGTTAAATTAATTGAATTAATAGTTATAAAGAATATCGATAAGTTTTGGTGGAAATCATTCATGTGTTTTCTTTCAAGTATAATTGTTTTTCAAACGAGTAACATGCTATTTTTTAATAGGCTTGAATGATTTTGTGACGCTTTTTAGTTCTTTATGGCTTATTTTGAAGGCATTTAAACTCCCCATATGTTTAATTACGTTAAATATAAACGAAATATGTTCACTTCCTCAGTCATTAGCATGTTTTCCTATAAGTCTCTTACTGGTCTACTTTTAACTTGGATACCATTAGCAATCAGCAAATAGTAGTGCGTTGATAACCAAATATAAAGCATTAATACCAAATATATTTTATTATACTAATATATACCAATAATATAATATACCAAACCAAAAATATTACAAGTGCTAGATGTTGGGAGGAAGTCAAAGGACTGTTGAATACTGGCAGATATGTTTTATAGAATATTAATATATTACTATTGCAATAGCTGAACTCCAGTGGAGATTGTTTACAATGGACACTGATGTTAGTCTTCAATCCCCAGCTGAGGAATAAGTTTCTTATATTTTGATTTTAAGTTACTCATTTCATCTAGAGGATAAAGTCATTTCAAGGCTTCTATAGCTCTCTCTCTCGGTGGTATAATTGAACCTCATCTACCATGATTCAAATTCTGCGAGACCAAGCTTTATATGACGTGATGCTGATTTTGGAGCAATATCAAGGAGCCCTAACGTGGGACTACTTTATCCATTTATGCTTCTTATGAATGGAAAATTAAAGTGTTAATTAAAAATGTTGAGGACATTTTTATGTTCTTCAAATGAAGTCTTTATCTTCTTTAGAAACAGTTAAAGAAATGGTAAGAACTTGAAAATGTTTAACAAAAATTGATGCTTAGTTTTCGCCTCAGCCAAAAAAATATCTGCTAAAGCATTCTTCTGCTCCACGCTTAACATATCATGATAAAGAGCTTGTACCAATAGATTTTTGAAGATTCAATATAAGATACCTTAATCTTGAAAGTTTAATGGAGAGAATTGTTTGACATCATCCTGGTAACCAAAACCGAAATAAATTGATCCTCTTTGAGATGTACCACTCTTTAATGCGTTTTTCCATTAAGGATATTAAAAACCCAGATCTGACACCCGCTATCCATTCAAAAACCTCTTTTCGGCTCCCTCAATGCCACCCCTCCTGCCCCATGTCCACACCCAGTCCCCACCTCCTCCTGAGCCCCAGATTCTTCCTTCCATCGCAGGAACGACGGCAGCGTAGATTTTTAACGCTCCCGCGCTCGCCTCAGGAATTAAACTGAGGGTCAGCCGAGGCGAGTGTCCACCAATGAGTGTTTAGGGGGGAGTGAAGAGGGAGGCAGGAGGAATGTTGGAAGGGTAGGAGGAAATTGAGCAGGGTTTTTACACGCTACGTCTCAGGATTTCCCCTTACTCCGAGAATGGAAGGTTTTTATGGTGATTTCCCACCCCCTTGTGCAGTTCATATCCATCGCAAAACTTGCTGACGCTCCCTTTCTCAGGGGAAGACTCCAGGGATATGTATGTGAGGGTATCGTAGCAAAGTGACCGGATTCCTTACACATGCCCATTTGGTCCCTTTCCAGACTTACGATATGCTGTTCTCACCCTTTCTCATGTCAGTGGTATTCCTGGCAAGAACCAGCAAGTTCTGCGATAACTATGTCGAATCTTCGGAGGTGGGAACTAATCCTGCTGACGACTGTAAAACCTGGAAAGGTGTTTGGAGAATTTGCAATATAATAATTTCATATGAAAAAATAATATAAAAGAAACCACGCTTAAATTCAAGTGTACTAAAAAGAGGTCCCTTAACCACACTACCTAATCTGTGCACACTTTGAGTAACATTTTCACTCCTCCAAAACGGGGCCATATATTGCAATCCGCCACACAAAATTTAAAAAAAAATATTTTAGAAGATTAACATAGTAATTAGAATATTTAATAAATGATTCATGCATGGTCATCAAACATAAAAAAGTGTCCGAAATTTTAGCTCGATTTAACATTTTGAAGTGGGTTATATTACGATTACCAGATTCCGCCAAGACAAACAACAAACAGGGCAAGTTAAAATAAGCGTAGTAAAAAGGACTTACGTTCATTAATGTACGTTATTAATGATTGATATTTTAATTCAAAATCAACACTAAGCTACTGTTTGAATCGAATAAAAAATATTAATTTCAATTTTAGTCATACAAATGGGTCACTAAAACCTGTATCCGTTATATTTTTTTCAACTAAAAAGATGCGGCCTGATACCCCATAACCTAATGTAACCGAGCAAGGTATATATCTGTTTTGATGTTTTTACCGCAGATGGTGAATCGAATATGGTTGAAGAGCACTCGACATTAAATAGCTTCATATTTTTGACCACATGAGGCTTGTCATATTGAGGTAGATTTCTATTTCATTGTTCGCTAAGCAGTAGGCAAGGTAGGCAAGCCGAGTCTTTGCATGTATTCCAGCCCACGACGGCAGTTTTTCTTTGACTTTAACAGACACAAATTGCAAGCAGGGTCCGTCTGAAAGGGAGGTCAAATTTTGGTTCCACAAAACATGTAATTTTGTATGATGTAATTAAATATACTTTTCATCCACACTCGATCCTTAGGAAAACGGAGCAGAGAAGTTCCGCTGGTTCGCCATCGCAGTAGTAGCTCATAGAGAATCAGGGCATGTATCTCATCTCGAAGGAAAGTCAACATTATATACCATATGTGGTTTCCCGCTATAAGATTGACTATTTTCAACTCTTTAGAACTCTGTTGGTAATATAGAATCTATAAATAGTTCCAATATGCAATCGTACTATACGCAATAAATAATGACCATCAAATGAAACAAATTTTCTCAGGTTAAAATTTGTGGATATTTTTTTTTAATTTCACGAGGAAAGAAGATTTGAACCAGTGATTACCCGCATATTACACCGACCAATGTTTCAACGGGTAACTGTCGTTTTAAAGGTCAGCATTTTCTGAAGGAGTGACGTAGTGAAGAACATAATGCATCTTTGCCTACCAGTTTTATTCTAAATAAAAGATAACTGATTTGGGCTATCAAATTCCGACGAATATAACTTAACATACTTCAATGAGATTTATAAACATCAACAATAAGTGCTGTGATCACACAATATCTTCGTAATGTATCTCCAGTGAATATGCGCCCCCAATAGTCACCACGTTTTTGCTTGAAAAGGTTAGCCAGACATTTACCATGTCAAGATTTCTGCCACAGAATCCGTTTTCTCTGGCGTAACTTCATGAAATATGCTCAGCATTTGAAATGAGAAGAGTAAATATGTGATTTTCGTAAGTTTATTTCACAGAAGACCTCGGCTTCGGCACAGCACGTCATCAGGTGGATGACATCCACCTGATGATGACGTGCTACGTTGAAAACGAAATTGCCTGCGAAATAAATTTATGTGGAATTAAAAGTTTACTCTTCTTATTCAAAATGCTGCCGTATCGTTTGAAGAGGCTTGAGAAATTCTTTGTGCTTTGTTTCGCTGAAGCAAGATACAGTTCATTTCTCGTTAATAAAACTTAGTGACCTGAATTGGAGCTTGCGATAATGGCGCTTCATGTCATGTGACCTTTTATCTCCCTACGTCTCATGTACCATTAGGTTCACACTACATCTCGGGGACCGCGTTCCCCTCTCCATCGCAGAGCAAATATTGGAGCGAACACATGTGTGGTCTTGACATTACGAGACGAGGAAACCGCATTTCGCAAAGGTCTCCTCGCCGCGAGGCGGAGCCATTTGGAAACAGCGAAATGATGACACGGAGGATACCGACGTCGAGAAATGGAGGAGTAAGGAGGATGCGTCGGCATGTAGTGGGTGGATGAAAACGTGAAGAGCTTATGGTGAAGGGGGAGAATGGCGAGGTCAAAGATTGAGATGTGAAAATAAGAGACAGCGGATGAGGAGGAACAAGGGTGGCCGGAGGTTGCTGCTGTTGAAATGGACCCTTGGGGAGGGGAAGGTGAAGTGGTCTTATGGTTTTAAGAACGAGACTCGCAGGGTTTTATCCTCTCACAATCTCAATCCTAACCTTTCTAATCTCCGATTCAACCACAAGAACCCTCTCCATCTTTTCCTGCGCGCAACACAGTGCCCTCCGCGGCCCTCAATTCTCTTACTTTCACCCCGCCCAGCAATCCTCCTCATCCCGGATCTCTTCGGCTCCCGTCAACGCTAGGGTGATCTCCATCCGCGGGAGGAGATGGTGGATGGAATGCCGGAAAGGGAAAAAGAACCCATCCCCGTGCCACCAACACAATCGTCGTCACCGCCACCATTTTTCTCCACTGTGGAAGGAGAATTCATTCGGGAATTGGCGGGAGGAGTGTGGCGTGTGTGATGAGGGAATTCACTCCATCCTCCTCTCTATCTATCTTGCTGTTCCATCCTCCACTTCTATTCTCATCTCACCCACTTTTCTTCCTTCTCTCCTCCTCTCTCTCTCTCTGATCTCTCCCTTGTGCGGAGAGCTCGGCAACCAATCAACGCTGATTGCTTCCTTCCTCCCGCTGCTCTCCAAGCAACCCCCAGTCCCTCATCACCTTTCCCTTTGCTCCGCGTCTCTTCCCTCACAAAGCCGCCCCTAGCCGCGATCTGCGTTCACGCCCCCGTTCCCCTCTTCACAATCTCTCCCTCGACTGTGCCCCGCCACTTCTTGCCCGAGGCTCTACTACCAACGCTTCACCGACCCCCGCATTCCCTTATTCCCCCTCAGGGCCTTCCCGTTTGCATGTTACGCATCCGAGATTTATTTTTCAGGCCTCCTTTTTCCATCCATTTTACTCCTCGCCACTCCCCCATCTCTCCTTTCCTTTCCTTCTTTCACTCCTCACACCAATTTTTAGTTTTCACTGGGACGTCAGTGGCAGAAAACGTTTTGCGTTAAAAATAATAGATTCAGATTACCTCTCTTTATTTGTGCCCCGCGCAGATAACCGATGGTGATTAAAATTCGTTCCGATTCGTTCTATTCTTTTCGGATAATTTCTGGTGCCGCATGTGTTCACGGCGAAATGAACCTTTTTAACCGGCCTCTGGGCTATTACTGTGTAAATCCCTATCATTTTTTTACCTTCCATTAATTTTGAGAAATACCTATACTTTTAGCCGTTGTTGCTTGTCATGTTCTTTTATATAGGAGTAAATGTACTGGGTGGATTGTCTGATTTCATTTTCTGCTGAATGAAGTTATTTGTTCACTCATGAACTTTATCCTTCTCTGGTTAAGTTCTAATATTATTTTAAAAAAAAATGAGTGATATAATTGACTATAAATTGTTTTTGCATCCTTGCTCAATATCACAGTTATGCCATATTGTAGTGCGTAATTTTCATACGGCTTCATCTTACTTGATGCCGTTTTCCACCTTGAAAAATAGCAGTGCTGGTGAGTACACGTATCTACTTCCAATTTCGTGAAACCATTCTTCGTTCACCTTTTGTCGTTGTTATTCACTTTTCAAGTGTTTCATCAGTAACTATTTCGTTTAAACCACTTTATCGTCTCGTCCGCCCTCTTTTCTGCTTCCACTTCTTGTATATCTTTCTTCGCATTGAATAAATTACAAAAGGCTCTCCAATCCCAGTTTTTTGGTCTTTTTGTCACTTTTATGCTTCTATCAATATTTCCTTTTCCTCTCGTTGCCGCTGTCGCCTTCATTTCATCTCCTTTTCAGACTTTCCACCCACTCTCCTCGTTTATTTGCACTGTTTTCCTATTCCATTTCGACTCGCCTTTGTCGCTCAACCTCTTGCTTTCCTCACGCAGTTTCGCCTTCTCAAAGAATAAATCTTCTGCAACGATCCGGCAAGATTTTCTTCGAGAGATTTCAAATAATCTCTTTACGATACTTGTCAAATTCAGATGCCAAAGTTATGCGGGCTTACTTGTCACATTTTTTTACTTTAAAGATGTTTTCCTATTTGGATCAAACAGTGCAATGTATTCCCATAAAATCGGATAAGAGTTTGCCATTCACTTCATTACACCTGCTATTTACCCTCGTGAATAGCTATTTCTCCCATCAACTCTTTTCTCGCTGGTTTGGTTGGAGTTCTCGCTGTACTTAATTGGCCGGGTAAATATCGAAATTCTTCGTAATTTAGTAGTGTTTTTGTTTTGCTAGTATGTCTCAAAGTATTCCACAAGTCACAAACTCCGAGAAAGCATTGAAAATTTTGATAGTAAGGAATTCATTCCATCACGACCTGTGTTACTGCTCAAGAAAGAGCTAGAGTTTAAACTGGCACTACTACGGGCACGAGAAATGGATACGATTCTATTTATAGTGAAGCTTTCTACGACGAAGAAAATGCAAATGAAGTCACATGGAGTAGGCTGGATAAGAAAATTATCTGTAATAGATTCTCCATCCTATCTTGGCGCAGATAGTATCACTACCTGTACTCCCTAAATGATAAATTTCTTGTAAGAACGTATGCGAGTTAAATACACCGTTCTGGGCTGATAGTAATCTCTTCCTCTCCGCTATTTTCGTCTCATTCCGAAACGCTATGAGCACATTTACTACCCTTGACTCTTCGCGTTTCGCGACGTGACGTCAGCATCGTGGAAGGAAAGCGTTTTTCAGTGGATAAGACAGATAAGACCCTCGGAAGCTGGAAGTAATTATAATAAAAGCAGCAAGGAGTCGAATCGAATAAAAGGAGGCCGATGGTAACTTATCTGATACATGGAGTCCATTTCGTATAACGTTGGAAATGCTGAGGAAGAGATTTTTAAAGGAGTTGCCTCCTTTACTCTGTCGAGAGACGCTGCCACCGAGTGGAATACATCTTTTTTGCTCCCACTGCTCCTCATTCTCTCTCTATCCATTTTATTCCATTCTCTTGTTTCCTTTTCACTCTATTTATTTCGTTTATTTGTCTTCTTTCAGCCAAATTATATAGCAGCGAGTTCTTTAAATATTTTTTATCTGATTCCTTTAGTCTATTTACAGTTGTAATTATTCGTAAAACTTTTTATATGAAATTATAAATGCATTTCGTATTTCAATTGTATCTTTTATTCAATCAAATGTTCACTCATTTAATTTAATATCATGTTAATATTCTTTTAAAAATTAATTTTAACGTCATCTTAATGCTGTAATGTGCCATCAAAAGGTTTATTTTTTTAATTTAAAAAATGCACTATTACAGCTTATTTTCGTGCATGTTTTTTGGTCTTTTTCTATACCCCATATTTATAACTTTAGTTGGGATCGTTCACTTGGTGTGTATTTGTTACGATCATCCAAGAATTATACCAAAACCCTATTGGAATGGACGTCCTATGCTCTTGTTTAATATTGAAACAACGTTTTGTATTTTGAAACTAATTGAATCACGAATTTCGAATACTGCTCATCACGGAAATTTTTTAAATTGAAATTTTTCCTCTTTTTTCATGAACACGTATACACCGATGTGTTGTGAGCAAGAAGAGCTCATATCGGCTTTTCATACAACTTTCAGACATTCAGAAATTCAGTTTTTTCTACCTCCTAAATATTTTCAAAAATTCTAGGTGAGCTCTTTTCGAAATTCGTGATTCAATTATAAACGAGTGTAAGCAATGAGAGTAGATTGAAGCTAATTGATAATCCTGACTAGAAAAAAGGTGAATCATATGCTTTTATTTTTTCAGCTTCAATGTGCTAGTTATGTTTTTGCTTTATTTGCCAAAAATGCTAGCAAATTATCCAGTGCAGGACTATTTTAAATGCTTAACAATTCTCCTTAAGGAAGTGGGAAGGCGTTTAATTGATTTGTAGCGACACTCTGCTTTTGTAAGTCGTCAATATTTCTCTTATATGACCCTTTTAGTTGAGTTTATTAAAAAAATTATTGCTCATAAGTTCCTTAGTTTCATTTATGAAATAGTTCGTGTTTAAATAGAACGCTTAAGATGATATGGCCAATGTGATAACTTAGAGGGAGAAATGGCTACAGGTGTTTAAATCTATTTCCTCAATGTTACCACAAGATCTGGAATAATATATATAAGTTGCGTTTGAGCCCTCTAAAACTTATAAACAATTAGTTTCTCCACATCAGGCTTCATTGTATGTCACCTCACTGAGGTAAAGGTGAAGAAATGGTCAAATGTGTAAAGAATAATGTTAGAAGGGAACAAAATTTATCTTTTAGGGGATTTTGCTCCTGTGCCTAAGGACACTACCTTGTAGAACCACGAGAGTCCTCGTTTAGGAATGGGACGATATGTCATCTTCCAGCTGATTGATGCTACATGGGTGGTCCCCAATCCAACTCCCAGTCTCCAAACGGAGATCGCTGTTAAGTCCCACCACCCCTTCCATTCCCGGGAGAACGGGAGTCGTGAACATGCGAAGAGGAGGGTCCCCGGCCAAAGGCGCTTCGGGGAAGACTTCCGTCTCCGAAGTTCCGTCTGAACCGGGGTGCCATGGGATGGTGTCATCTGTCGGCAACGGAGCAAGGTCAGTTCATTACAGTCTCGTCCATAAAGGCGTAGAAAATGTTTCAATGGCCATAAATATAAATGTGCCGCAGAATATAAGGGGAAAGTTAGTCAAAATGTAGGTTTTCATCCATATTAGGTTTGTTTTGTGGCCATAAGATCACAGAAATATTTGCCGTCGTCTCATCGCCTGATTTGATGACGTAGCACTAACCGGCTGTGTAGCATCCAAGGAAGCTATTCTCTACCTTACACACTGTCGTCCACTAATCAATTATTTATATTCCATCTTCTATTGTTATTCCACTCCCCTTTACAAAATTTTCATTGAACCCAATATTTTCTCTGATATCAATCGTTAAACACAAAAATTATTTATCTTTATTATTTATCCCCATCTCCATCTATTTTATTTCACTATATCATTCAAATTATTGATGCGTATGTAGTTCATTCATTATTATAGACTTGAAGATGATTTTTTGTTCAAATAACGCCTTCTATCCAAATAAAACTCTCAGCTTAACCAGTAGGACTTGATCAATCTCTTACCAATGATTCAGTAGAAATTGATCAATCATTTACCGATATATTTAAGGTGTATCGGCCCAACCATTAAGTGGAACTCTCATAGATAGGTTTATTTATGTTGCTGCAGTTTGAGCGAGTAACCAATGTGACATAATCTGATGTAAATTACTTTTTCAACGTCAAAAGTTTACTATATTACATATAAAATGAAAATAACTCTTTTTTAACCGCAATGCACATGGATAAAGAATTATTTCCTGTATACAATGAGGCTATAAAGAGTGGAGAGATGAAATAGAGATTTTTCTAATAAATATAATGCTAAAATATAATCATTTAACGCAAGAGCATCATTTATCCTGGAAAAGTATAACAATAAAAAAATGTGCATCCAAAGCCATTAGAATGCTTGGATCTCACCATGCTGGTTCACAATGAATGTGTAGTGCCAACCTTCTATTTTTTTGAAATTGAGGAATGTTCTCCATTTCTAAAAATGTTCGATATGGAATATGAGTTCACGTGTTAAAAATCTGTCTCATTGAGCTATCGGGAATCAGTGGCCGAAGGGCTCTAAGTACTTCGAAACTAAATATGCGTGTTTTTAGGCCGAAAAAATCAACGCTCTACATATGTAAAAGGCAATACCTAGTATATTTTTTTTCGGACCGAAAAGTCTCTCTGTATCTCTTTGTGTTCATGAGATATGCTCAGCGCAGTACCAGAACCACTTCCCCAATGAGACTCTACCCCTCTATCCCGTTCCTGCTCCAGCTAATGGCGGACACCCCCTTTCACCATGCGTCCTGAGGAATACTCGTTAACGCATTGCCTCTCGAACTATGATTAGTGGTGTCATATTCTTGGTAATGGTCATTTGAAATATCCAAAATTATTCGTAGGAGGCATTTCGTACGAATTTACTCTTATTTTAATTCAAATTATTTCAAATTAGAAATGGCGAGTTAGCGATGACACCATGTGTGTTGCCAGTTTCAATACGTCATTCGGCTTTCACATTACTTCCGGTATTTAAAATGAAATAAATGCACGTGGAACTAAAAGAAACACCTTATTACGGTCATCAATACAATTTCACGTACACCCATTTTTCGGCCTCGTTGGCGACGCGGTCTTTGCATTTATAATATGTACATAATTATTCCTACATACCACCAGCCTAAGGTTTTTACCTCAAATGGTTTGCCCCAAAGTCACCTTGTAATATCACCTAAGCTGCACATGATTATGGATATTTTCATAAAATTATAATGAATGGTACATACATACAACAAAAGGAATCTAGGCAAGAATTTTGAATTTATTACTTATTGGGTCATGGGACTTAATAAATGTAATTTTGGCATGGGGCTACTCACAGTGAACCGTAATAGGCTATGCATTTGAATCTAAGTATAACTAAAAGTTTCGAGTGCATTATTTTAATCTAGTCCTGATTGGTAAATTTATTAAAACCTCCAGACAATTTATTATGAACTCCTTTAAGTTTACGGAACTGATTAGACAGCCGTAGGACCATTTTATAATACTACGTTTTGAGTGGATGTAGTAAGTGTGATAAATAGAAGAAATATTTAATGATAATTTAATTTTCCATCCAAGGGATATTTTAATGACACAAATAAGTTCTTGATATTGAAACTATTCATAAACCCCACTGAAGTGACAAGAATATTTGAAGCTTGATTCAGCCTTACCTGAAAATTTATATTCAACTATGACCGTTTCTGGAAATGCTACTTAACAATTTCAAACTACACTGACTGATATACTATAACATCTTTATTATATGGTGTAATAAAGCGTGATTGACATAATGAAACAATTATTAAGTACTGGAAATATCAAATATTTAAGCACATGAGGCCCAAGGTCATAAATCAAGATTGATCGTAGCTCCTTCTTTTAACAAAAATCAATAAAAATAATATATTTGCACTGGTTTGTCATTTTTAAACCCATTATCTGAATAAATACTGTTTTTTAAATTTTAATAAGGAGACAAGTTATTTAGCGGTTCTGAAAACTTTTCAAAACAACAATCTCAGCTGTACCTCATTCAAGGTCGTACTTTGCGAGCGGTTGACGATTTTTCAGGTGACATAATATTGTTAAGAAGGGGTATCGATGAGCAGGTATATCATGAAACCACCCAGAAAAATACAATTTCATCATGTTTATACTCAAAATACACTGATGTGCTCACTAATGTCAGGATTGTTTAATTTAAATGAATCCATAGAGCTCATTATCAAAATATTTCATTTTGTAATACTAAAAAAGGAAAAGAACTCTTTTATATGCATGCAGCTAACTTTAATTTTACATTAAACAGATAAAATATTTCTCCAATGGCCGTAAAATATATGCACCACTCGTCAAAAAATTAAATACTTACTGTGTTGGTTTGCGGGAATGAGGTTCCACAACAGGGACCAACCACAGCCTCTCCACCAGAATACCCTCCTGTGGTAGTTTACGGGAAAATAATTTCCTCGCCAGGGACTACCACAGACACACACACACAACCCAATTGGAATCCTTTGTAGGCTAATGAGACCTAGCTCAGGATTCCTGGGTTATAACCTGGGATCCTTCGGAGAGCTGTAGTGACTCTACTAAGGCTGCCAAGTTATTTACACAACCACACACGCAATCACACAAAACACTCACTCACACACACAGCAGGGCCCCAGATTTCTGGGAGAACAGCTCAAAAAGAGCGTTGTCAAATAGAAAAACAACAAACAGGGAACGAGGGTGAAATTCGTATACGCGTATTTCGACCACAAAGTGGTCCTCTTCAGCGAGCTGAAGGGAAAAACACTAGCAACACGAGGTTGAAAGTGAATGAAGAGGAGGACAAACCTAGAATAAATAGGGAAGGGACAAAAGGGTTAGGAAGCGGGGGGGGGGGGGTAAATTGATAACGGCTAAAAGGTCATTGGTGAGCAGTGGGAATGTGGGTGAAGTGGAGAGTGGGGGAGGCGAGGAGGGGTGGGAGAAAGGGAGCCAATGGCCAATAGATGTGGTAGTGAAGGAACGTAACCGTTGAAGTAAGGAAGGGGGGTGGGAGTCATGGTGACCGTTGGCGGGAAGGGGGGTGGAAGCTAATGACCGTTGTAGTGAGTCAAGAGGGGGGGAAGGGGAAACAAAACAAACTGACCGTTGAAGTGAAGCGTGGGGATTGCAACTGATGAAAAATGTTTAATATTTAAAACTAAATGTGGTCAGAGAGTGCCTAGAAAATTGCAAAAACGGTGAAAATGGAGAACTTCTTATTCTATAATAGAAAATAATGGAGAGAAAGAAATCGGGCCTTTGTCGCTGTTAAGAAGGTTTTTTCTAAGTTTGTATATATATAAGCTTTCATAGGCGTCAAGTAAATGATTATCTGTTTGTTTGATGAGTTGAAGGTTTTGTTCTGATGTTTCGTGTTCTGTGTCGATTAAATGTTGTGCCATGCTGGATTTTTCCGGTCGGTTGAATCTGTAATGGGCCATGTGTTCTTTAAATCTGGTTTTAATGTTTCTACGAGTTTGCCCTACGTATGCCAGGTCGCATGAGGAGCAAGATATTTTATATATACCGGACTTATTTATATTATCTATTTTGTCTTTGGTGTTCCCTAATATGTTTTTTAGTTTATAATTATTACTGAAAGATATTTTGGTGTTCACTGTCTTAAATATCTTTTCCAAACCTTTGGTGACTTTCGGGTGGTAAGGCAGTTTAATGTAGCGAGTAGTTTCATCTTTTCTTAGTGTAGTGGAATTTTGTATTAGTCTCTTAAACTTATGTTTTTTAACAATGTTGTCGATTACAGAATCTTTATAGCCATTTAATCTTGCAATGCGCTTTATGTTATTAAGCTCTTTAAGGTAATTATTCTTCCCTAGTGGGATGTTAAGCAAGCGATTGACAAGAGCATGAAAAGAAGCGAGCTTAGTGCTGTTGTGAACGAAAGAATCAAAATGAATGTAATTATTGGTATGTGTGGGTTTACGGTAAATATCAAATTCGAGTTTTTTACTGTTTATGGTCAACAAGAGATCTAGAAAAGGGAGTTGGTTGTTGTTTTCTGTTTCGTACGTGAATTTAATGGAAGGAAATAAACTATTTAGATCACTCACGAATTGTTTTAAATCATACTTTTTAGTATCAAAGATAGCAAAAATGTCATCAACATATCTTAGATAAACTTTCGGGAAATAGTTAAACGTACTTTTGAAGGTATTCTCAAAATGAGTCATGAACATATTAGCTAGAAGAGGGGATAGGGAGTTACCCATAGCTGTGCCGAACTCTTGCTTATAATAAATACCTTGGAAAACAAAGAAATTTTGGTTCATGACTAAATTAGTGAGTCTAATGTATTCGTCTATTTTGTAATCGTCTAAATTCAAGGAGATCAACCAATTCTTTAATGAATTTATGGCTATATCTATTGGCACGCTTGGGAATAGATTTGTAACATCAAATGATACCATAATTTCTCCCTCCGAAAACATATAGTCTTTGACTTTGTTTACGAAATCCAAGTTGTTCTTAAGTGAATGGGGGCTTTGAAAATTTAATCCTGAGAATTGGTTAACAAGCCATTTTGACAAGAGATAAGTTGGAGAATCTATCCCAGAAACTATTGGTCTCATAGGGCAACCATCTTTATGAACTTTTGGGAGACAATACAATCTCGGTAACACCGGGTTGGACACAGAAATTTTGAATTTTGTTTTTTTATCGATAAGGTTATGACAATCGTTAAGGACATTCTTAAATTGAGTGACCAACTTGTTGAGAGGATTTTTTAGGATCTTAATGTATGGTCCGGATGATAACAAGGAACTTACTTTAGTGTAATAATCCTCTTTGTCCATGATAACACATAGGTTGCCTTTGTCGGCTTTCATATAGAAGCAATTCCTAGATTTTAGAGACCGTAACACTTTGTTAAGATTGGGTACACTGTTTTTTGATGGTAACCTGAGATTATTTACAATTTCTTTTCACAAGCTTTCCTGATAAAATCTTTGTTGGCATTGTCAAAAGGTCTTAGAGAACCTTCTACGTGGGCAACAATATCCTCGATAGGGATTGATTTTGGTTGAATACTGAAATTTAAGCCATGATTAAGCAATCTTAATTCTTCAGTGGTGAAATCCTCACTGGAAAGATCCCCCCTCTTGACTCACTACAACGGTCATTAGCTTCCACCCCCCCTTCCCGCCAACGGTCACCATGACTCCCACCCCCCTTCCTTACTTCAACGGTTACGTTCCTTCACTACCACATCTATTGGCCATTGGCTCCCTTTCTCCCACCCCTCCTCGCCTCCCCCACTCTCCACTTCACCCACATTCCCACTGCTCACCAATGACCTTTTAGCCGTTATCAATTTACCCCCCCCCCCCCCGCTTCCTAACCCTTTTGTCCCTTCCCTATTTATTCTAGGTTTGTCCTCCTCTTCATTCACTTTCAACCTCGTGTTGCTAGTGTTTTTCCCTTCAGCTCGCTGAAGAGGACCACTTTGTGGTCGAAATACGCGTATACGAATTTCATCCTCGTTCCCTGTTTGTTGTTTTTCTATTTGACAACGCTCTTTTTGAGCTGTTCTCCCAGAAATCTGGGGCCCTGCTGTGTGTGTGAGTGAGTGTTTTGTGTGATTGCGTGTGTGGTTGTGTAAATAACTTGGCAGCCTTAGTAGAGTCACTACAGCTCTCCGAAGGATCCCAGGTTATAACCCAGGAATCCTGAGCTAGGTCTCATTAGCCTACAAAGGATTCCAATTGGGTTGTGTGTGTGTGTCTGTGGTAGTCCCTGGCGAGGAAATTATTTTCCCGTAAACTACCACAGGAGGGTATTCTGGTGGAGAGGCTGTGGTTGGTCCCTGTTGTGGAACCTCATTCCCGCAAACCAACACAGTAAGTATTTAATTTTTTGACGAGTGGTGCATATATTTTACGGCCATTGGAGAAATATTTTATCTGTTTAATCTATAGAGGCCGTAGAGCTCATCTACCTTGATTTAATTTTACATATCTAGATAAGATTCATTCATTGTTCTCTTTTCAATAAATAAAGCTGCACAGGACATCACCCTTGAAGGGAAATAATCGTCTTGAAGTGGTAAAATTTATCCCTAAAACACCTAAAGAATCAACCAAAGCTATATTCTTCGTGCAGTAACAAACATTAAAATAGTCTATATTTGTATTAAATATTTTACATGTTTGCCCACTAATGTTAAATATCTGGACAGAGAATAACATAGGCACCGAACACTACTGATTGCATTTCTCAGTTGCTTCAAAAACCTCAACGCGCATGCATTAAGGAGCGTTATTATCAGCAGCTGTAAAGGGGTAAAAGCACTTCGGTACAGAGAAGACACGGACATAGGATAGTCACGAGACGAATACTTAAGCTTTCAAAATGTTGTTCGTATAACAAAACCGGAAATATGAACAGGCACAATATATCACCACTTTCTTCACAACTTTAAGGGACACAGACAACAAAATATCAGTGATTAGTATTGTGGATATAATGTGGTTTCAAATTTTTTAAATGAAAAAATAAAAAAAATATGAAGCATTTTTTTCAATCTAATGCGCAACCTCTACATCACTTGGGATTCAAGATAGTTTCAGTATTGATTATCATTGGCCGGAAATGTTACACTTCAAACACATAAGGGTTTCCATAAGTGTTAACACCTTATATAAGAAGAACGCCAATACTAATCCTAAACTTACAAAAATGTGACGATTATAAATTTATGGGCTCGTAATAGCGGTAAAGAATCACTTATGGGTGTATCTTCTTCTCTTAAAGCAATCATGACTATCCTGTCTAATCTAGGTTCGATTTTTATGGAAAATGACTTGATGTAAACAAACTACACATACACTGTTCTAAAAAACAGGGAATCACCATCTTATTAAAATTTTGCAGTGGCATTACTGATTTGTGAAGGTAATTACTCACAAGCAAGTGGAGTAAATGGTATTAGGTTAAGATAATGCTGGTGGCATCCATTTAGTTAAAATCAACCACAAAAAGTGAAAACGCTCAATTCACTCCAGGGTAGTATAACCGCGAGAATCAGGTCTTTCTCGTACTGTCATGGAGAAAAGGCGAGACTTAAGAGGAAACAGTTTGGAAATTCAAGACTACATTCGAGACAATTCTGCTATTTTGCGAGACCAGACAAACCATGCCACTAAACCCTCTCTCGAAAGTCTATTGAGAAAGTTTTGAAGGACTATGAAAGAAAACAATCATCGAGAGTGCCAATAATTTTTTCTTGATAACTAACCGTGGAGTTAGTTTAACTTACGGAAAATCCACGATTCAAAAGAACCCACCATATCCAGGAAACCCTACATTTTTTCTCGTACGTGAATACAAACGATATAAATCATGTGCTCATTTCTTAAATCGATTTGTAAATGGCATCAAGGTATTATAAATAATTATTTTCTGCAGAATATCCAAACTACCGTAGGCTTTGCGCGTAAATACTACACATGATATTTATGCTGAAGGGAAGTAATAATGTGGCTAGCAAGCATCTAAGGATGTTTTGTGAAAATGAGTTACTTAAACTAAACAGTAAAAGTAGGGTTAGACATTTGATGGTAATATCATTTCCTCCATTGAAAATTTGTTTTACTGCTTTATTTACCTCAAAACTATTCCTGAGTAAAACCTGTACGTAGGGTACCACATCATTACATCGTAGTATAGTTAACAATCCACATAATAGTGCAAACGACCCCAATGATACGCACGGTTTTGGATTGTGTCCAGAGGCGATGCTATTCGTTAATGAATAACTTATTCTGGGAAAAAACTAAAATGACTAGCAAAAATTTACTAATTCCAGCTTGAAAAGTGAAGCAATGCATTTTTATTTTATTCAATAGGTGACTGTTTACCATACGTAAGTAAAAAATCGGCTACTGTAAAACCACGTAAAATAAGGAAATTATTTCTGTCAATAATTTGGTTAAAATATAAGAAACATATTGTCTCTTCAAGAGCCATTATTTTAGATAATTTTGAATAGGTGCTAAAATGAAAATATTTTCATTAATGTTTTGTGACCTTCAAATAACCCATTGTTATTAAATTATGTGAAATTTTGCTGTATCGTACTACAAATACGCTAATTGAAAACGCGCAATATATAATTTTAATTCATTTAAGTTTTACATTTACAAATCGCTTGTTTAAAAATATCAAAAAGAATATTGTACAATACCCTCATCTAATAAGCATGGGTATTTGATTTCATTGTTACAAAAACACGGTAAAAAATTCAACTTATTATCTTGCTCTCGACCGGTTTCGACGGCTAAAGCATCATTTAAAAGACAAAACAGCCTTTTTTGTTCTTTTTGCCTTCAATTTCCACAAATTTTCACCACAATCTATTAGTATGATAGGTATTTGAAGCAATTCATACCTTTGCACTAGTGATTCTAGTTTCTTAGCTTAAATGTTGTGCGTTATCTAAGAATGTATCGTTAATTATATTTTCCAATGCGTTATTCAGTAAATATTGAAGGGTTTCCTTGTTAACGTATAAAACAAATGCCTATCCTATCTGATAATAAATCTGTTACAAACATCTTTAAAAACCCTCAAATGAGCGTATATATGTGCGTTTATATGATACAGATAAACACTCAGACTCAAATTCTGCGTCTAGATTGAAGCAGTAAGTCATTTTATGGTACTACTGGGGATCCTAAAAGGTGTACACATAGAAAATATAGTAATTTTAGTATCTGCTAATCCATCCAACATCGGTATGGACAATGGACACATGTCTTTGATTCTGGATGTAGTCACTCAATGATAAGAGTCCATTATCTCCACTTGTCAGATGCGATACCTACTCCACTAATGATTCGGAGCCCAGTGCAGCTCGCTGGAATAAAGTGGCTTTCAAATCGTTTTAGTAACTTGCAAGGTTTTGACGGGGGCCTCCACATTTCTCGATGATCGCAGAGTCTTTCCTATCTGGCGCAGCAGATATTCGAACATCTATTCGTCATTTGCTACAAAAAATCTCTCTAACGTGCTTCTCTGAGGATTATTTGTGACTACTACTTCATTAAGTTGTGGAGAATACCCAAGAAGAGATTCAGTTCACCATTTATAGTGATAAATTCGCATCTGACAGGAGTATAAACGACCAAATTGGATAAATACATCTGTGTGTCAGTATGCGCATTAAAAAAATAGGTTGCACAATATTTTTCTATAATTTGTTCAACGTGTATTATAATTTTGTAAATACCTTAGTTAACTTAAATGACAGATATGATAAAATATGCGTGATAAGGTTAGCTGCAGAATATGATCACCAAGCACCAACAAAATGTATCATTATAATCATAAATGTCGGATGTGGTACCTCCTCTGTCAAATACCCCGAATGATCGCTATTAGTCAAAATATTACCGAATATAAACAGGTTATAAATCTTAACTGCACTTTATTTATCGTTTTAAAAATAGAATAAGTTGCATCCTGAACTAGAGTTCTGTCCGGTGACATTTTTCGTTAACTGCATTTTCAATTATTTTTGATACCTACATTGATATGTTTTATGAGCAAGTGTTACCCTCCATCACCGAAATTGTGAACTTGAACTAGTGAACCATGTGGTTTACTCACTGGGCGCTGGGAAGCTACAGATGAGCGATGGAAAGCATTTTGAAAACCAAGGAGAGCCTCTTGTTCACCTACTCTCTCTGGCCAACTGGCCATTCACTGATTCCCCAGAGGGACCTGATAAATAAACACATGCATGATTAATTTTGTTACGCACTCAAATACTTTCTCTATAGTTAAAAATTAAAACATCCACAAGTTGTCATTCACATAAATCGAGCGACTGTTGCTAGCGTAGGCCTGCTAAACTACCCGATTCAAAGAAAGTGGTTCATTGAGTGAGCAAATGAGTCGATATGAACTTTAGATGTCTGGAAGAAAGTGGGAAACAAGAGAACGGATTACCAGTGGCCTATCTTAGTTCAAAATGATGCAAAAGAAAATTTTCGTAAAATTCCAAACTGAAATCTTTCACAAAACATAATTCCCATTGCCAGACTTCTTAGAACACGCATTAACCCCAGATAGTTATGTGAAATATCTCATTGAGTGATCAACCCAAAGATAGGTTCTGAGGGGGAGGAGACTGCTATGCTGTGACTACGTTTAATTCACACATAAAAGGTGGAGTTCCGTATTCAATCTCTGGGTCTCCTGTGGGTTCCTGCGACGTATTCGAGCCAAGCATTTCGAATTGCAAATATTTAGAGCGAAGGTGGTCAAATAGACCTTACCCAGATTGGAACACAGGGCACTCTGGCCCGCTGCCAATGTCTGCGGGCGGAATGTGTGTTCTAAGAAGTCGGGCAATGGGAATTATGTTTGGCGGAAAGATTTCAGTTTGGAATTTTTCAAAAAGTTTCTTTTGTATCATCTTGAACTAAGATAGGAAGGCGCCTGAATCTTTCAATTTAATGATTCTTGGAGCATAGGATCGAGATTTCATGATGTTTAAGTTTACACTGGTAGCTTTTCTAGCTTGGTTATACCCTTTTTTGGGGCGCCAATGAAGTTTAATAGTCACAGATGTGACTTTATAAGGTTCACCGTGATTCAACGGAAACACTTTGTATGATTCCATAGTTATTTTAGACTCTTAAAATTTTTCATTAGAATCCCTTCCCCTTTCACTACTGACCTCCCAGTCCCGATCTGCCAGGAACACACATATCACACGAGTAAGATTCCACTGCGTCAAACGCTGTTTCGGATTTATTTCATTCATTCATTACAGTAATCTACCGGTTAGAGGTAAGTTGCGATGAAAGTCAGAGAATATCCAACGAACTCTTACACGTGCCATGCCCTTTCTACCTCTAGTATTTATTTCTTCATCTCAGCATAAGTCCTACCTTTCTTCATCCCGTCCATAAAACCGATACTCTTCCTTCCCCTTCCCCGGTTACCCTACATCCTACCCTCTATCAAGGCCTTCAGCAAACCATCGTCCCTCATTACCCCCTTCCAGCCACCTACCCTCTCTTCCCCTAATCTCATCTATAAGTTTCCTCTCCTCGCCCACCATGTCAAGAACTTCCTCATTTGTCTTCCTTTCCGTCCAACGCACCTTCTCCATCCTCCTCCACACCCACATCTTGAAATCCTTCAGCCTATTTTCGTCTTCCTTTCTCAAGGTCCACGTTTCTGCCCCATACAACGCCACACTCCATATCAAGCTCTTCACCAGCCTCTTTTTTACATCCTTACTTAAGGTCTCCGCCATCAGCTCCCTTCTATTATTGAACGCTTCCTTCACTAGCTATTCTCCTCCTAATGTCCTTGCTACTATGTCCTGTTTCTACTAGCGTACTACCCAAGTAATTAAATTGTTCTACCTGTTCCAGTTTGTGACTTCCTACTATTATCACCAGCTTTGCTTTCTATGTCCTAGAGAATCTCATTACTTTTGTTTTCTTATTATTTATCTTCATTCCGTATTTCTCACACTGCTTTTCAAGTGCATCTCTCGCTATTGGAAATTTAAGGCGTATAAAAATTCCGAATCAGACGCCTGTCCCTCCAATCGACCCCTGATTTCTTCAATTCTCCCATTAATTCCGTCCAGTCCACCCTGTCAAACGCCTTCTCCAAATCTACGAAGCATGCAAAAAAATCCTGCCCTTACTCTAGGTTTTTTTCTACTAGCGTATTCATCACCGCTATAGCGTCTCGCGTTCCCGTCCCTCTCCTAAACTCGAACTGGTCGTCACCCAGGTATTCATTTGCCTTCTTTTCTAGCCTTCTCTTTAGAATTCTCAGAAATACTTTGGCCGCGTGGGATATTAAGTTTATTGTCCTATAATCTTTACACGTCTTTTCCTTGCTCTTCTTTGGTATAGGTATTAGTACAGTCTTTGCAAAGTCTCCCTGCCACCTTCCATCCTCATAAATCCTACGAATAAGCGCAAAACGTTTTCCTCTTCCGTTCTGCCCCATGCTCTTTAAAAACTCTGCAGGTATGTCATCTATTCCCACCGCCTTATTCCTTTTCATGTCTCGTAGGGCTTTTTCGATTTCACAGTCTAGAATACCTGGTCCGATGCCATCTCTGTCGATGTAGTCATCTATTTCTTTACCTAACCTATTGTGCCGTATTTCTTTACCATAGAGCTCTTCAACATACTCCTTCCACCTACTTCCACATCTCGTGGATCTCTTTTGGTTCTACGATCACCTTTTCCGTCTAATCTGTTATCGTTTTAATTCCCCTTTCCTTATTACCACCCATCAGTTCCTTTACTTGTTTATATATTTCATCTGCTCATCCCTCATTTTGGTATTTCTCTAACGAGTTCTCGCCACCACGCCTCTCTTGCTTTCTTAGTTTCTCTTCTAAGTCTGTTATTTAATTCTCGGTATTTTCTCTTACCTATCTCGGACTTTACGCTCTTCCATTTCTTTCTCTCCTGCACCTCCATTATCATCTATCTCCTTCGTGATCCATGGTTTTCTAATGTAGTAAAGTTTCTTTCGAGAACTAAATTTTTAAAAGTTAAACTATATAGGTAGGTACATTTGTATTCACTTAATTAGGATTATCCTATGCTGGCCCTTGCTAAAAACTTCTTCAATCTAATTGAGGTACGTTCGCTGAGGTCTACTCCTTCCAACTCTCCCATCCTCACTGCATTATATCCTTAAAACTTCTATCTCCTTTTGTTCATCCTCTCCATATTTCCAAACCATCTCAACATACCTTTCTCAATCCTCGACACTACATCTTCTTTCACCCCACATTAATCTTTAATAAACTTTAGATAAAGTTTTAAGACTTAGTTAAACGATAGGTTGAATAAAACTTCATGTCATACAAAATAATGATATTATTTATTAATAATATTAAATTGTAACGTATCCATAAAATAAAATCATGGCAATGACTGACAAACACTAACGTGAACAATGGCCTCGTATCTCCTTGGATAGTTTAGGTAAGTAAGGTTTGTATGTTGTAGTTTTTAATTATAGGCATGATTTCAGGTACTCAACACTAAGCTAACTTCTCAATCCTCTTGATAAGGTTCATGTTTGAAAATGATTGTTCACATGAATATGTAGACCCGAATAAGGAAAGAACCGCAAACGCTAGTTTTTTCAGCTGACTATATGAGTCAGGAATACTATTTCAGTTATTTAAGATCAGCATATCTTCCTTCTCCTGGTCTTTCACAGCAGACCATTTGTGCTGTGAACTGATGTAAGTTCACATTTGTTTTTCTCCAATAATTCTATATCAGCACCAAGACGTTCAAATTTCGTGCTCCACAATACTTTGTTTTTAAAATTCAGCAATTACATTTCAAAGTTGACAAAGTCAACATTAAAAGGAGAAAATTTTAATTATGTTACATTAGTATTATGAGTTTTTTTTATCAAAGGTTAAAGTCACTTTCCTGTTTCTGAATTCCTGAAACCTGTTGAGAAAAGCTTCCCTCATATTTAAAAGTGTAGTTTTGAAATAGCAAATGTTAATATCAGATTCATTTTCTTGGCGATTATTCAACAGGCTTGGAAAGTGAATCAAAATTTCTCTTTAAAAATATTGAGTAAAAAGAGATTTGTTTTCCAATGAAATAGCTTCTTCTAACATCGAAAAAATTGTATTTCCTCTCCCCTTTAGTTTACGATTAATTTGATTTAGATAAGACTTGACTTCTAACATGAAATACATTTTTTGGATCGACTGATCGTATGTTAGTTCTGGAGAGTGAAAACTCTACTCAAGGAGAAATGCTTTAATTTCTGATAATAAGGAAGCGGAACGTTTCAAATGTTTCCTCTTTACAATCAATGTACCTTGTTATGCAACAGAAGATCTACGGACCCAATCTCCATTTCAACCTAAAATTCTTTAAATTGGCGATGATTAAGACCTTAAGCTATAATTGAGTTGATAATTGTAATCACCAATTCCGTAACTTTGCAAATTTCTTCTGGAAATGTCTGCACACAAAGTGCTTTCTTGATGAATGATTCAATGGTAAGTAAGTATCTCGTGATTAATTTTTTCTTTAAAAATAGCAATAAACCCGTTTCTTAAGCCGGTCATACTTTTCGCCCAGTCTGTTGAAATTAAACAATTTTATCGATTGGAATATGATGTTTTTCAATGCACTCAATAACAGCATTTGCTAAATGCTCTCCACGTGTTAGACCTTTGATTGGCAACCATCCAAAAAGTTCTTTTTTAGGACCTGTAGATAAAATAAATCGTGCAAAAGTGAGAATTGCGCAGTACCATTTATGTCAGAGCACATCGGACGGAGGTAGGTGGAATTGCCAACCGCAGGGGTGCGGATTTTAACTACAATTCTAGTCTTTCCTGCAGGGACACGCAATCGGAATCAATACATTGTAGATCACGATGCAAAGATACGACTGAACGATACGCGTTGACATTTTATCTTTCTGGAAATGTTTTCTCTTAAAGCAGCTTAAGAGCACTCGCCTATTATTAAGATACATAAGCACCAATTAAGTATATAAAAATAAAAATTAGAAAACCAGTCACCACACAGTTTCAATCGCACTGTACGTGCGCGCCCGCTCGTGGTTTTTGTGGAAGAGCCACACTCAAGGGGCCAAAGATGTGGCTCATTTGGCTCACGAGCCGAGGCTTACCGACCACTGGTATACACCATCTACCTCCTCTTCCTCTTTATGATAAGAGGTAGGCATATAAACCTGGATTATAACTAAATTCGTTGGATCTGCCTTTAGTTCCACGACTATTATCTTATCACTCACCTGTTCTGCATACACTACTTTCCTACCAAGTTTTCTATTCATTACGAATGACTCCGCGCTAACTTTCATTCCCTCCACTGTATATTACTCTATAGCCATCGCTCCAGTAGTCCCCATCATCCTTCCATCTTACTTCAAGTAGACCCATGATGTCTACACCCACCCTCTCCATTTCTTGATTTATATTCTCTAGCTTCCCCACTTTCAGCATAGTCCTAACATTCCACGTGTCTCTTCTGATTGTTTCGTTCCCCTCCTTTATCTTCTTTTTCTCTGCTGCTACTACGTCTAAGCAAGGATTTCGTGTGATGACGACCACATGGGTCTAGCTCCCACCGCTGCCGGGTACGACGCCCAGCCCTCTTGGCCGAGTCCCGTAGTTGCCAGGTTTCATTATCATTTGAGAACTGTCCATAATTTCAAGGTTTTTTCTTTAATTGAGATAGTATTTCGTGGCCTTACTCAATAGGGTTTTTTACTATAACGTAACGTTACGTAATAGTAAAAACACTATTACGTAATAGTATACTATTACGGTACGTTACGTAACACCATCACTTCAGAGGCCGTCCCACTGGGGTAAGACGCCTGTAGCAGCCACCTTACTGAGGTACAGACGCTGCGCGGACTACTATTCGTCTGTCTCCTAACCTTCGACCAATCTGGCATGGGTGGCACTACCAGGAGAAATGCTCCCGCCAGTTCAGCTCTAGGGGTCATCAGAGCAGGCTAGCCCTCTCATCATGACAAGGTTTGTCTTTCAAAGGAAAGGGCAGAATAGGGTAGTAGCTGAAAAAAATATTTGTTTCTTTATAGTCCATTTTATTTAACAATAAAGCCTTTTTCTATAAAAAGTTGGTTTTCACTCTGTATTATGTATTCGTTTGTTGTTTTATTAATAGAGTGATTGCTGAAGGACTAGTGACATTTATGGCTGAGCTTAGCTGTTGAAGAAACGTGAGACACCTTTCCGTAAATAATTTTACTTCCTATTTATTTTCCATCGGTCGGTTTTATTTTACATTTGTGTGAAACTCATATGTAAAAAAGTAGCATAGTTTTTGAAGGGATTGACTGTGTATAATATCTGTATGTGTGTAATGTTTTGGCTAATTGCTTAATTAATAGTCAATATCTCATAGTTGAGTGCAATTATTTTAACTTTTTACTTGCTTATAAGATGTTATGCTTCTCAAAGGGGTGAGAGAAGCAAGAAAATATACCCACAGAATTGAGGCAGACTCAATCGATTACCTATATTTACTTACTGTGATTTTTAAACGAACTTATTTTGTATTTATTCCCTTCTCGGGTGTAACAGAACGCCCATTGCACTTACTGCGCCAAATTACCCTACACGCAACTCATATCTCCCTCCAACCTGTCAATTGTACCCCCTTCCATTTAATCCGATATCCCATTCTTGTTTTCCTGCTTGCCTTATTTCTTCATAAATTCGCGTTCGTAGCCCCCGAATTTTTTTCATTTTATCCTCTCGATTCCCTTTTTAGCTCTGTCTCTTGAGAAATACTTCGCCTCTGTCGCTTAACACAGAATTCGCAGATGCCTTGCACTTGGCTGCGCCTTTGGATAAATGGATCCTACCTCCTTGCGCCCTGAAAAGCCTTCCCGCTTCGCAGCCGTCTTTTTTTACGGTGCCTCAGACGCAGATTAACGTCCTTTGGCCGCCTTGCACTTGCTACTTCATCCCTTGTTCTGCGCCTTTTTTCGCTCGCTAAACCTCCCCGCTCTCCTCCCATCTAAGGGTGTGCAGAAGAAGTTAAAAAAATATGCTATTACCATCAGATATTGTTTTCTGCCCATTTTTCTGTTGAAACGGGGAGTTTACTCGAGGAATCCACCCCTCCTCCTCACCTTAGCCGACCAATCCATACTCAGTTGCACCTCCCCCTCTCATCTTTTAGAACCGCGATTTTTCACACCCCCATCCCCCCTTCATTGCTCCTCCTCGTTCCTCCTCATCTTGCTTTCCCGACAGCTTCTGCTCGCCGGTGAAACAATGGCCCCTTCCCTGCTCAGCGTAGCGAAAACGAATGCCAAATATTTTAGAAGCCGGGGAGACGTAAGGGATTGGCGATGCGAGATATTAAAAAAGTTCTGGAGATTTTTCGAGCATCCTGGCCCTGATTAGCAAGTTGCTTTCCTCGATTCCAAAGTCATTCGCCACGTGAAAATATGCGGGGTGCCAGGCCTGCTGAGGCAGTTATCCAATTGTTTTTATTAACGCAAGTTTCTTGATGGATATTTTGAGTTAAAGCAGGTACTCTACTGGTGCGTCGTGATGTAAAAGAAGTAAATATTTACATGGTCATTATTTTCAATTCCCCAATTATATTTATGTATCCAATACATTTTGGTTGCAGCATTTTCTTGAAAGACTTTAATCTTTCCGCCGTATATAATGACAGGTCAAACATATTTTCTGGTATATATAAAATGGAGGATCGTTAAAAATAATTTTTGGGGAATGATGTTGCAAACAGAAAGTAAAATGGGGCCGAAAGCTGAACAAAAGAGTAGACTGCAGATTACAGCTGATATCACAAAGTGAGGCTTCACTTTTTTATTTGCACTCACATTCAATGTATATAGTCTTTCAGTTCCTTTGTGTTCCGTCTTGACCATTTTGATTAAATAGAAAGCAGGAATAAAATAAGGAATTGAATACCTATGACGTCTAAGATTTCATTCATCGTTTATCCTGCCGTCTGTCTAACGTAATTTCGCCTCCATTTTTTGACTGAATCTTAAACACCTTTCACTCCATCTCACCCTCACCCATCGGATCTTGACTTCGCTCCATAAAGCCCAACGCTCAATGCCTTGGAAAACACCAAAGTAACAAAAAACGTCAACGGAAAAGACCTTATCAGGTCTTTGAAATGGAGACATATTAAAAATATGGGATATTTGGAATAATTAATAAATTCAATAAGAGAGAATGGCGAGGCATATTATTTATGAGATGACATTTTAAATATTGACCGTTTGAAATTCAATAAGACATTGAATACGATGGAATAAACTCCTAAACTTTAAACTACGGGTCCAAAATCCTAAAAAAAGGAAGATTCGTTGATGAGAAACCCGTTTTTCGAGTTTTAAAATGCATGAAGAGTTAAGAGTTATAATTTAAAATGCTTGAGCCAAATGAGATATGGCAATTATGAGGAGAATACAAATACTGCAATCCACTGGAAATCATATTAGGTTTTTGAAACATCATACATTTAGAGGCAATTCCTTGCAAACCCAAGTGATACGTGGTGCTTTTTTTCAATTCGCTTGACATTCCGAAAAATTCTGGATCTCCAATGTATGAAAAATGTAATATTTTGTCACCAAATTAAGTTAAAATTGTGTAAGGTCTAGATATTTTAATATGCAGTTTGACATTGGACCATTCCCACTCACAAACGTGAGATAACGTGATGCCTGCAGACGATCTCAGTTAAAAATGTGTTCAACAGAGGCAAAAGTTAAACATACAGGCTGAAAACGTTCATTAATAATGGCTAAATAAATCAAATACATTCAGTTGACTGGACTACATGTATTTCGCCTTCAATGTTGAAATGGTTTTTATCGGTTTACAAAACCATAGGAAGAGGTATTTTCAACGTAGGTAAAGGTGCAGTTGGTGCTCGTTCTTTTGGTGCACATCTTCCAGTACAGGGTTCGGGGAAATGAGGACGGCTTTTGCTCTTTGCCCAAGTCACCTTATTCATCGATGTACGAGAGTTCTCCCGCAGCATAGGAACGGGAGCACGGGTGAGCCACATGGTGTGTGCTTGTTTGCCACAGGAAGGGGACATTCAGTGTTGGGCATAGCGGGGACGTAAGGGAGAATCCGGAGCTCCTCTGCCTTATACTCGTCCCTTACTGTGCAAACTGAGTGACAGATGACGTCAGCATTTCCGGGGTAAGAAGACGACGTGCATTTCTAGAGTAAGAGGCCGATGGTGACCTCTTCCGATCCACAGTGGGAAGAGCAGGAAGCGGAGTTAGTGACTGAATAAAGCAATGGATTTAGTTTTCGATCCTAACAATTTAATGTGTCACACAAAATGCATTATTATATAATAGATATTTTAAAATAGTTTCCACCTTTTATTTCAACTAATGAAAATGAAATGCAAATTTTTCTGACCGTAAATTAAGTCATTTCGTGTAATCCACATTGTTTATGGCTCCAACTCCGCTAAAGTTTAGAAAGAAATTTTAATACGAAATCCGGTTAAAATCTGAATAGTACTTGAAAACATAATATGTAGATATGAAACAAACACGGCGAATGAGCTGACACCAGGACCATAATGAAATGACCAAAAAATTACATATCAATAATTCGGCTGCAATAAAAAAATTTATTAAGTGGTTATAATTAAAAAAGCTAAGGTTATAATTTGGCCAAATGACGATTCCAAAGTTCGAGTGGGCATTGAGCGATTGCGTCATCGAAACGTTGACGGAGATGGAACAATGAACCGTGAGGCAAACCCGAGAATAATTAATTCATAAGTCACGCCAAAAGAACATCAGGTTTATTATTCCCCAACATTAAGAATAAGCGGAGGTAATAGTAAGATATAAAGACCTTCGATCAGCAGGATGGCTTAGAACGGTGTCGTGGGGGTGTGTCTGAGGGGCATTTAAAACTTCTATCTTTTGCATTGACTGAGGAGATATAAGTTGTTGAACTCACTACAAAGTGGTCGATTTTGTACTCCGTTAGTCACGCTTAGAATATGCTGTTGCCAATATCCTGGTCATAGATGCGCGGGAAACTACTCGTCTATTTTGGCTCTGGTTATTATTAATGTTTGTTTGAGTGATGCGTCATGAGTTTAAATAATTTTCCCAAATACATAAGTTTCCTCCAAATACAGTCTGCATAACTAATGCAACTCATACCAATCTTGAGACTTTCACATGCACGGTAAAAATCAGGCACAAAGTGTATTAACATCTGCGCTATCATTACCTAATCTTGAAATAGAGTTCATTGAAAGTTATGACAGTGCATTGACGACCGAGTGGCTAAAAACGGTTGTGCTAAGGTTATAAAATAAAACTGGAAATCACAAATTCGACATGAATTGCATTACTAATCATCGTTTCTAAAAGTTGTATCTGATTCGTTCCGTTCTAATGCCGACGCCAATATTAGCGCAAAAAGTCCTTTTTCCCCCTTTTTCCAATTTAATTACATGAAACGTATTTTGAGACTTTAAAAACGTTTCGTTTCTTTCCAAGTTCATGTCTAGGAAGAAAGGGAACTAGGTGAGAGATTTGTGAGAGAAATTGGGAAGAGTTCGCGCGGCTATTACATTTGCTCTCTTTGCGGCCGAGGAGCTTGGAATACAAAGGCGCGCACCCACACCTAAGGAAGCTCACTTGCCAACATGCCGTGAAGCCCACGGAAGAAAACCCTCGTGTCCCGAGGAGACAAAAGGCGAACACCTACGCCCGACTTGGCTGATGCATGTGATTCACCGGTTTTGCCCCGCTAGCCGGGCCGTGGGGGAAAACAAAGCGAGTTTACCTGGAATCGCGTTCGCGGTCGGTAGAACGAGGGAAAACGGGCAAAGAGAGCGCGCGTTTAGGGCTTTTGGAAGGAGGATAGATTGCAGAAGTTGGGGGATGGCCGACACGTTAAGGGAAGGCGTGGTGACTGGGTCGGTAGGAACAGCAGGGGTTCAGTGGAGAACGAAAATGGGTCACCCGTGGGAAGGTTTGTTCTGAATAAGCGTGCAGGAGAGGGCGAGGGATTTGTGTAATGGAATCGGAAACATAGAAACAATAATAACAATGATTAAGATCGGCCTTCTTACTACATAATGTTTCGTTACAAATTGAGTTTTGAAATGTGTCCATCATCTGTTGCGTCTCCACAACAATTCGTTTTGTTCTTATTGTTGTACGCACATTGAATATTTTGAAGTTAACCCCCGTGCTGTTCCAGCTAAGGTAACTGGAGAAATAAAGTCAATGGCGCTGTTTTTTCGAAGGTGGCATTGTAACTGTTTCCATTTGATGCCCGAGTTTTGCTGCTTGTTGGTACCTGACCTGAAAGATAATGGTGTAGTTATGTGTGTTCCCCATCCCATTCCCGCTCCTGTATTTGGAGAAAACGTAGAAATGCAACTTGTTCCGCATAAATGCGAAGCACCACAGTTTTCGTTCGACTGCCATTTCCGAGAGAAAAAAATATGGGGCAATTTCTCCGACGAGTTTTTATTTTCGTTTAGCCTTAGGGATCGAACTTTATGCCAAATACAAATTGACTCCCTCCTTCCTGGCTCTTTTAGCGATGAAGCTTATGGAACGACTAGAATTCAAACACCTTTCACGCTAATGTCTCGTAAAGTATCAGCATTTGCAGTAAAAGATGAAAAAGTGGCCTCTATCTCTGTGTAACCATAGTACCATGAGTGTGTGAGCATATGGTTTTTGCCTAAAACGTTTTATATAATTTTTCTGATAGGGGATACAGTAGTTTTATTCTGCAATGAAAGTTGATTACCAAAATAACGTTTGAAAAAAAGAATAAACAGATGCTACAGCATTGCGGTGCAAAAAAGCACAAGTATGACGCAACGCCATCACATCGGTTTCAACAATCTGTCCAGCCATTTTTATCTTCCACGATTCCATGCAATAAATATATGCTAGATTTCCTGGTTGCAGTTGTGGCGTGTTTTTTTATGCTAAAATTTTAATTTATATGCATTAATAATTTAAAAAAAAATCATGCTTTACCAAAACGATCGACACCCGTTTTGAAGCGTTTTTTTAGAGAATCCTCTGTTTTGCTGTACTTAAATTAGAACTCAGGTTTTTGTGCAAGAGATTGATAGATACTTCAATTTTTTTATCGCCACAGAAAATGACATATAGGTACAGTTACATTTTTAATGGCATGATTTCCTGTTTATAAGATTTTATTTGCCTGGGCCCTCACAATAATTACTCAACGAATTCACTCGACTAAAATAAGTTCGTCCTCGTTTCACGTATTTGTACTTCAAATCCGCAGGTCAATGAATTCTATTCAGTCAGAGATTTGTTGAATGAAGCATAACTGAAAAAGCATAATAATTATATAAGAAAAAACGAAACATTCTATTACTAAATTGAATATTATGGCATAATAATACAAAAAGCATGAAGGCCAAAGCTCTATGGCAATTTATAGGACTCATTGAACATTATATACTGTGCAACAGTGATGACTTTTGAATCATACATTTGAAGTTGATACTAAGGAAAGACTCAAATTTCGTACTGTAACTAATAAATTGAGTTACTAATTGTAAAAACGTATGTTTCATAATTCATGTCTTTGTATCTGGAAATGAATTTGTGAAACATATTTCGTTATCCCGTTAATTATTTTAGGGAATTTATTTATTTAATATTAAAAATAGGTACAAATGTTTTATGCAACATCTTTATGCCTATAAATTTACTCACTTCATTATGGAGAACTACTTTCATACAGGAGAAAATGTTATCATTGAAAAAATTGTATATTAATTAGATATTCATCTAATTTAATCGGTGTAATATTCACCTAATATAATCCATAGAAATTGGTGATTTATCTATTGAAAAATATCTGTTTAAAAATTATTTTATTTTCTTTTTTTCTACATTCAATGCTTTCCATCATAGTTTATAATGCCCATTATTTTACCCCTTCTCGGACCTCGGTAGTTTATCATGTACACACGTCATCTGCATAAATTAATTCTCTTGTAAGACAATAATTGATTATAATGTACAAACTGCTTAAGAACGAAAGATATAATTGATAATATCGAATCAGAGTTCCAAACTGCATAGAATTGATAATAGTTTTATTAACAAAACCCCAAAACTTTGGATTATGAAAGAAATATTTTCCCAACCTCTTTGTATCATTCAATGAAAATCTGGTGCTATTTTAAGAAGATTAAGAGCCATCCGCGGGCTTATTGACTCAACCTATAAGCATTTATAAAACGCAACCTGGTAATGCAGTAGTAAAGAAAGGAACGAAGAATGGCAATGTAAAATAGTGGAGGAATTAATAATAATAAGGATACAAAGCCGGACCACCAGCCTCCCCGTGGCTTACCTGGTAACGGCTTTTGCCGTCTAATGGTGGATGTCTGTGTGTGGGGCTAACCACCCCACACGCGGTTAAACTGGTTCCAAAAAAGATAACCATGAAAGCCACCCACAACCGGCCCCTCTCGGATGGGGGCCCTAGTACAGTTGGGTGAGGCAATGAAAATTCACCACTTCTAAGAGAGCTCGTATGCAGTGGACGGAAGCCCTAAGGGGCGACCTCCTCGCACGCCATGCTGCCAGCGAGCCCTATCGCAGGGGGTAAATGGCAAGGATGCACTCTTTGTGGTGTGAGATGCATCCGGAACACGACCATCTTTCGCAGCAGAATCTGTACGATTATGTCAACCACCTGCAAAAAAAGGAAACTCCCCACCAACCGCCAGTTCAGAGGGATACACCACCACTCTCCCCGACACAGGCAGCCTCTCCACCGCCTGAGGCGAGAACGATATTTATGTCAGTCTCTCGGCCAAATGGGGAGGAAGCTGGTCAGGCCATCTCTGAACTACGAAAGTGGTTGTTAAGCACCATTAACTATGATGAAGGACAACCTAGGCAGAGAGACATACACCAAAAGATCTCTCATCGGGGTAACCACCTGCCCCAGTTGAATGGTCATATTGACGAAATCCTGACGGAAACGTGGGACCTTTGGACGGTAAATTGCGTGGTCTACGCTCCTGCAAAAATTATGGCTCACTCTCAAAAGAACACCTCTTTGGAGTACAAAGCAGCAAAGAGGCAGTTACAGTTGGAGGCTAAAATCACGCAGGCGAGACGACAGGCATCGATAATCCAGTGTGTGATGGAATTCATCTTATCTGGGCAAACTTTCTTTCTCAAAGTTCGGCGCATAGCACGCAGTCTCAGATACAACCATCACACACTGAATAAAAGCGTGCTGCTTACTATTAAGCAGCACGCGGTCAATAGAGTACGGGCACTCACCACTGCCCGGAAAAAACTCCTCAAGAAGAGTAGAGCCGTGAGGGAAAATTCCACCTTTCTCCTTCACCCGTCCCTTCTCTTTCGAACACCTCCGCCTGTCGTTGAATCTCCGCCACCCGTCCAAGAGGTTGAACGTTTCTGAAAGGTAATCTACGAAACTTCCAAGCCATTCAATGGAGACACTCCGGCCATTGGTCTCTTTAAAGAGTTGTGTTACCACCGCCTACAAGATGTGGATGGACCTCATTCAGTCACATAAAGTTACGTGAAGAAGGCCTTCTCTGGGAAGAAGACGTTCTCGGCTCCAGGAATGGATGCCGTGAATAACTTCTGTTGGAAGAAGTTTACTTCCACCCACCAACAACTCACCAGAATCTTCACGTCCTTTCTGATAGGTAGAAACCCTATTCACCCTGGCTGACTGAGGAACGCTCGGTTCTGATACCTAAGAAGGTAGACTTGTCCAATTCAAGGAACTATTGACCTATAACTGTATATAAGGCGTTCACCCCCTTCAACCTGTGTGGGAGGATGTGTAGGAGCAGAGGGGCTCAAAGCGGGGAATCGTGGGATGCAAGGGCAACCTGGTCATTGATAGGTTCATATGCCAGAATGCCATTCGGAATAAGCAAAACCTATCAATGGCCTGGGTGGACTACAAGAAGGCCTTTGAGGCCACATCGCATGAGCATTTGATTGCTATGCTGAAGTTGATGAATGTCCACCTAGGTGTAGTGTCCTGCATCCAACGTCTGTTACCACTCTGGAAAATGCGCTTTGTTCTGACTTCAGGCGAGCGGTCAGTTTCCACAGAGGTAGTAACATACCACCGTGGCGTTTTCCAAGGCGACAGCTTGAGCCCCTTACTGTTTTGCATTTCCATCCTACCCCTGTCCCATGGGCTGCGACGAAGTAGAGGATACATGTGCGGTGTTCCAGGTGGCAGGAATCATCAGGTCATCCATTTGTTCTATATGGATGACCTGAAGCTTTATAATTCTAATGCAAACGACCTTCGAACTGCCCTGGACACCGTACTGGAATACAGTGAGGTTATAGGGATGGAGTTCGGATTGGACAAGTGTGCATCCATCCACTTGTCGAGAGGAAGATTTTCAGAGATCAAGGAAGACGTGCAACTTGTTGACGGGATCGTCCTTCGTCACCTCAAGTACGATGATAGCTATGAATATCTCGGCGTCCCTCAGCGACGAATGCAGGAGGTTACAGCAGTAAAGGAAAGGCTCTCAGGAACATCTGGAGTTCTGAGCTGTCTGACAAGAACAAGGTTCTTGCCAGACAGCTCAAAAATCTTCCGTGGTCAGATCGTATTTCCCTCGCAATGTAGGTGGTAGAGGATCATTGAGTCTGGAGTGTCTCCACAACAGAGTTGTCCTGGGTACAGCATGCCTAGTGTTGAAAAGTAGGGACCGTGTGTTCAATCTCGTGAGAGAGCACGAGAGTGCGGGAGAAGGGGTGTTTCTCTCCCAGGCGGCAAATAGGGCAGCGGACGAAACCAGTCTCGACTTCCATCCGTCATCCAACGGAAGCGACAACTAAGAGACCATCTCGTCATTGAAAGCAGACGTCCTCAAGCTCGAAATAAAAAAAAGCCGAGCAGAAGACCTTGCTCAAGGCGCATACCGATAATCCCATGCATGGATGTTTCTATCGAAACATCGAAAAGCATGGGTTATCGAAGGAGCTGATGTTTGTCTGAAGTCAGAGACCGAGGGTTTTGTACTCACGTGCCAGGGTGGTGTCATATTCACACTCGTGTACCACCGCATTATATTCAAGGTGGAGTTCGCGGACACGAGATGCAGGGTGTGCCGAGACCAGCCGGAGACTTTGGGTCACCTTATCTCCGGCTGTAGTTATTACACCAGGTCAACGTATCTAGCTCGGCACAACGCGGCCCTGAGGGTGATATACTACCACCTTTGACACCATTATGGCATCGACGAAACACCTATGCTGCCCTATGCACCTGGAGATATTGAGTCCGTCGTGGAAAACGATAAATGCATCATCTGGTGGAATTACTCCTTCTCCACCACCAGGCAGTTGGAGGCGACCAAGCTTGATATCATTCTCCTCGACCACCTCACACCCTCCATGTTCGTGATCCAGTTTTCGGCTCCGGCTGAAACTAGCATGGATGAGAAGGAGGTGAAAAAACGGACGAAATATCATGACCTGCTTTTCAAACTTCAACAGATGTACCCAGGACACTGTAAAACTAGTGGTCCTCATCTAAGGTGTGCTCGGTTGAGTCAAGGGCTCACTGTTTATTAACTTCAAGTGCATTCCGTCCTGCGTGGCACAGGCGGAATCACTAGTAGCACGCATGCAGAAATCCGTTATCCTGTGGTCACTCCGTCTACTGCGTACGCATGGCCCAACAGCAGCGTAGCCACTCATCCGATGGGTAAAGGACGTGGAAACCATTACAGCCCAACCCCTCTCGAGTCTCCGGTCATTATGACGGCAATGAAACCTGATGCTTGCCGGGGATTGGAAGGAAGTGTTACAACTATAGCAAATAAAAAATAATAATAATAAGTTTTATCACTCCATACACAAAATACGTTTCAATGGGAAATTATGAGTAATTTTAGGCAGCCTTGAAGGTGTGTATGAACTGTTAAAACTTATTATTATATATTATTATTAACTGCTACGTAAGGTATTAAATCACGAAATTTTCCAAAAAAACCTTTGTTGGAAGTGGTTGCATTACATGGAAGTTGCTATTGGCTAGAATTTAAAGCAATGTAGACCTTTGCAACGTCGAACATGAATTTTATTAGTAGGCTTTTGCTTTGGTTAGAGGAGATCAATTTTGGCACCAAAGATCAATCAAGGATTGCTGGCATTAAAGGACTTTAATACAAATTATACAACACATGAAGAGCTGACGCTAACAATAAGACAAAAATGATAGTATGTTTTCAGAATGAATAATTATGGTAATTGGTTAGTTAGGATTGCTATTAATTGGTAGATTTCAAAGCCTTGTGATTATGTATACATGTGCGCTGTTACAGTTTTATGTTCGAAACTTATGTCAACTGTGAAGTTTTGCTGCTTGAAACCAAAAACAAAAAGAATAAATAGCCTTTGAAGATAGCGTTGGCAATGTTCTATTATAAAGAGGCCCTTTAAACGATGAGACCTTTCCTTGTATCAATGTAGCCTATAGGTTCCACACCTAGGAAAACTCTTTAAGTGGACCTCGTAATAGGTAAAAACAGAGTCGAATAATAGCTCGAATCTCATAATGACAAGTAAAAGCCTATAAATGGCAGACTAGTAAACTTCTCGCAAATAATGATTTTTAATCAAAACATAGAAATTTGACTGAAGGAATGGTCTAGACATGTTCGCCGGGAATTGAATCATTGTAACCAATATCCTTAAATTTTCCTTTATTTTGTGAATTTTGCAAGTCGAAAAAATGTAATTTCTCCTGAAAATGCCGCTCTATCGAATGGTAGTGGAAATGATGTGGACCAGAAGAACTGTTAGACTTTTCCAGCACGAGGATTGACAGAGAAATCCAATGCAGGTAATAATACAAACCGGTACATTGTAAATTGATAATTCAATGAAATTGATGATATGATTGATAGAGATAATGTTTTGCAAATTTTGAGAAATTCTTACAAAGTGAATCATAGAAATATTTAAAATCGTACAAAGGTTCCAAATTTGCTTATTATATTAATTGATGGATTTTGAAATTAATGTTTTGAGCCGTGGTCCAATTACAGAGCATTGCCTGTGACACAAGTTGGGAGTCCATTCTTGGCAAATGGAATTGCAATCAGCATCACGTATCCATGGAAGCGACTCCTCCTCTCTTTAAATCGACAGACAAACGAGTCGTGGCACACGAATGCTGGGGATTTCATTTTTTGAAAGAGGAGAAGCTTTTATTTTTCTCTCGTATGCGTTGTAACTATAATGCAACCCGGGTTCTCGGGGAAATTCCTAGAATTGATGGGCACGTTCGATCTGCTTCGCAATGGGAGAGAAAGAGATAGGGCGGAGAAAAAAACTTGAATGTGCGAAGAGCATCGGTCGGAATGAGATTGGGGTGCCCTTATAAAGGCACCAGAGCAATTCGCATATGTGTGCGTGTCGCATGTGCATGGGCTTGTGATTTTCTGTGCTCTCCTTCGGTTGTGTTGGAAGCGAGGTTGATAGGTAGGGATGTTACAGGGCTGGTGGACGAGGAACAAGTAAGGATGTTGAGGGAAGGTTGAAGTTATTTCCTTAGGAGTTGGGGGTAGTAGGAGGTCCTAATGGGAATCTGTGTGCTGGGTGTTCGGGAGGGATCGTAGGGGGAAATAGGCCGGAGGTTAGGGGAAGGAATCGGGTAGAGGGGGGTAGGATGGAGAGAACGAGGGGTAGAAACTTGTAGAGCTCCAGGCTGGAAGTGGTTTCGGTGGTAAACAACCGGTGCTTGAGGAGGTCGTTATTCTTGGATCGGGATCCACTTGGCGGGGAATGAGATGGGGGAAAGAGAAGTGCGGGTAAAAGCGCATCGAATGAGGTTAGGAGGGTTGGAGGAAGGCGAGGGATGGGGAGGTACTATGTGTGTGGAGGCACGTCATGGGGTGTGATGCACAAAATGCCTAAGTGCACAGAAGGAAGGTGGTCAGAAGAGGTCGCGAACCGTCCAAAAGGTGTGAGAGGCGGGATATGCGGAAGCGAGTTCCGTTAGATACGGGAAGGAAAGGACTGGTTGAAATTTAAAGCTTATATTGGCCGTTGAATGCCTCAGAAATATGGAGAGGACAGATTTTCCGGCAATCTGTTTTACTGGACCAGGAAATCGCTGGGGATTCTGAAATTTTTTTTTGTAATTTTTGAACCCCTTAATTTTGACCAGCAATGGTAATAGCATGGCTTGTGCATCCGGCGCAATGTTGTAAAGTCCGTGGTTTGATTCCAAGTCTGGTTTGAATTTTTTCATTCATTCATTTTCATTGTTAATTGCCCATAGTTCCTTATTTACTCCACCATTTTTTTAGGTCAGCATATTTGTTGCCTATCCTCTTTTTTTCACCTCCGCAATATTTATGCATTTTCGTATCTGAGCAGTTTGTGTGAATGAATGATTGGTTTTATTTCTACATTGAAGATAAAAAAGAGCAAGTTGAGTAATTAATTAACATTTGTTTTTCTCAATTAGACCCAAATCTATTGTCTGTCAGCATTAAGGTGGTTTACAACATTGATATGTCACAAGTATTCATGTTAACGTCTAGCATTCAACTAAATTTTAAAAATTAAGGCATACAAAATCACTGTGGCCCTATATTTATTGATATTCCTGAAACATTTTGTAATGACAAACCCAACGGCTTACTGCACTAATTTTGTCCTTCAGAATGTAATGGATTACAAATAAAACTTCCTCAGATTACCAGGAATACAAGGGGAACTTTTTGATGGTCAGAGTGTGGAAACGCTGGAAGTGGGTTTAGGACACGTTGTCTAGAGAGGAAGGAATAAAATAAGCACTCCTTTTTCGGACTTATCCCCCTTCCAACATATTAGGCACTGGAGTTCGCAACTACGCAGGCTTGACCATTCCCGTTCCTATCCGACCTCGTCCTCCGCTGCAACTCAAACTGCAACAACGGCGTCTCTTCCATCCTCATCTATTTCCAAAGTCGTCACCTCGGCGTGTATGTCCGATATGGTCAAGGCAAGCGGTGCAGGACGTTTATGGCTGGCAGTTCCGCGTTCTCCTTCCTCGGCCAAGCATCCCCAAACCCTTGAATGGAGGTGGGGGAAAGGAACGCTTTAAGCTTTGGGATGGAATGTCCTCGGGTAAAGACCGTAATGGATACTATGCCGGAGTGGACACAGCAGTAGCGTCTGCCAGGGGGGCCATAGGGGGATTGGAAGGAATGTAGTCCTGGTTACCAGAAGGAGCGGGAACTTCATTCTGGTGCTGCGATGGTGAAGTGGGCGTTGTGGGGGGAAATTGTGGATGGAGATAAAAACAAGGGGCTGAATCATTATTCGGGTTAGTGGCTTCAAGGATCGGTTTTGTTAACCTACTATTCCTCATACCTATCCCGCATTTCCGCAGGCGGTCTCCTTCCCCTTACCGGGATAGCCAAAGCTTCCTCTACCCCGCCACTGTGAAGATGGCCCGCTAATGCTCCCATTCCAACGCCTTTGGCTCTTATTGCCCGCTCCTCTTCTGCTCGTATGATCCTTAAGAATTTCTTCTGCTCTGGATGTTAACGCTTGGCTTCCTTATTTGAGGAGCGAATCTCTTCCACCTACAATGGGTTTCCAGGGTGTCCACCATCCTTAAAATATTTGATACTCCAGGAAAGAAAATTGTACATCCTTGGAAAAATTGGTAATTTTATCTTAGTTTCATGGAACTTTCAAATTTATTCTAATTTTCCTGAATTTTTATGGTACAAAAGAATGCTTTGGTAATTTACCGAGTAGTGGATGAATGGATGGAGTCATTTGTGTTATAGCTTAAAGAGCATAATGGTAACTGATTACTTGTGCTTTCAACCTATTTCTTTTGTGATGATCTCTGTTTTAGTTAACGTTGTAATTTTTTATGTATTACCTAAGCTACCGGTTGGGTAAAATTTCCTCTCGAAATTATTCATTCAGAAATAGCCCTTAGTGCCAGAAAAGTGTCAAATTACCTAGTCGAGAGTGATATGAAACCTGAGCCACTTATCTAGCCACTTAACACTTTCAAGTTCAGCCCAAATTGTGTAGGTCTTAAATTTGAGGCCGATGCCAATTTAACATTACTTAAAACTAAAAAAAAGTGAATTCAATTCGCAATAATAAGAAAAGCATATTACTCGGAAAAATAACGTGAAATGCATCATTACCAATTTACTATACGTTCTTTAACATACCTAACTGCTACCCAAAGAGATTATAATTCTCGTGACGTGTACCAACGGCATTACCTTTACCGGGGCATCTACCAATGACGAATATGCACGTCATTACCTAGATTTGATGCCAAATATCTCCGCATCATACTCAATTGAACTGAAATGGTATGGCCCGGATATTCAGGGAGGCAGGAGATTATGTACGTTGAAATTTGAACGAGAAACATTTACACGTAGACCGGGAAACGAGCCACGGTCGGTTAGTTTGCCGGGCCGATGCGCAGGCCTTACCGTAACTCAGATTTCATTATTCTCTTGTCAATTTAAAAAAATAATTTTTCGGTTCCCTGTCCAAGTGGATTTTTTCTCTGTAAACTTCAAAGTACTTCATCGCTCTAATTATGCACGAATAAATATAATTTCTGCCTAACCGCAATTCCTAACTACATCCCTGATAGACACGAATTTTATCCGAGATCACCTGAACCCAACTTGAGTTAGAAAATATAAATACGGTAGCCGTCCTAATTGTATTTACTATATAATTTTGTTCTTCATTTGCTTTCTTTCTTCCCAAATCCCTTTATGCTCTCCCCTTAGAGATAAGAAAGATGTGACCGTCGCGGGACGGCCGACAGAAGTGGAAAACTGAGTATGTTTATGACTGGTAGTGGGGAGTACACATTATAATATGTAAATAAAAATGAATAATTAAATTATTATTTATAAAAATATGATTAAGAAAATGATGTATACATTAATGATACTTTCATGCATTACGATTAGTCTTAACATTCTCATGTGAAATTAACCTATATCCCTCTAATGATAGCATTGTGAATCAATGTTAAGCACTCATATGTATGTAACCACGCAACAACTCAAGGTATGTACTATGTTGTTACAAGCCTTTTTAGTACGCGTCACTAAAGTTGATTCCACTTTCATGTGGGTTTTATATCCTGCATAGCCAATGGCAAGCCTAGCTAACATTGTAAAAATTCCTAGTTGGAGAAAGCTCTAAATTTGCATAAACATTAAAAAATCTTTAAATTTTTTCTTCAATTTGTTGAAAGAGAGGAAGGAAAGATTTAGTTTTATGATGCATTAGCCTCAATTTGAATCAAGTATCAATCTGTAAGATTAAATATTTCATATTTTAATGAATGAAAGCAAAATGTTATACGCGGAAATTCCGAAAAGTAGTCGTGTGTCGCGTGACGCAAATATTTTGCGAGATGATTACCCCAATTATTGAGAAGTGCTCCACTTAAAAAAAAAATATTGTAGTTTCACGGAACACTCTTTCTATTACACATTAATCCTAGTTTAGTTTGGCTATGCCAGTTTCCAACAACGCTGAGAGCTCGCGAAATGCTCCAATGAAAGATTAATTACGGGAGGTAAAAAACATACTAAGGGAAGTCACGTACGATTCGTTAAAATAAACTATTTCAAATAAACAAGGTAAATCTGATAAAAAAACAGATTCAAAACCACAAGGGACTTAGAGGCTACACAATAGGCTAATAGCACCGTAGAAATTAAAATCACGTGTTTTTCAGACTTACACACAAGATTCCCGAACGATATCTCCGGAACTGATGGAGTGGGCAAAATAATAATGGCACTCCCAAACTGATGAATAAAAGAACCTTTTTCCTCCGCACCATTATTGAATTCAACAAAAACTGAGCAAGAACTTAAAACTCTCTATTCACATACAATTCACAGTAATTCTTTCCCTCTTTATATTTATTTTCCCTAACCTCTTCCTTTTCATGTCTAGTTTTCTTACACCTCATGCCGCACGCCTCTTAGGCGGCTTTCAGGGTAGTTCGTAGATGCAAACAATCACATTTTTGTATGCACCCACGGATTTCTGTGTACTAGTTGTTGAGCATGTATGTTTTATTTATTCCTTTGACAGAGAGAAATATATTAACTCCAATAGCAAAAGGAACTCACTGAACCGCATAATGATGCCTATATCTACTGATTAGGTTGTATGAGGTATATTTGTCATCATTGTCACATAGTACGTCATTTTGGCATGTTATGTAATGCTTCAACTCTTTCATTCACACCAACATTATGATTATTTACGATGTAGCTGTAATGGTTTCGTGTTTTTGTGGTTATTGAGCGTGTTGTTTCACTGCCCACTTCCTTTTACGATGTGGTGTAAAGAGAAGGCGGGATATAAAACTCCCTTTCGATCTATTTTGTCTCTTACTTACGTCCCATTGCTTTAAGTATTTCACGGTTGGTAAACATGAAGCATCTCATGAGCATCATTGGTTGGATGTGATCTAAATTTTGGTTGGACAACTTATAAACCTTCGACAAGGTAGTTAAAGATTATTTTTTCTAGCTGATAATTTGTTTATCAAAAAATGTTTACTGTTATGTGTTTTAGGCTGTGGGGGATTGTATAATAATTGATTATATTTAATTAACAATTTTATAACGTTTTTAGAGGATACATTATTTTATTTTCAATTATTTGTCCTCGTATAAGGTCATACACATAACGGTATAAATTACAAACATTTCATTACGAGAGACATAGGTTCTCCTTAGGATAACATCCTATTTGGGTTTAACTGACTTTTCTTAGTCTAACAAAATTTACATCAATGTAGAAAACAACAAAGTAAGTCACTGTGCTGCCAATTACAAATCACTTCACAAAATTTATTACAAAAAATAAAAACAATAAGAAAATAAAAATGTAAAAAATATGTTAGATGAAATGCTGCATGATACTCAGTTACCGTGATATAATGATTTTTTTACCAAGCTTTCATCTCATATGGTCTATTTTGACCATCTTCATCTTCGATCGATGTCCTTTTGTATCCGCAATATTAAATCTCAATGGCATTAGTCTAGTTCATGTTCAGAAGAAGTTCATGCAGCTTTATCATTCTCCTATCTTGAATAGTACTTGAATAAACTATGAGACACTACTTGTTGATAGCGTAGTTTGCAAAATTAGTTGTTTTAAATAATTGCATGGAAAATTACAATTTATTAACAACAATTTATTATGGATTATTTCTCCTAAGTGTTGCGAGAAATTGTCCATTTTCTCGGTTAAAAATCCATAAAAGTTTTTCCTTTCCTATCTAATTGAAGGATAATTAATCGAAGAATGAAATGTTGCTACAATGAAATGAGGTTGAACGAAAGTCTACGTGAGATGGCAGTGAAAACGAGAGATGGCCTAAGGAGATTATAAATAAAGGGTGGAAAAGAATACGTGGGATCCAAACCGGTGGGCGGACGTGGCAAGGACAGTATATAGGCGATAGCTTGCAAGGATAAATTTCCTCGTTAGAACCCTGGGAATGACTGAACTGATGTTTAGTGCTTCAACATAAAGATTTGTGAAAGTATTTCCATTGACATTTCTGTGCAGATATGTTGATTGGATTTGCAGCAGGTTTATTTTATTTTTTATTATGAAATTTTCTGAAATAAATCATTGAGAAGATTAGTACTTCTTATGTTTAAAGCAATTTCCAACTTTACAATTGGTGATGGGTAAGTTAAATATTCTGAGTTACGTGTTGGTTGATTCGTTTAGGCTAATGTGTCTCAAGGGAAACCAAACTTAAGTCAAATAATGACAAATGTTTAAGATGGCTACTCTGAATGCTCTGAGGGGAAGGTGTAGACCAAGAAAATTATTGTTGGATCACAAACTGGATTGAGTGGGATAATTTTATTATTTGGGTATTACTTTGGAGGGGAACCGACAGAGTAATGAGGATATTGAGAGGAAACTGGCTGTTGCAGAAGAGGAGTTCATTAATGGGAGAAATAGAATGGCTGAACCATGGTACAAGGTTGTGAGGACTGGTGTGGAGTCTAAAATAAAGTCTAGCTTTGGATTGTTGAGAAACGTAGACTCCAAGGAAATAGGGCGAGATTTGATTCGGAGGTTTTTGAGATACGAGTTTGGAGAAAAAAGAAGGTAGATAGGAAGAAGAACAAGAAACTCCATTTTGGTAAGGAAATTAAATTGTTGCGGAAGAAGAGGGGGCAGAATAGGTGGATGGAATAGATCATTAGCAGCGAAGGAGGGTTGGAGATCATCATAGAACGGAGGATTTAGGCTAAGTGCGTAGGAGGAGTAAAGGCATTTTGGATGCAATGAAACGAGGTGGGACTCATGCCAAACTGAGGGAAGGAATCGACTTAGGGTTATGACCCTACAGATATTAAATCCTTATAGGAAATAATAATAAGGTAATTTTTTTACTCCATGAAATTCTCGTTACATAAGAAAGAGTGAAATCAGACACACCAGAAGAAATTAATTCTCATTTTGGGTTGCCTTTGCGTAAGTGGATTGTGTGGCAGCTTATATTCATAAAAATTATATTTAATAAGTTCGGCTTTTTTTACAGAAAAAATTGTGTTTTAATATTCATTCACTCAGTGATTCAACCAGAAGGTTGATTTGGATAGCTGAGGGCAGAGCTCACCCCAGACTAAGCCACAGGCGTGTGAATTTCACTCATTCAGGGTAGGGGGGCCAGTTCCTTTTCCTGGGCCACCTCGCACTCCGAGGATTTTTTTTGTTCAGGGGCGTCAAAAGGCTTCACCCGAGTTCATTCGGTCATTAGCCAAGCGCTCTACCCACTAGGCCACCACGCTCCCTGTTTTCACATTTTTTTCAAGTATTCTACCAGCTGAATGGTAGGTTCTTGGACAGTCCCCATTCTGCATCCAAACCTCATAGACATTGTCTCGATTTCCCTCCTAATGATGGCCCGTTATTAGATCCCTCTTCCATTCTTCATATCTTCTACCTCCTCTTATTTCGTCCAAAATGTCTATCCTCTTCCTTCCTCTTCCACGCTTTCCCAGAGTTCTCCCCTCTATCACTCTCTTCAACATGCCCTTTCCTCTCAAAACCTCCTCCATCCATCTCTTCTGCCTTCTACGAACCTCTTACACAAGCTTCATCTCCTCTCCAACCATATCCAATACCTCATCGTTCGTCCTTCTCGCCATCCAGCTAACCTTCTCCATCCTTCTCCAAATCCACATCTCAAACACCTCAAGTCTACGCACATCCTCCCTTCGCAATGACCAAGTTTCCGACCCATGCAGCGCCAAGCTCAATTGTAAAGATTTAATTAGCCTCTTCTTTGCATCTCTTCTCAGACCCCCCTTTATCAATTCCCTTTTCATCGAAAATGTTTCTTTAGCTAGCGCAATTCTGCATCTGATGCGCTTACCACTAAACCCATTCTCCTCCAAAATTCTAACCAGATACGTAAACTAATCGATCTGCTCTTTCTTCTGCCCTCTCACCCTTATATTCAGCCCCACATTCTTACTTCTAGAAAATCATCACGTTCGTTTTCTTGTGATTGATCCCATACCTTTTGCACTGGGCCTCTAACGCATTACACATTGATTGTAATCCCTTGCCAGACTCACTACCCAATGCTTGATCATCTGCAAATCTCACTGATTTTATCAGCTCCCCTCCTACCTTTATTCCTACCTCCTCCTCCCCCATGCCTCCCTTACCTTTCTGAATGCACGTTAAAAATCAAAGGTGATAGTGGGAACCCATGCCGCACTTCCCGTCCTATCGTTGCCCATCCCGAGTCTCCATTTGCTACCTTAACTTGCGCCGTCTGGTTCATATACAAATTTCGAATCAGACGCCTGCCCCACCATTGACCCCTAATTTCATCAACACTCCCATTAATTTTTTCCATTCTACCCAATCAAATGCCTTCTCGAAATCTACGAAGCATGCAAAAAAATCCAGTCCATACTCTAGGTTTTTTTCTACTAGCGTCCTCATCACCGCTAAAGCGTCTCGCGTTCCCGTCCCTGTCGTAAACCCGAACTGGTCGTCACCCGGGTATTTATTTGCCTTCTTCTCTAGCCTTCTGTTGATAATTCTCAAAATTACTCGTGGAATATTAGGCTTATTGTCCTATAGTCTTCGCACGTCTTTTCCTTGCTCTTATTTGGTATAGAAATTAGTACAGTCTTCGCGAAGTCTTCCGGCCACACTCCAACCTCATAGATCCTACGAATAAGCGTAAAAAGTTTTTCTCTCCCGTTGTTCCCCATGCTCTTTAAAAATTCTGCAGGTGTAATATCTATTCCCACCACATTATTCCCTTAAATGTATCTTAGAGCTCTTTAGATTTCGTTATCTATGATGTCCGATGCCATCTATGTCTATATCGTCTTCCCTTTCTATATCTAACCTATTGGGCCTTATTTCTTTACCATACACCTTTTCAACATACTACTTCCACCTCACGTGGATCTCTTTCGGTTCTACGATCACCTTTTCCGTCTTGTCTGTTATCGTTGTAATTCCCCTTCCCTAATTACTATCCGTCAGTTCCTTTAATTTCTTATATAATGCAGCTGCTCTTCCCTCTTTTTGGTATTTCTCTAACGAATCGATCTGTTTTCTCCACCACGCCTATCTTGCTTTCATTGTTTTACTTCTAAGCCTGTTATTTAATTCTCGGTATTTTCTCTTACCTTTCTCTGAGTTTACGCTCTTCCATTTTCTTCTCTCCTCCATCCCTCCTATCATCTCATTCGTGATCCACGATTTTCTAATTTTACTTGTACTGGCTACGCCTACCGTTGCTTTTGCCACTTCTTCAAATCCATTTTTCAAACTTCCCCATTCATCTTCCACTGATCTAACTCCATCTTCCTCATCCATTATCTCCTCCACCTTCTCTCGATACTTCTTCATTGCCCCAGTTCATGCCTCCGTATTCCACTTTCGTACCCTCCTTCCCATTCTTATCTTTTTAAGTTTTACCCAACATTTCAAGAGTAAAAAGTTGTGATATGTGTCTGTATCAGCTCCTGCATAATTATAAGAGTTTTTAACACTATTCCTGCATATGTGACGAACCATAATATAATCTATCTGGAACCTATCAGTGTCTCCCTGTTACTTCCAAGTGTTCCTACGTCAAGGATGATGTCTGAACCATGTATTTGTAATTACTAGGTTATTTCTGCGGCAAAAATCGACAGCTTTCTTGCCCCGGTTGCTTCTCCTTCCTATCCCGTTATCACCCAACTCCCGCCCTTCTCTTCCTTCCTCCACTATCGCGTTCCAATCCCCCATTACTACTAAGTGCTTCCCAGGTATCCTAAAAATTATTTCCTCTAGCTGATCGCATACACCATCCACCTTAATGATTAAAGGTAGGCATATAAACCTGGATTATAACTAAATTCGTTGGATCTTTCTTTAGCCCCACGACTGTAGTCCTATCACTCACCTTTTCTGTATATTCTACTTTCCTACCTAGTTTCCTATTCCTTAGGAATGCAACCCCGCTCTGACATTCATCTCCTACACTATAAATTACTCTATAGAAGTCGCTCCAGTAGTCCCAGTCATCCTTCCATCGTACTTCACGCAGACCCATGATGTATCTACCCACCCTCTCCATTTCTTGCTTTCTATGCTCTGGCTTCTCCGCCCTCAGCATAGTCCTAATATTCCACGTGCCTATTATGATAGTTTCGTTCCTCTTCTTTAATTTCTTTTCCTCTGCTGCTGTGTTTTCTGAGCAATGATTTCGTGTGATGACGACCGCAGGGGCCTTGCTCCCACCGCTGCCGGGAACGACGCCCGGCCCTCTGGCCGAGTCCCATAGTTGCCAGGATTCATTATCATTTTAGAACTGTCCATAATTTCAACGTTTTTGTTTTAATTGAGATAGTATTCTGTAAACTCAATAGTTTATTTTACGTGACACCATCACTTCAGAGGCCGTCCTACTGGGGTCAGACGCCTTTTGCAACCACCTGAGGTACAGACGCTGCGCGTACCACTGCGCTGTCTGCCTCCTAACCGTCGACCAATCTGGCGTGGGTGACCCTACCAGGAGAATCCCTCCCGCCAGTGCTGCTCTAGGGGTCATCGGAGCACGCAAACTCTTCCACCACGACAAGGATGTAGTCCAGGAAAGGGCTTTTCACATTACAAAAATGTATAATATTTAAATTCAGTTTAACATATAAGTAAATAAAAATTTATCAATTTAAATCATATACTATTGCCTACCATGGCCACTTTATCACTTAAAAATTGTCTACCGCATTATGGTGGTTATAAAAATCCAGGTTTTTGCTTTCCTGAGAAATCAATGTCAATTATGGATATTAACTTGAGTAGCACACAATAAGTATATGAGTAGTCGTGTGGGATCACGGATGCGTCTCATTGGTCAGCTACGATTATCAATGAAGATTTCCTCGTGTCGCATTAAAATTCCTCATACCATAACGGGTTAGTGGGTCAAAAGAAGAGCTTGCTTTCTATGAAATACGAAGTATCATTGTAATCCTATCACCGAATCCCAACCCACACCAGGAGCCTTCAACGTTGCGAAATATTAAATGCCGTGTTCATGTCGCCTACCCTTTAGGCATTAAGGGTGTTCCATCAAATAAATGAAACTGCTTTGGGCACGACCCCTGTTTGACGTATTGAATCACAAAATGAAAAAAAATGGCAATGAATTTCATTAGAAGACTAAAATGCCGTCTCAGTATCCTGAGGAGGAAGTTTGAATGTCGGATGAGGCCAAGCATTTTCAGTGGAGCCACGATCCCTACTTGGAGGTGCTAACCGTGCAACCATCCGATCTTAGATGGGATTCTATGGATCCTGGACCCCTTGGCACCCTACATTTTGAGTAGACAGGTTCTGAAGCCCAGTTTTTCTCCTAACTTCCTTCCAACCAGATTTTATCCTACTCGTATTTTAATTGTGATGTAGTGACAATGAACAGAAAATCAGTATTGTATTGCTCAAAGACTGGTCGCTCTACCTATGCTTAGTGCTAAAATGATAGCGCAATCTTCTCTTTGATCATTTTGAGTGCATCAAGCACAAAATCTCAAATGCTGGTTGGTTGCAAAGGCAACGCTTATTGCTTAATATGACGCAATTTTAGGGTCACGTTATATCTCTATGAATATGATGCATTACCTTGAGTAGAACTGGCATCCATGACCCGTTCAAAATAAGGTCTTATCTTGATTTATTTTTGAGACATTATGATATTTTGTCTTTATACTCAATTTAAGATGAAACAAATTAATTCAGCATGCAGTTAAAAATAATTGGATATCCCAAAATAAACGGGTCAAAGTTATGTGGCTTGTGATGGTTTTCTAACTCTTTTGTACAACAACCATTCATCGTTCATGCTTCACCCTTGTAATGGCTGTTCTATATCATAGCGTTTACGATTATTCTTATGATGTCATCAAATAATAACATTCTCCCTAATACCTATCGTTCCCAGTCAGCTAGGGACATCTCCATGCCCTTTTTCTCCTATTCTATTGGAAATTAAGTATTGTTTTTAAGCAACAGCACTCTCGCTCACTGAATAGTTTCCACATGTTCAGGTAATTGCTCCCTCAGTGACCATTATTTTTCATAAGTGTGCACTTCATTGATGAGTTTTTCTAGAAATCAGGCTAGAAACCATAAGCTTTCAAGCTTCAATTCCCATTTTAGAGGAGATAAATGAGCACCTATTGTGAACAACTATGTTAGGCAACTATGTTTTTTATTTTGAATTAGGTTTGAACACCTCATGTCATTCTCATGTGTTTCAACACAGGGCGTTAAAACCGAGGTCGGTGTAAACAAACATTTTTTTGGAATATATATAGTTGGTGCTCATTGTTCTCCTTGCTGAGTCTTTTCCAGGTCGTTAACCCTGATACAGGTAAATACATCTCCATTTTCAGAGCTAAACTGAATGGAGAGGAGATGGATGATGAAACACTAAAGTTATTGAAGATTTACTTTATGATACAAAATTATACTAAACAGACATGCCTTGGGGAATAGAATTCAAAGTTTTGTTTCTCATTGTTACAAATTTTATCCATTATCACTTTCAAGTTTTAATACCATGCGTGTTAATATTTAAAAAAATGAGAATTTTGAAGTTCATAATGATGAATCATTATTTTAATCAACTTGATGATTTTTTCAGTGGTCGATGATATGCAAATATCATGGTTACAAATGTAGTCAATAATTAGAAGTACAGTAGTGTACATTTTTTTATACATACTTCACAGTCTTCTTGAAATGATTAATGGGTTATAATATTTCAACAAATGAATGGAAGAAAACTTTGAGAGTTCTCTTTTACTTAAAAGTCAGCAAAGTATACGTGAAGCGGTATTCAATAATCGCCTTTTGTTCAAAACCAACATATAATGTTTGAACTTATCTCCGCATTGTAGCTTATGAGCAAATAAACCTGAGATATTTCAGCTTCTTTAAAAATCAACCATTTGAAATGCTAAAACACAGATTGCTTCAGCAGAAAATCCCTTTATTTATTGTAGTTTTCAACCTAATTTATGTTCTCCTGGTTATAATTCTAATTTCATAGAAAGTCATATTGAATGTTGTGGCCTTTTTGGCACTTTTTATTCAAATCTCATGATATATAGTTTGAAAGATACTTAGAATGGAGATCAGTACCTTATAACTCTACACTTATGATATCCGATCAATATTTCTTCTGCAATCACTAAATAAGGATTCACCAGGACTGTGTGAGTCCTAGCAAATACTGAATTCCTCCCTTTCGTTTGATTAGTTTAGAAAATATTGTTTTTACCAATGAAGTACCTTAGCTACTAGACAACAGGATCATGTTTTCTAGCCATATAAGTGGACGTCAGCCCCTTTTTTAATGGCAGAGCATTTTGAATTTAATTCCTATAGTTACGTTTTAATAGCTTAAAAAATAAGATGGATCAGCTGCTTATTTATTATGATTTAGTTACACAGGAGAATTCCCTTCTTACATTTTAAAGAGATAGAGAAATACTCTTAAATTAATCCAATACTTCACTCATTATTTCCATTGGCATTTCAATCCAAAATGGTCATTTGAAGTTCAATTTACAAAACAACAGCTTAGAAAGACTTTGCAGTTAATTTCAAATTAAGAATAGTTATTCGATAACTAGCCGGAATATAAATGATGCATAAGTTATTGAACGGTGGAACCATTTTAAATGAAATATCAAGAATTGAATAACTTGACGTCATTATATAAATTGATATCAATTTTTTTTCATTGGTGAAAATATTTACTTCTTTTTACTTTTGGAAACTGCCATTTCAAACGGTTAGAAATGATAAAGAATGTTGAGAATAACTGAAGATCCTCATTGAACGTTTTTGAAGAATACCAAATTGGATATTTAAATTTTTTGTAGAAGTAAAATAAATGTTCAACAAGCAGTTCACTTATTTTAACTTATTTTTGAAGTGCAAACATCTCCCAATATCATAACTTCTTTCTGAAACACTTGCCAAATATTACTCAATTAGCCCCTTTCAGCTGTTTATATTCAGGATAAATATCAAGAAAATATATCCAGGATAGGTGCATTTGATAGGAAGTACCACTATTTTCTTTTATTTCAGTCATTTCACCCAAGAATAAAAATAGCTGAACTGGCATTTAGGAAGAAAACTTATTTTTAAGGGAGTTAGTTGCGGGATTCTTATGTATTAATGGTTCATAAATGTCCAGTTTTTATGTTCATTATGTTGAGCGCAATAAAATCTCGAGTAAATATTTACGGAAGACACAAATTGGCATCAGCGTTTGAAGCAATACTTGGTCGTCTGTATTTCTTCCATTCCGACACTCGGATATTTAAGTTCGTCTTACATTCTGGTATATAAACCAAACACTTGATTCCTGCCTAGAATAATAGCTTGAACACTTTCATAGCTCCTATTCAGCTTTCGTTATATTATCCCCGGAGTTCAAAGAGCAAGAACACTCTCGTTTATTTCTCATAGGTTGTAATGTAGTGGAACCATGAAAGTTTACATCTCTTTTATTCTCGAAGGGAGGTGGAGATGTTTGCGCAGCGTATGAATGAAAAGAGATATTCATCTATAAATACGTAGAATGTAAATAAATAAGAAAAATGAGAAAATTTAATCCTATGATTAAGGGCGACAACTAAACATATCCGCGGCAATGCTTTATTTTTTGAGAATTAAGTTGACCATGATCAGCTAGATCTTTCATATGCCAATTTTATGAATGAAACTTGGTGTCATCATTTTAGGTGAGCATAAACATTAATAACCCATGAAAAGTAGTTGCTAAAAATGATGTGATAATAAGATTATCACGTGTGGTAAATACGCTAACCTCAGCAAGCTTGGCTATAACATTGTAAATAAATTTTGGAAAGGAAAATTTTAAAGGAAAATTTATTAAAGGTTTATAAACATTGAATAAGACTGAGCATATAAACAAAAAATGAATAAATAATGAAGCTGATTGACTAATGAATTTGGGAAGGACTAGATGAATTTATTTTGTTATTATTCTAAATCAATCACCTTTTTTTATCAAGTCATCGATGAAAAGAAGGAAAATTCAAACAGAATCTACGTTGAATAATGGTATGTTGGAGAAGAGAAAACGATTGTATTAGTCTGAGGAGCAAAATGGTATACCGAGGGAAGTGAGTTTTATGGACTGGTTGTAAGTATTATTAGAGCATAATTCATAATGTACTATTCATACTCATTCTATAGGCATACATTTTTTATCTACCATTTTTCATTCGTGCAAAGGTATAACATAATTTTAAGGCCTAATAGCCGTAAATGACGTGACCTATGAAACGTGTTTTGCCGTACGTAATTTCCATTCCGTCTATACCGCAAAAAACCTTCTTTTCTTCTATCTGAACACAAGTCCCTCGAGCATCTTGTGCCACTCTTGGTGACGAGACGAATTTTAACCTGAATTCTTCCATCCATGGAAAGGAAATGCATGATCTTGAGACCGGAGAGATCCTTTTCAGGAAGAAAAATTACATGACAATATAGTTATTTTTAGGATTTGCTGCATAGCATAGGGCAGCATTGCCTTTGAACGCGAATGGGTTGTAACATATAGCAATCCAATTAGTTGAAATCTGAGCCTCCACTATAAAAAGAATGGAGAGAGTGGTGGGATTTTCAGCGAATGAAGAGAATTGGAATTGGAAAGGAATTAAATAAAAGAGGGATAGAGAGAGAGGGATGAGGGAGGGATGAAGAGAGAGAGAAAGGGATGGATGGACTCGGTGAAAGGTAAGATGAGAGGATGAAGGGGAATTGTTTGAGGAAGGAAGTGGCCTGGAGAGGGGATAAGGAGGCAGGTTGAGTCGTGTGAGGGGTTTGAGCATATATATATATATATATATATATATATATATATAAATTCATAGGAAATGGAAATGGATAGGAACACATAAAAGGACGAACACAGGGTTTGGTGGGGAAGATGAAAATGAGTCAAATCCAGACAGAAAAAATTTCTAAGGTGAAATTTTTTCTGTCTGGATTTGACTCATTTTCATCTTCCCCACCAAACCCTGTGTTCGTCCTTTTATGTGTTCCTAACCATTTCCATTTCCTATGAATGTATGAATTTATTCGCGCCTTTGAGCGTCATGTTTTCGAATGATTGAGTATTTTATATATATATATATATATATATATGTATGTAGTATAATCCGAGAATTGGAAAATATGTTTTCCTGTGTTCCTCGAATTTGTGTAGCTTCAGAGAGAACACGGAAAACAGGTCAGGATGTAAAGATAATATGCTTGTGGTAGAAACTTGTGAAGACAGATGAAATTTAACAATTAAGTGAAAAAATATGTAATAGTAGTCTTATTATGGCATGACTATGGTGTATGTAATATTTATATTTGGAGTGAATATAAACAGAAGAATGAGGCAGACTAGCAAAGGAATTCATTCTTAGAAGGAACTGAGACCAAAGAGGACCTTGTTAATGACAAAGTTTTGAAGAAGGCCAATGCTAATTCCAATCAATCCTGACATGCTTTGAGATCAACTACAGAATTCCAACGGCAATGACTGTAAAATCCAAAAAGAGCTGCTTGTTAGCGAAATGAGGTAAAAAGGCGATGCAAAATACTTAAAAATATTCAGAACAAACAAAGTTTTGTTTTACAGAGGTGGGAGCCAGAATCGTGGGCAAGGAGGATTTTGAGTAAACAGTATTGATTGTAAAAAGTTCTTAAATCGCTGATATTTTAAATGATGAAACAATCATTTAATCCTTTGTAATGAAAATATGTTTGTAATTCTCTCACCATTATGTTTGCTTCAAAATAATTTCAGCTGCACGGTTAAGCGGATAAGTGCAAAAGTTGCCTTATTTGTAAAAATCTAAATGGTATCATTTAGAATATATCAGGAATTAGATTGATCCAGGGATGTCTGGATTTGTTCCTTCACAATAAACTAAGGATAAGTCGCGAAACTCCGGAATCCAGTGAATTAACGAAATACTTGAATGCATTCTAAATTCTTCGGTTTCATCCACTGGGGATGTCAACCCGCGGCAGAAAACATACAGTCCCTGAAACATGCAGAGGAAAAATACTTCTGGGTAGCTTAACTGGTGGGCATAGTACAAATTCATGGGATTTTGTTCCAAATCTTAGTTCCGGTCCTGTCATTCATTTTCAAAGAACATTAAACAATCTCGAAATAAAAAAGAAAAACTGAGGCATGAGAAAAAAATGATAAATTCAGCTAAGTTACTAGTTTCACAGTTATACATCACGTTAGAAATTGAATTTTAATAAAGCTTTAGGGTATGAATATCTTCTTGAAATAAACAAAATCAAGGATTAGGAAATGAAACGGAGGAAAATGCAAGCACAGGGGAATGGAGAAGAGGATAGGGGTCGCTCACGCGAGATACAAGTTGCAGGGTTTAGGTGTTGTAAAAAGGAGAGTTGTGCGCTGATTGGGAGGTGAACGGGGAGCAGTGGGGAAAAGATGAAGGATGGGGTCAGCCGTTGGGTATCACGAGGTCGCCAGGAAATGGGAAAAGAGACGAGAAATGTAGTTCCACGGCCGGCCGTGGCGTGTGCGACATAAGACGTCGGCTTAGACTAGGAATGAGGGGTGGTCTCCACGCTCAAGCAACAAATTAAGCCGTGGAATAAACGAGCGAGCGACTTGGCCTTGGTGTATCTCTGTGTTTGTGCGTGGTGTGATGGGGGACTGGGGAAAGCGAGGCAAGAGAGGGAGAGGAAGTGGGAGGACCACGCCGAAATAATGACCGGATCTCAACGCTCGCTTCGTTCCCAAAATTCCCTTCTCCCCACCCAGCATCCTCCTCTTTCTTAACATCCTCCCAAAGCCTCCTCTTGTCTTTCTTTCCATGACGACGCCACCACAATATCCTCCTCTTTTCTGCCTCTCCCACCCACGCGGTCTCCTCCCTCCTCCCCTACCTCTACCTTGCAAACCTTTGCGGGTCCCCCGCACCACCGAAAACGCCTTTGCCCCTTCATACTCTGGGCCTTTCCCATCCCCGCTCGCCGTTCATAACTCCATCGTTAGCGATGTTTGCTCTGCCTTGGAGATGGACCGAACCCCCTCCTCCCACCCTTCTCCCCTTTGTTTCATTTCTTTTGCCTCCCCCTCCCCACCTGACTTGGTTTCCGACCCCCACCCCGCCCGCCGTGCTCTGGGCTTTTCAGCGGTCGCTCGTGGTCTCGAGGATCGGCTGTTGGTTCGGCGAGCGGCAGGGGAACGCAGTGAGGTTTTGGAAGGAGTGGAGTAAGAAGGAAGGTGGTGGGTGGAGTGAGATGAAGGTGGGGGTTCGTGTCTGTTTGCTCCGGACTCGGAAAGGTTTTTAAAATATAATTAACGGGAATGTTTTCTTTTCTCGGAGGCTTACTCTTGTAAAAGGAGCGGAGGAAAATAGTGGGAGAGAAGTTCAGCTCTGGAAATATCCATCAAAGTTTATCGGAGCTCTTGATTGAGATAGCCCACTGTTTGCTTTTATTGGAAAAATGAGTGACCTAAGGTTCGGCAATAGCCACTGGGTGCTATTTAGTGTAGTGAATGTAATTTCTCACGTTGTAGTAATCGTAGTAGTTCGCAAATTCAGCAACATACCGGTATACGCTTTTATTGGAAAAATGAGTGACCTAAGGTTCGGCAATAGCCACTGGGTGCTATTCAGTGTAGTGAATGTAATTTCTCACGTTGTAGTAATCGCAGTAGTTCGCAAATTCAGCAACATACCGGTATGTTTTAGTAATATTTTAGATTAACGTGCTTCGACGGCTAAGGTCATTTCACTCATATTTATAGACAGGGGCAACAGTACTCGGACGAAAAGGAAGATCACCACTCCTCTGAATTCATTCCGAGCTCAACGATGCTTTACTTCGGTGACTGATCGGGAACCGGTGTTTCCATCATGGCAGGCAGTTTACCAAAGGTACGTTTTTTTTGAGACTTGATCAACTATCGAAATTTTATTACAATATCTAAAAACTCTTATGCCTTCACCTAAAGGAAAATAAAACATTATTACCTAAAAAGTGGTTTGAAGAATCCACTTTTCAAGTTGCCCTGACGGTGTGATATCAGCCTAAAGCGGCAAACTACCTTTATAAATACGACGAATTTGGATTTAACTTTTCAACTCAATAAAAAATACTGTCTTAAATAATAGAGACTTTCTAAAGTATTTTGTAAATTTATTATTACTGCACAATCTAAAAGTTCAGTCGAGTGTCTTATGCTTCAAGAATAATTAGTGTAAAATGTCATTAATGTGGTATTTAACATAGCTGTTTTTTCGGGAGATACATTACAAACTTTAATTTAAGGTATTTACGATGCAATGAGTTACGTTCAATATATGTCTATTTTTAACTCAGATTCAATATATTCATAATGTTTCACTTCAAATGAGGGCAAGGGTGGATGAAATTAGTATTTTATTCAATAAAATCTTCGGTCTTAGTTCGTTAAATTGAACCCGAGATATGATTAAAAAAATATATTTAGAGTACATTTTTAGTAAAATTCAATCGAAGTCAATCCAATACGAGCATAAGCTTTCTGCTTACTGGGGCTGAGATTATATTTCCCGTTGAGACCCGCGACCAGGTACCACCTTCGTGCGAACTTATTCCTTAACCCCCGCTCCTTTCGTTAACTTTTCTTCGTCGATGAATTATGTAAGAGATTGGGATGGATTTACATGTTGAGTGGACGAGTTACTTTCACGGGTACGAAGACACCGTCCCCTCAACCACTTAAGCGTCTCTAAAAGGAGGGCTTAAGTGGGGATTGTTTGGCAAGGGACGGCAATTACATGCAAGCAACTGAGAAGGTAGGGAGAAAAAAGAAAAGGCAGATGTGAATGTTTATGTCAACCTTTTTAGTCCTTGAGTCAACGATTACATTTGAATCAGTTATTTGGTATTGTGTCTTGAAATTTTCTTTGCTGGCGAATGACTCCAAGTTGATAACCAAAAAAGCAATCTCGCTTTTTATCTCCAAACTCCAAACGCGTTTTTATCATCTGACATTGACTTCACTGTTGGGGAATTAATTAAGTTAAATTATTTGATGCAATTAAATTATTAGCTCTCGATTTCTTAAAATTTAGCCACACATAGATTCTAAGGAATGACACATGAATGATTGCTTCATCTAACGCAATTAACCAGTGTAGAGCACTGTTTTCACTTTGAATTATGGCCTCTGCATAGTGCCTCCTAGATTCCGGTGCACATAAATCAGAATAAGTGATTAATTACTTCATCGTGTTCAATGCTTCTGGCGCTTCATCAGCTACATCTATTGAATGGATGTCTAGATGTGATCAAGACCTGTATGGCAGGTGCTTCGATTATTTATAGTTTGATGACAGCTATTTGAGAGCCACAGGGAAGGAAACGGAATACGACACCATATATCATTTGACGTGAGAGCTGATTGAGTTGGCTGGATTTATGCGTAAATAATGCTCCATCATCCATGCAGGCAAATAGCAGTGTTGAGTACCTTGGCGGATAAATGCTATACTCACGCTAATTGGTAAATATTTAAATAATGAGAAAATATGCTGATATATTCTCAAGGCTTACGTCAAAGTGCGATTCTTAGGCTAAAGGAAGAATACACTGAAGACAAGTCAATAATTAGATCTGGTGTAGAGATGTGGATATTCGTAAGTATATGACGGCAAACTCGGAGAAAATGACTTACCGAAGAATAACATACTGATAACAATTTTCTCTTTGACAAAGATCTGTTATATAACCCATGCAGACTAATCATGGTAAACAAACTAGAGCAGTGTGAACAGCAATACGAGTACACTGTATGGTGAGTATAGTGTAGTGTGGCTTCAAAACGGGGACCTATGGGATTGTAAAAAACATTTTGGAATCGGGAGTTATTTTGGTGGGTACATAGTATAATAATTTTGCTATTTAATGGAAGCTTTTTGGTAAGAGAATAATTGGGAAGAAAAAACATGCAAGGGGTTTGGAGAACTTGAAAAATGAAGAATTGTCAAATAAGAACCAAAGATGGAATTAATGCCGGATTAACGAGGTTTTGTCCTAATAAAGGGATAAAGTAACCCAGTATTATGTAAGGATAACATTCAGTGTTATGTGATGGATATCAGTGGGGAAGAATAAAACATCACACATGTTTTTTCATAAGGTATTTTGCCATCTTGAGACACAAAATAAGAAAGTTACTTTTTGACAACAAGGCAAACAAAAAATCTCCTTAAAACAAAACTGGCTGGATTTACCGATCATGCCAACATTATATTATGGTGTACAAATAGCAATGCAATTTAGAAAGGCTTCATAACCACAAGACGCTATTCAAAATTTACGTCAGCAATTAATACTTTGATCGAAGGAACCCAGTCAGGACCTTTGGCTACTTGTGTTACTGTCTCCGCATGCAATATTAGGATTTAATTGACTTGTTAAAGCTTAAAAAAATACTTCGATTTCCATTTTTGTTTTATTTTTGTACTAAACATTTGTATTGCATTATTTATTTTCAAGCACACAAATCACTAGGCAACCAAGAAACAACAATTGAATGACAAAATGTATAAACAAACGGAACGAAAGTGACAAGATGTGTTCATATAACTGCTTACGTAAGCTCTCTTTATTTTTATAAATAATCTATTCAAGGCTAAATCCTTTAAAATCCATCTAGTCCAAACTGTTTTATAGTTTAATTCAATGTTTAAACTCCAATTATCTCTTATTAGGATTTATTCCAACATTTCTCCTTCAATTGATTTCTCATTAAATTTTTATGGCAACCACAAAAATATAAAAAATAAAAAATGTTTACTAATAAAGAAAAATGTAATTGGCCAGATTCTACGGTGTAATTTAAATAGTTTTGCTAAATATACTACGAAACAATTAATCATTATTAACGTCCTAAAATCATTTTTACATATGTTACTCAAATAAATGAATCTAAGTCATACGTATTTATTGTTCACTAGCTGAAGGTACCCGTTGAACTTAAACGGATGTGAAAAAACATTGAACTTATTTTCTAAGAAAACCACAAAACCTGAAGAATACTGTCAGCGTGATCATTTGAGGTGTTCGTATCCTATCTTGTTTGTTGTGATTCGTTCGTTTACCCTTTCGTGCACGGAGAGTTGAGTGATTGTTTGTCCTCTTTAATGCACGGGAAACCCAATAATGGGCCACGAAGACTGATTACTACTTAATAAATAACACCTAGGTTGATAGATGGTGACCTCGTCCCTCAAGTTCTCTTGAGCCGTCTTCTGGTTGAATAACAGCTTGAGCACTTCCCTTGTGTACATAAATATATTTGCATTCAATGACTTAATTGAGTTCCGCCATTCACCGTTGATATGTGAGTTGAGTATCTTAATCAGGATAGGAGCTTAGAGTATAATCCAGCGGTTGACAACGTCAAAAGGAGCATTTTCAATAGCAGCGATGTTTATTTGTCCTATGAATCCTTCAATACCCGGACTATGCCTTTGGCATAAAGGGTGGCTATATTCATTGTTTCCTAAATCATAATCATTGGTTACAAAAGTAAAAAAATCTATGGTGATCAGTCTTAGTTCACTTGCCTATTTTCATGCACCGATGACGTCCATTGCGCGGAATATCCGTTATTCTTATGGGTAAGAAGCATGTAGTGACGCAATTATAATTTTCGCCATCTTAAAACAGATTGAAGTTTCGAAACAGATGGCTCAATATTTGAACCAGATTTTTAGCTTGTTACCCGTCAGTAGGTTTGGTTAGGATTAAATTTGTGCGGTTCTTAGCGTAATCCGAGAAACACCACGGGGAGATTATCATGAGATTGCTGGTAGTCTTTGAGCATCCAAGGCTAACCTATGTCGTTTTTCATGCAAGGACTCATTTTCTCGCAAAGAAGACTTTCCTCATGCTTTAGAAGATTTTTTCATAAGGTTACCCTTTATTCTATTAGGCATGTTTATGGATATATTTTTAAGTCCAAGGAGGGGAAACACAGAGGGAAGTGAGAGACTCGAATAGGCAACTCGAAGATTGAGTCAATGTGAGTAAACTGCGTTTTAACACGATTAAGTATATATAAATAACTCGTAAAGTTTATGTGGGAATTGGTCTAATAAACAGTTCGCAATCGTAATGAGAGGCAGACGGTTCCACTACGTGTAATTCATCTGAGTACTAAACTATAATAAACGACGCCGTATTTGTTGTGGCAACAGAGGCATTATTAACATTATTATTCGCTGCACGTAAATATTCTTCCACGTTTAATTCCTTTATGTGCATCGTTTTATACATAAGTGTTCTCTCGTATGCACTTCCCTTATGAGAGATACTTTGAGAATAGACATTGAGGAGTATACCTGTAAATATGCATTGAATTTATCGATTACCCCCCGAAGCAATCTATCATGGGGCCCCCTGGACTCTGGGCCCTTCTTATAAAAATTTTCTTTCTACGTGCTATCATGGGCCGGCAGGAAAACTTAAATGCCATATGTGTGAATATCCTTTGGAATTCAAATCTCTGGTTGTCAAGGAAATATGTAATTGTTGATTTCAGAGAAAAATGTGGGATTTTTCAGCTATAAACATAATTTTCAGAGAATTACGAAGCGTAAAAGAAAATCAATTGAAAGAATTAGAAACTTCATTTATTCAACCATCCGATAAAAAAATTCCAGCCCTCTATCTTGAGTGAAAATAATTTTTAAAAGCAAATAATAAAACAACTGCACCAAACCCAATGCTTAGCATGGACCACAAGGGACCCCTAGAAGGGGCCTTTGGGGGCCCTGACAGATTTTTAATGTAGCCTATGTTTCATCCCAGTACATTTTCTAACTACATACAAAATTTCAGCTCAATCGGTTCTGTAGTGTTTGCGTGATTGAGCAACAGACAGACAGACACCATTCAATTTTTATATATTAGTATGATGATAACCATATATTTGTATTAGAGTATTCCATGCCACTAATGGTCGTTGCTATAGTTTTATTCTTGGATGAAATGGCAAAAAACGCTAAAATGATGTGCTTTAAAATTCACAATTTAAAGATGACAAAGTAAGCATCGAAAATAGAAAAATTAAAATATAATTCTTTTAGGCATATTTTAGTACAGGCATATCACCTTTTTAGATGTATTTTTCATATTTTAATGCGCAAAATGAAATAGATTTTCGAGGAAATATTTCTTTTTTCCCATCAAATTTCAATGAAAAACGAAATTCTGTCTCGCTCTAAATATGGAGATTTTCTTAGTTATTTCGTTTTCTCCCAGCTAAACGGGTGATTAGAAACATTTCCTGAAGATTTCAGTTTTCTAATTGGAATAAAAATACCCAATAATTGGTATGAAATTGATACGACATCAGCTGACGTTTCTTTGTGTCGTGTCGCGGGTCATTCATGAGATGGTTGTACTCCTCATCAATTGAACGTGTTTACTGTGGGTCCTATACTGAGCGTAAAATATATACCAACACTGAAGACGTTTCACTCCAAAAGATAAATACTGCACATTATACAAAATTTGAATGCTTAATTTTTTTACTATTCTCAACTTAAAAGTAACCACAATTCTTGAAGTCTCAGCTGTTTTTTTTTTACATTTCTACTTCAATAATTCTGCAAACTGTTGCGGAAAGGGTCACTTAGTTTCTTGTAGGAGTGTGTACATTTAAAGTGTAGAGGGTAAAACCATTATCATTTCCAGTATGCTAAAAAGGGGATTCTAAATTAAGATAATATCTATGTGTAGCCCCGCGAGCCACCTCAGGGGCATGGGGAGGGGGGGTTCTGGGGTATAAACCACAGAAAAGGCAGGGAATAGGAAAAATTAATCGGAACATGGGAAGGATGGAACTGAATCGTAAGTTCACGCAGTATCCGTGTATCTCGCTCAGTTTTTGCTGCTGTTACTAATGCCGCTTGGACAGAAAGATTTTTTATGCCTATCTCCCTTACTTTGTCACTCCTGTTATTTATAGAGATATATGATAAGGGTAAAGAATACATTTCACTTCCCCAACAATTTTCTAAGTACATAAGACTACGGTTTTGGTGCTGATCATCATTATCACTATATCGAAGCCATGGTCGAAACAGTTTTAAACATCTTGTGGAATTGCTGAGGTCCCTTTACTACAATGAATGAATTCCACCAATTTAATCCTTAGACTGCAACCTTCTCTCGAGATTAAGTGAAGTATCTAAATATTATCTCTCTGAAGCCGTCTACGCCTGAATTTACAAATAATCCAAATCTAGCGTAGAGCCTCCAAGTCTCTATTGACTTCCAACCATTTCTCTATCACACTCTATTTTCGCTCTTAACAGTTTTTTTTAACCATGCATCGTGCTTTTATTTGTATTTTTCTTATTTTGCATATTCCATTCTTTCTATGCAGGGTCCCAAATGCTAGCGGTGTGCTCAATATGTGGTCTAATTGGAGCGAAGTAGCATCCCACTTTTTCATTCTAAATATTTTCATTTTTTTCATCCGATGACCTACCTTAAATTCACTTGATAAATCCGTCAATGAAACACTGTGCCGGAATTGCATAGTATGTATTTATCCCCCCGATAGATCTGTAGTTTTTGTAATTCCAAGGCATTGGTATAATTGGCACCTTTGTAATTACTTCCATCACATTACGGGTGTGGCGTTGATGTGAGGTCATTTGCAAGAGAGTTTACTGGGAATAAGCTCGAACCCCTACTCGAAACACAATGAGTTCTCGTTTTTAAGATCCGATGAGTGGGCTTCTAAATCCACTTTTATGGAAATTCCTTGGCAGATGACCGAATTTCCTGAGGAAAATATAATTTCGCTGCTATCTTGAGTTAAAATAATTTGCATAAACGAGAAACAACGAGGGGCATGTTATTGATAAATATATTTCTTATCATTTGCGTCAAATGCACACGCATTTTACGCTTCACTCATCAAAATCAACCGTCATCCGATAGGCAAGCAATCAATACATTTTTCGTAAAGCCTAATAGGTTCCTTAACTAGTGCAAAGTGGTTTTTTAGAAACGCCGAAAATTCAACTACTCTAGGTCTATACTCTTTTTGAGCAATCTACAGCCACATTAATTGAAGTTACTTCTTTATTTTTTTACTCGGACCTTGGGACATTTTCGCTCCCCACGTCTCATGGTGCAGAAATCAAATTTTCATAAGAAATAACGTAAAGTATTGCAAAGGAAGCCCAAAATGATTCGCGGTCTTTCCTATACTTGAATATTTAAGAAATTTTATCAAGTGATGTATCTTAAAATGGAGTCAAATATGGTTAACTTTCGTGTGGTGGACCTGGAAGTTTATAAAGCAACAAGGGTTATTTAAATTTGTTGATAAGCATATATACTAGACATATATATCAGATTAATTTTTTTACGTGGAGTTCATGTTATACCACACATTTTGTTTATAAAATGTTTTGTTTTTTCATTCAGTTGATGATGCATCTTTGTTAAACGGTTCAACATATACACTGTTTTGCTAAACTGTACAACAACACTGTGGACGACACACATATTCTTTGATAATTTATTCAAAATTAGACTAATCCTGACGTTCGTGGCAGTAAAAGTTGCTGGCAAAGTTTATTAGGTTCTATACCGGGTCACACTCTGCACTTCTGCCTATTCGATGTTCTAGTTGTCCATCGTCATCAGGGCCTCGTACGACGAAATGAACGACTCGTACATCGAAAAGTACAGAGTCGCAGTGTGTAACCCGGTGGAGAACCCGAATAGACTTCACCAACATCATACGCTGGGAAAGCATCATCATTCTTCTATAATTAATTCACGTAGCTAAAAACAGGGAATATATCGATAAATAAAAAATTAATTATTAGAAGATAATTTTCTAATAATTTCATAGAGAAAAAGTAATTCTCATAATTCACAATCAAGGAGGAGGTAGGTATATGTTCACTTGCACGACGTTAAATTGGTGAAAAGCTTTTGTGTGGAACAAAAGATCATTTACTCGTATCTTGACCCGCAGTCAGCATTCTACACAACAGCAACTCCCCAGTGGTGAAATTTGTGCGAGTCAAAATAGGTCAAACTTCCTTTACCCCCGTCGCCCTCCTCAGACTGCTAATTAATCAGCACCATTTTTTTCCATTCAACCTCGCCGCTCGACTTTTAAATGGCCGTCCGCGTGTAGGAGTCGCTTCACCCACCCCCCCTCCATACGCCGCGCCGTGAGAAAGGAGAAGGGGAGTGTAGCGGGCAGAGATGGAACGACTCCATAAAAGGGCAAGAATGAGATCGTTCCGGCGCTCGCATGGAGTCACCACTTTGGAACGGAGGGGCGATGAAAAAATGAAACCAGACCTTCCGTCCCTCTTCCCTCCTCCCAACCCCCCCGTCATCAGTCTCCCTTCTCCCAACTGACCTGCACCTATCCCCTGACGCTGCCTCTCTCCCCGTTTGAGCAAAACCATCCCGCATGGTCGCAGTGGCCTTCCCAAGGCAAATGCTTTTCACCATTGTGATTTATCCATATGCGTGATTCCGTAAACATCGCAAAGTGATATTTGTCATCTCGGCTATGTAATGCATTGCATTGCAATGTAAAGCGACCCAATGTGATAAGCAACGTAATTATTTGTATTGAGATATAGGATGATATGTGATGCTGCGCGGTAGGAGGTTCAGTGCCATATCATGCAGAATGATTTGCGATGCATTTTCCAATACGATTAAAGTTGATATGCGATACAGTTCCTCATGGATATAATACGTTGCAATACGATAAGGGATAAAATGAGATGCAGAGTGATTTGTGTAACAATGTACGCATGTCAACTATTAATGACATATGGCATTGCAGGCGGTGATGGGGAATTGGCAAAAATGTAGTTTTGATCGGAATCAGGAGAAGAAGAATATATGAAGAGTTTATGAGAGCCATTAAGCCATGCTTGTAGTTTAGTCGTACGCAATGTTTTACTATTCGCTCAGCGATTGCATGCGATGAAATGTGATGCAGTACGATATTATACGATTGCTGTACAGCCACTATTAAGATGCAGAATTTTAATGACATTCCAATACATTGAAACTGAACACGGGTGTCCTTTTTCGTCTTGGCGGCCGCGACGTTGACCTTTTTTCCGATGCTCATCCATCTCACAGGAGCTCTAACCTTTCCTGCTTCTACAATCACATTTAGAATGATATCCTTTGCCTTCTTTTTCATTCAATCCCCCACTCATTCATCTCTTTCTCTCAAATGGTATTCTTATCTCGTCAATTCGCCCATCCTCCTTCACCTTTTGTTTTAAAAAACCAGACATTTTTCTCTCTCAATAATTTCTCTCTCTAACGCTATATTTATGTATCAGTGCCGAACTGGCAGGTTTCTGGGCCCTCGGAAAAATTTAATCAACCACATGTATGCGTCGTAGTAATTTTGTAGAGGATAAATTTTGTGGGTAGGACATTAACAATGACGTCATATTCATAGTCATGACGACCGTTCTTAGGCCACAATAAATGCATTTTATTAGAAGAAGCGATTGCTGTTTTATAAAAATATTTGTATTATTACAATCATTACAATTAAAATTAAATGGACCTAAATTTAAAACATTATTTTACTACACAATATCTAATATATATATATATATATATATATATATATATATATATAAAACGAAAAATCAAACTTTATTTGAAGAAAATTACTTTTACGAGGCAATAAAGTAGACCTACATACAATACAATTCAACTGTAGTGGTGGAAATAGATATTTTAAAAACTTTCGGGACCTAATTTTTTTCTTGTTATTGTTAAAATATTATTCAAACTAAACAACCAACATTACACCATAAGTTTTTTCCAAAGTTCGTCACTTGAAAATGAAATATCATCAATGATTCCACTTATGTTAATATTTTGGAATAAGTCCCTTTGACAGTTCATCAACATTAAATTACTTAAAAGTTCCAGGCCTAGATAATTACTTAGTTTGGATTAAAAAATTTTTAATTCTGAAAAGACGCAATTCGCAAGAGACTTGAGTACATGGAATTGTAAATAAATATTTATAAACTGAATACAAATTATTAAATAGGCCTGATTGAGAAGACAGATCGTACAGTGCAATAAAAGCACATGACAAACATTGGGAATACTTAACGTTAGGACTAATTTTACACACAGACTTATAGGCTACGTCATAATCACTTGATTCTTCTTCATCATGTACAAGATCTTCAGGACATTCTCTTTCCAGGGACAGCTTGAAAACATCATACTGGGCGGCAAACTGCTTCAGCACAGTAATAAGATCTGATCTGCCAATGTCTGTTAAATTTGACACTGTGGTAAACGAAGTCGCAGAAAATTCATGACTGGGGTGATTCAACATTTTCAAAAAGTTTTTGGGATCAAAAATAGCACAATATTCCAATAAATCCTGATTTAGAGCAAATCGTTCTTTAATGCTTTTCTTATCACAATCCAAAATGTTAAAATAAATTGCCTTACATTTCTGGGTAGTAGTAACAGAGAGTGCCTCATCCTTTGCCTGTTCTCCTGGCATTACCTTTTTTGGCTAACTCTTTTTCAGGAAAATCCACCTCCATTTCTAGTTCACATTCTTCAACTTTTTTCCGATGCAAACAGTGTAGTTTTTACAACATTGTAGCAATTTATGAAAATGTATCTCATCCCTCATTTTTCTGATTTTTTAAATCAAATTCTCCCTCATTTTCCATGCTATTTAATAATCCATATTTTTACTTTGTAAAAAACAGAAACTGGAGAAGTTACTACTAATAAATCCTAAATGATAAAAGCAGCAAATACATTTTCAAATTTAGCCTATTAGTTAATGAGTGTTCAAGCTGTGAACTTAGTTTTGCAATCAAAGTTTCCTTTTGAAATATCTAATAACACATAAAACAGATTCACCAACCAACCATCAATCGTCGGTACTGTCAAAAACATCTAGAAATGATTCAAAGTCAATTATTGAACTCAATGCTTTATGATTGCTCCACCATTTTTTAGCGCCAAATTTGTTTAGTCTATATAATTTTCCTTGACGTTTGAAATGACTTATCGCGTGTTCTTTTCTAACAGTCATTCTTTTATAGGACTGACTGAGTAAACAAGCCGTTTCTTCCACCAAACCAAATAAGTTTTCCTCCTGAAGACAATTCACTGTAGAATCTGCCACAACCAGATTTAAAACAAGTGCCATGCAGTGGGTGAATATCATATTCGGATTTTATGTCTTTAGATGAGCTTGTAGCCCATGATAACAACCCTTCATGTTTACTGCTCCATCAAAAGATCAAGCTACTACATTTGAGAGAGGGATTCAATATTTCGTTTAATCTAGTTTATTTTTTTCGAAACGTGCTTGGCCACTGGAATCTTGTACAACACAAAATTCAAGAAGTCGCCCATACACCTTTCCTTGCACTACGTACCGAGCAAAAAAAGCCAGCTGGTCAGTGACGGCTATATTTTGCGTAGAATCAATCATCAAACTGCAGATAATGCTATCAGATACATCTTTCAGAATCATTTTTCTCCCAATATTGCCTATTGTCTTTATTAATTTATTGATAAACGTTTTAGACAAAAATGTTACAGGCGAACATCTCCCAAAATGTTTCTTCTTACTCCCCGTAAATTCTTACTCCTTTAAGTTTTTTCATTATTTTGTTTTCACTATCTTCTACACACTGTTCAACATGAGTTTTTAAAATAACATCATATTGTGACATTAACAAGACATACTCTAAAAATTTTCCATGATTTCCTGTTTGGCTGAGAGAATAACCTGTCTCTTCTTTCCCTCGAGAGGATGAGGAATGAGGAACGTGGTATCAATGAGGCGCTCCAAAAATTGTCTTCTAGTTTCAATTTGTTTCTGACAATATTTGGCTAGACTGCTGTTAAGTAGTGATTCAATGTCACCTTCTTTTCATATCTGAAGTGCTGCTGCGACAGAATTTTGATGAATTTGTGAATTTTCATGGATTTTTACAACCTTGTAGATATGTTTTTTGTAACTTCGTGCCCTGAAATAAATGAGATTTGCCTGTTTTCCTTCCCACCGCCGGTCATACATATTGAGCAGAACACTTTATTCAACTGAAAAGAGTATGAAAGCCATTTTCTTTGGACTTTCTCACCACTAGAGAGAGTTCTATAATACAGATTACTGGGATCGAATGGAATTGTTTTTCCTTGTTCATGATGAACTTGGATAGGATGCTGTTTCAAAAATTCCCTCTTCAATGTATTGGGGTCACTGATATTTGGGCTTATAAAATAAGCTAAGTTACGAGGGGAAATGTTTTTATCATTACTGTTCTCCACTTCAGATTTGGATGAACTAGGCTACTGTTGTTCTCAGCAATCAAAGCAGTACCGGCGTCTTTAGCTTCGGAATAATCATATGCACCCTCAACCTCATCAGAGCGTTTTGAGACTGAGGTAGATGGACATAGTGGCTGGTCATTTTGGGTTAAAGCTGAAAGAAACAAGTTTCAATAGTGGAGAATGCAGACTTCAATGTAAATTAGGAATTGTCCATAAATGACGTGAGGTGAATTTAAGCCAATTTAAGACCCCATCTGCTCCCCTTGAGGTGATATTTACCTTGACCCCTCTCCCCATTTAGTCTTCAATTTATTTTCTATCGCAGCAGGTCTCACCGCAAGGGGAATGATTTTATCGTAATCTTTATCTTATTCTTTTGAAGTTGTTTTCCAAACGCGGAACGATGACAGCTAAAGTAGCTACGCTTAAGTGCACTCACTGACAATGCGTCCATTGCTTATTCTGGTCAAATTTCTTACCGCCATGGAATACAACGATTTTGGTGCATTCAAATTCACCGAGAACGAAGCTACGTTAGCCTCAAACCCCCGTGACTCATTTCCCCCCTCCGCTAACATCCATATTCTACCGAGGACCAAAAGACCGGCGCCCTCTTCTGGAATCCGCCTACTCGAGTACCACACCGCAAGTGTTAATGTGAATGCACCAAAATAGTTGTATTCGATGGTGACTAGGAAATTGATCAGAATAAGCAATGGACGCATTGCCAGTGAGCGGATTAAGTTCCGCGAATTGATGGAGTGAATTCAATGCATGTAATTGACAGACATTATAATAGTTATAGTTGGTGAAATGTTTTGGCGCAATAAATTTAAAGAAAGATCGACAAACAAACGAGATTGTAGAGAAAAGGTTATTTCCATGGAGCAGGAGCAAAAGACGCGGAGATAGCATGACACGGACATAGGTAAAAATACAAAGAAAATGATCATGAATGGATTATTATTAGTATTTTTCGATGAACGGTTTGGGGTTTTCCCTCCATTACGACGGATAATCGGCACTCTTCTGTAGATGTGAAACAACATATTTAATAGACGTACCTGATGTACCATAACCATATTCAAATTTTTCTTGCTTTACACTAGTAAATTACGTATCTAGGACCTTATTTGTCTTCTTTAAATTAACCTCTCGTTCCTTCTTGAGTTTTCGTCTTAAAGCCCCACTAGACCTAGACTTTTCCTTCATTTCATCGGTTAACTAAATAACAAAAACAACAATGCACGAAAGAATCAACGCATCGTTCAGGAACCAACCAGTTACTGTAAATACCAATCCAATACCAATCCCTCATCAACTGCCTAACCTAGACAGATGACAGTCGCGAAGGAACGCTGGAAGCTGGAACGGGGAATCACCTGGCATTGGCGCATGCGCCCATCGCACTGTCTGTCGACCTATCGATATCTCACACACTGCGTTACTTCCACTGTAGATGGTTTTGACAACTGTCTTACAACACTACTAAAGTTATTTTTACTTTATATTTACTTTACCTTGATATTTATTATTATCATCAGTTTTTTACACCAAACGAATAAAAATTATGGCATTGAGTTACAAAAAATATTTCCAAACTATCACATTTTTTTAACTTCGTTGGCACCTGCTGGGGCCCCTTGAGCCCGTGGGCCCTCGGCAAATGCCAACCTGCCGGCCTGGCCAGTCCGACAGTGTTATGTATAGATTCTCTGTTCACATGCAATTCTCTCTTGCATTTATGACCGAGCAAGTTAAATTAAACATAGCATTCCGTAATATCCATAATTTTCCTATCCATGTGCGTGATTTTGTGCACCCAACAATTTGCGTTTGGATTTAAAAAGGTAAAGAATATGAAGACTGATAAGAGATTTGTAAAATGTGTAGCATGAAAAACTTGGAAACCTAGTCTTGGCAGATGCAGAAATAATGTATAAATGGCCCTCTAATTACGAAAATAAGAGACTTTGATTGATTTGTCCGTCAAATGTAGTCTCCTTCGTCAGTCAAGACTTGACGTAACGTAGAAAAACGTATTGACCAACAACTACTAAAAAACAGGTGGGTTAGTTGGGAAAGGTCGGCTTATTTGGAAAACTCAGTGATGTGGGTGGAAACTCGGCTCCAAAATTCCCCCACTCTTAACGACGGGGTCGAGTGGTTAACAGTTTTACGTCCCATCTTACAGAAAGAGCACTGCATTATTTGTGCTTTCCATTTAAAACCAAAGCATTGATAACGGTTTCGTCGATAAAACCCCACCATTTTTTATATTTAAACAGAAGTCTATGGTAAGCTACTGTATAAGGTAGCTCATGAACTCAATTCAAATATAGTAATGCATGGAAACTGTATGTAAATTAAATCAAACGCCATAATTTTGACACAGATTTCTTCCGCTATAGAAGACACAGTATGATAGGCCAGGCTAAGAGCGTATTTTTTCTCGTATAAATTATATGTTCAGCCATCAAAACTATAAAAGCCGGCCAATTGGACGGGAAATCGTCACGAGAAAGTCTTAGGGACATATACTTGGTCGAAATCAAGAGAGATATAGGGAGGGTAGTGCCAAACTTAACTATAGGATAACTATGCCAGTTCCGTTTTATCCCTACAAAGTTTTCCTTAATGATTTGTTTAACGATATTAAGGAAACAGTAATGCCTCTTTCACATGAAACGAAGAACTAAACAAAATTTCAGAATTTGTGTAATCGTCAGAAAGAACAACATTTTTCAGTGAGTAGCTTTACAACTGATTTCCTGAAACGCTTTGCGAAAAATATTATATTGAGTAATAAGCTGGATGGTTACTTGAGTAACAGACTGTAAAGGCTGCTGACAACTATCTGAAAATGTTCCTTAATTATAGGTTAGTTGGAGAATTAGGGAATTGAAGGAAGTGTGGAGAGAAATCCGGTGTCAGCATTTGCCTTCTATTAACGAATGACGCCATGGGGTCCACATTTAACTGATGGACGGAGTACTTCGCTTGAAGGGCTTTGCGCAAAGCGCCCAAGTGAGAATCGGAATTCCACTGAAAAATCTCCACTTCCAACAGGATTCAAAGCGAAGCCAACGCCCTAGCCTAAGCACTAACCCGATCCCCCGCGTTGTAGGCATTAACATTGAAGGGAAACGAATGCTGGGTTGAGTGAACCAATCTTCGGATAGTAAAAAAAACTGACAATCACAGAAACATTACGTTACTCTTCATTGAATATTACTTCTATTTCAAAAGACTTGCACTCAGGGGAGGTGGAGGCGGACTGTTTTTGAGCATCATAAGGAGATCAAGTTATTTTGAGCTGCGGAAGGAGGGAACTGTTCGTGAGCCGGGCGAAGGGATGATAAAGGCGAACAGTGTGGCTGGTCGTGGATGTTGGGGCAAAGCGGTTGGGGGGTTCTTCCTCTTTGATTCCGTTTTGAAGTCGTGAGAGTGGATTGTCACTCTCAAGTGCCCTCTCTTCTCTTTTCTACCGCTCCGCATTCCTCGCCACGCTTTTTCCCAACTCGTTCTCTCACACGCTTCATTTCTCCCTATCTGTCTGACTCTCTCCCTCTATCTCTCTCGTCACGTCCCCCTACCCTTACCCCCTGTCTCGCATACCTCACTTTGAGTCTCCGTTATTCAAGTTCCCAGCGTTGTGCTGTATATATTTTTGCGTCCAAGGGCATGGTGTTATTGCTTGTACTTGATTGCAAAGTAGAATACCCTCTCTTTAGGATAGATTAAATAAAGTGATGCCGATATTCTCTCTTATTTCCCGGATTAAAACGAAACTATTCTCTAAAGTCAGTTGCTTCATCTCTCAATATAATTTCCACTGTAACCTGTTTATTTCAACTTATCTGCAAAATACCCTACAAGCCACCTTAAGGGTGTGCGGAAGGGAGTGAGTAGTCACCAACAATCATTACACTTTACCCTAAAGTTAGTGTAACAATAACTATTGATGCATTAGCATAATTATATTATAAAATATTTCGCATTGATGTTCATAGCGTAGAACTTTGCTATCAATAAAGCATATGAGGAAAAAATGACTCATTCATTGAATAAGAGGTGTTGTCTTATGGCTCAAGTCACTTTACATGATAAATACGAAGCTGGAATTTCTTAATGGATTTCTTTCCCAAACAATGTAGACCCTTCATTGACTCTATGCTCGATTTTTGTTATTCAAGATTGAATAAACTAATGCTAATGTTTTAGCAATACTTCAGCTCTGAATAATTTATCCATGACTATTGTATTACTATCCCATAATTTGCGGTAAATATATCTCGCTTAGCCATAATCCCTCAATGGAATATAAAATAATAAATGCAGTACCATTGAATATTGTTTTGTATCGGTTTCCACTTATTGTTTATGATGCATTTTCTCTTCTTCTCGTCATTGAATAAAATTGCCAAGGGCACTTGTTATCAAACTGTTGAAAATTCAGCGAAATACGGAGAAGCCCTCAATTCTTTGCCTTTTCCGATTAACATTCAAAAATATCTGTATCTTTAAATGTATATCAAAATGATTTGACTCTTAGATTTAATATAGCAGACCATTTTTCCATCACATAACGGCAATTGCATTATATTTTAACAAATATTAAAAAGTTTTTAACCTCATGCAAAAAAATCGGCCAATAAGTCTATAAAACGTCTAAGTATAACCTTTAATACATTGCTTCAATTGTTATATCCATTCTCGTCAAGCTGAATTTATTGCGAAGACCTCCCCTCGTATCAAAACTAAAGTTCGCGTAAAATAAGCACGTTCAACCTCGTCACGTCATCCGACTTTGTTTTATGGAACTTCTTGTTGGAAAAATCGTCCTCGGACTCGTAAAGCGTCTTCCCCGGTCCGTATTGGTCCCGCGTGTGTCCCCTATTGCCGCAACTTTGTGGGCGAAACTGTTGAGGTCCGTTTGGAAAATTTTAGTGGGGGTAGCTTCTCGTATTTTGCGTCCTCCTGCCTTACCATCTCGAACATCTCGCTTCCTCTCTTGCTTATGGCTCTCGACCTCCTCTCCTTCTCTTCCTGTCCTCCTTCGCCTCCCACTCTAAGAAATTCTCAACACACACCTTTTGCCGCTCGTCCATCTCCGCCCCATTACCTTATTCTCGCGGAGAAAGGATCTCTCAACCTTCATGACGTCCGGGGTGTTTCGTAATCCTGCTTCGCGAGGGAAGAAGAAAAGGTCTATAGGGTGGTCCCGTCCGCCCTTGAGGAACTCATTTCGTGAAGGGACCGCTTTACCCTAGGGCCATTCATTGTGAAACGTCCCTACGTCCTTTCAGGGTCTAAACCTTCCTGCTCTCCGTGCTGGCTGACGAACGAGCGGGATGGAGGACGCTGACCCAACTGCAAAACCTCCGCCTTCAGACAGGGTCTGCGACTCTCAATTCTTTCAGTCTCGCCGAGGTCCTTCATCAACTTCCTCCCCTACCACGAATTTAAGCCAGTCGCGCGTGTCCAGCCAGTCAACCTTCCACCCTCCTCCATGCCATTATCAAACGCTACGTTCGTGCCTTCACGGACCGACTTTTGCACCACCCACCCCATCCCCTCCTCGACCTTGCCAACCTCGTTATGACTTTAGAGCGAGCAACCTCTCGCTCCATGCCACACGGGATTATATTTTCCGGGACGTAAGCCTCATCGCCAGCCGTTGAATTTCTCCTCATTTCCCCCTCATTTCGGGGAAATTCAACTGTTATTTTCCAGATTTATATTAAATCTGTCATTCCGTCTAATAATTCTTGCCGTGGCCCCGCGTTGCGACATTTAACGCTAACCGCCAACGCCTTGAATTCACGCCGTTATTAATGCAAGACTACTTTCCTGCTCTCTGTAACCCTTCTGTATCTAGTTACGGGCCTGTCCACCGTTACTCTTGTGACATTTTGACACATTTGACTCCATTAAAACTGTCAGGGTTATATAAATATATGATTTTTCATAGGAAACACTTTTGAATGAATTAGAATACATAATTTTTATTAATTACATCCGAATATTTAGGACTCAGGTCATCAATTTAGTATATAAAAAGCACATAGAAATTGTGTTATGTCTTGTGACCAAAAAAAGACACTTGAAATACACTATATAACACAAATCAATTTTCTCTTCTTCAAATTACAATATACCATTAAAATATTTTTTTATATTTTACTCTAGTGTCTTAGGAATGAAGTACAAAAATATATAATGTATAAGTATATAAAGAGACAGACAAAAACAAGGTTACAAGTAGAAAAAGTGGTTACTCTTGTGACGGATCGTCAAGCATGCAGTGAAGGCACATACAGCAAATTCAAATTTGTTCGTGAAATGTAAATGGCAGGGTTAGTACTTCAGCAATGAAATGGCAAATTAAAAATGAAACTAAAAAAGTAAAAAAAAGAAAAATAGAAAAATTATCACTCTACCATGAAAATCTCTTTTTTCCAATTTGTCCACTTTCTACTGGACGTACCCTTACCCTAGAAATGCATGGTTTCTGTTATTAGTTGTTTCATTTTGCTTCATTCTTCGTTTCTGTATGTAGTTAGTTCTACAATGTTCATTCGTCCCATCTCTCCCCTTGAGTTTTAAAGAGTTGTTAAAGTTAGGAATCCATTTTGATTCTTCCTTTCTCTTCTATATAATTTCTGATTGCATCATAGGATGTTTTGCAGTAAAATTTCCCAAATTAAACGGTAAAAATTTTCTGTAAGCCTGGAAAATATAAGCTATTACTTTGCTACAGTCAGACATAGGAATGTATTTAATTCCACGTTCTCTCGAGAAATCGGGGGTCATTTATATAATATAAAGCAGGGGTTCACTGCTTAAGAAGTAATTTAATATATTATATTATAATAATATATTTTATTCCATTTATAAAACATTTACAGTATTATTTTGAAAACTTATAAGAAATTGATGGAATCTAGGCACTTCAGCGGGCAGCATGTTTCAGGGTTACTATTATGAATAATTTTACTTTGGCAGAGCTGGAGCTAATTCTTGTTTATCAGTATTCTTGATTTTTATGTAAGTGATACAGTGATTAAATTTTAAAAAAAATTTGTGCGCTCATATTCTATAAAACCCCACATGCAGAGAAATTAATCTCACTTGACTATTAAAAATAACATACATATATACACACACATATACATATATGTATGTATGTATGTACATATGTGTATGTGTGTATCAGTATCACTCGGGTGATAAATATATAATATGCCAAGAGGGTGGCCGATAAAAATATAGAAACAGAAAAAAAGTACACTCACAAATTGAAACTTCCGATATTTCGGTGAAGACTAGCTCCACCTTTCTCTAGGTAAAGAGTGAGAATGAGGAAAAGGAAGAGATTGAGGTATGGGAGGGGTAAGAGGGGGAGACGAAGGTGTATGAGGGGAAGGAGGGGAAAGAGGGGGAGAGGAAGGTGTAAGAGGGGAAGGAGGGGAAAGACGAAGAGCGGGGAGAGGGCGAGCGGAGGGGAGAGAGGAATAAATGGGAGAAAAAGGAAGAGGAGAGTGGAGGAAGCAGGGAGAGATGACATGAGGGGGAGGGAGAAACTAGTGTGATTTATTGAGTCCAGGGGGCGAGAAAGCCTGGTGGATCAGAATGCAAGAAGATTCAAGATCTTTGAGCTTAAGGGGAGAGGAAGAAGGGGGAAGGGAAGCAAGTAGACCAACTTTAAAAGTGTTATTGAAAGTGGAGTTGTGGGAGGAGACGTGAATGGCGACAGGGAGAGAAACAGAGAGGGAGGGACAATCGTTACAAGACGAGCGGTGCCCATTCGTTCTAATGTTGAGAGGAGTGGTTGATAAGCCAATATAGAAAGAAGGGCAGTGTTGGTAGAGATGTAGACAATGTTAGGTGTGATGCAAGAAGGTGAAGGGAGGACAGAAGGGAGGGGAAAAGCGAGGAACTTGTCCGGCAAGGGCTGGGTGATGAGTATGGCGCATGTTTTGCATCGTGGGTGGTTGCACGGGGTGGGAAGGGATTTGGTGGGTTTGAGTGATTTGGACAGGGGTTGGGTGATTTTAAAAATGGCGGATAGATTGAGGGGGCTGAAGCTGAGAGAGGGACATTGGGGAAATATTTTTGAAGTGGTTAGGTTGTCTGATAGGATAGGTCTCCCACCTCCCCCCCCACACCGCTCTCGCCAAATTTAAACCTCCTTCTTCACACGAGCCGAAACCACTTCTTTCCAACCATCCTCTTGAAATCTTCACCAACCTTCTCCTTTCAAAACTCTCTGAGCCATATTTTTTCAACTCCCTTAAACCAAAACCCAATCTATCTCCTTTTGAAATCTTGGCCCTCAGAAAACTCACTCTAAATCCAGATATTGCCATCACTCCTTCTGACAAAGGCTCCACATTAGTCATCCTCAACTCTTCTGACTACCTCGATGAAGCCAACCGGTAACTTTCTGACACTTCCTCATATCAGCCTGTGTCTCATGACCCTAATCCTGAATATTTGGATTAAATTATCTCTTTTCTTCAAAATAAAGGCCCAGATGATGGCCTGTCTAAACAAGATATCACCCTTCTTTCTCCGTCACACCCACGCACCACAAACTTCTATATTCTACCCAAAATTCACAAACCTGACAACCCCGGCCGCCCCATTGTCTCCTCTCATAACTCACCCACCGAACGCATGTTCGCATTTGTTGACTACTACCTACAACCCATTGCCCACTCCCTGCCCTCCTATATCAAAGACACTTATCATTTTCTTGAACGCTTCCATTCCACTCCACTCCCCCCTGACTGTGATATCTTAATGGCCATTATTGATGTCACTTCCCTATATACCAGCATTCCTCATTCTGAAGGAATTTCTGCCATCCGCCATTTCATTACTAAACTCCCTGCTCCTCACATTCCCAGCTCTGATTTCCTTCTCGATCTTTCTAATTTCATTCTTACCCACAACGCTTTCTCTTTCAATAATAAATTCTTTCATCAAATTAAAGGATACGCCATGGGTAGTCGCTTCAGTCCTTCCTACGCCAACCTTTTCCTTGGACTTTTTGAACATTCATTTCTATCTTCATGCTCACTAAAACCTCTTCTCTGGCTTCGTTAGATTGATGACATCTTCTTTCTATGGCCACATGGTATTAATTCTCTTAATTCTTTCATTTCCTCCCTCAACGCCTTCTCTCCCCTCTCCTTTACTTCTAACATCTCTGCCTCTAACGAGAGAATTAATACCATGTGGCCATAGAAAGAAGATGTCGTCAATGTAATGAAGCCAGAGAAGAGGTTTTAGTGAGCATGAAGATAGAAATGATTGTTAAAATATATATATGAATGTATACACATGGATATTTATACATTCATTTGTATAAAAATAATCACGTACATATAATATCATACTCATACAACTCATATACCTATGTAGAAGTTACAATCATTTGATATCATTTTTATATAACTTTTTTAAGAAAACACTAAACTTCCTCATTGTACTTAAGCCATTTTTAACCGCTTTTATGAATCAAAATTTAGTTTCTGCCTTGCCTACGCCATTTGGCAGTGAACGAAATAGTTTTGGTCTCACGTATTGACATGATTGCCGAAAAATGTCATTGGTTCAAATTTCAAAATCCCATTTTAATCTTTTAGAACAGGATTTCGGTTTGAGCTTTTGGTGCTAAAGTTATAAAATACTCTTTAAATTTTAACTTTATAAATCGATGGACTTTGTAAATGACTAAGTACCAGGAGTTGTACCAAGTAAGTGGCAGGATGTTGAATTTCTTAAAGAGTGAATATGGTGCACCGACGATCGTATTAAGAATCGAGTAAAACATTGTCTTTTAATACACATCTAAGTGCTTTTTTGATGCATGAGTAAATCAGTAAGATGAGATTTCGTTGTACATTAATTGAAATTGCACATGCTCATAATATACAGGAGTGTTATGCATGAATGTTATTCGTGAATGAGTTTATGTTGTTTCATGTGTCGAAAAATTAACCGAAATTTTCTTCAATGGAGTTTATGACTTTATAAGGAGGGTGAATAAAGTTATTAAAATTTATAATTATTTGCCCATAAATTAAAAACCCCAAAATAAATAACCTAAATTATCGAGGATTTTTTAAAAAAGGCGATGCAGACCATGAACACACGAATTATGCCATCGTAGTTTTATGGAACTTCTGACGGAGGAGGGTTGAAGGAATGATTAGTTTATGGTCAGTCTAGACTTGTTGCATGTTTATATTTCAAGCGATTGCGAATTTGAACTAGGTATAGCATACTTTCTCGTTTAGGTATTGGAAAATGTAGCTATCTGATAACCCCTGCCTCTTAACGGTATCAAGTCGCATCTGGATGAGTTTTATAGCTAAGTAAAATCTCGTCATCCCACTCGTATTTTTTTATTATCAAAGCTTAAGCCAATGTAGTGAAGTTTGTAGTTGTAGTTTCATCCGACCATCATTCATTTTACACTTATTCCATCTACTGTGAAAAAGATTTTCGGTCGATTCAAATGTTTCATTTCAATTTCAGGCCATTTTCTCCTGCACAGAGCATTATTAAGGCATAAACGTCCTGGACGATGTGGCTCCTCTCGAATCTCAAGAGGCCAATCCTGCTATGAGAGCAAACACACTCCATTTAGTCCTTGGCAATTCCTTTCGTAAGTCCCTTCGGCCCTCTCTTCCTCACGACTATTAAGCTCATGTGATACTCAGGTGCAATCGGGCAACTCACTATTGTACTACTCTGCTCCAGATGCTATGCGAGCTCGTTTTTCTTCCTCATTTTATCCTCGAATCCTTATTTTATCTTCTAAATATTCTGTTCAATTTGCGCAAACTATTTTTTAGTTTAATAATCACTCAGAGGATGTATTAAATTTATATTTTACTCATTAATCAGGCCCTAAGGCCTAATTTACCAGGAAACATATTTTTCTTTTGTTATTCTATTGTATCAGTCAGATGTAGATAAGAAGCTTCACGTGCCATTTTTTAAGTGTTTACTGGTACGCAAATACTTTTTGATCACCCGTTTTGCTTTTCGCTAACGTTTTCCGGCTTTTAGGGGTATTAACTGTATGTTTACATAATTTGCGCCTGCACCGTCTTTATAGATGTTACTGGCACAAATATAATTAGAATATCTACCGTGTTGTTCTAAGCCTATAAATGACATATTTAATTTAAAAAATCAGTATAGAGTGTCTTTACGCATGTCAGTATTCTACAGGTATCATAACTTTTTTCGCAACAACACGTGATTAGGTGATAAAATTGAGATAAAAAGTGCGTACCAAGATTTAATCGAATGCTGATCGTTGCCTTAATCTGAAATACTGTGTAATTACTTTATTTAAATATTTTATAGACTTGCTTAGTGACATGAATATCATTAAGCAAGTAGCCTTCATTGAGATGGATAAGAAAAACTCAGTTCTAAAATATGATACGTAAAGTGAACCTTCTAATTTCGCGCATAACAAGCGCACTAAAATTCTTATCTTGAATTTGTAATGTTTTTCTCGAGCATTATTGGTTAAAAAAGCGTGAACTATCTATTAATGTAGGAGGATGTTATTCACTTTTCTCTGCATGAGTGGTCCAAATAGATTGAGGTTAAATGAAAAAAATAATAAAATTCCCACAGTTGATCAAAAAATGTAATGCAGCAATGCTTTATAGGTTTTTCACCAAAAAATGAACAGAAATATATTTGTGAATAAAAGAAATTCGTAAAAAATAGTTAACATGAAACTAGAAGCTGTGGCGTAGTTGTAAAACCATTTTGATATTTAGTACTATGTGTTTTCCACAAACAAAGGTAATGGACATTGAGGTTTTCTTGTTAGATTTTTATTGATTAGCTAATGGAATTAGAAATAACTCGATAGGCGTTTTGCTGAGCATTTAAATTGTTTATTGATCCATCATGGTAAGCAGAGTTTTCACTCTCGGAGAGTGTTACTGTTAAACTAGCAATATATTTTTAAAATATTTTATCAATTCCATTTTCTCATAAAGTAAGCTATGCTGTCCCATTTTTTGGCAAGAGTATTTCTTCGGAAATTTCTTTCTAAGTTTTTATATCACTTTAAAACAAATACCTCCAAATAGGTCTTGAAGGTTTTTGTAAGCCATTTGATTTTAGCCTTAGGATTAGTACATCTTGGATATATTTTTTTGTTAAAATTTGCTTTATCTGATTAATATTTCACAAATACATACCGTGTGCACAATACACCTATATTGTTTTACAAAAAATAATCACTAATAGATAATAAAGTAGGATCGTGTATATTTGTCTTACTACTTCTTGGGCTAATGCTGAGATCCTATGAGAAATAAACATGAAAATTAATACTCAAAGGTTATTTTAAATAATATTCATATAATTCGAACTTTGGAACGAAAATGACATCATGATGATCTGCTGGATCCGTTTTCAGTATTTCTTGTATCTTCTCCTATATTTCATGTTGAAAGAGTAATTGCTTTATGGAAAAGCTTCTATACGTGTTGGAATATGTTAAGTACGTTTCAAAGTCCATTTTTTTGTAAACCATAAGCGATTCCTCTACGGCATTCATTTTTCTCATAAATGCATAGGTGTGTAAGCAGAGAAGGAAGTTCCTCACGTCGCCAGGAAAGAGTGAATGGATTTCATCCTGAAAAGGTCCGGGGGCTTTTTAAAAATATGAATCATCATGTGTCTGGAAGGAGGGAAATCATGGCTACATCTATTTTCTCCCAAGCCAGGCGTTCACACCGATATCTCTCTCTGTCTCCTTCCCCTCAAATTTGTGCGTATTCATTTCTTTTCGCCCGCCCTTATATTCTCTCCTCCTATCCCCAGTTTCCTTCTGTACCACCCCCTTGACGTTATCCACCCGACTACCCTCGCGGAAAGGGGGAAAAAATACTCCGCGGAGGCTTGAAAAACCCTTCACTCCGGGCCATAAATCTTCCTTTAACTGAATTTGTATGTGGTTTCTGTTCTGGCTGGCGCGTCGCACTTTCAGAAAAAGAAGAAAGGCTTTTCATACGCTAACCTCGACCTACCCTCCCAACCCCCGCCACCACCCCCTGCTAACGGACGGACTCTCTCAGTTCACCCTCCCTCTCACCCCCTCTCTTCCATCCAGGTCTTCATCCCACCCCTGTATCCTCACCCATACCCCGATTCGGACGCGTTCTCTTGCTATTTCCAACACCCCACATCGCCTCCTGACTGCCCCCCTCCTCTTATTTCCCACCCCACCACATAACACCCCATTCCCCCCACCGCGCTAGACTTCCTTCCTTGCAACGAAGTTTAATCCCACTCCTATCTTCCAAACCACCCTCCATATCCCACCCCACACTCTCACAGTTCACCTAGCGTTCCCCCGACCCTCCCAGCTCTCGCACCATTTCACTATTCTGGAACACGGCCAACGTTGCTAAATGGCCAAGCGTTTTCCCTTAATTTCAACGGTAATTTCAACCTATCTCACCTCCTCTACTCCTCCCCTCTCCATGCCCTCCTTTCAACCCCGCAGAGTTCCCACCTCCACGTCCCTACTCCCTTTTTCTTCCTTACTATCTCTCACCCTCCTCTCACTGTTCTAGTCTCCTAGTACCCACACCTCAAACCCCCTTCATCACACCTTGCACACCGCCGTCGTGAACCTTAGTCCCAACACCCGATCGCCGAGTTCACTTCCCCTTCTATTTGCCCCACACCTCCGCTCACTGCCTCATAGTGTTTTAGGCCCCCTCTAATTTTTTTTTCTTTAACTCATCCCACCCGTTCCCCACCCTTCTCACTTCTGTACCACACCAAGTAGACATCTTCCTGCCCTTGTGCTCTAGATAAAATAGTTTTTAGCCATTAACCCCGATCTCACTTCCTCTTTGTACTCGAGTTTAATAAAGCATGCACACGCTTGTATATGTATGCACGTGTTTAATGTGAATTCTTATATTTTCTGCTACCTCGGTGCACATTTGCTCATGGATTTTTATATGAGATAGAGCATGCATTGCTAACTTAGCTTTCTCATGAAGACAGAATGGAGCAAAGAAGCTAATCGGCCCATTCTTAAATTAAATAGAGTTTAAAAATAACAGGAGAGCAACGTTTTTGCTTTTTTGAGTTTGTGTAAAGAAATAATACTCCTAGTGAAGTATAATGCTCGCAAAAAAAATCTTTTACTTGTATACGTTGACGTGAATTGCTAAAAATAAATACAAAAGAAATATTGGGAAAGGAATCCAAATTTAAATTAAACTTATTCTCATTTTTTAAGAAATATTTAGTTTAATATTTTTGACAATAAGTTGGTTTAAAATCTACAATAACAAAGTTAGCGTTTTTAAAGCAGCTTACGAGGTCGCAAGCTTTCACACGTTTGTTTACATTTATTATGTCCTAAGTATTTAAAAAATTCCTAGCTTGCGACACCTTGAAAAATTTGCTTTTTAAAATTGCACGATGAGTAGTTTCTTATATTTTAGAATAACTTCCTAATTGGCTATTCTTTAACAAGAAAACCCGAGATACCTGAGGTACTTTTCATCTATTTCCGAAGAAAGATCGAAATTGATAACTCATTTCCCGAAAATATTAGCTAAAAGAGTGGTTAACAATATAAAAATGACCCCTGCGGGTAATTTTGTCTTCCAAATTTCTGCGATTCCCCATTTTTCAGGTATTGAAAGTCTTATTTCCTTTTTTTACCCATGAATTCTACAAATGTGCCATGCCACTAAAGATCTGAAAACATAAATTGCCAATACAATTAAGCGGCTTATTTGAAGTCAATCCCTTATGGAAACTGTCTGTATTGATGAGAGTCACATATCTACATCGATTTGGCCGGATTAGTTGCAGTGAAACGGTCAATAGAGTTAACACATCAGGGATTATAAAAACATGGGCAGTTCATACTCATTTCATAGTTCATTAGGCTTGTCAACGTCATGTCATGTTTTCCTAAATTGAAAACCCTCTCTTTCAAAGTTTACTAATCGTTTTATTACACCCAGTGCCGTCCCTCGGGTAGTGTGACAGGTGCCGCTTCACTGGGCCCCGCGCCTATGGGCCCGGGCTTGCCTCTTTCTGGCGGCGCGGGGAATCCCGACTACTACTTAGTACACATGTTTATTTCTTGAAATAATTATCCAGTTTGTGGATTTATTTTCTTCTTTCCGTGAAATATACTTTAAATATGCTACTATATCAATAAGGGAATGCGAAGTTAAGGGGGCCCCCGACTTTCGTTTGCGCAGGGCCCCTCAATCCCCAGGGACGGCCCTGAATTAACAACCATGCTTTGTGGTTAAGGGGTCCCCCGACTTTCTTTGCAGAGGGCCCCTTAATTCCCAGGGACGGCCCTGAATTTACACCCATGCTAATTGGATTCAGCCATATTTTTTGGCCTCTGCCCTTGAGGGATAGGGAATAGTATAATTTTTTGCGTAATGTTTATGAAAAAATAAAGATTTATAGAACTGTTATTATGCTCACTAAATTCATAATGGGCTTTATTAAGTTGACCACTATGCACTGAATTCGGATCAAGTAAGAAAGTATTGAACTTAGTAGCCAGTCTGTTTTTCAATAATGAGGCACAAATGTATTCAGTAATATAATTTTTCAGGGAAAATGTAATGTTTTAGTAAATTTACCACTCCAAATGTTCCTAATAGTTCTTCAACTAACATTGGTGGTTGTGAATCTTGAAGTTTAATGTGGTAAGAGCGACTAAAAGAATCTTTATAGAAAATATAAATGTGCCACAAAATTGTTTATTTCCTTCGAAAGTACTGATTACTTCCAGCTAAGCAAAACACTTTATTGGTTCATGCTACAGAATTATTATTATTACTATTATTTTCACTATCAGAAATGCTGGCAACAAAATTAAATGCGTGTCAGGAAGAGAGTAAATTATTCTCTGCTGTTTTGTGATTCATTGATTCACACTAAACATTGATTACATCTTTCAAAGTGAAAGGAAAGGATAAGAAAGGCAGACAAAGGTTAATCTATGGAATCAATGATAGTTGGTTTTGCAAGTGGAAGAGTACGTCAGCACTGAGGTGGATCTTTGTAGGAGTGCATAAAGATGAAAACGTTTTTGCGAGAGTTTGAGACCAATGGTGCACCAACGCTAATTGAGGACTTAAAGGATAAAATTGTTAATATCTAAAGCTGTACACTCAGATTCTTGGAGTTCCTACTACTTAAAGAAGTTGTAAGAGGCTATATTTGCCATTACACAATTACTAAAACTAGTTATAACTTCGAAGATTCTTCGAAGATCAGGAGGTCGTGGTAAAATGTAGAAAGAATTTGAATTTCTGAGAAAAAGGTGGAAGAAAGAACTTCACATACTGTTAGTCCGTTTTCTGCCCATATTTAATATTTGGTGATAGAACAATTTATGTGAAAGGTTATTGATGATTATCAATAGCAATGACCTGATGTGTGGTTTTGTGTTTCAAATGGAATTTGCAGTCTTAAAATTTCGTAAAAACTATCGAGCGAACACAGGAGACGAATTTCTCTCATATTATTTTTGGTTCATAGTTGCAATGCGGATATATAAAGTTATGCATTTTAAGTTGTTTTAGTCCTCCATAGCTATTTCTTCTTGCCACTGAACACTATATTCAACGCTTTCCCATTTTTTTCTCTCCTCTACCTGCTTTGTAGTTACCCTCACGCTGTCATGCAGAATTCGCTTGCTTAGACCTGGAAAGTTATACCGTTGGAGATCTCATCCTTGATATGTTCCAACATTAAGACCAAAGAGCTGACAGAAGTATTACTAGCTCTTCAGGGCAATTCGGATGTGGCTTCTTATGTTCCAGGAGTATGTACTATTGTACCGAAGTAACCTTTTTATTTTAAAGTAAGAAAGTAACTCAGTTTGTGGCTACGAATTCAAATTAATATTACTAAAATATTTGGTGGCAGATGACAAAAACTCTAAATAGGTCAAAAATGCTTTTCCCTATCCTGGTAAAAATAAACAACATTCTTTTGATAATCAAATACCAGATTATGTTGAACGTTAAATTCTTTACCCATCTTTTTACAAAGATGAAATTGTGAATTGTTTTCACCTCACTTGCACTTACCAAACATCTTAAAAAAAACTACTACAAATATTGGAACTGTAAACAAAACAAGGTGAGCAATACCAAAAGAGATACCTACATAGCTCCATGAATCACCCTAACCTTTACACATTACAAGCAAATGCGAAGACGTCTATTTTTTGTTTCTCAAATATAAACAACATGATTAGATTCAGAAGAGAGTTTAAGAAAAGTAAATATAATATTTCGTCTTGGGGGAAATTAGGGGTTTGCTTACTTTTCAACTTATATTTCTTTTCATCCTCCCAAATAATGCTATGGGACTAAGAAATGAGTCACTCAAAGTTTACACTAGAATAATTAATATTTAGATGTCATTAAGGAATCGACGTCAAGTTTAAGTAATTTGAAAAAAAATCTACTCCATGGGGTTACCTACGAAGATACATCTCATTATAATCAACCTTCACTCCAAAATTCACTAAAAATTGCAATAGTTTTCCAAAAATCTGGTATTGGTGCACCCATCTCTCATCGTGCCTTTCCGAGGGTAAGTGGGATGCGGTCCATATCAGCTAATTTCTCCTGCTGCCTTCACACTCCCCAACCTTTTTATGACCTCCCTAATCTATTTACCTACAAACAATAACAAATCCTCTCGAAATATTTGAATCACAGCTTAAACTTGAAATATTTACTCTGCCTGTTAAAAACTGTTGAAAATTTACTCATCAGATACATTATTAGTTATAACATATGAAAAGAAAGGCATATTAGCAAATAAAGAGACCATAAGGTCGATAAGGACATAAGTTAGCGAAGTCCGAGAGAAAACAAACGGAGAGAATGGCTTGTTTCTCTGAAAGAAAAACATCTGGAAATATTATGAATCCGATACCAATGTTATTGACTATGTACAAAGTAAATATCACCTTATATCTATTAACTTAGTACTGAGTAAGTAATTTACCACATAAGAATTGATGGGTGGCTAACAATATGGGTTTTTCGATCTATTCTTACAACTTAACTTGATCAGTTTATTGGTGTTTCAACTGGAAACCACTACACCCTCATGTATGTAACATTGGGTTCATGCAATATTCTTGCCCTTACGATCTAGCTGAATTCATTAGTATAAGTGTAATAGATAGAGCAGAATCATATAATATCCCGATTTTCCTTGAGCTATGATACCTCAGGCATAAGCGCTAGGAGCACTAAGATTGTACGTACCAGATAAGTGAACACTGAACACAGTAAATACGATATGAACGTAAATTATTCATATTAATTTGTACGTTGAACGTTATAAAAAAAGGACTTCGCCAATCAAGAATGATTCAATAGTAGTTTCCTTACGTAAACCGTAAAATTGCACCCACCCGATCACCAAAAGAATGTAGATCGCTGTAGAGTTATAGCTACTGAGTTTTAATGATCAGTTATCAACCCTATAATTTTAACCAACAATCTCAGTATGGGAACGTATGGAAAAAGCAAACTTGCGTGCAATTTAAAGCTTAAAGTATGCTTACCATGGCCATCTCAATGCCTTTGCTCGCTCCAGAACTTAGAAGGGTACATAAACTTTAGTATAATTTGTTGCATTGTTTTTCTTTTTTTTAGAGTATTCATTGGCAACAGTTCTGTGACATAGCTACAAAAGGTGCATAAAGTAGCGGTAATTTTAAAAAGAAAGCTATTAAAGAATTTTATTATTACGTCCATATTAATTATTTCAGTTGCAATCACGAGTAACGGCTATCAAACTCCTAATGTCTTACGTCGAGCTGCAGCATTTGCTGTCGCACATAAAGGTTGCAATGTGGACATTCATGGGTGCACACTTTCTTTTCGTGACCCATAAAAACGACTTGCCAAATAAAAAAAACCTTCAAAAAACGCCTGAAAAAGGTAGAGTCGCTGAAATATCGCATTTCTCTCCGTCGCATAGACTTATCGTCCATCTCATGCCAAAATTAATTGCGCCCGTGGCTTGAATGCGACATCCGCGAAAACGAATAATTCCGACGTGTATAAAAAGTCGACCAGCGTCCGCATTTTTTGGTTACCCTCTCTTCCTTCCGCGCCATTTCTCTCGCATTCTTTCACCGGACCAGGACCTCCCAGAGCCTCCCAACCCACCCGCCTACCCACAGCACCCTTTCCGTTTTATTTTCGCCCCCCTCCACCCCTTTTCCACACACATGGCCGCATTTTCGATCGCAGGCCTTGCGTGCACAACTTGGAATGTGATAGAAGAGCGCTCGTTAAATACAACGCTGTAATCGCCTTGGACAACGCCAAACTAACCGTAAAACTCTACGGGTGAGAGGTAAGCTGAACTGTAGCATTGAATTAAAATTTTATTTTTAATAATAAAGAGTTGAAATATGTGGCTTAAATATAAATTATATATTTTCATCATAAAAACTTAAGATATAGTTATATGGCTGATAGCATTTACCATAATGTTTAAATTCTTCATAATTGGCCATATACATTGATAATATTCCTTTTTTTACGTCTCAAGCATTTAAAATGATCTCATATTTTTATAAAATATTTACGGATGTCACCACCACGAAATTTGTCAAAAATCAAAATACTTTAACGGATGGGTTGGAAAGAATTTATCGCTAGTTTCCTGCCATTTATGACTCATCGTTATATCTCGCTTACCGTATTGTAGGTTCTCGGCGGTGTGAAAATACGCAAGGTGAAACATATATTTATATTTCATGAATATCACATTGATTGATAGGAAATAGTAAACACCTATCAAATACCCATCTAACGCGTTATGCGTCTACCTCCAATTTATCTAAATAAAATCGTGCATAGTATTTACATCCTGAAATTGCTTCTCAAACATAATGTGTAATCAAAATTGCATTAATTGCAGTGTTATTATACTCAGTAAAGTGTTTATGCCGAACCATACCGACTGCCAGCGATCTTTCGGGGTTTACACCGGGTAGTTAGGTCCATGGCGCCCAACGTTTCGATGCTCGACTCGAGCATCGAAACGTTGGGCGCCATGGACCTAACTACCCGGTGTACCCCCGAAAGATCGCTGGCATAAATCTTCGCCGGGAAAGCCTGAAATCCTTCATACCGAATGCTTTTCTCAGCTGTAAGATGTAGTCTATCGCAGAATTGCATTACTAGGTTCATGATAGTTACTTGGTGAAATCTTGATAGTGTAAATTATTAATTTAATCATTAAAAAGCTACACATTGCCTTATTTATTGGCATATGATTTTTGATGGGAATTCAAGAAATCTTGAATCCCTAAATGCTGGATGTTTTCAATCCTGATGCATATGCAATTGAGGATAAAGGAAAGTCATAAATATTGCATAAGCAAAAGGATACTTTGTTTGCATGCTAGGAATGTAATAAAATAAAATAAACCTTTACCCACCATGGAATTATTTTTCTCCTCTTTTTATTTCACTTTATTATGCTATGATCTCAAAAACCGTTTAATTAGCTCATTATGCAATGAACGATAGATCGTGAAAGTAGTGACTTCGAAGCAAAAACTGTATAATGTACGGATTGTTTCTACTATATCACCTCAAATACCTACTAAGTCATATAAATATTTCGCACTTTATTGCACTGCTTAGAGCTGACCCATCTTCTTAATTATTTGCGTTGATTCCTGCGGGGCGGTGATCCTAATATTGTCTGTTATGGTGGAGTCAGGGGCTATCCCGTCGTCCATATGTGCGCTTTAACGACACAGTGACCGTTCGCTATATCATGCCCAAAATCGACGGCGGTTATGGTTATGACTTGAGACCTCGCGGTGACCTGAACAATTTTCCTTTGGCAACAGTGATTCTAAAGCTTAAAATTTTCAATGAATTACTTCTATGCAGCAGTTGTATCTGTATCATTTCACCTAACTCAAATTGGAATGAGTTTTTGGCAATGATCCAATTATCTAGCCACTTCAGAGGGCTTACTTATATCATTGTTATTTTTCATTATTTTAAGATTTTATCTTTTAATGTTAAACATTTTAGTATGTTATAAAATAAGCTGTATATATACAATTTAGTAAACATAGATGCGGTTGCTATCTATTTTTTTCAGATATTTCTCCAATATAATTTGGGAATCTGTTTTTATATTAGTTCACATTATTTTAGGTCACTTTCAATTCTTTCATGCAACCTTACCGAATTTTTTTAATTATATTTACTTCTGCTCTTCCAAAATATACTCAAATTAGTTGTATGTTATCAATTTATTGGTATGTAGCTAGTATTGACAAGTATTCAAAGTTTAGTTTTTAATGGATTTCGTACATATTCGTATTCTTAAATAATTTTGATGCATGCATCGCTTTTTCTAAGATTCTAAGATGTATTTGAAAAATGAGTTAACCGTTTTTATTTTATTACCCTTTATAATTTACGCATTTTTATTTGAAAGAGACCAATGAAACCAATGAATTTCCCAACAATATGATAATGTTCTTTAAGGAAATGTCTTTTTGAACTTTGAAAACTTTATGGAGGAACATTAGTGTACTTAAGCATTGCAAAAACCTAATTTCCACTTCCTCTTAAGAGAGAGTTATTATGTTCAAGAGCGCCAGATGTAAAATTTCCATTTCATTCATATCAGCAATAGCTTAAAAATATGGGTGGTTATATTTAGGGGCATATTTAAATGGTTATATTTTAAAGACGGAGCTGAAATATTAATTGTTGATAAATTTTTAGTGTAACTATCATAATTTTCAAATAAACTATCAATTGGTGACTTTCTTAATATGACGTTGTGGATATATCTGTTGACAAGTGATGAGATGAAAATTGTACATTGGCTCGACTTCTTGCGGTTATGTATATGGATTAGTCTTGAACTCGTACCCCGCAGCTTCGTGGAGTCTGAGCCTGAGATCCATTCTCATGATTATTTTAAACCCTTGTGTGCAGGAAATAGACCAAAGGGGCCCATTTTCATGCTAGTCTGGACTGGGTGATGAAACTGCTGGGTTCCTGGGCGCTATTACCAACGCTCTGCCGCAAGCCTGCGCAACAATTCTGGGTGGCTGTACCTGCCTTCAAGGAACGCAATACGCCTCTCGTAATATCCGGGCTATATCTGTCTTGCCGACCATTTGAATCCTTTAACGATACGGTAACCGCTAGCTATATCAAAACCAATATTGACGGAGGTTATGGGGATACGAAGACGGTTATGACTTGAGATCTCGCAACGCGCTGAAACAATTTTCCTTGAGTAGCAGTGATTTCTGAAGTTACTATACGAGGAATAGTTTTAGGCTTAAATTTGTAGAAGCACTGCCTAAAATATATATGTACTCTTTCTATTGCATTTAATTTTTAGATTAGGAACTTTGGAGTTGATTCTCATTTTCAAGGTACAAATAAATGTTTAATCTACTTGCTGAAGCTTTGTGGTATTAAGAGGTGGATTTGGTGGAAATGGGGATAAAATGAGTAAGTGGTATAAGCAAAAATGGAATATTCCGATAAGAGTTTGGAACTTTTCTCAATTGGAGGAGGATTGCAAGAGAAAGGCATTATATGGCTAAAATATATTTGTCTTCTTACTAATTTTAAACAGTAACGTTATTTTTCCTTTATTAAGTATTATAAGCAGACAATATCAAGAGTAATGTATATTCTATGGCTTTACTAGTAGGTAATTCGACAATAACGAAACCAAAAAATATTGATAAACAAATGGAAGAGACAGAAAAGCCTGCGTCATTGAAAATATTTTATTTCCTTTTTCCATAGCTTATTTACAATATGCTCCTAAGAGGCAATGAAAATCCACCCGATACTAAAAAATAATTTCCTCCGCATAAATATCTGTGTTTCATAGCATTTATTATTACCTAGTCTAGTTCAACATGAAATGGCATCCCGCATGAAATTGTGCACTGTAGTATTCGATGATTAACAAAATAAGTAATGAGTAAGTTAACCTATGTATAAAAATAGTGGTAGTATTAAATATAAGCACATTAGCTGACTTACTACTCTCCTTGTTAAAGGCGAAGCTGTGGATAATGCACCTGACTGCTTTTTCGTCCCCGCTTAGTGACCTGGGGAGCGTGAGGGCTTTGACTTTAAACTGTTAAGAACATGTCATGCATTGTGTAAAATCACCCCATACCATTCACCATGAAATTACTTGCTCGGTACTTCGTAGTAGTAGTAATGGATTTAATGTGATTTTTCAACATAGTGGTCATTTTGCATTGCATATGGTTTGTTGTAAATTCAATTTAATTTTAATCTCTTGAGAATAAAGACCGTTATGTTTTATTTAAAGCAGGTTCATGTTAATCTCGTTACTATAATAGATGAATCAAACTGGTATCTCTCAGGAAATGTTAATTACTGCTCGGGCCTAAATTTCTGCGGACATCTTGCGTTTTACGGTAACTTTCATATTCAGTCAAGAGATGGCAGACTTTCACAAGGGAAAAAAGATGGTATGACAAGGCAGCGGGGAGGACTGTTTCCGTCTACAAAGAGAAAAGAGTGCGTCATGGCAGAATGTCCAATCTTAACTCGCGTGATAGCAACTTTATTTCTTCCATTTATCCTGTTTAAGGAGGCTCATAACCTTTCCACGTTATTTTTAGCGTCACGTATCTAGTTGATGATGATATTTTTGACTTGATTTTTGTTGTTGACTTGGCCATTAGGGGTACCAAAACACATAATCGTACCTCAAGGTCAAACGGAAAAACCTTTATTCAGAGGCTCTTTTTTATGAATGACCCATAGTTTCCTTATAATTAGGACAAAAACTTTGGTAAAAAAGAGAGAGGAAAGGTTTTTTGCAGTGTGACAATAGTTTAAAAAAAGTCATCAGTGCTCAACTCGAGCACTTTTTCCCGTCCACACACCCTGTCCTCTCGGTAGCCCATTAAACCCTCATCGAAGGAAGGACTGTTGGTTGGTTGGGCCAATGACCATGGGCAGCCCCCCCCCCGTCTGGAAGCTCCCTCTCTCCACCCTTCCTCACATTTTCGCTCCCTTTCTCTCACACTCCTTTTTCATATCTCTTGCCCGAGCCGCCGTAATCGCTTTCATCGTTCATTCATGCTCCTGCGGGGATTTATTCCCCTTTTTTTTTAATCAAACCACCTCGACTCTCATCCGGTCGATGGAGCGGAAGGCAAGCCAAGAAGTTAGAAACGGGCTGTGTGTGTGTTTGCATGGGGGGGTGAGGGTCTTTAGAAGGGTGGGAGGGGGGTTAAGGGGCAGTCTGGGGAGGCAGGGGTAGTTGGAGTGGATTGAACATAGGAGGGGATGGAGAAAGGGTGAGTAAAGAGGAAAGAGGTGACCGGGAGGGTGGTTTGGTCTTTTCCGCGTATCTTATCCGGTCTCACCCTCCTCCATTCGCTTATGTGCTGGCCGTTGGGTTTAAGAAGAGAGAGAGAGAGAAAGAGAGGGAATGTGGAGGGAACTTGCATAAAAAGGAAGGAATTTGATGCCAGGAGAGGGAAATGTGAACACGATTTTTTTCTTCTGGGATTTGGAATGGAATAGAGGGGAAATAAATAAAATGGAATGCAGTGTGAGAAGATGATTGATAAAAGTTGAATGGTGAGAAATGAGAAGGGAAAGGTTAGCGCTTTTGAAAGGAGTTGCTGGAGGAAGAAGCAAGATTTCTGGGATGAACAGCGGAAATGAGGTGTGGCGAGCGGAGGTTTTTTGATAAACAGCATTGATTCTGCAGCGGATCGGTGGAAAACGATTATAGGTTTTTTGCTGAATCTCCAAGAAAACCTCCTTTGGACTCACGACGGTGCTTATTAATGGCAGATTCCTCGAATATTTCCATAAAAAATGTCTATTAAACATGTCATAAAAAATGCCTTATACAAACACTATATTTCTTATAAGCCTTGAAAATTATTTTGGTTTTAAAAATTAATGTGTGTAAATTCCTTGCAATTAAAGAGTACCATCGTCAGCTGGCCACACACCAAAATAGTTTTGTTGCAGCTTTCTGCCCTATTCATTTTCCGTTGCTCAACAAGTAGAAGACAACTCTGAATACAAGACATACTGTTTAAACGGAGTTAACCTTTTATTTGCCCTATTTTCGTGATTTCCCTTTTAGACATATTTTATACTTTGGATTATATATTCGTGGTCTTTTGTGGCAATTATTTCTATTACTTGATTCTTCCAATTATAATTTTAATGGGACTGCTATGTCTCTGAATGCGTCCAGTAAATTTAATTTTTCCACTTCGCAGTCTTTTCATAAAGCATCATACCAATTCTTCATTGGGGATTCTCTCATTCCGTTTCAATTCCATTATTCTTCTATTAACACCACGTTCCCATTACATCCACTTCACTCTTGTCTTCTTCTGATGTCCAAGTTCCATAGAGCCCATTCAAAAATTAATGCTCGTTTATTATCATTTAACCTATAGTTTCTTATTTATTTTGTGCTATTGCTTAGTGTTAGTTTTATTTGTGACACTGAAATATACATGCCATATTGTATAGGATGATATTTTCTGTATCTGTAAAGATGACGTGGTGAAGAAGTAAGAAAGAAAATAATTTGTGTGTCTAATGTAGTAATTGTAAAATTTTCATTATACTCCTCTAAGCTAAATTCTTCCCGCAAATGATAAAATCTATCGAGATAGATTGGCAGTAAAGCGTAAAGAGGATATAGGATAGAATAACACAAGACTGGCTGAAAGAGGCAAAGGAGGGAGGCAATGATGAGAGGAGAATAGGGGTGGGATTCAAGGGAAAGAATTGAATGGATATGGGTGAGGGATTATGTTGTAAAAGGGATTCGGAGGCGGAAAGATTGAAGGTGATAGGCATTTCTGAGGCTTTGATTTGAATCTGATGGAAAGAGAGAGAGATGAGGGTAATGAGAGAAGACGATGGCAAGGGGTGTGAGAAAGCGGAGGTAGAAGGAGAGAAAGGGGGTATTCAAGAGGAATCGGAAAGCGGGTGGATCAGTGAAATGATGTTGGGCGATATTGGCAGCCGAAATGAAGCTGAAGATCAAAACGAGGCCAGAAAGCGACGGGGATGGGTTCGGGTTCCTATTAGAATCGTCGAGAAGGATTTATATTGGTCTTGATAAGAAATACCGTGGAGTAAACTCATTTTCTATGCCAGCCAACCATTAAGCTGTCATATGCTGTCTTCGTAATAATCGTCGAACATGTGTAATAACGTTTGCCAGTAAATCTATTAAGGAATTTTTTTGATTTGTACTACAAGCATTCACCTCTTTTGTGAAAAATTAAAATTACGTTAAAATAAGTGTTACAGTAAGTGTAAGATAAACTTTTCCTCATTATTGCTATTCATTTTTAACTATTGGGCAAGGGGTATAATTTATTAAAAATATTTTTGTATGCAATGGCATCTTCTGCAAGTTCCAATTCCAAAAATTTGATTTCGCATTGCCCTACGATATTTAGAAACCTTGAATGGGTAATCATCATTACTATGCTACGAGAACTGATTTAATATCTTGTATATATGTTGATTCTACTCAGAAATCCTTTGCATAGACACATGTTTCCCGCATATAATAATGCAGGTACATTATTTCCTTGAGATTTTGGTCAAATTATTGTTTGAAAAACGTAGCACTGTGTAATGGATTGTTGAAAATAATCAAACTACATCACTTGAACAGCCAACTTGACCAATGGCACGATGTGTGCTCTGAGTTTAGGAAGTGCATGAGATATTAACACTCAATCTACCAGTTTTATTGCAATTCAGCTGTAAAAAGTGGAATAACTCGTTATTTATGTTGCAAGTCCCACACTCACGGCTGAAAAACATTAAACAGAAAAGAGTGAATTTGAAGGCACAGCATTCATGGAAATGTAAATAAAACGTCAAGGTTGTGAAAAAATATGTTGTTTTTAGTGGTTTGCTAAATCATGAAAACAATTTTAAGCTTTATTTATATTTTTAATGCTTTCTTTAGCTAACAACTCTTTTTTCCAAAATTTATTAGCGGCGTACAAGTACTAACAATGATAAAGAGCGGTCAATTAAAAAATAAATCTGTGCATGCACGTTAGGTGTCTGGCTGGATAAGCTTAGGAGGGATGAAAGGCTCATAACTGTAGGAAACAGATGAGGGAAACAGGTAAGCGGTATAAAGTTTTAACATTGCTAGTGGTAAGCAAGGTGGTTTAGTAGCAATAGCTTGCATATTACAGACAAACGATCGCAGAAAGAAAAGACCGGGTTAGGTCGTCGCTGAAATAGAACACAGCTCATGGTTTGAAGATAATAAAAATGTTTACCATTGCGGTAAGAGCACCGAAATGTTAATGAAATGGCGCTGCAAAACGTTCAGTGAATGCTGAAAAAAATAATTGAACTGGTTTCTTGAAGTTAAATTTTGGCGAATATAAACAAAGAAAGTGAATACAATCCATAATTGGAAACTGAGTTATCTGGAAGCTACAATCAATGAAAAGAAATCACGATAGCCATATGAAAATTAAATGTCATTAAATGACCTTTGAGTGGCACAGTAGACATAAATTTACGGAAATAAGTTGAAATGATGCCATATACCTTTTGGTTGCAAGTAAAAGGGAAACTTTGGATAGAGGATTTTAAGTAGAAAGTCCGCCACGAGTGACTAGTTAATCAAACTGGTAGAAAGTTTTGCGTGGACTAAAGCACTTTACACAATGAGACGGCGGAGGAGATTAACGAGTGGCCGGAGGAGAAGGTAACCGGGTAAGTGCTTGAGGCATATTTACCGTGGAAGTAGGGACGGCTCGAGCGTGCGTCGACTCTATGAACTGGGGAAATAAGACGGGGAGCGGTCTGCGGTGGCGCCACGGTCCGTAAGTTACAAGAATGAATGACGGGGGCGTGAGAGAGGGTATGGAATCTGGGAGAATGGCTTGTGATGCAGAATATGGACTCTCAGATAGAGTTGGGCGCCTCCAGTCTCTCCGTCACACAGTGCGGTGAAATCGAAAAATACTGGTCAAAATAAAAAAGTGCTTTTTTCAGAAGATGAAACTTCCCATAGTCATTCCCCATTTATTAGTGCATCAGGTGTCTCATGTCATTTTCTTCCGTTCTAACACATTCATATGATACACGAGGGCTCAAATTGTGACACATTTTGCAAACAAAACTCCCACCTTCAATTTTCAACGTCACTTAACTTACCGAAGTCAAGCTCATACAGAACCTGTTGTTAAACAAGATGGTTGAAGCGTTTACTTGGTGGAATATCGATATGATAGAATGATTAAAACTGTAATTTTCCACACTTTTTTATTGATGGTACAAGCCTGACCGGTTTCAATGTTCACACATCATCATCAGAGGCTAAAATTACGAAGTACAGAGGTGGTGGCTGGAATATATACTGGGTTCCCGGGGAAGGAAGTAAGGAGGAGGAGGTTGGGATTGGGGGGGGGTAGATATTAGTAACGAGACGGGGGTTAACGGGGCAAGGTTACGGGAAATTAAAAAAAACCAACAGCGTCAAGAGTTAAAAGGGGGTGAGAGAAGCACGGTAAAAAGGGGGACAATTTGTCCGGAATAAAATCATTTAAGACTCTATGACTAGATTTTTTAAAGGCTAAAACAATTTCAAAGTTTTATAAAAAAAATCCAATTTGACACCTTTGTCACAAAAATATAAATTATTGGGGTTAACATTAGAAGTGTGAGTGTGATCAAACAGATGCTTAGCAAACTCAGAGCTGTTGTCATTTAAATTTGCGGTCAGTTTGACCGACGTAAAAACAGTTTCATCCGGGAGAATCACACTTCAGGGAGTACACACCACTTCTTTCCAAATGGTCATATGGATCTTTGGAGTTAAAAAGGAGTTTACCGATGGTCACAGGATTATAAAAACATAATTTAAAATTGTCCTCAGGCAGCAATCGGCTAAGTTTGTAACTTAGTGGGTTGGTGAAAGGTAGCTTACACCATCTCCTAGGTTTGTTCGGGGGAATGGGGGTGAGGAGAGTGGAACTTGATCTGACCTTTTTTCGTAAATGACGCGCTAACAGCTTTTCAATTAGATCCTCTTTGTAGCCATTCCGTGAGGCGATACGTTTAATGACATTGAATTCATTTGAAAACTCACGGTCACTTAGGGGGATGTTGGTGAGACGGTGTATGAGAGAATGGATAGCCGCGAGTTTATGGCGATGGTGGTGGTTAGAGTCACTGGGGATGATAACATCGCTGAAGGACTGTTTACGGAAAATTGAAAATGAGTGATTATTCTCCGAAATGGAGATGGTGAGGTCTAAAAAATTGATTTTATTACCACCTTTTTCCACAGAAAAGAAAATTGAGGGATGGAGGGAGTTTAGCAACACAAGGAACTTATCTAATTGGCGCTCTGTCCCAGTCCAGAGGCAAATAACATCACCCACGTACCTAAAATAATAAAATATGTGCTTTAATAGTGGGCTATTTGTGGAAAATAATTTTTTCTCTAAGTTATCCATGAAAATATCAGCCAGAATAGGTGATAATGGGGAGCCCAAAGACAAGAATATCCGAACATTTAAAATGTTTTTTAAATAATGACAACAGCTCTGTGTTTGCTAGGCATCTGTTTGACCACAAATACACTTCTAATTTTTGTTATCTTATAAATTTTGTTTGACCAAATGTTATCATCCCCAGTGACTCTAACCACCGCCATCGCCATAAACTCGCGGCATTGCATTCTCTCCTACACCGTCTCACCAACATCCCCCAAGTGACCGTGATTTTGCAAATGAACTCAATGCCATTTTACACCAATTATGAATACTGCAACGGAATGGGAGAAATTGAAAATATGCTTCTCGAGGAAAATGAACTTGCATCAAGTTAAAATGTTAAAAATATATAATGTTAAAGCCATAGCTTACGTAGATTACATTTTCACAAAAAAATAAATATTTGATTAATTTTTTATTGCAAAATTAGTTTGAAAATGGCAATGTTCTAGTCAATTTCATTTTGCTATACTTTTATCGCACTACTGGGATCAGGATTCAACATAAATGTAGGACAGAGGCAGAGACCATGATAATTTATTATTTAAATTTTAATATTAAAAAAATATTTTTCAATAATATTATTTTCAAAAACTTGAATAAATATTTTGATTAATAATATTGATAAAAAGTGTCACTCATCCTCTGATGACTCGTCATCACTCTCACCTCACATTCGTCATTCCCTTAGTCAATTAGTTTTTTCACTTCTGGATGTAAATCTCCTTCGATTTACTATTTTGAAATAAAATTGAAGATATCAAGGGATCAGAGGTGAACAGCAATCTCCGAAATATATATTTATTAGTCGCCTCTCTTGATATCCTTCGCGTATTGTGATGCCGGAATTTACTTAATCCTTGATGTCAAGGCATCTTCTGGAAGCTTCCCGAAGAAGAATTGCTTTCTTGGATATATCTGCACCATGAATCAGAAGCTTGTGCTCCGGTGGTGGCATATAATACCAAGGGTATTGCTTCACGTATAATTTCACTGTTGCTAGACAGTATTTTCTGAACTCACTGAGATTGAGTGCTCGACTGCTTGAAATTACCTTCAAATTATTTTAAAACCTTACAATTAGTTGTTCATGAAGCCCTGAAAAATATTAAATTAATTATATATCTCACTAAACTTTAGCAGCGATGTTTTCTTTAATTTGAAATAGTTGTCAGTTTCTCTTACCGGTAATATTTTCTAATAATTTAGGGTCCGAAAAACAGTGTCTGTGTTACCATCGTTTGTGGTGCCATATCCTGGTTTTGGTACATCTATTATCAAGCCAATTTTCTATTAGCGATTTACTATTATTAACTCAGAAGCAGCTCTCCCTTCGCTGCGCCTTGTTCCATTTCCGAAACTATCAAGTGAAAAAGCATGTTTGTAGGCACTTTGTCAAAATACTTTTCGCATCGGTATCTCCATTCAATTGAAATTTTTTAATAAAAAAATCTATCACATTTTTCCTCACGTGCCGTAATATTTTTTCTCTACATTTTTTGATGAAACTGCTACCCTGTCACTTCTCTACTCTCCATGGTTTCTCACAAATTTAGTATAAAACACTACAAAACGAAAAAAAAATATTAGGTTATCACTTCCAACGACAGACTTACTGTCATCATTCTTACATGGGTAGCAAAAAACAAATTACTGACTCCAACTCGGTATCCATTTTAAAATTTAAAATTTTGCTTACCAAACTGCTTCTCGTATGTTTGGAAAGCAAAATTTTCCTCAATGGATGCGACGAACACATAGTGAAGGCACGACGAAACGGAGACAGGTGCAAGGAGACTTTGGTTTCCAGATACAAGTAGATAACTATATCCTCATTTGAAACGGTTCCAACGTTGAACAGATCAACCAAGTGTTGCACAGCACAGTCACTTACAAGGGATGTTCACTAGACGCTCTCTAGGACAACTGATGCATGTGGTACGCGAAAACAACCAGAAAACCCCTAAGGAAACTAACTAAGCATTCCGTTTGGCGGAATAAGTGGCGGCAAGAGTCTGCAAAAAGAGGCAAAAAGGTGTAATAAGCATAACATGAGATAGCTACCAATGGATTCGGGGAAGTAGAAAAGAGCCATTATTGGCAAGGTTGTAAAACCAGCATTGTGGGGCCAGAAAGCACGGAGGGACGCAAGTCCGCAACCAGCTGGCGCAGGCGCATGCCGCTGCACGTGCACGACCACGAGCCTTCCCCTAAATCCCTCGACCATAGCTTGCTCAACATGCCTGAGGGAAATCCAAAATTCATGAAAAATCCTTTCAAAGTTATTTTAGCCCATAACTCTGCTGAGAAACGTCCCAATGACCTCCTCATCGTAGAATCGCCAGTCGCCAACGTAGCGAGAAGTTGCCATTTGCGACAAGATTTACATTGAACTTAGCCATTTAAGTAGAATGTGAAAAAATCAATGCATGAAAAGATATTCATAAAATATCTATTCAAATTACCAATTTCATTAAACTGACATTCCATCGTCCTTATGCTCGGAAATTGTATACTTGCTTCGCTTAGTGTGGCCGCCACTGTGGCTCGAGTGGCCGGTGTGGTTTTAAATAAAAATGGTTGTTAAAATTAGAATCGCAAGTTATCGCAAAAATTTCCTTCTGAATATTGTTCTATATGGTTTTTTCTACCACACAGTGCAAATAACTCCGTGTGGCCTGATGTCGGTAAAAACGATAATTAATGTTAAACATAAAATTTAATGAAAAACCAGCAAATTTTTGAAAAATTATAAAAATATTAAAATACAAATAAAACGGAACAAACTTTATCTTCGTTCATGCAAAAAATATAAATTTTGGGGATCAAAATACTTTAAAACCAACACTATAAATAACGACTCTTTGATAAAGCTTTACATCTAGCTATTTTTCACGGAAAAATATAGGTCGCCAAAATCACCCTGACATGCTCTACTTTGACCAGCTGTATAAATTTTCATGGTGTATTCAATGCTCTGTAAAGTATCCTATCTATAAGATCATATGCTTAATAATATAAATCAACTGTTTTTGGTTGGTTTGCGCGAACATCATTTTTCGACTTTTGGCCAGCTTTTTTGGATTTTGGCCCACTGTGGGTCGTTGGTGCTTGGTATGAGCCAATTGTAGTGGTCCCACGTCAGCACCACAATCAGCGCGATTATTTTTTTCACCCGAGTCTGCTGCTCTATCGAAAAATTGGCTGGAAATCTTCAGCAGGAGAATGTCTTGGGCTTCCCGTCCCGATGCATCCTTTCTATTCAAAGTGTAACGTGCGCAATGTGCATTGCACATGGTAGGATGCATTGGAGTGCAGAATTCTTCACCACCTGGATCTCCGAAGGGTTGATTTCGGCACTACAGACCATACAGGGGCCGCATATTCAATGTATGGAGCCACCGCTTCGTCTCTATACTGAGTAGGGGTGGGCGTAAAACTGGATGAATCCGGTTTAGTGCGGCCCGCATTTGGACACGATCTCGGGCACTTTCATTTGGGAGGATTCACTTGAAATACAAGATGTTATTTTGTGCATCGTATCCGAAGGAAGCATTCGTCACGCCACTAAGACAAATGATTGCCCTTTAGCATGAATAATCCTCAATTTACTCATGATATGATAATTTTATTTTCTATTCAGGTACTTTTCACGTACACTGTTTAAATATTGACATCGGGAAGAGTTTTTACCTGTAGTGGATCATGAAGTTGACGCACCGCTGTAATCGACGAAGAGCATCGCAGTTAGAGACTAAAGACTATACCTAACAGAAAAATGCCAAACTCCGACGGACTCCGCCGCACATGGGAAAAATAAATTTATTTTTCGGGAGCACAATTAGTCACAGCTAATAATTTTCCTAATGACTTTCTAGAGAACTTGGAGAGTCTCATATGTGAATATTTCCGTGTCTATTAATGTCTTATAAAATGTTTTCCTTACGTAACTACGAAACATCGACAGAAACATTGTCGGCCGTATTGTTTTATGACAAGTATAAATAGCAATAAAAACTTAACGCCAAGAAAATTTAAAAATATTTTTTTATTGGCCAGTACTATTTTTTATTCCACAACTTAACACTAACAGGTTCTATATGAGCTTCACTTCGGCAATTTTCAGAGAAAATTTTACTGAAGGCGGATGTTTTTTTTGCAAAATTTGTCAATCGTTCAAGCCCTCGTTTGTTATTAATGCGTCAAACTGAAACAAGCGATATATATCACCCCATGAAACAACCAATGGAGAATTATGTGCGGGTTTTCCGTTTATAAATAGAAAAAAGTATTTTATGAATTTTTGTCAGCTTTTTTCTATTTCAGCCTGCAGTACATCGGCGCGAAATCGGCTATGGTGCTCGGATTTGTATCCCTATGCGTTGCTCACCTGTCATGAATAAGCGCTTTATGGCTTGCAATAGAGCAAGCCTCGGTTTAAATGGCTAGAGTGGCTAAGATTTTTCAGTGAAGTAGCAATCCGTATTTCTTTGCTATGTGTGAGGGAGGTACTTCATGACTCTGTTATTAAGTACAATAATATGAAGTGCATCATAGGACATATTGGAATTATTCCCTTAGGGCAGGCACTTGTGATGACAGGTTTTTGTCCACCCATTCACCATTAATCACATGACCCTTCCATTTCTGACCTAAACACCCTCTTTCTATTGGCGCAATTGGTATAATTTTTAATCCGCCTCCTCTAAGAACCAACCAAAGTGGTGTCCATAACTTTGCACAATATCTGAGAAACAGCCTTTTGAAAACGCTCTCCTCATCGATCGTTCTTCTTAATATGTATACCTTAAAATTGAAACATGTAACACTGATAAAAATGTTACAAAAAACGTTTAAACGAATAGTTTCAGGCTTGGCTTTGTGGAAATCTTTCATTGTTAAAGAAAAGAAGAATTTCCAGTTACAAAAACGTTATTTGATACATAATTTCAACGTTAAATCGCTCAACTTGGAGATAGCTCATGGTGCACGAATTAAAAGAAACTGTGGATATCTAAGGTACACAATTGGTGAAAGTTTTTTTTTCCCGTTTTGTATCTATAAAATAAGGTTCCCGTGAAACATAAATGTTTTGTCAACAATGTATCTTTGTAACGCACGAAAATCCTTTGTATTCTCACAGTATTAGAAGTATGGGTAAGACATATCCGCACCACTTTATCCCAGTTGTCATATTGCAAAAGGTGTGGTTTTTGTCTTAATTTTAAATAATCTGCATATTTAAGGAATCTTTCAATACGCCGTATGAATCGCTAACGTCGGAGTGAGAAAGGGTCATAGTGCTTCTGAATAAATGCCATTGGTAACTACCTCTCTACTCTTGCGAGATTGAAAGAAAAAGAGTAATAATGAGTATTTTGCAAAGTCAGAGAAGCAAACGACGATGGCATTAATCGAATAATATGCCCCCTGCAGCCACCAAAGAATTTTCAACGGGGACAATATCCCGGTTTTCTGCAAATTCGAGGAAGAAAAGAGACTGTAAAACATCCTAATGCCTTTTCGAGTCGATGCGAAAGAAGAAAAGAGCCCCAAGCTGAAAAGAGAAAAGGGGAGGAATTGGTCCGCGAGAGGAACAGTGGTATTCACCGCGGTTGGAGGAGGGACGTTGGGAGGGGATTTTGTAAGCGGGAAAAGGTACATGGGGACGAGACGATGGGCGACGAAGAGGAATGAGTCTGAAGCTATGGTGCTAGGTGGGTAACAAAAAAACGGAGACGACTATTCCGAATAGAGAATCTGGGTCGTAAACAGGGAAGAGGATGCGGAAGTTGCGGGAGGAGCAGGGGCGGGAATGTGGCTAGCGTTTCTTTTTTCGGAGTTGTTGGGGAAACCTGGGAGGGATGTGGAGGGTGTTTTGTTTCGTGTGGAAAGAGGGAAGGGGTGGTGGATTTGGAGAAGGCCGAAGGCGGGGGGAGGAGGTAAGGTGATGACCATGAAGGAGTGGGTATACGTATTGTTGTGAGGATTACGGAGACCGGGGGCTAGGGAAGAACTGTGGGATAGCATGTGTAGAAGTGAAAGGGGTGGATTCAGATGTATGTGAATGCAATGAAAGGGCATGGGAATGGCGGGTAAAAGAATTGAGGGGACAGTGCGGGGTTTGGAAGCTCAAAGGGGGATTTTGCGGGCACTTTTCTCCCTCCTGCCCGCGTTCTAAGCTCTGTTCCGAGATCTAGAATGACTCCCATTCATTGTTATGGTGCACGGTCGCCACAAACACTCGGAGAAGAACACGAAGCTTCCGTCTGCATACCCTTCCCCTCTAACCCCTTCGCCAATTCCGAGTCTCACCCATCCGCACGGTCCCTCTTCCTCATTGCCCACCCCTCTTCTTCTCTTTCCTCAACGATTTCCTACCATCTTTCTCTCTCCTTCGTCTTCCTTTCCTCTTTCGCCTTATCACTTTTCGTCGCCACACAATGTCCATACGCTTATGCAAACATACCTCCGGCGGGGAATGGGGAAAACATTCTAGAATTGTTTGGGCTGCTTCCCTGCCGTCAGCCCATTCCTTTCTCAACGTCGCTTGCTTTCTCTCGCGGTGGCGCGTCGGAGTCGTTTCTTGTTTTTATGTTTCTGCTCTCACGGTCGTCTGAGAAAGGGTCAGGCCTTCCCAAAGATTTGTCTCGTCTCGGATTGTTACTGGTCTTTGAGGAAAGAGGAGAAATAGGTGATTACACCGGTGTGAACGTCTCTTGCGGTATTCCTAAGGGACGTGGTAGGACTCCTTCGAAGCGGATTATATGAGATTTGGTGAAAGCGGCTGTTTCTGGTTCTCACACTTCAGCGGACATTCACCTATACATTCGTTTACACTCCTCTTACGCCTATGGTTCTAGGAAGAGAAATAAATGTAATAATTGGAGTGATTGTTGAAGACACTTAGACGCTATGATATTTGTTTTTGAACTCAGTGTATATGTAGAAATATTTCTCGTAGAAAAACATAGATGGAGCCTGTAGACGTTTCATGCAACAACTATGTATGTGCTGAGGAAAAACAATTGTCATATATGCTCTCAATCAAGTGTGACTGACTGAAGTGATCAAGTGTGATCTAAACAGAACTAATTGAAAAACTTGAATATTTCACTTTTTATATTAAAAATTCATCATATCTAGTAAATAAAAATCTTCGCCTTGCTTAAGGTTCAAATTGCTGCCATTCTAGCCAATAGGATGATTGAATCAAAAACTATATACTCTGCAGGAAAGCAATATTATCATGCTATATCCTCTAACTAAAGCCATGGTTTCATACTTAGGCAAAAAATGTCCTGGTCCAAGGCAAGGTAAACCTTATCTGAAGTCTAAGAATTTATATCATACTTTCCATGGAGCGTTTCTATTCGTTTTCATTATAAATGTTCATCACTCATCATCTGCAAAAATTATGGTCCTTAATATTGACAAATATTTTTATATGCGTAGCTTGGGAATTGCTGTATGCGTGTTTAAACAATCACCAATGGAGTATATTCAGTCTCCAGAAATTACCAGCTCGGTATCACGTTGAATTACCTCAGTATGGTGAGTCGAAAAACAACAATTTTGGAATTTCGCTGCACACACCTGGGTATAGTTGTAAAATGAGCTCAAACTAATGCTGTAAAAATTTCAGGTCGATCAAAAAATATTTAGGGGTCTCCGTAATATTATGATTTCTGGAAATTAGGAGTGAAACGGTAAATTTTTGACGGAATCAAACTGATGGGTATACGCACCATCGTTGCCGATCAGGATGCGCACCTGATCGAGTAGAGTTGGTCCAGAGGCGGTCACTGATCGTATTATTTCAAATATATGGCGTTTATGGGCAGTTTTGTGCTTTGTTCCCCCTTCCACGCTTTCCGCTCGTGCAACGCGGTCTCCTTCCGCCGCAGTTCACGCAACGTTCGCTCGCTGTCTTCTTCTCATGCAAAAAAACTGCTAGCCCACTAAGCAAAGTGAACAAATTTGCCGTGATACGGAACCAGAGGGAAGCGAGCGAGCGTTGCGTGAACTGCGGCGGAAGGAGACCGCGCTGTACGAGCGGGTAGCGTGGAAGGGGAAAGGAAGCCCAAAACTGCCCACAAACGCCTTATATGTGAAATAATACGATCAGTGACTGCCTGTGGGCCGACTCTACTCGATGAGGTGCGCATCCCGACCGGCAACGATGGTGTGCATGCCCGTCAGTTTGATTCCGTCAAATATTTTGCGTTCTTCTCCAAATTTCCAGAAATCATAATATTACGGAGACCTCTAAATATGTTTTGATCGATCTGAAATTTTTACAGCATTAGTTTGAGCCCATTTCACAACTATACCCAGGTGTGCGCAGCGAAATTCCAAAATTTTTGTTTTTCGACTCACCCTATTACCTCAGTCCTCCAACATGAATATTATCAATACTGCAGCCATGAGTGACCCTCTTTAAGCAGGGAGTATCCCTAAAACTGCACATGTCCTAGCGGTTGAAATAAATTATTTGCGGATTTCAACTACTTTTTATTGTAGCAGATCTGCAGTTAATTATGATGTGCTCTTATTAAAGCCTGTTCTCTTCAAGTGTCTAAATATTGGATATGGAATTCGTACCGGTTTGGCTCCAGCATATTGTGTACCGAATATCATGCGCTGCATTTCCACGGGTGGAAACGTGTGTGGAGAAGAGGATAGGGCATTGGCGGTGCCACGGCTGTTGAGTAGTGAGAAGAAAACTGTTATCGTTTCAGTCCGAGGGCTTCTAAATTTAAAAAAACTCCTTACCAAGAATAGTTCGAGCCTATCCGACCAGTACGTTTGGGGTTCGATGCATTGATCTAACAACTCATAAACCGGGTGGTACGCTGCAAAGCGTCAAATTAACCCTAATGCATACTAAAGTGCATAGTCGGTTGTGATTCTCAAGCAGTACCAATATACTGACCGCCATATGCGACATTTAGAAGCTTGTTTCTCATAGATTTCAGTGGGAAGAAAAAAAATCTATCTCTATCAAAATGACAGCATGAGTTCTAATACAGAGAAATCAATGAGTTTTTTGTGGTCTATGATTATTCATTTGTTTGTATAGAAACTGGATCACTTTAAGATGGTACCTGACTCCAATAACCCCTTTTCCGGGTGTTCGTTTCTCATTTCTCTCTCATTTCAAGGTTGCCTTTAAAAATCAGTTCTCCTGAAGACATTGTATAAAGATGAACTATATTTAATGAACATCCGATGAAGATGAAGAGCGCAATGCAGCTAAGAAATAATATTATGAAAATATCATTAAATTCGTATTTTGTTTTTGTTTGTTTATTTCAACAGAGCAGAGCCAAAATTTTAAGATTTATGGAGATTTTGCGCTTTGTGCCTGAACGTCTCTCGTAGTTTTCGATATTCCGCGGTACTCCAAAAACATATTTGGTATATCGGAGCGCTCTAAATTTATCAGAGAAAAATGCACGGGTTCCTTAAAATTCCTACGAATAAAACCATTCGCCTTCACTGGGATTTTCATGGAATTCATCTGACTCGTACTTTGCATTATGCTCGGGAGTAGTTTTTGATCCCCCCGCGATCATTTCACTTCTCCCCCATTCATTCCTTTTCCATTCATCTTTCGTACTGGTCAAAGTTGTCCTCGCTGATAGGAGAATGAAGTTGAGGACTGTAACCGGGTATCAGTCGGATTGATTGGTACGGATATGTTTGATGGTGATAAAGTAATACTGTAACTTCACTTGGACAGATTTGATGTTTTCAAGGCGAATTAAGAATGTAAAATCATCTCGATCTCCCTACCGGCTAATGCACACCTTATATACCGATGTTTCGAAAATAGTCGTTCTTTTTGCCCGCCCAATAGCCCTGATAATGAGAATAAAGTCTCTTATCGAAACGTCAGCAGATATGGAGAACATCATCCGGTGGGAATCCCGGGAATAATTTACAACTTATGTATATTGTTTTTAGGATATCATTAAGTTCTACTTCATCACTGTGAATTTCTCACAATTGTGTGACCACTAGCGGGTGACTCCGTTAAAGTTACTGCGCGGCCAGTTCCGCAGTTCTTTGAATTTGAGTACCTAAGCCTTGTACGTTTCTTTTTGCTATGTTAAATATATCCGTTATTCCAGTATACATGTCCTTTCTCTTGCCTAGTCGTCGTCTATGGGATCCAAAACTGTTCCGAGGCTCTATGTGAAGCGTATGAGTTATAAATGTTTTTATTTGTACAGGTTACCTGTCTGTCGCATAACCCCCAACGGCTCACATAGGGTCTACTACGAGGGTCACAGAAGGCTTTCTTAGTCTTCCCCCTACCCTTCTACGTAAGAGAAGTGTCGGAAGACCAAGGATGATATGGTTAAGTAAAGCCGGAACATGCTTAAAGCCTAAACCTGGAAGGAAGAAGAAGAAGATGTTGTTTTTATTGGAAATTTGAACTCATAATTAGTCAGAGCAAAGATATTCGAAAAATATGAATGGATATTTGAGGAATTACACTCGAACAGCCATATACTATTCCCTTCCCTTATATTACTCACGTAGAGGCCCTTTGCGAAATTATTCGAGAAATTCAAAGCATTTTAATTTAGGCGGTGTAGATGCTGTATTGATATACACGAATGTGCGAAATTTGAAATGAAAAAATCTTTCATCTGGACTTTACCTGAACCCAGGAGAATGAATTTTTCGTTATGAATCACGCACGTTTATGAAAATGTCTGAGTGGCGAGTCTCCTCTGTGGTCACATCCCTCCTTTTCCCCTGTGTCTATGCGTCTGGGGCCGAATCTGTCCCAGCCTCCTTCCCCCTCGTCCCATTAGCAAGAGAGCGAGTCAGTACGTGACCAGGACGTGCGTACGTGTGGGTCCCTGAATTTGAGTCAGCGATTAGCGTGCTTGTATATCCAAAGGGCATTGGCAGACTCGACTTTCTCTCCGTCTCCCCTCCTCGGAAGCTCCGTTTCCCTCTTCAATGCACACTCTCTCTGTATACGTCCGTCTTTCTTTCCCCCACAACCCGGAGAGAGAGGTGATTGGCTTCCAGTTGAAGGGACATTATACGTAACGACGGGTTTGAGGGGACCAAACATTTGCTGCGTGGTCAATGATGGTCACGTGCACACAACACACGAACTCACAGATGTACAAGCGCTCGGAATGCTTGTATAATCTGATCCCCTTTTCCTTTCCATTTCCCTTTTTGATCACCCAGCAACGGATTGCGGGAGACGTACTAGGGTGGTCCATGGTTTCTGTGAGTGGGAGATGCTGGTGGAGAAACTGGGTAGTTATGGGTGTTGTCCAAAGCAAACAACAGACCTGGAAAACACTTCTAGATAAGATTTATAAGAATTGTGGACATTCTGGAGTCCAATTACATTCCAAACCTCTTCGATTATCTTCCGATAAAGGTTAAACTTTTAAGTAAAAAAAAAAATATTCATCTGACTTTAAGTCAGCAGTCTAATTAATCAAAAAATCACTTTTGAAGTCCACAATTTAAATCTTCATGAAGGAGCTCGCAGTGGAACTATATTCTAAATTGTCATCAATGTTTCAAAGTTAACCATGGAAAAATCAACAGGCTTGACAAAACATTCGTGCCCGGATCTCCAAATTGCCATTAGGTGAGTTAGCCAGCAACCGCGGCGTCGTGGTCTAACTGATACACCAACCAAATCAGTAATAATGAATTTTCGTTTGAACTCTGGGAAATGCGAAATAATTTATTCAAGGCGAATTTCGTTAAACACATGCGTGAATCAGCGCACGATATATTCTAATATAGTTCACATGAAAATTTTTTCCAAAAATTTTGAAATCTTGTAGCAAATACCATTTGAGTAGGGTAAAAGACGTACATGATGACTAAAACTTGAAAAAATAGCGTTGCCATCTAACATTACAGTGCTGTTTTTGGTTTTACTTGATTCTTGTTTTGCCTCATGTGCTATGACACATTGGGTGTACAATGGAATGAGGATGCATAAAACTTTCCTTTTAGTTATATTTTTTCCCCGTTTCAGCTCGAAGAACTGATTGGAACGCTCTTTATTGTCAATGGTGGAATTAATTTATGCCTATACAAGTTATTGCGCAATGAGATGCAAAGCTAAAACGAGCCTTTTTGCCTCTAAAGCTAACTTTTAGAATTATTCGTAGAATCATTTATTGGATCAATTCATCATTCTTGGCATGTTCTCTGGGGCCACCTTATGTCAGTCTGGTTGATTGATGACGAAGTGGCTGTAGATTCATATTTGTATTTTATCTGTTTGCGGGACATCAGTATACGAAACTTGACGACAACTTTAATTACACCCAATGCTATTCCAGCAATGTTTAACTTGCCATCAAACTACTGTCAGCTTCTTAATTCTGTAATACGCATCATCATCATGGTGTGAAAGTAGCATATCGTATATAAACTTGTCAATTTTTTTTCATTTTGAAATACAAATGTACATTTAGTTTCTCAATTTCAATGACTACTTAAAATTTCAACTTGCCATTAAACTACTGTCAACTTGTAAGTTCGATATAACGTTTCATTATTACAGTGTGAAAGGCACATATCGTATACAAACTTACTAACATACTCAGCATTTCCCTCACTTTGAAAGATTTGCGTTTAATTTCTCATTTTCAAGCACTTCAGTAAAAAGTTACCTTGTACGTTGTTTGGCATTTTCATCCTTAGGATGTCAAGTTTTATGTTTTTTAGGAAATTCCACTGTATTGTTCAAATGTAGTTTCGTCTGGAGGCTCAATAATTTTTATCGGCCATAACTCTTAGATTTGCTAAAATGCATTTAATTAATGCAGCATTTAAAATGTAACGCTTTGAAAACAAATGCGTTTTCCCTTCTCAAGTTTATCCGTGGAATTCAATAGAAATTTTTCTCCTTCTTTCAATCGTTCAAGCGGCTCGTGTATTTCCCATGGAATGTTACAGGATGTTTGCGTGTCAAATCTGGTAAGAAAATCTATCGACACGGTTCGAGTTTCAATCCTTTTGCGATGAGGGATCACTTTCGTGGTAATTGAAATAGGATTAGTAATGTATGCCTGTGTTTAGGGAAAAGGCGAGGAACTGAATTAAAATGGTCTATTTCCATGGGGATGGAATCGGAGTTTCCAATCTATTCGGGGAAGGGGTAGAGGAGACGGAATAATAGGAATCGGTCGTCGGAGAATAGGTGAAATGGCTAGAGTTGGTATGGGCGGCCTGGGGGATTGGAGGCGTTTGGGGAGGCGGGTGGTTCACTGGAATATATCCCTCCGTTCCTCCCCCGGCCAACCCCCGCGTACTCCCTCGCAATTTCTCTCCCTTAACCCCCGCGCCGCCCCCAGAGCGACCGGCGGCGTGCGCTAATGCGAAATATGCATCCAGCCATACTACGTGATCATCCGAGGGCTCGAGCTGCTCCTATCTAATCGTGCCCTTCCTTGCGCCGGAGTGTAATTTGAACAAAGGCTAATAGCTGGGAGGCTCTCGCGCTTTGAGTCGAGGTCCAAGAGCGAGAAATCTGTATTCATCATGGAAATTGTTGATTCAAGTAGGAATTGGAGGGACGGATGTGCTGATGTAAAATTATGAGTCGCGAATTCATGTTGATGTAGTGTTGATCTTGAAACAGGAACATAAGGGAAGTTCATTCTTGACTATCATGTCAAGAATAGGCAATGACTATGGAAAGTAAAATAATGTTCAAATAATTAATATGATATTACTGAGTGTTAATTGAATCAATAAGGAAAGAAAAATAGGACGATAAAATATTTTTATTTTAAGGATTATTAAGATTCCTTACTCACCCTGAGTAGTTATAGCCGTAGAATGCAGATGAGTAAAATAAAAAAAGTCTCCTTTAACCCATGGAAAGTTTAAGATAACACTCACATATTTTGCTCTAACCTTTCCGTTTTTATCGCAGGTCAATTTTATTAAATTTTTAAGTATTATTTTGAAGTACATACATTACATACTATTGTTTTATCAAATACATAATAATGTTCTCTAGTTACATTGAAATTATTATCCAGTAAGATTGTAAGTTTAGACGATTCGCCTATTTATGCCACGTTAATGTGAAACTTGGTTTGAAGGATGGCTAGTATTCAAAGTGCAATCGCTTCACAACATATTTTAAATATAATATTATTTCACTTAAAGCTAGTTTAGAATGATTTAGTGGTATTTTCTTGATTAATTATCTTCAATGATTTATAATCAGCTGTTATTTTTATAATAAACAGTTCAGATGCAGAAGTTCGATTTTAAAACACAAAATGCTGATAGATTTACGCTGAAAGTTCTTCTTTACGGATGACTGTATTACAGACAGTTGATAGTTACTAAAATTACTAAGTGAAAATAAATTGTAGCATAATTATTTTATTTGATAGAGTCACTGTCAGTAGGCTTGATGAATAACGAAATGGGTAAAGATTCATTCATTTATTTTATCCAATAAAGGGACATGCAGAATTTGTAATATTCCGGTGACTTTAAATTACAGACTAGGCATATTTTAATTCATCTAATTTAATGTCAATAAATCTAATCTAACTAATTAGTGGTAAATTGCTGGTCTTAAGTACTGTAATACGCTATATCGTTTTGGAGTGAATGCAATTTGTGATATATTAACTTTCCTACGCATAGGACTCTATAATATTTCATAAAACGGCGCATTTATTTGCACCTATTTATTCAGAAGTTGCCATAATTAATACCTTATCCACATCAATAGCGAGGAATCCACGCTCCTGCCGGATTCTAGACCTCCGAGTCTTTGCATCTGTAAGGTGACAAACTTTCAACTTAATAATTTGTCCGTTTATTTGATGCATACTTTGTTAATGGCCAAAATGCTGTATGATACTACAATTTTACACATCTTCTTCATTTTAGGGCAATGCTCCCCACTTCCACGGTAAAAGTGCAGAAAAATGCGGGATACTTGAATTTTCACTAGCAATTAGGTTTATACAGCAAATTAATTTTCCGACAACTGTTAATACTGATATTACCTGACGGCCATTATGCATTAGTGTGCTCTGCATTTTACTGTTAATGATCTTATTGTCTGTTCCTTTTACGTATTCATAATGTAATATAATTTAATGTAAGTATTATAATGTGCTCTACTAGTAATTGTGCGATTGAAGTATTGAATTAACATATTAATAAATTATTATTTAAAAAGTCAGGTTTTTTGCAGTAACGCGTGATTCTCTCCATGAATATATTTATCCTTGCGACATTTTCGCAGTAACAACTTTCTTGTCGTAGATGAAAGTTAAAATAAATTTTAACATGAGTATTTTGTTGTAAACAGTAAGTAACATTACATGTAACAGTAATGTAATAGTAAGTAACATTTAACATGAGTATTAGTAAATGTTGGACCATTTTTGCTCCCATGAACCCTTTTTTTGAATTTTTTTATATATAGGGCAAAAGGTAAACGGTTTTTTACACTAACAAATTTAGATATGTTTTTATTGTATTTTTCCTTTCGAAATTTTTGCAATTACGACTTTCTTGTCGTAAATGAAAGTTAAAATAAATTTAAACATGAGTATTTCGGTAAATGTTGGACCATTTTTGCTCCTAAGAATTTTTTTAAATAAAGGGCAAAGAGGAAAATGCAAAATCTGTATTTTAAACAGAAAAATGTAGATTTGTTTTATTTTACATTCTGAACTTCTTTTTGAAGTAATATATTGGTAATTTTAAACATAAAAAAACATATGTATTGGATAATAATATAAATTTGCAAAAAAAAAAATATTTTAAAATTGGCTGTCACACTGCGCTGGTAATTATCTACACTAACATTTGTGGCTCTGATTTACAAATATTTTCACCCCACTACGTATTTTCTACATAGAACCCCCTTAAACGAAATCAAGACTACGTTATTGTGATATAGTTGTTACAAGCAATTTAAGAAAGTCTTTACTCATCTAAATGATTTAATAAGAAAATATATATACGCATACGATGACAAAGTTGTTAATGTGGTTCAACACTCCTATGTTAACTTACTCAGGAGTCTATCGTGGTGGCTGAATTTGTGGCTCTCTCGACTTGAGCCAAATCAGTATAATTTTAAGATAATCAGGTTCTTCTGGGAAACTTCAAGCGTTGCAGGGAAAGGAACCGGATCTCTAGCGCTGATGTCTCTAGCGATGCTGAATTTCCCACTTCGTTGGGTCGAGTACTGAGATAAGGCAGGTCTACCGTCATTTGACAAATTGGGTTTCTATCCTAAGACTGCGGTTATTTACTGCGCGTATAAACGTCTTTTTATGCAATTTATGAGGAACAAATGAAAATTTGTATTTTTTAAAAGTTACATCTACTTCCCTAAGGAATAACTGGAACATGAAAATCAATTACAACCAATAATTAAAACAATGCTCTTTTACGAATAAGAAACATGAAAAAAGGAAGTTTTGATAGACTAACACTTTCCGAATAAATATTGCACATCATTATTTCGCTTATTTCGTTCATTTGAATTAAATTCAGTAATTTTGGTCGAAGGATTTAGATATGGACGAGTGAACCAACTTCTCACGATGCTGCCCAGATATTGCATTAATTTTTTATGAAGTTTGTCTTCAAATATATTATAAAAGTACTGTATATATAATGTCTTGGTAGAAAATCACTCTCGGCGACGATGAACATACATAAATAAAACAGCAATACAATATGACGACACTGGTGTCCACTGCTTAGGGTAGCTTTCGGGCTAAGGACCCTTCTTCAGCTGGAGGAGATTCACTACTAAGGAGTATACTCCTTAGTAGTGGCATATATACGATGAAATTACTGTCAAAATAAAAAAAAATTATTAAAACATTTTAAATTGACAAATCATTTAATTAAATAGCTTTGTTATCGGTTTCTTCGGTGCTTGTCTAAGGAATAATCAACCATGCATTCGTCTGAAGAGAAGAGAGTAAATGCATACAATTGCACACTAAAGTACTATAACTTTTAACACTGGTGTTGACTAACCCCCTAGAAGCACCGCGTGGGTCAAAATGACCCATATGACAATTTTTTTTATATATGCGTATTTCAATGCTTTCTTATAGTTATTTTATATTTTTTGTCGTGCAGTGACGTAGTAAAGAATGAGGGTGGCATATATACGATGAAATTACTGTCAAAATTTAAAAAAATTATTAAAAAATTTTAAATTGACAAATCAATTTTTTCGAAGATACATCTGAAAGGTAAATTGTTATGAGTAAGATTTTGTTGCAGTCAAGGAAAATGAAGGAGAAAAACGAAATAGCTGCGGATCCTTTCAGGTAACTTTTACAACGCAGGTAACTTTTTCGCTTTTTTATTCATGTGTAATACTATGAAGTCAACTAGAGATAACAGTCCAGTTTTTCATACAACTTCTGCTGCATAAATTGTCTCTAGATACAAATAAGAAATCCAATCATTAACCCGCAAAGAATTAAAGCTGTAAATACTTGGTCGTAAAAAAGCTTCTTTATTATTTTTACAGTGTAAATATATAAAAATAAGTCATAATTATAAAAGAATAAAAATGTAATTCCTTGGTTAAACAAAACCGCAGAGCATAAATTTAGAAAAAATCATCTAAGTTGGTAATGCAAATACATGTACACAACTAAGTGGCAGACATTCTGATTCACAGCGTAAACATACGACATTCCTTATTTTTCAGCCAAACACTTCCATGTTGTTTTAGTTACTTTCTGTGATTAGTAGCTGATATCCACATGATGAGTCTGTTTCGCAATATTTTCACGTGCATCTTCCGGTACTAGCTGAAGTGGCAGATTCTGCCATTGCTGCCTCCTGGGTTCTGGCAGTTCCCTCTGCAGCATTAAATAGTAGACAATACTTTACTCTGTATTAATCTAGCATACTGGGCATATACCGTAGAAATGCACGAGTTTTGTAAGGGCAAAGCATTTCATATATTTTCATATTTTCAGTGGGCTTGTAACCAGAAATGCAATTATAATAAATTTTCTCCAAAGCTGAAGAGACGAGCAAAAAACTTGTCAGTAGCTCTCTTCTGTGCCCTGCTTGCCCGAATATCAAATCTTAAATTCTTCATCAACTCTTAAGTACCTTTGTTTTCGCATGGTTTGCTTGAAAAAAGGTGCTCCCCAATTCTTATTCAACAAATCCTTGAAGTCCAGAGTCCTTGCACCGGCTGCACCTCAATAGTAAATGATGGATATGAAATATTCTAGTTCCTATAAATTTACTTATCACGTATCATCCCCCACCGTATTTTGGGCTTCTGTTCCGGGACATATTTTGGTCACGTTCAGCATTGGAGTAGAATTAAAAAGGTGCCAAGCTGCGAGAGGGGAGTCATCTTCCACGGATCTTTTGGCATGAGGTGTTGGTCCCGGTGTCTCAAGGAGCACATTTTGGTTACCACGCCGAACTTCAATATTCTCTCTAGTGATGTCAGCCCGTGGTGCTCCATTAGGGATCTCCTCTTCTGCACTGAAGTCAAGACAGTTGTCTTCATCAGGATTACCAGCCCCCGCACCACAAACATAGCCATCAGCTCGAAGTCTTCTCCGTCCCCCCATCGTGACGCTGTCTGACCATAACGAAGCCAAATTTCTGGTTGCACATGGGGAACACAGTCAGGATTGTTTACCACTTCTTTAAAAAATATTATTTATCATTAGACTTGTAAATAAACTTACATGTGATAATCAATACTGTACTTATATTGATTGTTGCAGATCAGTATGGATGTTTCTGAACCACACTGCACCCTCATTTTCCACGTTTTCGTCTTGCAGGCGATCTGCTTGTGCTTGTTTAGCAGGAAGGTTATGCGTAGTTCCTACAGTAGGTCATGAATATAGCGTTACATTCCATTGTTTCAGGCTCAACTAGGTGGAAGTTGAATTTCGTAAATGAAATACTAACTTTGTTTCCTTCCACAAATTTATTTTCTTGGTACAACATGTTTCGACACATCGGTGTCATCATCAGGTACCAATTGAAAAATAGTTTTCACGTGTATATATATCATGAGGGTAGTGGGTTATAAGGAAGGGAAAAAAACCCAGGGTGGGGAGAGGTAAGGGGTGACGGTTGGAGTATGAGTTGATGGAAAACCGTGAGTGGGGAAGTGGTGGGGGGTGGACGACTCATACTCCAACCGTCACCCCTTACCTCTCCCCACCCTGGGTTTTCTTCCCTTCCTTATAACCCACTACCCTCATGATATATATACACGTAAAAACTATGTTTGAATTTGTACCTGATGATGACACCGATGTGTCGAAACATGTTGTACCAAGAAAATAAATCTGTGGAAGGAAACAAAGTTAGTATTTCATTTACGATATTATAGCGTTACATGTTAGAGCGTACGAGAGCAAAATCTTGGGCATTTGACGAATGCACTACTTACAGTAGGCTAGGGACACTTCAGGATCTTTGCTACACTATTTAGATTCACAGGAATCCGAGTCAATGAAATAAGAGTCTATTTGTCTCCGATCAGGGATAAAACGTCGTATCCTGAATCTTGGATAGATAAATCTGTGCCACTTCCTTCGGAGCGCGTCGGTGATATGTTGACGAAAACTTCGATTTCAGCCTTAATAAGGCCTCGTCCTCGGAGTTTCGAAAGTGTTCAAATGAAACTATTCACACTGAAGAGTAGACAACTTCTCAACAGGCCATTTGTTGCCAATGCTTCCTGACGCTGCGCAAAACTGCCACTTTTCACGAGACCGAGCGAGACGCACTCAACTCCACTGCGTTCCCCAAGCAGTGTGGCACCGGTGGGTGAATTAAAACAATTGGTATCTCCTCCACTCCCTCGCGTTGCATTCGCGCTGTGCACTACCAAAGCATGACAGGCCAAGCCAGTAATGGCTCGTACGTATGGTGTAATCCCATCAACCCTTGAGTGCGAGTCACTCCTATTTCACAGATACAGGGACGCAATTCACAACAGGTACGAACTTCATAAAGCGTAATCTAAAGTTAAAAATATTATGAAGAAAGAAAAGATTTAAACTTTATAATTTTAAAGAACTAAAATAATGTTGGTTTGGGTAATTTTAGCGAAAAAAAAACATTTAACGTAAAAACGCAAAAACTCATGTAGAACATTTAGGCTCAAACTTAAGTAGTGAGAAGTGGGCGATACACTGTGTAACTCGAAAACATTTGAATATTTTGCGCTCCAAGTAGCATCCTTTGGTCATCTTAAATTTTCCTATACGATAAAAGTGTTTCCACATTTAAAAAATAAGAATCTACAGAAAACAAAACACAAGACGGAAGATAGATAAGTTGCTACGGAAGGATTCTTCTATTTAGTTTGAGGGACACTGGAAAAGCAAAGTGAGTAACATGAGAGACAAAGAGAGTGAAACAGAGGAGGGATAGAAAGAGATACAAGGGGAGTGTAAGACGCAGAAGGCAAGGTGGTGGTACCAGTGGGTAGATGAAAGAAGAAAAGGGATGGTAGAGGGGAATGGTCGGATAATTGAAGAGGAGGCTGCCTTTTCAAGTGTTGAAAGTCGATCAAATGGAGGTGCCTTTTGCGCTATTTTTGCAGTCTCCTCACATCACCCACCCGGCCCACGCCGCCCGCCGCCGCCAACCAAGCAGTCCCTGATCCTTTGTTTCACTTCTCTGGTCGCTTGGAAACCGTGCCGTCCTTTGCACTCCCTCTACCACCCTAATCCACATCTAAGTCTTTATCGTGGAGGCGCGTCCAAGTCACGGGTGGCTCTCCTCTCAGGAGCCCACGTGAAAGCACGACAGAACGCAGGGCACCGACATAGGCTGTGGACGTGTTTTCTCGGTCTCCCACGCACAGTCAATCACTCGCACTCATCCCCCGACGAACTTGCACGCATCACGAACCAACCTCTCTCTACAGTCTCTACAATCAATAGGAGAAGGGAGAAATGAAAATCACTGCTACATGGGAACAGTTAAGTTCAACAGTTTCAGGCGACAAATTTTGAGGATACCGCGGCTAGCCACGGTATAAACTTTTACGGAATCTTCCAGGACCCCGAGTCGGTGACAGTTAATTTAGGGGGAGCCACCTACTAGAAGGTACTAGAAATGAGATACATAATAATGTGCGACATTCAGAATGTAAAAGTCATTTGCATGGACTATAATTCGGTCCTGGATCCCCCGAATTACTGCCAAAGTCTTTAAAATGTCTTGAGTGAGATGTAACTTCACCTAAAATTCAACTAAATAGACCTCATAATAATATAAAAATATCATCTCCATAATGATACCAAAATATGAGCCAGTAACTACACTACTGTTGAAGATAATTCCTGTACTTGGAAACGCACTGCTACATTCCTGACGTAGATATTTCGAGTGTATTGTATATATTATGACATGCATTATATGCCCCCATTCGTTCAGCACTTGGCGCAAATCCGTTAACCCTAGGAAGACTGAAAAAAAATTATCGCGTTGTAGCCTGACTGGGTCCAATGGACCCTGAAACTTTTTGTTTCACTATTATAATTTTATGATGAATTTTGGCTGAGTTAAGTGACAGTTTTTATATTTTTTACTTCCTTAACATATGCCCTCTCGTCTTTATTGCTATTAAATTATTTTGTTGGACGCTATTTCTGCAACAAAGCATAATATTATTCACACTACCAGAAATTACTCCAACTTTTCCATTTTTATGAATGTTTATTAACACAATTGCATTAACACACACATTACATAATGGATCTTTTGGCACCGTTAAAGAAGATATATTGCAAATTTAATGAAACAAAAGAATGATGCTTTTACAAATGTTAGTAAAAACTGTTATGCTACTGCAAGTACTGATTGCATAAAATTTCTGGATGCTCTAGTCATATATTTCTCGCACATCGTGAACTGGTAGTTTGTGTCTTTCTGTACTTTTTGTAATTACACATATGACACCTATTATTCTTGGTAATAATGCTAAGGTTGTCTAGGGGTGTGTCACATTTTATTTTTCTCGATTCGCAATTCTTCCGATTGTTGATTTTTCTCTTGGAGATACTCAACACTTTGAGGGCACCCAGCTAACTCTTTTCCGAGGCAGATAAGAAGATTGCGTTGTTTAATTAGTTTATTTGAAAGCTTTTGACTGTTTAAATGATTCAATATGACATGAGCATTAATTGAAATAATATCAATCATGTTATAAAATATTGCGAGAGGCCATCTCCGGGTCATTCTTTTGCAACTGTAGCTGCGCACCATTTTATCAATGGTATCTACACCACCCTTGGTACTATAATAATACAAAATCACTTCTGGTTTTTTTATTTTTGGCGGCATCGTCAATTTTTGGCTGATTGTGCATAGTGCTTAGTAAAATTACACTTTTTCCTTTTTTTGGGCAATATGACAGTATCATGATATCTTTATGAACCCCAAACAAAGTGGTATTAGGCTCTCTGGCTTTTACAGACGTGAGCTCGGGTGGAATCTCCCCTTTATTTTTCCTCATAGTCCCTACGATCGTTAAAACATTGGAAAGTAGTTGGTGGCCAAGAGACAAACTTGTGAAAAAATTATCACATGTTATGTTTCTGTGTGATTTTTCTGGTCCCTCAAACATATCTGTAACTACTCTCTCCCCTTGATTGACCTCCCGGCTTTTCTCAGGGTCTCTGCCTGTATAGTTGCATCTTCCACGTGTATGGGTTACTATTATCGCTTATTGCCCAAATTTTAATTCCATACTTTCCAGGTTTTGATGGAATAAACTGTCTAAACGGACAGCGTCCACGGAAAGTCAATAATTGTTCGTCAACCGCTATGCAGTATCCTGGCACAAATGCATCTTTTAAATTTTCATTCCACATATCAAATATCTCTCTTATAGGCTGCAACTTATCTTCGCCTCTGTTTTCCCTCCTTTCTGTCGCATTATCAAATCGGAGAACCCGCAGTATTATTTTGAATCTATCCCTACTCATAATGCTGTTGAATATTGGTCGACGGGATAATTTACTCCAAAGTTGTGAAACATTTTCATTTTTGGACTTATAAACACCGATCAATATTAGCAATCCCAGAAACTTTTTTATTTCATTGTCACTCACTTCATTCCACAAAGCTTGTTAAACTACATGCCCTTCAATATTAGTCCATTTTCTAACAACATCAAGGATATTAGGACGCAAGCAATAGCAAGAGAGCAGAAGACACAGAATCAACATTCCGCACGGCATAGCGAGATAGATCGAGGCTCTGGCGCAAAATATTACGCTCCTGCGTTCCACCCTTTTTAGTGGCATGAGGTTCTGTTGACCACTCCTCTTTCAGATTCCGCGAAATCAAAATTTTCTCACGATATGAGTTCCCAATTTCCGCATTACCATCAACTTCTGAGCAAGATGAACAAAAATCACTCACAGTGCCGTTTTGTCCTCCGTCGTTATCCGACATTTCACCATCTTCATCTACACCGGAGTCACTACTATGTTTAGATACTGAGCACGTCTTTGTGCCATATTTAGATGAATACACTCCAAATGTGTGTCCCTCTAATCAATCCTGTGAATAGATTGACAATCAAATTTATCAATTTTGCAGTCGAACGTTTACTAAGATATAAATGAAAGATAACATTGTTCGTGCTATTCCTTAGTTGTGAATTCAGGTCAAAATTTGCAAAGCACTGTCTAATAATATGTTTCTGTTCTCATCAAGCAATTAAAATAGCTCAATAAATTTTACTAGAACAACTAATTTTATATAAACAATACTATTTTTCATTATTACCTCAAAAATATCTTTATAATTATTTTGACTGTGTTATCCAAAGGGCGACGCCGATTACTTAGCTCCGCAACTCCACAGTGTACCGATAGTCAGTCTATGAATTCAATAACATGAATACCACACTCCACAAAAGTTGGTACCACCAAGCATTCTGTAAAAATAGAAACAAGAAAATCGGTATATATCATAGTAGCTGATAAGCAATACACTACTTCATCTAACTTATGTAAATGTTTTGGTAAATGAGGTAAATATTGAAGTAGTACATTAGAATGAGAGAGTTTACTCTTATATATAATCCATAAAAGTTTGTACTCACCATATACAGCAGCAAAATGTAATGATGGAATTCAAATTCTTCAATGTCTTCAGTTCAGTTGGCGGAATAACAGCATATGTCGGCAGGCAGCAAGACCACTCCAGCTTGCGAGCGTAACATCCGACTGACCAACAGGAAAGCACCACAAAGGCAAAATGAACGGTCTCACATATAAAACTGAGAGAATACGGGACTGAATGAAGAGAATTCACTCAATGTATGAGTCAAACATGAAATAGTTTCAAAACCTACTCATTACAAAATGACGTGGATACGTGTTTCTGACCGTATCATTCTAATTGTGACATTGTAAAAGCATATAAAAGGCTTCATGCCAATCCCTAAACATTTCCCACTAAGCGATACTAAGTATCGCTTACGATTTTTTTATAACTCCATACACATTAAATCTCCCAAAAATATAATGTAAATAAGAAAATTGCTGGTGAGTAGAAATATAATACCCATCGAATTGAAAATGGTCGACTGGGTCCAATGGACCCAGTCCGTCCACTATGGAACTTTGTAGTATAACAAAAAATATATTTAGCCCATTCTCGTTATTTCTTGATATGTTATTGAGGACACACATATAGGAAAAGTCACGGCGTCTAAATCAATTTCGTGCATTTTTGACAGAATTATAAACTCTCAAAACTACCAACCGGGTCCATTGGACCCAGTCCGTTGTTCTAGGGTTAATACTTGGCTGGAATCGCAGTACTGGTGAATGTTTTTCCTCTTTTGAATTCCGCATATTCGGGAGAGGAAAAACGATATCTGACAAATTGGTCCTATTATCTGTATTTGGGGTATAACTTAGAGATATTTGACACTCGGACTCTAAGACTAACCAAATAAAGCTACGGGTTTTTTTAGCATAGTTAATTAAATTACGCTGCAACACATCTTTTGTCCGGACTTAGGCTAGAGACTCGGAAATAACCGTCGATGTCATAACAATTATACAGGGCACTCGTAGTTCGTGATGACTCCCTGAGTATCATTTTACCACTACACTGCATACGTGAAACAGCCTAATTCTAACAACACACAATGGAACATTAAGGTATAAAAATTTATTTTTCCCGGGCACGGTTTGGGAATTCCTCAGAGAAATGTTTTCGATTGCACAATCATCACTAAATGTGGACATTTCTCGGCATTTACACCGGATCAGGTGTTTGGCTGTTACCGCCGCGCCGCGCCGCGCCGTTCCTCCTCACGCCACTCTCCTTATCTTCCATTTTTGTATTCTTTCTCTTTGGCATTAATGTGGCCTCCTCCCTTACTAAAAGCCTTTGCAGCAACTCGCAAAGCTGAATATCACTGAATCTGGTCGTTCTATGATCAAGAAGGCTTCAAATGAAAAATTTTGCATTTTAAAGGAAAATAATGATTACTACTACTGTTGCTACACTGCATCACTTTCAGTAAAAAACTGACGATGATACAGTATAGCTAAACTAGTTGAAGTAATAATTCGTAAACAATATACTACTCTGAACCACGCAAATTATTTAATTAAAGAATTATAAATTCAAAATTGAATTCCTCAAAGTTTTGGTCTACAACATCGCTCACGCGATTTCACTTGCTCTGTAAGAGCATGGCTTCAGGGATAGGGAAGCATACGGTTCGGCAGACATATCTCGAGCACAATTATCTTCGCTTGCTTTACCCTCCCTTACTAAAGTTCTCCATAAGTGGTTGCCAACAAATTATGCGATATCCCTAGCATGTATGTGTGGGTGTTTCTAAATTATTTTTCTTTTCTCCCTGCATATACCTTCACGGTCACTTTTCTCCCTCTATTTTTTGGCCCACTCCGAAGCCAGCTCGCAAGCGTCTACTCCCTCACTCAAAGATCATCTTCCACCGATCCCAGTGGACCCGAAATCATCCTACCACAGAGGAGTTCGCATCCCGCGCTGCCGCCAACGTAGAGTCACTGAGGCGGAGAACCCCTTGGAGAAGGCGCCTTGGATATTCTCCCCCCCACTCCCCCTAAGAACGTTAACACACGCTTACACTCTCCCGTTCCCTGTCGGTCCTTTGATGAATTGCTCCCGGAGTCCTAGTCCTACCGCCACCTCACTCCGTGCTTTAAGGCCCTTCTACTCCTAGCCACCCAGAGAAACCACTCACATCATCCTTCTCAGAGCTTGGGGTGCACTTTCCTCCTCTCCCTGCTAAATGGAGACTAAAAGGAAAAATATAATTCCAAATTTGCGTTAGCGAATACTTCGCCTGGGTTCTCAAGTCTTTACCGGCAGTGGTGGCGATCATAAAGTTGCATCTGCTTTGTCACGCGTCAAAGACGATCGGCCTCACAGAATCGACCCACGTTTACCCTATACTTTCAGTCTGGACGAAAAATCGCACGCAAGATTAGTGAAATTGACAAATACGATGCTATTATTGCAGCAGCAGTTGCTGTATTATTGAATCATGTGTACTTGGGTGTAAGAAAAGGAGATATTGGGTGTGTCCAAGTCTCAAGAGTCGCAATAGGTAGGTACAGCGTGAGTGATTTAATGAAAGGCTTGATTTAGTACATTGTAGATGAAGTCTCAGAGTGTCTGTATCACTCCACTATATCTATACAGGATGAAAAATACTATGATAACAATTGAATAAATCTTTACAAAAGGATAATGCGTGAGAGTGATGTGGATGGATGTGTGTCTAAAGCGAAACTGCCCAATAGCCGACGGGGTTTGCCAACAAAAGCGTTCCCGCAAAGAGGAGGCCGCGCGACTTTCTTAGGTCTTTACTGCCACTGCTCGGATATGGATCAGAAAGCCGATCGCCATCATTCCGAAGCCGACGGTTGTATCGTAACTGGTTTGGCCTTGCCTATCGTCATTGCCAATCGGCATTGGGTGGAAGTACCTAAGACAACTTAGCATGTAACCTGTGCTAAACAAAACGTAAGATTAGGATATGGATTTAATTTCAACAAACGTATAGTTAACTTAAATCAGAAGTGTTATCATCGTATTTTATGTTGATTTTACTAGTTAAATTAAACCATGCATCACTCGAAAAATTCTTCGGCATTTTTTTGACATCGACAGCAACTTTTGTTTTTAGCATTTATTGTTATTCATCATCAGGCATATTGCGTTAAACTGTTATATCATTCTGCATACATAAAAGCTTTTTCAACCCTTGCATTGTTTCTCCCAATGAGTAAAGGGGAACTGTTCAAAGGTTGGAAATACTGTTCGATGCATCTGATGATGTAGTAACGCTACGGATCCGGTTAGCACCAGATAAAATTGTCCTTCAAAAACTAGCCTTTTTTTTCGTAATTTGTTATATGACCGCGTATACAATAGGATGAAAACACAATGAATGAAAAGCCGCATGTCAGTCAGCAACAACCAATTTCAAGAACAACGCTGGAGTGCAGTTTCTTCATTACATGTCCATTTTGGAAAAGTGTTTCTCGTTTACGCTACAAAATCATCGCTTTGCATTATGCTACTTCTTGCTCTAATGGTAATGAAGCTTTAATTTTTAGTGTAAAACAGTCTTAAGTTCTGTTCTTTCCACTCTTCAGTCTTCTCCAAATCCTGTCTGTGCCTCAAATCCCCGTGTCCGTATAAACCCTTGACCGTAGTTTTACCTAGTTTGCTCCTGACTGAGGAGCCACCAAGTGCAGCTTTGACATCGTCGATGAGAGTAGATCTAAGGATTCGTAATTTCCTTTGCGTCATCTTGGCAAAGGAAATTCACTCTAGGTTTTCAAAAGTTTCGGGCCGCCTTTCCTTATAGAACTTTATGACACATAGCGGGATAGAAGCGGGGCAGGATGATCATGAGAACTGCGTGGCTTTTCATTCCCCATACTATGACCGTCTTCTGTGAATAGAGGTTAGAATTAGTGCCTCGTGAAAGCAGTGGGAGATTCACTAACGAGAACAGAACACGCGAGACTTCAGCAATAGCACCCTGCTTTAATGGCTTTTGAGGCTGAGGTTCGGATGTAAGCATATGTTCAAGAAAAAAGAATGTCTCCTCTTTAGATATAAGGATATATATTTTGTCCACCAAAATGGGGAATGACTTGCCAAGGATTTAACCTTGCTTTGCTTTTAGGTTATTTCATTCATTTAAAGTAGTTGAGTGAATTCTTTATTACCGGGTCGGTAGCTCATGTAAGTACCTGAATTCCTGGTTCTGTGGGAAACCCGTGAAGAACTCACTCAATTAATCATCCGGGAAAGCACCAAATCCTTCATTATCAGCAATACTATTAATATATTGGCTCAATTAAAATTTGAGGAGAGGTATTAGTGTCAAATTTTCCAAGACCCTCTTTACAAAAAAGTCAACTCATAAATTTATAATTCTTTCTTTGAATGAGAAAAGCTGACAGTAAGTGTCTTATTGATCGAGTGATAACAAGTAAGTGAACTACATGTTTTTTAGTAACCTTTAGGGGAATAACCATTGAGATGTAAAAATAGGCATGGAGACGAACCAAATATTGAGGGTTACATCTCTTGTTATGCTAAATTATTTTTAGTTTTTATCTTAGCACGAATAACATGATCACGTTACACTATAATTTTAACCCTTAGCTATACGCACCCACGAGGATAACGCCAGAGCTTGCGGCTTTTTTGCCGCACTTTTACATTTTTGGTTTTTCTTAATATTCATGCTAATTTGAGGGTATTTTAACGCAATAGAGTAACTTATAATAAATTAAAAGAACTGAAATATTTTTTTCCCTTTTATTTATAATCGAAAATAATGCATATTTATTCAAAAATTGCTTGATTTAATTTTTTGAATAATTTTTCTTAAGAAATTGCAGACGATACTCGAGAGACTATCAACTCAAAAAAATACACGCAAAAGAAAATGATTATGTTAAAACATACATGCAATTACTAAAAATAAATATTGATAAACATTATAAATTAAATTGGTTTTTCAAGTGATTTCAAAAGTCATCATTGTAGTCCATCACCGTCTCTGTCACGACATGCGTGACATTTTTTTATGCAGGTGGAGTGAGTTTTACATACAAATCGAAAACATTCATTGCATTTGTTTACCGATTTATTATTTCTATGTTTTCCGCACATAAAACAAGGACCTGCCCCAAATTGAGGTTCATATGTAGGAGCAGACACTTGAGTACATTCCCCATGCCTCATTGCAAGAAAAGCCTTTATATCTACTGGAAGGTTTCTTATTTTCGTCCTGTACTTCATATGTTCATCTACAAGGCTAAATGCGAGAGCTTCAATGAACTCTATTCTTGGTCTTCGATGGACTTTTTTTCCAATATTGTTAGCTACAAAGATTACGTGGGCGTTAACAGAAGTCATATCCAAAAATCGGAAAAATACTGAAAGAGGCCACCTTCGTGTTCGTCTTGTAGTGGAGTAATTTGCTCACTTCTGGTCCACATAGTCGACGCCTCCCTTGGTTGAGTTGTAGTCCAGGATCATTTCAGGTTTCCCAGTTTTTGAATCGATTTCCTCTTTACTGTGCGACATAGAAAGCAGAATTACACATTTGTTTCGTTTAGTGCAGTACGAAACAAGAGTGCAGGTATCCTGGAAACCAAATAATGAAGTTTCGACCTGTCGACTTTTGAAGGGGAGAAATTCTCTGAGGATATCAGGCTTGTTTTTTATCATAGTGCCTAAGAAAGTTAGACCATTGTCCAACAAATACATGGCTAGATCAAGGCTTGAATAGTAATTGTCTGTTGTTACATTCCTATTCGAATTTTTGATGAGCTCCGTCAATCTCTTTACTACATCTATCACTTTGTTTGAACTTTCAAAAGGTCCACTTGGTTGTTTGCCGCAATAAATTTCAAAATTGTGCGTATAATAAGTTTTGGCATCACATATAGCATACAGCTTCATACCGTACTTTTCAGGCTTATCAGGCATGTAAATGACAAAGCTGCAGCGTCCTCGGAAAGGCTGCAGCTTTTCATCTATAGTTACATGTTCTGACAGGGAGTAGCTCTTTTTAAAATTTTCGCAAAGCTTAGAATAAATTTCTCTGATAGGGGCTAACTTATTTGTGGCTTTCCTAACCGACCTGGTCCTGAAATCATCAAATCAAAGTGCCTGCAGCAGGAAGCGGAATCTGTTTATCCCGAACGCAGCTCTGCAGATCAATAGGCCTGTGCCATTTGTTTTCCAAGCTCTTCTGGCATCTGCCTTACACCTTTTATTTATTTAGAGAATGTATAAAATTCCAAACAAAGACATTTTTTCCGTACGAGAAGTAGTCTTGCAATCTCTGATTCTCGAGTACACCTGAGAAGATCGTTTTCTTTGAATGTAATGGTTCGTATTCTCGACAATGTTGTCAATCATTTTCAGTGAAATCATTTTGAGAAACACTTCGAGTTTGGTCGAGGCATTCTTTGTCACTGGTGAAACACGAACAATGTCTTTAGCTTTTGTTTTGGAATTACCAAAGTGTAATGAAGAGTTAAGCCAAAATGTATCACTCTTTTTCCCTTGACCTAGATAAACGTCGAAATTATCAGGGTGACTAACGTCATTTTCATCACCAGACTGCTCACTATCGCTGGAATATAGTAAGTATTCAAAAACATATTCTTCCTCCCCTTCACTTTCATCCGAGAAATCACAAAAATCATCCTCCACATCGTGGTTGCCTAGCCCTTCCCTCATCTCTTCTTCATTAAGCTCTTAAAGCACTCGTAAGAACTCATCAGGGCGATAGATACGTTCTGACCTAGGAATAAAAAACTTGACGTTAGTCACCATCTATTCGATGTGTTCGCAATTCGATAAAATCATAATATAATATACGTCCATAAGGAGATTACGATTCCTGAATCTCGTAATTATATCTTTACAACATTGTGTTATTTTCCCGCTGGCAGATACACCGACTATTTGCCGTCGCCTTCTTCTCGCGACTCTTCTCCTTCAAACTCAAATGTGTAATACATTGTAATAAACATGCATAACTTTTTCCGGTCGCCACTAACAATAAAACGTAAGTTACGCATTTTTACTACAATGAAATGCATATTTGTGTATGAAGGTGAAATTATCACAACCATTTTATATAAAATATAAAAGACTTGGGACGAAATATCAGTCTTACTGAGTTCAAAATTCGAGAGTTAGTGAGACATACCTACTATTATGGTCAAGCGTGCATCTACTGTTACTTATCATGGTTTGAGACATCCAAGACACCCTATTCAGGGCATTTGCTACCAATATGTCCTTGCTTTGAAATGAAATAATTCATGAACGATACGTAAATGGTAAGGGAATATAGAAATCAATATGTAGTGACGAGTTAAAAACAAAAATATCGTAAGTACTGAGATAAATTATACATGCAAGGAAAAACATATAATAGAAGATGTAAACATAATAAATAACAAAATAATAATAAAAGTACTAACTAATATTAATAGTAATAAGATAGCATAACATGATACACTATTGAAAAAAGAATTGTACATACATGCTTCCACGGTAGCGGCAGAAACCCCGAAGTTCAATGCTATAGCGTGAACGCACGCTAGCGGCTAATCACCCGCCAGGACAGTGTTCTCACTTTATAAGATTCCAACACACTAGTTGCTCGTCACATTGACTCAAACATATGTGCCTTGTATTGGCCAAAGTTCAGAAATAGAATACCAGAGTATGCCACAAGTAATCCATATACAGTTGGCTCGCTATTTCGAACTTTTGAGAAATGCGGCAAAATCCCCGCTTAGCGTGTAACTAAGGGTTAAATGAATAACAAGAAGTTAAAGGTTGCATATTCTTCTATAAATCTTCAAGTATCATCTATATTAAACACATTAGATTATTAATTTTACCAGGCTTAAATATTTGAGAGATCACTATCATCATTAGAAATTTAATCCTTAGATAGTTGAGTGAAGCCTTCCATCCCACGCTAATTCCTTTATGTCCTTATAGCTCTTCAATTTGAGGGATAAAAGGTAAGATTTATATACTTCCTGAGCATGGGTGATATAACTGCTAAGTTCTACTGAAATTTATTTGAAGCATACGATATAAATACCCAATATTGAGCTTGATGCAGTTTTAGCTGACTGTAATGGTAGTCATTTTCTTTCATTTAAAGGTACGACTCTGTTTATTTCCGCAATCATGTAATGCAGGAGCAATCACGTGTTTATCACTTATATCATCGTAAGATTTGAGATGTATTGATTCTAAAAGGGGGATATGGCCTTAAATGTTCTTTATCTTGTTCTATATTACTATGTGTGTTATGAATGTCATTTAAACTGTCTAATTTTCGAGGTTTATTCGAATGAGGCGAAATAATTCTGTTTATTATCCACAGCATTGCGTTCTTGCTAATTTTTCTCGTATCTTGATGATAGTTGGAAAGAAAGGGTTGGCAAATTATTTATCGTCATAGCTTTATATCTTAGATTAAAATTTTATTAGTGGTTTACATGAATTTATTTTCATTTCAAGTTTTCCAAAAATTATAAAATATAACTATGTCACCTTTATTGATTTATAGAAATAATGAACATTCTCAGCCTGTGCATGTGCTGGATTTTCACTGAGTTACCACTCCAGCCAAAATAATGCGCCGGAATCATCCGAGCTCGATGTTGACTTCATGTCATTTCTTTTGCAAGCCTGAAAATTGCAAGATTCTGAGAGTGTCATCCTTAGTTTTTCTTTGTTTTAGTCAGGATTCTCTTTGAGTCTCTTGTGCTCGTACTAATTTTCTCTTTCCCTCGGGACTTGTCTAAGCTTTGCGTCACCCAGAAGTTTTTCATCCACCTGTGCTTACCTGGGATCTTTTGAAATTTCGGCCACCTCTCCCTTCCATTTAGCCCTTATACATCCCCCCTCAACTTTCATCATTTCTTTCTCGGCCTGCAACATGATTCTAAATTGAGAAAGTCCCATCTCTCGCTCATCCTTTTCTTCCCCACCCATTTTCTCTCGTTTCCTCTGTTCTCCTTTTTTTCTCCTCCATCCTTTCCCACCTGAAAATATATCTTCCCTTTTGTATCTCAAAACACAATTCTTGAGCGTTCCCGCTTTTTTCAACTAAAAATACCATAATTCAATGCTACATATTATACAACTTCATTGAGTTAATATTTCAAATTATGGTATTTTAAATGCCAGCGAAGGAACGATACATTCTTTATTCTTCTAAAGGTAATATTGAATGACAGTGAAGAAACAATGCATCCTTTTTTATTCTGCTCAAGATACCCTACATATGTACACTTACCTACGCCCTGATGCATTTACAAATTATTTCTAAAGGCTAAAGTAGTACTTGAAATGAAACCATTAAAACGCCGAACAATATGCATATCTCTTAAAGTTAATTCTCCACATTTCATGCCTTGAAGTCTCAAGAATTAAAGTGTAATTAATGTAAAGCTCACTAATAAATTGAATAACTAGAAAATATATTGATTATTGCAATATTTTAGCGTATTATTGTGCTATAACATAGTTATCCCCCACTTTTCCCATTCCAAGGAGCATTCCACAACTTCCCTCAAAGCGCCTTTATTTATTTACATACAAAAGTATTTATTTCAAGCTATATAACGTAGAATTTATCCACCAAGGAAGAAGGAAGTAAAATTAGCTCTGTGATGAAGGATCTAGTACTTACACGGCGAATCGTATGAGTGAATTCTTCACTGCTTTCCAGATGTGTCAGGTGTTCCGGCACCAACGTTTCGAGGACTAACTCTGCCATCGTTGCCAAGGTGATTGATGCAAGGACTTCAATATTTTCGTGGTATATGCCTTAAGTTTGGGTCCGGATGTCACTAATTGGTTGTTGAGGGGAGTCTTTTTCGCGCCAGACATTTTATTTTCCCACGTAGGCTTCATTTCAACTAATTTAAGTATACTATCATAATTTTATAATGAAAAGACTCCTCTCCACAACCAATAAGTGAACTTGACAACAATGGCATAGGCAGTCAATGAAATGTCCTGACCTAGTCGGAAATCCGTGAAGGATTTATTCAATAACTGCATGAGTTCCAATGAAGATAAAAGTGACATTCACGACGGGATTTTCAATACGCAATGTCACCCTTAATAACGCCATATTATGTCAGAACATAGTTCGCAATTAAAATATTTACCGTCAGTAGAATTCTGATAGTTCATGATTACTTGTTCTTGATTTATTTTCAGGCCCACGGAATGAATCTGAATTAAGGCCGTCAACACTCTTGCTTGCTCTTTGAACTCCACAGGAATCTTTCGTTCCCGTTTTTCGTCATTTTCCCTAGAACTTAGATGGAAAAAGGGATTTGTTAGTTTCAATTTCAGCCCTATAAAGCCGCTTACCCATCTACATCATTCCCTTGATCAATAAGTCTATTTTTCTATTATTCAACCTATGTCTCTTTAAACTCCCTTCTTGTCTTTTCACAATGATAAAAATAAAAATTTTATGCCAATCAATGAGATAGAGCCGGATCAAAATTTCAAGTAATGGAATTTCGTGAAAACTTTATATTACTACATTTTTCCTCAATTATGGTGAACCTAAATTGCATGCACCCAAGCATGTATGTATGTCTACGGTAAATCAACGGTTTTGTAAAAAAGCCCATTTACTTAAATTTTCATAGAATCCTGAGTTCCAAAAAACTATCCTCAGCTGCCTCTTTCCTCTTATCGGATCTAATATAGTCCCTATCTCACCTTCCATCATTTATTTCCAAGCCACGTTTTCACATGTTTCAAAATTGAGAAAGACAAAACTTAGCCTCACCCTCTGTTCCTCTTTCTTCACCTAAATCATCCTCTTCCCCTAAACAATCTTCTCCTCCCTCAATCTCTTTGTTCATATTTCTTATTCTTTCCTTCTCGTGTTCTCCTAACACACACTACCGATCTTGTACTTCTATCCCGTCCGCCATTCTCTACCATTTTTTCGACTCCACATCATCTCACGCGTTCATCGCTCCCGACACCAACACCCTCTGTCTTCTGTCAGATTCTCCGTCCTCTCTTTCTTTTCCGTTACTCCTTCTCATCCACGGCTTGCCTCCTTCTTTCCCGCCCCCTTATCCTTGCTTTGAGAAATTTGAGCTCGTGTTAGTCGCCGTCGACTTTTGTGTGCGTGAGTGCGCTCATGTGTCGTCTTCCCTGCTCGCCGTATAAATCCGTAAGCCTCTCGAATCGTGGGCCCGTGTCGCCGTTTCAGAGGTGATAAAAAAGTTTGCGAAAGGATCCTTGTGAGGGTTTGGGAGGGAGGAGGTGGAAGCGGGGGTGGGTTGGGATGCTAGGCGGTTAACTCTGGTGTGAGGATCTCGGGAGGAAGTCTGGGGGTTGAGGAGGGTTCAGAAATAGTTGACCGTTTTCTCTACATATGATGAAGGGAGGGATGGAATCGCTTTCCATCATCTCCCTCCATCGCTCTTTTTTCTCTCTTCCCTGTCCTCATTTCTGACGACAAACAGTCAACCATTGGGGGATCTGTTTGAAGTGCGACTTTCTATTCCAAGGGCCGTTGTCAGAGCTCAGCAAGTGACTCGTATTGTATAAATGTTACTGAGTTCTTGGGGCAGAATGGTAGGTGTTTTGAGCACAAAATTCCCATCTAGAGGGTTTGTTTTCAAACCTGTGAAGAATATTTTTTGCTATATTCATCCGTGAATGCCATATGGAGAGAACTTAAAGGGTATCACTTCGCTCGTCGGATCAGGCGTTTGGATTCCTAGAGGGTGTTATTATTTGAACTGGTAGAAGCAGATACTCGTTTATTCTCTCTCACCCCAATCCCGAAATAATCCTTTTAAGGAACATAAATAATAAAACAGAAGTTATATTTGTTCCTTCGATTTTCAAAAGGCTTTTCAATAGAGTGAATTTGAGAAAACAACTGAGAATACTAATAAAAATAGGAGTAAATTGAGGATATAGTAGACTCATTTTTACCATTTGTTTAGCTCAGACGGCACAAATAAGGGTGGCTGAAAAAGAGACAGGGTGGGCAGAAATAACGCAAGGGTGTGCGTTGTCACCTCTATTCTACATGGTTTCTGCCGAAGAAATGATTAGAGAGCCATGGGAATAGCTAATTGAAGGTATGAAAGTAGGAGGTCAGCTGATGACGTCCGTTATATTTGCTTGTTTTGGTCGGTCAATCCTTCAAAGGATTACACATCTTTACGGACTTATTGAAAATTCAGTAGGGGAAATTCGGAATTAATATCAATCATAAAAATATTAAAGCTGTTTTCTTTTTCAAAGAAAGCGACGTTTTTTTAAAAGTGGATGAGCGCTAACAGGAACTGGTAGATTATTTCCGTTTTAGATAGAGCAGTATGTTGGAAATATAGGGGCATAGTAGTAATGATAATAAAAATAGAACAGCGTTAACATGGAAGACGTCCACTAATGGGAGAGAATTGATTGAGGGCCCATAGAGTAAAAATGGGAAGAATGAATTGCTGAAGGGTCTTCGATGGAGTATAGCGTTCCTCTAGTACATCTACTTAAAACCTCGCAAGCAGTCTCAATGGTGTGTATTAGCATTTTATGGTGCAGAAACGTAGAATCTGAGGAAAGAGGATGAAAATAGGCCTCTGGCATGGGGATGGGCAGAAAATAAGACAAGTGAGGGTATGCTCAAGATCGTGGTCTGGTGAGGTAGCTGCCAGAAGAATCAGAAGGTAGCAGAGTAGGTGTTTGGAACAGTTTATGAGGAAGCGAAGAAATACTAAAAGCCTTGATGTTGGGTAAGCGGGAAAGAGAAAGAAAATGAATAGGATTTAAGGATTGCTTGAGAAGGGATAGGACGAATTTTCAGCTGAAACTTGATATCATAAGAGGAGACAAGGGGCAGTGGCTCTGAAAGATAGTATAGGTATTCATTTTACCAATTTAACCGATCTTAACCTATAGATCTAATCTACTACTACTATCCCTTGATATATCCTATTCTTAGCGCATCTAAAGAAGATGGAACCCACGCTGTATATAGATGTGCTTACCACACTACCTCAGTTGTTCATATTTCCTCAATAACCAATCACGCAACACCGAGGAAATCGAGCTGTAAGTTGGGAACTGACTCTCCAAAAGAAATGCTCTAAATGATCCACGGTACTATGTCCCTTCCTCACGGCAAAACCGAACCCCTAATATGAACTCAATGTTCTATTTATTGTGCGAATCGGGTTATTTGTCAGTTATTTGAAAGACAACTGACAACTTAGGATTTTGGCACCATTAAGGTTTATTGGGTAGGTGCATTCCGGTGTGACTCCAATATCGGATTGAGCCCCTTCATTACTATACGCGAAATCGTCGTCACTTATCTCTCGTCTCCAACTTTCTCTTTATGATTCTGAGCCAAAACTTTGAGGCGTAAGAAATCAAATTGATTGTTCTTTAATCTTTGAACTGTGAGATCTTCTTCCTTTTTTCACTAGGTCTTCTTTCTCGGGATTGCAATAAAAACTGTTTTCATAAAGATTTCCTGCCTTACTCCTTCCTCGATCCTAGGAATAATTTCAAAAATTGTCGTCCTCCTTAGTTTATTAGATGTTTCAATAACTCTGGAGAGCTGTATATATTCTCACAATCCATCTTGCCTTCATTTATCGCAGCGTTTTCTCTATTTCACTATCTAGTGTCTCTAGTTCCAGGTTTCCCAGTCTCAGGTCTCTCTCTACGTTGTAACATTCACTATAAATAATTTCAAGAGACTCCGAGTTTCCGTAACATATTATTTTCACAAATTCTTTCAATTTTTCCTGAATCTCTCTCTGTTCGATTCGTACCTACCCTGGGCTGTACCTAACCTTTAGTATCGCTCACCGTCGATAAAAATATTTTCATCTCAACGTGTAGCGAATCCACTTCCCCATATTTCTGCAGTTTTTCTATTTCTTCGCATTTTCTTCTCCACCTATTCTCCTTCGACCTATTACCGCAGGGTTGGTAATCTTTAGTGAATAGATTAGAGAACCAGTGCAAGAAGTACGGAATTAAGATAAAAAATAAGAAAAAAATGAGATATTCTAGGACAAAGAAAGAGTTCATCAAAATAGAAATCAAAATAGGAAGGCACAAACTGGAGCAAGTAGAGCATTTTAATTTCTTGGGTAGTACGCTAGGAGAAAAATGGAAATGATGGCAAAGACGACGAGAATAATAGCGCTGGCGAGTTGAGAATTCAGTAAAAGAAGGGAGGTGACTATGGAGACCATAATCAGTCCCCTTCTATCATCCCTCCTTATAGTACTTTAAGAATATATAAAGAAAAGCTGGCGTAGAGCTTGATATTGAGTTTTGCGTTGTATTGGGCAGACATATTGAGTCTGTGAATGAAAAAAGAAAAAAGGGCAGCAGGTGTTCCAGATGTAGGTGTGGAAAGGGATGGAGAAGGGGCTGTGGACAGAAAGGAAGTATAACGGGGAAGTGCTTGGTATGGTTTGGGAGGAAAGGAAGCTTCTGGATTAAATAAGCTGGAGGTAAAGTAGGTGACTGGAAGAGGTAATGAGGGGCAAAGGGCTATGGTAGAGGGACGGATGTTGAGTAAGCGATGAATGGAAGGAAAAAATAGGTTTAATGGGCAGAATAAGACGGGTTGGAGTTATGCTGAGATGGAGAAAGAAATTTTATTGCAGATAGGGTCCTACACAAAACACATGTAAAAATCTAAAGGGTTTATTTATTTTCTCTCCCTATAAAGGACTCACTTCTGTTTAAACCTACCTCAACCGGTAAATTACCTAATCCTCTACTTCACCCTTACCATTACTTAGCCTTATGAATCTGAAGCCACAATTCATCAGTACAAGATTATGATTCGTGTCCACATCCAAACCCAGATAAGTGGGAGTATATTCAAACGACGCTACTAAACCTCCAACTGACCATGACGACCATACTCTAATAATTAACTCCCCGTTCCGCGCGGAATTTTCATGTGTAATGTGAATCTACACCAAATGGTATACAGTCTAATTGATTGTAATCACAATTTTGATTCTCCTGCATAATTCAACCGTCTTATTTCCGAGGTTATTTTTTATCCCTAGCTCATACCCTCTAACTTTATTATTCCCACCTCCTATTCCTCTCTCTGTCTACTTGTATGCATGTACACCTGAAAAAACACGAAATTCTACTAATTTTAATTCTACCTCTAGTTTCCTGTTGCTCGCCTTTTCAATGTTTATTACTCTCTTCCCCAATTTAGCAGTTAGTACCTTAGCCACCCCACGTTGACTCTCGTCCCCCCAACATTAACTTAGCCAATAATTATCATTCTAATGGTCTTGGCTGTCTCTCTCTCTTACCTCACACAACCCATTCACATATATTTTCCATTTCTCCGTCTCCTGTGTCATATGTTTCGGCTTCCTGTCTACATGGCGGTCTAAATATTGCACGCTCTTATTTATGCCACTAATTTCCTCTTTTACTTGGTATTTTCCTTCGGTTTTAATCTGATTTCCATTGTTTTCTTGTTGCGCAAGGAGATCATCATGAAGCCATCTTAATTCAAGGCGAATTTCAGCGGGGGTTTATACGAACAAGTAGTTCTTATCCAAAGTCTACATTGTAGCACAGGAGACGTTGTCGTGCATGAAATGCCACAGTCGCGGAGGATAAATCCAACATTGTAACTTTAGAACGACTAACATGACAATAACAGCGATTTTCTAAGCGATACGGTAGGTAGTCACGCGCAAGGATGCCAAGGTATGCACCAAAGACGGTGAAATTTGCCATAAAAAAATCATTGGACTTGACCGGGAATCGAATCCGGATCTCCCAATTGCCGATCAGGTGTGTCATCGCTGCCGCTGCAGAACATCCGCCCTAGTGGACCGAGTCTTGGATTTTGTATTGGGAAATTGAGAGTTTAGGGGGCTTTCCAATTGTCTTCCTAACACTATTTTTAACGCTACGCCTTCACGTTAACAATCATTCATCCGGCTCCAACCCATCAACTTATTAGGCGTGGGTAGCCACTACAGGAGCTATAGTTATTGCGCTCTTGGAGTCACTGCAATACGCAAGCACTTTCACCTTGTAAAGATTTAAGTCAAAGAGAAGAGATCAAGCTGTACGTCGAAAAAGGGTGTGAATTGCTGTTTAAGAGCCTAAAGCCAGGTTCGGGTTTCTCTCTAGCTTTCCTCAATTATTCCTTCATTTACCAATCAAACGATTTACCCGTAACCGAGAAAATGGCCTAATCTGCCGTTCGCCTTCATCGATTCCAATTCTCTCTCTCTATTACTATTCCAGCTCTTTGCTTTCATGCAAGTGACCTCAAGTAACCTTTGGGAGGGTTTATTTGCGCGTAAAGGTCGTATTGCCTCCTTTAAGTTGTAATCCGATGAAATTTTAAAGCTTCCTATTCGTCAAGTGATGCTGATTAATTCATTTTTTACAGAATTTTTAAAATTGTTAATGTAAATGGAACTTTTTATCGTTACTTATTTGCCATCGATATTAGGTAGGTACCTGTGTAAAACTTGGTCATGAATACCTTGAAAATCCATCATAGTCTGAAGCCCTTGTTCACCCATTCTAAAATTCTTAGGTTCCCCACGTTCAAATTCATTAATCACCATTTTACACAGTTTAATGAAACTTCGGCATAGAATATGGGACAAGTGGTATTTCATGCAAGAAAAGGATGGTGCAATTCAGCTTCATGAATTCAACTATGATTTAGTCTACAACTTCACTCCACCAAAGGCCATTTTGCACATAAATAGACGTTTTCCTAATTCTCTATTGTTTTGCACATGAGCTAGAGAGTAGCCAAGAGTGCTGATGATATCTTGAACGACATTTGGTGATATATTTGTCCACATGAAAGTGGTTTCAGCCTCTACCGTGCATTGTTTTGTCCAGTCTCGAAGTTGTTGTTGGTGGATTAAAAGGTGAAGTGTATTACGGCAGTGTTTTAAGTAGATATTGGTTTGTATTATGGTCACTCATTGTACGTGGTAAGAACGAATTTTTTTACCTCATCGTTTGGCAATTTATCTCTCTTATTCACAGAGATGTAATATACTACTTAAAGAAATGTAGAGCGGCGGAAAAGTGATTTTCTTTCTTCGTATCACACTGAAACACACCCTTTTGAAGTTTCTCAAGAACTCTTTGCCTAGAGTGTATCTTCCGAAGAAGTTCCAAACCTAATCTCACCTAAGCAGTGAAACACTCTTTGTTCGCTCGTAGCAGTTTTTAACGAAGCGCGCAGCTTTCCTTTGTATTATATTTATTTTTCGAATCAAATCTTTCTGTCAAGAGTCGCAAATTCTCACGGCGTACTCAAGGTGTGGCCTAACCAGAGCCAAGTAGCACCTCTCCTTCACTTTTTTATCCAAGGGCCTTCCTACTATTTGTTTGATAAATCCTAGCTTCTTTAAAGGTTTGCCTCATATTTTTAATATATGTGTTGTCCACGGCAGGTTTGAAGTTCAGGTTATTCCCAGATATTTTACTTCTTCTGACGACTTTGTTTTCTCCAACCACAGTATATACATTGCTTTTGTGTGTTGACTTCTGAAAGAAGTGTACTGCAGTGAATTTACTAAGATTTAGTTAAAGCTCCTATTCCTGGTACAATGAGCAAACGTTGTTTAGTAAAGTTCAAACTCATACGCTGCGGAAGCCTTCAAACAGATTTGGAGTAACCGTCGGTCAATTGTGTCCCTTCACCCTTGCATTATTTTCCTTCTCTGGCTTCGCGTCGTAGGCGAGCGAGTTCCACCAAGTTGTGTGAATGCCTTACCCCACCCACCACGACAACCTGACCCCCCCGAAACGTAGACTTCACTCTTTTACCAAACCCCCCTACCGTGGCCTCCCCCTTGGCGCCCACTTTCTCTTCCTCCCCTCCCGAAATCTTCCCAGCTTTGCCCCCATCCTCGCTAACCTTTCCGACCGAAAAAGTCGCCTCATTCTTTTTATAGGTTAATGGAGAGGGTAGTGCAAGTTTGACGCTTTTGATATCTGGGCGATAGGTTGGGAAAGACTATGGGGTGGGAAGTGAAATTGGAAGATACACTTTATGGGATAACTTTTCCCTTCCACATCCCAAAACTCTTCATTCCTCCCCGAGTTATTTTTTTAACGCACGTTGGATGTTTTTTTCCGACTCTAGGGAGGGTGGATAGATGGGGTGGGAAAACGGGATCAGATGAAATCCTGCTGTCACCCTAGCCTTGTGGTGGACGTTCGTAATTTCTCCTTCGGATCCCGCATTTCGGTAGCGCTTTCATCTGTTCTGATGGATGTGGGAAGATGGGAGATTTATATTTTATTTTCCACCAGGTCACCCAGATCGATGATGAACCGAAACTGGAGGAATTTCATATAATCGATCAATAACTTGTCTGAAAAGACTGTGTGCAGGATGCTCGCGTTTGGATGAAGAATACTAAAGAATCCAGAAGCTCTGTAGCACTCAATTAACCCTATGAAATGATAAAAAATATTTTCGGTTATTTAATTAAAATATCACTCTGTGCAAATTGAAGAATACACATGTTGATGCGAATATAAACCTGAATTAATGAAAGTCTCTGTCACGATTCAAAAGAAGAGAATTTTTCATTGCACTAAAAGTGACAGCTAGCTTAACTTTAACAACAAGGTTATGCCTGTGATTTATACATTTATCACTACAATTGGTAGCCTATATGATTCAAAAGCGGACAGTTGTATATTCATATTCGTTGGTATTATAATTTTTTATAGTATTACATGTTATTGCAAATTATAATAGAAAAAGTACATACAGATCCTTAATAAGGTTGAATTGTGCATTGCAGTGAATAATTAGTTGCATTTTATTTCCAAATGCTGGTTGAATTTTCGTACTCCAATTACTCAACAGGTTGACACTTTAAAACCTAAAAGGCAAAGGAAGTGATGATGCGGAAATAGTTACCTAAGAGATTGATTTGTTATTGAGTAAGCAAGGTAGTTTTATTAAAATGAATTCTCGTAAATGAATTTTTTCCAGGTATGCATAGTTTATAGTTACTTTTATAAATAATATGGAAAAGTAAAGAATGATTTAGTCAGTAATATTACGACGGACGAAATTAACAGCTAATGAACTGTAGGATGTCAATGTAATACTTTGAAAAATAGTTTTAACCGTTCCTGTAAATAATTAATGTAGTTATCTAAACGCATTACTTTGCATAGAGGTCTCTAGAATTGGTCTACTTTTTTTGTTTTGATAGCTTAAAATGATAAAAATCTTGTCATTTTTAAGTAATACCAATTATTTGAAAATGCACTCCTGTAGATGAAATGCAATATTGTTTTTTATTTAATTGTAAAAATTATTATTCTACTGAAAACGTTTTAGTAATTTGTGCTTTTAGGATCATGGAAGGGTTTCTTATCCCATCCTTTCAATGAATATTAGCCATATAATTAGTACACATCGCAACGTAAATGTTTGCAAAAAACGTAAAAATGCACTCCTAGTTGCCATATTAGCTATTAGTTTACCTAATTATTTGAAAAAAAAACGAAATAATTTTTCAACTGTGTCAATATCAATATATTATATAAACATTAATTAACGTAAGCTATACGTTTGTTTCCGTAAGTACATGGCCGGAATATAGTTCTATTTACCCGATAGTGATCTATTTATCCTTTTATTCTGTGAAAAATATTCAAATTAATACTTATGTTACGATTTAATACCAGTAAATTTGATTGCATTGTTACTTGGGTTAAATTAGATATTTGGAGTTTACTAAAATGAGATGAGGGAATGTGTTCATCCCGAGGAACCGTCTGTGCTTCACCGGTACGTTGAATTAACTTCAGCAGTTCAGTCGCTCTGTCTCTCCTTTCGTCGCCTCTTGGTATTTACGCTGCCACTTGCTTCATCTTCCTTTCCCTTCTCGTGCTAGCTTCAAATTCAAGCCCGTTCCCTATTCCAAATACTCTTCCCGTCTCATCACCCAGGCTTCTTGTTTATTCGCTCACCTCTCCCTTTCCCTATCAAGGCAACCTGCTCTTAAACATCCTCGCTCCCCCATCTCTCCGCTTTGACAGGCGTTTACGAGCAAACGCCTCGTACCCTCACTTCCACGTCTGCACTGCCTTGTGGAACATCGTCGAGTATATCTATCAATTCCTTCCATTGTGCCAGCAATCTTCATAGCCATTCGTTTTTAATCATAAATCTGTTAAAATAGGACAACTTATTTCACTCCTTCCGTAGAATTCTTTTGCACGGAAATTCGCACAACAGAATTCATATTAAAATTGTCATAATAAACCTTTGCCTCAAAAGTTCACGAATCAATGTGGTACTCTCTATTAGGAAATTTAATGTGAGAAGTATAAAACAATAACATAATAAAATATTTACGGGCATTATTTTTCCTGAGTGGTTTTATGAAGCATATTTATGCTAGAAAACACAACATAAAATTGGTATACTTCGCTCGTTTAATATTTAAAAAATATAATCATGGGTAATTATGACAACATTAGTGGTAACTTACTCTTCCAGAACTCATAATTGCCGCTTATTTTAAGCACGCTTTTAAAACCCTATACTATGTTTGTACATCTCTATCCTTAATATACTGTGCTCTCGTTGAAGATATCACCAATAAACCTTTGTTATTCAAGCGATTAAAAAAATATAAGTAAATGTAAGGAGTAACATAAGCGTAGAAAGCCCACATTGAGAATAAGAAACTGCCTACAGTGAGGAAATTAACTTCGATGTCGGGAAGTGCTTCATCAAATCTTACTAAAGAGGAGTACAACTAAATGGTAAACAGCCTTGAATAATAACAACAGCAGGATGAAGAATATTGGAAACAATAATGCCTTTAGAGGAAGATCAAGTGGAAAGAGAGAATTGCCATTGAAGAAGTTCTACAAAGATAGGGGGAGAGAAGAGTGTTAGAAGATCATTCCGAGAAAGAAGAAGGCAAACCTTTTAGAGCTTCTTTGAAGCATAACAGGCTCCATAAGTAACAACGAATGAGAACAACATCGAGGAAGAATATAATGCTTGAACCAATAATTTAAGAATTTCAAAAGGAGGAGGTTCCAAGGAAGTTGACTTGAAGGAGTGTAGACTGGGGATTTGTATAAAACCAATATTCGGAATAATGAATGCTTATGATGTGCATAATTATGATGTGCATTACTAATGTGCATGATATGCATAACATAAATAATACGAGTGTCTTTATAAGATAGTATTAATCACTTATGTCCTGTTTTCATCGGAAATACAAATCATACATTAGTTAATGGAAGTACAGCCCTTTTTTAAACGTTTCTGCCAGAGTGTTAAAGTTTTTATGTTGCCTGGAAACAGGGATAGTATTTTTTTAACCGGAAAGCACCTTTGGGCCATAAAGTACAATTCGGCTTTTTATTTTTTCTCTTAATTTTATTCTTCCCACTATTTTATCTTTGGCTTCAGACTGAACTACTCTGGTGATCTAGGCAGTTAGCTCACTTCATCGCGACATGACAATTTACGGTAGAAACTTTTGTGCAATTCTGCCGGTCCAAGCCTACCGACCAACTCCGTTTTCGTTTTTGTCAAAGGCCTACCTTTCAATGGGACGTTTGAATTTTATGTTCCTAGGAATTCGTTTGAATGAATGACATACTTGCACACCTGAATTTCCAGCGAGTAAAAATGAATATGGCCTGCAGACTTGCGGAAAAAAGTTGCTGCTACAGCAGGCAGGAAACTTTGACGGCCATACATTTTTAGCACCCTTTTCTAAAGCAAGCAAGCAAACTTTATTCAGAAATGAATCAAATAAAGTGAAAAATAGTTCGTTATGGCGACTGTCTTTCATGTCATTTCGGCGCTTTCGAGCATTGTAAAAATTCTATGCATTGCTTTCAAAAGTTTTTCAAATTAATGCATTTATTATTAAACATACCAGTCCTGCACTATCTTAAGTGAAGTTATGTGCAATGGAGATGGAAAGCACCAAAGGTTTGAAGTACCACCAGTTCAGAAAGGAATAATTTGACCCACGATTTATATGACTAACATTAAGACTAAGTAGCACAATTTTAAACGAATTTCCTTCTCTGGATCTGCATCTTGCAATTAAGTAGGGAATGTTTTAAAAATGTTACTGGTTTACTAGCTAGGAGGATAAGATTCATCTGTGTGACTAAATCCAAGAAGTGCTTTCTTTTGACCACATGCGTTGATGGGTGCTCAAAACACCTGGTAACTGTGATTTAATAGCTGTGTAGTGTGTACCCCATTTTATACCGATTGTAGGTGTAACTGGAATTGATGTGAATAACAGCTATTATTGCTTGTGCTTTCGACAATTCCTCTTACCCTTAATCCAAACGTTTAAAATTGCCCTTGCCCACCGAATATTGATATCTTATGGCCATTTATTAAAGCCATATTGATTTCTTATAGCATAAAATTAACAATTTATCAATATTTCATTTTAATTATTTATACCTCACTCAATATTAAAACGTTTATTTTAAACATTCATTGATTTAGATAAGTCACTTCATTGTGCTTTAGCCTGTCTTAATTTTAGGTAATCTATCATTCATCCCCGAATTCACATGTAAATAAATCCTTGGTTTAATCATAAAAAATGATTGCATCTGTTTTCGAAAAACGCCTAATCGTGACTATTGAGTTAAATCAATATTCAAGATTTGTACGATTTAAAGTAACTTTAAATTCTTTAGCCAGAAAGTTTTGGCGGAATTGGGTCTCATTTAAAAATATAAATACGTTTTTATTAAGAGATTCGAAAAATATATCGTCCATTTCATCGGAAAAGCTAATCGTTTTATAAGTAACGACCATAAATTAAAAAAAAATATTGAATATTGTATTTCCCTGCTGAAAAGGGAATACACTTGATTAGTCTCATATTTCTTCAAGAAGCAACTTATATAATACTCACGTGCTTTTTTCCTTCATCTAAAATCGAAACGGCTCCGTCATTGAATACAATCCTTAATCAATCTGTAATGTACCACGTACGACTGTGAAAATAAATTGTGTGGCGCGTGACGAACTGTTACGCCATTTAACTTACTATTCCTTCCAAACTCTCGTTAACCCCTCAAGGAGTACAGTTAAAGTGCTACGTGGAAGAAAATTCCAATGGTCCACCTAAAAATAAAATTTTGGGAAGAAAAGAGTTTCCTCTTCCCATCGAAAAGTAGCGGGCAGAAAATAATTCTTCGTCAGATAAAATTCTTGCCAAGGAGATCTTTCATTTCTGCCCATTCCTCTCTCCTCGTCTTTCTTCCTCAATAGTTCCACATTCCTCACAAACTCCTATTTCTCTTCTCTTGAATCGACTTGGGTTAAATGGTTGGGGCGATGACGTGGTTGGATTAGGTTTTAAATGAACCACCGGGGTTTTGGGAATCGCCGTGAGATCCCCACTCCCTCACGATCTCCATCCTGAAACGAATCATTATTTAAGACCTCCCGTTCGCCTTTCCTGAGCTGCGACCTCCGTTTAAGTCCCACGCTAACCTTCCAAGCTCCCCACACCCACTTTGTTTCATTTCCTCTAAAAACATTCCCACCCAGGGACCAATCGACTTCCCTTGCTACCCCACAAGACTTTCAATTCCCATACTTAGTTTCCTTGGTCTGTTTCCTCCCTCCCAATCTTTCTCGGAACTAGCCCAACCGATTATTAATCCCACCATCACCGCTACGCTCGGCCCTTTTGTCGCCTTCTTAAGAATCGTTTCCGTCTCATGGCTTACCCTTTCCACAGCATACACCACAGGGGCCGTTTCGAAGCCTGCAGACACTCCTTTCCACCCCAACCCCTTCTGGTGGTGTAGCGAGAGTTGTATGGAACGCAAGAATAGTGGAGTGGATTGCAATCACCACCACTACCACACCTCTTAAGGCTATGTAATAAGAGTACTTATCGATCTTTAAATTCCTTCAAAAACTGAAGAAAAACTATAATTTTGGCTCAATCTGAAATTATGCCTTTGAATCCACCGAGTCTGACATGATAATAATTCCGGAGTAACGTCCTAGAATTTTTAAATTTCACCTGTATATATCACCTCGGGTTATGAATTAGGAACCGTATCTATACTTAAACATTAGCTTTGAATTATATATTTATAGAAAATTAATTCAATTTTTCTCTAAGCTGATATCAAAGCATTATTTTTTCATTATTTTTGTGGAAATCGTCTCCACCGGGTCAGTCCAGACTTCATCAGCTTTATTCATTCAAAAGTAATTAAATGATATTGCAATTAAAGGTAAGAAAAAGTTTTGACATGCTGGCAAGTCCCTTAGCAAATCTTCCCTAATTTTCCTTCTATAAAACTACAGAGTTTTATAGATATTGCAAATATTAATTCAAAGAACATTCATGTTTCGACTCATCCATTCGAATATTTCATTGATGAGCATGAATTAACGCTACGTTATTGCGGGTGAGCTGAAACGTGATGTCATCGTTGCTCATTTTTGGACACATAGTTTTTCTCGCTATCTGATGGCAAGAATGATCAAGAGGTGAGTATTAAGTGATCATTCATACGCTGATTCGAACGGTTTTGATAATACAAATTATATGCTGTAAACCCATAAATTCTCTCAAAATTTATAGGGCATCTTTTGTAGATCATACATAAATATGGCGGTGACGGCTGTTTTGAAATAGTAAGCGCTTTATTAAGTTAAGTATGCATGCGACAATATGTGATCTACTCATGTCAGTACTTATGCACGAGAACTATCCGGTCTACCCTGGGCACAATTACACCACACATCTCCTTACTAACCACTGCAGTCACTATTCGCTATCTCTCTGCATTGCTTTGTCTTGCGTTACCAATATTATCGTCTTCCCAGGATATCGTCTCTTATGACGTAGTGCCCAAAAATCCTTTGTTTCTCCTTTTGTCTGTAGCTTCAATTCTTACTATTTTATCCACAATTCATACTTCAATCGGACTGGCCGTAGCGAACATTTCCTCGCGTCATCCGGTCTACTGCTCCCTCCATCTTCATGACCATTCTCGAGGCCCAGACCTCTCCTCCCTTATTCTCTCCATCTCCCTCTTGGGGATAAAGTTAAAAAAAAAATAAAAAAAAAAGAATTCTCCTCGACGGAGGGAGGCCATCCCTTCCCCAGCACCCGCAGACCTTAAACCCTCTAGCACGCCATCGCAGGAACCTCCTTTACCTTTCCTCTTCGCCTTATCAATTCTTCCGTTCCTCCGCGGGGGGAAGGCAAAACTTTGCTTTCTCATCGGTCGATCGGACTCGTAATGAGATAAGACCGGTGCGGTTGAATCGAGTTCTGGAATTGTTTCTCCTTCCCGACTAGCCCAATTTCCTTCCAGCCCCCTCTCTCTCGCCACCTTGCCACGGCCTTTCCCTCCCATTGGTTCACTCTCCCCCTGCACAATCCACCCCCCTACTCACCCTTTAAAACTCTTCCCCAACCCCCAAGTCTCTTCTTTGCAGTGAGGAAGAACCTCGCTTTGCCCCTTCCCCGTAGCCCACGCAAACACTGGAGAGTCTTTCGGAGAAGAACGGCGGTCGTCCCTTTCACAACGAAACTTGCCTACTTCGCTCGGTGTTCTAATTCCACTCAACTGCACCGTCTTCTTCTTTTGCTGGCCCTCCCTAAATTCCCTTCTATTCCCTTCACCCTCCCTCCCCCTTCCCCCTGTTCATCTCTCCCGTATCTCTTTGTTGTGTTTGACTCAAGCGATGATTCTTTTGTGAAATGCAAGAATGAAAATCCTGCTCAAGTTTTAACAAAAAAATATTTATATTCCCAGAGAAAAATCACTTGACTTCCACATGATCCGATTTGAGATCATTCATTATTCCCGCAGGTGGGTTTAGTCGGTTACCCAGAAGGCTTATGTGAACAGAAGGTTATAAACAACCGTATATATTGTACGACTATCGTTTTCACTTGGATGTGGTCGTAGAAGGATAGACCGAGTAATGTCAATTTGGTGCGAGTAACTAATTAACGAATAATTCATTTACTAGATGGTTACGTACACACACTATGCACAGTAACCCGCTAGTGCACCATTTTGTAGAAATTTAATGTGAACATATCGTATGACTTTCCGAGGATTCAAACTTGGATCTCCAAATTTCCAGACATTTTACGACCATAAATTCAATAAATCTACAGTCAAAACCTGCTCAACAGGACTACGGAAGGTCAGAAGCATTAAAAATGCCCATTTCGTCGTTTTCAATGGATGAGTATTCACTTACCTAGTAAATTCATCCAAACGACGTAATCTTATTGTAATAATCGTGAGAAAGCCAAGATAGTTTACCTTAAAATTCACGGGTCAAGCAAATAACAAATATTTTACAAAAATGGGCAATCCAAACAAAAATTATCCAATTTAATTGGAAGAATTATTTCAGAAAGGCATTTTTGTTTGAGAGAGAGCATACTTCAATTTCGTTTACCTAGCCTTTTCCCTTGTCTTTAGTAACACCTGGCACCGTCCACACACACAGAAACTAATATATTTATGATCGGATTCCGGTCAATTGAGAATATTTATTCCATTGTGAACTGCATCCCATTCCGGCCCACCGTGTCTTTATCTCCTCTACCTCAGTGCCCCGGAGATTTCCTTCCGTCGTATCTCATGCTGCTATCACTCATACCGTTGTTTTTTTTCATCCCCGAATCATATTGTCTCATGTGAAAAATATTGTATTTGTTCCTCTTTTTCTTTGTCGTGTAGCCTTTTAAAAATTTCGCTTCGTTCCCAAACACTTATCCGTTTTTTTTTCATGTCCAGTAGGGAATGTGATAGATGCAGGAAGGAGTTTGTGGGGGGAATGTGGGATGGAGTTTGCGTATGGGAGCTCCCTGAAAGAGCCGTGTATGGATGCATGGGGGACAAGTGTTTACGTTTGATACTCCTCCCGTTAAATCTTCATCGCACCTCACCAAAAATAATGCGTTTCAGGCTCCATCAATCACAAGAGCGTGACTATGACTTTGAAGTGACACGTCAGTTTTTTTCGATGGAAGAATATGTACGTTTTTTCCAACTGTGCTCTATTTTTACATTGTAAATTTATTTCCTGTTCGCGGCATCAGTGGCCGATGTGATGTTTACAGTGCGTAGTTTGCTTTACTATTCATTATCATATTCCTGCTGTAAATGCCTGTCTCTAAGCTTTTTATTCATATTTTCTCCTTTATTTATTGTTTCTCGGCTGGTTGCAATCATTTATTTGTTGCGTAAAGCCAATCAAAATAAAATCCCTAATTTGATGTCACTGAAAATTTTATCGTGAACAAGAGCCAATTTATTATGAAATGGGCTCGCTAAGTTATAATTCCCTACTCAATTATAGTAAATTAAGTTCAGTTTAGCCATTTGAAAGTTTGACGCTGATTCATTATTTAATCTTAAAATTGTTTCCTTCTTTCTTTTGTAAGATTATCAGAATAAGTTATCGAGGCAACCATTTTCGTGCTGTTCATCCACGTGTTAAGTTGATACATTATTATCTGATCCAATAAAAGTGCTAAAAATACCTTTGAAAAAAATATATACATCAAGAGTTCGGAGGAAAACTAGATCATCGTATGAGATATTCAAAATGATTCGAGTGAAAATGTTTCGTCACTTTTATTATAATGAAAAAATACTTCTGAATGAGGGAAACCGTAGTTGCTTCCTCCCGCTGCGAAACCATCATTAAAACGTTTTCTAATATTTTCCACTATGAACATAAAATCCTCTCTAGTCGGTAGTGAAGTATTGATTATAGCTGTAAATTAGGTTATAATACTCAGGGGAACTTCTCTTTTTGCCATGAATTGCCATTTATTTACATACTATATTTCTTCTTCCATTTATTTTTATTTCATTTATTTCAAAAATCACATCTTCATCCTACTCTGGCATTATGAATTTGTCTATAAGTTCAGTAGCCTAGTTTGTACATTAAGCGTATGCTTAAAATCGAGCAGTTTCATCTCCGGGAAATATGAATGGAAGATATCAAATTATGTTCAAAATTTCGATCGTTAGGTTTTTCATTAAATTTAAAATATCTCAGATAGTTTATGCATTGGCTAAAGAACGCATAGGAGTTCTAAGATGGAGCAAATGTTCTCCACAACTTTAAAGAGATGTATAAGTTATAAAATTAAAACAACTTATGAGATTAAAAAAAGCAAATAGTGTAATATTACTGTCAATAATATGATGTCATCATATTCAATGTTCTCAATTAATATGATATTACCAGCTAAATAGCATTTTATTATTAGCAAATTTTAAAATACTCGCAGTTTTTATTCTATGATCGTCATGGTATTACGCCGTAAAGATAACGCTTCGTGAATTGAATGATAATTCTCACGGCAAAGGGTAGCTTTAGTAAATGTAAACTAAGTATAAACATAGAATCAGTACTCGTTTTCGTATTTTTTATATGCTGGAAACTGTATTAATCCATATAAATATCCCCTTCAAATTTATATTTGTATTATATTTTTCACAAAAGTTCTATTGGACCTGGATGGCAAAAATTTTGAAAATTATATTTTCTTGAGTGTAAAAAAAAGACCAATCAATTATTTATAACATGGATTTTCTTCAGGATATTTTATAAAATTAAATTTATATTGCCTCATTGGTGTAAAATAGAGGTAAAATGGGCGATAAAAGTTATGTAAAAAATTAAAACGTCAAATGCGTATAAATTATAAGGTTGGTCAAATATGTACTATGGGTTAAAAATATATATCTATAATTTAAACGCTAAATGTGAATTACAAGATAAGGATAAATTCTAAAAAAATATCCTAAATGTTTGCATTAAAAATTGAAAAAAAATACGTTCAAAATACTATGTCAGGCGATATCTCAAAGAGCAGTGCGTTTAGAAAAAGAAATAAAATAAAAACTTCGTTCTTTTGAGAGAAGCTACTGAGCGATTCATTGTTTTTGTGGCATCTTCCTTCATGTTAACTAAATTAAGATGACGCTAAAGCGCTGAAATTTTTAGCATTAAAATAAGTAACTACAGACTGTGCGACGTTGCAATTTTATTTTAACTCCTTTGTCTTGAAATATTGCATGGTATAGTGATCATCAAACATCATGAGAAAATTTCTTAACCAATACCTAAGTGAAATTTATAGTCCACGGGCCACTTCTATTTGTATTTTTTAATGGAAATGGTACTAATATTCATATGTAAAAGTATACTCAGATTTAATGCAGTCAAAACCTATCATTGGTAAAAAATAGAAACTATAACCTTCTATTATTTACTGCCATTCATTTTAACTTTACTTGATTCTTAGATGTATTCCGGATGGTGGAAACAAAATATGTGACATGAATTAAGGACCAAGATTACACAGGTTTTATAAGCACTGTTATTTTGAACTAGTAAATCACATAAATCACTTTAATCTGAGTAAAACAGTATTTTTTGAGAGAAAATCAATTTTGGAACCAATAAAATGTATAGTTTTCAGGCATTACAATGCTGTCAACTTACGTTTGATGAAACAGCACCATTAATAATGGTAAAACTTTTATTCATTTGATTTTTCATCATCAGATTTTTTTATATTTTCCACAAGATTCCACTCTCTAGCATTGGAATACTGTCAACGTCAACTCGTGGAATATTTTATCGGCTTGTTTTAGTATAAGTCATTTACTACCAATCATTCGGCCAGTGTTAACTAACATTTTAAAGAAATTAAGAAAAGTTCAAATGAAGTAATAACAAGAAAAATCATAGAAAATAGAGATAAAAATAATGTTTAATAATTATATTCAATAAAACTCCTAGATGTTAAACGAAAAGTAGTATATAAATATATTTTTAATCATAGGGAAAGGAAAAATAAACCTGAAGTATTAATTTGAAATGCTTTTCCAGATCAATGATGCGTCCGAGAGATATTGAAAGCAAAACTAAAAACAAGTTGTGGGATATTATGGAATTTCCTCAGATGTTATTTCTTAGCCCAATAGCATTAATTTTCATTTCAATGCCCTCACTTGATTTCTAGGTATTCCATTCGCACGATAACTTTCCTCATATTTATTGGCAATTTCCCTTCCTGCATTCATTAAAAAAGAAGTCGGCCATCCCATGTTTTATCTCTTCCAGTGGTTTGACTGCGCGGAACCACATTTCTAAAATTTTCAGTTGATCACAGATACGATATAATTTTCCGAAGATTCCTCATTATGATTAGCATTATTCATGAATTAAGGTGAATTTGCCATATATTTTGTATCAGAAATTAACAGTTCATTTTGAGGATTAAACACTTCCTTTGCTCCCATTCATGTTACTTCAACCGTACCTCATTGGGTAATTTACGCCTTCTCCACTGTCTACGTTAAGACATCACCACGAACCACCGTCTACGTTAAGGTATCTTGATATCTATGTTTGGTAAAACTTCTTACGTTCACCACATGCTGAAGACAAGTATTTTGCATAGACAAAGAAGCAATCTGGATAGGTATTTTTTGTTTAATGCAGTAATTAGAAAAATATTTATTACTTTATAGAGACACTGGATTCTGTTGTTTGCGTCTATTCAGTTAGAACCATAAGGAGTTGCAAATTTAAGGTAGTAAACGTAATGTGATAATCACCTATGGAACCGTCTCTTTTATAGCGAATGAGTAGTAATGTATTTTGAAGAATATAATAAGAAACGTGTTAGTCCACAACTTATTTATATATTACTGGGAGTACTACGCGTTTAAGATAGTTAAGTCAACATTGGGTACATAAAAATGAACTTCATAATGAGTCAATTGTTCATATATCTGACGATGGCTTAAATTGCTGAAACGTGCTGTGTTTGAAAATTGTGGAAATTGCAGTTGGGTTTGAAATCTGGAAAAATCGTGAGCAACGCGCATCTCTCATTATCTACACCCGCACTCTGCAGCATAATCTTCTGAGAAATGGAAATATCTTTTTCTTAGGAAATATCTGTGAAGACGATATGTCATTCTTCTTTTGGCTTACATTTTGATGAAAATATAGTAAAATAAAAATAAAACCTTTCAGCGAAAAACACTTTAGCAGAATCACCTGATCTGGAAAAGACAGTCCATCAGAGGAACAAAAGGTTTCTTAAAATTGATATTTGCATGCATATTTCTTAGAAAACTTGCACTCTCATGCTCTTGCATTATCTCGTATGTAATATCTTGGGATCGGTTCTCACATTTTAATGGTATTTCCTGATGATGTGCCAGGAATATACAGGAAAACTCCTGCCTTACGACTATCAGTCTATGTTGACTTGAACTTGTAGTCCTTAGAGCGTTTTTTGTTTGCAGGAGTGTGTTTCATGCACTGTCAGTCACTTCGCTCGGTCGTTGAAGTGCGCGCCCCGTGGGGTATATCTTTAAGGATCCCTTAATTCAATTACCCTCCATTGATGCCCCAGTGAGTCCTCACCGAGTTGCCAGGGTTCTTATCCCTACCTTCGCACAGCATATTTCATGGAATCATTTGAAAAATCCCTGGCTTTTTTTTATTCTTTCTCTCTCGTCCCCGGCATCTCTATCCCCTGGCGCCTACTCCATCCCACCCCTCGTTATCCTAGCCCACCCCTTTCCACTCACCCTAACCCATACCAACCTTCCGAAGTCTCACTTACTTTCTCACCCCTTAGCCACTCCCTCTCCACCTCTAAGCCCACCCCTTATTCGTTCCCGTCTCTCCGCAAATGCTTCCTGCTCCTCCAAAATGTCTCCTTCCCTCCATGTCCAGGACGAAGATAAATGAATATCAGTGATTAATGGAACCTTTGGCGGGGAGGTTGTAGGGGGAGATTTTTACCGGGGTGGGGGGAGAGCTGAGAACGGGAAGGGATGAAGGTGACAGTGGTGGGGGTGGAAGTGGACTGGGGGTGGGGAAGGAGCTAAGGGATGTGTTATGGGTAGTGGGGTGTGAACGTAGGGAGGTAGGTGGTTAGAGGAAGAGGGAGAGAGAAGGTTATAAACGAAGGGAGTGGAAAGAGGGAGGCTTGATGTTGAATGCGATAGAAACAGGAGGGGTTGAGGGTTGAGACATTGGGATGAGGACAGAAAAAATTGATAGTTTTAACTCTCGATAGGAGAAGTGCTCAAAGGATATGTACACGAGGCGTGCAGCGTATATGCTTATCCATTTATCGAAGAGTGAATATTGCGGTTAAAAATTTTTATAAATTATTTATAAAAGTTTTGGTTTTGACATACGGAATGAATCGGGTGAAACTGGTGCTAGTTAACAAATGTAACAAATTGAAAGGGACAAGGATAAATTATTCTTCATCTGGAATTCACGCCAGCAATACACCTCTGCGTCATCGCAAGTCATATTTTAGTTGATGGTTTGGAATGGTGTTTTTTTATAACTTAACTGGTAATGAATTTTTGAGCTACAGGGGTCAAAAAGGAACATTATTAAAGGTTCTTACATATTATAATGGTCGTTAAAATGTAATCTTATTTGCTTTTTATTACCAGTTGAAAAAAATGACATAACCGGAAATATTTCAATGTGCATGAGCATTTGGTGTGTGTTATTTTTCTATATTACGTCAGAGACGACTAATAAAAAAGTAATCTTTTAAATTGCCATTTACAGCTGAAAGGAAGGCATCTATATATCAATTACAATTATTAAAATGAAAGGTTGATGGGCAGGTTATTTAATGGAAATTTAAAATTATTTCGTTGGTAGCGCTGATTATTAAGACACAATGTCAGAGAATGGGCTCCCAATTAGCAGTAAACCGTAAAATTAATTTTCCAGGCATTTAGACGGACGAACTTAAAACATTTTTATTGCTTCGGGCCACTTCAGAGAAAGCAGCAAGGGTCATTATTGATAAGGGCAGTAAAAGTGAAGGGAATTATAGAGGAAATGTGATGGTCGTATCTCGAGTTAGGGTGTGTATAAGGCTTCGTGGGTTATGAGGATGGTGGCAAGGTATAGGGCGGGGGGAGAGGTAGGCGGGTGGTTCCGGAGGGGTTGGAATAGAGGGGTTAGGACCTGGGAGCAAAAGAGGAAAGAGATGTGGGATATTGGCACAGGAGACGAGGGGTGGAGGTGTGGGAAGGCCTGGGCCGGCACTAAAGGATACCAAAGGATATCTTGAGAGTATGGGGTGGAAGTCGTTGCTAGAGGAATGGACGAGGGACGAGGGTAAGGTGTAGGTTTTGAGGGATTGGAGGGGTTTTGACACCATTGGGAAGGTCACCCCAATGTTGCCAGGGAAGAATGGAAGGAGAAGGAGGGTGAAGATGGGGGAGGGATGGACATAGTGGGGGAGATGGAGCCGGGCGGTCCAGCGGTGTGGGGGACGGGAGTAAGCAGTGTGTAACAAATGGATTGCTGAAAGTGAAGCGGAAAGAGAGAAGGCCGAGTGAAGCAATGGGAGATGTCGGCAGCGAGAAGGGCTGAAGAATGGAAGAATTGGAAGGAGAAGGGGTGCTGGGCGGGGGCTTGGAGGTGTTTGCTGAAGTAGAGTGGATGGAAGAGATTTTTGGGGGAAAATAGAAAAGTTTTTGCCCCAAATTTCTGTTTTTGAGGGGGCTGAACGCTTGCTTGATATTTTCTTTCCGTTCTAATTTCTTTATCCGCCGTATGATCAAAATACGACCGTAACTCAATCTCAGATTCCAGCTCCCAAATATCTGATTGATTTTCTTTTGTATGCATTACGCGTCATATTTTACAGTTCTCTCGCCTGATGTTCTGATCAATTACACTTCACTCTGTATACTTCTTGGTAATAAATTACCTGAGGAAGGTATGTATGCAATTTAAATAGGAAAAAATATAATTTTGGATAAGATGAATGCTCGCGTGTAATTATAACATTTATCTTTAACCGGCTCCAATTAAAATTTTTCATTGCTCCTTAAAACTTGGCTGTTTTATCCACTTCATTAGACGATATATGGAGAGAATTGAAGCGTTGAAAAGGAGATAGTCACTTTGATAATCAGTTATCATTTTTATGACGACATATATTTTTTAAATTGAAATCAGTTATTATAAGTAGATTTCGTTGTTTCCGGAAAGATGGAAAAAACATTAAAAACCTGGAATATTACTTAGTATGTTATCACCAAGATGGAAATCATCAAAAAAAATTTAAGTAAGCACCTATAAATACTCGCTTTTTTATCTCTATTCACCTCTGATGGTTTTACAAATTATAGATATAAAATATTATAAATATTATTTTATCCTTTAAGATAAGATCCCGTTTTATCAGTCTTTAAATAATATGCGGTTGAGTTATCTTAATGGTTCTTGAGAGGAAGAAATTCTTTAAAATGCATACTTCTTGTGATACCGCTGTCTGATATGATCTTTCTCGTCAACGTAATAATTGTTCTTTTATTTATTTCTCTTTTTTGGCTTATGATAATATTTTTATTCTTATTTATTTGGTTTTCAGCTGAATTTGGTGAAATAAGGTTTATAGTTAAGGACACTTCTACCATGATTTTAACACTATAAGCGCCGTGTATTTCTCATACCTAAATGCGCCGGCAGCGGTCATTTTGACCGGCAGGTGTTTTCTCTCATATGGCAGTGTGTATGAATAATTTCACGCATATATTATACTTGAAGGGTTATTATTTTATTTGTAACTCAAATTTAAATTATTTTAAAGTAATGAATAAGATTTATAAACAATTTAGTTTTTCAACTTTAACACAAACTTGGGATTCATAGACTTATCACCAATTCTACAATATACAGTTATAGATGGTGGTAGTTTAGTGTGTAAATATTTTGCTGAGAATATATAAGTATGTTATTTCCAATCAGGGAGTAGTGAGATGATGTAAGTAACAGCATTAAATAATGTATATTGAAATCAGTTCTACCGTCCCAAACTTTATTTTTCATGACGCATTACATATATATAAGTTTTCACTTCTTGCTGTGCATTTTCCGCAAGTATATTTTTGGCATCTTGAACATTTTACCATAGTTTTATTCCCTTTACAAGCTTGTACCTGACACTGATGTCTTTTTCTAATTTTTGTACCTGAAATTGAAGATTCTGGCCTTGGCTGTGAGTTGATATACTCACTATGTACAACTTCAGCTAGCGTCATAAGGAATTTATGACGGCTGTTATTTTGTGAAATGATCTCTTTGAATATAATCCATGCGTTAATGGAAGCTAAATCTAGGATATTACATAAAACTTGTACATGCCATCGGCGAGATCCAGCGCGCGTGGTGTATTTTCTTGCTATTTCGTCCAGTATATCTACTCTATACATTGTTGAGTGGTAGAAACTGACTGACTCTTATAATATTTTTTTTGTACTTTCTAATTCAATGCTGGGATGCATGATACTCAGAAAAAATAAGTTTTATTTTTATTTTTTTATCTTGACATACTGTCATTGTAATATATTCATTCATGTTTTAGGACTGTGGTATTGTAAAAATTAGCCTTTGACGTCCGAAGTACTTCAGGGACCTCACCTCTGATTCTATTAATTGTGCCAACAATACTCAGTGTGACGTGATAAGTCATCTGTAAAATTCTCTGTCGTGACATTTGGGCAATATTTTCGGGGAGACTTTCGTTCGGCGGGCGCAACTCATATTTCCCTTGATTCGGAAACCCATTGCAGAAATATTTAGAATTGACAACTGCTAATACCTAAATATTTATTCCAAATGTGTCTGGTCTATTTGCTGCATAATGTGTGAATCTACACCTAGCTTTAGTGGGAAAAAGCTGCTCGTCCACCGTAAGGTATTCACTTGGACTATAGCAAGCTATGTAGTTGTCCATAAAGCTATTCCATATTTCGGATATCAATGCAAACTAATCTTTAGTGAGACGCTGAGATCTTTGACTACGAACATCAAAACTTAAGTACTTTATAAACGAGATAAATCTGCTTCGTGATATAGTCTTGGAGTAAACACTGGCCCCCATTCACTAGACAATAGCATACCATAATCTAGCGAACTACAACCATATGCTCCTCGTGCGTACATTAGAGCAAAAATAGCTTCAATTTCCTTAATAGTTGTCCTATCTCCCTCATTCAAGCGCACTGCTTCTGCTTCAGTTCACATTTAGATATGCCGGATTTTCTTTTATAATATTTTGACTCGCAAGTATACCGATCGTGTTCACGCCACTTGAGGTCACAAACCACTCATTGAATCCACCCCATAACGAGTTCCGACTGCTGGAGCAAACGAACCTTTTTTTCACGCCCTCCACTCTATCGTCTCCTTTCCCGTTCTCGGCTTCTTGGAGGGAGGCAACCCTCATCGGATGCATTTTCGAGGGCAGCATCACTGTGTAGTTTGAGATTTCCTTGAAAGGGACTGCAGCTGTCGCCACTCTGCAGTCCCTTGCACTTTCTCTCCCTCGACCTCTCCGTTGTCCTCTTCCCCTCTAGCAAGCCTCACTCCCTGAGCACCGATGCCTAAGGACAAATGACGAAATGTATGCAAAAATACCCTAAATTATAAAGAGAAGGACTGCGAAAGATTTAATAATGATTTTCACGTGCTTACACCCTCCTTCTAATATACAGGACCGTAGATATTTTGTAAGATAACTCAGCAGAGTCAGGAAAGGGCACTTCCGTCAGATGATGTTGCAGAGACGCTTGTGCCGAGCCATCACCGCCTGAATTGCCGCTCCCAATTTCAGCAATGACACTTTAAGTGTCTGAAAAGAAATTAATTCCATCATCCGAATGCCCTGGGTTGACCTCGTCAATATCTGAATGTATTTTGATTAGCCTTGCAAAATATGCATAAGTCTTCCGAAGTAAGACTGCGTCACCGAAACATGTCTCAGAGCATCGGGGTTTTGCTCCTACCGAATGCGTAGTCAAAGCTCGAGTAACCGTGTAGGGATAAAAAAGGGACAAAGAGTGCGGTGCAAAACAGCTAATCTCGCATCCCTTAGAATAAAAAAGAATTCTGGACCTATTACCTCGTGGTTTAATGTGCATTCCTTGAAACAATTCTGAGAGTCTATGCAAAAATCCAGTTATATAATTGCGTCATAATAACAAAAAAAGAAAATTCTATAGAAACATGCACAAAATTAGTTGAGAATGCAATCCTTTAACGTGACTGCTATTCATCATACCACGAAAAAATCGTAATTGAAAGGACAAAAATAATAAGCTTAAAATGTATAATACCGGTCAAATTGACCGCCCGGTGCGGTGCTTTTAGATATCAACAATTATTTCAGAAATTATGCAGCCGAAAGTAAAGTAAAAATGTTTGGCCTCTGGGCGTAAGATACAAATTCATTAAAGGTCACGACATATCAACTATTTTAAACCATCGTGAAGTAATATAGGATCATTTGAAATTAAAAAAACGGTCAATATGACCACTTCGGCGCTGATATTGTTAAAACTCAACCTAGCCAATAAATTTCAATCTCTGCGAAAAAGTCTTTTTGTATGATATTGAATATATTTTGACAATAATGTTAGCTCTTTCATATACGTATTATTCTTTTATGAAAGTTACAATGAGGATTGCTGATTTAATATGCAATAGGGACATTGACGAAAGCAATCTTTATACTACTTGCGGAGTAAACGTCGGTATATTTTGACGTGGTTGTCATGTTCCTTGAAAAAAATATCACTACCTATATTTCAATAATTGGAGGTTTAAACTTTTTGGCTGACTGGTGGACGTATCTGTAGATCAGTAAGTTGAAAAAATAATGGTAGGAACAATTTTAAACTAACTTGTGGATTTAAAATAATGTAAAAGTACAGCATGAACTTATCTTTTGCCTAAATACTTCAATAGAGGAATGGAAGTGAAGATCCTGGAAGTAAACTGTATTGGATCATCTGCTTGACTGCAGCATTGTGAAGTATGACACAAAAGTTTGGCACTGCCTTATCGGTCTTTCCAATGAAGGTGTCATGAGTATAATGATTTAAAAATGAAGGTTTTGAATGATCTCAGTGTATGCAACTGGAAACCAAATACCTATTAAAATAGCAGTCGATAATGTCCATTTAAACATGCCCTACTGCATATTATTCGTGCTCGTCTATACTGACTCTATTGAATTGAATTCACTTTGACGGCTGCTTTACTTCCACTGTCAATCAAAGTCACAAACTCAATCAATATCAATCAGATGCATGCCGTTTACACCTCATGTCGTATTCAGGGCTAAAAGTTGTCAATGAGTTCTTTACCCATTACCCTATCACATACGCTGCGTATCGCATTTGTTGCTTTTGTTATGAATATGCATTTAACATCGATCGTTTTCCTTTGTGCCCGGTAAAGTCATCGACGTTAAATCTCAATGAATTCTGTACTCTGTCAAGCCTGACTTTCTCCCTGGCCATTAAAGCGTCAAAAACACGTCAACACCTTTCGCTGCAACGAGCTACTCAACAAGCTGTGTTTCGCTTGCAGTAGCGGCTCAAAGAGTCGTAACTGTAGCCGCTCCAACATTTAATTTCGTGATGTCAGAGCCAAATCAGGATGACGCTATGCCCTCGCCCCACCCTGATGTTTTCTTTGAAGAATAATTGCAGATGTTTTTTTGGGTTTCGAACTGCAGCTTTCCGTTCCCTCCATCAAGAATGGAATGAAAACGCTTTCCAGGAAGAGAGAAAGGCTATGCGAGGGAGTAACTGTTGGAAGGAGAAGGGAAATGGGAAATTTGGGGATGGAACAGTTGGAATCACAGCCGGAGATCTCTAGTTCTTCACCAACATTGTGGTGGTGGCCTAGCATTTCCTCCCATTTACCGAAATTTCCCGTCACACCCTCCACGGTGCCATTAGTCCCCCGTCCATCTCCGGCCACCACCCCTCTTCCCTCCCACAAACATTCTCCACGCCCCACGTGCAGTCCTCCGTATCTTTCCCTAACCCTTGAACTCATTTCGTCCTGTAATTACCACCGACGCCGCTCTCTGTCTTTCTGTTTTGAATCCAGTTATTGGGACCGGTTTAATAAGGGCTTGTTTCACTCTCTCCCACACGTATGGTATACGCGGAAGGATATGTGGCCCTCCAAGTATTTTCCGAAATCTCGGACTATTTGTTATGTCCTTGTCCGCCCTCTTCTTCTCTCTCCCTAACTCTGCTTCCCGGAAAGCCACTCCATCTTTCCTCTCTATCACTATTTAATCTACTCTGTCTCACTTTTATTTTTATCTATCTCTCGTCCATTATCCCTGGACCATCCCCGTTTTTATGTCCCTCCTCACATACCTCTCCCTGACTCCTAACTCTCTCCCGTCATTTGTCAATATCATTTTTCTCGAGGGAGTGGTTGACCTGACATTTTCGTAGTTTGTCAAACCCATCAAAATACTTTCCATGGTTTAGTCCATTGATAACTCAAGTTTTTTTAAAATAACCCCCGGATTATTCTTTCAGGTTATTACTGTCAAAAAAGGGTATTTAAATGATGAATACCCCGCGTAAAGATACCCCACGTAATGACCCTACAAAAAGCTACTCTCGTCAAGATGATATCTTAATTATGAAATTGATGCTACGCGTGAATTATCCTCAAATGGATCATATTCACTGAGTTATTTTTCCTTGAATCCTCCAGATACCATAGACAGTCATTATGCCCTCTGTTTAAAGTACTGGTATCACCATGCTTTTGTAACATGATAAGATTAAATATGCGTAAAATATCGTTATTTCCGGTTTATTCCAACTTTTATTTCTTGCCTTTCCGTGACTAGCCAAGCAATTTTCCGTTGCAAATGAGTTAATCAGTGCAGATAGGCTGTATAATATGCGAGATACTCCTTGGAGCTTAGCTTTCTGGAATTACATTAATGTGGTAAATAAAGATAAATTTATTTCTTTACAGAGGATTGGTGCATGATACCATCACAGATTTATGGAATAGTGTCTTTAAAAATAGCTATCAACGTCTACACACCTCTGCGCCCTGTGCACCAACGTAGTGACAGGTGCCAAGGGGTGGTTAGGACACTATCCATTAAAAGGAAGGAAATGGGTAAAAAGGAATTGAAAGATTGATAAGATAAAAAATAAAATGCGTTGACTGGGTGTGTTAGTGTCCCACTTTATTTATTTTTAATCGCTAATGGCGTTTGGGAAAATTAGTTTTCGTACCTATCAGTATGAAAGAGTATCTTTCTTATTTTTCACTTTTGTACGTTCTTGAGTATTATTGTGGTGTTATATGAGTATCTTCAGAGTCATCCTGAGACCAGCGTGATCTGAATCTGCATTTGACTGCGATGTATTTTTAAATTTATTCATAGAAAAAAAGAGTTAATCTCCATCCATCGTTGGTAAAAAAAACTATTGGCTACGGAAATAAGGAAATGATTTGTATTTGAAATTGATTTGGAATTAATTTGAAAAATACTTATTTCACTTACATCACAACATTTATTGATGTTTGGCGTTTTATGCTTGACGGGTAAAAATAAAAGTTCCAAATTAAGTTGTTGGACAAGATCAATTCTTGAGGTAATATATCAGTTAGTCATTCAATAGTGAAGTTGTAAGAACACCTATCGGGAGTAAATAATAAATATACATGCTTTATAATGAAATGTGTCATTGATTGTTGTTGGAAAAATTGAAATCGGCCGACGTATTTTTTTATTTTAGTATTTAAGTACGCCTTAAAGCGTCAAGATAGGAATGAGAATTGCTGGTGCATTTTATCCGTGTCACCTATATCTTTGTTGACAGTAAATGAGAACGAGGAAGAATTTTTGTACCTATTAGTGGCCTATAGCCGTTTTTAATTTCAGGTGATACTCATAATTACCTTGGAAAATTTATTTGGGGAAACAGAACATATTTACTATGAATAAATCCTCTAAAGAAAGAGAAGACTATAGAAAAAATAAAAGCCAATGGTGAACTGGGGAGGTACTGTAGGCGAAGCCTATTCAGGTTCTCCACCTGGTCAAACTTTTCATTTATGCCGTAGTTTCGATGTATGAGTTGTCCATCGCTAATAGGGAAGCACCAAATCTTTCTTAGGGAGATACTATGTAGCTATTCTGTTTAGAGAATAGAAGACTAAAAGAACGGGCGGATGCTGTGTAAGAAGACGAATCTTTAAGGAGTATGATATAAATGGGAGTCGGCCCGAATGCCTCAGGGACGACGGAAGGAGTTGACTGGAAAAGAAAAAAGGCGTGGAAAGTTTGCGCCGGAGGTTCACTACTCAGGTGGAGACAAAAGCTGTGTATTAAATTACCAGCACCTTTTTCCTACTTTATTCCCAGCCTTCATGAAGAAAACTCGATTACCACCAAAATCTTCTCCTCTTGCTTCTTCCCAACAATCCGGCCTAAATTATGTTGATGTGTATCAACGAACTTACTTTACTCAAATGGAAACCTCCTGAAAGGAAGTTCTTTGCTTCACCTCCTCTTTGGTCTTTAACACGCCGCCAAGTTTGACATGTTCCGACGTTTGAGTGGGGGATGGAAATTAGGAACCTAGGAAACTAGTTGGGAGAATCGTTAGATAAGATAATAAGAATGCCAAACGGACCTGTTTAAAATGTCATTTATTTCTGTGAAGAATTTAAGATCATACTACCTGCCACTAAAATTGAATATATATAAGTGGTTTGATAGGTGCACTAGAAAGTTGACTCAAAATTTGTTATTAATTTTATAACTTATATCTACCGTACATATCGCATGCTGACTATACTTTGCTCCTTCTATCATTAACCTACGGCTCCTGAACTCCTTTGATTCCATAAACGCATACATGTAAAATTCATTAACACTTGTTTGTCCTAAATATTTAATGCTCGTAGTTATGTGAGTCTTGTCATAAAAATTTGCACCTCACCACATGCTTGAGGTGGCATGCAAAGAACTGTGTTTGTGTAGGTTAGTGTTTAAATGCGATTAAGAACGTTTAGAGACTTACCAAGGTAAAAGGATACAAGAATAAAAACAAACCGTATTTACGTACCGATTAAAGGAGAAGTTAAGACGAAAGGTAGCATGAGACGTGCGATTGGATGAGTAGAAAGAGAGACGAAGACCACACAAAACCTAGCACATTCATGCCAGCATTGCATTGAGTAAATAAATCTAACTATGGACGTGACTTCAATCGGAGTGTCATTGTGTACACTCCATTTCCAACGGTGACAGTGAGCATTGGAACTTCTATTTCCCACTAGGGGGTTTTAAGGGATGCACCAATGAGGTATGAAGGAGGGGGCACGCCAAGAGGGTATAGGCTTACTTGCAAGTTGGCAGGACAAAATAGGGGGACACCGTGTTGGGAGTGGAGCTGTTTGGTCGGCACCATCCCTTTCCTATCCTGAACCGTGTTGAAGCCTCGCCCCCTCCCTTTCTCCTCCTCAACCACCAAGCTCTCAGTCTCTTTCTCTCTTACTCCGTCTAGATGGGACTGAAATGGACCGGAGACAAGTCCACGTTCCCCCATCATCCCTCCCAACGTCTCTCCTGGCACCCTTGTAGAAGTCTTTTATGTTCTGTCCTCCTCGTCTTTCTCGGTGTGATTTTGTTCTTCCGACATCTCGTCCTCTTCCTCCTCCACTGACTTAGAAGGAAACTTTTTGTCTCCAGCTTCTTGCCGTCCCAAGCTTTCTGTAGTCCTTTCTTCTTCTATTTTGCCCTGCATCACCAAGGCTCTGCCCATTCCCCTCACCCCAAACACGTCTTCCGCACCCATTCCCTCGGCCGCTATGTTTCATATCCACGCCTGTCAATGCGACTGTCATATTAGTTGAAACTTCGTGATTATTTTTCTGTTGTCTTGCCTCGCTCCAGCTTGGAAGAAAAAAATGAAAGTAATGAAATATAGATGGGTATGAGGTGAGGAAAGGTTGAAGGAAGCTAATAGGTGGGACGTCTTTTTCCTGACTAATTTCAGACCCAATTCTCCTTGTTGAAGTTGGTTTATTTTTCACATACATTATTCATACCACTGTATATTAATTTATATTAAGGTTTGATTAAATAAATAATCGACATCAATGCGACAGATGAGAAAATTAGTCTTAACCAGAAAGATAATTATGTAACTAGTTGCGTTGTCTTTAGCTGAAATGAAGGTGATACATCTCTCTGGTTGATAATAAATGTCGCACATGTTCATAATTGTCATAAAAGCTGCGAAACTTCCAAAAATGTTGGCTTTATGAAATCTGGGCCTACCGTTAAGTATATGACATTCAGATTTGCTCTTTCAATTAACTATGCAATCATAAGTAAAATGATTTACAGTTTAGTTTTTTAAAAGTCTTAAAATTAGAAATTTTGTGACCTTAGATTGTAAAGCAAACATCAGCACAAGCATACATAAACCTATGTAAAAATAAAGTACTCTTAATTAATTTCACATGAATTTTAAAAGATGCTCTCTTGTGATACGCATTACTTTTGTGGTAATTATGTCCTTCAAAATTAATAGTATGAACAGTATTGTGTTTTGCTTTGAATCTATCGTATTACGTAAGCTGTTCATAGAAAAAAATACATTTTTTAGGTCATTTCACTAGATACCTCCGGTAGATTGTTTATATTTTAACCCATTTTTTCATCGATCACAAGTCACCCTGTAATGTGTACTGAGGATATGGTGTTAGAGAAAAATAAATTTGCAATCACATTGGGTCACTGAATTGGATCTCATAGTTTGACTCAGGGTTCGGAAATAGAGTTCCAGCATCTATTTGTTTATCCGTCCGTCTCACTAAGCGCACTCAAGGCCATTTGCAGTGGACTTCCTCACTCGTTTGCTGTTCGCTCACGTGGCTGGCGAGCGAGAAGAGGAGGCAAAGCCATTAGCCTACTTTCAGGGACAGCGTGTTGAGTGGGACACCCGAGCTTTAAATTTTTCAACTTGCAATGGGATTCCAGCTTTGTTCACCTATTCTCCTGCAATGCATGATAAAAAAATACAAGTTTGTTTGATATAAAATATGATAAACGATTTTCATATCACCTTCCATTATTCAAAATCAAATCTTGAATATACTGGAAATAAAAGCCTTTTCTCATAGATTTAAAATAGGATAATCATTAATTATTTTTAATGAAATTATTGTAGAAATCTAGTGTCATTCAGAAAATGAGGTCATTCTATTCTGTAGGTGGAACTTCATATGTTCTCATGCTCATCTTTAAGTAAAATATGAAGGATATATATGTTTATTGCAAGTTATTTGAATTAAAACTGGCTATGATTATGCTTCGGTACAGCACTTCTTTTGTGAATACCATGATTAGGTAAATTTTTTTGTAAATAAAAATGTGTCTCTTGTAAAAATCACAATATACGTGCAAAACTTAATCAGGAAGGAGCATGTATTTTTTTATTGATGCATACGAAGTGAAATAAAAATGATGACTCATACATAGGTAGTGATAAATCGTACATCAATGAAATACCATGCAAGTCAACTATTAGATGGGTGGCAAGCAGTGATTCTACCAGGGACTCGTGACGCTCCTTCCCTCTGCATCGCTCTTGACTCCACTACTGGAGCAGAGAGGTTAACCTCTCTTTTTTCTCAGGTTCGTAACATTTCCTCCTAATCTAGAATTACCCATGTATTAATGATGCAACATGTATAAATGTGTTGAAGTAAAGTCAGGAAATGTTTGTAGTCAAATGCTTGCATGGTGAAGAATATCCGATTTAAAATGATAATTTAAAATGATAGACCATGTTTTATAATAAGTGCAACACAGGTGAGACCGATTGCGACGCTTTTTCAACGAACCAACAGCCAAAGAAGCCAAGGATCCTGTTTTTTTTTTCGCTCAGGGACCGAGGTTTAAACTTGCTGTATATATTAAATAACAGTCGGACAAGGCTATAGACAGGGCTTGCTTACTCAAAGACAGCTCCGGTTACTTTTCGTGTGTTGACGAAGTTTAACAATTCTATGCATAAAGACTGTTTATATGAGGTCCATTCACCGCCGTAATTACATCAAGGGAATAGTTAATCCCGAAAAAATGTTCAAGGTCGCCAGGCTGCTACTTGTTGGGGCTAATTACGAGCTGTTCCTCGGAAAATATTAATTCATAAAGAAAGATCTGGTGCTTTCTCGGCGAATCAGCTGAAAAAATCTTCTTGGATGTTCATCCTTGTGACAGGTTTCATTTCTTCCATGGCAATGAAACATGAAGATCACGAAGAGTCTTCCATGGTTAGAACCTCTTACAGTTAACTGAGAAGGTATTCCTCACCTTGTTAGTCCTGTGGAATATTTGTAAACAGAGACCAACACTGATGGAGACGTCGCGTCGTCTCCACCAGTGAGATATCTGTTGCCGGAAGGGCCTGTGCTTTGAGTCACTCCGCCATCAGGAGAGCAGTTTCTCCTCCCCGGGTACTCCGATATTTCATGGAAATATATGAATGTTGTCTGAAATTATGAGTTGCTGTAACCGAGTGTTAGCTCCACCAACGTTCCAGCTCGTTATCACTTCCCTCCCTCCATTTCAGTTATCCATGTTGAGCGAGAATGTGTGCGGGAAGCCGCTTGAGAGTCTGGGTCAGTTGGCACAATGTCGTCTGGAGGGATGCAGCAATAGTCGAGATTCCATCACCCCAGCGATTGGTACTTTTGGTGCGCTGGTGCTGGATCCTTGTCGATTGCTTTCGTCGGTTGTCGTTTGTGGTCCTGAGAAGGACCGTTCAACTTCTCCCGTCGTCGCCACCTTCTTCTGTTCTGGTGCCTGATTTTCGGCGTTAGTTGCCTCCTTATCTTCCTTCTCCTCGAACGGGCAATCCCTGCCGAATACAAAGTGCTCACCCTGACAGCAGCATTTTACCTTGCCTGTCCCTTGGTATTCACCGACGCATTTATAACACCGTGGAGCTGCGGTGCAGTATAAATTAGCGTGGCTGAATCTTGAGCACCAGTAGCACATTTGTGGATCCTGGTGTACTTAAGGATTGATGCGGACAACTCTATGTCAGAGCGACCGCAGCCCCACATTCAGTGTTCAGGGCGATGGCGGCCTGGGAGACGCCGTCAGTTTTTTCCCCTCTTGATGTGGGTGCCCTTTTTGGTGTTGATCCCTAACGCCTGAAGGTCCTCCAAGACGTCGCCATGGTGGTGATGGGTCATGAGGTCCCTGATAAGACGCACTAGACACTCTCCTGGTCAATACCCGGGTGGTGATGGTGAACCGGAATGCAGGAACGGCGGTGCCCGGGAAGTACCGGGGTATGTTGTCTGCGAGGAATCCGGGAGATGAATAGATTTTCCTCACAGGATTGTTGGTGCCGTATCGTAGATGTCCTGAAGTAGTTCCGGATTGGCCTGATGAATTCTGTTGGCTGACCAACAGCGGAACCTGCATAGCCTGTGGAGCAAGAAAATGACGCCCTTATATAGTGGTTTTGGCTGTGACAACATTTCGTGATTGAATGATTCATATTAACAAAGCATCTTCCAATGAGAAATTACCATCCGTATCGTTAACTTATGGGCCTAGGCGTAAATATTTCTAAATGATTTCTAAAAAGCTTATACATTTTGAATTTTGCTAACCAGTGTGACCTTGAGCAACTTCAGAGCTGACTAGCGTCAAGCTAACTGATCTTAAGGAAAATAAACGGACAACACCGTGGTGTTCTCTAAACACCTACCATCCAACCGCTTCCCTTCCAGCCATGCCGTCCCTGATCTCAGCATGAGCGCAGAGCAAGGGGAGGCTACACACACCTCCCGCACCGTATCTACCACAACCTTCCTGTCGGCGGCTGCGTCCATCATCGCGTGCCGTAGTGCCGTATGCAAAAGTTATCAACGCCCTATTGCGCTTAAACTCAACCAGACGACCACTCTCCTCAGTACATGCTATTCCGAGGATCGAGCAGCATTTATCCAGTTTTTGCTGTTACCACCTGCCACGCCTGCACCCATCACGATACTGCTGTTCGTCTTTTGTGGCATGCATCGCCCTATGATTTGTTGTGAGTCTGCCATTTGTATTTTCGTTTATCATATCTTCCCACATCTTAGTCTGTAGTTACCATGTAATTCTGTTTAATCACGATGTATCTCTACAGTTTCCTCCTTCGCACAAACATCACATACACGACGCCACAGTCTTCTAAAGTCAAGTGCATCACTTGTCAATTAACCTTACCGGTAGGGATGTGTCCGATACGTTATATTCTACGTCAATTCGTTGCGACCAGCACTGCGTGCCTTAATTGATTTCAGTGATTTCTGGAAACGCTGGAATGCAGTACTAAATTCGGTTATTTGTCAATAACATGGAGAAATTTACGTAGTTGGTACAATGCGTTACTTATCTGCTTTTTGGCTATAATAAAGGAAAATTACTTTTATTTAAATTATTTTTTCTCATTTTTGCTATGCCACCCCAAAGTTATCATTGCATCATTATTTCCGGGTTACGCATATTTCAAAAATGTTTTTAGATAATATTTCCCTTGAATGAATGCCTATATTTTCTTGGCTTGGAAATTTTTCATCGTTTTTGTAAGGGTAAAGTTATTTAGCATGGACATCAAAAAATATATTGTTCTTCGATTTATTCGACACTGGATGACATGCACGAAAAACAAACGACCACCTTTTTTGTCTTCATAATGTAAAATGTTAAAAAAGGCCTCACCTCTTGCAGAAAAACACCCTTTAGGTATCTCAATCAGTATCTCAATATTTTCATCTTCCTTGTGCCATCCCATTCCATGAACACACCTTTGACCAGGCCAGTAAAAACCTACCATTTCTATTGTGACGGTATGTTTGAGCTGTTCTTAATTTTAAAAACTTTTTGATATTCATCCATTATGAAAAGATGAGTTTCCTAAAGTCCACGGTTCAAGGAATCTGACCAGGAAAAACAAAATGGTAGTTTACGTAAAGTAGGCGGGAAAATAATATCTACCAAAGAAAGCAGTAAAGAATGACTTAAAATAATTTTAATCTCATGGTAGCGAACGGTGTCCGCTTTTAGAGTGCGTGTCATAAACATAAGTTTTGCTAATACCACTGTTTTCTCCTGATATTTTGTAAATTTAATGTTGAACTAACGAAAGTATATGAGTATTCTATTCTACTGCTGCTTGTTTACATATGATAAGGATGAAGTACTAATTCCGAAGGAATAATAGTAGTAAAATCAAATATTTCGTAAATCCACCAAAATAATTGAATTATTTATATTGTTTTGTCAATTATTAATACATTTCAGCACTGAATTAAAAATTTTAATCATGATGCAAGCGATTAAAAGTTAGCAGCAGTGATTTATTTTACTTTAGGTAGTTTTAATGGCCTGAAACAAAAAAAAATAATTATGGAAATTTCGTATTGTTCTCCCTTTATTAATCATCCAATCATGTAGTGTTTCAACCGAACCTTCCTTAAAAGAATGGATATTTTGATAGGGATACGTCTCATTAAAATCATTGCAAAAAGAAGGGTTGCATGAGAATAGTGGTCTGCAAAAGGACCGAGAGCGAATAAAGTTGAGGCCTGTTAACCAATAAGGAAGAAGACTGGGAGCCTGTAGTGAACTATAAGATATTCATTCACATTCTTTTCACTGCGGGGAATATATCCATGGAATTACAGAAGCATGGCGTGTTCAGGAGATTTAGCTGTGAAATCGAGATGGTAGTATTATAGCGTAGTCGTAGCGTAGCATTGTCTTTACTGATGGCGTGTATCAAGTGCCGTGGGAAATATTAGTAAAACCTTCAGGTCAATTAATGCGCGTATTAAAGAATATCTGACAGCGATCAATAACAAACAGCGGATTAATTAATTGTTCAAAAAACAATCAATTAATTGTTCCTAGATTTATTTCCTCAACCCCTATTCAACTTGCCTTTGCTACCCCTATGTTAATATTGTTACCACGCTGAGTTGAGTGATAGCATCTGTTAACGATTAAAGGCGTTGGTTAAAGGTGGAGTGTTCTACATCCTCACTCTGAGAGTGAGGATGTGAGTGGAAATACTAACTTTTCCATGAAGATGAGTGGAAACAAATGAGTGGAAATACTAACTTTTCCCTTTTACAGCTGGAGGCCACAACAGCATTTCAATAAACATCCATTTAGTTTGAAGGCTTGTCATTTTTTCGTGTTCCACAACGTTCATTGTTGCAATTAGAAAACAGCTTTGTCCGGTTTCCTCCGAACGTCTTCAGGTCGAATGCAGAGTGAACCCGAAAATAGACAAGCCCCGCGGAAACCTACGCAATATCCATTTATTATACTGTAACATAATTGCATACGGTTCATACTTTTCATCCACTTATATCTAATAACCCGTCACTCACCCCGGTGGGGACATAAGTTCAGCATGGATGTACACGAATATTTCATTATACTTGGATTAAATACCTCTTATATAATATAGAAAACACGTAAATTATTTCGAAACTGCTGTATTTGAAGGTTATAATGATATGGCAGGGAAAATCTAGTGGCAGTCGCCGATAGAAATATTAATGCCAATGAGATTAAATGAAGCGCTAATGAGTGGACAGATATAAAGAAATGCCCTATGGAGGGGACCCTCGGTCCTTCAGTCCCATTTCTCTTGTTTGCATCACCAGACGTCATGGGCCACAAAGTTTTTCCACCACTATGAAATAATTTACGTGATATTATAAGTAAGTTTATTTAACGGGTGGTGACCTTCACAGAGAAGAGAGCGCGGAGAGTTTAGAGTCACGAGGAAGGCGGAATGTACGGTTACTTCCGTCGAGGGTAAAAATTACTATGCTCTCGCATACCACTCCCATATCGCTGATCGTCCTTGCAACACGTGGAGTCGAAAAGGGTCGCATTGGTGACCCTGGCCGGTGATGAGCACAGTGCCCTAAAGTTCGCCAACTCTCAGCTCCCACGCTCACGCTAAAGAGACGAAGGAAGAGAGGAGGAAGGGGTTTCAAGGCCATTTCAGGGGCAATGCTAACCTCGGGAGTGGTGTCCGCGTATCATTATGCCTACTTCGTACTCCGCGCTTCAATGAATGCATGTCTATAATGCTTTGGTTCCAGCCTTGCGCATAGATTTTTATCCACTAAGTTGACCTCTGACCTTCACACTTAAAATATGCCTAATGCGATATCAAAAATTATTTATCGTATGTGAGGCATAAAAAGTTACAATATTTACCTTATTTTCAATTGAACTTAAAATATTTTTTTTTCAATTCTGAAATATTTGTTAAGAAATGGTTGTGCAATGAAGTACCGTACTATTTGGGAATGGATGCTATGCTTGAGATTGATGAGGTTATGATAAGTAGGAGAAAACACTTTATTGAACATTTTAATTGAAATAGATGCCTTTGATATATTGGAAATCGGTCGATAGCTTCTTGATGTATCGTACATTGTTCTGAGAAAATATAAGCGTCATTACTCCTATAAATTAGCATAAGTATTCATACAGCCAAATTCAAGCAATAGCTGTACTTACCATACCTGGATATAAATGTAATAGAGCGCATGGTTTTCATTCTGATCTCCTCAGTGGACTGATGCATAACACAGGTGGATTAAGCAATCTAATCGTCACCCATGGAGAAGGAATTTTCCAATCATATATTTTATTTATTAAATTCTATTTATACACTGGTACACGTATTTTTAGCAACAAAAATCATGGAAAGTCTTTCTTTTAAATGATATATAATTTGTATGAACCACGTTCTTCAACCTGAAGGTTGATTTACTGTTAAGCATAAAGCTCCAAAAAAAAACATTTTCCTTCGCCGTTAGGAATTCACGAATTCGCGATAAACCAAACTCGGTTTCTCTTTTTCAGTTTAATATAGATATGATTCCCTGTAAATAGCATACCTTAGAGTGGTTAATGGATTCGAACTCAGGATATTGGGAAAATATTACACCAAGAAAGTCACAGAACTTTTTTCATACTTTCCCAGCATTAACCTAAACAGTCAACAGGATAACGCTCTATCCCCTAAGATAGAAAGTATTTAATTTAAAGCTTAAATATGTGGTATGAAAATCCATCCTTATCCATTGAATTCATCTACCGATGGAAAACATTTATATTTCTGGCCAACCCATTTGTGCTTTTGCCATTTTAATCAAAATGAAATAGCTGTCCTGTTCCAAGGCTCTATGTGAAGCATTTTATTAAGTAAGATTTTTACTTGGATTGGTTACCGGCCATCCGCAAAACCCCCTTACCAGGCGGATTAGGATTTTCTTTCGGGGTTTACTCCCTCAGCCAACTTAATCCAGTTTTAGGGCACCAGATACTCGCCCCCCTGCCTCCACATTCAGCATTTCCCAGGGTGCACGACAGGTACGAATGTGGTAGGATTCGCTGGAAGAGCCTATATGAGATGGTCAGCATTTCTCAGCATTTACTAGGGTTTTGGGGTTGGCACCCTCCACCCCACTGAGACCGTTTACTAGCATTGCACTTATAGAATTTAATCTGAAGACACACATAGCCTTTATAGACTACCAGATAGCATTCAGTGAGAAAAACTTTGGTCCATTATGGAAAAACGAGGGTATCCAGTTCATTTAATGAAAAAAATTCAATCTCTCTATAGTAATACGACAATTGTAAATGATACTGAAGTCGGCCAAAGCCCAACACGGGAAATTCTAACCAACCAAGGTGTTAGACAAGGGTGTAATTTATCGCCTACTTTATTTAATATATACATAGATGACTGACTACCAGAATGGAAGAAAGTTACACCATCAGGTATACAGATAAAAGAAAATGAATTTTTAAGCTCAATACTATTTTCAGATGACCAAGTCACAATTCAAGATGATGAAGACCATTTGCAATTGGCTGTCGATAAATTAAATCTGATATCTAGAGACAATAACTTGAAGATATCTGTACAGAAAACCAAGACAATGGAATTTCTAGGAAAGTACCTAATCCGAACTAAAATAAAAATTCAAAATAATATCTTGGATCAGGTATCACACTTTAAATATTTGGGATGCGACATCACCTATGAAGAGGAAAGAGACATTTTAAGTAAAACAACTAATTGACGTAAAATATGAGGGACTATAAGAATAGCACTGAAGGGAAAAACTGCAAAAGAAACTCAAATAAAATTTTACAAAATAATGGCTGTCCCCACATTACTATACGGATCAGAAGCTTGGACACTTAGAAAAAGAGACTTTAAACAAATTGAAACGTCCGAAATGAAATTCCTTAAATCTGTGAAAGGCTGAACACGCCTGGACCATATAAAAAATGAAGACATAAGGCATGAATTAAAAGTACAACCAGTAACAGAAGTAGCAACAAATTATAAAGAAAGATGGAAAGAATATGTTGAGCGAATGCCTCTAGAAAGGATTCCCAGAGAGGTTTTAGAGTACCTATAGGCCTTCAGGGAGAAGAAGTGTTGGGAGGTCGATATTGTGATAGTGAAGCCGGAACAGGCAAATTGCCTAATCCTAGAAAGGAGGAAGAAGTAGAAAAGATTAAATGACTGCGTCTTGGTATTCTTTTAACTTTAAAAGATGCTCTAATTGAAATAGTACTTGGTTGTTAAATCATATGATAAAATTGCCACAATTTCTATGTTTTGAAGCTCCTGCTAAATAAAACTACTACGTACTGTTCTGAAAATGGCTAGTTTGCTGAAGGGGTGCAAGAATAAAAACTTGATGGATAGAGCCGAGGAGAAACAATTCAGCGAGAGAGAAATAGGAACAAATAATTAACCTGAAATGGGCAAGTCCTTTGATCCGGATGCGCTGAAATCCTCACCTGGTAAACTGCGCACGGGTGCAGACAGAAATGGTCTCGAGTCCAAAAGTCTCTCCAAGTCTCGTAATTCCATTTGCGCGCCTCCTCTCCCATTAGAAATTCCCTTCTAATACACGCCTCGGTGGCCTCTAGTAATGACGTTATCTGGCTTTGAGAAACGATACGTCCGTGGACTTGGACTCCGAGGCAGTACAGCGAGACGGTGAGGGGGCAAGAAGAAAATAGGAGTTTTGAAGGTAAAGGGAGGGATGTCGTAGGGGAGGGAGAGAAGGTGGTTGAGAAAACAGGGCTGGGCGAAACATGCATGCATCGAATAAACGCTGAAAATGCACGAAAGAATACGGAGTGTATTCCGATATGTAACGACATAGAGGGGGATGTTAAAACTCACATGATCTGAATGGGAAGCGATCTTAGAACTCCCTAAAAGCCGGTCTGATGTTATTGGTGATTTCAGGCGTCACTTTGTGAAATTTGCTAACATGGTAATGATAACGTTTTTGGTAACTTTTAAACTTGACCCTTAGCCCTCGACAAATGCATTCTATCTCAGGACAATTCACGGGGTTCTTCTTTGTCTCACAATGCTTCGAAAGTGCTTTTCTCCATTTTACTTCAAATGATGGCAGCGTACTTCCAATTTTATTTCCCTGTGTCTTCAGTCTTAGCTCCGTTGCTAGAACTATCATATGAGGAAAAAATGTTATCAATAAAGTGAGAAAGACAAATGAGTAATACATGTATCCTTAAAAAGTTAGAAAGGTACACGTAACACGATTGCATAATTGGATCCTAAACCAATGCACGTGCCCTTGAAGTCGAAAAACTGAAGTACTTCTAGTTAGTACCTCATGGATAGAGTACAGACTACATGCTTCCTGGAGAGTGATTTTTTTATTAAACAATGGATAAGGGCTACAAGAAGTTTTTATTTATATAGAATTATGGTATTTACGAGTAAACAGAGACAGAATGAGAAAGCTGGCCTGAAAATGATACTTAATATCTCACTTGCACGCGTGCAGCACCAGGTGCTACAAAATAGAAGTGAAATATAATGTAAATGTCTTACGAATAAAACGTAGTCTTCAGAAACTTTGTGGTATTCCATCACAACAATTTATTACAGCGAGGAAACTTTTACAAACCACATAAAAAATAAACTCAACCACGACCCGGGTTTCAACGGCTAAGCGTCATCATCTGGCGAACAAAAGTGTACAGCAATCTCTTATATACCTTCAGGAAAATAAAATTACTGCATTTTACTAATAACCGACGTGAGCTAAATGCATATGAACAGCTCGAAAATTTAAAACGAAATGTTGACGCAGATGTTAATCTTTTAAATGAATACTTGCTGCCCGCCAACTCCCCTATCCTTTCCTCTATTGTTGTCCATTCCCGTCCTCCTCCACCCGTCCCCGTCAACGCCACTACCCCACCCCTAACTGACTGAAGGTATATAAGGGATTGCTGTACACTTTTGTTCACCTGATGATGACGCTTAGCCGTTGAAACCCGGGTCGTGGTTGAGTTTATTTTTTATGTGGTTTGTAAAGGTTTCCTCGCTGTAATAAATTTAAATTTCTTACGGCGAATACCCCAAGGCAATCTTATTGAGCTAAGAATTTCTAGACAGGAGAAGGATTGATGATTAGCTAAAAAAATGCCAAGTGCGTATTTCACTCGAAGTTTAATTACTTTCGCTGACGAATTGATTAAGGTAGCACACATTTCTGGGCACGCGTAGGCAAGGGTTAAGACAACTTACGGCAAAGCTTGAAGCCTGAATTCAAACTCCTTATGGCGTTTGGAATGAAAATTTCCGTCAATTCAGAGTTGTATACAACGTCATTTGACTTATTTTCCAGCAACTGCGGGCAAATTTTGCAAATGTTGTGAGAAGCGTTATCTAGATACAGTATTGTGTAATTTTCCCGTAGAATCCATGTGTGGTTGACATTTGTGGATGTCGTTGATTGCTAAATTGCACTGCACTGTTACCATTGTTATTAGCTGTTAATTATGTGGTTGCAAATTCCTTTTTTTAATAGTTTGAGACAGGAGTGATTACCAGCCTGGAATTGAAATGGATTACTTAGTGTGTATATGAACTTTTCCGAAGAATAGAGAACTCAAGACGATTGCCGAATATATAAATATTTACATCTAGATAATTGATTCAACTGTTTTCCTGTACTTCGTAAGTGAATTTCAGGTTGTGATTCAATGAACTTCAGTGATGTAAAATGTTCATCTTGCAGAAATTTCACAAAGTTACCCCTGGAATTGTTCGTGTTGAATTTAAGTGAGTTAGAATATTTTAATTTGCCTGCCAGAACTGGTCCATACATAAAACACTTTGTCCATGTATACCGGTACCAACAAAATACTCATTTTATTAGTCCATTACCAGAGGAGAATAAGTCATTTTATAACTGGTCCATGTACATATCCGCTTGGACTGGGGATTGAGTTCGTTAACAGTTTACACAATCCACTGATGATAGGGATAGTCACTGACTTCTGGTAATGGATAATTATGGCAATTTCTAGTGTATCCTTAGGTGGGACACTGGTGAATAGGTTGAACTCATCGAATGGCACTAAAATGTTCATGCTGGGTATGTTCACTTTGGAAATTTGGTTAATGAAATCGATGGTATTACATGCATCATATTTTGCGGAAATTTTGTTTTCTGTTTGAAAAAAAAACTTGCAATTAGGTGATTGGGGGCAGTCACGCTTGACCAAACTGGTCTGATTGGGAATCCAGGTTTTTTAATTTTGTGGAGTCCAAAAAACCGAAGGGCCGAGCGGTTCATTCGGATTAATCTGTTCACTACGTACCACTTACATAACACTGAACATAATTTTAGAGATTAATTGCACTTCAATTGCAATCGCGGTTGTGTCTGATTGCCGTTATACAATTTTGTCCTCTTCAAATATTTTTTTCACCATTCTCAATGTAGTCCCACTTTCTTATTTTCACCACCGCGTTGCCTTTATCTGCCTTTTGAATTATCAACCGGTCAGATGTGCTAGCCTAATTCACCGACCAGCCATTTGATATAGTATGTAGTAGTCGTGTAAATTTTGATGTATCCCAAAATGTCACTTGACTCTCAAAGTAACTTAGACATAATAGGATGATGTCACCGGATTCTCTTTTTATTTCATATTAATTACTTTGCTTGACATCAAATGCCATATAAGAAAAGTACTCATTTAATATCGAGTTCTTATACAGTAAATTGCAATAAATAAAATAATTGAACTTCTATGCATATCTTACAGGAGCTGTGTAATTTGATAATTTCATAATTACCAGGTTTTCATCCGCGTTTGTTGCCTTTTTAAATAGCACACGCAAAAGAATACAAGGACGTTTTCAAATAATGAAATCAATGCCGCGGGAACTTACGAACTGACCTTACTGTGACATAGTTGTTTAACCATTTTTACTGCAATTATTTTCATAAATGTTAATGAAAAGACAATCTGAAGTTTTTATTTTCATCAGCGTCATATTTTAACTACCTATATTTGTTTGATCGATAATATGTCATAAATCAATTTGAAATCTTCGTATTTTGAGTTTTCTCCTGTGTGTAATAGAGTTTCATTTCTTAACTTCACACTAGTTCATGTTAATAAGTAGTAAAAAACATTTAACCATCATTGCAATATCACTCGTTTGAAAGTTATTAAGTTTCATGCGCACAACGATATCGTTATACATTTAAAAATAAACAAAATGCAAGAATAGTCTTAGCCTCAATCGGAATCGATTTTATGCTTGAAAGCTATGACCGTGTGTTACATTTACATCGCATTGAGTGACCAGCAATAATATCATCTTAACTGATTTCAAGAGTGCACAAAGCACCCTGTCGTTTAATGGCTGTTATACATTATCTATACTTATTATGTATATATTTGGCACTAGGTGGTATATTTTTGATAATGAAGAATAGGTAATCATATGACCCTGAGTGTTTAAGCGAAACACACCATTTAAGAAATGCAATGATATGAATTTCATTTCCTCGCATACAGCACATTAACTATTAATACCATATATTGTGCTTGTAGTTAGTAAATACATATATCAATTACGCCATTTGACATGATCAGAAAATAGGAAGTTTGAGAGAGCAATACTTTACTCCACAAGGTCAGAATAATAGAGAGTTTGGTGTACTAACTATAACGACTTAGGATATTTTTGGTAACTAACGACGCGAAATCTTCTTATACATGCCTCAATGACTAATAAAGTGAAAGTAGCTGAGAAGAGAAATTAAACATATATATTATAAAGGACACTTACTTGAGTTTTGAATTCCTTAAAGGAGCAACAAACAGTACATGGAAATACGTGTTCTAATGACTGGAAATAACAAAGGAACATTTATCATTCATGTGGAAACTTTTCAAATATAGCTATATTGACAATGGCTTTAAATAAATGGATTCAAGGAAATACTGCAGATTTCAATAACACGAATGGAGGCATCGCAAGAAAGATAGCTTCGCTTCACGTTTATGTAACCCATAGCGGATAAAGCTGAATATTTGCATAAATAAAGCAGAGGCATGAAAGATTAATTTGACAGAAGAGAAACAGTAGAGATGGCAGTTTTCCGTCAAATATTTTTCTGTCATATAGTTTCCTGGCATACGCTAGCCAAAAAGCTTCAAGAATGAGCAAAAAATGGCGTGCAATCAGTTCGTTTTACGCAAATTCATCATTCAACTAATGATCCTCTCTAATTTTTATTCTATTCACTAATTAATCATTATTCACTCTTAAGCTGAAAATTATTTTAGTAAGGAAAGAATAAACCTATTAGGATGCATAATTTTACTAGAATTTTCCGGTTAATATTCCTGGGGATCCGTCAGACACCGCGCGCCTAATATAGGGTTAAAATCACAACTGATAGATTCGGGTGCAAATTCCCAAAAAGTGAAATGATTTTTTTAATGGTACATTCCTTCCCATAGAAGTCGTGTACTCTTCAAAGGGAGGTGGGAGAACCATGGTAATAACTAATAATTATAGAGGTAAATTTTAAAAATGAAAACGGGGCCATTGGACACATTTTCTCGTCCGTTTTTTTTTTTGCAGATTTGCAAAAGAAGATCAGGTACGTGTGGTGACTTACTAACTTTCTTTCCGTTCCGAGGGCCCAGGTTCTTACACCGCCAGTGTTGGTAAATTTTCAAGGGAATACAGGTCCCTACTTAGGTGTGTGCTCTGACGAGAGCACTTCAACAGCAGTATTCTATTTTCATAAAGGACGTACAACCCAGAACCCATTGGCGCTTTTCGTCAATGGTAGGCTAGTGCCCAATCCGGGTATTTCTTCTCCATTTCTCCAATATCATATTTATTTTTTTCTTTACCCACCTTCTTAGGGTGCAAAATACCTTGTGTGTCCCAATTAACCAACGGAGGGTTAAAATGTGTAAAGATGAGCACTTCACTGTTCATTCTTAAATTCTCCGTCCATTGCACGTTCAATGACGAACGCCGTTAGACAAGCTGGGCATAACGTATGCTCGAAAAATAGTGAACAGATTCTGCAAAGATAACTTCTATTAAGCCGCGTTCAAAAAAACTCCGTGTTGTGTAAATAGCAACCAATGAAACACTGAATCAATGAAAATGTGGGCCTCCTGGTAATATCCATTGTGTTAGCCTGACCAAACTATATAAGCAGTTTCTTTTTTCCCACATCCTATATACCATTGTCATCATTCTTTCATTTCCCACTCTGCCGAATCTCTACTTTCCACAGCGTCTTCTCAATTAATCTCTCTGTAGTCAGCAGTTTTTTATTTTTCCTATTAAAATCCTTCCATTCTGCCCAAGGTACATATTCAACTATCGTTTTGTGTTTTATTTTCTGTTTACTTTTCATGATTCCATTGGGACCCATAGTGAATTTAAGTCTATATTTTGACGGATCCACTAAATTGTATATCCCTAGTAAATATAAATTACAAGGAGTCAAAATTGACCTCTGGTGGTGTAATTTTTAAAGCAAAAATACTATTTTGATGATTTTTTGATTTAGCGCAGGCGTCAAACAAAAACATTTAATGATGAATTACCGACCTACAATCCTCGATCATTTAAAAAAAATATGCATAAAACTGACTCTTTTGAATAATACTCAATATATCTTGTCAAAAGATGGGAAGTGAAAACGAAGTGGCTTTTCGTGTCTCTAAAGTCTCTTAAAGCCGCAGAATGAAGTTCCCTATGGCTCACCAAGTACAATGCAAGCTGGACGTGAGGATTCCGTTACGTAATCGGATGTAATAAAGTGGGACAAACGGGAGCGGAAATGTGTCCGTCCGAATATAAGGGACGGAGAGGGTATTACAAATCCACCAAAAGAAAAAAGATTGCCTCGTAGAATTCCGTATCTCTATATCTCTATATATAATATCGTCGAAATCGATGTAGACATCATTTTTGTCACCGGGTCTTGAACATTGACCGACTTCTTGCGGAAAGGTAAACAACATATGAGAAAAACTACCTTATGCTTTGCACGCTCCAATAACTATGATTTGGAGACGATCTGAAGTAATTCGAGTCATTTATAACAGTTGAATAATGGCGTTTCCAAATAAGGTTTCATTGGATACATTTTTGTCCTACACACGCGTACCATCAGTCCGTTAGTAATTTATCTGTCTTCTTTGGCTTGTTATTTTTCCCGTTGGACACTAGCGTTAGAAAAGTGACTTCTAGAACGGCATTAGTCATACTGCAGATGGAGTCATAGAGTTATGTGTCTGCCGAGGGAGACCCATTTCTCAATTTCTCTTGTATTTTGTAAATTTGTCTCGGAATCAGAAATTCTCGACCTACTTTTGGAGTATGACCAATCTTAACCCATTAGTGCTGAAATCAGTTTTGCCGCAGTTGTATGTTACTCTTAGCTCCACTTTGTGTGTCTCTGTAATCTATTTCTTTCACTGGACTCTATGTGAATCACCCAAGTCTCATATAAACCGTCTTGTTTCCTTTTTGAACGTGCTTCGCATTTTTAGCGTGTTTGTAAAAATCACTTTGTTAATCGTAAAAAGTTATTCAAAAGACGAGCTGCTTCGAATTTATTTTTAAAGATTTAGCTGTATTTAAAATTTAAACGTCTTTTGTAATTATTAAAAGTGTTTCATAAGGTATCTTTCATAATTAATGATTAATTGAGACATTGAAGTACACATTTTTATTTTTCATCGTGGTAACTTTGTGTTTATCTTCCTTATAAACATATATGCAAGCAATACATTTTTACTATTTGTGTTTAAGGTGTTCATGAGTATTTGATTATTTAACTTTGAAAAATGGATACAGAGACGTACTTTTTGTTTTCTTTCACACGCGACAAATGTATTTAAACTATAAAAGGACAATAACTAACGTTGATATCCGGTTTGGGTCGTTACATCTACTTTGTGGACCCCTTTTTAAATTATTTTTGGTGGGCGATCCTTGGATTTTCAGAGGTAGTTTGTTGCTTTACCGACAGACTGATATTTGGGACGACGCAACGCCTTGTTTGGAAATCACTATCGATGTCTTGTCATTTGTGCCGGAGTAATAACGAATATAATGGGTTAAGCTGTGTGTTTTGGCTAGTGTGCGAATATTTCTCTGATACCTATTTCAGAGGCATTCCTTGGAGATAGAAACCATTCCTCCGGAATTTCTGAGCAGTTGTCGATTCTCTTGGGTGAGAGATGATTCGTCCCATATCTGCGAATGTTTATCTGAGCGTGGAGATGGGAATTAGCAAGTCCGTATTCATCGTCTTTGGATGGCCGAGTGCTCTATCTAACCCTCTCTCCACTTCATCACCAGTTCTTCGAGGAAGCAGGCGCAGTTCTTTCATTCCGTTTCCATCGTGAAATAGAATTGGATGTCTCCTAGCTATTCGTGTGTTGTATAACATTCTTAATTCCCTCTTTCCCAGTATGCCGTTTGATGAATGTGTCGCCCCCATATTATTTTTAAACTCAAGGTTTTTCCCAAAGGATGCCTAGGACTTTGTTTGAAGTTCCCCATTAATTGACTGGACAGATGGCCACGGCCGCATCTTCTAGCTCTTTATAAAATTATACAATTCCACTGGGTACAAGAGTTCTGTAGACAGATATCCACCTATATTAGGAATGCCTCCGATATTCCTTAGTCAGTTCTCTGATAGGTTCTATTGCTTCATTATTAGGGATGTTGGTGAATACGGAGGAGAACTCCACGCCTAGGATCACGAGAGTATCACCTTTGCTTAAAAACAGATTTCGTCGACTCAATGAAAAACATAAATTATGAAGGATTTGATGTTTTCCCGGCGAACGACGCTAGTGAAAATATCTCGACATTCCAACTGTGTCTTTAAATCCAAAAAGAAGCTCGCTCATATATTGTTACATATGCAAACTCCCCATGCATGCTTAAATAGGCGCAGGCCAATTAAGGCAAAAATATCCTGCTTTGGCATTTGATGCACGCTGCAGGTAGTGTGTGGCCTGTTAGAAAGATTTTCACTCCAGCTACCAATAGGATTCGATGTAAATAATTCTTAGAAGAAAATGAATTGGTCCCGGAACCATGTATACTGTTAAATGTGAAATGAGTGACGTTTCACAGACGTTTTTACCCTCAAGATAACAGTACATGGTGGACCCAAAACGAAGACGAATTTTACTGATGAAGATTTATAATTATTTTCTAATGGTAGTGATTCAGAGTTGATTGGGGAAGGGAATTTCATATTTTATTCAAAGTACTTTCTGTATCGCATAGGATGAGTGAAAAACTGCTTGAAATATTATGAAAGATTTCGATATCAAAGGTGCCATAAGAATCAAATTGACCTAGAAAAGCAATCATATTAATCGGCACCGACAAAAATGTTTATTGTTATAAAAAATAACTTTTTCATTTCAAGTACCGCGCTAAAGCAGGCTGTTCATATTTGATTTTTAGTTCAGGTATTGAAATTTAATAACTGGGGAACGAAAAAGAAATTAAATGCGCTCATTTTGCATTCCTCGATAAAGGATACCATATTTTTCAAATATATGCCGAAGGGAATTTGATTTCATCGATTAAATAATCCATTAGATTCTTTTACTGACTTTCGTTGAATAAAAGTTCATGAAACCAAGGTGGAAGTAGAACTTAAATTCTCAGTCATGGAATGGTGAAACTAATTAAAGATCGATAACAAATTTTGTGAAACAAACTGAAGATATAAAGGATAAAAGATGCCTTTTCGGAATTAAAGGATGACTAAAGGATGAGTTTGCTCTTAGCAATCACTTCTAAAGTTGATCACTCAGGAAAATGAAATTTTTGTTGGGATGGTAGCATAGTGTTATGCCGAAGTACGAGATTCAGCTATTCCGGTGTTTGTGAGAATCTTCTCACTTCAGGGGCATTGATGGTAGTTCCGCCAGAGACGGAGTTTTCAAAAGCATTTACTTTGGAGCTTGATTACGGTGTATGGAGTGCTATAGTTCTCCGTCCTTAGGGTGGTAATTTAGACTGTGAACATTTCGACGCCCTCCGTTGAGAAAAATCCTGCACACTGAAGTTGATTATTTCTCTGCGCTTACTCCGCTCTCTAAAAGCCCAACACAATCCTAAAGCAACTGCAGCGAAAATGGTCCCTCTCGTAAGCTTCCCTGGCTCCGGTAATGACTAAATGCTGCTGGAATTGTACTGAATCTCAGTTCAATTGACATAATAATGTCGCATGCATAAAAATGTAAGCCATCAGACTTGCAACCTTATGCTACCCTGACTCCCTGCGATGGCAACTACAACAGTAATCACACTTTTACTTTCTCTTGCTCTTCATAAATTTTACATAATTAAACGGCCTTCAAAAATTTCCCGGATAAGTTAATGCATCATTTTTCTTGAGATTCCAAAATCATTGAATTACAGGCTTCCATTCTTCCATGCTTACTATTCCAACTAAGTTCCTCCATCTTTCCTTGTAGTTCTTTACCGAGTTCACTCATGTTTGCCTCTGGCATTTACTTCATCATCCTCAAGGAATTTCCTCCGCTATAACCTCCAATAGAATATTTTGATACATTCATGCTTTTTATCTAAGAAAGTAGACGTCTATTTGTAATTCTGCATCACACAATCGTGTGTTTTATGCTTAGCCCAATCTATTGTGCTCTTTTTTGTGTATGTTGCTCTTGAGGGGCCTCCCATCTGCTTCCCGTTTTTATAAATCCTCATTATTCACATAATTTCTTCGTTTAAGATTTAGAGTAATTCCCCATTGCCGTGTTTATTAGGTTCTCTTCTTATTTGGAATCCAGAAGGTTGGTTCCTAAGAATAAAACCAAGAAACGAAATGAATTCATCACCATTTAGAAACAATTGAGAGGTTTAAATGAAAAATGTGTGAGCTTTGTGGAATAGTTTTGAATATCGCCTGATTATGAAATTAAATTCCTACGTAAAAACTTGACAGGATAAAACGGTACCTAATTGCGTCATCCTCGGAGCGCTCTATTAAATTTGCAGATCACCAGAAATATGCGCATCGCTAATCCAGAAGAAGACGTAGCATGCCATGAACACAAGGGAAGTTCCATGGGCCTAGTTGTTACGCTTTTCATTAGTCTAAGCTTTTGAACTGTTTTGAGTCATTCTCAAATGTTTTCGCAGTCAACTTTTTTGTCTGAAACAGTATCTTATTTATTGTGACAGCTATCTCTTCATTATGAACACCTTATTTGTTTGGAATACTTTTCATTTGATATCGATGGTGATTCTTTCGTCCCGCATTATGATACTTCTGAGGTGAGTGGACGAATCACTAGCTCTTGTTTTCTCCTTTTAGGTACACGTCAGTTTTCATCTCTTCCCTTCCGCCAAAAGGATTTTGGATCCCTTCCTATTTCAAATTATGTTCTTGGAGCACTTCTACCCTTGTATTAAAAGAGGATAGTATTGATTCTTGGATTTCTACTAAGACTACAACATCAGAATGAGTAAATGATTAACTAATTCGTTCAAATTAAATCCTTAAATCCTATTTTGTCAAGCCAGCGGATTGGCCGCATTCCCTTTAACCATCGTATATTGCGATTCCCGAACGACTGCGTCCTCGCCAATAACCTCTCTTCTAGAGCAGATCTCGATGGCCACCTCCAGCCACGGCTATCCCTTCTTCAACTATCACTGGCCCTTCTTCCCTGCCCTTCCTCCTGCTTCCTCTCGCCTCTCCCTCCACCACTGACCCCTCCTCCCTCCGCTGCCCGTCCCACCCTCGCCACTGCCGGCCATCCAGCCCGTTGCCGTGTTTCAATTTCTCTTCCAACCAATCTCCCAGGACGTGCCTCGCATATTCGGAACGATCCCTGAAAACATCCTGGACCTCCTCGGATGCCGGCTGCACTCCACACGGAGCCTCTCACACATACACAGTGATACAGCAAAACACATTATACCCTCCTTCTCCTCCACGTTCTATCGACTCCCAGCCTCAATCCTTGGCATTGCCATGACCACCACGTTCTGACCATCTCCCACGCCCCCCCTTTGGCCTTGGAAGAGAATGAAATATCGATGTATCGAAGTAACATGAATTATGTGCATGGAAGTGATGTCATAGAAATTAATAAAGTGAGAAGTAGGATTAAATTTTGCTGGAGTCACTCTGTAAAAGATTTTTTCAAAAGCAGATAATTTCTTAGATTTTCACATCTTAGGAGGGTAAGTCACGCATCTATGACAAGATGTAACACTGCGTTTGTGAGGAAATCCTTGGGGTGAAAAGTCACCTAGGAATATGCGTTCCGTGTCAAAAAATAATTGTTTCTTAATGTTGTAACTTAATTAACTGTTGACCTACCTTAAGTATTGACACCAAACCAATGAAGTTGACACCAAAAACTTGAGAGCAAAAATTAACCATTAACCTCTGCGAAGGTTAAAAATGAATTTGCGCCACAAAATCTCGGGTACATGAATATAACCGGTAATCCACCAAATGGGATAGTAGCTGAATTATAGTCATAACTTGGTCTTAAGCCACATGCTAGCTGGTGTTTTCTCATTCTATCCCATTTCAATGCATAACAATATATTTATTCTCGATCTACATCATTTGAATCAAGTCGTACTTTTCTCAAATAGAAATTAATACTGATACTACGTATTTGCGGCAGTTATAAATAACCTCACATTCTTAATTCATTTTTGTGATAAACATATATGATACATAATCGAATCTGTTCATAATTGTCTCATTTATTTGGTAACCACTTAATGCTCCACATTTTTTACAGCAGATATTTATTCGTAATAGCTAAACACAGTCTCTTCACAATATACATTTATTCATTGCTGTCCCCTGTTGTATATCACATTTTCATTTCGTGCGATTCATATTTCCAGTTTTTCCGGATTGTTTGAAAGCATGACCAACTTATTGGTACATTTTCTTCATAGAAATTTGCATATCTATACCATCGTGTGTTTCCCACCCTGTAAGCATAATGCTTTTTGTTGAAGTCCAAAGATCTATTAATCATTTACTATAATAATCACCGATGTGTGTATATATATATATATACTCAATCATACGAAAATGACGCTCAAAGGCGCGAATAAATTCAAACATTCATAGGAAAATGGAAATGGATAGGTACACATAAAAGGACGAACACAGGGTTTGGTGGGGAAGATGAAAATGAGTCAAATCCAGACAGAAAAAATTTCACCTTAGCCGGGATTCGAACCCGGATCTCCCAATTGCCGGTCAGGTGTGCTCCCAGTTACACCACCAAGGCTACTCAATTAACTTCTGAATTTGACGGGGTTTTATGTCACACCCCATGCCCAATTTGAACGGCCCAGAGATGGCGCGCAAGGGCGATTTCACCCACCATATAGGGGACAAACACAATTGGAAGGTTGAAAGGAAAGAGGAATACAGACATACAACATATAAAGAGGTGAACAGTACGTTTAAAGGCACGCATAGCCGTAGAAGAAGAAAAGAGCCAACATGGCCAAATATACTCAATCATACGAAAATGACGCTTTTATAACAGAAAAGTACAGTTTCAGCACAGTAATATATATATATATATATATATATATATATATATATATATATATATATATATAATAAAAACACTTGACAGGGGGTGGAGAAAGAAAAGTAAAAAGAGAGAGAGGACTTACTGGGACGTTTCGGGCATGTAGGCCCTTCTTCAGCTCAAGTCATATATATATATATATATATATACACATCGGTGGTCTGTTACCTCGGGTGGGGGGGAAGCGGAACAGGAGAAGGGAAGGGGGCTGGTATATATATGTTAGTAACTTCCCATAAGAAATACACGATAAACTAAATCTTCATTTGGCTGCAGATATTTTTTTATTTGCAAAATTAAATTAGAAATAGTGCTTTTCTGTTATTGGGAAAGGTACTAATAGAAAGAAAATAAAATAAAGATTATTCCTTCAATATAATTTTGTACTCCGAAATTTTCGCAAAAACTTAACGATTTTTCGTAATATTTTAGCGTTTTTGAGTCATAATCCCCATAACGACCATACTCATTGTTTAAATCGAGATTCCGTGTATATCCATGAGCTCAATGGCTATTTGCACTAAATAAGGTATGAATGGTTTATCACAATCAATGGTTTATCACAATATTATTCCCGTTGATATTCAACGGGCACCTTCAATAGTCACTTTAGAAAGATCAATATATCTTTTGAGACATACTCTTCAACCTGAAGAAATAAAATGCATAATACATAAGCACAATTTTTGTGCAAAATTCGTATCCCTAAATACGCGGAGCCAAAATGTTTTCCGGGAACAGATTTTTTTTACGAAATTATTTCTTTGTAAGACTTTCGCAAGCTTGGAAGCTCCAGAATACCACGTAACCGGTAGCCCGGTGATTGTTGTCACGGAACGGTATCACTGCCAGTGTTACCACGTGTTAATTTTAGCTGTTTAACCAAATTACTCGATAATCTTAGTTACTATTTCCTCAATGGAAGACCGTGATCTAGTGTGATTAGATTATTTCCGTTGAAATACAAGTAGAGGAGAGAAAGAATACCGTGCGTTGGCGTCAGACAATTGAGATTCAGTTTAGGATCACGTGACTTTCATAAATTTAGGGCATTTTTTAAAACGTACATTTTAATTACGGTTGACGTATGTAGATGTAGGTTATATACCTACTTGAATTCACTGGAATGTTGGATATTTTTTCACCACTTAAATATGAGGAGAAAATTTAGTGTTCATTCATTTACGGGTTTGTTTGCTAGTGGAATTGAGCTTGGTTGCGCATACTAATTATCCCACTATGTTAAGCATATGCGTAGGTCGAGGTGAACTGCACCTTGCAATTTATTCCTTTCAATATTTTAAAGAGATTGTAATTTTTCTTTACTGTATTGCATACCTTTTTTCATTAATTATAAAATTTTAATTCCATCAATATTGATCAAGATCAACATCAAGTATTGCATGGCGTTCTAAATTGCCTTGCGACCATAACAAAAGGATTAATAACAATTGGTTATTTCATTTTATTCTTCGTTATTCATACAATATTCATTCATTGCGTATCCCTATGTTTATTTAATGTATAATTGTTAAATAAAAGTGCTCTTAAGAAGATTATTTTTCCTTACCTTTTTTTTAAATTTCCCTCGTATTTAAATTTCCCTCGCCTCCCACGCTGCTTAGTGATATTTATAGAGTTGAAGCATAAAGCTTCTCACTTGAAATCATCTAAAACATATTTTTAACAGTTACTAAAGCATATTCTACGATAAGTCATTGAAATAATGTTTTTTGTATATTTACCTGTACTTAATCCGTCGTCCGGCTGACTAATCAGGGAGGTATTTTCTGAGAATTTTAATGTCTTATGTACCCTTCTCTTAGACTCTCTTAGGAGCATAGCGTGCGTAGATTGGGTGCAATGGGGGCCGCGGCACCCCCAAAACGTTTTGTATGGGCGCCAAAATTATGATGGAACAGAAAACTTGCGGGAAAGCGAGTCCTGCTGATAAGAACTGGAAAACCAATCAACCTAAAACATTTTAAAGGTGATATTTTATTTTTTGATCTGTAATAAGACTATCCAATTTATAATTCCATGTGCCTCTTTAAAATAGGGTACGGAGCCCGTTTGTGGGTGCAAAAAACGAGACGTAGAAGTATTAGTATATTAAATACATTATTCTGATAAAGCTGAAAACAAAAATATTTTGTATTTTTAATTGAATTTTCTTCCCAATAGTTACTCTGCTTTTGTTTTATAAAAAGTAAATAACTGAATAGTTAAGATATTTTATGCAAGTATTTCAAATCTTAATTTAATTTCAGTTATTAAAAAATGTTTTTGATAAATATCTTATCCTTGCATAAAAATTAAAGCTGAAATCTAATATATAGAGTTTTTGTTACACACAAATATTGAGGCCTTCTAATTTTGTTCTGGGAGTTGCTTTATGAAACTGGCTTTCCTCTGAGTACTTGGGGTTAAGGCAGTAAGGTTACGGTCATAGAGAAGGGCAAAAGGTGGCATTTTGTCGTTGGCACCCCCAATAGCAAAATCCTGCACACGCCTATGATTAGGGGTGAGTCAGACTCTACAAAGTGCCTATTATATAAGTTATGTAATCATGAAGTCATGAAGTCGTTCGCGAATTACCACGAGAAGTTTACTGTCGTTTTGAATCCGTGTGCGTCAAAGAGTACTCACTCACTCAAACCTCCATTTCTGTCAGTTACTTAAGTTAACTGCAGCTAATACACATCCTCTCTAAGGGGAAACAAGCACGTGATTCCACGGTTAGACAGTCCTAAATGTGATTTCAACTAAAGTGTCACTACCACAATATTCTTTCAACTTTAAGTGCGATTTTATTGAAGTAAATATGGTTTCAAATGAGTGCCAATTTTTTTTGCAAAAATTACTAGTGGTGATTAACTTTTTTATTTTTGTTTCATGAAACAACTCAGAATATAGCTCATCTCTGATGTTTTCCAGGGCTACAAGTAAAAATTTACTTTTCTGTCATCTTTTTCTTGGAATCTTATCATTAAAATTATATTTTTTCTGGTAATTGCGGTCACCAAATATATGTAATGTCGTTTAACTTGCAGTTGATTCTCAATGGTATATTTCCAAACTTATATTTCTTAGCTAAGCAGAAGAAGAATACTTTCTTATAAGTTTGATTGGTGGGGATTGTTATAGCGGGATTTATTTAATTTTAACCTGAAATTTGTGAGTATTATAGTTCCTGAAATATTTAATTAAAACACAAAAGCATTAATTAAATGTCCTTTGAAAACATTTTAAAGAATATGAATTTTTTTATGGCTTTTTTAGGTTTCTTTGCAAGTTTTTTTCCCATTGGGCTTTACAAATTGATGATGCAATGTTTTAACAGCTTGAAGTGTAAACCAATGGAGATCTGTTTTATGCAATCGGTTCTGCTTCAGCAGTGATTCGTTTAAAGCTGAGGGATCCTATTCTTGCCTTCGAAAATGTATAGAAACTGAGCACCTTGATGTCATATGCATATTCTGGCTGTTCTCGCTGCTGCCCACACCTTAAAAAACCACTATGTACATCATTAGAAAAAAGTTGAAAATACAATTATGTAGAATAAATGGTAAGAATACCTATATTCTCCGTTGGATGTAAATAAAGCGTGAGGGGTGTCTCCATGCATCAAAACCTCGCCTGGAATGAAATTAAATCGCGAGAGAGCATGAAAACGTACGGCGGAGTGAGAGCTGGAAGAGTCTGGAGACAAGCGCCTTTATTCAAAAAACTTATTTTCTGCGACTTTCTTTCCATATCTCAAAGAATAAATATGGAGAAGCGTAAATATGAGGTGAAATGCTGAGGCAAAGGTCACCGAATGCAAATAAAATTTCCCTTTCAGTGCTTGAAAGAACTAAATCATGAAATATTTACAAAAACAACTGTGTTGTTATTTCAGAATAGAACTGACTTGTAAGGTAATATTTCATTATTCATATATGAAAAGTGAAATAGAGAGTGCGAAATAGCATTTGCATTTCAAATTAATAGAAAGTTGAATTATGAGTCAATTTAATCATTGAGATTGATATTGCCTCTCCATTTTTATGAATACTTTGACCAGTCTAATCTCAGAACTAATCAGGGAGTTAGACCTTACGGTAACAGTTTTCACTGCAAAGAAATTCATTGAATTTATGTAGACTTAAAGTTTATTTATCAGTCGAAATGTTCCATCTCTTTTAATGTATATGTTTAAGAATTTTACTCTTTGGCGTTTTTATCATGTATCTTATTTCCTGCATTTATTTCATAGTAACTGTGAGTACTACAGAAGTCCACTGCCTTATCAATGATAATTAGTTGTAATTTTCTTCGTGAAACCATCGCCATTACGGTAAGAAATTCGTCTGAATTGAATAATTATAATAAGGAGTAGGAAAATGGAGTAATGCAAAAGCAATAACACTAGTAAACCAGAGTATCAATCGGCCGTCAACAATTACAAATTAAGGCTGGGTGCTATTCATATTATTGTAAGTGGTGCATCCGATGACGACGCCTGTGGCGTCAACGGCGACTCTTCCTCAGGGCTATCCTCATCAGATATTATCGGAATACACAAGGTCACGCGTTGGAAAAGGTTTCTATCTTCACGCAGAGTTAGGACCCCGCAAATGAACACTGTTTCCATTTCTTCAGGGCCGTTAATATAGGTAAAAAAGTACAACAAAACCCCATTGAATGTTTTCGGCTATTTTTAGATGATGTGACTCTTCGTATTGTTCCTACATGTACAAATATTTGCATTTCTCGAATTGCTTCACTCTTCAGAAGAAATCGAGACGCAAAATTGTCTGATGAAGAGGAGATGAAGTCTTTCTTTGTTCTTCATATTTTGTCACGTTCTATTCGTTCAGGACATCAATATGTCCGAGATCTAAGAGATAGAAACGGGTTTGGAATCGAAATAATTTTTCCAACAATGAGTATGAAAAGGGTTTTATTCCTCTCGCGCTGCATTAACTTCGACGTCTTAACCGACAGACCACAAAGACGTGAACTAGACAAATTCACTTCTTTCCGAGATAAAATTGAAAATTTTTAATATTAACTGAGAAAAATATTACAATATAGGTGAGCTAACAACAGTTGGTACCATTTCGAGGTAAATTTCCCTTTCGTCAATTCATTTCAAGCAAGCCAGCAAAATACGGGATTAAAATTTTCACTTTGACTGACCCTAGAACGATGTACACAAAAATATGGACGTTTATCTTGGAACCCAGCCAGACGGACCTTTCCACCTGTCCAATTGGCCATGCGATATTGTGATGTGTTAAGCGAAAACAAAATCAGGAACGGGACGAAACATCACAGATGACAACTGGTTTAGTAGTATCCCCTTTGTAAAAGAGTTGCTGGAGAATAGGACAACATACATAGGCACTGTAAGGAAAAACAAAATTGAAATTCCACCGGAATCATTTAATTCTAAGCATAGAGCTGTGGGAACTAGCATTTTTTCCTTTCAGAAACACTTGACGCTCTTATCTTACGTTCCGAAGAAAACCGAAATGTCAATATGGTTTCGACTATGCATCACGATGCTGCAATTGATGACAGATCGGGAGAAATGCGTAGCCTTAAAACTATCAGTGAATACAATTTCACAAAGTCAGGAGTAGATACTGTTGAAGAAATGTGTGGGACGTACAATACCGCGAGACGTTGCAAACGTTGGCCATTAGTCATGTTTTTTAGGATTCTAAATATAAGAGGTATCAACGCTCAAGTTTTGCAATTTATGTGCAATAATCCAGAAAGTAAGCTAGTTCGGTGGTTATTTCTCAGAGAGATTGGTCGGGAGCTCGTTCACGGGAAGATTAAAAAAAGAGCAGCATGCAAGCATGTACCTAGATGTCTTCGAGAGAAAGCGTCAAAAATTTCGGCGTCAACATCTTTGGTGCACAATGAGTTTGATCTGAAAGTAAGAGCTAGGTGCACTATTTGCCCTAGAAATTTGTATTAAAAAACAAACCAGTTTTTCATCTACTGTTCTAAAAAAATATATTTAAAGCACATGAAAACTATATTCCCTCATTGTATTGATCATATTAATGAATATTTATAAATATGACTTATTTGATCGTCCTTTGTTTTTTAACATTGTTGTAATCCTCAACATGAGTGTCATAATCGGTATCTTAGATGTTCCCCTATAAACTTTGATTTTTTTAAATACAAGTTATACCTATGCGTGTAAAGAAAATACAAAAATAATAAATATCATTTATTATATACTTCAAAATAATTGCTATTTATTTTAAATCAATTTTGAACTATTCTTTGGACTAAGTAGTATAATATTCAGTGGAATATAGAATATAGAACATAAGTCGACATAAATATATTGCTGCAAAATAATAAAATAAAATATATCTTTGAATAAATGTATTTAAAATAAGTTTTAAATAATCCAATATTGTATAGGAAATAATTTTAACTGTTAAAAGAATCTAAAAATAATACAAAACGACTAGTGTAACCTTATCTGGTGAAATTAGCAAATTGAAGAAATGAAATAATATTTAGTAGCACAACAGATAAAACAAAATTAAGGATGCGTCTATTAATGCATAAGGCTTCAAACACCTAGATTAAAAATTACAACACTAATCAAATAAAAGTGGCGAAGATATACAACATTCCAAATGGGGTATTAAATGACCCCAAGCGCCCACTTACATCACCAAGCGAGGTGCGCCTACTTAAGGGTTAAATCAAAAGTTTATGACATATTGCTTATTTTCGTTACTGCTGACTGCGAGGTTACTTATCATAATTCCCACTATTTCATATCTGTTTTAGATACTCTACCAGAAAATATAATAAGTTAAACCTAACTAAAAATGACACTCACGCGATTCAACGAATCTAAAAGCTTACAATTAGCTTACAATTCAATCTCATGAAACTATTTAATTATTAACCAGGAAGTTTTATAACTTTTACCCTTGAGATAAGTCACTGAAAGCAAGGGTACAATACCATAACTGAAAAAAGGTGTATCATTTGAAAAATTAAAGCTTCATACCTTGCTTTTTGAAATACACATTAATTTACGTACTAACTTATGATTATTTCTAAACAGCCAATTCCACGATCTATTTATTCAGAAGACGGCGCTTTTCAGTTGCTAAATGCTATTACAAACCCTTAAAATGCAAAGTGAAAAATGAGTATAATTAGAGTGAAAATATATCATTATATCAAATGTGCCTCATAAAACCGCGTGTCACTGAACCTCCATCACGCATAGTTTAGGTATAACCTATACACCACTGCCTAACCGTGGCCCAACCGATGCCGCCCTCTCAAAAGTGGTGGTATAATTCTTCCATTAATCCTTAGAAGTCAATTGAAATAGAAAACATCCTTAGAGATTCATATTGTCAGACTTTATTAAAACCCACTTTGTGTCAAATCTCTGCGCCATGAAGCTCCGGGAATTGTTGTGAATTCAGTTCCTTGTGTGCGAGGAAACTTAGCATCACGAATTTGCAACCTTATCGGCTTCTCCGAGATTCACTGCGTGGACTAGGGACGAGACTGCCACTTTCCTCCCAAGATTGAAACGCCCTCGAGTGCCAGTCTACTGACCAGGGTCACTCCTAGGATTCTGGCCAAGATTACAATGCGCATCCCCCTTGGACTCTTCCGCGACAATGCCTCCCTCGGGACAAGGACACCGATAGAACCTTGCGCTCCAACGTCCGAAATACACACTCCTCGCGGATTATACTCCGTAGGATTTCTGCCCTTCCTCTTTCCATTACAGGAGAGAGTCTACGTCCAAACTCTCAAACAAGAGCCTTCATACTGTCCTTACACCAACGGCCCATCATGCACCAAGGTTAACCTTGCACCTCGTCCTCTGCAAGACCCTAGGGAGCTTCATTTCACCTCAATTACGGTTCTCTCTACTGGCGTCCTGCTTTCCCTCGGGCGTTTCGACCCTCACAGGGGTAACCAAACATGCAGAGTCCCTGAGTAACACGAGGGGTTTCCCCAGCCACCAGGAGATCTCTCCCCTCCTCTCAGAGTCAGTCGTATTCAGCGTGGTGTCCATATCCGAGGCCATGCGTTCAATTATACCTTGGGTCCCACTGGGCATAGCAATTACAGCGGACCCATTGCTCCCAATTGCTTATGAAGACTTTACGGAAATTCACATAATCAATAGATGCATCCATTGTTGTAGGTATTAAAAGTGTATTTATAACCATGATGTAATCAGACATAATTTTTCATCTTTTCTTTTCTAAACTATACGATTATTTACAATACGCTCGCCGTAAATCGGGAAAAACTCTTGTCCAATTGCAATTATGAACGCGGTAGGAACCCGAAAAACGTGCAAGCCTAGACGATTATTGTCCCAGAACAAATTTTACTGCTATTTCTCTGGAAGGGCTTTCGATATTTTTGGTTTATTGAGCTGCCTTTAATTTGAATCCAGTGTATGGGATTCCGAATACATTGCAGCTCTCTTCGTCATATCTGAATCGCTTATTCTGGGGAGTAAATATGCTAAAGCCTTATTCTAGCGGTCACATTTCACAATAATTTCTGCCTGAAATGCATTTTTAACTGACATTCTTGCAGTCTCTCTCGAATGAGCCTCAACGTGATAATTGAGGTCATTGTGTGAGCATGTTTCAACCATCGCCAAATCGAGTAGTTTTGTAGCAAAAAATCTCACTTGGGTTATATTTTACAAAATATTTACATTGAAAGATTCTCCTTCGTGAGGCTTGAATTGTTGCGGGTCTCTTGAAATGCTGGTTTTTCAACCAGAACGCCCTCGTTCGAACCCTAGAGAGAAATTGAAGATTTTTAATGGAGTTTTCTAGTTATTTTTTTCCCTTCTATGGTTCAAAGTAAACACTTCGAGTTAGTTGTCTGTTGATTAAGACGCAGAAATTACAGATCCATTGGGTTTCGTTAGGAGGAGATTAATGCTGACTTATCGTTCCTCTCTTATCTTCTTCCATTTACTAAATCGCGAAGTTATGATTTGTTTTGGAAAAAAATGCCCATAAACAGATAAAATTAAAGTAAATATCATCATAAAAAGTTGTCTTTTTAATGCACCAGAACGTTATCACTCTGATTACAAGTTTCATTTGGGTATACATAGTATGTGAACTACACTCTATAGTATACACTTGATTCAATAAGGTGGAGTTGTGAATCCCGGTTAATTCAGCCGATATTTTTCATTGAAAATTTTCAAATGTTTGCGTGCCACATATCATTACTCAAAATTTATGCATTAATTATAAATAGTGGCCATTGTTTTCAATTATGGTGAAAATGTCATTAAGAAATCGGAAAAGAAACGAACGAAGCATCAGAAAATGAGGCGACCGTTTGAGGTCACAATGCAATATCGCAATATAATAAAATATCGTATGCAATGATGCGCTACTCAAAACGTATAAAGGCCACAAAAAAATTACTGCAGCCCTAAAAAAATCTCCTATCCAATGTTTAGCTTACTATTTTCGGACTGAAAATGTATTTTCAAAAATAGTACTCATAGCAGGTGAATGGGTGCATGCTGTTTCCTTTTTATCTTACAATGCACTTCCATTCTAACACTGTAGGAAATCAGACCTTAAGAGATAAGTGGCTTTTTGGCACACACTCTTCATATTTCACTTCCGCCTCAGCTTAACTTCCAATACACGAACTCCCTCCGCGGCGTAGCGGTCTGTACATCTATTTTTCACCAGCTTTTGCGACAGCCGCAAACGTGCCAATGCCTCACCGATGAGGTTATAGGCAATGACGACTTGAAAAATTGGTCAGCTGTGGCTGTGAGCAGCTCTACCTACTTATCTGCCGCGCGTTGTTGTGTACCTGGTTTTGATAACTATACTCGAAAAATACGATATGTGCCACATAGGGTTTCCAGGCGTGGTATCAGAATGAAAGGCAGTGAGAGGTTCTCGGAAAAAAAACTTAATAGCTCTTTCCCAATCGATATAAACACATTGCTAATTATCAATTTTCATCCAGGGATGATGAAAAACGATACTTTTTTTGTTTTGTTGTTTATTTCATTTATTTTTTTCATTTTTTCAAATGAAACTAACCTCGTTATTTTTGTATTGCTTGTCTGTGATTTTGTAATAGCTATTGAATATTTTGAGTGTAAGTTTGACTAGTACAAACAAATGGTACTCGTGATTAATGAGTGCAATGTCCATCCTGTCTAAGCTGAATGAAAGTATGAAGCCGTATTTCATGTTGCATCTCCGTCCAGATACGCAACCTTTCGGAAAGGTAGATCATGTGAAACACAGCTCGCGCTCTTTCTTCATGACGTTCACAAATCTGGTGAATCGAAAACACAAGTGGACGCATTATTCCTAGATTTTAAGAAAGCTTTCGACACGCTACCTCACAACAAACTTTTATACAAATTACAGTCATGCGGCCTAAACGAAACAGTAGTAAACTGGATACGCGACTTTCTGAGTGATCGTAAGCAAAAAGTAGTTCTTGACGGAATTAGCTCTGATGCAGTTAAAGTGACATCAGGTGTCCCACAAGGAAGCGTAATCGGCCCCCTTTTGTTCATTATATACATAAATGATCTATGCTCTCGAATTAGCAGTAAAATACGTTTATTTGCTGACGACGCTGTCATCTATCGCGAAATTAATGATCACTCTGACTTTGAAATTCTATCATCGGATTTAAACAACGTTCATGTGTGGAGCCAAGAGTGGGGACTCGAACTTAATCTGAGCAAATGTGCGGCGGTACATTTCTTGCGGAGGTCGTCCAACTATCCCCGTGTATATGCTGTGGATGGCGTTAAGATAAAGGCGACAGATGAAGTTAAGTATCTGGGAGTTACGATAACCTCAAACCTATCGTGGGGAACACATATAAGAAATATTTGTGGCAGAGCTCTGAAGAAGCTAGGATTCGTCAAGCGTATTGTGGGAAGATTCTCAGATGAAAAAGTAAAAGAGAGGTGCTATTTCGCACTCGTCCGGCCACACCTTGAATATGCAGCAAGCATATGGGATCCGGTGCAAAAAGACTTAATTCGGGAACTTAATAAAATACAAAGGAAAGCTGCGAGATTCGTTAAAAACTGCTACGGGCGTACAGACAGCGTTACGCAGATGTTAAACGAATTAGGCTGGGAGCCGCTAGAGACTCGGAGGCTGCGCGCTAGGCTTAGATTACTTGAGCAATTGAGAATAGATATCTTTCAGAGCGACACGGAGAACATCATATTAGAACCCCACTATATTTCCAGGTCCGACAGAAACGATAAATTAAGAGAGATATTTTGCCGAACGGATAGGTATGGGAATTCGTTTTTCCCCCGAACAATAAGGGACTTTAATAAATGCAAGGCGTAATTTCATAGAGCGTTTCCTTTTTATATGTAAACGGCTGGTGTCCTAACACCCCCCGCCACACGCCTATTGAGGCGGCTTGCGGGGTAGTATGTAGATGTAGATGTAGATGTAGAACCTAATATTATAATTAGTAAAAGAGCTACCTTATACAAATATGATAGCAAGTTTGACAGTGGGTGCTCTCCCGGTGTGGTGTCACCCACTGCCACCGCCCCTTGAGGTTGCTTGAAGGATGCCATAGAGTAATAGCCCTTAAACCTGGTGTTTTATTGGGACCTCTTATTACTTATCATGTCCCACTGCATCTTTTCAGGAGCCATCTTCCCTGGGACTGCTCTGCTGCTCCCGTTCTTCCTTCCTCATCCGATCTTCGGATCTGCCTGCATCGTTCTCCCGAACCGGCGTCTGCAGTGTCGCTGGTGAGTAACGGCCACTTAAGTTACTTAAGTTACCCTTTAAATACTCCTTGTCACAGTTTACCCAACTTTTTGAAGAACATGACACATGAGAAGATGACCGGGCGAAGCTCTTCATCGTGAGCACAACAGATTGACTTGCATCGTCTACAACTCATTGAAGGACGACAATATTCTACTAGCAATTTGTGAAGTACCAGCATATTTCTGTTATAATTTGGCGGCCCGAAATTCCCCGAACTTTCTGCGAGCTGCGTGGGAACTTTGTTTTTGAACACTTGAAACCAATGCCTTGGTTAAATTATCTGTTTTCCTCTGCCCATATCCGAACCTATCCTCCATAGTTATACAACCCGATAAAACCACCAAGGGAGTACTCATCCCTTAACCACTCATCTTCCCTTCGTTAGGCTGCTTATAACCAAGTTCCCGTAAAACATTCTCCCGAACTTGGTGACCCATTAGGTGGCAATCTGAGTCAAAATTGTTTTCAATGAATTGAATAGAAAAAAACCAAAAGACCATTAGACCCATCATTAAAATAAATCTTTTTAAGAAATTTCAAATTGATAACCCAAGCGGTGAAATAATACTCGATGTACATGGTATTTTCTATAGGGTGTTTCATTTAGCTTTCTTCTTTCTTCATACTATGGCTAACTGTTGTGAAAATTATTTTTTTAATATAATTTAAATTTTGTATGCAAGATAAGGGAGAGGATGCGTGGTGGACTAGTGGGTAGAGCGCTTGGATACTGATCGAAGGGTCCTGGGTTCAAATCCAGATGTAGCCTTTGGACGCCCCTGAACAAAAAATAATCCTCTGAGTGCGAGGTGGCCCAGGGAAAGGAACTGGCCCCCCTACCAGTAACTAGTAATGTGTGAAATTCAGACGCCTGTGGCTTAGCCTGAGGTGAGCTCTACCCTCAACTATCCAAACCAACCTTCGGGTTGAATCACTGAGTAAGTGAGTGATGCATGATATATCTATGAGAAATAAGTCACACACATTAGGGAGCTAGTGTCTTAAATAAATTTAAATTGTGCTACAATTGGTCGTATAAACATATCATCTTAATGCACTCTTTTCATAGTTCCAACCGTACTCCATTTACCCATAGTAAACCCCTGGTACTCTCTCCTAGATCGGTCTGTCTAAAAGAGTTGGTGAGTTTCAGATGCGAGCAATGTGGCGGCCATAGAGCAAAGGCGGGAGCGGCGGACAAGTCTTTTCCAGCCTTACTCCACAGAACCGCAAACCATACTGGAGGAAAAGAAGGAAATAAAAAAAAAAAAATAATAATCTCTTGCGTCTGCGGGCTTACTTCTTCCTACGCTTATTGCTTACTTATTTTTCCTCTTTACACTCTACCCTTTTTTCCCTTCCTTCTGTGGTTTTTGTTTAGTTTGCCCCGTCACCGCCGAGCAACACCATGTACTATAAATAAACAGAATTGCGTACGAAATGAAACGAGTACTCGGAGCCATCACCGAGAGGTACTTGTTACCATGGTGCCTCGGCTCTTCCACTGCCCGATCGCGAGCGAGGGTTTGCGGGAAGGAAGGGGAGGGTGGCTAGGAAGGAGAGGGTAAAGGACAAAGCGGGAAGTGGGGTTGAAACGGTAGGAAGCCATAATGAAAACAACTCCACGTGTTTTTCTGGCTCGCTCATTCTTCTCTCTCTCTATCTCTCTCTCTCTCTCTCTCTCTCTCTCTCTCTCTCTCTCTCTCTCTCTCTCTCTCTCTCTTCACCGCACTTCTCAAAAAGCTTGGCGGAAAAGGACCTCCCGGTCGACCTACGTCCTCCTCACTACTCCCGTTGCTCTCCGTTTAATCCTGCACTCCCTCTTTTCATCTTCCTCCGGGTGTGGCTTTGCCTCGCCACAATAAAGGCTATGTCGACTGGTTTTCCATGCGCTCGCTCCTTGACCCCTGTCCTTTCCGGATTACCCCTTACCGTCTTCCGCGTCTCCGCCCTCCATTATGACTACCCTACTCACACCCCTCTTTTTGGTCACTCTTATGTCCCCCTCAAACCCCGTTAAAGGCTCCTATATCGTCATCACAGGCTCCTACCTTCCTTTAATTCCACTACGCCATCAAACCCTTGGTCTATTTCCACGTATGAGCCTCCTTATTTGCTCGAAAGATAGTTGACCTCGGTTGCGGCAGGATTGAGCCCTCTCATGCTAGCCATGGAGCTGCAAGTTCGAGTCCTTACTGGGTGGAGTAACCATTTTTTGGCCGTGGGTATTCGTCTTTTGTTGCTTCTTATTCTTACACAATACAAAGGCTTAAGAGGTTCTTTTTGGAAACGTAGAAAAAACATAGAACAGATGGATACAGGAAGAAAATATAAGATATATTTGGGGATATGTTTACCCATATTATTGGAACAGAATCATTTGGTAGTAAAATATTCATTGGCTGCAGCACTTCGTCCGGTTTTATTGTAGCTAACCGTTTTGTTCCTTCATAAGCCTTCATTTCACAAGCCATGCCTCATTATTTACCTCATGCACTCCATTCTTGAATTTCATCATTACATTTTATCAAATCTTATTCAATCTTCATATATTTGTGTTTAAGGTGGTTTTTTCGTTTCAGAATGTGCTAAATACGTTTCGTCCTTCTTTGTGTTTTCAAAAGAAAAACTTTAGTAAGAGAAATGTTGGAACATGTTTGTTATAGAATAACTTCAAAATAATATCCATACCTAATGTTGACAACAATTATAATTGTGCAGCTAGTAGCGGTATATAGATAAATGGAAGTCGACAACGATAGGGATGGTATCGGACCTGTTGTCCTTGATAGTGAAATCGCACAATATGACATGAAAAGTAATTGGGTGGGTGGAATAGATGTAATACATGCGAAATTTCTAAAGAGCAGAGGGAAGAACGAAAGAGAAAAGCGTTTAGAACTTATTCGTATGATTTATGATAATGGAGTGTGGCAGGTGGTCTTTGTGAAGACAATACTACTGATTTCCATAGCAAAGAATAGCATGGTAATTACGTGATAAGACCATATCGTAATATTTCTCGCGGCCAAAGTAGTTCTTAGAATTAAAAAGAGAAGAGTACCTGGATGACGACTAGTTTGGATTTAGGAGAGAGACGGATACGCGGGACGCTATAGGACTGAGAAGGACGCTAGCAGAAAGAAACTTAGAATAGGGCCAGGATGTTTTGCGTTATTCTAAGATTTCGATATAGCGTTTTTAGGGTGGAATGGTTGAATTAATGGAAGTGCTGAAGTCAATGGGCAGTTGCATCTAATTGGGAACTTTTCATATGAAAAGGTTAGGGTTGCCGATGGAGGATGGTAATGAGCCGTGATAGGACTAGGAGTAAATCAGGAGTGCCCAATATCGCCATTGCTTTTTAACGTGTATCCAAAAGAAGTGATTAGGGAGAAACGGGGGAGATGGAGGCAAGAATAAAAGCAGGAGGATATCTGATAAGGTTAGTGAGATTCGCAGATGATTAACAGTTGGTTTGTCAGTCACCCTAGGGGTTGCAGTCAATAATGAACACGTTAGAGGTGCAGTACGAATTGTATGTGATGAAGTACGGTGCAGTACATCATAACAGTACGAATGTGGTGACATATTCTATAGCTTAGAAGGCAGGGCTAACTTTAAGAGTAGGAAAGCACAGGGTACAGGAGGGTAGAGTAGGTTGAGAAGTTTGCTTATTTGGGTAGCATTGTGGAGGAAAATGGGTTTTGTGGTAGCGCGTTAGATGTAGTATTGCTCTGACTAAAGAAACACTCTCAAAGAGAAAAAAGTTAATGAGGGATGGTCTGAGATAAGACATGAAGAAAACTTATGAACGGTTCTGTTGTATGGGTCAGCAACTTGGAAAATATGAAGTGAGGATAGACTTGAGGCAATTATTATGTGGGTTTGGGGAACAATGGAGAGGGTAAGGTCTTGGTGGCGAGGAGGGTGAACAAGGAGGCACGGTATATGATTGGAGAGGAGAGGAATCTGGTGGCGGAGAAAACATAAGGGATGGATGCATGATGTGTTGATAGGCGAGAGCATGTTGAAGAAGGTAATAGAAGGGAATTGGGTAAACGTGGAAGAGGATGAGAATTTAGGGCGAAATAAGAAGTGGTAGACGATAAAAGGAATTTAAGAGAGACCTGATGCCGACCTATCTATAGGAGAAAAAGTAAGATGATAACCCACAATCGGGGATGCTAGAATAAGAACCATCCAAAAACCTACAAATCAGCTGGTAGAATGGAACCCAAATGAATAAGTGAATACTGCCCGCAGTGAAAATGACATATGAGTAAATATTTAAGCTGTAGTTTTTCTTCTTCCTTCTTCTGCTATACTTTGGTCGTGTTCTCAAAATGGTTTATGTAGTATCTTCATTGTCTGGGGCTTCCTCCTTCTTTTCCTCCATATAGTGTCATTTAGGCATCCAATTCATTTGTCCTCCTTATTAATTTTTCGACTCACCCATTCCTCTAAACAGTACTGAACAGGATATCGTCTTTTTAGCAGTTGCACGGAAGAGAAATGGTAATTTTTGCGAATCGTCTTCACTTTCTGCCACTATTACCCATTCTATATTATCTTTACAGTTTATGTTTTTTTATTATTTCATCAATGGCGATATTGGATTAGGCGGAGCTCAAACGTGTTCTCACACCATTTTTATTTCATAAATTAGTAATCAATGTGCTTTAAATCGTTTTTATTATACCCATAGGTCCTTGACATATTCATCCATACCCTTGACATATCGTATCTATATTCTATCAGTTCTATTAGGCACACATATGCTATTATGTTATACTTTAATGATTTTAATATGCCTCGAAGTATTTAAATACCTCAATGATTCTAAATACTACATCCGGTATGGATCGCCTTGTTTTAAATACTTGCTGCTCTTCTTCTCTATTTGTTCTTTCGGTTAGCTACTTCATAATTATTCACGTTACAAGTTTTAACTCGGTGTTTAACAGAGTTATTCCTCGCAAATTATTTAGTTCCCTACGACCTCCATTTCAACTAACCACCTTTCGTTTAGTACTCTAATTTAACATATGGTTTTTACGAAACTCACGAGTGCTTCTGCGTCATTTTCAAGTACGTTTGTCTATTATATTGTATTTATGTTTGTTGGCATTCAAAATTTGAATCAATTTTGTAAATATTTCCCACCATTCTGCTTTTATTTTTTAATTTTTTTTGTCCATGTGCGTCTATCCTCAATCTTTTGTATTTTTCATATGGTTCCGATTTCACTGGACCCTAGTGATTGAGGCCGGATAAATCGGATAGTTTGGTTTGGTCACGGTTGGTTTGCTGGTCCGTAGCCCGAATAAAGGAGGTTTGATTGGCCAGGTGTAGCACCCATCTATCTTAAAACAGTTGAAAGCTCGATGTACCGGTGAAAAACCAAAAATGGTGGTTGGAATTTTAAATTAAGTGTGAATGATTTGGTAGCACTCTCATTCTAACTACATAGTAGGTGAAAGTATGCTCTTTTTAGCCCTATTACTTCCTTTACCTAATTCTTAATTTCTCTTAAAATCGGACCTGATTTTTTCAATATTTGTATGGCTTTAATTGCACGCGTTGTGACTAATCAAGAGATTCCTGAGAAATATTTTGCACCCAGTATGATCACTCTGACATCGTAACCGAATCACCATGACCTGAAAACGGAATTGCGATTACCTCTCGACGCAGAATCCATGACCGGTGTGGGAATTGCAGGAGGCGGAGTGGCTCCGTGAATGAGCGCCGCATACGACCATCTCGGTCCACCTGCATGGAACGGACTCCCATGATGCTGATAATGGCCATGATGTCGCTCTCAATTTTTGCCACCCTCTTCCGTTAGATTGAACTTTTCATCCAAAAGATACATCATCCATCAAAACTTATTCCCTTAAGTCATTAAATGTGTTTTTTAATCACTTAATTCACTTCTTAATATTTATTATTTAACTGAAGTGGCTCTAAAAATAATATTTTGGAAGTTAAATTATTAATATGAAAGTACTATAATTCTCAATATTTTCAGGGTTTACGTTTTAATATCCTGTGTTTATTTTATTATTTTTAATAGCTTTTAGTTAATTTTCTCACATAGGTCGTCCAGGTCAGTGCTTTGCAATGTTGACTGATATTTTAATGCTTAGTATAATAGTATCATAGATCCAAATGCAATAAATTGAACATTGCTTTGGTTTATGATTTTCAATGCATTATAGTGATGCTAATCAATTTGTCAGCGAGTAACACACACGTAGCATACATTTTCATTTTGGGACTCCTCTAACCGCACCGATGAATAGTTAAAATTTACAATTGATTTAATCTTTGAATTAACGATGAGTTTTGTGTAAAATCGGCATGTTTAAGCGAAGAATTTGCAGTAGTCGTTTACTATGAGTTCAATATGCATAATTGAGTGACAAGAGTGAAAATATGCTATCACATTACTATCTATGATCTCTGAGGTTTAGAGCAAAAAATAGGGTGCATAGGAAAGTGGGTACGATATGCTCTAATCAGGCTCTAATCAGGGCTCATTCTCGGTGTAATGAATTCAATAAAATATAGAGAGATAGGTAATCAAAACATGCGCTATTCCTAAATAATAATTGCGTCTCAGTACTTTTGATTATCTGCTAATATGACCATGGAAGTTTAATCTACGAGAATCTAATGAAAATTACAGTCATTTATTTTATCGACGACGTTTGTTCAAAAAGAAACCGAACTAATAACTTGAGCGATTGGATGGTAGCTTATCTGCATCGTACTAACGCGTATAAAATGTTTTCAGAAGTAATTTTGAGTTTATTTCGTCATTCAACGCTATTTAGATATCATTTGGTAAGCTTTTAAGTGAAGTTGTATTATTGTTTGGTGGTTTTACTGTGGATTTTCGCTTATTTTAGCTTTTCGAAGATGTATCCTTTCGAAGACCCACACACGTCCATCAAATTTTATTTTAATTTAGGCAAGACGTTGAAATAAACACCAGAAATGTTGTATGATGATTTTGGGGAAGAATGTTAGAACCGTAAAGAATGTTGTCGAACGAAATATTCGTCAAGTTGATCCTCCGAGAAATTGCAGAATTAGTAGGAATTGGCAAACGCTTTTATCATACTATATTCCCTATAACAACTGAACATGCCTCGGATCACTAAAACATTAATTTCGTGGTTACTCACAGATCAGGAAAAAACGTGTAGAAGTCTATCAAGATCTTCTGAAACGAAAAAATGAAGGCGATATTTTCCTGAGGGACGTCATAACAGGTGATCAGCTCTGGGTTGCATAAGTTGCATCCCTACTACTCCATTTGCCTGATTTGGTACCAGCAGAATTCGTTTTGTTCCCGAAGTTGAAATCCTGAAAGGATGCTCTTTCCAGTTCATATAAGAGATAAACGAAAAACCACTGTGACCTGAAAGCGTTCACACAAGCGGCGTTCCAGAACGAATTCTAGCGGAGGAAGAAGTACTTGGAGTGATGTATTAACTTGGTATAGAGCTGTTTTAAAGGTAATTCGTCTGATTAAGCTGTACAAAAAGTTAAGTAAACTTATTTAGGAAAAATTTGCTTTCATTTGGGATCAACCTCGTATATTTTACGATTATTTATAAGTATATCGACAAATATGAAAGCAAATACAACATCGATAACCCTTTTAAAATAGATGGAAATTATTGACCCACAGTGATGAATGCCAATAGCTATCTTGATGCATATTTCTGTTTTCACAGATTTCACCGATACTGTAATTTTTCACTTTTCATTCCAAATATTAAGGGGAGCCAAGAGCAGTTTTTGGAACATTTGATGTTTGAATGCCTAGTAAACAATTACTTTTTGAGTTTTCTTCACGTTCTTTTCCTTAGACACCCAAATTTTGTTTTGACTTGTGAGTCGCTACAAAAAAAGGACTCATAGTTTATAGTTTGGCATTTAGAGAAGACTCTATTGTTGCGTTATAGCTATTTTTAACCTTAAAATATCAGGAGTAGAAATTTGAAAATCGCGTCAAATCCCTTAGTTTTTTAGAACATGTTTTTCCTGCCGGGTTTTCCTTCGATTATTAGGAATGATAAATTGCTTTTCTATTCTAAATTTTCTATTCTATTCCGAACAATTAATTTTCTGTGGCAGCAGTGTTTGCTTCCTCTCACTTGATTACTGTTTCCCCCGTTGTATCGTCGTTCATAATCTGTTGCGTTAATTATCTTTTTCTTTAGCGGAAAGGATAATAATGAACGGTACATCATTTCAGCCACAACTGCCGATTTGTGGAATATAGTTTACCAATTTTAAATGAATTTATACAACTATAATTAAAAAGTTAATTATTATTCATAGTTCCCATGTGTTTGTTCGAAGCCATTAAACTATTGGTGTCATTCATTCTCCTATTTTGTCTAAAAGTTCACTTTCATACATTAAATTGGATTGGAAATTTACTTTTCTGATCAACATACATTTTGAGCATGGTTATGGTGTTGATTCCATTAGATTGCTTTTAAATTTCTATAGATCTCAGGACATTTTCCCTATTGAATTTGTGCCGTCGATGCATTGAAGCCATTGAAGATATCCAGGTTGATCTTTCACCAAACAGACAGAGAAAAATCACTCAGTGAAGCTTAGAAATTTGTTATATATTGAGTTTTGTAAACTATAGCCCCTTAAACTACTCAAATTCCATTGGATTATTTAAAAAAGTGCTCAATGTCCACACCTATACATCCCAGGAAAAATTTCGGTGACCAAGGATTGACGTTAGCTTTAGGACGTAAAAGGCAAGAGTAAAAACCTCAGAGGGGTTCATTATCTTCGAAACACACTGTTACTAGCTTAATTTGAACATAAGCTGCACTATTTTTTTAATATGATTAACTTAAATCAATATTAGTTGGTTTTAATTTATAAAAATGTCAGCAATAGGGCCATATGCGCCATAAAGGAAAAAATGCCAAGTGGGAAAGGGAAGGATTAGTTTATTTGGTTGGAGCACTCGGTGCGTTGCCGAGGGGTATGGGTTCGAATCCCAGTCCAGACGAGTGCCTTTTTCACTTTGAATTTCACACAAGGGTGTGACCATCAGTGGGTGACTCCGTTAAAGTTACTGCGTGGCCAGTTCCGCAGTTCCTTGAAGGGTTGGATATTTGTGAAGCAATTGAAAGGCTGTGGTTAACCTGATGATGAAATCAGCGCAATATTACCCTGGTAAAAATCGAACGCTTGCCCTAGCGTAGAGGCAGCGTCAACTATAGCGTTCTATACTCTTGGAGGAGCTTCGTTTACTCCCCGATTACTCTCCGAGATTTATGACTCCAAACACGTTTCCCGAACTATTCCGCAAGAGCGAACGGAGAGTGCCTCATGGTTTCTTTAACGCTTCGTTTTTCGTCTCCCCGTCAACATTTCTAAAACGCTTCCGAGGAGGGAAACGAATAGTTGTCTGATGGTTTTGTTTACTCTTGGATTTCATTGCTACTACTACGAAAAGGTTTTTGCTCTAAGAATAGGCTTGTGTAAATAGGTTGTTCAAACTTCCCAATAATATGCAATATTTTTAGTTAATATCTTGATGTACCTTCGTTGACGGACAACTTAAACTTAAATAACATACCTACGGTAATGATTGCTTCGTAATTTTAGATAGGAATTGAATATTAACATACGGTGTAACTAATTAATTGGTAGCTAGCCAGTTCCTACAATTCCCCTCGGAAATGCGTTATTATGTCTACATCGTATTTAAAACATGTGCATGATGTGCCTACTGCGTAAACTTCATATATTCAAATGAAGATTCATTAAAGTTGATGAAATGTTCGACATGGACGTTTGCTTACTTGCAATCACACATATAAAATAAAAAAATAACTACCATAGCTATGTATTCAGCGCCTAACTTGTTAATCATCTAACATAATCAAGGCAGTCGCATACCAGGCATAGTCGCGGTTATCAATTTGAATGGCATACCTGTGCATAATTATAGAGTGGTGATGACATGATGACATATATTGTTCATCTTCCACTCATTTATACATTTATACTCTTCAATGGAAGAAAATGCTTGGAGGATGAGCAAGGTCATGAGAATAAATAATCATGAAAAGTAAAATGTAGAACAACATCGACATTAACCAGGAAAAGGCAACTATAAGAAACATAGAGGAACTATTCCTCAACACTATCCCCAGTTATTAATAGGAAATTATATTAACTGGTTTTTGAAAAGCAAGAACTCGTGAATTAAAAACATCTAAAAACCGTAAAAAAACTAGTCACGGTATTTAATAAGACTTGAACCCTGTGAAACACTAAAAGCCTAAACAGGGGTCATAGCCCAGGGGTTAAGGTGAGCGACTGTGAATGGAAAGGATTCGAGATCGGTACCCTGATAAGTTTGATTTCCTAAGTTTTTATTGTTTTAATTTTTATTTATTGTGTTCATTTCTTCGTTACTTCAATGAAAATGTATTTTTCGGCAATATTTTAAATGTAAATAGAGGCGGGAGTAGACTTGTACCCCGTCTACGCTCCGTTAACACTCCCAGACGACGCTTTGTTTATTCCCCGGTGTTCCACTTTACGCTCCCCAGACTCTCCGTTCACCCTCCCTTGTGGCTAGGTCAACTCTTCCTTCACTCTCCGATAGGAGACACTCCCTTCAAGCTATATTTTCGCCAGGGTAGCTGAAGAAACCAAGTGGTCGACAGTTCAACGTCCAATTCCAAGAACAGTATGCTACTCTTAAAGAGCTCTCTACATAGCACCCATCTCAGGATTAGAATTCCACTGAAGATCTTCGCCACTATCGGTATTGGAACCAGGGTCATCTGGATGTAAAGACAGTGCTCAGACTCGATGTCTTTCAGTCATGATTTTATCTACAATCTCTTAGCAAAAATTAGTGAAAAATTATGATTATTTGGAGCACCTTTGACATAAGTAAATGTTAATTTACGAAATAACATTTGGCATGGATTGCGTGCCCCAAGCATGATTAGCATGTTGCTTGAGCCAATTTTTAATTTCCTTTCTACTGCCTTTCTTCTTTCTCCCTCTTTGCGTGAACCCTCAAATTCATCCTCTTTAATTTCATTTCCATCTCCATTGTTCCTTCTTCATTCTTTGAAATCGGCACCTTTCCTAATTTCTTTCTCTCCGCTTGCATCTTCGAATCAAGCCCATTCTTCACTTGAAATGCCTCCAAATGCTTAAATGCCAGCACGACGAGGCTTTCCGAACCTAAGCCCCGCTTTCCACCCGAGAGAAATTCACGCCCTATCTTCCTCTCGTTCGCTTCCTCCCTGCGGACCCCCAACCCCAGCCCCCATCTTCCCCCATCTTCACCCGCCCCCGAGAGAAAAATACTAACGTCACCTCCCCCCCCTGACCCTCCTCTTACCTCTCTTTTCCCTCCCACCCTGTATTCACCCCTCCTCTTGAGGGCCACTCTTCTTCTTTTGCCTTCCCTCCTTTTTCCGCCACTTAAGCCCCTTCTTATACATTTTCCTTCGGCCCCTTGAGTCATTTAAATATCCTCTTTCTCTTCTTCCTTCTCTGCTGCTCTTTTTAATGCCTCAACGCCATTTTCGCTGCCGGCTCCTGTAGTTAGTTGCTTTTTGTTTCGTCGCGTTGTCCATATCCTGCCTGCCTTTGTGATTTCGGGTCTCTTTCTTTTTTTATATTCTTTAATCACATTAATGCATTAAAATGAATACGGTAATCAGGAGGGGAGTAAAAAAAAAGGAAACCAAATTCTTTGGGGTGACATTTCTCTTGCTTTAATCTTCCTCTGCCTCAAATACCTGATGTCTCGAGTTTTATATTCAAAGCGAGGGGCTATTTTTAGTATTTTAGAGCTCTAGATTTAATCACGTTAAAGTTTCGAAGTGCGGAACCTTAATTGGTTCATGCTGTGGGAACTTCTTGAGATTGCTTAAACTCAACCGCATGGCCATGTGAACGGAAAAAAGGCCACTCATGGCATACATATATCTTACTATACATTTCGGCGAACATGGGATAAAGCTATTTAAATAAAATTGAATTTAATATCCTAAAATACGGATAGAACATTCTTACATATATTTTCCCAAAACGAAGGAATTCCCATGAAATTTTTACGCGAAGACCATCTGGTCAATTTTATGAATACTTACGTTACAAAATGACTAAAATATATTGTTTATTCAAAAATATTGTTTTCGGAACAATGCCTTCATATCTAGTAAAATGTTTCTTATTTTTAAATATAGGTAGGTTCAAATAAGGTCTGATAGTCTCTCCTCATGTTATGACAGTTAACTCTAATAAACCTCACGTAATTGTTGTTGTAATGTATATGAATATGTTAAACAAGGAGCAAGTTTAAATTTAAATATAACTAAAACTATCAAATCGAAATAACGTCTTAAATCCGCTATCGCGGTGTAGTAATTTTTCGAAGTATATTTTCACGTTTGTAGTAAACCTTACTATACTCTATGAGTCATACTCTATGATTCATACTTATGATAAATTTTTAAATGACACAATAACTTTTCAACAAAGAAATGGATCTAAGCAACCAATTAAAATTGTAAATAAAAACAACGCCAAACTTTAAAGGTAACAATCTTGAGTATAGCTATAGCGAAACTTAGTGGCACTCACCAGTGGAGGATTAGAGGACACTGACAGTAAACCAAGCGTTGATCAGCGGGCAAATTTATCGAGGGACTCCCGCAAGGTCCTCTGGAAAAAGGCTCGGTCGCTTCAACCCACATCTCATGTATTCTTTCCTCTCCTTTGCGTCATGACCTTCACAAGAGAGTGCCACCAAGTTTCGCTACGCCTGTACCGATGTCCATGTATTTTTATATTTAATGACTGTAAATTAACCATTTTGTAATAAAAAAAGAATTGTCAAACATTTACCATCATGTATCATTTGTTTATAGACCTGAAGATGAATAAATAAAAATCCGAAACGTCGACAAAAGTTTAAAAAAATATTATTTGACCTGAACACATTATATTTGCACCATATAAAAAAAGAGGTCATGAATAAATACCTTTTGAATCATTTAATTTTTTATTTATAAATACATTTTTTTCTTGCATAAGTCATTGTACAATAACGTTTTTACAGAGAAACCGGGTTGTAGATTTCCTAATACATAATTAGCATGAAGTTTTTGCATTCATTTAATAGCTGCAGCATTATCTATAATATTCAGCATATCCAATTTCTTCTTTCGTTCTTCATAATTAGATTCCGTAAGGTGAACTTGAATAGAACAACTCTTACAGATTTAAACAGTGAAGAAGCGAACGAAAATTCTCTTGACTTTGAAACTGAACATTTATTTCTCACTGCAACTTCACTGCGTATTTGTCACTTGACTGTACCACCTATTCCATCAACTAAACCTTTACCATGTGATACTGGATTTCCATAATATTTTCTTCGTATGCATCTTTTGTAGTGCATGACGTTCTGAAAACATGTGTTTGTTAGTGAATTGAGAGCATAGTCCATCGAACCGAATGAAAATGTTTTCAATTTCAATTTGCAAAATGTCTATTATGTTGTCAATATATACAACCGTTGTTTATATATTATGTTGTAGATCACCTGATGCTGTTATTAGTAGCTTCCATTTACCCATATACTATAGAGATTCTATGAATACACTGACTTGATTTTGTTGCCTGTGAGTACGGTAGCTCTATGGTAATTTATAGCTAGGGACAAAATCACCGGGTGATTACGAAAAAAACTCGCTGAGACCAACTGAATTGTCAAAGAAATTTTATTAACAGATAAAGTGGATTTCTTAGATTGAATAATACAGGTTACGTGACTGTGCTTAGGGTATTTTCCATTGTCACTCGCAATTGAAACAACATCTTTCATACGAGGTACCAGCCTACTAACAGCATCCTCCTGATAAAATGGCTTCACTTTAGAAAATATATCCTGTGTTATGCATATTTCAGAACTTTTTACTTTTCTTCTTGGACCAGTATCTATAATAGTTACAAAACAGTGACTTTCGTAATAGTTTCTATATAACACCTTTTCATTTTACTGGATGAACTTGGTCTTGGACGATATTCTCTGCCTCTACTACCTAGCCTCTAATGATATATCTGATCGTGCCAAACAAGTTCTTATTAAGTATAAAATTTACTTTGGGAATAGCAAATATTTTTAATTAAATGATCTATTCCCCTTTTGGTCACTTACATTACACAATTTTATCAGTCGTTCATATTTAAATTTTAGCTCTATTAGTGAAGTTTTTAATCGGTCACAATATCTACTTAGAACGACCAATTAGCAAAATATTTTGATTCTAAAAGAAATTATACTGCAATATTATAATTGAATTTGAAATATTTATAAAATATGGTACTTTACTTGCTATGTTACTTTTATTTGAAACTTAAACATCCATATATTCATTGATTTTTTCTGGCTCTCATGTTCATTTAAATACTTGAAAGTTGATGCCAATAGAGTTAGACCTGTGTCAAGCATGAAAACATTAGAGGTTCATTCATCATTTTCAAAAACAGCCTCAACGATTTTCTATGTAATTACCCATCTTTGTTCTCCACGATAATTTCTGTTCATTCATCTGCGCATTAAACTGGGATACGAATTATTAACGCTCTGCTGAGTTTTTTAAATTGCATTTTGGAGGTAGTTTCTGACCTGGAAATATTGCTCTTCAGGCATAATGTATTATTAGGTGAAAATCAGCTTTAGTTATGGTACCTCAAGGGTCCTTAAGTCTTATTGACATTATATGCTAGCGTTATATTCTTCTTAAGGCTATCATTGATTGCCGTAAGAAAAGCTAAATAACTCTCATTTAACATGAATCCAGAAAAAAATGTGATAAGCAGAAAAAAATGTGATAAAAGGATTTGAGCTGTGTAAGAACTGTGAATTTGTTTTTATTTTATAAATTTAATGGGGAGTGGTAGGTGATTTTAGATATGACGAATAATCACGTATTTCCCAATTAATTTTCTTTATAATTGTCGAATGGCTACCATTGTATTTGGTTTGTATTGGCTTGTATTTGGTTTAGTTAGGACATCGTTCTCGTCGGTCTTCAATTTTGTTGGCATTTGAAATCAAAATGCATGAATTATGTTATCCAAAGATGTAAGCATAAAGCTTCAGTTTACTACTACAAATAAACAGCCTAAATAATCTTCTGCGTATGACATATATAAACCTAGTAAGCCCGCGTAATAATGCCCTCAGGACGTAACTTATGCCCTCCAGATAGCCGTGCGGCCTTTGTAGTTTTTTTTGCTATTTTAGTTCCATATTTCTCAAATTTCAACTAGTCTCTGGCCTTGCGTTGTAATATATTTTCCACTAGAAATATCCTACAAATCTGTTTCGTGGATTCATCAGGGAGCCATGAAAATCCCATTTAAAATAATCTATTTCCCCTGAAAAGCCATGCTCGCGCTGGAAAACGCCACGGGGGGCTTGAAATCACATTTTGGAATAACTCCCTCGTAGAGATAGAGAGAGAGAGAGAGAGGAAAAAAGGGAGAGAAAAAGGTAAGAAAAAAAGAAGAGAAGAGTCCCGCGCGTTCCGAATTTCGAATAGTACGCTTCGAAATTCGCAATTGGCGAGAGAGAGGGAGCAAAGTGGTGGCGTGGGGGAAGTGCTGCAGGGAGGAGAGGAAATATTGCGGAAAAATATAAAAAAAGCACGAGGCACTGGAGTGCTAGAAATCTGGACCACAGGAAAAATTAAACTCCTCCTCCTCCCGTTTCTCCATTCCCACTTCTATTCGCATTTTGAATCATCCTCCCCACTTGCTGCCTCCGAACGCTCTAATAATCGCCAACTTTCCCATCCTTGCTATGCTTTCGGTTCGAGGGGAGAGGTGTTTTGCAGAAGCATGCGAGTTTGCCAGAACCTCAAGGTTCTCTCGGTGAAGGAGAGAGCACTATCTGCTTGGCCGGAGACTCCGACGTCCGCATGTCCTTTTAGCAGACAGACAGCGCAGGCCACGGAAACCGCAGCTCACTCGACCCCAAGCGCGTCCAGAGTCAGTCTCTCCGTCCAAGTTTTACGACCAACTCACTCACCGAGAGATGGAGGTCTCCAAGATGGGGTTCTGCCACCCCACTTCCATGCAACTCTTTTTTCAAACATTTGCCCCCACATTTCACTCTCCTTGAGTTCTTTCTCCAAAATTTGGCCACTCATCGAAAACTTCATCCAAATAGTACCCTGAGAGCCACCTCAGAGATGTGTGGCAGGAGGTGAGTCCTCACCATTGCATGCACCACACCATGTGCTATAAAAATTTTAGTAAATATTAGCGGCAGGGAATATTATTTATGAAATATAATATTATTTAATATTGCAACTTATAAATAATATTTATTATTTATTTAGTTCCATAATTTATTATAGTTTACAATGCTTCGTCATTTGTCATACCTATAACAATTTTTATAATTTAAACATATTTATTTGGTATTTTAAGTCCCATTAGTGTAAATATAATAATAATAAGTTTTATTATTCCATACACAAAATTAATTCAATAGCAAATTTTGAGTAATTTTAGGTAGCCTTGAAGTAGAACCTGTTTTAAGGCTACCATCAAATTATAACACGCCATGCATACACTTGAAAATAGGTATAGGTCATGTAGCGAGACCAAGACATTAACTTAACAATGTAAGTGCGTACATTAAGAAGCTACTACCTAACAGTTTATGGAGTTGTTTATAAAACATTTACTTCAACATTTTCTGCTCATTATCTTTGGCTCGAGCCAAGACTGTACATTTTTCGATAATATTTTTACGCATATTATATAATATTATCAATAGGAGAACCTGTTTAAGGCTACAATCAAATAATAACATGTTATGTTTTCACTTTAAACTTACATTAAGCTCATACAGTGACACTAAGACAATTACTTAACAATTTAAGTACGTAAATTAAGAAGTTACTAACTTACACTTATAGAGTTATTTATAAAACAATTAGATCAATATTTACAACAATATTTCCTCTACACTCTCTTTGGTGAGAAGCCAAGAATGTACATTTTCCGAAAATATTTTCACAGACTTAGAAAAAATGAATGAATGGGGTAGTAGATTGTATAACTTTGGTCCTACATACAAAAAACATCTTTCAAATATTGTCAAATTGTGTTTGGGTAAGGGTATACTTTTTTTACGCAGGTTAAAGCGAGAAGGCAGGCACATAAATATTCCCGAGTTACCACATCTAGTATAAAACACCGTAGAACCTTATAAAAATATGAATGCCTCAATGGAAGCAAACCTAAATGAAGAAAGAGTGGGAAGGATCTTTCAAATCTGTTCTTGTTCAAAATTACACGAATAATTCTTTTTTGTAAAAAAACAAGTTTGCAAGTTTCAAGGAGTTAAAATTAGCGCCGCCACTACAAAAAATGACATAACTTAGTCTGGAATGTACCTATTAACGCGTTATATATTATCCTAAAGAAATTTAATGTACATTTATTCCTGATGATGTAAAAATTTGTCAATTTTTGTCTTAGACTATCAATATGTTGTAACCACTTTAAGAATTCCTCTATGGTTACTCCCAGATAATTTAAACCGGAAACCCGTTCAATGGGCCAACAGCTATTGCATGAAGTTATCGGACAGTTTTCTTCATGATAATATAAAACCCAATCGAACTTGTAATTATTAAATAAATTATAACACATATATTTCATTGTATTTACACTAATTTTAAATTTTTTTATGTAAACCAACGTCGTAAATTGATCAAATCTGACTGCATATCATATTTTAGATCATCCCAGGTTAAATCTCCATAGTTTAAGGCGACATCATCAGCAAATGCTGTCTGCTGACCTCTAAAATCTAAATTACATAGATCGCTTTTATAGGTAAACTAGAAATAGGACTGGTCCCAAGACAGATCCTTGTGGAACTCCAGAAGTTATCATATTGTAATTACTATAAATATCACCAATGTTTACACACTGCATTCTCGATGACAGGTGACTGGTGAACCGTTTTAGTGTTATTCCTCGAATACCAGCCCTCTGAAGCTTAAAGGTCAGAATCTTGTGATCAATGGTTTCAAAAGCCTTGCTAATATCAATTAGTAGGCTGCCAGTGCGTCGATTTGAATTAATAGACTAAAACATGAGTAAAATGATTTTCTAGAGCATCTTCTGTCCCCTTTCCACTTTAAAAACGAAACTGCTTTATTCTGAAGAAGCTATTTTTATCGAAAAATTTAATTCATCTCGACTTGACTAGCTTCTCTATCATTTTCGACAATATCGATAGCAATGAAATTGGACGATAATTTAGTATACTTGACCGATTCTCTTTTTTATATAAGGACATGACCACCATCTTTTTCATCTCGTCAGGAAGAACACCACTGGTAAAACTTTGATTAAATATATGTGAAGGAATAGGGGCTAATTCGTTAATAACAGGTTTCAAAAGTTCGCTGTTAACGTTGTCGTAACCAGGGGCTTTGCTAGCAGGAAAAGATCTTACTAATTTAGTTATTTCAGCAGGGTGGACTGGTTCTAGGTTGCGATACGATACTAGGTTACGGTGATAGGGCAAATACGATAAAATTAAATTTTTGTATCAGATTATAGTTTTATTAGTCATTGTCAGAATCATGATACTGTTTGTTCATAGTGGTCCCAGTGTCCTAGTGGTTTCAAGATGAAACTACCAAATGTTTATGATTGTTTATAATTTTATCGGTCTTTTGGAATAACTATGATGACATGTATAGCATTGACATTTGTATTTTATGTAAAGCATGAAGTTTATCCTTATTCATGGTCCTCAAAGGGTTAACCCGTCAGCGCCCACGGGTGCCATATGGCACCGCTTTGCGCAGTAGAGCTCAAACTGCTACAAAGTATCTAATATGCATTTCCCAGCTATTCTAATGATGCGTTTACTTAGCAGGAGGCTTTCTCTCTTCTATAATCAGTGTGCATTGTGTTTTCCACTGTTACCGATCCTCCTATTTGTTGCACAGCAAGAAGCATCCCCCTAGCACACAATTTATGGTGACTCGGTCAAGTTTAGTGTTTTTTATAACTTATAATTATGGTTGTAAAAATTGGATAGCGATGTTTTCGCAGAGTATAAAGTACAACTAAGTATTTTGCTACGATATAGCTACTTGCGATCAGTACATTTTGAGATATGTAAACACAAATCTTAGCGGTGCCATATGGCACCGCTGGGCGTTCCCAGCATCAAATCAATATCTTGGCATTACTTACGTACAAAATATGTTTTTAGCTCAAAATGTTATTTGCAAGTAGTTTCCCTCGACTATAAGAACGGATAGGGAGATTTAATAAAACTAAAGTTTATATCGTGAACCAAAGCTATTGCACCAAGTGATAGCACTCTATATAGAGTGGTGGCTTCCCATCGCGAAGGCTCTAGGTTCATTTCGGGATTAGGAATCGTGAGGTTTTTTCTTTGTAAAATTATTCCAACATCGCCTTCGTGTTATTCCTTTTTCATAGTTAGGACCTTTTCCGAACTGCATTTGTTCCCTGATCTATTTATCTAGCCAGTTTCATTCATTCGTTACATGGTATATTATATGCACATGTGAAAATATACTCAAAATATATTAAATAAATATACACACATGCTCAAAAAGACACAATCATGCATAATTTTACCCACTTTTAAAATTTCAAATTGATGATGTCACATAACCTGGAGGTGCCCATATAAATCGAGACTTATAGTTGAAATCATGTTTCTTAGGAATTTGATCCTTCAAGAAGTTTTAGATCTGCTAGAGGAGGAACAATTAGACGATGTCCACCAAATTTTCTCGAGGTACCAGAGAGTACTGTTTTGACTGATGAAGATTCAGGCGATGAAGAGGGTGGCTTGGCGGATAACTTATCTGGCCGTCAGCTTAGAGCAAGAGCAGGAGTGTTGTTTTCAAGAGCAGAAGAAAATGAACATGAGGATTCCATGAGGGGTGACGATAATATTTCAACAGCTCAGTCAGAGACTTGTGAACCTGCCGCCGGACCCTCGCACGTTATGAAAATGACACTAACAGAAAATCCTACAAAAACGAAGGGGAGAACTGGATAGTGATGTATCGAATCACAGCGTGTAGAAATAGAATGAAAATTCTAAATTTAAATGGCAGAACAACACGGATATAAATGTGACAGATACTTTATTCCCAAACGCAGACTATTATGACCTTCAAAATCTAACTGCTATTGATGTTTTTGAACTTTTTAAATGAAAAGGTTGTAAATTTCCTAGCTTCTGAGAGTAATAGGTATGCTATATTCCGCAATTGCCCTTCGCCTAACATTTACCCCAAAGAGAAAAGTATTTTTCGAATTCTAATTCTATCAGGATATAATGATGTCCCCGATAAGTGCCATTATTGGGGAGAAGCGTGAGACGTCTAGAATGGTCTTGTGTGCAATTCAATGCGAAGGAACCGTTTCCTTGAAATAGAACGCTTTCTATATTGCGCAGATAGCAATTCTCCTGACCATATGGACAAATATTGGAAGTTGAGACCCCTAATGAACCTAGTTCAGGAACAAACGAGAAAGCACTTTAGACCTGAGCAAAATTTTGATTATAACGAAAGTATGGTCGCTTATTATGGCTCAGATGGTTGTAAGCAATAATCAGAGGCAAGCTTATTAGATTCGGCTACAAGGTTTGCTGTTTGAACTGAGCAGCTGGATATTTGGTTGATTTTGAGGCATAGCAAGGGAAGAGACATCAAGGAAACGAAGACTACGAAAAGCGGTATGAGAATGCAGCGGTACCGATGTTATCAATGATGGACAATCTTCGAGCAGATGCACGGCACCTGCCGTGCAACCTCGTTTTCGACAACCTTTTCAAAGGTAATACTTTTTAGGTTAATTTTAGATTATATTACAATATGGATACCATGAATTCAAGGAAATGCGAATTGTGATTTTTTGTTCAAGGAATGAATCTCCTGGTTGAGCTGAAGAGTAGAGGATGCAGTGGCACAGGTACTATCCGCAACAACCGATTGCCAAAAGGATGCCTCGTGCCGAAATCTGCTTTTCAGAAGGAGCCACGAGGAAGTTATTAGTATTCACTGACAAGGATTCATCAATTAGGCTTGTCCAATGGGTGGATAACAGTATTGTCATGGGTGCATTCACACGCTATGGTGTGAAACCTGTTTCCAATATTGCTCGGTATTCAAGTACCGCCAAAAAGAAAATTGCCGCGCCACGCCTTAAGCTCTTTGAGGTTTACAACTAGAATATGGGTGGTACAGACCTCATGGATCGCGGAGTGAATTGCTATCGGGTTGGGGTGCGGAGTAAAAAATGGTGGTGGCCGCTTTTTACCTCACTGATTGACGTGTGTATTCACAATGCTTGGATAATAATGCGGAAAACGGGAGTGGATATATCGCAGTGAGAGGTAAGGAGGGTAATTGTTCAAACTTACCTTATCAGATACAGAACTATTCCACATCAGGGGCAACGAAGAGGAAAAAATACAAGAGGACTTGCAGAAGACACAATGATTTAATGGGATTACGATCAATATTTCAACCTCATAATCCCCACTCAAAATAGAAGTCGGCGAAATGTAATGGAAATTATTGTTCGTCACAAACCAGAACTCAATGTTCGAAAAGTATTACTGGACTTTGTATAAAATGCTTTGCCTCTTATCACTCTAAAATCAGTTTGTGAAAACTATAATAATAAGCAAGGAAGAAAAAGAGTTGACGCAGTTTTCTTCATTCGAACGAAAAAATATATTCATAAGCGAAAAGACCCTATCAACGCCCAGCGGTGCCATATGGCACCGGGGTGTATTTCCGGTTCTACTGAATATTAGGGGGAAAAAAATTACAAGAAATCATCATTTCACATTAGCATCATATTTTAGAAAAATGAACGATTTTTGAAACAAAAAAAACTTTGGGCGCTGACGGGTTAAAGTAAATTTGAAAATTTCGAAAAAAAATACAAGCATTAGATACATACTGAGTAAATTATGTATTTTTGCACTGTGATATAGACTGTACTTTTGTCCTAACCAGTGCAGGTCTGCGCGCAAATGCGTTATTCAAAACTCACGTGGTCCTTCCTTAGCATCCATATAAATGTAGAAATGCTGTCATTACTGTATATAGCTAAGTTCTATAAATGTTGTGCGATGAGTTGAAATATTCTTTTTTTGAATAAATAAATTTTTAATTCATCTTCTAAGCAGTTCAATAAGTAAAAGCCTATTCGCAGCGTCATACCAATGTTGCCGGCTATTTTTCACTGGTATCAGCTGTATGATTTGAACTGTATGAAAAACTGATGACTGAACTATACTTTTAATCTGAAAGATTAAATGTACCTATGCCTTTTATTGGGAGTTACTTATTTTCTGGATAATATAGGCGCATGGTTTCCGTTACTTCGTTTTTTTATAAACATTGCCTTGTGATTTAGTCATTTTTTCAGACCTTCCTTACCTTTAACTGCGTGAAAAGTGAAATACAATATATAATAAAGGTAATGACATTGTATGGCGAAATTATTTTAAAATGTTACGTTTTCATGCCATGAAGTTTAGGGATGGAGTCTTAGTACGCGGGTCATGATGACTTTCGGGTTCTCCACTTTCAAGGCCTTGGTACCATAAACTCCGTCCGAGTGGTGGTAGGTAACTCCAATCCGTCCGACTTGTGGTAAACAAGCGGTGGATGGATTCATGTGCCGTGTTCCAGTCGTCTACCGTATGGCGTACCACGTGTAGGTACATATTTTACCACAAATTTACGAAGTGGCGTCACGACCTCAGCCTTTAGGACTAACTTTATGACCGCGAGATAGCCGTACCTAGAGAGTACGATGCAAGACTTATTAGCCAGCTGCACAGGCCGCACCGTAAACTGTCGCGTGTTAAACTGGCCGATAATCTTCCCGAGATACATTTAAATACGAATGTTAATCATACTGGAATATATGAGTTTTGAGAATGTTTAAAAAACTTTACTTTTCAGACAGTTACCTTTAAGACATCAATTTTCTGCTTTTGACCCCAATAAGCACAATTTGAGTGGAAGTCAGCCGCTAAAGGTTACACAAGATACTGTGTTTCACCGGAAATAAGTCATACGCCTGGACTCAATGGCCATTTTTAGTCACATGCCGTGAATCTCCATCTCTTCTTCTTATTTGAGTCAGAAAGACATTTGAATTGTAGTGTAGAATTCGAATTCTAGTGTTCAGCGTTTGAATCCCGGCACGGTAAAATATTTTTTCCCTGTGAACATCACAAATTCGTGTTCTCGTCTCGTTGTTTTCAGAATAGAGTTTTGTTTGAGCAGAATGGCAGTCGTCGTTGTTAATTTTTTGACCTCTCCGATTATACATTCATACTCGTACTTATTATCGCCATTTGTTTTTTCGATGGTTTGGTCAAATATTCACATCGGTGCACACCTTTTGGTGACGTTTCGATTTAATTGTGAATCAACGCAAGGGCTTCCTTCCTTTCCAGATAAATTTTCCAGACAAAAATGTTACCATTTCCATTTAGTAAATTCATTTTTAAATGTGTAAATGATATTTTTATTACAATGCCTAACAGCATAGATGAAACAGTCTTAGATATATTTAAAACATCCATAAAAAATACATTTATGCTTGAAATTGAAAATAACCCACTTATGTTTCCTTCTCTTTACTCTAATTTTAAGAGTATGATGGAATTAATGATGGAAACCTTAGTAGTTGATTAGAGTAGACCTGTTAAGAATGATAGCTACATTAATTTTAAATCCCTTCTCCCACTTAATCAGGCAATTAATATTGCCTTAGCCCTTAGTGACCCAATTTATTACGATAAAAATATTATTAATATTAAAATGTATTTAATGAGACAGTTTCCCATATAATTTGTAATCACCATTCTACCTATCAGTTCTCTATGACAGAGAAAAATTATATCTACTCCTGAGCATTACGGACGAAATATGCCCATTAGTTTATTCAACTATGCAACGGGTGGGTCTTCTAATGGCTCAACCAATAAACAACAAAGTGATTCCACCACCGCAGTACACTCACAATCAGGCAATGTTTATAACGAGAATATTAAATATAGGAGCTTGGTATACGTCAAACGTATATCAGAACAAATAAGCTTGACAAAAAAGAAAAAAATGAGAATTTAATGTTGAGCACATAAATTAAACTATCTTAAGAATTTTATGTAATTTAAGTTAAAAAGTCTAATTGCCTAAATTATTGGAAGTAATTTAGTAAACTCTGTAATCAGGATATTAAAAGCAATTTAATAAATGTGTTGAACGTAATTAAAATTTCATTGGTCAAACATCGTAATATGCAAATCACAAACCTGATATTAAAAACAAAAACGTCTATAATGCTCTATCTCAACATGCCTACGATACAATACACTCTTTTGATTTTGATAATGCAACATTTTAGATTTTAATAAACATAAATAAAAGACTCATTAATGAAAAGATTTATATAGGTTGTGACTCAAACACTTGTAATAAAAATCAGATATTTCACGTTTAAGTGAACATATCCGAACGTAATTGCCTCGTATACATTACTAGCTTTCTTTACAAGTAACTTTAAAGCCTGTTAACAATTCTCCATGTGAACGATACTTAGCGCCAATCCTATTAACCTTGTTTACGTTGTTGTTTACCACGCTAGAGGTACTAGGGTTGAATGATGGTTACTATCATTCGTTTTGTAAGCGTAGAAATGTAGTTAACTAGGCTTGAGAAAGAGAACTTTATTTGGGTTGCCAAAGTCTCATTTTGTTTAAGTTTTAAACAATTCATGTCTGGTTTTTATGGAAAGAACATAATCTGTGAGTTTTTACGGTACTTATATTTTTGCTTTTGTATATTTTGATATAATATGACATTTGATGCATACAAGCATTAATGCCGTAACATATTGTTAGTTTATATGCTGCATTATTGTATTAAAGTTTTTATGAATTATTATTTTTTTCAATTTTAGGGGTTTCAAAAAAATACTGGACTGTGAACAAATTGTTTGAAGGTGGACTGAAGTGTGATGTTTTCCGTGTAAATTCCGTTTCCGAAGAGTACGTGGTATTACTGTGCTTAATAGAGTTCATGTTAACTGAAATTAAGCGATGGAACGGTTTTTCATCCATTTTTCGTTGTTATTCCTAACCCTGATGATGAATTACGATAAAATCAAATCTTGTGTGTAGGCAATAGGTGTGTAGTGATTTGAACATTAGACCATACGCTCGAAAAAGTAGACCGCACTAATTTAAATTGCGTCCGAAAAACAGATGAGGCACTAGTACTGATTATCTATTCAACTTCTAAGTTATGGATATAACTCATACAAATTGAGGCACACGGCACACCCTGAAATAGCATCCCTGGTTTAGAGCACGGCCATGGTCTCCTCCAATCACGGCAGTAACTTCCGAGCACGGCGTAATCGTGGAAAGCCCTACGAAATGACTTCATCTCCCAATGCCACAACAGTGACGCACTCTTTCATTCGTCAAACTGATCCAGCGGGCATATTACCGCCATTCCATCCTTTCAACTCGATTTTTTCCACCTTCAAAACCCTTAGGTTCACTTTATTTCTCCCTCGTTTCGCAAAGCCTCTCTTACTGACCGTATGAGTGCGGTTTTATGCGGGAGGGCTGAAAAAAAAGAGAGATCGTATGAATCTTCGTGCTTTATGCGACGGGATTTTCCACGGAATAAGGAAGTTAAAAGTTATATGGCTGACCTGACCTCCTCCCCTCTCACAGAAAAAAACCCCGACCCTCTGGGTATAGTTTATTTTTCCCCCTGCTACATCCTCCTCTCAGTTATCCCATCTCCCCCTCGTTCTCATCTTTCCCTTTGCCCTCCTTCTCCGCCACCATCTTTTTTCTGTCTCTTGTCCCTCCCCACGGCCCCGCTTCTTCTGTGGCTCCCTCATTTCCTGGACCTGTGCCGCTAATTAGGGATTAAGGAAGAGTCCATGTGCGGTCACCTTTGGGCGACCGCAAGGGAAAAGGTTAAGATGGGACAGAGTGATAGAGGGCCCGGAAGATCCCTTGGAGAGAGTACATGGCGGGGGGATGAGCGAACCATGGAATTGGGAGGAATATAGAAAAAAAGTATGGCAATGGAGAGAGAAAAAAGGGAGGCGAATGTTAAAGGAAGATACTAACATGATGATGGCCAAAAATCTTATTTGTGAGAGGAATTAGGGGGGTAGAACGACTCTCAACGTGTTTGCCGAATAGAGGCGGGGGTAAAGAGTGGTTGGGGAGTGAGGCAGGGGTTGGTGATGGCGGCTCTGGGGAGACATTTGTCGTAGGGGTGGAGGAGTGGAGAGTAGAGGAAGAGGAAGGGAAGGAGGATTGAAGGAGAGGGGTAGGACTTCAAAAAAATCGGGCGGAAGGAAAAATTCGGTGAAAGTGCGTCAGTAAAAGGTGAAAGGGTAAACGTAAAGGGATGAAAGAGAGGGACATTTTTTATATATTTTCTTACATTTTATTTTAACTTGAAAAAATATATGCGGAAAAGAGGAATTTTGCACGGCACAAAAGGACACAGACGGAGAAAAGTGCGGAAAAAAATTGAATTATTTAGGAGGCGGATCCCGTGGAAAATAAAACAACGGAAAAAGGGTGGCAAATGGCTTCCGTCCAAAAGGTTTCTCCATTATAATCCACGGTACCGACGGCTAATTAGCTATTTATCTGAGAGAGACTGTCTGTATTGGAGGAAGAGGATGAGTACGGGTGTGTTTTAAATATATTCCGGTCGTTTCTTTTATTTTCGGTTATGGTAATGTCTTGTAAATAGTTTCCTTATTTTTGGTGAGTTGGTACTTTTGCCGATGTTCGTTGGCAGTTGCCAGTTTTTTATTTGCAGTCTTTATTACAAATCATGTATTAATATTCCTTAATTCATTGCCATAAAGTTATATGTAAAATTATTAAAATACAACTAATTTTCTCATTGAAAGGATAGTGGTGATTCAAAATAGAATGCGTACAATGGATTAGCATCTACAGTCCAAACTCAAGTCTCTCCATTACAACAGTAAGTACTAAGAATCATAAGCGAAATATTTTCATCCTATCCGTCTCCCTCTAAGCATTTCTTTTTCATGGAAGCAAATACTTATTGTGTAGCCGGAAATCACCGACTTAGACTATGCACCTTGTTTTAAAAGGCGGTTCCTTGATTCATATTTATAGCAAATAGCATTTTTATTGCAGACAATGTAGCTAGCTTCATCTTATGTAGATTCAAATTAAAATGGGCTCTCTGTGGTAGGAAATAAGAATTTTTTAAATAAATGTATCTCCAACGGAAATATGTATTCTGTGGCTTAGTGAACATTGGTTTGAAAGTATTCAGGCAATCACCAATGGGTTACAAAGAGCAAAGCCACACACGGTGGTAATAATTTCTGACAAAAGAAAATTACTGTGTTACTTTATAATTCCCTACATGGCCCTATAAAAAACATTCATTTGGACTCCGGGATAGGAAAGTTCAAGTTATTCAAGGTATGACGAGTATTTAGGACACGGGACTAGCCACGGTATTATCTTTACGGAGTCACCCGCACGTGCACATTAAATCGGAATTCCACAGAAGAAAAATCATTCGCCTTAACCTTGACTCGAACCTGGATCCGTCGATACAAAATGATCTCTTGCTGAAAAAATTCACAAGGGAGACTGATTCTTTCTCAGTACATTAAGTGGCTAAGGTATTTGGCGCGATATCGAGGGTTCCGGGTTATAATTCCGGAAAAGACAAATGATTTTTTTTATATAGAAATTATACTGTATAAGGTGTGTTTTATCAAATTGTTTTAAAAGTAGGTACTAAGCACATGATGAAATTGTTCCGAGAATTAGAAAGATTGGGTAGCGTGGTAATCTGCGCATTGCCCCGGTATGGCACGGTTCGACTTCCGGTCCAGGTTGATTTTTTTCACGGCAATTTCCGCGTTCTTGATCGCCGTATTTTCGTCTGAGTGAAGATTTTCTCACTAGTATTTTTGCATATTTATCATAAATTTATCTTAACACATAAACACACAGGAAAGAACCTCGTCATAGATTCTTCCTAGCTTTTGGATTTCGTATGCTTCGTATGATGTCACATTCACGAAATACGCAATAAGTGGAATTGACAATATGTGGAATAAAAATGTTCTATCAACCAATCCTCAATTTTTGAAATCGCAACCATTAAATAAGTTGTCACCTAAACTAAATTTTACCTATGCTCAATTGCTAATTGATTATTAAAACACCTATTTGATATAATATTACAAAATGTGAAAAATCAACATTTAAGTCAAATACTCACAAATAAATACTATACTAAAACTATTTGAGCGTATCCAAACTATTATTTCAAGACTAAATACTAATATTTTAGAATCAAGTCTAAATGCATGCAGTATTATTTTTCCTCATCTATTACACATGAGAATATTACCTTCAAATGTATGAGAGATACTTGAGGTCGTTTCTGTGAACACACATTTTCAATAAATAGCCAATAAGGCTATATGAAAGACGAGTTTTTTATAGTGAGAATCAAGCATAAGCTTTATTTCATGCACGCATGTTGTAATAAGTAGTTAAATGATGTTTATTGCTTTACCACCGACAGATGGAAACATTACTGGAACTTACTGGAATTGAGATAATGGAGCAAGTTTCTTCTCAAATTCAACGAAAAAATTATTTTTTAAACCAAATAGCCGCTGCTTTCCTTCACTGATAAATTTAATGAGATATAATTTAATTCATGAAAAGGGAATACTAACCCAATTGAATTTATCTACGTTAATTCATAGCAGTGGTGAGGTTTCAGTTCAAGCCTGAAGAGGTTTTCTGGCACAAGATCTAGTAGTTCCATTTTAGGATTCGAAGTACAAAATTGTCTAAAAATTTTAAGGAAATCTGTTTTTTCATATCTTTGAAAAGGTGAATGTTGTTTTTGAATCTATTAACATTTGAAGACTAATTACTACATTCCCATCCGGTCCTAGCACTGTTTCGATTTGGTATATTTATGTGTTCAAATATGTCTACTAAGCGGGCGATTTTTTGTAACCAATTCCTTTATTTCCTACAATTTTGTTTAAATTTCTATTTTTAACTTATTATTATCATTAACTCCGTTTCCTTTCGAGGTAAGCATTGAAAGAGTTCAATTCTAAAGATTGCTAATAATAAAGAGTGACTCTCTCGGTCTATCCCGTCCTTTCACCCCATTTACTCCTCTAATATGTACGTATTCTATGATTCGACACTCAATCTATCCATTAACATGGCTAAATAATAAAGAAGTTAGCTATAGCGGCTAACTGTAAATAGGTAAACTGTGTATAAAGGTTAAGGACTCCTATAGCTGTAAACTTAAGCGTACTACGTAAACGGTAATAAACTTTTACGGGTAAATGAGTCATTATATTTACTATAAATATGTCTAAACCTGTGAATTGCGCCTTTCTCATTTGCATCTAATACCGGAGTATCAATTATACATTCCTTCATCACCCTCTCATTCCTAACCTTTTCCAACCAAATTTAACCACAAATACTTCTCAGATAACTCATATCCGCTACATTTAGCCTGCAACTATGATCTACCAAAGATAAATTTTACTAGGTGTTAAGTTATATTGGTATTGGAAGATATTACCAGAAAATGGTAAGTTACCGTCGCCCAATCCAAAACCTTTTCATTTAATTTTTCATGTAATATCCCCAGTCCTTTCGCGAAACAACAGTTGGGATGCACTGCTCTAAAAAGCCGTCGTTTCTGCATATTTCATGATGAGGTTGTATTTTTACGGGATAATTAGCCTTAGCAATGCATACTTATTCTTTAAGTTACGTACATGCGATGGTTTCTACCCGCAAAATGGAGATCCTTAGCAATCTGCGGACTCAAGGCTCGATTTTAAACTTTGACCAAATTTACTCAATATAGTTCACAAACACCATATCGCCTATTCTTAAGTTGTCTGTTTTTGATATTTTATATGATAGGTATTCATGGGCGTCTCATCACTCTTTCGTTTAGATTGTTAAAAAATAGTGAAATTCTGTATATTTTGATTTCAACATCTAAATTTTTCAAGTAGGTTTTCATCCTTAACTATGTCGTGCCTTCGGAAAACGGTAGCCTATATATATAAAGAAAACAACTCTAATCAAAGAAATATATATTTGACTGAATAAAGGTTAATCAAATGGTGGAATAGAAAGTATTTTTATTTATAGTTAAAAATACTTCTTGACTGTGAAGTCGTGTGGGAACTATGTGAAGTTCTCAATTAAATATTACTGAGTAACCGTGCAAGACACTTGGCATTGAGTAGGTATCTAAACCAAGAGCGAAACTAAGAAAAAACTTTCTCTCTCTCGCCTCACTCCCTCCAAATATTTCACCGGCGCACAAATGGGGCGAACGCCTTTTTGTTTCGGTGAACAAAAGTCGACAATCGAAGTTTGAAATTTTGCTATTTTTTTAGTCCAATCTATTATGGGAGGGTTTGATGCATGTAATTCCCTAAGGACAAGTAAACATATTGAATACCTGCTTTTCTACGGCAGTCGAAAGTTACTACCGTTCTCGTGGAAATACGCACGGCGCTCTGCTACCAGTTCTCGATCGTGAAATTGAAGTTTGCATAATTTTAAGACTAATTCACCGATTTCGACGTTTTACCATGGAAATTGACAAACCTTTGATTGTCCGGACGTAAATTAAAATTTAAAATATATTTTCCATTTTTTTATAAATTAACGCTAAAAATGGGAGTACAATTCACATTTACGCGTTTTTTTCTCAGTCGAAAATTAGAGATAAGTTTTAAAGAATCAAGTCAAACCGCGCTGATTCTTACATGAGAATGTATGTAATAGTATCTACTTTAAGGGCTACAAGGAGCCATTTGTCCAAAATTGCCCGAAAAAAAGGTTTGGCCATTAAAGTTGGGCGGCGCGCGGCGTTCGACGTCTATTGTCTCCTAACCGAATTTCCGCCAAGACCTGTCGCATGCTGTAGCATTGGTGATGAAGGATATTACATGCAAAACTCCTAGTAGAGCTTCAAGGTAAATATCAGCATTTAAATCTTCTGGCGGGCCAAAACCCAAAACCATTAGCGCCGATATAGCCCTAAATTTAATATTAAAATTTAAAATATCACGAGAATCGTATAATTTCGGGAAGTAGTAAATGACATTCGAGGCGTTTCGGTACTTCCTAGTTGTTATAAAGTGTAAACGGCTAAAACGCAAACTTAACCACCGCAACATATAATATGTATAACCGAAAGAAGTGCGGCAGTTACATTGCAGGCTTTTCTAAATCACACTGTTTCTCGTTCATTGGAAATACAAGCCGATGTATTCAATTGCTCGATGAGTCGATTAAAAATAATATGATATTATTTGTTAGGTGGAGATTTGACGGCTCTTCAGCTACAGAGTATAAAATGAGAGTGATAGTTCTGATGCGAATTTTATGTTAACTTTTATTGTTCCATTAAGAATGAGATCGTATGGACTAACGATGAAATTGTTATTTGGAACAATCCAAGACGTTCAGCTACACGCTATTGCAGACTATCACGTTTGCAATTTGCAAAAGAGACAGTGCAGTCAACCCTGACATTGGAATAAAAACAAATTGCACTTCTTACATCCTTCGATACCCTATTACAGAATAGAAATGTTGAACTTCACTATCAGTTATGTTTCAATATGGTAGATGGTGAGGTTCGAAAGGAAATAACCAGATAAAAAATCAATACATAAATGTTATATTCGTCAATTGGCGTTTAAATATTTTATCAATTTGGATTTAATTAGTAAGACTTAACGGAATTCAGAGCATTTAAGTTTGGGATAGCTTCGTTGCACGCCTAAATAAGGTTCATTGAATGGTTTCTGCATTAGGCTTTTAAGGTAGATGAAGGCAGTGGTAAATGGCAGGCTCGTTCTGTTGAAGTGAAAAAGAATGTATCAATTCACCAAGCACATATTCTAGCTGAATTTAAGAGAAATGATGGGTTGAATATTGATGCTCCGAAACAGGGTTTTGGTAATAAAAATGACGGGAATACAGCTCGATGTTTTTTTATGACGTTTATTTGATGTTAAAAATACTTAAAATTGACAAGCAAATACCTGATAGCCAATTGCAAAGTAATTTTTCTAACGATTTCATGTGGTTTTGCGGTGAATGTCGAAAACTTTACGTAGAGCTGTATTCTTGGTACTCCTTGCCAACATCAGTGCGCATTGTATTAATGTACGGAGCAGAAATTGTAGAAATTGCCCCATTACCGATTGGCCAATAAGCCGAGGACGCTCAAGAGACGAAAAAGAAAGATATTCGTCGGTAAAGTCTGACATGTTCCATCGACATCTCGCATCTTCAGATCCGCTAATTACGAGCTTAGACAAACTGAAAATAAAAGATAATAAACTACTACCTTCAGAAGTAATGAAAATTTTACTTCCCATAAAAAATTTGTATATGAATGAAAATTCTATTGAAATTGATACGGAACTATGTAACGACAAAGATAAAGATTTTGACGTTTGATTTTAGTATTAAGATATGTAAATAAAATTATTATGTGAAGTATTCGTTCCTGACCATGAAAATAAAAATAAAATCGTTACAAATTTATGAACACTTACACAAACCCCAAAAACCTTAGAGGACCCACTTTCAGCGCCATAACATAACTTTTCATAAAAATATGTCCGCCATTTTGAATTTTGAAATGCTGATATTACATTCGTAATCAGGGATCCCGAAAACCTTAAAGTACCAAGTTTCAGAATGAAAACTAATTTGTGGACTTTTGCTCACCGAAACATGCCATTCGCCCCACAGTGGCGATGAGTATAATGGTGTGAGGGATATACGAAAAGAAAGAACAAAAAAAGAGCCAATGAAGTTGAAGTACGAGGGTGCGAGAAGAATATCGGCTCGTTGCTTCGGTTCAATCGTGCTGGTTATGGTGACGATTGAAGCCGTAGTCCCAGAAGGAGTTTTTCCCGAAATTTCATGTCAGAAGACGAAGAGAGGTTGCTGCTTTCGGCGTGGCTTCAAGAAAGACAGGCGAGGGGGGTAAAGAGGGATCGGGAGGGAGGTTGGAGAGGAAGAACTCGTCAAATCCCCTCCCTTTTTCCTCGCGCGTGAGATTGAGAAGGAGGGAAAGAGTTAAAAAAAGAGGACGAAGGGCGGAGGACGAGTCTGGGGGAACTAACCTGGGAAACAATTTCTCAAGACAACTGCCGAAAATGAAAGTGAGACCGTGACTCCATCTTCCTTCCCTTCATCTCGACCTTTAGTGAGTCGCGCTACGATGCGTTTCCTCACCTTTTCCTTCTTCCCTTGGAACGACTGCTTACGTAATAATCCTTCCTACTTTTGCTTTTTAAACCACATCCTCCCGTGCTTGATCGATACTCATTTTATTGCTCTAGTTTCCAAGCTTTTTGTTTTCGAAGTCAGCTCTTTACAAATAATGCTTCATTTGTTCCATGCTTCAAATTTTTCCAGGTCAATTTATGTTCTTTCCAGGTCAATTCTTTACTGTTTGCAAGGTGTATTCTATCTAAGGTCTATTCTTTAGGTCTTCCAACTGCCGTCTCTTCCACCACTGATTTCATAAGCTTGTTCTGCCAAGGAATCAACTCTAGATGTTTATCTTCTCAACTTTCCATAGTTTTTACTAAGTATTCTTAAGCATTTTTACCCAAGCTGCTCATTGTACTTTTACGTTGGTGATTGTGGTCGTCAATTTGATCATCTTTATTTTTCATTGACACCATAACCTTCAAACTTCTTTGCTCTGCGGCTGTTTCCATTTGATGACTCTGCCATGTAATATTATGCTCTTTACCTACGCTTCAAATATGTGAATCCTTGCGTCCAAACTTTTCTGAATAGCCGTGGCGTTGGTAAGCTTTTTCTTAATCAAAATGCTTTATTTCGACTGTCTTTAAACTATCGATAACCTATAACTATACAGTACCAGTTTTTTATCGTTGTGGATCCATAATATTTTAATTGCTTTAATACTTTATATTACTCTACTTTAGAAGTGTTCTGTAATATATGTAGGGCTTAGTATTTCATCGGCAAGTTCTAATATTGAGGTAATGTTTTTATCGAAGCGAATACATTGCTGTATTATCTTAATTGAGTAAAAAAACGATTATGTGGAGCAATTTTCAAATAAATGGAGCTTTCGTTAATTCATAAGTAATATTCCTAAAAAACGTTATCTATGTTATCACAGGAATTGTTGCTTTTGTTTCCCCAAGCACCCAAGCACTTAACACCTTGATTGTTCCAATCAAGGTGTTAAGTGCTTGGGTGCTTGTATATATGATTCAAACGTTTCTAAAATTTAACTCACTGATTAAATTTCAAAGGGAAGAAAATGCCCCTTTTTCTTTCTAAGGTAGCAAACATACACAAAGGAGAGGCATTTACTTGTACCGAATATGTGAAAGACAATGATTTTTTGTGTATTAAATTAGAGTGCTGCTAATGTAATCACCATGTTGAAGTCCCCTCTTTTCCACGTTCCCTCTGTCGTCCCCCAAGGTAGCGTCCTCGGTCTTCTCCTTTTTGCCCTGTACATCGATGACGTTACATCCTGCACCCTCTTTTACGCGAGATTCTTATTTTTGCAGACGACTGCAAAATTTTCAAAAGAATTGACACCACTGCAGGCTCTCAATCCCTCCAATCTGCCATTCGCTCACTTGAACACTGGTGCAATATGTGGAAACTCAACATTAATCCTTATAAGTTAGTCTCCATGTAATTTTCATAAAGTCAAAACCCTTACACAACCAATATCAACTATCCGGAAAAACGATCACTGCTTGCATAAGGTCTTCGGCGTTATCTTCGACAGTAACTTACCTTCAACCCTCATCTCAGAGAGAATAAGTCGTAAGCTATGTCCATTGTGGGATACCTCTACAGATTCTCTGAAATATCAGACCACCTAGCACTAAAAACGATCTTAACTGGATGCATACTCCTCGTTGTTGAGAAATGCTCATTTAACTGGTAAACTGCCTGCCCCACCAGCTTAAAACTTTTGGAACGTCCCCTTATATTTTTCACATCAACTGTCCGTTACCGTATGCCACACCAGCGTAGCTCATCCCATAGCGAAATAATGCCATCTCTTGGAATTTCCTCTTTGTCAACCCGCCGAAAAGTTCATGACCTAAATTTCCTCCAGTCTGCCATCAACGGCAATTTCCGATCCACCGATATTCTTCCTTTTTTTCACTTCATATTCCAAGACGCGAAACCCGCAGCAGCGATCACCTTCACCTACCTCCTACCTAAATTCCGTCTCTCACTCTCCCAGCGTTCTCTTTTCTACAGACTCCCGAAAGTATTCAATATACTTTCTTTCAGTCACCTCTTACTTGACCTCTCCACCTCCCCTCACTCATTTACCACTCGAATAAATTTTTCAGCTGTCCCACTCGTGAGCATGCAACACATGAAACTGACCACGTGAAATGCACGGATTTTCCAGATTTAATTCCCACACTTGTAGCGATTGGCCTTGTGCCTTGTTGACTATCGTTGAAAATGCAAGGCGGACGGGGAATGTATCTGTTTGAAATTAAATGGCATATCGGTGGGAATGATGTGAATACGTGGAATTAGCACATCTTCTCCTTTTGACTTGTCATTCAGATGACGTTTCGCATCAGTTGTTTGACAGTGAGCCTGTTTCCATTACACAATCGTAGAGTATAAATATTGGGAAAAATAATTATTGGTGCTCCGAATTTTAGTGATAATTTGTGCGGTGGTACACCAGAATGATCCAACAAATTTAAAATCCCAATTGAATAATTAAAAATCTCGTCCGCATTCAAGACGCTGTCAATAGATTTGTCAGACAGATAGAAAGACTCGCCCGAAACTTTTTTGTTGATGTCGTAGTTGATTGCGTAGACGTCGGTGTTTTTTGCTGTCAAATAGCATGTTCGCAAAGCCATCGGTGATTTTTGAAATTGGTACCAATTTGTGGAAAAACGTTATGATTTAATTTTTCAATCGTTGGACGAAGGGCACAAAAGTTCAATATATATATATATATATACATATAAAGGATGCGACATTCAAGGGAAATCGAAAGCTTTTATAGTCCCCTTGTTTTTTCGATAGAAGAGGATGGCCTTTTATTTTTAAACTTTTTAAAAATGTAAGGAGATTGTACGTAAACTTTTAAATAAGACACATTTCTAGCAATTTAGTTCGGCAAAGAACATAATTAAATCAGGATTAATACCATTTAAAATTCCATTCCTATAATTGAAATATTTTTCTTGGTCAATAAAGAAACAAGCTGGAAATAGGAAATAAATAAGGAAATAATTTATTGATCGCTCTGGGTACAGGCCCTTAAGAGCAAATAAAATACAAACAATTGCATGCGTACAGAAATTTTCGTATGTTGCACAAAAAATTATAGTCAAACAGTAGATGTATATATAGATTACGACTAAGGTGCTACATATTACATATTTAGAAAAAAATCGTAAATTTTATTTGTACAATTTTGAACTTATTTTGTATTTTTAACATTTATTTGCAATGAGTTCCATAGTTAGGTTGATGTTACAAGAAATGAATCGCTGAATTTGGTGGTACGATAGGCAAGAAAATAGAATATTGCTTCTAGTTATGAGCCAACGAGAACTAGGTACAGACTTAAAAAATTGGAGCAGATAGTCAGGCTCCTTCAATAAGAACACCTGATACAGAAACACGCACTGCAAATACAAACGCTTATTTTTAACGGTTAACCACTTTAATCGGTTTATGCAGGAGGAAATATGATATTGGCAGGGTAATCCAAAGATCTACCGTACACATAAGTTTTGTACATGTTGTAACATAACATTTAGTTTATCCGGCAGATTGTTAAATGCCAGACAACATAAATCCATTGGAGGAAAAATTAAGCTAGAAACTAATAACATCTTGGTATGTACAGGGATTATATTTCTATTTCATTTAAGATGATGCAGTATACTGTTTATTTTATTACAAAATTGATAAATATGATCTTGCCATGACAGTAAATTATAAAACATTACACCAAGATTTCGTACTATTTAGGAATAAGGCATTTTAATACTACTACTACAATACAAGGAACACTTTCTTGATAAATTTGACTAACAATTTTTGAATTACCAATATGATAGCTTTCGTTTTAGTGTGGTTTAAGGTGAGCTCTTCAGTGACCCAAGAAACATGAGGACGTTGAGGTAGGTAGACATTTTGTGGCGCATGCTTGTTGCTACAATTCATCATAATTTCATTAAAGGCCTCAAGTTGAATGTCAATGGAGTTTGGGATGAAAACACCAGTTTGCGGAGGCTAAGTCATTACAATATTTAAGGGCTTCAAATATTTTTAACATTACGAAAAGCAAAAGTCGATGGAATTAGCTGTTAATATTTTCATGTTAAATAAATAAGCAGGATGGTCAATGTTTGCTTGGCCAAGTAGAACTACAGTAGGTTAACGTATTGCAGACGAAATATGTTCATGGTGGCATAAAAATAAGGTAAAACACGTTCAGATACGTTTAAAACAATTTTTATTGAACTACTTTTAAAACTTTGAGGGACGTCAGATATATTTTAAAATTTTCAATGTGCAAGATTCAGATGTTTTAACGTTATTTCCTTGAGGAATGCAATACAATATCTCAGTCATTAATCCGATAGCTGAAAGCACAAAAATGATATGTCATGATTCCAAGTGTCCGAGAACCCAACAATACGGATTAGTACTTCCTTTCTAGTATCAATAGACTTTTAGTAAGTCAAATTTTCCATCTTAAATAAATTGCGGTTGTTAAAATCATCATAAAAATAACAATAAGTAAATTAAATATCTGATTATTAGTACTATCCACAAAAAAAAAACATTTTTTTTAGTGAGCCATCGTTCTTACCTATGATCCAACGCTTGACCAGGCAACTGGAAGTACCAAAATATTTTAATATATCATTGAGTTAAATAAAGAAAGAAAACTAGATATAGCTTTATGCATCTCAACTCGTAAAAGTCGTTTCGTGGTTTTAATGTGATCCGTATTTCAATCCAAACTATTATGCTCAGTAAACATGTTAATTCAGCTAGGATACTGAAAAAGTTGCATGACATTAGTGATAGCATTCATGTTTTTTATGCTTAGGAGAGAAATAGAATAAACACCTAATACAGATTGAATGCATTCACCGGCGACAAAGAATTTGTAAAACTCTCCAGATGTACTTGAAATATTTGATTTCAATTAGTGGCGGATCCACGGGGGGTGGGGGTGGAGGGAAAAGTTTCCCCCCTCCAAAAGAGAAAGCAGAGAATTTGATAGTAAACTTCATTGTACCCACAACTTAACAGTATTGATAATCTAGAAAAAAGCATGTCTCTTCAACGAGGATAAACTATGATTTTCGGTAACGAGTTTTCTCGGGAATTTCGAGTTAGGCAGCGGTCGACGCTGGAGCCAGCATTCGGCGAAAAGGAGATGAGTTACAGCTAAGGCATCGTCCATCCCACTTTTTTCTTACCAACGCCATCTGGAAAGCTGCTTTCCGCATCCTCTAAAGAGTAAGGGACCTCTGGCGTGTGTCGGTCACTTGGTTTCAAACAGCCTCCCATAACCCCTTAAAAAATCAGGGCTTAATTCCCTTGTAGTAAGCGCGGTTTAACACATGGCGTTTATAAAGTTTGTTAGTTGATGACTGAATGTGTGGGCGCTAACGCGGTATTATTTGCTCTTTTTCGTGCGTAAATGCAATCGTGCTCCTTGAATTTGTCAATTTGCCTTGTCCCGTAGAGGTCTTCGGCTCGTCGCCTCGGGCGTCAACTTCAACGTGCCTTTTAATTTTACTTCACGGACAGATTAATCGTTTTCGTTTCGTCGAATAAATGGAGTTTTTGCTGGTGTTCAGCGGAGTAACCCTTCCAATTACCAATACGATCAAGTGTCTGTGCAGAGTGATTTATTTTACTGGATTTTGTACCTCTCCTGAAAGCTATCGCTTTCTACTAGAGTCACGGATCTCTACATACCAGTGACTAATTTGACACTATTACATAACCTTTATTAAATAAGCTAGGTTTTAGTACGTATTTTGAATAGAACTCACTACATAACTACGCCATAGTAATATATGTAATCTCCCCTCTGTTATGTTTCCTCCTTAAAATATCCAGTATAGATTCCAAAATACGTGGATCAGTAAACCCTATTATCCTCCAATTATTCACATTGATATATGAGTACTATTATAATATAATGAAGAAGAACCTCCCATGCAGTGAAATCTAACGCACGTTTTTTTCTTTTTCATTCTTAGTCATCACCTAAGAGGCTTCCGTGAAAACAATTTATTCTTAAACAATTTTATGGTTCCTAGAAATTGTGTCGCTCGCAGTCATTAGAAAAACTCCCGCGTACTAAATCCCACTAAGATTCAATCCATGATTTTGATAGTAAAATTAAAGGTACCAAATATTGTTCATTTTAATATGTTTCTTAAAAATATCAACAACCAAGTTATCCCCTAGAAAAATTCAATTCCGAGCCTCGGCTTGAATTTAATAAATACCCTCTCTTGGATTACGCATGTTGTCGAATTATGAACCAGTCAATAACGTTATTTTTTGGGTTAAAATGACGCAAAAAATATTCTCCCTATTTACGGAGCTAGGATACGTGATATGCCACGTCATAAATTCTCTTTCGAAAGAAAAATCAACGGCCCGTAATATTATGATGTCGTTAATTAAAAGTTTTGCAATTTAGTGCAGAAATGTTTATTTTGCAAACTTAGAAAGCGTTTTTCTGTCAACATGTACCTCTTTGATCTTGCCCTTTTCTTTATTTAGTAGCTAAATCACCTAAACTATCCATTTTTGAAGTTTGACAATGTATATTTTTCATTTTAAGGAAAAAATTAATTTTTGTGTCGGCATATTCGCTTTTTATGAAGACGAAAGCAGCAACCTCGGCTGGGGCGGTGCCGCTTGCAATCCAACAGCTCTCATGTATCTTTTAAAATATGTTGGCTGATTTAGAGCTAAAAATAAAGAATTAAAATGAACCGTATCGCAAAAATGCCGTTGAAGTGTTGTCTCCATCTAGACGAATCACAATATATATTCTCGCCATTTGGAGGTTAAAGCGCTCGAAACCTCGCCATTGTTAAGTTTATTTTTCACGTTGAGTATATCTACGAACAAATAATTATCATCTTACCCGGTCAATTTGCTTCCATCTCTTTCAGATCCCTCATTGAACGGTGTGCCATAGAGTTTAAACTAAACTCCTTTTGAGGAGCTGAGTAATGTTTTCATAATAATGTTCTTCAATGAATGAGGCACTGTAGCATCAATTGATCTAATTGTTGCACTAACCATACTGTATTAATTTTAACTGGTTTAGTTAGCATTAAGATATTTTTTACATATTGAGCATGGCCTTAAAAGCACCCAAGATTTCTTTCAAATAAGGGTACGCTTGGAGGGAGAGACAATCAGAAATAACATGACAAATTGGAGATTAAACAGCATTGCGTCAATTGTCGTATGTACTTATCGCATGAATATGGATATATAGTGACTTGAATGTCAATCCAATGAATCCAATCCATGGTGACCATTGTTTTTAAAATTATTTAACAAGTCTTGGCTTTTTTAGTGACGATTGAATCCCATGTACAACCTCAAATTCTAAGATATGCAGAACCGTTTCATAAGAAGAGAATCTATGACAATAGTGTCTAGGCTCCACTAGTCTACTGGAGTCCACTGTAGCTATTCCATTACATTCAAGCACGGCCCTTTAAGTTCTCAGTATTCACTGCAAATATCAAGCATGACCCTTCTACTGCGCAAAACTTCGAATGCAGCAGGCTTCTGGAAGTCGTTTGCATCATATTTCCTTCTATAAGTAGTACCTTCAATAACTTTAGAATTGAAATACACTAGTTGCTCTTTTCGAAAAATCCTATTTAGCTTTCCTGCAATAAATTGTATTTTTAAGTCGCACTGCATAATATGCACGCACATTGAGTGTCGGCCATAAGTATTTATGAATTGCGATCAAAAGTCGACAAATGTTGTGAGACCTATTTTTTCGTTAGAATATCTCTCATTCAACTTTTTAAGTATTTATTGTTCGTTTTAAATGTAATTTTCTTTCACTTAATAATAAGTTCACCTCCCCCTGACACTTTTAAAACACACACGGGGTATTTCCCCGATTACAAATGAATTTAATTTTTTTAAACTCTTATTTTGATTAATGCTAAATAAGAAATCGTATTACCTTGTATTTCCTGTAAAGTGCAAAACATTCCTACCTCATATAATAAGTGCTTGGTTTTACTTGCTAATTAGGGTGAGACAACACTTTTTTTATTCAAGCAGTAAAACATGATTTGCAAAGAACATAATTTTCTTTAACTGTTGAACTCGATATTTTAGGCGTAACTTTGTGAAAATATATTATGACTGAAACAATCATAACTTTGTAATTGTTACCTAGGTTTTTCTGGTGTCAAGATCTTAGGTTGTCACCTATGCGATGAAACCGGCCGCCTTGAAACATAACCCGAGTGAAAATTACAAAGTTATCATTGTTTCAGTATTAACTTGTTAACTACATCGGTACGGTACAAACGATACAAACTTTTTCTTAAACTGGTGTAACATCTTTCTAATTTCATCTTCATATGCTTTGGACACTATTGAATAAGTGGTCGTGAACTCGATGTGTTTGGTTGATTAGCTTTTCCACATTTTCTGAGGACTGGTTTAAAAGTTACGTAGCACGTAACAATTTAATTGCCCGTTACAATTCAGTGAAAGAGAGATTCATACGAAGTAGATTACTTGACAATAGTGGTCCAGGTAATTGGCGTGAGGACAAATTGGTGACGGGCATGTGGAATAAAGGGAGGCGTACGCAGACAAATAATTTGTTGATGTTGCTTGCTTTCCATTCTGGCGTTCCCTCAACGAAATACAGGCATCACGAGATTGAGGATAGAATGGGCAGAGAGGAGTTAACAAAACCATAGCAAATTATGTTAAATAAATCGGCTATTAGCATATAAATAATATACAGGCATAGTTACAAGTAAATATAAGATACATGACATAAGATTCTCATGGGCACCCAGGTGGAAGAACGCGCGTTGACGCTTACACCCACCCATACCCTCATAAAAAACTTAAAAATCTTGTCCCTCATTATAGCTCCCTGGATCCGCTCCTGATTTGAATATCGATATAAATTTTGAACACATTTTACGGTCAGAAAGAAAGATAGAACGTTTGATATACGGAATTCGAACAGTGTTTGAAAGTCCAAATTATTACTATAATAATCCATTGAGAAATTGCAAAAAACATTTGTGTTATTAATACAACGGCACAAGACAACTTGGGTTGACACCAAGTTTCAACCTTGGCTAATAATATTCAACAATGCGTCAATACATATCTACACTTGAGTGTCAATTAATGACCAATGCCAATTTATTTTTAAAACGTCAACTTTTACAAATGAAACCAAATCACGGATGTTTAAAACATCATAGAAAGAATGGTACATCAAAAATTACCAAAAGAATATTTGTTTTACAATAAATCATTAATCTTGGGAATTACCATAGAAATGATCTTAACAGTGTCTTCAATTTGTAATTCTCATAAATGAATATAACAACGATCTTGCAATAAAAACTCACCTCTATACATTTATATGCAATTTAATTCTAATAACCATTTCAATTCACTTAAAGAAACAATAACTTAATGAATTAGCTTCACATTTATTCGTTAAATGAAGCAGTACGTATTTCATAGCTACAACACAATCCATTGCATAGGAATCCATCAATAATTTCACTATTGATTCCTGACAAAGCACCCTGAAAATTACGTGAAACGCTGACTGTTATTATAAAAATACAAAACACTGAAAGCCTAAATAATTCTTTGAACATCACTCCATCAATTATGCCGGAATATAAAAATCTAAAGGACACGTCGTCGGTGTTTGTTAACAAGATTCACGTTTGAAGCCAATATTGGAGGCTATCTCAGTTATCATTGTAGACATTACGACAAAGCACAAAAATATTCCTTAAAAGCTAAATGACGTAGGCTATAGACCATTAGATTATAACAATGGGTCTTTCAGCCATAATTTAGTCAAATTCTCACAGTTGCATAATTTTCCACAATAAAAATCAAATACAAAATATCGTACGTTTTGTTTCCCATTGATTACCATGCTATACCTAATTAGGATAGAAAATCTTTTCAGGACTTGGATATATTCTGTAAGTTGAGATTGTAAAAGGTGGTTGTAGGACAAAAGCATCATATCAACTAAATTTCAAGCTCGTAGGTCAAATGAGATTGTTTAAATATTTACATACACTAATGAGTAAGGTGGTATTAAACCAAATGGATATAATCACACATAATATTTAATATTTAACATTTGCAGTATGGAAAAACCTATCATCCATATTGGGAAAAATACTATTAGCTTCAATAGAAATTTTGCAACACGTCAGTAATTATCCATTTTGTCACATTCAGAATGAGAACTTGGGAGGAGCAGAATACATATTTAAAATTATTTTAGTTTCGCTTTTCCCGAGTATGATTTTGTAAGGTATTACAATGTTCTTTGAAAAAATATTTTTCCAGTCACTTTCCATGAACTCATCAAATAGAGAATGCACCCTGCTGACCCTATTTTTCTTCTTATTTTTCCAAAAATAAGTTTCACCGCCTAATAGCAAACTTTATTAAACACAAAAGGATTTAAAATCAGTAGGATGCCTATCAATATCAAATGACACATCATTTTGAGGCCATGAATTCTTCCATTTTTTATTTTATTTAACTCTAGCACATTTCTGTTACCTCTCAGGGAAATCGAATGAATAAATAGGCGTAAAACGAATTAACGGTGACAAAATTAGTATTGCATTAATTCAAATATAAATCAATGAATGGAGAGATTTTGGAGGAGACGTATGACCCAGAATCGAAGTCGTTAGTTAAAAATATGTATGTTTCAATTTATGAGTTTCTGTTTCTATGAGAATATGTTATTTAGGATCCAAGTTGCACTCATTACAAGATTATTTATGGATGGATTTTACTTTCAGTATATTCTGACTTCATCACCAAATACGAATCCACATTTGCCCTCTAGTGGGTTAAGAGCTTGCTCGCATTTGCAACCAGATATCCGTATTATTCATCAGTCTAAATGCTCGGATTCCCCGCTTTCATCATTCATTCGTGGTTTTTACCCTCCCATAAATTATCCTGAGACCTGATAGGGATTCGTGAATCCATTTTAATCACTCATTAAAAGTATGAGCCGGTTCTAGAGTGGGCTTACCCTTTTATGACGCCGTTGTGTGGGTTATTCTTTAAATTTTGCGTGGAATTTTCCGCTGACGTCCCACGATAAATTTTGCATCGATGATAAAGGGCATACAAGCGGGCTATTTAAAACAATTTCGTAAAAGCGGTCCGTTGATTAATACGATATACTGAGGAACGACTCATACCTCGTGTGCCGCGGTGTGAATACGTAAAGCAGTGGTAGACAGTAGCTGTGGTTACATATTAATGCTTAAGTATTTGCCGGAGCAGCCGTAAATGCAAAAGCAGAAACGAGACACTCGGTGCTAAATGAAGCTGTCCCCTTGTTCCAAATTTGCAAACACCTATTTTCATTCTTTGAGTCAATCAACTAGCAAATGTTTACATTTTTAATCGTCCACAAATATGTTAAGTTCTTACCATGTTCTAAGTAGTAGTGTTAGAGAGGGTTAATATCTAACCACATGACTATGAAAGTTTATAAACGTTCCCTCACACTTAACACAGAAGATACAAGTGCCACAAAAATGCTGGAATGGATTTTTCAAGCAATTATTCGGACGAAACTCGCCAACTAGATCTAGGGACTGCGATTGCAGTTCATGAGCACCTAGTTTCCTGGATATTATTCATAAATGTATGGGAAAATATAATATCATCTTATTTTTCAATCTTCAATCTTTCAAAAGATTGAATACATAAAACCCGTATATTAGTGGAAAAATTTATTGCCGGTTTTGGGCTGAAAAACGAGGGTGTTGTCGCACAATATTTTCCTTATGAATTCCCAAGAATTCTTTTTTTAGCGCATCATTGAACTATTATGGCAAATACTTTCCTTTTAAATTTTATAATATGTATGTGATTAGTCCTGATTTCACTGCTCTGACAGAGACGACGGGTTAAGGTGCCCATACGGTTTTATTGGAAGTCACAAAAGACAAGCCAGGTTAAACTGTGGTTGAAATCGCAATATTACTACTGGTAATATGACCGGTATAATATTGAAAGTTCCATTCACTCACCAGTGGCACCACTAAAAAGCAGCTCATATAATAGAGTTCACTTCCACAGAAGCCGAAATTTTGCATTCATGGTGGGTACCGTTAATTTATGAATTATTAAGAATAAATCAAAATATTTATGGCTTATACTTTCTAAAAAAATTGTTTGAAGTGCTACCTAAAAATAAACATGTGAAATTTCTAATCATGTAACGCATTATGGAGTTCTAAGAGCAACGGCATCATTCCTGTCGCATATGAGCAGTGTGCTTTTTTCATGGAATCGTTATACTACCTTCGTTGCCATTGTGTCCATTTTTCTTCCGTGACAGGTTTCAGCTGCTCAACGCATGCCAATTCATCTTTCAGCGAATACGTGACTTCGGAGTTGGAAGGCGATTTGGAACTTTTGACTCTGCCACGAGAAGGAATGCGCATCGTTTGGCTTTCTCCTTTATTGCTTTTTCCTTCTCACTTCCTCACCTCGCTTCGGCTGTCATTTAAGAAACGGAAAGGAAGCAAAGAGCATAGTGTGGCCTTCACGCTCACATAGAAGACTAGGAGGTGATGAAAATGTCTGTAAGCTTCATTCCTCGCATAAACTTGGGTTTTGCGAGTAAAGTTTTTTCATAGTCTTACTCATATTGCGTCAATGTGTGCCATCTGAAATTTAATATTAGGTGTTGGGAGCTACGTGATATACGTTGTGATGCTGAAGTTGGAAGGTTGTCTGTGTATGCTTGGAATTACTAGAATGAGAATAGGGGGAGAATATTTCATTGTCTAGTCCGCTAGGTAGTAACATTTGTCCGCGAAAATGAGATAGTCACCAAGAGAAAATGCGAATGGCGAACGCCCTAAATGGTGAATTGTACCAAGTCGTCAACCAAGGGTCAACCAAGGAAATGCGTATATAAAATTTTAAATCAGCCGTTCTCCTCGGTGAAAAATTTAAGTGTCTGCACGCAAATCCGTGCCAAGAATGGCCATTCACTCTAACTTCAACCCGTAGACTATTAGTTTGGGTCATATATTGTATGAAATGTATGGATACCATTATTTATGAAATCGACCCAAGATTGGAAAAGATTATATTATTCTAAATGTTTTTATCGGTAACATACTAAACCTCTTGTGAGTACATATACCTACTCACTCTCAGTACAGTTATTTGCTTTTACTCATAGGTTGAAATTTGCTATGCATAGCTCAATTCTGTGCGCACTCATTTTCGCCCATTTATAGTCATACTGATTTCAATTTAATAAGTTTCCCAAGGGATATTCACGAGCCGAGAACTTGAATGTTTAGATAAGTTAACTTATTATAACCTTAACAAGTGAAAACTACCCAGTGGGCATCCATAGCAAGAGGGGTCATAAATGGTGATTTTATTGATGACTAGCTCATCAATGTTGGTTTAGCCAGGGGATATACTGTATTTATTCAACCTAATACTTAATATAAAAATAAAATATAAAGATCAGGGCTGATAAATACCAGAATTAAACAGATCGAGGCATTTACTGGTGAAAAAATGTTATTTTCAAAATGAAATAGTACTGAGAGAATGTTTTTCAAAGCCTTGACCCATAAGCAAAGGAACAAGGACTTGTCAATAAAGAAAAACCTAAATAGGTAAAAGTCAAGATAAGCATGCTGATATGAATAATGAGAGAAAAAGGATGGTTTTCTATTGAGGGATTTTAAACATCAAGTATTTTGGTAAAATGTCACTCAGCATAGTGACTGAAGAAATCATTAGATGAGTAGGTAAGAAATATTAGGGCTTTACCTACCTGAAAACCGCTGATTGTGTCAAAAATAGTTTCTACGAAGAAAAATGAGAATATATCAAAAAAGCCCATTGCGAATTACGGTATAAATGTATGGTCCTGCTATTAAGTGGTACCTATAAGTGCTTTTAATGGATTCAAGCTTTTTGTTAGCCTATTTATCCTATTTAATTCACCATTTTTCTTACGCCCTAATTGACTTCATCGAGGCCTAAATAATATTCTAGTGACTATTAGAAAATGAAATTTGAATTTTAAATGTAAGATCTAAATAAAACGAGTGGAGCCCGTTTGCAATCTATGTTAAAATTTTCCAATAAGATGTAATGTTTTAACTACCTAGGATTCACTCGTTACCTAGAAATGCAGCCTGACTCATTGGGCAATGTGATTTAATACTGAACTAAATTATCCAGTACAAACCTATTATTAACCATTTCTGAAACTGTTATTTTATACATTTATATAAAACGTCATGGATTTCATAGTAATAATAGGCATCAATTGGGAACATGATATTGGCAAATAAATTACTTGATTATTTCATTACGAATTTCAATATCTAAGTGATATTTATTCAACGTTAAAATTATTCATTATATATATAGCAAAAATAATTGTCTCTTAATTTAAACGAAACTAAGCTATAACTGAAAAATGGTCGTGCATAGTAATTTCAAATATTTCACCACCTTAACCTAAGTTTACTTGTATAATATTTCCCTACCGCTCAGTTTTAATCTTAAAATTCTGTTTTTTTTATAATATTGATTTTTGATATCTCTTATAAGAGTACTCTCCAATTTAAGTCATGCTTTTTTTTGCACTCGTCGAAATACAACTTGTAGAAAGAGTTTAATTTATTTTTTCTTACCATTTCTGATTTCCCACTACAATGTACATAATGGTTGAACAAAAACGTAAATTTTGGTATTATTCGACAGGGCGCGCCATACACTAATTAAAAAATTACATTACGTAATTTACAAAAACGCTGAGTCTTCATTTATACTTGGAATTCTTGCTCTTGAAATTGGAAATTTTCGAGCTTAAATATTGAAAGAGTGCAGGAAAGTCGTCTCCAAAATTTCAACACATATTTTATTAAATGAAATGTGAATATTATTTACCTTTGCCAATTATTAATCAAGCCAAGTGATGCGAAAACCTAATGATGGACCGAACAAAACCTAACCGATTTAATCATCAGAAACGCTACATTTTATTAAAAATCTGCAAAGCATTTTCCGGCAAGACAAGTACTTCTGTTTAATCGGACATGGACGTCTCTTTTATCTTCTCGACCGTCTCAGAACTCCCCTTCAGCCCTGATCTCCTGGAGAAGTAGTACGCGCCGTTTCTCAAAGGCAGGGAGCGGTTGGTTAACTCACTCGAACGGGCGTGACGGGGCTTTGCATTTGCATGCGCGGGAGGCCGGGATCTCCACCCGTCAGACCCTTAACTGAGAACTGATGGACTCGCCCGTGCTCCGCTCCCCTTTTGCTCCCAGTTTGCTGCTCTAGTGCCGACGCCGACGTCCAAGCCCACGCCGCCGGGTGCGGCCGTCGAGCCGCCCTCGCCTTCGCCGTTCCCCTGCATCTCCCTCTCTGACTTCTCTCTCATCCCTTCTCTTTAATTTTTTAATCTCCACCTCCGCCTAGAGCCTTTGCTACTTTGGCATGAAAAACTCCTATTTTTGGTCTACCCTACGATGATTTCCAAGGAATGTAACGGCTGGAAACTGTCGTCAATGTAAATTAATATTCTCCCATAAGGTGTCAATTGCTCCACCAAGTGTTCAAATAATAAGTAAAAAAAACAGTGTAATTGAGACATTCAAAACCAATAATTGGGTTTATTTTCTAAACTGAAATTCATTATTTATTTACTATTAGAGAGTGCCCCTTGAATTCCAAAGGATAGAAAAAAAAATTAAAATTGACGCATAGAATCGAAAAAATCCTTACAATGTGATGTGTTAAACAAAATTACCACCTAGGTGTCAATAATCAACCATAGAGTTGTTTGGTTGAAAATAAGCGTAAACTTAAGGCATAAAGGTTTTAGGCAAAAATTGTCATATAAATCTTATGCTGCATGCCAAGTAAAATACAATTTCAGTTGATGAAATGGTTGGAAAAATTATAAATATTAGAACCAATAACGTAATTTTCAGGCAATAACGGAGTGTGTAGCAAAATGAATATACATTCAAAATTTAAATTAAAACACTATGCTTTTGTCTATCTAATTGTTAAAATGCCATTATAAGTCCAAGTAATTTAAAAACGCAAAATATTAAATCCCTTTAGCGAAGTAATGCTTCACTTAGGGGGTAAAAGTAAAAAAGGGGGTATTAAAAAACCCTTTAAAATTTTCGCTCAACGTTTTTACTGTTTTATGGTTGGTTTTAGGAAATGACATGTATTCTTTCCAAATTTCAACTACCTTGCTCGTTTGGAAGGCCTTCCAACAGGCGTTACTAACAGACAGACAGACTTTAGTGAGTCCTACTTTATGTAAACAAAAAATCCATATATATTGAGTGTAATAGCATATATTATACCTTATTCTGTGCAGAGTAAATGGGCGATTACACGCAAAATCATCTAAGAGTATGGGTCGATTAACTCCGATTCTCCCACTTCTTTGTACAAAGGGAGCTTTTGATAGAAAAAGACATTTCAGTGAATGGAAATCCTTAAAAAATTAATTAATATTTCAGATAGAGCACTTCGAATATATGAAGTTAGGCATACCCCGCAGCTACGAGCTATGACTCCAAAAAATGCTAATATAGTGGCCAAATTTCGTAATTTAATGACAATTTTGTAATAAAAAGACAAATATTTGAGTAAAACAATAACGATTGACTACATAAATATCCATTCCGAGCTCTTATATGATCATAATTTTACCTATTATTTTTAGATTTAATCCACAACTAGTTACCTAAGACCTAATAACTGTATTAATTCTTTGAAAGGACAAAGCTTACGTATGCTAAACAGCCTTGATGCACGGCTATACTCCTTGAACATTAGATTTTATTTGTGGCGCACAACCAAGGCGCGATGAAGCTACAAAAACGGAGAGGTGAAAATTTAGGAAACTTGAAGGCGTAAAAAATCGATCTTTGAAAGCATTATTCAGCTTAAAGTTTATAATATTCAGCAACCGAGAACAAAAATGCATCATTCAAAAACAAAAATAAAATGTCAATATTTTCAGTCTAACATACATACCTTACCTAACACAACATGGTCTACAACATATGCGCACTCCCATCTGATCTACACTTTTGCCTAAACAGTGACTAACCCTAAACTGAGAAAAGAGCTAAACTGGGAAAATCTTCTATAGCATCATTGTCATTATTTTTAAACTATTTGTCAGGCAATTCATGTTGTTTTCGTTTCTTTACTTCTTTATTATTCATATATTAATCACAATTCATTTAGATCGAATTTATTAATCATTTATACCTCAATTAAAGCAGATACTCATATAGTTAATGGAAATAAACGGAATCACAACAACCATGGTCGTAGATTTATCGAAAATGCGAACTTTTTTCGGAAAATTGGTATATTTTATAAAAAGCTTGAGATATCGGTCTAAACACAACATTTGATTACATGGATAAGAACCTTCATCGAATTTTCTTCATCATAGTAGATCTCCCGATTTGGTACGACCGTAATTTATAATTTAATTTTTCAAATGAAAAAGTATTCTGCAATGAAAATAAAAATCAACTTTACGCGTATTCTTTATGAGAGTTACTGACATATATACACGACGGTGTTTGTTATGATAGATATAAAACCCTCTACTTCCTTGGATAAATTTGGGAAGTGTGAATGGAATTAGTTCTCCCCATTATGTATTAATTATTATCTCCTGATTTTTATGTTCTCATAGTTAGTGCTGATTCTAAACTATTTTTTGTTGAAATAAGGAGAATAATATTACCATGTGTAAAATAAGCAGTGCTTAATTTTCTTATGGAGCTTCAAAATTACCGGAAGTTGGTATTTCTTACGTATTGTTTTCACACGTTGAAGTTGAAGGTAGGTGGAGAAATTTATAAGCTGGTGAGCTATATTTAATTCTTTCAAATTTGCTTTGTAAATAATAGTTTGAGGATGTCCAAACGTTACTTCTGTAAAATTTATTTATAAATATTTTACTTTATGCATTAGAATACTTTTAGGCTTTATTTTAATAAGGTTGTGTTGCAAATAAACAGAGCATTTTCATTGACGTTAGTATAACATGTGAGTTTCCAGGGCGAAAATAAAATCCTAACATATTAGAATCTGAGAAATAAACGTAGTTTCTCATAAATATATGTATCCCTTTAAGAAAGAAAGTTAAAGAGTACAAATGGTGTTGATGAAAGACTTAAATATTAAAGTTTGACCTGTTTTTCTGTTTTGGGTTCTAACTGGGTCGCAATGAAGTGAAATAATTTCTGGACTTTTGAGAAATTTCCTGGTACATAGGTCAAACTGGCAGATAGTATTTTAAAGTAATTGAAGTGTGGCAACATTTAACGGCTTTCCATCCGTCGTTCCTTCAAGGGGTCACCTCACCCATCCGTTGCACGTTCCGTTGAACGCTGATTTTTTCTGTTTCCTAGGCTGTTTACCAAAGTCGTCCGTGAGTCCCAAAGTATTAGATACGGAAAATAAATAAAACTCTTATATGGATTTAAAAACAACGCATTCATTTCACTTGATAAATCAGGCGATATGTTACCCTAAATGGAGTCGTATCTCTGTCGAGAGCCTGGTAATGGTTGCATGGGAATGACTGTGATCTGTCGTCTTTTCCTCTTGTCCCCTTTCCCCCCGTTAACTTCTCCCACCCCCGTCTCCTGCCCCCCGTTCTCCTATCAACCTCTCCTACCCCACCGCCACCTCTTCCAAACCCGCCATTTCCTTCTCTAGGCGTCCTTCCCTCCGCCCTCTTCAACTTCTTTCACCTCACACCGCCACCTCCGATTCCTCCATCCATCCCCCACCCCACCCCCGCCCCTCCCCTCCCCCTCGCGTTTCCAATAGCTCCCTTCGCTCTAGGAGACACGCCTTGCATTTCGTCGCTATTATTTTCCCTCGCTTGAGTTAATACAATGTATATTCCTCCCCTCCGCGTTATCACCAAGAGAAGAGCACTGCTCCCCCATTTGCGGGCATCCTGTAGCGGAACTGCAAACGATCCGCTCCTGAATGGCTCAAAATTTCTGTTTGCAAATGATGAAAGCCTCCACGCTCGACGCTATATCGTACGGTAGTGACGTAATCTATAAGGGGAAGTTCGTTGGTATTTTTCTGCCCGGAGAAGGAAGGCATCTCCCAACGCCATTTCCCTATTCATCCCTCGGTATAGATTGGTAGCAATGGCTCTTTTCTAAATGTCTCCGTGAGGTGTACTTCGAGAAGGGGCTCGGAGTTCCTCATTGAATTCATCCAGGCCAATATTTAGTGCTAATAGGATGTTATTTTTGTGTTCAAATTAATCGTTGTGCAGATTATTCAAACATGAAAGAAAAAACTTCAAAGAGTTGTGCGTCTAATTCTTTCAGCAAGTTGTTTCCAGATTTATATTCATTTGCAGAATTTCGGGAGATAAGAATAAAACTAACTAATAAGAAAAAAATGACTGAGTTTTCGGAAAATTAGCAAAATTTTAAGGAAACATAGTGACTAAAGAAAGCTTATTGGCAATTTGATTAAATTTGTTGGGAAAATGCTGAAATGTTATCATCATACTAATATATAAAAATTGAATGGTGTCTGTCTTTCTGTTGCTCAATAACGCAAACACTACTGAACCAATTGGGCTGAAATTTGGCATGTAGTGATAAAATGTATCTTTGTGCAACATAAGCTGTATTAAAAAGCCCTCACATCCGCCAAAAGCCCCCCCCTGGTGGTCCATGTAAAGCATTGGATTCGGTGCAGTGGTTTAATTTTTTGTTTTTTAAAATTACTTACACTCAAGATACACGGCTGGGATTTTTTTAATTGGATGGTTGAATAATTGATGTTTATAATTCTTTCAATCGATTTTTTTTACGCTTCGTAATTGTCTGAAAATCATGTTTTTTGCTGAAATATCTAACATTTTTCTCTGAAATCAATAATAAATACTTTCTTGACAACTAGAGATATGATTTTCAAAGGATATTAACGCCCCTGGAATTTGAATATAACGTTTTCCTACAGGTCCATGACAGCACGTAGACAGAAAATCTGCATAAGAAGGGTCCTGTGTCCCAAGGGCCCCATAATTGATTGCATCAGGGGGTAATCGATAAATTCAATGCATTTTTACAACAAGTACCTACACTCTTTAATGACTATTCTCAAAGTAGCTTTCATAGGGGCACTGCATGTGCATGAGAGAACACTTATCTAGTAAACATTACACATAAAGGATTCAAACGTGGAAGAATATTTAAATACAGTAAATAGAAATGATAATAATGCCTCTGTTGCTACAACAAACATGGAGTTGTTTATTATCGTTTAATACTCAGATGTATTACACGTAGTGGAACCATCAGCCTCTCATTTTGATTGCGAACTGGTTTTTTAGACCAATACCCACATCATTAACGTTGCGAGTTATTTACATATGTTTAAAAGTGTTAAAGTGCAGTAAACTTACATTCACTCAATCATCGAGTTGCCTATTCGAGACTCTCACTCGTCGCTGAGTTTCCCCTCCTTGGACTTAAACGTGTATCCATCAACAAGCCTGATAGAAAAAAGAGTAACCTTTCGAAAAAATCTTCTAAAGCAAGAGGAATGTCTTCATTGCGAGTAAATAAGTCCTTCCTTGAAAAACGACAAATTTTAGACTTAGATGCTCAAAGACATACCCACTAACGATCTCATGGGGATCTCCTCGTAGTGTTTCTCGGGTTACGCTAAGAACCGCACAAATTTCATCGTAGCCCAACCGACGGACGGGTAACTAACTATAAATCTGGTTTAAATCTAGACCCATCTGTTTCGACACTCCAATCTGTTTTAAGAATGCGGGAATTATAATGACGTCACCACATGTTTCTTACCTAAAAGAAGAATGGAAATTCTGCGCAATGAACGACATCCGTGCATTAAAATCGACAAGTGCACTAAGAATCACAGCAGATTTTTTTATCTAGCAACCGAAACCAATGATTACAGTTACCTTTTATGCCGAAGGCGCAGTCCGGGTGATGGAGGATTCATATGTCAAATAATCATGGCTATTGCTGGAAATACTCCTTTTGACGTTGTCAATCGCTAGATAGTACCCTATTCTCCAATCCTGTTTAAGATACTCAACGCACATTTCGACGTTAAATTGCGCAACTCAATTGAGTCATTGAATGCAAATATATTTTTGTACACAATGGAAGCGATCAAGCTGTTAACCACACAAAAGACGGCTCAAGAGAACCGGAGGGACGAGGTGACCATCTATCAACCTGAGTGTTATTTAAGTAGTGTTTAAGTAGTATTTTGGTTTCCCGTGCATGAAAGAGGACCAACAGCCACCTATCTCTCCGTACACCTGAAAAATGGTCAGCGTATCTACTACAACGAACACAAAATACAATATTGGTTAAGAACTCCCCAAATGACCACGATGATAGTTTTTTCTTCAGGCTTTGTGGTTTTCTTATAAAATAAGTTAAAAGTTTCTCACACACGTTGAATTTCAACGGGTACCTTCTGCTAGTTAGTCATAAAGGTACTTTAAAGTGTATCTAAATGGGTGCGCGAAATTGTTTCCATGGAGGAAGTGCATTGAGCAGAAAATCAGTTTGTATCACTAGGTGCTACTAGATACGGTACATTAGAGTATTTTGAGCAGGGATTGTGACATATTCTCTCTTGGACCAAAATTCTTGCTGCAGGATAGCATACAATAATTCTGCAAATTATCGTCCAAGCTTCCATAAGGGTCAAGGAGACGTTTTATTCCCCCCAGTTCTATGTAAAACCCCATTTTTTTAAGAAACTTATGTCCTCCCCTTATTTTCATGAACACTGCTGTATATTTGGGTCGTTTTTTATTCTTTTTTCATACTTATTTTCCATATTTACTTTACACAAATTATCAAAGAGCTTATTTTTATTTAGGGTAAAATATGCTAAATATATAGTTTGCATCAATCAATGATTATCGTATTTATCAAATCAGCAGAAGGCGGAAGTCATCATTAATTTTCATCCAGAAGAAACAAATCTTCGCCAAAACATGGAGGACAATCATATAAATTAGGCGCCAGCCAAGAGGCGCCGGCAACGATTAGATCCAAGGACAATGTCCGTTAATTGGTCTTCCCCGCAGTAATGATGGTCTCAACCATCAAGACGATTGGTCTCCCTTCCAGAAACTCCCGACGTCGCTCGTTTTCGGTGAGACAGACGGTTGGAGGGGGAAGTGCCATTTTCATTGACACCAATCCTTTCAAAACCCACCGAAACTCGGTGGATCTGCCTTCTCTTATTTTTTTACAGTGTGTGGAGAGCAAGGGAGGGAGATGGAGCTTTTGAGATGAATTACCTGACTCACTCGCATCCATCCCAACGCTCCATCCCATTCCCCGCGACCTGATACCCGTTGCCAGAAACCCTCGGGCCAGGGTCTTCCACTGCAGATGGATGGTTATGGAAATCCGCGCGGCCACACTTTACGGTCCGACCGGGAAGAAGGCGAGGAGAAGACCGGGGAAGTGCGGGTGGGGGAGTCAGTCGGAGGGGAGGCTACATGCGGTGGGCCCTGGGATCCTCAGTTAAACAGAAAAGGCGACCCTCTTCTTCCCGCCTCCCAAACGGACAGAATAACGGTGCCCCCCGGGTGCTCCTTCACAAATCGTGGCGCGCAGTTCGGATAGCCGGGCCACCGTCTTAAGGACCTCATCCCCCCTTATTCGAGGGTTGAGGTAAGGCAATGCCGTGCAAGTGGCAGCTGCCTTAAGGAACTTGGGTGTGCGGTGGGAAGGTCTCGCAAAGGAATAAATATGTGCGAAGAGAGAAGGGAAAGAGATAGGTGTGGGAAGCGGACAGGTGGGCTGCAGAGTGAGTGGTGGAAGAGGATATCTTTTGCAGAGGGATTTAAGATAGGGAAGCCAAATGGGCGGTGTGTTCAGGCTTGTGCTAGAATGTGGAGAAAGTAGAGGGTTTGAGAAGTATAAGGGGTTGGTGTTCTTGTGAAAAAATTTGGAAGAGGTTGGCTAATACGTGGAGAAAAAAAGTGATACCCCTTTCTTCTCACTACCCACGTCACGTAGTACTTGCAAGCTCAACTTATCGAAATGCGTACATACCATTTATATCATCTATATCTGCACGTGTCTCACCTTTTTCCTCTTTATACTTCTATCACTTGAACCTCTTACAGTAAGGGAATATGCTTGCCACGCATCCAGAATTATTCAGCTTTACTCGCGGGCCTATAAACTACCAAGCGCGTATCCCGAAATGGTTAGCGTACCACAGGTCTGGAATCGTAGATCTATAGACGAACACTTTAATTAAATTTCGTTGCTTCATGTAAGTACTTAAATGTCTCTGATCACCGTGTTAAATTTACCCAAGGATTTGCTTGTTACTTACATCGTGTTACCCAAGGATTCGCGATGACCAAGCAGCCAATCCTAACGATGAGGATATTCCGCATTGATGTGATTTAATTAATTTTTAGAAAGAATTTGAAAATAATATATATATGCAGTGATCATTCATAAAAAAGATTTATCTTGCCACCTTATTTGCCATGTTTGACTATCGCGCTTCGTTCTTACCGATCTGCCCTTGTGATCCTATCTCTATCCTAGGAAAATGTTTTTGCATAAAAACTATAAGTAAACGCACCCACGTTAACTCAGTGCTTTGTGTTGAAAGTGTTTCCACTTTCACGTTTAGACATTAATTAGAATAATGATCGCAGGCTTTCCCGGCGTATAGAATTGTGGAAGGTTACCGAGTAACCTTCCATTAATTAGAATGTATGCGGAGTTATAAGAATGTCAAAGGCATTAAATAGCCATAACATATATACTGAAGATCATCAATCATAAATAGTGGCTTATATGCTCCAGGATATATTAAATATCGTATTATTGAGTCACTGGGCTCTGCGTTATATCACCACGTGTTTTATCATATGATGCGTAACGTCCGACATGAAGTTTACAACATTTTAACTTCAATGTAAAATGTGAATAACATATTTGTGCATGACATGATTAGATATTTTTACGATTGTGTGACAATGTACGACAACTTGCCAAACTTGCAATTTCAAATGGAATTTTACATTCCCCAACTCCTGTTGAAGTCCATGTTTACGACATTTAGATTGATTCTTTGCACCGGTGCAATGCTGAGTTGAGAATTGAGTTGTTTAGCAAAGAAATATTTTGTCTGATCTACCATAAATTAATAAGAATTAGCCTACAAATTATAGCCTATCCAATGTGGCCCGTGATGTAAGTTTTATACACCAAAGACGGTGAAATTCGCCATGAGAAAAATTCACCGTCTTCGGTGCATAACTTCGTACCCGTGCGAGGTACTGCGTAGGTACCACATCATTTGTAAATGCAGTGCAAATCATATTTTGACTACCCAAAAATATTATATTTTGAAAAGTTAATAAGTAATCGTCTAATGAATAAGTATTGACCAAAAACTTGAAATAAAAAAGTGGTATTTTAAAATTTGGTAGTATATAAGTTTGGCTATGGAAACCAAAAACACTTTCTGAATTCATAAATTTAGAAAGTGCTTTGGTTTCCATAGCCATATTTATATTTGTTTTTCAACAGAAGATATTCTATTTCCTAATTTAACTGTTTTAAGAATTCATTGAGTGTTATATTGTGGTTTTATGTAGCTATTTTTTATTTAGGTTTCAGTATTGTTTTCATGTTGCCCAAGATTTGAACTGTGAAAATGTTTTTAACATGCGAATGGTATGTTTTGTTTTTTTTTATATGAATATTTTATTCTAACATATCTTAATGTTATTATGACATTATTTTTTTTGTTCCCTCTATCAATTTTCAAGCCCTGATGATGAGTTAACGATAAACGTTTTAGTTGGCAAAGAGTTGAATTTAAATTATATTGACTAAAAACCTCAAGATTATTTTAATAGATAATTTTATTTCATTTGAGGTAACCTATTCGATATCTGAGAACGGGTGGTATAAGCAATGTTGTTACTTATCGCGAACTACAAACATCGTTACTTTTGCGATGCGAATGTTATAAATTGCAATGGGATGCTGAAATTCGAGCATCGCGCAGCCGTGAAGAAGAAATTGCCGCGTGCGGAGGTGGTGGTTCAGGAGAGCCGACTAATGGCGAATGCGAGTTGTCAGAGACGGGGATGATGCGCGGGAAAGTGAAAAACACTACACGAGGTTAGCATTAGAATTTATGGTGTCATGAATCATGTCTAATGGCTTCTCCCCAGGAAGGTGCCCTGAAATTCGCAAATGTTAACGCAGAACATGCGCACTTAGCCACTTGATTAAATCAAGTTTCGTTCCAGTTGCTTGAATATGCGGTTCCTCTTGCAATGTGGGGACGTATCTTGCTCTCCATGGGAATACGTTTGCACGAAATAGCTCTTGTCTCGATAAATTGTGATGAAACTTCAGGCGGAACCAGCTAACTGATTTCAGCTATGGAGTTCTCTTATTTTTTTGAAAATCTAATTGATATAGGTATCCATTAAAGTTTTAATTAATTTTATTCCTAGAAATAGATAAATTATCATTTCCACAAGCTGAATTTGCTAGTACTTGTTGTACTTACAAATCAGAGACCAGTGATTTGTTTTCTGATATTTTGTGTACATAACTTACATAATCACTGGTTGTGTAGTGGTTTTGGAATGCAACCCAAAGCTAAGGTAATTGTGCTGTTGCGGATAGTTGAGTAGATCGATAATGGATGAATTATTTGGGGAATTGAGGAAGGTTGGAGAGAAACTCGGTGTCAGCATTACCTTCTATGAACACAAAGGCGTCATTTAATAAAGTGCTAAGTTTGAAAGTTGCTCATTTACTGGTTTTCGCAAAATAAAACCTGAGCGTTGCAGAAAAATGGTGGTTTTCGGCTTATCTTTTCATTTGATGTAGGATTCATACAGAACGTTTACCTTGGAGATGTATTCATTCTACAATTAACATTAACTGTAATCGAGTATTTGAGCACAAGCTTTGAATATCAGATTATTGTTTGTGGCCAAAAGCCGCACTAAGTACGTATTTTCAATGCCTTACTTGAAGTTTTTAGCACCTGTTCACGATGCATTTCTTATTTCTAGTGACTATATGTCCTCGCGTTAATAATAGTTCCGTAAGGTTGGAAATGCAAAAAAAAAAATTCTCTTTCTGCAATATACTTGGCGTACTGACAGGACAACAAATGTCGAGGATTACCTTGCTTATATGCCGTTTTATAAACATGAGGTTGGTTCTACATTTAGACTTTTGTAAATAAATATTCTTTCCTGTTCTGGAAGCAACCATTCAAATTAATATTTGATAATTTTTAAAGATCTCCCGTTCCTATAAAGGTAAACAGAAACAAGCATGATAATCCCTAGTTTCTTGATTTCTTTGAAGTATTTTCATCGTTTCTCTCCGCGATCAAGGGAATAACGAAAATAATAATGATGGATACATCCATGTCCATCGTTAAGTAGGAGCTAGTATTAGTACCTTTGACTTAATTGGTTCAAGTTTTTCGCCATATCTCACATCTTAGTTAATTAGATATACTGATGTATTTACTAAAAATCCTTTAACCTTTAAGGTATTAATTTTACACTTTAATGTAATAGGCAATCCTTTTTATGACAATTTCCTTTTTTATGCGATTTTAGTGTTGGCATAGGGCTTGGAGACTTTTTTTGGGCATCCTTTTTCTTATTTTTCTTGAAGCAGTTTTAATTAGGAGGAAGAGACAATTTTTTTGAGTTTCTCGGCTACTTACAGTTTTCTGAATTCTTATTCTTTCATTTTTTATGTTTCGTGATGCCATTAAGATTATTACAGGAATTTAAAGGCGGCTCAGAGGCCTCCAGTTTTTTCCTCGTGATGTAATTTTGAATTATTTGTTCTGCCCTTTCAAGTCAACTTTCTCTTTCCTCGGTTATTTTTTGCAGATAACTTAGCTTATCTATCATCAAATGGAAAAGTACTGTTATGAAGAGTTATGTTATGTACTGTTTTGATACAAAATATAATATATTATTTTCTCATCAGCATAGCCGCCACATTTGTGGCAACATTGAATTATTTTCACTTCTTAATACAAAATATGATCTCAAAATTATTCTTCCCTGCATAAGCCACGAAGATCTTGATTTCAAAAGAAAGTTTCCGCTACTTTAAGATATATTCCTATTCTTAACCTTATTGACCAAAACTGTTTACACTCTAAGTGAACCTTTGCGGATATCATGAAACCTTTTCCGTCATTGTTCTAAGACAAATGTCTTATATTGCAATAGAAATCTAATTCATTCTTTGGAAAATATCACAAGGTATTGAAGTCTTGTTTCAAATAGCTCTAAGATCTTATTGAACGTAATTTATCATTCTGCACGTTACTGTGAATATTCTGTATTATTTTTCCTTCAGTTGGTCAAAACATTAAAGTTCACCATTTACTGAAGTTCTATCCAGTTTTTAAAGATATATTTGATAGAATATCAATGGATATTCAGAAAACCGCCGAAGCAATTGAAGTGAAACTCATATATTTATTAATTATTTGCCTTCATTTTGTCTTAAACTTGTGAAAATGTCAGATGACATCGCCGAACATCAATTAATGTCAATAAAACACTGCAGACAATATTTAGTGAGAAGTGCCTGTAACGTAGTGCATGATACTCCTTTTTCATGTCAGCATCAAAAATAACGCTGAAAGTGAAACAATAACTCGAATTAACCTAGCCTTGGGATCACCGCCAAATAATAATATGCACTCAGACTTGAAAATACTGGTGGGTTTATGAACAAGTGTCGTTGATAGTTTTAGTCAAGGATAGTTTGACGAAGTATTCTTTTGTACGTTATTGGCACTACTGCAAAAAATACGTCATCTGTATCCAAGAAATGGATTTTATTACAACTCGTATACGAGTAATGCAAATGGTAAGTACTATTTATATGAAAAAATTCCAAACATGCATTCCCTTGAGATTCCTACCAAGCATGGAATGCATTATATAGCATTTTTTCGATTTACACCCTAAACGAAATTCAATAAGTTTATGGAAGTTCCACTGTAATTAGTGATTCTTGTGAGAAATTTTGTCCTCTACAAGAATAAATATGATGCAAATTTGTTTACGATGTACTGTTTAGGAGTTATTAGCAAAAAGCTGAAAAAGATCTGTTTTTCTGTATTTTTTTCAAGATGGCAGGAAACGGGAGAGGGGTGGGGATGACGAAAACTTGGGTTTTTCACTCACTAACCATCCCGAACAACATAAAATAATCACAACTACCTGATTTAAAGTAGGGTTGGACCCCTCTAGCGACTAGACTACTGGGTAATCATCTAAATTTACGCCATGTGGTTTATTTATGCGGTAATCATTACGTTTTGTGATTGATTCCCAGTCTATTTCATTATTCATGATATAGTTCAGCATTCTTTACTCCGTCCGGTCGGTATTTTAAAGTTCAACCGAATTTATCCCAAGGGCGCAGGAGACAAGCAGAGGTATCGGTAATCTTTATTTTATCACAGGTGATGATTTACCATAGTTGTCTTCAAAATTCATCTTGAGATCATTTGCTAATTCTGAAGGAAAATGTATTTTCGTGCGTAAACGACTTAACTGAAAGCCATGAATTACTTCCATCACCCTTTAATAATTTTATTTTTGTGTATATAGGCGATAAAAATTCCGTTTATCATAATTAAACTGTAAAAAATGGTATAAAACGATAACACAATATTTTTTATGTAGCCATTACTATACCAAAAAAATGGGCAAGAGAAGTATTATTCGCAATTTAAGGTTATTGTAGCCAATTCACTTTTATGGTGTGAATCTTGATGTATTTGGCCAAATATACTTGTCTAAATATTTTATTCCATCTAGCGTTCACTTTTCTTACTCATACATACATTTTTGTGTATTCACCTAACAATTGCGTCACATTTGCTCGCCCTAAGGATACTTTAAGAACTTCAAGTAAAGCCAAATGTTCTTAATAAAATTGAAAATCTTCAGGTCATTCACTCTCGACCTAAGACACCCAATACGTAAGCCTAAAAATAGACATCCCAAAAGTGAAAAACAAATTGAAGAATTAGTCTTCAATAACGCACAATTCTTCGGCGCCATAAAAATTGCTAGCCATTCTGAAAAATTAAATGCTTGAATGCAACAAGATTGCCTGTCCATTCTCATGGAAATGTGGTCCATTCACTATGTCGCTTAAACTCTTTATCATTATTTACTAGCAGAGGGACCCGCTTTCGCACGGGAAGCTGCGAATTAATTGCAGCGATTATCCATAAAGGAACCGGTTAATGTTGAGCCTTTTACGTTTTCTCGTCTAAATAGTTAAAATGTTACACGAAATTTAAGGTTTAAATTCAAGAGAACTTGCTATAGCAAATTGTATAAATATTTCAGAGGATGACAAATAACAAAAAGTATGAAAAACAATCGATATGGTAACATTATTACAATCTTGGTCCATAAATAATGCTAAATATTAAGTAAGGGCAAGATTGTTGTGCTGATTGTAGATACTTTGTAAAAGACATTAAACGCAAACAGAGAAGTTGGGGTAAACAATACACCAGCTAAAATCTCAATGTAATCAACGGTGTTCAGCGAGATGTTGTGGAACATATTGCAATGATAAATGAAAAGTGTAAAACTTTGTGTATGTGCACAGTATTTATTATAGTACGACGCGTTTCAGCAATTCATCATCGCTATCACCAGGTACAAATGCCATCGCTATCATTAGGTACAAATGCATTTGTACCTGAAGATAGCGATGATGATTCGCTGAAACGCGTCGTACTATAATAAATACTGTGCACATACACAAAGTTTTTCACTTTTCATTTATTATAAAATTTCAATGATAATTGTTTTAATTATGCATCCAATTTAATGTATGCCAAAAAATCCGGGCGAATATTTCCCGTTAATAATATCAGGTTAATTTTTCTCCGATGTCGACAACCAAGGTTGTCGACATCGGAGAAAAATTAATACTTTTTGAATTGAAAACCTAATTTTTAAGCAAAAACGAAACTTCAAAAATAATATAATGCAAGAATCAAATAATTTGTTCTTTCATCCATCCGAAAAAAATTTAATCCCATAAAATGAGCATAAGTAATTTAAAAAAGCAAAAATCCTAACCTCTGCACTCATTCCAATGCTTTTCTCATGGCAGAAAAATCTAGGTTCCCGCTCATGAGCCCTTGGAACCCTCAGGAAATTTGAATCTATGCTCGTCCTAGTGCACTCAAATACCCACATGCAAGACTTCAAAGTAATTGAATCATCCTATTTTGCGTGATTGAGTAACAGACAAGCACAGAAACCGTCATATTTCTATACGTTGTTATGATGGTTGTCATTGTGATGGATCACGTTCGCTGGGTATCTGTGGAGCATGAAAATGTTTAAAAGTCACAATGGGTACTCAATGAAATCACACATGGTCTAAGAATCACAGTGAATGGACATCAGATAATTGGCTTAGTTCTGATTTTGAGTGTTCCTTTACATTCCTTAAGCCGTAAAATATCAAAACAACGTAAATAGTTTAGTAGCGGCTAAGTAAGTTTATCTAGTGTCAGTGTTTATCCTAAAATGACAGAAATATTTTAATTATTGGGCCCGCTTTCAGTTTATTCCATATTGCTGTGCTACTGTGAATGTTTGTATTCAATATACAAAACCGAACCACTGAGAGACTTGACAGGAGGCCATTGAAATTTATTTCAACTTCGGTTACGGACGTGGGAAATCGGTTTGGGTGTTTGTATCATGAGCTGAGACTGCTATCGCATTCGTACGGCGTTTAATGGTTGTGTTCGCCTGAAACTTGCGCGTGTGCCCGGTTATCAATGTTTCAACCGAAAATTCGATTTCCTAAAACTCTATTAGATATCAAAGGAGTTGGTGTAACTTGGATTTTTTTATGATAGCTTCGACAGGAGCACGTGCGTTAAGCATTTCGCAAAACTCGTTGGCATAAAAAAAAGGAAATGCTGTTCCGACACTGCTGCTCAAATAGGAGGACAGTTAAAAAATTTACCTCACGAAAGTTTCATTTTCCGGATGTTGCTCTCATTTCATTTCTCGGCTGTTGTTCACATTGAATGTGTTCCTGTGTTCACAGTTCACACTGTGTACCTACTCCCTGTACGCAGGAAAAATACGACTTATCATATCTCTTTTGATTATATGTTTGCTTATTCAGGACTTTCAGTTTAATTATGAGCCAATATTTGTTAAGAATTGATTAAATGGATTCCAAACGCAAGAACAATGAGCAGAAAACGTGAAGAGATTTTAACTGCTCAACTTTGTTTACGATTCCAATATAAATATTTAATTGATTTAAATGACTAATAAATGAATGCTTACAATTAATTTCTTTTAGTATTCGGGCTTAGTGGAGTTGTAACTGAAATAGTTTAGATATGAGCCAAAAAGGCTCGAATTTTAGTATTAACAATGAGGAAATATTTTGAGGTGATCAATTGAATCGATCACTGCTCATAAGGATAGGCCTTCTATGAGATATGTTTAAGATCTGTATTGAAAATAAAAATTTTAAGTTATGCTTTCACATGATAATACGTCTTTTAAAAATATTTTATATGCTTTATATGGGTTCGAATTTGAAAAGGAATATTGTTGGAATTGATTAAGATTGCCTTTACGTTTGACTCCTGTATGGCTGGGAGTTTTCTCGAGATGGCAAAAGGATTCAAATCAAAATCCTACCACGACCTTCGTGGAAATATATTCAAAAAACCCATAAAAATGACCCTTGTATCTCTTCATAATTAACTCAATGTTAAATTCTTCGCAACATCTTAGGAAAAGTGCCATAAATTCACTGTGAAGAAAACATTTGAGTGTACGTGAATTCCCATCCTCATCCCGCGAGTTGGTACCGACTGCTGAAATGAGATCTTTCCCAGATTTTTTCCCACGAATAATTTTATATATGCACCAAAAAATCTATATTTTACGACATTCTACCATGCATTTTAACCAAAAAGGTCTTCAACTAGTGAATCTGAGTCCAAAGTTCACGGAGTAAAATCATTTTTTTAACTAATAGGTTTTTAAGACATATTGAAAGGACAACAGGATTTTTCACAACTCTAAGGCACAATACAATACAATAATAACTTTATTTGCTCTGGGACAAATCTGTCCCTTGGAGTAGAAGAAACTTATACTACCATTGAGTACGTTATTCACAGTATTCAATAAGATACATGGTACATACATAACTGTGAACAACACAAAATTAGCCATAACATTAGTAATACAGGTGTGTGTACAGCGCATTGAAAGTACATAACTTCACAAATAAACTACTTGTGTTGGGTGCATATCAATACAAAATATTTTCGGATATTTTTGCTTTAAATAACTTAACATTATTTATAGATTTTAAACTGTAAAGCAAAGAGTTCCATAATTTACATGAAGAAATAAAGAAGGACTTTTCATACAAATCAGTTCGATATGATGAAATGGACAGAGTTTCCGTCTTCCGTGAAATGCGTTTTTCTGGATTAATGTTAATTATTATTTTTTTATACAAGTAAGATGGTAATTGGGTTGTAATTATTTTATGTGTGAATTTAGCTTTCATTTTGTATCGTATTTGTTCCAGTTTGGGCAATTTTAACAGTTGGTAGTATAGTGTGACATTCTCATAAAAATTGATTTGATCGCTTGTAATATCAGAGTACACTATTGAACAGTACCTAATCGAAGTGCGGAATCTGCAGCACTTGTACAAGTTTTTGCCGTAATTGGACTGGAATTAAATGTCTAAAGTGCTTCATTGGATACAAGGTTTTATGTATTTTGCTAGAGTAAGGTAGGTTTTAAAATCCTCAATAGAATCTACAAAATGCCCATAATCTTGGCACTCTGTTCATTATAAGGCGATCTGGCTTCGAATCCTAGCTCAGGTATTTTTTTAAGTTTTGTTTCGGCATTTGGTATGTTTAAATATTTATTCAGCGAGTGGCCCTGTTAAAAAAAACTGTAGTTGCTGTCCCAGAGTACTTTGAGCAAACTCTAAAACTGGAATGACTTGATCATCAGCACGTGAAATACAAGGGCTCCGGTAACCAATAGGCTCTGTTTCGTCCAGCCTCCACTTACACCCCACAACCACTGAAGGGGAGGCATTATGCCCTACTTCGAACAAGAAATAATTTTGGTGCAGCTTTGCGTCTGGTTTCATAATATATTTACACTTATTTACTGAGAAAAAATGAAAACGTTTCAGGGCTCAGAGAAGAGTATTAATATGCTGGAGACACTTCAAAGGCCTGAAGGAATGACTTAAGTAACATATCCTGTTGCTAAATAAAGAGGAAGTCAAAGGGGAAGGAAAATTTTAGATTGTTGGGATACTTGCTGGAAGACGCCACTAAAGAGTACAGTGCCTGCTTTGATATTTAAAAATCTGTAACGAATGCACTTAAAATTCACAAACGTTGTTGTAATAGGTAACCTTTTCCAATTTGGACGCACCAAATATGAATCAATTTATATGTCTGAGAAGACAAATGCTGAGGTTTTTGTGGGAGTGGATAGAGATTTCTGACTTATATATATATATATACATAAGCAAGCGTGTAAAAATAAAATAAATGTAAAGAACTAGAAGCATTATTTTGTAAATTCGTATGTGAAGATTTACGGGAAAAATAGAAAGTTTACTGTGCCTTTGAGTACGACGCGCACTCTTACCGGTCATTTGACATGTATTAAGTCTTGTTAATTATTATGAATGAAAATAATTTAAAAGTTAAATTTTATTTCATTGAAGCATTAAAATAAGCGATCAACGATGAGAACAGTAACAAATGCGAAACCACCTATTCATTTATCTTAACGTTTTTTTAACAAGTGTTTTTATTGTTTTACTTGACACATCTTTTCAAATTTTGTCACAGTTTCATCACCTCAGTCGTCCTGGTGTTAAACCTTTGTGACGGGTCTCGAAGGAAGAGAAGAGCGCGTAGACTAAAAGGGAACGCATAATGGGGAGTTGGAGAGGGAGGGTCATGTGTCGTGTTTGAGGCACGCACCCATCCGGAAGATGGCGACGAGGACCACCGCCGCGCCGTGGCCGTGGAACGGAGTGGATGGGTGTGGGGAAAGTTGTCTTCCTAGAAGGGGTCAGAGAAAGGCTTACATCAAGAGAATAGCGCTATGAAAGTGGTTACGTGTCGTAGAGACGGAAAAAAACGGCAGCAGGAAAACGTGGCGTTTACGTTGTCTGGGAGACGGAAGACGGGAGGGCGGCTTCAAACCAGGCAACCGAAGGACCTTTTTGAATACAGTTGTTGGACTAAAAGGGTGGAGGTTGTTGGTTGGCCAGGTAGGAAAGTGTGTGCTGCCATGAGCCCGTCTTGCTGGGGACAAAGAGATGAAGGAAGGGAGGAGGAAAATACGACGTTTGTGGTCCAGATATTCACAAAGGAAACGCATCTCCGGCAATAAAGGGAAGGGATGGATGAGCACGTTTTAGCGAAGGTCTGACTCAAGAGATATAGTGGATTAAAGAGGAATACAAGGAGGGTGCAGTACGTTAATTTTACATCTACATGTACGAAAGAACGTACAAGCTATATCTAAAACGTTATTCTCGGGATGATTTCACACTTGGCATGCAATATTCGTCAGAGTTGAAGATTGAAACCACAATTTCCCTAACAGTTCAGTGACGGCCACAGACCAGTGAGGCAAGATATGAATTTCCAGGCCATGAGTGAGGGCTGATATTCACACTAGTACAGGTCAAATAACATGATAGTATGATAGAGATTGATAAAACCTATAAGAAAATTTCTTTCAGAGTGGAAATAAAACATCACGAGGTACATATTTTATTTTTACTAATACCCAGATACACGATCAGGTACTCTTATTTTCTCAACATTTCACCGACAACTCTTTCATCAATCTTTTTTTAACGTTGGAATGGCGTGGCCAACTAAAAAACAAACTGCCGGCATAAGGGTCGGATGAAGACAAAATTTTCATCTGGGGAGAGAGTATTCCGGCGTCCCCGCTTATAAGGCCCCCGCTTATATACAAATCATCTATTCATCAGTCAAACGTTGTAGTAAAAAATGTTTTTTCACAATCACGGCGCCCCTTCCATTGCGGCGCCCCGGACAGTCGCCCGGGCCTTCAACCGGTCCTGGCTGGCACAGTACACAGGTTAACATGCCATCACTTCTAACACTTAATAAGGGATAGCTCTTCATTCTGCAGGGCCAATCTTACGGGATAGTAATGCATGAGGACCAAGGATTTACCTAATATAATTAGGAATTATATATCACAAGTGTGCAGTCTAGTCTACCTAGTCAGTGTTATAAAATTTTGGATGAAACCAAACTCAGTTTTTAATTTCGCTCTCTATATGCGGAAAAATGACACACAATTAATCTCTCCGTTATTCAATATACCACTGTTATCTTGTATACGTAGTTGCTCCAATCGTAAAGAGTTGGGACAAATACGCCGGGGATCCTAAGAAAATAATTTTCTCTGAACTTTCGCAAAAGATTCGACCGATACTTCAGTCTTCGATGCAGGAGATACATCCTCCGTAAATCATCTCACAATTTAATCAAACTGCTGTTTTTAAAAATTAAAGCGGGGTGTTATTGATTAATAATTATTACAATGATGCATGTTCTCCGCGAGTCATTCGTCTTGAACCTGTCAGGTTTCGTCCCAGGAAAATGAACTGTCACGGAAGATATATCAGGTCATCAGCGTCACACCGCGAAAGCCATCGCAGGGAATTGATGTCTTTAGTTTTGCGTAATCAGTATGCGATCGACAGTAGGTTTTCAATGTTTCCCTATAGTGTAGTATATTTCGAGTTAATACACACCAGAATGCGGAGCAGGGATAATGATAATTACCTTAACTTTAACCTTAAAAAATCCATTAGTACTGTGAGCACATGGAAATTGGAACTAATTTTGAAATTAAATGAAGTTAATTGTGTGGCGATGAAATATTTGGAAAAAGAACTACACTACTCATTTGGAAAAAGATCTACATTCATAGCCACACTCACGATATGAAGCATGGTGAATTATAAAGAATTGTAACTGTAAATATCTTAGAAGATAAATGAATATCTTGTGGAGCAAGGAGAAACAAAAAATAACCGGTGAAGGTAAATAAAGAAGGTAAATAAGAAAGGTAAGTAAAGATTCATTCAAAAGGTACTGGGCTAATGCAAAGAGAAAGTAAGGGACGCTTGCTACATGTATCATACTAAATTTCTTTGGAATATCCCAGTACATATTTCGGATACTTAGCAGGTTAGCATTGTACCAAATTTCAACGTTTGCAGTAAACATCTGTGAGATTTTTTGAAGGCCGACACGATCGCGACCACTGGAATGGAAATCACTCTCAGACCGTAGGTTAAACTTGTGAGTCTTTCAAGAGGACCTGAGCTGATATATTTTCTGAGTACATCAAAATCATTAAGCGAACCCTGGCATACAACTCCGAGATCGTAGTAGCTGGCGTATGTATGTCATTTGATTAATTTATTGTCGCCTAACTAGCGGAATTTGAATATTGAACGTTTCTTATTGACATGCTGGGCATTATTAGCAGCATGTCTAGCATACCTGCTTTATTTTCGAATTTTTCTTATATCAGTGCATCTTATTCCTTTTTCTTGATTCATTATCATGTGTCAAATGAAATATAGTTACAATTTTATTTGTACAATGTCGTGTTATGCATTTTCGGTAAAAATTCTTCCCCTGCCATGCACCCTTGAAGTTTGAAGTAACAATTCAGGGTTGAAGTGATGAAGGTAAAATACAGATGTTGAATTTTCCTACATATCATTCAACGTGATAATTATTTAGTTCGTCAAAATAAGTCGTGCAATATACTATTTCATGCGGAATACGGAAAAATCTGTTTTTAGCCTCACCCTTGAGGGGATTTCGGAGGATTCGATGTAGATGTGATTCAAAAAGGATACCGCACGCTGGAAGCATATTTTATTCGCCTATTCCTCCTTTATCCGGTTCGCTGGTCATTTTCTCCGCAAAGGCCGTTTCCAAAGGGCGTAGGCGAAGGCAGCGAAAGGACAAGGGTGTGCTGGCGACTAGTAATGCGGCTTTCCTCCCGTCCGTTCTCTCTCGCGAGTTGAAAACTTTATCTCGCGTGGGGCATTGAGGCTCAAAACAATGGAACAACGAGTTGCTTCGTGAAGTGGGAGAGCTTTGGGGAGGGTGAGTGTGGGAATGCTGATGGAAATTGGGAAAGTTAACTTTGGGCTAGGAGAGTTGAAAATTTAAGAGCGGGATAATTTCGCCTAGCGACGGATTGCGGTGATTTATGGATGGCGTGACGCGGGAGCTAAGTCTTGCAAAGGTCGCTGAAGGAATAGCGAGGGAATGACACTGACGGAATCAGGAGCAAAAGTATTTATTCCATCTTCTAGCTAGTCACGGTTCATGCCGAGGTCGGTCTCGTTGGTGGCGGGATTAAGTCCCACCAGGTTAATCCTCGGATCACGGATTCGAGATCCATCTGGGTAAATTTACAATTCTGTGTGAATTTTTATTTATTTGACAACACCCCCGAAAACAGCCACTCATTGGGCCTTTAAATAATGTGTATTAACAATTCATAACGGACAACCACAACCATCCATGCCCTGGATGGGAAAAACCTACCCAGGCGGGATTCGAACCCGCGACCTTTGGCTTGGCAGGCGAGGACTTAACCCCGCCGCCACCGAGGCCGGCTCATCTAATATATAAAGAGTTCAATGGAGGGGCACTGCATATTTTCAATTTCACTACGAACCGAGTTTCCATGAATACTATTTATGAATAATATTGCCTTATATTAAGGATGTATCGCTGAAACCAAGTTTTAAATGGAAAATGAATATCTGAGTGCAAGGTTCATTTTGAAGAATATTAAAAATATGAACGTAGTCACGAAATCTGCGGAACCTTTATTTACTCGATGGGTATTATGCAGCAATAAATATCGATTTAAGTCGACACAATTGTGAATTTCCCCAAATTTCCGCGTATCTTAAGAAACTTAGTACTTCACAATTTAAATAAATTTGAGTAGTTGTGTTATGCCTTTCATTAAATCATAATATTGTCACCGAGCAAATAAAAATGCAGGAGAGCGTTTTTAAAATTGTACATATTTCAAATGCTTGCGACTGAAGTTGGAGTAGCTTCATTTCAGAATGAGAAATTGTATTTAAAAAATATATTTTATTAATTTATTATCTACTTATTTATGGATTGTTCTTATCTATAAATATTCAATCATTCTTAGGGCCGTAATATATTGTATGCACGCCTTTATTATTTTTTAAAAATTCTATTTGTCTATTGGCCAATTGCTTTGCGTGTTTTTTCTTTGCATATACTCTTGCTGTGTTCGAATTATTCTCAAATTGCAAGTATCGATCTAGTCGAAGAATTATATTGATAACGCTTCGGGGTAAGCAAACGGGAATGATTGAAAGGCAGAGATTAAATGGAATGGAAAAGAAACGGTAGGTAAACCTCCGAGCGAGGAAACTCCCAGTGAATCTACGATTGATGCTCAAACTTTCGCCATTGTCACCTCATGCCCTGGCAAACCTTCCTTGAACCTGTGCCTTGCCTTAATCCAAAGTATCCTGCATTAATCTGGTGGACAACGGAAGCGCAGTTTATTCCCATCCCAGCCTACCGAAGTAACGACCAAATACTGTACGTACTGAAGCAAAGCTTCACTGCAGTTTCACAAACATTGATAATTTCATCCATTCATTATTACTGTATTTGAGTGGTCGTCCAACGCAACTCCTATTTGGCCTTTCATGGCCGACCTCTCCTAACAGGTAATCCACCATAACGATCCTTGTACCGCCTTCCACCCAATGCGGTCGCTACTTAGCATTTTTTATTGCCAATACACGTCCTCAACGAGTGGTTTATGCGCACTCCCGGTATCACACCAGTTTGAGTAAACATTAAATCACTTATGTCGGTATTAAAAGTCGGCAACACATTTAACAAATGTCGGAGTATTAAGAGAAGATTTTTGCGTCGAGAAATAAAATCATTGAAGATGTTTATGTAAAATTTTCGAACTTTATCCATTGAAACAATTATTATATCAAAGTTGAGTGAACTAATTTAGCAAATTTTCACCCTGGTTCATTTGAAATGGACAATAATTTTTGCACATTGTTTTATCATGACCAATTAGGAATAAGCAATGGGGTTGTTCAGCATACAAGAAATCGTGGTTTTAATTTATTGTGGTAAGGTTTTGATGATTACCCAAAATGTAGACATGATTATTCTGAATCCATTATTGTTTCAAAATAAATTACTTGGAAATTGACTAAGTGCATTCATTCAGTATTGCAATAAGTGATATGCGGAAAGTAAACTTGTTCCTTACCCTTTCTTACTTGCTTTCTTCTATACCCTGATCTTAGCGGGTTGCAGAAATATTCTGATCCCAAATCTGTACCCTGCAAAGAGGTCATGATTGGTAACTTAGGCTAGCTATGTTTCTTAAACGCTGTACACTTTGTCTCCATTTATAATTTAGAGACAGCAACACCCTAGATGACCAATCACTTATGCCACGCAAAGTTAAGGTATCACAGAATTTAGTGGCAACCGTTTGCGGAGAGTTTTAGACTTGGGATAGTGACACAAGTATGAATGCGTACAAAGAGAGACCGAAGGTCTCCCGTGGGGCCATCTGGAAGGTCTGTTGTGTTGGTTCTTTCATCCCACTTCGCATCCAAATTTTTCCCTTCTTCCACATCCCACACTATATGCGGATGAATACTACTAAGTAGTGCCAATAATACTGCCAACCTATAATTATAGTTCCTATTATTATTGCTCTCCCAAATTTTATCAGAAAATGGAACTAAAAACGTTCGAAAAAAATTACTTCAAAAATCTTCTTAATAGTGCAATGCTATATTTGAAAATATTTTTTTAAATCCGATTTGAAATAATCCTTCCGTAGGAAAGCTCTAAAAAAATCTAACATCCAATCCAGTCATAGTGGGTAAAGCGGAAAACATAGAAACTATTTTAACTGATTTTGGGTTTTAAAGAAAAAAATATAGCTACGTATTTTCTCATTTAATGGTATTTTCTCTGCATATGAACTCACTGCAGGTTTCATTCAGTCTATTTACATCGGCCGTAATTTGGATGGGTACATTTTGGTGACCTAATTCTCGGCCGTTTTTGTGGGTAATTTTCTGGCTGTTTTGAAGTATCAACAACGAAGGGAGAATTCGGTGTCTAGATATTAATAGTCGGCTGATCAACCATACATGCTTCATTTAAAGCGAAATTCTCTCCATGGTAAAACGAAACTTGGAAATGTTAAATTGAAATTAAATACAGCGGAAATGCCTATTCATGAGGATTAACTCCTTAAATTATCAGGTTAAATTTACTATATTAAACGTACGAAATTGGCCTGACGAACGAGTCCTGAAGTGCATATCTTTTCTTTCCCATTCATAAAATGGTGTGATTGTTATCTCAGCATTCCAAATGAGATATATACCGTGTAATTTTTTCAAAGTTTGATTTGACTATCTATGTGGTTTTATGATGAGTTTAAATTGCTATATTATAATGTGAACTTTTTACAGAACACACAAAAACAATTTTATGAAATGTTTTATTAGTTATATGCTGAATTTTTCATAATCAAGAGTATGGCCTTGATTTATTGATGATGAATTTATTTTTATAAAAAGCATAGCTATGCCAGCCAAAGTTTATTACTTTTTGTGTTACACCGAGCGTGTTGGAGTATAATTAATTTATACACCCATCAAAGAAATGAATCTCATGGTAAATAATATATTGGTTTGAGTTTTTCCTTTCTGAAACAATTAAGATGAAGGTTTAATTCCAACTAAAGTACTTGAGAAATTCAAATTTTTCTTCAGAGTTAACATTTTCCTAAATGCCATTGCAATTCTGACAACAGTTATTCGGGAATATGGGAAATTAGGTTTTTCCTGTTTAAAGATTTTATTGAGAGCAGACCTGAATTTTAAGAGACCATCTTGAAATTGAATCGAATATAAAATATTGTCTATGGAACTCGATCTTGGATCATTAATGGGTTTCATTTTATTCAAGATATGAATTTTATTTGAGGGAAACATTCATAACCGAGATCCAATTCGAACGTAATTTTGGTCTGCGCCGACAAAAAATAAAATATACTATGAAAAGATAATTTATAGGTTTGCTAATTTGTTGAAATTTCACAGCAGAATAATAGGTTATATTGATCAGCTGAAAGGAATCTGCCACATAATGCTTTTTTTCCTCCAAAATGATATGAATATAATTTTCCTTTTCACGGGTTGCAAAAAAAACAATTCATTTGGAAAAAGCTAGAGATGAAACGAACGGGTAGTCCTTCTCTTTTATTTGAATGTCTTTTCATTACATAACTTTGCTTGTTCATTCCCTGTAACGGCGGATCTCTAAAAACGAGTTCCAAATGGCTCGGCTACGCTCCAAAAGTTGGATTTACCAGCAAAAATCGGACTGTGACTTTTATGTTTCCCGAGAGGGGTGGAGAATTGAAGTTGGGAAAAGAAGGAGAGGGGAAAGGAAGGGATGGTTTGGCTAGGAGCAGGAGGGGTGGGAAAAGGAGAATGCGATGGAGGGGTGAGAGAGGACAACGGCCTAAAAATCCACCCTCGTAAAACATGTCGTTTGGCAAGTGGATCCAGAACTGGCTAATAAATATCATCCCGCCTAATAACACAAGCCAGTAAGGAAAAAAACAAAAAGGTTGAACGTAAAGAGAGAACGACCCGTAAATACATCGCGCATACCTTTTACCACGTCTTCCCATGACGTCTCCCTTTCGCCGCGGTGTTAACGGTGATGCCGAAAGCCCAAAAGTCTGTCACATTTACTACTAAGCCACCCCCTACCCCCACATTAGCTGGTGATAAAGAAACAATGCCAACTGTTGAAAACGCCACTTTTGTCAAATAAAACACCCTCTCTCTTGCTAAATCATTATTCTAATTCCAACATTACATTAGGAACGCAGGTAAATTAATCAATTTTATCTCTTCACACTCCTCGTGTTTGTCTTACGTGTGTTTTTTTTTTAAGGGGGATAGTGAAGTTGGCGCGGAATGTTACATTCTTCACGGTTGAGTTTTATTTTCTCCATGAAGCCTTTTTACGCGGCAGCTCGCTTGTCTGGTATCAATCACCACCTCCCCCTTCCCATAAGACCTTGAGGTGCGCGCGCAAAGAGAATACCGCGTGAATGCGGAACGAGTCGAAAAAATGCACTCTTTCCGTCTCGCATGCACTCTTGCGAGCTGCCGGGAACGACGCTGCGGTGCCATTTGGACCCATATTTCTGCGTCGCTCTTCACCCGCGTTTTTACCTTTCATCCCCTTGCCTCCACTCTTCGCATAAAACCTTCCCAGACAAAACTGTCTTCCTCCCTCTCGACTTCCGCGTACGAGCGGTATTCAACTCTCCTCATCCTCCCTCTCTCTCTTTCCTGGGAATAGTTACCTCCTGTCTCTGTCCAGATCTTGCTTGCACATCTCCCCACCCTACTTTGCTTGTTTTCCACTTCCTTCCATCCTCCCAGGATGTGCCTAGTGCCTAAAACAATGTGAGTTAGGGTGTGGACCTTTGGTGCCTTCTTCCACATCACCACCACTACGAAGTATGGCACTACATCAGCTAGCTAACCAGCCAGCTCAACTGCGTTGCCCATTTCCCTCTCTCTCCTACGAATCCAACTTCAGCATCCTCCCACTCCTCGTCTCTGTCTTCTCCTCACACACGCCCCACCCCCACATCCCTCACTTGCATATCACGCACCCTTTTCCCAGTTGAACCACGGGTGGCGCCAACAAAGGGATGCAGATTACCACAATTTGGCCCGGGGAGACAAGACCCGTGGGACCCCTAGGGAAGAGGCTCAGATGAATTGCTAGGAGTCGGGGCTTCCAGGATCGCTGTAACGGCACTACCAGCGTTTGTAAAGTGAGCCTGGGAGGAACGGAAGGAAGTGGGGAAGGTGCTTGGAGCTGTTTCAGTGAGGGGTGAATGAAGTTGGGGGTTGAGATAAGTTTAATGGCTTGTACGGTATGCGCAATGCCTGGAGCAGGAGTGGTCCAGTACCACTTAGCGCTTGCTTCTGTGGGTGCTCATCGCACAATTATATCCACTTTTATTTCAGCCTTATTCCGGCTTATAGACCTCTATTCTGTGTAAACATTTGACCGTTAAGAGACAACTGTACTTCGATTTCTTGGGAATCGAGTTGTTGTACTAACTAGAGTGCTGGTTTCACATCGAGGGCACAGGTTCAAATTCCAGAAGTGGCCTAGATTTGTTCTTAGGACTCCTGATGCTTTTTGAGCGCTGTATGGAGAGAACTTAATTCGTTGAATGAGACTGTTCATGCAAAACGTCGAGATATCCAAGCTTGACAAGTAATTAATGAACTTTATAATAAATATGATGCATTTAAGCGTTCCGTGACTGGTTTGGAACCTTTTCAAATTAATTATATTATAAGATACTTTTATCGGACTTAGATTATATAATGTCACTGTTTTTGCCACCTAAAAATGGAAGCACCATTTAGAATGCTAATAAATTGAACACCATGACATAAAAATGCATTATTTTGTAATTAAATTTAGACGAACCATTTATAAATGCTGATATAAAAGTAAAATACTGTAACAACAAAATAAATTCCTGATTTTGCTAAATTTTTAAGACATAATTTAGTTACATACTTTATTGGTGAATGAGACATTTTAAATTCCTTTAGGCACCATATTAGAGCCTTCATAGGATATTCAATGGGAAACATTGCTGCTTTGTTTATCTCTTTCGTTCTGATGTCCCACGAGAGAGTTAACATACTAGATTCATTGCCACTTCCTGGGTATTCGTCACATAAACCTATCGATGCTGTGGAAACACAAAGAAAAATTCACTTCCTCCTTCGCCTTACTTACTTCGCTGGATACATAGGTTCTCACGGAGCATAAAAATTACGATTATGCAAAAATAACTTTAGGATAAATCAGCAAATAAACTATAGCTACATTCGTCTATTAATCATACAGGCTATCGCCCGTTTCATACGGAATTTTACAATTTCTTATCATCCAATAATTAACGAGAGTAGAAGATTTTCGAACAATAAACAATATCTATTATTAATTTTCTTATTATTACATCTATCCCGTGTATTCCATTGTCGGAAATGAGAATCCAAGGCTATAATTTGTTCAATTTTCATAAACTGATGTTCGAGTGAAAAATCCGAGTCAGCAAGTTGATTATTTTCTCAAACTGCTCCCGTCTTACCTATGTTTTTTTCACCTCAAAACCCATTGTGACGGGAAAGTTTTTTGATGTGAAGGAAATGGTATTGATTCGGAAGACTTTTTCCGAGGGTAAAGGCTGACAGTCAAAAAAGTTTTAGCAAAGTGCGGCCGTATTCTAGACCAAACCCGGCATTGAGCCTATAACAAAGGGAGCCAGCCCTGAACCTAAAGTAACGTGTGTCATGCCGCACGCGTGACCTTTTCATTATCTTCATGTCGTTCATAAAGCTTCGTGATTTTTCAACTTCACTAAACTATATGGGCCATGGCGGAATAGGCAACGGGATTGGTGCTGTGTTAGGAAAGCACAACATTAACTAAATACTGTTTTCTGTAGATGATTACTTCCAAAAATTTCAAAGCCGTTTTTAAATTAAATTATTTTCGGGAAGTAGACACCTAGAATGATAAATAAATATGTGACGGCTCATTAGTTTTTCGAAGTATTCAGTTAATTTAAATCATGTTTAAGGCGCTTAATTCATTCTTAAGCGTTTTGAGTAGCAAAGTAGAATAGTAGTAAGGCTATTGATGCATGTTTATGATTTTATATTAATTTGCGAACTTTTTAAAACTCAAAAAATCGTCATCATTCATTGCCTTAATTCATGGGTGTAATGCATAATTTAATTTGATTCTTATTATGGTTTACTGAACAGTAGTGTTTTAATTGCACCCCCAACAAACCAGTTGAAAATACACAGGATCTTCAGAAGCCTTTATCCAAGAGTGTTACACCTCGTCCTTCATGACCCAGCAGCAAGCCCTTTCCTAATCCTCACGCAATATATTCTGCACAGTTATATTACTGATATACTGCTTATCATGGCAATAATTTATAGTTCCTTCCATCGCTCATTTCAGCTTTTCTCATATCATACTATGTTTTCTGCTCTGCCTGACTCGTAGCTAGCTTCGCTAATATCCAGAACGCTCTCATCATCTTTATCCATATTCACATCCCAGAATTCATTCGCACATATATTCCCTCGAAGTTAAGACAAGAAGTAACAAATCTCTCTTAAGTAATGGTTTCACTATCAGTCGTTTATTACATATTTGATGTTATTTTGTCATTTCTCCACTGATGGAAACTTTCTTTCAGAAAAAATACATAGCTAGCGTTCTGACCCCTGAGGAAATTAAATAAAAACTTACTCTCTTTTAGTTCTTGAAATACTCAAAATGTAATAGAAGTTATAATGTATTTATAAAACAAACCTTGTTATCGATATTCCTGAAGAATACCGATTATTACTTCGCCCTAATGAAGGAAAATCACTCATAAATCTACTTGATCAAGCATTAAACCTGATCGGTGACATTTCTCTGGTTACTGTTTAGTTTCATTATTGATCAATATTGTTATTTGGTTGTTTATCAATCTACAATTATATTTTTCTAAAGAATCAGCCACTGATTGAATTCAACAGAAATAATACCTTTTACTCGTTCTACCCAGGATACTTTATCCCATCAGAGAGCCAATCTCATTTCCATTATTTTAGAAAATATCGTTGTTAGAGGCATAGTTTGTTTAAACTGATTCAGTGAGATTATAGTTAAATTAGTTCATCACAGTTTAATCTGTTTTCGATGATTTGATTTTGGTCCTAAGGTTTTCTCAAAATATTTTAATTATTTAAGTGCACAATCCAGATTTGATTTACATGTAAATTCCAGATTGAATGACGATTTGATATGGCGTGCAAGTAAACAATGTTTTCCTCCCCCTATTTAACTTTTGTGCATATATTTAAAGAGTGGTGAGAAACTGAGTCAACTGTGTTGGCTGTATAAAACTCACTGCGATATTTAACCTTTAGCCATGAATTGGTGTAATTCTCTGCGATTAAAAAATATAACAGTTGCTCATCCTCGGCATCTTAAGACTTTTTATGCGAAATGCATTTTCTGACGTGTACATAAACAGAAATAACAATTCATCGGCAAAATCAACAACAGTTTATTTTATTATAAATTGTTAACAATGGGGGATTTATCCATTAATGCATCGTTGTCATAAGTTAGCACTATTTTTAATGAAATTGCTTGTATTCCATTTTTAACTCACTGTTTACATAAAATGTAAATAATACCGCTGTAAATTATCGATAACAAGAGCATAATATTTATGGCAGCTTGTAATATCTGATGATGAATGACCCTGTAAAAATATTCTAATGTTTCCTGTTAATTAGAAAATCCATAGCCCTAATCAAATATGAGTTTTTTATAATATTTTTTTTCCAGACTACCAAACCATTTTTATGCATATGCTTTATTTTTCACACTAAAAAGGCTTTTTATAGCACACTCATAACTACTAAACATATATCGTCTACTTAAAACAAATACACAGTTTAGTCAATGTTTAACCTCTCAATTCTCCCGTTAAACCTGAGAATTAGAGAATGGGTATTGTTTTACAGAAACGAGTTTTTAATCTATACATTTTATAAAAATGAGTGTTTTTGTGCGTAAAGCGTTTTTGCATACCCAGTTTTTATAATCGAAGATTGTAATGGAAACAGTTTTGATGGCATAAAATTATTCATAATAGTACAAATGGAAATATATATGAATACTTTTCGCTGAAAGTTTTACCTTGATCAAATCGAATGAGACGAAAAAAAACAGTTGAATACTCGGGATCAGTTTCCTTTGATTCTGAGTCAATATTTATCTTTTAGAAAGCTATTCAGAGGAATTCACTAACGAATTTCAAGTCTCCATCTATATGTCAGAATTAGAGAAGGAGAAAAACAAATCCCTATTCCTTGTTCATGCTTTTTCGGATTATATATATTATTTATTCGACTCAATTTTCACGATAAAGGCATCCGTACGTCTGATTATTAAGTAAAGTTCATCGTATGACACGGTCGAAGGAGGGTAAAATCCAAATGATAAGGACCGATGTTTAGAATACTTTTCCCCCGAAGGATAGGAAAACAATTCCTCTTCTCTGCGAATTTATGTAGCTCAAATATTAATTAATACTCGTAGTTTCTAAAACGTTGTTAGCATACTGTGTAGAACAATAGGGTAGAACTTCACCTTTAGCAAGTACTTGCAGGTTCTTACTAATGCGTTAGCAATCGTAGTTTCATTAACTTTTGTAGGATATAGTGAAGTGCATGTTGGCGAACACTCAACCCCTACCTCATACCCTTTAGATAGCTTGCTGAGTAATAATGTAAATGCAGACCCTGAGACAAAATGAACGCGTAAAAACAGGAGGGAAAGTCACGTGGGAAAGGGGCGAGGAACATGAAATACATATACTAACGGGAAAAGGAGATAGTAGGAAACAGAGATGTGCTGAAGGATGCTCCCAGGGGCCATTCAATTATATTACTTAAGACGTTTTGGGGAGGGAAGGGGGTTGGTATTTTCTTACGTTATCTTACGAAGGGGGGTGAGGGGGTCATGACAGTCCTACGAAAGATAAAAGTCACTTCTGCACTTTAGTCACTTGTAAAATTATTTTTGGAGGAAAGATCTTACTTTTTATGATCACCGCCGCAGCGGTACGCCTGAATGTATGCTAAGCTACAGAAAAACGTACAAACAATTTGTTGCGTTCATTAGTTTGGAGATGTAACATTTTCGAAGATTACATGTTTTGCGAGTTGTGCGTACAGCTAATTGCGAAATATCAGAAATCGTTATCAATATTCGTGATTTTAATTTTATACGAATTTTGACATTAAATTCTCGAAAGTTTACTACCTATGTCCATGGTTTCAAAAATGTTTGATAACTCACGTATGAGGGTTCGTGAAATCTGACGTTGTCTTATTTGGAGGGTTTCAAAGTGGTAGAAATCGCCTCAAGTCATACTCTAATAACCCCTTAAACAACTTCTGGATTGAATGCCTTATGATGACGAAGCTTTGAAATACCCTGGAAATAATTTTCTTTAAAAATAACCCTCGAGCTCTCTTCCTCAATGGGTTTTACCATTCCAGGTATTTGTACCCTTGTGCTTATTTTCCCTCGTATCCTTGGTTTTGTTCTGTCTGACACTCGCCTCTATACACCCACCATTCGTGCCAATTACCGCTTCCTGTACTAACCATAACATCAATCGATCCTTCTTTCCCATTCCCACCTTTTCCACTTATTTTTATCTCCCTGAACACGATATGCCGAATCCTTCCATTAATACTCCCACGGGAGCGAGTACCAAGGTTGTTCAAATGCTCCACGGTAACCTTAGAAGAGCCTCTGCACCCTTTCTACCTCGAGTTTCTCACTCCCCTCCACCCTCTTAGTCTTCCCTCAGAAAGTCAAACGCGTGGAAGCGCATCGGACCCTCGTCGTAGCTTCCTTCTCCCCATTGTGACCTTGTGAGATTATCCATTGGAGTCAAAACTCGGGTCAGAACTCTCCCTTTCCATTGCGTACGCACCTTATCTCTCATGTCCACCACTCGCTTCCCCAGTCCCCCGGGACCCCGTGGCCCATCCGTGGTGCGGGGTGCCCTTGGCACACTCCTTGTGTTTCCCTCAATCTCTCTCTTCAACACTGCTGTCCACCTTCTCCGTCCCTTATTACTTCCGAACGCCTGCACTTTCCCTTCGTTCCTTACGACTCCATTTCTCGAAATCATAGTTTATGTCATTTTAATCTCGGCTATGTGAGATTTTTCCATCTGCCTCGATGAATTTCAAAAGGGTAATGCGTAGGTTACTGTCAGAAGAAAAATAGTATCCTGGAATGGGTATTGAACCGCAAACCTTCGGATTTTTAGTGCCAATAATGGGGTCAAATATTTTGCCTTGACATATGCCCATGCGGCGGCTCGAGGAATACAACTAGATGGAGACTAAGCCATACTTTTGTCGAAATGATTGCGTGTGATGAGATCTTTAAAGCTTTTTCTCTTATTTTCTGTGTCTCTTGTCTTCTGAAAATAGTAAAAGTGAGTTTAACATTCAAGTGAAAAAGTCACGAATGCTCTCATTTGAAGCCCTTATATCTCGTTTTAGGTTATAATGATTTTTTTCATCACTAACGGAATCATACCATGTTTTACTTAGCCTGCTATGAAGTATTTTTCATTAACGATATATTAAAGGCTCGCATTCATGGGTAATAGTCAACAGAAACGCAGCAGCATCATTATTTAATCCCATTTGGAATGCTCTCCTGAAATGGTCACTTCCATTCATAATCATATGATCGCATAATTAGTCGCTCCACGATTCTCCTCCTCCTGTCAAATAAGCGATCATACTTTTCCCTGTATCAATATATTTAATTTTGTAACAATATATTTATAAATAATTCAGGTAATTTTATTAGTCTCCAAAGTATTTTTCTGCTCCCATTTCAGCCATAATACATACTTTCTATGAAGTATCGCAATAAAGTATTCACTATCATTGTACATTCCTTTTTGTTCAATGAATTACGTTTGCTTGATGAAAAGAGCAGTCTAAATTTCTTTGTCAGTCCATCTTTATAATATTTAATCTTTTAACTTCATATCATGATGCATCGCCCATTTTTTTACCAGTGACAATCGTTCTCAAAATACGCCATACATTTTAACATGAATATTTCTTAGATATAGAAGTCATCACTACACTTTTTAATCATTATAACAATATTGACTTGTGCCCTAGCCCTCCCTACCACACCTTGGTGACGGTCAGGAGTGTTTCTAGTGAGACGGTTTAGGATAGAGGCGGAGTAATATTTAGTTCTTAGGACGCAGAAGCTGTTAGGTGATGAAGAATACCGTTCCTTAGGGCGACAGCTAGAGGCTTTATTGCGGTACGCTTTATTCACATGCACGGTTAACATTCTGCATTCTCAAATAATCACTGTTTCATGCATAATTATAAACCTCTCTCTGCACAAAAGATGCTTCAACGAGATTATATGATTTAACGGGATGCTACCTTTCCTTCGTTTTTCTAAGAATATTTAAGTTTTTTTTCTCACGTATTGCCAGTATTCTTGTCATGAGCGTAAAAAACTGTCAAAGTTAGGTTTGCTGCAGCTCTATACTCAACTCTTTCATCTGCTAGCCACTTCATTCCTTAAAATGTCTTCATCATAGCGTCCCTCAATGGTTGCTTCATGTTACCACTTCATCCTTAGTATTCCTTACCCTTGGAACTCGTTTTCAATATTGAATGATACCTAAATCAGAATTCGTTGAATGAATGATCATAGAAGCTTTGCACTCTTTAGTGAATATTCTCGAGTGCTCCGTTCATTCATTTATGGATATCTTCTGAAAGTTCTGAAAGCAGCCAACAATCATGGTGTGAGGTTAAATGAAATTCTAGTAGTGACTTTTTCTAGTAATCAATAAGCGAGGCCTTTCATTTAGGCTTCCTTTGCAATGACGTTCTGCTTCATCTAGCCAGGTATTTCAATATTTCTTTCCTTGACGCCACGTCCTTTTATTTGCATTAAATTGAGCACGGATCTTTATTTATTTCCACATAAAATCCCTCTATCCGCATACCCCGGCCCTACCTCTTTACCAGCTACTATCATCCGAAAACGCTATTCCATTTGGAGCCTGAATAAATAAAGGAGAGATGAGAGGTAGTGGGGAAGAAGGACATGAGGTTTGTCCTCAGGGTTCCTTCCCTCTCCTCTTTTCTCGCTCACACTCCATTTTTCTCCGCGACTTCTATCTCGCTCGCCTCGCTCGCCTCTTTGAACCTTTTGTTGTCAAGCATCGTGGCGTATAGGAGGTGTCTTCAGTAAAATAAGAGGACACACACACTCACGCCCTCAACGGTGCTAAGGAACACTACTACCGTCGTTGTCGAACGCTAAAAGAATTCTCGAGGAAAAAGGGTGGGGTACAATGTAAGCAATAGAAAGACTTTTCAGCTGCTGTTTATTTTACACTTTCGAGGCTTCTGTATGCTTTACGTCTTTCTGGTGAGAGAACGAAAATGGATAGAGTGAGCGATGGCGGAAATGGTCACTGCTTTCATCGGTAAAACATTATTTCTGCCGAATTACAACCTTAGATGGTCTTTTTTCACTTTGACAATAGTAAGCTATTTCAAGTCCTAGCCCTTCGGCCAATTTTCGCATCAAGAGCCGTATGATTTCATGGCATTTCTCAAAACATAGCCACGGCTTAGGAAACAAATCTCATTTTGGATAGGAAATTTGATACTTAGCGGGTCAAAAAGCGGTTGATTCTAGCAAATATAGCTTCGGATTATGCACACATATTTTACGCGTGTGGAACTTGAAATATCTCACATGCTATCAATAGCACCAAAAAATTTGCAGATCACGGGTAATAAATCTGGGACAATCGTACCCTTTCGACAATAAATAAATCAATTTTTTAATGCTATTATGGTGATCGTTGGGTTATTGAATATGACACAAGAGTTTAATTCAATTTAATCCGATTCAGTAAATATCAATTTCAAGAAGAATTGAAATTGATTTTAAATACTCTAATCTGGCGCCGAAAACTTTTCTTTTTTCACTGGTTTAAGTATCCTGATTTTGACACCCGGTGCACAGTGTAATTAAGACCTGGCCAAATCCATCCAAATAAATGCTGAATGCGGAAAGCTCAGTCCACTGATTCCGTGAAACTACGAAATGTTTCATTCGATTGTATTGGATTCTTATTGTCAGCTTGAGTGCTCATTAACGTAGTTCGTTTGAAATGCAAATGTTAATTAAGTTTGGCTGGATCACATTTCATTGAAGTAATCTTACAGTGACGTCATCAGTGACGGAAAATCAATCACGGTGGATGAAATCGGTCTAATTTGAAGCGGCAAGTTCCCTATTCATTTCACGGTGGACGTATTGAAAGTTCACTGATTTTGGAGGACAGTCCTGGGCGAGTTTTGTTTCGAGAACGGGAACGAAAAACGAATTTTCAAGACGGAGTTCTGAAGTAAGTAGTAACAATGTGTGTTACCAATTGGTGAAGAACTGGGAGAAATAGATATGTGACATCCCAACACTCCATTTCCCAAGCCATTACAAATTATTGTTTTCATTAGAATCTCGTGACATCTTTCAATATGCTATTTGATTAATGTTTCATAGCACATTATTGTCGAATTTCATCTAATTTTCCGGATGATTATCCTCTATGCATAGAAAAAGCTTAATTATTTGCTAATAACATAAGTAACATAATAAAGATCTTTATTCTTCCAGAATAATTTTTTTGCGTTGATCTTTTAAAATCAATGGAATTATTATGTTTAGAAAATACATTAATCTATATGCTGCATCACATATATCGGACCATGAATGCAAGGAAAAACATATTTATTTTTTATCACCAATTCAATTGTTGTGAGACAGTTTTCGGCAGAATTGCATTAATTAATATTATAAATACAACATGATAATGACTTGCAAGCACGTACAAGTACCTACTACCCTGCGAGCCGCAGCAAGGGTATGTGCCAGGAGGTATTATGTCAACGACCAAAGTAAGGAATGGACTAGGGATGGACATTGTAGTAGGGAAAGAGCAAAAAGTGCAATTGGTTTTGATGGGTTTGCATTGCGCTCTATTATTTCCGTAATCATCAATGGGGCGCGGGAAGAGAGAGAATTCTTAAAATTTCGTTCAACCTTGAATTATTCTTCTGTTTTCGATTTTTTCCCGTTAAATTAAGTCTTAGGACAAAATAATATCCGCAATTTCAGCTGAAAAATCCTTAAATACCAAATTCCTAATAATAGTATCTACATAAAAATATGCAAAATACCTTGCAAGCCACCTCAAGGGTGTGTTGCAAAGGGTGAGTAGTCACCAACATGCATTACACTGCACAATTTTTAAGATATTGTAACTACGATTATTGATGCATTTGCTTAAATCGTGAGGAAAAGCGTCACAAGAATGCACTATACTATAGGTACGCTAGCAATGTTAGAAGGACCGTTATTATTTTGAAACTACATAAATGGACAGAGATGGGTAAAAGAATTATACTGAAAGGATGCACGACGTTCTGTGAGTATTGGTTAGCAGATAAGCATATAAGTATTACGGAGTAAATTAACTAACTAGCTACACTAATTATTTACAAACCTAGTTATAAGCCTCATTGGCAGCTGTTATGGACTCTCATCGCTCGCGGGATAAATGACATTTTTAATCGGTCCGTACTTTACGCGGTACTTAAGCGTGTGAACATCAAATCTCAAGTAAATTCCAACCAAGATATAAAATTGTTTTTTTACACTTACTGTTTGCTCTTGGCAGATCTTGGCTTAATCACATTCAAGTCGTTTTAAGAAGAATAAAAAGAGTTACAGCAACGTTGAATTGGGAGAAACATCAATTTATAAGAAAGATACTGATTGTTGAACAGACGATAGCTGATACAATTTCCAACCAATTTTGAACACATGCTACTTGATTACCCAATTTTTTTGCTTTACTATTTTTGTGGTGCATTATTGCATCAATTTTAACAATGATATTATGACTTGGATAATTTTTAAAGTAAATTGCAAAGCTTTAATCTATAAAATGTAGACTTTGTGGTATGATTAATGTTTGCGAATGTTGATCCAGCCAAATTCTATTCTATGACCTATTATTTTACCATCCTATGACCCTAATGGACTATGACACCTACGTATAAGCGACACGCTGCTTTGATTAATGGCTTTGGTTTAGTCTGTATGAGTAACATGGAGCTCTTTCCCGGATTTGAAAGAAACCACAGCTTGAATTCAAGTGGACATATATTTTTTTTTGCGTTTCGCGGTTTAGTATCATATATTTAGATTATTAAAAGTTCAAAGATATTATTAACTTGCAAAGTAAAAGGAGTTTTATCCATAATTATATATTTTCTCATACACCATAGCCAATGGGAAACCTATAACGCTGCAGTCAAAGATGAAACATATATTCTGCCATATATATCACCATGGACTGCGGTAGTCCGTATTTTGATATAAAAAATACTATTTGAATGAAATTATCGCATATATGAAGTATAAGCTTGAATTCCGGAGTGAAATCCGTCAAAGTATAATAATTATATTTTTTGCATTAAAATGGCAGTAATGTTTATTTTGTCAATTTTAGGCTATATTTATCATGAATAAGGTAAAAAAGTAATGACTTCTGATGATAGTTCTGAATTAAATGTTTTTTAAATCGTGTACAAGCATAATCATTATATCATTCTTCATAGGTTTAATGCCAATTCATAATTTGGTAAGTTATCTGAAACTCAAAAGTGTACAAGAGCTGTAGATACGTTGAGAGAATTCGTACTATGCAACGGATTGGATTTTTTCGGCGAATGAAAAATTGCTCGAGTCAAGCCGTTGGAAATAAATTGGAAAAATTAATCCACTATCACGCTCAAAAACCTACCATCAATCAGAAACACTCGATGTATTCCGCAATCGATATGAATTTCGTAGTTCCCCTTCCATTACAAAGAGCTTAAAAAGTACTTCTTCCTCCAATAGATGATGTGCGGAGCGAGTTCACGTAGTGCAATGGACAGAGTCATATTTTCCTCTCTTTTTTATGATGGGAACCGTTTCATACGGCCTTAATAATCTCTCGGTCGGGAAAAAACAGCTTGAAAATGCGGATATTGACTTCATCCACGACCCTCAAATCCATAATTTTTACCCATCTACCGCCGCGCCGCACCATCCTTGACCCTTCATTGACTCTCTTCCCCCTACACCCAACCCCCCGTCGCTAGGGCCACCCCTCATTCGCTCCCCCTTCCATAAGCCCGCCCTTCCGTCCCCTCCCACCGCCCTTTCTCAAACGCCAGAATAAGTTCTTCTTCCGCTGTCCAGTTCCGAGCACTTGGGAAACCGATAGCGTCATTGAGTCCTGGCTATCTTATGGACCGGCCATTCCCTTAAGCCCCCAGCGACTAAGGTGCCCATACGGACTCTTCCCTTACCTCCTCCCCCTTCTCCGACCCTCTTCCTCTCTTAGCCACCACATATCTTGTTCGCTCTCATCCTTCTTCCTCGATGCTTTTCATCTTCCTGCTGTTTTTTAACATCTTCCTTCATCCGGTCTCTCCCTGCTGGACCTATCTATCCCTCCGTTTCATGTCTCATTCTATCTCCTTCTTCCTTTCCGACCACCGCCCCCGAAGTGACCTGACCGTGTCCCAGGCTTCGCGAGACCCGGTAAAACAATATCCTCTCCTTCGAATCCATTGGCCCTGATATTACGGAAGGTTCTTTTCCACGACCTCTCGGCTTTATTTTCCAAACTCTCACCCTCCGTGCACCTCAGCGCAATTTGTATCACTCTTTCCTCCGGCACATCCCATTTTTCCATCATCTTCCCTGATGCCGTTTTTTCTTTTCTTCCTTTTCTTTTTTTTCGTTTCGCTTCGTGAAGAGCTTTGAACGGAATCACTAGAGAAACGAGGCACTCCTTTTAGAAGCACCTCAGCCTATCGTTCCATTGATGCGTTACTCGGGAAAGGAATGTGGAATCACCAGACACTTTTTGGCGCGCGTCAGCGCGATGGTGCTCAGTTGATTTTTGAAAAATGATTTAAGAACGCTCATATGATGCTCATTCTCGACTCGGCTGTTGATGACTTTTCGTGGGTGTAAGGTTACCTATCTGATAAGTGTCATCATTACTAAAACCACCTTTCGGTGCACATACTGTTTATTGTATATGAAACCTGTTCCTTGCCTTGGCCCAGTCGCTTAATCTGGCTCATAAATTTCATATATTCATTATTTCGTGATGGCTTATACCAAGTTTAATACAGTTTACCGCAGGCAGAGTCATCACCAGCGATAGACTTTGGAAACTTCAAGCCATAACAGCTGGTAATACTTTTTCTCGATTTTATTTGGCAAAGTGCGAATGAGAGCAAAGTATTCCTAATGTAAAAACTGTATATGGAATTAAATAAGGAATCGGCTTGTTGAATTTTATGGCATGAAACCAAAGTTCTGAAGCAGTATATTTTCCTTTCGTTCATTTTTATATACGCGTATGTATATTATGTTTAATATTTCGTGATTTAGAAATCTATTCTATTGGTGTCATTTTGATCCAGGCAGACGTTTTAGTAACAGTATTCGATAATTTAAAACCCTAATATTTCATGCCTGTTAATATACTCCATTTTACAATTTCCATACCATTGTTCACTCTAGACGTAGTTTAATGGCGTGCTAAAACGTTTAGATAAACTGGAAATTCAAGCATTCAACTTATTGAAGAGCTGTGTTAACCACAACGCTGCTCAGGATATTGGCCATTTTCCAGAAATGATGAAACTTGATATCATGCCATTGCGTCCCACATTGATGCTCAAACTGCGGCTATCTACACGAGATATAGTTATTTTTTGGCATATCCCTAATTATTTTAATTAATATGTAGAGTGTTCAACGCTGGAATTAAGGAGTATTATGGGTACTGATTTCTGCGGATTCTTTCTATTATAATCTGATGCTATTTATATGTGGATATCAATTTAAATTCTTTTCAGTTTGTCACACTGCAGTGCTGTAAGTGTACATTATATGGTTAATGAACGATATTCGAATGTTATTACGGTGTTAACACGAAATGCTACATCTCTTACTGCCATGTGCAGTTTACTTTCCTTGGGATGGTAAAAAATAGCTTGAGCTCCAAAACTCATCTACCATGTATTTCTCATACCCTCCTGTATAGATTTTGGAGGTATGACATATCGGAGGCTGCTGAATACCATAATTTATTTACACATTTTCACGCTCTGCCTAGATTTACCGAGCTTAGTATTTGTCAGGTAGTCTCAAATTTTTCAAAGAGATTTGATATGGTGCTAAATACAACTCGGATCATTAGCTAAAAGATTAACACGAGGGTTAAGAAAACTGGGCTGAAGAGTAGAAAAGATTATGAACTTGAACTCCATCATCTCCAGCCTAAGATCTATAATCAGTATATTTGTAGCCTGTTTCATGAATTTTGAGAAGGACTACGACTCAAAAGACCTGTTCTCTGTGATCAAAGTCTTGGAAAAAGTTTGCCGGGATAACCAGGCGTTGATAATCATCCAGAAAACACTGAGAAATACTGTGTCCAGCATTGTATTCCGAGGAGAGTGCACGGACACTTTTGAAGTTAAGACAGGGTTCCTATAAGAGATGGGCTTTTCCCTCGGTTATTTTACTGCATTTTAGAAAATAACTATGTGCGAGATGCATTTGAGCAGTGGGAAAATTTAGAATGGGATCCAAATACAATATTGGAACAGGTATTTAAAAGTGGTGTTTTGGCATTTGCGAATGACCTTGTAAACTTCATTGACTCATTATGAACGGCAAAAGAACAGATTAGTCAGCTCATTACTTGCATGAAAAGGAGGCTTGCAAACATATTTTGAGATGACAAATATATTACAAATATCGAGAGGGATTTCTGGGGTTTTACACCAGGCACTAAAGTCCATGTTGGCCTGCGTTTCGATACTTGAGTCGAGTATCGTCCTCAGGGCAGAGGTGAGTGCCCTTCACTGCACGTAGTGCTGTCCTCGACGAAGGCGCGTAGAATATAAGGGAGGACTGAAGATAGGAAAAGGAACACAAATAGAAAATAAAGGAAAATTGGAAGAGTAAAAAGAATGACCGGAAAAAAAGCAGTTGCACCAACATGATGCATAATTATTCAGTTTGAAAGATTTAGAAAAAGAAGGATTAATTCGTTCATCCCGCCAAAAAGCTTCATTCTCGGATTAAAACTTTATGTTTGCCGCAACACTTCGGACACATCTTCGTTTTTGCCATTTTTTTATCGTGAATTTTATTACAACTTAAACCCGACAATGAGCTATTGAGACGGAAAAGGAAAGTTAATGTTTGCAGGCTAATCGGCTCATAATCGTGAAATAGTCACAAGGCGAGCTAAAATTGATATTGCTCAACTGGGTATAGGTACGAATACAATGCGAGTGCGAACCGTAGTTGACGTAATTCAGGCATAAAACACAGATTTTACCCGAAGTATATGGTATTCATTTTGTACGTTGTCGAAAACCTTTGCGCAGTATATCTCGCACCTATTAGTATTTATGCACTGATTTTGGTTCCAAACAAAATATATCTTTGATCCTTAAGCCCTTAAGATCCTAATGCTTTCTATGTATAGCATTTGATGGTTACAAATGAGAGGTATGTGATGGATTTTCAATCAAATCTCACATGTCGCCCAATGTTCACAAAAAAGCTGAGGTTTAATACAAGAGAATGCATCTTAATTTTAAAAGTGTCAAACTAGCCATCAATTAGTACCACTGTGTCCTTGGCGGCAAAGGTAAGACGATGGAAGATAAATCTTATTTGCTGATGCAAATCAATTCGAGTAGCAGCCAAATCCTTGTCCTCGAGTTGACTGCATCAAATATTTCACCTTTGACTCTATTACCTGTCGCGTTTCCAATTACCTGTTAGTTATCTGACTATGCACTATTAAGTTTTTTGCTTTCTACGGAGATTCATATACCTATCTGTTACGTATAAGAGCAAAGGCTTGCTAAGTTTTACTATTACAGGGATAACTTTATCATACCTTCGAGCTGCCAGCCATTTGCATTTAATCTTTCTCTAACTCTATTTATTCTTAAGCCTAAATACGATGACTGAAGCAGCTGTTGAACGTTTTTCGTTAATAATCTAACTCGGTGCGAAACCCATGAATAGTATACCTATTCAAAATATTTGCTGGGAATTCTAAAAATCCTTAATTATTTTCTCGTCCTGTAAATTAGCTGCAATTACAGTTTTTCTTCTCTTTCAATCCATACTTCCATCGGTCGTTGCAATTGATCACAATTTCATTTAGGTAGGTAGGTCTATATCTGCGAATTTTGCGCGTCTAGCATTTTCATGGAAACGTCTGTAACCAGAGAAATTCAACACTCTATTTATCTTTAAGCGTCTTATGATGTCCAAATACATAAATAATATTATTATCAGTGTTTACTTTTAGCTTAAAACCCATTTGTTAAATATGGCGATGTTAACATTTTCAACACATGAGTTCAAAATGCATTTGTTTCCTCCATTTTAAAGTGAGCTACTTATCTACTATGCAGCAATTTTAAGTCGTTAATTTTACATTGAAATCTGGGCTCATTATATTACTGCCTTAGGTAGATTCTGAAAATATTAGCGGTATTATAAGGTCTTAAAATGTTTGATTTTTTATGGTCCGTAGAATATTTAAGACATGCTTTTCAGACTTGTGAAATTCTGTAAACATATGCTTGCTCGTTTTATTTCACTGTCAAGATTCCAGGGTTATATCTTAAATTTATGTTACTGAATAAGTTATGATTTATGCCAGATTTGTAAAGAAACCTATTCCGACTTCGATCGATTATTAGTGAAATTACATTATGTAATTTGAAGCTCGTCTTCAAACAACTCAGTTTTTGTAAATCAATTCACATACTTTTCAAATATCACTGAAAGAAAAGAGAGAAAGAGCCCCTATTTCCAACTTGGCGTCAGAAGGTGTGTGTAATTCGGAAATAGAGCGCGAAGAAATCAGAGCTCACAGTTTGTAATCGCAATAAGCGAAAAAGGTATCGAGCGTTGAAAGCGATGTCGACAAAGTTCAACTATTAATCCGTAAAACAAAAGCAGACTGCAACGCGATTGGGATTTTGGGGGAATAAGTCATGCCATCTGTGTTGTTTACCTAAGGGAAGTCGTTTCTCATGCCCGCCAGTCTCTTTCCCCATTGCGTAATATTTCATAAAAACCTCCGGATGAATTCACCTGCCTCACTCCCCTCCCAGTATCACCCCAACCTAGCGTCAAACAGCACCTCACTTACGCTAACCACGGTTAGATTACGCCACCATCCTGTGCGTCCCCTAAGAATCAGCCGTCACTCCGAAAATAGACCGAAGGCATCGGAGAGAATTTATATTTATCTAAGGCTCTTAAGATTAGCTCAGTAGTAACGTATCCTTACATATAAAATACATTCTGATATGGCTAATGACGTTTATCAATAAATAACTTTCTTTCGTTAGATATCAGTTAGCATATGCAGATCGAGTATGCTGTAATGGAACATGTGATACCCTTATAACTCTAGGATTTTTTTCATAGATATAACGAATACAGCTAAGATGAGGTAGATAATTAAAGGGTCGCTTTGATAAACCAGCAGTAGTATCACAATATTTGATGATTCAGGGTGGTAATCTCTCCTAAAACAAAGAGAAAATACGGAATTAACATGATCGTCAAGCAGAACTGAATGAATTTGAACATATATTTTTTCCACTAATAATGAGGGAAAAAGAGTGCTGCGATAGATATCATGTATAAAAATATTATCCTTAAGTAGCTTAGACCGGGTAATTGTGTATGATAACTTCCTACCTACGTTACAAAACACCTCTTTCCACCGTATTATTCTTTCCGCACGCATTAGTATCCCCAATTCAAACTTCATTTATATGTGCCCCGTGCATCGCATGGAAGTAACTTTCATATCCTCGCGCTCCCAGTTGTTGACCATATCTCTTTTTGCTCTCCTGACCGCTTTTCAATCTCTCCGAAGCCTGGAGTGCATTGTTGAGGTTGACCTCGAATTGAGACGAAAATTCCATGTCTTTATTACATACCCCTGGGTCACACACGCTGGAGCCAGCATACACTGCAATTCGTGGATGTATATGTGGAACCAGTACGGAGCATCCATCTGTGTCTCAATCCACTATGTCCACCCCATCCCTTTACTACTTCCCTCCCTCCCCACCTCACACTTTCGCCCCCCCCCCTGACGCAACCCCGGTTGCTTGGTGACAATCTCAAAAGCCCCTTTGCCTTGGCATCCGTGCCCCCCCTCTCCATCCGCCCCGCTCTTTGCCCTTTGTCGCTGTTGCAAAGCGTGTCTCCATCCCTCCCTCGCCTGTTTCCATGAGACCGAAGCCCTCTCGAACCTGCATGCACTTCGTTTTACTTGTCTCCCTGCGAGTTCCAACGGGTAAGCTACCTACTCGGGTTCCTGCGATTTGCGCTGTGCTTCCTGATACTCTGCATACAATTCTTGGGCCAATCCCGCGGCAGCACTGAAGGACGATTATGAGGATGCAGAGAAGGAATGCGATGTTGTGTGGTTGAAAATACCGCTACTCATGAGAATAAATGCTGAACTTTCCATTCTGGAAATTTATGTTAATATCCAAAGCCGTGCAATTTACAATTGCATTCAAATGAGAGGTTCAGAAGAAATGAATCAGTATACATTTGCTTCAAACAGCCTTCTCCGTCTGGACTCCATTTGCATGTAGGACGATGCCTAAGGCCAAAAATTCAGAAAAAAGTGACATTTAGTCAAAGAAGTAACGCTTACGACATCTTTGTTCACGCTGCACTTTTGTCCTCCAACGTATTGTATCAGAATGCATTGTAGCCAACAGACACATGGTACGTAATTTCAAAGATTTTGGTTGAGACGTGCCTGTTTTAGGAGCAAAAAAGTTCTATTTGGTGCTCTGAGTAATACAATTTCTATCTGGCGTTCTTTTAATTTTTCATCTTGCTTATTAAATATGTAATATTCTTTTCAGCAAACCTCTGATAAACCAAGAGGCTAGTTCATCTAATCAGGTCGGTAAAAGATTATTTTCTATATGACGACAACTTTTATGGGGTCAGTTCTGACATTCTTCAATAGATCATTTACATGTTAAAATGACCTCAGTCATTGCATTTCTGTATTTTACCCATATATTTTCCTTCTAAAATGTAATTTTACGTGGAAATATATAACTTAGATATGAAAAATACATATCCACGTTATTTCGAGATACATTCAACCTCTCGTTTTATGCTGCAAACTCTCTCAACCATAACTGAATGGTGACACCTTAATGTATAGCAGAGTCTTCACCCGGAGCAATGATTTAGGTTCTCAGTTGATTAGAAGTGCTACTGAAATTATGATAATTATGATTTCTCTTTCCTTATCTTTTTGCAAATGGAATGAAAGGAAGAAATTTAATGAAAATCTTGCGGTATGCTAAAGATGAATGCATGAATGCACAAATGAGTTTTGGTAAAAAAGAGGATTAAATATGTACTATATTGGTGAAAGACTATTGTTTAGAATGTTTGATTGGTCATAAGTATTGATATTTAATATTTCTCACCAAAGTGTGTACATTGCAATATGTATCCCCTCTTAAGGCCAAGGTCAGATACTGCATGTACTATTAGTACAAACTATTACTGCATAAGGGTTCATTATTAATACTTACTTATTGCCGCTGTCATGTTCCCGAGTAAATAAACGATTTATTCATAGATAATATGCACATGAATGAAATATTTTAAAATTGAAACCTAAATAAATATTAAATTTTAAATGAATATATTGGTCACCATTGACCCAGCTTTAGCAGTCAATTGTCTAACATTTCGATTTTACTACTCTCTTTCATTTTATTTACCCTTGCCCAGGTTGCTCATTAGATAAAGAAATTGTCTTTACCTATATACTTAGTCTAAAATGAGCATTTAATTATTATTCAAGTTAAGACATTTATCAAAAGGCAATTTTAGCAACTTTACCGGCTTCTGCTTTATGCAATTAATATCCTTCTCTTAATTACTTATTTCGACGCTCCAATTGTTTTTTTTTCTTATATGCATTTCTTAGTTCAACGCTATAAATGAAGTTATACTTGAGGAGATATCTAACGTTTTTTATTCTCTCCTAAAAATGCCTGTATACTGAGTTACACTGTTGTGATGATGAATTAAAGTTAATTTAATACATATGGGAATCTAGAATGCTTTTGTTACAAAAATATGCCAAAAAGTATTTTATTATTGCACTATCATCTTCTTTTGCAAATAAGCAGTGGAAAAATGAATAATTATGGGATAATGTTGCAACGCATAGTTTTCATACAAAATCGTCGTTTTAATCCCTCAGATCTCTCTAAAATTCATTTGACGAGGGTAGTGACGTATTAACTTCAAATTTTAGCAGCAGGGTGGTTATTTGTCATGTTTGCCCTTGTAAACGCTTGTGGTAAGGAGTGTCATGAAAACTTATTAGGAGATTAAAAAGTAACCATTACAGAAAATTATTACAAAGAAAACTCTTTGATTCCGAAACTATAAATCGTAAATAATATTTTAAAAACAGTTACTTAATATTTTTTAATTGTGTTTTAACGTATTTACGTGAACATCAGTGAAGTTTTCTTAGATTAGAAGATCGTAATGCTATTTACTATCCCAAAATGTTTCATTTGTATTTCAATTTAACATTGTTTGAAACTCAAGATATATGTGTCAGTTTAGCACAATTGAACTTGAACTACAGAGTGATTTGGAATGTAATGGCGAGAATATTGAGATGAAAATAAAATTGACCACTGCCTTTGGGAACATTTGGCTATCACATCTATCTCGTCCATATTCGAGTAACGCCTACTCTATTATTTATGACACCGTTCGAGTCCAGAGTTGTTTGTCGATAGGACTAGAGAGTCTGAGACTTACAAATCCTTAGATAAAAGTGGAGGATAACTCAAGTCGAAAGATTTTAGGCATAAAATATATAATCTGAAACATGTGAAAACGGAAATCAGGAAACGATGTATTTGACGTACGGCATTCTTGAATTTTAAAATTTGTTCTTTGTTCACGCGTCCCGGAAGAGTTGCCAATGAATTTTATCTAAAGGGAAAAAAATTAAAGTCGAATCCGGAGCCTTTCCCTCAGGTCCAATCAGAAGCGCTTTTGCTCATTACCGATTCAAGTACGTACCTCCAGCTCTTTCGGGAGAGTCTTGAGTAAAAGTCTTGGGTGGTGTGGGCGGGAACCGCGGTCTGGGGAGGAGGTGGAAAGTGGGTAGCCACGCCGACGTTAGTCGGGCTGTGCTTCCCGAAAAAGGGACTCTTCTCCCTTCATCTCCCGGCAGAAGGATCCAGAAGGCAGAGGACCTCAGGGTGGTGCGAGGACGTCAGGTGGGGGATGGGGGAGGTTCTTTCCCTTGCCACCCCCCTCCATCCACCCGTCCATCTCCCTCCTAGACCTGGGAATTTGAAATTCAGAGCGCAGCGCCACATCGCTTCCTCGGAAGATTGAGTAGTTAATAGAGATTAGGGACAGGTTGTGTCTATTTCCCGTCCCCTCCGAACCTCTCCTCTCTTTACTTCGTACTGTCTACCTCCGTTGAAACTCCTCAGCGTCCTCTTTACCACTGCCTTCCCCTTTAACCCTTCTTCCATCCCACCCTTCTTCTTTTGTTTATTCTTCTGCTACCCGTAACAAATGTTGTTGTTTATTCTTCTGCTTCTGCCTCTTCATTTGCGGCGCTTTTTGGTATTTTATTATTATCATGCCCTAGACTGAATCCTGCTTTGATCCCAGTTCCTCGGTATTCGATTGACGAATTCTGTTCTCAGCATATAATGTTGAGGAATAAAATGATTACGTCATTGGAAATAGAATATACTTGTACATATGTATTAACATTGTGTCTAGTATACACGCCGCCTCAAGTTGTGGTAGAATATTGAGCGTTTTATGAACTATTTTGTGCTTGCAGTGGTAAATCACAAATGGAAATGCCTACCTTCATAGAGATATCGGCTTTATGGGAAGTAAATCCAGGAATGAAGGCATGGATACCATTCGGAGATTTACTTGTAATGCACGGAGGTACTTAGACTTTTAATGTCTTCAGTGCTCCCCTCTCAATCGTAACAATCGCAATTTGGCCAATTGTAACATCGATACAGTAATAAACCTTATCGCCGTTAAAGATTTTTGAACTCATTTAGTGACACTCTCATGTAGAATAGAGGCAACCTTTTGATGTAACTCGTAGTAAAGAATAGACTTGGTAAAATATGATATGCATATTCAGGCTTCATGATTCTTCAATAAATGAAAAAAGTGACACAATATGTTATTAAAAATGGAAATATAATATAAAATGAGCGACTGGGTGCCATAATAATTAAAAATTTTCATATTATAAACTCAAACACATCAATTTAAGATAACTATAACTGTAAGATAGTTTTCTTGCAAATATGAAAAATAATTGCTAAAGCTATGATTTTGTTGAGGGTACTTATGTTTTGGTACTGATAACGGGATAATGGAACCCATGACTTAATATTATTACTTCCTATTGGTGACCTCGTTGACAAATGTCTCCAAAGTATGTTTTCTCACACCTTTTTAACCGTGATATTGGAAATATTAAGGCAAACTATCCAGAAGCTCACTTCATCACGACCTATATTTTTATTTACCTATATTTTATAACTTTAAATTGATGCATTTCATCTTCCTTCTATATCATTTAATGTCCCAATTCGTAGTCCATTCAAAATGGAATATTTCAGGTATACGGTAATGCATTCCGTTCAATTGACGTATCTATTTTTAAATATTATTCTTATCTCTACCCTATCTAACCACTTTCTTAGCTACCTTAAAGTTCAGTATTTCTCTGTGAATTATTCGCAGTTGTAACAAAGGAAAGTAGAAAATAGTGCAGCAATACATATTACTCGAATACTCTCTTGAATGAATTGAGAAAGTAGAGTCGTGTGTGTTCATGGTATTCATCACAGGGAAGGCAGTGTAGGGAAAGTGACTACACTGAGAATAAAATGATTAAAAACAAATTGAAGTTTCTGAGGAAGCAGAACTATAAACATTGCAATTGCATTATGGCAATTGGAAAAGATAATACCCTCAGAAGATCATCAAGTGGATTTGAAAAAATAACAAATAGTTCATGCCTTGCAGGCCCGTTCCCGAAGGAGAAATGTCAAAAGAGTAATTCCAATATTAAATTCTTTCTCGGAGAAGAGAGAGTTAAGGGGAAAATCTCATATTTCGCTTTTTTGAGCCAAGCCATTACAGTACCTAGAGATAAACACAAGGTTTTAGAAAACACAGCCAATGCTAACATTGAAGGGTGAGTGGGAAGATTTTTAGGGAATGATGGATAATGTGATGTATCAAAGAAAGAAGGATCTAAGGACTCAAATAAATTAGAAATAGATACAAATATTTGAAGCAACGGATTCATTCCAAAATTTGATATTTAAATATTTAAGAGATATTTTAACTACTTACATAAAACCACTCTTAGTATATAAATTTCACATCTCATGCAATAATCTAACAATTCGAGTATTTCTGGCTTCAGTACTCATGTACGTATCTTGCATCAACATAAAACAATAAAATTTTATTTTCATTTGAACGAATGTAATAATTTTTAATTAGTTAAAGTCTTAAAGATCGACTTGCTATCTCAACTCAATCATGTTAAAAAGCCTCATATATTTTTCTGGTATTGTATAATCATCGTTTCCATCAGTCTTTCCGTTTTGCTTCTTATATATTACACTCCAACAACGGATTTACTTCATTCATTTTGCCTATCATAGTTGTTTATTGCTTCAAGAGCAATTACTCTATATCACAGATTCGCTATTTCACGATGTCTTTATTTATCTCTTTCTGACTCTTACTATTATGTTTCGTATTTATTTGTCTCCCAACCTCTTTTTGTTCTCATATTTTTCTTTGTCGAATCTATTGCTCTTCTTGAAAATCCCTTAAGGGATTTTGCTTTCGAGGCCCAGTATCACTTTAATCCAAACAGGATGTTTTCATTAAAGCAACAGGATGCTTTCTCTCTTCACCATTTTTTCAGGTCCTAATCCTCTTATTTAAATTTCCAGCTTTTTAGCAATTCCTTATGATATCCTGCTAATTTTCAATTCTTATGTCTTTACTTTGACTTATATTACCTATTTTTGTTCAAACCTATTCGGAGAGATGATTATCATCGTAGTATTTCAGTCGTAGGAATTTAAGCACGCAATCTATTTTTATAAAATAATTCTTATTTTAGAAAGATTGATTTGCTAGTTTCTTTTGGACTGTTGTTTCTGCTTCATCAGATAAAACCTAATTTTAGTTCAATTTGCTTGGGTGTGCATATGGAATAGTTTGGTGCAGGTTTACTTATTATGGTACTTTGAGCGTGATATCCCTGCGGAAAAAGTTCAATGAGTTCGACCTCATTAGAAAGAAAAACATCTCTTCTTTCTAATTACAACAAAACATCAGTAATTTACCTCACAACTTTTCGAGGTATTTTCCAAAAAATAATAGCTGTTGATGAACATTACGCTGACGCTTTTATGAACGACAGAAGGAAAACAGAGCATTGGAAGCGAATGGATGTGTTTTTTTAGCAAACTGATAAAAATAAAACTAAAGGAGAAAAATAGCAATGGAGAAGCACTTACAATAGCAGACATGAAAATGAGTTTGATGGAAACTCGATTATGGGATACACTAACTGGATACATTCTAAAGAGTGACAGTTTCATCAAAGAATAACTGGAGCTAGTTGGGTCCCAGTACTGGATAGAATTTCCAAAGAAGACGGAAATCATCAGGATTGGGAAATGTAATCTTAAATCAGAAATATTATGAGCAATTTTTGTTGAAATAACGTCATTTTAGGTAATAAATGGTATGAAGGGCATTATGTATTAATAACGTATTAAGGAATAAAGAATCGACCTTAATGAATGGAATGAAAAACTGCAGCAAATCATTCTTTGGATTGGTGGATGCTTGTGATCGTCAGCAGAGACTTCAACAAAACACATAAAAATGGGTAGTTTTAATGTAAACATTTTGGCTTATGTGGTTGGAGGAAGGTAAAAGGGACACGATGATAAAAGTACTGAAGGACCTACTTTTTATACTCAGTACTTTGTTTATCGCCGTCTAGATAGCTTTGACGTTCTATTTGATGATTAAGTGTACATAAAATACGTTTATTTTTTGACATCATGTACTGTGAATGATTTTACGCCAGCGAAGTCTTTCTCGCCGTACAGATTTCGCCATGGTGGATCAAGAGCATTTCATGACATTTAACAAGAACTTCCTTGAGGTGGCCTATATTACTCCGCCGGGAACCAAAATATCTAATTTTACGAAAATGAATACTATTTTAATGAGTGAGCTTATGGAAAGTCCTTTTTTCGGTGTAAATCGATGAAAAATGGCGAATTGAAATTAGTTACGTGGAATGGAAATTGGCCATTCTAGTAGCAATCGAATGGGAGCGAGGCCTGTGCAGTTTTCTTTAGTTGCATTGAGCACTTAGGCCAAGGAATCTGAAAATCTCATGAACTATGATAGTTTATGCCTTTCCTTCCCAGTGCGTGGAATTCCTTCCCTCGTTACTTCGGGAGGAGTAACTTATTTTCCCGGTCGTTTGAGTTCTTTCCCTCCCGCCCTCACCTCCTCCCTCCTAATCTCTTCCACGTGCGTACCTCCACTCTCAGATCCTATCTCACGCTAGCCCTTGCCTTTTCCTTCGTTTCCCTTGCCTCATTTGCCGCCTCCGCCCACCCTCTCCTTCCCCCATATCCCTCTCTGAAGGCCTCCACCGTCTCCCTCTCATTAAAATCTCACTCTTTCCTTCCTTCCTTTCCCGCAGCCATTCTCCGGCCAGAGACTTGCCCTTTGCCACCCACGCCCTCCTCTGCAGTGCCCTCCTTGCCTCCACATGTATTTCGGCCACTCGTCCAGACAACTTTATTTTTATTCCCTTTCCCAGCTCTTTGTTTTTGTATTCAGTCCCTTCTCTCTAGCTTCCTGGCAACCCTTCTCCTTTCCTCCCTCTTCTATGCCCCGTTCCTCGTTCTTCATTCCCAAGCCCCGTCCCTTGTTCCACTTCACCCCTCCGTGCACGGGCATACTCCTCGTTTTCTCGTTGCTCCCTGACTGGTTAGCGCGGGAGATTTCTGAAGTCTATCCATCATCTGATCCGAAAAATCTCACTGTCTCCCATTCGTACTCTGGGTGGTAATGGTGGGTGTGGGTGACTGTCTTGTCATAGTGCTTGCCCTAGGACCCTGTTTGCTTTGTATGCGTGAGCGTAGATCGACAAGATGAGCAACAGGTCCTTAAAGACATCAATATGTAATAATGTTATACAATCACATATACCACTCAGGCTATTCCATTTCGGGGTAGGAAAATGCAAAGAAACTGGTTAATAATGTTTTGACAGGGAAACTGGTTCTCTTTTAATAATTGCCTCCATCCTTGCACTACTATCCGTGTACTATCCTTGCATACATCTTTTGATTCCATTATATCAATGCATTGCTGATTACAAGCCCTCCTATTTTTATGAAGTTCCTTATGCTAACCAGGACTTTACTTTCTGCTTACGAACTTATCTCCATGCCTATGCGACCATCTTTTGCAAGCGTTTGGACAGGGTACACCCGTTTTTAAAATAAAAAATATATAGTACAAATATTTGAATAAAAATTGTTACTGCTTGTAACGTAAAACAAAAACATAGATTTTATTCAGCATAGATGCATAAGTTAACATTTCTACTTACGTTAAGGCTATCTTTTTCTGACCTCTAAAACTATTAACGAACCTCTATGTGCTGCGGCAGAAAATGAAAAAGTTTGATTGTCCAAAAGGAAGGTATAATTGGTTGATTTTTTCAGAAAAAATAAGAAACCTTGGCGGCTACTCCTGAGATACAGTTTAGGATTTATTATACTTTTTTGATTAACTTCTGTGGGTAATTCTATAGAACTTTTTCAATAAATTTGAATGTATCTGGCGTTACGTGGTGGAACAGCACATCAGTAATTAAATAAAACTGCAGTAGTTGTACTGTCCACTTATATTTTATGTAAAATATTATACTACACGTGTGTCGGCGCTTTGGGCATCATATCAGGTATACCTGATGATGAAGCGTCGAAACTCGTGTGGTGTAATATTTTACATTAAATGTAAGTGGACATTACAATCATCTGGTATACCTGATATGACGCCCAAAGCGTCGAAACACGTGTAGTGTATTATTTTACATTGAATATAAGTGGATAGTACAACTAGTACAGTTTTATTTAATTACGGAACTTTTTCAATATTCTAACCAGTACTGTCTACAGGATTCACATTCTTGCTTAACTTTTCTAACATAAATTAATTAATCTCCTCGTTTTTAAAAACGCTTAAACCATTAAAAATCTTGAACTTAAAATTTGTCCTTGAAACACATAGATGAGTGATAACTAGTTATGATTTCAGCAACTTACTTAAACTATAACTAAATCTACTAACAAAACAAATATCAGAAAAAATTATCAAAATCCGGAAAAAAAGGTCGGTAATAATATGTGGCAAACAAAATAGGAACGTGTGAATTGATTCTAGCTGAGTAAGATATGAGTGTCGTTTATTACTAAAAAGAGAACACGGAAGTCTGGGTCGCCTCGTGGTGTACGCATTCGTCTAGGAAGGTAAAGGTCCATGTTTTAATTCACGGATACATCCGGATGTTGTTTCATGGTAAATTCTGCACGAAATTACTGTCGTTACGATGTTTCAACGAGACATTCGGCGTTGAAAAGAAACAGTAGTGACTATGTGAAACTAATTTCCATAATCCTTGCTCAAATTTCATATGGTTGCGTTGGTACATACGGTAACTGTGTTGGTGAGGGAGACTTCTGAAGTCTCTCCTTCGTCTACTCCTAAAAATCTCTCTCCTGCACTCATTGGAGACGGTGATGTTGGTGTGTGGCCGCGGTGTTTTGGTCTTCTGCTTCTCTTCCCTCCTCATCGTCTCACGCTTTCTCGGACCTTGTCCCACTCTAGGCTACTGGCATCGTGGTAGTAGTAGAACTGTGCGTATTTCGAATTCCCGTCTTTTATTTCGTTATTATTTTTTCGTATCGAAGAAGACTCGATACATCGCATATCGCACCATATCACGCATTTAGTTGTGCATTATGCATAAAGGTTGTGATAGGCATTACCTACTCAGATATTACTGCCAATTTGTAAACTAGTCGCGGCTGTTGAAAGTGATAATGTCCGTTATTTATTAGAAAAAACTCACATGGATGAATTTTATGCATAAGTTTGTACACTGTATGAACAAGTAGACCATAATAAGAACTAGAATATTACAATTTTCCACAGATAAAGTTTTATTCGACCCGGGTTTCGATGCACTGCATCATGATGCAGTGCATCGAAACCCGGGTCGATTAAAACTTTATCTGTGGAAAATTGTAATATCCTAGTTCTTATTATGTTCATATTCCACAACATCTCACCTGATTCCTCCCTTTTTGAACAAGTAGACCGTTTTAATCAGGCTTAAACTAGGAGGGATATTACATAACTGGCATGGAGTCACTCCACACCACACACCCTAGAGGGGGCTTGCTCAATACTCAATAAATGAAGATACTTGTCACATAAAAGATCTTAGGTTTTCCCGGCGAATAATATTAGTAAAATCTTCTCGGGTTTGCCAATAGGGCAAATAGGCAATAGTTTGTTTAGGCCTTTAAAAGCCTTACCCAGTGGCAAACCCGAGAAGATTTTACCTACTTGTCACATGTTCCGTGATTTAGTATTTTGCAATAAAATTACTCGTATATTTACGCTGCTAATTTGTCATGTTGTAGAGTACCTGAATTATCCTCATTAATTGTTGAATGCGAAATTGTATTTGCTTACTTCATCACTCGTTTGCTATCTCCACTGGTTGAACCAATGCGAAGAAAAAAATTAATGTCATTATATGGAGTTCGATAGACATAAGAGTGACTACCATGATATACCTAATTTTATATGTTGAAAGTTTGGCACATTGAAAAAAACCACGCTTAATCATAAAAAAGTTACATGCTTGTCATGCACAAATTGCGTGTTCAATACACGTTGTATTGTATGCAAATTTGTTTTTGTTTTTTAAAGTGCTCCCATTGGATGTCGAACATATTATTATATCGCATGGCATAGCATAATATTAAGGAATTAAACTTGCAAACATATGGGGTTGAAATGTCATTTCCGTAGAGATTTAGAGACCGTAATACCGGTAGCTGTAATTAATACTATAAGTAAATATGTTGTCTAATAAGTAGTTACTTGGCGGTATTACGCTTTGTATCAGTATGCTAAATAGTACTTAAAACATTTCATTTGCCTGCTATACATTCGGAGTACTTATAGGCATATAGTTCTTATATAGTTCCAATATATGCATGCATTTGCATAATTCATCACACACTTTGTTCCAAAAACTTTAGTAACAGATAGTGTCTCGCATGTTTTGTTAAAAATTCACTCCTACCACCAACCTTATGGGTTGCTCGCTTGGCAGTTTGTAGATTCAGTTCAGCACACTGAGACCAATCACTGAGTATAGTCCTGCGATATCTATTGAATGTTGCTCACGGTACACCGCAATAACATGCAGGCACATTTATGCTATTTTGTGAGGGCTACCTTCACCTCTCAGTTCGCCCGATGCCTTCCCAGCCCCCTTCTTCTTCTCGGTCTCCACGAGAGCCTCACCCGTTGCAGCACTGTCGTGAGCCAACCCCAGCCCTTTCTCCTCCTGCCCTCTCTGTACCCCCACGTCTGTCCCTTGCCCTTCTCACTTCCCCGCCCCCCATTCCCAGTCCCGCTCCTTTGCCGCAGCCTCGGCACCACCCCAAAAGCCTTTAGTCCTCTGCGGTGTCGTTAGAGGGCAGCGGCATAATCATCACGTGGGCAAAAGAGAGACCCCCGCCCCCTTCACTCCTCCAGCCTCCTCCTCCCCGTGCCCACCGTCCCCACTCCGGCAGTCCTCTTTTCCTCTCTCTCTTTTTCTCTTCCTTCTTTCTCCTTACTTCTTCCATTCGTCCTATCTTCCTTCCTCTTCTCATTTTCCTTCTCGCTTTCTCCATTCCTCCTCATCGTCATTCTCCTTCGTTCCTCTTTTGCACGTCCACGTTTGTCGTTTTTTTTATTCATCCTCTTTCCGTCGCGTTCTCTCCACTCCAATTATTTTTCCCAGACCACTCCTTCCGTTCTGATCCCCAGTTTAATCATTCTCATTATGACTTTTTTGAGTTATTTTTCCTTTCCCCCTAAGATGTTGAATAAAGTAACGGGGGAAGCGGCTGTAAAAATTTCATTCCACAGAGTTTTGTGAGCCAAGGTAGGACAAAAAAGGAAGCAAGAACATTTATTTATTTTGCATGATGTGTTATCGCCCTATACGTTTGGCAATAAAATTGACTCTATTTTTATTATGCTGTCATGCCTACGTTTTTCAACTTTAATTTTGAAAGACTAAAAATTAGTATCAATTCTGTTACTTTAATTCTGGCTATCGGTACGCAATATTTTGTGGTTATTAATGCTTTAATAACAGGTTTGGGGAAGATCTTACCTATCTTACACATTATTGTGTCAATAAAATTTTATTTATCGAAAGGTAATTTCCATAACAATCGCTGACAATCGATGGATATCGAATAACTAGTAAATGAAAAGTTTAATTAGTTATCTATCATGAGGAAACAATATTACCTATGTCTTTTTAGGTTTGCATTTGTTCTAGTAGGTAGTGCTAGGTTGGCATAGTAATGTGACGATTAATGATTGAATTAATATAGGTTTTTTGCAAATATGTTAGGGCAGCGTATAATCTAGACAGCGAGTAAAAAAATCAAAATATTTTTAATGTATTAATAAAAATACTTATTATATCCGTTCAGGTGCAAAATGCAAGGGATATCTTAACAAAAACATATGCATTATTCATGTGAACGCAGTTTGACACCTTTTGTAGCATTTAGAAGCCACTAATGAGAAAAACAGGCCAAATAATGCTGCTTAGCTATATCATCATTGGATATAAATTTTAGATGTATAGTCCCATTTACGCGTACCTTCTTAAATGCAGGCTAATGTTGATAAAATATAATAGAGTTTGTAATATTTTAACATTTGCTGTGACTAATTGTGGGAAATTATGAACTTCTCTTTCGTTTTTTTTTGGATTTTATGTGCTCACGTATGTTTGCCATAAAAATAATTAAATTACTCTGGTATTTACCACCAAATGGGACATCTTCTAAGCACCTGCGAGTACAAAAAAACCTTCGATTGGAACTTAAATTCCTATCAGGCTCCTTAACATGGTCATGATTTAATGTATTTAACTTTTTCTTTTACCTTCGAGGTATCTTTTAAACATTATTATTACAAACCCTTCTCCCGACTCACTGAAATTTTAAAATTAGTGTTTTTAATTTATCTTATTTTTTACACTAACTAGGTTTCGATCAAATATATCTTTAATTTTCAGGAATTCATGTTTTTAAAAATGAGTTATTCTTTAAGTGGGGTAATATTTATTGTAATTTATTTTCGAGTCTCCTTTAGGTATACCAATTTAGATGATAATGCATCAGTAAGATTCCCGCTAAGTTTGTTTGGGATTCAACTTAGGCGTGAAAATTGACGGTGTCATGAATAAAAATAAAGAGAAGAACACGAAATAGCTTTACCTCTCTCTACGCAAAAGTGGAATTGTGCCAGTTAACTTAACTTTATTTCAGTTGTTAATGCCATTACTAAGAATCTCTGGAATTTTTTATGGAGTACCATTCCTCTTGGCGTAGGTGATATTATTAATTCCGAGCCACCAATCCCCAGGTCCAGTGATGATTTTTCTCCTTTTATCGACCTGTTAGCCAATGAAAATAGATAGCGACCTGAATTTTTGTGAAAGCCGTCGAAAGAGGAGAGCGCGTCATTCTAAAAAGTAAAAAGAATGAAGCCTTGGGCACATTACAATGCCTTTTAACCTTATAAGCGTTTCTGACACCTCATTCATCCACCGGAAATTTACATCCACCTTAGAAGAAAATAGAATAACTTTGACCGATGTTGCGTGGAGATATATTCAGTGATTTAACGAAAATAAAAATAAATCCTGTGAAACCTTTAGTGAAAATATATTTGGTTGGTTTTGAGCTGTTGAGAATACAATCTAAATATAAAGGCTTGATTGATGGCCTGTAGACAAGTTTTTGGCTTCGACGTTAAAGAGTACTCTTGGCAAAAAAAAGAGACCATGGGTCGATTCAAGGGTGTAGAAGAGATAAGAAAATGGTTGTAGTTCAATTATCATTCATAACATTTGCCAAACTGTAGCATTTAAGCCTTCCACTCTTCCAACTGCGGCAGTAGGCTTAGGCATTAAGTAGGTGTTCTATTGGCTAAGCATGCATCGCATACTATGACCATAGAATTTAATACTATGGTTATTTCTGATAACACTTAGTACTTACTTACTTACTTCCTCGGCACTACAGTCCAGTATTGGCTTTGGCCTCCCTATATTTCTGATAATTGATAATGATAATAAATACTTGCAAATTAAAATCTGTTATAATCTAATGCTGAGGTGCCTGGGCCACAACGATCTCTGGATCACTGAGGCTCGTGGAATTGATTTCGTTTAATGTTTTTCTGCATAGCCAAAATTCATCGAACCAAAGGAAAATATTTAATGGTGGTAAACATTTTACGCAAGATGAATGAGTATTAAAATATTATCTCTCAAGATTTGTACATCTCCGTTGATTTATTTCTATCTTTGCCGTCTTTCGTTAGATTGCATGGTTGCTTGGCTTTCGTAGTATTTGGCTCTCGTGTTTAAAAAGTTGACGGAAGGTGATATGTGACATTTAGATTTAAAGAAATCGTAAAATAAAATATTTGAAGGTATTTAGCGATGTGTTGTTAAGAAATAGTAATGACCCAAAAAAAACTTTCACACTGCGCTTGCGGTAAGGCTCATATATTCTCAAGCCGATATCTGTCTTAAGAAACAAGTGAGAAACGAGATCGACTTGAGAAACGACTGTTAAAGCTGAAAGGCTTGAGATAGTACTCAAATCCTGATTCGGATGTGCAAGTTTGGAGCTCGTCAAGTGTTGCTAAGGTCGAAGGGCAGGTGCCGCAGTTATGTGCCTAGATGGACTAAAATTATCAGTCTGCTCACTTATGTAGCTTTCTCAGTGCTCTACTTGTATCCACACAGTGTAATGGTGGAGGATTGCAGTGAGTGGAAAGAGATTGTGCCCAAGTATCCACTGAAACTCGTCTGCAGTGAATGCAAAGTTCAGTGCTTCTGGAAGTGTGTATGTCCAAGGAGGGTATAGACTTTACAAGTGCCGGAAAGAAATTTAGACGTTGCTCTCTATGTGTTACCAAAAGGCGACTATTTCCAGAGTCTTGTGACGTATCTCAAATAATTGTTATGCTTGAGGAAGCAAAAAAGGATAGAGGCAAAAGCGATCTTCGAACGCATAAAAGCAGACCTGATTACTTCAATAGAGTTTGTATGCGAGAAAACGGACGATAATATCAAAGTTCTGCATGACAATTTGGCTAAAATTGATGAGTACCTAGTGGAAATTGGGGTTCTTAGGCAAAAAACGTGTTTAAAAGAGCGTGTAAAGTAACTGGAAAAACGAGTCTATGGCTTTGAACGATTTGGGGTAAAGCCTTTGGTCGAATTAACACGTTGAGTGCCGTGAGAGACCATATGCTCTCACGGCGTTCTTCCACCGCAATTTTATGAGAGACCAAATGGTCTCTCAGAAGCGCTATACTCTTAACCCTCCAAATCCTATGTTCTTGTAATAACAGAGCTAACAAGTGCGTTACATTGCAGAAGTGTCCATTTATGTTCCATGCCCATGAGTGTTCACATAAATAATCTACAGACACCATGGCACCGGCTCATTTTTATCCTTTAAGCTTCTCAATTCTCCGAATGAATGTCATAATATGACCACACCAAGGGACTTCAGAGATTTAGTGTCACTGTATAACATTGACTAGGTTAACTGTGAGAGCCATTAATATATACCTTTGTAGTACAGCCGTCCAGGAAGCTATAAAAAGGTCTTACCGAATAAAATTCTACCCAAAGTCGCTAGCTAGACTTGTTGTGCAGTAGTGGGCTTATTTTGGCCAAGTTTTTTTAAAGAGCAAAGTGAATTGCGTAGGATTCTGATTAACGAAGTTTTTTATTGGTATTTTATAACAATGACTTCACCTAAAAGAGTGGCTCACAAAAAAATATAGAGTATCTTTTAGGTGATTTGGATGAAGATGATCCGGATGAATTGAGTGAAGATTTTACTAAATCATAAAGTTTTGTTAGTAAAAGCGAATTCTCGACAGTGAGTTCTGACGACCAGACCAGTTATAGTGATAATGGAACTGAGAATAACGCTGAAGTTGCGAGTAATTCTAAAAAATTTAATTTCCAAAATTTAGTCGTGAAAAATAGAGGTGGTCGTTCTCGTACAACGGACGAAAGTGACGGCTGGGGATCATGTGTTATAAACCTAAGAAACCTTCTATGCTCAGCCACGGAGAGTGTTAACTTTGGATACGACCCCAAGAGTGCTACTCCATTGGAATTTTACCATTTATTCATTACGGATGTTTTGTTTTAACAGATGGTAAGAGAAACTAATAGAAATGCCGAGCAAACTCTTGCTTCAAGAAGACTGAAAAGATCCAGCCGCTTGAAGGAATGGGGTGCCACAAATATTGAAGAAATGATCATTTTTATCGGCATCAGAATTTGAATGGGTTTGGTAAATATGCCATCACTGAACAACTATTGGAGCAAATCGGTGATATAGTGCAACCATGTAGCTAGGAAGGCTATGAGAAGGAACAGATTCAACTGCTACTCCGATTTTGGCATTTTTCCAACAATGAAGAAGCAAGCAAAGATAATAATTTTGAATAACTATATGGTGTAAGCATAAATAATCAGTATTAATATAGGTAAGCTTTAACCTATTTGAAAGGAAATAAAAGTGGGTATTCAAAAAACTAACTCCCATGGAATTGAAACGGGGTTCTACAATTACAATTGAAAAGTCAAAGAAGACTTCGCTCTCCTTCAAGGGTGAAAGGAAAGTTGCCAATTTTACATTACTCATTTCATTGCTGATTGTAATTGTATGGGTGTAAAAATGCATGGTAGTATTTTTAATTTGTTTTTTATTAGAATATTAAGATTAGTATATTTTATTTTATTGGAAAGCTGCACAAAATTCAGGCTTTATTAGATCTTTTGCATACCCAATTTATGGCGATCAAAAAACCTGAGAAAGGCCTATCAGTTGATGAATCTATGGTGCCATGGAGAGGCCAGTTAAGTTTTCGACAGTATCTGCCTGGTAAAACTAAAAAATATGGAGTAAAACCCTTCAAGATTTGCAATGAAGGTGGTTACACTTTATATACAAAAGTGTATGCAGGGAAAGGCACAGTAGACAAGAATAAGTCGCAGAGTATAGAAACTCAAGTAGCAATGGGTTTGGTGAGACCTTAACTTGATTGTGGTAGGATAGTCTGTACTGATAATTACTATTCATCAATGGAATTGGCTGAGAGCCTTTTACATCGAAATATACATTTTGTTATAACTGTGAGAAAAAACAGGAAATATTTGCCCAAGTCTGTACTGAGTGAAAAAATAAAACAGAATGGAGGGTTAATTGCAAGATAAAATTAAGACGGAGTCACAGTAATGAAGTGGAAGGATCAAAGAGAGGTGTTACTGTTGACAACAATCTACACTTGTGAAATGACCAAAACAGAAAAAACTTACAGAAAGGGGGAAGAAGTTATGAAACCAAGCATGGTGATCGAATATATTGAAAGGAGGAATTTACATTGCGTACTCTCTATCTTCTTATCACTCAGCAATAAGAAAATCAATCCGGTGGTACCATTAGGTTGCTGATGACATTATCTTCGGAATCAGTATAGTAAATGCTTTTATTTTATTCAACACCTCAAGGCTAGATGGGAGCAAAATAGTGTCATTGGCAGAATTTTGACGACATATTGTGTATTCCTTGCAATCATTAGATACAATTTTACATTCTCCCAGCACAAAAACTCATTTCCTATAGGATCTAAAAAAAACACTGAAAGGTAAAGATGGGAGGTAAGTAATCTTGATTTGTATATCATTTAGACACTAAGCAGCATTAAAATAAATTTGATTAAATAACATTAACAGGTATTTTTTACTATAAGCCAAGTGTAATACATTGTATTTTATCTCTTACCACAACTGCTAATTGTGTCAAACAACAGAAAATGAATAGGTTTTACGAGTGGTTGAGTGATTAGATAAGTAAGCACAGAGGCCTAGCCTACGAACACGTATGTGGAAATTATAATTGTTAAAGGTTAATAATGTTCCACCATGACGTACTGTAGGTACGTTAAACCATTAAAGCAACGTTATAATGGAAACAAAAATACGCTTAGTTAATTACGACGGCACTAGTCACATTTAAATGCCAAAATTAGAATAATTCTGTTGATTTTGCAATTTAAATGCTTATTTCTAATGAAGTTATCATGATGCTATGTAATTAAAGGCTACCATTTGGATTCTTACGTCTCGTGATTCGCTTCTATAACCAACACTGTACGTGTTTACTCAATCTGATACGGAATGTGATACCGATTGAATTCATGTTAACTGCGTAACTATAATCGATGAAATATCGAACACGTGTGCATTTGGGTAGATTTTCACTAATTTTAATATCCGAACGCCTAGGGTGGAAACGTTACCCTTTGAAAATACTATGGCCTAATGTGATATAATTAAAAAACTGCTACTCTACCTACGTGCGATTGAATTTTTAAAATTGGCCCAACATCAAGCGACATTCAAAAAACCTTTTCCTGTGTCATAATAATTTTTACCGTAGGTAACTCACAAGGTAGGGAATGTGTTGCAAATTTTCTCGTAAATACTTGAAAGTATTAGAAAGTGCCTGCTGCATTTCACAGGTTAACAATTTTGACACGTATCGTGTTTGAGCGCACGGTTTTTCGGAAGGAGGAAAGTGACGAGATGGAAGGAACTAAATGCCGAAAAATATCTGGTGTTATGTCACACCTCATGCTACTCACGGCTGCAAAATGAGCAGAACGAGCAACTTGAATCTAAAAAAAACATTTATCTGACCATTTCCTTATTTCCTCATTTTTCTAATATTATTTTCATTTTATAGGATGGTGTCGTAATCCTACTTATCACACACACTTGTGGCTGCTTACACCACCTATAACCAAGAAGGTCGTTCAAGGAACATTAACCCTTGTCCTCACGACGTGGTACCCGGGTAACATTTTCATTTTCTTTTTGATTTTTTTTAATTTTACGCGCTATGTATTTGGATGAAACTTTCTCACATCTTAGAATCTTTAATAGTAAGGCAGTTTTAAAACGTTTTATGTTTGTTTTAATTATAATACTTGAGATACTGAAATTTAAAAGTTTTTATACCTAGTCTTAATGAAGAGGTACCCGGGTACCATTATGAACTAAAAGTTTATTTTACTTAAATTTTCTAATACTCTAACTATATTGATAAAATTGTTAATTTTAAGGAAAAATAAGGTTAATTTTGATAGTTTATGATAATTATTCATAAATATCTATTTTCAAAGAACTAAGCATATGAATCACACTTTTCTTTTTTCTGCGTATGGTGATCACAAAATGGTCATTGGCACATGCTGCATACTTTTCCTGTTTTCCGCTGTTTTTCGTTGTTATACGGCAGATATAGCATTTACCTACAACTTCTAGCTTCCATATGAATCTCTTTTTAGGTTTCTCTCTGTTCTGGTACTGAGGTGTTGGCTTGTCCTTGGACATCGTGAACGTGACTCAATGGCTAGCACGGATAGTTGTTTCCCCAGTTCTTGTAGAATCCTTTGCCTGCGATCATGTTTATTATTTTGCGATCGATTATCACTATCATAAATTATGTACGAGACTAAGCAATTAAGCATGCGACATCAGTTGTATTGCAACTGGCCATCCGTTCGTCCTGCGCTTGACGCTGTAATTGCACAACATTTAAAAACCATCCATGGTTTTGTCCATGGATGGTTTTTAAATGTTGTCAACACCCCCTTAGTAGAGTTATAGTAATCAATTATTTCTGGTTTCTTCTTTTGCCCACATAGGTATGTGGTATGATGCATCGTTGACAGGAGTATCACTGCTTTCCCCAGCTTAGGCACATAGGAAAACATTGCGACGTCGTCATCAGTGAATCAAAAAGGGGATGACAATGGCTCTCTCGACCTGTGGGCCTGCATTTTCGGTGGTATATATGGCTTAATCATCTTCGAAGTGCCAACTTATGACATCTTCCAAGACATTAAAAAAGGGCTAAAGGAAGCGCTGTGAAAAAGTTATCATCACAATTTTCCGGCCAGAGTTTTTATACCGGATGCATAATTCTTTGGTGACTCGCTCTCCTTGGCTTATTTCACGTCCAGTCGGCGATTTTCCAGCATATATTTACCCATGTAGGGGATAGGAATTTGTTGGATCACACAGCCACCCAATTTTAATACCATAATTTGTTGGCATAGGTATATTGGGTGAATCTGGTTCTTCCCCTATATGGAAATAATTGTTCGTCAACTGTAAGATTCTCTGAAGGCACATAGTGGGAGTGCAAGTTCTTGTTCATTAAAGGCCACAGTTCAGAAATGTTTGGCTTTGTCTCTCTTCAATCTATCAGTTTTAGTGCTTCGCTTGCCGAACATGATAAATCGTTGAATAAAAATTAAACATATTTACAACCATTGTGGCCCGGTAGAATGAATATAGGTGTCACATAACCACAACTAGTGGATATCTTCCTTGGTTGAATGGCGTACTCCTGCTGTAATAATTATGCCAAGGTTGCCGTCTAACTCATCCGGGGATATTTCTTTCCAAGGTTTGGATGACTTGTTTGGATTCGCACGGTTTCATTCTTCAAAGGAATACTCTGGGCCTTTTGGTTTGTTTCTCTTATTATAATGTCACACATCCTAAGTGTAAACATTTTTAAAAATCTATCCTTCACTCTTAGAAGACCCATTTCTGAACCGTATGATATTGTGTCTACTGAATGTTTGTGACACTACACGAGGTATGATTTTTCCGGAAGGTATCGTCTTCACACTGCATACCTGGGTCAGTGGATGTGCTGGCACGAGCTCCATTTTCAGCTCCAGTGAATTCCTTCTCTTCATCATCTATGTCATCCACTTCCATTTGAATAGTGGAATCGGCGTGAATGTCATCAATATCTGAATCTTCATTTCGATCCGCTTATCTTTTTGGAAGCAACCATCATCGTCTGATCCGATGTTTCCCAATGGCTCATTTTCCTGCTATATACCAGAGTCTCTGTTGAATAGCTGCGATAGATAAGGTGCTTGTTGTTCATAGCTCATCTTAGTGAGTGAAATATATAAATGAGTCGTTTGCACATAATTTTTATAGTGACACGTGATATCATAATATACGAAGTCATAAAAACAATTCTGTCTGAATTGATCCCTTGAAACTTCTTCGGCCATCACATCAACCACCAGAACGCAGTTCAAAAAAAATTCTCGTGTAGGTAAATGATAATAAAAAGGTTGAAAGCACGTTCCTTGCAACTTAGAAATTTGATGGCATTGGGTAAAAACAGGAATGCTACCGCAAGCGACTAAAAGAAAAACCCACGAGGAAACTCTAAAGGTAGTGTAACCAGCGCTATTTGAACACGAGAATATGCAATAAGCTGCTAAAGGTAAATAGCAGAACTAAAATATAAAAGGCACCATGAACTTGACTCAAAAACTTTCACATTTTGGACTTGGAAGAGCTTTTGCCACAAAGTAACTGTTGCATGCGAATCAAAAAGCGGACAGGTTGTAGAAATACATGGCTGAATGGAAAGTATGAACTATGAAAGAATGAAATTAACTATGGAAAGTAAAAGCAATCATCAAGATAAGAACTTTCAATTTTAAGGTTTTCTCTGGTACATTTACAACGTATGAGTCAGGTGAGTTCACACTTTTTAAAGTCCTAACAAAATGGTGTATGTGATTTTTTTCACAAACTACAAAGTAGCACATGCCTTATATTGAAAGTTTGGTTGTGGAGAGCCAATATATTTAAAGGCGATCATTTTGACTCAATTGTTTCACTCTATCACTCTCGTACGATATTAGAAAGAAAGAGACAGATGAGTTTCCTTTGCTAATTATTTTTATCATCACATAACGCTCATCAGACAAAGCTGAAGTTTAGGCTGAAATAATAATAATAATTTCATAAGTCAGTGTAACATTACTGGCAATGAAAAATAATTATTATTTTGTAATTTTATAATTCAAAATTTTAAATACCTTGAATGCACTCATGTATAAAGGAAAATTCAACGGAAGAGTTCAAACAATGAAGACATGCTGCATAAAACCTTAAATACTAAATGTATTCAAAAGTTAATCCATAAAAAGGAATGAAATACCTAAAGTAAAACATTTTTACAATCTAATAGCTCAAATATATTTTAAGTAAAATTATGACATTTATACAATTCGTGTCTTCAAATTTTGAATCAATAAGATTCGATAATTGGATCGGTTAATCGATATTTATGTATATTTTTATCACAAATAATACTTAAACTATGAGTAGAAAACATTATTCATTCGAATTAAACGTCTTAGACTTACTATTCTGCAAGTTAATTAAATATAAAAGGATAAAAAACGTATTTATACATAAAAGCATCCGGTGGGTACCCGGGTGCCACCGTCGTACAGACTAAGGGCAATTTCTACCCGTGAGGACAAGGGTTAAGAATGCGATTAGTATTCACGCGAAATCTTGGTTCTTCTGCCACTGATCCATCTACATAACACCCACCTAGACTGAGTACTTATCCATTGTAACCATAGATTAGAAAAGAAAATGATGAAGCCATTCGATACGATAGCACCGAAGAATATTGGAGCAATTAAAATACGCGGTCGGCCATATTCATTGGATAACGTATATAGTTAAAGCGCTTAGGACTCTTGTATTGGCGTTTGAATTTTGCCGTAGCTCAATTATTTATCTATAAAAATGCAAAATGGTAATAATTACCAAACAGAAATGCCATATTTATTAATATTATGGACTTTGCGTGCGATATCAGTGTAGGGTGAGATCGTTTAGCACCAAATATCATTTACTGTATTCAATTCTCATACTATTCTATTCTGCATTTTTTGCGTGGAGTTTTAATGCAAGGGGTTGAACGATACACGTTCAAAATATAACTGTATGACAACTTAAGCCCATAAAACCAAACAAGAGTGAGATCGCCCTATTTTTCCCCTTTTTAAAGAATCTTGAGAGCCGTCGCCCCTCTATTTCCAAATTCGCTCGTGCTCTTTTGTGAAAGATTCGAATGAGTTTTACACTTCTCGCCTAAGCTGGTGGCAGACGGATTATCAAATACTTCGTCTCAGAGAGACTTAGCCCAGTGGTAAGGGTAATGAAGAGGAACGAGAAGACAGTTAAGAGTTGAAGGCATTAGAAGAAAAATTAAAATCCAATGTGGAAAACAGATGACAAAGAATGACGGTAAAATTTCTAGACATAAGATCGGATTCAGCCAGGATTGATCGTATTTAAATCGTAAATTTAATTCTGGATACGCATTTGGAGGAAATTATCAGACTTTATCGGGTAACATATTTCCATGCGACAAATCAATGCCTATAATCAAAGATATACAATGATTCATTAAACTGGAGTGGTCTTTTTTCATCATGTAAGGTTTAGTTTACATTTTGGCACCATATCATATATTTCTTTTGATCATCTCATTCCGTGATAATTTTTTTTTCGTCGTTCTTTGGTGGTATATCAATAATATACTATTGTAATAATCAAAACAGAACAATAGTTAACTACAGCTAGAGGTTTTAACTTAAAGGCACTCCACTAATACCAATGATGACGATGTGGATTCTTAAAGCCGTGTTCTCGTCAGGAATATTTCTTGTTTTTTGCAGAAACAAACTTTTACGAATCATCAAGAAATGAACTCGAGACCATTGTATCAGAAATTCCTAATTGCTAAACTCGTCTCTACCTGCGGGCACTTCCAGAATTTCGAGGAATGGATTTGGGTGATGAAAATATCCTTTTGTGTGCCGTGGCGGAATGCTATTTTTAGATTTTTCCAACAAAAAACAGGGTAAAACTGAGAACGTAGGTTTGGCCACATTTGCGAAAGTTAAGTGACTTTTAAATTAGTGAAATTCAGACTGATTTAGCCTAAAACTTGGTAAAGATTGAGTGAGGTTGATTTTTCTCTGATTTTGGATAAAGCCCAAAAATGAAGATGCACGATATTTCGGGATGCATTATCAGCAAGGATATGCGAGCTGGAATTCAGTTACTTGGCTACCCGACGGTATTATACAAGTTCGAGTAAGTTCGTATTCGAGTAAGTTCGAGTGTGTTCGGATATCGAAGTAGCCAACGCAGAAATTTTTTCAGAACTGTTTCAAGCTGTTCCTAATGATGATTTTATGAAGATATGTTTTGATATGTTTTATTCCATTCCTAATGCTTTCTGGAGATAATGGGTATTTAGGTATACACTAATACTGGAAAGAAAATAAAAAATCTTATACATTATTTTTATGAAGATCGTTGGAATATTTTATCAGATAAAAAATTGCACAAATTCATTGACATTCATTAACAGAAACATGTGGTGTGATATTTAACATCTGTTGTTCGTCAGGCTGATTTGAAGCCTTGTATCATCTGCATTTCCAGAAGGTGATTGAGAGGAAGCTGTTTTTGATGAAGTGCTTGCCACTCAAAATGTTGGGAATATTGCTCTTATACTGATTATTATTATTTAGTTGAAACGGACAGCATGCAAAGCGAGATGGATAATAATAATAATAATAATAATAATATCTTATTAATGTATCATTATTCATCCTTCTGCTGTAAGTAACTTCTTTTTACCCTGTAGATTTTATAATAGAAGGTTTTTCCTCTACGATGACCTTAACCTGCAAATTTACCTCCTATGGTAACGATGACTCAAAAATAATGTTTACTTAAACACAAAACATTTAATTAACATGTCTATAATTTATGTATTAGCTCCTTGCGTATCCCTAAAAAATGCCCGTAGTGTGATAACATTTTTTATTTCATTTAATGTTGCTCTTTTTTATCTTTTAATGTGTGTTACGCAGTGTGTAGCAGATTATGTAAAACTTTAAATACTATTTGAATGTATTGATTGTAGTATTTTATAACCGCTACTAGATAGTTTAATGTAATATTTGGGAAAACTTGTCGGATAAACAAATATGTATTCTGATCTAAAGATTTTAGGTCGTCTTATTAAATTCAAATATTATATTGGATTAAGAAAATTATCATTGGTATTGACCGAAAATGTAGGACATAATTTTTTACTGAATGACTTAATCCGTATTTGTGGTATTTTTTGTTTGTGATTTTAAGAAGTAAAATACTTCCAACTTCATCCAGTCATGGCAGGATCTGTTTCCACAAGGCATAAGTAAATGTTGGTTCATCGTTTCGGTAGATGAGAAATTTGGCAGCAATGGCAGACACAAAAATGCTAAAGCGGTATAAGTCGATACCCAGAATACAATCCAAAATTACATCAATGTTAATCAAATATACGTGGTAGGCCAGCCCATTCCCAATCAATGTAAATCCCATTTTGGCTGTTTTCACTATTAGTTATGCTTAAGGAACACATTACTCGTTTGAATGAACCTTCGTATCACGAACAGTATAAGTTTTTCTTGGAAGTAGAACAAGCTCAAACTATGACTAATTAAACTAAATGCATAAATTATGAGTGCATACTATGAAATTTAAGGAGCAACGGAGAGTCGAAAAGTTTATTACTTCCGTCCATTTAAGATTAATACAGAGCCCTCTAGAGATGAGGAGTGCCAATTAACAGTGATTAATGTTAGGGTTGAAACTAATGTTGTGAAACCGTATTTAGCAAAACCGTAAATAATATTATAATAATAATATAATTATAATAATTTATTTACTCCCAAACATTTTTGTTGCACAAACTGGTAACAGAAAAGGAGCGGGAGCTTTAGGTGGTCTCCAAGGTCATAAGACCAGAATTGAGCCACTAGCAAATTACAAAAAGGTATGCCATACAAATAAATGCAGTAACTGTTACATAAGTATTGTTACAATGAAAATACCATCAAAATAAAGAAAAAAGCCAGTCTTTGGCAAGTTTTAACATTTTGTTTGAGAATTTAATTTTTTTAATTTCAGAGGGCAGTAAATTAAATATCCTTGGCCCCATATAGAGAAAGCAACGTTTATATAAAGTTAATCTTGGTCTGTTTGTTACAATGTTTGACTCATTCCTTAAGTTATATTTACATTTATCAGATGCACTCGGCATATTGCCACTTATGGCATAAAACAATTTTAAGACTTTAAATAAATACAAATGCCTTAGTTGTAACAATTTGAGGGCCACGAACAACTGAAATGAGTGTTCATAAGAATATTTGGACGATATTACACGAATTATTTTTTTTTACAAGACGAGTGCACACTTAATTATGTTGATGTATTCACTCCCCCAGCAGATTATACCATAAGATATTTTGGAATGTACAAGAGCATGATAAATGGTCTTTTTGACCGGAAGTGGACATTTTTTTCTTAAGAAGTAAAATTTGGACAAGGCACTTCTAAGGCATTTGTTTACAGTAAGTAAATGTTTATCCCAACATAGATTACTGTCCAAAGCTACTCCCAAATATTTCAGTTAATTCACTCGCTCAATATCTGGACAGTTACAAGCACAATTGAAACAGTTTGTAGTATGAAATACAAACATACAATTAAAAATACTTGTATTACAGATGTCATAACACATAAACTTCGTCTTTTCACTTAACTCTAACGCATTGAAATCAAACCATTTTTGTAAGAATCGTAGATCCTCTTCAACAAATGTTTCATCACAATTCCAAGTAGGTGCTGAGTAGCACAGCGCTATGTCATCAGCAAAAGCTGTGAGTTTACCATTGAATTTATTTTCACACAAACCGTTTACGTAAATCAAAAAAAGAATAGGTCCTAGAACAGAGTCCTGTGGAACTCCCGTCTCAATAGTTACATATTCACTAAAACAATTATTTACTTTCACACATTGTGCTCTCGTTGACAAATAACTTTCGAACCACTTTAGTAATATTCCACGTATTCTGGCTTGCTCAATTTTCATTAATAATACTTTGTGCGAGGTGTATCAAATGCCTTAGTTATATCTAGATATAACCCAATAGCCTGCATGCTTGAATTGACTTATTTGTATACTTCGGTCATATGCTTCTCTAGGGCATCTTCAGTTCCTAATCCATGTCTAAATCCAAACTGGTTTTCGCTAAAAAATTTGGTTTTATCTAGGAATTTCAGTAGGCGGCTTTTAACAAGTTTCTGTAAAAGTTTTGCAAACACTGACAATAAACGCTTTACCCGACCATTTACGTAAACACTTTGCCTCGTTTTTTTGTACAGTAGAGTTATCCGACCGTCCCCGTGCACGATAACTACTGTAATTTATGCAGTAGGCTATCGCGCGAGGGCCCCCTTTCGTCGCACCCGTAAGTGCAGTCTTTCATATTATTACTTGTACGCCATATAAAGTTAAGTAAGACACATGTATGTGAAAAGTTTTCAATGTGCAAATTAAATTTAACATTTTTTTACATTGTTTTTATTATTTTCCGTGTAATCCGACCTTCTCACTTATCCGACCTTGCCGCGGCTCTACTGTACTATCAATCGCGGGCAAACAAAATTGTGTGTTGGATATCAAAGAAAAACTTGAAAGAGTCTTGATTTTTTTTAGAGGTACTTAATACTTTCACCGGGATCTCAATTTGAGGGAGTTTTCTCAAGATGTTTTTGTACCAGGTAACTTAATACTCGTGAGACCGGGGTTGCCGCTGATACTTGAGACGCTTGAGACTCTTGCCAAACATCTGCTCCTCCCACTCCAATCTCCGCTAGCTACAGGCGTTATATTACGTAAGACTTATGGGGGAGGAGGGATGGTCCTAAATCATCTTTCGCATGATATAAGTTACATATGAGATCGTATTTTTATCACTTTTTTTAACAAATATCGTACCAAAATAGTTCGTTTGTAGAGCTGTCAACAGCAAGGAGTGCTGACAGAGACACATTCATATTTACGGATTGTTTTACAAAAGATTCCCAAAGACCAAATTATATCAGTGAGAAAAGTTGATTTGCAAACCCCCGGCCACCGAATTGTTCCACATGGACAAACAGAAAACATTTGTCTCAACATTGGACAACTTTCACAAAAACAATTAATGTCTTCAATAATACTTTGCTTCAACTTTCAGGAATACATAGTGGGAAAACAATAATACCTAAACATGCCCCGCATTTGAAAGTTTGTAAGTTTGAATGATTTGCCGTGAAGTCTTTTAGAGGAGATTTTAGATATCACCTGAATGACGCAAACAAATTGTTTGTCCTCAAACGTATTAATAATCTTACGACAAATTTTCGCGATTTATTTAAAAAAACACAAGACTTATAAGCACCGTCGATATTAAAGCTTCCATTAAAGGAATGTGCCACTTCAATCACGTGGCATCATCGTAATTGTGTTTATGTATATATATATCTAAGGTAAAGCTATAGATGAATCTTTATTAGGTACTTATTTAACCATAGGTACATCTTCTGCAAGTATTGTAAAAAATCACTGTTGGTTAAGGTTGGATGAGGCAACCGCATTTACCATTTTTATACATATATCATCAGTTATTATTTACGCAAGTGAAACAATACGATGCGATTGATAATTTCCGATCATAGATTTTGTTTTTCCAAAAACATTCTGACTAACAATATTATGACAGAGGTCAGCTATAATTCCCAACTTCTGAGGATATTGCGGTAAATGAACGCTTGAAAATAACTTATGTCAGCTACTATAGCATAAATGGTACACATGAAAATGTTCCGCTTATTCCTCACAATTTAGAATTTTAACTCAAGAGACGGCAAATATTTCTCTTTAATTTGTTCAAAAATGGATTTTATTCCTTTTTTTTAAAGTAAAATAGCCGTTATCTTTATATAATGGATGACAAGGAAGAGTATGTTGCACCTAGAAACATGTTAAATATTTTTTGCTTCTAGACCTTTCATTGTAATGATTACTTGGACTATAGCCGTCGGAAGCATCTGCATATGTAAATTTAATTTGCCGCTAGTGCCTTATCCCCTAGTAGGAAATAATAAAAATCTGTTTATGTTAGATTTTCGATATACTATGGTAGCTAGCTTGCTTGAATTCCCATTGTTTTTAATGTAATAGTTTGGTGTTATTGTAAATGAAACACTGACTTTGGGATCGTTAATTGCTTATCTTGCGTCCATTTGGGCTATTTGTGAACTGCTATTTTTATAGTAGTATTTTTCTTTCAGTGTTTGTTGTCACGTGCACAACTATGCTTTTAAATTATTTATCATTATACCGTAAGAACTGAATACCAATCTTTGCAACAATTTCAGTCCAATTAATAGATTAAAAGTATCATGATTATCAATTTAATTTAGTCATTTTCTCGGAGATAGTCGAGCAGAATATTCTTGTATAAATTTTCTATGCCGGAATTCTTTCTTGAAAGACGCGTGAAGCTGTGTTGCTGCTACTAGCTAGAGAAAGAAGTCAGAAATAAAGATGTTTGGTGACATTTGGATTTTATGATACTCTTTCGTGCTGGTAAAGCAGAGAAAAAGGGACTATTGTGGAAAACTCAGCAGAAATTAGATTCAGAGTCAAATGTGCGGAATGGTTTTGTTGTGATGCCTCACGTTCATCGCTCCGGCGTTGCTGAGACGCGCGTTAGGATGAATATTTCCTGGGTGGAATCGATACCGTTGCCTCAGCGCGTTTGGCGTTCACGTGTTAAAGGTCTTCCTTTTGCCTAGATCACCCACCGCGAAAAACGCTATTCGCTGGAGGAGTGTAATGTCATTTCCCTGCTAACTTTTGAAGACGCCGTTAACTCCTGTATTTATTGCCATGAAATTGCAGTGAATACCCTAAGCCACTTTGAGTTCTACTTAAATGCAATCATTATATCTAGAGGTCTACGAAAATTGCGGCATATAAGTAGATTGATTTTCAATTTTAAAGGCTCATCTTCGTCCTTATAAAAGTAATGGGGAATTTACGCAGTATACGAAAATGATTGGATAAAATGGAATTGGATAAATTAAACTTGAAATTATTCTTTAAAGGCGTATAATAACCGCAAGAACCGTGAATGAGCATATTACTTATTTGTCCGTTTCCATTCCACAGCGCAATCATATCCAATAATAGTAAAGAACGGCTGTAAAATAATATCAGCATAAATATATGCATCTAACCAGTAGAGCTCTTAATTGTACGAAGGTCTTTGTACTTTAATTTTCATAAAGTAGATCCAAAGAAAGCCTATAATTTATCTCGAGTATTTTATTTACAATTTTGGAATGTTTAGATTACCTGATGCTCTTGGTAAAAAGCGATAAAGTTGATTATCAAAATTACTTTCAATGGTGGTGGCATAAATAATGCACAATTTGTGCATCAAAACTGCTGAATATATGAACTCCAAAAATGTACGTAAAGGGAAAATAATGCGAGAAATGGAAGCGAGAACTGTAATATTTATATTGCTTTGATTTCCATTTTCGTGCCGGGAACCCAATGAAATGGATACCATATATGCATATGCTTAGAGGATCACTTTCTTGGGAATCACTTTGGAAAATGTAATCCCTTTGCGTTAGACTCGGGAATCAATGGATATTAGTACACGCACCTCTCTCTTGATCTCCATAGCTGCTCTTCTGAAAGCATAAAACCTGGTTCAAGAGCAAATTACGATGCAAAAAAGATTAGACCACCTCGGTTCACTAGGTAAATGCTCCGTAATTGCCAGTCTGAGTTTCTAACATTTCACGTAGTACATGGAAATATCTCCGCAGTATTTTAGAGGCTCATTCTGAATTTAAAATACGTCCTTGACAGACTATTAATTATTGATAGCACAGAAAAGAAGCCGTGCACGCCGAAGCATTTCCTCACTTCGGCAGGAACTGAGATGGAATGAAAGAAACACGTGTCGTCCAATTCCACTTCACCAGAGATGTCGCACGGCACACATCACTGTTGTACAGACGCGGCTTTGAGGTCATGTTCTGGGATTCTGAAACCGTACGTAAGATTCGGTGGCTGGTATTCCAGAAGTTCTGCCAAACAGCGCGGAATGAGACCGGAGGACTTGGGAGGATTCCATGTGGGACGGAGGAGGGTTGTGTGTCAAGGGAAGCGAAATGACTGTGGGAAAGGCACCCGGGTTGAATGATAGGAGACCACAGATGTTGAGCGTGTTGCAGGTTGAGGCACAATAAGAAAAAGATTAAATGGAAGTAGTTTTTCCGGCTTTTCGTTTAGCGGCGTGGTCGGTTTCAGGAAGTGAGGTCATGAAATCGCATTGAGTTTTCCAGCAGGAAATGACGAGTGACCGAGCCGAGACCGTTTGGTGGCCCAAAGGATGACGTGGAGGAGTGGGACAACCTTACTGCTCCATGTGAGTTGTTGGCGACTTGACATCTGCTACCAAATTTCTACCCCAGTATTAGCTATGGAATGAGGTATAGGAGGAAAATATTGGAGGTGTAAAACAAAATTAAACTTGGGAATAAGGATTGGTAGCCCTATGAAATGGGGGTGATGTATCTACTTCCGTGGGTCCCAGAGTGGCGCATTGCGTCAGGGTGCAATAATCCATGAATTTCTCTTTAAATAGGGATTGTTCATTTTAAAACATGCTATTTCTTTAACAGAAGATAGAAAGCCTTTGTTCACGATTTTTCTATTAAATAACGTGAGGGTTGAGGTTTTATTTCTGAGAAGAATGTGACATTTAAGTATTTTTATCTTATTTTAGCTTAACGAGCTCTTGAAATAAAATTAAAATTTGATGTGGAACGCATATGGATACTAATTCCCTCCCGTGAATAATACCTCCCCCCTTCGAATACATCTTACCCCTTAAGCGAAAGTGCAATTTCCTCCTCGGTGGATATACCATTTCATTTATTTATTTACATGACACCCTTTTACTACCGCGTTTAATACGGCTTGGTATAAAACTTATGATTACTACAAAATTCTATATTTGAATCAATTATTCATGATTATTGTAAAGCAGCTTTTGAAGGAAATTGTAGCCACTTAATGTTTAATTTCAGTGTATTTCTAATTGCTCAGTAATTTTAATTCAGTTTTCACATGTTTAAGTAGCTTTAATAATCTAATAGGCATATAATAGAACTGTGCAAAGATATCTCCGCAGTTAGAATACGCATCGTTCATTGAGGAAAAATAAATTAAACGAATTAGCTTACATGTAGCGTGTGTTATTGCGAATTAACATTCAGATTTTTGACGTAAGTTATATCTCCAAAAAACACAAATAAACGTTTCAATTTATCTGCATGGCTGAATCTCTGTATCTTTCTTCTACTGAATCACGGAATCCAGGCTCTGAAATCATTACACCAAAGGCGTGACGGAATCAGATCTAGCATTACAATTATTTGCGTCAGAATAGTCTCACATCACTATTTGCCGAAACAGTGTGCGAGGAAATGGACTTAATTCTGAACCCTTCTATCCAAGCTGTCACTCTAGGGGAGTTCCATTCTTTTTTTTTTCTTTCTACTAGGGCCGCCATCAATCCATCCTCAAACCCTCATCAAATATCACTTTCCGAGAAATAAAAGCACAGCCATTACGGGAAAATCAATCATTCGTTCGAAAACTTCCCCCTGATGACTTTGACGAAGAGTTTTAATATGGTGAGGGGGAGGTAGGCAAAGGCGAAAGCGAAGGGTGAGAGTATTGAAAAGACGGGTTGGTTTTGGGAAGAAGTCAGTCGTGGGCGTTGGGATTAGGGAGGGGTAATTAGCGACGCTCCAGGAGAAGAGTAAAGCTCGGATTCAGTGCGAGAGCTTCGCCCTGGGAGAGAGGATAATATTTCATGGTCAATCTCCCGTGTATTTTCATCCCATTATTCCAGTTCCTCTCTTCTGGCTTCCAACTTTAGTTGGTTTTTAGATCACTCTTATCATTGATTTTAGATTTAGTTGGTCTTCTTTTTTTTAATTTTACTGCATTAAAACACATAAGAGAGCGGTGAGCTTCACCATTATCTATTAATCCAACCTACAGGTTGATCGCCGAGTGAGTATGTGTCTCATTAAAACGCTATCAATTGTCGAAATTTCGACACCTAAAGAAACGCCCGAATTATTTCAATATTTTCTGAACCAATGAGTATTTGGTTTCCCGTGAATTTTAGCCATTAGTATTAAGATTTTTTTCTCACATGTATGTTGCCAAACTACCTATTGGAATAGATGTGTGTACGCTATGAATAAATTAGTTGTATTTACATAGAAAATATCAGAAATTTGGCTGATGGGGTTCCAAATTTCATTGGATGTATCAAAGGTTTGAAGAAAAATGGAGTCATTAAATAAGTGCTAAAAATGCTGCGATACCATTATTTAAAGACACTTTAAGCTTTAACTGGACACTCGAATTTATATCAAACAGCCCTGATAAACAGAAATGAGTCAACATCATATCAGTTGAAGTGAAAAACAGTACTAAAAGAAACATATGAGGTATTTTAATAGTAATTTTGCTATAGAGGTGCAACGCTCTTTATCATCTATATCATGCCAATTTTCAGATATAAGATATTTTGGATCCTAATCGGATTATTACGATTCATTTTATTGGACAAAGAGAAAAAGAAAGCAATGCTTTGCATAGAAGAGCTTGTATGGAGTTAAGAACGTCGTATAATATACGGAACCTAAAATTATGACAAAATTGGTTTGAATGTGTAAATTCAGGAATTTATTTTTTCTTTGTTCATTGTTGATTGGATAATTATACTCAGAGCAGGGCCTACAAATGCAGAATATGCGTACCTCCTCAAGAGTGTGTGGTAGGAGGTGAGTAGTCAACAAAATGCATTACATTATACCCTAAAGTTAGTGTAATTACGACTAATTATGCATTAGCATGACTCGCTAATGCTTGTCACGAGGCAAAGCCCCACAAGCATACACAACTCAATAGATATGCTGCCATTGTTTGAGGGACCGTTAGTATTTATGAATTTTGCAACTACATAAATGGACAGAGTTTCTATATTTATGCTGAAAACATGGACAGTGTGAGGTATGTATAAGCAGATAAGGATACAAGTAATCGGGAGTACTACAACTACTAAGAGCTACACTATCTATCGAAAAACCTGGTTGTAAGTCTCATTGGCAGCTGGTACGGTCTCTTATCTTTCGCGAGAAATATGACATCTGTCTGTTCTGCAGTCTAATTCCCAAATTTTATTCTCATGATCCGATGTACCGTCAAATGTCAGATTTCGTAAAATATAATCAACGTCGTCAGAGAATAGACCGGTTTGGAATTTGCATAATAGATTGAGTCTTAATTTTAATCGACGATCTGTTAGCGATTTCCGTCCCAGTTACTGCAATTCAGTAACACTAACGAAATTATCATAACGACCTTTAACGTATCTTTCCGAAAATTAAACTTATATGCACTGGAGATCTTTTCAGAATTCCTGATAAGTATTCAGGCATAATGCTTTTTTTATAAAACCGAAGCAACTGCCCAAATGGGAATTGAGAAAGTCTTGGATTAACGTAAAATAACGCACTCACTAGTTAACTCAAAGGATGTACATAGGTGAGCTCGGTGGGAGTTTGATTACAGGTCCCTTGCAGATGTCTGCAGTGCCAAACTGCGTCCTTTCATCACGTCATCTTCTCGTTATATAAAATAAATGGCTAAGTCAATAAAATTGATAAATATATTTATTTTAATTTTACAACGGATCAGGCTACTTTGTTACCTATCCTGAAAAACTCTTTTCCTTTTACACAACCGAAATTTTGTGCAAGTTTTACGTTTAGTAGTTTTCTTACTTTATACCCCTCTGAAATTAGGTAAAATAAATAAACATTTTAATAACTGTTTCTTCAAGAAAATATTTAAGCATGATGGAATTATAACGCAAAGAGATGTTTAAATTATCATTTAACTATTTTTGAGCTTTCCATTTAAAGAATAAGAGCTCAAGAAATAACATCAAATATGCATAAGAAAAATACTTTTTATTATGTGCTAGCTGGAAAACTACTATTTCACAAAACGCCTATTTTGACATATTAGTGAATGTATGTAGGTTTTATTTTAAATCTGTGATATTATTTTCATTTTTTGCTAGCTTACTGAGTTTGCTAGCTTACGCCAAGTTTTGGGTGTATGGGTGGCAGAAAATGTTTAGTGGGCGCCGACTCATAAAATTAACCAGTTTAATAAACTTTACAAATTTTGGTGATGCAGTAGGCGGATGGGTTTGTACAAAATATGACAATTGACAACGTACTATACTCATTTATTTATACGTATTGGGGACTTTAGAGTGGAAAAATACACAGCGTAGAACACGCTAAAACACGGGGCGGGGGGGTCTTCTCCCCTCCCCCAACCCCCTAGCTACGCTACTGTATGTATACAAGCTATGGATACAATCTACTGCTTTAGATAAGATAAGTAGGTAAAACACAGCCTTGTATAAGCTCAGGCTTTTTGCTATCGTTTTTTATGCATATTAATTCCGTCGATTGTTTATCATTGATGATAGTTTATACCTGAATATTTTCCTAGTGTGGACTTTCGCTTAAAGAAATCACTTTTATTTTGTATCTTTTAACGATATGCATTTATTACATTGTCCCAATGCCTCTTATATCCTCTATGTTATGTTGTAATCATTTCTGTTATTTTGTATTCTCATACAAATTTAATGCTGAAGCTCCTCATTTAATCTCTCCTATACGTAGAGATAATTCTTGACATAAGCTCTCTCTACCTTGTGTTCTTGGATATCTTTTCTCATGGGAAAAGCTTAAGACATTAAGCTCTTTGCATTTAGCTTGAACAGTATTATTACCTACCGTAGTTTTGCTTTCACCTTTCTCAAATTCTATCAGTGACGTGATTGTGGTAGCTAATAAATCTTGCAAAATAAAACAAACAAAATGGATATTTCATGTCCAAGATGCAATAATGAAATGTAGAAATGTTAATTATTTAAAACACAACTAAACACTTCACAATAACCTGCAAATCAATGAATTTCGGTAATAAAACCCAACTCCGGTTGAGAAGGAATGAAAAAACTTATATAAATTACTTAATAACCAAATATTATGCATTAAATCGAACAAGATAAAGTTTTGTCTCTTAAAATTATTTTTGTGTTAATATTTTTTATATCACTTGGCTTTATGGCGGATATTTGGAAATTGAAAGATTTATGGAACACTTTTTAAATTCTACGGTAGTGGAACTCAAGAGTATCAGAATGCTAGGCTGCTAAAATGATGCCCCGCATTGTGACCCTTTATGAAGCAAATTTTCATAGTTTTCTTTTTTTATATTTAACACAGTAAAAATGAATGAATGTACAGTTGCACATGCATTGATTAAATTTGGCTGAAGAAGAATATGCTCAAAAAATAAATTTCTCATTCCTATTATAACCTTGTAAGAGGTATTCATACAGATTATTAAAATAAGTTTTGTGCGCATGTGGTTATAATTTGGGCTGTGTAATTTTCATGATTACTAAACCCGTTCATATGAAAGGTGTGGAATAATTTTTTTAATTTTGAGTCATTTAATATCGGTAGATAGGCATGATTTTCAGTTATAGAGCTCAGATTCACTTTTATAGTTACTTATTCCTTTATTGTCCAAATTATTATTTTCCCGATCCATCCTCGTCAGTATTTCAATTTTGAAAATTTACACAAATTCCACTACTGTTATCATTGGAAATAAATTTGATATTGATGTTAAATAACTGCAAGTAATCATGTACCTATGCAATTCAACTAAAACTACTGTATCAATAATTCCACCAGGAGTACTTTTCATTATCATTTGAGAAACCTGGTGAAAATATGTTGACGAATCTCCGTTCAAGCTCTTGTGGGAAACTTGTTTAAAGCGAGTTAATCTATTTCCGCACTTCAAAAAAGAATAAAAGCGTCATTCACTCGCATTCCACCTCATAATCTCATGTCTCCTGAAAACCCCAAACTCTTAAATACTGCGTTTTATAAAGTCATAACTCCTTGGTTCAGCTTCTTTAATTTTGAGCTTAGTATCTTCAAATTTTGCTCTTCACGTCACCCTATTTTCCAGTGGAAGGCGCAATCTAGGCACGAAAAAAGTAAATGGCTTTCCCCCCCACTTCCCTCATCACCACTAACTTTGCAAGCACGGCGTGCATCCTAGTCCTTACATCCCATATTTTTCCTTTACAGACTCCGCATGAGACCGCCCCATATCGTCACCATTTCCACAAACCGCTCCCGTCCATAGTCGGTTAAGGGTGTGCTAGGGACGTGGATCGAAACAAAACCCTGGAATAGTTTGATATAAAATCGAAGGTAAGCGATATATTTTGGAAAAATGTCAATTTGTAACATTAATAGACAACCTATGCTGTAAAGATGAACGCAAAGTTCCACATGCACGAAATATTAAAGAATTGCCTATAGTATTTTCATTCGGTAGCTAGCTTTTTGTGGAGAAGCTGATAGATATGACATTCCCCTTCATTTAAATGGATTGTTTCTAAATTGTTTAGAAAATGCTATCAATATACTAAGATTATGAGCATCCATATGTCAACATTTAGCCTGAAGTGAAAACAAGTTGTCACCAAACATTAGGTTTCACAGAGACCACCTTATAATTAATTTAATTAAAAAAGTATTTTGATGCCATGTATTCGTTTAGAAAATACCTGAAATTAAGTATTAGGTTTACCCCTTTTAGAATCAAGCGTTGGAATTTCAACAAATGACGATGGGTGTTAAAATAATTATTCAAGACTGATGGACTGTATGGTTTTGTCGCATCCCTTTGTCCATTTTAATCCAAATTCGTGTCAGCATCATGCGCTTCTGGCTTAATGCGTCCTCCTCTCTCTCTGTGGTAGTGAAGTTAAGTCTTCACCTGCTGATAGAGTCAGTGAGTTCGTGTCCCGCCTCGGTGTACTTTGCAACAACCAATTAAAGCTTTGGCACTTGTTATTATTAAATCCAACCCATCGATGCTAATCCCGGTAGGTATAGGCGGTTTTTGGAATAGGTAAACGATCATTGTCAGATAAATATAAAATTTGCAAGAACAGTTCTTGGGTTCTCCCACGCACGATTAGGGCATCCACTACCTTAAAGGAAATTTCCGGGAGGGAAGTAGAAAAAGAGGCCTGCATGGGGCCTTTGACCCGGTGAGAAACCCAAGAATAGTTTCTGCAAATGATTCGCCAGGAGACTACCAGGTCTTACTTCAGTATAAAAACTGCATGCCCCTCCGTCTCTTAACCCCCGTCTCCGTCTCTCTTCCCCCAGGCGTCGCAAATTTTTCTGCGAGTGAGAGATGTCTCCGCTCATCAGGCGAATGTTTTGTCACACCCCAAGTGAAAGTAAGGCGATTAAAGGTGAGGTGGAAGTGTGGGCGGGTTTCTCAAGCTGCCGGCCGCTCATCTAACCTACCTCCACTCCCACCCATATTCTCGCTTTCTCGAACGCCTCGTTCCGTACCCGCACGCCTATCTCATTCTTTATTGTCGTCCCCTCACATTCAATGAGTGTGTGGTGGTGTCGAGACAGGCGGTTCTGTTTGTGCGTATCACATTCACCTCCCATACCTAAAGTGAGGTTCTTTTTGCTTACTAATTTCACTTAATTTATATTAATACGAGTAGGGAATGACCACAGAATAATTATTAAGGTGACGTTTAGTAGAAGGAGTAATTCTTAAACGATAATTGGACATATATGTTACTCTCACAAAAAGAGAGCTTGATCAAAGCCAATACAACATTGAAAATAAAAATATCGAAAGTATTCTAAGAAGTATTCATAGCTGTGGTTCTGTTTGATAACTAATTTCACTTGATATATATTAAACCGAGTAGGGAATGACCACAGAATAATCATTTAGGGAAGGTTCGTAGAAAGAGTTATTCTTACACGAAAATTGAACATTAATGCCACTCTCACAAAAGGAAATCTTTGTGAAAGCCAAGACAACATTTGACTTGAAAGCAGCGAAAGTATTCTAAGAATATTCTAACAAGACTGCATACACTTAGACAAGCACTATATTAATGCAGTGCTTGATCTGTCTAACAGAAACATCTATTTGTTGGAAATTTATTCCCAAATGCCACAGCTTCCGTTGTAGGTGTAGATCGTGACCTCCAATTTGAAACGGAATATAAATTGGGAAATATCTGCTAAATTTGACCCCTGACATATGACGCAATTGTATCACTCCAAGTTTTTAGTCATATATTATCAGCGAGTGTGATAACCTGCGTGATCATAAGTTAAACATTGCGAGTATGCTGGTATGCTAAGTATGCTAAGTATGGTTATGATTGTGGCATCTATTCTTAATCCATCTGTGATATCCGTATCTCTTCCCATTGAATTAATTTCATTTTCATTGTAAGGGTTATACATATATTTTCCCATGGTTTTTTTATGAAAACTTTGTGAAATGATGAATTTTAAATTATTATTTGGTTTTTCTCAATAAGAAATGAGTACTAAAGTTAGAGAAAATTCATGGTTATGCTGAAAGTGGTCTTGTAAAGTGTTTTGTTTCAATTATATGTTTTTTGTCTTGAACAAAGAAGAAGATGTTCAATATAGCAACTAACTAGACACGGTAATGAAAATAAAAAGCAGAAACTTATAAATTTAGGTTGCTCTGTATGTTATGCAAATTGAAAAAGGGAATATTTGTGGCTCACATTAAAACTTCATCCCCGCGGCCACACGCAAGTAATTTTTCACGGTTGTTGGAATTAAAAAAATATATAAAAAACCGCGGCAAACACCGGAACGTATTTCGTGAAAGGTAAATCCTTGCAAAGCATGGGAGGAGACAAGTGTTTTTTTCCGTCCCCAAATAGACCTCGGTATAATGGAATCACTAATATTGCCGTTATTTTTGCAAATATATCCTGCTTAACAAGTCAGAAATTTTTGCTTAAATTTAGTTTCAGAAGTTATTAAATCATTTATAACACTTTATTCCAAGACTTTAGCACGATAGTTTTCATAAAACATAAATTTAATACCAATTTGTCAACAGATATTATTCTAAATATTCATTTAAATTCTTGATTTGCTCAATTAAAAACATTCCTCGTGATAAATCCTTTCTAGAACATTCTTCAATTGTTTTCTAAGGTAAGAAAAAAATAAAGATATATTTCGTAATAATTCATACCGTAGTCTCATACGTATAACTTAATATCCTATATTTTCATGGTTACGTGGCAGAACACGAGCTAAGCGAGGGCATGAATCCGATGTATTTCCATAATAAAGATCAAAATGAAATGAATCATGCTTAATTTGTACCCCATTGTACGCATTGAATTCCACTTTTGTTGGAGGCAGACGTTTTTTCTTTAATTCAACAGGGTAATTACAGAATTTTAGTTCAGAAATGTACACACTTCAGGTTTAAATATGATGGCCATCCTTTGCATTCCTTTACAACGAAAAAAATTACCATGAAGGACCTAATTTCGCAGAATACTAGATAGTGTACATTTATGGGAGATACGCTTTGCTTTGTTGTTTAGTAGCTTTTTTGAACCATGAAAAGGTTTTTTCATTGAGAATTACTCAATCTTGGTATGTGAACGCGGGGAGAGGATGGGTCGATAGCGGTAAAGCGACCAAACACAAAATTGATTGAAATAAATTTATTAAGGTTTGAATTATCCAACAATAAAATGTCGTCGCGCACCTAGATAGAAGGGCTAGCCAATCGCTTGGGAACAGTGGGTAAAGGAAGGAAATGGGCTGGTAGCTGCGGGCGATACCTGAAGGAGCGGTGGGTGGAACGGAGATTGAAGAGGTGGCGTCGGCTCGTCGCTCGAGGCAGCTCACTCCTGGTCTTTTCCCGCGGGAGGATCCAGAGATTCTGCCCCGTTCGGCTCGTGCACGGTGACCCCCTTATATAACCAGGGTCCATTTGACTGCCCATTGTATAGCTCTTCATTTCTTACTGCATTCATGAGAGCCAATTACATGTTGATTATCCTCACCTATGTACTGATAAATCCGTGTCAACTCGTGTACATGACGCTAGGTGTGTTGGATTACTAGCCATCAAAGGATATTGGAAAGATGACCACGCCTAATTAATGGATCATGCAAAAGCCTATGTATCATTATGGATACGTATCCTATATGCGTCTATATTTTCCAGGAAGCCAACGGTTAGAGTTCACTCTTTCATGTCAAAGTCTATCCTCGATAGATTTCTTTTTTTTATGTACCAGATTTAACTGCTCAAGGATTGCACTTAGTGAGGTGGAAATAGCGAATTTATGTATGGCTTCTCGTACCATCTTATTTGACTAATATTTTACTGTTTTTACAACGGTAAGAGTAATGTTTAAGGATGTAAAACCAGAATTATTTAAAATGTTCTTTCCCATGACAGGTCTTTTTTTATAATACTAGCTAATATGACATCAAGAGTATAACTCACATTTCTTCTGATTTTTATTCCTACATTTCTGTAAATGCTAGGTTGTTGTAATGTTTTGTAGAGAGAAATGCTTTTTACGGCAGGTAGAATACGGAAGGAATCTCTGCACCATGACTCATTGTTGCCTACTTCAAAAAAAGAGACGAGGCTGCAATGAACAGCGCATATTCTCATCGTACTTACAAGAAACGCCTCGCAAGAAAATGCTCAAGAAATTCTTTAGCACTAGGAGTTTCGCACTACCTAGAAGGACGGGTAGGGGTCATTTTGACCCATAAAGTTTTCCAGCTTCGAATAGCTACTTTTTTATCCTTTTACTTTATTTTTTTTCCACAAATGACATTAGGAAAGATTTATCTATACATTATTAGCAATAAAATTATTTTTATTAATTAATTGTTAAAAATTAGCATTATGTCACTTGAACCTCTTCAGAAGTGCTCATCTTAGGCTATTCTCAAGCATAAAAGTTTGAAAATAAAAACACATGACTGAAAATTGTGCATATTTAAATAAATATCCTTTTAGTTGATAAATATAAATTTTACAAAACCATTCTCATAAAAACATATGCATAAAAATCACATTCATACACAGACATACACATGTACACATATTCGGAAAGCTACAAGATCTTTTTTGTCACAACATATAGTTATTTTTTCAGCAGTTTCCACAAATATTTCTACTGCATTGAGGACATACATTGGCAGTTTTGTTTGTGCAACTTTTCAACATTTGAAAATGTTTTCTTTTGTTGCCCTTTGGGGTAGTAGCGTGCATTTCCCGGGAAGATGAGGGTTTCGTTTCAATTAGTATCCCAGCCACTTCTTCTGAGATTCTACTTCTTTCATTTCACACAGCCACTTCTTCTTTGAATCTACTCCTTTCAACTTATTTTGCTATAGGTTACTTCTACCTTACTATTTTTTTATTGTTATATTAATCACTTTTTCCACCCGCCTGGTGGCCACAATCCTTTCCGGAAAAATCGAAGTCCTTTCCGGGTTCTAGGAGTACGTAAACGACGCTCACCGCCAGCCACGGCCACCTACGGTAAAATGAGCCGAAGACGCAAAGAAAGCATTAGAAAGGTTTAGCGAGATTTTCGGCGTCGGAAAATGTGCGCAAGAATCCAATACCTAGAAGGGACAAAAGCAATATGTTTTTCTGCTCTCATACGAGACAAAACTCTATCGGAATAGGAGATTCGGAAATGATTTTACGACTTGAGCACGGCGCATTCTCTTGACAGCTTTGAGAATTAGTGTGGCTACACTTCGGTGACAAAAAATGTCTGGGCAAACGTGCGTATCTCTAGTTGGAGGTCAATACAATTTGGCGAGCGATGGTCAGGACTATCCTTTTTCATTGTCTCACCACTGGCCGCTGTAACCTCTCGTTCAACGAATGGAAGCAATGGTGCTCACATTCCTATCATCCAGCTGTCATATTTTACGCTACATATTTTTAAAATGATTTTGATAATAATTTATACAACGGCAGAATGAAAGTGACATATTTTAAATCCTATTCCCGTGGTGATTTCAATTGTAAGTCAAATTCTAAGACGATTTGAAACTAAACATTTTCTTTAATTTTAGTGAACCGCAACCAGGAATGCGGATACTGACGAATGGCATTCAAATGAAATAAAAGTGCTTCAAGTATTGATCCAAATGTTTGGTGATATACTTTAGTTCATGTAAATAAATATCAGTGATCAATAGGATAAGAAAATGTTGAGAAAACGTGAGTACAATACAGAGGGAAGTTATGGATCAAAATAACCCATAGTCGTCCTTATAGGTATAACTTCAATTAAAAAACTTAGTAGCAACAAATACGAAATTGTCTTTCCATATTAGTAAAATATAAGTTAAAGTGCACAAATTCACAAAATTTAAACACAAATGAGTAGTTAAATTTGATATTGAACACGTGTTATGGGTCATAATGACCCATATCGTCCTTCCAGGGTTAAACAGAGATATAGTATTTAAGTTTTTGATTCCGTGAATTTGCATTATCCTCCACGCTAAGTTTTAGATATTGGACAAGAACCTCCTGTAACGAATTATTGGTTTCCTATCTTCCACTGGGTAAATTATTGCCTAAAGACGTGTATAATGAGTCCCTATTTCTTGCTGAGTCTTGGGATTACAGAGACAGTTTGTTAACTTGTCATCAGTATGACGCGTCTCTCTTTTATTCAAATTTAGTGGCATATAAATGACCATTTTAAGATCTATTCCACGCTCTGTTTAGTGTAGAGTAACTGAAAAAGGAGTAATTGCAAACGTCTTCAATCTGTTGATGCTGGAACTTAAGGCAAATGTTCCTTCTGTCCCCGTTACAGGTTCACCTGGGCGCGTTTACAACTCTTCGTCAGACGTCTTATCTCTCTCCCTTTTGCAGTACTCCTCTTTCTTCTTCCTCGCGCCTTGTCAGTTATCCCCTTCAAACTTCTCCTTATCCTCTAAAATGCCCTTTTAGCACCTTTTCCGCCCGACTTACTCACAGCCCTTGCACCTTTCCCGACCCACCCCATCAATTCCTCAGTGTGTCTTAAATTTTCAGCCCTTATCCTCTTGTACTTCTCTCCACTTTCTCTCTCTTAAACCTTCACGCAGTCTCCTTTTGCCTCCTTATCTTTACTTCATCTTCGCTTTTCCTGCGCTCCCATTTGCTCAGGGTTTTTCTTGAAATGCCTTGGAGCTCCGCGTAACCTACTCCAGCCCCGAGCTTGCCATACAAACTCCCGGAACACTTTTTGCTAAGGCTTACACTTCCTAACTCGGCAAACTATCGTTTTCTTGAAGAGCGTTTTCTCTTCCTTACCTAGACTTTTGATAAAACATGAGGGGCTTTGTCTATCCAAGACCTTCGTTCCATACCTCTCTACACCTTGAAAACTATCAGACTATCATTCCCTAATATCCCTTACTTTATACGTTGCAGATACTTCTTTTTTAGACAATTTAGTTTGCGTGGTGGTATGAGCTAGTTCTTACTTGCCATCCCCAGTGTTTCAGTCGCAATCTCGGTAGTTGTGATGATTTGGCGTTTAAGTACGCCTTTCAAATAAGACCAATAATGAGGGTCTAGGACGGCTTTAGCGATGTATCGTTTGAAGGGTGATACATTCCGACTCTATAACTATTGATTAAAAATAGATAGAGGGCGCGCTGAAGGCTTAGAGATAACTGGGAGGCTATTCTGTATGTGATCGGAATTTACGAGCCTCGAAAGTGACGACATTTTCAATACCTAACCCCTAAAATTTCAAATAAGGCCATTTATAGGTTGAGATTTGTCGGGGGAAGTGACGTCACATTCACGGATATTCCGAGGTTCGACCATGTCGAGTCCTTGCTGAATAAGGCCTCTGGTCTAGCTCATTGCTAAGAAAATACAGTTTTATTTACTCTCAAAATACATGCTTCTATGCTACATTTCTGTCTGTGCATACAAATTCGAGCAGACCTAGCATTTATATTTTGATGACAATTCAACTTTGATTATTTTACAGAATACTTGAAGATTCACCCGTTTGAAAATATCTGTTTTCTATTAAGTGTACGATTTAAGATCTCCGACTGAAGATAAGTCACAAGGGAGGTACTCGCTTCGTTTTATTTTTAATTTTCTCAAACGAAAGTCTTCCGAGCCGAAGGAGAGAAGACCGAGCCAAGCATACCGGGGTCATTCTACACAAATACAAATTTGACACAAATAACTCTCTATATAATGTTCTCTCTTATATGGAAAATTACCCTCGCCAAATTTCTACAATAGCTAGAACATATGTGGCAATGCATATCTACAGCATATAAAAATGAGCAAAATCGAATGGGTAGTTAATTGGAGAAAAAACGTTTTGAAAATTTCCAAGTCAAAAATTAAGGATTAAAATACACATTTCATTCGTTTAAGAGGCATTTTGTTCTGCACCAGTACAATATCTTTCAAACCAAATACTTTTACTCTGTTTGCTTTCAATACTTTTAGAGATATCAAGGAAAAAGTGAATGTAAGTTATGAAATTATGAAATTTTCATATCCCCTAACTAGGGAGGGGATGCATATTCTGAAAGACGGTTTAGAGAAGTAAATAATCGATTCACTTACGGCACAGACTGAAAATTTGGTTAAAATCGGTGGGGGTGAGGTAAATTTCATGGTTGAATTCACATGGAATAACCCACCGACCCTCACACGGTAACGAGGCCTGAGAAAAACTACTTCCGACTGAATTTTGCAGCTCCATGCAATGTCTTAATAAGTTAAATGGGGACAACAAGGCATATTAGTGAATACTTGTTTTTATGTTTGATGTTGTAAGAAAGATCCTAAGAGTATTTTTGTTGATATTTCATCTAAAATGAAAGACTACTATAAGCTTCGTAGCTGCTTCATGGGATATTACCAAGTCAGTACCTCACTAGCACTTAGTTCAATATGTGTCTGTCGGCAGAACACGTTTCTGTACTCTCACAGTAAAATAATAATCTATTTTATATTCATCCCACAGATAGTATTACGTCGTAACTAGCTTTGCCTTTGAATATTTGACCAATTAAGAGGCAATAAGTTACACAAATTATAGTTAATATGCGAACAAGAGCCCTCTTATACTTATTTGCGACTATATGTTAAAAACAGAAATCTAATAGAACTGTTTTCAAGCTCATGTTAAACGCTTGTGCTCGACTACCGTATTTTATCACCAGAACAACTCATCTTAACCGAGAACGAAAACGTTTTACTGATCTCTGGAATTGCATTATATCTGTATAAATTCTTCCGTTCTAAAAATTATTATTCACCATTTGTAAGCACATGTATTTTTCCTAATAAAATGCATTAGCTTTCTATTAATCGTGGTTATGTCATTTTAGGTAAATATCTTCATAATTTTCGATCACAGTAAAATCCATTGATACGAGCAGGTTGTTGAGGGTTTGGTCAGGAATAATTAGACGCCGTTGCCAACGTTTCAATTTATTTATAAATATTCATCAGGGATAAATAGAGGAATATACACTTAATAATAGGATTCAGCAAGAAAATCAACATTTCAATTATGCAACAATTATTTTAAATACAGCAGCTATACCTGGGCAGGGATGATATTGTGTGATATGGTGAATACTATGCACATAATAATAAGGACTTCTCATATCTCACCCTCCGTGCACCTGGAAAATGGTCAGCGTGTCTACCACAATGAACACAACGTACAAGATAGGTTACAAACTCCTTAAATGACCACGCTGACACTATTCTTCAGGATTGGTGGTTTTCTTATAAAAATAAGTTCAATGTTTTTCACACGCGTTGAATTTCAACGGGTACCTTCCGCTTTTCACTACGTTTCGATTGAATTATAAACCATCATCTATGTTTTAACAGCATACTATTATTCGGTTTTCGATTTTTTATCTTTTTGATATAAATTAAAAAGCGATTTCATAATATGTTTTCTACTCGAAATCATTTCCCTTTGGTATAAACAGCACTACTACATTGTTTTCAAGTCTTTTCTCTCCAGTTGGGAATCAAGGGGTATTTTCGCCTGTGTGTGTGTATATATATATATACTAAATACTTGTTGTCGTAGAAATCTAAAAAACTGTACTTGACAAGGGTAAACAATCTGATAAATTTCTTTCTCATAATCAACTGCAGAAACATTATTTTCAACTAAATTTGGATGATCTATAGGATTTGTTATAAGACCATCGCAATAGCAAAAAATCAGGTGCTATTAACATTTAACGACAAAAATTATTCTTATCCTCCTCATTGTTGGCTAGTCAGAAATTAGATAAAAGTTTCTTAACCCAGCTTCCATCAATAAAATGAATTTTTGTGTTATGCATAAGGTGTTAAGTGGGCAAAAAACGTTTGTATATTCTGATCAAAAGTAGCAGTTAATTTCTTGAGAGACATGACAGCGTAAATAGCATATATTTTACATATTTAAAATGAAAATGATAAAATTTATTATAAAAAGGTGACTCAGTTAGCCCAGCCTATATTTGAGGGGGGCATGGTTATGTAAATGGTCCTTGGTCTGCCGATTAGTTCATTGACGTGCAATGGCCAGGGATGTAATTTGAAGACCTAGGACAAGCCAACTATTGCGTCATGGGTGGCATAGGGGATATTGAGTTGTACCAGCCGACACTCGTTGTTGTCTTCTCGACACTCGATCTCCTGACCGGGTGTTATTCTCTTCGGACCGGAACATCGGGTCGTAGTTCTCTGGGTAGAGCGACCCCCTTAAGAAGTGGGTTCATATGTTTGGCTACCGTGGGCTGGGCCACTCAAAGGTTCCTAATCCCTGTTCCTATCGCGTCACTGATGAGCATGAAAAAGTTTTACTTGTAATCGACCGTTTCATATCTGTTCGGGCAGGCGGTCCCGTATTCCTCCGGATGGAGCGACGTCCCATATAGCTAAAGGCTTGTTAAATGGCCAAAACTGTTCAAGAGTCAGAAAATTTTCTTGAAAAATGGAGAAACGGTGAAATGGCTTTTTGCAACGTTGAAAGTCAGGTAAAATATTCTGAGGTTTTTTGAAAACATTGATATTTACTGCAGGAATACTGATACTCAAACTGTTAAATTGAATAAAGCACATAAAAAATTCTGACATAAACTTCTAAAAAGAGGTGAAGATATTTCTCATCCAAGAGAAGCCATTATTTCTCATGATATGATTTAACGGGATTCAATTACAATTGTTGATTCCGCTTAAAATCTTATGGCTTATTTAAATTAAATTTTCTTCAACAATACCAGAATTGGATTAAAATAATATTTGATGACTTCACGTCTACGCATTTATTAGCGTACATGCTGCATCCTTAATACATGGACTGCTGGATACTTCTAGAAAAGAAGGAAATGGAAACGAAGGTTGGGTAGACATTTCTTCTCCTTCTTAATCTCTTTTTAACACAAGCCCCGCCTCATTCCCAATGTGGTTCCACTCTTGTTAATCAATTTATGAGAATATTTTAAACGAGACTGACATTTAAACGTTTTCTTGTTTTTTCAAGATGTGTACATCGTTGTGTAGCTCCATCAGCATATACTAAATGATTATTTCTAACATTTTGTTTCAGATAAAATATACTTAGGAACAGACTAAGCTTCCAAATGCCACCAAAGCTAGTCAACAAGTGTAACATTAAACTAATAGCTGCCATATATGATTGGTATATCTTGGACGAATTCTTAAATGCATTCTCTCGTGGAGTAAACATATTCAAGAAATTACCGTTCAAGCTAATCGTAAAATGGGATTAATTAAAAAAGTGCTTGGCAAGTGCGACGATAAAGTTAGGGAAATCAGCTACTTCTCCCTCGTTAGGCCCCACTTGGAATATGCTGCCAGTATTTGGGATCCTAATGAGATAGGCTTGGAAACTGAGTTAGAATGCGTGCAGCGAAGATCGGCAAGATACGTTAAAGGCCGTTTTGATAATTTTGTTAGTGTTACTGACCTTTTGCAGCAACTGGGATGGGAAACGCTTTCAGGCCGTCGATTAAAATTTAGACTAAATCTATTATGTAAAATCCAAATCGGTCTATTCTCTGACGACGTTGATAATATTTTACGAAATACGACATTTTACGGTACATCAGATCATGGGAATAAAATTAGGGAACTAGACTGCAGAACGGACAGATTTAAAATGTAATTTTTTTTCAGCGAACGATAAGGGACCCTAACAGCATCCAATGAGACTTTAATCTAGGTTTGTCGATAGGTAGTGCAGCTCTAATTAGTAGTAGTACCTACTCCCTAATACTTGAATCCTTATCTGTTTCCTAGTACTAACAGCACGCCGTTCATGTTTTTTACATAAGTCTTGAGTCTCTGTCCATTTGTGTAGTTGCAAAATACATATATATTAACGGTCCCTCTCCATTGTGATAATGTCTGTTGTGCTGTGCTTGCTTGCGAGGCTTCACCTCGTGACAAGCATTAGCGATTTATGCTAATGCATAATAAGTCGTAGTAACACTTACTTTAGGGTATAGTGTAATGCATGTTGGTGAATACTCACCACCTGCCACATACCCCTGAGGTGGCTTGCAGGTTATTTTGTAGATGTAGATGTAGATTAACAGCGAATTAAAATTTTCCATTTAAGATAAATTATTAATTTAAAAATCAGTTTATGTAACAATAAGACGTCAAATCTGTCAAAATATTTAAGAAGAAAATTATTTCTGCAAATGTAAACGTTTAAAATATGTTGTTTAATGTATTTGTTTCGTAGTGACTTATTAAGTGCCTAATAATTTCACCTTTTCCCATGAATGCAGATCATGGACACAGTGGACTTAACTGATCTTGTCCGGGATGGTTGTCTTTCGGCGTTTTGAGGTTTCTCGTTGTTTCTTTTTCCAGTGTGGATGAAATAAAATAAACCTGCTTAAAATAGGGTTTCATATCACCCAAAGTCGACTATCGTATGATATCGCAAGTTAACGTATCATTCAGTAACACCTGATATAATAGAACATATTTATGTTGAAACCACACGGTATTTTTCGCATATGGTGTGAAATGCTTATTGTCGGAGTGTAGGTATACAGGTGACAGATTGTCCAACTGATCAATGTTGCGAAATGATCACAAGTGATATATTCGAAAAATCTCTTTTTATGCATCAAATTAGCATGCAATCATAGTCCAGTGGAACAGGACCATGATTTTTACTCCCTATGCTTTGGAGTGGAGCGGTGATCATCTGCTACTTCACCGGAGCGGAGCGCTTCGTTTGCGCTGTTCCCCGGTGCAACAAACTCTCAGGTTTCATGGCTCCGACTGGAAAGCGGAGCAATGTCCATGTGCCAAATTCATGGTACCAGCTGTTAAATAGGTTGTTAGGGTTTGGCATTGGGTTTGAGTTATTGATTTATTTTTCACACCGTAAAAATGTCCTCTCAATGTGCTTTTTTTAAATAAAACCTTCTCTTTAATCATATTCATTCATTCAAAAACCCAGCGGAAATGAGTCTTTGACTGAATGTTTTAGGTTCAGGCATATCTACCCCAGCTAATTAAATATTAATGATTTGCACCGAAGGATTTGCTCGCGAAGGGATAAAGCAGGCAAGTATTGAAGCTCCCCCAAATATACGGTGTAAAACGAAACGCTATTCCGTTAATATGAGGCGTAAAACCAAACGCCATTACTCAGAGTGGTGGTTCTTTCAGTCAAACGGGTAATTGAATCGGAAATTAAGGTTTAATGGCCGCCATTATGATGGTTTCCATTGGAAGGGGCAGTCAAACCCAAATCGAACGATCCACTCACACCGAATGGACCCATTGCACCTTTTTTTACAGAGCCGCCAGCAGAATTCGGCTTTAGATTTCCTCTTCATCACAGTCACACATTAAATCGCAGAGAATTCCCTCTTGGCTTTTCCAAATATTCTATATTATGTCTCTCAGATAAGTTTTACCATCCACTCCAATTTATTTTGCATTGATAAGTTTCCTAGGCTTTTTTGGGAACCTTCCCTCCGTGCATTACATTCCCTTTGATGAGTATTTTCGCTCTACCTTCTCTGATCTCTTATACAACGTCTCTAGTCTTAGGTATATTCAACGATGTCTGGCGAGAAGTGATGGAATATCATTTATAAATTATGTAAATTAAACTAAGTGCTTTCCACTGATTAATTATAGTGTACTACGCGATGGTTGTACCATATGATGATGCCATAGCTTTGAAACACGTGGTACAATAACATTGATCAATGGACATTACCAAGTTCTTTTACCTACTTGATTTCACTTTAGATCTCCTGCCCCCTCATTGTTTTCGCCTCCCAAATTTTCCATGTATATATATTCAGTGTATGCTTGATATCTGAAGGATATCGTTGGTTTAATGATGATGCTACTAAGTGAGTAAGGAGTTTGAGCTTTCTATCCAAAGGGTCCCGGTTCCTATCCCAATAGTCGCGGAGATTTTTCAAGGAAAGGTCGATACTTACTTGATACTACGTAGAGATCACTTCTTGTGCAGGACTCCGTTCATCTGATAGAACATAAGACTGTGTACCCATATGCGTTCTTCGTTTGTAGTAGGCTAATACCTATGCTTCTCTCCACACCTCCCTCATTCCAAAAACGTACATTTTCTAACATACCTATTCGAGTGAGTAGGTGTGTAAGAAAAGGTCAGTTTCGTGTCCCTTTTATGGAAATAATTACCTCACATTTCGTTCGCACTACCATATAACCAAAATATTTTATATCTTGGACGATTTTTTGAGATTAAAACTCTTAACTACTCATGATTTCGCAGGCTTTATCATATAAGCTCCAGGACAGGTGGGTTGAAAAAGCGCATTCGATGAGATATATTATTTTTCGGATAGAATCAATTCCGGAGTACCCATTTAAGGTAGAAGAAATATAGTGAAAAACCTTTGGAAGTTGTAAAAAATGTTCTACTTATTAATTTTAACGTAGGTATTCTTGTTAATTTTATTTGTATTTGATAAAATAAATGGTGTTTGTTTTTCCATTTAATATTGCTTATTGTATTTATTTTTTTATGTATTTATTTTATTATAGTATTTTATTTATTAGTGATGAGGGAAACTTAAAAAATGGAAATTTGAAACGAAAGAAGTTTTTTGCGGGATTACGTGTCATAAGTGAGCAATAAACCAAAAATTTGAAACTAATTGGACAATATTTATTATTTAGATATGGTCCAACGTCAGTGGTAATAGACGGTACGAAGAGAGCAGCTAGGGTAAGGAAAGTTATGAAGGTAGGATGAATATTGAGAAAATATTGAAGAGGCATTTATTGGATTTATTCTTAATATTTCGACTTAAGTGCTCGAAGTATGAATACATGACGCTTATTACAATGGAGTATATTTCTAAAAAAAAACATTCGTCGCTTTTTATTGGATCTTTTCTCACCCGAAATAATACATTCCATGGGTCATTGAAATTAAAGCAGTAGTGTGATGGCCGTACGTTGGCCATTCAATCGGACAGTTTACAGTTGAAATGAACGTGATCAAGGTCCCAAGGGTATGCCGTCCAATATTGTGTTTGCGGAGAGAGGAAAAAAAGTGAACAATTCGAGAGATACTTAATTTGACGTCGTGAAATCATGAGAATGAGGGGAATAAAGACGCATTGCATTCAGTGATTGCAGAGATGGAGAATAGATTAGTCACTATTTCGGGAGAAAGTGAACAACTGAGGTCAAGTTTGCCTTCCATGATAAGTATTTGAGTAAGAAGTTTTATTTGAGTAATAGAAGAAAGAATGTGATCCGCTCTTCCTGAGATTCGAACCTGGGAGTAGCTATCACGAAGGCCACCGCCTGTTTAAGGATAGGACTGGAAGGCAAGGCAGAATGAAGGAGTCAAACCTTTTGTCGGCATTTGCTAATTCTTAACAAAAGGCTCCTAGGGGTTCAGAATTGAGCTTTCCATCAAATGGATTATAGTATTAACTTTAATTTAACTCCTAATATGATTCGGATAAGCCAAAAAACGTCAATCATTATAAGTATTCGTACCGAAGAACTCTGGATGTAATGCTAGCCACCATACCATCCCGATCACCTTTTAAAAATTAATGTGGTTTCCAGAAAACCAAACAGCTGCTGTTACACGTTATAATGTAATGACCGTACGTGAAGGACTTATTTCGAGAGTCGTTGTTTCTTGTCCTTTTTTATGCCTCCTCTCGACGTCTTTACTTAAGAGAGCCCGTCACCCTTCCCTCCCAGAATGCTCTTCTTCACATGGCTTCTATCCCCTTCACTCTCTTTCAAGGCATGTCCCTGCTCTTCCTATCCGTTCTTCTCCTTGCGCCTCTCTCCTACGCTCCCTCTTCATTTCCTGAACTCTTTATCCCCTTAACAAGCAAGTCCCCGCACTCCTTCCGCCATCATGTCCTGCCCTACGGTGAGGTTGTCTCCACACGCTGGCCCCCTTCCTGGCCCTCATACCCGAAAATGGCAGACGGCCTCAGGACCCCCCCCCCCCAGGGCCTCCTTCCCTCGCACTCCACTGCTCGCTCTTCTCACGTCATGGACCCTCCAAGATCCTCTCGAGATGGGCTCCGCCCCTAGCCCCCCACGTCCTGAGAGTGGGCGTTGGTGGGCCGAAACCTTTCTCCGGCTTCCTTTCTCAAATGAGGAACTTGCATTCTTCCTAAAAACTATTTGCATGAGAATTTAATATTCTCAAGGTGATGCCACTGCGACACTTATTGCTAGAGGCAAAACAAATACTGAATGTTAAGTTTTCCTTTTTATTACATGAAAATACCGCTTTAGCTGATGAAGTACCAAAACTATTATTCTATCAAAATTAAGGTTATGTATTAAGGTATAAACGTTATGGAATTAAAGTTATGTAGGGAATGTTTTAGAGGAAAATATTTTACAATATCACTTTTTACAGGTATGGGAGTTAGTTTTAGCGCCATATCCATTAAATGAACGCAATTTGACTTAAGGTTTGCAGTCATTTTCTTTTAACTCGTTAATTAAAATGAGAAGGTGCCTAAATATCACTATTATAAAATTCCTTGGAATACACTTTTAATGGACTGTTACGAAAATGGCATTTATTTTATGCATAAAAGTATTATTTATGCCCATGCTTCATTCACTGAACACAATGTGGTTTCAAATACATCCATCGAAATATATGGCGTTTTGATATATTTTTTCATGTTGTAGATGAAAGAAAACACCTTTATTCTTTCGGTAGACAATGTATGTAAAAATGGCATTCGATTGATTTTACTGTGGACTGCTTAATATATAAAGCCACATGCAGGACAATGATATGGTCAGTGAATCACGTTTTATGAGAATAGTTATGCTTCGCTAGAAACTACGCGTTCCGCGTCAAAACACTACGTCATCGAGAATCCAGCGAATGATCGCGGAGCGGTTTAATGCTTCCAGTCTGGGCTAAATATCCTTTCCAATGTGAAATTAGCTTATTGAATGATAAATATTCTACCGTAATGATTTTTGTAAACGTTACTTTGAATACTAAGAAAAACTTAAAGCTACCTTGAAGTAAATTCGTGTTGCGATGAACATAATGAGTAGGATAGGGATGAGACTAAGCATATTAACATTATACGATAGAAATACTTTGTATTAGTAACTAAATTATTATAAATAATTCTCCAGAAAATTTACGGACAAAATTATGGTCTGAAAACATCTGACATGTAGGTATGCTTCTAGTTACAAGTGAGTTGCGTCACTTACTGAAATATCATGGGATTAAAAATAGATATATCTTTCTAGCCCTGCAAACAGTGCTACAGTTTTACGTCTGGTGGACGGCAACTCTTTGCTCTTTGAGGACAGACTTTTGAAAACAATAAATTCATTATCTTGTACACACATCTCTACCATGAAAACCCAAAATGGCGCAAAATACTCTTCATCCAGAAATTTACATCTTTTGTTATCATCGTTAGTCAGTATTTCAAAGATTGGCTTACATCAGATTTCTACTTTATTCAAATATCATGGAATGTTTTTCTCCTCCATGTAAGGCATTATGGGGGAAAAAAGACATTCCCTGATATTTTAATTTGAGTATAGTTTCCATGATTCGATCCGTTATTTTTCTTCAAGAGAACTTTCCCGTTTTTTTTTCATTCTTGATTTCAGGGGTTCTTATTACAGCACCAGAACGTTCAGGATTGGATACTCGTAAATGTGGTGGAATAGAGCACTGATGACGATCAAATAGACCGATAAACCGCCAATGATGAACAAAGAGTTCAGGGGAAAAGACTTTTAAATGATGTGCTACATTACAGCCAAGCTTTCGCGTGTACGTTTCTGGCTGTTAATGATACAAGCTTCGTCTAGCATTAAGAAATTTTTGCTTATGCTACTTGTCTCACTTTATATTTCTTTTTCTTTTCCTCCTATAATCCTATTTTTCTGATGTTTCTATCCAATAATTGCTGGAATATGAGAGCTGTTTCCATGAAAGCATACATGATAAAAAGCTCCTTTACTGTATGATCTTCCAATTTTATGTATGATTTCACAATTATCATGCACGAATGCTTTTAAAAAATCTTTTACTTAAGGTTGGTAAAGGAGGTATTTATGAATGTTTTAATGTGTGTGGAGTAGCGGTTATTATGTGGCTATAATCGCCTTAAGTGTTACTTTTATAAGCTCTTTAGCGATGTAGGCGTACGATGAAAAGGGCATGGTGTATACATCTTCCGTTTCTTGGCTTTCTCACCCACAAACGTCGCTTGTTCCGACCCCCTCACCCAATATGAAGTCCCGAACGCAGGGAAGACCCGGAGAGGTGGTCCCGAGCGGTCTCCAAGGTAACATCCTCCTCTCACCCACGCGCGCCCATTGTTTACCGAGGTTGGAGGCAATGGAGGAGGGTTTGGCGAGGGTGTCCTTTGCTCTTAGACCCTCCGGAGCACGTAGGGTTGCATGCACGGAAACATAACGTAGCGAGCGGAGTTTTCCAGTTTTCCCACGCATCGTATCCGACCCTAACCGAGCCCCTCATTTAAATCTTCCCCTCCCCCCATCTCTTCCTGCCCATCTCCCTTCTTATTCCAGCTTCTCGTCGTTAGCAAGCTCTGCCCGATTCCAACTTCTGAAGATTTCATCTCGCAGCATTCAATCTTGGGGATAAATGTTTGGGAAAAAATTCGGCGAATGAGAGAGGATATGAAATGACAGAGAAATTAAACTATTCGCCCAGGCAATTTTCACTTTTAGTGCGTCATCGCCAGTTCTCGTCATGTGTTATTCATGTCAATGACATGTAATGACCAAAAAAATGTTTTTCTATCGTCATGTAAGTTCGACGGGTTGAACTAATAACAATAACTTTTGTGGGTAACTAGTAAGTAATTAGCATAAGATAGTAAGATGGTGAAACAATCCGGAAAAAACAGTGGGTTATACAAAAACACATAACCATATCCTGGATGGTGACAAACATTGTTGTGATGGTGTATAAAGTATAACGTAACTGATTATATTGCTGAAATAACAAGGCCTGGTTAAGAATAAGTAAAATAAATTCTACGCCACATGCTAAATGGTAACATAAGCCAAACGCCTTAGTAATAGTTTTTGCATGGTATATATTTTCACATAAAACACATATTTTACCTGTAAGTATTCCTGATCAATTGAGTTATTTCAGCTGTTTTAGCAATAAATTCATAAATGTAAGAGGCAGTAGCACCGCTTGAATTTGTGAAAATGTGATGTTGTATATACTATATAATTAATTTGTTGCAACTAATTGAAAATAATTTCAAAAAATATAATAGATGTATAGCTATTATGACATCGAGGATACCCACTATTTCTAAGCTACATGCGCTTGTGATTCTATAATTAGTAAGTAATTTGTTTTCAGGAAAAAATTGCCCTTGATGGTTCTGCCTGGTTAATAAGTAGCAGTTTAAAAAATAAACTCTTCCGAGAAGTGAGCTAATTCATTCTGGTTAATGAGGAGGGTTTATGTTGCCCGCGAAAACTCTGAAAGATCAAAAGACATTTGTTCCTCAATGGCCAATTTAACTCTCCATTTAGTTCATTAAAATCTAAATGTTCCATTAAATGTTACAAATAAATGATTGTGCTCTAATTATTTTTTTCGTGTATGTGTGCAGTTATGGCATTCAGCTTTTGGTTGCATATATTTTCGCAGTACCCCGGAAAAAGTGATTGGAACCTGAGATAAAAATTTCATAGGTATTATTTGTAAGTTAACTCGGTTTGACTGTTCAACTTCTGGGAATCTGAGTCGTTTAGCTTCGATTATCGTAATTAAGTATACTTTTTTTAGATCTTTTAATAGGCATGGAAATGAAAAAACAGTACTGGGTCCATGAAGAAAGCACATCTGAACCATGGAAATCAATAATAATCAATATCCGGACACCTGTATTTACTTTGAAAGTTTCTGAAAATTCGTTATTTATTTTAACCTTACATTTCGATTCACCTATGCACATTCCTGCAAGTCTAATTAGCTTTTCCGGTATACCCTCTACTCTTAGTCTGTCCCATATTTGTTTACAGTTTATACTGACGTACTAATGCTATAGTACGTATTAATTTCACATAAATGCTATTATTTCCCCATATATTAATTCTTGCTGTAATACATTAACTAATTTAAATGAAGAAACTTACAATAAATTACTAATGAGTATATGTATTATCCGAGGTTGGCATATGATTTTAAACGTTTGAAAAAATTCAAGGAATCATATAAACAGAAATGGCTTAAAATACTGCTTTAGTTATCTCTTCACCTTAACATCTATAGGACAGGTTGATCTCCGTTCATCAACGGGTCCTTCGTAAAACATTAATCCTTAAATCTTTAAACAAGATCTAACCATTTATATTTCACAGCTTAAAAGAGCAGTATATCTACTATTAATACTACAAAGCCAAAATATCCAGAAATTGGGACTCACGGCAAGGTGATCTTCGCAAAACATGACAGATTATTATTATTTTTAATAAAACTGTTTAAGTAAATATAAAATAAACCAGAAATAACTTTGTCAGTTCCACACTAAATTTATTGTCGACCATGGTTTCAGCTAATGGTCACCATTTTCAAGGTGAGCCATTCGCTGAAACCATGGTCGGTATTAAATTTAGTGTGGAACTATCTAAGCTATTTCTGTTTTATTTTATAATGACGTGGTTCCATGAAGTAAGGCTTTAGTAAATTTATTATAAATTTTACGTAATCAAAAACCTTTAGCTGAGAGTTTTGGTGAATATGATTACTGAACAGTTAAAATGTGTACATTATGCCCTAAAAAATACTAAACCATTCATAAAATTGATGCAATTTCATTTTAAATCTCTCTGCATTACGCCTTTTGCTTTGTCATTTTTTAATAATTTTTACTCATTTTAGGTGTAAAAAGTATTGTATTTATTTTAATTTGATTTGTGGTATCGACGGTAACTTAACATCGGAAATTTGCTTATTTTCAATCTTTTCAATAACATTGTTATCACCTACTTATTTTTTTGGTATTTTTATTTCGAATTAAACTAGTGTGGTTTTATGTTCTTGGGGTCTAAAAGGCCAAAATTGGCCAAAGAAATTAAGTATTTATTCATTATTATAAAAAGACTAGCTGTGTCCGGCATGTGTTGCAATAACTTTTTCTTTCTAAGTAGGCACACATATACAAAGCAGACATATTTGCATGTAAAATATAAATGAAAGACAATTATTTCTTAGTGATAAATTAATGTTCAGAAATGTTATTCAAGTACCTTGGGATTTGTGGTCTTACCCTCTGCAAGACAAATATATTTTTCGGCTCTCCCACTCTTGAGCATGCAACAAACATACAATTGACCATGTGAAAAGCATGGATTTTCCTGATTTAATCCAAATATTTGAAGCGATGGACCTTATTTGCGAAGGTAAAGGAAACGGAAGACTCTAGTAGTTAGACTACAACTATCAAATTACTCACTAATCCTGGCTTTCAAATGCTGCATACGTGAATATACATTCATGAAATCGCCATTAAATTCGAACCTGGTTGCCAAAGAAATTTCTATTGTTGAAAAAGAAGAACAATTGATGAATTTAGAGGTAAAAACGCAATATTTGGACCAAAAACGAAGCTTATAAGGAAATTTAATGAAATAATTAAATGTTGCATTTCTTTATGCGTTCTATGATAAAAATTTCCATACAATATCTTGATTGCAAGTAATTTTAAAAACAAATAAAGAAACACCTGCACCTAATTCAATGTTTTTATGGGAGTAAATGATAACAATATTGGGGTGAAACAACCCCAAAATTTGTAATTTAATAATTTACAAACCTTCGTTGGTGCGCGCACAACAATTCCTCGAAGTTTCATTCATAGCGACTGACTACTTTTCGGTTTTTGCGTGCACAAACATACGCAGGTTGAATTTTTATATATAAAGACTATTGGAGGATGCCCGTTGAAATTCAACGGGAAGAAGAAAACATTATAACTGTTTCATAAGGTAAAAAAGAATCCCCATGGTGTGACGTGCAAATCACCAAGTATACCATACACAATTCATTAACCGCGTATCGAGAGGATGAGGTGAAACATACACCTTAATTAAGGGAAAATAAGAAACACTTGAACCGAATCAAATCTTTTCTGTGTAAAAACTATCCCTATAAATTATACCATACGGTTATAACAATTTACCCTCGTTTGTGATTTCACGTGCTTCCTCTGGTCCTTGTAGTTAAGTCTCAGGAAAATAAGTTTGATGTTATTTTTATTTCTTATGGACATCACAACATCCGTAAATATAATGCGTGACAAATTTATTTAAGTATATTTAAAAAAGGTTTATCACACTTACCTTGTTTTCATAAATCTTAAAACCGTTGTTCACGTAAAATTTCATGACTCACGAATTTTAAAGCCTAATAGCCAGTTAATATGTCAGTAAACGTTCGGTTGCTACAACAGCATTACACTATTTAGTATGTGTAGTCATTTATTTATTCCATAATTAGTTCATAATGGTTATTTTGTAATCGTACATTAGTGAACATACGTGATAAAATACGGAAAATTTCGTAATTTTTCTTTACAAAATTTCCGTAGTTCCACTCCACCACACAGGCGGCGTGACCATCTTCGGTTCACTAGTGGTGATCTGCAGATCACCACTTGTGAACCGCCATTCTTTGACTCGCCATCTCTTTCGACTCATGATCAATATCTTCCGACTCTTGATTTGTATCTTCCGACTCTTGATCCGTTTCATTTGGCTCCGCCTTTCATTAGATCTATCTCACTTGTCGTAAGGAACGTGAAATGGAGCCACCAACGGACATTGGCCGATCAAGAGCCGATCATTAAGGGAACGAAACCGGTCTCCCGCCTTCCCGCAAAGAGTCATTTAAATGATGAGATTACATATTAATTAATCTCTAATTAATTATCTTTCTATTGGTACTACTCCCGATTTAGTACGACTTTTGTTTCAAATTAAATTTCGCAACTGGAAAAAGGTCTGAACGAAGCCAAACGTCAGCTTTACGTATTTTCTTGTGGGATTCACTGAATGGCATATAAATACATAAATGAGTTAACATATTTTACATAAAACAAACGTTTCGCATTTTTTTTTAAATCAGCACATCAAGATGATTAATTTGAGTATACGTTGATGGTTGTCCGACACGTGGAATTGGCTAAACATTTCGAACATCCTAAAAACATAAAAACAAACAAACAATTAAACGCATATTCTCCTTTATAAATAGAGAAGATATAGATTAGCGTGCCATAATTGAGAGACGCACCTTGCACCAGGTAATTATCTCCTACGCCCATAACTGCCACAAGTCACCCCTTACTTGCTAATCACGCATGCTCGACGCCTACTCAAGGTGATGTTCGCATTGCAGTTGTTTACCCAATTAAGCCATGCAATATTTATCTTACCTGAGTAATAATTCTGGAAATTATAGTTTTTAATTCGATCACTCTGAAAACTTTCATGGCCTTTTCCGTCGTTTCCTTCTTTTGTTAAAGAAATATGCATAAAAAATATAACATAATAATAATATTGACAAAAGAATTACCATAGCATATACGATCACACGTCGCTTACCATGGCCTTATTTAGTGCTGAACTGCTGGAATATGTTATATGAATACATAAAATAGATCTACCGAATAGTGTTTTTCGTAGAATTTAGTAATGAATTTTTGGAGCAGTTCATCTCTTGTAATTTTCAAAAGTAATGAATCGCAATTTTCTGAAGTGATAAACATCGCAAAGTGGAAAGAATATTTTAACTGCTCATTTCTTGCCACGGAAGGTAACAGACACAAGTACTTTTTCTGTTGCCCAAATTTCAAAGGCACTGAGGCCTCTTTCCGTCGAGAAAGAAAGTCCAAATGAGTCAAAATGAGTCAAAATGCAAAAAGTCACTGATTATGTAGTTTGGAATGTGCCCGAAATCCACTTGCATCTCCACTTGTAGGCGACTTTTCCAGCAGAGAAATACTCATTCAAGCTTACTTACCCTACTGCTGTCGCGACTTCATCAAATGAACATTAAAGCAAAATCCAGTTCTTCACCACCTAAGATTTATGTTCACTTTGTCCAATATTTTCGTTCTTTTTCGTTTTGTTCCCTCCCTGTTATCGTCTCCTTTCCATACTACCATCTCTCTCTCTCACCTTTCTCCCTCATTCTCCCGTAAATCTACTGTAAGTTCATTATTTCGCATGAAGTAAAATTAAAATTAATATATTTAATTTATTTTCACGCAGTAAATGTGCAGATTTACTGCACGCCATGAAATTATAGGCTAAAGCATGTTACTTAATGGCATGAAAGTTAAAGGAATGGGTAAGCGGCCTGCCATGCAGATATTTATGTATTTTGTATACGACCGTCCAATTTGCCTCAAGCAGTTTCACTTTCTCACGAACTAGTTTTGTCGTGGGCATGTAGCATTCCTTGAATATTCATGGAATAGAGTTTAAAGTGGTTGAAAGCATATTTTCCTCAACTTCTGGATGTTATAGGCTAACTTCCCGAAATACATGCTCTTCTTCAGGAAATCACAAACCAGAGTGAACATAGTATTAAGGTTTATTAATTAGGGAATTTTTTTATAAAGACACCTTACGGTTTAATGAAGCCTAGTTTATCAAATATTGATTACTATTACGTCCCATTAGAAGGTTGAATTTAGAACTATAGTCATTGGGCAGGACAAGAAGTTAAGTGTTCAACGTTTTAGGATTTAACGATGCTAGAGGAAGCTCTATTATCATTCGATATTAAAATAGTTCAACATCTCATCTTTATACTTAAATTGTATTACTGCATGAGGTGAAAACAGGTTATTAAATTTTTGTTCTATATTCTATTGCATAACTATGATAAAATTTAATAGTTCATTAAATGAGTCTAAACTTAGAAGAGCAGATTTTGATGGAAAGCATGCACAGCCAAAAACACAATTTTATGTACAGGGTCGCCAACGATTTCCATAATTTTTTTCAGGATTCCCTTTCACAATATTCAAAAAGCCTGCTTTGTTCGCCACTCTACAGATTTGCAGGTGACATTCTTTCACTCATCAGTTTATAACATTTTCATTGGAAAGATCCAGTGCAATGACTCGTAATGAAGTACAACTATTGACCGAAATGCTCGAAATAAAATCCTAGCAAATGAAAATTGCAGTTCAAATATTGTACTTTAGGATTTTACTTAAGCTCCTCTCACTTTTAAACCAAATTTGAAAGTTGTCGCTTTGCATTTATACATGAATATTTAACGAAATTTTACCATTTTTGAGCCTTTTCTTCTAATAAATGCTGGTGACAATAACACAAGACAAGCCTATGGGACAAATTTCCAATCATTGCATTTACACATATTGGACCAAATTTACACAAATCGGACATTTACCTATCGGACAAGTTCTGAAACGAATATTTCATTGGAATACACCAGGAAATTATGGAGGACCTTAAATCGAAAACCATTGATAGATTTAACTGTTTTCTAGTACTAGAGAGTAGCGGAGAGCTAAGGTAACCCAGATTCGATATTTAACTGCTGATGATTCAGCATCAAACAATATTTAGTCAACATCAAACAATATCTTACCAAAATTTTAAGTTTCTATTGAAAACATAATTGTACATATAAGTTATAATAGCGGTTATTTAGTAGTAGCTATTCTAATAATCAATTACAGTTTACATCAAATATAAATTTTCAAAATGACAATATTCCAATTTAAGAAAACAATGTTACATAATTTAAAAAAATGTGATACTTCCAGTACACTTAATATATTAATATCTCATGACTTCAGCACACGATACTATTTACACCTTAAACTCAGTGTCTTATGTGCATCAATAAGTGACTTATGTGTACACAAAAGACTCTGCTTGAAAGACTTTCAAGATTTTCATATGTTGTCTCACTTCGTCGCTGCCGGAAACAAGGCGACAGAACAATGCGCGACACGAAATAGCCACGGAAATATTGCTTAATCCGTGCGAAAATATTCCATCAGAGTACTTGAGGGAAAGTGCGAGTCGCGGAGCTGACTTGCGAGATGAGGGAGATAGGGTACGAGAGGGCGCTTTAAACGTTCTCAAGGTAGCGTGGCATTGCCAGACGATGAACGTGATGTAGGTGAGGCACTTGAGGGAGTATGTGAGCCTAGTTGGAGAAGGGGAAGGGTGCAGACGAAGGGGTTTCGGCGGAGCTGTGACGATAGCTGGGCGTGTGTGTTTGCTCAAAGAATGGGCGCGAAGGTAGGAGTCGTATATCCCTCATCTCCTTTAATTTCCCAGACGCTCGCTGCTAAGAGTTCTTAGCACCTATGCTCTCTCCTTTCTGCTCCGTCACGCGAGGGACTGATGCCCTCCCAGGGGCGGAAGAGGGACGGGAGGGAGGGTTTGGAGGGAAAGCAGGAATAAAAATGCAAGCGACCATATTCGGGAGAAGTGGGTTAAAAGTGTCAGCCACCTCAGGCGTTATAGGGTGGAGAAGCTTCACTGAATAAAGAGGATGGAAGGATTCCAAGAAGAAATATCAACATTTTGAGAAGGAATTGGGGCGGGAAGGCACGGGTGGTGGTGGTACTCGTCATATCTAAGGTAGGAATATAAGGTGGGTGAAATAAAATTCGCCGTGATTTGGGCTCGGTGAGGACAATTGAATTTCACACCATGGAACATAGTGTGAAGGCTTTTGAGATGTGGGAGCGGAAAAGAAAGAAGGTAGGTTTATAGTTGACGAGGAATATGTACGAGGGAGTCTTGCATATGGTAGGATTATAAACGATAACGGCGGCGTGATAATTAAAAAATTCATCCTGATAGGCTGAAATGGTATTCGAAGTCAGGAACTAAATTTTCCCACCTATTGCTCAACCGATTTGCAACTGAGTGAAGCAATCAAGTGAGTTACGCCAGCTTATTAACTCGATAAATCTATCGGCACCGATTAGAGTAATCGGAGTTCGATTCCCAGACTAGGCAAACGACTTATTCATCATGAATGTTTTATATTAATTTGCCTCTTGATTATATGAATACCTCTTAACTTACATTTGTAGTTAGTCCCGCAGTGTTGCGTGTGACAGAATATCAAAGAGACTGCAATGTTCGAAGGCGGGAATTTGGAGAGAACCTACATGTAGCATCATCAGCATTTCCAAAGATTGGTTTTCTGCTGCTCCAATCTACTTCCCCTTCAGATTACCACATCATTCTTTCACAACCCCTCACTTTGACTATCTTCAAAACTTTCTGATGTATTTCATTCTTAGTTCTCTCTCTGTATTTCGTCCCATCCTTTCCGTATTTAATTAGTCGAAAAATGTGTGTAATAATTCCATCTTTTCTTTTTCATTATATAACATTTTTCTCCAAATCCTCTATAGACTTTTCCATTGGGAATTCTTTGCGTCCATTTGATTTTTATCAATATTCTAGTACATCACATTTGTAGTGAGTCCATCCTCTTGAGAGTAAAATTTATAAGAGACGAGAGTTTAACACTAGATGCGCCATATTTTCCACATACCTAAAAGCGCCGTAAGTTGTCATTTTGACCGGTAGGTGTTTTCTCTCGCTTTGGTTGTGCGTATGAGTAATTTCACGCATATAGTCTATTTTTAAGTGAGATTATTTTATTTTAACCTCAAGTTTACATTATTTTAAAGTAATGAATAAGATTTTTAAACAATTTAGTTTTTCAACTTTAACACAAACTTGGGATACATAGATTTATCATCAATTGTGCAATATAAAATTATAGATGGTGGTAGTTTAGTGTATAAATGTTTTGCAGGGAACGTAATTATCGTAAATTTTACAATAATAGAGTAGTGCTATAATGTAATTAACAGCGTGAAACTGTATATTGCTATCAGTTCTACCATCCCAGACTTTTTTTCATGAAACATAACACACAGAATAAGTTTTTCAGTTCTTGCTTTGCATTTTGCGCAAGTATATTTTTGGCATCTTGAACATTTTACCATAGTTTTATTCTATTTACATGCTTGCACCTGAAACTGATATCATTTTCTAATTTTTGTACCTGAAATGGAAGGTGTTGGCCCTGGGTGTAACTTGATATAGTCACTATGTAGTTCTTCAGCTAGTGTCAAAATGAATTTATGGCGGCTGATATTTTTTGAAGTGACCTCTCTTTATTTCACACTTGCGTAAATGGCAGCTAAATCTAGGATATTGTAAAAAACTTCCACAGGCCGCCGGCGAGATCCAGCGCGCGTGGTGCATTTCCTTGTCATTTGGTCCAGTATATCTACATCATACTTCGTGGAGTTGTGGAAACTGACTGCCTCTGGTAATCTTATTTCATACTATCTAATTCAATTTTGGGATGCATGGTACTCAGAACCAATACTTTTTTTACCTTGGTATACTGTCATTATAATATATCCATGTTTTAGGACTGTGGTATCGTACAACTTAGCCTTTGACATCCGAAGTACTTCAGGGACCTCACGTCAGATTCTATTCATTGTGCCGAAAACACTTATTCCTTTCTCCTTTAATGTTTAAGCCAAAGTCAGTGACGTGAGAAAATTATCTGTCATGACATTTCATCCTGTATTCAGGTACGGACGCAATGAACGTAAAACAGCATTTTCGGGGAATATTTCGTTCGGCCGGCACAACTCATCCTTCCCCAGATACGAAAACCCACTGCAGAAATATTTGGAATTAACTTCTGCTAATACCCAAAACTATATTCCAAATTTGTCTGGCTTATTTGCCATATACTGTGTGAATATGCACTTAGCATTAGTTGGAAAAAGCTGCTCATCCACCGTGAGGTATTCACTTGGACTATAGGAAGCTATGCAGTTGTCCACAAAGCTATTCCATATTTCGGACATCAATGCAAATTTATCTGTAGTTAGACGTTGAGATACTATGCACTTCTTGGAGGGAGGCAACCCTCACCGGAAGCATTTTCGAGGGCAGCATCATTGTGTAGTTGGAGATTCCCTTGAATTGCGTCCGCAGCTGTCGCCACTCTGCAGTCCCTTGCACTTTCTCTTTCTCGACCTCTCCATTCCCCTCTACCAAGCCTCACTCCCTGAGCACCGATGCCTAAGGACAAGTGAGGAAATGTATGCATAAACTACCCTAAATTATGAAGAGAAAGACTACGAACGATTTGGTAATGAGTTTCATGTGCTTACACCCTCCTTCCAATAATGCAGGATCGTAGTTATATCGAAAGGTAACTCACCAGAGTCAGGAAAGGCTGCTTTCATTAGATGATGTTGCAGAGATGCAAGCGTCGAGGCATCACCGTCTGAATTGCCGATCCCACTTTCAGCAACGTCATTTGATGTGTCAGATAAGAAAGTAATTCCATCATCCGAATCTGAATGCACTGGGTTGAGTTCGTAAATTCCAAAATCGTTTCCTGATAAGTCTTGCCAAATTTTGCACAACGTCTTTCGAAGAGTGACTGCGTCGCCGGAAAATGTCTCAGAGTATCGGGGTTTTGCTCCTACCCACTGTTCGGTCAAAGGTCGACTGACCGCGTAGGAATAAATAAGGGACAAAGAGTGAGTTAAAAAATAGCACAACTCGCATCCCTTAGAATAAAACAGAATTCTGGACCTATTTCCTAGTGGGTTTATGTGTATTCCTTGACAAAATTCTGAGGTAGTCCATGCAATAATCCTATAGCATAATTGCATAATACTTTTTAAAATAGGAAATTCTATAGAAACATGCAGAAAATTAGTTGTGAATTCAATCCGTTAACGTGACTGCTACTCATCATACCAGAACATTTTTTAATTGAAAGGACCAAAAGAAAAAGCTGAAAATTAATAATACAGGTCAAAATGACCGCTCTGGCGCTTTATTATTTAAAAAAATATGCATCCGAGAATAAACACATTTAACGTGTGGGTGTAGAATAAAAATGTATTAAAAGTCACGAAATATCAACAATTTTTGACCATCGTGAAGGAAATGGGGAGCATTTGAATTTCAAAAACGGTTAAAATGACCGCTCCGGCGCTTCTAGTGTTAAAGTTCCCACGGATTTGGGAATCGTAGAATGAGAAAAAGGGAGTGTGTGAAAGGAAGCAAGATATACAAAGAACTTACGAGGGTCTCGGCGAGGGCACTTGTATATTATTTGTAAGGAAGTTACATTTGATCCTTTGATGGGGTTGAATAAGGCAGCTGATGTCTTAAATCCTATCAATATAATGGAAAGAGATCAAATTCCAATGAATAATGTTTGGAGAATGCAATAGCATTATAGTCTAATAAGCCAACACTATAATATTGACTTGACGAAAACTAAGGCCTTGTAAAATAGCCGTCGTAATTCCATCTTGAATTTAACGGTGAAAAGCGGGGCATGCTGAAATTATTTCCTCCTTCACCGCTGCGCTGTCGTGCGCCCTTGTTAATGTCTATGCGTGTGGGCGACGTAAAGGCGTACTTACCTCCGTTTTCATCACCGGAACTTAATGCGACCAACAGCCCCATTGAAGCGTGGAGGAAGCCACCCAATAAATCATTTAGGGCGTAAATTTGAGACCCTGATGGGGATTCGGCGACACTTGAGAAAGCTCCTTGCTCGGGGGAATCTCTCGAATATTTAGTGCTTTTCCTCCGCTCCTTACGCCTGCAGTTCGGATCGTCAAAGTTGTCGCGCAGGAATTCGCCGAAACCGAGCCCACGAAAACTAAAACTGTTATGTTTGCGTTGGCTGTAATCTGAGTGCTGCAACTTCACTTGTGTGGATTTTCCTCCTCCACGAATCCTTTAATGAGTGTACCCGAGCTGACTATCGCTACCTGTGGCAACGAGGCATTCGTCACCGCTTTGTCACCTCGTTCAAATTCATCTTTGTGCGGGTCCCGTCGAACCAACATGGCGTCGGACGGAGGAGAATCTGTAACCTGGATTAGCCCGTACAACGAGAAGGCTAAGAACAATGGAGCGGGGTAGCGTGCGGGATGTTCAAGCTGGCGCGGCGGCGGGGGGGGGGGCAGGAGAACAGTGGGGGCTTGCGCAGTAGGGGGTGGGAAAATTGAAGGAGATATGGATAGAAACGACCGCTGAGGGTAACTGACTGTGAGAGGAGAAGGAACGGCAGGAGAAAGGAGGTATAACGGCAGGAGACAGGGCGAGGGGTAAAGGGGAAAGAGGAGACAAAGCGACGGGGGATGAAAAAGGAAGCGGTGGTAGACCCTGGGTTTTGAGATTAAGGGATAAGTGACAACATGGGGTGAATTTAGGGGGATGGGTGGCGGGGGATTTCTCCAGTAGGATGAGGTTGGAGTCTCTAAAGGTGTTCTTGTTTCTTGGGGACCTAAGGAAGGCGCGGTGCTTGGAGTGGGGTGTAAAGGGAGGGTAAAAGGCGGGAGGTCCCATGGAAGAAGGAAATGGAGTTTGAGGCGGTGATGTGAAGGCACTGGAGAAGAGAGTGTGAGAATCTTGAGGACGGGAGTGTGGGACAGAATGAGGTAAGAAATGAGTGGAGGACGGGGGACGGCGAGGAAAGTGGTGGCAGGGGTTAGAGATATAATTTGGGGAAAGGAGTTTGTTGGCTGCTGGAGTTAATCCCGCGTGTTAAGGAGCAGTGAAAAGCGAAAGGTTTATTGGTGCTAAAAGCCTTCCAATTCACGAGAGGAGAATATAACCGGAGCTCACAAGTGTATAAACCCTTCTTGATTAATGCATATTCTTGGCGAAAGGGAGTTTTTATCCCTATATTAATTAATGGCGACCGGAAGGAAATTAATTCCCTTTTATATATAATTTTTGCTTTTTTATCTGGTTGCATAATTATTTACATGGTAATAAGCTTCGTAAAGTATCCAGTTGGACAGTGACCTTAAGATTTCACTTTTCAGAGGAGTGGGGAGCGGTAGATTTCGGGAAGTCTTAGATGAAATCCTTTATGTTATACGACCTCTATCACTGATTCAATTTTAATTGGTGAGAGTACGCAGCGAATTCATTTGAATTAATGGGATTTTTTGAAATGGTAGATTAATAATAGAGGTATTTGAAAGACTTATTGTCACTCAGTAATTGTAAGTTTCTGGGTTCAAGGTTAAAGCATGAATCTCCAGATGCCTCTTTTGAGTGGATTTTATCCTTGAGTTGGTAGGAAGCCGTGTGTTCCTTTCATTCAATGTTATCATCATCAGTCATTCAATTCTAAGATTGGATGACTTCCCGCCCTCCATCCTACCTTGTTTCTTGCTAACTCCTCTGTAGCACTACTGTTTCATGTCCTGATTTGCCTGCCGTAAGTTTTTCCTCTTAGTCTTCCTCGTTGGGCTTACCATTCTATCATTTTCCACATGATTTCTTTGTGTCTCAAAATGTGGCCTATCCATCTGGATAATTTCATTCCACTGCATTCCACATTCCACATTTGGTTTTCACTTCTGCTGTGCTCTTCCTTAACCCCTTATCTATCCGTTCATGGGGTTCTCAGCATCCACCATTAGCGCCATGTTTCCAAAGTTTCTATTCTTTTGTGCTTCAACATTACAATGGCCCATTCCTCCGAGTCATACAGCGCAACACTCCGCACGCATGTTTTCAGGTACTGCTTCCTTGTTGGTAATCCTATTTTATATTAAAACTCTAGTTGTTTTTACATTGCGAATGCTTTCTTGGCTGGAGCTGGTCTTCCCTTTATGCCAGGTGAATTTCTTGCATTCTGTGTATGCAGCTTTTAAGGTAGATAAAGGATACCACATGTTACAACACCTTTCCTTGCTGCATTATTCACCATCGAATTTCTCTTCCACATACATGAGCTTTTATTTTCTTACCAGTAATGTTAATTCCTTGTTTTACTCGATCTATTGCATTTAAGTGCGCTTTCTGGTCATCTGATTTCTCTGATATGAGTGTGGTGTCTTTATCGAATGATTTCTTCTCCGTTCACCTTAATTTCTTTAATTCTTGAAAAAAATATCTTGGAATTCTTTCAATGCTTCTTCCATGTAAATGAACATGCCGGGGGAATGTTGTCCATTCATGTCCATTATTTATTTAATTTTCTACTTTTCTTCTATCCTTCATTCTCTTCGAGGTGACAGGGTTCGTCATCTGTGATTTAATGTTATCTAATAAGCTTTCTGTCATGAAAGTCTAATCTTTCAATCACTTTGTATATCTTATATCAATGCAAGTTGCCAAGGCCTTCTTCAAGTCAACAAATATCATGTAAAGCGGCTTGTTGATAGATATAAATAATATTTTCTCTAAGAATAAACAGAAAGGCCTCTCTAGTTCCTACAATCTCCCGTAATCATAGTTGCATGTCCGATAGGTTTTCATCAATATTTCCTTTAATCCTTCAGTTGATTATTCTTACATGTTTACGCAAGCGACCGCAAGCTGAGAGTTCCGTGATTCTCACATCACTCGCTCCCATAATCTTCGGTACTGAAATCATTACACCCTTCATAAAATCCTCTTTCCACTGCAGTATCTTGCTTTGATCATCTATTGTAGAATGTCTTTAGAAGAACCGAAAAGCACCTTGATGATTTCTCCATTTATATTTGATCACATGGTTTCATTCAACTCTTTTAACCCCCCCCCCCCCATACCCGTTCCTTATGGATAATTGGGCCTCGTTCTTCCTCGTCCATGTTCTACACTTTTTTCATTAGTACCTAAATCCAACAGCTGATCTGGTCCTTCATACAACTCCTTCAACATTTCTTCCGCATTTTCCATTATAATATTGGACTTTGTCTTTGGAATATTCATCCCACGAGGTTATTTCCCACAACAGTATTTTCTATCTTGACTCTGCTCTCAATTTTCTCGCAGCAGCTTTAAATCCATTTATCCTTAGCCGTATTCGATTGCCTGATTAAGTAGTTTTGTTGCTTCTTGTAATTAGCTGCCTCAACTTCATTTCTTGTGTTATTGTTCTTTCCTCTTCTGTCAATTTGTCCTCTGACCAGGGTCTTGTCTCCGTTCTCTTTCTACATTCTCTTCTTCTCATTCGTGTATTCCACGGGACGGGAACTTAACGCTTACTAGGATGGACAACGTTTTGAAGATGTGGAAGTTTTATTTTACCACATCGTATGCAATTTCATCTCCCACGAAACAAATTTTTCAAGCGTTAGTTTATGCACTGACCGCTAGGTCGTAAGACATATTAAAATATATTTATGACCCCAAATTACTTTTATATTCAATGGTATACACCTAATTTCCTTTTGTAAGCTGTTTCAATTTTTCAACCAATCGATCCGATTACCAGTAGATCCATTCTGGGTCCCAGAAAACCCCAACTTTTAAACTATATTTCTAGTAACAATAATTACTATCTAATTAAGAAATATTATAATATTGAATAATAATTATGATTTACATAATTGTTTATTGGTAAAAACGGTTAAAACTCCAAAAATGAAATACTTAATTTTACATTGAAATAAAATAGAAACCATTTTTATCTGGAATATTTTTAACAGGACAAAACATATTTTGGAAAATAAAATTCAGTTAATTTTATTTAAATAATTTTAATTAGATTGATTCACTTGAGTTGGAAATGCACATTACTTACTTTCATGGCGTGGTTCTTGCATACAAAACTGCATCATTTGTCACATGTTGAAGTGTATTGAATATCTCCACCAGAGCAGAATTTGCACCTACCTCTCTTTCTTTCTCTAGATTATTCTCTTACCTCTAGATTATTCAGGTTCCTGTCTAACCGTTGAAACATTTCTGCCTGCCAACTCAATAGTACTCGGAATAATGGTTTTCTGGAAACTTTTTCCTTCTGGTATCTTCAATACAAGTCGGTTAGATTCGCAGACGACCAGGCGTTGGTCAGTCGGTCATCGAAAGCACTGCAAACTTTAGTAGATGCACTGGAAAGGCAGTGTGAGAAATACGGAATGAAGATAAATAATAGGAAAACAAAAGTAATGAGATTCTCTAGAACAAAGAAAGCGAAGCTGGTGATAAGAGTAGGAAGTCACAAACTGGAGCAAGTAGAAAAATTTAATTATTTGGGTAGTACGCTAGAAGAAACAGGACATAGTAGCTAAGACATTAGGAGGAGAATAGCTAGTGAAGGAAGCGTTCTTTAATAGAAGGGAGCTGATGACGGGGACCTTAAGTAAGGATGCGAAAAAGAGGCTGGTGAAGAGCTTGATATGGAGTGTGGCGTTGTATGAGGCAGAAACGTGGACCTTGAGAAAGGAAGACGAAAATAGGCTGAAGGCTTTCGAGATGTGGGTGTGGAGGAGGATGGAGAAGGTGCTTTGGACGGAAAGGAAGACAAATCAGGAAGTGGGCGAGGAGAGGAAACTCTTAGATGAGATTAGGGGAAGACAGGGTAAGTGGCTGGAAGGGGTAATGAGGGACGATGGTTTGCTGAAAGCCGTGATAAAGGGTAGGATGTTGGGTAAGCGGGGAAGGGGAAGGAAGAGTATCGGTTTTATGGATGGGATGAAGAAAGGTAGGACTTATGCTGAGATGAAGCTTATGCTGACTTATGCTGAAAGAAATACTGGAGGTAGAAAGGGCACGGCACGTGTATGAGTTCGTTGGATATTCTCTGACTTTCATCACAACCTACCTCTAACCGGTAGATTACTGTAATGAATGAATCTTCAATACACCTGGCTCGCGTGTCAATGTTTTCTTTGATCGGTGGCATTCCTAAGGCTTTCAGAAATAATTTTCTGGACTTACGCAACTTGCTTCGGAAAAATTATCATTTTTTTGCCCAAATAAATAAGGTGTACGCTGCTACGTCAAGGATGTTAAACAAAATTTCGTTACGGCTATATCCTTCGGCTCTGGCTCCGGAATACTTGCGAATGAGCTTATCTAATATACCAGAACCTTTCTTTTTAGTTTAGAAAAACAAATTTTTGAAGGCTTGAAACTACTTTCTTTGCTTGAAATATCATGCTCATGGTACATGGGCAACAAATGTATCACAAACATCTTTGGTTTTGGCATACATGATACAAGGGTGAGGTCTATGGTAAACAAGAACATAGAAGAATTCACTTCTCTGTCACTAGTTGAAGTCACCGATGGGGGAATGCCAATTCTATTCTTTCTAACAGTTGTAACCATTATCATTTTCTTCTCAAAAGCTCTTCTGCTAGAGAAAAGTTCGTAAAATTATTGTTAGCAGTTATGTTACGGCCATTTCCATACCAAAACTCGCACAGTTGCGTCACTACTCGTTGTGACTGTTGCTTTTCTACCTCATTGCCAACTTTTTCAAGGTAAACATCAAAATTACAATTATTAAAATGTTCTACATTGCGCAACACGCAAATTTTGATTCCATAATTATTGGGTTTGTTTGACATATATATACACGGAAGGGCACAAGCTGCTCGTCGATGGTTTCAAAATATATTGAACGTCTTCACTGAATTAAAAAAATCGTCCTATGAATTAGAAAATGCCCATGAGTGCTTTCACTTCAACACTGTTAGTATAAGTTTGCACTTTTTGATAACCCCTATGTAGTTGGTTGGTGTAATGTGCTCTTGCTTTTATATTAGTATTGACAAGTATAACGTTTATGATGTCTTTGGAAATAAATAGTGGCTGTGCAGTTGTGTACAGTAGCACAATTTTACTTGAAAATCTCAGAGCAAGGCCCATGAAAAACACAATTGGTGCACTCAATTTTTATGAGAGATACAACTTTTCAGAAATGTCCACGCTTTCTATTTATTTTATGCAAGACATATAGTTGATCGGTTCACTGAGTGTCATATAACTAGGTGCACCTAGGGATAAGTGGCAGATATTAAACACTTAAAATGAATTGTTAGGACCCATTACATATTTCCATGAAAGTGACTAGAAGTATAATATAGCTCTAATCAAACTTGTAATCTGTCAAAGACATGGTAAGAAAGATACACTACATATTAACTTAACAGGGCGCAAACCATGAGAAATGACATTGAACTCGATTTCGGAAGAGTAACAATCATATAAGAGCTTTGAGTAAACATCATGGCATTTACTGGATTTCATTCACACTCATCTACGCAATGAACAGAGTCCCAGATGAGGTACAAAGCATCACAGATATAGGAAAAAACTTACTATAGGAAAACCGGTGTTTCAACGTGGGTAGGGCTAGGGCCCAATGGGTTAGGCAAAAGTAAAATACAAAATATACTTCACTTTTTGTTCCAAATATAGTTTTTTAAATATTACTATGGTTTTTTGCCCAGTTGTTTATAATTTTTAAAAACAATTTTCATTCATTTTTTAATATCATTGTTAAAAATGTAGTTTTTTTAGCTCTGAAAAATATTTAGTTGTTAGTGAAAGTCTCAGGCGTAACCCTGTGGAAATATAGCTTCATACGTTGTAAAATAAGAGACATCGTTCTGTTCCACGCTTTTATTTTATTCAAAACCGACCATGGTTTCGGAACTATGTACCATTGTCAAGGTTTTTTTTCTTTTGGTGGGTCTATATGTACTGAACCGGAAGAGAAGGTGGGGGGTTGGCCCTGGGGGGGGGGGGGTTGAGGGGGATGGGGAAGGCGGAATGGCGGAGAAGGTTCAGAGGAGTGGGAAGGTTTAAATAAAGTGTGGTCAAGGTTTGAAGGGTCATGGTTGGAAATCATTAATACGTGTACGTGTACAGTACGAGTGGTTTTTGCATTTTTTTAAAGATGAAATTTCGATTGATGGTTAACCTAGTCAAGCGAAGTCAAAGTTCAATAAAATGTTCATTTGTTCTTTTATGTGAGAGGGGTGTTGCACTTGGAATTCGTTCCACCAGGTCAGAATGTTAACTAGGGTGTCTACTTGGGGGTTCTGAAAAGATTGCGCGACAGTCTGCGACAAATTAAGGAATTTGATGGATAACTGGTTTTTCCACCATGACACTATACCTGCTCGCACAACTCTCTCAGTGCGCCAATTTTTAACGAAAAAATGCACCTGGTTCACCTGATTTAGCTCTATGCCACTTTTTTAATGTGAATGCGAATGAATATCTTATGGTTCGTTCCCGGTGTCATTTAAGGTTTTGCCGCGACCAATATTTGTGTACTCTCGAGGGCCTCGTGTGCAAAAACTATAAGAATTACTGAATATCTAAAACTATGACTGGATCACCAGTTTTGTCGACTAATGGAAATAGTTTGTCGCGACCGGAGGGGGGGTTGTGAGGTGACGTCACAGCGCTGCGCATGGGGGTCAAAATTTGGGCTTGTGTGGGCATTTCGCGCGCTCAGTCAGAGCCACCTAGATAGAAGGCCCGATCGCTGGCGTGTGACGTCACTGAATGTAGTGCTACCGCTAGAGAATGGCAGAGCCGAAGTAGCCGTGGTGCTGTCTGCGACTCTGGTTCCGTCACCGTAGTGTATAGATAATTGTTGCCTTATTTTCTCAGTCAATAAGAAAAAAGTGGGTTCCGAGAAAATGCTTATACGCCTAAATAACAATGTTTTTCAATTTGAAATGATACGTAAATGTTAATGTTGCGTCTAATCCACCTATAATTATACCTAGACGTTCTCCAGAAAAAAGCTATTTTATAAATATTACTTTAACCTGCCACGGTGTTTAAGGTCATGAAAGTTAAACGAGAAGTATTTACGAGGAATCTAAGACTTTTGCAGTAAATTTTTGGATTAAACGTTCGCATCTCGTAAGCACTGCAAAAAAACCTTGCATGCCTAGTACCATTTCCGAGGTATTTCATTTATTAGGAAAAGTATGTTCCAAAATTACATTTCGATCGAAAACAAATTTAAGACGTATAAATTGTCGATGTGAGCTAGAGGTACCATGTACCAAGAGTTAAATCTGAAATAACTTTCTAGAAAAGGCTTTCTACATCCAAAGAGTATTAATTCTTCAACACAATAACGTCTCAAAATTCAACAGCATCAAGCGGTGATGTCAAGTATTTGATTAAACCTGGTTGCATACTATATTTATACTTTCCTTGGATTAATAGCTTTTTTCTTGCAGGATAAAAGGAGTTTCCACAAATTCCTAAATGGTTTTACTTATTAAGAATAAATTCTTCTTAATTTTGACACTGAATTACACATTACATAGCTCATGGGCCATGAAAAGCTTACCATAGAGCCTGACGAAATAAGATTTTTCGCTTCATTTCATCAAAATGCAAGCAAAAATTTACGTATAGTTCAGCATTAGCCACTAAAACTTACCCGTACCATACGTTTAAGTATTTGAAAAATTATTTGTGATGAGCAAAAGTTTCAATATCACTTCAGTAGATTTTTTAATCAAATAAAAAATCCTAAAGTCCTTCCAAATCACCACCATTAATATTTGTATCAAAAAACATGATATCTCTTAAATCACACCTCAAATCTTACTTAACTCGCATAAAGTCATCACCGCAAGGAATTTTGATGGCAGAAAAAAAAACCACACGAATAAAATACAAATATTTTATATTTTCATTTGCTAATCACAACAATGTCTGCAATTTTCTCTTCTTACCCTTATCTAATTTAGTAACACAAATACTGTCATTCTCTTCAGAACAAAAATTATTTAAAAGTGAACTGGCAGAAGCCAAAATAACTATCTTTCAAAGTTTCTCTGAAGAATGTCCATTGTCACAACAGCCACTTACAAAAAAACATCTTCATCCACCAGAGTTCTAAAACTCACTTCTACCACTATGTCTCGTTGTCTTCTACAAGATATGAAATTGGGCTTCCTTGATAATTTATTTAGAGCTATATAACAGAACATAACAACATTTACAGCCATAAAATTTGGATACAATAAGCCACCTCTATCCAAACCTTTAATATAACCATAATCAAGCTAAGTCCCAAACTCATTGTCAGCATCAATCAGTGTTTGGTTACATAAATCGCACTTCAACCTTTTGTTCACTGTGTAGCAACAATATCCAGCCAAGTATGTTATAACTGGAAGATGCTCAATGCATTGGCATATATCAAACTAGAGTGACAGAGTGTCACTTTCGTCATTCAAAGCATCCCAATTCTTGGCCAAGTTTTTCAAAATTATCATTTTGTTCCCAAATGGGAGAGCAATTTCTAACATTTTCATTAACCGGAGTTTTTGATCACTTTCAAATACCTGCCTCATTGAAATGCTATAATGTGAGCCTGAAAGCTGCTTGTATTTTCCAAACTTTGATTCAAGGCAGTCAGTTTGAAACTTGCCAGGCAAGATAAATGACATCTTCAACTCATCCAGGCAATACGTCATCAACTCAATGATACCATGAGTTGTGTGCCTAATGGCACAATGTGTCTCTTTGCTGAGCTTCCCACCGGGGGTTTCTAATTCTTCCCATGCATCCAACCATTCCAAAAATTTGTTCAAATTAGCTCTTATCACTGAAGTCTTTAGATATTGGTTTCATGAAAACATCATTTAATCTTTGCCCTTTAAATGGCGTTTTCATATAAATTATTGACCACCAAGCATTAAATTTTTTTATGTAGTTGGCTGTCCCCTCACAAAATGGCAAGTTTTTCTCTTTACCAACAGACAACAGCCCCTGAACAACATATTCATTTAAGATTTGTAAAACAAGTTTCACATTTTGTTTTTCGAAATTAGTTGGATACAGGGCTTTCATGGTCAAATGGTAGGAATACCTGAGCAGCTGCTCTGATTCTGTCATGAGTTTACCTTAGAGTACAAAAAGAAGCCGAAAATTTTCGATCTTCTGAACATTTTTCAGAGTCATCAAATGGGAAAAATGGGTACAGCATGCTTTTTTCTGAAACCCTCTGTGCCAACCAGTTATTTCTCACGCATTTTAATAGATGAACAGAATCAAACAAGAAAAATAAAGGCCTCGAGGGTGATGATAGACAATTGAGAATTTAGGTGGAGAAATTAAAAGAGAAATAGCCTTCTTATTGGTAGCATTATTGTCTGTAATTATGCATATCACTTTAAACCCAATATCCTCAAGACCCAAAACAATTTTGATGACAAATTCACACAGCTGCTCTGCCTTCATGGCCTTAGTTGGAATAATGTGTACCACATCCTTAAATTTTGAATGAATACTGTTTATCATGAACACATACGCACTTGATGCAGCTTGTTGACTGTCAAAAGCACACCCTACAATATTACCCCCTTTATAATCAAAGTAGGGTTTTAAATAGATTTCATCAACAGTCAAACACACTGATAAGTCATTATATTTCAGATATTTGAATTTCTGTTTAATGTAAAAGAGAAAATTACTGCCTCTTTGCTCAGCTGCAGGGCTTAGTGATTGTAATGAGGTTACTCGCCTGATTGTTGATTCATGAGGTAATGTGAGTAACCTTGAATCTATCAAAAATCTGTACCCAGAAGGAGTTAAGCTAAACAAAAGTGAGGAAATTTCCATTGTTTCAAGTGTGTACACCAAAAGATTCAGAGACAACAAACAAATTTAGTCCATTATAAATTCCAGAGAAGGAAAATGATGCAACAGTTTATCACTCAAAACTGACTTAATTACTGTTAATGCAAGCTTTAGCTTTGCTTTAGCATCATCTTTAGGGCCAACACCGTCACTAATTACAGATGAAACACATTACAACAGCTCGTGCACAACATTCATATAATTTACGTACAAAGGAATTTTGTATTGACCTTGGCTGGAAATTTCAATTCCTCTAACATACACAGTGACACTCAGCTCTGAATTAAACATTAAAGAATACTCTAGAGTGGGAGCTGGTGTAAATATTAAATGACATATTGCCATGCACGAATCACCTTCCACCATAGTCCATTTTCCACTACTCACGTCAGAGAATTTTTCCTTTAACTCCCTTAGACTCTTAAATGTCTTGGCGTTAACATATACCTCATTCGTCTTCATACTCTTGGCCAAAGCATAAGCTATTGCTGCTTCTTCATGTCTGCTTCTCCTGCTAATAGGGGCTCTCCCTTTAAAATGTAGGCTCAGACAAATATGCTGGACATTTTGGTAACTGTGAAGGAATGGCATCTTCCTCCAATCTCGGCACCTTTAATTCAACACGAATTGTATTCCCCATCTTCTCGTGGAACGCCACAGGTTCTATTCTAATATCACTTGGTTTGAAGTGAAGCTCGCACAACTAAAATTAATAAATAAGAAGTTACCATGTAAATTACTTTGTCATTTCATTTCCATTTTTAGGCATTTCCGTATGAGAAATATATCTAATGTTTAGGCTAGTGAATATATACCAGGAGATAATTGTATACTTCAATTATTTTTTTAATGTAAAACTAGAGCATAAGATAATTTGAGATGATGAAATTGGTGAAAGCCGGATACCGTTATATTCCGGTTCATTGGACTTAAACCGAGGTAGGATTGTAAGAGAAAAACGCGGCAGCGTTTTAATCTTACAATCTTACATCGAGTATCCATTCACGGCAGTTTATACACACAAATGTATAAGTTTCTGACGTGACTTGAAAATTTTTTTTTAACATTAAATGCCATGCATCTGGTCAAGTGCAAGTATCGTCAGTCATACGAAAGGATACATAAGCATAAATTAATCTCAAAGCAAGAATACCGGAAAAAGTATGTGCTTCCCCCGTAATATAAGGCACTACGCCAAAAATTAAATGACTCAGGTAGTTTCATCAAAAATACCTGAGTATATTCCTTATGACTTATATAATTCAAATAGGTTTTCAACTCTGAGTTACCGACAAATAGTTTAATAAGCATTTCCATCGTTTCCGAAGCATAGCACACTAAAGAGCACGCTAAGAAAGATATATTCGATCCAATAAGCTTCAGATAAACTTGGCCTGCTTATTCCCTGTAACTCCTTTAACCACACGTGTACTGAACAATAGAATACAGAATAGATAATTAAAATACAAGAATTTTCAAATTAATTGCCACTATAATATTGTAAATCGCCACTTTTAGTATTAGAGTCGTTCATCAACATTCCCAAGCCACATCTACCTAGAAATTACATCCAAATAATTGCATTGAGAAAGGGTACATACCTCACTGTTTTTCGTAGGGGTGAAATTGTCTCTTCTAATCGCCCGAATCCACTCGCTCGCAAACTCCGGATCTTTTGGAAAACTAAAAAGTTGAACTTTCGGTCCACTTCTGTAGTTACCTTGGCAGCCAGGCACTACACACGTGAAAGACATTTTTAACAAAAATGTCTCACAAACACGTTTCTGAAGCCCAACGAATGAACTTAAAGAATAAAGGAAACTTCACTACCCTCAGAAACTCCTATCTTCACCAACTTAACCACAAAAATCCCTACAATGTGATAAAACGTAACGTAAATTCACTCGTAGGTCAACGTGGTCGCAAACGGAACCCAGCACAACTCAGCACTAGTCGTGATGACGTCAGAGTCAAGCCCGTCACTTGCGATCGGGCCTTCTTTCTAGGTGGCTCTGGCTCAGTTCAGTTGTATCTCCGGAACGAGTTGGTCGATTTTATTGATCAAGGTGTCTATGGAGAGCTGAGAACGTGAGTTAGGCATTGATAACACATTAAATATAAAACAAATACTGGGAAGCAGAAAATATTAGTTACCATTGACCGATTGTTCATAGGTTAGCCATTTGTACTACTGATTTCCATGAATAAACGTTATGTATTGCGTAATTTTCTTTCTTTTATTTGAACTTTCTTTCTGACAAACAAAATAAAAGACTCTCCCTACAACGAGAGTAATGTATGCAATTTTGCATTCATGAAATAATGAACCGATGGGAGTATCAAGAATTCTCCCTGAATTTTTTTTGTTCCCGCGAATGAAGAAGGACCTGAAAGGAAAGCGTTTTGCCGTCGTGGATGAAATGAAGAAAAAAACGAGGAAGGTGCTGTCAGGAATCAAAAAAGACGAATTTAAAGCATTTTTGGAACAATGGAATAAAATACTGGATAAATGCAGCCGCTGTAAAGGGGAGTACATTGAAAGGGATTGAAGGCTTTTAGTAAAACAATTGATACATAAATTCGTTAAAGAAAATTCTGGTTATATTATTCCGTATAGCTTGAATCTATTATATTTCGCAATTTAACTATATAGTGTCTTTTTTACAACTTATCACTAGATGGTGTACATAACAAGAATAATGCCGAATATAATTAGGCAAAATAGTAATTTATTTATTTTATTATTTTTATTCAAAACGTCATTGGACTCAAAGTTAAGGTATTAGCTGTATGAAATCGCACTATTATTTTAAAAACTGACCTGAGGAAAGTTTGTCAAATCTAGGTGATGCTTCGATGCTAGATATTTATTCGAAATAAAATATTCAAGAGTATCTTTCTCATGATAAACATGGGCCAATATGTTAGGGAAAATAAGGTTAATAATCTCTCTTGCATTAAAATGCCCAGAACAGAGCACATATAGCCTATAAATGACAAACAAACAGAAACCTAAGAATTTGTATGTGTTATCATGAGCAAACCTTTTTTATTTACTTATGAATGGTGAGGAAGAAAGTATCAGCACTGCAGGTAACAAACTCTTTCTTGGGATGCTCCCTCATCCCTCCGCGGTAGTTTTACGTTAATGACTGAAAGCGGGACACCGTCATAAAATCCAGGGGAAGTACGACTACGCTCACTTCTGCGAGACTATGCAGCATAAGCCTCTTTTCTGAGCCATTCCGCTGACGAGGGTGCGCGTTCAGCTGGATACACGCACGTCCCTCGCTTTCATAATTATGAGAAAATAGACTCCGAAAGGAGCGTTCACCTTACCTCGGCTTGGTTTGAACATGGGTAGGTCCTCCACATACGTGCGCGAGGCTGATATGGGAGGTCTTGGCAGTACTCCCGTGGTGTGGGGAGGGTGTTTGGGGTAGGGGGATGGATAAAGGAGAGGGGGTCACCTCTTGGAGGGGGTGTGTTTTGCACGACGGACGGTGTTCTGGGGGATGGAAGGAGAGGAGGATGGCAGGGGCTGTTAAAAAGTTGAGTGGAATGAGTAAAATGAAGCGGGGCTTGTGGTGGTGCGTGGGTTGAGGTAAGGTCGTGAGGGTATAGCGGTGAGGAGAAGTTGGAGATAAAAGAGAAGATGGAGGAGATGGGCGGTTGGCTGTTGTGGGTGCTCGAAAAGGGAGATTACGTGTACATAAGGGGGAGAGAAGATCGCCGGAGAAGGCTGGGAGGGCTCGTGTTGGCTGGAGGAGGTCGTGGGACGACGAAGCTTGGAAATATTCTGGAGGCGAATGCTGGTTAAGGAGGCGAGAATGGGGAGTATGCGCTGGGGGCAGCACATCGTGATCGAGGGGGTCAGGGGAGGCCGAAAGGTTTCGAGCAAAGTTGGTGAGACAGAAGGGGTGGGATTTCAAGGGTTCGGAGCTTTCGACGATTATGACAAGATTTTCCAGATCGGACGCCTCGAGGAACGGGTTGTCGAGGGAGGACTTGGGTTGAGAGGTTGGAGAGGATGTAAAGGTGGGGAGGCGAAAAACTTCAGGAAGCCACTGTCATGTTGATCCTTCACTAGGGACTCGTTTCGAAGGGATCTAGCGGCTTGACCGCTATGTGCCTTCCTTTAATGTGGTCGAGGCGGAATCCTGGTGAAGTTTGGTTGGAAAATCAACCCCGGAAATGGGATGAGGTGGCGACAAATTACCTGTTCAAAAAGAACGTACTGCACCAGTTTTGTTATTTATGTGGTATTGATTCCTCTTATACGAGCTGAGAAAAAAAATGATGGGAATGCGAGAGCAGTTCCTAGTGATGAAAATAAAATTAAGTTGCCATACTGCGCGGGTACAATGTCTATGAAATTAGTCTTTTCTTTTAAAAATCTAAAAATAGTTTTTTTTCCAAAATAGAGGTAGACTACATCATACCCCGCAATAGTAATTCTCCCGGAAACATTTAAGCTAACTTGTTTGTTCTCTCAATGCATGATTACATGGATTCCCCTTTAATGACGCATTATACCTCCATTAAGAAACAGGGACTGATGTACTGTTCATCATAGATTAAATACGAAGAACTCGAAAAAAAACTCGTTGTACCCATTCGCTGAAGATTAAACTAAGAAACAAGATATTGTGAATAATACTAAGGTTATATTCGTAATTCACTGCACCTTGCTGATCAAAAGTCACAGGAAACTTTTCGTTGCAATATTTGGATTTGGAAAACCTTTCATGAGTCTCAGCCCTCCTAGCTCAAAGCATGGCGTCAAATTTAGATTCCATGTTATGATCTGTTTATTACATGTAATTAAATAGTCGATCAACTCGATCAGAATTCCTCTATTTGAGAAAATAATCACCCGATGTTCAAGAAATTGTATGCAAAATATACACTATCTGTCATCTAAGTACTTACTCGTCCACTTCATATGACTACATGGAGCTATGCTATTCCAACACATATCAGACGGAAAATGTATACCAAATATGGTGAAATTCGCCATGAAAAAAATTATTTGTCGTGACCAAGATTCGAACCCGGATCTCACAATTGCCAGTCAGGTTTGTTAGCCAGTTACACCACCCTTTCTTCCTTCTAAAGGGACTATGCTGGGTTAATTCTCCGCAACTGTGGCATATCGTACACGACACGTCTCCTGTGCTACAGTGTCGGCTGGGGACGAGAACAACTTGTTCCTATAAACGCCCACTGAAATTCGCCTGAAATTAAGATGTCTTGGTGCTGTAACTGGCTAACAAAACTGACCGGCAATTGAAAGATCCGGGTTTGAATCCCGGTTAATTCAAATAATATTTTTCATGACGAATTTCACCATCATTGGTGTTCTTCGCACCCGTGCGCGTGACTGCATACCACATTATTTGCGCAATCGCAATGGTTGAAGAAAAGACGGAAATTTTGTCGAAATACTAAATGTGAATCGAAGCAGAGCAGAAAATAGAGTAGAATCCTAGCTCCCCTGTCACTGGAAAAAAGGCCGATAGAGAAGGAAAATGGAGGAGACCTTGTAAGGGAAAAAGACGAACCTAAAGCATTGGATGAGTGGAAGAGAGAGAAAAGTGGTCGGCAAGAAGAGCCAAAGGCTTTCCGGAGAGAAAACGATGGTGGAATAGGAGATGCGTAGGAGGAAGACGCGGGAAAGGTGCGGCTCGTAAGAAGGCAGGTTTGGCGACGTGCATGGGTTGGGTTACCGGGAGGACACGAGGGCACCAGTTCGGAGGGGGTGGAGCGGGAATCCAAAAGGAGCAGAGCGTGGGGATTTTCCAAAGGGGGTGCGAGAGAAAGGGGGTGTCGGAGGGAAGCCAAGGGGTTGAGAAGAGGGAAGCAAGTGGGTCCGTAAATGTTCTGCAAAAGGTCTCCTAAGGTCGGAGAAAGGGGATGTGGGAATTTAATCAGGGTGCGGCAAGAGGTAAGCCTCGAGAGTCCAGGGGTGCCGCCGCCTAGGAGGGCCCCGGTAAGGAGTGGGAGCGTAAGAGGGCCGCGCCTGAGGGGAAGAAGGTGCGGGAGGAGGTTGCGTATGTAGGAGGGCTCAAGAGTCTCAGAGACGGGAGAGAGGACATTGGGGGGGTTGGGCGTTGGGGTGTTGGTACGAGGAGAAGAGGGACGTGGTGGTGGCTGCAGTTTAGTAACCACGTTATGATCACCACCCTCCGCTCAAAAGTTTACTTAGGATAAGTTATCGGCTTTTAAAGGGCCCGTCCGCAGAATGTACATGGACTAGGTTTTCTCCAAATCTCGGCTCCTTCCTGCGTCAACCTTTCAGTGGGGATCATTTCGCTAAAAACCCGAAATCGTTAATAGCACGGGGTTTAATGCCATGTCTGGTAAGAAATGAGTGCATATTTTTATTTTAATGGCATAGTATATTTAGTTTAATGATATTTTCAATGAGGGTTTTCAATAATCATGTCAGAAACGTGAGTTAAAAGTCATAAGTTCCCCTATAATCCGTAAAAGTATGACCAACGTTCTCAAAAACCGCAAGTAAAAGTCAGAGGCACCAAAAGGTACTATAATAATAGATAGATACTAAGGTAATATATCAAAATAATAGATTTCAGTAAAAACACAAAATTATCACGCTATTCAGATTTTGAAATAATGTGACTCATTTTCCTGAGATAAATGACAGGAAGGCTTGATTCCAAATCGTACATTTTCAGCCGCTGTATTTTTATATCAGCTAATGTAATCTTTACAAATTATTCTGCTATAAACCTATTGCGCCTTAGTTAGTATTTATGGTGCTGAATATAATGAAATCAAAATGGAGTGAAGTTGTGATCGCGGTTTTTGGACGGTTAATACTCTCGTAAAATATTAAAAATTAATGCCATTTGTGTTCCTCGTTCAACTGTTGTGAGCTTACCCGAAAAGTTAAATATTATGCAATGATCTATGAATAAAATGATAAATATATTTATGTAGGTTTCGAAAGTCTTTGTTCAAAGTGAATTTTATGGAATATGCACATTTTCAATTGACTTAACGACACATGAGGAATTACTCGCCATTAGGTTTGTAATGTTTTTGTGAATTTCGTTCTAAAGTGCATGCATAATCAGTTGCAATATTTACACTTTATTGTCATAGCAGCTAATGAAATTATAGCTTCTTATGCGTTTTTATTAATTCAATATCACTGTTACTCAATTCATTTATGTGATAAATTAAGTATTTTGCAATCAGTACTGTATGTTGTCATTTTAAGCATAAAGCGAACAAGTACATAGCTTGTGGGTATTTGACGCGGCGCTAAGTATTCAAATCTGTCTGATACTGCGTGCTTTTAGTCATTATGTCATCAAAACTTTATTTTCCTCTGCAGAATTTACCATAGCGATCTCGAGCTTAAGCTTATATCTGTCGTAGTTTTTATATTTTTTCAGCGTCCATTTTATCTTATCCTCCAGACCGGTTTAAAGCTGGAGTTACATCAAATAACATGCTTGACTTTCACACTACAGAGCCCGGCCTTAATACCCGTGGAGAGAGGATTTTTACTCCGGATACTATATCCCAAAGTGAGCTTTATTTTTATCGCGAAACTGGCCAGGATTATGAAACTAGTCGGGTGCAATGGATACGAATCCCCATCTCTCAGGAATAGCGCTTCTTCGAAAAAGGGGAACTGTGCTCAGCGTCCTAACTAGAGTACATTTGTACTTCCGAGCGATCATGGATACGCTGGAGTAAATCCTGCATGGCTCCCAAAGTACTCTCTGCTATTCTTATTCACGTCTCCTATTAGCGTTTTAATTCAATCCGTTTTGCGATGATGAAAATTAAAATACTTGAACTTTTACTTTAAGGGTGTTATGTTTTCGCGTTGCTGATGATTGGCTCTATACAATGCTCTTGGTTTATCTTACGGCACGAAGGGCATATGCATGTAGGAGTAGAGCATAGAACCTATACACACAATAAATAGAGTTTAATTAAAAGGTTGCACCAGTGGTTATAATACCACCAGTTACACTTACGTGTGATATGACGAGTAACTTAATGCTGTAGTGGAATATTGGTAGTTTATTTACAGTAAGCAAATAGAAATCACCATTTGAACAAGATTTGACTTTTCCTTACGAAACTTTTGTGCATATCTATGAAGAATTGTTTACCTAGGCAAATCGCTGACATTTTTTGAGCCTTAGGAGATCAATTTTGAAAATATTTGACTTATTCTCCAATGCTGCAATTTTTCTCCTACTGTTCTTCTTTTTCTTACTAGCAATATAAATCTTCCTTTACTGAGGCACATTTAAGCAATTCTTTATTTTTCCATTTTCCTCTTGCACAGGTACCTGCCCCGGCTCTACGTCAACCACTCTCTCTCCTCAATCATACATAAGCTTCGAATTAGTCTCTTATCCCTCCATTTATTTTCTATTTTCATTTCTTTATTTCTTTATTCATAAGTTTATTCAATACACTCTGTCAAACGTCTTTTTCAAACCAATAAAAAAGCAAACGATCCCATTCTACTTTAGGTTCATTTCTAAGTAAGTTGACAGCTACGCAATTGCACCCCAAATAACTATCCCTACACTACAAACTATTTGATCATGAAAATAAAATTAGGGAACTAGACTTCAGAATGGACAAATTTAAAATGTCATTTTTCTCGCGAACGATAAGAGACCATGACAGCTGCCAATGAGAATTTTAACTAGGTTTGTCGATCGGTAATGTAGCTCTTAGTAGTACTGGTACTCCCTAATACTTGTATCTTTATCTGTTACTTACAGCACGCCGTGCATGTTTTCAGCATAACACTGGAATCTCTATCCGTTTATGTAGTTGCAAAATACATACATACTAACGGTCCCTCTATCATTGGTAGCATATCTATACTGTAGTGCATTTTTGTGATGATTCGTCTCATGACAAGCATTAGCGATTTATGCTAATGCGCCAATAGTTTTAGCTACCCCAAATTTAGAGTATAGTTTAATACATGTTGGTGACTTTTCATCTCCTGTCACACACCACTGAGGTGGCTTACAGAGTATTTTGTAGACGTTGATCTATCGCCTTCCTGAGCCCAAACTGATCATTGCCAGTAGAAATAGAGTTTACATATGGCTGAGAGTAAAGTCCTCTTTGCGCTAGTTATGAAAAATGATTCGATGCAGTAGGCCTATACACCTCAGAGTATCGTGACTGTAAACCCTTTCAAATGAATATTGGATGAATTTTGATGATTCAAACATTTGTAGGGTACTTTTGGTACCCTCCTCAGTATCCTACCTATGAGCGAGCGGATGAAGTTATGCCCTCAAATTTGAAAAAAATTCCACGAAATTCCATCCTCCCTCCCACCTCCTTCGATCGCATGTCAGCCATCACTTCCACGCGTTCTTTTTTTTACTCTCCTCACACCGTATTCCATTTGCGAACATTTTCCGCATCCATCGCATTCCTCTCCAACACACACTGGCGCGCGAGACATAATATATAAGCACGCACGTTCGGCCTCTCACGTCACTCCCCCTGGCGTTTCCGCTGTCCATCCCCCGCCCATCCCCCCCAGTACCACCCACCTACCACCACTTCCCCCGCCTGGACTAACCGGCCGGCCGGCTCTCCAATGGCGAGCGTGCACCCTTCCTCTCTCTCCACTGGACACAACCAACCAACCCCACCTCCCTCCCGGAGGCTCCTTTTGCCTTCGTGACCGGAAAGCTGGAAGTTGAAGTCCCGTCCCAGGATGCATTAGGTCGGGGGCGGAAGGCCTCCCCAGGTGAAGGCAGGTCTCGAAACGGCGGGGGCCAAAAAGGGGAAGATTTAGGGAGGAAAGGAGGAGAGACTAGTCGTGAGGGAAGGAAGGGAAGGTGTAGGAGAAAAGAGAGGATAGGTTGGAGGAGGTTGAGAGGATAGGTTGGGGGAGGCATTTCTCCTGCCTACCGCGAGTGGGCGCGGAAAAAGGCGCAATGGGAGAGTGAGATGGACTTGTAGAAACGAGAAGGTGGACTCGAAGGGGACTCCGGAATGAGGCTCGGTCCCAAAGGGGGAATTACCCGCGGGAGAAGGGTCGGGTGGAAGAGCGGTGGTTTTGGAGGAGGCCGGTGGAGGTGGGAATGGCGATGGGGGAGGAGGATAGAACCAAGAAGGAGGACGATGGACAGGATAGCGAATAGATGGGATATTTGGTGAAAGAAAAAAAGCGCCGAGAAGATGGCGTGGAAGGCAGAGAAAGAAGAGAGAAATATTCAGCTCTCTATTTTTCCTCGATCGAGGCAGCCCGGCAAAGCAAAGATCGTGGGTCAAAATCCCTTCTTGAGTGTAAGGTTGTATCAATTTGCATTAAGATCTTGATGGAAATGGGGCGATAAAGTCAAACCTGAAGATCGCTGGTTCGAGTACATCTCGGGATTACCTAAGGATTAATGTCTTAGGCTATAAGCATTAGCAGCTAGTTCATCTTAAAAATACAAGATTGTACTTGCACAATAACCTTAAAAGTACCTAACCATCAGATTGAGCAGCAGAAAAAAAAGAAATTTAGCGGTAGTTTTGTTCTCATGTCTTACAAATTAGGAACCATGTATGTACTTTCAGAATCTTGTTCACCAAATTCAAGCAAAAATGTTACCACAACCTGTTAACCTGTTTTTTGATTTTGAAGCGATTTTTTTTTCTGTTTTAACATCTGACTTTTTAAAAGCTATCTTCGCGTTTGATAAATACGCCAAAATTCAATATTTTAAATTTTCTGTCCCCAAATTGATAGCAATGAGATCATGGTTTTAGTGTTCTATTGCTTTCAAAGTATGCGATTTATATATTCGCCAATTAATTGAATAATGGAAGAAGTTTAGTAGTTCAATATAAGTAGGCATAAATTGACGGTAGATTTCCCATATTACCTTATTGGAACACCAAAACTGTACGTTATCGAGGAGGACGAAAGTTTACTTTGCAAGGGTATGGATAAATGTACTTCAGGTTAAATTAACATAGCGGAAATTGATCCTGTTCACTCATTTCAAATATAAAAAAAAATGGAAAAAGAAAATACATGTGACCCTAAAGCTAGGATAAATACCGCTAAACTTCAGGCATGCACGAAATCGCCAGTATTATGCGCACGTAATTTTCCTGTTGATAAGAATAATTGGTCACAAGACCATCAAATTTCCCTTTTTAATAAGTTAATTTAAATAAAACTTGAGAAAATATTATATTTATTCTGAGGCAAGAATATCAGCAATCAATCATTTTGCATTAAAATGTCTAAAACACACAATATCAGACTGAATATCTAATTCCATAATATCACCGAAAGACACGAAAATCTAACTGAGTGATAGTCTTTTTATTTTGAGTCTTCCCCCTTAAAATCCTGAGCTACTGATGGGAAAAGATTGTTGAATTGATACATTTACATTTCTTCCACACTAATCACAATCTTGAATATTTTTCTGTGGCACTTGCCGCGTACTTCGGTACGATGATCGAGCTAAGAAGCAGGATGAAAAGATAATCATGATAAGGGCATAGGACGAAAGCATTATTCGGCGAGGTAGGCTTAAGATCCGCATTGGGACATGCAGCAAATATTAGAGAGTTGCAAGAGGTGGTGACGGTAATTTTATCTATGCCTGAGGCCTACTACATCAATTACAGTTGATATCATAATCATATCGTGGACTTAAGTTATTATTTGATCTTTCAATCACGTTTGAAGCCAATAACTTACCAATGTCTATCCATTTTCAAACCCCGGCATAATACATTTAATGAAGCAAAAAATTTGGAAATTTGACATTCGAACTGACGATTTGCATCAACATATTTATTTTAAATCGATCGGAGGCTTCATAAGTTGGTTGTTTGAAGGAAGCAATGTTTTATTTCGGTGCAAATATTTTAATTGATATTGAAAGCAGTATGCATACCTGCTTTTCTGAATGAAATGTGCCAATGGAATCACAGTTAGATGCCACATTCACCAGATGAAGTACTAGACTTGGATTGCTCACCAAGTAAGTATCGGGATTCCACTAAATATTATCCAACTGGGATTGAGCCCCATACTTTTTGATTGGTAGCCTTTACTGTAGGCCAACAGCCCATCACGATCCACACTTACCTCATTGATTAGTTCCTGAAACATGTGTAACATGTAAATTAGTGCATGTTGAGATAAAATTCACCTTCTGCAACACACTCTTAAGGTGGATTTATAGGTTACTATGGAGATGTAGGTGAACGGGGCAAAGAGAGGTGGTTTTGAAGGGAGTAGAAGGAGCGGATGCGGGTTTTCAATGTGTTCATGTGCTGGTTGGTGATGGAGTTGGCGGTGGCGAGATAAGGCGAGAGGAAATGGACGAACTGGAACGAAAGAAGGAAGAATGCGTGAAAAGGGGTAAAAGAGTTGAAGAGGGGGCGGGCGGGAAGAGGGGAAGGGCTGGGAAGGGGGCAAGAGGGTTTTAGTAAGTAGATATAACCAGTGGCTCCGCCTCAGCTTGTGTCCGACACGACAATGGCTTGAAGACTCGTGGCATTCGAAACACGTCCCTACCCGCGTGGCACTGCTGCTCACTCCCCCGTATTTTTTCCATTCCCCCGTCCCCCATCGCCAACGTCCCCGTCTCCACGCACACACGTTTCTCTTCCTCCTTTCTCCTCCACATCCTCCTCCAACACCCTCCTCCCTTCCTATCTGAGTCCACCCCCTGCCAGCACCCTGCTGAAGCTAGAGGACCCACCTCTTCCCCATCATCCGCCCTTCCGTATTATTTCTATTTATTTTTCAAACCGGCTGATTTTTTGTGGCTTTGTGTAATATGCCTCGTGCGGGGGGAAAAATTCGATTTAATTCTTCTTTTTTTTCCCTAAATTTCCTTCTCTTTTGCCATGCTCCTTTGCTCCTTCAAGTCGGAATAGAATGCTTTTGCCATGCCGGTTTCCCTTTTTTTGTTTTTTCTTTGTTTTATTCGCTTCATCCTCCGGCGTATGTTTTTACTATGTTTTCTCCCCGCGCTTCGGCTTTTTTATCTCACCTCCTCGTCCTTACATAGTTCCCCGAGTCAAAGAATCTCGTGCTCTTCTGAATGTTGCGTTCTCAAACATCTGCCAGTGACCTAGATTTCTGAGAGGCTTGCATTTTTACCTTGACTTTGTTGACTGAACCGGTATTCCTGCATTATGTTACAGAGCATTGAAACCTCTAAACTTTACTGTATCAAAAAAAAGTAATCACTGGTTACTTGTTGTCTAATCCTATAATGTATTAGCATAAGTTGTTTAACAGGCCTTTTAATATCATTGATATGTGTCAATTGATTGAAATGGGAAAAAAGAGCTTCATAGCACCAGGTATTTTTCAATTATAATCAATTATCTTTTATGAAAAATTCAATTGATTTATCACCCTTCTGCTTAAATGCAAAGTTTTACATCATATTTCCTACAACACTATTTGGGAATAAGTTAAAGGCCAAATCTGCCATATTGAATCTTAATTTTAATTAATTCTGAGATTTCAATTTTAATAGAATATTTAGTATTTTTACTATGCAAATTGCACATAAAGAACATCTCTTCGTACTTATTACACTATTATATATCTCTGATAGATATAAATCTCTCCTTCCTTTAAATTTCACCAACAGATTAGACACAACAATAAAAGATACTACTACTTACTTCAGAAAATTTTAATAAATATTTTCTACCCAAATTATCGTGTAATAATGCTTTTTTTTGGCCACTTTTATAAAGCATTGCGATGTTTTGGACTTTTTTTAAACTAGGCCTTGAAGTTTTTGCATTATGGAGTGCTTATCGGTTAATTAAAAAAAATATATTTTGTTAGCAAATTTGAGCCACTAGCTCCGTTGGAATCTACCTGGAGCTCGTTTTTCAACTACCGATGATTTATTATTTTATGGATTATTTACGAATTTATGAATTTAATTATCATATTGGTTAAACCTTAGTCTTAGTTAAACCTTTAGAAATAATTTATTGAACCCTCATGAATTAGTTATTTCATCGGAATATTTTAGCACTCTTTCTGTGGAAATAAAATATGATATTTTTATTTGATAACTTTTAATGCCAATTCTGACAATCACCCTATAGTTTGGATACCCACTTTACCACTCAAAGATGAGAAAAAGGCATTATAATTAAAAGTAAGTTTAAAGATAAATATAGAAGATTCTGCGTAAACACACTTTTGCTGAAATATATTTAAAATATATACCTAGGGCGTAAATGGCCAGTCTATCCATTCACTCATTGAATTTATTGAACTCAAACTGTAGCCTTACTTTACTGCAAAGAAACCTAACTAAAGTGGTCAGGTCTAAATGATGTTTAGGCCCTATCCAAGACAGTAAAGCAGTAAACAGGCCGAGTCTAGGTTCCATATCCATGAGACGGAATCAAAAGGTAGTACATTCCTGCTTGACACGTAACCTATATCCCTACCTGAGATTATCTATTTAACTTTGATTTTAATTATGAGATGGTTTTGTTGGTTCATACTTCCAATTTTAAGCTTCAAACATAAAGACGCGTTGAGAGCTTGGGCATGAAGTTTGATTGGGTAGGAAGGTATGGAAGCACATAATTTTTATTGCCTCCTGCTTATTGTAAGAAAGCAGGACTGCTCTTTGAGTTATCTCTAATCATTAATCTGATTAACTATTTACTCGACACGGGTGTAAATAAAGTGCATTAAAGTTTTATAAGATGATAATAATGTTTAAGCATTGCAGTGTAAATAATTATTAAGTGCGAACTGGGAAATCGAGCCAGAAAGATTGAAAACCCCTATCATCAAATTATTTCAAAGCTAGATTAATAAACACACGTAAGTTGTTTGCAGAAATAGGTTAAAATGTGTATTGATATGGTATGTGCAGTTTGTGAGAACTTTAATATCATGTGGAAGAGGTGGAAAATTGGCCGACATGATGAATTAGTATGTTCGTTTTGGTTGAGGATACCTTCGTAAAATGTTACAAGTTAAATCATGACCAATTCCCCTGTAATCTCAAACTACCTATGTAGATTTTCATTCACGAGTTTCCAATCGTTTTTCTTCAAATTGTGTACAGACGCTGGTGGAGAAATTATTTGAAAATGCTAATATGGAATATTAGTTTGTTGATTGAAATGGAAATAAAAAAAATGGAAGCGAATAATTTTATCACGTTTAAAATTGGAATATAAAAGTAATGAGAAATGCTTAAAGGGCAAAAAGGTCATTTGATTTTATTGAATTTTTATTCGTTTTTTTATACTCTAGATTTTTTTAATGAACGAATAAATGCTCTAATTTTTTAAAAGTTGAATGGTAGAACTTCGGTTTCTATGGCATAGGTTTTACTTATATAAATAATAATAAATAAGTGCGATCAAAGTCAATGAAGAATGCGTTGCAGCAACTTTTACGAAAATAGCCACTTGAACTTGCAGCAAAAGAGCTTAATTATCATTTATACTGACATGTGTAATATAGATTCTATGATTCCACTTGGCTTTAAGTAATAAAAATTAGGGTAATATTTCATTTACCCTAGAAGGTCGGGAGCTGGTTGCCAACCGAAAAGGCCGGCGAGCGGTCAATTGACCGCTTGGCATTTTTTATGATTTTGTCTTGACGTCTATGCATTTAGATGTCGCTCAATAATATTTTTAATATTATAAGTGTTTTTATCTCTTCAGTTTGACCCTTGATCGTTTTCCAAAGTGAGTATGGTCTTACATGTGAGATGTTTTCCTTTTTCCAAGGTAGTAAATTACGTAAGTAATTATACCTCAGTATCAATCTTAATAAAACTCTATCTCAGTAAAGGTACATACATAAAACTGGTTAATCGAACACAATGACATTGAAAATTTAAAATATATATATTTTTATAAGAAAAAACATATTGTATAAAAAAAGAATAATCTGCCGATAAAACCATTAATGGTGAAAAATCGGTTGTTCTGGAGAACAATTAAAATTTGCGGAAAGAGCAAATATCGCCTCTTACGGGAAGTATTACGCTATTAACTTATATTAATTATAATATGTTGCTTTTTTACGAAAAAATTATTAAAATGAAATATCTTACAATACTTTTTTCAGAGAGAAAACATAAAAGAACCGTGTACAGAAACAAGCATTTCCTTCTCCATCTCCTTACTTGCGATAACTTGCTTCTTTCTGTTTGCTAAAATATGATTTTTCCAAAAACCAGACCTAAAAGACGTAATAAGGGCGTAACTTTGACGATGTGAAGACATTGCTGAGGCGCTAAAATTACACTAATAGTTAAGTAAAATGTTTCACAAAAAAGGCGCAAAATATGGATTTTTGTAAAATATTTTAACTATAGGTCTCCTCACATTTCTTGCAAACCCTTATTCACCTTAACATTTACCACACTTGCGTTTTTGGCATTTTTGACATGACTTCCTTGCTTTGTTTTGTTTACAGAGTCAACAAATTGATTGCGACCAACTACGTCAGAAGGAATGACTTTTGGGACATGCGGCGTAATCCTACTATCCACGTATTTTGACATTTCATGCACAAATTTCAAAATGAACGATTTACGTGAGATATTTGAGTTAAAGGTTAATTTGTTCAAGGAAGAGCTAGATCTAGAATGTTATAGAAAACATGCACAGGCCATCGCCGTGTGCCAGCTCGCACACTGTATTTACGAGTCAAATGGTCAACAGTGTCGACTCCACATTTGTTATTAATGTAAAAACGTACATTCTCCGGTTTCTTTTTTTTTTGTCTCTGCGTCAATTTGAACACCGGGGTGTATACTACTCAGTATAAGGACATTTTTGTTAGGTTTTATCGTAATAGCTTGTCAGGATGATAACTTCGTGCTTGTATATAGCATTATAAAACGAGCATCTTTAGGTTTTTTCAAAGAAGAGGGTACTTCTTTCCTATTTAGATTAAGAGTACCTAGAAGGGTAGTTTTGCTCTTCGTCAGATACAACTGCACGTCGACGGTAATACTTTCCGCAGGTTTGTAGCATGCTACAAAATTGTCAATAATCTTATTCCAAAGTTCTGAAATCAAGCAAATTTTATTGGTTTTATTTATGGGGAGCACGACTGTCCTTGTCATCAAAACTTAAAAATCTCAAGATTTCTTTGAACCGATTGCTACTCATTGTCATCGAAAAAAATTGTTAGCCCTATTGCTAGTGACACAGATCATTTACTTGGATTGATTTAGCTACACAAACCCCACGTGCATACAATATGAAAAGGAACTCTTCTAGCGACAGTGACCACGGCTCATCTTGCTGCACTTTACGAGCCTTTTTTTCAGCATACATTTTTATAAGTCTTAGCAATGGTTTATTAAAAAAAAAGCTTCAAGGCGCTAATGTAAAAATCTTCCTCTAAGTGGTGCTTAGCTTAGCCGGTGGGTCCCCATGATTTTTTTATTATATCCATTGCACCACACCTACTAGTATGATCAACAGGCGCAATTTGAGTCCAAACAGCGTTATCTTTGGCTCTTTCCTTACCACCAATATTTGCCCTTCCAAGTAGCGAAACATCATTCCACTTCTTCGCATTCAGCTTCTGCTTCGCCAGCGTTGCCAGCGAGTAGTGGAATGGGGAAAATCTTTCATATATATGAAAAAATGCAAATACGACACACCAGACGCTCAATCTTAGTGTTCAAGTACAGCGATACTCCATGCAAGCGTAAAGTGGTCAAGGAGAAATCATTGTCTATACTCCTTAAAATTATGAGATTGGAAAGGCGTGCGTCAGTAACCGAATTTAAAAAATTAAATAAATACGTGGGGATTAGGTCAACATAAAAGTTAAATACTATTTCACTGACGATACAGGCCAAAATAATATCCTAAATATCACTAACATTTACAAAAAAAGCTAAGGACGCAATAGTGGTCAAATGACCGCCCGCCGACCTTTTAGGTAGACTCGCTTGTTACTCAGCAACTAAACTTAATTTTTTCGTAATATTTTACAGGGTGATTTAAGACTCTAAAATATTTAAAGTCAGTTAATATCACTCTCATAGAAAAATAGGTTTTCGAGTTAGCGCCGAACAAAATACATAAACGGTCAATTGACCACCATCCGGCATTCTAGTGTTAAAGGGTGATACTCGCAAGATGGATTGTTTCAACGATATATTCAACTAAAATTTGAATGTCTCTTTGAATCAGCAAAATATATGGAATCGATTCCGAGCCATGCATAGCCTAGTGTGGTCAACAATCCTCCCATTTATTGTAGCATGCTGCAATTTATCCCCAAATGCCATCGTTCATTTAAGTACCTTACGTTTCCACTTCTCTTCTCCCATAGATGGTCATTTGTCTTACTCTTATCTTCACCTTTGATCCAGACAGCTATCTTTGATCTCTCCGTCAAGTCCGTAGCAAGGCTTCGGGTATAAATCGGAGAGAAGGCTCGATAATTCATCACATCATGGCCTTCTCTTAACCGATCGAGATAATCTCCTCTCAACCTAGGCCTATACTGGTGGAAATGAGAGGAAAGTCCCAGGGTTTTCCTATTGTCAGCGCGGCAGAATCCTTCTCTCGAATTTTCCCACCGCTGTAACAAGCGACTGCGATTTCTACCCTCCATTGCTTTCACTCTTTCCTACTCATCCCCTTTGTAATTCTAATCGCTAACTCGTCCCACCCCTGCTCAAAGGTATTACTATCTTTCCCCCGTCTTCTCCTGAAGTCTCTCCATACTTCTTCCAGACTTTCTTTCTTACCACTCCCACCACTCCTCTCTCATGTCTGCTTTCCTGGTAAAACTACTCCTCGTTTCCTCCTCCGCATACCTTGTCTCCAGAGAATAAACTTTCTGCTCACATTCCGTCTTCTCAGGTATCCGAGTTGCACCTCTCTTTCCACCTTCCACATCCGGTATTCCATTCTCGTGCGTATTTTCCTCTTCCCTTTGCCTTCCTCCTCAAACTCCACTCTCATTGGCTAACTCCTGCACCGAATAGGGAAGTGTGTACTTCCATTTGTCCAACCTCTTCCACGATCTTCTAGTTAATTCCACTCCGTCCTCTTTAAATAAAATGACTCCTCTCCAAAATGGACGTAAATATTTCCTATTCGTCCACTCCTATAGGAACGGGTTGATGAGTGTTTTAGTATCTGGCTAGACTTTTCATTTTATAGGCATTCTAATTCAGTCAGGAGAATGCTAGGATTTTAAGACACGAAAAATATCAGAAATATATGTAACATTCCATCTTCATAAAAATAAAAAAAATCCTTGGGACTATACACAACGGCTTCTGTTTTATCAAGGCTTGGAATATCTTTTGGCTAGTAGTGGGCGTTGGATTCCTTCTCAGAATAAACTTAAGCGTAATAAATCACAAAAAGAGTAAAGCTGACAAGATAAAACATCGCTCGAACACTTAAAGAAATACGCGGTCTGCTCAGAATATAATAAAGTTTTAGGAAATAGTTGATATGAACATAACCTGGCGTCAACTCTTGAAAATTACTTATTTTCGTGTTGATTGTCATTTTTCATACTGAGCTATTCAGCACCGATCATGATTCCTACAGCTCGTGCTATGATGGTGTCCTATTTTTTTACAGCAATAAAAGCCAAATAAATCAGTGTAATCATTTTTGTGACTTAAATTTACATCAAGGCAAATATTTTGAATGGAATACCGATTCCGATTTTGGTTTTGCCTATAAAGCATTTAAAAGAGCAAACTACGTCCATAAAATGGTAGATAGAAATATTGACCTATTGATGCCTCTCGTGGAAAGTATGATTAAACCGATTTCTCTTCATCGTTCACCCACTACCCAAATAAACCTACTGCTACCATCGTAGCCAACTGTTTTTGTGACATTATTGACCCCGGTTCATTATCTAAGAAGGGAGGTGTTCTGTTATTCTTATCTACTTTTTTTAATAATCCTACCTTTACAAAAATAATCATCTATGTATATTAGTCATCGTATAATCTAATACAAATGCAACTCTGGAGTTTACAGTGGCGTCAAACTTGCAACCTTCAGAGAGCGCTTGCTATTACTTCTAGTACATTCGTAGCTCTTAGTAGAATATTTCGCCCAATCATAGATATACAACTGTATTGGTCGTTGGTTGACTCTCCTTAATATTTATGTTATTCATCAACTTCTCATACCAATCATTCTCTTCCGCACTTTTTTGAGCCCTTGTTTGCGGCGAAAGAACGCGGAAGCGTTTTAGGTTCGTGGTCCTCATTTTTGCAGCGTTTTTTCTAACCTTAAAGGTTTCAAGGCTCCAATGGTTCCCCTATCCGTCTCCTGTCCCATCGCGCCGAACTTCAATGATCCTTAGGCCGGGTGCAATGAGGTCCATTTAAGGATGGATTGATCCGCTTCCGAAGCTTTTAACTGGAGCGTCCGCTGCCTTCCTCCTTTTTACGATCCCCCATCACGCAAAGGTCGTGGTGGCTGTTTTTATTGCGATCGCAATGGAGTAGTTCCCTAGCACCCCCGCTGCCTCGTGAAAATGAGTCTCGGAGCCTTATTGCTGGGCGTTTCTCCAACGTTCAAATGTCCCCTACGGTGGGCACCCACTCTGAATTAAGATTTTAAATCGGCAATAAAGTTTTAATCAACAACGAGGCGTTTACGCCGGGAAATAGTATTCCCGAAAGAAGATGAAAAAAAGGAAATGGCGTCTAAGGGTATTCTCTTAACCTCAGTGTTGGTGACATAAGACGAAGAAATGGCTGTGGCTTTAAATGTAACTAGTTTCACATATATCTAATATTAAATACTTTTTTTAATTTTTCATCAACGACTGTGTTAATTCACTTTTTAAAACATAATTCCATAGTTCTGAATTTAAGTGCATTTTATTTCATACTTTTTTGACCAAACTACATTTAAATACTTTAAATTATTTATCTGATTGAATATTTTTCTTGATTTGCCATTTAGATCGGAAAACTCTTCGTGAAAATACTGGGGGATTAGGTAATTCTGTTACGCAATAGTTCACTTACGATTCTCAAACCTACGAAGAAAGTTGTTATCTCTCTGATATTAAATAGTTTGAAATTTCACGCCATAGATTTATCAAGATGAATTTTCCAATCGAATTTCAGGAAATAGAATACTTATTCAGAGATGCTGTGTTTCGCGGGCATATACAGCGGATGTTCAGAATTACGAGTGTTGAAAAATCCCATAACTTCGTCTGTTTTATCCTAAAATATTCTCCCGTCGTTTTTTCCCTTTTTACTGACTCCTTTCTTTCCGAAGCCCGCGTTCGCACCAGATCATCTCCTCTCCAGGTTCACATGCACCCAGCTTCCTGGTCCACTGTACGCCCTTTCGACGGAGGATGCCTCGTTCGCTCAGTCATCCCACGAAGCATCTTCAAGATGGATACCTTTGTCCGAAAGTTAAACCGGATCCCGGACCCTTTTTTTTATTCCATCCGTAAGCATATTGGGTCGGATCGCTCTACGTTTGCATCTGGATCTCCTCCCCGGAAATAGTGAACAGTCAGCGTTTTTAACATTCCCACTGCGGCGAAAAATGTTCTTCCTTCCGTACATATCTCACCGCTCTCGCCCTCCACCGTCTGCCAAGGCAACGACCCTCCCTTCATCAATCGCGCCCTTTCCTCCTTTCTCCGTGGTTGACCTCTTCCGCACTCACTCGCAGAACTCCCACATCCGTAATTTCCTCCAAACCTCCTCCACACTCCACAACCTCTCTTATTTTAACCTCCGCGGCATATTCTATCGCTTACGTGTTGGGATTTTTTATACATATTTTCGCCTCTATCCATACCTTGAGCAATCTTCCGCCCGGGGACGTACACGTCCGTTTCGCGGAATAGACTCTCGTGAACTGCACTACGGAAATTTTACCACCCGCGATCAGATACGAGAAATGAATTCAAACCATCCCCACTGCTGAACAGAGAAGGTACGACCTTCCGGTTCGGCGAGTTTTTAAGAACGATTGCGTGGCTTTTGATGGCTGGGAACTTTTTTTTTTTACCTCTCTCCCACTTTTCAAATGCCTCAGCGAGTTTGCCTCTTTATTTCCAGACGTGTTCTGCTTCAAACGTGATTATTTAAATTAATGAAATGCAAATAGAGATTCTCGCCTGGCAGTGTATTTCACTTTGCGTGCCAACGTAGCATGTTTTCGAGTTTAACGTGTTAAATTCGTGTTTGCATTCAGTGATGGTATGAACTCTAGCTGAGAGCTAGTTTACACACATAAAATTACATTTCACCTCGCATAAGTGGAAACGGATCAAAAACTGAGCCGGGAAACTGGCTTCGCATACCATTAAAAAAGTGGCGAAAAAATATCAGATCTATATTTTTTAGATAAAGTCTTGGTAATTTTGCTTAAGGATAATTTTAGACAAAGTGAATTAATATGATTTTGTTTGTGTAATATTTATCTTATCTGTGGCGTTCAGAGACAGTTTAAAGATTAATATTTTCCAACTTTATATGTTTTAATAGTGAGTTAAGCTTTTTAAATACTACATTTTAACACTTCTTAATTCCCATTAAACTATGTGGATAATATCAATATAAAGCTCCGACGTTTATAGTTTCAACTAATGGGATATATAAACCCATTATTAATAATCCAATATTAAAATATCACAAGGTGGTAAATAAGTAATCAGGTACGATCACTTACGATAAAAGCCTTCTCCAATACGTGAATGCCATTCCCATGTTTGCTTTTCACCCTGCCAAATTGCTAGACATCAAACATCATTGGATTGCTACATGCTGCTGTAATAGTGTGCATGCTTAAATTGCTTGGAGAGAAGACAGTTGGCTTTCAGGTCCCAGTTACATCAATAACTGGTGTAATCACTGTGAAATTTTACTAGCAGTATTGATATTTTTTGTATGGAATTTGTGTAACCTAAATGACTAGAAACATCTTTTTAGCTCTCAATTGTATCTATTTGAGTTTGAACCCGGGAGACCAAAATATTTGTCATAAGTTTACATGTGGCTCGTAATTGTCAGGTTTCTTTGCTTCTTCTTTCATTTATTGAAATTCATAAGTTTGAAGCAGTATATTGCTCTAATAAACGGCCAAATATCTATTTCTGCTTATCCTTGCGATGCTTTGGCGTCTTGTGGTCGATTATCTCTTACATTCGCACATTGAATCCGAATTTTATTGGATGTTTTGTATTTGGATGTTTTCCAAAGTTTCCGCAGTTTTCTGAAGAAGGAATACCGGTGGAATTCGCTGAGATCATCGAATTCTGCCAGAAGAACTCATACATTTGGTGGAACGATAGGTACTACTAGCAAGTTTATGGCACTACCATGGGATCACATATTTCACCCTTAATGGCCAATATCACTATAGACGACTTTGATAGAATAGCCATTGCGAAGAAACCTCGACTGTTGCTATGATACGTAGATGACACTTTCGTCATCTGACCACATAACAGAGCAAGATGGACGCTTACCCTTCCTGAATGTAGGAGTATCTAGAAAGAAGGGCGAATATCTGGGAACCTGTATCTATAGAAAGCAGACACGCACCGACATACATACAATATTATCACACCCCTTTCCATCACCGTCCTCAGATAAAAAAAATTTCTTTTGAAGACTCTCCTTCATCATGCCAAAACAAATATCTGATGAAAAATTACGGGAAAAGGAGAAAAAACATATAGTGTCAGTGCAAATAAGAACGGCAACTCCAAGGTCCTTGTCAGGACCATAATGAGGAAGAATGACGAGAAAAAGCGGAGTAAGGAGACTTCATAGCCCAGGGCTTTTACTACACTTCCCATTATCTCGGGAATGACTGAAAGAATCGGAAGAATCCATAATAAACATGACATTACACCAAGATACAGCGCAGTACAGAAGATTGTTGACCCTCTTCTACAAGAATAAAACGTAGTCTTCAGAAACTTTGTGGTATTCCATCACAACAATTTATTACAGCGAGGAAACTTTAACAAACCACAAAAAAATAAACTCAACCACGACCCGGGTTTCAACGGCTAAGCGTCATCACCTGATGATGACGCTTAGCCGTTGAAACCCGGGTCGTGGTTGAGTTTATTTTTATGTGGTTTGTAAAAGTTTCCTCGCTGTAATAAATTGTTGCCTCTTCTACAAGCCAAAGATAAAATCAAAGATTTGTTATTCGAAGGAGTATTTGAAATTCCCTACAGCTGCGGCCAAAAGTATGCTGGAAAAACTTAAGAGATCGATTTACGTCCGTTTGAACGAAAACCTCAGGGCTTTGAAAAGCACTTGCGTACAATCTGCGGTAGTAGAGAAAATCGTGGTCTTAAAAAGGACCTTCCCCCAGTCAATACCTTCCAATTACCCTGCCCTCTTCCCTCCCGCTCCTCTTCCTAAAGCTGTAATTTTCTCCTCTCCTTCTTCCTCCTCAAACCCGACCGCCTTCCCTGTCTCTTCAGGTCATCACACGCCTGGTACTTAAATTCCATACTCCTTGACCATCAGTCGCTAGTTTAGTGTTCTCCAGACGGTCATCGAGAAAAGGATGATCCTTCCACAGCAGACATGCGAATGGCTGAGAATGGGCAGCTAATAAGATTATCTCCGTATTCAGTTGGATTTGCATCGGCATCTGGCGCTGCCAACTTAAATTCATTAACTTCCTCACCTCAGGAAAATTTGTTGACGTCGCCCTTCATGAAACGTATCTTACCCTAAACACCACACTACATACCCGATTACAAAATATATTGGCGTGATCCTACAGGTTTGGAGGAGTGTTCAAGGCAGTCAAACTCTCACTGCAATACTGCCATCCCCCGCCTTTAACACACTTGAATCCATCGGAATACGCCTCGAAATTATTGAAATATTTTCAAACCCGTTCAAACCCATTTTCCCTGACGAAGTTCGTCTCTTATATCAGTCTCGCAGGCACTTGATTGCAGTCAGTGACTGGAATTTAAAGCACTAATAATTTAAAGCACTAAGAATTTAAAGCACTAAGGCGTCAAAACACGAGGATCAAGGTCCTTCTTGATCTGACCAAAGACATCACAGAGTGAACGTCGAGGTACCGCTCTCGGCCACGCACGCCGACATTAGAGGTACCTAACGTCCATATTCTGGATTTATGCCTGACTCCTGACAAAATCAAATTTCGATTCCCTCGTGACCTCTCCAGTGATCACCTCCCTCTCCAAGTTGACATAAGGATCTCTGCATCCCTAGACACTTCTACTTTTCTCATTAAATTCAATTGGTAATTTTTTTGTTAATCACGACAACGAATCCTTTTCTTCTCTCCCTTTCCCTTTCGAATGTGCCACGCTTGATCATGCTTCTCTTTGTTACCCTATTCAAACTATGTCTCTCTTCCTGCTATTTTCCGTTACAATGGAAAATAGCCAAGCTTCCTCTCCTTCCGAAACCAAATAAAGACCCTTCTATATCACTTCACCGACGCCTTATCTTCTTATTATTCAACCTCTTCAAACTGTTTGAACGAGCAATCCAATCCAGTCTTAACGCTCATCTACGGACACATGACGTTCTCCGACCCGAACAAATGGCCTTCCGTGAAGGCCTTTCTACTGGTCTGCGGAATACATCTCCCAAGGATTTCAACGATTACAGCACACATCACTCCTTTTCCTCGTCGTCGTCAAGGCATTTCATCAGGTGTAGCACCGCGGCCTCATTCTGAAGCTTTCCAGGGCTAACGGGATGTTAGCGAGTTTCCTTCACTCCCGATCATTTCGTGTCACCAAATGCGGCGCGTTGTCGGTCGAGAAAGTGACGAAATGTTGTGTTCCGAAAGGGATTAATCCTTTCACCTACCCTCTTCAAATTCTATGTTGATGACCTTCTTTCTTCTCTACAAACTATCACTTTCATGTTTGCCGACGAAACTACCATTGCGGCGAGGTTTGGAGTGGACATTTCGCCGCTCATAAGATCCAGGACCACATATCAATGAAAAGGAAAACTTTGTTTTATTCCACCAATTTATTTTCCGGTACTACTATTTGCAGCGGCGTCATCTTCAGGTACAAAGAATATAAACAAAAACATGATCCATATATACCGTCCAGGGTAGGCGTTGGGAAAAGGAGGGGAGGGGGGAGGAACACAACGCCCACCCTGGATGGTATATGTGGATCATGTTTTTGTTTTTATTCTTTGTACCTGAAGATGACGCCGCTGCGTTGAAACTAAGAGTACCGGAAAATGAATTGGTGGAATAAAACAAAGTTTTTTTTTTCATTTATAAAATGAACTTCCACAAAGTTGAGGCTGAGACGAAATAGATAATCCAGGACAACCTTTTACTAACCATCAATCCTAACTCACTGACTAACTATCCTCTCTATCCTTCGTTTCGAAAGTCCAAACCCCTTAACTTCCATCCCACTCGTATTCCGCAGGATTCCACCCACACGCTCTTAGCGATACACTTCAATGAGAAACTGAAATGGGCCACCCACGTACAGCATGTTTTGTCCTTAGCTCTCCGTTCACGTTGCGTACTCTTCCCTCTACTGGGTTCACACTCGCGAATCTCGCGGCGTGACAAGCTCACATTGTACGAATAATTTCTCCACCCCAGGCTGCTGTAAGGCAGTGAATTATTCGGCAATCCCTCCAAGTATAAAACCAATAACTCCTATGACATTCCAAAACATAATATTACGCTACTTCGAAAACCTACGCTGATTGGTACCAATGAATGAAACGCACCCAGATTTTTATAAATTCTCGACTTCATTAAGGCTCAAGCATTGCGCTTGATAGAGTCCCTTCCACGAAGCACGCTTACAGCTACTCTATGGGATAATTCCGTCCACAAGAAACGGTTTCGATGCGCTGCATCGTCTGATAATAGTCATCTAATCATAATAGTCATCTGATGGTGATGCAGTGCATCGAAACCGGTCGCATTAAAGTTTATATTGTGGAGAATTGCCAATTTCATTTATCAGTAAAAGTAATTTCCTAATCTTGTTTGCTGGGAGGTTACCGGTTTCGATCTCGAAAAATTACTTTTTTCCTAGTTTATCGGCATGATACAAGTTATTTAATTAGTTCATTCTCATAGATATATTACCGAGCAGTAATTTTATAACAAGTTGAATGTCGTGCCATGATGACCGGAATATTGAAATGGAAAGGGAGTTATCTGTCAAAATTAACGGCCTTTCGTTCGGTTGTCAACTATTCAAGATTAACAGCCGTGTCGATCAAGGCAAATTTGAACCTTACGGAAATTCCAAGAATGTATGATATAAATTAATTACAGAACGTAGAATTTTTCTCGAATGAATTTATGTAAATGTGTTAGGTTTCCCCTTTTTCTACGGTAAAAAATGCAAAAGAGGGCTCTGATGGATGTGTCTGAGGAAAAACGAAGGTGGTTTGAAGGAAATTAAAATGTTGAGAGGACGATGGAGGAGAACTGATATCTTGTTGGGGAAGATTGAACTTTCAAAGATTGAGACGGATATTCTCGAGTAGCTTGAAGAGGCAAATAAAATTTTTTAAACTCCATGAGGGAGGAAAGGGGTTGAAAATGGGGGTGTTTGGCTTGGGAAAGACAGAGTGAGCAAATGCGAGGTGGCATAACAAGAACATTTATCCCTGACAACTGATGAATGTCTAACCAAGACTAGGAAAGTGGAATGGGAATCCGTGAAATAATTCCCGTGATCTCATTTTGTATGTTCAGCTCTCTCTATTTTCACCACTATAGATAGAAACGTAACTGTACTTATTTAACAACGGCTTATATAATTGCTTATAAATATTCTTCGAAATAAATTTGAGAGAACTTTGGCAATATTTACCTGATTATAGTTTGCGTAAAAACATTTTCATTTTCTCTAAGTGTTTTACTTGCCATGGTAGGCGTTCTTCAACCCTGAAAACATTATTTTACCATGCTTGCTTGTAATCAAAACGGTTACTCTGTAACAATTTTCCCATTAGAAGTTTTTATAATATTGTATATTAAAAACAAATTCATAAAAAGAGAAAAAATTGAAAATAATGAGCTGTTTTTATCATAATAATAAGAATGGAAGAATGCAAAATGCGCTATCATTTTATGTAACTAACCACTATGTTTTGCGAAGGTCTAGTGCATTCCTCAGGAGAGGCGTTCAAATTCACCTCAACAGTGTATCCTGATGACCTTTCAACCTTTTTCGCACTTTCAACGTTTTTACTTTATAAAACATTATTTTTTTATAAAATGGTGAAAAACTTTGTTTTATCCACATTAGATTTTAATTTTGACGACCATGGTTTTGACGGTTAACATCATCATCAGGTAATGTCATTATCACCTGATGATGACGTTAACCGTCGAAACCATGGTCGTCAAAATTGAAATTTAATGTGGAAAAAACAAAGTTTTTACCTTTTTATTCAAAATAAATAGCAATTTCCACAAAATTATGCCGGAAACCACCAACTTTATAAAACATATTTTACAGACTGTATTACAATGTTGTAAATTGTTTTGAGTGCCAAAATAGATAAGCCTTTATTTCTCTCGTCTTAGTTACGTGCACTAAAATAGATGCTTCGTAGATTTATGATATTTCCATTTATATACGCGAGAAATGCTTACTAATATACAGTAAAATCAGAGCTTACGTTAACTATACCATTTAAAATTACTAGTCCAAAAGTTGTAATAATTATATTATAATGGACATAAAAACCCACCTCTAAGAGATAATAATTTAACAGCATATAATCCATATTTGCATTACCAATTCTCAACTAAAAAAACCTTGACGTTGCAGCGTGGTCAACGGTTACAACTGAAGGATATCCGTCTAAATCATTACTTCCTCTAGAAAATCTTTGACATTTCGAATACAACTCTCATGAGAACTACAATTTTCTAAAGTCATACGGACATATTGTCTATTTGACACATATGAATAAACCCGCATTTTTGTGCCATCATTTGAGAACTGGACAAGAGAAGATAGAATGTGCATACATTCACGGACCGGGAATCATGCATTGAGGCAAGTGCGTTGGCATAAAATATTTATTTTTTATTTGAAATGTTATTTAAGACCTCAGAATCATCGATGGTGTAGTGAAACAGCCTGTTTCTCTATGCCAAAGGTATATTAGGTGTACAGAGGTTCACTAAGGCCTTGAGAATATACTATTTTTGTTACTAACTGTATGAATGAATGGGTGAAAAAAGGTTTTTATGCTTCATCATATTTCGATGAAATATTTTCCTTGGATGGTGACTAGGTACAGCTCCGGCGGTTGTGAGTAGATAGGCCATTTTTATGTCCTCAATTACATTTATCATTTATGGATATCGTTTTTCGAAAATAAATAAGGGCAAATAAAGATAGAGCTTGTGCTCAGATTTAATATCGAAGGAAGGAAATCATCAAAGGAGAGCACAGCGTCGGTGAAGGGTGAATGAATTAACGACTTCTTAAATCCCTATGTTTCCTGATTGAGCATTAACGGGTAACGAAAATCAATATGCCTATAGGGCCTCACGGGAAATTCGTTTCATCGGTAAGAAAGTGAAGGCCTACAGGGATAAGAGAGGAGAGAAGTAGATGATCTTGCGGTGACAAGAGAAGTTTTTTCACTTCGAGTGTATAGCAAAACTGGGTCCAAAACATGTTTTTAGCGATTCAGGCAACATCATTTAAATTAAAGTGATGACATATTCTAGCAAAAGATCCAGTATATATAAGTCATCATTGCCTATGTATCATGCAGTGCTTCTCTGCATTCTATTCTAGAACTAACCCTGAGGAATAGGTACCTGATAGATTTAGCAATTACATTTTACCTATAAAAAGCAAAGCAATAATATTGTACAGTTTTATGAATTCTCATATTTATTGCAAGGAGTATACAATAATTTTATCCCAGTGACATATGGATCTAGATTTACTTTATTAATGTTACAGTTCCGTCAACATTTTTATTGTTACCACTGACCTTCAATATCCAACCTTCAGATCGACAGAAGTATTCAGCGGTGTCAATAATTCCTCAGACATAAAGTTAATTTAAGTATTTGATTTCTTAAACACTAATCATTATACAAAGAATTGTATTTTTAAAATCTAATTATAAATAAGATCACCAGTATATACGCACAATTAATAATTTATCATTCAGTCGGATCCGAAACTTACGCTCTTGATGGTATTTGTACATAGGAATGTACACGTCTACACCATAAAAAAGAGGAACATATGGACAAGGAAAAATATCGGCTCAGGGTTAATCTGGACCATTTGATACGAATGAAGATTCATATCAAAGTTAAAGTATGTTTACGCATCATCCTGTTGCCTCGTTCTGTTTTTCCTGGATTTATAAGTGATGCGAGGGATAAGGATATTTTTACCTATCAGCTTCAGAGAGTCTCCTATTTAATCGCTTCCATCAGCTCTAGAGATATATTCTAGAGTTGAAGTAAAATCCTCCATATAACCTTAAAACTTGTTTGTTTGTTTGAATGTTTAATAGAATTATTCTGCAGAATTTTATTCGTCATCACACATATTCGTCATCACATATATTTACTCAGTAAACATAGCTGTCCCTTTCTGTGTCTTCTGTGTACTGTATCAATAAAATTGAAAATTGGTATATTTGGTTGGGCGTATTTTAATATTTATATTGTAATCACCCAAAACTTTTAAAGCATTTGTCATGAATTCATGGTAACTATTATCTTATAATGTGTAATGTAATATTATGTACGTGATTCTCTAGCACTCTATTAGTCTGTTAGTGTTACTCCATATTACTAGTTCAGAACACCAGAACGTGGAGACTTTTCGTGCATTATCATGAGCTCTTGACATCGTCTAATTTGTCCGTGGTTCCAATCATTATTATTGCTTGTAACATGGTATACTATCATCGTTCGCCAGAATATATACTATTGCTTGCAATACTTATCATAAAAAACCTTTAAAACTCTTTCTAACGCATTTATTTCACTCTAACAGTTTTAGAAAATGTGAATACATGATTACATTGGATGATTTCAGTAATTTTAGGACTTTTACTGTTATTAAAAATATTTGGAGCGTTTTTGCCCGTTGAGTAGCTGCATTTATTATTGTTATCTATTACTATACTATCCCCGTTCATTTGTGAACCTAATAGTTGGTTCAATACCGGTAAAAGGCGACATTCCCATTTATTCCAGGGCTGTATTTAAAATTCCACATTTCCAAAATTTATATCTGAAATATTTCGTTGCCAAAACGTTACACATGGGTTTTTGCCGCAATAACTCTCTGATGCTTACACTATGTATACCTACTGACTAATGATGCATACTATCTGATGATACAACTAATTTCAAATTATCATTCTTTGATTAAGGTACTTTCGCGGAATGTGCGGGATAGTCTAATATTCTGTAAAGTTTAGCCCTCCACAAGCATGTTTCTTTCCAACTCATATGTTGTTCAATAATTATTTGTTGACGTGGTGCATTTTATTAAAAAATAATAAAAAACATTTTGTAAAATTTTAGAGTAACTTCAGTTTAGCTTTCACATTGTCCCGAGGACCCAAAATCATGGTTCAGGGCTGTCAGAGGTATTCCGGGTTAAATTCTATCACAGTGATGCAGAGTATGCAACAATCCTCTCCAGAATGTATATTTACCATTTTGGAATCAAATTCAACCTAAACTTCAGGAATTTTAATAATTTTTAAACTGATTTTCTCAGAATTTTTATTGTTTTGTAATAAAAATGTATTAATTTAGTCTTCAATCATTCTCACAGTCCTAGCAGAGTTCAATGCTGAGTGTTTTCTATTGAACCATTTGATTGACTTATCACTGAAATACACAACAATATATCATATTTATAATCAACGTATCTCTTGTAATGTTTTATTCTACTTATTTTCATTAGATTCCATTTGAATTTCTGTTAGAAGAATACATTTACAAGAATCGAGAAATTCATTTTTAGAATAGTTATACACATCCTTGCTTAGCTCGAATACTCTAAGAGACTTGCGGCTAACCTATCTCGATTCTTTTAATAATTTTATTCGGGGATATTCACTTTTTTATTACTGTTATGGTTCTTATTTCTGTCGGAAATTAATAGAGTTGACCTCTGTAATCTGTTACCTAACTCGGCAAAATAAGGCGTTGATACGGCTCCTAACTCGGGTTTTATCCTTATTATCATATGTTGAAGCTTAACCATCAAATGATTGAGCTTATTTGTGATATTTCTTCAAGACGCGGTTGCCATTCTGCGCAACGTTTCTTACAGTATGATTAAAAATACTTTAAATAGCAAGTATAAGTGCGGTTTAAAAAAATCAGGAAATTATAACGTTAGGAGCATCATTGAATGTTGCAAACATGAGGTTATCATAGGTATTTTTGATAATACTGTACCTTGATAATATTGAGGTAGATTCAGCCTTTTTAATATAACTAGAAGGATTCCAAGAATGCACAGATATTTGCTTTGTTGCTCGAGGAGGCAATATACACTGATGTATTCCGTGGCCTGGTGATCACTCGCTTGTCTGCATTCTGATACACTTTCATGCATGTAGTATTGAACAATCAAAAAAAATTCTGATTCAATCCTTTCTCCGTTCTTGAATGCAATGTTCTTTTATACCTTAATAGTTAGGATGGTACATATTATCCTAGAGTTAGATTTTGAGATCCAATGACACATCTCATGAAAACGACTCTGGTAAATATTCTCAGCGGCATCAATAGAGGAGGAAAACTTTAAGGTAAACAGAGAAAAATTTCCATTCGACTTTTAACGAGTCTTAATCATCCATTCGGCTCAAGTGATTAGGAGAATTCATAAATCATGCATAAAATAAACAAAATTATATTAGGGATTGAGACGTTTTTTGAAAATCACTCATATGTGATAATAGGCACTGAATTCCAAATACTTTTTATTTTTATAAAATGATCTACAGTCACCTGGATCAGTTTAAAACGAACTAATTCAGGGAGATGCTAACTAAGGGCATGTCATTTATTTGTACTGAATCAATATTTATTCCTTCTAGGACGAAAAGTTTAAATATTTGTTATACATTTTGGTGACATTGGTAATTCCTTATATTGCTCTTCCATTATTTTTGTGTGCTATAGCCATCGATTAGTTATCTTAAACATCGTATTGATCATGAACGTAAATATTATTTTTTAAAGTAGGTATGTACAGTTTCACTTTTACAGTCATCGCTAAGTTATTATCATCATCGTAATGATCACGAAAGTTAATTACGTTTTTTAAAGTGCAGTTTTTCGTTCAATTTGATATTTAATGGAGGAAGTAGAGCTTTATCTATGAATATTAATAATATTATCTTTCGGTGCTCCAATTTAACAAATCATAATTTTGATATTGATATTTCACATAATCCCTCCTCTGCATTTCTGAACATCAGATTAACCGCATCTAGCTATCCATACAGACATAAATGTCTATAAGTCATCCTTTTGGTAAAAATAGCTTTGGTCGTTTTCAAAGGATACTTGTGTTTTTTGGGGCTTTATATAGCATGCGATTTCGCTGCTTGATTATTGATAAATCAGGGTAATGCAATCTTGAAGTAACTTTGGTAGAACATTATTATATTGATAAATGCTTTGAATTATACTTTAATAAGTGAATAATTATGAGATTTAGGTAATGACTATGCATGAGGAATATCCTCGTTCGGCATTAATACTGTGGATACAAATGGATAATATTTTGGTTCAACCAATGAGCTGCTTGGAGGGGTGAGTCGAGCTCAAAAATAGATTTCATTAACTTTTTTCGCCCTATGTGTTGCATTGTAACTATGTTTTATGCTCATTATTTTGACCATGAGCACTCAAGTGTAACAGAAATATATTTATTTTATTATTTCTTGCATTCAATAAGACAAAGCAAAATTGCTTGTATGCTGAATTTAATTCACTTTGGCTTATAGGAAGTTTTGAAAAATGGCGTTGAAGATTCTCACTACTCTTACTTACATGATTTATACATTTGCCATATTATATATAACATTTTCCTGATTATATTATACATTTAAGTTAAATTCTATTCATTTTATTATAAGCACATGTGTAGAGAATTTTAGTTATTGGATTTTTTCCCAAAAAAAACTTGCTTTCAAATTTTTTAACCTGACGTGTAAGCTGATGCACCACAATACTTTCAAGAATATAATAGAAGGAAAACCCCTCAAGGAATAGTTAGGGACTAGTATACTGGCCAGATAGAATGTGCGAGGACGGATTTAAAAGAAAAGTTACTGGGACATAAATGAGTTAGCAGGGGGCATAGTAGAGCTTAGGACTCATTTAAACCAATCTTAGGATTATTTATGATGATGTAACGGGTATAGTTTGTCACTATCATTGGTTTTGTATATCTTGTATGCATCCATCACTTCGGAAATTTCAATAATTGATAACACCTTCAATTCGGACAAGTTTACTAGCAGTTTTTGAGGAAAGTCCCTCTTTTTTTAGGCTAGATATTTAACACAGTTTGACATGTAGTGATGATTTATATGGCTTAAGAAATAAAAATATATAGATGCAGTTTTACGCACAGATGCCACAAAATATTTACTAGTTATTACCTGATAAAATCTCCTAAAGAATATATTTTGGTTCTGAGCGAAAATTTTCACATAATAAGCTCCTCTTCTACTCCAATATACCAATATCAAGTACTAAGTTGAACTTGACATTAACTTTAAAACAGATGAAGAGAATTATGGTATTCTTACAAATAATAATACTCATTATGGAAACTAAATTAACCCATCTTAAGCCAATGCTGGATTGCCAGCGCTATGACCTGAGTGAAAAGGACCAATCCATTGCTTGTGAAATAAAAAGGGGAAAAATTGTAAGACGCACACCACATGCGCCAATAACCCTTCCCCCACCTCCTTTCTCACAAATATTACGAACCCCTGGAAACATTCTCGCCCAAACCCGTTTTCTTTGACCGCAAACCACAACCAAGACCCCCTTCTCCCCGTATTCCCTCCGTGCAAGGGATTACTTTACTTCCGCACCAACTGGTTCCGAACCACTCTCACATCACACCCTTCAGCACTCCACCCACCAACTGTACCCCTAGGGTTTTCCTGCAATCCTCACTCAAACGTGCCGAACCCCCCTTTTCACCCCCCCTTTTCACTTCTCACACCCGCGAGACAAAAATCCCAGGCGTGAGTTTGTTCAGCATCCCCTTCATCATCCCCACCACGGTTGTCGACCTCCCCTAATGAAGGGCGGGCCGGAGTAATTGCCTCTGTGGGAAAGAATTCTCGGTCGTGGATCGACAGCGCAGCCAGTCGAGAGTAAGACCACAAGATCTGTTTGGCGAGAGAGGGGAGTGAGAGGTAATAATGGGTAAAGGTAGGGGAGGGAAGTTGTTCGTAAGCATTAGAGAATTTCAGGAATGGAGCAGCTTTGATTGGTGGGTCAGTTATCATGGGAGACGACCAAAAACTGAGATTATTTGTGCCATAGCAGTAGGCAGGCAAAAATAATAGTAAGGGAAAGATTATAAAAGAATGAAGGAAGATCGACGGACGGTATGCTGCACTTCATACGATCTCCTCTTAGACCCAAGTATAGATAGATAAATAGAAAATGCATTGCTCTAGGGCATGCCCTATAGGAACAAGTACATATGAATAAAAATATTTTCTCGGATTTTAACGTATTATTTTACGAGATAAACAATAAAAAACAACAAGTACATTATAATGAACCAATAGTTGGGAGTACAGAATAGTCTTTTGCTAAATACAACAGCAAGCAATTTTATTTAGAAATGCCTAACTTCCCACCATTGCCTTACAAATCAAATACATATAAATATAAGTATGGATTAATTTCACGCTAAAAACCTTCTACTTGGTCCTGATTGGTCGTTTTGTTGGTTACTCGGTGGGGGGCAACTGTCAGCAAAGGTCATTTGCGCTGAGAAGGACATGTTAGAGATGAAAGGATGACATTGGGAATGTGCGGCGGTTTGAGGGAAACCTGTAACGGCATTGTCTAGTCTTCACGAGAGCCACCATGGCATTCACAGTTCAAATTCCAGCTGGGAGGATGTAATGGCGCACCTGTAGTGCCCTCCATGAAGAAATAGAATAGGGAATGAAACCCCTTTGAAAAATATCCGCAACGGTTGGAATTCAAAGCCTGTAAGTGAGACACCAGTATTTTAACTAGTTTGAGCTAAACATAAATTCATCTAGAATTTGATGAATTTCGCTTTATTTTAAAGGTAATTTACTATTTGGCCAATGATATATAAGATTTACGTTGGAAAGATTACGGCTGTACATTCCAGAGGGAGAATTTTGAATAATATTACGAATTTCAAAAACCTATTTCGACAAAAAAACTAACGAAATGTATTAGTTATGCTTCCTCAAATATTAAATATATTCCAATTACTAACCGCAGTAATTTACACAGAATCACAAAAAACCTTCTTTTGTGAAGGTGTTTTCACCGTATGGTGTGAGAAAATGAGTCAAGTTAGTGACTAACGTAAATATAATTATTTTATTACTGTGAATTTTCCTCATGTATAACTATGCTTTTTAGCCATTATTATTATGATATATACTTCATACTTCAAACAAATGCCGAAAAAAAATAAAACACGAATATGGTCTCCATTGTGACTAAGGAAACATCTCGCTCGAACTACCTTAAGCAACTACACCAAACCTATTCCTCAAAAACTCTCAGCCAGGATTTACAGCGATGCAAGATAAGAGTGAAATCGCCATAGTCCGGTTTACTTGGACGGAGAGGGAGGTATTGAGGGCTTGGAGGGAATTTTTTGTCTAAAAGTATTAGTGAATTGTTGGTTTGCTTCGATATTAGCGAGGTTAGGATGAGGGATGGAGGGGAGAGACGAACTGAGCGCAGCCGGCATTAGCTCTGGGGTTTGGAGAGAGGGAGACGGTTCGCGTAAAAACGAGCAGGAAAGGAGGTGTGGACTTTCGGCGGGGGTTTGCTGAGGGGGTATAAGCGTGGGATCATAAAAGTATGAGCCCTTAAAGAGAGGTCGGGGGACTTGAGATAAGGAGGAATGGGTGGAGGTCCAGGGTTGGTAGGTTGGCGAAGGCTTCGAGCGGCGAATGCTTCAGGGAAGGAGGGGAGGATGGTTTGGCCCTCTATAAAAAAGGATGGGGTAGACGATAAGGGATAAAATTTTGTACAAGGCTCACCCAAGGACAAGGAGGGTCCTCACACAGAAGGGTATTTTCTCCTCTCTCCCCTCAAAACGACGGGAGGAAATGGGAGGGAAATGAAGGGAGGTGGAGGGGTGTGATGGAGGGGAGAGTGGGAAGGAATCAATTTAGGGGAAAGAGTTGATGCCAGGAGAAGTGTGTGCGGGGGAGGTGCGAAGGAAAGGGGTTGGAAAAGGGGGGAGGAGGTTTTGGCTTCCAAGAAGTTTCCCTCTCCTCAGGAATTCTCCCCCCCCCCCCTTTCCCTCTCAACCCTCTTCATATATCCCTTCTCGAGTGCTCGGCGTCGGTTTTCTGGGGTTAATGGGTGTGACGGCATTGTAATAAGTTGGGCGGCCATAAACATTTACGGGGATCGAGATAGTTATGCACTGAAAAAAGAGGAGTGGTTGGTGATTTTTCAGCAAACGAGGATGAAAGAGGCAAATACTCTTTCGAACCCATGGTGAACATGATACACTGATCTTACTAAATGAGCTCGGTGTAAACAAATGAGCATATATTTTAGTTCGTAAAAAAGTTGGAATTTACAGATGTTGCGTGAGAAAGTTTGGAGAAAAGAGAGGGAGACATACCGATGAATGAAAATGTGAAAACCCATAACTTTTGTCTCCCAATGATAAATTAAGATGTCAAACTGGAATAAATGTAGATTAAGAAGCACAGGTTTTATATTTTCCATTACACATTGCTTGCTTCTTATGAAATTTACTCACATATGATGTTAATGCTTGTTTCAATGGGAAAGTTATTTTGTTATACGCCGTCCTTTTTATTTTAAGGACATGCATATGTATTCAAACTCCATTATAAGAGCATATTAAAATGCAATAAATGACATTTGTCTATAGAACCACGGAGTTGTAGTAACTATAGCAGTTGTCTATGATAACCGAAGACAAAACAGAAAAATCTAATTCCGCAGCCTCTAAATTTTTCATCGAGTTTTTATTTAGTCTCTAAGCCATGACTTTAGGCTGATCTCCACAAAATAGCCGATGAATCTTCAATTCATTAAATTATGAGTAAGTACAATATATTTACTGAATTTAAAGACAATTTATCATTAAATAAGTGATAGTAAGGTACTCCATTGAAACTTATTTCAGATCCTAGCCAAGAAGTGATTTCATCATTCAAGTGTTATTAATGGATAAAACCTAATTCCATCTAAGAAAATATTTAAAACTAGGCAAAAATATTTGAAATAACTTAACCTGATATAACTTAGCAAAAGTGACAACCTTACAAGACGAACCTAATCTTTTTATCTGAGACTGTCTACTCCAGGAGGTTTTCTGATTGTTGCTAGTCAAACGTTTGAAACCAAGGAGTAATTCATGACGCAAAAGCATTAATTGGAGCCCTTATGAAATTTGAAGAAGGCCATAAATAAAAAAAAAATTTGAACGAACACTCACAGGGGCTGTTAGCCGTGACTTTGACCTACATTAGTGACCCGAGTTAAAAGCCATTAAACAAAAATCGTAATTGCATCCGGACGAGCTTAATTACTGGACCCGGCAGCGTTTAACGCGGAGATGAAGAGCGGTTTTTTTTTTAGAAATGATGAATTACGCGAAGGACGGGAGGTTGTAGGAGGGGGGGCGCCGTTGCAACGGCGACCGTGAGAGTGAGCAATGGTCCGAGGGCTTGGAGGATGCCGGGCAGAATAAGTGCCGATGGAGGAGGAAAGGGAAAGAATGAATTTGCACACAAATGTCCGTTGGGTTATAAAAAGGCGCCCCTTGGCAAGCGGGAAAAAAGGGCTCGGTCGGGCCTCAAAATAGACGACAGCGAGCAAAACGGAAGTACCGAAGCGCCGATAAAGGGAGCAGGCTGCGGGGTTAAATAATAGAACATGATATGTATATGGAGGATGAGGATGCATTTGCATGATGGTAATGTTTTTGATAGTTTTTGGAGGAAAGGCAATAGAGAAATATAGGATAAAATAATTAGAAAACAGAAGCGTGAAGGTTTTAAAATTATTTTTTATATTTTCGAGCACACTTTTTGTATTCAACTTTATGTTTAGGAATGTGTCAAAATGTGTGTTTGCTATCATGTTAAACTTTTCTTGCTAGCAATATTCTCTTTTTTCAGTAATTTCAGTTGAATGTAAGAATAAATGGTGAGCAAGGTATTTAATTTTTAGTGCATTTAAATATGATTAAATATTTAACTTTGAAGGTAATTTCTTCGACCTTCGTTCCTTAACACTTTCAGGGAGGATGACATATATATATATATATACATTCCACTGACGCGGGTGGCATACATGTATGTAATGGATCTCTCGTTATACGAGGGCGAGGTGAAAAGTTCTCGGCCATGCACAGATATGGCGTTAGTACCAAAGAAATTTTGGTTTTGCTATGTTTGTACACGTTTACCAACAATTTGATTCAAATTTGAACTTGAACTGCCGCATAGTATTGTTGACACGACTTTTCGAAGTAGATGTATTGTGTGTGTTTCGTTCAAATGGATAAACTAGAGTATCGTGCTGTCATAAAACTATTCGTTTTGGACGATTTATCACCAACGGATATTCATAAAAAGTTGGTAAAGGTTTATAAGGAGTCTGCTCCTTCATTTTCGACAGTTAAGAAATGGGTGGCAGAATTTAAACGTGTCCTCACTTCTCTTGAAGAAGAACCATGTGAAGGGCGTCCTAAAAGGGTAACCACAAATGAAAACATCGAGAAAGTGCTCAATATGATATTAAAAGATCGGTGATTAAAGTTGTTTGAAATAGCTTAAGCCATAGGCATATCAGATGAAAGAGTACGGTACATTTTTCATGAAGAATTAAATATGAAAAAAGCTTCGTGCATGTTGAGTGCCGCATTTGCTAAATGCTGACCGAAAGCAAGTGCGTAAACAAATTTCTCAGCAATGTTTGTACCATTTTCAAAAGAATCGAACTGATTTTGTTCTCTGATTTGTTACTGTCAATGAGGCATAGGTCCACCACTACACGCCAGAAACTAAATAGTATCGAAGCAGTGGGTGGAAGCCGTCGGACCTGCCCCAAAAAAGGCGAAGTCGATTTTATCTGCCGGAAAGGCAATGGCCAGTGTTTTCTGGGATGCAAAAGGGATTCTTCTTATTGATTACCTTGCAAATGGTAAAAATATAAATGGCGAACACTACGCAAGTCTTTTGAACTAACTGGATGAGAAAATACGTGAGAAGAGGTCTGGGCTTCGAAAGAAGAATACCATCTTTCAACAGGACAATGCAACGGCCCACAAAGCTGCTTTGGCCATGGGAAAACTGAGGGATTTGAAGTACAAATAATTGGAAAATTCATCCTATTCACTATATTTGGCACCCTCTGACTTCTACCTGTTCCTACATTTAAAATAATTGTGTTTGTGAAACGTTTTAAGTCCAATGAAGATGCTATGGCAGCCGCAGATGGTTATTTTGCAGACCTGCCAGAATCGCTCTTCCGTCACGGAATCTACTCATTTGAAAAACTTTGGACAAGGTGAATTGACATAAAGGGGGACTACTTAGAAAAATAAAACAGTCTTTCATTGCCAGGCCGAGAACTTCACACCTCACCCTCATATGGTTGGCCGCTAGAGAGCTCCGTGCGTGTGTACCGATACGTTTTCACCCTCCCGCAGTTCGGCAGCGACCTCGAATCTATGCGGAAGCGTCCGTTTCGGGTTCCGTGTTTTAACGTTTTTTTGTCGTTTTTTGTTTATCTCTGTGCTGATTTGTAAGTCAGAATTTTTATTTTCCCTTAGTTTTCTTCATTGTTTGATTCAGAGGAGCTGGAATCACATGTTTTAATGCTTTTTGTTGACATTTTAAATCGCGTTTTTTTATTTTCCTGTTGGATATTTTTATGTGAAATTGCAATTGTTTTTGCAACCAGTTTTTCGTCTTGGATAACACTTCACATTATCAATCAATTCAGCTTGTTTGTTTATTCATTGAATTGTATTTTAAGGGATGCAGCAACACATTCAAAATGCAGCATCCATTATTTTATTCGATAGGTGATTTTCTATATTTGAGACTAAAACTTTACATGCGATAATAGAAATGGAGAGGAAATCTCTGAGAGCCTTTATTTGAGGCTAGAACTTTACTTGCGATAGTAAAAATGGAGAGGAAATGTCTAAGAGCCAAGAGATGTGTCGCACGTAGTGACGAGAGAAGCGCCTCTCAAAGCCCTGGTAAGTGCTGCCATGTTGACTTACTTATGCATTTCTGTTACTATGCACAATTTATGTCGCTTGCTTTCATTGAAACGTTTTGTCCATCACCCAGGGCCCGGATAACAGAATGGAAGCAATTGAGCAGGGAAGAGTTCCAAACTATGCTAGGTCTCCTCCACATGGGGATAAATCCGTGCAAATATTATTGACTGTGATTATTGGAAGAGGTCTGCGCTCTCACGCATTCCAATATTTAGTGATGTGATGAGCCTCTAACGGTTTATAGGGATTTTGCAGGCGCTCCATTTCTCAGAAAATCCCGAGGTGCAAGACTTAATCCCAAGTGATAGGCTTTTCAAATATGTCCTCTGCTTGACTGCTTTCAAGAGGTAATGGAAGATATTGTTTCCGCCGGTAGAGAACTATGCGTTGATGGGTCGATGGTTCTCCGGAGGGGTCGGTCGTTATTCGGACAATACGTCCAGGGGAAACGCCACAAACATGGCATAAATATATACATGCTTAGTGATCCTTACGGCCTTGTTTTGAGACTTCTCGTCCATACTGGGGCCATAGATATGGATGCTGGGGGCAGAGGGCACGCAGAAAATGTTGTCTACAAGTTAATTTAAGATTTAAAGGGTTTGGGTAATAGTTTATTCTTGAACCATTTCTATAACAGTGTTACTCTGGCTCTTGGGTACAAGATGAGCTGCACGGCGACTCTGCGAGCTAGAAGGAAAATCAACCCTAAGGAAGTAACCTCGTCAAAAATGAAGAAGAAACTGGTGGTAGCCCGATAAACTGATGAAGGGATTTGTGCTTTTAAGTGGAATGACAAGAGGGACTCTACGATGATCTCCTTTGAATTTGGATGTAACTTTGTGTAAGTTTTCAGCATACGAGGGCCAAAGGAAAAGCCTGAGGCAGTAGCCAAGTATAATATTTTCATGAGGGGGATTGATCATTGTGACCAACTCTTGTACTACTACCCTTTTGAACACAAATCCCTGAGGTGGTACAAGAAATTGGCCTTACATATTTTTCAGATCATGGTTGTGAATAGTTTTGTGTTATTCCATAGATTTAGTGGAACGAATGATTTACACGAATTTCGGCTAGAATTAATTGAGTTGCTGATACAAACTGGGACAAGACATCCCCCTGCCAATGCCCATTGTCTCATACCATTTCCCAGCGTACACGGAATCCTGGAAGAAGCACAAGCAGCAGAAAATAGGCCGGGTGTGCCATGATAAAGGCATCAGAAAGGAAGTAACAACCATTTGTCTTGACTGTGAGGGTGAGCCAGGGTGGTGTCTTCGTCCGTGTCTCCCAATATATCATAAAAATTTGTAAATGGAATATATTGAAAGAAAAGATATGCGTGTCTTTTGAAATTTATATACCATATTTATTATGTGAACAGGAACAGTTAGTCAAACTAATTTTTGGACATTGCAAAAAAAATAGTTAGTAAGTAATTGGCAATTTTTAAGAGATTCGTTTCGACTGTTTTATTGAACATCATACGAGAATTTTGCATTGTGTACTATTATCAAACGATTTTTTTTTACTTTTCTCCATTTAATTTTAACTGCAAAACTTGTATTGATTAAATATATAGTCAGCAAAATTGAACCACTTTTAGCGGTAACCTTACTTCAAAGAAATTACTGTGCGACTGGAGGTAATAATTAAAAAATAAATAAATATGAACTCCTCTCCATCATTCCCATTGTTCGAATAAAAAGAATAAAAATGATTAGACTAAAGTTTTCCAAAACTGTGGTTTTATTTCGAATGAAAATAATCCTTGGCATATACTAATTTGGTATTACAAGTTTGAGTGTAATAGTTAATATGAAAATACTTTATTTAATGCCCAAAAAAATTCATTATATATATATCATAACCTTACCTGTGCGTCAAGAATAAGTTGCGGGTTGTATACATTTTTTAATTATCGGTGATGGATGACATACATGTATGATGTCATTGTAGTTTTTTTTGTTTAAATGCAAACAATATGACTGGAGGTGTTTTTTTGGTCATTCAAACATTAGTAATTTAAAACGGAAATGACATCTCCGTCATATGAAATAGTTGTGAAAATTTCATCCGCATTGAAAGTGTTAAGGGCTCTGCTCTGAACATAGTAGAAAATAAATAAATTTTGAATACTTATGCTCACTTACAGGTATTTCATAGTGCAATCACAATGTGGGAGTTTGCTTCATGTATGAACGCTAGAGAAAATAACCACTGACATACATGGGCGGCGAAAATTTGTCTTTAGTTAACTGGAATACAGAGTTAGAGTTTACATAACAGTGAGGAGGATGAGAGTTCACGTGAGGTACCAATGATGTTGAATAAAATATCGGGGAAGATAATAGTAAATACAGAACTGATAGTTGAAGAAATATAAGTAGAAATAAGTTAGTTAAAACAAAGACTTAGTTTGAAAATCATGTCAGAGATCTATACATGAAAATTGTCGGAAGCCACAGGAAGATGTTGAATAGAGTATATCATGGTCAGGAAGACGTTTAGGATCAGTGTAAATACAAGCGCATCTTCCGAGAGATGGTTTGGGGGTGAATTGTATATACATTTACCCCGATGTATAATGAAGTGTTTATGATGTGTGACATTAGATTCTCAAGGCTATGTAGGAGGGTGAATGGGTGAGACTTGGAATAACTAAAAAAATACAAGGAGGCAAAGGGAAGCAACGGAAGTTATAACAATTGAGGAATGATAAAAGAAAATAAAAACAGGGGTACTTAGTGACGAACAAAAACAATAGAATCAATGGATAAAAGAAGGAATTGATAGCCATTATAGAAGAAACGATTGTGAAAAATAAACTCCGAGGTGGGTAAGAGAAATTACATGGAATCGAATTATGAACACCGGCGAGTTGCTATAAGAGCAAATAGTAAATGGTGAAAAAAAACTGTTACAAAAAGGTTAAGGCGCAAAACTGAGGCGTATCTAAGTGGTTGCGCTACACGCCGTGCTTAGCGTAAAAACTGGAGAAAGCAGACCAATTTAATTCCAGGAGTAATACGTTAGAGGAAAATGGGTATTGATATGGGTAGAATGTAAATAAAAGGTGAAGAGAAATTTAATGAGAAATGTGGTGTTTCATGGTTTAGAAATATTGGTCCAGAGAAAAGAGGACGAGAAGAGGTTGTAGGCGTTTCTAGTGTAAATTATTAATAGTGCTTTGAAATTAATAGAGTTTGTAATTATTAGAGTTTGGAAAAAGAGCCATGGATAGAAATGAAGACAAACGAGGAATTTCTTGGTAACTTGGTTGAGGAGACGACACTCCTCGAGTAGATTAGGAAACGAAATCGAAATTAGAATCGGTTATGAGGTGCGAGAAGAAGGCCGTGACATAGGGGAGAATGATATATATTCGGGGAAAGAGAAGGAAGATATGGACCGGATGAAGAGATGATGGACGTACGTTGAGTTGAAGAAAGGAATCTTGTAAGAAGATAGGGGCTTGAGCATGTTAAAGTTTAGAATATTTTTTACTCTCTTCCATTTAAACCTGCTTTAACCAGTATTTCACCTTAAAAATAATAATAAGATATTCCTACTAGTATAATTTTATTTATCTCCATGGTAAAGCAAGACTCTTATGTTTTTTAGCTAACTAGAATTTAAATGCTCGACAGTGAATTACTACTAAGGGTTTACAATGGCTATTTAGGTCAATTAAGCATACACAAAGTAAGAAAATACTTGATAGATTGAAAAATAATGATGAAAAACCGTAAAAAGTATAATCATAAAATATGCTATCAGAGGAATAAGAAGAATTTATTTCTGCTGGAGACGATTGATGAAACCCGACCAAGAAGTTTGTCGAGAATGAGAGGAAGAAACTAAAGCTGAAAACGAATGTCATTCGACCGCGAACAAATGCAATGGCTACTATAAGATAATTGATGAGTAAATTGAAATTATACACGGCTGTATAGAAACTCATTTTTAGCACGATGAACATCAAATAGGACTTCATCTCTTCCCGACAATAGTAAGGGAAACAGGAAGCAGTGGGTATGGACAAGTTAAGTGGTGGGCGTGGAAAACATCAGTCGCGGGCACCGTCATGTTGTTGCCTGAAGTAGATGTAAAAAAGTATGATATCTCTTTCCCTCCAAAGGGACTTTCGGTGGAAAGAGTCTCAGCGAGTTGTTTGGCTGCTGATTGCGGTGCGCGGAAGCTGAACGGAGGCGAAGTCGTGAGCTTTCATGAGGGGGAGAGCGAGAGGGACAGGGTCGTTGGGGGTGGAGAGGAGCAGGACGCCGGGGGGTTAGGAAGGGGAGGAGGGAGGGGGTTGTTGGTGGGAAAGGACCCATGTCAACACGGTTATAGGAAATGGGTGGGGGCGAGAAGGGCTTGTCCAATGTTGGGTTGGGGCTAGCGTTGTTGAGAGGGGATTTCAGCTCCTACTCCTCGCCCACCGGATATGGGATACTTCCCTTAAAAAAGTGGATGGGGGAGAGCTGTGGAGGAGGTGAGCTGCTGGGTTGAGAAAGTTGCCTAAAGAGGTGGAGGCTGGAACGGGGAATGTGAACATCGATTGTTACTATGGGGGGGGAGGGGTAGAAAATTCATAAGGGGCAAGAAACGTTATTCCATTTAGGATGGTTGGAGTTCCAGGGCCATAGCAACAACAACACCCGACGTTTCCGAATAAACCACGTCAAAATTGACCTAAAAACAACTAATAGAAAAGCCTCGGGTGTTTGTGAAACTCTCCGGATGATGCATGGTGTTTTGTTTAGTAGTATTCACCGTGTCATCGCTTCTTCTATGATGGCTCATAATAAATGTTGGCTATTGTCTGCCCTCCGGATTTTCCTTTAACGATCGTGTGCTCGTTTATTTTTCCCGGAATTTCTATTAATTGTTGTGAAGGCAATGCCCCCTCATAAAGGATCTTAAAGGGGTGCTTAAGGAAGGTGTTCTTTAGTAAAAACATGCAAGTAAGGCTGAAAACAACAGCAATATAGGTACTTAAGGCCAATTTGTATCATACATAAAATTTTATTAAAACCAATGCGTGTATCTACATGGCCTATAACCGAAATAAATCCGTCCAGAAAGTCATTTATAAAATCCAGTGGTCATTCGTCCAAGTCACTTTGAATAGAGTCAAATTTGTTTAGACAATTCTGATATCGAAATGGTGCAGTGGTGACACTTTCAATGTGATTCACATGTTGTAAGTAATTTTTAATAAAAATAATTGTTTGTCCTTGATAAAATATTCAGAACTATCTTGTACCCGAATCAAAAAATGATGGATGTGAAATGGGTGCGCTATTAATAAGATTTTATTTCTTGGGAAGATTCGCAAAAAAATTTTTACAAAATGTGCAGACGAAGGTAAATTAGGAGTGATACTTAATTTACCTTATTTTAAAAATTCCCATAGGTTTTTCTCGGTATTTCACGTTTAATGGGTAGAAATGAAGTTCATTCTTGCTCAAGCTTAAGTTATAAGCTTGTTTCCATCGATTGCCAAAGATATTCAAAACATATTTCACTCATTGAAGAAGATAAACAAAACCATATTCGTGTTTTCACGAACCTTCAAATGCTCTCCATATTTTAAGTTTCCAATCATCTGGCATAGGACATGTTTAGCATTATAAGTAAGTCAATGGTGATGTTCCTTTTGCAAACTATACTCATTACAGGTGAACATTAATTATGGAGTATGCTCTTCCATAATCCTATCGTGAAAAAATCTTTAGAATTATGAGGAAGAAATGAAACGAATGGCTTTTCAAAAATAATGAAATGCCAAAACGTGAACAGGACGATGTAATTTGTTAAACCTAATGGTTAACTATAGGTCGCGATAATATTTTTCTTTTAATTTAACATTGATGTTTAGATATTGAAGGAGACTAGATTGTAAAATATTTAAAATTGAATTCTTTATTTTAGACAGTAGTAACCAAATATTTTCCTCATCTTTAAATTCACCACCAGAAATTTGGAATTGCTCATAGAAACCTTTCTTAGTAGTGTTTTATAAGGTATATAGCCACAATTTTTGCGCTTAAATCCAGAATTTTTCTTATTTAAATTTTATTCATGGATTATTTTGTGGTGTTTTCGCCATTTCACTGTTCTGATCTAATGATTTCCAATTTTTAGACATTTATGAAGCGTAGTCACCTTATTTTCTTATTTCAGTACCGTTATGAAAACCCTAGAAATGTAGGCTTTTAAAGGATTCCGATCGTTTATTGTCATACTAATTAGGATATTTTTTCTCATAGCCTACTATTCACGAAAAGGGATGAATGCACATTTTATGTACATTAGTAACCATTCATTTGATAAAATGGGGAAAACGTGGACAAACGAAGATAAAAATAAGAGACAATATCCTTTAATTGATGCCACCTATATACTTTATCAACTACAAAGGCAAACTTTGAAATTTTTTAGAGCTTCTCTGGTGGTTAACGACCGCATATATACATCTTTTCGTATTATTAAAAAAGTAACAATAATGGAATGATATGATACTTTAAGGATTCCTTGTGTCGTCCGTATTCAGTAAGCACGATTGGAGCAATGAAAGCCTATATGTAGGAGTGCGATGGAGGAAGTAAAACAGCACTTCCGAGGGTGGTATAGTAATAACAAAAAGGATAAAAAAGACGAAAAAAATGTATAAAAGCAGGATGGCCGAAAATTTATCCCATTTATTTTCCCACTCCCCCTCAAAAGGAGCCGCAACTCAGCGAATGAAATGTTATTATGGTGGACGAAGCTTCGGGAAAAGAGAAGGAACTGATTTATTACCGTCTCTGGAACGAACTTTGGATGACCCATGGATTTTTATGCCATATATGGAATTGTATGGAATATATGGAATGTATATGAAGCTACATTTTTTTAGTGTTTTTTTTATTATTTTTAAACGGTGCTCTCTCTCCAACGCGGTCCTTTTTTTCTGTCCCTCCTCATCGCTCCGCATACACTTCCTCGGGAACAACCCCAGGGCCACGAACCCTCACTCCACCCCGTCCTCATCTCCCGCCAGGGCTCCTCTACTCCCGCCAGAGGTCATATCCTGGAAAACGCCACTACCGACGAAAACCGCAGTCGTGCGTGAATACGCGATAGGGAAGAATCTCCTAGAATGCCCCCTCCCCTCCCTGGCATTCCCCGATAACCTCCGCCTCCCCCAAACTAACCCTCGCGAGAAATCCGAACCCGCTCTTCACCCCCCTGCGACAGCCCCTATACCATACCCCTTCGCTCCCTTCTTCATGTGGACCAACTGCTTTAACCCGCTTTGCCATCCCATCCCCCAAGCTCAGTCACCGATCGGTCTTCTTTCTTCATATCCAAATGCCCCCATCCCGCTACCATCCTTATACCCTTTTCTCCCCCTGGCCAATCGCGTCGTCTTTTCTCTCACACTCCACATCTCTCAAATTCCTTAATCCCTTCCTTCTTTACCGACAGATTCAAGACATTCCAACAACCAGTCTCCTTCGGACACTATATACTTCCGTGAACTTATACATATATTTGCATCCACATATATCTCTCTCCGCTCTTCTTCTCGTTCCCTTCCAACGGTTTGGTCCACTCGCACGCATGGACTCCCGCTCTATCCTCTCTTCCTGGCTTTGTACCCTTAATTTTTTCCCTGGGGCCTTTCCGTTAAAGGGCTGAACTCCTCCTCACTCGTTCTTTGCTTCTTTGGTTTCCGTTTTTTTCGGTATCGAATATTCGGATGTTGACCTGGACCTCCATTTCACCCTTTTGCCCGGCCAAGCAGTCTTAACTCTCTTCAGATCCCGCCTACTTGTGCCTTCTCCATCTTTTTATTTCCCTCTTGCTTCACTGCAGGTAGAAGATACTAATTTAGGTGAAAGGATAAGCGGCAGGAATGCAAAATAACCGAGCTATCCCTTTTGACACATATCTTATGCTACTCATTTATTCTTAATTTTCAGCTAAATATTGCCAGATATTCCCGAAAATGTTCTACGTATTTTATTTATGAGTCTCTCAGGTATTTTTTTATATCCACTAAACCAAATCAGTTACATGTTTTTGGGTTCCATAAAATATCTCAACTTCATTGTCTTTGCAGCCTCAGTAGTATAAAAAAGTAGACAACACAATATAAATACATTGTGTTATCTACTTTTTTCTTGCTTGTTGCCCATTCACAACGTTGTAATTTGGGGGCATAACCTATCTTATTGGCAGTGCAAATGGAATTTTTTCTGCATAACATAAAATTTATTCAATTCTAATTTTTTATAATTTCTTGGGCCCACGGCAGTTGATTTCAGAAAATAACTGTGACTATATTCCATGTATATTCAATTATTGTCCCGTTTTTTTATGGAATGAAAAATAGCGTTTCATTTCCTCTGGTTCATCATGTTACAGTATACAAATTAGAACAGGAAATAATTATATACGACGTTAGCCAATTCTCGATAAATTTGTATTTTTGTGTAGAGTATTTATATTTCATTCGAATATGATGATTCAGGCATCCCATATAAATTACAGAAAATTTCAGAAAATCAGAGATTAGGAAACTGATTTCAGTCATATAAAATGCTATGTTTATTTAATCCTATGCATACATAATTTTTTAGTTTTCTCCTACCTTCCTCCTTTAGTTTCCTAAAACCCCTCCCGCTTCACATAAGAAAGAATATCTCTTTTTTCTTTTCTCATTTCACTTCCATCTATCTTGAACCGATCCAACTTTCTCCGTCAGTTTCAACCATCCTTACATTTTTAGATGATGGCGATTTTGTTTAAGTCAACTGATTCATCTTCACGGGTATCCTTTCATGCGGTTAACTTTCCTCTTTTCGTATTTATCGTCCTTTTTCCTCCGCACAAAAAAGTGATGGCATATTTTCTTGGAGCTCTTTTTTTTAGAGAGATGGAGAATATATTATTCATGAGGATTTGTAATATTTTGGCTTTAAATTGGTCTATAATTTACGCCGCAAAAAGTTTATTTTTCCGCACAACAAAATTCCTGCGAAAATTCAGTGACCCTTAAATACCCTCAGGGAATTGCTGAAGGTCATCTTTTAGTCGATGGCTAATCGATTGATGCTTTGTAACTAGCAACCACTTCATTCATTGATTTCATGGCTTAACGATATTCGTTACCCTTTGTGATGAAGCATTCCACTCTGCGAGTTTAATTTTTTTCAATTATCTCCAAAATGCAAACCAGAGGTGGCGAAATATATTTGTCGATAATTCATCGCACGAGTTCAGCCGACACACTACCGTGTGTGCATATTGGTCTAAGTTCCTTATGGTGTCTGAAACTTCTTCTTTCAGTGATTTCCTATGCTACTGTAGCCATATGTTTGACTAAGGACTCAACAAAATTATAAACTTTTTAACGTGTCAATTATCGATATCATTATTACGTAGGGCGACCTCGTTGCTAAAACATTTTCATGCACTTTGGACTACTATAATTCTGCGTGTTTTCATCTTCGCTACAAAGGATTGGATAGATCAGGAACAATTTTATGGCTCTCTAAAGATATTTTTCATTCTCGCACACTATCTGGCGTTGCATTTGTGACGCCTTGAGATGCCCAAAGGTGCTGGGATAATGACCTTTTGATTATACACTTGATAACGCAGAGTGGAAAAATTAAGACCTACGAGTTTTATCTTTCTCAAAGCCTTAGATTGATGAGGGATGAGAGCGGGGTTGGGGAGGTTCTAGTCTTCCCCACATTTCCTATCGTTTCAACGAGCTGGAATCACACATGATCGCTTAAAAGAAGAAAAGAAAACATCCAACCGTTCTATATTCTCCACCCACCGCAGTCTCCTTTCCGAAGGCCTGGGAAGATGTCGATACCTTGACGATCTCAGCCTTTTCCAAATCCCTCTCCTTCGATATTCCCGTCCAACACTTCAACCCCCTTCCCCGGACCCCCTTCCACGGACCCCCTCCTTCTGATGCCCCTCGATGTCTCGCTGCTTTCGGACCGACCACATAAAGCGTCCATGCGCCTTCCCCGAGGCCAATCCATCATCAAGGAGCCGCTTTACCCTACATCCGAGCACCCTCGCCCAAACAACGTCACCAAAAACCCTCCTTAGAACCTTCCCACCCGCCATCTACTCCCACCCCATACCTCCGTTCACCTTTAATCATTTCTCAGACCGGCCACACTCACACTGCAATGTTCGTACCCCATCTAACCTTTTCCAAATAACCCCCAAAATCCTACCTCTCCTCTTCGTACCCTTTATCCATTTAATGTTCATCCCCATCGTGGACCGAATCATCCCAACCATCTAACTCTTTTCAATGCACTTAAAACTCTCAAGAGACACCAACTACTGTGCGAAACTTGGAAAAAATTATTTATCTGAATTGTGATACTGATCCGGATCCCTGGAATTCGATCCATTTGTTTTGACCGTGCGGCCAACCTTTGACCTTGACCTTCGACCAATATCGTTTGCCTGGTGTGGAATGACACACACCCTTGAGGCTGCTTGAAGGCTTACATTTCAGATGCAAATGTATAAAAAATTGAGCTGCACAGCCTTTCTCATCCAATGTTCATTACTTATACTATTTGCTTAAGCACTCGGGATTGGGAGATCTGGGTTTGTATCCATGTCGGATGCGAATGATTTTCTCGATGCGAATTTATCCAATTCGTACTCATTCGTTCCTTATCCCTCAGCCCTTCTGTTTCTCCCTTTTCCCATCGTTTCACCACTCCCGCCGATCGCTTCCCTTTAACGGTTCGTTCCTCTCAGATCGCTCCAGTACCCCTCCCCTCCCGCCTTTCATCCCCGAATACCCACCCCTCGTCCTCCTCTTCCTCTTCCGCAACGACCCCGTATCCCTCGAGGGCTATCAATCTCTTGCGTCTCGGGCAAGCCTTGTCCGAAGTATTGGCAAATCCATTAATAGGGGCGAGGAGTGGGGAGGGGAGGAAGATAGGGAAAGAGGAAGACCGTGTGTGGGGAGTCCGTAGTGCCGGGAGGAAAGCGGGGGGATTGGGGGTCGGGAGGAGGGATGGGCCCCTGGGTTGGGGTTGGAAGGAAGAGGTCGCCCAAATTCGAGGGAGGAGGGTGAGTTTTTGGAGGTTTGTGGAGCTGTAATGTGGTAACGAAACTTGATGGTAGCTGGCTGCGAGGTACAGTGGTAGTGAAACTTGGTGGTATCAGGCTGTGATGTACAGTGGTAGCGAAAGTTGGTGGTAGCCGGTTGCGAGATACGTGGCGTCAAGAAGGGGAAAGGGGTTTTCTAAAGGAATGGAGAGGAGAACGCATGACAGGTATAACTGCAAACATACTTTGCACAATTGTTATACACTTAAAAGGGAGGAAAATTGTCCAAAACGGGAATACGCTGATAGTGTTTGAAATTTCTCGGATAAGCCCATCAAACAGTTTAATTTTGAGAACACCATAGTTGCGGTGAATAATGTATTGAGAATTTCCATCTTGTAAACGACTTTTACTATCATTGCGATTGCACAAATGATGTGGTACGCAGCTTCTTCTACGTAAAAGTTGTTCGTATTAATCCCCGCTGAAATTCGCCTTGAATTAAAATGGCTTGGTGGTGTAACTGGCTTACACACCTGACTGGAAAATAAGAAATATGAGTTCGAATCCCGGTAAAGTTAAATGATTTTTTCGTAGCAAGTTTCACCGTCTTGGTGTATATTGAAAACAAATGTCTGTGTTTCAGGAAACCCTGGTGATCAAACGCGAAGGCTAGCCTTACTTCCCTGCGAGGAGTAAGTTTGTGGGCAATAAACCCTTCCACTAAAAGGATCCTCAGCATAACTGCAATAATGTTTCGTTATCTCAGGAAGGGGTGGGAAAACGACTGAGAGAATGGAGGGGAAAGAAGGGAAGAAAGCGTGGGAGGCAGGACCATGAGAGGAAGATTCCTGCAGCGAGAGACAGAAGGCGAGTCCCCAATAATGAGAGGTTTTGGACGGAACTGTTGAAAAATGTATTGGACCGAATTTAATTTACTTTTCTGACGCGAAAAATTACATGTAGCTGAAACGATTTTTTTCTACCAAAAATTAGGCGAGTAAATTACATTAAGGAGAGGATTAAAGTTGAGTGAAATGCTGTCAGTGAATTAATTAATTGAATCAGTGGAATTTCAGAGCGATTTGAAATGAAAGTGTTTCATTATTAATGCGCCTTTACTACCCAGCCTCTCGCAGTAGCTAATTTGGTAACACACCTTCCTAATAAACCTAAGCACTTCCTAATAAACCTAAGTCGTTGGTTTAAATCCAAAAAAAGGAATGTATTTGGTTATCATCATGGTGTTAAAGCTTAGACAAGACGATGCAACATAATCTTAGAAGCTGATGTACCCAAAACTCACATGTATACCAATCCTATATCCTTTTCAAATTTAGCGCCTACAGTTTCCGGTAGTAAGGAAGAAGTGATTTAGAAAAAAAATATAGCAAACAGCCTTTCACCAGGCTATATATTACAATAATGCATAGCACCGAAATTAATCACATTGAGGTAGTATGTCACATTGAGAAAATGTCTTTGTGATGATAAACCTATTTTCAGCGAAAAAACACTGTAGGATTCGCTAGATTCATTGCAGTATGGTCGGTTATGACAAAGACTCGTCATTATCAGGTATCTTACTCAGTCGACATATGCGGGTCAAATAGTGCGATGCGAGTTCAACGTTCCTCAGAGAAAAAAATAATTAGCCTTGATCGGGACTTAAACCCAGATCCCTTATCAATTACTCATAGTGCTTTAGCCAGCTAAGCTATCGATGAGTCCTAATCCCAAATTGATTTTTTGATTACACTAAAGCAGTGGTCGGCAAAATCATTAGTCAACAGAGCCAAATATCAACAGTTCAACGATTGAAATTTCTTATGAGGGCCACATTTTTAAAACTATATAGGTAGGTACATTGTTATTAACTTAATTAGGGTACTCTTAATCTGGCCTTTGCTAAAAACGTCCTCAATTTTATTGCGGTATGTACGTTTGCTGATGTCGACCCCTTCCAACTCTCCTATCCACACTCGTCTTGTATATCTACTTGGTTCGTCTATCTCCTTTCGTTAATCCTCTCTGTATGTCCAACCCATCTCAACTTAACCTTCTCAAACCTTGACACTACATCCTCTTTCACTCCGCAACGCTCCCTAAAATTAACGTAAAAACTTTACTTAAAGTTTTAAGTCTTACAATTAATTAAACTATAATATTTATTTTATTAATACAAATTCTCAAAGTGAGATCACCACCATTATATCCACCATTGTTTTAGATGCGTTGAATAAAACAACAATTCAATCTCAACAATTGTTCGCATGAATACGTAGTCCCGAAATAGGCAAGAACAGCAAACTAGTTTTTTCAGCTGATTATATGCTTCAGGGATACTATTCCAGGTCTTGAAAATCAACATATCTTCCTTCTGGTCTTTCACAGCAGACCACTTGTGATGTGAACTAATGTAAGTTCACATATTTTCTCCAATATTTCTGTATCAGCACAAATACGTTTAAATTTTGAACTCGAAAACTCTTTGTTTTTTAAATCCAGCAATTGCATTTCAAAGTTGCTTATGTCAATATTAAAGGAAAAAAATGTAATTCTTTTACAGTACCTAGCATTAAGAGGTTTTTTAACAAAGGCTAACGTCACTTTGCTGTTCCTGAATTTATGAATTCTGTTGAGAAAGGCTTCCCTCGTAGTATTTAAAGTATTGTTTTAAAATAGCAAATGTCAACATAAGAATTATTTTCTTGGCGATGTCTCATCAGGCTTGGAAAGTGAATCAAATTTTGTCTTTCCAAATCTTGAGTAAAAAGGGATATTTTTTAAGAAATAACTTCTTCTAACAATGAAAAAATTGTATTTCCTTTCCTCTTTAGTTTATGTTTAAGCTGATTTAGATGAGACGTGACGTCTATCGTGAAATAAACTTTTTGGATACACTGATCGTGCGTTAGTTCTGGACAGTGAAAACCCTTATCAAGGAGAAATTTCTTAATTAATTTCTTTAAATATATAAGCTAAACTTTTCAAAACATTTCTTCTTGATAACCAATGTACCTAGTTAAGCATCAGAAGATCTACATACTCACTCTCTATTCCAACTGAACATTCTTTAAATTGGCAAAAATTAAGAGCTTTATTTATAATGGAGGTGATAATCTTAATCACCAATTCCATAATTTTGCAAATTTCTTCTGGAAATCTGCGCACAAATCGGTTCTTGATAAATGATGCAATGATAAGTTAGTATCTCGTGATTAATTGTATCTTTCAAAATAGCAACAAACCCATTTCTTACGCCGGTCATACTTTTGGCCTCGTCCGTTGAAATTTAGACAATTTAATAGCGTGGAGTATGTTTTATAATGCACTCAATTACAGCATTTTCTGTATCTTCTCCTCGCGTATTGGCACCTCGAGTGCCAATAATCCTAAAAGTTCTTCTTTAGGACCTGTAGATGAAATAAATTGTACAAAAAGTGAAACTTGCGCTGTATCATTTATGCCACAGCGCTTCGGACAGAGGCAGGTGTAATTGCCAACCGCAGGGGTGCGGATTTCAATTACAATTCTAGTATTTCCTCCAGGGACTCGCGCTCGGAAGGAATACATTGTAGAACACGATAAAAAGATACGAATTGTCGATACGCGTTGACAATTTATCTTTCTGGTAATGTTTTCTCAATGCTTTAGAGCACTCGCCTAAAGATAAAAATACATGAAACAATTAAGTAGGTATGTGAATACAGATATAAGAAAACCAGTCACTCGAAGTTTCAATCGCACTGTAACGTGTTCACCCGCACGTGGTATTTTGTGGAAGAGCCACACTCTAGGGACCAAAGAGCCGAATGTGACTCGCGAGCCGCGGTTTGCCGACCACTGCACTAAAGGAACAGGTTTTTAAGGACTGCCGGACATATGATGTCACAGTATTTATGAGTTGATAAAATCAATCAACCGATAACTGTTTATTTCCGAATACATTGTGCCTGAATGAGCAAGATAGAGTCAAATATTTGAGAAAACCGGTCGTATTAAAATATTTGCTGTGGCATCAAAAATATTTTAGTTCCATTAAACAGTTAAATTTTCTCTAAATTGAGTCATAAATTCGTTAATGCCTTAAGTAACAATTTTTGACAGATTATTACTAAATATTAGCTATTTCAGTCGATTTTTTCCTCCTTAACCGTGGCCGATAGGTAGCAAAAAGCAATATTTTCGGCCTTGTTGCTGTATCTTTACTTTCAAAACTATTGTCATTATACCCTCACCACTTGATTCTGTGACAGATAAATAACAATTTTTGGCAGATTATTATTAAATTTTAGCTATTTCAGTCTATTTATTCCTCCTTAACCGTGGTCGATATGTAGCAAATAGAAACATTTTCAGCCATGTTACTGTATATTTACCTTCAAAGATACTGTCGTTATACCCTCACCACTCGATTCTGTGACAAATAAATAACAATTGTTGGCGGATTATTATTAAATTTTAGCCTTCTCGGTTTATTTATTCCTCCTTAACTTTGGCCAATATGGAGCAAATAGCAATATTTGCTGTCATGTTGCTGTATTTTTACCTTCCAAGCTATTGTTGTTCTACTCTAACAACTAGATTCTGTGACAATTTAATAGGCAGAGAGTACATATTGGCTTTAAATTATAAATGAGGTGTATAAATAAGTTATTTTCTATTTTGAGTACCGAAATAATGAGATATAAATTCAAATGCGCGTTCAACCGAGAAGGAATGAGGGCACATATAGTGATGAAGAAGAAGAAATAGAGAAAATGAAGGGATTTAAAGAGGGAAACGTGGAAGGGAGAGTAATAGAGAAGTGGAGAGGCGGAGGGGGAAGGAAGAGGGTGTGGAGTTCCATGCCGTCCCCAATGCAAAGGGTATAGCTTCGGAATAGGGGAGAGTAGGGAGGAATCAAATGAACCCCCATGGTGCGATAGAAAAAATCCCTTTTAAGAAGAGAAGAAAAAGAAGGGGAAGGGATTCCCTCTCGAGTCACTTATTCCCTATTCAGGGGTCCTTTTTTTGAAGAATCGTAGCTTACAATGATCATCGAAAAGAGTGACTGAAAATGAGTCTTAGATTAGGGGAGTAAAATTATGCAAGTTGAAAAAAGAGGTATGGGTTTGAGTACCGTGAGGCTTGTTGGCTGTACCATGGAGAACGGCTCTAATAAAAATGCAGTGAGGAAGTGGAAAGATCGTTGGGAGAGGGAAACCCCGGTTGGTGAATGAGAGAAGAGGTCGAGGAAGCTGGTTGGAGAAGAAGCTGAAGGTAAGCGACGCATGGATGGTAGAAGAAATCGAAGTCAGGAGGAAAATGAAGTGCGTTAGTGCTGAACGGGATGTCAGGAGGAGTGTTACGAAGAGAGCGATAGTTGAAAAGCCAGTCTCTTTGATAGATGATTGGTTTTATGCGGGGGATGGGGAGGTTGGAAGTGGTTGAAAAACTTCTCAACTGGTTGGAGGAGAGCGGTGAATATAAAGAGGAAAACAAGATAGAATGGCCGGACAATTGAATTTTAAAGGAAAATGTGTTTGGAGCTAGCACTTTTTATTTTACTTTGCATAAAATATCCACTCACTCTTATTAATTATATTTTAATCAGAAATGACAGGATAAGTTCCGCATCACATAATATTTTTATCCAGATAATTGAATCAAGCACCGATAAATTAACACTATGAAACCTGCTGACATATTCTGTATCTAAAAGTGGTTCAACATTTTGTTCGGACAGAAACTCGTCGTAATCAAGACTGTATTGATTCAATAGCGTAAACTTCTCATAAACATATTGGGTGTCTATTGTTAAAATTCTGTTGCACTAAAGCCAATTATTTACTTATTGGTTTGTTTTTTAACAATATTTTAGCTTGAAACTGCTTGAAATCCATATTATTGTTTAAAACTATGTGCTCAAAAGTATATTTAACATATTTATTTTCTTGGAAAGACAGGAAAAATTAAAGGAAAAATAGAAGCTAGAGTGTTTATTGGCTGAAACTTCATTTGAGAATCAAAATATAAATAATAGGGTTGTTATGAACTCATGCCACTTCTAAAAAACAGTGTATTTCCTTATTCTTCGCTTTCAATCCGTTGATCCTAGTTCAGGTTAATTTGTGTTTTATACATTTATGTTACAATCCATGAGCCATTTAGCTACATACTTCTAACGCAAGTGTATTAAAAATCATAATTACTAATAACTAGTTTGGTATTGAATGAATATCAGTCCAGTTAAATGAAATGGAATTTCACATTTCAATGAAGTCCGCGTGCTTTCTGCCGTTTTATATCTATTGAGGTGTTAATCAAATTTAAGTTCAAGCAAGATAATTGTGTTTTCTATTGTCATGATCTTGAAAAAGAGGCGAGAAACGAAATAACCAAGCGTTTAAACTAAAATTGTGAAATATATTTGCCAATACTTTAAAATCGGTGGAAAGAAACTCAAACCTTGATCAAATGGGCATATTGTACTAAGATTCATGGTTGTATGTTTTTTTCATGTAAAAATTCGAGTAAGAACATTATCATACATGGAAACGTTTAACTTTACTCTATTAACATAAAAAATCAAATCCTTTTTGGTCTTGATCTTGGGGAAATACCCGTGGTTATTTTTGTATTAATGCATTGAAAAAAATATAAATGCGTAATAAATATTCTTACAAAGTGCACGAAAATTCTTATTGATGCAAGCAATAAGCAAGCAAAGATGATTGGCAAAACCTAAGCTTGAATGAGTGGACCCTTATAGATAAAAATGTCCATGTAAATGAAAATTGTAAGCGGATTGCAAGTAAGTTTTTCATATGATGTTTCCCTGTAAAACATGAAATGAGAGAGCAACATGCTTATGGACATCTTCATACACCTGAAAGTTACGTACTATAAAAAGCCAAGAAAATTATCAATTTCTTACCATGAATTACTTGGTCCATAAATAAAAATTATTAGCAGCTGTAAGCTATGCGTGCAGAATAAATATTTTTTTGCTGACCACATAAAGATATCGAGGGTAGAAAAACGGCTCGCGGGCTTCAGGGGTCTTCTATTCTACACTGAATGTTGATACTTGTGAGCAAAAACTGTAATAATATACAATAGTTAAATAATTTTAAATGATGATCAGCAATTAATAATACTCAAGGATTCCAGCCGTGAATGAATGAGTCCATGATCGATATAAAAGCTTCGATGGTTGTAAATTTGAGTTCGATATATTTCTGTTTCAATTCATGTGCCATTTAGCTACTTCTAACTCATATGCAAAGAAAATCATAAAAGCTAATAAATAGTTAATGAGGAAGTCTCCTTTCTATCTAATGGGCTGTTAACCAATTCATGGCCTCCACCAAATATATTTTCTATGCATCCTTGTAATGAGAGTCCTGGTTATTTTTTCTCTGACTTGAATATAATATCAGAGCCTAACTACAGTTTACAACTGTTAGAGTGAAATTATTTTGTCGTTTATGTAATGGAATTCGTAATTCGATCTCATTCATTCATAGTTCGCATTCAAGTGTGGACAATTCATTAATAGATGGGTTATAAATGACCATAATTAATATATATAATCATCATAAAACATTGTAAGTCTTGTAGGTAAAAGGCATAATATCATTGAAAGCTATTGAAATACGCACAGAGATTGTTAAATTCCCTTAAATTCAGCCTATACAGCCAGTATAAGGTACTGCAAGCCTCGGAAACAATGGAAAAATTTCTTAGAAACGAAAGTAAAAAAAGATCAAAATTTGCATTAATTTTGCGTTTAAACTTCAAATAATTCAATTTATCGATCAATAGACAAAAACTGGTTGCAAAATTTAAACTATTTGATGCTTTGGACTCATTTTGATCGAAGAATGAAACTTTTATCTCAATTATTTAATATTTTAATGATGAAAGAAAATCACTCTACACGGAGATTATTCGTTGTTCCCTTCAAATCCCATTAAAAAACAAAATCCTTTCTGGGCTCTAAGTGAATAAAAAATATTGGGACTCTCGATTTTACTGACTCTATACCAAATTTCAACCCTCCCCTGAAAATTTCAACCAATTATCTCGATTATAAATGCCCAGGAATTTCTATCAATGAGTGAGTCAGTCAGTTTTGTAGCTTTATATATGAGTAACTAGTAAATCGGTGCTTGCAGTTTGCAAGTGGAAGGTGTAAAGCGTATCATAGTACATACATTGTAAGTCATTAAACATGAAAGCAGTTTAGTCTTACTACTACTGGAAATTAAATTATTGAGGTGCATTGGTGACCTAAGAATATAATGTTGAGAATCTAGCATTAAAGGAATGTGTTCAAGATATATATGCTTTGTTTTTGTGCGCATGCAGAAGAAATTGATGAACTAACTCATAAATAGTCCACGACTAACTTATCCTGAGCATGCAACCTCAAAACGTTCATTGTGTGTTCATGTGTGAACTATTCATTTTAGACTGTTCAATGATCGTTCGTTTTCTGTCCATAAAGTTTTATTCAATAATGCTCCCCGGATGAACATTTAAAAATCATCTTTAAACCAGGTATATTTGAATTTTCTTACGACAGTGTTCATTCTACATTATTGGAATATTCGTGGTGTTTATTTTACACAAAACTCAAATGGTAGTGACCAAATATTTTCATACATTTATTTTGACTTGTATTGCCGGCCTTTGACTTCTGGAGTCAGTTGTATTGTATGTTATCCTGAAATAAGCATTATGTGTGCGGCGTGTTGCATTTGGTCCAGTGGCCTAATTTTCCATATTTACGTATTGCATGGTTTCGAGTGCAATATTGACTTTATATTCATCCTGTGTGGCAACATAGGTTTCAATTAATTAACCTCAGAGAACCATTATCATGAATGATTGGTATTTTCTCATACTATCACGTTATTAACATTTAAAAATTATTTCTCATAGTTACATTGACGCACGGGAGAGGCCAGGTATATAACACGTACTTCTAGTTTCGTAATTCAAATCATTTGCTAAATGGGTATGTATTGGCATGTCATAGGTAGGCATGTGTTAGAAGTATTATTCCGATAGTTATGAGGAGATATGATGATTCCATGGTATAAGTATATATTGTGGTTCTATGATAGTAGCCTACGGAGGTGAAACTATTTTTTACATTTAGAGAATCATTTACGTTGAACATTCTTCGAACAATCCATGAAGTATTCCATTTTAGCTATAGAATATTTTATTCAATTCTTTGTACGATCGATGAGTTCCATTTGAACGTTCATTAAATGTCTTTCGGTGATAACCATTGATTGTTTTCATAGTGTTCACTGAACGTTCTTTGACCATATTTTGGACAATAAATTCCCCACTGGGAAAGTAGGAGCAAGGATTTAAGTTCCCCGGAAAAACAGAGAGATGGCAACCCAGGATAAGGTGGAAGGGTTTGTTTCAGAAATACAATGGATGAATGTTGTGCGATCCCAACGGATGCAGTAGGCATGAGCGAGTGGAGGAGAGTATCAAAGCTACGATAGGTTGCAAGAATACAGGATTATAAACGACCATAATTTATATATATATCATCATAAAACATTGTAAATCGTGTAGTTTGAAGGCATAATATCGTTAAAAGCGATTGAAACGCGTACCGATAATGCTAAATTCCTTTAAATGCATTATTTATTGTCAGTTAATAAGGTGCTGCAAGTCTCTGAAACAATGGAAACATTGCTTAGCAAAAAAAAGGAAAAATATCGAAATTTGCATTTATTTGACGTTTTAACTTCAAATATTTCAATTTATCGATCAATAGAGAAAAATTGACTGAAAGAATTAAATGTTTTGAAGTTTTGGCCTCATTTTGGTCAAAGAGTGAAACTTGTATCTCATTTATTTCTTATTTTAATGAATGACAGAAAATTACTCTACACGGAAATTATTCGTTTTTCCCATTTAAACCCATTAAAAAACAAAATACTCTCTGGACTTAAAACCAATAAAAAATGTTGGGATTTTCCATTTTTTCCTGACTTGATACCAAATACAAACCCTTCCCTGACAACTTCAACCTTTTAGCTCGATTAGAAATGCCCAGGAATTCGTATCAATGAGTGAGTCAGTCAGTCAGTCAGTTTTGTAGCTATATATATTACTAACTAATATATATATATATATTACTAACTAATAACTAATTATATATTACCAATGCTAGAGGCATGAATATTCTTTGAAATCAAATCTCTTGTTGTCATTGAAATTAGCTATTGCTGATTTAGAAAAAAATATGAGACCTTTCAGCTAAAAAATAAATTTCAGAGTCCTTTAAAGCCTCCTAGGGAAGGGGAAAGGGAAGAAAAGAGTAGGTAGAAGTTGGCAAAGATGAAGATGATAAAACATTATATATGAAAGTCAGAATTAAATGCTACAGTTAACGGCCTAAGAGATAGAAATGTACCAAGAATTGATAAATTTCCCTCAAAGTTGCTTCCCTATGGAGGAGAAAAATTATGAGCAGCTAAAAAGCAAAATTAATTTGTCATATATAAGTTACTGGCCAAGTGCCAATGGACTTTTAAAAATCATCACTTTCCCTTAGGACCGAGAGATTCAATGACTTAATAACGTAACACACCATATCGCGTATGCGACTAACCGGAGTTATCTCCAGGATAATCTCACAGGAAATGGAAGAGTTTCAGGATGAGGACATAATTAGTTTGAGAAAAAATAGAGTAACAAGAAAAGCTATTTTAGCCCTGTGACCTTTGATTGCAAACAAACCGCAATAACACTTGCTAGCATATATTTACTTCATTTTCTTGAAAAAAACATTAGAAAATCGGATTGCAATCGGATATCAGCTACATTGAGAAGCATATAAGTGACCTGTCATTAAAATAAAAAGACTTCAGCTATAAGAGAAACAGTTGGCAGTAATGAAATGTGGTTATAAGGTGGAGTAATTAGGAGTAGAGGAATTTAAAAAGGGGAGTATGACTGGGATGTGGGATATCGCCGATGATTGTCATTAGTTAAATTAAAAAGCTATACGTGAAGCAGAGAAAACTAAAATTAAGGATAACAGTGCAAGAGAATGACCAGCAACCTGCCCTTAAATGATGACTTGGGGATTCTGGCAGAGAAGACGGAGGAACTGATAAGAATTAAAAAATATGTGGTCTAAATTATGGAGATATACAACTTGAATATTGATAGTTGTATATCTATTGATCAAGTCTATCAATATCTATATAGATATTGATAGACTTTGATTGATAGATTTGTTGTTTGAGTCACCAAACGACGTACCACGTAAACTACAGATTCACTAGCTGGAAATTTGGGTTGCAAGTGGTGGAAAAGCAGAAAAGATAATAGCGAACGGATTTACTATCCAGCCGGCGAGAGTTGTTCGATGACAGCGAGTAAAAGAAAGTTGGGAGGGTTGGAGAACCCTGGTTCGCAGCCAATCGCTGTCCCGCAAACGCACCCCACACTATTGCCTGGTCTTCCATTGTTGTCACATGCATGTGAATCACCAAAACAATCCTTTTCGTTCATCATTTCTTTTAGTTCTCTTGCGCGCGTTCGTTCAGCTGCAGTGATGTTTTGAAAGTTTCTGGTGCCTTTTCCTACGTTTTCGGCAAAACTTCAGGGCGATTTCAACGGGATTATTTTACTGGTGTGCTTATACAAGGCTTCCGAGAGTGTTTTGTGCTGTTCTGGTGGTGTTTCTTCGTTTATCGAAGTATTTTTCTCTTTTCGCTTCGTCTGTTAGGATTCGTGGGAAGAAACGTGCTCACGGCGTGACATTGCATTCAGAAACTCGTGAATTAATCGTGAGTATTTTACTTCACGAATACTTGGAGAAGGAAAAGCTCCATGGCAGTCCCCTCATTCCATTGACGAGGGTGATGGAAAGAACTGCTGAAGCTTTCGGAATTAGTTCTAAATCTGATGGGAGAATCCTGAAAGAAAAATTTGTTGAGAAAGAAAAGGCCCAGTTAGGAAAAGGCCAAGGAGAAGTCATAAAACTACCATTGACAATTTCGGCGGGGAAGCAATTTGCAGGCATATCCTCAGTAATTACGACAGGAGAGAATATCCAACTGTTGGGTCACTATTTCTGAGGTGAATGGCTCGAGTAGGAAAAAAGTGGTCCTCAATATTTCGCTGGTGATCGAAGAGGCTATCAATACCGACAGTATTGTGGAAACAAGCGTGGAGAGACTAATCATCTATCTATCTATATAGGTGGCAGTGATAGCAACTCCGAAAATGATAGCCCGAACACAGGCTACGATACCGGCTCTTCAGTGGATTCAGATATAGCTTCGCCAACGAAAAGTTATACATTTTTCTTTATAATAATGCAGTCATATATTTTTCACCCACATACACACTTACCGACTGATTTTCCACTTTTCTTTCCAGATCAGCTGCGAGAGTCCACACCAATGGAACTTGACGGCGTATTTCCTTTATTATGATGTGAATGTTGCTTACACCGGAGTAACTGAATCAAGGAGTCATGGAAAATATCACGCAAGAAAGTTTTATTTTCCCGAAGGAAGGAATTAACCTTATGTCGTTTTCAAAAAATAAATAGAATGGCTAGATATAAAATAGTTTGAAATAATAAATATCAAATCTGAAACAGCAATTTGTTAACTGGAGTCCTTTCTATGATTTTCCTAATGTTTTTCTTCCTCCTCTGGCATTTAAATTAGCAGCATATTTGTATATTTGCTTCAATATCCGGTTCGTTGGACAGCAATTCGCAATTTTTCCGCGTTCGCGATTTTTTCAGAGAGGATAGAGACGCAGAAAAGAATTGTAAAAAGGTAATGATGACCGCGTTCCTTCCGTTCACCCTTCCCGACTCCTTTCCTCACGGAAGCCTTTTGTTTACCTCTGGCGTAGGCGTTTCCCTTTCTGATCTGGCAACCTTGCTCCCTACCCCTAACTAGGCCCTTCTGCCTGTCATCGGTCAACTTTCGCCGGCTCAACTCATGGCTCTAATATATTCCATCAGGAGAATAATCTATAAAATTCCTATGCAAGGAGTTTGTAAGTAATAATTTGCTGCATCTAAACGCTTATTTTGAGCGTTACCTGAAATGGCAGAGAAAGCTGGACAGCAACTGCGGGAGAACAAATAAATATGTCCGCCGGTAAGATTTCCCGGAGAAACCCATAATACTGAAGACATTAGGGATATTAGAGAAGAAATGAAGAAGTAGAAAGTAATGGAAATGAGGTACTATTGAAGAATGACGAAGTTCAAATAGAAAATGAGACCATCGATGAAAGAAGTCTAACGAAAAGTTGGAATGAAAATTGCATAGCATTGCAAATGGCATTGTGTATTCGCAGTATGAAAGAGGAGACAAACTGTTTTGACACTTTTTGAATCGCAAGAGCCACTTTAAAACAATAATGGAAAGAGAAATGATTTGGATGATCTATTGAGGAGGATAACTAATGAAATGACCCAAAATAAAAGCCATGAAAACGTTAAATTGAAGAATTTTGAAGGAATGAAATGGTTAGTTGACAGGAGGATGGAGAGAAGAGCTGCAGTGAACCTATCTTTGGACTTATTACGGTGATGAGGAGTGGAAAATATTGATTTCATTGATGATTTCAGCTATTGGGTTGGAATTTTTGATGAAATAATATTTCTTGATGCTCACGATCCTATCTACTCTGAGTCTCTTACCCATATCCCGGATACGTTACTTTAATTCGAACCTTGATATTTCAATCTTGATTTTCATGCATTAACGTTTAAGTTCGAATGCGATCGCCCGGCCGAGTTTTACACAAAATAACAATATTTGAAAATATGGTTAAAATTGAGACGCCCTGGAAAGATTAAAATCGGGCGTGTCGCTGTAAGTGTGAAGCCCTAAATTAAGTGACCGTGGCACTGACGACAATGAATTCTCTCTCAATCACAAGTCAACTATTACTAAGGATTTACTTTGAAAGGAGAAATAAAAAGTGATAATACGTTTCTTTCTTTTTTCATGACTGTTTGTTTCCTATGGTGAACCCCTTCTTTGTTTTCCATTTGACTTCCATATGGGGAATATTTATGACTTCCTTTGCTACCTTTATTATTTCTTAACAACCCTCCCTTCGTCATATATTTTCCTTTCTATGGACAACACAATCTCTCCCCGGCCTAATAAACTCCTTCCCAGTACATTGCCGCCTCAGTCATTCGCCTTCAGTTCGTTCGCTCACCTTTTCCCATTTCATTCTCTAGTGTTTTGTTCCTTTAACTTTCTCCGTCTCTTTATTTTCGTCCCACCATCCCCGCTTTCACTCTCATATTCGACAGTTTCCTTTCTCTCCCCTTTCTTTGGTCGGTCCGCCATCTGTCTCATCCAAACTCTCGTCCGTCGGCCTCTTTGTCCGCCCCATCGCATTGAAGGAACGAACGGTTGCGTTGTATATGTGTGTGAGAGGGTTGCTCGGCCATTTCATTTCCTTTCGTCGCCGTAATTGGAACCCCTGCTGCCTTTTGTACCGAATTCATCTTCCTCTCGCCTTCCATGCCAGAGGTTCTCCAATTTTATCGGCGATCAGCCGAGCAGAGCATTAAGAGCGACGGTAAAAATACGCCAGCGGCTAAGTGGCCGAGTGTGTTCAAGCTGTTTCCTAGATTTGATACAAGTTTGCGATTGTTACGCTATGAGTTAAAAGGAGAAATATTTTCTCCTACTCAAAATTGGAACCGTAAATATGGTTTCTCTATGGTTTCATCTAAGGTTCCAATTAATGGTTTCATGAGCCTATAGAAAACTATTTCTATTTTCATGTCGTATAGCTTATATTTTACAGCCGTTTAATGTTAAACTATATTGAATAATTCTTATACACTATGACAATTTTTATTAAATTTCAAAAATATTGAATAAGTTTAATAAAAATATTACTAAATGATATTTTACTTGTGGTCAAATTGCGATATCTCGTGATGTATTACGTGTAGTTATAAAAACCCAAAGTTCTTTCAAATCACTTTTACTTCCTGAATTATATTTTAGTTATGTCGTTTATTCCAATGATACAAAGAAGTGAAAGTAGTTCTGGTTGCAGATTATATTTTAATAATAATTACTTCATGATTTGTGATAAAATTTAATTTAAAAAAGAAAGCATTAATATTTGAATTCATCTAAACTCTATATTAATTTACTGACATGAAATATCTTCTTCAATGAAGTCATTCATGAACATGGATGTTCATGATAAATGTATTATACATTGCTTTGACAGCGTATTTGTTTTAAGTTTACTAGCGGGTTATGCAATTTTTAATGAGAAAATAATTTAAAGCGATCATGTTCAATGGCTTATTCATACCCTTTACATTGTTAAAATCGCGAGCCTCGTTAAAGATTAATTAAAGGCTGATGCCATCTTTCATGATTAAGGCCGCCTCTCTCCCGTCTAGTTTTGGTGTAATGACGACTCCATTCGTCAGTCTTTTATTCCTGACATTCTCTCACTCATTCTGTCTTCGTATCATTCCACTCGGGCTGCTCAACCTGTTGCCATTCCTACTCCTCGAGGTCCTCCTTTTGTCGTCTGAAGAAAACACTATTGGACACTCCTTCTTCCTCGGCCTTTTCAAAACTTCCCTCTCCATCCCATGAACACATCGTGGCCTTCTCTTTTAGTCTTCAACCTTCTTGTCTCTTCCATCCCCAGGCTTTCAATCCCTCATTTTTTCATTCTTCCCCTACCTTTCACATCCCTTTCATTGCCTCCGCGGTTCTCTAACCCACACTTCTCTTCCATCTACTCTGAAATCCTCCACGACATTGGATGCAATTCTGACGCTTAGTCATCTAATTTGATGTCCCTTCACCCATTAATCGGCTAGTTTAATGGTGGTTTAACTCACTTAGCTCGGCCAACGTCCGCGTGTTTGTACCTCGTGGCATGGTTTTACGCATGGATGCAACATTAAGCCCCCAGGAGAGCTTCAAGGATAGCAGAGGCGAGGACAGCATGATGCTGTTCCCTCGGCGTAACATGATACCTTAATGGAAGTAAAGGGTCCTTCAGGGGCAAACATTAACGCTATCTCAACCCCTTTGTGGTAGCTGAGGAAAAATTGTATTTGCCAAGCTGAGAGTTATCAAATGCTTTCACTGTTTTTCCTTGTTTTTTTTGTTATTGCTTCAAATATTAACCGGGTATTATTTATTCCAGCAATTTCAATTATAATGCTTTTGGTCGTCAAAATTCAACTGATCTCATTCTTGAATGCATTTTATTGTGATTGGTGGGAAAAATTTATTTTATATCTAAGCTTTGCCTCGTATTCATTTATTTTCATCCATTACATCATCTTAACACTCAAATTTAAGCAATGCTCCATTCAAATATGGTACGGAATTCTAGGTTAATTTGTTAAAACATTCACGTTTATGTGGTTATAGTCACTGGCCGTTTAGTTTGAATTTTCCTTCTTTGCAAATGTAAGTAACACTTTATATACTAAGCATGCAACCTTTTTTCACTTCTTACCTCAATGTTGGCAATTATTGCATATATTGTACCAATCCTCAACAAACCCCTTTTCTTCCTTTACTGCTAGAATTCTAAAAATAAATCTTAGGAGGTTTCATCGTCATTTTAAAGCTCGGTCTGGATGGGGTAATTGTTCCCGGGAGAAAAAATAACCTATCTTGAATGGGAGCAGAAAACGTTTTCAAGACTTTCAAACAAAGGAGGGTAGAAATCTTCCTATTTGTTTAGTCCAATATTTACGCGAAGATGGCGGACATAAGCAAACTTCTATTTCAATGGTTTATGTTTCATATAACATTATGAGAAAATGATAATCACGATAATTAACGTCATTTACAATATGCTACTCTTCTACTACCTGTGGAACCGTCGTACACCGATTCCCGGAAAATAGTTATTTATTTTTTTATACCTTGGAGACGACCGCATGAATGCCATTCAGATAAATCTCGTTAAACTTCTTGTGTCAAACGACATCACTTCTGCATTTAAATTTTCAAAACACCTCAATTTTCTGATCACTTTTCATAGTAATGTTTTTTTTTGTGATGCATAAATTTATGTGAATGATTTTTAATGCATAAAGTTACACGTCTGGCAGCTACTTAACTCAAAGAAAACTATAATTGCTTTGTATTGACTCTTCATGGAAACTAACAAGAGGCTAAATATTAAAAATTAAAATAATCATTGAAATCATTAATAATCTTCTAAAATCATTGAAATTTTACTTTTTCATTTAATGCATATTGATTATTTCTGTTAATTTTGTCCTATGCAGTATGTGTAGAAATACTTGAATAAACAAGTTATTTATTTCAGATTTTCAAAACAATGTGTTTCAGTATTAGTTTTGCTATAAATGAAAGCTTTTTGTTAACTTAAATGTAATAAAAGTTTGAATGATGTTCATAATATAAGAGTAAAAATAGCCAGTTGCAATATTTTTTTCCCTCAAAAAGAGATATTTCACTCGAGTTTTACTTTCTTTTGCTCAGATGTCTTCGCAAATTAATGATTTTTGGTGAAAAGGTTTAATGGATTAAGTAAATTCATTAGAGATTGGCAATCTATGCATTAAGAAGCTAGCACCAAAATTAATCTTTGAGCTATCAATTCGCTCTTAGCAATGGAATAAATTGATCTATTCATGGTTATGATTTATTCTAAGCTTCTTGGCAAGCCTTTTATGATATGTGTTGGGTTCGGAGTTAAGAATAAAAATTGAAGCTCGCGAATGAAACGAATTTTAGTTTATATGCCGGAAATACTTAAATTCCATTTATAGCTCCAATGTTTTTCATCTTTATTTTATAATATATGGAAGTAGGCCACTTGGCATAAATATTATTCACAGATTTTCAAATAATCATTTGACGATGATCCACGCCAATATCCCAATAATTTGTTATACTGCTCGCATAGTAGTATGAATCAGATCTATAGAATATCGATATTCACTATTATTTGTTTTCTCTCAGCATTTCAATCATCCACTTCTACTTATCCAGTCTCTTATCTCACATGTCATGCGTGAAAATCTAAGTAAAACATCATTTTTCTGGATAAACATATAAACGCTGATTCTCCGACATTTCACCAGGTTCTCAAACTCTTAATATTTCGTGTCATCGAGTTGAATCATCGTCTTCCACTTTGAACTCGAGTTTTGCTTCGACAAAGTTCTTGAGAGTCTCGGGAATTGCTAGCGCTGCCGATTTGTATCCATTTTTTACTTGGTTTACATGTGGAGTGTGTTTGTTTATGCGATGTCAAAAATTGTTTTTTTCGTCGAGATAATTAGTTTCAACCTCTAGTTTCCATTATTTTATTCGGAGAAATAGTATGCTGAACAACTGCTATATTCCTAACTTTCAAGGAAATTACAAATGAAGGGAGTCCTTTCCAACGGATGATGAACTTCGTGGGAAATGGATTCTTGCGATAACAAGAGATGGCTTTGATGAAACATCAACGGCTTATGCAAATCTTGAAGTTATAAATTATATGAATGCTTTCATGCAATAGCAGAAAAATTTAATTTATTACATGCTTTATGAATAATTGCCGATTTTAAATCGAAATGGAATTGAAACTCATACAATAAGGAATAGTGGCAGTCGTGTTCTAAGTCTCCGTAGTGTATGTATGTGTGTAAATGGTAAGAATGGTTATGAGTTCGCATTTATACTCCTTGCAGAAATATTTATAGCATTCTGATAGCCTCTATTACCGCTGTAATTGCATTCAGAGAAATTTCCTTAAGCATCGCGCCGAGAGACAAGTTCTTATTTTCCAATCTGTTTTGCAGATTTAACTATGCTGTGAAATACCCTTCTACTTCCAATATACAGACATCATTGCTTTGAAAATTTTCACAATAAAAGATGCATATCCTATAAATCTATTTTAAAAAGGAATTTATGTAAATACCAATGTTCGTGAGCTGTTGTATCACTGAATCATATTATTATTACTGATTATTAAGTTACGATTTTAAAACTTTACCTAAGCCATTTCCATATCTTACATAGTGTGGTCCCTAAGATTTATATTTATAATATTAATCTTATATTCACTCATAATATTACTGGATTGGTGAGAACCAGCTATCATCCATTCCTATGGGATGTAAAACATAACAAGGAAGGAAGTAAAAGCAGTCCATTCAATAATAATATTCAAAAGTATTTTACTTGGTTTTCATATGTTTATATCGAAGTAATCAACCACAAGCTAAATGAACTCAATTTTTTATTTATAATTATATATTTTAAGACAAATGAGATGATAGGAGAAGGTTTAAAGTGGTTGATGTGAATATTGAGGCTCGTTAATATTGCTATCTACCCGTAGGCTGTTCTTGCTACTTCGTCTTTAGCTTTGTAATAACGATGAAGCACTCCTAATAAGTTAAAGCCAAATCAGTTATCAAACTTTTCAATATTACAATCATTACGTTCTTGAAGTATATAGTGTAAACATTTCTCGGTAAATTTCTATTTAAGAATAATCGACTTTGTTAGAACAAAGGTAGTTTTGCTATCGGTAAAGTGCAATGTACCAAATCTTCTCTTTGAAGAAACAAATGAAGGCGAATTATTTTTCCTTTGTGGAATATCGCACTCATGCTATTATGATTTTTCACAATCTAATGCATCCTACGTACGAGTATATGTGACTCGTGATTCTTAAGAAATATTTAGCACCATGTAAACGCCTGCGTTAAACTAATTAAATAGTGTAGCCATAAACTTTACTCATATTTATATTTTATATTAGCAGTGTTATAAATATCAAACCTTGAACTTTATTGATAATTCAATAACGTTTATTATTATTTAAAAAAGAGAGAGGAGAGAGAAAACTTTACATACAGAGAGAAGAACGAGAATATAAAGAGATTTGAAATCAAGTGCAGCAGCATTATCCGAACTGCAAAATAGGAGTATTACAATAAACGCTTTTCGAACAAATGGGACGTCAAATCCACCTGGCAGGAGTTAATGCGTCTCGGTATCAAAAAATCTATGAGACCCTTATCCAACACATCATTCTCCTCCAATGATTTCAACACTTACTTTCTCACACCTGTTTTCAAGGAAAATAAGCAGAATGAAAAATCTGATGACTCTTATTTAACTGACAATTTCCCTATGCTCACTGATCCCTCACAATTCTCCTCGTTTGTTAGTGAAAGGCTGTTTTTTACACATTATACCTCAGAAGCACTTTTGTGCTCGGTTAAACCTTTGAAATCGAACTCCATGGGTGTAAATGGTATAAATGCTAAAATGATTGAACACATTCTTCCAACAGTAATACCCCTAATCCTAGATATTTACAATTGTTCAATAAATTGCTCCATATTTCCAACTCTTGGGAAATCTGCTATCATCCGTCCTATCAATAAAATCCCAATGCCCAAAGAATGTCTGAATTTAGACCTATTGCTATGTTATGTGCTCTCTCTTAACCTCTTGAGCGATTAGTGTTTAACTCTACAGTAGACCATCTATCTCGGCTAAACTTTTTTGACAAATCTCAATCGGGATTCCGTAAAAAACTAAAGCACTCAGTATGCACTAATTAGAATAACATACAATATTCGTCTATCAATAGTCGAAAGAAAAATCACAATTCTGGTTCAATTTCATCTTAAGAAAGCCTTCGATTCTGTAGATCATGATATTCTACTAAGACGCATGAGTCAACTCAAGTGTTTTATCCCTCTGTGTTGTTTTGGTTTTACTCTTACCTGTCCAATCGGCAACAGGCCGTCAAATATGGTAAAGAATCAGATTTTCTACCAGTTTTCCAGGGAGTTCCACAACGCTCAATTCTCTGACCCTTATTGTTCACCATATATATTAAACACCTCACCAGCTCCATATCTAACTGCAAATACCATTTTTACGCGGATGACTTGCAGATATACCTTGAAAGCTACCCATATGAACTTGACCATGCCATTGAATTGATCAATAAAGATATTCAATACATTTTTAACTTGTTAGCCATTAATCGGGTTAAGCTAAATCCAAACTAGACTAAGTCGATAATAATTGGCAGTCCTTCTAATCTTCACTTTATCTCTATGAGTGACCTTCCTAAAATAAGAGTACAGAATCTCCTTATACATTATTCGAATACTGTGAAAAGTCTTGAAGTTCAATTAAGTAATACCTTGAGCTGGCAGGAGCATGTTAAAACTATATCTAACAATTTGTATAAAACACAGTACCAATTAAAGCACTTCAGGCATTTGATCCCTATTTCCCTTCGTCAGAAGTTGGTTCAACTCTTGTATTCTCGCATTTTAATTATTGCTCAATTATTTTCTCAGATGTTAAAACAAAACTCTGCACTAAAAATAAGTTACAGCGACTTCAAAACTCCTGTTTGTGTTTTATTTCTAACATCCGTTACTATGAACATGTTACGCCTTATAATAAATATATACAATGGCTGAAATTGGATAAACGATGTATACTTCAAAAGGCTTTATGTTTGTTTAAGGTACTTACTGAAATCCAAAAAAAATTATTTGTATTAAAACTTTATATTTATGATGAAAATACCGGGAAGATATCAAATCGAATCACAGAGATATTCGATGTTCCTAAATACCAGTCTTTAATATTTGAGCACTCCTTCCTCATTTCCTCCTGCAAGCCATGGAAATGTTTACCTGAAACTGTTAGAACCTCTTCTACAATTTCGATGTTCAAGAGAAATATGACTGATCTGTTATGTAACTTAGCTTAATCTTCTCATATATCTAACTGATATGATCAATTCTTGAAATGTGATTTAATATCTGTGGATTGCAATTTTGAATGAGATTCGTCATGCTCTTTCGGATTATCATACTGTTTGATGTTGCGTCTTTTACTTTGTCTTCCATTATTCATAATTCAAAATGGGTAAGCAATGCGATTGGTAACGTATGTTGCCTGTTTTAATATCTCAATCCTTAATGTGTGATCTTAAATCTGTGCACTGTTACCCTAATTTTCACATGCTATGTATTATCTTATTAATTGATTATTGCTGGTTTATATGAAGTGCTCCTTAAGGAAATTTGTGTGTATTGCTGTCACCATTGGCTCCATCTTTTGTGGCATGTAATAATGTTTCCATGTTCCAGGGGACTTAAAGTCCCAGAACAATAAAAACTGTTTTCAATTCAATTAAAAAATACCTTAATAAATGGAATAGAAATAATAAGTACTGAAAAACAATTAAAGACTAAAAATGAAAAGAAGAAATTTAAAGATGCTATATTTGGTAGTGGAAAAAAAGTTATGATAATTATACTTATTGCTGAATAAATTATAAGGGTGCTGAATACAGTAAAATCAAGTAAAATCAAATACGACACATCGAGATTGATACAAGATTCCAGTTTGGAATTTGTAAACTTATATTAATGCCACATTTTTAGTTTTATTGAAAAAGCATTCACAATCAGAAGATGCAATTTGCTGTCAGCTAAGTTGGGCGAGTTACAGGGCATTTGGCTTAAATTTTCCGATGACTTTTTTCTTCAGGAATTACTTGACGATATGGGATAATTTTTAAAGGTGTTTGAAAATGTATCTTACTTTTTTTTATATTTCAGGTCTATTATGGCGATCAATTTTGATATATACATTCAAAACTCTTTTATCCTCATGAAAAACAATAAAAAGTCAAAACATTTATTTTAAAGTCACCATCTTTTTGGTATTAGGAGGTATATTGTGATAACACGCACCATCATTCCTATGAAGGTAGGAGACCAAAAACGGTGAGGCCGAAGAGTGGAGACGCGATAGTTGATGGAGGAGAGGAACGGAGAGATATACAGAGGGCATTGGATGGGAGAGAGAGGCGACGGGAACAGGGATAGCAATTCCATCACCAAGGCTTAAACCTTTCCCAACACCCCACCAACTCCACCCGTTTTAACCCACTTTTCTCAGCACCCGGGTTACCTCTCCTCCAATCCGTCCTCTTCCATTCCTCCGCCCAGAACACGGTCTCCACGAGAGGACGCTAGTTCTCCGTTATCACGTACACGGCCCCGCGTTCCGGGATGACGACGGTGCTCCCAGCCGCCAGTCTGCTTCGTTTTTTGGTCTTCTTCGGGGACAAGAGTTTCTGAATGATGTATGGCACTACTGTGCGGCGTGCGGAAAAGGATTTTCGGTGAATCGGTGGAGTAGTAGCAGTGGTGGGTTGAGGGGTTGGTAGGGATGGAGGAGGATGAGGTAGTGGCGAAATTTGAGAATCGCGGAATGAATAGAGCAACAGTGAACGGTTAGGGGGAAGGGAGGTACTAGGGGGGAGGGAGGATATAAGGGTGAGGTGACCACCCCTTAGTTGAGGGGGTAGGGGAGAATGAGACACGACGAGGACTTACATGTGAAATTAAGGGAGCAGAGAAGTGAAGGAGGAAGCTCTCGAGCTGAGCGGTGGTGCTAGTCTGGAGGATGATGCATTCGGAACAACGGGCGAGAGATGGAGCAGGAAAAGGAATTGGATTATGCGGGTGACGGAGGCGGAATAAGTGGAGACGGCTCCCGGGTTAAGATTCGGGAAGAAGGACTTGTCACGCACGCGGTCGGATATGCCCGAGGCCAAATTGGAATAAACAATGGGCGGGGACCGTACTTGGGGAATTAAATTTTGTCGGATATTCATTTCAAACTACGCGGCGCGTGTCGCGGTGGCCTGTGGGAGATGGCGGGGAAAATATCAATCCTGACGGGCTCCGCAAAAGTTAATTCTAAACGACTTTCCATGTTTTAATTACTGAAACTTTGGAAATGGTGCAGGTCTCCCGTCAGCCCGAGTTACTCTGCAAGTTCAAAACTTGCTTCTTGTTCACTGGAACAAAGAAGATCTGTTATCGTTCATTTATTATGTGCCGTAGTTTCACCAGCTAATTTTTATTTTTCCTTGAAGTTGTACACTTTTCCGTTCATATTTTAAAAATCATGTTACTTTATTATGTTATTAGAAATTTTTAAATTATTTAGAGGCAAGCTAAGCTAAAATTATTCCCGCCGAAATTTTAGTGGAAATCTTGTGGTTGTGCTGAATGGCTTTAATTAACTAAGGTCGTCACCTCAAAAGAAGAGTAAGCTATAGTGTTAGCTTCACAGTGGCAGGCTTTACTTTGTGGAAGTTACTTATATTAGTACTCTTGATTAACCCATTTATGCCCAGAACTTTTTTTTCCTAATTTTCTGGTCAAACTCACGGATCTTGGAAAGTAGGTCTTCTGAACACGTCTGATATGATTTTTTTTACGATACGACAATTGGTTGCGTAGTAATAGGGTGGGCATCAAAATGCCCTTTGGGCATGAACCCGTGGTAAGTACCAAATGGTAAGCTTTTTTTACTTTTTCATTATTTTTTTTTTAATATTGCATAATTATCTTAGTTGAGTGAGTTTACCTATGCATTAATAATTAATCTCCTTTTACAGCATTTTTTCAGATTCACAATGTTCTTGCCGGAATTAATCAAAAATTTATTACAATCATTATTTTTTGACTTATGGAATGCAAATAAGAATTGGTGAGTGAAATATAAAAACATTCTCTCTTATGTATAAAGCTTTATTCATAAAAGTATCAATGTTATTCATGTTTTAGATCACAGAGCATAAAATTTTGCAAAACAATGGGTATGAAGAGGAATTTCACATTTTTGGCAGGCGATTGGGGTTTTGTTCTTTTTATAGTAAGCACATCTTCGCCGGGGCTTACCAGTCACAAGAATATGTCCACCGTGCGTCATTCGTGCGGGCTTGGCTATCTTATCACAGTAGCGAATGGGTCCAGGAACAATACCTGCAGTACCATACTTTTGCAGAAGTGCCTGGACGCATGCACGCCGGAAGGCTAACTGGTCCATTGCACTCAGCCCGATTTTCCTGGCAAGCACCGAGGCATTACTCATGCATACATCAAACAACCACATAATTATTGGTACATACCATTTCTTACCACGCACACCTATTCTGTAATTAGCGATGTTGTTGTCCAACAAGTCAACTCCCCCCATGTTCTTGTTGTATTTGTATATTAGGCTGAGTAATGAGCATCTTTTTCCTCTCTCTGATGGAGTAACGCTGAGCCTGGCGCTAAGGTCGTACCCCATATTCATTAGACAATGCATACACAACATTGTTGTCTACCCAAGCAACAGCAACAATTCCCTTGTTACTTTCTACATACGACTCAACTGATCCTCTCTCTCTTTTCCGCATTACGTTTTTTCCAGAAATTGGGCATTTTGCCAATCTATTTATTCTTTCCGTGCCAGTCCCACTCATTCCTTTAGCAAACAAGGAGCAAAGGAGTTTGGTATTAGTGAAAAAAATATGGAAGTAGAATGAAAATTTGACTCTCTGGAATGAAGCCATTATAGAGTCACAGAAATTCATCACCACTGATTCCCCAACACCCTGATCAGAAGGACGCTCTCTATTTTCTTCACGGCCTTGGTACAGTTCTACCTCAACTCAGTAGCGAGTGGTCTGTGCCATTACCCACGCTTTGAATCCAAAACGCACTGGTTTAAGCCTAAGAAACTGCTTACATCCATGTCTGCCAAAGTAGGGAATCATTGATTCATCTACTGATAGGTTTTTGTCATCAGGAGCATTGACTATGAAACGCTTGCTCAGTATGTCTAGCAAGGGCCTAACCTTTCCCATTTTATCACCTGATGGCAGATTCTCATTGTCGCAAACATGTATAAACCTCAGAATTTCCTCGAAACTGTTTCGACGCATTGCCTTAGACACGAGTACATTATGAACATCATCGGCACTTTCCCAAAACATACGCCTTCGGGGCAAAGGAACGTAACCGCTAAGGAACATGATTCCTACAAAAGTGTACATTTCCTCCAATGATAGGTGAAAGTTTGGATGATTTGATTGAGTGGCATACATTACAGAAAATTTAACAATTTCAGAAATAATTTATTCATTCAATAATATTTGAAGAAATTCCACGGGGTGGTTTTCACAGGTAAGATTAGAGGCATCCGGATGATTTACACTGGTGCTGTTTGCCTGATTGATGGGAACGCACAGGTCACCTTTTCTCCAGCTCAGGTCCAAGGGCTCATTATGTGGTCCTCTTTTCCTTTTCTCAGGATGCTCATCTGGGTGAGATGATTCAAGACTTTCAGCATTTTCTTCGAAGTTCCCTGAACAAAATTCGGCTGTGGCGCGAAGCTGACAGGAAGGCAGGGAATCTGAATTGTTGCACATTTCATCTCCTGAGTCCTCATACGATGCATTATTTTCAGGTGGCACTAAATATATATCAGCAGAGTCACCGACAACATCCTTATTCAAAGCATTCTCCAGATACTCTATCACCTCTGCCAGTGATAGTTATTTTGTACTGTAACAAATGAAGTGTTGTGAAAACAGAATATCAATAAAAGATAATAAAGTATAGCATATCACGTATTATTCAGTCAAATAAATGTCCATATGCACCCCTGTAGTAATGTTTCAATGCATGAGCTGATATGTGATTGATGACTAAACTTACTATTTTTCATTACATTGGGTAAAATATAAATAAATGACTGATGGAAAATATTCCATGAAGGACACTTTATCAATATCCAACAGCATATAAAACTGTGCCTAATTACCTTAGATTAACAAATAAAATATGACGTTGAGGAGACAAAGTAGGCAAAATTGTACAGATAAACTCAGTCGTTGGATAGGTAATCAAAATCTTTAGTATAGGCATGTGCCCAAAGGGCATTTTGATGCCCACTTTCAGTTTCCCTCGTAATAAAAAAATAATAAGCTTATGTCATCAAAAACTAATGGCACATGAATTTACTTAGATGCTTACCGAAAATTATCCATAAAAGATTTATAACTATATTGTCAAGGATTAAGAAATACATACCCTCTATGCAGAGCGTGCGATGATCGCGAAGCCATGATGATTTCAGTGCTCGACTGTGTCACCGGTGGGTGCAATGCTTGACTGATTCTTCTCTGAACATGTCAAGCAGACCTTCTATGTTGCACACGACACAAAAACATACGCGTGGCGCCAAACGGGTGAGCGAGGCTACATTATAATCAGGTGGGCATCAAAATGCCCTTTGGGCATAAATGGGTTAATACAAATCCAAAAAAATGTTTAGAAAAGTTCTGTTTGTCTAAATCATGAGTACTTATTCCAGTGTTTGCATTATTAACTACACAAGGCAATCGAAAGCGGAATTCAATTAGCGATTTAGACATTTTAAATTTACTCCTGGCAGGTTGGTTTTGGTAATTTTCATGATCAGACGAAATATTATCAATGCATATTTATCGAGGGATGACCTTTTTTCGGATTACTGCGGGGAAAAATATGTCGTATTATCTCATTGAACTTCTTTTCCCTCACTGCCTCTTTTAAGACTACATAACTAACCTTTAAATTTTTAGCAGAGTAATTTGGAAAATAGACCAAGTTGAAAGTGTACTACATAGCCATTGTTTAAGTATTTCAGAAAGATATGATGTTATGCGAGACATGCTTTGATTTAATTCAATAGGCTTCCCTTGGTGTGCCTACTAAGCATTCCTTTAAATCTGATAAAATACCGTATTGTGATGCAAAGTTATATGGCTTCATTTTTCCTGAACCAGATTTCATAAGTGCTATTTGTCTGTGGTTAACTTCTCAATATCATAAAAACTCTCTTTATTCACCATTTTACGACATTTTCTCACGTGTTTTAATGGACATTCACTCTGATGTTTTCAAAATACTTGCTCAACATAGTCGATCACTTCTTTATTGAGGCAGGTGAATATGTATCGTTGAAACAAAAACTGCTAAATAAGAATATTGAAATATGAGCAAATTTTAGGTAAAAATACTGACACTCTGCTGATTGATTTAAATATAAATTAAAAAATCACGTTGGCTTCATAGTTTTTCAAATTAAATGTAACAGTTATTCTCTCTAGGTAATATGCTCGGTAATATTCTCATCGTTGCACAAATCTATTTGAAAAGGGACTGTAATCAAATACCCAAGCATTTGTGGGTCTTTTGTCATATTTTTCAACATTTATAATGCGTATCATATTGCACTACGTATTGTAAATTATTGATTTTCATATTGATCATATTGCACGAAGCTGATTTTCATGTTAATCTTATAACCAAAAAGACTCATTTCATTATTGCTCCATATCCCTCCATGCCAGATTTTATTAATACCCACGGTTTTTTACATGAAACGAAGTTTGCATTAACTATTAACCTGAGAGCGTTGTTACTTTCTTAGATTACCTAACATGAGAATATTTAAAATAATGAGAGAAGTGTATTGAATGATTAGAACTTTTGATTTCTATCATGGAAAACCTTTTTTCATCTAACTCCTTTTCGAATATGGTTATTTAAAGCCTGTTTTCATACAGATTGGTTTTCTTATGCATCAAGAAATATAATAAATGATGGCGTGATAAAAATTTAACCTACTTCCCCTGTGGTTCATAGTTCGTATTTATATCACACCGGACGTAAATCTGCTTTCTTTCCGAGTGATTACACATTTACTTACACACAGTGAATGTATTTTTAAGGGAAACATTTCTTGAGGTGATATGCGAATCACCCACTGGCACCAAAAAAACTACCACTCCCTTTAACTCATCGAAAGACCAAAGTGGCTTTGTAATTGTTCGTCAACATTTGGCACTCATCATTTGGTGTATTTCTCTCTCTCCTGATGAGGAGGCTGAGGAGATACAGGGGCGAAAAGGCTTTTAGGAATCACCCCACCCTGGAAAGTTGACTCGCATGTTTCAAACGGCACGAAAGATGAGAGGCAGACAGAGAGAGAGGGAAAATTAGAGTTGAGGGTTGGGGGAAGCGGGTGGTGTGGGGCGAAGGTGTTGAGTCGGTTGAGCCGAGCGAGTCGGCGGGAGCGGTCGGCGGCGGTGTGGGAAAAGGGTGCGGCGGCGTCGGGTGAGTTTAAACGGGATGCGGAGAGGAAACGTGTGGAATGGAGAGACCGGAGGAAAAAAAAGATAACGTTACCCTGGCGGTATTGGTGGGTGGGTGAATGGGAGGAAGCAGGCAGGGTACATACGGTGGGGGGGAGAGAGGGCGTTGGTGACGAAGGGTACGGTAAAGGGACGACGACCGACGAGATACGCTAGGGTCGGGAGTCGGGTGGGGGGTGGGGGCGGGTGGCAGGGGAATGGGGTTGATGTGCGAGAGGTGGTGACAGGTATGAGTTCAGCCGAACGTGGATATGTGGTCGCCTGCGCGTGAGTGATGGCATTCGCACTTATACACCAGTCCACACCAAAAAGTGGATGTGTGTGCACGTCACACCCTCAAACACATCCGTTTCTGTTCATGTGATGAGATGTAACTATTCGACTACGCGTCTGGGTTTATAAATACACCCAAAACGTAACTTTTGAATCACCGCTCCACCGTTTCCATTAGAGAAAGAGGGAGCGGTGAAATTTGATATTTTAGCGTTTATGGTGTTAGGTCCACACGGAGAAGTTTTTGACGTCTTGAATAACTGTATGAAGTTTCTTGAGGATTATCCCATGAGACAAAGTAGGAGGAAATGGGAGGTATTTAGAGAGAAAACTTTTTTGTAGGTAGTGTAATTCAGGAGAAAATTAGGAAAGTTGTGAAGAGATTAGCGTATTAGATGCATTACGGGTGGCAGTGAGTATTCTCAACCAAAGTTTGGAGTGATTGAAGGGAAAGAGCCTCAGAAATAATCCATCGCAGACTGCCATCACTTTAGCCTAAAATATTTAACATGTACCTGCTTCCATTTTTACAACTGCTTTTCGTTGTTTACTTTAAATTTCATATAGCTATTTTGGCATTCTGAATTAATCACTACCAGTCCTTTATTACTAAATCTGATTGGCTACAAGTCTTTTTTCCCTTGATAATGCTGGCACTACCACCATTTAGCCTTCCCTTCATTATTTTCCCGAAAATCGACTTTACGTGTTCTTATTGAGTAATATATCCAAGGAGATTATCAGCGACCATGTGTGTGTAATTTTTCAGGTGTCAAGTAAAGTTTACTCCAACAATCAAAGAAAACCTTAACATATCAATTGGCAATTTTTGGTACATTGGCAAAAACGCAAGGACGAGTTTCTCAAACATTTCGATGATAGTGTGCAACTCCAGTGAGGTTATCATATTAGTACTTTTTTATTTTACCGTATTTGATGTATATATTCACACCCGTGCACGTGACTTCGTACCACATCGTTTGTGCAATTGAAATTATTGGACAAATTGTCAAGTTTGTTGTTCCAAAGCGACAATGTTGGGTTTATTCTCCGCAACTGTGGCGTATCATGCACGACATCTCCTGTGCTACCATGCATACTGGGGAAGAGAACAACTTCTTCGTATAAACCCCTGCCTTGAATGAAGATGGCTTGATTGAGTAACTTGATCGGCAATTGGGAGATCCGGGTTCGAATCCCTGTCAATTCAAATGATTTTTCACGGCGAATTTCACCGGATTTGGTGTATAAAAATAATTATTAGGGTTTAATTCAATCCCTTCTGTAATTTTGTTCTCTGGCCCTTTTCTGACATTTTTATTGCAGACAACTTCGTTTCTCAATTAATCCGTACGCTTCAAGGGGAGCTTGTTATTTACCTATATTATATCTAACTCATCTTCAGATGACGAATACTTGTATTTTTCTGTTGCCATATTTGAAGGGAAAACTTAAGTGTTGTATATAGACGTGCAAATAAATAGAGAAAATTATGAGAGATAGTGGAATTACGAACTAGAATTTCACTCTGGTGAGTATTGGATATTTGGAATATCGAAACGTACTGCAAGCATTTCTGCTATCCGAAACGATATAAAAGAGTAAGAATCCAATGCACTTGAGTTTATTTAATATCGAAACAGTTTGGCACTTCGTCTTTTTCTATCTCCAATAAATCACTAAGTATAAGTTTACAAGAGCAAATCTAACGTTAAATTACATTCACAATTATTTAGTTACTTTCAGTGATTCAACAGATTTTATTTCTCTTAGTCAGCAAAATTATTGTTAAAATATCTAGTGAACATTGTGCATAGACATGCATATTGATAAGCAATATAGTAACAGTGTGTGGTGATGTTGTGTTTTAGGTAGTTTGCATTTTATCAAGATATATCTGCGTGTGCCGGATTTCATGACATTAAACATGTTCATTTAGACCCTGCTGGTACTGTGCCCACTAGAAACAATACCTAAAGAAATGAAGAACCTACTCCAGTATACTCATAGAGATTGTATCGTTTGGATCTTGTTTTGTTTCAGAAACATTCGGAAAATGACCTTTGCAAAGCAAATTTACGTGTACGAGCGTGCTGGCTCGTATATGCGTGTGCTGACGCTCATCTGAGTGAGTTTGACATGCGTGCTTGCATGAGTGGGGGAATGCGTGTGGTGGAGTTTTCTGCGTCACACCAGCGCAGTAAGCGACGGCGGCGTCGGTGTGCGTCGACCGCAGGCTGGTTGGAGGCACTTAACCCGGCGGCGCTAATGGGTTCACGTCTGAGGAGGAGTTGACGCGGTCATTGGAGTGAGAATGGGGAAAGAAATGTGGTAAACTCGCCAAGGGTGTTTGAGAACCGACTGCTCGACTCAAAGCTTAAAGAGAGAGAGAAAAAAACAAAGTGGAAGAGTCAGAGAGGAAAGGGTAAAAGACAAGGACGTCCGTCGCTCATCGGTTTCTCCATGATGGAGACCCAGCCTCTTCCGGTGGACCGGCAGATGCTTCTCCACCTCTCCCCGTTCCTCTCACAGTGGCGCGCCCGGTCCCCCTTCCGTTCTTTCCGTCACCACTCTTCCAATTTCTCAGTCTCTCATTTACAGCAAAAATAAGTGACTCAGATTAGGGAAATTCCGGATTTATATGGCACCCACTGATGAAAGATTTAAGGAAAGAAATAAGCAAAAGTTAAATGAAGATCGTCCAATTCGTAAAATACATAAGAGACACTGGAGAGAACACATTTCCCGAACTACGGGGAATATCTAAATGAGACAACAAATCTCTAACACGATCTCTAAGTTGAGTGGGTACAGTCCTCACATACACGAAGATATCCAGTGAGGTTGTAAGATTTGAGAAGATTTTTGACTGTTTTTTAACTTATCAGACTACTTATGATACATTAACGTGATTTCATGTGTCGAGAATACATTGATACAGATATATAAATTTTGTTATGTAAAGCAGTCATGTGGGGAACATTATTAATTGTGGTTAGCGCAGTCAAAGCACCTTAATAGAAAAATAGTAAATATGTATAGGCTCCTTACTAACCAAGATGTTTACGACTCATAAAGAAAAACCTATACGTTCAGTCTCAACCACAGCTACTACAATCTCCAATAATTGGTGTAAAATAACCACTTACAATCAATAATTCCTGCCTATTCCTGCAATTTCCGATATATTGATGAAATAGTGCCTATAAAATAAACAGGACAAAAAAATTTTATATCTGATACACTGCGGTGAAAAAAAACTCACAAAATTGTCTACATTTTAAAGTACCTGCCTTCCGGCCGAGAGAACAATTCAAGTATCCTTAACGTACTTAAAATTTTCGTAACGAAATTTCTCGTCGTTATATGCTGGAATCACCTATATTATACCCTCCATTCTTTATTATTATTATACCGCCTTCTTCCCGCATGGCCGAGGTGCATAAGTGAGGAGCGGAAGGTAAACAACTTTAATTCGTTTGAGTGCGCACGGGAACGAGTTACGAGGGACGAGGAGAAGGATTTCGTGCTAACGCCTTGTGACATTGTCCAAGTGCCTGATTTATCTCACACTTTTCATAATATTTTCACTCTGAAGTTAGGTATAGATTAGATCATAAGCTATTCGTCGTCGTCTCTCAAAAAGCTAGGCCTTGTCGCTGTCGAAATAGCTAATTGTCATATTATAAGGCTGTTCTTAAGCTATTATGGAGGAAAGTTTCAGCCGAGATATCTTATCCTCTCAAAACGACCATAGCAATAACGAAAGGACAACTTTTTCAAGAATTCTGCCTTCGAAATTGCTCTTAGAAAATTTCTAGATTGATTAAAAATAGGTAAATACACATACGTCTTCCAAAACTTTTGTCAATATCCAGAAGATAAAATGTGAAGAGGACACGATAAGAAAAGTAACTTTTACTGAAGATGCTTTATGAGTATTGTATTTAACGCAGATTTATACCATAAAAGAGAGAATTAATGTTGACCTTTGACTACTCAGTCTATTTGAAGTTCCGTGAACCTCAGTATAGTTCCTACGCCTTTTTAAATGTTCAGTTAACGAATTAAACGCTGTTAAATTTTACTAAAACATTCCGAGACACTATGTATTTGGAGAAGCAGCATGATTTTAATTTTCATTTTGCTCCATAAAATGGCTTACACTTGTACAACTGCAGACCGATCTGGTAAATATTTCAGTGTTTCAAAACAGAAAATTCACATAAGTGCCAAAAACATTGAGACGCAATTATGCCCTTTTCAAAGCACGGATTTCCGTTAAATCAACCTCCATTTCAGATTGTCTATCCCCTTAATATTTCATCTTGAGTTTACAACTATGAATTATTCCGCTGCCAAAGTGTACGCCCGGAAAAAATTTCCGCAACGACCAAAATAAAAAAGGCGACTAAAAAAATAAATTTCTAGGCGACCTCGGAAGAAAATACGCGTCTAATTACGGCGTTCCCCTGGCCGCAAGCCCTCAATGGAGAGAGCGAGAGAGAGAGAGACATTTGCTTTTTAGCTCGCTAACAAGTTCCCTCGCGCCCACTACCGCCCTCTGTATCTATCTTCCATATTTCGTGCCGCCTACCTTTTTCTTACAAAACGGGAGTGGCGAAACTTTCTGGACTTTAAAAAACTAAACTCAACACCTGCGGCGACATGACGAAAACTGCTCAAGCACTCTGCTTTCGCTCGTTCTCTCTCTTCATTCGTCTCTCCCACACTCTTGCGCCCTCATTTTTACTCTCCTCTCTCCATCTGCCGGGAGCGAAAATGATTGCTCGAACAATCCCACATAAAACCCAAATGAGGTGGTGAGGCAGAAACAAGAGTGAAGAGTTTGGAGTGGAGTTTCGGAGGCAAGACGTCGAGGGAGGAGCAGCGAAGGTTGTTGAAGGAAAGTGAGTGTGGTGGGAGTTGGGAGGGGAGGGAGGGGGAGGGTAGTGGGGGCGCTGGGCGGGATAATGAATGAAAAAGGTTGTTTGAAACTAAGGTTGTTGAGGAGAGTAGGGAAGAGAAATGCACCGGAGGAAGGCCAGACTAGAAGTGGTTGGAAATTGAAACAGAAAAGGGGAAAAGACATTTAAAAACTTTTTAAGAAAAAGACGAGAACAGTTATCGGTGAGGGTAGTTATCGCTAATTAAAGATAAGGATCACGGAAAGTATTTGCTTTTCATGAAATTTATTTAACTATATGCGATGTTTTCTGTAAATCCATCATGAATATAAAATAGGTTAGTCAATTTATACAAGCGGTGTTAGCATTTGCGACTTTGCATCAGGTGCATTGTTATTTGCCCGGAATATATTTGCGTTTGATATAGTCTATCGTTTTTTAAATTTTCAGTGGCATTTTCTGTTAAAAGCCAGAAAATAAATTGAAAATTTATATAAAATAGAGAAAAATGAATAGCTATAAGTGTCCCTACTTACGACATATATAATACATACTTAAGTAACTAAAAAGATATTAATGCATTTTTTACCCCAAGCCGCTAATATTCGCTCTTCTACCTCGTTGGTAATTACAGCTCTGCAATTTATCTTTTTTTCACAATTTTAACCAATTATCGAGCTAAGTTTTTGAATGCATGTATGGTATTATGTTAAGTGCTATATTATGCGCAAAGCCACTCCTTTTTTTCTTATTACTCCACTGCGCAAAAACATTTTCTTTCCGTGGTTCTTCAATGGAGAAAAAATAGTTTTCTGAAGTATAAGAAGTAATTTCTCATGGTTTGCGGAAATGTTTTACTTGGCTCAATATGGTGTAGCATACGATACCTCGCATATTCTAGCTACGATAACTAGAGATGAGCACTTCTCAGTGAAATTAAATGCTCCATTTATTGATATCCTTCTTTCATGACTGAGCTCTGCGGGAATCTACCACGATCGTTCGGCAACGACTTAGCCGAGTGACCTCAGCTGGGTCGATAAATGACTAAGAAACATACGGAAGACAGCAGAAAAAAACTATCATCGGTTGCAAAAAGTATTTTTAATGGAGATAAAGAATTAGGCTGGGACTCTAGGGATTTATCATTAGATTAAGGCAAATGAAGAGAAGGGGCTTCAGATAGGGAGCGCAGAGTAATAGAGTGATTGGCACGAGATACGAAGGTAGCACAAAAAAGTCATCCAAGGAATCAGAGAACTTAGTAGCACTATGGACACTTAAGGACGGAGCGATTGGGGTGTAGGAGTTCATAAGATACTACTTTCGTTTTCACGTATCAAATGGAGTCGTTCAGGGATTTCAGGTAAAAAAAATGTTGGGTGAAAAAGTTCCTCGTCAACAGGAAATAATGAAAGCAAACCTACCCTATCCACAGGATAGGATAAATATGTGAAATGATGTGCATTACTTCCAGTAAGGCTAGAATATTTACTTTCTGGCGATAATAATCACATGAAATGATATTCAGAGATACTTAGGATTACCATGTCCTAAAAGAACATATCCACAATTACTAAAATGTGCCAACCGTTTGTGACCGATTTATTACTCTTAACTATTTTTGTTCTTCTTACCGTTGTCACCGCCTCACTGTGTCATTTTCATGCCACTTCATTCACTTTATTTGACTGTAATATATTCTAAGATATTAAATGCAGCAGATAAAGACAGCTTACTTCAACCATTTAATCTGCTGAGTAATTATTCCACAGTTGCTACTGCCTCGTGCGTTTCGGTTAGAACATGCTATCTCATTGCTATATCACTAGTTTCAGTAAATATTTTTTTCTGCTAAAAGTAATAATGTTTTAACAATAGAAAGAATGAAAGTTTTAAAATGTTACCCCAAAGCCAGTGGTGACCTTTTACTTGGGTTAAGAATGCCAAACTGTTTCTCTATATATTTATCAATTTCAAATTATTCTGCATTAATTCTGATAGAAAAATCTCAATTGAAAAATCAAGCTCACAAACCAGCAATTAGGTAGTATTCTCATGCAGTATGTATCATGATTTCAGGCATTTCAATTGATAAATAACATGTGGTGACTTTTCAATTAAAATGACATAAGTATTTTTAACAAAGTAGTGGTAATTTTACGTGATATGCAAACGTCTTACGGAATAAATCTATGTCATACATGTAATTATTACATTTCGAAGACATCTAAAATCCACCGATCTTCAACCAGACCTTCCAAATAAAGTCAAAATTAGAATACCAGTATGGGTATGTATAAATTTTGTTCAGTATTCTCAACTGTATGTATTCGCTGAGTAATTAAATTTTAGGCTAATTGCAAAGTGAGGTGGACTTCGTAGGCAGACAATTTAATTTATCAAAAACCTGGAAGACAGCATGGGATATGGCGAAGAGCACGCTCAGCGTGGGAGCATCATTCAATGATGCTGAGTATTTTAACCCTTTCGCTACGAACGACGTGATAGAGCGTCGTAAATTTTTCGACGCAAGCGAACGAACGACGTGATAGCACGTCGTGCCGCTAAGCTAGCCCCAAGCAAGCCTAAAAGGTGTGTATTATAAACAGGGATGCGACCCGAAAAGGCAACCGAACTCAGAGTCCGACCCTTCACCTCGGTTGGTTTATGACACCAACTGACCAGACATACTATAGTTTTTAACTTCTTAAAGTTAAACATTAATCGCACAATGGTGTTCGTCTTTGTGTTGGACTATTCACGTTGATAAAAATAGGTTTTTAAACAAAGTCATACAATATATATTAACCATTTTACGTGCATTAGTAAACCAAGCCAGTTTAATATACATTAAATTACTAAAGCACGTAAAATGGCTAAAACTTATCGTATTACTGCGATTAAAAAACCATTTTCATCAGTGTGAGTAGCGCGACACAAAGACGAACGTAATTGTGCGATTAATGTTTCACTTTAAAAAGTTATAAACTATGGTATGACTGTTCAGTTGGTGCCATAAACCTCTTATAAAGGACTTCTTCTCGGGACGCCGTTGGTACTCTTTCTTGGTTCGCGGGAGGGGATTACCTCGACCCTTCCTCGAAGTGCGCGCCCCACTCACAGCAGGGGTCCACGGTCAGTTGCTTGCTGGTGTAGTGGAATAACAAACTTAAAGGTTTTTGTGTTATTGGCAAATTGAGCATTATAAGTGCATTGCTTATGTTTAGAACTACAACCACAAATTTAAAACGGAGTTCTACTGTTATTTTTAACGTAGTTTGTGTGTAAAGGAATCTTTACCATTGATACGATTTTTGTTGCTTAAGAGCTTAATATTAACGATAGAATTTCGTTTAAAAGCTGTAAAGTCATTGTAAAACAAGAATAATTAATTTATGATTAAATAAATATCGAGGCTGTAGCAACAATGTTTATAGCAAAACCATCGCATAAAAAATAGTTGACCGCGACCGCATGCCGTAATGGGCACCCTAAGCGGCAAAGAGCGGAGATTATCTCAGCCCGGTGGCCGAGCAAAAGGTTCAACACCCCTCTAGCCCCCGACTCAAGTTAGGGAAATAGGTACCGGTGAAGATCCTAGCGTAGTGAAAGCTCCGTACTGGCAAAGCAAAAAAGTTTTCCACGTCCCCGTCGCGAAAGGGTTAAGAACGAGGGACACATTCGAGTCCATAGAGGGCAGTGCAAGAATTGAACATAAATAATCAGCTCGGTTCTGATTGGGTGATTGTTTGTTACTAATATAATATTCTACTCCGCAACTAGCGTAGTATAACAGCTCGACGTCTTTTCTTATCCCCCACCCCAAACCAGAAGTTGCAACTTTAGTTTACGGCACAACTCTTTGCTCGGTCGAGCTTGTGCTGCCTCTGACTAAGACAACGGTGAACGCAGAAATAATTTAGAACCGCGAGACGACAATGCCATGCCGCATCTTCTGAATTATTAAAATGTCATCCCAGCGTGACTGTGGAGGAGTAGGGGGTCCAAGAAAATGCTTCCGGGTTCAGTAATTCTATTTTCGAGGTGAGGTTGAAGATACGTGTGGTAGGCTAAAGTAACGCAGAGATACATTTGAATATTCTTGAATTATCTTCAACATTACCTACCAGGCCTCGTGAGTATAAATTAGGTGAATGCAAGCCTATGATTCAAAATCTGAGTATGTTTTTGCCCTTCCAAAGATAATAAGTTTTTAGTTTTACGTTAAAGTGGAAAATTACACATGCAAAAGCTTATATTTTTTGTTATATAGTAACTCATTGCATTCATTAGTATCGGTGAAACCATATAGCAACAATGGCGTGGAGTTAACCTGTTAGAGACCACCAGTCAATTATTAATAACCGATTTCACATTTGTATTCCCTATTTTTACTACTTTACTCCCTGGGGCACCATTCATATTACAATATTTTCTTCACATTTCTTACAGACGCTGATATAAAAATGTAAAATTTGAAAATGGTCTCCATTATGACTGAGAAATTATCTCACTTAAACTACCTAATATTTATTATATGTTTATGTCAATTATTGTTGCAGGAAATTGAAAGATTTGCTGTGGTAACAATCATTATGAAAACAGTAATGAGCTGCGGTTAATCATGCAAACACACCGCATGAAATTTGCAGTTGACGAATATCTTTACCTTTTTTGTTTTCTTTACCCATTCAATCGAAAAATAAGCCTGATTTATTAAGGATATAATTATTGGTCTTGGTGGATGTTCATTCCAAATTTATTTATACCTCTTGGGAAAAGATAAAGTACGGCCATGAACTTCTTCAGAGCCAGAAAATTCAGTGATGTCACTGATGAAACCATGCTTCACGGAAGAATGGAATTATACAAAGGACAACAATTTACTCCATTGTTTTTGACTAATGTCTGAGTGAAAAATTCTGTGGGAATATGGAAAAGTGCTGGAAGGAAGTTCAAAATGATTTTAAAGCGTAAACGATTTTACTCTGCGAAAGTCTAAAAATGAAAATAAGTGGCGGAGTTATCCTTCATGTCAACTAATGAACATTTAGGAACACTTTCTCTATTAGGAACCCTTTATCATAGTTGAAGATATATTACAGCAAAACACGCAGGTATACGAAATTGTGGGATTTGCAACCAAAATAAGCACAGAATTGATATATTTGGCCGGATGGCCTGATAATTTTTAGCCAAGATTAAAGGCTCGAAAATGGCCAACTCATGCACTTTATTTTGTCTTGATATAAATCATTATCAGTTATATATAGCAAAGCTAGGTTTTGTGAAGGGAACTCTTTCTTTATTTTACCATCATTCTGAGGTTGTAATAAAGACCCAAAATGGCTCACCAGAAATAATGGCTACGACCATGTTAACTATAGATGACCACATAGTGCACTGTCAAGTTACACTCTGCATGAACAATTTAACGAGTTTTGTTTGCATATGCTATGGAAAGTGTAAATATATCTGACTATAAATGCGTTCTGACACACGTTGAACGTGAACACATGAAATGCCAAAAAAATGACTAAAATTCTTGTTTTCCTGCTCAAATTTGCATGAATTTGCAATTAATAATTTGTATAAAAATAATAATCAGGAACCTAATGAAAATAGCATTATATTAATAGAACCTTCTCATTGGCCATTTTAGTGCACAGTACGATTTGTGTGTGTTAACTTTATATCATGCAATTAAAAATAAGAAGAACATTATATTCCACACAAATTTCTACTTCTGCACAAGGCTTGGACAAAACAATCGTAAATTACAGTTTCAGAAGGTAAAAAATGCCATTTTAGCCGTTAAAATCCATCAAAACCCTAAATATGGTAAAAGAATAAAATATCAAAAGTGAAGGAATAAATAATCCAATGAACACTCTAAGTGAGGGCTTCGGGGGATCTAGAGAATACAAAAGTTTCAAGTGCTAAGACCTTGAGTAATTTAAAAACATTGCATAGCGGGTTGGGCCGAAAATAATCATTTTAATCGGATCAAAACATGTATGTCTTAAAACTTGTGTAGTAAGTCTATAATGAACAGCGTAAAATTTTAGGCCGGAGAGATAATATCTTAAGACTGCGCAATCGACTTAAAAAATATTTTTTAGTGGAAAAAATTTAATTGTGTCGTATTTGTTTAAATATATTTAATTTTGTCCGATGAAAAATGTGTATGTCCTAAACGTTTCCTTAAAGGTTCATAATGAATAGATTGAAATATTAGGCCCGAGAGATAATACTGTAAGACCTTACAATCGGCTTAAAATTCAGTTTTTCGCATAAAATTCGAAATATTTTAATTAACTTATCAAGAGTAAACTTATGCTGAGTTGTCCGGATAGAAGTCAAAGTTATATTAAAAGGTTCCATAACCACTTAAAAACTAATTTTGGATGGTATATGACACTTTTGGATTAGACAAAAACTAAAAATTTCACCCTTTTGTTTTAGTTTTAAAAATGTAAAATTATACTATTTCGCCCACATTTTTTCTATACTTTTCTCTATGGTATGAACACTGAGCAGTAAACACTATACAACTCTTCGGGTCATACTACAGAACTACCCAGGAGTCACCACGGGTAGTCAAATTAAATCTTTCTTAATTAGTACATTCCCGCCTGGCTCCCATTCCACAGCGGACGAAGTATTTTCCGACGGGCGACAAGTTGCAACTTGCTTGCAGATGTAGATTTATCACTTGTCAGTCAATTTTTATTCTGTGTTGATGTAGTGCGCACTGCGGAGTACTTAAGAGAATAGTTTTTTACAGCTACACGTACATAGATTGCAGCTATTTTAGTTTTAAGTGAGCTTTTTTGTGTTTAGTGAATTTTGTGTTCTACAGCACCACAATGGCGGGACTGGCGGGCATTCCAAGACTTCCGTCATCTTGTTACTACAAAACCTTTGGTTGCGATAGGCAGATAAGTGAAACGGTGTTGCCGTCCATGGGTGATGTAATTAGACACTACAACTTTGAATGGAAATTGCAAAAAATAAAAGATAACGGCGAAAAACCCGGGTACTATGAGATAGCTAATTGATCTTTAAATAAAGTAAAACTGCTATGGCAGAGAGCTTCCATTCCAGTTGTGTCTGACCTTACAATGAATGGCTTATTAAAGAAAAACATTGATATCTTCAGAAACTTGTAAAAGTCATATAAAAGAGGCAAATATACAGATGGGTTCAAAAAACGGCTATCAGATTTTATGGAGAAATCAAACAAACTGTTTGATATATGTTCTTGTAAATGCATCAATTTAAAATCTTACAAATGCATGCTGGAAGAAAAAGTCCGATATTTGGAACATGAGTTTTAAACAAACCAGAGACCAGCTAGGAAGATGATAATATCCTATGTGGTTGATTCCATAACAACATCACAAATTCGAAAGAAGAAGGAAGAAAAAAGAGCTCGCGTGTAAACAAATGAGGATGGAAAAAAATACTGATTGTGAAAAATAAAGGTACTCCGATTGATTCAGACGAATGCCATGATGCAGATGCAGATCAAACTAGCAATCCTCAGATCCCCGTACAAACGTCAGCAGACGGGCAAACTAGAATAAATTTAAATACTTTTCCTAGAACTTGTGAGAGTATGGGATTTCAGATAGGCCAGCATCAGCTCTGGCGTCAGCATTGTTCAAGAACATAAACACCGATCCTGGATCTGCTTCACATATTAGTTTTTGACAAAAATAAAGTAAGCCGTGAAAGGGAAAGAATTCGTAACTTAACGAATGCAGAAGGTGTTCTTTTGAAGCTGCTAACTCATACACAGGCTGTGGGAAGGGCAGTGAAAGAAATGACAAAGGCATCTCAACAAGTTTGAGATGAAAAGAAAATAGATGGAATAATAGGATATTGATTAAAGGACAGAGCTATGAGACCAACGTTCAAATTTAAGAAAGATTTCAAGGCGTAATGTAATGACCTGAGGTACCGACGGTACATACAACATGGGACTCGACATACAACCACCTCCTCGTAGTGAGTCATGGGTAGTTCTGTAATATGAGTTGCATAGTGTTAAATGCTCAATGTTCATACCACAGAGAAAAGTATAGAACAAATGTGGGCGAAATAATAAAATTTGACTTTTTCGAAACTAAGAAGGATGAAATATTTAGTTTTTGTGTCATCCAAAAGTGTCATATTATATCCTAAATTTATTTTTTAGTGGTTATGGAATATTTTAATATTACTTTGACCTCCACTCGGATAGCGCATCATAAATTTACTTTTGGTATGTTTACTAAAATATTTCGAGTTTTAAGCGAAAAATTGCATATTGAAGCCGATTGTGCAGTCTTACAGTATTATTCCTTTGGACCTAATATTTTACGCTATTCATTATAGGACTTTAATTCAATTTTTAGGATATTCATATTTTGACAAAATTCATTTTTTTCACAAAAAATGGATGTTTAAGCCGATTGTGTAGTTTAAAGATATTATCTCTCCGGCCTAATATTTTACGCTGTTCATTCTAGACCTAATACACAACTTGTAATACATATTTATTTTTAATACAGTTTTTGATCCGACTAATTTAATTATTTTCGGCCCACCCTGTCGCATAGTCCACGGCCCACGTTATTTACCGTGGACTATAAAATGTTTAAATATTACTCAATAATGGTGTTACACAATGTAAAACCTGAAAAAGTAAGCCTGATATAACATTTTTTGGATTTTTAGAATTTTGGAGTTGGATTTTGAATCTCTCTGTATATCTATCTTTGAAAGTAAAGTAAATAAGAGATTATTTTCATTTAACCAACAATTAGATGCATTACAAATCGATATCGAGAAATATGAACTTCTCATAGAATTCACTCTGAGTATTAAACTCGATTTAAAACAGAAATCATTCGATTCGACGCTAATAACAGCGGGTGGAAGAACCGATGAAAAGAACCTCTATGGCAAGTTAATAAGTACCTACGCTAGGCCACAAGGCGCAAAGGCAGATATGGCGTTGGGTTGGGGAAAAAAGTTGGGACGGGGACCATAGATGCTCGGATATGGACCGGGATGTTGGGTAAGTGTGTATCCTGAATCAAGGGAGATCCTTTTTCCCATGGGGTGACGAGGAAGCTTTAATTGAGTTTCGGTCGCTGTTTGTTGCCGCTTCTGACCCTGACCCGTTGCCGATAGCCGAGGTGGGAGCGAAGAGGACGGGATATCGAGGGGTATCTAAGTAGGGCGCAGGGTTAGTGGGTGTTCCAGGATGCGAGAGACCACTGGGAGGGAATGTGGGAGAGAGGGATAATATACAGGGAAGGGATGGGAGATTTCGAGTGAATAAGGAACTGCGATTTTTAGGCGTTGACTGCGATATTTCTGTGATATTAATATTCCTCCTGCAGACGTGGCCATGCATCGCATCGTTGCATAAAGACATGATACGATATGTGATGTAATTCTAAAAAAACTTTATGCAGTAAGTTATATTGCGATGCGATGCATGGTGAAATACGAATCAATGTGAAAAGCGATATAAATCGGCAACAGCTATTGTATATTATATCCTACAAAGTGGTCCTACCGGTCTGCCAAAGCGCAGCTTGCATAACTCCAATGTTGACGAAAGAGATTGAAGTTATCACATTTGTATTTAAAAGGTTTTACAGATATGACAAAATTCGTCTCGTTAAAATTCAATTATTGATGCAAATTTCGTTGTTTACTCACAATTAAAACAATTACTATAGCGCGTTACATTTTTGATGATACAGAATACAATACAGTTGTTAATAACTGACCAGCCTGATTTATTCAATTCCTACAACACATGATGACAGTATTTAAAAAAAACCGGATCATTACATCGTATAGCTGGGGTGACACAGGAATACTTTTGCGCGTGTCTGCTATTGATGGAGGAGCTAGATTAGCTGTTTATGGATAAGTTGTGTATTAATATCACATTCTTTGATATTTATTTTGTTTATTCGTCTCCTGTGGAATAAAATGGATATAATTGATATTCATCACATGACTAATACATTTAACACTGGAATGCCGGAGGGGTCACCCCTTTTGATTTTTCAACAAGGCTGTTTCCGCCAATTTGTTTTCCTACGTATTTTTGATTTGAATATTGCAATGCATAAAGTAAAAGGGCGGAATCCTGGTCTTCAAATTGGTCTTGGGAGCGGAACCTTCCTCGACTCCGATGTTCATTCACTACCGGTACTACACATTCATTCAAGCTGCAAATCTTTATATTAGTCAGTAGAGCTCTGAAAGGAAATGGGAGATACGACGTTCGTTCGGCCAGAAAGGGTTAAGCCATTCAAGACACAGGTGGAGGATGGACCGTGGAAGTGTGCATCGATCACCAATCCGTCTTGTGCAGTCGGCAGTGCCATTAGTAGGAGCCTTACTTCCTCGCGCATTCTTTCCACTTGCCCACTGCCGCGCAATGGCTGGCTCAGCCGCCTCCTCTATCTCGTCCCGTCCTCGATTCGGTTTCCGTGGCAATTCATTTCCCGCTTTACGAGTTGTCGGACGCTGCTACGAGCAGAAACTGCGGAGATATTATTGGCACGTATTTTTTTCTCGAACGCGGTCCCACGCGATTTGTTACCTGATTCCGTATCTACTATCCCATAAAATGGAAGGATGCGTTTGTTACGGTCCTTAATCCGTATCTGTGCGGAATAGGGGGTGTGGGGTGGTTGGGAAAAGGGTTACAATTTTATTAATGCACGGCCTGTCCATAACACTTCTGTATCTCCATCCTCCGAAGAGGAAAGGAAAAAAGTAACTGCCTGATCAAATGTGCTTGAGATACCTTTATTGCTGCAGAGGGTATTTTATATTTCCATACAGCCGTACCCATTGGGGAATTGCACGGTGAAAAAGTTGAATGGGATTATGGTATTCGTAAAGTTTTGGATTGATATCGAACAATTGCTTCATTCTCCACTGTCATTCGGCCATAAATCATGAAAACAGTGAAATATGGATTTCAAGTTCAACTCCGGATTTCTATTTTAACTGGAGCACATCTGTATGCTACGGTATGAAATGTAATCCCAATATTTTCCGTAAAATACAGATTCAACTACAATGCGTGTTGTAATAATTAAAATATTAGGATTTGGAGCTACTAACAGTATTTGTACATGACTTTCTTGCTCTAATATTATCAGTACATTATATATAATGTGGCATGACTTTGCTTGGGTGTGAACAAAGAGCTTGGTAGGAAACTTCAGTTTACTTGAATCCAGCCGGTAAATAATAGATTTAAGTTTACTTCAAAGAAAATAATATCACCAAAGTATACCACAGTCAAAATTACTACGTATATTTTAAAAATGTACGAGCGGAAGGTAACTGTTGAAATTCAACGGTTGTGAACATTAAACTTTTTTTAAGAAAACCACAAAACCAGAAGAAAAACTGTATGCGTGGTCATTTGAGGAGTTCGTAACCTATCTTGTATGTTGTGTTCGTTGTAGTAGGCACGCTGACCGTTTTCCAGGTGCACGGAAATATGAGTAACTTTTGGTTTAATTTCATTCACGGGAAACCCAAAAATGGGCCACGCAGACTCAATTATCCTTAAATAGCCCCCTGGTGGATAGATGGTCATCTCGTCCCTTCGGTTCTCTTGAGCTGTCTTCTGAGTGCTTAACAGCTTGATCGAGTCCCTTGTGTTGAGTGATGAGTTGTACTATTCAATGTTGACATGTGCGTTGAGTATCTTAATCAGGATTGGAGAGTATGGTATAACCCAGCAGTTGAAATCGGAAAAATGAGCATTTGCATCAGCAGCTATATTTATTTGACCTATATTGTTACTTTAAAAGTTTAAAGGAACTCTTTAATTTCTGCAACATCTTGTTTTGGTGCTCCTAATTCTTGATGGATAAATTGATAGACATGCATTGTAACAAAATAAAAAAACTTAAATACATTAATTAATTATGAGAACTTCTAAGACTGTTCTATGCTGTGGAAGTAATCATATCATGCAATTTAAAATTACAAATAAGATGTCTTATTTCCGATACAAACATAGGAACATATTTACATTAAGTACAAGAATTTCTTGACGGAGGCCTGATAACATTGTTAGACTTCAAATATTTACATTGGATTTAATTTTTCTAAATATTACTACACGTATAATTATAGACATACATATGCATGCAAACGCACAGATATTTATCATATTTATGTAACATAACTATTTTATCGTTAAAATATAATAAAAAAGAACAAGTGGCAATACATACGCGTTATTTGAATTTATCTATTCAAGTCTATTATAATCTTTATTTCATGAATATTACAGAGAAATACTTCTGCATCCTTTACGCTACATAAACATATTTTATTTTCCTTCAGGAATTTTCCTAGGTGTTTTTCTTCTTTTTTATTGACCGGAAGGAAATTAAAAATATTTTAGTTAAGTAGAGAAAATTCCTTTGAATTAAGGTTATATTTGGCTTTAGAAGCCTTAAAGTGATACATCATTCATCACCACCTCTCAAGCAAACATTCTTCAAAAGTTTGTAAAAGTTCAAGTAGCAAAGTGGTGATATGTTAAGGTCGATGAACAATGGAAAAGACCTATTGAAAGACTCTAACTTATTGTAACTATTCGCTTCTGTAAATACGACAAAATTATATTTTCTATTTGTGCCTCCCTAACAATCTATACCGTAATTTAATATCAAATTTATAAGTGACAAATATTTCACTTATTTCTGATGAAGTATAATTTTGAGAAGCAAAGGCGTAGATCTAATCAAATAGCCGCTACCACATTGATTATATTATAATCCCATTTCAAATTATTATCCTTAGTTAATCCCAAATATTTGTCCTCAGTTACGCTCTCAATTGGAATGTAATCATCGTGGTTTCCCCTGAAATAATCCCCAGATTGATAAACAATTTCCCAATTACACCTAAACCTATTGGATAAGCCATAAACCATTTAGTTTTTATGTTAAGCTTAATTTTATAAAAAATCAAACAACTTTCTCAATACTGATAGATCATCTTCCATCTCTAATTTTACATCATCTCATACAGGTAACAGACCAGCATAACTGAGCACTACATCATCAGCATAAGCTGTCTCGCACCCATGGAAGCCATTGTTGTGGAGACCACTTAAATATTTTGAGAACACAATTGTTCCTAACACCTACGTTGTGATACACTAGCTTTTATTTTTTTTAACTACTACAGGTATTGATTGAACACACAGGAAGTGACACTGGAAGTAACTTCTAAACCACTGTTCAACAACTCCCCTGACTCCGGTACAATCTATCCAGAACTAATCTAATAGTTAATCTGCTAATGCTATTTCTTTAGTTGTCTTTCGCCTCACCACTTATTATACAGTATCACATTCGGGTGTTTCTATTCTTAGATATTAGGTTTATATCTAATGCTGTTTTATCTTTTCAGCAACTGACAACTTACTTACCACTTCATTGAACCTAATTACTGTGCATGCCAGTATCTAAAACACCCACAAATATTAGAAGATTAAAGAATTCCGAAAATATTGAGAACTACCCTGTGGTATTCGCCTGTTCTTTATGAAATTAACCAAGATATCATCCATTGTGATGGATAGTGGTACTCAAGAGGATATATACGACCTGAAAAGGCACCAATCCCCACCACTACAGGGATTCTAAAAAGGGTTGTAGAGGTGCTCAAGCCACATTATAACCTGATCCCCAGTACAATTTCGCTCTCGCAAAAATTACATTGTTTTTAATAATACACACGCCATATAATGAATATTTGAGTTTAAATTTAATACGGTTGTTGCTTTTTATTATTTCTCTCTGCATCATATATAGAATTTATTTGTAGCATCATTTCATTCATAGTTTTTGGTAAGTGTCACTCGTGTCCCCAGATGCAAAAATAATTGCACCCTGTGAAACTCTTTTTACGTTTGAAAAATAAATTTTTATGCAAATAACTAGGTTTCAAAATCCGTGTAGAGAACAACGCAAAGGAAGCATCGAAATATATCCCTTCTCCTGTTCTATTCCATGTTCATTCTGCACTCGAAGATGAACTGATTTCATCGCTTTTAGATCGCGGGATGAAAATACTTATTCACTCATGAATTACAATGACACTCTGGTACGCTATGGCATTCAAACATGTACGATCGGGTCTGTAGTCGGTGCTTTACTTACCGAATCCCTAAAAAAACCGAGTAAGAAGCAAGTTGGCATGATTTCCGGAGTGGAGAGGCGAACTTTCTGGGATTGGGTAGCGACGCGCTCCTTACACGTAACCCTTCATCACTTTATCACGCTCAAGAGCTGCGCCTTGAAGGGAGAAGAATAGAGAGCTCGGAGCAATTAATTAATCCGATTTCTTATCGTTGATGAAGACATTTAGTGCTTGAGGAGGGGTGTAGGAGTGGGAGAGGTGTGGGAGGAAGGTTAGTGGCGTTGTATGGGTAGACGGAAAGTTTGCTCTAATTAGTTTCTTTTCGAAGGTGCGGCGTCGGACGAATATTCTTCCGTCCGTGGTGCGGATGTTAATTTGTACGAGCATCAGCGCCAAAGTTCCATGTTAGTTCTAATTGGGGGAGCTGTTTCCCACTTCCTTTTTCTGTTTCGAGATATTTGTTCGTGTTGCGCCTGTCCGGAGTTCCGTCGTGGCCTCAGAGTGCATCCGGAGCTGAGCTTTAAGGGGATCCCTTTTGGACTGAAAGAGTAATTGACGGTAATTAATTTAGAAGTAATAAAAGTAATTAATTTAGTTGCGCGGATGAGAATGGCTGAGAGAAATGGGAAACCTCTGCGGCCGACAGTGGTTAACTGGCGGTCGGGAAACGAATATATGGGATTTTTTTTGCATTGAAGATAATTCGGATGCCGGACGATATACTTATCCGACAATAGGCTCACATCCTCAGCAGTCGAGCATTTAACTTTTAAATTCTAAAGAAAAACTTGACATATGGAACCTAGCTTTAATGAAAGGTCACCAAATGAAAGATGAGAATTGTTACAGTTCGCAGAATTTGGCGATTAATTGAGCAATTTCAAAACTTCTAATATTTGCCCAACACATAATATCTGTATCCATTTGTTTCACTGATGTTAGGACACATTTCAGCATGTAATCACGGCCACAAATATTTTGCAATCACGATTCATGTTAGTCGTATGATCCTGACGAAATTTTATATTTTTATTTCCGTAAATAGTGATCTGTAAATAACCTATACATGACATTTGTAAACAATTCTACTTGCTTCATGTTTGTTTCCTTCCATGCTCTGCAGTTATTCTTTAGTCTGTGAGCACTTTATTAGAACGTTGGGGCGAATATGCCTATATTTCATTTAATTTGAAGAACAGTTTTAAGAAGAGTGTGCTTGATTTTTTTGTTGAGCAATAGGAAAATATTTTACTGGTTAAAATATAACTATTCCATGCGCAATAGCTTAATTTTAGAATGTTGATTAACTTTATCTAAAATTAGTAATAATACACTCAGGTAATACCTAATTAATTATTTTGCATCTAAATTAAACACTTTTCTAGGTTTTCAAAAAGGTATCTGGCGGTATCATTAAAAAATACTCCTTTGATTTTAACATTCAATTGTTTATTCTGGTTTCTAAAAATGAACGAGACAAAAATATTTTTCCTTAGTTGAAAATGATGAAGACTACTTATTCAATTTCATAACTTTTGACTATGTAAATGCGTCTTCTGTCGTTATCGAAGAAATTCGAATTATATGCATGGTTTTTATGTCTACTTCATAATAGCCTAGTTTTTCATATTTGCGTTGCATTATTCCGTCTTGTCCAGGGTTTCCAGGGTGTCATGTTCAGGGTGGATAACTCTACTTACTATGAAATAGGAAAACATTACTGGATAATTTACTTAGACTCTCATACAGTTCCTGTCATATTGTATGGCTACTGAATAGGATTTTACTGCAGAAATTATTGGTAACGGAATATTTGGGTCAATTTTATTACCAAATATTCTTTGCACGGAAACTTATCGCGTGGCTTTCGGTATTTTGTTTCAAGTATCTTCACTTGCTGGAACATTAATGAACTGAAATAATGATCCAAAACATTTCACATTGATAAACACTTGCTAATAAACTTTAATGGTACTTCATCATGCAATATTTTACGGCTTTTTAATGGTAGCCTTACCAAGACACTCCAGTGAGTCATAGCCGTTTAATTCATCATTTACCAAATTAACTGGAGGGGCAAGTTACGCGAATATTTTTCAGATATGGGGCTAGAGGAATGTTTACTTGACGATTTATATTCTTTATTTTGCTGTCACGCTCTCTCATTTGGGGAATAAAGAAATAAGGCTTAAGTAAGTACATCTTTATATAATCCTTTGGAGAAGCTAAAGAAGATGATGATCAATTTTTGTTTATCTTACATCATCGCTCACCTATAGTATTCACGCCGTCATTGCAATTCCATTGCACGAGCCTTTCAATTATATTTTTTTATCTTGAAGAAATCAAGACTTTTAGCAAACCTAGTATTCCAATTTAATTTTCATTTGTCACGCATACTAAACCTAGTTATTATCATGTTCTAATGGTAACGTGTTCCTATAGTTACGAGCATTTAATTTATCAACCAGATTTGGTTCTCAGACATATTTATTGTATAATAATTAGTGGAAAATTAATTGCAGACTCACATTTAACTTGATTTTTGTGCAGGCTAAATATTTTGATGGCCTCATTTTAAAATTCAAGAAAATGCTCAACTATCTATGGAAAAAAGCAGAAAGTTGTGTCATAAAAACAAGTGCATCAATTCCGCGTTGGTCATATTTTTGTTCGCCACTTAGTGGTGATTCCTTGAGCTTATACATCTTATTGGCCAATGCTGGCTGATAGGGCAACAGGATGCATGTCCATTGTAGAGCGTGACATCCGATAGCCTTATGATTCAATAGTTCGTATCAATGAATGGTACCCGTCGTTTGGATCAGACCTCAGGGCTCTTTATCGCTCCTTCTCTTTTGTTTTTAATGATCCCTCACCTCTCCGTCTAGGCGGAGTGGTGGTTGTGGACTTTCCCTATTGGAAAGTAAATTAACCACCCATCCACGAGAATGGTAGGGAGCATCTATATCATTCTTTCATGGAGTGGAGATAAAGAAGGTAAGCCTTCGATTTATTAACCCTGCGTTGGTCCGGTGGGATTTTGGTACACCGGTGGTACGGTGGGGTATTTGGACACCCCAAGTGAAAAAAATCGTGTATACTTTTTACCCTTTCCAATATTGCCATATTATTTCTTATACGAACTCTCCCACCTTTATTAAAAGTGTTTCTGCTTTATATTATGTATTTATATTTAAAATTTCAAGAAAATTATTTTATTTAGTATAAGCAAATTTTTATTTTTTCAAAACGACAATTTACAATAGCAATATAGTGTGTTTTTACATAATAAAGTGTGTTGCGGATATTGACTACATTAACTTCCATATATTCTTTTATCATTTTTATTTAATACATTACCAGACCAGAACAAAACAGATAGGTAATTTTTTGAATGTAGAAAGTCAGGTTTGCCATATTTGTCACATATATCTTTTTGATATCTCTTTCAGATATAAAACATCCATTTTTCAAATATAAATTCTTTTTCTCAAAATTAATTTAGGCAAAGAAAATAAATTTTTGCCTCAGTTAAACAACATACCACAAATATACTAAAATTAATGTTAAACCACAAATTATTCAGAATCACCAGCTGATACTGTATCTTGGCAGTCAATACAGCTGACGTACATCTTACTGTGTTCGCTACACACATGCGTGCCACAGCTTTCGCACATGGATGTAACCTTTCGATCGCGTGACCTGCTGCAAAAGGCACATCTCTTTGCTACCTTAGGTATCTGTACTTTCAAATCCACCGATGGCTGCCGAGGGCCATGCAGTAATCTTCTTATTTCTTCTCTAAGATCTTTTTTGATATGCATGTTCTGCACCCTTCTTCTCAAGTTGTCCTGTATAAGCTGCATACTCACATTCTTGATGAATTATCTACGCTGTAGCTTGTTTTGAGGATTGTGGCAATATAGAATATAGGAATTTATTGTTGAAATGTTTATTAAGGAATAAAAAAGCACCATAGGCCATCGGCGACTATTCCTTGTAGTACTATACTCTCCTGACATTTTGTCGACTATATCAATGCCCCCTTTGGTTTAATTGTAGAAGGTGATAATATATGGTTTCTTCTTATCACCAGAATCTGGATCAATACCATTATCATGGTGCATACTGCTTACGAGAAGGACATTTTTCTTTTTTTTTGCCGTACGATGTGTAAGAGGTGAGTGTCAGTTTACTGGTAAATCCAAATACACTGTCACACCTGTTTCTGTTCTTTATCCCTAAGAAATCAGCAGGTATTTCACGTTTGTTTTTCCGAAGTGTGCCCACAGCAGTCAAATTGCTGTCATCAAGAAGCTTTAGAATTAACGGATAACTGGTATACCAATTGTCAAATGTGACATTTCGCCCAGATCCTTTGATCTCTGAGGTGAGTGTTGTAATTACGGATATTGCCGAATTGTCTACGTTGAATGGACCATCAGGCTGCTTACCAGCGTAAATCTCCATTTTACACACGTAGAATGTTTTCGCATCAGCCATGGCCTGTATCTTTATCCCATATTTGGCTGGTTTGCTTGGTTTATATACCCTGAAGGGGCATTTTCCTCTAAAGGATACAAGCATTTCGTCGATAGTCGCATACTCTAATGGGGAATAATTTCTTTGACAGTTACCTACAAACATTTCAAACAATTCTCTAATCGGGGCCAATTTATCTACTCGTCTTCTTGCGGAGCGTGTTTCTTTGTCATCAAAACGTAAGCAACGTAAAAGAAAGCGAAAGCGATGTAATGACATTGTCAATCTAAACACTTCTACACCAATGCCATCAGAAGCCCACAGATCGCTTAGATTCATTCTATTGCTTCGATAGATACCGTATAAAAGTATCAGACCAATAAATGCTTTCATTTCTATGCAGTCTGTTTCTCTTGCCCTAAGTTCCTCAGAATAATTACTCCTAATTTCACTTATGAACAAATTTGTATTTTCAACTAATAAATCCACCATTTTGGGAGTTACAAACAGTCCCCAAAAGTCACTTGGTGACTTTGCAGTCAATGCTTCACCTCTCGGCCCTCCCCTTTCCCGGACGACATTATGAGATTGGGTACGAACAGCTGCATTAGGTACTTGCCTTTCCCACCATGTTTTCTGATCTTTTCCTAACCATCCGTCTTGCCAAGAACGTCCACACTGGGCTTCTTGAAGTGAATCCTCAACCTCCGATTCATAGCTGTCAGAGTCAGGAACATGCCCGTCCTCCATTACACCATCTGATTCTCCTTCACTGTCGTCCTCTGGATCACTTGCGCCATCGCAATCACTCAGGAGCTTTCTAATTCTCTCGGTCTCCTTTTCATATTTTTCCATGTCTAATCTGAAAATGTCCATATTATGTTATTTTAATTAATTGAAAATATATTATAAAATCATCATTCAGTAATTTGTGCAGCAAATAGTGAGTATACTCAAAATTACCTTGGTAAGATTCCCAATAATAAAGCAAAAAGATGGGGATCCTTGAGGGATGAAACTTTGGAAAAATCTGTAAGAAGAGACGCAGGACGGCCATTTATTACGTTGAATTCTTATTGATTTGAAGGAAAATAAATCTAAAAACGTAATCTAACTTTTTACGCCATGAAAATTTTCCTGTGGTATGTACGAGGATGTATGAACTTGGAATAAAATTTGGTTTCATGCATACTACTTACCAAGCAATGAGTTTCTCGATGTATCTTTTGAAGAAGTCAGCGTGAAAGCACAGCTAGACCTCTCCCGTACGAATGCCGGAGAAAAAGTAACAAAAATCGCTGCTACTCTCGGTATTTTCCCATTTTGTTACATTGTATTGGAGACATTTGATGCTTTGGTTAGCTCTTCAGACACTGCCCAATTCCAGTAACCAAATTATTGTCTCAGAGCTACAAAGTAATTCAGCTGACAACTCAAAGTAATTGTTCGTAGGTTGAAATGCAACCTTCACTTCAGATATGGGAAACAGATGGCGTGATCAGCATCACCCGAAAGTTTATTATTTTCAGAGCACAAACATCTTCTTCAAAAATCTTCGATACATATGTCATAGTTTAAGTCATAACTATGTACACACAAAACGCCAATATGAGAAACACTACAACAAGGTATATAGATACCAAAAGAGCACTTTTGTATCTCCATATCTTCGTTAGTGCGGTGGGGTGTTTGAACACCCCAACAGGATAACTATATATTTTGGCTCAAAGATCATGAAAACGGAGTAAAGAGAGATAAAAACATAACATTTAAATATATTTAGGAAGGTACTCAATATATGAGGTTTATCAGTGCTGCATTTTCTAAAATCTGAGCAAAAATATAATCTTGGGGTGTCTAAACACCCCACCGGACTAACGCAGGGTTAAGAATGCGAAGTAAGTTATGATTGATGGATGATAATATGGATGCTTATACACTCTAGAGGAGTGAAATTAGCGCTTGGTTCAATATAGTGACTGAATAGCTGGTTTCTCATTCCAACGAATCTGTGTTCGATTTTTAGTAATGTTAGAGAATGCTCAGCGGAGTCCCTATTCCTATTTCGGTGACATGTGGAAAGCTAAACCTTAAATATAAAATCTTAGATGTAGAGTGTAACTGCATCGATCTTCACTTTGAAATATGAACCATCCATGTGAGAAGCATGAGCCTTATAGTGGTCTCGCTGTTTTGTTAACTCACTGGTGATTTTTATTTGTTTTAGGTTAACTAATTGGTCCATTGGATGGGACGTTAAAGTGTGGATTCTTGACGCTTTTTGTAAGAGAGTACTAACACCGGCAGCAAGTTTCTCTCAACCTTCCTTTTTGACCAAATGATCCATTTTTTGCCAAGCTACCAAAAAATTTAAAATGGCGAAAATAATCTTAAGAGCCGGTCAACTCCTACAATTAGCCAACCTGCTAAAAATTTAATCACTCGAACTTTAATGCCGCGGGAGTTTTCAGGCACACTCCGCGAGACAGAAATATCACTATCTGCCTAAGAATTGCTTCTATCCAGTATTTCTATACTGTATTAGGCTATATATGTACTGTTAAAGTGATATATTCTGAAATATACTGAAATAAGATGCTGTAAAAGTCCGTTCGCTGCAGCGTAACCATGCATGAGTGCATGATAATTAAAAATATATAAACCCGAAGCTAAGATCACTAAGCTGATAAGAGGCTAAGGCCACACAGCATGTATTTAACCTTATAATGAGACGTTCTAAATAAAAGTTAAAGGTGAATTTGAAAAAATTACTTTTTTTGGGTTAGCTCCCTTCAAATTTAAGTAAGAATATGAACTTCCCCTAGTAACAAGTAGCTACTTACACTCATTTAGTTTTTTGAATGACCTTGTATAATATGCAAGCCTCTAACATTGAATACAGGTCAGTTTCCTTCGTGAAATATGAGTTTAAGTTGAGTATAACAATTTTAAAATTTATGGTTCCCCATCCCTGTTGTGAGTGGAGGTTACTAAACATTACCTCGTGTAATGGTGAACACATTTGGCCCTGGCAGATGCGGAGAGTGACGGAAATCTTTAAGGGCGCTGCGGCTGGGTAAAGAGGAGCGTAAAGCATCATGCATACTGCGTGAATGAGACTACCACCTGAGAGATGTTAGGCGGAAATTACCGAGGTGAAAGGGTTAACGAGAATGCGGACGTTTATGATGGAAAAGGAAGGGAAATAGGTTGGCTGCACTGGAAGGTGTAATCCAGGAAGGAAGGATATGAAGCTGGCTCCGTAGGAGTGGAGCAACTGAGGAATGAGCAGTCAGCTGGACCCGAGTACGGTGTGTCATCGTAATGGATTTGGATTGTCTCGGAGATGTTCTCGGTGTAAGGAGACAGTATCACTTCTTAGACTCAAAGAAGCTAGCGTGAATAGGTATTTCACGAGAATATGGTATTTCCACGTGTAACAGAACCATCAGCGTTGTCTCTGTGTGCTCTTGCTCTCTTAATTTACATAGTTTAAATTTCATTTTCACATGGCTTCTCATGAGTACTTAATTAGAAAAATTACATTATTCACTTTTTCAAAAGGACGTTAAAATAAAACGATAACTTATACCATATTTTAAAACATCTTCTGAATAAAAACTGAATTTAATTTACAATTCATAATAAAAAAATTCTCCAAGAGAAAATAAATAGTCAAGAAACGAAAACGTAAGTTTTTATTTTGAGGATTTATTCTCGTAAATGATAGAAAGTTTATAATTCCTGATTACTTTATTATAAAAAGAAATCTTTTTGAAAAAGAATGTTAAAATAATTATTTACTCAAAAATTCTCCCGGATTTCAAGCTAATTATGGATAAAATTAAATTTCAATCACAACTCAGAAACATTTCACCGCGAGAAAATGCGTTGCAGAAAAAGGAAAATCAGCCTGTTGTTTTGAGAATAATTTCTCGTGTATGACAGAAAAATAATAATTTTTATAAGTATTAAATTAGAAATAAAAACTAATCTTTTTTTCTGAAGGGCGTTTGAATAAGCATTTATACCGTATTGAAAAAATCATTAAGAAAAATATAAAATAATCCAGAAAAAAATGCGAGAATAATCGTTGTCGAAAAGAAGAAAAGCAAATTACTGTTTTGAAAATAAATGTCGTTTTCAACCAAAATAAATACTTTTTCATATGTAGTTTTTAGAAAATAAAACTATTATAATTTGCAATTACACCTTATATTTAGACGTTAGAATGTTTATTTTATGGTATACTAAAATATAGCGTAATTATTACTTATTTCTGAATAAAACCTGAATATCATTGAAAACTCTACAAACATTTTTTTCCGAGAATATGTGTTCTAGAATAAAGAAAAAATTTTTTTTACATAAAAATTCGTATTTTATAAAACATATTCTCGTTTTTGAAAGAAAAAAAAATTCATGAGCATTTTATTACAAAAATAAAACTTCTTTTTCGAAAAAATGCATTAAAATAATAATTTTATAAATAAAAGATATTCAGCGTTTTAAAACTATTTCTGGATAATATCATAATTTTATTCACAACTCTAAAAATATTAGGTTTGAGAAAATGAATTTTCGAAAAAGGAACAAGCAAGTTTTAATTTTGTGAACATATTCTCGATAATGGAGGAAAATAATATTTCATGAGTAATTTATTAGAAAAATAAATCTATTTTCTTTTGAAAAAGGGCGCTTAGTAATAATTTAGTAATAAAATAATGTATCCCAGTTTTAAGACTATTTCTGGACAACTCTATTTTTAAAACATAGTACGTGTATACATTTTCAGAAAAAGAAAGAGTAAATAATTGTATTCAAAGCTAATTATCATTTATGAGAGAATATGTAAGAGAATATGACTATTTTTTCAATACAAATATGTTATAATTCAATAGAAAAATTAAAAGACTATCTCTTGTTCCAAATATTTATTTTTGCAATTTAAATCATTCCAATATGTTTGAAATATTGTTAATTGCAATGATTTTTTTATTTTTGTTTGTCATATTATTGTGGCATTAGAAGAAGAGCAAACATTTTTTCACAATAATTTATAAAAATAGATCACGATTTTTTAAATATTTGTCATGTTTCTAATTGTATCATTTTTTCGTATTTTTAACTGATATAAAGGAAGGAGCAAATATTTTTTCCCAAAAATTTATAAAATAAGACGACAAACATTTTTAAAAATTTGAAACATTTCTTAAAATATATGACTTTTAGTAAAACAGGTACAAATGAATTTAATTTAATATTTGTAACTTTTTTTGCAATGCAATCTTTCCAATAATTTGAGATTAAATACTACTCGCTGACTTATCTTTCATTTTGGTTGGTGATTTTTTTCTAGCATACAGAAATAAGCAAATATTTTTTCTCAAATGTTGAACTAATATAATATTTTTACAAAGTTGTAGTATTTTAATGAAAAACAAATGAATATTTCTTGCTTCCAAAGTAGTTTTTACACAAATTATTCAAAAAATTTAGAAAGGTCATTTTTCGCAGTTTTATTTACTTTTGGTTAATTATATTTTTTTATTGTATTTTAGGAGTAGGATATATTAGTTCATAATCATAAAAAAATTAACATTTATATATATATTTTTAATTTTATCAAATTTGAAAATTTCAATAAAAGAACCAGTGATGTTATTTGTTGTTTATAAATATTTTTTGTAATAAAATCTTTGAAATTAATGGAGAAAGATTATTATTCGCCTAGTTTTATATTATTTTGGTTGGTCATATTTTTTCTGTCATTACAGTAGGAGGGAATATTTTATTTTCAATCATATTATGTCTACATTTTTTTATTTCATAAGACTTTATTTCTTGTTTCCAAATATTTTTTAAATTAAATATTTTCTGTACATTGAGAAAGAGTATTATTCAGCGAGTTTATTTTTTATTTGTTTGAGTTATTTTTTCTAGCATAGAGTTCAGTTATTATTACACAATCAGGCTAAAAAGAAGACGCAAATTTCTTTTATTCATAAATGCGGATCTTTTCAATAAGAAATTCATTTATAATTTTATTACTTTTTTCTAAATTAATTTTGAACATAACTCTATCCAATAAATGGAAAAGATCATTATTCTTCGTGTTTTATTTCATTTTGTTTGGTCATATTTTTCTGACACTATGGGTGACACTATGTTTTTTATTAAACATGTTTAAAAGAAGGTGAGAAACTTTCTTTCTTTTTAAAAATCCGTAAAAATGCAATAAATATACAAATGACTTTATATCGCATTTTAAAATTATTTTTATGTCTAAAAGTAAACGACAAATTCATTATTTTCACAAATCCGTTATATTCAATAAATAATACAAATTTTATTATTATTTGTTTCCAAAAAAATTTTCAATTAAATGATTCCATAAAATCAACAATGAATATTTACGCTTTTTTAATTTCATAGTGGTTTGTTATATTATTTCTGGCAGTATGGTAGAAGCAAACATTATTTTCACAATTATATTAAAAATTCGACTAAATTTTTCTGTATTTAAAAATTCGTATTATATTTAAATATACAAATGACTTCATTTCTTGTACACAGATATTTTTTGCAATCAAATCTTTTCAAACATTTGAGAAATAATGTTCATTCCTGAGTTTAATTTCATAGTGGTTGTAATATTTTCTCTGAAATTTGGAAATACCTAATCAAACTTTATTTCTCAATCATATTTAAAAGAGGATGAAAAAAGTAAAATGGCCCACAATTTGAAAACAAGCAAAACAACTACAATCCCCCTCTTGAGAAATGTGCGCCCCATAAAAAGTATGATTCATTTTTGATTAACATTATCATGAAATTTCAACCCCATGTTATTTCTGAAAATTTTCAGCTTCGGTTATGGTAGTCCCTGGTAGTAGTTGGTCAGCATATCAGCCGGCATCTCTTCTGTCGGCAGATGTCTCAGCAGCAGCTCCCCTTTCTTCATCACATTTCTGATGAAATGAGGTCTCAGGTGTTTTGACCGCTGATGGAAAACTGGGTTCTCCGCCAGCTGAACCGCTCCCTGGTTATCACATTAAATGGTGATCTTCGTCAGCCCCTCGAATCCCATTCCTTTAAGAAATCCTGCAAATTGACGACTTCCTTCACTGCATCAGATAACGCCAGGTACTCCGCCTCGGTGGAAGACAGTGCCACAGTCGTCTGTTTCCGCGACTCCCAGCTGATGGCAGCTCCAACCAGCAGAAAGGTAAATCCGGTAAAGGAGCGACGATCAATGTTATCCACCCCAATCAGCATCCGCACATGCTTTTATCAACTGGTTAGACCTTCTGAAAGAAATACAAAGATTAGAAGCACCCCGTAAATAGCGTAAAATTGTATTATTTGATTCCCAATGTTCCTCTGTGATACAGTTATTGAACTGACTAAGCTGACTGATTGCATTAGAAATATCTGGTCCCGTCCCCAATGACGGGTACATCAAAGAACATATAAGTTCTCTACACGGTTTCTGTTTCACACCCTCTGAATTTCCTCCCTTGATACTCCACTTCAGTCCAAATTCGAGTGGTGTCTTCACCGGATTGAAATTGCAAATGTGGAACTTCTTAAGTACATTCTCAACATATCCCTTTTGAGATAGGATAATACTGCCTTCTGAATGAGTAACTTCAATCCCTAGACAGAAGCGAGAAGGTCCTAAATCTCTACTCTTACTTATTTCATTAAGCTTTCTTAATTTTATCAATCCATTACTTGTTTTTGGAAGAGATCGGAATATCATAAGCGTAGACTAACACAAGGATCGTATCTACACTACTCTTTGCATGATATATACAAGGGTCGGATATTTTGACAAATATATTTTGAAGTCCAAGATTCTTGAGCAATTCATCTAATTTCAAATACCATTGATTTGGTATTTGAAATTAGCCTGTTTTAGTCCATCAATGGCCTTCCGCATTCGACAAACCTATCGCATCGGGCACTGAAAGTATTCAGTACCCGATACAAAGTATTTTATTAGATACTGCGGGATAAAATGATCACAGCACGGAGCTTCGTTCGAGACTAACTCCGCTTAGGCCAGCAAACTGCCGTAAAAGAGGCAACTGGCCACCTGTAAGAGTTTTGACTACTAGTTATGGTGAATATTTAGGAGACAAGAAAAACATCTACACTGTCTTCTTATAAATATGTTTTAAAAAATTTGTTTGCCTCCCTGATGATGCCAGAAAAAATTTTAGGTTCCAACCACTATGAAATAAAACTCAGCTAAAAATATTATTTCTCAATTATTTGAAAATATATCATTGCAAACTAACTTGAAACAAAAAATAAACCCATTTGAATTTTCATTGAAATATTACTGATTGCTGAAAACAAGAAAATTATAGTTTACTTTTAATTTTGATGGTGAAAAAATTGTTGGCTTCATCTACATCTACATACTACCCCGCAAGCCGCCTCAATAGGCGTGTGGCGGAGGGTGTTAGGACACCAGCCGTTTACATATAAAAAGGAAACGCTCTAATGAAATAACACCAAACATTTATTAAAGTCCCATATTGTTCGAGGGAAAAACGAATTCCCGTTCGGCAAAATATCTCTCTTAATTTATCGGTTCTGTCGGACCTGGAAATATAGTGGGGTTCGAATATGATGTTCTCCGTGTCACTCTGAATGATAGCTATTCTCAATTGCTCAAGTAATCTAAGCCTAGCGCGCAGCCTCCGAGTCTCTAGCGGCTCCCAGTCTAATTCATTTAACATCTGTGTAACGCTGTCTGTACGCCCGTAGCAGTTTTTGACGAATTGCGCAGCTTTCCTTTGTATTTCATTCTTTATCCTAACAGACAGTAATATTTCAATGAATAATAAAAATGATTTTATTTATTGTTTCCAAATATTTTTGCAATATAATTTTTCCAATTGTTTGTGAAAGTTGTGATGAAAACATGGCAAGGTTTCTGATCGCGGCTGATATTTTTATGTTTTTCACGAGATTAGACATCGATCGCTCACTCATTAGTGGGAAATATGATAATGTTAAGGGAGCTCATACATTTTCTTCCAGAGCCCCTTCTCAAACGTACAGTGTGTTTTTTCCAGCACTTTTTCCCAACATCACAGTTGATTACCACGTTATCAGTGTTAATATTTGGGTATAAATATTCCCCTACAAAATTTCTCTCAAAATACCTAATCGAGGTTCGAACGGTAAATTGGAATAAATTTAATTTTCATTTATCTATGCATTCTATGCATTTTCAGCATTTTAATATTTGGATACAGGATATACAATCTTTATATATATAAAAGTCAATGTATGTATGTATGTATGTATGTATGTATGTTCCACATCTCCTCCTAAACCACAGGACCGATTTTGATGAAATTTGGAACACATGTTTGTCACTGGTAGACAACAAACACTGTAGGGTTCAATTAACAAAAAAACCTTTTTTTAGGGTTTAGGGGTGTGATCCTTACTAATATGTATAAAAATGTTATGGTGTCTGTCTGTATGTTGCTCCATCACGCAAAAACTACTGGACCGACTGAGCTGAAATTTGACATGCAGATAGAATAAATATCTGGTTGTATCATATGCTATATTAAAAAGCCCTAAGGGCCCCCAAAGGCCCCCGAAAGTCCCCCCTGGTGGTCCATGCTAAGCATTGTTTTCGGTGCAGTGGTTTCATTTTTTGCTTTTTAAAAGTACATTCACTCAAGATATAGGGCTGGAATTTTTTTTATCGGATGGCTGAATAAATATTATTTATAATTTTATCAATCGATTTTCTTCTACGATCCGTATTTGTCTTAAATTCATGTTTTCAGTTGAAAAATCTCACATTTTTCCCTGAAATCAACAATTACATATTTCCTTGACAACCAGAGATTTCTTTTTCATAGAATATTCACGCCTCTAGCATTTTAATATCACGCTTTTCTGCATGCTTATGATAGTACGTAGAAACAAAATCTGTATAAGAAGATCCCAGAGTCCCAAGAACCCCATGATAGATTGCTTAATAATGGGGTAATCGTTAAATTCAATGCATATTTAACAAGTATACTCTTCTACGTCTACTCTCAAGCTAGCTCTCAAAGGGTTATATATATGGGAGAAAACTTACGTAGTAAACGTTACACATAAAGGAATTAGTAGACTACACACTTAAAAGAATATATACGTGCAGCGAATATCAATGGTAATAATACATCTGTTGCTACAACAAGCACGACGTTGTTTATTATCGTTTAATACTCAAATGTATTACACGTAGTGAAACCGTCTGCCTCTCTTTACGATCGCGAACTGATTTGAGACCAATTCCCACATCAGTAACGTCACGAATTATTTATACGTTTAAAAGTGTTAAGGTGCTGTTAACTTAGGTACATTCACTCTACTCCGTATTTGTCTGAACTTCATATTTTCAGCTGAAAAATCTCACCTTTTTCTCTGATATCAACAATAACATATTTCCTTGACAACCATAGATTTGATTTTCAAAGGATATACACGCCTCTAGCATTTAAATATCACGCCTTCCTGCAGGCCCATGATAGTAAGTAGAAAAAAAATCCGTATAAGAAGAGCCCAAAGTCCCAAGGGCCCCATGATAAATTGCTTCGGGGGGTACTCGATAAAGTCAATGCATATTTAACAAGTATACTTTTCAACGACTATTCTCAAAGTAGCTCTCAAAGGGGCACTGCATGTATATGAGAGAATAATTACGTAGTAAACTTTACACATAAAGGAATTAATAGAATACACACTTAATTAAATGTGCAAGAATATTTACGTGGAGCGAATATCAATGGTAATAATGCCTCTGTTGCTACAACAAACACGGCGTTGTTTATTATCATTTAATACTCAGATGTATTACACGTAGTGAAACCGTCGGCCTCTCATTGCGATTGCGAATTGTTTTTTAGACCAATTCCCACATCATAAATGTCACGAGTTATTTATATGTTTAAAAGTGTTAAAGTGCAGTTAACTTAGGTACATTCACTCAATCATCGAGTTGCCTATTCTAGACTCTCACTTGCCGCTGTGTTTCCGTTTCTTGGACTCAAAAATATATCCATCAACATGCCTAATAGGAAAAAGAGTAACCTTTCGAAAAAATCTTCTAAAGGAAAATGAATGTTTTATTTGCGAGAAAATGAGCCCTTGAAAGAAAAACGACAAAGGTTAGACTTGGATGGTCAAAGACATGCCCACCAGCGATCTCATGAGATTCTCCTCATGGTGTTTCTCGGGTTACGCTAAGATCCGCACAAATTTCATCCTTACCCAACATACAGATGGGTAACGAACTATAAATCTGGTTCAAATATAGACGCATCTGTTTCGAACATTCAGTCTGCGTTAAGATGGCGAAAATTATAATTACGTCACTACATGCCTCTTACCCGAAAGAAGAACGGAAATTCTGCGCAATTAACGACATATTTGCATGAAAATCGACAAGTGCGCTAAGAATCACCACAATTTTTTTTCATTTAGCAACGGAAACCAATGATTATGGCTATTATGAAGGCGCAGTCCCATTGATGGAGGATTCATAGGTCAAATAAACCTGGCTTCCGCTGCCATTACTCCTCTTGACGTTGTCAACCGCTGGATTGTACCCTTCTGTCCAATCCTGATTAAGATAATCAACGCACATATCAACGTTGAATAGTGCAACTGAATTAATTCATGGAATGCAAATATATGTATGTACACAAGGGAAGCGATAGAGCTGTTAATCACTCAGAAGACGGCTCAAGAGAACCGGAGGGACGAGGTGACCATCTATCAACCTTTGCTATTTAAGTATTAATGAGTCTGCAAGGCCGATTTTTGAGTTTCCCGTGCATGAAAGTGAACCAATAGTCACTCATCTCTCCGTGCACATGGAAAAATGTCAGTGTGTCTACTACATCGAACACAACATACAAGATAGGTTACTACGCCTACTCCTCAAATGACCACACATACTGTTTTTCTTCGAGCTTTGTGGTTTTATTATAAAAAATAAGTTTAATGTTTTTAACACCCGTTGAATTTCAACGGGTATCTTTCGCTCGTACAACATAAAACAAGTCCATGCTAAAAAAATTAAATACAAAAATGTTATTAATACATTTTCCAGGTATTTAATAATAGAGTGTTTGTGCTCGGCTGATGGAGTGCCAGGATTCCATTGCATGCTAATTTGTTAATAATGTGACGCTTTCCACAAGTCTCTAAAATCATAAATCAATTCATAAAAATCATGAGGTGTCACTATATATGTATAAATCATTTTCATTTTCTTTTACCTGAAGGGAAATAATGAGCTGGATTTTCAATAATTTCTTTTAAACATGCTTGCAAATGAATTCCTGTCATTTGTTGTGAAAGGTAGGAGTGATATGGAGTATATTAAAATTTTTAACGTGGCTTGGATAGACTCTATTTATAGAAATTATTACTATTCCCCGCTTATTTCAATGCATTGAACCACCGAATACCTTGAGGCTCCGTTTCAGATATTCATGTGCCAAGGTGGCGAAATTACGCAAAATGTCGTGGTGTGTCCTTTAATATACCACCACCACTTAAAAAGAACGGAGAATAGATTTTAGGGTCACTACATGCCGGAAGAGAAAAGAATTTTATCCACCTTATAAAAGTTTTTATGTTAAGATCAAGTTATAGATAGTAAACATTGTAAAATTTGACGCTAGGTTTTTATGCGCCAGTGATTTGTTGGAAATTCATTTTTTCCTAATGAAATGCATTTTCGATTATATTGCAAAGAAACGCAATAGTAAAGTGAAGTTAGCTACGCCAAATCTTATTTCACCATTAGATTTAGAATTCAGAATATTGAACGTTAAATTTAGATGTTGGAGCTAGCAATACTTATGTATACATGATTACCGTAAATAGGCCAAAACCTTTCATTTGGCAATGACAAGTCTGCTAACTGTCTTTAGTGACTAAAATAAAACTAATCCTTATCATTAACTAATTTTAATGCACTTAATATTCAGTGATATTTTTTTAAAATTCGACTTGAGGTACGAAGTTCATTCGAATATATACCAACAGTTAATTCGGACATTTTTTCGTGAGACTGAATGTATGTACAAGAAACGGTTGATATGACAAAAACACTCAATGTTTGCTACCTATCCCTCGACAGTCTTCTCGTCAACAGTACGGTGATAATTGGCGGTTGTTTTCCAGAAAATACCCAAGCAAAAAATATTTATTATGTTGCCTTTAGGTGTTACTTTAACTCCAGGTTTTTGTTCCCATCGAGGACAGCAGAGAGCAAATCGACGAATTCATTTAACCTAAAACGTGCAGGTGTAGGAAGATGAGCATGATGCTTAGGGAGTCGGAATAGTCGCCATCTGAAAAGTCGGAGATTCTACGGGAGTGAGTTGGCATGCGTGCAATTTTGTGTCCCACGTTTACCTCTGTGTCACCCTCCCTACTTGACTACCTCTACTCATTACTAGGCTTTAATTTCTCTCACTCACCTGATGTTTCCAAAAGTCTCGGCTCCTCTCCGGCATACTTCTTCTATATGAACTTACCCGGAATTGGCCTTCTATCTCCTTTCTACGGAAAGCAGGCCACACCTAATTCCCTCCGCCTTTCTTTGGCTGTCCCTATGTTCTTGCCTGCAACAAACCTCAAATGGCATTGCTGTAGCAAAATCTCAAATGGCACAATCTATGGAGTCGTGCACAACATTTACATCATCAGAAAATATTAACATTTAAAAATAAATTCCTGAACAAGAGTCAACATATTAACACCAGGTTTGCAAATTGAGTAATACTGGCTGAAATTCGCCACTTCTATCAAGTTCTTCAGTATGTATACTAACACCAGGTACTATATACAGTAAATTGTTTTCTTAAATAATTACGAAGTCAGTTGCAAAACTGCACTTAATATGAAGCAGCCATTTATAGCAAATAAATATATCCGTAAAAGATGGGTTTTTGTAAAACCCTTCATGGAATGGCGCTTGTTATATTTTCTGTTATTTCACAAACAACTTCTATCAATAATATAGCTTCTACCACTTTCATTACAGTTATCTGTAATTGATTTAGCACTAGGAGGACGAGAGTTTCACACTATCTAGGACGGTCAGGGGTCATTTTGACCCATAAAGTTCTTCAGCATCGAAGAGCAAATTTTTCCCCCAGTTCATTATTTTTTCCACAAATGACATTAAGAAGGGTTCTAAAAAATCATTAGCAATAAAAATTATTTTTACTAATTAATTGTTAAGATTAAAAATAATTTCAGTTTATCCTCTTCAGCAGTGATCACCTTAGGCTATTCTCAAGCATAGCAGTTTTAAAATAAAGACAACTGGCTGAAAATTGTACATATTTAGTTAAACATCCTTTTATTTTAAAAATATTAACTTCGCAAAAACTTTTTCAAATAAAAAATACGTATAAAAATCACATCCATACCCAGACATATTCATGTACGCATATATGGAAAGATGTAAGAGTCTATTGCACAACACACACATATATTTATTTTTCAGCACAGTTTCCAAAAACATTTCTATTGCATTGAGGACAGATTTATTGGCAGTGTTGTGTTTTAAATTTTTCAAAATTTGACCATGTTTTCTATTTTGACCCTATGGTGTAGTAGCTCGCGACTCTCGTGAGGATGAGGGTTTCGTTTAAATTTACATACCCACCACTTCTTCTACCAGTCTTCGAATATACTTCTTTCTATTTATTTTGTTATTCGCCACTCCTAAGTAGCTATTTTTTTATTTCCTATACGTCACTTCCGCTATCCGCCTGGTAGCCACATTCCTTCCTGGGAAAACCCCCCGGTTCTAGGAGTATGTGAACTACGTTTGCCGCCAGCCACAACGGTAGGGATCTAGTACATGGCCACCTGCGGTAATAGGAGCCGACGACAGAAAGAAAGCATATGGAAGGTTTGGCGAAATTTTCGGCGTCGGAAAATGTACCCACTAATCATAGGAAGGAGAAAAGCAATAGAATTTTCTGCTTTCATAAGAGCCAAAACTCTTTGCTCCACTATTTTGCATCCCACGGAGTGATTTCCCTAAAGCTAGGGGATTCGGAAATGATTTTACAACTTGAGCACGCCGCGTCCTCTACACGGCTTTCAGAAGTAGTGTGCAGACACTTCGGCGACAAAAAAGGTCTCGGTAAACGTGCGTATCATAGTGAGAGTTCAAAACAATTTTGCGAGCGATGGTCAGGACTATCCTTTTCCATTGTCGCACCACTGGCCGCTGTAACCTCTCCTTCTGGGAATGAAAGCAATGCTGATCACATTTCTATCTTCTAGCATTCATATTTTACGCTACATCTTTTAATAATGAGTACGATACTAATTTTTACAATGGAAGAATGAAAGTGACATATTTTCAATCCTATTCTTCTGAAGATTTCTATTGTAAGTCGAATTCAAAGAAGATTTGAAAGTAAAAAAATTCCGCAATTTTGGTAAGCCGCTGCCAGGAGAGTTCCGCTATCAATGAATGGCATTCAAATGAAATATAAAGGCTTCGAGTACTGATCCAAATGTGCACTGATATATTTTAGTTGATGTAAATCAATACCAGTGATCATAAGGAGAAGAAAACGGTGAGAAAACTTGAATCCGATACAGAAAGTAGTAATGGATCAAAATGACCTATAGCCGTCCTTCTAGGTATATCATAAATTAAAAAATTAAGCAGCAATAATTAAGAAATTTTCTTTCTATATTAGTAACTTAAAAGTAGATTCTCCAAGACAAATACCAATGAAAGATATTATCACAGGAGTAGAGGCTGCAATAATGTTACTTCCTATGGATGAAGCTGAAAGTTTGAGGCATGAAATAGGGCGAGTACTACGAAACCAAAATACCTAAATTAAATTTTCCAACAGTGAAACTGCGACACTTGAAGGAGCTTAAATCAAATGAGAACATATCCATCCTACCATCAGACAAAGGCAGCGCTACTTTTATTATGACGAAGGATGAATATGACAAGAGAGTCCTCTCCCTTTTGGATGCGGAAACTTATGGGAGTCTCAATCAATACCCAACGGCCATAATTGAGTGCAAAGTAAGATAATTAATGAAAACTTCTTCCATTCCTAAATAAGAGCATTAAAAATTAATGCCTTCAGCATCTAAGGCCCCTCTTCTCCATGGTCCGCCAAAAATTCACAAGGAAGGAATCCCTTTGAGGCCGATTGTAAACACGGTTGACTCGCCAACCTGTATATTGGTGCAGTACATATGACGAGGCATTCATGAATTGATCGGTGGTACTGACTATTTCATAAAAAACACGGAACATTACATAAAAATTCTAAAAGATCTACGAGTGACTAAAGAAGATCTAATAGTCAGCTTTGATGTGGTGTCGCTTTCGGTGCAAGGCGTGAATAACATGCGAGGAGGTATCCCCGTAAGATGTCCTACTTGACTTGAGCTAATAATGCAGCGGTAAACTTTCCGACCGTTTCAATACCATAGTATCCTATTGGAAAACTCCCAATTGTGGTGGGGGCAAAGCGAGAAATAAGATTCCGCTGCCAATCCCGCGAACATTTACTGCGGTGAATTCAGCACTCTTGGAAGTCGCGAATATTATTGGATTGATGGTAAGTCCCCACCGGTGTAGTAAGCTCCAACCACTAAACAGCTTAACCAATGGGCAGTCGCCGATGTGGGAGGAGTGTGAGCAGCATTCACGGTTATCGGAGCGTAGAGTCAAATACTAATCTCTACGAGGATCCCTCCTTGCATGTTATACGCACCTGGTGTTGAACTTCTGATATTCTAAATTTTTATCTTCAGCTGGAGCCGACATTCGAGCATTTTCTTCAGGGATGAGTACTTTTATCCACCGAATTAATAGAAAATATATGATATTTCCATTTATTTTAGGTTTTCTTCGTCTTCTCCTGGGAGGAAGAATCTTTTCTCATGACATACACCTCTGCGTCGAAAAAAATAATTTTACCGGAAAGATGTGTTTCATGAGGGGAATATTACCTAAGTTTAATTTATAGAACTGTTTCATAGTACTAATCCAATATGGGATATGCGTCCAATCCAATATGTACTACGAGAGATATAATATATTATGGAAACAAACCGGAATGACGAGCGACAAGTGGGTTTAGAGTAATCAATCGGAAAACAAGGATTTGCCGAGTACAATAAAAAAACTTAAATTTATATTTTTTTCATTCTAATCGTCACAAATATCAGCGGAAAAAAGTTGAAATAAAATTGTGTGATGTTTTACAAAAAAGTATAGAAAAATAAACACTTTCTGCGTAGGTAAACTGTGCTGTAATACCGACAAAAAAATAAAAAATGTGTTCATCTGGTGCATTATTGTCGTATATTTAAAACATATATTTACTTTTTGGCCACTCATTCGGTGAAACTGCATATGCCTACTCACATTTTTAGTAATAATTGATATGGTGAGTCACATAACCTGACTCCTCGGAAAAATTCCCAACGCAGGTCATAATTAAACTTTGTGTGATGCTCCATCTCGCAAACTGAATTCCGGTGTAGGACTATTTTCCATTCCCTAGGTTCATCACTTTCCTCTACGGACCCTTGGATTGGCCTTGTTGTAACAAGGCCGTTTACTTGAAACGAAGAACACTAAAAAAAACTACGATCTCTTGCAACCAGGAATGGATTAAAAGAAAAAAAATATTCACACGACAGTAATTTATTCCAGAAGAATGGACTTTTTCCATGTTTCGGTGAGATGATGATCGTCAATGAAAAATCTCACATGAGACTATAGGCTACAACTTGTATGAGTTTCAGGAGTTCTAAATGGATAATACTTGTACAGTCATAAGAAAGGTAAATTTAGATATAATTCAAATTAAGATTGATGACATTTGTAAAATATGAAATCAGAAGCTTTGAAAGCTAAGGTAAAAATAAAGTATAACTACATGAATGTCAATGTTAAAAAGATTTCTTCAATGCACGTATCCTTCCTTCCGCCTTACTTAGCTACACGGCAGGAGTTCCTCCTTCGTCCCCGAAACGACATTTCAGATGAGTATTGGTAGGGAAACATGACGGCAGTTTCCATAGCCATCATGATAGACGGCAGAATCCATAGCCATCATGATAGCTCCTCTCGGGGGCATAATTCACATTGACTTTCTAGCTCTGTATTGCCCTTGAAGAGGTCGGAGCTATTTTTTTTTATAAACAGATTTGGGTGAAACTTTGCATACGTTTTCTCATTAGTGTAACCTATTGACGAAAGTGAAAAAAATAGCATTATACTGATTTGATTTTATGGCAATTCAATGCTGTTTTAACTCGTTGCCTTATTATCATATATTTCATAATAATTCAATTACATATGTACAGATTTTTTTCTAAACGTGAAATAATACATATACTATCATTATAATTGTTATTGCTAACAATATGCTTGGTGACATGCCGCGTCAAAAATTTGAAACAAATATATTTAAATAATATTACATTTTAGTTTCGAATACCGCACCAAAGAATCTACTCAGAACATGCTTTAATCAAGGAAAATTAAAAATAAATATTTCCTTTATCATTAATATTACTGCATGTGCGGTGAGTTCCAAAGCGTAAACTAATAAACTTAAATACAATGTGGTAAATGGTTTGTTTTTTGGACTTACTCAAAAATTATTAAAATGTGCTCTCAATGACCCAGGATTACCGCTCCAGCTTCCATAGTCCAATTGTTTGGATTGGATTTTCCGGTGGATTGAGCAACATTATCAATATGTAAAGACGCTGCTTCGATTGGATCGTAAACTTGGTGAATGTGCTGCTGAAAATGGTATAGATTGCCTTTTAGATAAATCCAGTTAATGTTGGCAGCGTTGCCAAGCGTGCGGTGGCCTCTGAGGATTCCCCTTCATGTCATCACACTTCGTGCAGGTCCATACCACCAAGTTCCGGAAACAATGTACCTATACGTGAGAACATTCATTGCCATTTGGACTTAAATCGAGGATTACAAAAAATGTGCTGGATAGAAATGAAACATACATTCCCCCATTCATGTATATTTATTCTTAAAGTTATTCCATTACTAAACAAGTATTAATATTTGTAATTTTATTTACAATTAATTATATTTTAGCATCACGTTGGAAAAATTTAAGTTGAAATATTGGGATTACAACACTGGCGATATGAAATATATCGAGCATAAACGATTGTCCTCTTTGTAATCAACTTTCAGTGTCTTTTTCTCTCTTTATCCGAACTCCGTCTTTCCGTATTTTTCCTTCTCTTTCACTGTATTTATATAAAGAGCAACAACTTCTTCTCCACTTCCGTCGAACACCACTAGTTTTAGAAGGATTGCGTTCCATAACAGTTTCAGTTCACGTGAAGATTAAAAAATAAGGATGTGAGTTTACACTGAAAAAAATACAGGAAACCACATACATTTCCACCGTATATTATCTGATGAAATAATTAAACAAATTTAGTTTTCCACTTGCATGAACAACCTACATAGGCCGATTGTAGTCCTTTTGACCGTTATATAGCCAACATATATAAAATTTTTCTTTTAAACGGCACCTTACTGTTAATGTCCTTTTATGTCAATGTTTTGCATAAGGATCTGTTTGAGCACACGTCAAATACGAACGGCGGATGCACTTGAACAGTTTTCACCGAAATATTTTTTGTTGGATGCGTCAATAACCTTGTGGTCCATGAGGCGGTGGCACCGGACTCTTGATCTCGGTGACAACTGCAACAGAAGATGATACATATTTTTTAATAAATATGACAATAGCCTATTTTAATAAATATACCTACATTAATTGACGGATAATTCCAGTGAGATGCACTTCAGGGTTGTTGAATAATATACATACAACAAGATAGCTCCTAGCTTATAGCCTTTGTTGGATAATTTTATAATTAAGTTATGCATATTGTATTCCATTACTTTAAGTTAACAGCTGCGTTGTCTCATTACTTTAAATCAATAATATTTCCCCACAGAGGAACCGTAAAAATAGTCGTTTGATGTAATAAATAAGAGCTTTTCAATAATTCCACAAAAAATACACAAACAAACAATCACAAATAAATACATTTTAGTGAGTATAAGAATTCATTACGGTGCATCTTAATGTTGTCGTCCAACCATGGTATTCAGTTGAAAATGAAAATGGGCTAAACCGTTTGATAATACTAGTAACTAATCTTCGATGGCAAAAACATTGACCACATTGGATCTCAACCATTGGTGTTTCAAGACAATCAACTTTCGTTGTTTATGGTTCACTGGTAAGGTCTCTTGGAACATGTTTCTCTATAGTTATAATAGTTCTAGGTGTAACTTCAGAAGGTCAACGGGATGGTTATTAAAGGCTGCTGGTTACCATTCCGCTTTTTCTTTTAGCTTGAAAAGATTCTATTTTCCAAATAGTATTTATTCTCGACCTCTTTTTTATATGGTGCAAATTTCATGAGTATAGGACAAATAATTTTTTATTTTTAAACTTTTGCCGACGTTTCGGATGTTTATTCATCCATAATCTGGACTATAAACAATGATGTATGATGATAAACGATTGACAGGTCTGTTTTGGTTACATAATTGTAAATTTACAGACATTAAATATAAAAATACATAGACATACACATTCAAGATTTTTACTTTTAAAGTTTGGTGCTGTTTTTATTTATTTACAATTTTAATTTGGTTGCTTGGATATATTTCTTTGTTGAAAAGTTATGTGCCATTTATTAAATTATGATAAATTTTTCTTAGATAAGTAATGTTTGTTCTTTTATTGCAACGTTTTTTATTTCTGGATATATGGTACATATCTTTGAATACTCTTTTTGATAATTTTGGTTCTGAGTCAAAAATTTTGGCTTCTTCGAAATTAAATGAGTGACTATTTGAAATTGCATGATTTGCTAATGCACGAAGTTGAACTTTAGTCTTAATTGATGCTCATGTTGCGAGATCCTATTTTTTAAATATTGAGATGTTTGGCCTATATAGCTACTGTCACAGTCTTTACATGGAATAGAAAAAATTATATTGCTTCTTAGCTGTATAGGGGTATCTGACTTAAGTTTTGAATATACGAGTTTATGCTGCGTTTTATGGTTTTTAAAAACGTCTTTAACACGTCTTTTATGGTTTTTATGGTTTTTATAAAAACCATTAAACGCAGCATAAACTCGTATAATTTAGCAGGGATATGATAAGAAAATGTTATATTTCCTTCTATACCTCGAATTACACAGTGAAAGTTTTACCTACACAATATTTTCCCACAAACTTTTGTTTTCAGCTTTATTTCTGCCATGGAGGGCAATCACCTAATTTTTCGGCGACTATAGGATGCCTCCATATTCTCCCGAGATCCAAAAAATATAATTCCCCCAAGGGAGACCTTCACCAACATAATTTTTCACTCCGCCCTTCCGCTTAATTTGTACTGCTATCAGAACCTTTGCGTGTGGTATTGAGGGTGTCCGTACTCCACCACGCTAGATCGACGCTAGATCCGTTAGCGTGCCAGCGATGAGGAGCTTAAAAATATCGTCCTAGCCACGCGGGGGACGTTTAATGGGAATCTATAGGACCGGCCGGGCAGTAATTGCTGGGCGAGACTTTCGTTTATTTTTGACGGCCTAGTTCCTTTTATGCGCGCGAATCGACCCGGTAATTGGCGATAGAGAAAGGGGTTGGAGGAGGAGGGGGGCAGTTTTCCACAGGATCGTTGCAGTTTTGTAGGGGAAGAGAGAGAAATGGTGGTGGTGGAGTTTGGCCGGGGCTGCTGCCCGTGATGCACTGGTGGAACGGGGTGGAGCTTTTCGGGGCAGTATGTGAGCGCCACTGCTCGCGTCGTGTTGGAATTCAGTTGACGTGATGCGCTGGGAATAGGAGGGTGTAGATGAGGAGGCTTCGGACGGTGATAATATTACTCGGCCGTTGCAATAGCAGGAGGTAAATTGATGAGGCGTGTGGAACGGGGTAGGAGGAGGTAGACGAAAGGCGAAGAGAAGAAACGTGCACATGAAATATCCCCCTTTTGTCCGATCCGATGATGAGGAAATACATCCATTAGCTAAGCTTTCGGTGCTCCACTGCGGTAGATATTTTTCTCCTTTCGTGTCATTCAGAAGGTATAGCCAGTCGCAGTAACTTATGACTGTTAATAGTGGCTGACTTTTATCGGTTGATGAACCAGTTCTTTCCAATTGCGATAAGAGGGCATTCAGTCCGTCAATAGTAAAGAATTATCGCTGATAAAATAGAGAAACACATTGTAGTTAAAAGGATATTATAAGGAGGACACAGCAGGGGTTAAGGGTTAAGTAGAGGGGATGTAAGAGAGGCGTGTGGGATACCAATGTCGCTAGAAGAGGAGAGAAGGATCCGTGCTAATGATAACGTGATAATCAATCCATGGATTGGGTAAGCCAAAGCCAAAGCATTCCTAATTGCGTCTGGTATAATTTGGTTTAAAGAAATTTATACCGTTCGAGTCAACTTCTGGTTCATTTTTGTCGCTCACAAATTTCTGTTGTTTGACCTCAAATTATACAGATTCTGTCATTCTGTCACTTCCATAATTAAAGCCTCACCATTGAAAACTAAATAAAAGTTAACTTTGTGGTAGTTTCATGACTGAAATCCCTCGATAATTGTTTTAAATATACTAAAACATTCAAAACAGTTTCAACAAAGTATGTTTTTCAATTTAAAAAAATTAAAAATGAACACATTATTTCGGTAAACATTATTTTCCTGCGTTCTATATACCATGCATCTTTTTTAATTTTTTTCATTCTTATTTGTTCTAAAATTAATTTTTTAAAATGAAGCTGTCACTATTATTTTGCGATAAAGGAAACCTTTATTTTATACATAAAACTTTAATGGTATTTCACAGATACAATGTGCAATATATGCTTGGGAAACTTTTTTTGCCACAGCACAATGCACTGAAGATATATTTGGTCTCGATTGCCGATTAAAATCGATAGAAACCTTGTTAAAAGTAAATGCGCCATGTAATATGCCAGCACTAAACATTTCTTGCAGTAGTATGTCTAATTTTCTGAATATTTTAACAATAACCAGGGAAAATATTCTTTAGTATTTTCATTATTTACTTAATGCCATCAGATGTTAGTTAGTTGATCAAATTAGTCTTAATTTATTAAAATGGGAAATGTGAATCATATGGTAACAGAAATATGCATTAGGAGATCTTGTAAAACTTCATGTTAAATATTGAATGTGGAACATCAGACTGTTAGAATTACTCAAACTAGCATTGTCATCCGAAAGATAATATCTTATCGAAAAGGCGGGAGCTTATTGTGGAAGAGAAATGTATTCATAAACAAACATATGTACACGTAAACGTATATACAGGCTAACAAACGTATATACAAACGTATATGGGCTGCCTAATGCATGAAGATGATTTGATTTAACATAAAAAAACTGAGAATTGTTCAAAAAAATGTTGCTATTTACTCAAGATTTTCCTTCATTTCGCATTAGGACCAAAGAAGAATACCGTAGTGAATTTTGAACGTCCTTCCTCAATGGCGGAAAATATTTAGAGGGGCATACGAACTGCGATGTATTTTTTGCTGTGAGTTTTGGTGAGTGAACTGCGGTGAGTTTTATAATGTATTTATTAGTTCCCATTCGAGTAGAGAAGTCAATATATAAAGCTAATGATTACGTAGTAGGGTTGTAACATCCTAGTTATCATTTATGGCTTTCGTTGTATTTTACAAGAAGTTTCCCTTTTGGGAAAAGTGAGTGGAGAGGGTGAGAAACATATATATCGTCAGTTTTCCAAGGCAATTATTATTTACTTTTATCCTCCAATGCTTGAAGCTCTTTAGGAAATTGAAGTTATCGACTGGCAATTACTGCGGATGGCTCGAGAAAATTTATGACCTTTGTGAAAGCTCCTTTATTTGTTTTGGGTCAAACTTTCATAAATGGAATTGGAAGAGTAAGTGTAAAATATTTATGACTTTTATAAAAAGATTCAATTAAAGCTGGAATTAATCTGAGTTTGCCGAAGCCTAAGATGCAAGTATAAATGGAATGCCATTACACCTTTTACTCTATTATGGGATTGATATAAGAAAAACAAATGTAAATATGGTATGTTTGCTTTTTATCTCCTCTAACCCGAGAGAATTAGAATGTAACATCAATTATTTATTACCCGCTTTTTCCTTAAAATTTCATTTTATGGTGTTATGGCAAACTTGCTCACAGAACCGTACAAAATCACAAATAAATATACCGTTTTGGAAAAGCGACATTCCAGAAATACAAATTTCATACAATAAAATTGCATAAATGATTTGTTTATTCTAAATATATATTTGCTAAATGCATGCTTAAATTTAAGGAAATGGAATTAAAAAAACATTGGAATTTCTTGGCTGCTTGTCCAATTGCCCTTGGAAAAAGAGCATTTCCATAGAAATTGAGCTCAATATTTTCCAAATTTCATTCGTCATTTGTATATTACTTTAGGAATGCAAATTTTGTGGTACCATGTTATAATCAACTTCACATATCTTTTCTTTGTTAAAATCGGAAGTCTTGGCCATTCTTTTAGTGATCAGCCTGCAAATTGGTTTGCAGCAAAATGCCACCTTTTCCGGTCTTGTGCTAGCCTTACAGGGGTGGCAGCCGGTGTATTATTGTAATAGCAGCAGATATTTAATTATCTGTTGTATAGCATATCCGGGACCTTCCTATGCAGTTCTTCTTCACGGAGCCTACCAGTGCTGCTGAACACCAGGTTTACGTGCCTGTAAATTTGTCCTATCCAGCTGTCACGTCTCTTCTTCAGCATTTTCCACAGGCTAGGACTCCCCTAGGCTCTCCTCAGCACTTCCACATTGGTAATTCAACAAACCATCTGACTCTCAACATTCTTCGATAGCACCACATTTAAAATGCCTCCAGCCGTCTGCGACCTTGTGAATCTAGTGTTCAAGTTTCACTGCTGCAAAGTAACACACTCATTGCAAATGATCTGACCAGCTGCTTCCTGAATTGAAGACGAATATTGTTGTCACAGGTGAATTGCCCCTTTTCCTTACTAAATACAACTTGAGCTTGTTGATACGGTTTGAGATCTCCTTACTGCAACGCTCATTCAATGTAATGAGGCATCCAAGGTATCTAAACTCCAGATTCTTAAGTCGTACACCGTCCAAAGACACCTGTGGTCAGGTGCCTCTTTTACTTACTGCAATTGTCTTGGTATTTGTCATGTTGATTTTCATACTGGAACGGGTGCTAAGTACCTCTACAAGAACCTCAAGCATTGATCCCAGCTTTTATTACTTTCTGCCAGAAGAACGATGTCATCCGCAAACCTTACCATGTCTATCTCGTCCTTGAACACCCCACATTTTCCTCAAAGCTGTTCTCTCACCTTCTTCTCAATACTTTATAGCGTCCTGAATGGATGGGTTGAAAAGATTAGGGGAAAGGGATCAGCCATGCCGTACATCTGTCTGATTATAGCCGTCTCCTTATTATGTCCGCTCCTCATTACCCCCCTATCTTCCCAAAATAGGCTCCAAAGTAAACTCTTCTTGTATTTAATACCTGTTCTCCTCAGAAGAAGAAATAGTCGCCTCCAATCAACTTTTTCAAAAGCTTTCTTTAAATCGACATAAGTGTCTTTGGCCCTTCTTTAATCTTTTATTAGCTTATATTCACAAGGTGAGGATAGCTTCTTTCATTCCTATCCCCTTTCTAAATCCAATTTGATCTTCCGTAAATATCCCTTCCACTTTTCCTGCAATCCTTCTGAGCTGAATTATAGTGAGTATTTTTGACGCATGAGAAAGGATACCGAGGGTTGGGTACTGTTTGCATTTGGTTAAGTATCTGGGAGTTACGATAACATCAAACCTATCGTGGGGAACACATATAAGAAATATTTGTGGCAGAGCTCTGAAGAAGCTAGGATTCGTCAAGCGTATTGTGGGAAGATTCTCAGATGAAAAAGTAAAAGAGAGGTGCTATTTCGCACTCGTCCGGCCACACCTTGAATATGCAGCAAGCATATGGGATCCGGTGCAGAAAGAATTAATTCGGGAACTTAATAAAATACAAAGGAAAGCTGCGCGATTCGTCAAAAACTGCTACGGGCGTACAGACAGCGTTACGCAGATGTTAAACGAATTAGGCTGGGAGCCGCTAGAGACTCGGAGGCTGCGCGCTAGGCTTAGATTACTTGAGCAATTGAGAATAGATATCTTTCAGAGCGACACGGAGAACATCATATTAGAACCCCACTATATTTCCAGGTCCGACAGAAACGATAAATCAAAAGAGATATTTTGCCGAACGGATAGGTATGGGAATTCGTTTTTCCCCCGAACAATAAGGGACTTTAATAAATGCAAGGCGTAATTTCATAGAGCGTTTCCTTTTTATATGTAAACGGCTGGTGTCCTAACACCCCCCGCCACACGCCTATTGAGGCGGCTTGCGGGGTAGTATGTAGATGTAGATGTAGATGTAGTGTTTCAATAGATTTCATAAGTTTCAATTTTCAGATAACCACTAAACGAAAAAATAATCACTACAGAAAATGTGATTTATAATATTTCTCTATTTGCAATGCCATAATGTGCAAACTTTTAGATACTTCTATCAGCAAGTTAACTTTAACAACCCTCACTCTTCCATTCACATAATGAGCAGAAAAACTGTAGTGAATCGCGTTAGCGCCGAGTTTTACAATGATTAAGATTATAAATTGCTACAGAAATTTGAATGAATGGCCTTTATCCAGACTCCAGGGAAAACGAAAAACTTTACCCAGTGAATAACTAACGAAACATAATCTCAATATATCCACAGTGAAAAAATCAAATATTTCTAGCACCTTAAATTTCACACGTAGTCCGTTTACAAGAACATTGCAATGATTTTATTGGCAAAGAGTGGTTGGTTGGTTCCCCGATCGGAATTTTAATGCTAAGTAGAGGGTGTTAGGAACTGGAGAAAGTGAAACGATAGAAAGTAACAATGTCAGTTTTACTTAATAGGATGTGTTAAGGAAAGTGGAAAATGAAACTTAATTGAACGAATAAAAACATACATGGGATAAGCTCATGAACATAGCGGGCTAATGTAGACATGTTACGCACAAATACAGAAAACACTCTTTGATTGAAAAAATGACCACAATGCATTGTGGCTGCTCAGATTCATCCATAATGCCAGATTCGTGCTGACGCAGCCATAATGCGATATTATAAAAAAACGTAAATGATTCGGAACTCTGTATTGATATTCGGGTGATTGTCTTCATAAACAAACTCAATTTATCATAAAATGTCGTCTTTGTAGTAGCCATGAATGGCGCACAAACAGTTCATAACGCATTGTGACATTCCCTCATTACCACAACGCGTTACAACACAAATTCCACATTGAGGCATTTTTGAGTTGGCCAGAACGCATCGTGTACATTTTTACGAGTGCCACGACACAAACTTGGTATCGTGGATGAACCTGAGTACCAACAACGTGTTGTTTTTTTTTGGTCGAGGAGCGTTTTCTGCCTATGAGCCTAACGGACGGAAAATGCAAAACTGAAGTGAGCGTTTTTTTGGCAGTTTCTCCTAAAATAATAGATTTTAAGTTACCAAATTGAATTTCAAACAGTCAAAAGAGTAAAGACGTTATGCGGTGGAAGAATTAAAGACGCAGCACTTGCACGAAGAAAAAGCAACAGTAATCCACGCATTAGATATGAATGCCAGCGGGCATCAGAGGGTGGATAACGGGAGTTCGGGAGAGGGCTACGGAGACGGTGCTAGAAATGGGGTGGGAAAGGAAATGTAGGTGAAAGTAGGAATACTTCGCCACTGGAAGTCGAGACTAGGGTGATGTAATTTTATAACAAAGAAAGGAATGGGAAGGATAGGCTCGAAGGGCAGACAGAAAGGATGGGGTGAGAGTGCGGGCATGAAGTTACGGACAGTAAAGTTGGACGATATTGCTTGATGGGATTTTCGAGGAGGGGAAAGCTGTCGGTTCTCGCGGTGTCCTGGGCTTCGGGGAGAGTCTGAGAGGTTAGCCGGGAGGTAGGGTTGGGAAGGGGACAGAGGCGTGATGGCGGTATGAAAGGTGAAATGGGTGATCGTAAAACAGTGAGAAAGCAGAGATACTGGAGATATAGAGGGCGTGTCTCTGAGGGATTTGGAACAAGAATTGGAACGAACTAATTTGTGATGTTCAGAACATAGTCGAAATGAAATAAATAGAGAGAGAATGAGTGACAATTCCCCGAATGTTTTGTACACATTTTGTTTGCGCCTCATTTTATCCAAGTTTAAGGTTATTTTTCTGGTTCGGGGTGCTTTGTTGAACTACAAAGTCTACTCGAAAACGAAAATATTTAATTGATATAACTCATTGCCTAACACCACATCACAACAATCAATTATTTAAGTACACAAAGAGGTCAAGAGAACTTAGTTACATAGTCAAATCTTTATATATATAAAAGTCAATGTATGTATGTATGTATGTATGTATATGTTCCACATCTCCTCCTATACCACAGGACCGATTTTGATGAAATTTGGAACACATGTTTGTTACTGGTAGACAACAAACACTGTAGGGTTCAATTAACCGAAACCCTATTTTTTCAGGGTTAAGGGTGTGATCCTTACTAATATGTATATAAATGTAATGGTCTCTTTCTTCTGTTGCTCCATCACGCAAAAACTACTGGACCAATTGAGCTGAAATTTGGCATGTAGATAGAATAAATATCTTGCTGTATCATATGCTATATTAAAGAGCCCTAAGGGCCCCCAAAGGCCCCCGAAGGTCCCCCCTGTTGGTCCATGCTAAGCATTGTGTTCGGTGCAGTGGTTTCATTTTTTGCTTTTTAAAAGTACATTCACTCAAGATATAGGGCTGGAATTTTTTTTATCGGATGGCTGAATAAATATAATTTCTAATTTTATCAATCGATTTTCTTCTACGCTCCGTATTTGTCTGAAATTAATGTTTTAAGTTGAAAAATCTCACACTTTTCCCTGAAATCAACAATAACATATTTCCTTGACAACCATATATTTGATTTTCAAATGATAAACACGCCTCTTAACTATTAAATATCATGTTTTCGCTGCAGGCCCATGATAGTACGTAGAAAGCAAATCCGTATAAGAAGGGCCCAGAGTCCCAAGGGCCCCATGATAGATTGCTTCAGGGGTTAATCGATAAATTCAACTCATATTTACAACAAGTATACTCTTCGTCTTTCTCAAAGTAGCTCTCAAAGGGGCATCGCATGTATATGAGAGAACACTTACGTTGTAAACAATACACATAAAGGAAATTAATTGATTACACACACAATTATATATGCAAGAATATTTACGTGCAGCGAATATCAGTGGTAATAATGCCTCTGTTGCTACAACAAACTCGGCGTTGTTTATTATCGTTTAATACTCAGATGTATTACACGTAGTGAAACCGTAATTACGATTGCGAACTGTTTTTTAGACCAATTCCCACATCATTAACGTCACGAGTTATTTATATGTTTAAAAGTGTTAAAGTGCAGTTAACTTAGGTACATTCACTCAATCATCGAGTTACCCATTCAAGACTCTCGCTCACCGCTGTGTTTCCCCTCCTTGGACTTAAAAATATATCCATCCACATGCCTAATAGAAAAAAGAGTAACCTTTCGAAAAAATCTTCTAAGCAAAATGAATGTCTTATTTGCGAGAAAATGAGCCCTTGAAAGAAAAACGACAAAGGTTAGACTTGGATGGTCAAAGACATGCCCACCAGCGATCTAATGAATTCTCCCCGTGGTGTTTCTCGGGTTACGCTAAGAATCGCACAAATTTCATCCTTAACCAACATACGGATGGGTAACCAGCTCTAAATCTGGTTCAAATACAGACCCACCTGTTTCGAACCTTCAATCTGCTTTAAGATGGCGGAAAATTATAATGATGCCACTACATGCTTCTTACCCGAAAGCAGAACGGAAATTCTGCACAATTAACGACACCCGTGCATGAAAATCGACAAGTGCACTAAGAATCACCATAGATTTTTTATTTATCAACTTTAACCAATGAATATGGCTATGCCGAAGGCACAGTCCCATTGATGGAGGATTCATAGGTCAAATAAACATGGCTTCTGCTGCCATTACTCCTCTTGACGTTGTCAACCTCTGGATTGTACTCTTCTGTCCAATCCGGATTAAGATAATCAACGCACATATCAATGTTGAATAGTGCAACTGAATTAAGTCATGGAATGCAAATATATGTGAGCACACAAGGGAAGCGATCAAGATGTTAATCACTCAGAAGACGGCTCAAGAGAACCGGAGGGACGAGGTGACCATCTATCAACCTTTGCTATTTAAGTAGTAATGAGTCTACGTGGCCCATTTTTGGGTTTCCCGTGCATGAAAGTGAACCAATAGTCACTCATCTCTCCGTGCACCTGGAAAACTGTCAGTGTGTCTACTACAACGAACACAACATACAAGATAGGTTACGAACTCCTCAAATGGCCACGCATACTGTTTTTCTTCGGGCTTTGTGGTTTTATTATAAAAAATAAGTTTAATGTTTTTCACACCCGTTGAATTTCAACGGGTATCTTCCGCTCGTAGTTACATAAAAAAGAGTACGATACTCAAATCTGGTACATGATACAGGATTAACCTTAATCAGCAATAGCTGATAGTTTCATCGTATGGCGGAACTATAATCAATGACGATGAAAATTTCAAATTCATACGAAAATGAGCAACATTTTTGCAATTGATTCCACTTCAGAACATTATTCATGGCTTGAGAATGATTGAAAGTAATGAAAATGACTCACCAGCAATGATGTCGTGAAAAGCTATTACCGATAACAAGTAGGTCATCGTCACACATGTTTTCACAATTTACCAAATTTTCGATGAACGTATTTGTATTTTTAAAGCGTCATGTAATCAAGTCACTAACTATTAATAAATTGTAGATATTTTTAATCAAAATAATTTTAAAGTTATGCTCAAAATGAGGTTTGGTGAGAAAGCAAATTATTTGATTTCTCATTCGTAACCATTTTTACGCATTAAACTAGCGTATTAAGAACAAAATAAGTCACAAAATCTGCTCATTAAAAGTTCGCTTCTTTATATTCTCTGCTGACATATCATAGCATGATATACTGAACTGAAATTGCATTACTCCTGGACTTAAAAATCTTGAAACTCCGCATAGAAACACAATGAAATACTTGATCATAATTGATAACCACAGTGGGTGACGACCTTTTTCACTAATAATAGTATTGATTAACTTAACCCAATTGCCGTTATTACGTACTTACGTACTATACTGAAATATTGTTGGCCTCAGTGGAACTAATTCTAATGGACACTTTCTGCATCACTGTCATTTAAACTTTTTATTTTGATTTTTCTAATGTTTCATGGTCAGCAACAAAATAATCATGCTGTAATTTGTTTCAGCTTTTGAAAAAGAATAGTATAAAGTTTACTTTGGAATTAGAAATTTTTATGTAAATTCATCTGTATATGCATAAAGACAATGTGGTAACAGAGAAGAAACATCGATTTAACGTTGGCGGGGTGATCCATTTCGGTAATTTGTAAATTTGTAAATGGTGAAACGGTTGAGATATATACAATGTCGTTAAACTGGGTATATATTACCTTATAAACGAAAGGAAACGTTATAAAAACGAAGGCAATATTCCCAGAAACCCAGAGGATCTCCAAGTGGTATGTGAATGGGTTCATGATCTTACTTGGGGCGCTGAGCATGCGATAAATGCGGATTGGGGGTCCGCGGCATCTTCCGACCCTTTTTGGAGTGGGTGAAAATTTCTCTGCCGCACACCTTGCGTTTATAATGTATGTACTAGAACGTTGATTTTAATGTAAACTGGATGGTCTCATTGAGATATGTCTGGCTAAGACAAAAATATATGATTTTTTGACAAACAAAAAGTATGTAAAATGTCTCCCTATGCTCACCAGAGGATCTCCAAGAGAACCCATCTCATCGGAAAGAGAGTCTGCTTTGCCAATGAACAACGCCACCGTGTCTGAGGCAATGCGGATGACACAGCTTCAGAGAGGATAGACATTTTAGCCATAAACGACGGTGTGCAGTGCAGACGGTGTTTACAGGTACTGGCGGTTCGCCACTACCTGTAAATATTTTTCACGAACAAAGACGTGATCAAGTAAAACCCACTTTCAAGTCTTCGAAAAAGCCACACCCAGCTGTTATTACAATTCTATATAATTTTCTTTATCAAAAACATTGATATTGGGCAACGGCTTGCCACAATGGAAACACCGGTTCCTGATTAGTCACCGAAGGTAAGGATCGTTGGGCTAGGATCGAGTTTAGAGGGGTGATCCTCCTATTCGTTCGAGTGCTGGTGCTCCTGACTGCAGGTGGCAGACAGAATACGTGAAATGACCTTAGCTGTCGAAGCACGTTAAACAAGAATAAAACTACTACTAAAATTGATATTTCAATTTAGTATAAATAAAAATAACTATATTTATGTAAGAGAGAGAGACTCGGTAATTTTTCCTCCACACCTATTCCTCTGCATATTGCAGTATTGCCACCCCCTTACATTCCACCCGCTTCCGGAGAGCTCTCTCTCCGCTTCCAACTCGTAGACTCAGCGGGGACTATGTACCGTCACAAGACCAAACATGCGGAATTAGCAACCAAAAAGGTGTCGAGGTAAAGTCATGAGGTAACGCTAAGTTGTGTCAGCGGGAGGAGACGCCGTTGCTTCGTGGTCAGCTGGCCGCGAGATGTAAGATAGTCACCACAATAAAGGTCTGGTCTCCACCTTGCTATAGTTCTGTTCCCTGTACTCCCTCTGACGGGCCCCAAATCCGATCGAGAGCTAACATTTAAATAATTTCATGAATATTTTCACGTTTTAATACCAGCAACCCGCTTTAATATTATCACAAAAACTATCTACATATTTATAACTTTCTTTAATAAAAAATACCAAAATAACCCGGCAGAAGCTATACGGGCAGAGTAAAACCTGACACATATGGGGAACGTGTATTGTAGTGCATGTTCATAAAAAAGTCTCTTCAGGCAAGTATCCTAAGCTCCACCTGTTACGGGAGAGTTCTTCCTGTGGTATATGCGAATTATAGTTGAGTGAGAAAATAGAAAGGGCCGAAAATTCGCAGTAAGTGCGCTCAAAAAAGGAAATACGAAAAGGTTTAGTTCGAGGTTCAAACTCTCCTTATTTCGAGTTTTGTGATAAAATGGAGAATTATATGGCGCCGCGGAACGGTTTGATAAGGGCCAGCGTAAGATGGAGTTGCTTTACGAATCAAAGGGAAATATACGAGGGTGAAATTCGCAAATGGCACAGGAGAGAGGATGAGGGTTCGCCCAGAAAGAGAGATATAAAATAAGGCAAAGTTTCACTCTGTTATTTCAAAGGAATAAAGTTTCTTCCTGCAGATTTGTTCCAGCTCTCCACCCATGCCCCATCCACACCCTCTCTCCTTCAACCTCTTCCCTCGCTCCCTCTCCATCTTCATCTCTTTCCTCGCCCTTCGCTTTCTTCCGTCTTTCGTCTTGACCGAAACGTATTTTCCCTCCATTCCTCATTCTCTCTTCCATTGGATTTGTCCCCGTGGCCCCGATTCCTTCTTTCCTCTCTTCCCCATCTCCTAACTTTCCGTCTGCTCCCCTTCTCAGTCACAATCCCATTTGCAACCTCTTTTTGTCTACCAGGCCTGCCTGCCGTGCCCCTCTGACGTAGAAGGATCTTAAAAGAACTCAGTTTACGACCACATGCCACATGCCACACTCTTGATATAACCCTCAATCTTTCTGTATCCTCCTTCTCAGCGGCGGCCTTCTATTCTAGTAACTATGCCTAGAAGCCAAGTGCCTTTCCTTCTGCCATCTTTCTTACCTGTGCCTGTTATGCTCCTGGACGTCTTAAACTCCAGATATTAGTCCTTGAATAAAAACGTTATAAATATCTTTTTTCCCTCAAAAAATTGATTTAATCTTTAATCCGCCTCAGGTCATATTTACTTGACAAATGTTTCGTTGAAGATATTAGCTGGAAAATGTTATCATTTTGCTTTTGCTCCATATTGTCATGGATTTAGTGTCATTTTGTCGATCCAAAATGTTTCTCTCCAGAAGGTTTATCGATTTCTTCGGAAGAGAGATTTTGAGCTGATGCAACCGCTTTCATTTTCACTTTTTGACAGGACACAACCGTGAGAAGCTCAATTCATTCGCTATTTCGACTCAAGACGACCACAAATGCTGCACCTTAGATGAATTTTGCTAAACTTAGCTTCAAAACATCCGTTTGATGATAATCAGATAAAAAAATTGGTGTTTTTGAAAATAGTAATTCATAGCAGTTTTGCCAAAAAATTGCCATGATTGTCCAAGGTGGAGACTATACCAAAATATTCATTGCATAAATGCTTGACACTCGTGGAACCCAAGCGTTCAAACCAACACTATTGCAGCACATCATCCTTCCGAAAACAGTACATATTTACCTTTCTAAAATTTATCTTTTCTTTCCCATAAAATTTAATTCAACTTTTCATCACGACTCCTACAATGATGCTCTAACTGCAGACAAAACATACCGCTATAGTTGCATTAGGATCCTTGACCAAAGAATAAAAATCGACTAAAATTATCTGGACTTGTACGTTATAGATTACATATAGCTGGAAAATTGTACGGAAAATAATTCCTACTGACTCTCCACACCCGCTACTAATAAGAAAACGAATAAACATATTGCTCATCGAGAGTTAAAAAAAAGAATTAGTGTGCTTTTGGCCACACGGGAGAAGTGTAAACCACTATGGCGATATTCTGATAAATATAATATATACAAAAATCTTAACCACTAGGAATGGATCCTGGGACCCTCTGTACTCTAATTACTACGCCATCTTACTCTGTCAAATAGAGAGCGTTCTCATGAGTTTACATTCGGCATGCTAAGAATGACGTAGAAAAAAAGCGTGTGGCCCAGAATCCGATTTACCGCCTACAAAATTTTCTTTGCGTGGTGCGCCTATAGAAGTTTACACTTCAATAAAGGTCTTCCACTCAACAGAGGCTTGCTTCGTTAGCAATACGGAAACAGAAACAGAAACATAAATATTTTATAGAGAAAATAAAAGTGATTTCGGAAAAAGACGTGATACTGTCTTGCTTAGCAGAAGACGTTCACGCTTCATCAACTAGATGTATGTAAACAGAGGAAAGGAGTAAATAAAACCTAGTGTAAGTACACATATTGAAATTAGTTGAATACTAAAAATCGTTGGTTTTTTGAGAAGCGTTTACTTATGTTAGTGAAAAAGTTAAACATAAGAATTACATTTTACACACATTTTGTATGGAGAGTCAGCAGAGCCATTCACCAAAAAGACGCTAATTCTCATAATTTATCTACTGTATAATTTTGAAAGAAAAAATTAGATTCAGCCCTCTGATATGTATCTCCTTATTGATAATTATTCTCAACTAAAAATTTAAGTGGTAATAATCTTTGAAAAATATTTTGACCATCTCGAGTCATAATGAACCGACTTGACCGTATTTGTATGCCCTTAGTGTGTGCGACCGAGACTTTGACCTTTCAACTGCTGATCAGGTGTACTACAAAAATATATGCCGTTAGAACTACACTACCGATGCACACTACAAAACTGAACTACCGATTCATATTTATTCTGAGTAAATTTTTCCTGCATGTGGGCGTGATACTACATTTATATCACTTTCTTCACTATACTGAGACTCAAATTCGAGTCTTCCAACTGCTGGCCACGTGTTTGCGCAAAATCTACACCTTACGAAAACTATTCTACCGAAACAAGCTATAAAAACGAAAGGACCGATCAACATATTCTATTCATAGTGAATGTTTTCCTGCACCTATGCGTGAGTGTACATGTCATGTCTTTTGTATCGCTTTCGCAATGAATATACTTAATTTTCTCATCCCTAATGCCCAGAATCTTGTTTGCTCAGTTTGCATTGAATGCACCAAAATTTACACTCAGCAGCAGTAAATATCCGTTATTTAAAATGGATTCCCTTGCGCAGTCAGCTTGTATGGCTAGTAGAGGAGCCACTACTTTCTGTAAAGCAGAGAATTTAGTAGAATGTATTCCCCGATGCATGAATATCTGCGAGAAAAAAGGTCCATATCCTTGCTCTGATATTTTATGACGATTTATGACGATTTCATGCGTCTAATCTGGAGAAAATGGTTTTTGAAATAGTATTCCACATTTAACCTCTGGGTAGGTTCTATCTTTGACGTTTCATCACAAACGCTTTGTTATAATTTCATCCGCATCGGGTATAGCTTTATGTCCGTAGGAACAAAGGTGAAAATTAACGGAGCCTCACAATGCCCTCCCAAAATAATCACTAGATGTGGGTAGTTGCAAACCACATGGAATGTGTTTTGCAACTACCCACTAGGACTCGAAATTACAGTCTGAGACTTTCCAGATAGGTTGAGTACTCAGCTGGTTGATTGATTCTGTTATCTTTCAAGCAGTTATAAAAAAACCAATCACGTGCATATGTAACACGTACTGACTGTTGCAATTATCCACACCCAGGCATTGCTTCTACGGGGAGAACGTTTTGACTAGATCAATATAATAAAAGTAATTTGTTAGCATGCGGGTACCATTATGTTCCACGCTATAATCTAAAAGTTGGAAAACTTTACTGCTTTAATTAAAAGTTATAATTAAAGTTGCAGCATGTTATACATCACTGCAGGGGCGCAGCATTGAATATTTTTCACGAATGAAATTACATTGGCTGTAAACTGAAATTTGTTACAACTTGGCTAAAAATATGCTTTAGGAAAGCTAAAGAGGTACTCTACGTTATAGTAGGCCAATATTTGTTAATTTTGATTGATTTCTTCTATTGACAGGGCAAGATTCCTATTTAGCAGACATTTTCCAATGCTTTTAGAACCAAAGTATCTCATTAAATGTCAATTTCATGTAATCGTATTTATTCTAAAAAAAGTAAAAAATAGTTGTTCCAGATATTATTGAACTTTTTTAAAATTATAATGATAGACTAATTTGCCACCTTGAGTATTTAAGTCAGATTTTATATTGTACTTATCAATAATAAAACGTTGAGTGCATTATGGCCTAAATTTTATTTTAACTTGAGTCAAAAAACAGCAACAGATCATGCGTCCGCACTTGCACAATTCATAGCATCGTGTTGTCTATTACGATTTATAATGGTACAGTTGGTGACGTCATGGGCTTTCCTTCATGCATTCAGGGGTTTTAATGTTTCACATGAAGTTGACTCAACATACAATCTACAAAACGGACAAGGTTATGAATTTAGAACTTGTGAATCTGACACAATGAATTATAAGAAAATATATTATCGACTATCATTCAATTGCTGGCTACACCTAAATAGGAATAGCCATAGTACGTGCAGAAATGTGCAAATAATCACAGGAGTTTCGTGAGTAGCAGTTTGTCATCCCTGACCGGAAGTTCCCGAATTCTATCACATTATAGGGGCCTTTTCCCCATCACTTCTATATGCCGATTCGATATATGCATTGCCTTTTACTTTCCATCACGTGCTCCGATAACCAAGTGCTTTCCTTCTCATGTTGGAAGAAGAATTTGCCCGTCTCCACTCCATGCATGCATGTTCAGAGGCGCAGAGGAGCGCGAAGGGTCAAGCCAGGCAGGTTCTGAGTGAGTGAGAGAAAAGCAAATTCAATTCCACTCATGCTCCCTTGTTCGACTGAGGCTGGCCACCACGTTTACCAGCTACGGCCGACAAAGGAGTAGGGTAAAAGAGACAGAGATAAAGAGGTGGACGAGAGGGATAGAGAGGAGAAGGGGCGATAAAGGACAAGAAGAACGGAGAAGGAAGAGAGAGGGTGAGACTGAGAAAAAGAGAGAGATAACGGAAGACCCCCAATTCGATCCCGTAGGATATTCCAGAGAAAAAAAGAAGGGAAAAAATGCGCGTGAACGTATGCGCGCGTATAAAAATGGATATCGATAAAAAAAACACAACCAGCATCGGCTTCTTTGAATAAATGATGCGAATGGAGGGTGGAGCTAGAAAGTGGGGTAAGGGGAGGATGGTTATGAAAAATTCACTCGGTAAAAAGTGGACGCAAGTGGCCCAAAGTCCCGGGGTCGTGAGATTTTTCCGACCCTGGTTTTTGTTTATTTTCCCTCTTTTCCCACTTCTCCTCTTCTCCCGCATCCTCCTCCTTTTTTCCTCCTCTTGTGTTTTTTTTGAAGGGGTTGTCGGTCCGAAGGCATAAAGAGGTCGACTTTTTGATGGGACGCTGGATGGGGATGTCGGCCAAGAAGGGTTTTCCCTTCGAAGGATTGCGTGAGAAGGGCGATTTCCGAATCTCCCGTTGCTTCTTCCCCACCGCCATCCTTCCCTTCTCACCCTCCCACATTCCACAAAAATAAAACATTCCGGTCTTATTCTCCATGCATTTGTTGCAAGTCACTCCGTCATCCGTCATCATCATTTGCAGCCCCTGCACAAACACCGTGCATGGATGTGCATTCGTGGTCACTCGAACAAAGAAATGGCCAAGGGGTAGGGAGAATTGCAAAAAAGAAATTGTCGATAATAAATGCGTGTCGTTACCGGATTCACGAAAAAATATGGATAAAAAAATACGGGTAAAAAAACATATAACCTCAACCTGCATACAATTCCACGAGCTGCCGCTGAGTGTGGTTAAGGTTGGGAATAGGCACAGTAACCATGAAGGAGGAGGAAGTTGGTATAAAGCATTGGTTGAGGAGGAGGGAAAGGAAACTAAATGTGCGTGGTTGGTTCAGTATTATTAGTTAATGGTGCAACGGGAGAAGATATTATTTCTCCAAACCGTAGAAAAGTTTCTCTTAAATTTCACCTTCTACTGGCTTTATGAGGCGTAATGTGGGGTTATAATGATATCCTTATCGTCACTCTGAAACTCATGAGATATGAATGTGGCAAGAAAGTTGGCCTTGCAAGTAATTTTAGGAAAATCCGAACCCATACCAGCTCTGTGTTGCTTTTTTTTTCTTAAAATACTTATTTTTTGTCAGATTATCGCATATTATTATTAGTGATGGGAGATTCAAAAAATTACTACTGAAATACTAGTAACCTAATTCCTGAATTGGAGAAACACTCCGGGAGAACATCGCAGTAGCAATTTTCACGAGGGAATGGAAAAAATATTGATACTATTGAAGTGTAAACTTCTATAGGCGCACCACGTACAGAAAATTCTGCAGGCGGTAAATCGGATTCTGGGCGACACGCTGTTTTTCTATATCACGCTTATCATACCGATTCTAAACTCATGAGAACGCTAGCTCTTGTACAGAGTAAGATGGCGTAGTGGTTAGAGTCGTCGTCCCACGTACCGAAGTTCCCTGGATCGATTCCTAGTGGTGAAGTTTTTCTTATTAATTATATTTATCAGAATATCCCCATAGAAGTTTACACTTCTCCCGTGTGGCCTTAAGAAAACCAATTCTTTCGTTTATTGCGCCAGTATTTCCATCGATACCCGAGTACAAATAAATTAGATCAATCACGAATAAAATTAAAAAAAAACAAAAACATGATTTTAAACCCTGGGTAAAAATAAGGAGAAGAAACAGACCAGGGGAGATTTGGAAAGTTAAAATGAAACAGTTTATTGAGAATGGTAAACTAAATGGATATCAAGAAGTGTTATTCTCATTCTCCTCTCTATTGATGAAATGTATAGTTACAAATGCGTCCATATTTGGTGATCATTATCCTAAAAAACTACTTCCTTGCAGTCCCTAATCAGCCATTAAGTACGTGAAGCAGTTGCCTAATAATTTATCCGTAATTAAATAATCCAATGGTTCTGAAAAACTTTAATTCGTGATCTGGACTGGCCATAATTCATGCAGCAGCCTAACATTTCCCGCCTCGAGGCGGCAAAAAGCCTGATGCCAGTCCTGCCTTATGTCTTACGATGGACTTTATATTTTTCCGAAAACATATGGTAAATAAGCATGGTTAGAGGCCAGAATAAGCTTTTGAAATGGAATAAATAACACAGATTCTTATCACTCAAAGTAAGGGCTTGCACGAACACTCGTCATAATGACGCCCCGAGAACGGGAATAGAGTTTCTTGTGATCTGAAAGAGCAATGGTAAAATCGTGGAATCATCAAAGCAAACCGGAAGTATGGTTTCTCAAATGATGATGAAATTAGTTCACATATATTGAAACCATTACTAAATTCCGTCATGCTTCAACGGATCATTTGGTTGAGAGGAACGATGATTTTCTTTGAGGGAACGTCTTTAAAGGGATCTTTCTGGAGATGGCCCAAGGAGGCCTAAAAGGACAATACATTTCAATGGACAGAATGGTTTCTTTATAATAGCTTTCAGGTAATGGGCATGCTAATGAGGTCCGTCAGATAAGTGATTGACTTTGAGCCTCACAATGTTCCTTAAATGAGGATTATATACAGTCAACGAGCTAATTGGATACTTTCATAAAGTTTCAAGTAGGTTTTCAGAATCGAACTTTTGTGGTTCTCACAATTAATTATTCTGAGTTATGCGCCAAATTGAGCATTAAAGAACCACGACGAAGACGCATCGACATGGAAAATGATTTGTAAAATTATACATATCACAGAAATTTATAATAACGCAGCCGGGTGACTATTTTTGGAGCGATAGCTTCAAGATTCATCAAATTATGGCAAATTACTGGGAAACTTCATTAATTTCATTTACTTTACATCATGATCACGATAGGTCTTCTAAAATAAATATCTTGTGCGGAGAGAATCTTTTGAGTTTTCATTTACACCTAAATTTTAAGACTGAGCCCGGATCTTACCGTATAGTCATTCATCCATCGCAATTTCACAGGTTACTATAATGATTGGCTTTCATTTAGACAGGTTATATTGCTTTTAAGCATATTTTTAGTGTGTAAATGTAACTTTTTGCTGTTCAAGTGCCAAATAATAGGTTATTAATGAAAAAAAAATGAATTATGAATTAAAATCTTTCGTTAAGTCTGTTGTGAATAATGTATGTAAGTTTGAATGAAGTCCTTTCTAATATAAGTTACCTAATTCGAGTTTCTTGAAAATTAACACAAATAATCATGACAAAAAGTATAAAGTAGGTCATACCCGAAACATTTCCAGCTCAGGTGTGATATCAGAAACGCAAATTGTGAATTAATATCTTTTTATTAAGACCCAATATCTTTCTCATTTGACCAATTAAAACTATTATTTTGTTAAACTATTGACAAACTAGCATTCAATTCACACGAAGGTCAATTTGATGAGTGAATGTATGAGAGCTCACCAAATGTGAACGGCTAACGCCATGTGAAATACAATGTTACAAAACATTTCCATTCCCCGGGCTGCTTACGGTTTCCCAGAAAGATTCCCAAAGTTACCAAGAACCTATGGCGTAAATGTAAATTTTTACTGTTCAATTTCCAAACATTAGGTTATTAATGAATAAAAAAGATTTATGAATTAAAATTTTTAATTGAGTCTGCAGTGAAAAATGTATGTAAGTAAAAATGAACTCCTTTATAAGTTCCCTGTCTCGATTTGCTAGAAAATTATCACAAATAATCACGACAAAAAGTATATCCAGCACAAGAGTATACAAATACACCTTGCATTTAGATGATGGCCCCAGGAGTCCTACGCGGGGGTTGAACTATAAACTCCCTGACATTAACAAAATGGGTTAAATACGGGACAACCGTCGGTACATGGATTAAGGACTGTGAATGTGATAAATGGTTTGTAAATTGATACATTTCATTTCATAGTAAATTGGCTAAAAATTTCAAATTAGCAGTGTTATTTGGGAAATGAAAAACGTTTCTTTCACCAGGTATCCAGCCACGGACCTTTGGGTACCCATGGAAATACACAAAACATAATGCTACTCAGAATCTCCAACTTCATTGGAAACTTCTGATGAAGTTATTAGTATTTGCCATGGACTCAATACGCCTAATAGGTATTAAGCTAATATTAGCAACCCGAACGTCAATTATGAGCAGGAGAAAAATTCGTTCTACAAGTAGTCCTTAAATCATTGGCGAAAGAAACCAAGCGAGTGAGGAATATGAATTATTACGCTGTAGGACATCGAAAATATCTCTTCGGTCGGTAGGTGTAAGTGCGGGTTAAGGACCGGGCTGGTTATATTGAGAACTTAATGGTGGGCCTATGTCAAATTTGGAGGACTCACCAAAAAGAGGGCCTGTGTACCTTTCCAAAAAGTCTTTGTTCACCTATGGAACAAACGTGGCAAAATTAATGAATATACGAAGCGTGCTAGAAGTGTTTTTGACCGAAAAGATTTAATGAAAGTTCTTGAAGGTGGTCTAGTGATGGATAATCCCGAAAGGTGAACCCATTTATAGGATGGGACTAAGTATTTTGGCACGAGATGCTCTGATCACCTTAAAATCAGTGGGAGACACCTGGAGGGGAAATTTTATACCCATTTAATAAGTTCTTTTGATGTCACCACGCGTAAGAGGTACGGTAGCTTTCACGAATTCCAGGAAAGCAGATATGAAGCTATATTACGGGTGGGGCCTGCGATAGAGGCTTATGGGAGGTCCAGTCTTGGATGGTGAGCCAGCATCGCATCGCATCTCGGACGTTGAGGGAAGAGTAGGAGAAGCAGGAAAGGGGATTCGATGGGAGGAAAGTTGATGGAGACGGAGTAAGGAGTGGCAGGGGATGGATAGGGAGTAGGGGAAGGTAGGCCAGAGCGGAGGTCATGTGGATCAAGGCTTTGCAAGGGCGGGATGAAGGGGTGTTCGGTGAACTCCCAGGGCTCTTTGAAAGATTGGCTGGGAGGGCGGTGGCCTTCTTGGAGGCTCTCAGCATTCTTGCCCACCCACCCCCTACTCTTTCTTTCCCTTTTTTGGCCTCCATTTTTAAACAGCCGCTGCTCTGCTCTTCAATAAGGAAAGCTCCTATGGCTGCATAATAACAAGCATCCATCTTCCCGCTCTTTCCTCTTGTTCGGGCCCAACCCTCTCCCCGAAAGCCGTCACGGACAAAACGCCCTCTGTCGGAGTGGGCGTGGGAAGAATAGAGAGGGCGGAGAGGGGGAATAAAAGTGGACGGAAAAAAAATAATGGAAAAAAAGAAACAAATGCGTGAGTTATCGATGGATTCTCTCAAAAAGTTTGTGCAGCTGCATATTGGAAATATTTTCGGAACATCCGATGTTCAGTGGATGAAGCATTGCGAGTGATGTGTTGGAAAGAATAACTTGGGAGGCATCACAAGGAAGGAAAACCTCAAAAAGAAAACCGTGCACCATCGTGCTCCGGATCATTTCACGTGGCGTAACTCTTCCCGGACGAGATCTTTTTTTTTTTAATTTTATATGCACTTTATTTTCCACAGTGGTGCGCTTACTGCATAAAATAATAACTGAGAACATTGATGCACGTGAGTTGAATGGACAGGATTTGACGCACGGAAAGGCCGCTATATATCTCGTATACGCAGTTATTAAATTACTCTTGTCGTTGTTATGGACATGGGTAAACATGAAAATGGGTAAATGGGAAAAGTTAGCATTTTGCATTTTATAGAATAATTAAAAAAGATACTACATGGTGAAATCTGCTCCTTAAAATATGAACTTTGCATGGCATTTTCGTACGTTACATACAAGAATCGAAAAATAAAAGAACGATTGTTTTACAAAGCCATCTTTGTTCCAACGCTTTGCAGTAAAAGTGAATGGCTCAATGGTTCGATAAGCTTCCAATTCAGTTACTAACTAGATTGAATTTAACTTCATAGATATATTTAGAATCTTAGAAGTATTGTGATTTTCCAAGGTGAAACTAATTGATTATGAATTTTACCAAACTCTTGACTATACATAGATGACTGCCTACGAGAATGGAAGAAATTTACACCCTCAAGAATGAAAATAAAAGAAAACGAATTTCCAAGCTCAATGCTATTTGCAGATGATCAAGTCATAATTCAAGATGATGAAGACCTTTTACAATCGGCTGTCCATAAATTAAATCTGTTATGTAGAAAATATAACTTGAAGATATCTGCACAAAAAACCAAGACAATGGCATTCCTAGGAAAGTACCCAATCCGAACTAAAATAATAATTGAAAATAATATCTTAGATCAGATATCACACTTTTAATATAAGGGATGGGATATCACCTATGTAAATAACAATGACATTTTAAATGAAACAAATTTTTGCCAAAGAATATGTGTGACTATAACAATAGCACTGAAGGGTTAAACTGCAAAAACATTCAAATACAATTTTACGAAATAATGGCTGTCCCCATATTTTAGAACAAGAAACATAAGAAATGAAATTCCGTAGATCTGTGAAAGACTGTACACGCCTGGATCATACAAAAAATGAATAAATAAGGCAAGAATTTGAAGTACACCCAGTAACAGAAGTGGCAACAAATTATAAAGAAAGATTGGAAGAACATGTTGAGCGCATGCCTCTAGAAAGGATTCCGAGACAGTTTTAAGAGTATAAACCTTTAGGGAGAAGAAGTGTTTGGAGGCCGAGATTGCGATGGTGAAGCCGGAACAGGCAAATTGCCTAAACCTGGAAAGGAGGAAGAAGAAAAACTAAATTCTTCAGGATAGTTAGAAAAAGTGTGCTGGAACCTGAACTAGGAGTAAAGTACTTGGGCTAATCACAGAAAAAATTACACGAAACCACATGGGCTAGTTCACGGTTAATATTTAGTTTCCTAAAATTCAGTTTTCATCTACATATCTTGTACTCAACTAACACTGATCATCATTTGAAAACACGGAAAATGTCAATCAACAGTTTACGCGCTCGACGGTTATACATTTAGTGTGACATCCAAAGGATGATGTGAAGGCGAACCTTCGAATAAACTTGGTTTGAATTTCAACAATAATGGCTGTCATCGTTCATTTATTTTTTTGATGAAGTAGGAAGAGAGCAGGTTTTTAATGTAAGTGCACTGTTAAAAATGATTTTCTAACGAATAATTATAACACTTAACTATAATTTGGGAAGAATTCACTGATTTGAGCGGGAAAATATTTTTTTAGTCCAACTCTTTTTAGCCCAGGCTAAGCAGTCATTTTGTTTGATGAGTGAAAAATTCTGGCTCGTTGTCGTTGAGACACATTAGCGTAAAGGTTTAGTGTTGAACTATGTAGGTGGTGCAACGACATTTATTAATGGTTGACGTTTACACAGGGCATTTGACAGGAATTAGACAAGTACTATTGTTAGGAAAATATTTTTTCCCACTGGGGCAAAGATTTAAACTATCTTATCTAGATTCCTACTTTGAAAAATGATAAAATATTATATTATGTAGTGCTCAGATACAACGAAGACTTTTTCTTAATAGTAATATGTACCTATCTATTGCACATATTTGACTTTTATTCATATTTATTGAAGGGATAAATATACTAGCTAATCAGTAATTCTGATTAATTAAAATCTGCTCAGTTCAATGAATAGCATACATCTCAGAATGCTTATTGTGAATTTGTTGGGTTTCCATTAAATTTTTAAACATATCTGAAATCATAAATTTGATTGTTTCAGGCTTTAATTCGTGGAAGTGAAAGATATCAATAAAAAATCGTACTTATCTAAACTTTATTTAAAACTGCTATTGGTTTCACCTTAATAAGACCTTGAGAGCCGAATTCATTGTCAAGATGGAACCGGTCGCAGTTTTAAATAAAGTGTAGAAAAGTACAAACTATTAAAAAAATGATATATGCAAAAGATAATCAAAATGAGAGCACATTCTGTTTTGATACCACTAAGCAAAATATATTAATTTTACAAGCAGACCATAACTTAGAGTTTGATTGAAAGAAAATATTATACCAATTATTAGTGGATTTTTTGTACCACCGTCTTAGTTTCGGGTAATAATATCACTGCACACACAAAAAATCGTACCGTACAAACCGTATAAAATATAACGAAGATAAGACTGTAAGAAACTTGAGCTATGATGATAGCAAAACATACCCGAGGGATCATAGGAGAAGTAATACGGTGAACTTTGAAGCGTTAAAAGACAAAAAGTATAAGAACAAGTGTTAATAAAGGAGGAATCAATATGTGTTATTATTAATGAGACGAGTTCCTTGGTTCCATGCTTAATAAGGAAATGAAAGAAGTCTAACTGGGTTAGTGGAGGGGAAAATAGCTTGAGAACTTGCACTAACGTTACTAATTATCGGGTGCGTGCTCACTGTTAAGAAACTTCAAACTTAGCCTTGGAGTACTAACAAACTCAGTCAAAAGTTAGATATCTAAAACCAACAAAGAAATGTGATTCAGTGGTCATTCAGTTATCGTAGTAAATCAACGGGTTTATAAAAAAACATTCTGTTATCTCCACAGCTTTATCTTGTGAAAGGCTTGAATATTAGTTGATTATGCGTGATCACTAGAAGGAAACTTTAAACTTAGCCTTGGAGTACGAAGAAACTCGGTCAAAAGTCAGATATCTAGAACCAACAAACAAATGTGACTTACTTGAAAGCCGAATTGATATAAGAGAACCAGGCACATATTTGTTATTTGAGTGACAAGGGTTTTTTCAGTCTTATCGTACCTTATCTTCGGATAAAGAATTATTTAATGCAATTCCTATAAACGGTACGATATGTGGAGTGATTTGAACAAACGTATAAACGCGGGTATATTGCAATACTTATACTAGGTATAATACTTATATAAATAGAATATAAGAATTGCTTCAACATAAACAAAACTTAACCACGATGAAAAATGTTTAACGTTATTTACTGTTTTGATTAACTGAATCTTTAATCGTGGAATACATGGTCTTCTCAAAGCGACTCCCGTTAAAATTCTGATCTAGGAAAATGGTTGGCAAAAATCAACCTTAGCTCGACTATTACTCGATAACATTCCCTCTCAGTACACTTCAAAATTCAATGCACCAAGCCCGAGCACACTTCCGAGTCTTTTTCATCGCGTGAACCGTTATACGATACCCGCGTTTATACGTTTGCTCAAATCGCTCCACATATCGTACCGTTTATAGGAATTTGATTAAATAATTCTTTGTCCGAAGATAAGGTACGACAAGAATGAAAAAAGTCTTAGTCACTTAAATAACAAAAAAGTTACTGGTTCTCTTATATCAATTCGGCTTTCAAGGAAATCACAATTGTTTGTTGTTTTTAGATATCTGACTTTTGACTGAGTTTCTTCGTACTCCAAGGCTAAGTTTATAGTTTCTTATCAGTGAGCACGCTTAATCAACTAATATTAAAGCCTTACACAAGATAAAGCTGTGGAAATAACAGAATATTTTTTATAAACCCGTTGATTTACTACGATAACTGAATGACCATCGGGATTATATGAATTTTAATTAAAATGAGATGGAATGAAGTTAATTTAAAAGTGGTCTTCCAAATTTCTCATTAAAATTAGAAAACATTAAGACTATTAAAGAAAAGTTGCAATTTTGTATTAAATTATCAACACGGATACATTAAAATGAATTATGCATCTTGACAAAGTTATTTTAATTCTCCACTCAACTCCATTTTCTGTGGAATCTCGGTTAGTTGTACGTAGGCAAAAGTTGGTACGAAGAAACATTTTTCGGTTGTATTAACAACGAGGATAGCTGAAATGGTTCCTTGCATCCTAAACTCACGCTCAAAACTTTAGTTTTCTGAATAATTGATTGCAGCGAACGCAAAATCTAAAAAGAGAATTTCCTCGACGCAGAAACCCCGAAAGACATTATCACCGTACTTCAACGCAGCGAACACCTCCATTGGAACAAATGTGATTATTTTTATCGAACCACCAAAAGGACCTGTCCTTGAGGAGCACAATAAAAAAGATACGAGTAACTTCGACTGCGGTATAAAATGCGATTTTATAGCTCTCGGCCCATCAACACCAATGAATTTATTTTTTCTCGGTAGAACTCGGATAAAGACGCTGGAAACTCCGATATTTATTCTCACGTCACATCATGCATTTCGGCGAATAGTGTTATGAAAATCACGCCAAAAAATCCAGCGCGCAACCTCTTATTTCCCATTTTTACGGTATATTTTCTCGACCTCAGAGAAGCATTCTCACTTCGAGAGATGGAAAATTGCGCGAATGCTAAAAAATGGGAGAAAATGAGGACAAGGATATGAAGTGAACGCCAGGGTGTTAAAGCGAGATGAACAGGGTGGAGGAAGGGTTTGGCAGGAGGCAGAAAATCGCACCCGTGGCCACCCCGAAAAAAGCTGAAGTCGCAGATAACTCTTTCCCCTCGCTGAATTCGTCTTCCCCACTGTATGCTGCATCCCCCACAAACCTCTCCGTGGAAGACTACTAACCTCATTCGAATAGGGATACCTCAAGGCAAAATTCTAAAGGGTCAGACTAGAGTAATCATTTGTGAATACTCCAACGAAGGTGTTTCATGCATCTAAATTAACGGTCATTGTTTGTCCGTCGTTATAGAACAGATATTTAAACCTAAGGTCAATGGGGTACCAGCATGTACAGTAGACTCTGTCCAAGATAATAGCGAACTTTGACTTTTACAAATCCAGTCAGTCAGTCAGTCAACACGTTCAATGCCGGCTAGTAAGGCACTAGGTAATTTACGTGATCTAATAATTCAAGATGATGACCTTTGTGTACATCAGATGATCGTTACGAAGTTGTGTTCTTGTAATTAATTTCTTCGTCAAATCAGTAGATTCCATCGAATTGTGGTATTAAGCATTGCTTACAATTAGTGCTGCCGTGAGTGATTAACCGTATATTTGCCTCAATGATGGCGCTGATTTCATGTTTTGATCTTCAGTACATAACGGTGGAACTAAATTTTTAAATCGTATCTACTAATTTCCGTTTAAGTTCTCCCGTTCTCTCGTTCTCCCCTTTGTTTACTTGTCGAACATTTCACTATACCACACGTGATTTTTCTTGGCGAGGGTTTTTTCTTTAAAGTTATGAAGTAGTAACAGCTAGCCTTCCAGGACACTATTTTCATAAAATATCTGTTTTATGTCGGCAACACTGTAAAAAATGAGATGTATAAACCTCACACTGATTGACGATGCTTTAATTTCACTGTGCATCCAATGAAATTGGATTTCACTTAGTTCCAAAGTATAAAAGGGAAATAATGCATTAATACTGTTTTAGAAAATAAGTCGGCAGCGAGGGAGATTCTGCATTCTCAGTTGTTAGAGAAATATTTGTGAATCTGATCGTTCAGGCAACTTTCATCTTATGAGTTAACATTCATTATAGCTAAGAATGGACTTATTTAAAAAGGAAAATACTTCCAAACATCGCGTTATTATTGGAGCCTCTAATAACAGTTACCTTGAAGAGTTATATTTACCGCTCTTTCCTCTTAAGGTTGGGATTATGGTAGCCTCCTTTTATATTTTCCATCAATATGTGAGAGGATTCAACAATTTTTTAAAAGAAATAAATTATCATAAAAGATTAGTGAGTTACATGCGAAATTAACTACTAATTGAAATACTTCCAAACCGATGTCCTTGTCTTTACATGATAAATAAAAATATATTGATAATCATTCAAGGAGACGTTTAATTTTCTGAGCCATCAAGAGCCATCTTTCTTTTACCCTCGTGATGTACCCCATAACATATAATAAAGCTGGTGCAAGGTGATTTGGTTAACACATTTTTTAAAGTGCATATCGATGACGGCTATTAGTCTCACATTATTTATAGGAACACATTATTTGAAATATAACTATTACGTTTGAGGTCGTAGAAGATGTATTTGTAATTCAGGCGATGCACAAGTTATCCTTAAAAATGGTTGCCCCTCGCCAGCTGATTGAAAATTTCCTGGTTAAATAAACCTCAGTGTTTAATAACATGAAAAGTTATTAATATTACATTGAGTTTCTTATCGTTCAAATATGTTAAGGTTATTTTTTCACTCAATTTCATCGAAAATATATGGACGAAAATAATATGAAAAACAATTGATATCATTTTAAAATTAAAAATTGCATCGGCTGCTACCCATCCAAGAAGACGTCACCACAACGTTCACGTCTGCCTCTTCTCCAGTCCCATGCTAGGTGACACCCTATTGGTTGGAGGTTTGAATGCCCAAATACCAATTTATCTTGGACAGAGGCTAGTGGGGCGCTTATTTTTCGAAATTCAAGAGACAATGGAATTTGTACGCTAAAAATGATTGCTTTGGTGATTTTCTATGTATTTTTTCTGCGGAAAACTATCCTTTTGAAAATATTATAATTTTATAATACGTTTTAATTTCTGACATGAGGCATTTTGTTTTTTTCACTTTCGGTGCTTCATTAGGAAGTCATTGCTGATTGGTGTAAAAAGGCCATCTGCTGGAATAGGCAAGCTGCCGCCGGAACCATCAATTTTAATTCTACTTTTACTGGTAACAAGTAGATTATTTAAGTCACGCATCTAATTAGAAACCAGTACCTACAGTGCATGCTTGCAGCGTCCAGTGCTCTGCAGTTCCCAGGGTTGGGGGATTAGCCAGGTGTATTGTATCCGGGGCGTATCCCACTCGACGCCAGGCGCTGCATGTCACGGGCAGCCAAGAGCGTACCAGTATGTCTGTGAAGCCGTTACAATACGCCAAAATGCAAGAACAAATCAGGGCTCTTAAGGTGGTTCCACCGTAAAATGACTTAAATGTCATTTTAGTCATATTCTGTCTACTTGTAGAAAAAGTTGTCCTCTATCTGAGATGAAAAACAAAATAATACCTTTCCACGCTATTTTATTCTATAATTGAACTTGAAATTACATGGTGTTCAATGGGGGAATGAGAGAAACACGGGGAAAAATTGTATTTTTCCATAAAATATAAATGCCATTTTCGTGGAAAACTGTCTCAAAGAAGGGAATAATCCAGAGAAATTGAATAAAAATAAAATACAGGGATCTTACCACCTTATTTTTCTAGTTATTGAAGAATCAATGCCGTAATTGAAGTCAAAATGCGGTAATTCGTAGGAAATGGCGCTGCAGTCGGCTCCTATGGCTGGAAAAAAGTGCTAATTTAAAATACATTCGTGGAATAATCTGCATATTTTCTACTTTACTTTTGGGTTTCTATAGGTAACGCATTGCATCAGTGAAAGCAGGATTTTTATGACAAAATATCAAAAATGTGGAATTTAGTATTTGTTTTGACTCACACAGTCGCAGCGGAACCTCCTTAAATGACGCAATTACTTAAGAAGTGGTAGTTTCGCATGGAGAAACTGTAATCTTGACTAGACTTTGACCCCTGGCAAACCTGGCGCACTTTGGCAGTAGTGCCGGGTGGCGCGGTTATAAGGCTGAAGTATATTTGTTCCCATATCCAATTGATCATTTTTAGCCTACGAATTCCATTGCTTCTCGAATTTAAAAAAAATGGCGCCACCAAAATTCACAGGTCTTTTGGTGACGCACTCCGATTGTAGCGGATGAGGCTAGTAAAGGAAAAGTTTTAACATAAGCTGATTTAAATGCAGTCCAGTTTCTTAGTACTTATTTCGGTAATGATTGACGTAATCACAAAGTTTCATCGAATAAAAGGCAAACCATAGATTTTATTATAATAAAAGTATCAGTTCACTACGATATCACGAAAAGACTTAAAATGTCCTTTTTTTACAAAGACATAAAATTAAAATAAAAACATAATTGGTTATGACAGTTTAATTGCTCCCAAGTTGTGACTGACGTTATTTCATGGTTTAAACCATCACACACAGATGTAAGAAATTATATGCAAATCCGGCAAGACTACTTAAGACAAGATTATTTACTCTCCATAACTGAGATGAGAGCGTTATAGGTATATCGGATAAACGATGTAACTTATAATGTTACAATGGAAAATGAAAATTGCATACATAGAAATTTACAATTATTTGCCTTGGGTAAACAATAATTTTTTAATAAAAATTATATTGAACAAATGAATACCATGCCCTTAAACCTGTGCCATTCCCATCACCAGGCAACTACGTAATCTAGGCTTGTGGTATGTATTTCGGTAAAAAAATGGTCTTAGGTTTAGGTCTTCTGGAAACATTATCAATGCTTGGCTACTTAAACAGTCTGGATGAGACAACCGCAGCTATTGTCTTTCTAAGAGAAGTACTCGTAGATAAAACAAAATATTTAGAAGACCTAGGCTATTCCTCATAACTCACTAAATACTAGGCTGTAAATAACGTTTTGAAAACGATGTTATAGGGAGGCCTGTTGTTACTACTTCGGATACTAAAAAGAAGATTAAAACTGACGCAAGCTAAAATCATGCAAAGTGGTTAAAGTGAAATCTTTGACAATTAATCACTGAGAAGAGCGAATTTAGGATAACTTATGCGAAAATGATCATAGAAAAAAATCCCATTTTTACCATTATTGTAATCTGATTAAAAATGTTAACGCTGCATTATCATGGCGGCAAAAATACTCTTAATTACTTTGGAAACCCCAAAAAGTATAGTTGAAAATTATAGTTAGATGAAATTTACTGATTTGAAACAAAAATATTGAAGAGTAAACAATGTTATTACGACCATAAACAAGGGCTACTATATCGGCTTCCGTCAGTCACGTGATTCACTTCCATAGCCAGGATTGAAGGCACAGTTTGTCTGTATTTATAACCAACAACTGCACTATTATGATGGACAGAGAGTATGCTAACTTTAACTTCGAATATTTTTTCCTGACGTTTATGCCATTCAGATATATGCTCTACATCCATATGGTAATTTGACGTCAGAATTCTCTTTTTAAAATCAAGAAAGTAGGATTTTGCAGCTGTTTACAGGTGCTGATAAGACTTTCAAGTTATGCTGTGGTCAGACCATTTTTACCTCGGACCACAGCGTAACTCGAAAGTCTCATCAGCATTTTCTCTTTCTTTAATTTAACTCAGTCATTGATCGTATCATGACATAATTCATTTTATTTGCGGTCAAGCTTAGTGAGTCCCCAACTGAAATTAAATCCCTTTAGTTTATTATGTTACCGTTTTTCATTCGCCAGGCTGGTGATGAAAAAAGTACTTTTGGCAGAGAAATATGAATAAAATCGTGAATAAGAATGCTGAAATATCCTTAGATTTCATATTCCAATAGCTTTCGGTTGTGGTTACTCGAGGTGTATCAGGTTAACATACCGTTCATTATATCAGTTGTCATCAAGATAAAGACATCAATAAAATATTATATTCCATGGTATGAAATTTCGTTTCTTCAGGCAGCTTACTATAGATTCTCTACACTGAAGAGCAACAGCTACTGTTCTCTTTACAGTTTGCATCTCGGAAACAAAAACAATACTTCAAAATCTTTTTAATGCAGCGAATTGAGCATTTGAAAATGATTTAGAAATAACTGGATGAAGCAATTCAAACCTCTTATGTTTAAGAATGTAATTTTGATAGTGTGCTATCCATGTTGGTATAAATTTCAATTACTTATCGGGAGTTCCGATCTCAAATATGAGCAGCGCGAATCCTGTAAGGAATCTCCCATAAAAATACTCGTGGTGCTGATACAATGCGGTCCAGGAAACCAGCGGAACCCCAGGGGACGCAACTTGGTCCCATACGCTTAATGGGGAAATAGATAAAGAATAATAACTTTGATATAAAAATATTTGTGGTCGGGAACCTGTCAGTAGCTGGTCATCAGTTGTGGATTTTAACCATATTCGATTATCACATCTTCATGAAAGTTAAAGGGAAAAACTCATAACTGGGATCAAATTTTGGAGATACAGAATCGTGGTAATTGCAACTTTTGAGCCCTAAATCGTACTTCATAATATCACTCTCTTGAATGATTATTATTATTTTAGGTGCTCATATCGAATTTAATAATCTCTTCAGAAAACCATATCGGTTGATCAACATCAAAATACCTGCTTTGAACTAATCTGCAAGATAAATTAATCCTGGGCAATGTGTATTAGATGATAACACCGTCTGTTTCTATGGATACCAGAATTACCTGATAACCCTTTGATAACGATGCTGCTTTTAATATTGGTAGTGGCTAGGATTGGATCATGATGCAGGCGGAATTTTTAAATTTCACGTTTGATGAGAGCTTTTTGGGGTCATCGTGTGTTTTGCTATGGCCCGGTGAAAGTGCTTTGATAAATTAGAGCTTGAATCTGGTATAACGAGGTGTAAGCCATTTCAGAATAGGCTCTCTAATTTCGGATTGCGATTCAACGGCTTAAAGTAACGTCCATAACTCAGGGTTTCCAGACATTTCCTCCACGAGTCACGACTAGCACGGCCATCATGATTCTCTCACCACACTTTTCAATGCACAAGGACTAGAGTTTTTCAAATTCTAGATAACTGAATGAACAAATAAATGAAATAAAAGCAAAAGAAAGAATGTGGACTCAACGAGATCGTTGTTTTAAAGAATTCAATTTTAATCAGGAAATGATTGCTTGTTTTGCTAATTTCAAGTAGGTATTAGCAATATTCGGCTGGAAAAAGTATTGGGGAACTTTGAAGCTAGCTATAATATTGAGATATATTGTTTGAAAAGCTTTCCAATGTATAATCGTAAAAGAGGACAGCAGAAGAAGACTCGGTGTGCACATAACAATCGGGGAGTGAGTTGTGGCTGATATGGTCTGTGCTCTTTCGATAGTGACTATGTTAAAGAGTAAACTAAAGTTAAGAGCATAAGTCTTTAAAATCATATTTAAATAGTAAGGAGAGAATAAACAGCCCAAAAACCTACCAAAAATATTAGAAAATAGCAATGGTACAACCCACTAAGTACCCATCCTTCAGTCATTATGCACGCGTGTGTAATTAGTGCCATATGCCTCATTCATACTCGTGAAGGATAGATGATGAACTCGCCATTTCCCTCCAACTTACTTTGCTCAATTTCTCAAACTTCCCTTTTTTCGGGTAGTTCTAGGACAGAATGTTTTGTTAATGTGCTCATGGATTAGCAATATGGTAGAAGGGGGAGGCCTACTATTCTCGTTCCTACCAGCCGTCAAATATTGCCATAAAGCTCTGTAACATAGATACACTGCGCAACTTCTCCTCCCCCACCGTGCTCATTCCTAAGCACATGGCAGAAGTCATCATTGCGGGGATCCATGGCTGTATCGATGCATTGCCGAGAAATCCGGAGCGGGAGCATGCACGAGACGTGGCGTCGGGACGGTAACCATTGACGGGAATTTGTGATTTGATACGTGGAAACGATTCATCACGGATCGTGTAAAGAAGTGGGACAGGTTGTTGCGGCTTTCGCTGTCGGCTTTTATGGGGCCATTGGAGGATGGGCGTGCGAGAAAGGACGATCACGCTGAATAAGTAAACTGAGAGGACATTGGGCGGAAGCGATAACACGAGGGATGTGGATCATGGAGGCAGGGGATCATGTGTAGGGGAAAGGATTTCGCTTCCCCCCCTTTCTACCAGGGACGGGAGAGGAAGTAATGGAAGCGGTGGAACGGTTAGATAGATATCCTCCTGTAAGAGTGCTGAAAGGACAAAATCGTGCCTCCGCACCATTCAAAAAAACTCTTGAGATCCATTTTTTATTTTTTTTTTCGAAAGAGCATACATATACTCGAGAGTCTCGGTGAATAAAAATGATCAGCTCTTTCCCGCCGCGTTGGAAGTATGTACGTCCCGGATGAGGTATATGTGACGTGCAAACCACGGAGAGGGTGAAGGGAGGGGAGGAGTAAAAGGAGTTTAGGAGATAGACGGGAAGGGCGGGAGATTTGAGCTGGGGAAAAATAAAAAAAATCAAACACCACCGAAGGGAATCAAATGACGGTCCTTGGGAAAGGTAAAAAAAGGGGAAGAGATTTTCACGCGGGTGAAAGTGTTGAAGGGCAGACCCTAGTGTGGAGGGTGCGGGAGGAACGTGGCTGCGTGAAAGCGGGTTAAAGGGGCGGGGGGAGGGGGTGCGGCAGAGAAAGGGTTTGGTTGAAGCGAGCGAGAGACTGCGAGGGAAAGCGCAAGATCCGCGTTTTGACATCGGGAATAATAGATAGATATGTGGAGGAAGCAAAGGAAGAGGTGGGGAGGATTCTTGAAGTTGATTTCATCATTTTTTCCCGCCGTCCTTAATATTTTATTTCCACGAAGGAAGGGAACGCGGCCTCTCCCCGTCCTTCCAGCCTCATATTATTTTTTTCCACCCGAAGGTCTCCACAGATTTTTACGACTATTTTTTTTAACGTACACCACTGTCACATCTGAAGGATGCTTCCAGCGAGCATTCCGACGCGACTCTTCAGAAACACAAATTTTATATGTGATAGCATTCCACTACAATTGGGAACTATATCTCTACTTCTTTACACTGCCGACGATATGGATCAGTCTCTTAAAACATAGGTACAAAAATAAACATTCTTTGCGGAAGAGCCAAAGATAGATCTTGCTGATGTTAAAATAATATTTGCTCTAATCCATTCTCTTGGATAGGAAATCCTGCGTCATATGAAAATTGAAATATGACGTAACTCAGAGAGCTAAAAGAACTATAATGAGACAATGGATTAATTTTATTCGCTAGGCAATTCAGAAAGTATCGCTGTACCAGGCAATCCAGAAAAAGCGTGTTTGGGTGGCCGATACGCTAAGTTGTCTACATAAAATGCGATTTTAAAATCATAGTTGTCGACATATAATTCGATTTAAATGAATAATATTTCAACAATTTTTTCTTGCGTTAATTCCATATCTTAGGTGATTAATGAGAAAAACATTGGTTTCATGTACCACAGTCAATTTTATATTCATGTATTACCTACATAAAATTGCAAATAGTTATAAACAAAAAAGGCGATCCCAAGAAATTTGGTGACTAGCCGGATATGTATTATTTTTACTTTCTTAAAAACAAATATTCTCACACATTTTTTAACTCTTAAAAAAAGTTTGTTTTTAATCTGCGGTATTTCATCGCTTGTTTAAAAGCAGTTTCTGCGCAATTTTAAACTTATCATAAAATGTACGAGCCTCGTAATTAAATTGCTTGGAGGAATTCTTGGATAAGGGAGGAAGTGTGTAAGCATTGAGGAATAAAATAATAGTATCCAACTGTTATTCAAAGAAACGACATCTACCTGAAACAAATCCACGAATCAAAATCAATCTAGACTGAAATGAAACCATAAACATGAAGTAATATTAGGTCAGCAGTTTTTAAGTTCAGGTATTGAAATATAATGGTGGCCTCTCTCTACCGCATGAGAAATTAAAGAGTACTCATTAAGTAGTACCGAAAAAGCACATTTTGTTTCAACTATGCGATATATTTTAAAATTATCCACGTCTGGTTTTTAAAATAAAATACGAGTGTGAATATTTCATAGCTCCATGCATTCATACTGTGAGGGTCAACATTGTCGTAAAAATGCCAAAATCATTTTTCCAGTGATATCTGACCGTTCAAGTTTTAACTAATTAAACATTTTTTTTCAATAATGTTACTCTTAATGCATCAAACTATTACTGTTGGCTCTAAGGGCTCGTAAATTACTCTAATTAAACTTGTTTTGATGACGCAGTTATGATGCGTAAACCTTAATAATCAATATGATGAATAAGGAAACAAGGAGCCCTTTTTTGGAGCCCGGGAAGGAGGGAAATTTACGCAATGAAGTTATGTTTCACCAAGACAGAACGTACTACTATATATCAAGCATATACGCTTACTCTTTGGTACTACTTAAAAATATGGAAAATAACGACCCATTAAATACTCGTAATTCGTTCCGCACATCATACACTTTCTATGTTCTGTAAAGTACTCATTATTCCTTAAACCTTTAAAAGTCGTCACTCACCTTCCCCTGCATGAGTCAGGGATTGGCTCCTGTCCCTCGCCGGCAGGAGCTTCCTCCGAGCATCCGGAAGCTCCACGGCACGGCGACGGTCATGCTGGTTTGTTGGCGGCGAGGGGTAGGCAGAGGACGCGTCGGAGTGGACTTCATAGTAGAGCACCGCGGCGGGGGGAGTAGGCGGTGACGCTGTAGAAGGTGGAGAGGCAAAACACTTGGTCCTTCTCCAGATCACCGCTGCCCGCTCGATCGGTCCCGAGCCCCAAAGGTACACACATCCTCTTCTTCTTTCCTGCGCGATCCGCTGCCCAGTTCATCTCCTTTTCCTACCGACTTTATTCACTTATTCGTCCACCGCAGATCATGCTTCTTTCTTTATTCATGTCTCCTCTTCCTAATAAGTCTTCCGCAAATTTCCTACTCTCATCCCTTTCTACCCTTCCCTCTATTATAAGGAAAAAAATAGGAGAGGGTGTGGAAGAAAGGGAGCAACTGTAGGGCGACTGTTAAAGCGATGGGGAGTTTGCTCTGCGTATCTTTTTTTCCAACTGCTGTACTTATATTCTCTATCTCTTGAGCGTGCGGTGCGTAGTGATCGTGCGAGCCTGCAGAGTGTTTGTGAGTTAGTGTGTGTGTGTGCTCTTGAGCCCACTTTATGTTTTTAACTTAATTTTTTTCTCTCTTTTGTCTTTCAAAAAAGAAACTTCTTAAAAGGAAAGCCTCTGGAAAAAAATTAATAGGGGCAACTCGAGTGGTTAGATTAAAAAAAAATTTCGAAGAAGAAGAAAAATAATAATAATATAATCTCTCGCGGTTGACTGAGCGAACGAACGAAACCTTTTAAGCTAATGGAAAAATAAAAGTTTGCGCGCTTGTATGAAAAGAAATACACTTTGGGAATATCTAACTCCTTTGGGCTAAACAAAAAAGAGGAACTTATTTCACAAATCTTTGTTTCGGTGCCGCGCGGACCAAAGAAAATTGGTGGTTGATCAAAAAGCAAGAGAGAAAGCATCCAATATTTTGTAGAAGTCCTTGTAATCCTAGTCTCTTCCTTTGTGGAATTGATTTCATGCTCTGCATGGAAAACTGGAAGAAACTGGTGTTTTCCGTGAACTCGACAGTAAAAGCACAAAAACGTTTTTTAGATACTGGAGATAGTATTTTGAGACAACAGTTAATTATCAAAATGGAACATTATAAGCTGCCATTCCATCACTTTAATTACCATGTTGCCAATCCATAAATCCTTTTCGATACAAGTATACATGCTTTTTGAAATCAACTGTGAAGATGTGGAAATATTTCAGCATATAAAAACATTAAATTATTTTATCCCTGTGGAAAATTCTCAATGAAATTATTTCCATACAGATATTTGCTCTCATTTTCAATGTTGTCTCAGCGTTCCTGCGATGATCGCCAAAGCCAATACGTTTTTTCTGCTATAACGGACTTCTTATCTATTCGGATGGTCTCGGAGCGTGCCTGCAAGCTAATTGATCTGGGTATACTTATTTATCCGTGAATGCAATACACATGCCTTAACGAGCTCTCAAGTCTAAAAAACATAGACAATTGATAGGTAGGTTCCTTAAATTATGCAAGAGGTATGGCTTAGGAGACTGTATTTATTCATACTGCCTATAAATTAGACTTACTAGTTATAATTTGAGGCCATAAACTCAGAAAATTGAAGTTTGCTGCGAAAGAAAGATTTGTAGTAAGACGCAAAATATTCAATTTGCCAAGCATGACATTATTATGGGCTTTGAACTAAAATATGAACATTTGAAGCACATCTTATGCTCGCAAAAAACCGATTTTCATAAATATTATTAACAAAACTTTTGCACTACCGGTATTTTTCTTATTTTCGTTCAGTTGAGGGTTTTCTAATCGATACAGCAGGTGTCGCTTTCGCCTGGAACGATGAAAGTATTTAATTTTCCACAATTAGAGACCTCGGATGCAACAATAAATTTCTCAGCCATTATTTGGTACTGAGAACTATACAGTAAATTTAAGCGGTGAGAATTGAATTCATAAGCTTGCATTTATTTGAACATAATCTCGCCGGATCATACTTAAAATATCGTCTTAGTAATAAACTCCTATTTGCATATTCCAGATCTCCCATCAATTCATCTCTATCGTTCAAACATTGGATGAGATCGTCTCCTTCATCGCCTCCTTTTATGTATCTCTCTCGTCCCATTTCAAACTGCCTTATTATCTGCCGAGCTACGAGTTCGATGCTGTGCCGAGGGCTGAGGACTTTCACCCCTGTACACCACGGGGAAGGAGCGATTCAAAGCAATGCAAAGGAGGTACTTGCCCATAGTCCTTCTATCTCCTCTCCCATGAGAATGAGGAGTCGGTCTTGCTTGCCTCACAGGTGAAAAGGGAATGGTGGCGAGGAATGCGTCAAAAGATGACTAAGGGGGTTGATATGTTGTGCCAACGGAGTGTGGTTGAAGTGCTTCCCTTCCCACCAGTTCCCCTGTATTCCCTCACCCCACTTTATCCCTTTCTTTAGACCATCATCCCCCCTCTGACTTACTCTCCCCATCTATATCCAAGCCCTCGCCATCCACCTCCCTCACACTCTAATATGCATACGCCAAACCCTTGAGGGCTTCGACGAGTGGGATGTTGCCCTTAGGAACCACCGCAACCTTAACCTCTCAACAACTACTTCCCCAAAATGCTACTTCTCTCCGAGCATTGTCTTCTCCCCCTTCCGCCCCCTATCTCTCTCTCTCTTTCCCCACTCGCTCTCACTTCATCTACATGCCTCGACATCCCTAAGGCATGCCTCATCATATCCATTCACTCACCCTTGCGAGAACTCACTTTCTGCCTAAACACATCCACCCTCCACCACGCACATCCCCTTACACATTATCCCCATCCGTCTCCCTCATCCAGGATCCTCCATTTTCGATTTCCTCTTAGCCCCGCTTCTAATTTCTCCATCTCTGCTCAAACGCCTCCCCCACAGACCCCTCTCATCCTCCCCTATACCGGAGTAACACGACTTATCCCTCCTGCATCGCACGCTTCCTCCGTACTCGGTCATATCGAGCGCACATGGGGACAACTTCCCTCCCGCCTCACGCCCATTCTCCACTCCCTGCACCTTGCTGAAGATCGCTCACCACTCCCCACGAATGAACCATCCACATACCACGCCGACACTCCTTAATCCCACAACTTTCCGAGTGACGTTCCTTGGAAGCGCGCACTCATGCCCTTAACGTATTCACTCTTCACGCGAGCATCGTCTCCGCACGGACATATCCCAGACCCACAAGAGAGTGACATTCCTACTCCCAAGGAGAAAGTTAGCTCTCATTTAAAGCCCCGTTTTTCCCAGAGGATTTCTAGAGGCAACGAAACCTACTCTTCTCGAACGTACATGGAGTAAAGGTGCCGTGTGCACACGGCCCCTGGCGCAAGAACTTGCCTGCACTTTGAGCAGCTCTCATCGCCCCTAGGAAGTTTGTGCAGCTCCTCTCCCTTTTCTCGTTTCGTTTTAACTTCATTTTTAATTCTCTTTCGTGGAACAGCCCTAGAGGGCAGTTAACCTTATCTCCGACACGCCTTGGGAGAGTTTGCAGAACGGTTCCTTCAAAAAGCCTTTGCTTCTGCACTGCGCCACATATGCTCTCACACTAAAATCCTGATTGTTTGCGGTGGTTTGACCCAGCGGCATCCTTCCTCACGCTCGTTCCAGCTACGTACCGAGATGAGTCCAACTCTGACCTCTTTTCCACGACCTGACTGCATTTAAAACGTCTCACCCATTTTTAACCATCCTCAGATGCGTTTTAAATACCTCACCGTTAGATGAGTATGACTTCATCTATATATCAATGAAATAACACCTAGAGACATACAGCCACACACTTCTTACATTAAAAATTCCTCTCGTCACACTTCCTTTTTTTTATAACCAGCCCGGTTCATGGTTTCGGGCCCAGATCAGTCTATTATAACACGTGGGAATATGCCTGCTGATTATCTATATTTTCCATCCTTTTCTTCTTGGCAAAACTGTAGTTGCAAATGTTTTTACTCTTTCAATGTTTTCGTTACTAGAATTAGAAAAGGTTCGTTTAGTTTTGTTTCATAATTCTTCTTTCACCAACCACAAGCGTTGTATTTTTAGAAGTATAACGCCTATTTTTTATCACACGCAGTATGCACATTTCATTTCAACTCAATGACCGAGTACGATAATTTTTGGTGGACTATGGCTCATTTGAAATTGGAATTTGTCACCTGCTTTGATTTTATGCCAAGCGCCATTGTTAATTTATCCCAACATGAGGTTTTACGCAATTCCCACCTCGCCAAATACATTAACGGTATGTGATGCGGATGGAGAATTGAGGACCAAATTAAAAAATAACAGCTTTTAAATGAGACACACAAGATAGCATTTTCACAACAGCTTTCATTTCTCACGAAATTTTGACGATAAAATCGAACGGTACAACAGAGTGAATGGATGCCTATCAAATGAAGGCAATGTTCTGCGAAAATTAGACACATTTTTGCAAAAGTGTTGATGAATTGTGAGTGCTGTTAGAAGTAGAAGTTATACAGAGATTATTCCCGTAGGTAAATTGATTCACATGTTACATTGGCCGCCATTGAACTTTGCCAATTTCGAAATAAAATGGAATTTAATTAGAGGAAAAAGAACATTTTTATTTTACAAGCAATTTATTTTCCCTTTATAGCACGTCAAAAGTAATGGCTATTTGCTTTAGGTGAGAAAGAAATTTAATTTCAGAAATTTCCAATTCTCTGATAAAAGGAACGTAAAAAACAGAAGAGTTTAATCTATATCCCTTCAAATAATTCATGCCCACAGGAATATTTGTTCAATATTCCCTATCATGTGGGCGTGTATTCAAAAATTTAAACTCGGATAAATCATCCAGTTTTTTCGCAATCCTATACGTTTGATACGAGAATGACGAGTCCATTTCGTTCTAAAACACTTCTGCGGTATGATTAACGCTTAAATTCATCAGAGATATTTTTGACTACTGTTTATGAATCAACACACAGTCGCCAAATTGTGGTGTGTTTCTTCCTGCATTATCTTGATCACGCACGCTATTTGCATTGAAAAAAAACTTGAACGATTGATAAAACGCACCGATAACATTTAAGCCATTTTTCAATATCCACTCGCACAGTTCTCATATAAAAACCATTTCACATTTTCGGCACAGGGAAATCTTTTTTCTTTTCATTTTTTTCGTCGGCGTGGCTTGGGATATCATTTCCTGAAATAATGATTTTGATTCCAGACCAGGTCTAAACTGAGGTGGAATCCCATCCAATAAAGATGAAGTGAGTGTGACATGATTGCTGTGTACTGCCGTCTGTTAATATCCTCTTCCCCGCAAAACACACAAACGTCCACTCACCTTCACTCCATTTTCTAAACGAGCGAAGACTGAGGTTCCACATACATTTAATACATTTTTTCTCACTTTCATGTTTCCATAATCACCGAAACATTTTGATGCCGGGAGGCTCTGCACACGAGAGAACTGCATAAAAAAAAGATTTCACACTCACTCGCTGTCACTCGATAAAGAGTTACTATTTTTTCTTCATCCATTCCTTCACAACCGTTGGCCACAACCCTAAAATAGACAGGCTGGGGGTGCAGGAATGTTCCTATCATAGATATATATATGCATTATGTATTTACATCCTATGCTTTGCTGAGCGTTTGTTGTTCATTGTTCCGTGAGGGGTCATGGGGAATATGGGGTTGAAAAGGGTACGTATAAATGACACTGCACTGGGGAGCGGGGGCATGGGAGGGGTTAGAGAGGTGTGTTACTCAAAGGGACCGAGGGAGTTGGTTGTTGTTGGGGGATGGGGGATCGGAGGGCGTTATAAAGTGCTTGCTTCCGCAACTCACACGCGCATGACTCAGGATCCAAAGAGCGCCACGACCACGCTGAGCAGGAAGGCACTGAACGGGTACTCCAGCCTCAGCTGCCCACCGTGCTGCATTGCCGCAGGGTGTTCCCCTGGAAAAAAGAGGACAAATCCATTAGGGATGACGTCGGAGAATACGATATCTACTATATAATAAGCTACGCGTACGTACGTATGATTCAGTTGCTAGGCGTACTGATTAAGATTTGCGCCAATAGATGACAAGAAAGCCCCTTATACGTTCTCTACTAACTGAAACATGTTACGGTGCATGCATTTTTCAAAATACACGTATCATTAAATAAATAAATTAATTTAAAATAATTATAACATACTATCAAAGAGATTTTAAGTTATTATAATTATTATTTATAAATAATTAAACCCAACAATAATTTCCTTTTGATTATTTACTATATTCGTTACTTTTTGACTATTTTTCCAATAGAATTTAGGATATATCAGTAGGCTTTTCAATTTGTAATCCATCAATTTGTAAACTTCCTAACGTAGCAAAAAATTCACAAATAAGATTTTTATTTTTAAAACCTTTGATTCGAATACGAATAATCTTTTTGGTACATCGGTGGCACATCTTTTTGGTAGTTATAGATTATTAATAATTATTTATTATAATGCGTAAATTGCATAATGGCAAAAATAGGAATAATAACAAAAAGCCACAAGACAACCAACGGGGATTTTTGGGTTGTTTAATGAAGAGTAAAATGGACCATCATGCTGGAAGCAACACTTTTTTTTGCCCAACACCTCCCGATTTATTCACCTGACACCACATATTCATGCGTTAATTAGATAAATTGTATACATTTTTCGGTGAAAGGAAGAGGTTCCGGCTAAATGGTTTACTAATTAAAATTGTAAAAACAATTTTACTAAAGTCCGATTACCCGATATCACAGATTCATTCGTAAATAAGATAAATAGAATAAATTTTGCGGTAAAAGTAAGATGTTCCGGCGTAAATAGCTTAAAAATAGACCTGCTTTCTTCATTTTAACTTAGATATATAGTGTTTTTACTTCATAAATTTAATTTTATAAGCGTAATATATTTTTCCTAGCTTAGCAGGAATTTGAAAGTAATATTGGTAAACATTATTCTCGTAAAATGTATTATTAAAGCTGAACGTAAACGGCTGCGGTAATTTAGAAATTTGAAAGGTCAAGGCATTGTACATTATTTTTACTTTCCAACCTACAAATATCCGTGATTTAAGACTCTTTAGTGCGTGATGACAAATGTATTCTGATCAGAGAGTATGGAATTTAGATGAAGTTCGATTAATTTGTCGATGAAAACACGTTTACCTGTGAGTTTTCGTGCATTTTTTCACGTTTGAGTAAAGTTGCTCATGTTGGTAAGATACTTAATTCATCCACATGATTTAAGTGTGCTAGTCATAATGATACAATGTGGGCAACTTTATTTTATTTTGAGCGTCCATAAGCCTCGTCTGCAGCTTATTTGGCAACGCTTTGAACTGCGTTTGGCAACGACTCGCATACTAGCCTCAAGGATTGGTTGAGTGCTTTTTTGGCTATGTTAGCAGTTTCTCCGGAATTCAAGGTTATTTAGGTGGCGAACTTCATGGCTTTAGGTAAAGCAAGATGGTGAGCATTGCAGCCTCCATTTTACACAATTTCCGAAACTTTTGTAACAAAGAACGCCAGAGCTTAGAATGACTACAAATCATTGCCTATGGCTGCAAGGCTAGAACTTTTCTAGAGTTTCCTCTTACTTTCGTTTTCATCTGCATTGCAATGATTTTTAGCAGACTACCATTCTTAATGCTTACAATAATTAAAAATCACAACCAAATAAAAGAGACGGTAAATATGATTTTAAAAAAGTTACGGTCATTTCATATTTTTACGAACATTTTTACAATTAAAATGAATAACTATGTTTCACTGTTTATGTACATGCAAGCAGTAGGATAGTCGTAATCAGCTTACGGGGTCCAGTAAATAGGAAAATATTAGTGGCCAGATAAAATGTTCAGCTTTGCCAAATAAGTATTAGAGTGCATTCTCTTTCACTCTATGTTTTCTATATCGTTCATAAAATTATGCTCTGAAATGTTGCTTAACTATTTGCACGTGGGTTAAACGATGTATTAGAATGAAATCTACTTATTAAAGAGACTCGGAAGTACTTCTAAATAGCTTTCACAATTTTGCTGCTTTTGAAAGGCACTTGTTTTTAATACATATTCAAAATTATTATGAAAGCTAAATTATTTAATAAATAAAGCCTTTTGCTTTATTTATTAAATAATTGGTTGCTTTTTCGTCACCAATAAAAAGAATAAGGTTAAAGCACGTACCCAAAATTAAACACTGGCAATTAGAATAACTCTTCTATTTTATTTTTAAAAAGTGACTCATAAAATCTTTTCCTTATCTCATCAAAACACGAAAAGATTCTCTCGCAGACGATAGTCAAAGAGAAAATACGAAATAAGGTTTGAAAATTGGCTTTTCTTCAACTTCCTTCCGCTATCCAGAAATTTGTTGAATTTCCTCCGAATGAGATGTGTAACCGAGTTTCTTGTTTCCATGATATGCCGTCAAAGAGATACCATTACCTCTCACAGCGAAGTTTATAACATTGCCGTGGTAAAAAAAATACATAACTCTCATATTTTAACCTATTGGGGCGGAAACAGTTGATAATAAAAACTAAAGTTGTATCCTCGGCCCATGCCATTACTTTCCTCAACATTTCAAAATATTTGGTATTATGATTTTGGTGAATATGAGAAAGCACGTAGTATTTAAGTTTAAAACCTTTATAATACATTTGTTTTCGAAATTTTACGCAATATCCTATACGGGCTGTTACTGCGAGGAAGTAATGCTACTCTAACGGTAGAATGCTGTATGTAATGAAGACGCAATTACCATTTGCCAGTTGTTCAACACTCTAATGCACCAGAAACACGATGCATACGATAAAAAGATCTAGTTACCAATGAGTATTCCAATATAAGAGTTTATATGGAATAAAACCTTTAATATTATGTCTTAGATGCATATAGAGTAAATTGGGTAAAAGTAATTCACATCACAAAACACAAATATTTATAACTTTCTTGATTTTCAGTAGCATACTATTAAATTATACTAAAAGTTCTTCAGGAAAAAATTTAAAACATCGATTTATTAGTAGTGGTATCTAATAGCGTTATTTAAATTGGGACTTGTAATTTATTAGCGAAATACATAATAGGTAAAATACTAAGTATATTAATAATAATGAAGGAACATTCGCTTCTTTGGTTTTCTGGAGTAGCTAGAATCAGGAATGTCACGATGCAAGCATTAAAAGTAGTCTGATATGCTATATGTTTGCGTTCCACCTGGCTTGAGGTGGACCACAAACACGATAGCAGAAATATTTGTTCGATGGTCTCTATATCTTGGTCGAAGCGCTCATCCTGGTTTTCACTTGCAGCACTTATATTGCTCCTAAAGTTCCTTAAAACAATACAAAAAGCGCACCAAGAATCTTTCTCCAAGATATTCATGGTTTCTAAACATTTTTTACCTTTCATTAGAAGCCACATTTGAGGGCATCAAGGACTCCAGAATTCAACTTCTCATGTGTCAGTGATGGAAATATCGAGCAGATATAGTCGAAGCAAGCACCATCTTTATCCAGAGCATTTAGAAACTGCTTCATCATGCATAACTTGATATAAAGTGGGGCTAATAGTATTTTATTGCGATCAAGAAGAGGCTCATGCTTAATATTCTTGTCACTAACTTCAAAGGCAGGCCCTTTCTCATTCAGTTTCCCATAGACACATGTAACATGGATATTATGTGTACCCTCTTTTTTGACCCATCAGTATTTGCATTACCTTTAGGTCACCACAAACAGGTCAGGGTATTAATTAGTGTATTTTATGTAATGGAGAAATATTTTCATTATTTGGCAGGTTTCTTTCATTTTCACTGAGTGGCCAATAGGAACAGAGGCTTATTTGTTGCCATTATTCAACAACAAACATTAAACTTATCTTCGAGCTGCAAATTATCAGCCTCCAATCCTCTGCAAGATTATATCCCATATGGTATAACATCCCATACCTTCAATGAGTCCAATGACAGCGATGTAGTACACAAGTCGTTCAACCATCTCAATATACTTTACTAGGCTCATCTCTCTTTTTCGATATATGAAGACTTTTCCCGTTACATGGTATTGTACATATGTTAGTATTTGACTCACACTGCCTGAAATAATGAAATTAGATATAGCATGAATTTTCTGTGAAATAAGCTTCAAAATTCCTCTTATAGCCGAATTTTGTCCATATGAGTAACATTTTCAATTAAATTAGTACCGTTTTTCTACTTTACTACTCTTTAAATTGTTCCTAAATCATTGATAAATAATTTAGACCGTTGATTTTCATACTGATTATCTTAATATATTGTAGCTGTTTGATCTTTTTGACCGTTGCTGATCGCTTCTTCACAAAAAAATATTTATGAATATATTTTATATATTAATAGTGATCATCCGTGGACAGAATGACAACAGCAATGCTGACCACGCAGCAAGATGGAAGATGTCCCAAGTCATAAAAAGGAATGGGCCATTCAGCTCTTTGAGATACTCACATCTGCGCCGATTGGTTGGGAAATGCGTATGCATCATTCTCAAACTCAATTTTTGTACATTTTTTTATTTTTTCATCACGATTATATTCGTTTCCCTAGGTTTCACATACTTTGCATATTTAAAGCGCATGTTATTTTTACTTGTAATCTATAAACTTGATACCTATTCGTAAGAAGCAATAAAGTCTCGTTATATTCAGGCTACAACATTCGATTTAGTAATTTGTTAACTAATCATCCATCCAAATCCTAAGTACTCTTGCCGAAACTCTACTAAAATTTATTTTCTTGTAACGAAATGAATTTTAATTTGAATTACTCATATTTGCCTAACATGACGGCAAAATTATTACAAAATGGGCTTGAATACTGTAGCACCATATTTAAATGATAAATACAGCCATAAAGTTGTGAAATTCATATTCCATCGCAATTAGTCCCATACGTAAATAAAAAATGCTTTGCTTGTATTTAACTCAAAATAGAGTTGCTGTTTCTACTATCAAAATGATTGGAATAAAGTAGTATTTCTACAAGTACCTCATTCCTTGATAAATGTATTTTCTGGTAATTATGGTAGTTTAGAAAAACTGTCAAAGCTAAAACTCCCTCGACCATTCGTTGATTTTCACTCCTTATTTTGAATAAAATTAACAAACTCAAAATATTGGATCATAACCATGCAGGACTCTGGGGGCCAAATGCGTATCGGCTGCACTAAGTTTCACGCCTCTCTCTGTCTACAGTGACTCTCCAGCGTTGCTCTCCCTCAGTAATTACATTTTAGTGCCCTTCCCCTTTTTGTCCTATCATCCATTTCTCAAAATCTAATCCCTCCCACTCCTTACTCACATAAGAGATACTGTCTAACACCTTTGGTATTCCCGTGGACCGACGCTTTCTCCAGTAAATGAAACGTATCATTCATTGAAACCATCCCTTTTTCTCCCGTCCATTCTAACCTCCATCTCATATCCTCTGTCCACCATATTGCCGTTTCCCTTTTATTCCCAATATCATTCACCATCCCGAATAATCCTACCCTCTCAAAGCCATTTGCAGTAGGCGAAACTCGAAAGACATCACATAATTTCTCTCTATTCCATGCGTTTCCACCACCTGCTTTCACAGTCTTTACAGTTCCTTGGTTCCACAGAGAAGATCCTCGACCACACATGGCTAACAGGACCATATGATTCCGAAATTGTTGCCAAACTTTCCTTTCACTTCGTTCAGCCAGCCGAACTTAGACTACCGACTCTCTCGCTCCGTCTTCCGCTGTATCTCCGAACAACCTTTCTTTGGTCCAGCTTTTCGCCCTCGGAGTCACAAACGCCCGAACAGCACGAAGGGCTAACTCTCTCTCCTTCTATGTGCGTAGGTGGGCGGTTAGCGGGGAAAGGGAAATCGGAGGCTTGGGTGAAAGGCCTTCTTGCATCTTCTTAGCCATATACGGTTGGTACCCTTACCCAGAAAACTTGAATTTCCATGGCAATTGTATTCCGAGAGGTTTCCCGGGGAGCAGCACCCTGAGGAGTGAAAGTTACTTCAAAGCCTGCGGTGAAGCTGTGGTGCGGAAGTCTTGAGAGGAAAGTGAAAAAGTGTTCGACGTATTTCATACTACCTACCGTGGAGGAGAGTAAAACTTGAACTAAATTCCTCGGAGCATATTGAACAAGAGGCAGTTAAGATTTTTCGTGGGATTGATTTCTTTATATTTATGTCGTTATAATATCATGAAGCGGCAGAATCAAAGCAAACTTTGGAAATTTCACCATGAATTTTAATATGGTAATATTAATATCTCGTATTAAATAAAATTCATTGTGAAATTTACAAAGTTTGTATTGATTCTGTCAATAAAGATTTTCTTACGCCTGAGAACATCGACTTTATATCATAAAGAGCCATTGAAATCGCTGGATAACACCGAAGTGTAGATGCGAGAACGTAATTTGATTAACATTATAGACCAAGGGCTTTTTGAGAACATCGACTTTATATCATAAAGAGCCATTGAAATCGCTGGATAACACCGAATTGTAGATGCGAGAACGTAATTTGATTAAAATTATAGACAAAGGTTTTTTTTCAATTTTCTGTAGTTACTTGGAGCTAAAGAGTATTAAAAGTAAAGTATTCATTATGAGAATTATTTTAAATAGTTGTTCGTTCTTTGATACCCGTTTCTAATGTAATCATTCAGCAGTTAAAGTTTAGGATTACATGTGCACATAAATATAAAATGTTCTAAAATCGTCTAATGGCAGTCTAGCTGCACGGCTAAAAGGATGTGCTCCGGGGCCACTTTCTTTTCTAATAATCGTAAACTGTATCCATGAAAAAATTGGAGAGTAAGACTCTTTTTGGCAGAATGCATACTTTATGGGTGACTGGAGCAGAATTGAGATTACGCGAAATGGCACTGTTAGTCCAAAATGACGCTGATAATCTGCCAGACTGAATTAGCAGCAATGAGATAAGCATAGACAGGAGCACGAGTAGACATCGCTTTTTCAAATACAAATATTGTACAATAGGTGCCCTGTAGGGCGCAAATATAAAGGTGTAGATTGAATTAATTTTGTAATAATACCGTTAATAGTTGGGCCCAAAATGGAGGGCTTGTCCTATTTATGGGATATACATAAAGAGGAAAGATGTATGCCCCATACTAAGAAGTTCCAACTTCTTAGTATGCCCCATACTAAGAAGTTGGAACAAGTACAAATAAAGACGGCGAAATATGTTTTGGGCAGGTTTAAGAAGACTGACAGCGTGACAGATTATGGGTATTATAGTGGGGAGGGTTGGCGGTGCAAAGGAAAAAGATATTGCGCTAAGCTTAACATGATAAAAAAGGGATAGAAAAATAAATACTCGTGGGTAAAATATCCATTAATTTTAAATTAAGATATGATAGAATGAACACTGACAAATATTATTCTTTATAGTGAACAAGAACCAGCAACCTGGATAGACATTCGGGTCATTTATATCAAGTGTGAACGAACATAAAAATACATGGAGTCAATATAAATTAACAGGATTGGCAATAATCAAATAATTATGGTGATTTTTTCAGCTTTTTATATTTTAGTTTATAGTGTGATTAAGATGATTACTAAACTTTCCTCATTATTAATATGTCTTTCGAATCATATAAATAGTAAGATATCGTCACGTTTACCGATAACTCTCATTGCGGCGCCGTGTAAATGGTAGGACTGGAAGGAGCTTAGACAGAAGAATTATAGAACACATAGCCAACTTCAAAGATAACAATTCCACCTCTCTCTTTACTAAACATCTTCAAAATGCCATCTCAACAGTGATTTCAATCCTAAAGTGTTCTTTCGAGAAGAAAATGGCACCCGAATTGAAGCCATGTAGAACTTAGAAACTTTTAAGATCATGAGTTAGGAGGTATATTTTATTACCGACGATCGATTGCACCTCTCCCACTCCTTCTGTTACTGCCTTTCAGTCCCAAACAAGCTTCTTCCCTCTATCCCCCATTTTAACTACCCATCTCGGTGTCTGATGCCCCTTCCCCTCTTACCACCTTGAGGTTGCCATTAACGACGAAGTAACCAAAATCCCGCCACCTACGAGCAGTTTCTCTTCCCCCTGGGTCTCAACTACTGTTGTGTCACGGACTCTCAGAACCAAGGATTATCCTGCCTCCCATGCTACTCCTCATCTAAACCCAACCACCTGCATTTCTATGTAAATTTACGCCTTGAAAACATCTGTAAATAACTTGAAGATGTAAATGTTACGAAACAGTTTTTTTATTAAGCAGCGTGGAATTTAAAAATGAAATTTTCATTGTTGCATATCATAATAGGTTATTGATAATTTACATCCTGACTTCATATTTACCTGCACTTTATCTGTAGCTTATATTTATAGCTAAATACTCGGACCCCCATTATTTCTGCAAGTCATAAATAAATGCTAAAATGGCCTACCTACAAACATGCGGGGGAGGTGGAGCTTAATGCTAAATAGGATCAGTTCAACGCGAGGATTAACATTAATTGAGGAAGTACAATGTGAGAACGCATGCAAAGAGAAGTTAGGACAAATATTCGTGCATAGGCATGCATTAGGCATGGTTGCGGAGGAGAGAGAGTCGTTTGAGAAAAGAAAACTGGCGCAGGGTAGTTGATAAAGGGATTAGAGGCGATGAGATACTGACGACTGCTAGGACGCTGAGTATGTGGACCAAAGTATAGAAAAGTATTTTAGGTGGAAGAAAGAGTGATAAGAACCTTTGGAGAGTGAGACTTTTGATAGGGGAAGATAGAAATAATAAAATCGTTGAAAACGAACTTCAGTGTAACATTACGTAAAAATACTTTTATGCTATTTATTTATTGCTAATATGTTTTTAATACCATAAACATTTGATTTTTACTATTTAAAAGTACCGACGATTGAATGAACAAATACTAAAAAACTTTCTTATTTTTATATCCTTTTCAGTGATGCCCATTTTAATTTAGCATGATAGATATTACATCATAGATGTAAAAATGGAAGTAAATTTAACCTCCCATAACTAAATATAAAGTTTTAGATAATGCAACAAATGTCATCGGAAATTTATACGATATACGTATTCTGAGTTTATAAGATCAGCAGAATGATTCAAAATCCATCAGACATTGTAAACATGAACAAGGGGAATACGCCCATTATTCATGCTTCATTATTATTTCCACAACAATATATATTAGAGAATTTTACTCAAATTTGCAATAAAGGGTGCATATCAATGTTGGTTTAGCCACTCACATGGCTTAGGTTTTGATACTATCATCAAAAATTCCTCGAGGGAATGCAAGAACATTCAGGTCCAAGTAATGAGGCCATACTTGTTTGGGGGGGGGGGGGGCGGGCAAGTACACGGGGGGTCAAGTACGGGTTTTGGGGGGTGGGGGGGGCAATTGCCTACTGCCCTCCCCCCTTGGGACCGCCAATTGTTGAGTATCGCCTCCTTACAAGAATTAGCATGTTCTTCCTAATGCATTATTATTCGTAGTTTCATTAACCTTATTAGGGTACCTTCACCCTAGAGCCGTCCAAAATTATACCTGAAGATGATGCATAGGCTACAAAACATGTCGTAATAAGTTTTGTACGAAGTGGTTTAGTTTATCTTATTATTTTACTACTTAATTGTTTGGCATAAGTGCTATAAGCAAGTCCCTACAGCTAGGGATTATTAATTATTTCTCATTGAGCACCGGAATGTTTAAAATGGCTGCCTGGTGTGGAAATAAACTCGCAAGATAGTTCTCCAGTTTAACTCTCGAGAATTTTGTTGGGAAAAACATGAAATTATTAATGCACGGTTAGTGGCGAAGAAAGCCCTAGTTTCACAGAGATGTCAATCGTTCTCACAGGCGTAACCACCTGGTGGGATACAGGGATTGAGGTTGCGTTCAGTGGTGGAAGCAGTCATTCGTCCGAGATAATCAGCGGGAAGTACCCACGCTGCCTTTCTCGTTTCTCCAACCACGGGACAAGCGCGACATTAAACCAACGACGGGAAACACACTCATCTGAGGTCATCCGTCGGAATAATTACAAGCGAACAAAAGGAGACATACGGAGTCTGCGGATGTTACGGCTCTTCCTCCGGCGTGAGCGAGAATACATTTCGCCTACGCCTCTCTCTCTCTCTACTCCACAGCCAACCAACCCTCTTTCCTCTCGCCAAGGCCTACTCAAAACCCTTGACCTGGCTTGCTGGTGGCGCATACACCTGCCTGCCTCCTCTTCCAACAGCCATCCTAAATGACGCACCCCTGGGATGGGAAATAAAATATCCTTCGCAGGTGAAAGGGAAAGGGGGTTGGCTGCTGGGATTGAGGGAACGGTGGGGGGAAAAAGGCCCTGTTAAAAACGATATACGACGTACCTACCTAGGGATGCGAGGTTTTAAAGGGTAAGGTGCGTGCGTGCCTTGGCTTCTGGGAGAGATGGCGTGATACCCCTAACTAACGAGACACCGAGGTTTAATAGTTTTCGCTCCGGCCCGCCAGCGATCTCGGAGCCTTGATAGAGTCGGGGGAAAAGTCGAGGAGGCCTTCTCTTCTCCCAAGTCCCCTTTCCATTCTCTCCAATTCCCTTCCTCAACTACGATCCGCCTCTCCAATTTTCCCCCCTGCCCCCTCTCAACCGGGAGTCTTACGGGGCCACCCCACTCCCTCCACCCTCCCTGGATTTGGGCAAGCAGTCGCCGCCCTTCTGAAGGCCATTGGGTAGGGGTGTGCGATTTTCAAACTTAAATATCGAGTTACCATCTTTCTAATACATAAAAATGTGGTGGTTTCTGTATGTGTCTGTTACACAATAACACAAAAACCCCTTGACCAAATGAGCTGAAACTATGCATGAATATATCTAATGTACCTGATTCAAACATAGGTCTTTTGACGTTTTGAAACTATTCACCATTCCAAGATTACGGTCATTTACAACTTTTCAGTGAAGAAGGGCATATTGTTGTCGTGTGAATATTATTTTATGCGGAATATTGTTGTTATTAGAAGTGTTGACTTAAAGTAAAGAGTAGAGACTTTTAAAGTTCTCTTTTCGAAGTTTACACCAATCTTTCCCACGCCCCCGTCGCAAAACTGGAGTACTTCTTTATTTTTAATTAAAAAAAATAAACCTTATCAGTAAAATAGCTTAATACTATGCAGCAGTAAGCGACAAAACGGGCAATTTCCACTTATAAAAAAACTAAGATGATAAATGAAAAGCCAGATTCTTTTCTGAATGACTATATTATTTCTTACTTTTATCTTGCCTCCAGGAAATTTCGATAAGGGATCGAGTTTGAGTCCAGAAATTCATTTTCAGGACAAACCCCTAAAAGCTTGAGGATTAATGGAAACTTTAATGTCTCTTTTATACGGATTAAAAATATGGTAAAATACATTGAAGACAATTAGTTCGGTGAGGTTGCTTCATTTTTGTTTCTCTAGCGCCCGATTCAGACTTACTAGTCTATAAATTGTGATAATTACGATTGAATACTATTTTGCTTTTATCGCCCTTTTCAGGATTAGAACCAGCGGTTGTAACATCCGTTAATGATTGATTATGTAAAAAAAGATGGGTTATATCATAACTTGGTGAAGTGATTCAAAGAACTGCGCAACTGGCCACCCAGTAACTTTAACGGAGTCACCCGCTGATGCTGTGAATTTCACACAATTGGTGAAGTGAGTGATTAGTGGACTTGCTTTATTGTGATTTTCAACGTATTTTCCCGCTATGGTTTTCCAAGCGCGGGTTATTTCTTTATAAATTCAACCAGAAAATCTTTCATTGCGATTAATCTGTTGAAAGCCTCTAGATATTTAATGTTGATTCGCGAAGCACGTGATGCTTCGGCTGTCGCACGATCCCGCATTTTATCACACGTTGTACGATATGGCATCAGTACCTCGACCTACTCCGCTCATCGCAATGCGTCGCCCTCCAAATGTACCGCAAATCCAAACGATCGATGACGCTATGCGAGCAAGAGTACGGGGAGTGAAGGAAAGGAGTTTTTAGTAGGCATGAGAAAGGAACGGAGAGCTGATGCAAAACAAGTTTTAAATAGATAACAAATGATAATGACCGCATATCTACCTCGATGCATCGCAAATTTGCACAGCTTAACGGACGAACCCTTGGCCGAGGCTGGTGACAAGAGATATTATCAATATGTATTTCTTCTCATTCAGTTTACGTAATTAGTACCATTGAATTGAACGAATTATGACGCATTAATTCCCACATAACAATATTAATATTCCCACATTAACATATACCGTGTATTTGAATATCTCTTAAAAGCTCATGGCTATGTTCATCGAATAATATAGAAAATACTGAAAAGACTCATTTGAAAATCTTCGCGGAGCTTTTAAGGAAATTAAACAGACGGCCATATACAATGTAGAATAAAATGTTTCTCTGGCATCTAACATTTGGCAGACTCCTAAGTATTACGGTGGGGTAGCACACTTTTTGATAACTCTAACTGGATGCGTTTAGATTTCCCGAAGTTTTTACGCATTCTAATTTAGAATATTCTAATTTGTGGTGATCCACGGCAGCTGGTTGGAAACCGGTGGCAGGAGACTGGTGAGCGCGCAGAAGGCAGGAATCTCGAGGAGTAAATAGCCAGGGGCCCCGGGGAAATGTGACTGCACACCATTTTGCAAGCCTTTCGACAAAGGGAGAAATTTTCGGGGGACGGGATCCGCAAGTGCTTCCGATAAGGGTCTGGGCTGCGGCTGGCATTCCTGCGGCCGCGGCATTGTGTGCGGACGACGAGGCTCCAGATCCACATCACGCTGCGGATGTGAAAGCTTTGTGATTCGGTTTGTTTAAGGAGGCGGATTCAGGCTCCACTACTGATTGAGATTCGTTTTCATAAGGAGGATAGCCATTTCACATTTTTTATTCCACTTTCCTGAATACTATTTAATAATTTTGCATTAATTGAAGAGTTTCTACTTGGGTCTTTCCAGCGTAGAATGTTCTGAGTATTTTTTATCATCTCCAGTATTATTCCCCTTCTCCATTCCCTTATGCCATTTCCACGATAAACTACTTCCAACTCTTCCATTAACCTTTTCTTCCTCTCCATCTCTGCCTTCCCTCTTCTCTTTCCATTATTTCCATTTTTAACGTTTCGGTCGGTCGACCTATCCTCCACCCATGCAGTTTTACTTGCAGCACAATCCTGGGTCTTCATTTCTGCCTCATTCTATCGAGATGTACATGCCAGTGAAGTTTGGTTCACACTAATTTTGTCATCAGGGGTTTCTGATAAGAGTTTTTCTCGCCAAGTTGTGTTTCTTTCGAGATATCTTTTGTTTATTTTCCTATTCATCTGAAGATTTTCATTTCTGATGCTGTTCTTTTACTTTCTATTCTGGTTGTAATTGGCCCGTTTTCTGGGTTACAAGGCAGATTAGGTACAATGATACTGTTATATTTCTGTTTTGAGCTTCTTTTTTCAATGATTGGGTTATTTATCTGATAATATACACAGCATTTCTGTTTTTACATAATAATTTTATCCTTTATTTCTTAATTTTTTATTTTATAAAAGAATTGCAAGTAAAAAGCAGGCAAGAAAAGTACATACGAATTTTTATTGTACTACTCTCTCTAAATTTTCAATATATTTTCTCTCAATTTTTTCTATTCATATCTTATCTGATCTCTGTTTACCGAATATTGTAGCTGACCTGATTACGAGCTAGCTTGGAATATTCTGACGATAGATGATCAGTTGATGATCAATAGATAAGAGAGGGAGCTAAATTAGGAACTTACGGTTTTGGATGACCATTAAAATTTATTCAAACTCATAGTTGTGTACTTGGTAGACAACCTCACTAAAAACATACCATTCTATTAACGATGGTGAAATAAGTTATTGACCCGTATTGAAAACTGAGAACTGAGATTTTAGAACTTGGGAAAACAGATTATTGGGGCTGTGAATTCCAAGATTATTAAGAAAGTTAATGTCGCGAAATAACATACCAGCGCCATTCATAAACTAAATTAAATATAAGTGCAAGAGAAAAGCAATCTGCATATGCTTACAAAAGTTTCAGAATGGTACCCTGGCAGTTATTTCCATATTTACATCGTTTATTTTAATTATTTTTCTTAATTGTCTATTTTATCACATAGACAACCAGATAAACACGTCAGCTATTCGGAATTGTCTTTTGTCATGGTACGTTTAGGCGTAGTGAAACTTGGTGGCACTCACTTATAAAAAGCATGACTCAAAGGAGAGGAAAGCATGCAAGGGAATCTGGTATTAAGCGTCCGAATAGGTCCGAAGCGTTTCTTCCATAGGTCTCCTACTTTTGCTACCTTATCAACGCCTTATTTATCCTCACTGACCACTAATTCACCCCTGGTGTGTGCCATCAAGATTTGATATACCTATGCATTCATTTTTATTCACACTTCCTATCCTCGTTCAACTTCTTTCTCTCCATGCTTTGAAGACAAATCTTGTTCCGGATTTGTTTCCGTGATGTTAACCCATTTTTAAAAACCTCTAGAGTGATAACGTCGTGTAGCGTCAGCAGACTCAACGAAAGTGAAAAGGACACGGCTGTCGGAAACAGAAAGTGATGACGAAGCACGTCCTTTTGCATGAAGAGGGTCAGATTTTCTTCCTATAAATACGTGCTATGCTGGTACCATTTATTACTAGCTTCCATATTAGCTCGTTTTCTTATAATAGAACGTTGGAAAACATATGTTCTGCATGCAAACAAGAGTGCAATTGTCCTCAATCAATCTTTTCTTATTTGTTTCGATGGAATTATTTTGTTTCGGCGGTTAGTCAGTTATTCACTAGCTATGGGCAGCCTTCAAAGGTGAATGCGCCGGAATGAGCAACCCAAGACGCCCGACAATGTAATAACGTATTTGTTAATGATGATGTTTACTCCAACAACAACAACTCACTGTCTACAATTGTCACAAAATGAAAATCAATTTGTAAATTTCCAAACTAATTTATTTTCCCAAACTAGGTTTTGACAACTTTGGCCATTATAAAGGCAATAATGGAAACAAGTTTGGAAATTTACAAAGTATTTTCCATTTTGTGACAATGCTATCGATAGTTCATTTTCACAAGTCGCATGATACTTCATACTTTAGCTCTCTGACTACTTGAAAATGTCACATGGGACAGATGCAGATTGACTGACAATGAGTTACATTTTCTGGCTTATTTCCATTATTAAAAATTTTAGTATTTATCTGTTATCTTTTTGTTCTGCTATTTGGGGTCATACGTATGTCTTGATAGTGCCCTCTAAATGAACAAATTTATCCTTAAAAGAAACACGTGAATCTACTAGTGTCTGACTCAAAAATTTTAAGTATTGTTACAATGCAAGCCAAAAGATTTCTTCTCTAGTGCTAAGAGAGAAGAAGTGGTATATAATAAAAACCTAGACCTTCAGCTTGTTAACACTCATATGTGAATTCATATGCTTACATAAAAAATTTCACTTTGTAGTTAGAACACGTGCAGATGAGGAATAAATATTTCAAAAAGGCGTAAAAACAGAACTCTTCTCATAATAATTAAAACAAACAAATATAATCTAATATCTGTTGGAAAAATCTTACAAATGCTACATCTCGTCATATTTTAAATGCGAAATTCTAAACGTGTGCTCGAGATTACAGCATCTTGTATTCCTGGGAAACCCATTTAGCAATCACCCAAAACATCTCCATCCCTACTTGGTATTCAATATAACAGCTGGCCCGGCAGTCTTTCGCAATCTTCATTTGCCGCTCTACATCTCCTCCACGTCACAGCGCCTTTCTCTCTCCTCCGACTCCCCGAGATACCGCCTTGCCGCCGTAAACTTGACCCGACACCACCCTCCCCCACCTTTATCTTCGAATCCCTTCTCCCTCCCCCGCACCAATCCTTTCCCTATCTTCTTTACGACCCCACCACTCTTCCCAAAGCCTCTTTACGAGCGCCACAGACCATGAGGCCCTACCCGGTAGCAGGGAGCTACAGCCCTGCCTTCTGGTGCCGCCCCTCGGTCGGGGCCGGAACTGAAGACAAGCTCACCTTCAGACTAAATCCACGTTGTCACATGAAACGTAATTTTTTTAAATATCTTCCACTTCATTTGGCCGAAGCTCAAATTTTTCACGATATCACAAAACAAGAAACCATTAACACGCGCATGAGTGGACAGTGATATTTTCGAGACACCAGTAGTATCGATATAATGATCGACGTTTTTGCCCTCGATTTGAAATTTGCTTAACTTCAGTGTGTTTGGTGAATTTTTTCTTGCGGTCTCAACCAATCTTTAAAAAAATATTCTAAAATAAATTCATAGCGTAAAATTAGATTTTCTACGGAATAAAATTATGAACACAGTAAAAACTTACTGTGTAAAGCATAGAAGCGCACGATTTGACATTATTTTATGTTTGATCTTCCCTCGTGAGTAACCTGAGGCTTGTTTTTATAAATTTACAAACATATTGAATATTAAGCAGTGATAATTCAGTTTTGATACTTCTATGATACTTTTTAGCATCATGGCGTTCATCTTTATAATATCTACGGATTACATATAGATGTTTTACTACCATTGACTCTACTATGTTTGACTGCCAGAGATGTACCATCTTTGGCAGTCAAACGATGTAAATAATAGTAAGTTTTAATAGACGCTCATCCATGTACGAGTTCATGCATGTACAGGCTATTTCTGTGGTGGTAAGCAACGTGATTACGGCGGATTCTCCCTTGTTACCGGTTGGAGACGGAACGACTTGTGCGACGGTGAGAAAGTAAAAAAATGGGTGCTTGGTTATGCACATATGTTTGAAATAATAATGCACTCTCCCACTTCCTTCAACTTCCCACAAGTTCCTCCTCTATGCTCTCCTCTTTTTTTTATTAACCAGCTTCACCTAAGAGCGGATGAAGTTCTCTTTCAAATCGAATCCTCGGAAAATAATACTAAAAGGCACGTATGGCGTACATATAGAAAGGAACTTCATCCGATAACTAAACATGTGGTATATCAGTAACGCAAAGCAGTTTCTATCAAAGTGATGACTTTTTATCTAAAAGTTTTTCCCCGTTTATATTGAGTTTTTCCTCTAAAATGTTTTTTGAAGATATCCGTGGAAGTATTTAGAGAGAAGACGTGACGTGAATTGGGCATGGGATATTGTGATAGAGAAATGTTTTCAATTTAGAACTTGAGGCGTAAAATATATTTTTTTTAAATTAGTGCTATATTTTTTTCTGCAATCTTGTAATAATCTTTGTCTCTCGTGAATTATAGCTTATTGCTTTTGGTAAATATTAATAGCATTGTGAATCTCGGTTGTACTTATGTTTTTATTTATTTTCACTGTATAAATGTACCTACAATTTTTCGTTCGTTCTGAACAAATTTTCAGCACACATTGATCACTTTTGGAGCACTTAAATTGCGTTGTGTATGATGACGAACCTCGTTTCATAAATGTATTCATCAACACATTTTCTATAATTGATAAAATTCACAGGGAAATTTCTCATGCCCTCATTAAACTATAATCACACGTTCAACTTCTTATTTCTTAGAAATATTAATTTTCATTAATATTCTAAAGAATCCTTCAATAAAAGTATATGTAATATTGAAAAACGAATTAATGCAGAAAAGAACTAATCGAATAGAATGAAAAATTTAAGTATATCAGTACTTATCGTTTGTATTTATGACCGATAATCTCTTAAGTAGCTAGGGGCTGCGTCCCATTTTCATCTCCATTAATATAGGCGGGGTAGTGATGCTTTTCTTCTAACATAACATAAAAGCAATAACATGGGTGGATAGGTATTTATTTATATTAATTTTAAGCTCATCCCGTTAAATGTATCAAAAGATAAATTCAGTAATTATTCTTAATGCAAAACGTGACATGATTTAAGGGGCAAAATTAGTAAAAAAATATATATGACAGTATTTTTTGCCTTTCATCGTGATAAATAAACAAGGTTGTTTATGTGGATTTAATTTCATCTGACTGAAAGCCCTGCAAAAAAGTATTAGAAATTTTTTATTCACGTCATAAGTTTGGATTTGCTACATATTTTCATTTTAAAGGGCCATCATAAAAGTTACGCATGCGAAAATAAGACTTCTAAATTTGAATTCTAGCGAAATTTGTTCTTTGAAGCACGCTTTCTGCTCCAGCGTAATACAAAGAGAGAATAAATGGAAAATTTGCACTAATAATGGCTTCAAAACCTAGTTTTGGTTTGAATGAAGGACTCTTGTGTCTTCACTTAAATTTAATTCGAATGAAGGACATAATCCTTCACAATGAGACAATTTTTTGATTTTTGTAATTTCAACGCACATTATAATTATGGTAATCTAACGTAAGGTCACAGAAACCATTATTAAAAATTCCTTTCTCATTTATATGTAACCTTCTACCAATTCCTAGGTGGATACAGCATTCACTTGTTCTGAGGTGTTACCGCCACTAATACCTCAGTGAAAATCGAACCCGTGCACCGATATAATTGATTGTTCTCACAAATTCATAAAAACGAATGCCTACAAATCGAATCGCAGAAAAAAATCAACTAAGAATGACGAAACGCATCAAAACATCTGACATATCTAAATTTTAAGACCCATTCACTACGCAGCGACCGCTGCAAAATGTCCTTACGCTTCAAACAATCACATTTTCGATTCAATCGATTTTGACTGTGAGCCCCGTCATGGATTTTATTGCACAGTTCGGTCTTCCCTCTTTTTCAAACTTATATGGTTTATTTCATAGCCCTATCCTGTCCGAGTCATGTGAACGAAGTGTGGAGAAAATCTTTAGGCGTAATGCTATCCAATAACTTCAATGGACTTCGTGAATGGGATGCTAGTGGCGCATAGGCCGTTATATATTAAATGAATAGCATGCGGAAGCATTGCTCGTAGTTGTTGATTCTCGCTGTGGTAGCTAGACGCACACAGAGGGCTTAGCGCATTTCCTCATGCATTGTCAGTCCTCACTCCAGTACACCACCTCCAAGTTGGCGCCAGAGTGCTTGCTGCGGGCGCCCAGTAGGGTCGTAAAGGCTTCCCCCGAGTATTCCCATTGTAACTCTGGCAACTTTAATGTTCACCCGCCGTGTATTCCTCTACTTCCTATTCTTTACTCGACGACTGTGACACAGACACAGTATGAGTGCTTGCGAAGGGTACGTCTGAGCAAAGATGCCTGTGAAGTAGACCGCGGTAGACACAGGCAGAAAAAATGAGCAGTACAAGGTTTGCCTTTGCGTAAAACCTCGTGCTGAGACTTGTTTAGACGAAAGTTACGACTGAAAACAAATATGTAGAAGACAGTGGAGAGGTATTAAGGGTAGACAGATAGAGCTTTGTATTTCCTCTTTGAAAAATAAATTTAACCAAGAGGCTTCAAAGCTACCTTATTGGGACGGATAAATAGCTAGGATGATTACGAAATAAAATCTTGGCCAGTGGACACTATTTCTTGCCGGTGTTACTGTCGGTTCAAAACCCTATTTTACCAAAGCAAGTCTCTCTATATGTGCACATGGACGGGTTTTCCAGTAAATATTGTCTCACAAATGTGAGTCTAGACTGCGATATTTTGTGTTCATTCAAGTATATATTACCTAAGATCTAAGTTTATCTAACTATTGGCACGATTTGACAAAGCAAAATATTTCAATACCCCCGAGGAAAAGATCTGCAATTGATGCAGTTCTGTTATACCACTTTTGATTGACATCATTCATTCATCTGATGCTTAATATGAACTTTTTTAATTGGCGTTGAGTAATTCGGCATCATGGCGTTCAGCAGCACTGAGCAGCTGATTACAGTTTTGTGAGTGCAAATCTGCTAAATTGCTGTCTGTTGCATTCCTTTAGAGTTAGCATCAAGTCCATTTTTTCAAGGTCTTCCTTCAACATGCACTACAAGTTTTGAAGTGCATTCATTCATCGTAATGCTCTTATACAAGCAACCAGAAAGAGTTAAGATAACTTTTTGTTTATGGAACCTCAAAAATTGTGTCCTAAACTTGGAGTGCATGTTAAAAGAGGAACCTGAATAAAGGAACTTGATGCTGACTCTCAAGGATTCAACAAACTTTTTGCAGATTTACACTCACCTCACTTTAATCAGCTGCTCAGTGCTACTCTACGCCAATCAAAAATGTTTATATTAATCATCAGATGAATAAATGAAATTTCATAAAAGTGATACAATAGAATTGCATCATTCAGTAAAGTCCCATACACGTTGACGCGATGAGTACTTAGCCACTTGATTAATCTGGAATGGAGAACTTAGGTTAAAGTTGACCAAAGTTCTCCACTGTAGAAATTAAATTATAATCCACGTACCGTTGAGAACGTGGACAACGAGCGTCTTCGGATTGGCGTTGGATGGGCTGCACGTGTACTTGCCGGAGTCAGCTGCTTTCGCCCTTTGGATCAGCAGGTAACTCGTCGTGATGTCTCCCTTCTCCGTGATTACACTCACGCCTCCTCGAGGCGAATCGTAGTTGATCTCCTGCGGAAAAGATGAGATATTTTCGTTCATTAATTGCCTAAGCCTCTAATTTATGAACAACTGTGAGATAACAAAACAGGTTTTAAAATTCAAGTGCATCATATCCGTGGATGTGATATTACCGGGAATTTGGGTACACAGAGCAAATGCTCTCAGATTTTTACTGCTTTTATTCTTATTTGAGGGTTGAGGAAGAGACTTGAAAGAGAAATGTTTATGCAGGAGGCACAATAAAAACTTAACGTAGCATTTACAAATATGATTAAAACTCTCAGGTTATAACTCCTACGATTTATTTACTTATAAATGTGTCTTATAAACCAGAGACTCAATACTTATATGACATATAACACTCAAACAAATAGTAAGTAATGACTTAATTACCGTTTTCCATCGAATATGTATAGAGTTAATTTTGAAGAAGAAATAACCATGCCTTGGGAAACATAATTATAAATTGCTATAGTAATATGTTAATATGATAACTTGTAACGCATATATATATATATATTTTTTTTTTTTTTTTAAAGGATCATGATATGGCCGTACAGTGGGTTTTGTCCCAATACTGGGAGGGCTCCAAGCTTTGCTTTCTGGTTTTCTTGTCATCAGCCTCCCGACCTAAGTCACCAGTTACTAATGCCCTTTGGCATACATGCCTCATTGAAATTACCCTGGAATTTATCCAGGTCACCCAGCAGCCGAAAATGTGATTTGGCTGATTTGTTATTTTGGCTGCATCTCGGGGTCTGTGGCGGGCTCCACTTTAACTCCGGCATCGTAGATGCTACATTATCGTTTCGTAATTACGAACATAAACATTATTTTTCCTTCCTGATTTGGTTTTGTACATTCTTAACCTCAAGTAGCATTGCGTAAGCCATTTATTGCCTCCAAATTTCTGGTGCTACTTTAGGACTCCAAAATGTAATGAGTATTATTCTTGCGCTAGACAAAAATTGTATCTATAACTTATTAATATAAATTTCCCATATTAAAATTATTTCTATATTTTAGCAGCAAAATTAATTGTTGCAACGTTTCTGCCTCTCTGCTGATTAATATTATCGTTTTTAATTTTGGAACTTTCACATTAAGATGTCTACATCAGTGATTTTCTCAAGAAAAATGATGGAATAAAGGGCAACATTCACTTTAAGGAGGTACGAACCGATCTAATGACTAACTGGGTTATAATGGCACCACATTTCCATTAGTTGAAGATGCCACCTGAATGGTCAAAGATTCATACTTATACTTTTGTTCTTTTAAGCATATTTTAACGCTTAAATTTAGATTTAACTATAAATTGTAGCAGATCATCATTTAAGATGAATATTTGCATAGTTGAAGCCTATCCCATGAATTTCATGGAAGCATCGAACTTCATTGCGAGAACTAAAGAATGATATTGCCATATTTATGTTTTCTATTAACTCCAATAAATTTTTATCCGGTAAGGAGGATATTGTTTCTTCCATGACATTTAATTCACCGGATAGTTTAATGAAATTGGAAATTTGTTTTCCAGTGGCAAAATTTCTGGGTGATAAAAAAAAATTCTGCAATACAAATAAAGGCATTCATATCCGATTAACGAAGAAATTGCAGCTGGTCCCTTAAAATTCGGGCATGCACAGGGATTTAAACTATAACAGCAAAATGCCTTACTTCAAGAGCGTTAAATAGATAGTGATGTCGACAGAAAGACAGAGAGGGAGAGAGAGGAATGAAATGGAGGAATGAACGAGCGATATATAGAAAAAGAGAGAAATATAAAGAGTGTAAAAAACAGGGAGTACCCCCCAAGTCGATTCATTGACGTTTCCATACTCACAGTCCTTTGTAGGTAGGTCTGTAATTTGTTCTCAACGAAATTCCTGTCTGGGTGGGCCCGCATTGAAAAGCGTTATGCGGATATTTTTTTGGACGCAAGCCTTTACAGTGCAATTCTAATCCTTTATTTTTTTTCGCATTGGTGCGAGAGTCAAACAACTGCGATGGGTGGGAAGGAGGATGAGCGAGGGAATGTAATGTTGGAACTAGAGAGATTGGGGCCGGAGATTAGAGGGCGGGGGAGGGGGGTGTAGGGGAGAGACGGGCAGCGTGGAATCGGGGTGGGTAAGGAGGAAAAAATAATCGGAAATGAGAGTAGTGGGAGGTTTTGTGGGAGAGGGGGACGAAGGGAAAAACGGTATGGGGAGTGAAGAATTGGATGGAGAGAGGCTGGCTATTTTTGGGAAAGAGATGGGTGAACACTCACAGTTGATTCTGATTTTTAAAAATACGTAAAATTATTCAAAAAATATGAATGGGGACAAAATCGAAACGCTTAAGCACTCGTCGTCATGGAATTCAAAGATTAGAAGAGTTACAGGGCGAATGCCTGATTGGCGTGGAGGTTGACGGGACTGTGTGGGCGGGAGACGAGTCAGCTTGATGAAAGGTGGTTAAGAGCACATACAGAAAGGGGCTTTTGGGCAGAGAGGGTAAAATATGATGACCAGAAAGGGAAGGTCTTCAAGTAAGGCATGTAAAAATTACTAGAACGAAATAAGATGAAGTGATCGCTAGATTTGTGAAATTTTCCGATGCATTGCCTAACATACATGCTATTAGTGATATGTCGTTTACGTGAGAGATTCATTTCAGTGCTGAAAAGGAGTGGATATTTAAATCAAGGGCTACTGAGGGAAACAACACGATGTTCCAAAAGATGCTATCAGCTACATTATGTGACGGAAGAGTAACATATAACCGATGTACAGGTAAAAAGATGAAAGAGTGATATGCGTTGCGAGCTCTTTTTTTGCAACTAAAAGCAACGATAACGTAGAAATATTACGTTGACAACTGCGTATGTATCAGCATTGCATTCTGAATCAATGGTCCATATTGGCGGAGCCAAAGAGATCTACCAATAGATTTAAACATAAATGACCAGCATGTGACAAAAAATAGGACACTATGAGTGAATTAATATTGCGCAATGCGTTGTCATACCAAACCGGATATATTGATTATATGATTACATATCTAGTAATGCCAAACGCAATGAAACATAAAATGTACGTTGCTCATTTCCTAATGCAAAATTATATCCCCGTTGCGAAACTGGAATCAGAATATAACACAACAGTTTATGGGGAGGGGGTGGGTGGTTTCATTTGGGGAAGGATAAGGGGCGGGACAGATGGCGGGTGGGGAGGGGCGACCCAGAAACCGTTCGTTATTTGAGATAAGACAGAAAGGCATTATGGGAAGAAAGGACGAGGGACGAGCGGAATGAAAGAAACGATGGGAGCGGAGGAGCAGAGAGGTGGAGATTACGCAGAGGAAAGACGGATATGGAGAAAAGAGAGGGAGGGCAGTGAAGAGGGTGGTGGAAGGGAGGAATGGGGATTAGAACGTATGCTGTGGGGAATTCTGAAGAGCAGATTATTATTTCGGGATGGCAGCGGGGCCAAATCCTCCCTTTTTTGACAAGCCCAATGTAAATATACAGGGAGAGATTATAAATTCAAAACACAAAGGCAATAGCTTTCTCACCGCTAGCGCTGGCACCCTTTGCATGGCAGGCTCCACCGTTACCGCAACGCTTAGCGTTGATAAAAAAAGTCCCTCCTACTGCCTTTCTGTGCAGTTTTTTTTAGCTTCTAAAGACTTTAATCCTCACATTCAAAATTAGAAAATTGCAAATGTTAGATTCCATGTTAATTAGTATTCAAGTTTTAATACTTTGAAAAATATTACGGTTAATTACACATTGAGCCAAAACACATTTATCCTAAGCGTAATAAACCAAAGTGTGTATCATGAAAATAGGTGGTGCCATAATGGAAAAGGCACAGCGCTCATTCTCCATAACCGAAATGAACGGAATTCGTCTCGAACGATTCTGCACGGCTCATCAACATAAACACCTTGAAGAGAAAGGATGTGCAAGAAACCTGATATAGAGAATAGTACTGATTAGGAGGGAAACTTGGGCCATGAAGGAAAGATCGAGGAGAGACAGGAGGCGTTTTAAACGTGAGTGCGGAGGAGAATGAGAAAAGTAGGACGGAACAAAAGGCGGTAAAACGAAAACGTCATTTGGATGCTGTAAGGGGAGATTGCGGTTGATAAAACGAACAGGAAGAAAAGTAAGCGATGGAGCAGGTTATGATGGCGGATGGAATAAAGGAGGCCAATTTGGAAGATGGAAAGCAGAGATTATGATGGCGAATATTTTTGGACGAAATTAGATCTATGCAGCCCTCTCTTTCATTTATCCCTCACACATTAACACTCATGCCCTGGGAGGAAGAAAACTCACCCAGCCGGGACTCGAGCCCGTGACCTTAGGATGACCAGGCAAAGACTTTACCTCACCGCCATCGAGGCCGGCGAGATAGATGGAGAAGAAGAAGAGGTGAGGGAGGGTTCTTATGGGAGGTTAAATTTATGCTGAACTGAGGAGAGATCGCATAAAGTACTGCGACCCTAAAAAGGATTGTTAGATAATATAAACACATACATATAGATAGTACATAAAAACCTTCCTTGACCGGGAGTACTCCTAATTACACATCACTAGAACGAGACGCTAATAACCGAACCTTTGGTACCTTAGGCAAATGCTATGTTTAATAAATAATTGGATTTCAGCTTCAAAGTGAATAACTATGACGCCAAATGTTTGAAGCGTGAACGGAATTCAAATCGTAAAATCTATGTTTCGAAATCGTTTACTACTATTTCGCGTTACCACAACGCGATAGAAAATTCAGAAGTTGAAATGTATGAGCCCAAAAAACACCCATACGAAGGAATAAGCTCAATATTCTTCTCAAGCATCCTGGTAGAGTGTGCAACGGGGCTCTAAAAATCTCGACATCGAATTGGATTCAAACCTAGTTTCGCTGCACACAAGCCAAGTGTTTTCAAAAGTTAGGAACCAGATGTTCTTGCAAACTACTGTGTCATTAAGTACCTATACAAGACCACAAATACTACGAAGTACAAGTGTTCGTGCACTTAGTGTCAAATCCCAAGAGAATGAAACCCCTTTGTAAACGCAAAGGTGTTTACCTCTTGTACTAGAGCTTCGTAACAATGTGTGTACGGCACCTTGCATGAGTAAATTGTGCATTTAATTACTCAATGACATTCTGAACTGGTAATAAGGTCTCAATAGAAATCACACAATGCAAAAAACTGCTCATTTACCTCAATATATGCTGTCGCAATTTCAGCGGATTTGAAGGTTCAAATTGGGTTAAAATCCCTTTTCTCACAAGTTAAATTTACAGTCTAGTTTCCAGTAGGTATACTACTTGTACACCCTGTGGGAAACGAAATTTATTTTCGTGACTATACACGTTGTACTGCGAATTTTGATGCAGTGAATCTTAGACGGACGTAAAAGTCTCACGCACAATTTGAAAGGGGGCACCAAAGTGAGGCAATCTTTTCAATGAGCTGTTACGTAGACCAAAAGCTGAGTTTTATTCAGAATTTTTCTATTTTTTTTAATTCAGAATATTTTATTTTCCATGAAATGACCACTTTACTGTGCGTAGTGATGAAATGATTGGATATTTTCAGTTCTTAGAAATAATTTAGGGGACATTGCAATGTGTAAAAATACTAATGGATGTAATTGAACCAACGGAAAACCATACGCAGTGGAAAACTCCTATTATTTTATCAGAAATCTAAATTCGGGTTATAGATGCGGATTGGAATTTAAAGTACGTATCATAAATTTCGCATATCTGAAGCACTCGTGAAGTAGACATCAACTACTATATATAGCATGAAAGTTGACTTCGGTTCTTGTAAACGGCTCATATTGAGCAATGTGCGGTGTACCCGAGCACCAGGAATAGAAAGAGCTTCTAAATGAACGGTGAGGAAGAAATACGACTTTTAAAGAAATATAAAAACTACTATTGAATAATAGATTAGAACAATAGTATGCACGTGATCTTGGCGAACAAATCATAATAAAGAAAGCTATCTACCTTTGAAACTTATTATAGTTTTTCTTTCCGTAACTTAGATACATCTAAAGAAAGTTATAGCGACTCACAACACTTCGGGAGTAACAGCGGTGGTTAGACAACACCAATGTATGTACACAATATGTGATTAAGTGGTCACCCCAAAAACTTTTAAACATTTTTAAAACTTAAAATGACTAACTTGATAAGTCTTATTTATAATTATACGAGTGGATAATAATGAAGAGGAGTGTCTACATAAAAAAATAATGTAAATGATGAGAAAAAATAGGTTATTTTTGTAAGATAAACCTTATCATTACAGCTACTTTATTTACATTACACTTCACGATTGCGGCAAGTAAAAAGGATCGGAAAAGCATATCAGGTTTCATATACAGTTGAATCGGTTTAGTCAAAGCATTAATGCTATCTTGGTAAGGTAAAATGTCCAAGGAAATGAGGTATGATTAGCGCAATTGCTAATATAGGGAGGAAACATTGTTCGCGTATGGTAGAGCTGGCTTTAACTCAACGAAAAAGAAATATGCACAGACATGGAAAAGCAATAAGAGAACGAAACGGATGAAAGTGCAAAACTTGGATTCCTGATGTATGTTGAAGGAGAAACATGAGGGAAGTAGCGGTGGGTGAGTGATGGAAAGAGGAATTCTCTTTGAAAAGGAAGAAGGAAGTCCATCAAGGGAGAAAGAGAAGTGCGCGTGAGTGAAGAATGAAGTGGACGGAGAGATCATTCACATGAATGTAAGGCGCCGCCCGGCGGCTGTAGTGGACACTGACGGACAATCGGAACATGAGGGCTTCCCGAGGAGAACAAAAGGCAAATCTTCTCATGCCTTCTTGGCTCCTCTATGCGTCTTCCTTCCTCTCGTACCCCTCTTTCGTGCTTTCACCTCCCTGACAAGAGGAGGAGACGAGGGGCACCGTGAAGGACGTGCTGGCTGCGGACTGAATATAAAAGCACCAAGAGGAGGAGGAAAATGGCGGAAGAATGGAGGGTCGGGAGTTAAACGCGGTGGGACGGTGAGAGGAACGCGGAACGGGAGGAGAACTGGGAGAAGTTTTATGCGGAGCTGTAACGCAAAGGACCCGGTTCTAAAAAAGATTCTGTTGGAGGAATGAAACATTTTTGATAGATACCATAATTTTTCAACAAATAGTAGAGTTATAAATACAAAATAGATGAATAAAATACACCAAAATAAGTTTGGATCTTCTTTATAGAAATCCCTAGCCACACTAACGCTGTATTTTTTTAATTTTATCACGTTAGTCCCGTGGAAATGTATACACGTCCAACGCTGAATGCTCAAATACCAATTTCCCATCCTTTAATTAATTTTATCTTGTGCCTTCTTCGACCATTAATTCGTTGATTTGGCTTTTCACCGCGCATTGATCATTATTCAGATAGATTGTCTAATGGAAGAATTGTACTTTTTTAGGTTTCGGTATTTTTTCCATCCACCTGTCAGTCCAGAGTTCCCTAAAATTGAGGCATGATATTGAGAATTTATAACGTGTGAACTTATTAACAGAAGGAAAAGTGACATATGCAATCGATTTCTGAATATTTCAATTAATTTACTATCAGAATATTAACGCAAAGAGTGTCCATACGCGATCAATTGCACTTCAACTTAAAATTTGTATTCCTCTAAACTCAGGTTTTTGTATTCCTCTACATTATTGGGGATCAGGCAAAAACTAAAACAGCTAAAAGCTCCCCGTAAAGGTAGGTACTTAATAAACAGTTTCTAATTTTAAATAAAAAAATGGATGGACATAGACCCATATGGCACATATGGTCCATTCGTTTTGAAAATAATATCATGGGATATTTTAGTCTGATTTCATCGACATTTTCCATATTTTTCCGGTTTTATTGATGGAATTCACAATTTCGTTTCATGCTAAAAAGTATTTTTAAATAAAAAAATACTTCAACTCCATTTTTTTAAATAATTCTCGCACTCTTACTTTCCTTGAAGAACCGATTTCAATACTTATGAGTAAACATTCTATTCGTGTGTTTTTTTACCGAAGAAATTCCCAAAAGTGAAATGTCAATACATGCAATATATTAAATACAGTTTCTTTCCTCTACCTTATTAAAAAAAACAGGCAAACGGGTTAAAACAAGCCAAAAAGAGGAAGAAAAAATTAGTGGATATTGGCTGTTGAAGATGTAATATTATAAAATGGAATTGCATCATTGGGATGATCAGATTGTTTTAGTGCGAAATAACTAAACATATACTTATATAATAGATTACGAAAGGGGACGAGAGAATAAGGCTAACCAAAGACTTCTCCGGTTGAATCTGGGTGAATAGATTCTTATGAGCTCCTTTTTGGCATCCCGTTAGCAAAATAATGGACGAATAAAACTGTTGCTCATAAGTCTACAACCAAATTTTGAATGAAAAAATCATCTAATAAATGGAGTTGATGCAGTAGTCATTGCGCTGTCAGTCCGTAATAGGGAAGGTTAAGAAGAGATGAAATTGACGGAAAATGTGACTTTTAACAGAATATTTTGAATGGAGGGCTTCAAACATTTTCTAACGGCCATCCAGAGTAGCGAATAATTTTGCATTCATACTTTTAAATCCGGATAGCATGATGATAACAGGATCCAATAGTGCATGAGTGAAGGCTATAGTGTTCAAATGTGTAGCCAAAATACCTAAGTGAATGTTTTCGGTTAAATTGAATCCACCGATAATAGTCAAAGGAAAAACGTATAGTTCGCGACAGTTGTGACAATGAAAACTTCACTACACCAAAGGAGCGATATAGACGGAAAGGAAGCAAAACAATTTGAGCGTTGAGAAAAAATGAAAATAATTAATAGTTTTTCCTAGGCAAGAGATATTTTGGGTAATGGAATCCGGGGAAAGAATATTTTACGGACGGCAACGTAGGAAGGAAATTCTAGGAAGCCGGACCAATGGCAATGAGATTAATTGGAACCCGCGGATGGTGTTGGGAATGTGGCAGATGATGATGGTACGAGCAAAGATTGATGGGCGACAGTTCCTCTGAGAGTAGGAGGTGGGGAGGAGAAGCTGGCTGGGAAAGATGATGGCTTAGCTGACTTTGGGATAGAGATAGAGATCTAGCTAGAGCTAGAGAGCTAACGGTCGCTAAATAGAGATAGGGAGTCAGTTTAACAGAGTGGTAAATAGACATGTCTAGGTGAGTCTAGGGGTGGGTTTCAGATTCCGGGAAAATTTCCCACGGAGGAGAGGGATGGGGAGCAGCAAGAGGGGAGGAGCAGCAAGGTGGTAATAGTTGGTAACGCGAGACGAGGGGATACCAAGACAATGGACGAGGATTTTGAATGGTCGAACGGCGGGAAGGCTCTCGACTAGCCAGGATGTTTTCAGAACGTAAATGCGACGGCTGGGAGTAGGAGGGATGAAGGTGATTAAATGTCTTGCCCGAGGAACGAAAGGGATGTTCGGATAATTCACCGTGGATTAAAATGAAGCGGTGTAATCATTGGACAATCTATTTCATCTGAGACTTCATTCTTTAGACCGAGCGGTAAAACAGAAAATGATGTCTGAGAGTTTATAACATAATGCATTCCAAACAACCGTCTTGAGGGGTAGGGATTAGTTCAACGTTTCTGCCTTCATATTTCATAAGCTAAATAGAGACCGAAGATTTTATGAAATGATACCGGTTTCACTTCCTAATGGCATTTGTTAACACTCGGTAATAAAGAGTTCGAATTTCATCTTCGGTAAATTAGGGACCTCATAAATTTAATTACAGTTAGAATGAAATAAAGTATGCAGGTTCTGAAAATTTCGATTGCCAAACAGAACACAATGGAAAATGAGAACGCTAAAAATCAAGATAAAACGTTGGAATTTCGAGGCATAGACCCAATTAGTTACATAATTATCATGCATTTGCAAATTTTAACTATGGATATGACTTATATGCTCCTGAAATTTAAAATGGTTTTTAGGAGAAATATAATAGGGAATTTAATAGGTGAATGGGGGATGAATTGCTCATAAAACAAAGTTCTTACGCATCATAAATTCTTTGAAAATTGAAGGAGAGATTTAGATGTTTAATGAAACCAGAGTCATCAAAACAGTTGTGATCATAAAAAATTAAAGGGACATAAGAAATTGCATATAAAAAAATTTCAAGTACATAATACGTATTTTATTTTATAAAATTTAATGCGATATAGGGTACGGAATGGCTACGTAGACTAAATTGCTGCACAAAACTCATTTTTCGGGGTGTAAGCCTTTTAATTATGAGGAGGAACAATAAATATAATGAAAATAAGATTACAAAGGGAATTTTGTTCCCTGGATGAGTTTCCGGATAGCCACTTCATTACAATTTATGGAATAAGTGTTAGCAAAAAATGTGGCATTGCAGATCCATGTATTTTCATTAAGAATATTGCATAGTACGATTTTCCTTTCATTTGAACACACCATTTTGAATCACCAGGATTAACGGATATGCAACGAGACTATAAAAGTTTAAGGCTTTTAATAAAAATAATTTTTCGGATTCTTATGCACAAATTTATCTTTTTAGAGTACTTGTAATAAAGTTATTAAAAACATTTATGCGCACCTCCGTAAACGAAAATCTTTACACTCATTTTGATCAGCGTAACAGCAATCAGTGGTAGAAAATTTACAAAGCATTACAGTATATAACTTACAAAAAGGGAGACATATGAGAGAGATTCACTTGAATGAGGACGAAATTGAAGTAACGTTTGATGAGGTTTAACGTAAATGAGGATGTTGCTTTCAGCGAATCTAAAAGCAAATAAAAAACATCAAAAGTCTGGCTCCAAATCCTTGAAGAATTTCACAAGGTTTTACCGAATGCCTCAAATCAAATGAAAAAAAGCGCGAACGTGCTATGATTTTCAGGACCTGGCAACAAAGAGGGCGGGCATGAAAAGGCATCGCATATGGTGGCTGCAGAGGAACTCCGGGCCGAGAAATGAAATCGTGAAGCGAGAAGATTGCAGATCTGTATTGCTGGGTACACTGGCGCAGCTATGTGAAGAGAGGATTGCCGTTCTGGACATGCAGCTTTGGAATTGGATATTTTAGGGATCCTATGGAGCAGTGCACGAGGATCACTGGTCTGAGAGGGAGCTTATAGGCAGTCAGAATCGAGCGTGGCGGAAAGATGTGGTCATCTTGCTTCGTGAAGTAACAGCTCTCTGTTGAATGTCGAAAATCCACGCTGAGTTCAGTCGCCGTAATTTCCCGTTGGGGGATTTACGACCTATAATGATGTGATCTTCAGAGGCTTAGCAGAAGATTCCGGTTGTCAGTGACATGAGGATTATTTGCCATTCAAGATGATGTTCGTAGGTATGTGATACTCTTCCACTCGTGAAAGCGGGAACACGGTGATTACGGTTAATATATGATAGAAAAATAATGGGATTACCGAAAGATTACACATACTAATTGCACTTTTCCCTAACTCGTGTATCTCAAAAGAAAAGGCCTTCTTCTCCAATTTGGAATTTTAAGTAAACGATGAGTATTTCAAATTTGTACGCATACATAAGCATGACACACTATCTTATATTAAATTCTTAAAAGCGTACATATTGGAGTCATTCGACAGTTTTTGAGATCGATTAATCAAACATGCGTATCTTATTTATGTAAACTAATAGTATCTAACTCATAATTAAAATTCCATTTCGGCATTGGCCTACAGGTGCAGGTAGATTTCTAAGTTCATATATTTTTAATAAATACTAGCGAACAACACGAATAGCTGAGTTGCACTCGGATGAAGTATGCACGCAAGTTACATCGCAATGAACTTGATATTGGCCGAGTTGTAGCTAGATATGTATTGCCGCGTGCCACATGGGTGGTAAAATTGTTTGATTCTGTTACATGATGCATTGAAGGCAAATAGGCACTGCAGTATGTACATACAAGAGCTTTAGATGGCGGCGGAAATCAGCCAATGAGTACATGTCTTTTGAAATAATAACGCCAGGACGCTCTCTGCCGCTGACTAGCTCTGAATAGCCGCAAAAAATTCACCCCGACTGAATGTTCCAGGGGCGGCCGCTTCCTTTCAAAACTGAAACCTCTCTCGATGACTAGCGAGACGTTATTTGTTCGTGTAGGCTCCATTTTATCGACACTTATTATTTCTACGATACATTTTAGATGTTTGGAATTTTATTTGTACTTAAACATAAGTTTATTAACCTGCAATGCGTATTGTAAGGCTGGATAACAATGAAATAAATGCGTAGTAACGGAAATGACAAAAGCTCTAAAATTGCATAATATTTACACGAAAAGTTAAAACTTCTCAGTGTACCGGTCGTTTGAGACAAACCGGTTAAATTATAAACTACGTAGATTTCGCTTCATTTTAGTCTAAAAGAAAACTCGTAAGTCAATGATTTCATATTTTAATGAGAAAAATAAATTGATCTACTCGGAAATATTTTGTATTTAAGACAAAGCTAAAAGATTATAGTGCAAGAGTTAAATATTTTATAAGATACCTGTTTTAAAATACAAATAAACAACATTGACGCCCCTTACATTAACAGTTTGACCTACAAAAAAATGTTTGTAAATAAATATTTTTGATATTGTTTTGACAATTTCAGATAACTTTAAACGGGTTTTTCAGCGATAATAATAAGGGAGTTATGATTTTTTTCTCCTTCAACCCCTAAAATACAAATAGGTCATATTGCCACCGGAAAATTGGAATCGGCGGGGGGCTAATATGAATCAAACACCCCCAAGATTAGCCCGTAAATGTATAAGTATATGTATATATATATGTATATATTAATATATGTATCCCGGCCACGGCACATTTTTACCCTCTGATTTCTCGGCTTTACCATCTTCCACATCACCAGTGTCTTCGTCCAATTTTAATTATATGTTTCATCTTCTGTTCAAATTAGTATATATATATATATATACATATTTATATATAATAAATATTTCGTTCAAACAGATGGTGAAAGGAAGAGGATAGGAAACAAAATTAGACAACACAATGGTGATGTGAAGATGGAATGATGGCCGATTCCAAGTGAAAAAAATTCGACTAGGCCATATGTATATATATTTTTGGCCTAGTCGAAAATGAATCTTTTCGCCGGATGAAAATCTGTTACTAATACCACTTTGTTTTAAATTAAGTGACCCGGGTTTCAGTGAATAATCACCATCATCAGGTATTAATTGAGATCTGTTTATCCTATTGTTTCCGTAGTTACGTAAAGGAAGGGGAGAATTAGTTTGAAACGAAGGCCAGAATAGGGGAAAAGGAAGGGTAAAGGTATTCGTTAAAATTGTTGTTAATATTCGTTGTCGTGGTTAATTAATTTTTTTTAAATTTCCAACTGCTGTCTTTGATGTAATTCGCGTCGTTCCTTGCATAATTTTAGGATATTCAATGTAAAATTGCTCCTGTGGATGCTACATATTAAGTGTTTAGCAAAATGACTTTTTTCCTCTTTGATGTTTTTATAAGCACTAAAATGTTCTTTTCTCCAGACAGAGAAAACATGTTTTCCAATAACGAGATTAAAAAGAAGCAGTGGTACTCGGTGACATACATGGATGCGTTATCTCAGACAATTGCTCACCTTCTACCTATAGACGCATTCCGCATGGCTTATAGACCTAATACCACTCTCCGAAAGCTGCTAGTAAAATGTAAGGACCCGATAGAGCAATAAGACCGATGTGAAGTATATTCATTGAAATGCAGTGATTGAAATGGTGCCTACGTGAGGCAGACAGGTAGAAGCTTCTGTGTCAGGAGAAAAGAACATTTAAGGGCATATAAAAACATTAAAGAGGATAAAAGTAATTTTACTAAACAATTGATATGTAGCAGCCACAGAAGTGATTTTACAATAAATATCCTAAAATTATGCAACGAACGCCGCGAATTAGATTCAAGAGAGCAGCTGGAAATTTTAAAAAATTTGAATAACCACGACAACACCCTCACTAACGAATACCTTTACCCTTCCTTTTCCACTATTCTGGCCTCCGTTTCAAAGGATTCTTATTCTCCCCCTCCATTACGTAACGACGGAAACATTAGGATAAACAGATCTCAATTAATTTCTGATGATAGTGATTATTCACTGAAACCCGCGTCGCTTCGTTTAAATAAGTGGTATTAGTAACCGATATTCATGGACAAACATTATAATGGAATACTACAAAGTTAATTATGAACTAGTGAATTTTGTTAGAATTTTTCTACAACATTTTGTATAAAATGTTATTGAAAAGTACTAAGCTGTATCAATTACGAGTACTTGTAACTTCTATGAAGTAAAGCCTTCAGCAGTCAAGTATAATGGTACCTTAGCTGAAAAAATGCAATGAACGTTTTTGGACTTTTTCAACGAATACACAATGCTTTTAATATCTTTGCGTGGCTGTAATAATATCTAGACTCACTGACATCAATCGAATGTTCAGTTTACTGGCTGTGACCCATTGGATTCCTACACTATGCACTTTATTTTCTTTATAAATGAATCCTAAATGAACAGACCATGTAGGGTAGATTAAAGGGGACACCTGCTACATCTGAATAAGTTGAGGGAAGGATTCTACATGTCCATACGTCAATAATGTAATCATCAATGGTTTTAACAACAAGACGTCATAGAGAAATGGACCTGGAAGTCATAATAGTTAACTATGAGGAAATGAATGAAAAACAAAAATACCAACTATGAAAAACTGGGTATAAGCAATACACGCATACAAAATAAAATGTTGAGGAAATGGGGAGAAGCGAAGTTACAGGAACTGAGCCAAAGTCAGCTTCATGAAATTTATTCCTGAGGTAGTAATAATAACATTATTAACATAAAAAATATCTAAATAACTATTTTTTCAATATAAATATAGTGTAGAGGTTGAGAACATTAACGGCGTAGGTAGTAGAAATATAAAACGTTGGTCAAAAGTAAGTTCAATATGGAGCATAATTTGCATCTCTGTTATTCCTAGACTTGAGAATATTAAGGTTCTTTAAACATCCTAGGATATTTATGATTCTTAGACTTTTGTAAATATGAAAAATCCATAGTTTATTTAAGCATGTCTGAGTAGCATGATTGCTTAAGAAAACAAGCGCTGATTCAGGAGATCTGAATTTAAGCCACAGCTTGGATTGATGATATTTTCCTTGCAAAATTTGCATGCTGTTGAATAATTATTTCCAACTACATGAGAGTAAAAATTGAAGTTTACTGGTAATTTTAAAGAATGAAGACCTTTCTGACTGGATGATAAGACACGCATGGTCTTAGACAGTCACCTTATTTTCATTTTTCCTGGTCTTAATACAGGATGCTTTCTATATTTAAAGTTAGTAACAATATCCTAAATGGAGATAGGGTAGAGCATCACAAAAACATTCCTCTGATTGCTCAAACGAGAAAAATACCTCACAGAAATAGGTCACATCCCGGCTCCCTCCTCCACGAATAAAGTAAGCATTTCACCGCTAGTTGAAGAAGCACAAAAGGCAGCCCGGGAATAACTATTCCCATGCGCCAAGGCGTATTTGCTACAAACGAAATAAAAAAATAAGACATATTCCTCCATCCTCTACCATACCCTCAGACACACAGACCCTCTCTCTCCACGAGCTCTATCACAAAGCGAGAGGAGAGCACTCGCAAATTCCAGCCATTCCCTCCGAAAAATAAAACAAAAACGAAAATAAATAAGAAAAAGGGAAGGAAAACATGAGCACATAAAAAAATATGTATCCTGCCCCGGCCCGGATACCTTCCTCACCGGGACCTTCCTTGTCTGTGTAAACAATCTACGCGACAGAAGAAGAAATGCACGTGGATAGAGGAGCAGAAAAATGAAAAAAGCGTTGAGCGTGTGGCGGTTGCCTCACGTCCAAAGGACAGTATTCCGACACCGTTCCTCCCGAAAGAGGAAAGAACGAGAATGGCGGGCGAGGAGCGACGAATTTCCTCCTCCGGCGGTCGAGGTTCTGGACCACGGTCGACGGCGTATGTGTGGGCACGGGGGAGAAGAAGCTGATGCTGAGGAGGAGGTGGGAAGGAGTGGGTGAGACTAGTAGGACCAAGTCGGTCCTTTGTCATGCCCGGCGTGCAGAGTCCGGGCGGGGATGCAATATGAATGCAGCGCCACCGCGGGACCTTATGCGTCGCGCTCGGACCCCCTTGGTCGGTTGGTCGCCTGTCCTTTCATCCTGCCCAGCATCCAATATCATCCCACCACCACCATGTGAGGGGTGAAGAACGGAGACTGGGGGGAGTTAGGGGGAGGGGGGGTAGAATACCTATAAACCTAGTTCAATCCTCTCGCTACGGGATACTTGCATGCACAGGGTACACACATTCGACCATCACATTTGCACACCACAAAACTGATCTCCGAAATGAGGAGCATGCATTTTGAATGAAAACTTAACACCAATTTATGAAATCCAGGGGATTATTATTACGTATCAATAAGTGGTTTCAACGCAGAGGCGTCCTCGTCAGGAAATTTAAAAGTCATTTAATTATTTGACGACACCTTATACGCATAAGAAATAAGCATTGGTGCCAAATTCTCATTTAAGATGAACTTTTACTCAGATGAAGACGATTCCATTAACTTTTTCATGCTTGTTTTATCAATTTATACTGTAAATGTATATTCTTAAACATAGGGGATATATTTTTTTTGCAAAATATGATGTTTTATGAAATTTATTTTGTTAAAAACTTTATTTTCTTGCGTCGTCAAAACAGTATGACATCTAGAATACGGCTGGTGACGTCACTAAACTGTACCACTCCCAAGAATACGACTCCTTTCCATGTGAATAAACGTTCAGCTATTTCCTTTGTGGAAGACATTCACCTATTATGGTTCGATCCTTACGGTAAAAACTAATTTAATATAGCAGCCACCGTGTGGTCAAGCCAAACTATTGAGATGTCATTAGGATCAGGGTGGTTTTTTCCAATTTTAAAAATTAATTTTTAGTCGTATAGTTGAGTTCAGTAGAAACATTGCTGTTATATTCTTAAAAAAATAGGAACAAGTGTTATGAATGATTTGCCATTGGAATCTGAATTAAATTGCTAGTACTAAAATAAATGAGAGAGATACCATTCCAAGACGTCATTTACTGGATTTGTTTTGGAACGACCATGTGAGAATAGATTTTTTTAACTAGAACAATCTTCTATCATAATAGTGTTTGCCAATTAAAGTTCTCCCCTGTGTATTCAAGAAAAATGATTTCCGAATGGAATGTTATCAATTACGGCTGAGGTGACCAGCTATGTGTGAGAGCTATACGTATTGGTCAGGATAGAAGGAGAATCAAATCATCGTGCATCTGTTTCCCTCGCCTATGTCCTATTTCCCAAAAAGTGGTTTCAACGCAGAGGCATCATCGTCAGGAAATATGAAATTCATTAAATAATTTGGATACTCCTTACATGCATAAAAAGTACGCATTGGCGCAAAATTCGCTTTTCAGATGAACATTTACATAGCTGAAGACGATTCCATTAATTTTTGGAGGCTCTTTTATCTATTTTTATTAAAAATTTATATCTTTAAACATGGGTGAAATATTTTTTTGCCAAAAAATACTGTTACATGAAATTTATTTTTGTTAAAAATATAATTTCTTTTGCCGTCAAAACACTATGTCATCAAGAATATGGCTGATCATGTCACTAAATAGTACCACTACCAAGAATACTACCCCTTTCCATATTGAGACAAGTTCAGTTATTTCCTGTGTAGAAGAAATTGAACTGTTACAGTTTGAACCTTGCGGTTAAAATTTATGAGACATTACAGAAATGCGTGTGGAACGCATTTCTGTATTACTATTGAGAAGTCATTGGGATCAACATGATTAATTCCACTTTTAAAAAGCAATTAATAACAACTTAGTTTGACGTATAGCTATAGCGAAACATGGTGGCACTCCACAGGGGAGAGTTTGAGGTTCCAGAGGGCGAATTAAGCGCTGAAGAGCTGTCAGAGGTACCATTAGGGCACAGGTATGGACATTTAGAGAGAATCTAAACATCTTAATTCTTCTTCACTTGTATGCTCTCCTCTCTCTGACGTCATTCTCTGTACAAGCGAGCGCCACCAAGCTTTGCTACACCGCTACATGAAATTTAATCATATACTGGTATTCCGTAGAATAATAGCTGCTACATTCTAAAATTCTAAAAATAAATAGGAATAAATGTTATGAATGTTATGTCATGGGAATATTCATAAAATTGCTACTAATAAAATAAATGGGAGAGATAGCGTTGCATGACGTCATCCACTGGATTTTTTTACGACTTCCATGTGCGAATAGTTTTTTTTAAACATATATATGTGAGAGCTCGACATAGCGGTCAGTAAAGAAGGAGAATCAAATCATCGTGCTTGCGTTTCCCTCACCTAATTTACCCTTTAATATTCCTTCCCTCACCGCACTCTAGGTATGTAGGATAACTAGGATTCCCTGCCATCGCCGCGCCGATTCGCCGCTCCTTCACGCCCGAAAGCAAAGGATATGGCCCACGAGGGGAATCTTTAGGACCTGAGGTCAGCCGCCCCAAGGCCAGGCCACGTATGTGACGCTGGCAATAAAATATTCAGGGGATCACGCGCATTGGGGGTGACTTTATAAGGCGCACGCGGGGAGGGCGAAGGGCACGAATGCATTCCACCGCTCGGTGTGAGACCCAATGCACAATATTCCATCTACATTTGTACCTCTCTCTCTTTCCTAAACTCGGTCGGCTAAATCTTCAAGGAAGGTTAGTATTTAGCATTCTCTGTCATTTAGATCTGGTGGCTGGCATTTCCATAATTCCTAAAATTATCGAAGTGGATAAAATTCATTAATAGATCATTATCTGTTGTAATAAGCGCTTAACTACAAAGTTTGGATGGGTGAAACCTTAATAAAATTTAATGAAGAAAAAACTCACCACTTTTTTGTATCAAACAGCATCAGGCTTTATTTGTAGATGCTATAGTTTATTTTATTTATAGAAGCTCTGAAGCTATTAATACGAAAGATTCAACTCCACCTATGCATTGCCGTCTTTCTGATCCTTTTTAACCGCATATTTAAGGAGGCTGCAGTTGGTATGAAATGGTTCTCATAGTTAGAGGGAAGCCTAAAATATGATACATTTGCTCAAAACACCGGTGAAATGATACCACTATCGGATACTGCAATCATGGCAATGTATTATTCAAAGAAGAGAGAAAATTGACAACATTATTTCGCTCCTAATTAAAGAACATAAAATTGAACCTTAGAGCTGGTTTGTCTGAGTTTGCAGTTAATTCTATTTTACTATAAGTTTATTTTTTGTACTTAGCATGTTTCATGGAATGTACAAACATGATGTAAGGAACCGAAATGTTTACACCTTTCAATGTTCGTGTAGTCCAATTTCGGGTATTTAGGCAGATTAAATCTTTAGCATTTCACAATTATTATCAACGGACAGATAAGGATGAAATATGGTGGCCAGAATATGCCATCCAAATTCTATCGGCTGTAACATCTGCTATCCTCATATGTAATAAGTCTAATTTAAAAAAAAATTACAACTCCATCGTAAAACCAGCCTGTATCATTAGAAATCATTTTTTGAATCTAAAATGTTATCGACCAACGAAGGGCAATATCTTTCTTTTGAAAGAATCATTGTAAATAAAGGATGAAAGAGAAATTTCAAATGAGGAGAGAGGAGCGTATGTTTAAAAGAAGGTATAGACCTTAAACTCCATGTAAGACCTCATATTGTACGGAAAACGTGGGATGGACATTAGCTTTGGAGTAGTCAATCTTTCCCAGCAGCCCGGCTCCCAAGAATAGAAAAGGGAGTGCTTTTTGGAATAGGGAAAGGGATCGGTAGTAAAACGAGGGATGCAGATGAAAGGAGGCTTTGGTGGGGTGGCGGGAGGGTAATGGGGGTTCAGCGGTTGAAATGGGAATGACGGAAGACGAAGTGAGTGCGGCTCGTTTCTATTTCCCAGCGTCACCCCCCCCCCCACCCCCGATATCTCACTGTGGGTTCGTGTGCATCCCGAAGCATGTGGAGATGAACGGGAATGATAGAGCTGACTCAGCGACTGAAGATGCCCTCAGTATATCTGATGAGATTTAATTGTTACGAAACCTATCCCTGAAGAAGTGGAAGGTGTTATGGGTCAGTAAATATACTACACAAACTAAATAAATAAATTAGAAACTTCGTTTAATTCAGGTCACCTGAGCGAGATAGCATTTAAAATTCAATGAATTTGGGGTCTCACCAGAAAAATATTTAATCTTTCTAATTTTAACGAAATATCAGGCCTCTATGGTGCTAAATTTTGATATATCTGACAAGAACGCAAGCCGATATCCATGGGACATAGCATGGCTATGTACTCATGAGAAATTCTGTTTTAAAGCTTAGAGAGTTCTTACGCTCAGACCGCGTCAGAATGTTAACTGTGTGTAACTCATATGCTTCCTCAACTTAAAAAAAATGCAATTACTAATGGCCCATGGTAATACTTTTAACAATTATCTAAAGCAACCTTCGTTTGTGTAGAGGTCTCTATCGTAAGCTGGGAAATAAATGAGTCAACTTAAAGCCTTAAAGGTATAAGTAGTTGAACCTGAGTGTTTCAGTCATATAAATCAATATTTTTGAGTTATTTTTATCAAATCAATGATGAAATCTACTACGAAACTACTTTTTCTAATCCACTATCTCACCATCACTTTTCTATCAGTTGATTGATTGGTTCATCACTGGCTATATTTGTGTTTATTTGACCGTGTTGGGATTTCTAGTGTTCCACAATAGTAGCCACGTATCTCTATTTGGCGTTGAAAAACTGCATTGAGAAATAAATTACAGTGCGTGTTCCTTTTTATCTGATGAAAATACAATTTTATGAACCGGTTAAAAGTAACACACAACTCTAAAATTTAAAAAACTAAAAAAATCGCTCTGTGTCTAATATGCTTTTTCGTTAACGAGGTACACATATTTCTGAGTTCTCCTAACATTCAATCACGCCTTACCTTCAATCTTTGTTCATTTACGATATTTTTTTCGTCACATTGAACACTGTGATTAGGAATAAGAGTAATAAATACCTTAAAAATGTATTGGCTATTAATATTTTGAGTTCAAACCGATAGAAGATGGGAAGCATAAAATTCTCGATTGCAATTAAGGCTAATACAGATTATACGTACCGAATCCAACCATTTCTACGCTTCGCCCCCGAATGTAGAATGTGGAGGCACCTAGTTGGTTCGTCTTACTACTCCCGCATCGTTTCCCCTTAAAGCCCACTCCAACTCGTCCTCACTCTCCCGCCTTCCTTCCAGAGCCGTCCGAAATATAATATCGATCCCCACTTCGGTTTTATTCCCGAGCCGTGGATGGGGAAGGTTACTCCTAGGAGAGGAAAGAAAAGAGTAGCGCCTAGCCAAAGGAATCGGAGAAAGGATTGGGCGAAGCAGTGAAAATAAAAGGTTATATGACGCGGAAGATGCAAAGCGTGAAGTTCTGGTGAGAAGAAGAAGTAGTGGGCGTGGATGGTTGGTGGTATCTTTGAGTGAAGTACACGGGAAGACGGAGCGATGAAAACTTAAGAGTTAGAGGTTCGAGAGATTTTTTTTACAAAGGCCTGTTTTTCTTTTGCGTGGAAGGAGACAATAGGATGAGCGGAATAAAGCAGAGATAGAGAGAGAGAGAGAGAGAGAGAGAGAGAGAGAGAGGGAGAGAAAGGGAGAAATGTACTGTATACGAGGAGTTCCTTTAAAGAAAGAAATATGAAGGGGAGGGTCGATTCGGTGGTTGTGGGGGGCAAATGGATGCGGCTGGGTGGATGGATGGGAAGTCATGAAGGGAGATGTTGGGGGAGAGGATTGAATTGAGTGGCGCGAGATGGGTGACTCGAAAGCCCAGGAAAGAAAACATTTCGTGGCAAAAGAAAGCATTCGAGGAGGTGAGGGCGTGGAGTGGAGATCTAGAAGTAAGGAGGAGGGTTCAGTTGGGGAGGAAAGGAAGTTTACTTTTTATTTCCATTTTTCGAGGATTTAGATACCGCTTAATTCTGTGGAAAACAATTGCCTTCTGGCCTAATGTAAATACGAAAGGAATTCTTGGTAAATGTTGTGGAAGGATAAAAATCATAGAAGCCTTAGGATGGATTTCCTTTCCAGAAATTCACCCGAATAATTTGTATAAAACATTGGATTTTTTAAATTTGGAGTTTGGGTTTGTTTCGTAGGTATCTACTGAATCAGCTACTATTGATTTTTGGTGGTTCTAAAGAAAAACATCATAATGATTGATGATATTTTCTTGAATTTGCACCAAAATTGTTCAGTAACTGTATATTCATACGACCAAAGAAATTTTGAACAGCATATTTCTTAGCTCTGATTTTTCTTGCAACTTCATCTGATTTCCCCACCACCTTTGCCAAGAGGTGGATGTGGAGAGAAGTAATGGGCTGGAAATATGACAGACAGATAAAGAGAAATGATACATTCTGAGTTTTTGCCGTGTACATTTTCGCATCCCTTACTTTTCATTCCCATTCAGCTTCCATCATTTCATTTCTTCCTCAGATGATGCTCCCCCTCAAGTCTTGTAATTTAAATTCATAGCCACAAAATTAAACTTGAAGAATCCTACATTCCAGGCCTAAAAATAAATAACGCCCAAAGACGATGAAAATAAAAGCTGTTATTGAGCCATAATCTTTATGATTTCTTTTACAATCTGTCATACACCATTTCTACCAGTGTTTACTACTAGGAGTTTTTCTCACAATACTGAATTCCTTTACTTACAACATCATTTTAATTAATTCTTCATATCTCGTTCTACATAGAAGATTTTAGGTTCTTAAATTTAAACTAATGTTCTCTTACCTGATACTTATTTCCTCTAATCCTTCAAGAAAACTGTCCGCGAGAATTTCTTTCTCCGAGCACTGAACATTTTGTATCACTGAATTAAATAATATAATTGAATGAAAATTCTAAATAATACCAATTCTCAATACCTAAATGTTTTTTATTCTCATTTTAGGCTTAGAATCTCCATTACAACTGCTCAACCAAACTTTCCTACACTTTTTTCCATAAAAACATGTTGTAACTTAGTAACCAGTAATGATTCCCTTTAACCATTCCTCTTCTGCCACTCATGCTACTCTAGTACTTCCTGAAAAAAATCAGATTTCCAATTATTGCCTTTTTTTACGCAAATCAAAAATACATTTGGCATATTGCGATAAGTTTAAGCCAACCAGTACACAATGTAGTCAGTGAATCTGCTGGATTTAGGCGAATGGAGTTGCGTTTAAAATTCTGGGGAACCCTTGTGAAACATCATTTAGGAAACGTACTCCCTACAATGGCAGAAAAGAGGACTGTAGATGAGGTGAAGAAAAACAAATCTAAGGTGATGCAAGGAGGAAGCAGAGAGATTATAGTAAGAATAGTTTTTCAGTCACCGTAAAATTCCGATGCAAGTATTTCCTCGAAGCTGTAGGCATTTTTATCAGTCTACGCAAGTGTTTCTAGTATCGGTTCACGAAAGGGTACGCTAGTTATGACCAAAATTGGTAATTATCCGTCACAGTCAAGGAAATTTATTTATATTTTATCCTTTTCAATATAAAAATTCTTTTCCTGGATTGACAATCTTCCAAATAGCTTGAACTGTACCTTCTTATCCGCGAGATGTTCAGTCTAATACCAACTTATCTAAACATACAAAAGTGTTTATTCACAACCAAAGTATATTTTATACCTTAAAATGGTCATAAGAAAAAGTAGATGATGCATTAAGCCATGTTGTTTATGATTACGCATTTGATAACGTCTTCAATATATTTGAACTCATGAAATTTAATGTTCAAACGGTGACTGAAAATCTTTAAACAAATACTCATTACATTCATGATTCCACCTTAATATTTTACAAATGGAAGCCAAAATGTCAATACTGATAGCCAGAATGACTTGCTGATGAAAAAATTAGATAAATTTATTCCTAAATAAGTTGTTTTTTAGAAAGATGTATTCCATGAAAACTTCTCGGTTCGTTTTGATTTTCTGTGGACAATTGTAAATAAAGCTTCATTATTAAATCAAATAAATACATCTTTTATCGGGAGAAGGATGAAAATACTAGGCAGCTCTCATGAAATACTTTTACCAGGGTTGTATTTAAACTTATCCTTCAATTTTTTCAAGTTTTTTCCAGTTTTCCAAGTTTTTTAGAATTTCAATAATTCAAGAGACAAAAAATATGCTAAATAAATGCTTCGTTGGAAGATAATGCATCATAAAATGACTGTTGCTTTAATCAGGAAGCTAAAATACCATATTATTTAGACATTATAATATACATGATGAATACAACATGCATGTAAATTAAAGCCTAATAATTATGTTGCCATTATTTTCTTCAGTTAAACTGATCTTCTTTCACACCAATATATTTCATGGAGTGACATGTCGGCAGTAGCCTATAGTTGCTGGAGGAGGAACATTTTTGACCGGTTTAATGCATTTTGAATGTATATGAAAGCTCTTGACAGTAAAGGTTTTGATTGATTGATGACCAGAGGAGTGTTAACTGTCTCTCGCAAACATTTGTCGCGGAGTTTCGTCATGTTTGCGAAAATAAAAGAACGGGCGGAGTTCCATGTACGAATCAAATAAAATGAAAGTGGACTCTGAAACTAAACCCTAGAAGCGATTTGAGATGAACGGTACAGACGTGAAAGAAAACACTGGCATCATAAAAAAATTCCTGAATGTGAGCACTCCAGCCCAAATTGAAACAAAAAAAGCTCTTTGATCATCGCTTATTTCGACTTCATTGTTTCTTCCTCCATTTAAAATATTTTCCCGGGGTCCATTTTTCCATCGGATATAATTTGAGAAGCACTACAGTGGAGGTGGGTAAGTGCCGTCACAAAGCACAAAATTCAAATGCGTCACATTACATTTCTCTCTCACTCTCTCCATCACTGACTCTCCCCCTATTTCCCATATTTATATTTTATGAACGGCGAGGGGGACACAATAAACCCAAATGAGGGCTTTACGAGGGGTCGTTTATGATTGAAGAAGGGTTTAAGGCCATATCCGAGACCTTTGATCAAAAATGACACATTCGTTTGAGAGGGGGGAGTGGATGGTAGGTAAGCCATGGGCGTTAAAAGCGCATCGGATGGGAAAAAAAAGGAACGGCACGTGAAACGCACAATTGAGAGGGGGGTGGGGAGAGCGGGAAGGGTCGGACTCGGTGGTTGGCCGGCATATGACATCTGGTGAAGAGGTATTTTTAGACTGGGTGCTAACGATGCCACGAGGAGAGGATTTTGGTGCGGCTGAAACAAAACTCGCAAAGGATACGGGAGGGAAAGAGTGAAGAAGGAGGGGATGAAAGACGTATTTAGAGAAGAGTTGGAGTGTGCTTTTTTTGTTTTACAAAAGGGAGAAAATCGAAGGTCAAAATGGTGATTAAGTGAAGAGGAAAGGTTGTAGAAAATATGACGAGGAAAGCCCAAAAGTGAAACCGGACATTATCTTAGACCTTGAACGTGCAAAATGTCTGAGACAAAGAAGCACTCATTTTCTATCCCACGGCACACATGGTAAATACGGTATGGTAAAAACCTGCGGAGGATCGATGAAAGGGTATTTTTCGAAAAACCTGCAAATTTGAAGAGATATAATCATTGGATCCATGCTTAACATGACCGCCACCTGAAACCAATAATTGACGAATAAAAAATTGAAGAAGAAGAAATTCCGATGAAACTCTGTTTCAGGGCGATCTTCGGATTGAAGACAATGCTTACGAGTTTAGTAGTCAATATTACCAAAAAAAAACATTGACATTGACATGAAAGTAGACTGTCCTATATCTAACGCTGGATGTGACTGTAGTGGATTCACAATCCTTGTGATTTGATCTTCTGCAAGCAATCTAACTTTCATTCAAACTCCAATGTTTAAATCATTTTTGTAAATAGGAAATAACGGAATATTGACCACGTTTTCTTGTAGGAAGTTTAACTTCCCTAATCGCAGGCAGTTGGAATAAAGGTGAGCTAAATGCTCAACTACAGAGCCAATGACTAAAAGATAGGATTTGAAAAATATAGCTACCAAATAACCTGACACTTCACTGTTATCTTTCTGCAGTAATTTCACCGATAATTCACCACTCAGAAAATATACGTATATTAGAAATTGATCACTTATAGTTATGTGAAACATTTTCTGCGGCGGTACTAATTTTAAGTGACAAAATTTACCTGGATAATTGCAAACCACTAAACTTTCGTTTTGAAACATTCGTAACTTAAGCGTGGTTTTCTAGCAAGGAATAATTTCAACAGATCAAAATAAGAAATAAATTTTCAGGATATAGAGTTACTGTATAGAAAGTCGTGCAATATAAGAGTAGTGCAAGAGATGGTCATCGTCTAGAACCATTGAACACTATTGTTGGCCTAATTACTTGCTCGCTGCTAATTGTCCATTTTCATCTAATGACGTAAAAATGAAATGGAACTTCAATCGCGGCCTTTGATTGTGCGAGATGGTGATTCGTGTTCTTAGTTTAACTTACAAGTTGATTTAGACTCAAGCTTACGTCATGCGCGGCCCTTCTGTAATGAGTACTCGGAATAGATATCTGGACTCACCCTTCTTGGAACCAATGAAGTTAAGGAATTCTCACATGGGACCTGCTTGTATTTAGAAAGGCAGTTGGACTATGAGTAGGTTGGTTATTTAGGTGTCTTAGGGACTCCATGTGAGGAACTCCACCAAATGTACTATCTATCTAAACAAAATTAAAACTTCTTCCAACATTTCAAAGCGCAGTACTCTTCCAACACGTAAATTTGTGAGAAAGCCTTGAATAAAATCCATTCTCCTGGATAATTAGCGTTATCGTTTTGGTATTTTGTTTTCATCAACACATTCAATGCCTCGTTCACTGATTAAATTATTAATGGAGTTGATAACCACTTTTATGTCACATATAACTTTAGAGTTGGGCTGAAAAAATGGATAAACAGGAGGAAAGTCACTTTTTAGATCACATAAACAAAAAAGATAAGCTTGCTTTGGAAAATGAAATAAGGCTAGGAATTAATCAGGTTCTAAAATGTAATGGTCGAAAGCTAAGACTTCACTTACCTCACGGTTATGAGTCCAGTATATGGCAGGTGGTGGTTCTGGGCTGTGCTTGACAATGCACGTCAAGTTAATAGTACTGCCCTTATTGATGTACATATCGGGACCACCGACAATCGTAGTGATCGGCTCTGAAAAGATAAAAACACAAAAATTAGTATGCATGAAGTCGTTTATAATATTGTCAATTAATTGTAATGATTTTTAAGCAGTGTTATGGGTTTTCTTTTATGAATATTTTCATCCGTACGTAATGCTAGGAAATATATAAAGATAATTAGTTAGTAATTGGTTTGGTCATCGATTATTAAAAAGATAATAAACTATTAAAAATGAACTACTTCTCAATATTCCTGAGGATACTTAACTCATTTTTTTATTATACCTGATCAGTAAGTAAGAAAACAGCAATGAAAACTCCTTACGACAGCGAGCATTGACGGAAACAATGCTGGTGGTTGGAGGGGGAGAAAGGGGGAAGAGAATGGGAATGAGGCATTTTCGCATCCTCAGATCGAAAAGCAAACATTGAGAATGCTCGTCTACAACATATGTAGCAATTTATAGCAATCAAGAGTGGCAACCGCCTTAATTGAACACATACGTATGTCGGAGTCGATTTGACGCCTCCCGGGCGCTCTTGGTAAAATCGTAATTTATATATACATTTTGAAACTTAGGAGTCTTAAATTTTGACAAAATGTATAAGAGCAATGAAAAGAAAAAGAGCAGCTATTTTTCCGAGAGGAGGAGTCGAGCCTGTGGGCGTTCTAGTGTTAACTGCACTTCAACACTTTTAAACATAAACAAATAACTTGTAACCTTTATGATGGTGGAATTGGTCTATAAAACATTTCAAAATCGTAATGAGTGACAGAGAGTTCCACTACGTGTGTTACATCTAAGAGAATACAAAACGCTGTGTCTGTTGTAGTAATGGAGGAATTATTACCATTACTACTCGCTTCACATAAGACCATTCTTGACCATTTAATTACATAAGTAGTCTATTTAATTCCTTTATGTGTACCGTTTACTACGTAAGTGTTCTTTTGTATACATGCAGTGCCCCTATGAGAGCTACTTTGAGAAGAGACATTAAAGAGTATACTTGTTGTAAATATTCATTGAATTAATCGTTTACCCCCCGAAGCAATCTATTATGAGACACTTGGGACTCTGGGCCCTTCCTATACAGATTTTCCTACTACGTGCTCTCATGGGCCTGCAGTAAAACGTGATATTTAAATGCTAGAGGATTGAATATCCTTTGAAAATCAAATCTCTGGTTGTCAAGGAAATTTGCAATTGTTGATGGCAGAAAAAATGTGAGATCTTTCAGCTAAAAACATGATGTTCAGACAAATACGAAGCGCAAAAGAAAATCAATTGAAGGAATAAAAAATTTCATTTATTCAGCCTGGCGATAAAAAAAAACAACCCTCTATCATGAGCGGAAGTAATTTTAAAAAGCAAAAAATGATACCACAACACAGAACCCAACACGTAGCGAACCAAAGAGCCGGCACTTTTTCGGACCTTTGGGGCCCTGAGATATATTTGGGCCCTGAGATATTCTGAAAATAGCCAAAAATTTTCCTCATGTCTTGAACTATTTGTCTATAAAATTTCAGCGCTATCAGTGTAAAACCGTAGATTTGTATTAAAACCAAACAGACATACAATCATTCTTCTTTATATATATATAGAATAGGGCTTACTCAAAAAACAGCCAGTCTACCTATTTCGTAGTAAACATTGTGAACACAACAGAATCAGCAGAAAGTGCTCATTTCATCGTAATCATTATCACCAAGTTTATTTTAAGAAAATTACGAATAATGGAGGAGTTCACCTCTCTTGGTACATGTTGACACAAAATAATATACGTTTCTTCCCAGTACGGCATGCGAAAATAGTTTTTGATCAATTAACGACACATAATTTTTTTAGCTAAGAGAAAAACTGAATAAATAAATGATAAATATTTCTTTTCACTAATAACACTCTTCTCAATAATAAATATTCTTCAATTGATAAATATACCAGAATAGCTACTTTAAATCAAGGATAAAATAACCGCATGAGTGATAGAGCCTCGAGTGGAAACGAATTGTTTTTCATAACTGCCTCACAGCCGATAATAAGAGGAAATAAAAAGAGATGTATCTTATATTTTCCTCTTAAACTTGATTTTATCTTTAATTTTTATCACAAAAGGTTTTTTATTTTAAAATGTTTCGCCCAATTAATGTAATGCTCTCAATAAACTTACTTCGATACTCTTTAAATACAATGTTTTCTTTAATTTTACAATAGAAGTTGACATGCAATTGCGAAAAATTTATTACAAAAATAAGCAAAATTTAAAAAATACCTTTAAATACTAATATGCCCCGCGGAAGAAGGTAAATGATAATATTTGTAAAATATTTATCAATGCTGGTATTCAGCTCGAGTTTTTATGTCAATGTATTTTCATAAAATATTTCAAGTACCTTAAATATGCGAAGAAGTCAATATCACATTGAAATTATGCCACTACTTAATACTATGCCTAAAAATAGAATTCCAATATTCTCTGGCTTGCATTTGAGATTTCCTCCGCTGATTTCATTATTAAGAAAAATGGAAATTTTAGGATCAATATTTCTATTAATAATATACCTACTCGCCCAGTGCCTATTAATCCTGGAAATTCAACAAAATATCTTCCAGGATGGAGAAATCTCGTAAATGGTGGCAGGATTTAAAAGACTCCTTGACAATTCAAGATAACTTTGAAATACGCCTAAATCCTTCTTTCTGCCTACATTTGTTTCGCCTGAAACAAGAAATAGTCTTTCTAAACCATGAGTAGGTATATTTGTATCGTATTGTTCTTGTAACCAGTAAAATGGCACAACCATTATAAAACAATGAGTTTTAATGACCATTAGTTTTTTTCCGTACATATGTTTAAAAAATCACAAATATAATGACCATTCAGTCACTACGCAATGGCAAGGGTAATTTGAAAAAATGTTTTCAAATGGAAATATTAGCGTTCAATTGAACTTTTATCCTCATCATAATTTTTTCCCTTATAATATTATCTGCATATTACGTTTCAATATGAAAAATATCAACTTTATCAAGGGAAGAACATCATGACTCGAGCATGACTGGGAAGTGGAGGTGGTCATGGTTTCATAGTGTCACAAACGTAAGCGAGAAAATGGTTTCAAAGATTTTTAACAAATGCTTACCTTGAACGTATTTATAATTGTAGATGACATCACAAAACATCCCAGCTTTAAAGTTAATGATACAATTGTATGTAGAATTAAATGCATTTTTTTAAATGAAAGAGGAATGAACTTGCTATCGATTACCGTCTAATTTGAAAGTATTTACAGATTCATTATTTTCTTAACATCTAAGCTAATACAATTATTCCGAAAATCAACACTAACTACACTTTTTTATTACTCATGGAAATAGTGCCGTTGCATAGCAATAACATGTGGCGTACAAATGTACGACGTATTCATATGTTGCCTTTAGAGTAAATTGAAATACAATATCTACTTTTTTAATAGTCTTGTCTCATTGCATTGTACGTTCACTCAATACCTAGAATTTTACTATTAAAAGGCCAAGTTATGAGGAACCATTGACCCCTCAGACTCATCATGTTCATCTTTTTTCTACGATGGTATTTAATTTTCCAGAAACTCAATTAACAGCCATAGTTAAGGAATAAATTGAATTTCGTAGCTATTCTCTACTGTAGTCAGCCAACAACGGTTGAACTTTCTAGATACAGAAAAATCATGCCACATTCTTTTCCAATTTGCCTGTGAAAACGGTAATGAAAAATATAGAAGGAACTGGCCATGATTTTTCCTTTACAAAGTAGACTGATCATTGTGCATCAAAAGTTCATTTAAAGAAAGAAAAAGTAAATTAAAACGTGAATTAACTTATTTTCAGTTTCTCCTGTGCGATAAAACTAAATGACGCTATAATCTTACGGTATGAAACAACATAATGTATATAAATTTGAGTATTGTAAGTCATGGTAATTAAAACTCACATGTAGAAGAAATTGAAATAACATGCACATGACGAAGAAAAACTTTTTCTACTTAGGCAATCAGAGAATTTTTTATTTCATGGTTATTATTCCTCTTTATATTTTTTATGCTGAAAATAACTCTTTACTATCTTTTTCTTGCCCTACAGGCTAAATAAAAACAAACGAATCGTGATTGAAATTAAATTCCGAAGTCAATGATTGGAGAGTCCTCTGAAATGAGACGGACGTAAAAAGCCAACTGTGTACGCATTGTGGGTTGAACAATTGTGATCCCTGAGAATGGTGGCCGTGTATTTTTATTGTCACTGTGAACCTCTCTTCCTCGGCCATTACGCTTCCCTCATTCGGCTCACCACAGCCTCCCGGAACCAAATTCCCCTCACTTTCCAGCCAACCCTTGTCCCGAAGGAGTCAAAATTGAAAAAGGAAATGAGCTCTTGGAAGACGCAAGAAATAAATTTTTCCGGGAAACGGGGAAAGGGGGGTTAAGTTGAAGAGAGATGGAATAGGGATTAAGAAGGAGTCAACGCAGTGGAGGTGGAAGTTTTCCGTGGAGAGATTTCAGAAAGAAGGAAAAAACATTCGCCATGATATGAATTCGAGAGTTGCAAATGTTTGTCCACTCTTTTTCTGGGCTAAGCCTTTGGGAATTAGATAATGGCACTGCTAGGTCCTTTGGCTTATCCTGATCAGGTTTATAAATTCAAAATAAATAATAAATATCACATAGTTTTTATGAAAGAAGAAATTTACTAGAGACACGGGATTATTTATCATTCTCCGCAGTTACGTATGTCACCACTTCACTGATGACATAGCCCATTCGTCGAAATTTGCAGCCATATCTCAGCACCAGAACGATTTATGACTTCGTTTTAATGCCGTTTGTGTTTGTACCGATTGATGATTATCAGAGAAGGTTTTGACTAACACAGTGGTTCATACGCAATCCCCTCATAGTGAATATAATACCTGAAATTAGATCCTTTATTTCTTTACTCGCGTCACGAAGTTGTAGCGTGGCACACCACCCATTAACATTAAAATACATGGAAATCACGATGTGATTAATTCTAAATTAGAGTTCTTGTCACTTTTTGCATTTAAAATACTACTACTTATGTCATAACTCTTTTGGCAACCCCAAATCAATCCCAAAAATCTCCTAAATTTACCCAGGCCGTTGTATTGACTAATTTTTCCTCAAAGAGCCCGGACTCGGCGTGAGTAGCTAACGTTAGGATTCGGATGAAATGCTAATATGCAGTGGTAAGGAGCTTGTAATTATAAATGATATGGATAGCGTAGTGCAGTAATATGTACTCCATCCTTCTCCAAATGGTACAGCATATGGCCGCAAATCAATATGATGCAACGCATTGTAACAAATATGACTATTTTGTTATTCCACATAACACTTTTATACCTATCAAGTTTTACAAGTTCTCCAGGCAAAGATTTATCATTTTTCAAATTTAATACCACTTATGTCTCTGCCGAAAAGTTTACTTAGAGTATCATCAAGTGATACGAGATTCATTGCCGACGTATTTCACAACTCAAGCTCAAGATACTTGTCAAAGAGCACAGGAAAAATGTGACAACTACGCACGAATTATCACACGACACATACATTCAGAGTTCCATAATTACCCTCCTAAACTGTAAAAGGAACCTGTCAAAAGGTCAACGTCTACTACGCCTTAGGTACAATATGTCAGTTGAATAGGGTTGGTCTCTCCCGACTACGAATATAATGTACGTGTTGTAATATAATTGCGTGTCCTCATTCTTACTACAAAGGGACCGAAATCATGGATAAATATAATGAATGCGTGTCAAATTATTGCCAATGATAAGGTAACTCTGAGGTGTCGATCTTCCACTCTTCGCTTCTTCCTAACGACGGTGATTCAAACATGGGAATAGCCCGTCCACGCGTCGACGAAACCCGCCGCCAGCGTGAATAGTCCGCCCGCGGTGAGATTAGAGGCTCGGGCAGGGAAGGAAGACGAGTGGATTTGGAGAATAGGATGTTTGAGAAAGAGGGAATTGAGAAGAGGAAAAGGGAGAAGTGCGGCGAGAATATCTCGCTAGGGTTTGTGGGAATTAGAACGGGGGATTAAAAAAGATGGGGAAGGGTGGTTTGCCGCCCTCTGTTCTGGGTGGGAATGAAATCGGATGAGTCGCCTGAATGTCCTGGCGGGTAGTTGGAGGAGGGAGAAGAGAGGTCGGAAGAAGGAAAGGAAGGAGGAGGGCAAATTGTGGTGGAAGAGACGGGAAGGGAAATCGTCTTCTGAGATGGTTTCGTGTTTGTGTGTGCGTGGGACATTTACTCGACCGCCCAACCCGCAGGACCTCCTTCGGAGAACGTCGAAGAGGAGGATGGAGAGAGTGGGATGGCTCCATTACGCCCACAGCAGGGATGCTCAAGCACCCCCTCTGCCCTAACACTCCCCTCCCGAGGCCAGAAACGAACGCTTTTCCCTTATATCCGTCCAGTGGTTTCTTTTATTCTCTGTCGGTTTGAGTGGGAGGGTTTGCGTGGTCACAACTCTCCGCTGCATGTGTACGACGCTTGGTAACGCGAGAGGGCGTGTCAATGGGGTGGAAAGTAATAGCGGCTCCCTCCCCCTACCACCACCACCAACCCGTGTAATTAGTCAAACGGGATCTCCTAACCCTTATCAAACTTCCCCCGTCCTAATCCTTCCTTCGTTTAAGCTCCAGGTTGTTTCATCCCGTTCTTATTCCCCCATGTCCTCTTGGCTCGTCGTCGATTCGATCGCTCTACATACCCATCTGGCTCCAAAAACTTACGATGCACGGAAACTCACCACTTTGCTGAATGCATTCTCCCATCGACGGTCAAGACGCCTAAGCATGGAAGGAGAGCATTTATGTATCCTTGGGTTGAAGCACTGAGATTAAAAGGACGTGTCTCATTCGTCGGTCCTATCTTACGTTTTAAAAACCGTTTTCTGGAAGAGAGGCCATGTAGGTCATGTGGTGTTGTAAAAGGAGGACGACTTCCCGTCGCACTTGACTCTATGCGGATGGACAGAATATTAAACGGAGTGAAAACCGTTTGCCCATTACGATTTCCGAATTTACTTTTAATATTTGTTTCATATACGACCGCATCATACAAACTGCTCCCTTGTGCAAATGGAATTCTAGCCTCGTCATCCTCAAATATTGATTGTACACATTCTAAATAAGTTAGAGAAATATCAATATTTTTCACTTAAATGTTTTTACCTGGATACTATGCAATGCAAGCGAACGCTATAGAGAATAAGTTATCAAAAGACCCTCAGAATATTTTGTGAAGAAAATAATCACTTAGGTTAGTGGTAATATGAATTAAGTTTTAATCAAAGATATTGAATAATAGCGTTATTCTTAATTTTAACATTGACACCGGGGACTTTAAAAATAAATCTACAATACCTACTGACGAATTTCCGATGAACACACAGCTCGAGGACGTATATTAAATTATTTATTAACCTTTCAAAAGCAGATATAAACATAGCTTTTATGTGTCATTCAGTGAATCTCCTAGGAGTATATTCAGTAAGCTCCTAATAAAAGTTATTTCCACAGTCTTCAACCGTTAGAATTTAGAAAATATCGAATGTTAAGTAGCCCCATAAAGATTTCTGTTGGGTTTCTCAGCAAAATGCATGTCTATGGCAAAAAGCTTTAAGTGCAGCCACCTTTATGGATGCCGTTGAGCGAAGTACCCACACAAACGTTCGGGTCTTTGGCTGTATAGTATTTCATTTCATGTCCCGAAATACAACTTGTTGATTGATACAAGGAAGCTATAAACAAAAATATGGTAAGGGTTGAATAGAGGTCAGCTTTTCAAAAAGTATTGAATAATTGGAGTTGATTTAAAAATAAAAAATGCGATCGCATTATATGAAGAAAATCATTCACCATAGTCCATTATAGCAGTGCTATTTTAATAAAATTACTAACTGTACTAACCCCTAAGCAGTTTGGTTTTCCATTACCAAGCATTAGCGAATATCGTGTGGCGTATTTATATAATAAGCTCATACTTCAGCATTATTCGAATTGAATGTATATTACAGCACATTAGCCTAAATTTCATTTACTTGCCCTTCTTTGATGTTTTAGGGAAATAAATTCTGCAATTAATTTCATTATTTTCTTTTAAATCACTCATTTTTGCAAAGAAATATTTGCAACAATTACAAAAGTCTATAGTACATAGTATAAAAATCACGGGGAATATTGTTGAATTTTGTTTTTTGAACTTTTTTGCAGTTTTTTGGGAGACAATTTATATATGTATATATATTTTTATTTCAAACATATTAAAATCCATTATTTTTGCAAATATAAATTAAAAATATAAATGCAAGTCTCTCCATTTTAATCAAAGGGAATGTATCATAATGTTCTATTGAGAGGAATAATGCGTCTTTATAATTAACTTTCGTCAGCAACCATTTAGGAAATTCTGCATTTCCTCTTAGTGAAATTAATTACTAAGAGGTCTTTCCTTGCCTTGAATTTACAATTGTGCTGTTACTGAAATGACTACAAATCTTTGAGTGGTGACTTTATGAATTATCTAAGTCATAAGTAATAGGTACATTAAATAATCAACTTCACAATGCTGGTCATTTAAGACAAGTTCTACGCTTGTTTCAGCACCAAAATTTTACTGCTACGAAAACAAAGGATTTTTTTGAGCTTCCATAAAATTCGAGGAGTGAAGTCATGGAGGAATTATTTAGGATGTGCATATATTTTCCTGAAACTCACCCACAACGGTGAAAATACTTACAGGTAGTTTTGCAACCGTGAATACTTCCTGCAGTATAATTGAAGAAGTTGTAAGATACAGGAGTTTATTTCACACTATAAACAGGTAAATTACATTATGGTAACAGTATTATCCTTAATATGGTTTAAAATTATGGGGACAATGCTTAGTGCCTATTTCATGATAATGACCTTGCATAATATTAATGACTAATGCCTGCTAATAAAAATCATAGATTGATATATGAAATCAATAGTTTGGTTACTTACACTTGTAAATAATACTGATTGAACAGAAATTCCTTAAAAAATTAGAGTTAATACTTATTTTATTTCTAACTGGACCGTTTAAAAAGTATGTGAATCAGTACATCGCTAATAATAAGTCATTTGTCCTTCACTACACTTCTGGTCATATTTTCTTATAATCGGCAAGACATGACTCAGCAATCTATTTTCATCCAATCGTGTAAAATTCACAGTTAAGAATTCATTTGAATGAAATGGGTTAATATATTCTCAATGAATTTCACAAAGTTGCATGATCATCAGCGGGTGACTCCGTTTTAGTTACTGCGCGGCTCAATGCATTTTCAGTGACATACATAGCTATCAATTTCATTGTGAAAAGATGTTCTTAGCTCTTCATTTTCTGTTGATTCTGCTGACAATGGAAGAAAAGAAAATTTTTTTATACAATTCTTGTTCAAACGTGATTTAATATTCATGACTGTAAACTTTAATATTCATGTTTGAATTCAGCCTTTTCAATGTTTGGATTTTTTATTCATTTGCATATAAATCAGCAAAAACGTTGCGCTCTGGAGTTTAGGTTAAAAGATTTTGTTATGTATTTAAGCAGAGGAAAAATACCAATATATTACTGCAAATGCACTAAAGCAGTGACCCAATATCCAGTTTTGCTAATCTTACAAGAATTACAGGAGGCTCTAAAATTAGAGACAGTTTCCAAATAATGATAGGTAAATATTCAACGACACTCTGTAACGATACAGAAGTCATGGAGGGCGTTTCTTGACTCCCGTTATACAAGCCCGTGTTGGCCTCACAAAAATCAATGCTCTCTCTGCTTTCATTGCCTCTGTAAGAGAAAGGAAAATTTTATGGAAGGAAAGTCAAGGGAAAGAAAATGCGCTTAAATGGAAAAGGACATGAAAAAATTGTCCTGAATTCTATTTATTCAAATGCCTCGACCTAAAGCAAAATAATTACAACATGGTCAGCTAGGACATATGTTATAAACAATACGTTCATACACAACTAAGGAGACATGCTTTCCTAATAATTATTGAGTATAGTCAAATAATATTTCTGTAAAATGATCGCACTAAGAACGTTTTGGCTTAAACCAGCAAAACAGTTCGAGCCTCCCCGTCGTAATAATCTTGCCATATGTAAGTGTCTTATAGCATTGGTATGGCACTTCATAATATTAATGCAGATTACTATGCATTTGGAAAATAAATTAATAATTAGAAGCATACCTAGCATTTGAACTGAATTTTGACCTAATTTAAAAGAACCCAAGGCGCTTACCTTTATCTAACCTATGATTGATATCAGTTTCCTCTTATATTTTCTCGCGTAAATATGCCGTATTTTTGTGAAGTTTCCTGTACTTTATTTTCTAAATCTACAACCCTAGAGAAATCATAATTCTTGCCTAATTCCATTTTATCTGTAAACTATAATTTATTATTTTATTTATTGGCTTTAAAGTTGGTTAACTGCACAATATAATTCATCAGCATGGTATTTAGAGTACATATATTGAGGCACACATGTGTAGGTATAACTATGTCTTCAACGTTTCAGATAAATGTCAAAATAAGAAAATATTTGTAATATCTTTAAATTATTCTGACACATTTTAAGTTTAAACCGATTATTATACTATAATAAGAATAAAGTGTGTTATACTTAATTTATTTAAAACTAAATTCGTAAACTACTAAATGAGAATCAAGCAGATGTCGTAATTTAATAGTTTAATTAGCAAGTAATTTAGTAGTTTAGGCAATTATGCAGCAGAGTGAAATTGTATGAGGTGAATGACGACAGCTGAAGTCTTCATTTTTGAGCCCTCATGTAATTGATATTTCAATTTTCTTTTTGGCTTCTTGCTTAAATTGACGGTGTCAAGGAAAAGATTTCTGGGCAGAAAATTCATTATCTACATAACAACCCCGAAGTCATGACATGCGACTCAGAAAGGCGTGCTACAAGTGGCACGCCCATTTTTTCCTTCCTTCACGCGATACTTCGTGAATAAAAAGCAGAAAAATGAATGATGGGAAATGAAATTCAGCAAAGTAACTACGCTATATGGAATGCGACCCACTTCTTTATAGGACAAGAGCGCCTTCCACAGTCTCGGCAATCTATAACCACCACCGCCAATTATGACCTAAAATTTACAGTCGTGCGATGAATAATAAATCTTTAATTTCAGTACACGATATATTTAAAATATGTCTCTGTTAGTTACGAGTGCCAGTGCTCACCTAATCAGGGATCGAAGAGTGATTTTTTTATTTCCAGCTCTGAACGAGAGGAAAAATGGTTATGAGAATTTCAATTAATGTGACATTTGAAGAGATTACACTAAAATATTTGCGAGTCTTTGTGAGTGAATACGTATGAGAAATGACATCTTCTTTAAGAGAAAACAATATGAATCCCATAACATGGGATACACAAAGAATAATAGTAATACTTATTCCTGAAGAAATCGCTTCTACAAAATATAAATAAAGTACTAGAATAGCATTATTTGAAGAATTTGTTGCAAACAAACCGTGACGAAAACTTAATTTCAAGTGTCCAATGACATAATAACGTATAAAATCCAAAGCAATGTGTGTTAGAGGAAAATATACCTTTAAGCCCTAAGCGGTCAATATGACGAAAGATACACGATTTGTTACACTTTTCAGTCATTAGCTGGATGAATAACCTACGAAGAGAAACTAAAATCGGAACACGATTCTTATGGAAAAGCGGTTAATATTACTAAACTACCTTTCAGACGCAGAGTTTAACCCATGTTAGTAATGACACAGAAATTATAAGTTTGGTTAAACAATAATTTGATCCCAGCATTTGATATAAAACGCAAAAATGTGACCTATAATATTTTGGATCCCATTCTATCCAGCTCTACTTATGTTTATTATGTGTTTTTCCCACAATGGTGTAAATGTATGGTGATTCCATGGTATTCCACGTTTCCGAGGTATCTTATGCATTTTTATTTCCTCTTCTTAATTTATAGATGTGGCGTTGTGGTGATTTTTTTCGTAAATGTACTTCGGTAAAATTTCGGTACTGTATCACATTTATTAAGATTAAGTAAGGATAGGCGATACTGCCACTTTACAGATTTCCCAATCGAGCATCTAAAGATAGTTTTGTGACGCAATACATTAGTCCTAAGCACCATAATGGATGAGATATGACTTAACCTTTACCATTTACTTCATCAATGTCATGAGGTGGGTAGAGGAATATTCTGCTGATATGTACAATTGAAGCGAACAAACGGAATAAAATATATTATATATTAATAAAAAATATTAGAATTCGTCAACCGTCTGCCATGTAAAACTATTCCAGATCTCATTTTAGCCAAACTCATTGGATAGTTACCCTAATTAACTGATTGGCTATATTTGAATAGGTATTCTTGATTTGACCACAGCTTTATTTTATCTGTACATGGACGATAAACTTGTTGTATTTAAGTCAGACTCGCAGCATTTCAACATTTTCTTATGCCTTCTGTGAAAGAATTCGGTTCAGAGGTGTGTACATCACGGACAGCAAATGTTGAAGATGAAGCTCATTTTTCAGAGCATATGATCATATTTTATACCAGATTATCTTCCATTGCACAAATGAGTACACCTTTGGACCTGAATAAACCATGGTTCAAACATAACAAATTGAAACCAGATATTTCATCAGTATGGCATGATGGGATAAGATTTCGACTAGCCCTCTAATAATTTGGTGATAAATACTGCAACTTAAAGTTTGGTTGAAGCTCATTTAGAAAAATGAAGCCTTTTAAACAACACAGTAAGAACTAATTTTTTTAAGGTATTGGTTAGAGACGAAGAAATATCAATGCCCTCATATCGAGTTCAGTCTTCCAGATTAGTTTGTACTGGATTAACTATTTAAAAAAATATTCTAGCCAACATTGCCATGATTATTTTCCGTACTAGATTCTTTTCCAGATTTCGTGCCTGCTTCCCGCTGGGGCTGCTGAAATATCAAGAGAGCTAGATTTTGTGATAAATTAATCTGACCACCGTGCTGAGTTAGAAAGAGCAATCAATGTGGACTAAGTAATAACCAGGCGATGAAGAGAACTTTAAGGGAAAAGGAAAAAAATGAAAAAGGCGGAGTGAATGGAAAATGACGAGTAAGGTAGGAAAAATAATTTAAGACGGGAGAGAGGATGCGGATGAAAATGCGTGGGAACAAAAGGAAGATATGTGCGTGACAGTAGTTGGGAGGAGCGATTTTGGAGTAAAAAAGGAGCAGAATGAGAGGGAAAGGAACCATAGATTAAAAACGGTATGAGAAATAGAATAGATAGAACCTTAGATAATAGGAAAAGGACTGGGCTTGATGAAACGGAACAAAATCGTGAGAGGATGCCAAACAGCATACGACTGACATAGAGAGGTTTTCTTGCTCATAGATAAACGTCTTCATTACGTCCTCAAGGGTCAAGAAAGGGTAAGGATAAAGAGATGGAGCTGAGAATTGGAAAAAGAAGAGCCAGAGGGAATGGATAACAGGAAGTAGAACGAGGAAAAGAACGAAAGGAGAACCAAGAACTGGGATGGCGTCTGTTGCCAGAATGAATTGGGGAAGAAAGAACAGGAATGAGAGTAAAAAGGACAAAGAGAGGAAAATGTGGGAGGGGATGGATGACACAAAGGGATTTAACCTTCAGCTTAAGATGAATGAAAATGGGAAGAAATGGAAGAAGGAAGAAGATGAAAATTGAGGAATGGGCGGAGAGAAGCGTGGAAAAACATAACGTTGGTGTTTTTCCTCAGGGCACTTGGATGAAGAAGGAAGGCATCAGAATGCATGGGGATGTTAGAGGCGTTTTTGAGAGAGGGAAAAAGGGATTTTTCCGTGGTGAAAGACACGTCTAAGAGTTCACAGTGTTTTTCGTAGGAAGAGGTGGAAGAAGATATGCTATTAAGCAGCAGGGATAAACCACTCACTATCAATTTTCCCTTTCAGCTGCTTCCTTTTCTTATGGTTAAACCATCGACACTCCTGAGATCTTTTCCTCCATTCCACCTCCAGTGGATCTTCTTCTATCACCCACTTCTAGAATGCAACTTAATTTTCCCGATATGCCACTACTAATTGCTTGCATGCCAAATTATCCCCTTCCTGCATTTCATTATGAATTAACTTTCGTGAACAGGTTAGGACAAGAAGATGGTGACAGCGGTTGAATATAATACTAACAGTACCTTGTGTAATAAATGATAGACTCAATGGCTAGCATTTTATTTTTAAAAGAAAAAAAATATTTTTGTTAAATTTCAATCCTATTTCGAAGTTTTTCTTTAATAATATCAATTGACATTGTAACATAACAAATCGGCTTCATGATGCATGGATTCATGTGGATTTGCATGAGTAGAGTGCAGGTGAGACGATGCAGGTAATACGAACAAATCAGTCTCGAAGTACGAAAACGGCCTGCCACAGCCCAGCTCTACTAGTAAACACTACGAGCGAATAATACCACGTGCAACTCAAGGAGCACCTATCGCCTTACTCCAAATATCAATACCTAACAGGAACATCACGCCATGCACAGGTGTTCACCAGAATATTCCAGACCCCACGTGGAGGAGAACAATGCAATTAGCTGCAGGGTCTTTAAACGTGAGGCTACCACGCCTCGGGCTTTTTCATTTCACATCGCTGACTTTTGTGGAGTGTCTCCACGTCAGCTTGACCTTTGAATTCCGTTAGCATGTTAACTTTACACAATAATAACCAAAAACAACGATAGCTCGCCCGGAGAAAGGAGACCAGCTGACGCGGAAAGACGCCAGACAGACTACAGGAGTAGCACGCAGTGAGCAGTCAACGCAACTCATAACCCGATCTTAATCAGCAGCCCAGGCACATAAGTTATCCTATGTGTGATATTAATCGACCTATTACAGCATTTAACGTTTGTAAGCTAATTTTCAAGGATGTTTTGTGAATTTATTAAAGGGTATTTCATTTTATTCGTTAAGTGTTGGTATTTGAAAGTAAGTTGTTCGTATAGTTAACTTTGAAAGAGTCATATAAAAACAATTGAACGTTCTACGGCCGTTAAAATATTGAAAGAAAATGAATTCCCCAAGGCCGTACTCTTTGATGGGCGAAAAACGGGGAGGGAAAGGAGGGATGAATAGGGTGTTGAAAGGTTAGTTAACCAGACCGGACAAAAAAGCAAAAGATAACAAAAATTAAAAATTAAGACAAGCACTCACTCACGCACTCTACTCACGGGTTGCCACGTGTGAGTGGGTCACTGGCGTAAGTTAATACTTCGCAAACCTGATTGTGTGCGTGATTGAGCCCTCGCGGTATTTTGTTTCTTCAGCAAACCCGTGAGTAGAGTGCGTGAGTGAGTGCTTGTCTTAATTGTGGTGTGCCACAGGGCTCAATTCTTGGCCCTCTTCTTCTCTCCATATTTATACGTGATTGTATTCCCTTTCAATTGTTCATTCAAAATATCAATTCTACGCAGATGACTTACAAAATTTACTTCGGCTGTCACCCAACTCGTATCGGTAGTGCTATTGCAAAAATGAATGAAGTCGTTTGCAGCATTTGCAACTAGGCCGATGCAAATTTTTTGAAAATAAATCCTAATAAAACGAAAACGAATTATAAACTGCTCAATTTGTCAGCAAATTAAATTATGATGTGATCCCGAAAATTAAAGTTGGAAGTACTGAAACTGAATACTCAAAAGAAGTAACAAACTTATGTGTACATATTAATAACACAACTGGAATGAACATGTATCATCTGTCTCAAACAAGTTATACAAAACACTAGCGCAGATTAAACAATTCAACTCTTTAATTCCACAGGAGTTACGAATGAACCTTGTCAATTCTTTGTTAATTCCACACATTGATTATTGCTCACTTGTAATTTTTGACTTAACTGGTGAATTACTAAATAAATTACAAACTATATTGAATTCTGGTATATGCAATGTTAATATTTATGACCATGTGACCCCGTATTATGTTAAGTATAACTAGTTAAAATTTTATCATAGAAGGATATACCACCAATCTGTTTTCATGTATAAAATATTACCTTGTAAAGCACCGGAATATCTCAATGAAAATGTAATTACAAACCTTAGTGATGTATTAAATAAACCAGTTCGAGTCGGAAAACGATTTAAAATTCCTAAATTTAGAACAACTGTGTACCAATTATCCACTATTAATTCATGTATAAGGGTATGGAATGATATTCCTGATAATATATATTATATGCTAAAAATTTAAACCAATTCAAATTAAAAATATTTTCATACCTTATTGATGAATGATATGGTGATTGATTGTGTATCTCAATTGTTCTCACATTGATTGATTTTTGTTTTTTCAAAGATTGTAATTTAAATTCATGAAAAGGTTCTTGTGTGTATTTACATATTGTATTGACTTGACTCGATACTTTTCTTTGTAAAATCTGTCATTTTATTTGATTTCATATGATGTTTTTGTTGCAAAGGTATCTGGAATTTTTTTTGTTTTCGTGTTGTTAAAGCAAGGTGACTTGTAGATTTTTTTTATACCACAGAGCTTGTTTTCTGTATCGATTGCATGCACCATAGGTCCTGTCCTAGAACAATAAATTTGTATTCTATTCTAACCCTTAAACTACTCCAATCCATTCTCTCATTTAATTAAAAACTTTTTTTTGATGCTTCACTTTTTTCCTCCAACCTCGGTTCCGTTTCCCCTTCCTCAACACTAAAACTTCAGTCATCCCTATTTCCCTATCTACAGTTCACTCGCCCACTGTTCACTTCCACGTCCTGTCCTTTAAGGAGACTATTCGAATCATCCGTCTTACGATGATACGATGCCTGCTGTTTTGACTTAATCGATACCCATCAACTAAAGAGGTGAATATGATGCTAAGGCATACTTTGGCAACAAATCGAACTTGAACAATCGTAGCTTGACTATCGTCCGTTCTCACGACATTTTGTACAAATAAAAATATTGACCTTAAAGACGCTTTGCAACTTAAAGCCCTTAGCACTTAATTGCAATAAAAGTATCATTTATGACCACTCTATCATCTGAGGTCATTCCAAAATGGTGCGCGCCAACTTGGAAAAACAAATACAACTTATATTAATTTAACGGTCGGATTGAAAATATATCAGTACTGTAATAATAAAATGATCACAATATAAGTAATAAAATACCTACATAAAAATATGAATTAATTGAAATGATTGAACACAGTTGGCTAGAGAAATATGAATTTCGTGGTCTTAGAGCAGTTTAATTTTACCTATTTTAATTTTACCTATAATTAGGGGCTACACATGCCCTTATTTACCCTTTAAATCGACAACGTTTAACTTTTTGAGAAGTCAAAACTCAAGACTATATTAAGAATACGTAAGATTTTATTTTCACTTACAACCACTCCATGCCTCGGCGCCCCCTCAAAACTCCCAAGAACGGAGCAAAGACTCATGTTTTACCCCTGTCTGTGTGTATAAATTATGATCCGAAAAATTTTATTTTTGTTAATTGAAACCCATGTTTTTTCCGCAGAAAGTTATTTATTTCAACATATAAAGCCTTATAAAACATAGATTTTCCATGTAGAAAATATCAGCAGCTTTCCATTTTTGTTGCACCTACGTTCCGTCATTATGTAACTAAAATAAAAGCTTATATGTGCCCTACGCATAGTCTGCTGTCGTTAAATCTCCGAAGAAGTAAGGTTGGCCCATTCAAAGAATTATTAGAGAAATAATTTGGTTCTGAGCACAGATGAAGTTAAAAAAAAAAGTAAAGTTAAACTCCGCTCCAATATATAATATAGTTCGTCAAACATTATGCAGCACTCAGAAATTTGCCGATTAATTGCAAAAATATCAAAATGTATTTGAAATCAGTTTTATAAATGTACATTAATACTGTTTCATTTCGAATATGCTATGAGAATATGGGAGACAAATATGGACGACCCATGGCCATCGTTACTTTGTGTGAAATCACCATTTGATAACCATTTAAATAACGCATATTCATCGATAGATATTAATTGTTCCAGGTCATTAGCTCTGAGACATTGCGCCACGAACTTTAGAAAAATTGGCAAGAATTTCCAAGGTTTTTTTTATCAATATTTGAAAATACTAAACAGTACTAAGGCAATGAATTGTTTATATTTAAACATCACGCATGCAATACTCATTACTAATGGAAGTATGGTGTTGAAAATAACAAGTCATAAGGATCCTCTCTCTTTTCTTAATCTATCTTTCACACACGTTTACTATTTCCTCTCCCAAAGCGGGAAATAACTAACGCTTTCTCCCTCCAGTAGATGTACTGCGTTTGTTTTTTTCCCCGCTGAGTTCTCACCCATGAAGGAGGGTCTCACCCCCATAGGAGCGTCTTTTTCCCGCCCGTTCCACCTTACCTTAATTCACTTGCTTCCACTTCCTTCCTCCTTTAATTCCTTCCCCCAGAGCTCCCCGTCCGCTTCTGCAACCGGCATTTGGTTTTTTCTCGTTTTCTCCTCCTCCCTTCCTCTCCCATTCCCTCGCTCTCTCTCCAGTTAATTTGTATCTTTCCTTTATTTCGATTTGCCGTCGTGAGCGTGGAGGGTCTATTGTTTTTTTCCTCCTCCGCCCAATCTCTCAACATCCCCTCTTTCCCTTCCCCCCTCACCCACAGCACCCTCCTCCGCCTCCCCGTCTGCCTTCCCAAGAAAGTTTTTGCAACTAATTGTGTAATGTAATCCGTCTGTGGGAACCTCACCGTCACGAGGCAATATTTTAGCGGAACTTTTTATATTAGTCCCGAAACAGCTCCGAATTTGTAATCCAGGATATTATTATAATATTTTTTCCGAGGGGTTTTTGGGGATGGGGGAAGCAGAGATTCCCCATCCTGCCGCTAAATCCGAAACGCAATCTATTTTTGCCAACAAGTTCGGTCATTTAATTTCAATATTTTAGCGTTTTTCATCGTGCGAGGTAGGGGACCCTTTATTTTTGGAATGAATTTTAGCAAGTTCATTGTCAATCCGTTAAGCTCGGCAAAGAATCCCAACAGAACGCTCGAATAAATTACAAAACACGAATGAGTTTGTTTACGGCCTGATTGCGAGAAGTTTTTAACGAGTTCGTCGAACACGTTCGGGTTCATTTCCATCAAAATTAATTCCTTACATCAAGCGAATCGTTATTGGTTATAAAATATCGTATATCGCGATTAGAAATTTTATTCTTTGTGATATGGGTCAAATTCTGTGGGAATCATACCTGATTCATTGATGTACTTATCATCAGTAGTTAAAAAATATCACTTTTAGACGGATTGGAGCGCTCATAACTTAATTTTGGAATAACAATTGGTGCCGCTGTAAATATATTCTATATTCTAGTCGCAAAGGAGATGGATCTTCATGTATGCATAAAATTTGGCGATAGATAACTGAACCAGCTCATGAAAGCACTGCCAGCGAGCATTGCTAACATCGTTTCCAGTAAAAAAAATCCATCGTGGCCAAAAATATAAAATATGAGGGTATGAGGGCATGGATTTAGAGTAACTGTACAAGGAATAAGTGTACACAGACTAAATTTCAGGACTTAAGGAATACCAAATTTAGAATGTATCACAAAATATTATACTAGGAAGATTCAAAGACATATTAAAGCGCTTTGTGTCGATAAAAAAAGGTTTACTTGTTTCGAGATCAGGAAAAAACACCATTTCATCCAAACTGTTAAAGTGAGAACACGAAGTGAGAAAATATAATTTGGCCTTATCATTATGACGAAATACAAAAAAATGAGTTTCTTTGCAATCCTAATGAGGCAAACTGTGAGGATTTTCTTCGTTACGAATGCTCATTTCACTATATGTCATCCGAAGCTTTTAATTATAATGAAAATCGTGGATATATGCAATGGAGTCGGCCGCTTGATAAAAATGCCCTTGCGTTACAAACCCTTGGTGACCTAGTAGTAACACAATTTGAAATATTATTAAACAATGTCTAAAAGACTTGCACTCAAATGGAGGTGAACAAAGTCATTGCAAGGCGTTACTTTCTTACGAAGTGTATTATTTAGAAGAAAAACTCTTTGAGAAGGCTATACGTTTTCCCGTCCTCACCATTCTGGGGGCTGAACTTCCTCAACTTTGGTCATTACTTCCTTCTTAGGAAATGCTTTTAATCGCTCCCTTTCTCTCATTCTTTTTCTCCCTGGCCATTACTCCCGTAAACATGTTCCCCTTCCCCTTATTCCCAACGAGCATAAACTTTAAAGCTCTTATTTTTCCGCTTTAATTCAGTGCGTTGGCTCAGAGGAATCTGGGACCTCTTGCCAGTTTACGGCCAATCTTAGTCCCTCGAGAACCAGTCTTCTGATGCTGAAATAACACTAAACACCAAATTCTTCTGAATTTAATTTTACTACTCCTATAAAAAATTTACTTTTGAGCGATATTCATATTCTTGCATATTTACATGAATGCGTTAATTTCTGAAAAACAGCAGAGTCAAATTTTTTTAACATAATGCAGAGTGAGAATTTATAGCTTTCCAGAAGCCTCATATAAACTGATAAAGTAAATTATTTCATATTATCGCTAACTCTTTGGCTAAATTTATGCTCCATTTCGGCTGCTCTTGGCTTATTAAGGCAATGAGCGCAATATTCAACAATTAAAATTAAATGCCAATCTTCAATGATTATATAGAAAAGGCTACTTTTACTATACCAAAATGTACTTTAAGAAGCAAATATTTGCAATTAAATTTCAATTTAAATCTTGATGTTTTCAAAATGTTAAATACTAAAGAGAATGGAATTTATGGGCGTCATAGTGACAGACGTGCAATAAAAATACTTTGAATGATGAAACTTACCTGTAGATTTAATTATCTATTGATAACTATGAATCGCACCATCCTAGTGTTTCTTACATTCTGAGAAGTAATGAAATAAAGTTGATAACTACAGCAGAAAATTACCGAATACACAGTTTCGTCATTCGAATAAAAAAACCTCACTGAATGCATCTCAAGAGTTTCTACAGTGCAATTAATGACGAATAAAATCATGTGAACTGCCAATTCTCTCTCTGTTAAAGTGTAGACTCGGAAAAATACCTGTTTCACAATGTTTAAAGAATCTCCGAACAGTATAATAGGAGGAGTTCTCTATCGGCATTAGCTGGCTTATATGAAACATGATTATCCCTTATAGCTTCAGGGGACATCCACACTGTGAAGTACCCGCCCATATTCAATATATATTCTCCGTGACGCACTATGAAGAAGCAACAATAAAGATAATGAACAAGGAACTTAAGCGGCGGAAACAAAAAACAGACGCTGCGCCAGCTGGGTCATCGTGCTTGGACTATTTCCCTGGGCATAAATGGAGGTGATGGGGAGAAGTATGAGAGAAGGGAGAGGCAGGAGGTGAGAAGGAGGGGGTAAGGAAGAAGCGAGCTCCCGAGTATAAAAAAACACGTGCTTCCCTATGCTACATTAACCGGGGACTACTTTTGCCAAGGAGCTTTTGTGTCCTTCAAGCCCTTGGGCTAAGTTCATTATGCTTGGCCTCAGCTCCCCCGTCTTTATTAAGGAATGGGAAGGCGGGTCGAGGAATTCGCTGTGCCGTCCCTCAACTTTTAGTGGAAAAGCTTCTCGCTCCCGTCCCCCCTCCCCACAACTCCCACTCCCCCCTCCTGTTACCAAACAGGGAGGATCCCCCAACGTCCGTCCGAACCCATACCAACCCCCTTTAAAACTCACCCCGGCCTTCGGCTACCCTGGCCATCACCCTCCCGTCTCAACCCTCATTCGCTCTACCCGCGACCAACGCCCCCGCTGCCCGAACTAGCATTCTCTTTGCCATCCTGCTTCTTTCTCCCATCTCTCTCCTCACTTTGAGGGGAGGGCGTGGGGGGGGGGGGAGAGAGAATCGAGATGAACACGTCTGGGAAACTGGAGGAGCGTCGAAAAAGATGGAGGTGGAAGGAGAGGTTGGGCGGCGGGAGACGAAGGGAAAAGAGAGAGAAGAACTTTGTCCGCAATGGAAGCGAAGAGGGGGGAAATAAAAAATAAAAATAAAAGAAAAAAACCTTCTTTCAACCATTTCACCCGAAAATGGAGACAGAAAAGATGAAACTGAGGAATAAAAAAAGGAGGAGGAGACGCTCGGGGTGAGTGAATGCAAGTCCCCGGAAGAGAATCGGAAAAAAATATAAAATGTAGGAGCAGGAAGAGAGGAGAAGAACCGAGCGGAGAGGGGTGAAGGGAAGATAAAGGAAACAAATGAAGTGAGGCCGCCGTGACGGGAGGATTCAAGCCGAGCGGGAGATGAAGAAGGGGGTGTAGAACAAAAATGAGGGCAAAGAAGGGAGGAAGATGAGCATCGTGAGGTCAAACATAAAAAAGGAGAAACAAAAGATTAGAGGCGAAATAGGAGGAAGAAACCATGAAACTCTACTAAGGGTGTGCGGGAGTTTCACATGAAAATAAACAGCTATTTTGATTTACGAGTTGTGAGCTAAATTGCTTTGTTCAATTTTATCATAAATATATTAAATACCCAGGTCAAGACACTTATATAACACAGGTATAACTATCAAGATTTGACGCCAAATTTTGAAACTTGGGTCAGTTTAACTTGCCAACTGACTAAAATCATTATATTCCTCATGAAACTTGTGACACAATTATACACAGTGACGCCTAAATATGTTTTCTCAGATTTTTATTTATATTATGAAGTGAATTCATTGCCACTTCCTTATTAATGTTGTAAAATTCACTCAATGAATGAGACCACCATCCAGATTTATAGCAAATGAATGATTTGTGCAATTTTAAAATTTAAACTTCTCATATCTTTTTCCCTCTTTCTTATCACCCAATATTTCCGTTCTTCTCTAGCCGCTACCACGATAACCCAGTATCATCTCATTTGCCATCCTTTTCTACGAGTCGTGACACCTCAATAGGCTCTTCACTTATGCTACCCTCTTTTAAAATCTACAATCTGGCACTTTTCCTTACCTACCATACCAAAAACGTTCTCATTTGGTCCTCTCAATTACCCTACTGTTTTCTCCTTCTCCAGGCCTACACTCCATAAGGCTTTATGTACGCTAATTTTCATAGATTGAGGTGGAAATAAATAGTATTGAAAAAGAAGTAATGAGTAAAATTGCGATAAGCTGGGGAGATTTCCTGATAGATGAACAGGGTATTAAGAGTTGGAAAATGCATGGACGCCCACTGAGCACTAAAAATGAAAAACACAACGACTGCCCAAAGACATTGGATTGGGTGTAATGAAAGATATTAGAAGAAATAAGAAGCTAACATTGTTAAGGAGAAGCGTATTGTTGTATGTTAAGAAACACCTATCATGCCCCTGACGATAACAGTTTATTCAGCAGGAACCGTTTACTGTTCATCTGTGCCGGGTTTTTAAGTACCCAAATCTTCTTTTGAGTGACTAAACTATTTGTGTAATTTATTTCTCACCATCGAAGGGAACTTCCATTATACATACATACAACCGTTCAAATATTTGTCTTCATAATCCGTCTAGAGGTTAAATGTAGTTCACAGATCGCATTTAACAAGACGTTAAGGTGGCGACGTCATTGCTGAAGAATATGTACACTAGCTGATTGTTGGAGCAGGTGGGTGCTGGGCAGCGTAAATGAGCCGCAGAATTGACTTCAAAGAAGTATAAAGCATGTGGAGTGCTGAAAATGGAGGACGTCTGTGTGTCGAGGGGAGTTTGGGAGATGGAAAGTGATATGAGGTGGGAGCGTAATATTCTCCCTTCGCCGACATCTTTCCCTTTTGTGTCCTTTATTTTCCCTGTTTCCTTGCCCGCTCGCTGCTTCATTCCCTGCGGGGGCAACCAGGGGGGGGAAGGGGATGGAGTGGGTAGGAAGGGAATAACAGGGCGCCCTATCCCTCATCGAATACCACATCCTTAGAATCCCTCACCCACCCCACGATCCAATACCTTCCCACCACCTCGCACATGACCTTGCCAAACCCTTTCGGAGGAGGGTCTTTGGGGAGGGAGTTGGTTATTGATGGCTCCCGCCTGTCATTGGACAAGGAAGATATGAGGACACAGTGTGGGACGAGAAGGGGTGTGCGTGGGGCGAGGGAGGGGGTGGAGGAGGTGGAGGGGGTCGGAACGTGGAGGAGGGAAAATTGTGAAGCGAGGGAAAGAAAGGAGTTGCAAGGGAGAGACAAAGGGGAGGGAGGAGAGAGAAAAAGAGGGGTTGTGGATGCTGTGAAGAGGGGATTTTGCCTGTAGGGTGAGAGGGGGAGGTGAGGAAGGGGAGGATCGGAAAATGCTTCCCCTGGGTGGCGAAATATGGAGGCATCGGCCGGGGTGGAATTTTCGGGAGGGACGCAGGGTTTATGAGGGGGGTGGCAGACTGGGCCTCGACACCCTGAAGGGGTTGAATGAAGAGGGGTTAAAGGTGGCGTAAGAGAGCGGGATTTTTGGCGGGAAATGAAGGTGGAGTGAAGCTTGAGTGGGGGAGCAAAGATCGGTCCAGAGCGAAATAAAAAAAGGTCCACGCTGTGCGGAGCGGTTGACGTAAATGGGGAGCTGAGGGGGAGGGGAGTGAAGAGATAAGGAAGGGTTACAAGGGGGAAGGTGTCACGAGAGAGTTGCGTTAAGTGGGTGGCCATGGAGAGAGAGGGATTTCGTGATGGCTATGGGCTAAGAGAGAGAGAGGAGTGGATCGTGGACGGCCAAGTGAGTTCATAAGGCGAGAGGAGCGTGGGTGAGGTGTTTTGGTCGGTGTAGGGTTGAAGTATTAAGTGAAAAAGTGATATATCACCCGCCGTGTATTGTGCCAGCGACAGGCGGCCTTTTAAAACCGTCGCATTAGCAACTGCAGGGACCCACCTACGGACCGCGTCGTCGAGGGGATACATTGCCCCGGAGAAGATAATATGGACCACCTTTCGGCGAACCTGTCTCGTTTCACATAAAACGGAGGAATGCGGTCGTCGCCTTCTCAATTTTGCCTGATTAAAGCACTTTACTACGGATGTTTTGCAAGTCAAGTCCTCATTTTGCGCTTGTATACCATTCTCCAGAGGGCGTAAAAATTCCAATCCGGCATAATCAGGGCTCTTGGTATCACAAAACTTCCGTGTTGCGGAATTCCATGCCATAAAATAAGGACGAAAGTAGGGGAGATTAAATAAAGCAGGTCAATGTGGCAAGTAATCCTTCTGGCCTCAGCTATACGAGGTAAGCGATAACAAAAATAAATATTTTTTCATAAAACCGAAATAAAGAATCAAGTTAACTTGTGGGATTTAAAGGAATTAAAGCAGTTTATAAAATACTTAAAGAACTAGGTGATGATAGCGCGCATAGGAATTACTTAAAAAGAGACCATTTAGTCCTAAAAAACAAACAAGAAGTTATGTAATTCAATAACTTTTTTGAAGTAAAAAGTATTTTCCAAGCATCAATATCAAACGAAATTAGAAGATGCGATGCGATGGTTATAATTAATACAAGTTCTAAGCAAAATAATATAAGTTTGTAAAGACACAACACATGTTAAGAAATGTTTCGCGAGATTATTGAAAGCCTAGGGACGGATAAGAGTCGGTTTATATATGTAACTGTAACTAACACATAAATTTGTTTATAATACTATGCAGCGTGCTGTAATATGTTCATTGAAGAAGATACCTATTGAAACTCACTTTTAATATAACTTTCTATCATTTTCTTTTTTTAAGTCGTAAAAGGAAATAGATATAAAATCAATCTTCTTCCATTCAAGACCGAATATAAGAATGTGTATTGGTAATTCAAGTAAAACATTCGCATTTCGTCACTTATTTTGCACCGTTTGTGCAATTAAAAACTCAGGATACTACGAAAGATTTTTTATACATAAACAGACTTCACTTCATACTTAGCCATCTCGCGTGCAAAATCACGTATTCCGGTTATGGTGTAAACACGTGGATTTTTAATACATATGATTAAATACGTTGGTTGCGCGTTTGGATCAATAATTATATGTGAAATGAATTTTTCATTTGTTTTACGACCAACTGATTCTTCGTATTCATCCGCTAAGGCACCCTTTGTCACAATGGGCGGGCAAAATGAAATTTTAGACGTACGATGGCCAGAAGTGATCGTCTGTTACTGCGATGACATTTGGCAACGGTAATACTGTTTAACACACAACAGCCGTCATCAATGCTCTTCCTCCATTTGAAGTAACAACACTGAATGCCACCCGTGTCACCAAATGGCCTCTTTCACAATCTAATATTCTTCCTCCTTGAAGAGAGTATCATCCGTGGAACTCTCGCAAAAGCCCACATAAATGTATATCCAGTTTTCAGTAATACGTTTTCACTATAGATATCTTCTCGGTTCCCGTAAAGGCTTTTGTGGAGTCTTAGGGTTGAAGATATTTCATTTTCTGGTCTTCTTCCGAGTATATCCATCTTTCTTGACAAAATTTAGTCTATGCTTTCCAGCTGGCTTCTTCAGGTCTGCTGAAGTGAAGTTTACGTCAGCCAACCTGAAGAAGCCAGCTGGTTCGCGGGTGAAATATTATCCAGGAGAATGAATTGACGCAGATGAAGACCCGATAGTGAAATGTCTTCATATTAACTCATACGTTAAAAGACGTCTTTAACTGCCCGTTAAGAGAGTCCCAGTCTGAGCTGCAGGGACTAAAATTAAAGCGGGGTTATATAGTCTCTGCCGTAAAAGCACACAAAAAATAACAAAAATACACCACTGAAAAGTAAGAAATTAATATAAAATAGGGCAACGGCCTGCCAAGATTCCCGATCCGGTTCCCGATCAGTCACCGAAGTTAAGCATCGTTGGGCTCAGCTCGAGTTTGGAGGGGTGATCCTCCGATTCGTCCGAGTTCTGTTGCCCCTGTCTGCACGTGGCAGACAGTATGTGCGAAATGACCTTAGCCGTAGAAACACGTTAAAACAAAAACTACTACTAATATAAAATAGCAATATCTCTGACCATCACTCCATAAAAAGGCAAATTCTGCTACTTAAATTAATGCACAAGATAAAGCTGCTCTCAGTAGTTAGACATATTAACGTAGTCTACATGAAAGGCAGCAAGAGTTTTCAAACTTTACTTTTTTGGATCGTGAGCTCAGCGGCGTGAAGCGTGAAGCGAAACAATGCGTGAAGCGAAATGAGGTCAAATGAATGGGCAGGGGTCGGACGAGGAGGGAAAATCGGGTGAAGCAACGAAGATGAACAACATTGAAGGGATCCATGGTTTTACAATTGTACGTACCCAATGATTACGTATGATCACGGTGTGTTAGACCTACAGGTGTAGTTAGTACATCGATATGTAGGGCTATTGTATACGTAGCGTAGTAAACAGAGCAATATCTCGTTTAATGTGCAAGCAATAATTTATAAACAAACGTAAGGTTGGCAGCGTTAAGTTAAGTTAAGAACTACGCGTTACAGCCGTAAGAACGTGCGCTTCCACGGTTTGTAAGATCTACAGGTGTAGTTAGTACATCGATATGTAGGGCTATTGTATACGGGGCGTAGTAAACAGAGCAATATCTAGTTTAATGTGCAAGCAATAATTTCCATTGATATACCTATTTTCAAATATAATCTTCAATAATTAATTTTGATCGGTAATATCTCATAAAATGCCATGATTCCGGTATTTGTTCTCTGTTATTGAATATTAACCGCTCATGATCTATGTTCATAATTAATTAATACATGTATCGAGAACGCATTTTCTTACCTACCTCCAATCACAATAAAACAAATGATGAAAGCAAGCAATGCATCTATTAAGTCTACTGTCGTGAAACACGCATTCAAACAAGAGCCTCCAAAAATCCTTTATGTATTCGCAAATTGGAAATAAATTTCAAATTACGAGCTTGAAATTTCGCTACGACTTTATTTAAATTAACCAACATCACAAAAGGATGATAAATTTTTCTCACGGCCTTGTAACAATATATTTTAGAATTCATTCAATTACACTGAACTAGCATATTATTCTTTACAAATAAATGGCTGTCACCTAAACTACAATTTAAACGTGAAACTGCAAACTGGTTTTAGTGCACACATTTATTATGTAGGGAAACTGCATTCAATTTAACTAAAAGCAATTTATTCCCACCGTTTGATATTGTTGTACAAAAGTTTTCCTATTTCATTATCAAAGACATTGCATGTAAATCAATGATTTATAATAGGTGACTTTCATTTTCAGTAATATGAAATAGATACTCACTACCCGGAAGAGATTTACTTGAAAATTAACATTGATCTCGAACTTTTATATTAACCCTTTCAATGCCGTGAACGTAGCTGCTATGTTTGCCCGGAGGACTACTATGAACGTAGCTCCTAAGTTCCGTTGACAAGGTCATTCCAACGTTTTTGCCACCCAGGGGCTTGCAAGTATCCGTAGATATACCGCAGTGAAAGGGTTTATGTGTACTGTAAATCTATAAAATAAAATTTAGTTTTTATGAATGGTATATAAATTTGCAACTTTATTTTTTGAAGAAACATAAGTAAAAATTATCCCTTACTTCACAGGAAAGATAATTAATTCAAATGAAATAACTCACCCAGTTATTATTTCCCACAGTTCTACATCAATTAATATTTTAAAGGTGACCAAATACATTATATTAACGCTCGGTTCTAAAAGGTCCGATTACTGCAGACCACAAGACCATAGAGTTACATTGATGTTAACAGAGAGTTTGGGTTTCATAGGCTACATCTAGCTGTTGGCTATTTGACGTGCACGTTACATATAGGAGAACGTATGAACATCGGTATCCAGCTGGCTGGTTACGGGTGAGAACCTGGGGACTTTACCGTGAACACCCTTGACAGCTTGCTTGCGAACACAGAGATAGGATTGAAACCAACGAAGGTCTGAGAGAGATGGTTTTTGAACCAGGATAGTGACTTTCCGATTACCAGATGAGTGTCATTCGTCAGTTATTTTTAATAGCACATTCTGCGTACCGAAAACTTTTCGTTATCCTGAATGAAATTCTTCATGTAGATTATTTCGATTGAAGTACTCTAAGGTAGCATGTAGACAGATGACAGAGCAATAGGGTGAATAACAGCGTTTTGAGGAATTTAGTTCTAAAGTTATCAACCTGTCGCAATGAATCTCAAGTAATTGATAAGCAAGCTAGGGGTAATGTGAGGGATGAATAAAATGTTACTACAGAAGTCTGGATATAGAAGTTCACATGGTTTTCCGTATCAGACAAAATTGAGTGGGGAGTAAGCGACTCATCCTTCTGAGAAATTGTAGCTACATTATACAGGTTAAGTTAATTGAGTGGGAAATAGAGTTTGGGAGGCTCACGTCTGAGTTTACAAAGACCAAGGCGACGTATTTCCTGCCACGTTGATTTTGCATCCCACTTATCCAGAAAACAATCAAGGTAACATTTGCGCTTAGCGGCACGGATATTTTTCTGTATTTGGTTGGGAATTGATTTATAGTTATTTCGTATATTATAGTTCGTCTGAAGTTCCGTTGTAAGTGATCTCTGTGTTTTATCAAGTTTTTGATATCGTTATACCTCCCTGGACATGAATTGGGTTTTATTTTTATTGATAGCACTGTGTCATGAAAATCAAGTAATGTTTAAAAGTGGCTGTTGAACATAGACACTCCATTGTTAACACAGTAAGCAGTGAGGAATTCTGTCAGATCTTAATTGAAGTGATCATTTTTAAGGAGTTGAACGTCGAAATTTTTAAACTCTCTCTTACGTAAACTCATTTGGCTAGTAATTTAGCACCTTCGTATAGTATTCGATAAATATTAGATCATGTTCTGACAGAAACGGCGCGGAGTGCTGACCGAATTCTTTAACTTTCGTCATCAACGATGAAAAGATCGAGTTAGTAAATCATATGATGTAAGTTATTGCTGTCACAGGTGCTTTCCAACAAATCTATGTTAAAATCCTCAAACAGTATGATAATTTTGAACATAGGAATGAAATATAAAAGTGTAGGTTCAATGTTTTCAGATAGATGAACATCATTTGGTGGTCGATATAATGCACTAAAGATAAGTTTACCACATATGCAGTCTGTTTCAAGGAACATATCTATACTCATGATTAAAGTGAGATCCATCAGCCTGACAGCGGAATTTTAAGTGGAGACTCTTATTTTCATACGCATAAAAACTCCTCCACCAGATCTGTCATGACGTATGAGTGTATACTTCCGTTTAATTTAAATGAATTACAGGGAATATTTTCATGAAACCAAGTTTCAGTTACTCCAAGAGCATGATAGGACTGGAGAGTAAAAAATTCGAAAAATTTATCCAAGTGACCAATCAGGAATTCAGCATTCACATGGCATACATTCAACGTATTCGGGGAAAACCAATCTGTCATACTTGATAATTATATCCAATTCACTACTACATGCATCCACCACCATAATCACAATGCTCAATCCATATTGAGAACAATAACACAAACATTTAATGTTCGTACCACAGTACTCTGTGTACCAAATAAAAAAGAAATAGCCACAAATAGACAAAGAATTGACTGCGTCAATAAAAATAGGTTAGCAACATTTCTATATAATTTAAAATAAGTTATCACGTTGAAAAAGAGATTTAAAGAAAGAAAAATAATAAAATAACACTTTTTCTTTCTCATGAAGTTAGTTTCATCGTGATCAGGCCTGTGATAAAGATAGTTGAGACTATAACAAGTTTTCTATGCCTGATCACCAAAATCTTCCTCACCTCGAACTAGATTCCTTTTTAAACCATCCTCTTTCCATACATAAAACTTTTTCGCCACTCACAGATATTTTTTTCATTTCACGAGCGTAGAAAAAATTTTCCGGCTCAAGAGGAATATAACAAACATGCCCACCAGTGATCTCTTGATCATCTCCCCGTGGTGTTTCCCGGGTTACGCTAAGAACCGTACAAATTTCATCCTAACCCATCCTACGGACGGATCACCAGCTATAAATCTGGTTTATCAGACTCATCTGTTCCGAAACTTCAATCTGTATTTAGATGGCGGACATTATAATGATGTTACTACATGCTTCTTACCTGAAAGAAGAACGTAAATTCTGCGCAATGAACTACATCCGTGTATGATAATCGGTAAGTGCACTGAGAATCACCATAGAGTTTTTATTTAGCAACCGAAGCCAATAATTATGGCTACCGAATGCCGAATGCTAATGCCGAAGGCGCAGTCCGGGTGATGAAGGATTCATAGATCAAATAAACATATCTGCTGCTGCTGAAAATGCTCCTTTTCACGCTGTTAACCGCTGGATCGTACCCTAACCTCCGATCCTGATTAAGATACTAAACCCACAGATCAACGTTGAATTGCGCAACTACATTAAGTCCCATCTAATGCAACTATATTTATGTACACAGGGAAGTCAATAAGCTGTTATTCACTCAGAAGACTGCTCAAGAGAACTGGAGGAACGAGTTGACCATCTATCAACATGGGCGCTATTTAAGTTGTAATAATTCTGTGGGGCCCATTTTTGGGTTTCCCATGCATGAAAGAGGACCAACAGTCACCCATCTCGCCGTGCACCTGGAAAACGGTCAGCGGATCTACTACAACGAACACAACATACAATATAGGTTACGAACTCCTCAAATGACTACGCTGACAGTATTCTTCAGGCTTTGTGGTTTTCTTATAAAATGCGTTCAATGTTTTTCACGCCCGTTGAATTTCAACGGGTACCACCCGCTAGTATAAGATAATAGAACTTAACTAACTCGTTTTCTTCCAGTGTTGAATAAAATTTGTGGAAAACCAAATGGGCTTAGTTTTATCAAATTTCACAGCCAAGTGATTTCATCCCCGGATAAGATCTCTTAATAATAAAATTAATACCTTAGGGAAGAATGCAAGATATGATAATGCCAATTTAGGTACTGCGATCAAAAGTTATGAACATTAAATTCATTTTTTTACATCAAATAAAAAGTAGGAATAGGAATTCACGCACGGTCCGCAATATATCTCTCAAGGAAAACGAGGAGCCTATGCACAAAAAAAACAGAATGCCAAAACGTTTTCAGGTCATTAATTTGATTCCACTTTTTACCACCAAATTCCCCGCGAGAACCTCGTGTTTTGCAGTGATGTATAGCTTTTAGGAAAGGAGGAAAAAGGGTGGATGGCCTCCTTTACCCTCATCTCATCTCCTACCATCCCAGCATCCCTTGGATCCCTGCTTTTCCATCCTTCTACTCCCCATCCTGCCCTCTTGGGGGCCAGAGAGTTTGGGATCCTTGCCAATAGAGAGCAGCAGCGGCTAGTGGGAGCGTTGCACCAAAAAATCCGATGGGAGAGGAATGGGAAAGGGGGGTTTTTAAGGAGTTATGCGATTCCCACACAGAGAAAAGGGATGTGGGAGAAGGACTGGCTCCAACCCTTGTGGGAAAAGAAGAGCCTAAGGAGAAATAGAGGAGTGCCGATATGGGTGCCGAGTGATGACGTATCTCCCTTGCAGACTCCGCCCACTTACCCTCTAATACTCCCACCTCTTAATTCTTCAAATACCCACCAAATCTCACACTCATCCCCCGTTCACGCACCATGTTCCCACGTTCTTCTTTGCCTTCTCCATGATTTGTGCTCCATCTTGGGGAGATTATTGAGAAAAAGGGTTTAAGATGGCAATGGGGAACTTCTAGGGAGCCTCGGATGTATGGCGGCTGCAAAGAGATGATTTCAGGAGGTGGTGACGCCATATTTGTTTTCTCGCAAATGAGTATAAAAACCTTTCTTCTTCTTCTACTCTTTTATCTTTTTTTTGTATTTTACACTTTTTAGTTATTATAGAGAGCTTTATGGAAACAAGTAGCTAAATATATCTGTTCGTAAATTTAAAAATTTCTCCCTTTTTCTCTCACTACATCTCTCCTGCCGGTCTTAAAGTTATATCCACTTCATGATTCTGTTATCGGCATTTGTTTTACGGTTAACAACGCGTTTTGTTTCAACTTAAGTAACGTTCCACCTACCATCCAGGATAAGTCTTCAGGTCAAATTATTCTCATTATTAAACTGCTGGAAAGAGAAAATCACTGCTTCCCCACAGCCATAAGAGGAGCCGTGGAATTGTGAGAAACCTAAAAAAACCAACGGAAAAACGTGACGGACGGAGGACGTGAAAGAGAGAAATTACCTATCATCATTAAATGACCAATCAAGGCACTCGGAGAGTAAGTAAAATAACAACTGCCAATCCAATTGCTCCGTAGCACCAAGCAACCTACATATAGCGGCCCAACTGCAACGAAAAAATGTCGACCTGAAGACGTCTCCTGTTTGAGAGATGTAACTTCCTCAGCGGCGGAACAAAATGCACTGGAACCAATGTATAACAGATTTTTTTGTTCAACATGCTTCGACGGCTAAGGCCATTTCGCACTTACTGTCTTCCACGTGCAGACAGGGACAACAGCACTCGGCAGAATCGGAGGATCACCCCTCCAAACTCGAGCCGAGCCCTACGATGCTTAACTTCGGTGACTGATCAGGAACCGGTGTTTCCATCGTGGCAGACCGTTGCCCCCTTATAACAGAATAAAGGAATTTAACTCCACTGCTCAATTCAATCAGAAGTGAGGCATTGTTACGCCTATTGCTGCTGCTGCGAAGACAGGACAGTAAGGGAAGGATTGACTCTGAAGTAGAGGAAGGGTGGAAAGGAATCCAAAGATAGCAGTAGTGTATTCAACGAGAGGCTCCGAGCAATTGCTTAATTTCTTATCCGACGAACGGAGTACATCACTGAAAGTATAAAAAGAGTTGTTTCAGGCGTGATGTAATGGAAAATCATAATTAAAGAGGCAATTTTCTTTAATCACTAAAAGTGCTCTCCACAGAGAACTCAAGTATTTCACTGTAAAATGTCACTAAACTTGCCATTTTACCTACGTCATCCCTCATTAGTTCTTGCACTCATCCCTCATAAACCATCAACTACTCACTAAGCAACGCACTCCTTCACTTTTCCTTCATCTTTCTTGTTTGCCTTATCCATGGATTTTACTTCTAATTGGTGTGGTTATTGATAAAATAAGATTATGGTGGTGACAGATTTTCATATAGAGTTGGGAATGGTGTGGAGAGTGGCGGCTACAAGCAAGCATATACTTTCAGGTGGAGATGCTTTGGGGTTGGTTATTCGCGGAAGAGTAATACACCGTTGTTTTTCATTCCTACCTTTTAGCCCTCTGCCGTTCCAGAACCCGTTTCTTACTACACTTCATTTTCGTTCACTCACCCCATCACAACAACCCCTGACTTTGGAAGATTCTCGGGAATGGGCAACGTTATAAGTGACGTCCCTTTTTGTGATTCCCATGTAAACTTCTCAAAGGAAGTACCAACACATGTGATCCCTAGGAATAGTCAAGGGGAAGTAATTTATAATTTTGCGTAAACGAGCTTCTCAAAGCTATTTCGTAAGTGTTTGTTCAAACAGTTCAGCGAAATTTTGGCGTTTTAAATCCACCCACAAATAGTTTAACCTAATTTCAAAAGTTAACGTAATCCTTCTTAGTTCTATATATTTCATTTCAACGAAATTCCTGTTTTAATTTGCGGCCTGAGGCAATTTCTTTCCCGAGATTTTTTTCTCAAAAACTATGAAAATGTAACCACATTAACAAATATTCATCTGAAAATGTATCATTCTTTTCTATGTACCTAAATTGACATAAATAACATCCACGTTGCCAAGTAAGCTGTGAAACATGCTTCAACAGTACATACAGTGTAATTACCCGCTTTTGTACAAACTGGTGCGAGTAAAAAATGGAGATTTTATAATGAAGGCTAAAAACATTTTTTCGTACGAAAATTGAAAAAGTACCAAAATGAGATGATATTTTCTAGAATTTTATTTCTGCCGCCTATAAGCGTGATCATTTATTGGGTGAAATTTAATAGATAAAGTATCGAGGTGGATTTGACTTTAGTATCTGATGAAATAAATCACAAATTTATCTCAAAAGCTTATAAATATGACACGCCATTAATTTCCATCCACTTCATTTATTTGACTTGTCTAATAAAGAATATCTGAATAACAAAATGAAAGTAATTCTTCCTGATTTAAGAACATGGGAAAATATCAGTATCTTATTTATTTAACAGTATATTATTTAGAAACCCCATTCTAATAAATTTGGTCAATGTTAATGGAAGTACCTTCCTAGTTACAAAACATGATGCATATCGAAAGGTTTTAGTCACCTATTTTATCATTTCCTCATTTTATTGCACCTGATTGTCGTTAATACGGTGTTCAACATAAAATAGGAATACTGACGTTTATCACTGTAGTCCCGTAGTGATTCTACATTATTATATGACGTAAGCTTACAAGTAAAGATGTCAAAGTAACAGTTAGGCATAGCAGTGTTCTCATAAAAAATAGGTGTAAGCCTCTTCATCATTTGCTCAAATTTTTTAAACCATATATTTGTATGTTTTGAAATATACGTATTGATAAGACCTAAGTAGAGAAGCAATCAGTAATGAGTTGAGAACACGTGCCATCAAATTGGTAGCAATTCAACAAGCTGTGTGCCAATTTCTGCAAATATTTCCTCTTCAAACAGAAAGAGCTCACGTACACTGAAATACTTGTGAGTGTAAATACGCATTCCGCCTCTCTTCTTCGGTTTGAAAACGTCATTTCCTGAAGGCCTCATTTTCTAGAGATAATTACGGGAATGCATTTTTATTGCCATTCCTACTCATCTCGCGGTAGGGAACGCTTTCTACCCGAAACTCAATTATAATGTATCGCCACTTCTTTTATGAGAACCAAGGGAGGAGAAAAATGAAACTCTAAAAGAAAGAATAAAAAAAGATACCTAAGTGCGTGACGTTGCGAGGCAAACGAAACTTTTATTTCGCGTATTCTTTCCCCCAATTTCGAATTCGAGTCAGGGGGAGTATTTCATTCCGAAAGCTGGAGGCGTCTACAAACCCATCCACTCCCTGGTCCTCATTCCTCTCTCTCTCTCCCTCCATCTTCCTCCAACTCCACCCTCATCCCTTCTGCGTGAAACTCAGGGAAAAATAACGTCCTTTTTTGCATTTTTTCCTCTTCCTCTTCATCTCTCTCTCACCCATTCTTCTACATATTTCTTCCTCTCACCCCCTCCGGTAACCATCTCCACTTCTTCCATACACCTGCCGTTGGTACTTACTTCATCTCTTCTTCCACTCTTCCTCAACCGGTATATCTCCCCTCTTCTCTTCCTAGCATTTGTTTTCATCCCTTCACGTTTTGTAGCCACCACCTCTTTTTACCATATCCCGCTCTTCACTTTGGAGTTTTTTCGTTCCCCCACGTACATACTGTGCCTTTTTTGTTTTTTTGCGAAGGATATTCCCCTGTTTTTTCCCCCCGGGATGGGCCTAAGGTTTTCCCACGGGACTCGAGGGGTCGCGTTGGATCTGCTTTCTACTTTAAATTGATGAGCTTTATTATAAAACGGAAATATTAATTTCGTGCTTAAGCTAATTAACTGCCGCCCGCTCGTGAAAGTATTTTAAGTTAGACGTTAGCCTTCTCGGTGACCTTTTGAAGCTAAATTACTGGAAAAACCATAAGAGCAATGAAGTGGTCAAACACAAAGGTAAGCTTGTTTGGCGTTCTTAGTAATTCCTGTAGGTAAAAAAAAAAGAAAATTAGTATAACATCCCTAGAAACTTTCTCCTGAGGCTGTTAACTACAAAAATAGTTAAAAATGCTTTCACTCCCTCTATTTCGAGTTTTTTTTCATAAATTAATACTCATTTCTCTATAATGCCCTTATTTTGTCAATGAAAGTTAAAATGAATCCACATACATATTAAAAAACTGGTCTGCACATTTGTTTGAAGATCATTTATGGCAATGGTTCTGACATGAAATGTTTGTCAACAGGTTTTGACGCAAAAAAAGGAAATCATGGTGTTTAGCAAAGTGATGGTAATATGATACGAAATAACTGCGAAAAATACATTCATGGAAGCATCAACCCCTTACTCATACCTAAATTTCCTTTTTTCTCTGTTCTAAGATAATAGAATACTTTCATACCGTGCATGTCTCTTGACTTTTATGTGATTATAATTAAATTTCCCGACCGTCACTAATGCTATACACCTTTTTGCGGAGACCAAATTTCTTCATTTTATTCTATCATTTTCACTAAAATCAAGAGCTTTTTAGACCTAGTAAATCGCTGAAAATTATTTTCTTTTAAGTACACAGCTATATATAATTCGATTTAATAATCAACTTCTTTAAAAACAAATTCAAGAATTAAGCCTGCTATTCTCATTTTATTTTACTTAAACGAGGATAGGAACTGATTAAAGACTTTGAAGCTGTCAAAAGACACATATAATATAAGGCATTTATACATATTGGCCTGAAAAACAGCAACAAAGGTAAAGCCTACAGTGCCAATGTCTAGTCCACAATGAGGATTTGTAGCTTCAACTTCCTTCTGAGAGCTTTCGTGTAATAAAAGAGATCAAACCGGTAAAGTGATCTAGTATAACAGTGATAGGATGATTAAAATTTTGTAATGTTCCACACTCTTTTTATTGATGGTACAAGCCTGACCGGTTTCAATGTTCACACATCATCATCAGAGGCTAAAATTGCCTGTGTCTGGTATAAAAAAGATTTCTAGTATACTTAATTATATTTATGTATCACATATGCATTAAAAAAGAGTAGAAAATCAATGGTAAGGATCCGAAGCGATGAAGCAAGTTTGGCTTTAACGAAGTTCTTTAGGTAAAGGTTGGTGTTAGATTGCAGTACAAAGACTCCGAGAAAGCGAACAATGATAGGCCCTAGATATTTGGTCTTGGAGTTAGGTCGATAAGGTTTAGTTTACGGAAAGCGAGCCTAACCAATATAATTTGGGTATTTAATAAGAGAAAAGAGTAACCATCCATGTATTTTCAAAGACGGTAGAAAAATGGACGGGTTTAAGCGGGCAACGGATCAAGATTATGATTGCAAGAAGAGTTTTTTGCAAATAGAAAGACGCAGAAAAGGAAGATATGATGCATAAGGTTTTATAAAATAAGGCAATGAGTAGATAAAAAGAAAACAGGTCAAGTGAATAAGTGTGGGAAGTTTGTGGCAGTTACAAATTCATATTATACACGATTGTATTTTTGTGGAATTGTGGTGAATTCTTAAAGTAATCTTAGCCTGACATGTAGTCTCCGAGTCTCTAACGGCCCCCAACCTAGTTCTTCCAACAGCTCTCTGTGACACACTTTTCGGCCGCAGCAGCATTTGACGAAGCGTGCAGCTTTTCGTTGTATTTTATTTGCGTAACGAATGAAATATTTCTATGCGGAGCCTTAAGAGCTCGCGGCGTATTTGAGATGTTAACTAACAAGAGCTAAGTAGCTACTTTCTTTCACTTTTTCACAGTAGACACTTCCTACTATAGGCTTTACCAATCGTCGTTTCCGTCTTATACTTAATGCCTCACCTCAAATGTTTCGTGTGTTTCTTCCACGCAAAGTCTCAAGGTACGGTGATTCCAAGATAATTGAAATATTCAAACTTCTTTATATTTACCATTTGTATCTTCATAGAAAAAGCATTGGTGTGGTTTCTTTCGTTTAAAGAATGCTGCAGTGTATTTTCCAAGGTTAGGTTCGAGCCCAAACTCGATGCACCACGAGTTATCGTTGTAAAATTCAAATGAGAGAAATTTGTAGTCAGCATTTGTATTTATTTCTCGGTGTATGGTCCTATCATCTGCAAAAAAAATGCATCCCCTGTTCTTCGTTTGTGTCATCTACTTCAAATGATTTAATCCTTACATTAAAACCATAAGCCCCTACAAAGAATTTACAAAGGAAAACTCGTGTGTTTAATAAAAGTGATATTACCTGTATAATAGATAGAAAACATATAATGTTTCTTTGTACATGCAGAGACATTTGAATTTTGAATAATGAGTGAACTTATAGTCTAACATAAACCCCATATCGTCATGACCATGAAATTATATCTAGTAATGTACCATTACTACATATAATTTCAAAAATATGTATCAAATTTTCCCGGGTAACAGAGATTCTCTTAGATTCCATTACCATTCTGTCGTCAACTGTTCCTCCATTGGCGTTCGAAGCATTCATTCCCTTTGTCGAACTTTTTATCCCGAGAAAAAAATGAAATAACCATCACCCGACTTCAGCTCCTGCGGTTTCCACCCCAATGTATAGATGCGAGCGACGTAAAGTGAGGCAAAAATGCGATATTCCGAGTGGTTTCCACCGAAGTGAGTGACTGCTCAGAATGTCATCTTCTCGGATCACGCCATCGAGGAGACGGATTGTCTCTCTTTCTCTATTTCTTCTCCCTCTCTTACCTTTTCCCTTCTCTATTCAACCCTTCTAGCCCACCTCCCGCACTCCATATACAAAATCCCCCACACGACTCTTTCCCCTCCCCGAGCGCAACCTACTTCTCAACAACCCCACCCAGGGGATCTCCTCTTCTGCACCATCCACCCCATCTCCCCTGCACCCCTTCCTGCCTCGGAAAGCGCGTCGCGAGGAGCGAAAGTGCCTCCCTCTCCCCAAATTCGTGCGGAGCGGAGCAGAGAGAAAGGTGACGACTGAAGTAGTGACTGGATGCGGCTCAGCAATATTCGAAACTCTGTATCACATTACGATGTTATTAGCATCCTTCTGAGTGTCTACATATATTTTTTACTTAAAAGTGTGTCAATCATTGATTTTTTTCACGATTAATACGTAAGACCAATACCATAAAAGAAAAATGAAAATGCTTCAACACGTACCAAAACTTTTGGAATTAATGACGCATGCATTAGAACAGAGATTAGCCCATTTCTTATTCATGCGTGGGATATATATGATTTGTACTAATGTACTTTGAAAGGCTATGTCCTTTTTAATAGGCGTCGGTCTTCATGAGGTCAACGTAGAAGGAGAAATGCATTACATATCGCATGACGTTGCATAGCACATGCCATTATTTCACTTTTTCTTTGGCAATGGTGAAAAGTTTCACATGAAAAATGTAGTCACGATTACGTAAGTCTAAAAATCCACACCACAACTTTTAAAATTAATGATGCTTGTATTAGAAGAGAGATTAGCCCATTCCTTATTTATGCGTGGTATATATGTGTTTTGCTTACATGTATTTTGAAAGGCTTTTCCCTTTTCAAAATACGCTGGTCTCCAAGAGATTAAGGTAAACGATGCGATGAATGAAATATCGCATGACGTTGCATAGTATATGCCATTATTTCACCTTATTTATGCAATGGTGTTAATTTTGACATGAAAAATGTCGTCACGGTTACGTAAATCTGAAAATCTACTGGGCTCCTCCCTAATACTCCCTGAAACTAACGCATATAGTGAACCGGAATTAAAAGCATAGAATTAAACAGACCCAAAAAGACAACTTAATGGACATTCAATTTGAGTTGTATGATGAAAATTGTTGCATATAGCACCTCATGTAAACACATAATATTGCATGGTTATGAAGTTTATAGCACATGTATATTTTTTCAAGTTACTGAGTATAGAATGCCACAGAAAAATCTGGACAAATAAATCTAGAATTGCTAGAATAATCACGCATTCTATAGTATGAGCTAGGGTAGGAAATCAGTCAAACTTAGGAATATGTGAAAATGCACGCAGGAATGTAATTGAGAGATTCATTTCTTCCACATAGTAAGCAGCGTCTCCATCATTTTCAAAACTTCGCAAATTAATCATACACCGACTCACATTCCTGCATGGTGTTATGCATGCATTTTATGGCATAGCATCTCATATTGCAATGGATAACATAAAAGGACATACCACGTCACACATTTGAGCATCACATATAATCCTTAACAACATGAAAATCTGGAAATCTTTTACTTTTCTTCATTTCTCATTTAATTTTTAACCATGACCTGAATATGAATGCATAAGTTTAATAAAATCGTTTCAGGCTTGATTTTGTGGAAGTTCACTACATCCATGTTGAAAGAACACACACCTTGAGAATGACACAATGTGTTGAAACCATGGTCGGTTGTTAAGTGTTGGTTTTATTAAAAAGTGTGGAAATTACCATTTGTGTGTTCTTTCAACATGGCATAAGTTTAATTTAATTAAAAAATGTTGGATGCCGCAAACATGTAAAGCAAACTCAAAAAAATATTTTGCATGTATCACATTTAGTGTGTTGCTTATAGCGCCTCACACAAACACAATAATTCTACATTTGAATCATGTACACTTTACATGTCAATGGCTTAGCGTATCGCATGGTATTTTATACCGCATGACGCAAGGCCATTCCGCTGTATCACACGATCATTTCACATCCTAGTCGATACACCGCAATATCGCGCGGGTGATAAAAGGTCTCGTGATAAGAGGAGGTGAAGTTTGGAACCTCCCTCACACCCCTTTTTCATTACCTCTTGGTAAAATTGCGTAAAACATATACGTCTGAGAATTGAAGGATGGAGGAAGAACGGATGGATGGATTCAGAGGAGAAAACTTGGGTTGGGGAGAGGCGCATGGCATGAGGGAATGGACGGGGGGAAGGATAGCGAGGTGCCTGGAGACCTCTATTATGATGGGTGGCGCTGCTACTGCATGTTACGTGTCTCTGTCGCCTCGCTTGTCAAGTAAAGTGGGAGGAATCCGCAAATGCGGAGAGGAGAGGAGCGACAGTGTTGCCATAATGAACAAGTGAATCTTCATCAAAGTGTTATCCCGAATGCGCTGCTCGTCAACACGTCGTTCGCAGCAAATGAGAAGTACCATCAGTAAGTCATCGCCGTAGACGCGAACGAAGGACGTTCTCGATACTTATGCTTCGGAGTTGACAAGGAAATTTTGGGCCGGATGCAGAAAATAAACACAGCAAAAATGGAGTGCTAAACTATTTTGATCAATATATTTGTGCTCGATGCACAACCATTTCTACAAAAAAGGTCAATTAATGAGTTTTATAATGATGCAGAAATCACTGTAACGATTCCCAATATCCCAACACCCAATTTAGTCTTGTCATCAGCTGAGGAATTGAGCTTCCATAACAATTCCAATATATTTATTGCCGGCTCAGCCTGAAAACAATTTTAATTCACCTGATACACCCATTCTAAATTATCTCTTTGTAAATCAATCCGATCAAATTAACTAAATCAACCCACTCTATACTTTGCTCTTATCGTATTCATTTTAGTTGAAAAAGGTATCTAAAGGTATTAAAAGTTGATGGTAACTCATATTGCTCCATAAAGTTATTAGAGTATTTCCATTGGCTTTTCTGCAAAACTATAACATGAAATAAATTTATGGTGAACATTTTTTTAACAAAATGCCAAAATTATTATGAGTCAAACTATGCAAATTCGTTTTCGACAATGTGGACATAATGCAGTGGGGCATAAATATTCATCGCATGCGTCGGTTGTTGGGCATAATGACACCTCATTTCAATCCCAACCCTTTCCCACACAGCGTTTCATTCCACGCAACTGCCATTCCAAAGCCATGTAACCTTTACGCTTTATGAATCACCCCTTAATGACACCAAACGAATGCACAGGCCAGTCAACCATAACCAGCCCCATTGAAGCTAAAAGCATAAACAATGAATCTAAAAATTACGTCCATTGATGGTAATTCAATTTTGGATCTAACTGAAATTATAGTCATGTACCCGTTCCTCGAGCATAAATGGAATTGTGCAGTAATATTCAAAACTAATAAAAGAGTTGGAGATCAAGAAATGAATAAAGGAATGAATAAAAATCACTGTCAATAACGTCCCATATGATCACACCCTCATTTCGACTCGACACTGTAACTAGTAATGTTATAAGTCCATCTAATTCCAATTTCCGCAGGAAAAAGTAATACTTTTGTGTTATTAATAAGTTTTCTGAACATGTTACCTACGTTGGCTAATTTACACTTTTATCGATATCAAATTAATCAATGTCATTTATCATTTGTTGAATTTCTTAAATGTTTAACGATGAACATTTTTATGATGGGGAATTTGTAAAAGATACCGTTAAAACACTCGGCAGATATTGGATAGAATAGGATATTAATAAAATAAAGATAATACAGATTCACTTAAAACTCATCATTTTAAATACTATCAAATACTCATTAATATGACAGGTTCTGTGACTCCAAGTCATCTGTTAGCACAAAGGTGGCTCCCTAAAAGCAGCTTTGTAAGGGAAATAGTGAAGTTTAGTCGGTTACCCAGCAAAGATGGGAGTTCAGTTCAATAAATCAGCTCTGAAGACTTAAGCTTCTAGCCCCAAAACAAAAAAGCCAAGTTTTCGGCCAAAGATTCAACCGATATCCTATCCTAATAACTATATCACGCGTGATCTGAGAAACATAAATTGGTCTTGTCGACAAATCCGTTAATGGTCGACAATTGATGAATGGAGAGGATTTTACCAAAATTATAACAAGTTACATATACTCACCGACGACCGATAGGTACATGGAGTGTCCTATAGGTGGCGTGGTGCTCACTTGGCACTCATAGGTGCCGGAGTCTCTGCGCTGCGGATATCGGACTTGAAGCTTCCAGTCTTCGGTGTGCGGTGAGTGGATTGATTGAAATCGCTGGTCACTCGTGTACGTGTAACGGCCGACTGTGAGCAGGTGGATGTCTCGGTGCCGGACCCAAGATACCTGCGGAGAAAAAGAGACGAGACTTAATGAAGACACGGGACATGAAATTTACATGCAAACGGACCAAATTCTACTGCAGTGAGTAAAGAGTGTTAAGGAAATTTCTCGAAAAAAACTTATTTGATCAATCTTATAGTATAAACAGAAATATTATACGCAAAAACATATTAACACAGCCCACAACCTTTATAAATACCTAGGTCAACATACAATATTCTAAAAATACGGAATATTGATTAAGTTTCAGCTGAAAAAATCTTTATCAGACAAGGAAATTTAAACTTAGTTCCTAAGTTGGTGAAAATTCTCGTTCACCTAAAGGAGCGCAGCCTTAGTAAGGAATACAGCTGGAAAACATGAACCTCGTCTTCTAAGCATTTCTAAAGGTTTCTCGCTGTTATTTCTCGAATTTTCCACTTTTAGTGGCCACTGCCTCCAGTATGCATTTCGTATTCAATGATCTATTTTAATTCCTTTTGACAGAGAAATGTACCGACTGTAGCCAACTGATGGTAAATGATAAAGCTATACTGCATTTGAATCATTTTGCATCTTTTATATTTTGAGAAAAACATGTCTTTAACTCCATCATGTACTCATTAAAATTACATGAACGACTAACATACTCATTCAAACCTTAAGTATACGAATCTAACTACGTACTAACTAACATGATTAATGGCATTGTTTATGCGTGCACTAAGAGCATCCTGATTATCCAAATGTATATCTGTCCATATTGAGGCCGTTCAAATTTTCCATCATCATTTTGAGTAAGGTGAGCTGCTACATGAAGTTTGTGATAAACTTGACCGCTAGCAATGTAACCATAAACTCCTCGACCGTTGACTGTTCGATCGTCATCTACGGTGAATGAAGCCATTGCAAAACACAAATTCAAATTTCGAATCCTTTCATAAAAGTCATCAGAAAATGGATGGCGTTGAAGAAATGATCGCGCTAACTCGTTCGGAAATTCTGGATGTGGTAGATCTATCCTACCATGCAAGCAGCAGTCCCCAAACGAATCTCAATGAATGAATGATGCTCCTTAGCGAATAAAAGAAACACTAAAAGGTCGGAAACTATGGTAAGAAATATCAGCCGTTGTAGCTGCCTTGTAGGAACTTATTCGGTTTAGCCGTAATGCTTGTTGTCGTCTTGAATTTCTCCGGCGTTCTTCTTCCAATCGTTGATGATGACCATCATCGAACCCTTCTGTACGCCTCTGAGCCGCTGGTTCACGCATGTTTTGAAGCCGCTAATTCTTTTGTGAGTCTGATTCTTCTGTTCTTTGGTTATTTTGCCGTTGCCTTATCTTTTACAAACGTAGTTCCCTTTGTTCGTTTGATTTTTCACTTCTCTGGGTTCGTGCAAGATTAGGTATAATTTTTAAATGCTCTAGACGACCATAGGAAGACTCACATTCTTGCCTCGTTCTTTTCTGATCGTCCTTCTCTTGAGAGTAAGAATCATTTAGCTCAGTCATAATTTCAAATAACCTTTTTTAACATGTGGTTTTTGCTACCCGGATTGGTCATGCTGATGTTAGAAAATGTTCTTCATTTTTAGGAATTAAACTACTTGAGGTACCTGGTCATTAACTTCATTAACCTGAGTCATTAACTTGCTCAATTTGCTCTCCAGAAGGTTAAAGAACATTTGGGTTGAGAGTCATTCACTTGAGTTGTATTCATTCCCACCTTCAGTAACGTTGAATAAGAAGATGCTGAAGCAAATTTTGGCTTAGACAAAAATCTTTTTTTTTATTAACTTCAATGTATTTGCTGAGAACTTAGATTGAGAAGCCTACCACCAACGCCATTGAAACCTGAAAAAAGCTATCGCAGCTCATATGCGATTTACTTATCATTACTACCCACGGGGAGAATATGTCAAAACGTAATTAAATTAACATACACTATGATAGTATTAACATTTCCATTGAATCCCGAGGCATCAGAAAAGCCCACGCTCGGTACAGGCTCAGATGCTGAGTAGCGAATGCAAATCTGTAGATGAAGTTTTAGGTTGCAGCCGGCCATAATTGTCTAAGTCTAGGTAGAAGTTTACAATGACGAATCATTTATCTTTACTTTCGGTAAGGAAGTATGCTTAGAAAAACTTAAGCGCAGACAATTATTTAATTTGGTCATCTTAATCGTTCCTGTCTTCTAACTCCTAGCAACGGTGAATGGAGCATCTATTTTATTAATGAAACACAAGCTATTGTAAGTCTACGAGAAACGACTATGAACCAAAAACAACCCCAAGGAAACCTGCGAACAAATATTACGCCAAATTCCTATGTTTCTACTTCTTGTTAATTCTACATTATAGTTCTTGGTGATCTAACGTTAACTCTTTACGTAATTATCATATGTTAAGAGAAAATTAATCTTCCTCTTTACTCTCTCACTCGGTCACATCCTATGACTGGTTTACAGCAGTCCTCCAATATTTTTCGGTCCTGATCCAGCCTCTTCAACTGCATAGGAACGACAACCTAGCTCCTCCACGATTTGCTCCACATAGGACAGCCTAGGCCTTCCTCTGCAGTTATTTTCCTGAACTAAACCCTCCAAGATGTTCTTTCTAAAGCCTCCTTGCGTCAAAATATGTCCGATAAGAGTTGATTTCCGTATCTTCATCATATCGAGCAGTCATTTTTTCTCTCCCAATCTCTGTAGCACCTATTCATTTCTTACTCGGTCCACCCTGGGAATTTTTAACATCCTGCAGTAGCACCATAAATTAAACGCTTCTACTCTTCTCTTCACATCCACCCCGAGAGTCCAGGTCTCACTTCCATATAACTTAATGCTCCATACAAAGATGTTTACTAGTTTTTTTCCTAATTCTATATTGATGCTACCGGAGGTTAGAGGAGGTCTTTACTATGAAGAGCTTATTTAAGCCAGAGTAAAAAACTGGTTGAGATGGTTTCAATGGCAAGTGCGAATACTTGAGAGTCCTCAAGCGGTGGCAATATCAGCTGGGGAGGATGCGTCTCTGGATTATAATCTGCCAAGAGGTTATGAAACGAGGAGGCGGATAGGACAAGAGGAGAATGAGGAGACGGAATGTGAGACGGCAAGTGTGTAGAGTAGAGCGCTTGAATGGGAATTTGTCATGAAGGAATCGTAGCCCGGAGACGGCTGGAAGACACGGTGGGAGGTTCTGAAGGGGTCGTGGGTGGAGCGGCGGCCAATTACGTGGGATGGAGAGGGAATGAGACGAGATACATGGAGAAAGTAAACAGCCCCGCGGGGCCCAGGAGGAGTACGGAGCGGATTAATTCGGAAGCGGCCGGGAATTTCCTCTCCTCCGAGAAGGCGAGCCTTCTCGAACCGGCGGGAGAGGACTTACAGGCCCGGAGCACCCCCGGAGTTGCGCGAGGCCTCGAGCGTTGAACAAGAGCGTTGGGAAGGGGCTGCCGTGCCTTCATATCGACGACGCCTAGGCATGCAGATTAGATTGTGGCTCTGTACTCCACACACAATACCGTACACACACCGAGAGAGAGGCTCTGGGATGATGAAGAGGTATCATCTGCGGTTTTACAGAGGAGGGATATGAGCGCTGGCTTTCTCTCTCTTGTACACACACTCTCTGAGCGTGGGAAAAAAATGAAGGGAACTTGAGAATAAAAAAAAGACACTATGGGTTTCTTTTTATAATACCTTCACCCTCTCTCTCCTCCAAAAACTGAAAACGTACGCTACCGCGAGGCCAAAGTTAGACAGGTGACGTGACGTCATTCCACGTGTGGTGTGCGTTTGTACTAACGGATCGTGTGTATGCGCGCGTTTGTGCGAGTAATAACACAAGGCTGCGGGACTCGGTGCCATCCCTACTTCTCTCTTCTACTACTCTTTCGCCTGCCCTCACCCTACCTCCGCATTCATATTTTTATATCCCTCATTCTTTTTCATTACGCCACACCACCGGCGCACATTGATGCATCCTGCAGCAATCCCACCCATATTATTTCCCCAACCCGGAGCTTTGCGGCTCCGATGCGCGCGGCACCCATATTATTCTCCATGCCTCCCAATGAGCGCGCACAATGCAATTTCTCAACGTTTTATTTTCCACTCGCTATGATGTCCTGGGGAGTAAAATATAAAAAGGTAGAAAAGAAATCAAAGCAGGTGTACTTCCGATATTTTAAACTGACCAATGGTAGAGAGGGAGGATGAGGTGGAGACAACGTTTTCGAAATTGAATTATGGAGAGACACGGAGAGGGCGTAAATATAGCTATACAGTGGTTGGCGGCTTTCGGAATGTTTTTCATGGGCCTTGCTCCAATTTATAATTACAACCTCAGTATATACCAAACTCCATGGTTAGTATGAGCCTAGTCTATACTAATTCGGAGATTTGAGCTAACAGCAGACGCATGTACCAAGATTTGATCAAAGTCGTCAAATAAATGTGTGACGGGTGCCGTCGCCTTAAATGATCTATCGAGTACGCAAATAGCAGCAAATGCATTAGCCAATAATTCATTTAAAAACGTAAGAATATTTAAACGCCATTTGAGACAAAAATACTACTACATATATAACATATGAATTTAAAATTGCCCACACTAACTTGATATTGAAGAACTATAAGAATATATGTCATCAATTTGATAACGTCTAAAAAATCATGCAACTTCCCTATTTCATTAAAAAAGCTTGATTTGATATGAAATGCTCAAATGGGCGTAAATTAGAGTGAACATAATTTTCAAACCATTTGCACTAATCAAAAGACTCAGATAAAAAGAACGTTTTTAATGAGAATAGATAACAGTAAAGTGAAAGCCTACAGTCATTTATATCTAAACGTGATAGCTTATCGAAAGACACCGCTGTCAGGTCCTTGGGCTTAAAACTGAATACATTTATATATGTATTCCTAAATTAGTTTACGGTTACAGTATCTTACAGCGGCTTTAGATGGTATGTAAATGCAAATTACACATAAAGTTGAGATTTTAATAAGGATATTGGATTGAGAACACTTTTTTTAAAGTACCATGACTACGAGAAAATTTATATTTAAATAATTTCGAGATGCAACATACCTACTCTCTCCTCTTCTCTTTCAAAATCCCACGGCCCTCATTCTAGCCACATATATATGCCGGCTCCTCTCCCTCTAAAACCCTTTCCTCCCAACTCACCCCCTCCGCCCTTCCGGTGGATCCTCTACACCCGTTGCCAAACCCACTTTTCTCGCACCTCTGTCCCCTCCGACCCGCTTATCTGATCCTGATGAATTCCCTTCGCCTCCTCGTCATTTCAACTTCCGACTTCACACAGCCCTCGCGCGTTGAAGTCGCACTGCGAAAGGCCATGCAGTGACTGCTTCGATGAATGACACGAATCACCAGTGCCCGCGTTAAAGGGGAGATTGCGATGACGTTGTGTTTGCTATGGTTTTCATTACGTGTAGCCCACCGAATGAGATAGGTTTGGATGCAAAAAATATGTGCTTTCTCAGGCTCATTTAATTAATTTCAAATAAGAACTACCTATTTATTCTGTATTCTGCCTCTTAAACACCACATGTTTCTTACCGCTTTTTCATCCAATCCGGAAAACCTAGTTTTAGATTTCCCAACCTTACGCTAACATAATAATTATCTGGCTCTCTGTCAGTCTTTATCATCCCGAAGTAAAAAATATCATTACCTACTTCTACCAAGACAAAGTAGGATGTGAAGAACAGTGATTATAGAGTAAAAACATTAAGGTACATAGCATAGAAAATAAAACGTTATGGATCGGGATGGAAATAAAAAGTGAATTGAAAACAATCAACAACCCAAAATCACAGATTTATTAAAAACTGAGCTAAAAATAACTACTCAATAAAATAAAAATTACATTCCATTAATTACAATTACAATTTTTCGGGAAAAACATTTACACGGATTAGATATTAACTCTTCCCCTTATCATTTCCCTTTGCCAAGTATGGATACTCTACTTTCATCAGTAAATCTTAACGGTCAATTCATTGCATATTCTACTCATTGATAATATCATAGACCTTAGTGACTCAAATCAGTACAATTTAATAAGGAAATATGCAAAAAGAACTAATTTTAAGCTCTTTCTAAGGAGACTGTCTCAGGTTGGACTTCGTGGAAACTTTCCGTATTGAGATGAGAGGAAAAAAAATTCTACTATTCCACATTTTTTTTTAATTTCACGACCCAGGTTTTCAAGGTGACATTCAAAATACCAGTTAAAATGAATGCTTCAATATGTACTCAACACTAGTTCACTTCTTCACCTCCCCCCGCTAGCTTTATACCTCCCCCACCAGAGTTCCCTAACATCCAAACACCTAATCCCTCACTCCCTTCCCCTGCCTGCATCTAATCACCTAGGGATCACCCTTGACGTGACTCCTGACTTTCCCCTTCCCAAGCCAACGCACACAACCTTCCACCCATCCCTCCCTCCTAACATCAACGGTTTACCCTAACCCCCGCCTCTTACTCGTATAGGTATAAATATCAACTGGTATTGCTAATGTCCTCTGAAGATATTGCACTGCAACGAAATCTGGGACGTCAGATAAAATAGTTTATGTAGAATATCAAAGTTTATTTCTTCTCTTCTCAAGCTGTTCTTACTCGAACTCCTCACTTGAAAGAAGAATATGGAAAACGTAAGGGCTCCAATGATTATTTCAGTGTAACACCCTAACACTTGAACCGGTGATGGGATGAAACGAGAAGCTTTGCAAAGATCAGGGGCATCTCTCGGGGGCATCGTTTATCATAATGAAGTCAGTACCGTCATCTAATACTATGGTTGTGAACCGTTTACTCAGGATTGAAAATATATATAAAATATTATGATGCGCCTCCAATCACTGCACCCCAAATATTCACTATGTCAACGATTCATTCTCATTTTAATAGATGATAGAAATTTTCCTACCACACTCTGCGGTTCATGTCAGAACATATAACTATATTTCACTGCGGTGATGGCATTTCTCTCTAAGCGTCAAAAAATGTACAAATTCATGTAAATTCTTTAGATAGTTTTAAGTGATCATGGTTGTTTGTTTTCTAATGAAAAGTATTCAACAACGGCAAAACAGGACACCCTGTAAGGGAATCCTTTAATTCCCAATGCCATTTATTCAATCCACATATTTCAAATACAAATGGTTCACAACCACAACCTATTACATTGATCCAGCTTGTACATCGCATGCTAAAGTTGATACCTCTTTGCAAATTTGTGTAATGTATGCTGAATTGCGCTCTTTCGCCTGTGCAGTTGATTTTCAATTTAAAAAATTACTTCACTCCTTTAAATATGCTACCATCCATTAAATTACGATGCATTAATCATTATGCTTCACTCCGGAAGGGATCTTGGAAACGGGGTCCAGGTTGCCCTAATTGATTTTTTATCTGCAGGCATTCATGAGCTGACCTTTGTCATGCAGAGTATGGTGCACGCACATTCATTTGGGCGAAATGCCGGAAGAGCACAATACTCGCTGCACGTTCCGGCATTGCGTATAGAGGGCTCATATTCTGTGGATTCTAAAACCCAACGTATGGAGTTGGGGCTGAAGACTGATTAACACCCCGATGTGACAATGGTGGAGGACCACGACTGACGTATGGTCGTTGCGGCCGAAATGATGCACTGCCGTATTCGTAACCTCCAAGCGAGCGTTCCACGCCCCGTGCTCGATCATAGCCATCATAGCTTTGAAGTAGCAAGGTGTGGTCGGCTGACGCAGTTCCGGCTAAGGGATTAGGTCGCGTGGCCACTCTCGGCTAATTTGCCTGACCACATCTCCCTATTTGAATTGAACCCCACGGGCGTATTCGTGACCTTTATGAACTCTCAGTCATCTTATTAATTCCTAGCACTGCTCCTTTGCCATGTCCACCCTTCAACGACACACGTTGTCGAATCGTTCCCATTCGAAAACCCATTACCATCCTCTTTTTCTGTGTTTTTTATAACTTTTTTAAATCCGGAACTATTTGCCCACACTACATTTATCATTATTTCCCACCGAAAGCATTAAATATACCGAGACAGGAATGCCGTGACATGTCATCTCATCCTCCCAGTCTCTCCCACCAATCGTTTCGCCGGACCCAATCACGTGCCCTCAGCCTACCAACCGTACCAAATGCCCCTCTCACCCTCCCACACAAAGCGGGCTGTGCGCCCGTTCTCCTGCTCCCCCTTGTCCCCTCCCTTGCAGGCATTCCGAAGGGCCAAAAGCAAAATAAATGAATGAAATCGACATTGCATTGGAGTGAGGGTGGCGGTGCATGTCATGACGAACTCGCAGTTTATTTGAAAGCGGGTTGGGGATTTAATGTTAGTTGTTCTCGCCTTTCGAATACCCTCCATTTTAATCGCACGGCGTTGGCTGTGTCCACCCACCCCCCCTGTCTCTTTACTCCTCTCCCTCCCCTCCACCATCCTCTCCCTCTCGACCAGCTCTCAAAAAACCCTCCCACTTCCATCCCTCATACTCTCAAGCACTTTTATCTTCCAGAGCATTTCTCTTTTACCCAATCCCCCACCCCTATTCCTCCCCCTCTCCTCCTCCCTTCCCCTCTCTGGTTACACGTTCCCATTCTGCCCGGCACAATGGCAGAGTGTTTTGTCGTTTTTTTGCCTACCTCCTCACTCCCTTGCTTTTTTTATTCGAGCATCCCTTTTTATTTTTTTTATCGCGAGAGAAATTTTTATCGTCGTGATTTCCCCTTCACCCCCCTCACCACTCTCTTTTCTCCCTCCCTTCTCGTTTATTTTTTCATTCGTGTTTTTCATTTTTTACCCTTTAAATACTGCTTTTCCACCCGTTCGCTTACCTATGTCCTTAAAAAAAACCCACGCTTTCCATCCTAGTTTAACCCATTTCTATACTCATCCCTCCCCTGTCCCGATCCGCCTACTTTTTCTGTGATGTAAAATAGTTTTCTTTTTTAAATTAACGGATTCGCGGCTTTCGGTATATATATTTCCCGTCACCTCATACCAACTTCCTTCATCCATATCTACGCACGGTAGATATGGGTGAAGGAACTAGACTGAACTACTCCAAACACAAACCCACGTAAAAATGACTTCAGATTGAAAACCCACATGCCTAAAATAAATCGTACTATATATATGTGTATATATATATATATATATATATATATATATATATATATATATACACATATATATAGTACGATTTATTTTAGGCATGTGGGTTAGGAATAAATCGTACTATATATATGTGTATATATATATATATATATATATATATATATATATATATACACACATATATATAGTACGATTTATTTTAGGCATGTGGGTTTTCAATCTGAAGTCATTTTTACGTGGGTTTACGTGGGTTACGTGGGTTTACGTTACGTTTTACGCTCTATATATATATATATATATATATATATATATATATATATATATATAGAATATATATATATATATATATATATATATATATATATATATATATATATATATATATATATATATATATATATATATATATATATATAGAGAGTGTGTCACCTTCCTTCTGTGAAAAATCCTGCTTCTGCAATCGAAATATCCGAATTTAATTTGTGTGTTCCATTTTGTGCCTATGTTTAATACGGCCTCACTTGTGGCACCGTTTATCTATAAATGTATATACATATATATATATATATATATATATATATATATATATATATATCTTTCTTTACACTCCTATACTCCCCGTCCTGCATGTTTTTACCGTCCTCGTCCCACTCCTCTCCAATCCCCAATTTCTCCCTCTTCCGCACCGTACACATTCACTCTTTCTTCCCATCCCCCTCATCCACCCCACCCCACCCACACGTCCCACCCCACCCACACGTGCCACCCCTTTCACACGTCGCACGCCTTCGCGCTTCTCTTGCTCCCATCTACAGTTCTTTTTTCTGAATCATTCTGTTTCCGCGCGGGCGGTCTCGCGAGCGCATTGCACAAACACACGTGCGAAAATATATATGGTAGGTATATGCACGGGAGCTGTACGGTCACGCGAGCGCAGTGACTGTCTGACGGACGGAGCATGTGCGAGTGAACCAAACCTATGCCTCTCCTTCTTTTCCCTTCTCCCACGTTCGCCATTCCGTTCACTACAAGTCCTGCGCCTCTCGCACGCGTTTTCCGCGATTACTTCATTTCACTTTCCTCCCCCTCCCTCTGAAAACGTTTTCCCTTCTCCGTGGCGTTCGTTTTCCAGACCTACCGCTCTATACGCACGGTGTCGAGTCCATAATACCTTTTCCCCAGGGAACGATACCGAAGAATGTGTAGCTATTCTCCCCAAAGTGCCTGCTTATTAAGAGTCGTCATTTGGCTACGTGCGTGTATATATGCTGAGCCCATCACCCGTGAAATACGTTCTGCAGCATAGTAAACGAGATTTTTTCAAGTTTGCGTCAATATCTACCATGGTAAATATTTTTGCTTGCTTTCAACAAATGAGTTTTTCATCAGGTAAAACGATCATTCAATTTGAATATTCTAACGTCTTTTAGGTTGATTGAAGAAAAATTAGAAAACAAGAAGCATTGATGGAATATTGTTGTCAATGTTACTAGCTACTGTCTCTGTTGGTATTCCGTAGGTGTGAAAATCATGCTTTTTGAGACGGACTATTTCAAATTTGGACTAATTATCATTACCCGTATACAAATGCATCTCATGTACCCAGTTTAAAATCATGTGCATTCACATTTAAAATATCTGGGTTGTATATTAATTTTAAATTCTCTTCAGAGCTGAACAAATGAAATTCATACCTGAGAAACTTTTGAAATTTGAAATTGAATTGCACAGGAAAATGGTAAAACTTGTAGCTAAAAAAAATCTAAGTATCAATTCTAATTATTTTGAAGGAAAAAGTCATAAATATAATTTGAAGACAAATTATAAAAACAAAACGAAGTCACGAATGACAGAAAAAAGCATAGACAGTTGGATATAGAGTGATTTAAATGTTGTCTTTAGAATTTTTCGGTAACCCTACGGTGGTAAAAGCTGTTGAATAATCTTAGTTACATCAACATCTAAAACATTTGCCATGTGCAATCAATCATGTTTATCGTATCATATTTTATTCAATCAACTAACTATATCGTAATAACTATTCAATAAATTAAACAAAAATAAAATAATGTAAAGAGATGCTCAGCGTACAGAACTGGTTTAAATCCTCAATTTCTTTCTAAAAAAAACCATGATCGTCATGTCTAACGTTTATACGCATTGCGTCATCTCCAGGTGTGACGCAGTTGCGTCGAAACGCGTACTGAATATGTAAATAAGTTACACAGGGTTTGCACGCTCCAGTGAAAACATCTTAGCCCTTTTAAACGCATTTTCCATAAATTCACGCTCAATAACATTCCATTCAGGCCGTCGAGGCTAATCGATATATGGGGCCAGCTGTTGGATCTGTATGGATGGTGAACCTAAGCGCCGAAAGCCTCTGCTACAACTCGTCCCTGGATATCAAGATAGCTTTAGCGTTAGAAAGATCAAATACAAATGCAACTAAATCTAACTATGATTTGATAATTTGTTTATAATATTGAATATTTTTAATTGCAACAATTCATTATCCATTGTAGATACTGGTAGCAAATCAAAGTTATTGAAAGCAAGAGGTAAAACATAAAATGTTAAATTTTCTATCATGGCAGTGGCTACGTTAAAGTTGAAGTTAAAGTTTTGATATTTTAATACATATTTAGCCAATTCCTTTAAAGTAAATTGAAATCCGAAAGATTCAGATGAAATGGGAAACGTTATGACATGAGGACGATAAGCGAGTAGAACAACAAAGCATTGAGCTGCGAGGAAAAGAGTCATTTGGAGTGGAACTTAAGGGAATATGAAAACCTTTTTGGGGAATATTTTATGAGAAAAAAGTATAATTAGTTCTAAAATTATCCAGTGAAGAAAAATTATGAAGTAACTAATTATTTCCTTTATTTATTGTTTTTCCCGCCTCAAGTAGAAACGCAATGATAAGAAGGAAACTTTTCTGACTTTATCGCTCAAATACATTGGTAACTGTACAACTTTTCTGCTTGAGGCTCAACTTATGCGTTCATGAATTGGATCCAATCGAAATAAATCTGTTATTTGTTGTTTAAGTAGATATGTTGTTGAAGAACTGCAGCAGTCGTTTTACTTTGATTCATAGCATTATTTTGCTAATAATTTTATTTCATATTTGTCATGCACTTGGGTATTCAGACCCAAAAGATCACCCCATGTAATAGTCGCTCATAAGCGACTGTTCGTGTGATTTACAACCGGTATTTGAGCTAAATTACAGTGCTTGAGTGTATTTCCCATTCATCCGCACGCAAGTCATCTTCGTCTTCCCGCTCTCCGTCCGCGCAATCTCAAGTTCTCTCGTGGTGACCTCCCCGTTCGCCTTTCGACTGCTTGTGCTTCCCACCTCACTCGCTGCCTTCAAATTGGCGCTGCTGAAACCCCCCTACGGAGGTTCGCTCCGTCAACACCACCTTCAGGGAACTACGCCCCACCCCCGACACCCTCCACCTCCCGCATCGCCTCTTCCCATCCCCCTGGATTTACCCCAAAGGGCCACTACCCACCCTCCGCACGCAAATGCCGTCTCGTACCTAATGCCGACGTCAGAAAGGGGCCTCTACCTACTAGTAGGTGGGGTAGAGAAGCGGGGTAGACAGTCAAGGGGAAATGAAGGAGAGTATGGGGAGCTGCTCGAGACAGGAATGTGCTATCCAGTAAATTATTAATGAAATCATCGTCCTCTGGTTGCCGTTGTAAAATACGCACCTAGTTTATTGCAGTAAATTTCGTGGTTACACTTACTCGTAGAGATTATCACTATTCTCGGGTTTTTGTGCACACGTGGTATAAAAAACTGATGTTCTTGTCAGCTTGCCGGTGTATTCACTACGATTATCACCGATATGATGCAGGATTATACTTGGAAAGTGATGCCACTAAATAAAAAAAATAAACATTTCTTTCCTCCCTTCTCTGCCTACCCACCATTTTACTCCAATTGCAGTTTGCTCCATGTATATGTCATTAAAAGATTTTACTAACTGATATACTAATTTTGGAGAAAGGACGATATTCTAGTCATCAAAAAATGCATGGTGAAAAAGTAAAAGTTGGGACCTGAAATAAATAGTTATTATTCTGTTTATGTGAGATAATTAGTATCGATGCATTTATGAAACTTCTTAGCTTATGAAACTTTGAATGAGGTATAAGAAGTATTCGAAATTGGAGCGTTTTCTAATACAGGAAGGTGCAAAGTACGAAACATATTTATTACCGTTGGAATAGCTAAATATATGGGGCCTAAAGCAAATTTAATCAACTCCCAGCCAGAACTTTACAGAACGTGCTAATAAGCCGCACAACTGGAGCATGTTTCTTAATGGATTAAAGTCATACACGATTACGTAAGTGGTGGGAATTGGGCTGGATGCTTTAGAAAAATTATTAAAATACAGAATGAAGATGACAAAAATTGCAGAATGAGAAACTATATAGTTTCAACTAAATGTAGATAATATGGATCCTTATTGAAATTTTCAGCATAAAAATAGACGATAAACACAACATTTAAAACTTTATAATTTGCCAATGCCAAATAAATAGGTTTGGAATTATTAGATATTGTGACTTGTTTCCTCACTGATACTGTGTTCAAAAGGGAACCAGAAGAAATAAATTATGAATTAAAGCGATCCATTACTAAAAGAAACAGAAAGGCTAGGACGATGGTGAAGAAATAATTACGGCGAAACAGGCTGGATATGGTGCTATTACATTTGATAATATGAAGTATAGTTGCGCCTAATCAAACTGAGGATTAACAATCCTCAGTTTGATTAGGCTCACAGTAAAAAGAGCGAGAATTAACATGAACTATGTTAGCTGAAAATTATTGATAATTCTCAGCATGAGCATGTAAAATGCTAGTTATATTTTGCTCAAAAGCTCTGCTGCACAGTATAACGGATCAAAACTTTTTTGGTAACAAAATATGCTTTACTAAGCTTGAATAAGCGAAATATAAAGACCCGTGAGTTGTACAGTATTTCCTGCTCTGGGCATATTATTATTCATGTGGATCGGTAATAAATGATTCACTGGGAAACGCTGGTCGTTATAAAATGTCCATCAAGAACAAAGTCCCCTCGAATCTTTTTTTTTCCTCCAATATCAACGAGGAGTGCGCGAGTACGCTTCGTCACATATTTATGCACGCGTTCAGTGGACACTAAATTCTTCTTTTTTTATTCTCCCAGATATTTTTGTTTTAGAACGGCAGCGCTCACGAGTTTGTTCTGGCAGGCAACATGCTTCGGAAATTTCCAGTGCGCGCGGCCGTGCCCTTCCTTACTGGATTCATTCTGCGCTCATGCGAAGAGCACGTGTAAATTAATCGTAGGGGTGGAAGGTTTTCCAGTAGTTCTCCTTGTTCTCCTCTTGCATACTCTCTCCTAGTTCTCCTCACGCATGTGTACTTTTACAGGTGCAGATGTGTAGTACATTACGTCTGGCAGTGTGCTGAATACGAGGCTGCGTGCTAAGCTCAACTTATCTTGCCAACGGAGGAATGAGAGTAGTGAGAAGTACAGAAAAGAATGACCTACAAGGGGGCTATACATGTGGAGTCCACTAATCGGAAAATTTGACGGGCACATGACGAAAGGGCGTCGATCGCATTCCGACTGGTCCATCCGGTCTCGTATACAGCCACCGTGTTGATGTTCAGTTCCACGAATTCCTATTCAATTTCGGCTTGCGAACGATGGCCGGTGAAAATCAACTCGGACATGGCATTCCGTTGAAGCACCATCTTTGGTGAACCTTGACTGACTTCGGCGGTGGAGCGTTAAGATGACTTCATCTTGTTAAGTTTTGGTGAGAGAAGACAAATCTACGGAGGGCAATACGATAAACCTACAGGTGATTGATGAGACCTCGTGGCCTAGAAATGTCTAGGAAAAACTACTGTGCTTCCAGTGAGCAAACTTACTCATTCAGAGTATTATCCTGGAATCTACTGCCTTCGAACGATAATGCTGAAAACCATCCATCTTCTGAAACGCAAGCCTTTAGTCTCTCACACATTTTTCGGCTTACATTCTTCTCCGGTTTGTACTCTGAAAAACATTAGCTCACCTCAATGTTTTAAAGAAGGTAGAGGTTTTGTCCTTTTAATACACCTTGATCCATTGGACTTTTACTTTGACCTAACTTATGCTTTGCTTTGACAACCTTGTCCTCCAAACTGAAAGGCAAACGAGCCCAAATCTCACGAGAGTCGGACGAGAAAGTTTCGCCCCGAGGAAAAGTATTCCGCGTGAGAACTCTCGGAAGTCTCCCACAGACGAAAATGTTCCACGTACCCTTGCACGATCGTGTTCTCAGATTGTAACTATCCCACTCACTATTTGATTCTCCTTTCGGATTCCGCGTTGCTCTTTCTTCCAATACCAAACGCTCACTTTTTTCGGAAATAACTAGTCACGCAAACATTCCCAAGATACCCCCCAATATTTACCTTAGTCGATATAGGCAGATTGATAACCAGGTCAACACACGCCACCTTACTTGCTACCGCACAAACTCTCACTTCTTATAACACGACATTCCTGGCCTCCTTTTCTCTCCTTCCCACCAACTCATCTCATCACCTCTCACTTCGTTTTGGTTACAACCATCGCTTCCAATTTCAATCAAACGATTTCACGTCCACTTTAGTGGGTGAAAAATGCTTTACCTAACTAAAATGTTAAAATTGAATGTTCTTCATGTCCTAATACAGTGGCTGTTAAAAATACATTGTTCACAATACGTTCTGGTTTCATAATACACGCAATAAAACAATACGTTCAAAATGTAACGATTCGATAGGCCAGTCTACGAAGGCGACACTTTCCTTAAAAAAATAATTTAGTCGCTAGTGGCTTTCTCTGTGTCATCAAAAGCTCTGGTGTACGCTACAGATCATCCATCTACTTTCTTTCTTTATACATTTATAAAATGGCATTCATAGGAAATGAGGTATCTATAAATAAGTTTTTCAACACTGAATTGTTAGACGCAGTGAAATTCATTGACATGCTTGCTATCGAATAATGAAAAAACCATTGTTAAACCCTAACTAATGGGCATATTAATTTAAAATTCCATTATGTGTGACTCTTTAAGTATTGGGCCATACTAAAATAACCATACCATTTATGACTTTTATTTTTGGGCCGTGGTAAAATTGCAGTACTAAAAATAATATTTCATGGTGAAAAATCCTCAAACTCTTCCAATTGAGTCATTGCACAATTGCACAATTGCATCGCACAATTAGCACAGTATTTTGAAATAATTAAAAAAACAGAGTCAGAACTAGCCTGATTTTCCAGAGCTCTGGGAAAACCTTGTCGCAAGCATTAAATACACATTTTAAACGTTGAGCATTCCAAAAAAATGTGGTGTTAAAAAACGGGAATCGTGGTTTTAGAGAGAGGCTATCTGACATATTCAATACGTGTCCATACATAAGAGATGTGTTGAGATGCCAACGAGACGATGAAATGTCACGTTCATTAACTACAATTAAAATAAGGTAATTCCGTGATAACTTGAGCAAAACGTGAATGCAGACACCTAAAAAAAGGTCAAGGGTTCAAGGGTACTCGCACCACGAGGAATGTGGAGATTCAGAGGCCGAGAGTGGGAGTGCCGGAGAGAAAGAGAGAGAGAGAGAGCTAAAGGCCTGCGACACAAATGGGAGAATTTCGGAGACGTAGCCACCTCGCCTGGGGATAGCTGAGTCCTCAACTTAATTAGGCTGGCGTCTAACAGCAGTAGACTGGTAAAGCAGGTTTCTAAAATGTGCTTACTAGATGCTATTTGAGCAAGTAAGAGGGAACCTTTGTTGTGAGTTACCAGCCGAGAAAGGGGCTATTTGTGGGATAGTTGGATTCATAAGGAGAATATAAGAGGTATGTAAGAGAATTATACGCACCTAATATGCATAATTTACATAAATATGGTGATTTAGTGCATAACACATGTAAGTTACCATGCATTAGAAAGTAATATAAGCAGAATCAGAATTTTTTACAAATGCGTAAATAGCGAAGAAAATAACTTCAGGGGGCAGTAGATTACTATCAGTTATTAGTTATCCCTGTGTAGGTCTTGATGAAGCTCTAATCCACTGAGGTGCAGCTCTAGGAATCAATCGGCAAAGATCAGTTTCTGCATTATCACTCTTTATTTTTTGGGATATGTTTTTCAGATTTCAAGTTTTTCGGATCAATAAAGATGAAGCATTGCGTAAGATATCTCAGAAAACAGACGCCATAAAATCTAGCCATCTACGGAGATCTTCACAAGAAGTTTGGTGCTTCAATCTGCAAGCACTAATTTCACCTCGCTTGCCTCTGTTTCCACGCTTGCGCATTTGTCTGTTCCTTTTGCACATTAACAATATCAGTGAGGTAGTTAAAAGTAAGCTTAGATTATTTGCAGACAACGCAGTGAAATACAGGGAAATCCGTCGTCTTAATGATAAGCAAGCGCTAACTAAGGACCTCGAGTAAATATAAGCAGCTAGAAACGTGAAAAAATGAGTCAGTATGAATTTTTGGAAACGGAAATACTCTCCTTATAATAGCTAATGTATTAAAACAGCAAATTGGAGACTCTAACATTTGTTTAATACCTCGGAGTTAAACTAACTAATGATCTCTCGTGAATTAAAGATATTCGGGAAATTATAGGCCAAGCTTGGGATTTGTTGGGATCAAGTAAATTGGGATTTGTTAAAAGAGTAGTTGGCAAGCGCGGTGATAAAGGTTGGGAAATTAGCTACTTCTCATTTGTTAGACCCCACTTGGAATACGCTGCCAGTATTTGGGATCCTTATGAGGTAGGCTTCAAAACCGGATTAGAACGCGTGCAGAGAAGATCCGCAACATAAGTTAAATGCCGTTATGACAATATCGTTGGTGTAACTGACCTTTTTCAGCAACTGGAATGGGAATCGCTTTCAGACCGGAGTTTAAAATTTAGACTTAATATATGATATAAGTTCCAAGCCAATATATTCTCTGGAAATGTCAATAATATTTTACGAAATCCGACATACTAGAGTAGATCAGATAATGAGAATAAAATTAGGGAACTGGACTGCAGAACGGACAGATTTAAAATGTCATTTTTCCTGCGAACGATAAGAGACCATAACACCTGTCCATGAGACTTTTAACTAGGTTTTTCGATAGGTAGTATAGTTCTTAGTAGTAGTAGAACTACCTAATTTAACCTTATCTGCTACCTAGTACTTACAGCAAACCGTGCATGTTTTCAGCATAACCCTTTAATCTCTGTCCGTTTACGTAGTTGCAAAATACATAAATACTAAAGGTCCCTCTAACATTGGTAGCGTATCTATAGTGTAGTGCATGCTTGTGAGGCCTCACCTCCTGGCAATGGTTAGCGATTTATGCAAATACGTCATTAGTCGTAGTAGAACTAACTTTAGGATATAGTGTAATGCATGTTGGTGACTAATCACCTCCTGCCACACACCCTTTAGGTGGATTTCAGGGTAATTTGTACATGTAGATGCCACTGCCTCACACAACACTTTCATTCTCTACTTGACAACATCCTCCCATATGCCTATCATCCATCTTCCTAACGAGTATATGTAAGTCTATTATTACATGGCTGTTATCTCATTCCTCCGCGATTACCTAGCTTGTCCATAGCTATTTTTCAATTTCACAAGCTTCGATGTTGATGCATCCGTGTAACTGCCTAATTACTGGCTTCACTCTTAAACCCTGCTCCATAAATAAAGTCGTTGTTGTGGGAACCGTGCTTTACCTTTTTCTGATGATTTTTAGACTTGTATCGCTACTGTAATTTTTTTAGCCATGACCAACTTTCATTTTTCTGTTCACGGCGGGGAGCAAAATAGATTTGCTTATATGCGCTCCTCATTGCAATGAAAATTCATAAGGGTGACAAGTAAGCCTAATGGAAAAAAAATATTGTGATGTATTTCTGTCGCATTTATATCTATTTTTGGTGGCAATTCTCTGATTCCTCAAATATTGGTATACTTTTATTAATATCCTCCGTAAAAACTTTTTTCTCTTGTAGCTTGGGCCGGACACAGATCTTATTTATATTCACGGTTGATTTCTATTTATTGGTTGAACGGTTGTAAATCAAGTTCATTATTTACCTTGTCTCGTCTACCTTTCTATTTCATTAATGGATATAAACGAGAGTTATGTCAACGTTGTTCATGTGCAAAAACCACTAAAAGTTTAAATAGCTATGTTTATATAACTTAACATTTATTATATTGCTCACATTGTTAAATGAAACATTTCTATTAGCGCAGAGATGAACATTGTAAAACAATTTATATCCCCTTAAACCTGCAATTTTTGAGTAAATATCCCACTATGTAATGAAAAATTCTCTAATAGTATTACCTATATATGAATTCAGCTGTTTCTTGTTGGGAAAGCAAACGAGTTGAGTATATCCTCACGGAAGGTTTTCAAATAAGGACTGAAATTCAATGTAGAGGTTACAAGTAACCCGTACCTCCGGACCTTCCGGACATAAACACGCCAAAATCTCACGAAAAAAGCAACTGGAAGAGAGATAGTCGTTTCTAGGATAGGTGAACGAATGTAAAGACTGATTTGACCAAATTTAAAGCACTAGTTAGTCTTAAACACAACTAGCTTTCGAGGGATAAATGATTTCAAATGACTTTCAAATTGAGTCACTCGAGAGAGATATTTTCAAAAGCTCAAAAAACTGGCAATGAATTACGTCACAGTGTACAGTTCCAACAAACGAAACAAGTTCAGAGCAAACTCTAATAAAAGGTAGAAGGTTGTTGTGGTGAAAATAAATGTCGTTGCGCTGCTAAAACAAATTACTATTGCCAATGCATCAGAATGTGAAAATAATTTTTGAAATGTTCACAAAAATCTGAAAAATTCCCTCGCATAGATACCATTAAATACATCAGTAAATGCACAAAGATTTAGCTATTTTAAATACATGTGCCGTTGTTTAGAAGGGAGCTCGAGCAGCATGGTTAGAGCTTTGGGTGAGGAGGAAAAGCGCAGAGGTGACATGGGGTTACAGCTGATAACTCATGTTAATCGAAGAAAGCTGTTGCAAGTACATACTAAAGGAATTGATTTGGAAAACTGCGTTTTAGTACCTACCCTCATCATTTCCTACTCATATAGGTGACAATGATTTCCATTCAAAATAATGCCCTATCTGCCCTAGGAACGATGCTAGAGTTGAGTTTGGAAACTTTGTGCAGTACATAACCCCGGACCAGGAGGAAGTTCCGAAAGGGATTAGTAAAATGTTGCCATTTAACTGTAGGAAGCTTTAATTTTGAATACTACTATTCCACAAAAATTATTACTTCCTTTATAAAAGAATTACAGGGAATATTTCACTTGATACCTATACATTATCTTATCAAGACAACAATGCGCAGTTAATTGGACGCAGAATAATTGTCATAAAATGATATAAACGAGTATTTTATGCAAGTATAAGGTTATAGCAAAACGAGGAAAATTTTGTATTCGGCAGGAAAAAACTACAGCTAGTCAAATATCCGTATCGAGTTTACATTAACTAAAAAAATTTCTATTTTGCGCGCCTTTTTTATAACGTTCGAGGGAAAAATTGGTGGTTGGGGAAAATTTCGTACAAATATCAATTTGTCTTTATTTGAGTGTCCTGTTATTGAAGTTCGATTACATATCTGGGCTATAGTTTCCGCGGGTTTACGTAGCACCTTACTTATTGCTTCCAACCACTAAGTAAAACGTGATTGAAATGGTGAAAAATTTTCGAAAGCCGTTAGAGAACTTTAATGTTCAATATAGATGACCACTCCTTTCGGGCTGGAGATACAAATAAAGGCCTTGAGAAAGGCTCATAGGATACCTCAATAGCTTTCCTTTGAGGAAGTAGACCACACATTGCCTGCTTAAAGCATAGCCTAATTTTTGCTTATAATAATTAATCTAGAACAATTTTTAAAAAGCAGCACACAAAGATCACTAAAAATTAAATGGATACACAAAACACCAGTAAACGAATACTGAAGTTTTGCTGAAGCAGTATATTTAAAATAAATACCCGGAGAAAGTTTTCAGTTACTTAGGTACTTGGCTACACTTCAATAATATAAGCAAGGAATTATTCTTCGAGGTGACTTATCTAGTAATAACACATTTTTATTGTAATCCACGACCTTATGACTACTATTCTCCATTCACCCACGTCAAAAACCAAGGTATTTTCTTTTAACCCATTGTTACCGCTTCTCTTTTACCTCTTTCTCCACAACAATGAGAAACCACGATGTTTCCAAACTTCTATTCTTTCCTCCCCTCAACTTAAATTTAGCTCTCTCACTTTGCTCTCAAAATAAAAGCTTTCTCAGTACCCATTCAACTCATTTCCATCATACGTTTCCCGTCTTTTTTATCACCATGATTCTCTACTACCTTATGTTTGACGTTTACATATTTAATTTGTGCACTTTTATTCTGTAATCATTTACGTACTAAAACATGATCGTTGATCCCTTTGAAGTCTTCCTAATTACTTTTAATTATTATAAATACCGTAATTTCGAAATTTTACAGTATTTAGATACTGTTTTTACCATAAAATGAAATAAAAGACTTAGTATTTCCACACCATTTAATCGGTTGACCGCGGTTTCAACGCATAATGGTCATTATTAAGACAGGATACACTCAGAGCCAAAAGTGTATCTATTCCAGTTTCGTTGTTGAGAAGAGGGAAGAAGAAGAGTGAAGGGGGAATTGGGAGGTAGATGATGTGATTTTGTGAAGAGATGGAGCAGTGGTATTTTCAAGGGGACTGTGGAGAGGTTGGGGCAACCAATGACTTATACGGTGACAGTCGCACGTAGGTAAAATCATTTAGGAGGGTAAAACCATGGATATCCAGTTAAGAGGAGATAGCTAATCAGCTTATTACCTCGTCATTTATATGTAAAACAAAGGGTTTTAAATTACACTTATATCAAGTCTCAATTCATGTTTTATATTCTTTTTTTAGTTTTACCACGCTTTAACTCCAAGTTCTTGGGAGAAAACCGAGTGTTTTAAGAGAATAGTGATTATCCTATGTGGCATAGAGTGAAATATGGTGGGTTTATGACTGTAATGATAGTTGTACCTGTTGTAGTATCAAACCTGGAGTTATAAAAACCAAGGTAAAACTAAAAGGATATAAAACCACCCTGATTGATTAACTCCTCGCATATAAATTACGCATAAGTGCTACTCGAGCATCCACAATCCTAAACAAAATCCCCCCTGATAATCATTTGAAGTGGCAATCACTTCAGTTTCTTCATAGTATTTCGTTCGAAATAGCTAGACTAATGCCGAGAGCCTCATTTGCCTCATTTAACACCTCATTTTATAACCCATTCACGCTGAGTAAACTCAATTTTCATTCTAAAGACAAGTTTGACCGACTAGGTAAGAGTGGTGTTGTTTATATTTATTTTTGTTGTTTATGTTATGTTATTGTTTATGTTGTAAATGTTTATCCCTAAATTGATTGTAATAGTGCATGTTGGGAAAACTGGGAGAAATTTAGAAGTGAGATGTTAAGAACACATGAGAAGCATGGTCAACATATATTTGAAAACCATTTTTTAACAATAGTTTAATTGAGACTTGATATAACAATGATTTAAAACCTCTTATTTAAAATATTTTTGAAAAATGTAAGAGGTTGACTAATTATCTCCTCTAAACTGCTTTTCCATGGAGTTACCTTCCTAAATGATTTAACCTACGTGTGACCTTCATTTTTAATGTCATTGCTTGCCACGATATGTACGGATATATAAAAAACTTTTTACTCTGTGTACATGTCTCGATAATGACTCTCATGCGTTGAAATCGCAATCGATCAAATAAATCGTGTGGAAGTAAAGCCTGCAACCTTTGATTATATGCTTACCATTATGGACTTAATGGAAATATAACGTGGAAATTGAATGAATTGACGAAACAAAAAAGTATAAATACTGTTGGATGTCTGCATGTAGAATTGACTTGCAGTGGTAAACACAATTGTTGAATATTCAAAACCAAAAGGATGTGGGTGGAAGATATCAGAGCAGACTCAGTACCGATGTGAACTAAAAAATTGGCTACATTAAGGTGCTGAAGACATTCAAAGACAAATATTACGGAGGGATTAGCTACCCAAACAGGTTTGGAGAATTTTGAGCATAACCGTGGCGAAGTAAAAAATTAAAATCGTACAAAAAAGGGTTCCGAAATCCTTGAGGAAAAAAATACATACAAACTGGTAACGTCACTGGAAGTTGCTGAACTCATTAAGCTGAAAAACGCGAGAGTTGACGGAGGCCGAGCAGACTAATAATAAGTAATGCTTAAAAAATAAATTATAGAAATATGAGGTGAAAGAGTAAGTCTTGGAAAACTGAGTATGTGTACCATTATGAAAGAAAATATGGAAAAATAACCAGAGAAGGGAAATTTAAGAACCTGAATGAACTTTAGCTTTCAATGATTAAAAACTATAAAGAAGTTTGAATCAGTGGCAAAACCATTGTTTAAGGTTATGTCATAAATTAGAGACTGCAAATTAAATAAATTTATCAATAATTCTAGTCTTCAGGGAACATTTTGAGATACTTTACACCAAAGGGATTAGTCCAACGGACTTAACTTACGGCATAAATAGGTAAGGAGTAAATTTTTTATCAGTCCATAAATAGCTACACCCGAAATAGAACTAAAAGCGGAAGAATCCATGAGGAGAGGTTTAATGCGATCAGTAAAAATGAGATTCCACGAGAGCCAATTAAACTCACTCAATGTGAAATTCAGGTAACTAGGACAAACTAAGATTTGGAGAAAGTACTTAACCATAGCTTGAGTGAAATAATGACAATTATAAATGGAGCAAAGAGCATAAAAAGATAACTATTCCTAATAACCTTAACTAGTTCACGTTATACCTGCGGTTAGTCATCCACCTACAGCGCAAATTAGTTTTTTTTAGCCCTTGTTGCAACATTCCTCAATGTTGCTCATATAGACTTCATTAATTTTACTTCACTCATCGTCTCCATAGGAGTTCTTCAAATTGAGCACAAAAAATATGGAAAAAAATCTGTAAAGAAAATTTTTTCTCTATTTGCTCTTGTTTTCTCCTTGTCTTTTGCCTGTTTTTATCACAAGGTGCTTTCCTTCCGGCCAGATAAAAAACGAAGGAGGGAAAAATCCATTTATCTCTCCTAAGCTACATTTCACGGCACCAGTATCACAAAAAGTAGATATAAATGAGCAGATTATAAATTGAAATTATTTACATTTTACTATGCAATAAAGTTTTTACGATCAAGTCGCTAGAATAGATAGCATCATCAAATGGTGAAATACCACTAAAAATTACAGATTGAGTAGATATAAAAACAATAATGATGAGACAATTTTGGTAACATTATTACAGAGACTACATAACTATATGTTTACTCATTATGATCGCTGCTTTGCTAAATATTTTCCGTATTACGGCAAAACGTCTTCAAAAGATATAAACGGCCAGAAACAAGAATTTTTACTCATTTTCTACTTCCGTTGCGACTGATACTCGTTAATGAAAATATCTCAATTTCAAAAATATTATTCTGTTTGTCCGTACCACATTGACACTCCTATAACTGGCGCAAACATATTTTATTAGATAGATATTCAGTTCATACTTAAATTGCGTCCAAGAACTATTTTCAATGCATTGTCATAGTTTATCAATAAAGGCTACATCAAAGGGCAGGTTGAATTTGAATGCTACCCACTAAATAGTTGGTTGTCGCTTCATATTCATTAGGTCTGGAATATTTTAATTACACGCAGCTTAATTCCAAACATCTCATTATTGTTCTCATTATCATTATTTATCCCACGTCAGCATCCAATTATACGCGTATTTTTTATAACAATGCATTATAATGAGAAGCAAAAATTAAAAATATTCACATTATTGAATTAGCGAATATAAAAAATTCAGATAACTCATTCATTATTCATTGAAATAAATTCAAGTCAGGAAGAAAAACCGTTGTATTGAATAGAATTTACTTAGGTAACAAATTAATACATTTTTATCGGGTTTTTGCGTATACAAATTTGAATAAATCTGAAAAAACGCGATATATACAGGCATGCCTATTCTCAGAAAAACATTTTTGGCAATCCTATGCATTAATTATGGTAACTTAATTTATATCCATCATTTTGAGCAATAAGTTAAATACAATATTAAAGTCAGCAAAACTGAATAGATGCTCGACAAAATTCTAATTTTTTTTTGATTATATGGACAGAAAAGTGATAAATCTAAATAATTACTGAAATATATTGGTTAACCATGTAAAATGCATAAAATTTTTAAATGAATTTTCAGTTTAAAAAGTATAACTGTGATATACATAGTTATGATAAAAAAATTGAAAACTGCAGTCTACACTTACCATGACGCAATTATTTCCACCAATTGTACGTATTTCTTATGCGGAAATCAATTTATTTTTAACTTTTTCAATTATTTTTGTAAGTATATACTAAGGTAGGTACCTAATTTTAGCCCTTTTTATGGCATTGTGTTCATAAAAATACCAATTTGGAATTCTGAATAGGGCCCCAGGACCGCTAAATTTATAATGAAAACGATAATTTTGCTATTAATACTATGAAGGTGCCTTCGAGTATGTACTCAGTAGAATAAACGATTTTCCTATTCGTGAAATGCATTGTTTAAGAGGTCAAAGAGTAAGAAGGCCAGACTCGGCCAGACCCGGATGGTTATTTTAAATTTTGCTTGGTGGAGCCTCTTAACCTATTGCAGAAAACTATTAAAATCAGTATAATTGATGAAGCTAATACTTGGTGCCATTCTGTCAATAGCTTTCAACAACGAATAGAAATAGAAGAAAGGCAACTAATAGAATGGGAAGAAATAATTAATAAGGCATGAATACGAATATTGGATTTTTTTTCATTTGGACACCCTAAAGAATTAACGTAATGCGTACTCAGCTGCACAAAGAACACGGGAAATAAAATAATGCTATTCTGAAGAATGACAAATTTAATCAGAGGGATAATTTAGGGGGTTAAATCGACTGACTTCCAGTGTCTCACCTCACGTGTCTCGTAGCTGCTGAGGAGTTAATTTTCACTACTCACGGTGCATTTAACCGATACATGATCTGAGTAGGGAACCTCCAAATGTTAAAGCGTACAATTTCTGTGTAAAGTGTCACTATTGGGACGTCTTAAGACTAATAAAAATATTCCAGATGCAAAACACCAACGCGGTGTCTTATTTCGTCAGCAGCCTACTTCGTGATTGGAGAATATTTGGGCAAACAAAAATATATAAATAATTTACCTTACTTCACATGCTCACGCCATTTCAAGCGGGAGTCTAAAATGATAGAATTAAGAAATTTCTTTGCGTTCACCGTATACTCGACCTATTTTACTGCCCTCCAGTGACTTTCCAGTCTTCTTATCCCTCATTAACTGCCGATTTTTTCCCAAAGGAAATATTTATCCCATATTCGGAACCTTTTTGTCGGTTTCTTCCTCAAGGGTGGACAAGGCACCACGTGCATCTCTGCTTTTGAGACTGAATCTTCCCCCTTGCCATTATCCACCGTCTACTTGCCACAGTCTCACTGCCTATCGCCACATCGTCGCGAAGTTGGTCCTTGTGCCACTTCTTTCCTTATCTCCCGCTTCTTATTGCCGCAGCTGCTTCCCGCAACATCCCCCGAAGTCCTCCTCGCTTAGACCCCATTTTCTTTCACTATCCTCCGAAACTTCGTAGCGTTAAGCCAAAGCCACACGCCCATCCAGGCCCCACATCCTGCACCCCTATCTTCTTCGTCTCGTTCCAGACAACTCCACCATTCCCTACTTTGCCTTCTACCACCGCAGCCCTCCGCTCCTCATAACCCTTCAGCCTCTGGAAAAAAACCACCCCTTCCATTACCAAGCCTCTCTCCTCAGCTCTCGAAAACTTATCTCCTTTCCTATTATTTTCACTTTCCATGCTTCTCTTTCACCCATTCTTACCCACACTTTCCTGCGCCTTTTGCATTCCTGCTTCCTCAATTACGCGTTATCTTCCTCCCACTCTTTTTTCCACATCAATTTAAAGTTTCTGTTCTCGTCCTCTTCCTCCTCCCGCTTTTTTCTCCCTGATTACCGATCGTCATGTAAAGAGCCACGCGCGCACATTATCCCGTCCACTCCCGCTAACTGTATCCTAGTTACCAATTTCTCAAAGTTACCCGGTTCATTCTTTTTTATAAATTTTCATCTTTCATTAACTCTTTCGGTCATCAACTTCGGTCCGTCAACCATTTAGGCCCATTATTCCCAATGTAATTGGCTAACTCTTTTTTCTTTTAACTTCATAAGAATTCTTTACAGCTAACTTTTTGATTTTTTTACGAAAAAGAGTGAACCTTTCCATATTTTTAATTTTCAAGCATATAAACCCTATAAAAAAGTACCTTCTGCTTCATGACTCTTCCCGTATTATTTGAAATTCAACCATCTCAATTATATAACAAAAAGTAACTTCTGCTTCATCTGACAAAAAGCGTTTTTAATTTTGGCTTGCGTCAACTACTTTTCACTTCTATGTGGTGTTTTTGAGTGAGATATCGCCACCTACAATGTAGTTATAGATTTCATCAAATAAGATAACCAGAACGTACACTTTTCGTACTTAAATATGCTCCGTCACGTAGGAGTTACCCCAACATATATACACGGGGCTCAGGTACTCGTAATATCAATTCAAATGCTCCAAGATAATTATTGCATTTTGTTATTGCACGTAGTTTCACCGTAGGGGTTTAATTTTCTAATCACCGAGTACGTTGAACATCATCAAAAATCTTCTGGCTGTCATTTTTAAATCCAGTATCTTTGAAAATCTAGGCTTAGCAAACTAACTCGAATGAAGAGAAAAGAAGGAAAAGAAACTTTATTGTATTACTGCTTTTTAAGTGATGCAATTAATCCTAAAAAGCTGTACTTTCTACGAAGTCCGCCACTACTCATCAGATACATCAGCATTTCCAAAACTGCCCATGGGTCTCCGCGAGTAATTCTCAGGGGTTACCTAATTTTTACTTTATTATTAATATACAGACCTTGTTATTCATACTTCAGTATTCATATCGTGTGTAATATTTCTCATAGAACATAGACAGAACCAAACACTAAACATTTCTTGGGGCTTCATGAGTAGCTTTTGCTTCAAAAAGGGCTCCATGGCTGAAATAAAAATTAGGAACCGCTGAGCTAGATTACTGTTTAGCTAAACTTTCCCCATGCATATAGTGACCGAGATCCTTTTTAAAACTCCCATCATGGTAGCAATGCGAGATTTCTTTCAAGGGGTAATGTATTCTTACATTTATATCACCATAATAATTACTCTCTCGCTCTCTCATTGAGTAACAATTACACAATAAGGTAGCATTAAAAAACCTGCCTCTTTCTTTAATGTTGTGCATCGTCAAATCCTTGCTGAAAATCCCACAGCCCTTCACTTTATCCTATCTTTCGTATCTCATGTTATTCCATCGCCTTTAATTTCAGCTCCACTCCTGGCGTCAATAATCGCCCTCCGCCTCGTGTCCTCCGTTCTGTTCCAACAAAGCTAACCCTTTCCATTCTCAACACAAGTAAAATAAACATAAGTTTCTAAGCTATTACTAACAAAAAAATACAAATAATTTCATTTTATTACAAATTTTACAATAACATTTTTTGTATCATGTTTTTTTCTGAGATATACAATATTTCATTGTCTACGACTCTCAAATTACACAATTGGTCATGGAGGGGGTGCCAATAATACATTTTTCACGACGTTATTAAATTTAATCGCATAAAATTGGGCAGAATTGGCCACACCATTAATACCTTTGCACCTAATTCTTAGTAGAATGATTTATGTAACTGATTTTTGAAGAAAAATACGAACTCAAATATTTTATACCATTAGTCATTGCATAATTATATCCGTATACCAAACTAGAACATGTATTTTCATACGCTGCGTTTTCTTTGTTCAAGAGAGGAAATCAATAAATAGTAAAATAAACTCTTCACCTCTTGTAAATAGCTGCACTAATTTTTTCTATTACCTTTCAGAGTGATTTACCTTTTCGAGTTTATGTTTTTTTATTTTTTCACACAAAGTTCTTGAGAGACCCAATGTTAACTCGCTCAGCCAAAGCCAGTAACTCACTCAGCCAAACAAGTAATTTCAACAACCAACCAAATCACTCTGGGGCACATCAACTCTTTCATGATGGAAGAGAAGATTTTCCGTATTTGCTCTGACTTCTCTTAATCATTCCTCTAAATCCACAATGTTGCTGTAAAATAGCACGGTCATGTTACGAGAAATTATATTCCTTAAAACCAACAAACACGAAGTCACAGTTTGTTTTCTTGGGGGCTCATCGTGTACTCTCAACTTCGGCTGTCTACACCCATTCCCGTTAAAGCCAAATCTACAACGGCCATGGAGAATCACCCTGAATGCGGTGGATTTCCTTGGGCAAAATAAAACGCAGATACCGACATACCTCCGGAGCGTTTTCCGGGGCTAGGGAATGTGTGAATTAGTGCTCTAGCTCGGCCGGTTGGTTTTTACCAATACTGCAGGGCCTGCATCCGGCTTCGGCAAAATCTACAGCAGAGACGTTCACGAGCAAAAAACATCGACCTCTTTTTCCCGGTGATTTCTGGCCTCGATGCCGCAATTCATGGCATTCGGAAGTGCGGGCAACCTTGGAGAGTTGACCGAGCGCTCGTAGGCTGAGGTGAAAAATGGGAGAAGGGTAATACCAGGGAGCTTTAATAAAGAAAGAAAGATCTACGACATCGAAGATGTTGGGTGGGTGAGTGTCCTTTTGCAGTATCATTTTCGGCGCCAGCAGTCTAGTATTTCAAACATACAAACTCCTCTTGATCACTTTAGCTCCAGTAGGAAATGACAGCGGCGGTAGTTGTAATTCAACGTCCAATATTTTACATCACAGAATTTAATTTACAAATCACAGCAATTGAGTTCGACAAAAAAGTCTTTCTATGACAGATAGAGCTCGCAAGTTCATTCAACAACAATGTTTCAAATATTTAAGGGTAGACATAACTGGTTTTGTGTGAGTAATCCATGTAAAGCAACATTTTCTGGCAGGATCAATATTTATGATTTTATCATGAAAACACAGAAATAGAGGTGACCTATATTAGATAATAGTTGCGTACTTTGAATTCCTATATGCTGGAGCTTTCACAAGACCCAGGACAACGACGGAGGAAGTAGCTCACACTTCGTTGAATGCAGTCATCACATACCCAAAGCCAAATGACAAACGGTGCGAGAATTTTGGGTGGGCGTTTTTAGTAAACTATGAAAATGAACTTTCAATAGATCTCAGCACTGTTACGTGTGAAATATATTGATCAAAAAGTTTTGATACAACTGATCTCCCTAAGGTTTGACCATTATATTTATTTGAACACCTATATTAGCATTTGGGCCCCACGGAAATCACCGTCGCGAATCCAGTTCATCAAAATGCACCGATGACGTTATAGCCACAACTAATAAACTAAATCGATTAATAAAACTATATTTAAATGTTCTGACGATTCGTTTTAATGTTGATTTAATTTAGTTGAGGGTGCATACCTAAGCTTAGGCTAACTACGTAGTTATTTACCTTTCGAAAATCATTTTCGGGAAAATATTTCGGAAAGTATGATCACTTTTTTGCGTTGTGAATTATTAACACCAACCCCGGAAATATACTATTCCATGCTTTATAGATAGTAATAATTTTTATAAAGGTAAGGAAAGGTTTAATTGTAAAAAACCAATGTTAATTCACTATGGACAGCTTAACTCAAGAATCATTAGCGTTCTTGGTGGTTATCACCCTCAACAAGTCGGAGATTCCCCCGTTCTCATTGAAACAGCGCTAATCCCGTTTCCACTCCTCATCCACTTCTCGCCCTTGCTGTCTCTTCTTCTTTGCACTCCCGTGTTCCTCCAATCCCCTTTCACTCATCATCATTACCATCCGTCGACTCATTTGGCTTTCTTCCTTCCAAGGGGATATCTCTTTTCGTTCCTCAGTCTCACCTTCGGCCTCTTCTCCTTTCCACTCTTACCTCTTGCGCCCTCTCCGTATGTCACCCTTTTCTTCACATCTCCTTCAACCTGTCCTCTTTCTCTCTCTTTCATCTCCACCCATCCGTGCCTTGCTGCTGTTTCATTGCAACTCGCCAACTCCTCTCCTCCGCTCCTCTGCGTTCTTTCCCTTCCCTTACCTCTCGAAATCCCCAGGGACGCCATTCGATCCCCTTCCCCTGACCCCCTTTCCCCTTTCCAAGCCCCTGAACTCCAATTCCTCCACTCATCACCCTGGCCCGACGCCGCCCCCCCTGTTTCCAACCAGCAGGGGAGCTTACTCGGCTCAAGTAGGCAATTAGCTGGAGGGAAGTTGTGACGCATTTAAAATGTTAAAAAAATCATTTTATACGGGCCAACGTCTGGCGCGGATCGTGACATTCTGGACGAACGCGGGCTCTGAAATCGGCGAGAAATATGCCGAGAGACTAACTTACGAGGGCATGCCATGAGTGGGGCAAGGAAGGGAGGCGTGATGGAGCAGTTAAAGTTGAAATGTCGTGAGGCGGTTTTCCCACGCTTCCTAAGTGGTAGAAAAAGCAGGCTGTATCGCATTGTCTAACAAAAGACTAAAATTAAATGACGTACATAGCAACCATTACTGACGACTCGTGGACATTGACTTGTTTTCCCGCCAAAATACGCACTGAGACATCATGACCGGCTCGTCACACAATGTCTTTCGAATATCACGTGAGTGAATTTACTACAACAAGACCTAGGAGTTTGGATCATACATTTTCAAAAGATATTTTTTGTCTGGTAAAGATATTTATTTAGATATCTATTACTTGGTAAAGTGGTAGAAATATGATACATCTTGGCTCTTAATTTTAAAATGTAATTGTACCTGAAAGTGCAATTTTATTACAAATCAAACTATTATTTAGACTAATGGTAATCTACCGCAGGCAAGGACTTTACCCCGCCGCCACCGGGGCCGGCGGTGTAAAGTCCTTGCCTACTAATCAGAGGGTCACGGGATCGAGTTCCACCTGGGTCGGGTTTTCCCATGCCCAGGGCATCCGCGTTTCTGACAAGTTCTGGTGGTTTGCGCCCTGAGAAACTGGCTTATAGAGATCGCAGGGCATACTGACCACCAAAATCGTGTGAGAGCAAAAAAAAAGCATTCATCATAATTGACCAATCAGCTTGTAGAAAATATTATAACATATTTGACATACTTTTTTCACCCTCAGGGAAGCTATTTTAATTGAAATTACACAGTTTTAGTGACCAAAAGTTTGCATAAACAAAGTGCATGCGCAGAATTATTGATCTCAAAAATACAGCTGATCCAACTAATTTCTTGCATTGATTCAAAAGAGTCAGTAGAATAAAAAAGATGGCATAAAATATTCCAATATCTCATCGAAAAGAAATTGGAACGCTAAGGTAAAAAACGCACGCAGTTTTCCTTCTCCAAAATGCACGAAAAAGTGGCTACTGAGCGGAATTTTACGCATGGAGAGGCATTACCCTTCTAAACAGGGCAGCAAGGCTTGAAAGAGGGGTTGAATTTCAAAATAAGGATCATGAGCAAAAGGTAAACGTTTAAATGAACGGAGTTGGCCTCCAGAAAGAGAGAGGCGAGAGGAGGATGAATGCGAGGGCAATGCGGTGAAAGCGAGGACGGCCGTGCTGGAGGGAAGAAGACTGCTTTCACGGAGTCCCGGACGGTTTCACGCGCACCTAAGTTCCTTCCCCCCTTCTGTGGCCCCTCCCTCACCTTTTCGCCGCCCCTCCCCCGAAAAACCCTTGCAAATAGTCCGAATTTGGATGTAAATTACGGAGGAGGGAGAGGATTTTTCCCCAAGCTCCAAAAATTAATGACGCTCACTTCACTCACACGTGCCTGTGTACACACGGACACGAAAATGTCTCCAATTTTCATTTCATCGTGTATGTGACTCGTACCATCTCCCGAAATCTCTCGGATCCGAAGTCAGGTCAGGGCTACTCTCTCTCTTTAAAAAAAAATAAAAAATGAAATGTAAAAATAAATTTTAAAAAAGCACTTCCAGAGGAATTCAAACGACGACATGTCCCTCGGTGCAAAATGTTTATTCATAATAACAGCTTATCTTGTTTACTGAATTAAAATCAGACTCCTTATTTTTGTAGAGATGCCAGTATTTAATGCATTCGATGGAAGGGTGGTCGTAGTGAATTTTTTTTCCATTTAGCGTGGTCTCACAGAGCCCCTTTTATGAATGTAATTAAACAATCGGCATAAATAAACTTCGAGCGTTTGTAAATAGCGTTTAAAATGCTCTAAAATGAAACGCATGGATCCAATCCTAAACTCCAGAAAAATCTGCGTTAGTATTTGGAAATAGTGGTTTCATTATTTCAATTGCTATTTAATGAATGTCACAAGTAATTGTATTGTATGACGAAATTATCCTCTACTTGTTTTTCTAATGGGGTTCTTAATTGTAAATTCTAATATTCTATAATAACTCGTTTACCCAATAAAGTTTTGCATTTATTTTACACTACCAATATTCAGGTTCGACGTGGCGGTGATAAGATGCAACGGAAATGTTAAGAAGACTAGCAGATATACTCATATATGCCCTGAGGAACCATAATATCACTTCAAACGTGTTACAGGTCATGTTTTTTAAACAAATGATGTACAATGAAATAACTGTTCTTGGAACTTACCGTTATATATCTAATTTCTTAGCTAATCCAAACTGAATTCATGCCTGGTAAAAAGGATAATTATTTCAGAGCTCTTAGAGATATTAAGAGACAAATTAAATGTCAGAAATCTCGAAAAACTGGATATTAGCCAATACTAATAAATACCTAGTAAAAATTAAAGATAAAACGATGGAAAATAGACGATAGGTTTTAAAGACACAATTATGAGTGATAAAATGAAGCCGAAGAACGTTTACAGCTCATAAATTGTGTGCACATGTACTTTAATAAGTAAACAGAATTTTGAAAGACACCATAAACCTTTTGTATCTCAACATAGCGACAGCTAGCTGTTCAATTCTGCGGTATAGAAAAATAATATATGAAATTGATGCTAACTTAGTCTTCCCTCTATATATACATCATACCTTAGGAAGAAAGGATACCAAATTACATCACTGTCGAAAGAAATAAGGGTAAACTACAGTGAGCATTAGTGAATTCACTGCCTACCTCGTTCCCAATCCACACTAATCTAGTTCTGCCACTTACTCAAAAGGATATTCCTGAGGAAAATCCAGCCGCTCCCTTCTTCGGTGGCTTCCAACCTCTCAAAAAATTCAAACTTCTTATATAAGCCCCCTTCTCCTGCATTCTTCCCTTTGGCACGCAAACCCCTTCACCCCTCCTTGTTAGGGGGTCAACGAGGAGGGGATGGAAGATGAAGAAAGGGGGCTAAGGGAGGAATAAGAAATAGAGGAGAAGAAAGGAGAACTCCTTGAACCATACCGTCAACTCCTCATCTTCATCACTACAAAACCGTTCCCTTACCCAATAAGACCCCTTCACGACTGTCACATGCAGGGAGCCAGGTCGGAGCTAAAATGGGGGGGGAGGTTCGGGGAAGATAGGGAATTGTGAAAAAGAGTGAAAGACGGGATGAGAGAGGACGAGGAATGAGAAAGGGGGGCTCGTGGAAGGAGATAGGGAGGAGGTGATGGGAGGAGGACTACCCTCGTCGTTTTTGAAGAGATGAGGATGAGTGAGTGAATGACTGTGATGAGGAAAGGAGGAGTACCTATTCGTTTGGGAGGGGGAGGCAGGCAGGCGAAGGTAGAAGAGATGGATATGAGGGAACAAAAGGAGAAAGGGACGGGAGAGCAAGGAGTACCTCTTAAAGACAGGAAAGAAAGGCGAGGAGGAACAGAGGGAAGAGCGGAAATAATTAAACGTGGAAGGGGAGAGAGGAAGAGAGGTTTTCATGGAATGAAATAAAGAGTAAGAATCATCGGAGGAGGCATAAGTTAGAGGGAGAAATGCGGCGGGATAGTCATTAAGAATCAATAGGATTTTTAAAAGGATTAGACTGTTACAGTGACAAGTGAGAGAAACGCGGAATTAAGGGAATATTTTCACCTGATCGGTTTTACTGCCAGAAATACTCTGCTGGTTGCCTGGCTGGAATTGGGCCACTCGCCAATTTACCATAGATAATTAATGAAGTTTACGGAATGGTATGGTGAATTTGCCTTCAAAATATGTGATGAAAATAACATCTTCTTTGGTTACTATCTTTTATTAGTTGAGTTTTTCACTTATTTCTCCACCGTATGCATCTTTTAAGATATATTTCCTAAATCTCTTTTCCACTACCAACTATTGTGGCATGAAGGATTTCTGTAAACACCTACAGAGAGTAATTATTTTGAATGTGTAATTTAAATATGGTAGAAAAAGGGGTAACAAAGTCGTTAAGTTAAGAGAAATAGTTATTAGAATTATCCTCTGTACAATAGGTATAAGGATGACTCACGGTCAATGGTGACCAGAAACCGTTTACCTGAGCTTCATATATGAACAGAAAAAGTGAACGGTAAATTTCAGCAGCTTCTAATGACCTGGATGGCAGCAGCGCAGCGGCTTTACTAGCATAGTAAGGCCGTTTGTCATTTTTCACACAGAATTCAATATGATAATTTCTGGACATTATACTGATAATTCGCGAGAATAAGTTCAAAAGCGTTCTTCAAAAAATAGCAAAGGGAAGAAAAGGGCACAAAAAACACGCGGCGAGGAGTTACCAGGTCCAGGGTAAAGTGAAGTCTGTTTTTAAAACGGCAAGGGATAGGACGAGAAAGGGTGGAGTAATGCCAAGGCAGGGCAAAGGGAATTTCGGAACGGGACGGATGATAGCATTAAATGGGAACGGGAGGGAACGGGGTCGAAAAAGGGTGGAAGAGGGAAGGAAATGAGTTTATGAAAGAGACCAAGATCGGAGGAGGGAGGACGAAGGAGGTGGTTGTGAAAACAGAGAGGAAGGTAAATGATGAAGGTTGGTTTTGACGAGAGGAGGGAAGGGATGGAGTGGGTCGTGGATATATGGACCCGGCAAAAGGGCGTCTCCTTGCAAAAGGACTTTCAATCGTTAAAACGAGAGCTCCAACTTCGCCAAGAGAGGGAGTGAATTGGAGGCGTGGGCGCGGATAAAGTCGATATCTGAGTGAGCAAATATACTCTCGCTCTGGATTGCTAATGAGTCCCAGGGAACCTCCCCTAATTGCTTTTATTTCGCACGGAATGGAATTCCGTACGTGTCAAGAGGATTATGGCCCTAGTGTCTCGTGAAAGCGTAGCCAATGCGGTTTTGTATTAAGAGGGAGAATTATTGATCTTGAATGGGCATGAGTTTCATACCTTTGGGGGGGGGGGAACTTAAGTTAAGAAGCTTAAAGACTGAATGGTGACCAGAGGTGAGATTTTAATAAAAGCTGGAGATCTTACATCAATACCTCATCTGACAAAACAGACATGTGTGAAAGAATACCGCCCAGAGAATAATTGCTACATTATCACAATTGAATTTTGCACTGCTTTTAAATTATGATTAGTCACAGATTGACGTAAAACATTAAAGAGTTGGTAAGAGGTAGAACAAATGGAACCAGAGAATCCTTGAAATTAATAATATTACAGAACAGGAAAGTGCTGTTCTATTCCGCTAGTTGAATACCTAATTCAAATGACAACCTTGGTATAAGGACTAAAACAATGTATATTTCACAATCTACTACATCTGCTCATTGCAGTACGAGCTATTTAATTTTAAGCTTTAGCAAAATAGGACACTTTCCAATAAAATGGACTTCACTGGACTGAATCAATACACCTCAATCAAAGTTGAACAGAATTCACGATGCTATACAGCAATTACCAATGGAGAAACGTTATTTTTCAATTATCATCCAGTCTTTTCCATGGTTTTCAGCTAAATTGTCAAAAAGCACAATCATCATGACCCGGTTCGTCAGTAGATCGAGAAATTGACTTATGTGCATCCCATACGCAAGCATATAAAAGCGTATCAGGCTTAACATTGTGGAAATACTTTATGTCCATTTTAAATAAAACAAAGTTGGTAAATTTCCACACAGTGTATTATCAACCACCAAATACAACACCGACCAAGGTTTCGGCACGTAATGCCATTCTAAAGGTTGAGAATGGCATTACGTGCCGAAACCTTGGTCGGTGTTGTATTTTGTGGTTGATAATATACTGTGTGGAAATTTACCAACTTTGTTTTATTTAAAATGGCCATACGCAAGCGCAAACAAATGCCGGTTCAAATACGATTCTTAAGTGTCATTTTAGAAAAAGGATGCTTCACACTTACATAGCTATATTGATGCTAAAAACATTGAAACGTAGTCGTTTCTACAAGCGAAATTACTCTATAAAACATTTAGCGTGCGACTAAATCTACTGGAAATAATGGTTTAGCATTAATATACCAGAAATGCAATGATATGGCACGTGAGAAATCATGGTAGTCATACATTTAAATAATACTTGGAGTTGAGGACTTGGAAAGAAACAAGAACTAAATATGTCCCTTAAAATGTCATGTCTTATTTAAATAGATGAAGACGAGAGGGAAAGTGTACTTGCTTCAAGATGGCCCGAGATAAGAATGTAAGGGTGGAAGGTGGCGGGAGGGGTGGGGAGGATATAGGAGGAGTGAGAGGCCTTCTCAAGCAGAAAATGGGAAGAAACGGATGAAAGTCATAATTTTTACCGCTATCAAGGCAGAGAATCCTTGCTCAGTAGATCTTTCATTCCATTTCCGGGAAATAAATAAGATTAGAACTTGCGGCATTTCAGTTTTATCTTGAGGCCTAAATGAAGGGCGCTTTTCCGAATTCCACCTTACGCTGAAAATATGTACATTTTTTTCACATCTTATCCCTTTCAATCCTTCCCAACAGAAAAATGAACATTTTTGCAAATTTGGTTTTTAACAGTAGCTTTCTGAAGCGATGCATGAATTCATGCGATCCATATGATTAAATAATACTGAGAAGATATCTTTCATTGAATTCCTGACATAATATTGCAAAATCTGCTGATATTCTGCTGCTCCATACATATTAGTGCTTTAATATGATAAATCCAATTAGATATTCTCCTTCATCACACACCATTGCGGTAATGATTCCACTTGTAATTCTATATTATCCTTGAAATGTCAAATATGAACCCCAAACAAATCCAAACGAGATACGTACTTTCTCAGTTTAAAGCCACCCAAATAAATTCGAGAATTGTTAATGAATAAATTCATTATTTTTAATCTTAAAGGAGCAAATCATTGTATTTGGTTATAATTTCCGATATCGTTGAGGAAAGATATCAGTAGAGATTTCTTACACAGAGGTAAATAGTAACATGGCAGAATTTCCGATTATGTAGCAAAGCATAATTTAGTGAAGCAAAATGAAATAAGCGCTGGGCCCTGAATCCCTGAAATTTTAGATTTAATTAATATATTTATTGTTTAGTAAGGTTAAATGAACTGCCTTAAAGGAACGTTAGCAATGAGTTAGAATTCAAGAAACTACAGGACATGAGAAATAAGACAGCTGTACTTAAATAGCAACGTATATATCATTAATATCCTAAAATATTCACAAAAGACAAAAAATAAAACGATCAATTCATGTCATTTTCAACAGTGAAATGATTCCTGAACAAAATTTTCAGATCAGCAGGTTTTCTAAGAATCACGATACATAATATGTACATAAATGTCCAAGCGTGTTGCTAAAACGTACTTTTCTTATACGAGCTAATGGTGAGGAAATATTTTCCAGTAGATTAGCGTTCTAAATAATTTTTTTTCTAGATTCAGGTACTGGGTAAATAGAAACCTTTGCTAGTATCCCTCTTCTGGAATCTCCCTTCTTTTACAATTTCCTTTTGTAGTTATATGCGATCAACTTTGAGGGCCACAGCCGGGGAACGGCCCTTATTTCCAAAAACATGGACATCAGCCCGCACTTTCATTCGATTCGTCGCGCGAGGAGTGGGAAAACATTTTCCTAGCGTCCAACTCAGGGGTACCCTCTTCTGGATTCTCCTTCCTCCCTCCTCTCCCAGTCGCCCTTCCTACCCCCTCCCCTCCTCTCTTTCACCCGGATTATCCCCCGGGAGCCCTCGATCTCCACTTCTCCCTCCACGACTCTCTCTTCCCGCGCTTCCCTTTTCCTCTTCCTGTTTATCCGAGTGCCCCAAATTTCTCACCAACCCGAAAATTTCCATCCCCAACATTTCTTACGCTATACTGCCCACCCTCTCATCCACCCACGCACCCCCATCGCCACAAATCCCCTCCGACTTTCTCTCTCTCTCTGTCATTTTTATTCTTCATATTTCGCAAAACCTTCACGCAAAATTCTCTCTCGAAAAACCATCATTTTCTCTTTCTGCCTCTCTATCTCCCTGTTCGTTTGTTCATGAAGCACCGTTCTCGAGACTTCAGGCTCTGAAGCTGTTATTCCCTCAATGTCCTCCTCCACCAATTCCATCATTCCCATAATCTCTGTACTCATCGCCAGCTAACGAGCCTATTTATTCGTGACTTCGCTGAAGAATCACAAAGTCCCTGTAAGTTATTTTGGATTTATACCTCACCTTTTCGATTTTATATTATTTATATTCTTGCCCATAAGACATAGGAAATGTTTGAAAAGTGGAATGTGAGCACTTCTATCAAATTGCAAGTCTGATTGACAATTATTTGAAACTGTATAACTTATTCACAAAAATTTAGTTCTCGAAAATCATCATTTTCTCTTTCTTTCTCTCCCACTCAGTGCTTGTTTGCTCATGAAGCACCTTTCTCGAGTCATCAGCCTCTGAAACTGCTATTCCCTCAATGTCCACCTCTACCATTTCCATCATTCCCATACCATCTTTACTCATCGCCAGCTAAGGAGCCTATTTATTCGTGACTGCGCTGAAGAATCACATTATATGAATGTCCCTATAATATATATTGGATTGATACCTCACCTCTTAATTTTTTTAATATAATAAATTCATCCTCAAATTCTTACATCTTGCGCATAAGGCAACGGAAAAGTTATAAAAATGTAAAGTGTACACTACTTTTAAATTCCTTGACTAGTTGACAATTATTAGAAAATAAATAACCTTGTTTATAACAATAATAACCACTTTATTATGAGGTACAATTAACTGGTAAATACATCAGAGTACACATAGCCATGCACTGGGAGGTGAAAAATCCTCCCCAGGTGGGACTCGAACCCGCGACGTTCGGGCTAGCAGGCGAAGACTTTACCCCGGCACCGAGGGCCCAAAATTAATAGTTTTCTTAGATATAACTCCTTTTGGCTCACCAATCCTCTAAGTCTCCAGGTTCACCTTTCCTCAATTGAGAGAAATACGGCAATACTATTCATATCAAGATTAAAAACTTACTTCCTGCAAATTTTAATGGTTTATTTCCTATCTAACTTGAAATATTGCTTTTTCTGACGTGGTGCATCGCTTTATTCCGTTTGAATGTAACTCTAGCCGTAGCTGACCCCGCTACCAGGCCTTGATGGTGCAAAACGCCAAATTTGTTTAACTAGGAGGACGGGAGGTTCGCACTACCTAGAAGGACGGGCAGGGGTCATTTTGACCCATAACGTTTGTCAACATCAAATAGCTACTTTTTTCTCCCGGTACTTTATTTTTTTCCACAAATGATATTAAGAAGGCATTATCTACACATTATCAGCAAAAAATATTATTTTTACTAATTAATTGTTTATAAAAAAAATTATTTCAATTGATCCTCTTCATCAGTGCTCATATTAGGCTATTCTCAAGCATAATTGTTTGAAAATAAAGACACCTGACTGAATATTGTGCATATTTAAAAAAATATTCTTTTATTTGATAAATATTAATTTTACAAAGCGTTTTCTAAATAAAAAATATACATAAAAAATCTCATCCATACGCAGACATATACATGTGTATATATTTGGAAAGATGTAAGATCACTTTTTTGCACAACATATACATAGTTATTTTTTCAGCACAGTTTCCACAAACACTTCTATTGCATTGAGGATACATTGCATACATTGGCAGCTTTCTTGGTGCAAATTTTCAATTATTTGACAGTGTAATCTTTTCTGACCCCTTGAGGGAGTAGCGTGCGTTTTCCGGGAAGATGAGGGTTTCGTTCCAATTGGCATTCCACCACTTCCTCATTCAATCTTTGAATATACATGCAGTTAGGCAGATTTCCGGGTTTTGTCCGCGTTTTCATCTTTGGAGGCGACGTTTCACCTACTGTGCTGTAGGCGTCCTTAGGCCAGGCTGAAGTAGAGAATGTAGACGTAGATAGACAATGTAGGTGTAGACCAAGGTCTGTAGAGTGCAGGTTGTCTCGATTCCTCACCCCCTCCACCTACGTTTTAGCCCTCTGACGTCACTGGAAGCCAGAATGGACAGGCGGAACAGACTGTATAGCTTACTGCGTGCATTATGAGGCGTAACTTCATTTCAACGGACGATAAATATACTTGAAGAATTTAGGTTTGAGCATTTTAATACGCATTAGGATAGTTAATTTTTTAGTAAGTATATACTGCTTATTAAATAGAGAATTATGTAGTGAGTTTCAAGAATATTTCGCATTACCCAGCCAAGGTACGAACTTTCGCGAATGTAGTCATATATGATAATTACATGAATATAAAGACCTGTTTTATATTTTCATGTCATAATAGTAACATTCTGTTAATTTCTAATATCCTTGGTAATATCATTTTCTACGTAATTAAGCTACTGACAAGCGCGATATCTCCATCATACGCCAAATACATAGCAGAAGATATTATTTCATCACCATTCGAATATAGCTCCGTAACTAATCGCATTATTACCACGGATTTAAACGCAATGAAATTAGGTATTTGAACACCAATGAAACAAAATGTCGTACTCCAGTAAGATTTTGTCCTTCTCAAGGTTTATACCATTGGGTTTCTCGTCGAATTGCAGCAAAATATATAATACATTCCGCTTTCTCATTAAGCCAAATTACTTCTATGCAAATAAATAAAACGAGTTTCTTCGATAAAATCGGGTTAGCGATAGTCCTTGCACTAGCGGGTGAAATGCAGGATGAATTTCTGAGAGCTTAGGAGTATAGGTTAACAGGTAGAGAGTAAAGTACATTTTTAGAAAGACTGCACAGAACTCACAATTCTTAACTGTATTCGAATTAATGACCTTCAGAATGAAATAAGCGTATTATTTTCTTGCAATAGTTAATATTGGCTATTAAGTAATTAACAATTACAATTTAACACTTAGGAAAAAAAACTAAAATTTGCAAAAAGAAATGCATTTTAGGCATCCACAATGTTTTTATTGTTCCACCTTAAGAACATGAATTGCTGAATGATGATTTCAAACGACACAGTTAATGAATTAAATAACACAAAATGTAAAACTGCTTGGGTATTGGTCCAAGTCCCAGCACAATTGTTCCACTGCCTTTAACAATGGGTAGTTACCTTTAGCTGAAAATTTTATTTTAGTTTCTCCAACAATAAGAATCAATAACACGAAAAACCATAAATATATCACGTATCAAAGCCACATTAATAATATAAAATTTGCCAATAACCATCATCTACTGCATGCTCTCACACACTTTATATATTCTGACCTTGGACCGCAGAAATATCCAATTCTCTGGAATACCTATTTTGTATCTGTAGCACATTCTGTTAAGAGACGAGTTTTCACCGTAGTTAGCGTTGCACCCTTTCCTCAAAAACAGTCAATTGTTTCTGAAGCACACTTTTAGAAATATAAAAGCCAATCATTTGTGTGTCACTCACACTATTCACAATAATATACAAATTTATTAAATAATGCATATGACTCCCCTTTTCCAGTCTCTGCGTATCATAAATTTACATGTGATGTGATGTGATGGAACACAATTATCCATTACTGGATCCCACACTTCCTCATGTACAAAACTCTTATAAATCGTTTCTGCACCTCAATAGTTTCAATGTATCTCTTACAGTAAGGGGACCAAATTCCAGCAAAATACTCCAACCTGCTCCGAACAAGAGCTATGTATAGCGCAATCAGAGATTTTATTGTGTTAAAGCATTTAGTCAATCTCAGCACATAACCTAAGTTCCTCATTGAGGATGATACCATCTCCTCTATATGCTTATTGAAATTCAAGGTGCTAGTGAAAATCACCTCAAGGTTCTTGTGAAATGTTACTCTTGTCAATTTAACTCCACTCATGCTATAACCAATTTCTACACATTTAAATTTACTTGAGAATGATAATACATGACATTTTGCTATATTAAAATGAAGCTTATGAATATATTCATCTCACACCACCCTTGGAACAAAATAGTCCTACAATGCATTAAGCTCACGAAAAATTTTTACATCATCTGAAAATATCATTATTTTAGAATCATTCACGTTAACAGGGAAGTCATTAATAAATATCAAAAACAACAACGAGCCCGAGTAAGATCTTAGGGGTAGGTACTCCAGATGTAGCAGTGTACTTTATATTTTTTAAATACCATATATTCCTGTCTGTTGTCCAAATAGGACCGAATAATTTCTATCACCTTAGGAGATACAACAACCAATTTCAATTTTGAGATTAGCAATTCATTTTCTACAGAATCAAAAGCTTTCCCAAAATCTGTATATATGAAATCCCCCTCCATAAAATGCGCGGAACAAACCCGAGACGTTTCATAATTAAAAGTTTCCTTCCTCTTACATCTTTCAATTAAGATAAGTATTTTCCTTGGGTATTCTGTAATAATGTACAGAATATCACCAACTATATGCCTTTTTTTGGCAAAGCTATTTGTGCACAAGGCAACGGCACAGGAAGTTCCGGGCATGTCATCGAGCTGAAATCATGTATACACGATTTAAAATACAATTCATACACAACTACTTATGTTATAGAGAAAGATACAAAGTGTTTTCATACCTGCGGATTACAGTCTTTCTTACTGTAACTTTTCACTTAATAAAAATGTCAATTTGACCACGAGGAATATATCCTACGAAATATTTTTATCTCTCACGTGCCGTTCACTCATCGCCTTCGTTTACTACGGGGCAAATTTAATAATGGCATTTACTAAAATACTCTAGAGCATAATTAAATTTAATAACGTGAGAAAAAGCTCCAAAAACTCGCTCAAAACGTAACTCGGCAGCTCACGAGAGCACGATCGTGCACTTAGCTCTCAGAAGTAAATGGCCGATGCTGGCTTCCAATGACGTCACGACGCGGAAAATGGGGGATCGAGACAACCTTTACTCTACATACCTTGGGTGTAGACAGCACAGTAGGTGAAACGTCGCCACCAAAATGACAACGCGGACGAAACCCTGCTCAACTGCAAACCTGAACGCCGCAAAAACGTACGTCATTTGAATATACTTCTTTCTGCTTATTTTGCCATTCATCACTTCTGTCTTGCCTTTTTATTTACTATTCGTCACTTCTGCTATCCGCCAGGTATCCAAATTCCTTTCCAGAAAAACCCCCCGGTCCTAAGTGTACGTGAATGACGCTCGCTGCAAGCCACTACGGTAGGGATCTAGTACACGGCCACCTGCGATTAAAGGAGCCAACGACAGAAAGAAAGCATACGAAAGATTCGGCGAGTTTATCGGCGTCGGAAAATGCACACACTTATACTAGGAGGAACAAAGGTTTAGGAATAGGCTTTTCTGCACTAATAACATCCAAAATTCTTTTCTCCTCTCTTTTGCATCCCACGGAGTGATATTCCTAAAGCTAAAGAATAAGTGATTTGGAAATGATTTTACACTTTTAGCACGGCGCATCCCTATACGGCTTTCAGAAGTAGTGTGCCGACACTTCTGTGACAAAAAATGTCTGGGCGAACGTGTGTATCTCTATTAAGAGCTCATAACAATTTGGCGAGCGATGGTTAGGACTATCCTTTTCCATTGTCGCACCACTGGCCGCTGTAACCTCTCCTTCTGGGAATGGAAGCAATGCTGATCACATTCCTAACATCTAGTTGTCATATTTTAATAATGAATACCATAATAATGTACACAACGGCAGACTGAAAGAGACATCCTATTCCTTTGGTGATTTTCATTTAAAATCAAATTCAAAGACAATTTGAAAGAAAAACATTTCCGTAATTTTGGTCAGCTGCAACCAGGAGAGCTTCGCTATTAACAAATGACATCCAAATGAAGTAAAAAGGCGTGAAGTACTGATCCAAAGGTGAGCTGATATATCCTAGTTGATGTAAATAAATATCAGTGATCTATAGGAGAAGATAATAGTGAGAAAATGGTGACTCCAGTACAAAAAGAAGTAATGGATCAAAATGGCCCATAGCCGTCCTTCTAGGTATAACATCAATTAAAAAATTAAGCAACAGAAATAACGAATATTTTTTCCATATTAGTAACACATAAGTAAAAATGCACAAAGTCACAAAATATAAAAAGAATATAATCTAAGATAAATAGTTGAATTTGATTTTGAACATGTGTTATGGGTTAAATGACCCATCCCGTCCTTCAAGTTTTAATAGTTTTCTGTGAAGCCACATTTTGGCTGTGAGCAATATCTATAGTTAGAACAAATATATACATAGCCAAAGATTAAATATCATCGGAATTTGGAAAAATATGTACTTTTTTCACCTATTTTAACTCCGTGTTTCAATTTAACAAAATCCGACTGCTAAGGTCGATTCACACTTGCTAACTGTCACTAACAGTCGGTGGTGACAGCATTGGGAGTATTAGAATGATAACTAATTATAAGCGAATCACAGGCCTTCGATGCCGATTTTTTCATTGCAGTAAATCGTTGGGCACGGTTTAACATTAAAATATTTAATTTCCATGGATGCATAACCTTGCCCACAGTTAATACTTTATAATGTAAACCCCTTATAAACTAATAGGTTCTAATAGCCGGTTTTATTTTCATGAAAATGTTCTAAAACATTATATTTATTTATCGTAAAAGATTTTCTTCTACGAATTTTGCAACATTCATCGCTAAAATAACCGTTTAAAACTGATGATATTTGCATATAAAATTATGCAAGCAGAAGTGTGAAAAATGATAGATTCATGCGTATATGGATAAGTATACATGGATGGAAAATAATGCTCGAAATTGAATATTTTACACTTCGCATTTTAGGAATACAAACTTATGCCCAGACGGTAGGAATGCAGCTCTCATCCCAATACGTACCCAAGAAGGTAAATTTGCACGCGACGGAGCAAACAACTTGAAAATTCTTCCGCTCTTAATTCGATTTAGAATCTAGGGCGAGAAAAGCACCACTTCTGCGCTCTATCACCATCTCCGTATTTTCCACGTTTTCCTCTGAGCAATCAAACTCCGCCACTAAGCTCACATCGACTCCTATTGCGTGGTAATATCCCTCTGATCTGTCTCACTACCCTGCTACATGACTACGAACGTCTATATCCCCGCTAGCAATTTATTGCAACTGATTTAAAGCGGCTTCAATAAGAGAAATCGGTAGCATATGCCAAGCAAACAACCAGTTTTGGTTTTGACAGTTGAATGTCAGCATTTATTTCCGATACATAATTTTTACTTCAATTGAGAAAAAAACTTGAAGACAACAATCAGCTTTTGGCAAAAATACCGTAAAAATGCTAGTAGCCAAGAAACACGGATGGCGTGAATTTGCATCCCATTTGAGGTATTCTCGGGAGTACACGATGGAAGTTACCGAGATCGTTATCCTAGAACGTAAACGATGCAATTAATAACATATTTCAAAGTAGTGAGAATCGATGTTATTGAAGATTGAATGTTAATGGTGAATAATGCAAAAGTTTAAATAGGTAGACAGAGAATCGAGGATTTATACAAAGGGTCGAAAGATGAAAGGACATAACATATGCATAAAAGGGTAGATTGTGCACATCATGAAACATAATATATTGATAAAAACATAAAAGACAGTATAATACAAGTAAGTCCCATGATTAAGACAAAGGGAGAAATACATGACATGGGGGTATGCAAAGAGGGTCATGGGAGGAAGCACAAGGAGCCAAATGAGTTAACCAAGCTTTCAAGGCGTTTTCAAGCTAGAGCATTCATGCTAACATTCTACGTTGTAAATGTCACATTTTACGTGCTGGTCATTTTTCATTACCCTAGCTCAAATAACTTAGGAGATATCTTCAATCATATGTGTATACATAACTGTGCTACAAAGATTGTAAATCGAGGTAGCTAGAAGCATCTTGTGTGTGCCATCATCTGACAAAATATCCGTTTATATATTCTTTGATAGTTTACGTTTCAGGAAACTGTTTCCATTCGCTTTGGAGTAATATTTTATACACTCATAAGATCAACTGTTATTTCGGTCTTTCAATAAACATCAACCTACATAAATCCCGAAGTTTTCAAGCTAGGAATTGGGAAGAAGGGAGAGCAATAGCACAGTGGCAATAGATAAGCCAATATTACAATCGAGATGTATACCGAGGAAATGTTGCAGAAAAATTTAACCAGAGATTTCCATTTTTTGCTAACTCGTATTGTCCTGCTGCATATTGGTAGCACTTTCATTTTAGTTTTTACTCTCTAGAAAGCGATTTACCTCTAGAACCTTTTCCTCCCACTTTTGATTTCAAATCTATACAGTTCGCACATAATATCGAATCAAAGGCTTTACATCACGCAAATTAGTCCATTTTCATTGTAAATTCTCTTCCATGGATTGCACTCAGGTTGTTTATCACTCACAGAAGCATTCAGGTTGCCCTTTCCTCAGAGAGGTAGAGAATACTTATGCACTGCCTCTTCACTTGCATCCAGGCAAATGCAAAAGAAAAAAAACATCGGTCGAACGGATCATTTAAGGGAAAGTTAAGACCGCGTTAAGAGAAGATGAGGCGTGCACGCGTCACGCTCGTTGATCGGGCACTGCACCCTTCGTGCTCAGCGTTCGCCACGCTCTCTCGCGACGGCATGCCAATTCAGTCCAATCTCACTTTCTCATCTCACTCTTCGTTCTGCATTTATTTCTCTCTCTCAAACTCTCTCCTGGTACTTTTTACGCCTTTTTTTGGAGCTTCTCTCTCCTTCAAAGCTTCTGCCTCCTTCAAAGCTTCTCCCTCCTTCAGAGCTTCTCCCTCCTTTAGAACTTGAGTTCCCCACTCCCGTACCTGTCCATAACCATCCAGCGTTCACCCCCTCACACCCTGGCTCACTTGGACCCTTCTTGATGCTCTTCTCCGTCTTCTACTCTCTTTCTACCCAACCTTAAAAGATCCTACCTCCTATATTAAGCATATTACTTCGTTCTAGAAGGACAGATGGATAAATAATAGTCTTCATTCTTGGCAAGCAATTAGTTTGACAACAAACAATTAAAGAACTAGATGCGATGTACAGGGATCTGGGATCGAAGCACTGCTCAGATAAATATATTTTTTGCTTGTGAATTTCTTGCGTGCATGTATCTACGTGTGAATATCTACTTATGGGATTGAAGTTCTAATACTTTAAATGCATCCATCAGACACGCCCATGCTATTTATAACGGCTTCAATCTCTGATGGAATATGGTGCATAGCACATGAATGAGAGCAGTCAGTGGCATTATGTGCTCGGTACTAGTGATACAACTTATTTCTATACACACTGAAATTCATAATGAAAGAGGCAAACAGGGAGGTTTAAACCATTGAAAAAATCAGCGAGAATTCTGGTCATCTATGTTCCAAATTCAGTTTAGTAACATTGATTTTATTTTACATTGTTACATTTGGTATGATCGAATTTGTTGAGGCGAGAATGGTATAGAATGGTTGCTATTTTACTCTTAACCCCTACTTTACTACTAACTCATTAACTTAATAAATATTCAAATTTAAACCTATCACAAATGCCTCTCCTTATCTTGAGTAGGTCTGACAAAATTGGTTCGGTAATGCATTAAGGTGTTATTCACGGATTTAAAAAAGGGCAAAAAAATTGTCAAACCCTGCAGTCAAAAAGAACGAATTGGAGGTATGATAATAACTCTTGAATGACTAGTTTGGGAGTCATGAGTTGCCTGTTATTGAGCTACTGTGCTCATTAAAATAATCCTGCAGCACATTTGAACAATAATAGCCAATAAAAATACATTTTAAATAAAGTTTCGATAAACTTATCTCAAAGCAATTGTTTTCAGACTCGGTCAAGAACCTTTTGCATACCCCGCCATTCAGTGGTTTATTTGGTCATGAGCATGAAGTTAGAATAGATAGCGAGAATTAACAGTGTGTAATTACTCTAAAGAGCTGGGGAGAAAATAAACCTACGAAAAAAAATACACAAGACGCATAACTTATAGGCCTTATCCTGATACATTACAGTTGTCAGAAAACATTTATGGGAAATATAAAGAATTGCATAACCTACCAAGGAAGACCTAAGATGTAGAGTATTTTGCATATTGATAACTTCAGCAAAAATAATTTCAAAAAAATCAAGAGTTTGCTGAAAATTGAATTGAGTGAAGCTGTCATCTACCAACATTCGCATAGCTGCTCCACTGCTGATGATGATTTTGTGGTTTGGATTCAAATTCGTTCATTGCTACACATCAATTTGATGGCTATCAGGGTACTTACTACCTAATTTTCAATATTGTTATTTCTCTCCTCTTCCCCATTTTCGTGAACTGATCTCGCTACAGCCTTTTCCTGCTTCCTATCAGTAGAATTTGAACTTGCCTCCTCACGAACAAACTACTAGCCCTCAAAGTTCATACACTCATCACTCCAATTTGTTCCATCTCTGCCTTGCCGTGAATACCAGAAAAGTCACCTTAGTTACATACCATAGCAATGATAGTACGGGCAAAATTGTCTTCGGACTGACGAATACTGGCGATGACGACGATAATTCTCTGATCTACGCTCAAATTAATAATCATAGGCAAACACCATGGCCACCGTTTTGCAACGGTACATCAAAAATTGCCGCACAAAAATCCTTTAAAAATTCAGCTATAAAGTTGCATTTCTGATGTTTCTTCTGATTTAGCGGTTGTTCCTTTAACTGGCCAAGGCCTCGTTTCCGTTGCAGCTGGATAAGTGGGAACGTGCAGCAGTTATTTATTCATACAATGTAGGTCATGTTTTCGTGAAAAGCCACCATTTGCAGCTCACCTCAGCGATAGCATACTATTCGGCAGTAGGGATTTATGTGGGAGTGCAAGTTGATGCTGTTCTCCCACCTTCTGACTACTCCTTACTCTCGATCTCACCTTCGCACAGGCCCTTCTTTCCTTTTCTAGAGCGTCACCCTCAAACTAACCCTGCGCCCCCTACCCAAAAACCCTACCCCAACCCAACCCCAGCCACCCACAACCCTTTCCCCAGAAAATCATCCCTTCTCTTCATTGCCTCCTCCTCACGTGCCTTTTCCTCCCCCTTCCACCCACCACCCACCCCCCGCCTAACCACCCCCGCCTAACCACCCCCGCCTAACCACCCCCCTCAGCCTCCTCCTCCCGTTCTCAACTCCTATCTCTAAGCCCCTGGACGGGCGGGGCTTCCCCTGGCACGGAGGCCGGCAACATTTGGGAAAGAGAGAACGCGAGGGGGAGGGGGGTGTCCCGGGGAGTTTCAATGGGAGGAGGGGGTCTTAGAAGAGGAGGAGGGAAAAAAGAGGGGGGTGGGGGCGTGTTTCCCTCCCTTCCCTTGAAGCAAACCTCCGCGGCCTTCACCCCGCCCGCCTCACCAAGTCTCCCTCTCCTCTCCCTCCACTCCCTTACTCTCTCTCTCTCAATCGCCTAAAGCACCCATCTAGGCCTCCCTCCCCCTACTCCTCCCCGTGGCACCCACCTCCCACCCCCTCTCCACCGCCTCCTCCCGCCCCCACCGCCTCCGCCGCCGCTCTCGCTCAAGGGACCGTTAGCCCGGTCGATATTTCTCTCTCCCCCGCCCCCGTCCCCACACCCCCCTTGGTGCTCTCCTCATCCCCGGCCACTCCCTTCTCTATCTGCGCCTCCTCAGTCCAACGTACTCCCCCTCACCCTCCCTCCCTCACGCCGCATCCAAAAGGAAGGGCACACATCACTCTCTCCATCTCTCTCCTCATCTCCTTTTTCCTCTCTCTCTCTTTTCTCTACCTTTCTCTCTTCTCCCTCCAAACACCTCTTGTTCTCTCCCCTTTCCATCCCATTTTTTCACTTCTGGTCTCTTTTCTCCCAACAAAAATCCCTTTTTATCGCGTCTCTCTCTTTCTTTCAACGGTCTCCTTGCCTTCTCATTCATTACAAGCATTCTGCCTATTTCTTTCTGCTCTATCTCTTGTCCCTCATTCTCCGTCTACGTGTAAAGATAACATCAGAATGGCTTTGAAGGTCATAATATCTTACCCCACCAACATCACCGTAGAATTTGATCGTTTCAAATTCCTAAACGTGGTCACATATTCAACTTTCCTTCCGTCGTTGTGAGTCGTCGACGTAGGTTAAAACTCGTTGGCTGCTTACTGTAAATATATGTCTCCTTCTCTCATTTTCATTGTTTTTTTACTTAGAGAGGCGATCAAATAGTGCTGGTAGTTGCGCTTCTGTAAGCAGGTGGCAAGTGTCCGAGTTTTCAAAATATTCCATTGAACATCTCCTCAAATGCCGGAATCAGAACCGTGACATATACATGCTCCTTTTATTCTTCTCTCATTTCTTATTTAGTCCCCTACTTTAAATTATTTTCGTCCAAGCATCTTGCTTTCTTTCCCATCCAGTTTCATGCTATCAATTTTGTTCTCGACCAAAAATAACCCTTTTTATCAACTCTCTCTCTCTCTTTCTTTCTTTCTCCCTCTTTTTGTCCATCCCGCTCTGCCCTTCATTTTTGAAGTTTTTATTGTCTTCTCATTAAATCCGTTCCACAGTTACACAATTTCCCCACGTCCTTTTTAATCAGTTAATTATTGTGGAAGATTACCAACAAATTAGGACATTCTCGCAGGTAAGGTTATGTGGATTGTTTGATGACTGACAGATTGATTCTGCTATAGAGGATGCGTGGAGAGATCCGGCATCTCGAATTAGCCATATCCAAATAAAAGTTTCAAAGTGGTCTACAGTTTTATGATAGTAATATTTTCTTTTTTGACCACATATTTCGCCCATAATGGTCACTTTAATTTACTTAGACGAACAGACAGCCTTGCCCTAGTTGGCGAAAAACAATCCTGCCGGAAGTAGAACCCTCGACCTCAGGTGACCTTTTTTAACGTCCTATTTAACGTAAATAGAACTTGCAGAACCCACCATGTATGGATCAGGATACCATTGAATAAAACTGCCCCTGCCACGATTCAAACCTAGGCCCTCGGGATAGAAGGCCAGTACTCACCAACCCTATTACTCTCACCCTCCTTTCTCATTCCTGCCTCTTCATTGCCATCCCTCGCCCTCATCCAAACACTTCATTCTCCAGTTCAATCTCTCCTGTTCTCTCCCAAAGACATTCCCTTTCTCTCGAGTTCACGTCTCTCAGCACTCCCCTTGTCTTTCCATTCAGTCAGATCATTCCTGCTCACTTCTTTTTTCCTTCTGCATCTTCTTTTGTCTGTTAACTTCGCAGGTCCTGTGTCGAGGTCCCATTCCAGTGACAGTATCCCACTGAAGAGTTTCTTTTCAATATGGATTAAAGCTAAATCCTACAATGGTTTACATCATTCTTAAGTGTTTCATATCGTTTTGATTACTGTCAGTCGTTTGCTCTGCAAGACGTCTAGGGCAGGCGTACCAAAAATACTACTTAATGTTTTAAACCTTTTTAAATATTTCTATGGGCAGTTGATACGCTGCTTGGTTCGTATATTTATTATTCAAACTAGTCTACTTCAGTTTGCTGTATCCACTCCTTGCGGTCTGTATTTTACTGGATGTATATTTACATGCTATTGTATCATATAAACAAGGGATCAGATGCAATACAAGATTTAAATGTGCCTATTAGGCCTCATAAATTAATGACGATCTATCCTTCTACCCTCATTCCCCTCAGTTACACACTAAGTTTCTCTATAAAATTTGTTGTTTCAGGCTTAATTTTATGGAATAACATCATAAATGAAAATGACTGGCAATTTTCCACAAGAATATATTTTAAAATCGACCGGTTTCGGTGTACAACACCATCATCAGGTCTCCTGACACCACCTGATGATGGTGTTGTACACCGAAACCGGTCGATTTTAAAATATATTCTTGTGGAAAATCGCCAGTCATTTTCATTTATAACTATACTAAGTTTCTCTTTTCCCCTATTTTCTATATTTTTCATCCTTGTCCTCATATAATCAAAAGCGTCCCCTTTTCACCAATTTTCCCTTTTTCCCTCGTCCTCGCTGTCATCTCTTCTCTCTCCGGAAAAACCCCCGCTCCCGTCCTTTGCCCATCTTCTCCTCACACACTTATTTTCGCGTCCTTTTTCTTTCCCGTTTCCATTGTATCACGCCCGTGCTATCGGCAAAAAACTATAAAAATCAACTCCACTTAATTTTATTTTGACCTTTTTTTATTTCTTTCCATGTACGTGGATTATTTTCCTGCATGCCATTGCCATTCATCTTCAAAATGAATCGTCTGCATTTTTATTCTCGGCTTACACTCCTACCTCACCGATTTAGCTGTACGCCCCCGTTGTGAGATTCTTCCAGAGGAGCATCGCTTTAATTTTTGAAAACCTACCTATCGTATTCCTCCTTTTTGGCAGATTTAGCATTATCTATAGCCAATGTAGCAGCGTAACCATTCCTAACGATACCTGTTGTTTCAGCTATCCTAAATCCTATAATCATACTGTTGATTGTCAACGTATCTAGCCTAATTGTCAACTGCGTTAAGGAAGGGTTGCTGAAATAATTACCACTGATAATTGAAATCATATTTAAATTAGTTTTTATTCTGAGGTTTTATTAAATTATTACTTGAGAATGAAAGTCTATCTTCTACTCTCGACTCTGATATGCATTTCCAGATTTTAAATGAGTGAATGCGTCTTAAAAACGCCGTATTTCCTAAACATTTAAATTTGCGACTTTTGATGCCACACTAATGCAAATATGTTTTAGACAGAACGCAATATATTAGGATTTGAATTCAGAGAACAAAATGACGTTCGTCAACACTTAAAAGTGAAAAAGTTCACCCGGACAGCGCATTTGAGCCCTTTTACCTGCATTTACCCTCCAGCGCTCACATAGCACCTGTGAGGTGACAACGAAGTCATTGTTCAATGTAGATAGTAGTGACTTGGAGGGAGGGGCATCAACCCATTGTCCTCCAGACTTCCCAACCTCTAAAGATTTCTCCCTCGCCTTCGCCACTGATCTGTACTACTCGCTGCAGTTCTCATTCATGTCTCCGATGAATCGCGACCATTCACGTTTAGTTTTTTTGAAGTGAAAACGTCTATAGGCGCACCACGCACAAAACATTCTGCAGGCGTTAAATCGGATTCTGGACGTCACGCTCTCTCTCTCACGTCACGCTTACCATGCCGAAAGTAAACTCAAGAGAACGCTCTGTAATAGAGTAAGATGTCGTAGTCGTTAAAGTTGTTGTCCCACGTACCGAAGGTCCCAGGATCGATTCCTAATGGTGGAGTTTTTTCACATATTATATTTATCAGAATATCGCCATAGAAGTTTACACTTCTCCCGTGCTGGCTTAAGCACACTAATTCTTTTTTTTCTATGGTTAATCCTCTTGCCGCTACGTTCGGATACTTGCGAATAAATAATAATATTCGCTGACTCCAAAGTTCGAGTTTATCTCACGAGCTTAAAAAATAAACCTTTTCCCTCTGCTCCGACGTGTATGCATATCATGAAGCACTGGGACCCAGCGCTAGGAATCTAGGAGCGCTAGGAGTCAGTCAACGATTTTCTACAGTTTTTTGTCAATAAAAATATTTGTTTTGCCTTTCCCTTTGTTATTATGACCCTGAAAACTGAGCTTGTGCATTATTTAAACCATCAAAGTTAGATTATGTGTGGAGAAGAAGTGGAAGAGCCGAGGACCTCACAGGTGTATGGTGGATATCGGTTTTCACCAAATTCACTTGAGTACTTGAGAGTTAAATGACTAGGAAGTATAAGAATCGCGGTAGTAAATGAGTTTTAATTTAAGCCTTAGGTTCCGTAATCTGTCTCCGATCCTTATGCATTTATTCTAACATCAATATCAGCCTATTTTTTGGAAAACTTTGGCGCATTATAAATAATCTCTGGTTTTCAACTGTGATATAAAGAATCATTAAACACGGATAATGCCATATGACCTTCAGCAGAAGTCAGTAGTTTGGTTAAAAATCTTAAAATGGATAAGCACTCCTTCTAAGTTAGGCTGTGATTTGATTGTTTAGAATGTTATCCGTAATTTAGCACATGGAATCTTATTGTGATTTCTGGAGCATCATCTTTCATAGAAAATACCTCAACCATAATAAAATAACTACCAAAATTATAATTAATAGCGAACATCTTGAGAAGCCATTTAATATCACAATTTTACCATCAATAAACTAACTTCAGAGTTATATGTTTTTAAGTGCATTATAAGTCTTTGAAGAGGAGTTTTGTAGCCCTTTTCTGAGTACACAAGAAGTACTACTGTCTATCATTTGACAGGCTAATATTTTTAAACCTTACGCTAAAGTAGTAATAAGCTGCTTATGCTACTTAATTTTGGCTTCTGGAGTGAATTGAGCTTGTTACAATGATTAATGAACCTGAGGAACTCATTACTCGACGTATATTTGACGAGAGATAACAGTCTAAGTTATCAGAACTATCATTTTCCCCAAACACTCCTATCAACAATTATAAATGTTCTGCAAATATTAAAAATTATTTTCCATTAAAAAACTCCAGTCTCAATGAAGTAACCGGCTTAGAGGCTTAGATGAATAATTATTCCGCTATGGATTTTTGGAAAATGATACAGGAAATACTTTCTCTTTTTAATTCACAACCCATTTGTTGGTCTTAATGTCACCAAAAAACTTAAAGAAGAGAAACAGTTTTAGTAAGAAATTAAAAAATTTCCAGCAAGTATCACGAAAGGCAGAAATACAGAGGGAGGGTACTCGTATTACAATTCTTCTAAAAAGTTTTCGTGAAGACGTCGGTTTTATTTATATCGTCCAATACTTTTTGCAAGACTCAAGGAGTCTAAAATGATTTAAATCTAAAAGAATTAAAATCAAATTCATTAAGTCGATTCGGTCCATAATGAATCAATCAAATTACGGAGGTGGAACGGAAAAAAACAATTGAACCGAAAGTATTGGACGAAGCCTCGCTTTTATTCAAAAGGAGGAGAAAACTTAATGGCGAGGAGACTAAGGAGTTTTCGAGGAAAAAATATCGGATGAACTCTTGGACAAACAAACTGGTCTCTGAAGTGATATCCTTTCCTTTCAAAAATATCAGAGACCTCTTGGAATTTTAATATGCTGTAGCCCGCTCTCCAGCTCTCCATCATTTTTTTTATTTGCGTCCCCTTTTATTTTAATATCTCAAATTTTCAGCGACCATAACTCTCGTGGATGGTTATCATCTCTTTTGCGCATTTATCTTATCGTCCGCCCCCCTCAAGAAGTCTCTTATGCAACTATTTCCTCCACCGTGCACAGATCCCTTGGCCCTCATTATGCTCTACCCTAATGCACTATCCAGAAACTCTCAATGCGTATTTCCGTTCCCTTTTGGCTCCGCAACTGCTATACCCTCGTCTACATCACCTCCATTTCGAACTGCTAGACTATTCTCCAACATTTGGTACCTTTAGGGATCGATTAAATTGCCCTACAACAATAAAACAAATATAAAACGAACCTGAAGATATAAACACCAAAGACGGTGAAATTTGCCATGAAAACATAATAATTTGACTTCACCGGGATTCAATCCCAAAACTCCCAATTACCGGTAAGATGTATTAGCCAGTTACCCAGTAATTGAGAGATCCGGCTTCAAACCTCGGTCAAGTCAAATGATTTTTTCAGGGTGAATTTCGCCGTCTTTGGTGTATAACTTCGCACCCGTGCACGTGACTGCGTAGCACATCATTTGTTTAAATGTATTGATTGGAACTTTGAAGAAAAAGACTGATTGACAAATATGAAGTACGAAATTTCAAATAATAGTCATAAGACTTGAGCACATATAGGGTTGGGCAACTCCTTTGCAAATGTGTCTTTATATTACGTGAAAAGATCTTAGACGTTGATTGTAGGCAGAGTAACAATTTGAAGGAGGCCCCTCCTTCACCTTGTCCGAAGATGTCTTCGTTGAATTACCTTCCTTGATCAAGGGTTGGCATATTATCTCTACAGGGTACCAACAATTTCAAAGCGCCAATCTGACGCGTCCTTCATCTGCCTCGCCTCAGGACGTCGTTTCCTTCTGCGTCCGCACAGAAGACTTTGCTCCCTATACACCCAACGTATTTCTCGACCCATTGACGCCATCTCAACCAATAGGGTGGCACCGCTCCTTTTGAAGGTCCCACTATGCCATTTGATTCACCTTACCAACAAAGTCCTCTTCTTCCCTTATTTGGCGGGCATTCACCTTTTCCTGAATAGCATACTAATCGTGTCACATGAAAGTGGGGTAAGGAAACAACCTACGCAATGATATAGCACGATTAAGCAATTAATCCGCCAACTTGAAGCGTCAAAGGATAGCTTCCCCACGAAAATTTTTTATGAGGACCACGATTGAAGCTGATGGAGTCTAATATTCGGAGGATTCCGTCTTTATTCGGATGTGACAGCCTGATATGTTCGGAGTGTATTTTTTTGCATACTACTTAAGAGAAGCAAACACATAGAACATGCCAAGAATTTCTGAAGACAGGCTGCGTCGAACGTAGCGACTGCTCTGTTGCGACTGAAGGTGACGCCTAAAGTTTCGCTTTTTGCGCGAAGGCAATAGGAAATGCTCGCATAAAAGCAATATTCAGCGAGGAATTCGTGGCAATTTTACTAACTTCATTTTTCTGACCCGACCGGTTCCGTAGGTTTCACATCCTTATCCTATGTCATAAAAATAATGTGAGGAAATTTGCATGTAAATGTAAGTGACAAATTGTAGTTGCAGGTGACGCTTATGAAGTCGTGGATCAATCAAAATAAATGTTCAAAAGTTTAAAACTTTATTGAATCGCACATTTTCTCCGTCAGATCACCTCCATCATTCCCCTTACAATCTGCGTCACTGTCATACAAACAAAGCGTAAAACTAAATCACACCCCAACTTTTTGAAATTTTTTCATTCATTTGAACCTCATTTCATCTACTAGTTGCTCTAAAAGAGTCTGAAACTCTATACATTCAAAAATATTTTAACTTATTTATAACATGATGCAACAAAGATTCTAAAAAATGGTAAATAGTTCACTAACGTAAGATTTACTTCGTTAAAGATGCTGTATGCATGGTATTTAAGGCAAATATATAATATATTAGCAAAACATTTACTCTCACTTGAAAAAGAAAAAGTAATTCTCGTTTGATGATTCGCGTCGATCTATGTTCCCTTTTTCGAAATTCCTTTCAAAATATTATTGCTGTGACAGAAGTAAAAACCGGTAAATATATACACGTATATATGCATTGATACGTGATAGATGCAGCCGTGGGATAATATTAACACAATGAAAGGCGGTATATCGTATCCTCAGGGAGGGCTGCGGCAAAGGAATTGGAGCTACAAAAGGGAATAAAGTGGCTCAAGGCTAAGGAGTGAGGATCCTTTGAGTTGAAAGGAAAAGCGAGCACTCCTGTTTTCAGTATATGTCGCAGTTTTTCCGTAGACCGGAACTCAAACCGTAGAAAGAATTCCTAAAAGAAAAGCAAATATTGAATTAGGGAAGAGAATGGGCGGAACTTGTGCATTCAAGCAAAAAAAGCTAGCTTTCACGGAGGAAGCATACAAAGAGGGAACGTAAGGACTGGATTAGCCTTAGTAACAAGCGTTTGTACGCTGAACTATCAAAGCAACTCTATTCGTTAGCAGTTGCCCGTCTCGGAGTATTTCATAAGGCAGATCTTTAAAAGAGTTGAGACATATGACGACCCTCTTCATGTAAAAATTCTTAGTATGGGCTAAAGCATCAAAGCGATCCGTTAGGCACGATATGAGTCAAGTTATTATTTTTTACGTTAAATTCATCAATTATAATAAGAACTGAGATGATGCAATTTTGAACAGATAAAATTTTAATCGACCCGGGTTTCGATGCACTGCATCAACATCTAATAAATTTGGAAATCAATTTCCTTGATTGAAAAACTTGATTTCCAAATTTATATACCTGATGATGATGCAGTGCATCAAAACCCCGGTCCATTAAAATTTTATCTGTGGAAAATTTCATCATCTTAGTTCTTATTATGTTCATATTCCACATCTCGCCAGATTCCGCCCTTTTTGTTCACCAATTATGTTGATAAAATGTTTAATGGTTTAAATGAGGTTAACTTGCATGGACGAACGAACGAGATATTGATAGAGGAAGCCCGCAACATAACGCTGGAATGAACGGAAAGTAACTAGGAGACTGCGAATAGACAGGAGTACAAAATATGGTCAATGATAAGTAGGCACTTTAGTAAAAGGAAGAGGGTTAGAACATGTTATTTTTTAAATTTGCGATCACCGCAATACTGATTTTAACAGCAGGGGGAAATATTTTGTTCTGGTAGTGTTTGGGTGAGTGGAACACATAGCACTCACTATATATTCATGCACTTGGGTAAGGATATACACCTTTTATACTCATATATGAAAATAGTGATAAGTCTGAAATGTTTAAAAGTGTAATTATAAACATTGCTTAGTCTTTATTTATATTTATAGTATATTATTTGTACCTGATATATTTGCCTTTTTGCTACTTCAGTTACTCTAGTCGGATTTTATGTGAAACAATGTATGCTAGGGTAACTCTTTTCACTAATGATAAGGCGGAAGAAAGCAAATATTGAATTAGACGTAACCCCACGAGTACCTACATACTATATAAGTAATATGAAAATTATCATTTCTTCCTGTGCGGATGCCTTAATAGTCCAAAAACTAAAAATATGACCAGGAAGGAGAAAGAACTAAATCGAGGATCAACGTACCGACCTGTATTATCGACTTTAGTTTCAATAACTTCCAATTTACGTCAAAATATTCAAAGAATTGCATTTCATATAGTATTTGCATTATCTTGTTGACCAAATATCTTGCATGATCGATTTGACAATGCACATTTTGCAGTAGAAGTAATCAAGTCTGGACCCATAACTGTAATAATTCCAGAAGATAATAAACATGATCATGTCAGATGATATTTGCTTCGGAAATAGGTAATATAAGATACATTTTATTTACTCTGGGGCTATATAATCTCATGGAGCACAAGTACACGGCATTTACATTTATTTATATTTTTTATATGTAGGATATTGATCATAGAAGAGGAAATGCCCACAGTTTCAGAATACTAAGTTACAAACAGCAAAACCCCTGGGTGGAGTTTCGGAAAACTGTGTTTCAGAAACAGTGCACACAAGATATATTATAAGTATATAAATACCTTCAGTGAGATATCAACAGCGTGAATTACAGTTGATGTATTTAATGACCTATATTTTTCTTACTAGTCGGAACACTTCTTCAGTTATATTCCGATAGGATATTTTTATTTCCGTAATATTACCTCTTCATTTCGAAGAACTCAGTGGAAAATACGCATCGGCGATAAATTCTACTACACAAGTAAAAACTTTTTGAGAGTAGAATATTCCAACGCACATCTCGTTTCACTCACACATTTCCCAACCCTCACTCCATCAATCAGAACTGGAAACGGATCCAGTATATTTGGAAATGGGATCATCGAAAAAAAAGAGCAGTAACACGCGCGCAAACAATCAAATATTTATCGTATTTCCGCGTGTGTACCGGGGCCTTGGGCATCGAGAATGAACAGGAAGGCTCCGAAGAAATCGACGCGAAATGTGTTTCAGGAGCGATCCAGATTGGTAGAGAGAGGGATGAGCTCATCGAAAGGGACAAAAATTAAAAAAAGTCCACAGAAAGAGTAGATCAGATAAGAGAGGGGGTCGGAAATATGTGAAGGGTGGAGGGGCTTGTGGGTGGGGAGATTATAAGGCCATAGGGGTTGTAGTACACGACATGGTGAGGCAGAAACGGGTGGGGTTGTTCACCATAGTTTTTTCTCCCACCCCGTTCCCCCTCCCTTGAGTAGTCAAGTCCCCAGTCGTCTCACCCAACTCACCCCAATGCCTTTCGCCGAAACAATGAATCCGGGCTCGAGGGCATGACATTATTTTCATTTCCCGTCCGACTTCTGCGCCCTCTCTACTCCGCCCACACGAGCGACCCACGTCCCCACAACCCACCCCATCACCCTCCCGGTGGCCACCGAGACTCGGGCATGTCCTCTCCCACTGCTCTCTGATTCGAAGCCCTGCCCTGCAACGCCTCCACCTCGAGCTCTGCCCTAACTCTCACAGCCCCAACTCCTGCCCCTTACAAAGTACGCAGGGTATGTATCAACTGCGACATATGAGACTTAACGAGCATGCTGCCCGATTTTCATCACTTGGTTTGAAATCCATGTTGGCTTGCTTTTGAGTATGCTCTTTTCTACTTGAATTTGCTGCACGAAAATAATGGTTTCAGGCCTAAAAATGAAGAAATGATCCATTAAGGAGGGAGATCAGCACTTCCACCAAAATTTTTCGGTTGGAATTGGTGGAGAAATGAATGTTCCATTAAGGTTGGATCCTTCCACCCAAATTTCAACGAAATATTTCGTTGGAATCATAATAACCTTAAATTTAATCCATTGGCAGCAATACATTTTCCAGGAATTTCGATGCTTGATCAAGCAGAAAGGTGGTTCAATCATAAACAGTTGGCATTCAATACAATAATTGGTAGGTTTTTGGATAGCACCGACTTTAATTTATTCCATTTCAGCGGAATCTCAAATTTTATCCCAAAGAAAATAAGCCCTCGATCACCCTCGTCAGCGTGCTCTGCCTTTCAATGCGTCATAAACACAATTTTTCTTCTCATTCCGAAAATATTTCACTATTTTCCATTCAACATAACAATTTTGTGCCTAAAAAGGTACATTTTTTAAAGATTCTTCGTTACAGACTGCTGCAGAAAACCACTAAACCAGTGCCGGCTTAGTAAACGAAAGATACGTACCCTGAATCGGGAATGGATATTGTGCTTGTCTCAATACTAAGGTCATACGTTAGACGGTGCTATATATATCCTTAGACATTGGAGTACTTGATATTCCTTTCCACACCCACAGATGCATGCACTTTTCCAACAAAATGCGACGTAATGAGATACAAACTCATAGTGTATTGGTCGTGTAGTAACCTGACTCAATCTCTTTTTGGTTTAGCTCAGTCAAATAGAATATTAATAATTCTTACGACTATATAAAAGGGTGACATGCTCTTTTTTCTCCTCGCTGATATGTACTGAAATAGGATGATGAATACATGCATAAATTGCACATGCTACATACACCGCTGATTTAGGCATAAATCGCCACATGGTAATTGATGTTGTTCATGAAATAGATTATAATATTCTTCTAAAATTTGTCGATGCTCATATTTGCTCATGAACCTTTTGGTAGTTTAGACTCAATCACTCAAAGGTTATGTGAAGGTCAAATACAATTTTTTCATAACATTCGAGCAATCGTTCTGTCCTGCTACTGATTCACGAAAAAATAGTATTTGCCCTTCACATAACCTTTAGAGGTATATATAACCTAAAAGTTATATTGTATGGTCAGACGTAGAATTTACCGTAGTTTTCATTGTCACAATGAAAAATATGTATCCCTATGCACGTTATTAAAAACTTATTTAAACTACTTATTTCTAAAATTCGAAGATTCGACCTTCATTTTCAAGGTTTAAAGTTCAATAATAATTCAAGTCACTTTATTCCTCCGAGATTTTGCGTTACATCACCTTCATAATGGTTTTCGGCTCATCTCCCTTTCTCATTTTCAACAGCAGTTATTAATAAAAAAACACAGAAAAGGTCAAAATGCTACACTATGGCAGCATTAACCAAGTATGGTGAAAAAAGTGATCTTTTCTATATCTATAGGGTCGATAGAGACTTCCAGTTCCACTGCCCGCTCATTAACGCTTGGTTCACAAAGCCAGGCCTTAGGCTCCCCACTCGCGAGCACCAAAAAGTTATTTTCATGAATGATACCCTGGATGCGATAGCATGCAGGATTCAACGTCATACTACACACGTCAAGAAACTCAGCATCAATACACCAAACTTGACACGATAAGCACCTAACTGCACTCATTACATAGTACTACTGTCATTCGATACCCGAGTCACCCATACTTCTCCGTACCACTGGCCCTAAGTGTGACCTCCGTTGCTCGACCTCACCTGCCACGTACTGCTGTTTCCTTCGGGTGGGCTTGGACAAACACACCATTGACTTCGCAGGGGTCCGATTTTTCCTTTTCTCTTCCCACCCACTTAGTTTTTTCCTTCTTCTCACATCTCTTCCCATTTATTTTTGTTTTGCTTCGCACCCCCGCACACAGGGTCCACTCACCAGCGCCTGTCGTATGTCTTTCTCCAAACGCTACCTCAACACCCAAATTTGACTCCAGTGGAGGCCTGATTGACCTGCGGATGCATTGGACGTCGGTAGGGGAAGTACTATGGAAGGGAAACTCAGTATTCTAACAATCCTCGATTAACAAATATTATCTCTCTTGTATTGCTACCGTACAGGAGTTTGTTAACGTTTATCAATGTTAGCTATCATACAACAGAGACATTCCTTCTCGAAGAAGCTGCATTTTTGTTTCGAATTTTATAACTCTTGTTGATTGATCTGATTGATCTTTTATATTCTAATTCTGGAAAAAAATGCCGGACTGCTAGTCTTCATAAAGTAGTATGACCCAATGAAGGCCTTGAGAAATGTTTCTGATATTTATTAACAATACTTATCATTTAAGAAATTCAATTATTTTCGGTTTGCATTAATAATTACAATTGAAAGGTTAACTTCCAGTAAATTTTTATACTAAAGAACTTCATAGCGGGATAAGAGTAATTGCTTACTCACGAGAGACCGACCACCTTAAAACTTTTAAATATAAATAGATAGTATGACGCCTTATTCAAATTTATTTTCGCACAAATCACAGTTAAGTACTCCCAAAATTTCACTATCAAGCAATTTACAGCGAAGTTTTCGCTCAATAATTAGGACCAGGTTATTTAAAAACAATTAAGTGAATCCAATTTTGGCCAGACTTTCTTGCTTATCTCCGCTCTCATTCAGTTTCGTAAAACATAACTGCAACCCTAATTGATTTCTTATCAGATGCAATAGATATCATATTTGGATTATAATTATCACTTGCAAATCATTTACTGGATGAGTAAAACTTGCATGGTCTACAAATAAAGTCACTATGGCAATCCATTTATATTATAGTGTTGCTTTCTTATCAGAAGTAATAGATACGAAATTAAGATTTTAATTATCACTTGTAAATCTGTTTCTAGACGAGGAAACTTGCATGGCCTGTAAATAAAGTCATACTCCTCTTTCCAAAGATCGCAAAACTAAAGGTATGAATTTGTATTGTATGAATTTAGTGTAGACAAGCGGATTAATCCTTTCAATGGAATGTATTTTGGCGTCTTTTATGACGTTACATAGAAAGTAGAGAGACGAAAAAACGAATGAAGAGTCTTTCATGGCACATGTTTCCATAAAGGCCGAAGGGTTGTTCAGGAAGACACGAGGTGGGATTGAAAAATATGGACGCATCGGCTCTGTTGGCAAGAGGCCGCACGTTCCCATCACCGCCGTTGCCTGCCTTTATTTCGCCCAGCAGACTGTTTCGACGGGCGTGTTTCAGCATTTTTCATTCTTGCGTTGCTTGCGACCTTTTTATTTATTTATTAGTTTATTTATTTTCCCTCTCCTTTTCGAGATACACACTGGTGTCCGCATGAGTCGCGTGCTTATTTCCCGCCTGCCCACCGGCGACGTAACTGCGACGCAAGCCGAGTTATTTTTTTATGTTTTTAGCCGAATTTTAATTTATGTATCCACGGCAGTGAAATGTGGAAAATGAACGATGAGTCTCATTCGAGTCTCATGCCCGTCAAAATGAAAACCTCTCACGGCCCGGCGTTCTGAAGCCGTGCACATTTCATGTTTGTTTACGCGAAGTTTGAAAAACTGTACAAAGATAGAACAGAACCTTGGACACAAGAATTTCGTGTAGCAAGTAAACATTTTTGTCACTCTTCAAAAATTACCGACTAAATCTTCATAAGCGTAGAGCCTGCTAAAAAAACTTGAATGAGGAAAGTATTATTCTGCCAAGTACTCGTGATTATTTGTTTATATAAATCGTAATTTCCCACCTCTACGATGAGAGCAATTGTCAATGAAAACCAAGAAAAATTCCACAAATTAGCAGCATTAGGGTAAACTTATTCTATTAATTAAGAAAAATCTTTTAATTATTTTGGCCTTGAGAAACAGTTACTCTAACTTGCGATATAATAATCCGAAATACTGCCAGATTATTTTCCATATCTTAAAACAGAAACCATCCTTTGAAATTGAAGATCATTTGGTTGAAGATACAATCTGTTACCACATTGGGAGTGAGAATAGAAAGCCAATACTTTTAAAATGGAAGAACGTCAATCTTTGACGTAAATTTGTATTAGTAATGTAATTTAAAAGTTCTGCCATTAACAAGGTCCACTTTAAATTAATGCATAGAATTTAAGATGTAACACTATTTATGCAATTCTTCTTTCCCAGAATCCAATTTTTATATAACCAATGCGATATAAATTAATGTATCATGATAGTTTAACCTGCATCATAAAATATTCCAGGGCAGAAGGATGAGTATCAATTCCCATTAACTACATATTTGCGGGCTCTTTCACTAGCTGATTTATTGATTATGAATTACTCAGATATAGCTGAGTTCCGCAACATTTAATTCCATAAAATCTGATTCTTATAATTATGATGATCATACACCTGATGATGATGAGTTTCAGCGAAACCTAGGTCGTCTTGTTGCAATGAAGCTATGCGGAATAACTAATTTATACTTATCATTTACAATACTAAGCAAATTGCACGAAGTCCCGAGACAACGGAATAGTTCGTATAATTAGTTTTTATTTTGTATCCACCCCTATGACCTTCCATATGAAATCATAACACCCATTATGCATACAATTTATACTAAAAACGAGAAATAATCAATACAATATCGATTGACAACAAATCAAGAAGATTAAATAGGTCATAAACTATACCTAAATGAATAATCCCCAAACAAAAACGTATTTGATCGGAATTATATCGGCATAAAGATTAAGAATAAAATTGGGTCATAATAGATCATAACCATGATTTTTCGAATATAAATATAATTATTTTCCTATTTCGAGCCATTGCAAACGCTAGTCATGCTTTATTTAGGAAATTCTGACGATCCCAGCAGCAAAAAGTACTTCAGACACACTAAACAACAGACAACTAAATCTCAAAAAAGGTTTAATTCGCAGAAAGAATTCCATGCCTATTACTCTATTTATGCACTTAATTAAATTCAAACAGCTGAGAAAAACCTATAAACATTTAAACCACATGGCATTTTCCTCTCCAATAATTACCAAAACTTTCATAGCCCACGAATATGTTTTTTGACGCCACTCTCCAGCCACATGTCAGCCAATCGTCAGTCCATAAAACCCGTGACGAAACTAAATAACCCTCACTTTCTCCCCTTACCTAAAGTTCCACCACAGATATGTCTCATCATAAAGATACCACATTTGTGATATTCGCACCCTCTCCCCCACGAGAAATTCGCCTTCAAACGTTTCCGGCCGCAACACCTTCCGCCACTCCAGCCAACGCAAGCGATAACCGCCGAACCGCTTCCCCGCCACTCCGCTCCATATAACGCTCCAACCACTCCGTGCGCCCTCTCACGGCCACTTCAACCTTCACCACTCTCCCCCTGCCACACCCTCTCCACTCATTTGCTTACCCTTCCATGGTATAAAAAACCCCTCACTCTTCCCATTCGTTGGAAAGCACAGAGTCGCCCCTAAACACCCTCCCCCATGCGAAACACCGACCACCCCTGTCGAGGGACCTTGCTCCATAGCCCCAATTTCATCCCCTAGCTTGCTCCACGCGTGGTTTTGCAGTTCTCACGCACCACACCTCTTTTCCATGGACCGCAGCAGGGAGTATAAACGATATCAGAATAAGAGCAAAGCAGGGTAAAGTCCTCGGCCGGTAACCCTGGATTTTCGGAGACGAGTTCCTCCTGAGGGTGGATTAACGTAAAGCTTAGTCATCGATTTTTTACGTGGGCATCCCAATTACCGACATTTATCCAATATATATGACCTATCAGAGCTAACTCTCCTGGTCCATGCAATCCTCAAACACTTAAAACATTAAACTTTTTTAGACTTTTAATTTAAACGCCCACACAAGGGCAAGGAATGCCGAGGAAGACCAGGGACAGACATGATCGGGTAAATTACTATGGGTGTCAAAGTGACGGCGTATGTAGGAATGAAAATCAGATGGCAGAGTGGAGTAATGGTGCAAACCAATCTTTGTATTAATGACTGCTGATGAAGAAGCCAAGTGGTAAACACCATGAATGATTTTTCATCTTAATTCTATTTACAAGTGGTGGAGAAAAAATCTGAACAACATATTGTCTTTGACCATTTTTATTACAATACAGATATTCTATGGCATCACTAGTATTTAATTTCTAGCTATACTCATGCGCTATTATGCAGTTGATTTCAGTCATGACACCATTAATTTTCACACTCACATTTTTTTGCCGTTTTCAGCATCCTTAATAAGTCCTTCGTCCTAACTTTTTGCCTCCTGTAAACATTCTCTATCAATTTCTCTCCCTACGCACCGCACTCAGCACTTATCTCAACATATTTCTCTCCAATCAACATACTCTCTCCGCATTTACTAGATAACACAATTTCAGAAATCCAGTAAACAGCAACAAATAGCTGTGCTTATTGCATGCGTTCCTTTGAAAACCTGTTTCCGTCTACTTTAAATTAACTCCCATGTTCTAATCAACATCAGCATTAATATATTATTGATTCATGTGCGTCAATACTTACTGTGAATGCATGAAATACAACTTCAAACTATTCTATGTAACAGTAAAATAGGTGGTAGAATGTTTTTATTTCATTTGTTCATCGATATTCTGTTCCACCATATGTTTAGTTTGTCAATACATCTTAAGAGACCCCTAGGAAATATTTCATGAAGCATTAAGCAGCACTCTGAGCTTCATTCTCCAGTTTTCTTGTAAAAACTGCCGCAGATAATGTTTTTAATTCATAATACAAATATAGCAATGATATTAAACAACAAAGGGTTTCTCATATAGTTAAACTCGCTAGTGCATTAGTAATGGTCGACCAAGTTTTGATGTCATCAATCCTTGCCTCCAAGAACGAATACGAAGTAAATTTCTCTTTTGCGTGCTAGGATATCGAACGGTAATGGCCATAAAATAAACGCTGTGAGAGGGAATTATTCGTCATTTTTGACAACCTTCGGCGTTTCCTAAGTCTTGCCAACGGCCTTAGTACTGTTCAACTAGAATACTGGAATTTAGCATTTATGTGCACATAGGCACCTATAATATTTGATGAAATAATATAATACTCTTACCACCCTCAATTATTTTCCTATGAATTTATATTTTACAGATGTTTCGGAGATGTGTTAATTGAACGGGATTTTTATATGTATGTGCGTACTTAACCTGTCACTCACTTTTGGAGTTGACTTTTTCAAATTAGGTTAACTTTCGGCATTAGGCCTAGGTAACTAGCTCCGTTTTAATAATTTTCTTCATATAATCCTATCTATGTATGCCCCTTCTGTGTTTCTGTTATATGCATTCATTTCTTTATGAACGCTATCTTGTTCTTCTATCTTACTCTCAAGACTCTGATATTCCTCCTCTTCCACCATGCTCGCCCATGTCTTCCTTCCTCGCACACAATTCACTCCGGAGTCACTATCAAGTATCGGAGTATTCATTCCACATTCCGTCATCACCCTCTCTTTCCTAATCTTATCGTTCTTACTGTAACAGCAAACGCTTATCATAATGGTACAGCAAGATTACGGTGGCGGTAATTTTTATTTACATTTTTACCCTTTTTTTGACATCTCTTCATGAAATCCATCATCAAGTGAATCTTAATTTTTTTCATCTTAAAGACTTTCGTCTTCACTCTGCCTCCATTTCAATTCCCCCTCAAGAATTTTGGCTCCAATTCTCGACTTTACCCCTATTCTTCTCTCTTTTCAATTTCGAACCCACACCAATTCCTCTCTGTCTTAGTTTTCGTTTTATACGTCTTCCCGTGACAGTTTCCTACCTAACACCCGCTCAATACTTTTTCCCAACAGCCAGTATCTAACTCCATTCCCTCCGAATTTACTGCTCACATTTATATTCCACTAGAAATTCTTATATTGTTTCACACCACATTTTGTATTTAGGTAATTATGAGATGAAAAAGGATGCTTATAAATATATTTCAGGGAAAGATTGACCTCAGACACACTTTTTTTCAAAATGTTATTAAAATAACTATCGCTATCGCAAAAACGCAATCACCATAATCACAGGAATTCAAAATCTACATGTATTAGCTATCAAAATCTACATTTATTAGCTATTTTCTCACATATTATGATATAATTTTGATCGGGTTTATGCAAACTTTTTACATAATTAATAGGGAAGAACACCTGATAGAGATGGCTAAACCACAGGGACGGTTTGAAGTTAGGTACCTATCGATCTAATTTTAGGTAGAATGACGGCACAATGATGCATTTTTCCTGCCTGTGAATCTTCGTAATTAAATCTCATAATTTAACGAAATTACTTGGAGAAATTCAAGCCATGCAGAATTATATCATCGTGGTTAACTGGCATTTTTAAGACCTATTTCAATTTCGATTTAATAACCTTGAGAATTTTACTTTAAGGGCACCATCTTATTTAGGTACCTATGTAAAAAACTCCACAGGCCTCAAAAAACCACATTTCACATAATCCCATCTCATTACCAAATTTAATTCAAAAGTGAGCTTTTTCCTCGCTCCTTCTTACTGCTCATTCTTCATGGGCAATAACCTTCATTTTCATTATGTTTTCAGCATTCTAATCCAAAAAATTTCATTAGTTCTTTTTCATCTCCAAATGCCGAGGCTCTTCCTCACTTCTCGTTCCCCTCCTTATGCACCCAATTTCCTCTGCAATCTTCCCACAATGCAGCATTCACGAGCGCAATCAACCTGAATTCCCAGGTTCTATTTCACTACTTTTCTTTTGTTCACGGGATGCTACGTTCACTGCGCTCCATTTATTCATTCTCATTTCTTCCTTCCCTCTATACCTATGCCTTCTTGAAACATGCTACTTTTTAAATAAATACCAGGGTTTACGTATTCATTTATATCAAACAGTATCAAACTCATCAAATAGCCAACTTGCATTCACTTAAGTTTTCCATTCAACATATTTCCATCTGAATATCCTTTTAATTGCAAACAATCAATAGTCACGATAATTGAGAAATATTTTTCACTTAAAACGCTGTTATATTTTTTTACTTGACCGATTAAATTATTTCATATTGAAGTATTGTACGCTTTCTTACTTCCAAAGTGATTTTATGTACCACAAAGTGAAAATATTGACACTAATGATGAGGAGTGCTGCAGGGGGAATTTAAAAATAGTCAAATTCATCCATCAGAAATAGAATTGGTTCCCGCTCATTCTGACGATTAATTAAATTTAGTATAAGATAACAACAGGCGTCGATTCTGCATTATAAATTATGTAATTTTTAAAGTGGCACGAGCAAAATATGAACAATGTGTAATGACTAACGTACAATAACTGTCAGGTGTGACAGGGCCATCACTATCATGGGAGACTCGAGAAATTCTATAGTGGAATAGAAAATAATTCAGACAAGCTGATCGTAAACTATGTATAGTGAAGTGACATTGTGTGAATTTAAGGACTTCATCGATCAGGTGTTTGAACTAATGGTGGCCACTTCATTAAATTTATTTTGCAAATATAAGTCGGCAACTAGTCGGTACGCTTGCAAGCTAAATTTTCTGGAATGCAGTTTCATTCAGCTACAATAGCGCAATAAATAACTGATTAATGGAAATAGTCCGTGAACGATTCACGTCACGGCTGAGTGCTATTCAGTTCGCTCACGTGGTCTCGGCCCGTTCAAGCGGCGAATATAGCGCGTCGCGCGGTGGCCGGGCGAATCCACCTACTGTATATGCCTTGATTTTTTCGAGAATCACTTCGGACTGTGCTCACTCGGAATCACACACTGGGCGATTTTTCGCTCCAAATAGAACTCGATCTCTCAAAATGAGTAGAACAATCCATAGTCGCGGTATTTCACTACCCAGTAAACATTTCAAATACACCAAGGATTTCAAGAAAAGGTTGAAAGTGCCTTTTTTAAATCGGTTTTTCTAACACGCTTGCCTGATTTAAGGGGAATAAATCATTTGATGAACATTATTTCCTTTTCGGTTTTTTCTAGTGAGCTGCATTTAGTTGCTTGCTTCGTGTTTCTAAATAATATGTCTCAAAATTAAAAGTGTGATTTTGGAAACGAATTTCGCTCTTAATAAGAGTTTCAGAACAGTTATTTGTATTTTTATGTGAAGGAACAATATGCCAAACCTAAATTGATTTAAACAAAATGTATAAGGAATTTCGGCCTAGTAGTTTCTAGCATGACCTTCATTTCACTGTAAGTATGGTTTATCTTTCCGCAACAACCAGACTTGAGTCTCATAATTCATATGTTTGCCATAAATATTTTGAACGCTTGTCAAAAAATTACCCGGCAATCGGCGATTTTTACGCTTTTATACGACGCTTTACGCGATATAACTTCATTGCGTAATTTCATAGAATCTTTTAACTGCGATGGTAGGGATAGAGGATGCTAAAATAATTTCGAAGGATCAAACTCTTTAAATTTTTATGAATAATGGCTAAAATTTGCTAATTATTCTTATTTTAAGAACCATAATTCAAAGCGATTATATCGTGAATAAACATCTTAAGTGATTAAACAATTCATCAAGTATTCTTCATGCTTCTTGTATCTTAATGAAGGGATAAAATGTCATGACTGCACTTACAGTTACTATTGATTCTTCTTTGTTTCGCATACAACATTGAGTTATTCATGAACGTCAATATGCCATGGGAAAATATTCCCGGCATATTCAGTCATACAACAATAAGAGCTTTAATGTGGCTAAAATGTTCAATTCCTCAGAAGATTTTAATATTAGCAAGTAGAGCAGAATATAATAGCTTAATGAATTATCACCTATAAAAAGTAAGCGGAAGGTAAAACTCAGTATACTAATTGCGTTATACATACACATATTGCTTAGCGAAAATTCAATGACTTTCGATGAATCAATAAGAAAACACTCTCATCTTTGTAATGCTACCAGAATATCAGCCACTTCAACCACAGGGTTTTGAGATATTTACACAAATATGGAAGCCGTTTTTAATACAATACTTACTAAGCATCTTTGCGCTTCAGAGAGAAACAATTAAAACATGGAGGAAGTTCCGACGCAGTGATTGAGTTGGAAAATTAACAGCGTTTTAGTCGCATGTTTGCTCAGTCATTAAACAAAAATTTATTAAATTTATTATTCACCGAAATAGCCAACCTTCATAATGGAAAAAACCTTGTGGCTGCTAAGAGGTTTTCAGCGCATGGCATGAAACAAAATAATCAAGTTTAAGCCTCTCATATCTAAATGTGTTTAATTACTCAGAAGTTCAGTTTAAATGTGGTAAGCGCGATGACTTTGTTTTTGCGTCATCGGTTTTATTCTCCTTAAAATGTGGGCCAACAACTGCATTAACGTCTCCATAAAGAAAGTAGAAAAATCAAAGAAAGTAGTAGCTCAAAACACCATAAAATCTTGGAGTTTTGAGGAAGCTATGAAAATTAATAGATAAAACGTATCCAACTTACCGTTCTGTTGCCTAGGTTCTTCACTCTGCAGTTCAAGTATGCCGTTTTCCCGACGAGAGCGGTGACGTTTTTCGATGCCGAGGTGTCGAAGTACGGCCCCCCGAGCGAGATGGCCGGGATGGCCGCCTCCACGTCGTCCTCCCCGCCCCCGCCACCCCCTCCGCCGCCGAGGTCCGAGCTTACACCCATCACGTCGTTCTCCTGCTGGCCATTGTAAAAGGCCTCCTCGAAACGGGTCGACCCTAAGTAGAGTGGGAAACAAAACCAGTGTTAATAATGTTAATAAAGCCATGTGTAACATATAATACCCCTCAAGTTAGCCATTAAACGCTAAAGCTAATTATTGTTGAAAGAAACATTTGGAGATTAGAAGTTTTGTGAAAACCTTAAGGATAAACTTTAAATTAGAAGCAGTGGCGCTTCGTGGTAGCTCTTAATGTTAATACTCATGATTAATTTAAATACTTATGCCTGTTGTTCACGGTAAAATTTTCTATAAAAGTTTTATAAAAATTTGTATTGAAACTTTTATGAATCGTACGTAAAACGTACTTGCATGCTCACGGTAAAACTATTCATAAAACCGCATTGTTGACCAATTTGCCATCTCTGAGACGCTTTGCGAACACGTGGAGTGATAAATGCACTCTTTTTTGGATGACTCTTTGGTTAATAAAGTTATGTGAATTGTTTATTTACTTACTTTTTGAACACCTTCATAAGCGCTAAAGCTTTGTTTATACGTCTACGCTCTTATTGTGTTTAATATTACGTTCCATGAACTTCCAGCTATGTTTATTTACTTCCTTGTTTGACTTCTCATGGATACGAGACTAACAACGCGGTGAGTGGAACATCTCAGTGGTTGTTGCATAAAACCATTTTATGGAAATAGAACCTGTCCTATTCCGCAAAACGTTTTATAAAACTAAGTTTTATAAGACGGTTTTATCGTTCAAAAGCTCATTTTTATATAATTTATCGATTTTGTAAAACGTTTTACCGAAAATTATACCGTGAGCAACAGACATTAGTACTTATCTACAAATATTTTCTTGTACGACATGATACACCAATGAACGGCACTGTTAGGTACAGATTGTTTTTTTAAATGTAAAAACATTCGGTACCTGACGATGCCATAAGTACTAAGTATTTTAATCAATCATTAGTACTAGCCTTAAGGATGCTCAATCGTGTAATAAATGTAATGTCTTTTTTTTCAGTTCGAGTTACACATATAAATCTTATACTTCCCAACACCGTCCAATTTGCTTGCCAAATATAGTATTTTGTCACATTTTGGCTAAATTTATAACACCTGAAATAAATGGAAACGTGGAATTTGTCTGCTATTCGTTAATGCTAAATATACCAATCTATTGATTCCAGATTTCTACACATTGGAGCCATATTTATTTCAGTGCGATTCCCTCACTCTAAGTGTTGAAACTATGCCTACTTCAAATACCTGTTTTAATTTTTTTCATATTATTTAATGCATGGGTATTATACTACTCTAAGAGAGTACAGCTTCTAGAAAACTGAAGAAATGTTTCATTGAAGTTAAATAAAGTAGGTTACAAGAGAGTGAACGTTTCATATAGCTTATACTTAATCCGAAAAACGGTCATGATACGGCCAAAGATTCTTCAAAAATATCACGTTTAAAGTTAAAAAAATCCCTTCCAAACATTAGTGCTATAGTTTTTGCCGATTACAACGATTTTTTAAAACCAAAGTACTAATAGTTTAGATATTATAAAAACTATTCATAACCTACAATTAAAAAGTCACCTAAGAAAAAGTAAAACCTTCAATGAAGGTGTATATAAAATTTCAACAATTTTTAGCAGAGAACTAGTCTTCAAAATTCAGTAATCGTTTGCGGCTGGCAGAATAATTCCTGAAGCTTTAAAAATTAGTTACACATTCGCTAAATACAGTCACAACAGCTTCTGCGTCTTTATGTATTAATGTATTTTCCTCATACCTTGGAAAAAGTTTTGAAAATGCCATTTTCAAAGGAAATTGCATGTTCTCCAATGCGGACTCGCGGCTCTTGCTTGATTCCCTTAAGGGAGCCCCTGTGGGTGGAAATGGAAGAAGGCAGCGCCTGAGAGTGGCTCTTAAAAATTGAAAGTTGCTCAAGCCGTGACCCAAGGATTTGAGAATTCCCTCTTTTTTTCGGACAACTTAATGAGAGGGGGAAGGATGCTGGAGAGTTTTCCAGAGCTCCATATCCCCACCCCCACTCCTCCTCTGCCTCGTTCATTTTAATTCCTTAAACCCCTAGTGCAGCAGATCTCCATCCCATCCTATATTCCGCCGAGTTCCGCTTTCTTTATGTTGCTTGCCTCTTGAACCTAAACCTTTTTTTTCTCTCTTTTACACTTCTACATCCTCACCCCAGTGGTTCTCTCCACCTTACTTTTTTCATTTATCGCCGTTCTCTGTTTCCCGTCTGCTTTGTATAGCTTTTTGTCAGTACTTTTTCTTCCTCTCTTTTCTTCCTCTGCACTTGGCCGAGAACGATTTTCCCACTCCCCGAAGTAGAGGAAAGATAAATGTGACTGAGAGTATGGATCCTGCATAAGAAGGCCATTTTTCTACGCTTTTCTACTAGTACACGCTCTCAGAGAAAACTGGTAAGGTATGAAAAAGTATAGTTTTTGTCCATCACTTAGTGAATATTTTGGCAAAAATTTAATGTAATATGAAAAAAATTATATTTCTGCCAAAAACAGAAATATCTTGAAAATAAATGCGCGCTCCATATGACACGCAAAACAGTTGGATAAAGAATGAAGTGAAAGCAAGAACGATTTAGTATTAAAAGTCCCTGGCATTCTACCCACGCTCGTCCTTGTTATATTAAGACTAGTGATACTGCTAAGACGAAGACCATAGCATAATGATCAGACAGATTTACAATGAGTTCATTTGATTCACTTGTTTCATTCAGTTGAGAAGGGATAATTGAAGGAAGAGAAAAAAATTCATTCATTTGTAACGGCGTAAAAGCTGCTTTCGACACATACGCCAGTAGAGCCGGATATTCCTCGTTTCTTGAGAAGCCATATTAACCTTTTGTTCCTTTATTTTGTACGAAACAATATTTAAAGCAGTTTGAATACGGAAAAAAAGTTTACGAATATTATTTTAACATCCGGAAATGAAAGAATTATCGCGACCACTGCTGAACTTTCAAACTGTGGGAGTCAATTAAGGAAATGGGATCAGTAAAAAATATTTTTTCTCTATGAATGGCATATAAAATGAAAAGCCGAATTTGAATTCTCTTATAACAGGCATAAAAACTGTTTATAACAGAACAATGTAGAATGGAAATGTCACAATAAAAGGGAAGGGCTCTCATTTTCTGCACCAGTGAGCTGTATCCAAGTTGTTATTTCATCCAAAAACGAACGCAGAAATTACAAATTATAGCCATCAAATGTCCCAGGGATTCATTTTGTTTTCAGAAATTATTTTTGAAATAGCCTATAAAAATAGGTTCAATACATTAATAGTGTTTTAATAAGAACATTAGATGAATGTATGCATCAGCTTAGTTTGTTAATCCAAAAAAATGTTATCAAAATATTTCTTTCTTACCCAAATAAATGTAATATTTCATTGTTTTGGTACTCAATTCATTATTTGCTTATCGATTTTCATAAAAACATACGATGATTAAAATAACGAAATATATTATTCATGCTGTAGAGAGGACAAAAATGGGGCAATAATAAATTAATTTTTCTTTTGTGTATGAGAAATTTCTTTTAATTTTTAAAACCATAACCTCTAACCGATAGAAAACTCATTTGTTTTGCAGATCTCGTGTTTATATGAATTCTTTATGCAGGCTTTTCCCCCTCACTTAGCATGGCATCAAAAATAATCCAGGAGGGGAGCGAAAATTATTTTCTTTTTTGTTAATCATTACAAATTCAAGGAGCCATTGGTTTTAAGCAATAATGTTTTAGTTGATATCGCAATTTAAATGTTTAAATCAAACCGTAAATGTTCATACATTTAACATTACTTAACTTTGAATGTTATCGGAAAAACCTGCGAATTTAAAGAATTTTTCCTTCATAAATTATGGCCATACATTTGATGTTACAAGTGTCATGTTTGTGTTTAAATGTCATTGAAGGTGTAAATAAACCACTATCACAATTTAAACTGCATTCAATGACACAAGATATGTAGTTGGTAATGTGTGTATCAATAATGTCATCCCTATTGACTATTTCCATTCGATAGATTAAAGTGAAAACATCTAGGATCTGGATCTGTTTAATTTAAAACGTTACTGTAAGCATGGTCACTTCCTTCTATTTCAATGAAAAATAGCTGTCCATCAATATACTTCAGTAATTTAAAAACTGTAATTTTTACTCTGAAGACGCTTATGCCAATATGTCTAACAGATGTAAAATAAAGTACTGTAAATGCAATACTTTGTCGCCAATATCTTATTAAAGTATTTGTAAACCAACACTGAATCAAATTCAGCAAAAAATTAGAGCCACTAAGCCCTTCTATTTTACGTACGAGTTAAATTGGCTACAGGCACCGTTAGGTCATACCACCGTGCATATCAAATATACCATTAAAATTATGCACATGTTCACGATAAGTCTTCACAGTTTTAAATGCCATCCATCCTTCCGCTGCGAGAGACAATCATATTATACATGGGTATAATGGGTGACAAATACAAATGATAGAGGCTAGATTTATTCTCAACATTTGGTATGAAATAATTGAATATTTACATTGAATTTTGATAGCTCAACAATTACTTGACTGAAAATCATTAATTCGGAACTGAAATTTAAAAAGTAAATAGGTAACCTGCCAGAAAAGATTTATCGCACTTGTTGAAGTCTTGAATTTTGTCGAATTTTCAGTATGCCGTTTTAAAGAACTGATATAATCTCAGGCAGGCACTTTACACAGAATCGCTTACATAGAAACGGAACCACGGTCATTAACCACCTTTATCTTGGCACTCCGCTCTGCTTATTCCCGCACTTGAGTTAATTTTTCCTACTTCCCTTCACCTTTCCAAGCTTATGCATATAAACAATGCGATAACTGGCCGCACTAGCTCAGGACTGCTGACATTACTATCTTTTGTGCTGAAACCATGGTTTCCTCTCCATTAGAGTTAAAATAACCTCTTCTATACGATCATGGCTAGAATTGTTGTTTGTATGCTTTGGTCATGGTCAATCGTTGTTTTTAATAGTTTGGTACTTCACTGTTTCACCCACAGTTTTAGGAGGGATTTTTAATCATTCTGATTTTGACCCAGTTTCAGAATGTAAATGCATTTTTTTATTCAAACAACCTCGAAAACAGCTCAACCGGCCTTTTACATCGGGTGTTTAAACAAGTAAATACAGACGAACAAAACTATCAAACTATCCATTAATAGTACGAGAGCACATGGGCCAAGTAAGTATCAACTATTAGCAATCAGCACAGACTAAATAGGGTAACATTCATCATATCATAATATACCACATTAAAGATATAAGAAAATTTTAAATTAAAAAACATTTGAGAGAGGTACCTGAGGATCCCGATGAAATACAAAGGAATAAAATAATTAACATGATATATAGTGTGATAGGACAGGTGCACCATTACGTTTTAATGCGGTCACGTTGGCCAGAGGGGAAATACATTATTAGGTTGGTACCGTTAACCAATTATCAGGGGGATGAGAGGCCGGCAATAATTGAAAAAGGGGTTGGGAGGAGTTGTTCTTTGACAGGGGCATTAGTGAGTATGCATTGAGAGAGAACAGTCGGCGTAAGGCACTCAGTATTAAGCATTTGGCTGACAGTAATGAAAGGGTGTAGTGATTCATAAAACAGTGATTCATTCGCGGAGAACATTACAGCCCATTGCAGATAGTTGGGCAGCCTGAGGACTGCACGACTGCGAGCAGAGCGAGTTGTACTACAGGATCGGGACAGAACCAGCTCGAGTTAATAAATCAGACGCCTGCCGTAAATATAGTTACTCGTGCGGTCAAAATTAGTCCTAGTGCCTGTTTCTCACAGTAAAATTTTCGGTAAAACGTTTTATAAAACCGACTAATGTTATAAAAATGAGCTTGCTAACGATAAAACCGTTTTAAAAAACCGAGTTTTATAAAACGTTTTACGGAATAGGACAGGTTCTATTTCCATAAAACCGTTTTATGCAACAACCAATGAGATGTTCCCCTCATCGCGAAGGTGAGCTTTCGTCTCGCATTTTTTTTCACGATTTTCACCCACTTTAAACAGAGATATCGGAACCAAATTCACCTCACATATTATGCAAACTTTGCAAATTTGTTTAACACTTTCAACACAAAATCTTGTGAAAAAATGCCGTTTCCTCTTATCCACTGTACGTGGCGCAGCGATCGAGCAGTTGCTTTTCTAGCATATACACACCTCTACTACACAGTTTCTTCCCTCCTTCCACTCAAACTCGCCCCACGATCGAAATAGGCTAGTACGTTTTACGTACGATTCATAAAACTTTCAATAAAAATTTTTATAAAACTGTTTTATGGAAAATTTTACCGTGAGCAACATGCATAAGAGACGGTTTCTATATATTGTCAATAGAAATAAAAAATAAGTAATAAGTGAATTAGAGTGTTGAAATAAGTAATTAACGGAAGGATATTAATTGCATAAAGGAGAAGCCGGTAAGGTGGTTAAAATTGTGTTAGATATTCCAAGATTACAAATCGTATTTTTTATAAATGCCTAAACTTGGCTTACAATTAACTGTTCATTTTAAACTAAGTATATTTCTGACGTAAATTTCTTTACCCAAAGAGCACCCAGGGCAAAAGACAATAAAATAAAAGAGTAGTAAAATTACAACTTTACAATAGTATACTAAATATTTTTCCCAATTTTTTCTCAAGGTGTAAGTATAAGTTGACATGAACTCAAATAACTCAGATTGCTAAATAAATTAATAACAATGCAGAAGGCAAAACATTTCAAAGTCATCTACTTTTGAGGAAAATAAATATACACTCCTTACAATTTCGTAAGTTTTCCGGGGATACGATTACAATTTCCCCTCATATTTAAGTGAGGTACTTCTGTGTGTGGTTATATAGGGACGAAACTCACTCTAATGAAATGTTTAACGAAATCCCATCATCTTCCTGAGCATGAACCTCTGACCCTCGTCAGGTAGCCCTTAAAATCTGAATATAAAAATGATAGCAAACTAGCAAACACTCAAAAAATCACATTAATACATTAAATTCATTTAATTTTTTTAGATCCTTGAATACTGCTGAATTATGTCCAAATAAAATACACAGACAAGAAAGGCAATAGAATCACTTAACGATGCACAGGCACGAGAAAATGAGAAGTTAAGTCAGAAGAAAAAATATAGATTAATGCATAATTCTAATGCTAATACATTTTTTACGCGATACACTATTTTTTTCAAATATTGACTGGAAACTCAAAAGCATTTTAAATATAAATCAAATGTTCCATATTGTTGTGAAATTTACCATGAAATAATATATGTGTGCTAAATTGTCAATTTATTACTGGATTTACCCCACCATCTGAATTCTAATGGTAAATCTAGGAAAGTCTTCTCCGATATTCCCCCGAGTCAGAAGAGGAAAGTTCCTTTTTTAAAATATTTTGAGGCCCAACAATCAGGTATACTAATCCAGTGGAGATTTCAACCAGCACATGTGCCAGAAATGCACATTGTCCTTCAGAATCAACCATTCGAACATTACCAAATTTATTTTGCCTTCTCACCCTTGAATATCAATCCACTCAGTTCCACAGGTTCTCACAAAACCATTTTCTTCTAGGTATAGAGATCGTATTGGCCAAGCAGGCGTTACTACTTACTATGCCTCGCCCCACATACGACACTGCTTACTTCTAGCATCTAGTTACATCACTATATTTTTTGGGAAGGGCGAGTTATCCGGCCGCTAGGCGTTTCCTTCATATTCCATGACCCATCCTTCTGTGAGCCTGCTGGCTCTCTTGTTTGTCCTTATCCAACTTTTCGCCTCCTTTATATAAACACCCATCTAAATCCCACAGTACGGCTCTCCACACGCTCCTCCTTTCAACCGCACGTCGAAACGACTCTTCCGCGGAGATATCGAGGAGCAAAAAATTACCACCGATGCACTTTTTGAGGTTTTCTTTTTCTCCTGAATTGCTTGGCAAGGATTTTTGAGGGTCAAAGTCGAGGACGATGAAGGGAGAGGAGGGAAAAGGGGAAGCAGGCAGGATTACCTCCGCAGACTTCAGCCATAAAATCCTTCAGCTTGTGTGAAATGCGGGCCGACGAAAAAAGGAAACACTCATCGTAATCAACCTGAAAATCATCGCCTTTTTCACGTTGATGACTAAGTGGAAGAAAAGAGCAGCGGGGGAATCACGGAGAACTAATCTGTTTCCCCGCTTCCCCCAATGAGAGAGGCTATTTCACACCCTTTGATTGAACTTCCCACCCTTCACCGCCCATTGACCTACTCTCAACCTCATCAAAGTGTTACGTAATATTTTTCTCACTCCAACCATTACTGAAGTCAAAACATATATTTTTTATATCATACACAGCAGTGATGTGAAAATAACTTGGGATACGAAAGGTATGCCTTATTTTATACAATGCGTAGGGTTCAGCATAGAATTACATGAAAAAATAAACCATTTTCCTGTTTTAATAAGTTCTTTCTTCAGAAAAGGTAACTTATAATAGCAGGGAACTTATTGTTATAAAGCAGGATGTGGAAGAATATTTTTCAGAATTTAGCTCATAAAATATTGATGGGAGCAATGGTTAGAAACGCTATTAATGATTTCCTTACCTTTTAATTAGTTGCCAGTCATATGCTAAAGTTATAATACTTATTACTTTGCACAAAATATAGCTTTCTGTCACTTGACTGGACTATCTACGTGTGATTAACAAAGTAAGTTTTAATGTTTGATGAAGTAACAACGTAGGTTAAGTAACAAGTTTTGTAAAATAATAATAATTCTAGCTTTCAATCTCTACACTACCTTTAAGCATGCCCTGGAAATTTACATAGCATTCCAAATTTACATATTAGCCTTTAAGGCCCATTCGATAAGCTATTTTACCAGCGCAGGGAAATCTATGTATTTTTTTACGATGTACCGAAAGTATTTACACATTTTACGCTAGACACGTCGTGAAAGATGCGCATATCTTCATGAGGCATTTCTGAAACGCGCTAGTCGTTTATAGGCCGATACTGGGGTGTTAAGTGTCATGTAAAAAGGTACTAGTGCTAGTAAGCAATTTTAAGGCGCATAAAAAAGTGAATACATCATAGAATCGCGTTTGTGGCATGAGATGACTCTAGCTCACGAGAAAAACGACTTGCTGAGGTAAGCTGTTCCATATCAGAAAATTGAAGATCGTGGTCACATAATTCTCATCTCTTCCTCTTTTCTAAGCTTCATTATGTAGTACACTCGTTGGCAGAGTGGCGCAAATACAGCCCCTTACAGCCAAATCTATTGGTGTTGATGGAAGTGCCGAAGCACCTGAAAATTTAAAATACACTTAGTGACCACAAGATAGGCTAAACTTTTACCCTAAAGTTTTACTGCATTATAGCTGTATGGATTTACTAGTTTCCTTTTTAATAAAGATAATTACGGATACAATAATAGGCATGCGAAATAAATTTATTTTAGAATCAATAAATGTATTGACAACTTTTGTGGAAAATCAACTAGGTTTTTACCATAGAAAGAATATTTATAAAATAATGTAGCATATTTCATTCACCAATATCATTTTGAAGCCAAAGTAGTTGAGTAATTGTTTATCTAAAGTTGCATACCACGCATTAGATTTACAGCTTATGTATTTCCTCTGGTGATGCTGTAGTCTTACAGAAAGGCAGTAGTTTTTCACGCCTTTTTTGTTGCAACCTTATGAGAGTACGATAGCAAGATAGGAAGAAAAATATTAGCTGGAAATCAAAGAAGCTGACAAATTTCCTAGCGCACAATGAGAGCAAACGTTTAGTAATGAAATACCTGTGCATAGGTCGTTTTATAAAACAACAATTTCAATATTTTGATAGTTTTTCTATAGCTAGTGCTCGTCTCGTATTTTTCGCCGATTCTCAGTGCTGCTATAACACATTCAACGCGTTTGTGATATGGAATGAATTTCTTCCTTGCGGAACCAGTTTTTTTCTATTTTAATACTATCCATTTAAATAACCATCCGCCTACGTTCCTAAACGTCTGACTCAGTAGTTTTAAGTCATGCCTGGCAATAAACATAAGTAACGGCATAGGAAAATGGGAGTATCAATACGTATCTTTTTATATTAAAGGAAAGTCACCCAAGATATAACATTTTCACGAAGAAATCCTGCCTTAGCAAGCATAACAGATTTCAAACGATATGAAAATTCTTCAAAGATATGCTCCATGCTTTAGAAGAAAAACTCTTCTTCGGATTCTTAAAAATATGCTCCACAATCTCTTAGGAAGCAAATTTATACTTGAAGCACTCCTTTTTTTATCATCTGCTCGGAAAACGCGGAGGAATAGTTAAAAAAAAAAGAACGCGGGCGTTGCGGTCAGGGCCCCGCATTGACCGGCCACGCCGAATCTCTACGAGCGATAAGGAGCAGGGGGGCAAGCCACGCGTGTCGGGAAGCCCTGAGATAACGCATCGGCCGCAAAGGCAGTTATCGCCCCTCGTAAATTAAGGGTTGGTCATCTCGCACTCGCAGCAATAACTGAGCCGCCGTTCTAATTCTGCAGAGAAGGAGTACCGCTGCGTGATGAAGCAAGGGAGATAGAGAGAGTATTAGACGCAGAAGTGGCGGTTGCCAAAAGGGGAAGAACCAAACAGGATCAATATTCTTCTTAGGGAGGCGATATAAAATTTTATAGTGACCATAGTTGGCACAACCAAGGAAGGAAATCTACCAGCAGTCAACTACAATATTACATCACAAGCATGGAGTCAAGAAAGTGTCTCATTAATGTACACTTTGAAGCAAGAAATGCTAGTAAAGCTTTGAAAATAATGAATGAGCATACATAATTATGAAACATTTTGCAATTTTTAAGTTACAGAAGATTGATAAAGATAAAATTGGCAGATAAATAGACTAAACAACATTGGATTCTTACCCAGAGCTCCGTATGCAAGATCTTAGATGGAGGCTTGGTATACCATACACAAATTCATTCGACACAGCCAAAGACATAAAATGCTCTTGAAAGCCAATGATGATGGATGTAAGCAGTTATAATTATGAAGGGATGAAGAGCTAAGCAGAAACGGCAATGGGGCGGAAAGATTCAGCAAACTAGGATTCAAATTGATGGTAACAGATGATTGCGATTTGCATATTTCTTGACTAAATGCATCGAATTTTTATCGCGCTACAAGATATATTGCAGCGTCTCACTCACGTGTACATTTCAATGTATTATCTTTTGTCTCGTCCCTTACTTGCCTCATTCTTATTTTTAGAATTACACAACACATAATGTCCAGAAATTTTCCTAGTAGTATGGCGCAGATAATTCAAAAAATACATGAATCATGTTGGTTAGGGCTCTCTGCACTAACAACCCACTAATGGAAAATGAGCAGCAATTCCACCAAATACTATTCAAATAACATTATATTTGTATTCCACATAGCATCAATAATGTTTTATTCGGTATCCCATTACACCAAATGACGCCTCATGATCGAATAAAAAAACTAATGATGTCTGGATTTTGCGCTGGATGCATTATAGTGACACCGTCTTAGTGTCACTTAGTGCACAGGGGTGCAACTTTGTGCTTCGTTTGACCAACCGGTATTGATCTACAGTAATGGAATTTGATTCCTAAGGCTGTGAATGACGTCTACTTTTGAAACAAGTATTTTCAACAAATATTCGAGAAGCCCTTGGCATGATATGATACGGATATACTAAAATTCACCAAGGACCACATAAAATGGGTCGTAAAAGAGAACATTGTGTGCTGTTGGTATTTATGCGGAATCATTTGTAGGATAATTCTGAATACATCATGTAAATTTATTTCAGCATATTTAAAGATTATTAGAAATTGAATAACAATATTTTCCTAATTTAAATGGATAGATTTTGCACATTTGCCGAGTTTGATGGATCATATTAATCGAGGAGGCCTCATCTGTGTGTCCTAAGCGCATTTATTAAGCATGCGTTTGGGAGTGCGTTTGTCGGAACCAAAATTGTGAAGAAGGCCCGAAACCAGCTACGAAAGTGGAGTAGGAACTATAGTAGGGTTGGTACCGAATGGAGTTCAAGCAGAAAACACGGCAGTGAAGTAATGGGGAAAGGGAAAGGTTTTGACGTTGGCAGAGACAGGGGTTTAGGATAATGCTGGTTTAAGTTTGCGGGTTCATGGCAAGAGAGGACCAAGTATGTCTACTCTCTCCATGCATCCGGGATGCTGAGGAAGCGTTACGGAGGCCCTGGAAGACGATGAGGAGCGGCGCAGTGTGGACAGACAGCTGGGCCGCTCGGATGTTCCGCACCCACGTCGCGTACGGCACCCACCCCGCCGCTCTCCTTCATAACTCCCCCCCAACTCCTCCTCCACTTCCCTGGAAGGCTCTTCACCGTAATTCCTGCGCCCACCGCTCCCTCCCTCGGCCAACGAAACCCTTTCACACTCAACCCCATCACCCTTCATACGACCCTCCTCCATCCACCCGTTATACCCTTTTTAAACCCCTTTACCCTTCCCCATCTTCTCCCGCGGGGTGGCTGGAGAATTTTAGCATCGCCTACGTCTCTTACCTTTCGCCCCTCCGAGAGTTTCCGGGATTCACATTAGGGATTATCCTCGCTCCGTAGGCATCCAGATTGCCTTCGCCTAAGAAATAGGGTGATAGTAAAAGGAAAGAGAACGTGCGAACCGTCCTCTTTTTCCGCTCAAGGGGCTGCTTGTATCACAAATCTAATTCCTAATCTAGCATATTTCATGAAGTAACTAAACTTATAAAATATTAGCAAGCAAATTCTACTTAAAAATAGTCCTAGGTAGTTTGAAATTCCACCGTTCATTATCTTCCTCCATCCATTAGCAGATACCTCGTCCAAAACATGAATAATCAAAAACCATAAGGTTCCAAGAATCGCATACAGAAACATTTCAATCATCTACTTGCCTTAGAGCATGGTAAGTATTATGAGTAGTTATTGGTGACGACAACACTCCCCCATTTAATTACTAGATCATAAATTTGTCGTCAAAATCGTATTTTAAGGCACCGATAGCCATTTAAAACACACAAGGGTGAACATACTACGACACATGTATTCACTAAGTCACTGCCTTTAGAGTCGCAATATCTCAGTGGTTTGGTCAAATAGAATTGCCTCGAACATAATGCTATTTGAGAGATACTCGCGGTATATTTTTATAAAATTTTTCAAAATGTAAGTAGCGTATGCTAAGGAAGTTTATTCCAAAATTATAAGTCTTCTGACGTGATTTGAATGCGAAAAGGTTGCGCTGTTGTCCGAGGAGGCGCATCTGGACTCGCTTTAATGAACCAGGTGGCGTGGTTTTCTCGGCAAGATCCAGATTTTCTCGGAATCGTTGGTGGCTTTGGGGAAAAAGGGGGACAATCTTCTTTGAATTTATGCCACAGACCTCACAGATTTGCTGCTAAGAGTATATAGCCACACTCCAGCCTACCAAGTTCCAAGAAGATTACAATAACGTCTTTCATGTGTGTGCGAAGTCACATAATAATACATAATACATAAGAAATGATAAAAGGTAGACCTACGGTCTGAAATAAAACATTATCTTCAAATTCAAACTGAACTTTAAATTTAGCTAACTCCACCATTTAGAATTACCATAGTTTGGTTCGTAGAACATGTTAACTAATCAACATGTTCTGCGAAAAATCAGCACACGCGAATTCAGCCACACATGATATTCACGAGGGTTGCCATATGGAGATAAAAAAGTTAAGAAATTAATTTTTTCCGCAATATTTAAAGTAATCCTATCTTACATTTTCTATTTTGCAATTTAGTCTTCGGAGGTAAACAATTTTTTGCCCGAAAACAACACTTCCATGTTATGAATAATATGTAATTAAGATGACTAAACGTTTAAGAAAAATGGAAATGCTACTTCACCTGACTTTATAAGCAGCAAATTTATTTTTTAGACCGTTTTCAACATTTTTCCGAGCCAATATTTCATGGCATAAAAAGCAATTGATGATATTCATTCAAAAGGACGGCCGAATTAACGCCTTCCTTTAGCTAGGACTCTATTTACAATCCACGAGGTGGAATCGTTAATTCAGTGAAATTGGGAACCTTATTTAGGCGCTGTTTGAAGAGCTATTCAAGTTCAATTCTCCGTAATTTGGATAGGACGTTAAACTTTATAAATGTTGACTTTAGGTTTTAACATGTCAAATCAGAAATTTCATCCACGTGGATTTGTACGTGTTCAGTGCCGATGAGAGGGTGCAGGTAATACGAGCGAATCAGGAGTCTTCGGTGTATAAAACAGGCATAGCGCAGCCCAGCTCCAGCAGTAAACATTAGAAGCGAATCAAACCACGCGAAAATCAGGGTGAAGCTATCACGTTACTTCAAATAACAATACCTGAGAGGGACGTCACGCGTAGCACAGGTATTCACCATAATATTCCAGACGCCACCTGGGTGATAACAATGCACTTAGCTGTAGATTATTTCAACGCGACGCTACCACGCCTCAATGCTCTATCATCGACAATTGCTGACTTGTGTGGAACGTCTCCACGTTAGCTCAGCCTTTGAATTGCATAAGCCAGGTAACTTTACACAATAATAACCCAGTATAAAAAACAACGATACATCTCCCGGGGAAAGGAGACCGACTGACGCGGATTGACGCTAGGCAGACTGCACGGGCAGCACGCAGTGAGCAGCCGGCACAGGTCGCACACTCCGTAATGCTAATCAGTGGACCAGAATCTTAAATTAAATCTTAAACTAATATAATGATATTAGTTCAAGGGTATTTCTTTGGATTTTCACAACTGTTGGTATTCAAGCGTCAGCTGTGTATGAATTTACCTTTCAAAGAGACATTTCATAATAATTCAAGGCCAATACCCAAATATTCAAAAGATAAATCCTTAATACCATTATCTTTTAGCATTGTTAACTACTATTAATTATTTATATGTGTTTTGTCTGATATTACAATTGACAGCCCATCTCTCTTGTGTAAAAGTCTCTAAAGTCTTCCATGTTATCGTATAAAATGAGTCAGTCAAACAGAGAAATTAAATGTGATTAAATTGGTGAACAAAGTTCTCGTGTACGCTATCGTGGATTTGGGATTTAAAGTACAGAGCAGCTACTGCAAGGCAAAGAGGTATCGGTAAGGGCAGGTATGTGTTAAGCCGCGCCGGTAATGTATAGATTGAATTTGATATTGTAGGTGTTCTGGAGGGATCCAGTAAACGAACCATCATGCTAACAAAGATCATATAATACTGATAACCAAGAAAGAGTACAGAGGTAAGTATATAAGGGGTCTCTCCGCCTGAAATCTTCTCAAAATAGCTCTCTCCAGACTTGTCCACCCACATAAACTTAATGGCCCAATTCCCCTCAGTTTTGGCTCCCAGTACGAATAAGCTATCTACGAGTAAGCAACCGTCAGCTAAAATAGTTTGAGCTAACACGTTCTGCCGGGAGCCGAGATCATTTGAATAGTCAATTATAGATGGAAATATATTGAAAAATTAGTTTCTAAATACGAAATAGCGAAGATAAACGCTGTATATCTTACTGAAACGTATGAAGGAGTCTACAGTAGAACGCCTCATCCGACGGAGTAATGCAGAGAAAGTGATTTCAACCAAGTAATAAAAAAGGATCAAAAATATTGAGATTTCACAGAAAAATCTTGGTTTACACCGGGACTGGAACTTAGGATCACAGGGTTGGGAAGGAAGCACTCTAGCCACAAAACTAATTGGAACCTATGGGAGAATAAAAATCATGCGGTATTAGCTGAGATTGCGTGATAAGCAATGCCAAAAAGGAGACTACAGCTCACTCTCCATCAAGCTAAAGTACTGCTTTCCATCCACCGGCTCGTGAGCGTTGGTATTTCCTCTGATGGAAAAGAATCTTCTCGTAACGGAACAATAAAAGGACGGAAATGAACACAAGAGAGGTGCGGTCCTAGCGGCGTGATTAAAGTGGGGAAAGATGGGGGAACAGAAGGGGGAATCAAAAGATGGTGGTAGTAGTAGTATGGAACTGATGGAGAGGGGGTAAGGGGTGAGTAGAGGAAGGCTCCGCAGCCGAGTGTCGTTAAGGGCCACCGTTTTGGGAAATGCAGGGAAGGGTGCCGGGGGGGGGAGGAAAATTTGGAGCAAAGGGGAGTGGTTGGAGAGGGAGGTTGCCGAGTCTGATGATGGCACTGCAGATATTCGGGGAGATTGAGAGGCGAGTTTTTCACCACGTGAGTAAGGATTACTGCTATGCACCGAGATTTGGGTAAATAACCAGGCTTTAAAGTTCGGCTACAGGATTCATCTCTATTGGCTTGGATTCAACTGGCACTGAGAACAAAATAAGGTTTTCGCATTAATTTATTTGAGGAGAACATTGCTTTTTAATACAAATTGGAATTATAAAACGACATATACTTAGATTTAATCTACGTCTCAATTCTCTCCAAGCATTAAGAGCCTCATTGGTCTAACTTAAATACGGTTTAAGAAAATTCCGTTTATTCCAATTCTAAGGGAGGATTGAAATGAGACTGAAAGCTGATGTATGCTTCACCACGACTTTAAATTGAATAATGTAAGTCCAGAATGCCATACCTTCAACCCTATCTCAAGTGACAGAATATTGGCAGTCAGCACGTAAAAAGCGATGAGCAGGCTAAGCTTCCCAAACAATCACCTATAAAGACAAAATTATGCATACAGCAGATTCTGTCCTACTTAATTCTTATTGAAGAACAGATCGCGAATATCTTCACTCCTGCATTCCGGGCTTCATCAAAAATATCATTACTAGTATTCACCCACTAATTCCCCCTTTTTTCAACTTTTGTCTTCAACGTAATTATCAACTGAATCACGCGACATTATTTGCTAATGAAAACATGAATTTGTGTATATTTTAAGAAAAGCTTGTCATTCGCTTTTTATCATTCGGTTTGCTGACTTTTACAGTTGTAATGTTATGATTATTATTAGGTGTTACTTGAAGGGCCATTCAACACTCCTAGATAAATTTTAATCGTTCTTTTGTATCATGCCGTTAACGCTAATGTCACAACCTTAGTCGTTGAGATAGTAATACCATGAAACTTGTGGTAATAGAAAATAATTATCCTAGAGTACATCAAACTTCTAGTTTTATAAAGTAATGTTTCTCCCAATTTCAAGCATTAAAAATGAAGGTTTTATAAATAGCCTTCAGTATTTTTTTCTATGGGTTACACTATACCGCGGTGATTGCTGAATTTTGATTTACGTAGCAGACTATTAGTCGTGAATATTGGATACTTTACGACGCAGATATCTGCAAGCAGCAATCGTACTGGTAATTGAAAATAACCTCTCACAGTATATTTCCGATAATTGTCAACTGTAGCAATTGTATGTTGTTGTCAATTGTAAATTTTCCCCAATTGTCAATAGCAGCCTCTCTTTGATATGGTTGATAGCAGCATTTTGTTTGACAGGATAAATTGGTTATTTGCGTCAATATATTCTCCAAAAATCCCGAAAATTTGAAACCAAATGCATTTCATGCAAAAGGCAATGTAATGCTGGCGGATATTGAGAAACAACAAGCAATCGGTGTTCAAGACACAGCGAAAACTTGACAGCTGTCGAAAAATGGAAGCAACGGAATATCGTCGGATTTCTATGGTAAAATTTAAAGAAATATAATCAAGGTAACTTTTAACCGGGTTTAAAACACTCATTTCAAATCCAAGTGAGTATTTAAATGAGACTGAAAGCAGATGAAGGTTGCACCTTGACTTTAAATTGAACAATTTAGTCCAGAATGCCTTCCTTCATCCCCCTACCAACTTGCGCCAGAATATTGACACTCTGCACTTATAATTAGCCAGTGAATTTATCGTCACCAATGTTAATTTGAAGTGGATCGTAGCACAGTCTTACCCTTCGATATTTTTTAAAACAAATTAGTGTTGGACACCCGAGAGGCATAAACTCGCTTTCCGTATCAGAGAGGCACTCAGAGATCAAATTCATCATTACTAGACTGAGACAATAATGAATCACCTCTTTCACTTAATTATTTTCAGTGCTGCACTGTTAAATTTCCAGTATCATTAAAATAAAATGTGACTTATTAGATATATATATACCCGTAAAATTAAAGCCGTGGTCTTTCTACAATCAAAATAAAAGTTAAGTACGTATCAAAAGGGCATAACATAAGGGAAGCCTAATATATTATTAAAAAAAACTATTCGTGTACGTACGTAGTTTCATCTTCTGGACTATATTTCCTCTAGGCAATCCTATAGACTTCTTCTGTACTGAAAGCCTGCAGGATAGGCGGCAAACTATTGTCCACACGTTGGAATGACACGGTGGAAAACCCGGAAATTAGAAGTGTAACCAACCAACCCCGTGGAAGCTTTCATGACAACTATTCGTAAACTTTCACTTTTTTAAATGAAACCATTCACATCTGAGCAATTAATAAGTAAATGCAGTCCGTTGAAAGAAAGTGATTTGTTGCATGGACTATAAATGTGGTAAATATTACTCATCTAATGTGAATTTAGCCCGTAACCACAGACCGCGGTCTCACAGACCTCTCACTTTGATTTTCAACTTAACTTTTTTCATTTCCGCCTCACGTATAATTTAAAAAAATTCAATACCTTCAAATTAGATAGTATCTAACAAATATATAACCAAATATGATGTTCAATGCGACTTTTAATCGAGTAATTTGATTTTTAAGCTGCACCGTGGTCTGCCAGACCGCGATAACTATGGAACTGAACGAAGAACCATTAGACGGCCTATGGCAATTTTCATTATACTCCTAGGTAGAACTAGTGTGAACATTTATGCTTTGCACCAGCTATTCAAGGATAATGTCGAAATTCCTCGACTCAATTTATTAAATCTGAGGCTAAGGAACTGGTTACACCGAAACTACAAAGCAGACTGATGGTACTCCAAGTTCACGCTGACATAAAATCATCTATTCGACGGGTTCTGAAAATTTCTCACGGTAAGCTACGAGAAATTTGGTCAGGAACTATTCGTGGTCTAAGGGAACATATTTATAATTATGCATAACCTTATGTTACCAATCATGAACACTGCCAGAATGTATCCAAAGAGGCAAGAGCCTAGAAAAACATTCCTTTTGTCCACAAAAAATAAATGGAAGACGTCCAACCAATGCTATTTTTGCAGTAGAGCCATGTGTTTGGTATTTTATAAAACTGTATGTTCGGACTTCAAAAAGAAGGTTATTTATGGAACAATATTGTTGTTGGTTTGATTAATATTTAGAAGTACCTATTCAGTTAGTTCATTTATTGGACTTCATATTTTGTATTATTTTAATATACACACCAACACTTTCAATTACTTACTCGCATATTTAAAAAAATGTCAATAGTTATCACCTCCATCGTCTCAGGCTCAACTTTGTGGAAGTTCATTATATATTAAATGAAAGGAAAACTTTGTTCTATTCCACTAATTTATTCTCCGGTACAACTAGTTTTGACGCAGCGGCGTCATCTTCAGGTACAAAGTGTAAAGCAACAAATATCATATGTTGCTTTACACTTTGTACCTGAAGATCACGTAAAGAAATATAACCCGGTCGTCAGCCCCGGTGGTGACGAGGTAAAGTCCTCACCTGCTAAACTGAGGCTTGCGGGTTCGAGTCCCGCCTGAGTGGATTTTTCACCACTCAGGACATGGGTGTTTATGTTGTCCATTGTTACATGTTAATGCACCCGATGTAAAAAACAATTCGTGCTGTTTTCGGGGATGTTAAAATAAATAAATAACACGTTATAATATGTGTATATACAATAGCATATTGCAATATATAGCCAAAAGGTCTGTGAGAATAACATTATATTATGAATATTTAATTTAAAAATTGTTAAATTGTGAAGCCAAAAGTTTGCTAAAACAAGCAACTTATTTACATATTTCTACTTTCATTTATTTTATCGGACTTTCATCTTTGTTTAAACAGTAATATATTCAATATATCTCGTCTGAAATTGTGACATTATATTAAAATTTATATGCATGTAAGTCGATGTTCGGTAAGCTGCACAACGTTTTTAGAAAAATCATAAAATCACTATTTCATATCATGTGCCATTAAACTTTGACCATATGACGAAGGCGAGGCTAACTTGAATAAAGATGGTGAGTAAATGAATCAAATGCATTTATTTAACGAAATATTAAGAAATAAAGACAAGCGGTCTGTGAGACCGCATGTCTTTGTTAACGTTACAAAAAAGGGTGTCTGAGGTTACGGGGTTCCAAAGCTTACCTTTTAACTTCAGACTTGGGCTCGGATCAATAGTAGGCATTTAGACGCATTTTATATCCAAGATATCGGAATCCACATGACGATGTACTGATTAAATATACTGTAACTAACCAAATTTACAAATTGATCTACTATTTTTTTCCTTGAAACGTTGTCTAAAAGCTTAATCCTCATTCACATAATGTTCTTAAATTCTCTTACAAAAATACACAGAGAAGGTTCTTGTTAACCCAATGAATGTGTAACTACGCTGTGTTATACCACCTTAAGATTCTTTAATGGTTTGATCACGACTTCTATATAATATATCCGGAGAGACTTGGGCAAAGTCTTCACTACAACTTGAAACTGGCGGTCTAAGTTTCTGATTTCATTGAGTTGGCACTTGAAATGCCTTTCTGAAGCCAACAAATCAAACCGGCTTAAAAATTCGCTGTATTTTTTTCATCTAAGTTATCTTTTGATTAACGCGTTGAACGGCAAAAGTGGCACCATTTGAATAAAATATAAGCATTTTGACATTTCAACTCTTCCACTATAAATCTAGGAATACATTCATTAGACGTTTTGGCGCGTATTCAACGCATAATCTTCAAAATCTCATTAACGTTCATAGAGATGTATTTCGTTATGCCCTCGCCTCTCCTCTCGCGAAATTCCGCGAAAGCCCCATAAATCACATCCAGAGCTTGGTTTTCATTCGACTCCACCGCCACTTCCCCTCTCCGTCACCCCCAAACCCCGTTCCCTCCCTTAGTGGATGAACGCGGGCAAATGGAAATGAAAAACATTGTTGCCAGGAACTTGGTCGTACACGGATCCCCTGACGTTTATGCAGCCCACTTTCCACGCACAGGCGCACGGAATGGGAGGGCGAGGAGAGAGGAGAGGAGGGAGGTAGGGTAAAAACCACGGATTAACTCGCGGAAGTTATTGCGCATAAACTTATTGTCCTCTCGGGTCACCAAGGTTCGAAATGGAAGGGCGCCGCGGGAGGTTGTGGCAAGATATGATATGGGAGAGCGCTCGCCATGAGTTTCTAGTGAAGGATCACGCCGAAGCGTTCTGAGCCTTGTAAGGAGCAGAGGGTGAATTAGTAGGTACTGAACTCTCATACAATCCTAATAGGGGGCTTAAAATTCTTCCTACTAACCTCAGTTATATTAATGGTTTTAATTTTATTTAGCTATTTACGCCAATAAAATATTCTTATATATTACTTTGTAAATGCATAAAATTATGGATTTTTTTAATGAAAAGTAAATATCACCATTTTACATGACTGGTGATGAATTTTTAAGCAATTAAGCTAATTAAATTAATTAAAATATCAGTCAATGAGTGGACATTCAAGAAAAACATTTTGTGCACATTAAAGACTCCCGTTAACTTTTACTTTCCAAAAAATTACGCTAGTCAGTGAAAAAATAATATCACGTTGTGACAGTTTAACTATGAATGTAATTATTTGTTTATTGTATTTTATCATCATTCCTGTTAAAATCTGTTTCACTTAAGCATAAAATCCTTAATTAAATACAACAAAAATTAATACAAAATTAGTTAAACAAAATTATATAAAATATATTATATCGACAGTGTATAAGTCATTCTAGCGTTCAATAATGTTTTATATGATTTTTAGAAACTTTATATTTGAGACAAGTGGAGACAATATACATACATTTTTAGCACGCTTGACACGCTGGCATTGTGTCCGACCGACATCGTATCTTCAATAATATACATATTGAGGATCAAATAGAGTCAAGATAAATCAATCCTCATAAACTGTATTCCACGAAATCAATTGATTACATATACCATAGTTTTTGGATAACTGAATATGAGGCATATCGTGAAGTTAAAGTTTCATTGTATAGAACTTCGCTGAAGATATGTTTATTTAAATAATCTGTGTTTTACTAATTGACGGGAGGAGGATTTTTGCCCAAATGATAAGAATTCAAACGGTGTAACTAAAACTTAAAATACATAAAATATTTTTTTGTCAATTAACATTCTAAAGTACACCAATATATGCGTCGATGGCTTGCGGCATGGCAATATAACCGGAGGGAGTACATACCTCTGTTCAAGGGTCATATTGGATCATTGGATTCCACACAGTTTATATCATAGACGAAAAATCATCTACGCTGCATTCGCTGAACCTATCTCATACCATTTCTGGACCTGAAAAAATGAGGCTCACAATCCAACTCCACGCTTAATCCAAACTATTCTCGACACTCAGCACCCCTCGGAATTCTCCGGTACTCCCTCTAGTCTTCCAACATATCCGCTTTTGCCCTCACTATCACAGAAAGGAGGAGAAAAAATCCCAGGGAAAGAAGCATGGAAATGTTTGTGAACCTCTTCCTTCCTTTCCAACGGAAACAGTTAAAACGCTGGTCGTAAATACTGCCTCACAGGGTTGGGGGTTTCAATAAAAAATATGACACTGGAGTCAAGTTGGTGGTCGGAAATCCTAGTATTTTTTTCTAAATATTTTGTCATAACCTTTCTTTCGCCATTCCGTACTTCACAAACCTCCCTCCTTCCAAATAAAATATCTGATAAATTGTATGAGGGACAATACATCTACAATAGTTTTTCTCTATTTTGTGCACCTTATTTTGTCTTACCAATGGAGATTCTACCAAAACGTTAATACGAAGAGAAATTCATTTTCAAAGGTTGAGGAAAATTTTTTTTTCGAATTTTACTCAAGACAAGTGATAACACTTTAGACAGATAACAGTCACCTTTCTCCAGTTTAAAATAGTAATATTAATGGGCTAGCTCTTCTGTTTATCATTTGACATTTACAGTTTTGAGCGGCAATTTCGTGATTTCTTCAGTTTAATAACATTTATTTTGAAATAATACACACCATGTATGTAAAGTATTCATCCTAATTTTTACTTGAACGCAGAATTATCAATCTTGCTCAAATTCTATTGAGAAATAAGTGAAATTTGTGAGTCAGCATAAAAATATTTCAGTCTCATATGAGAATTTCGAATATATTTTAAGCCTTGGAGTTTTGGCTAGTTAATAATTGGTCGAAATTCACTCGATAGAATTGTCACTTCAACTTTAAAATACTCTTCACGCTGCGATAATAGTCTATAACATTTCATTAGATATTTATGTTCATTAGAAAGGTGAAAAAACTCATATATAAATAAATAAGAAAACAGTCTGAATAATGGGTGATTGAACTAAATGCTACTTTACCTACAGCAATTGAACTTACTCGTTAGTTTTCGGTCAGCAGATTAGTGGAGACCCAAAAGATAACTAATGATATTAAACATTACATGCTGAAATAGTCTCAAAAAATGATTGTTTTCTATATATTAGCCTGAATCTCGGAAACGACATTTCATTTAGCGCAGGACCAATGATGTCAGTGGTCATACTCCAGTTGCCATTTCCGCGTATAGTGGCAATTCCTTTATCGCCTCCATATACCGCTATAGTTCGTTTCCATGCATAGTAGTCATAGTCACTATTATTAATCCTTCATTATGGATTTCCGGTATTCTTCACTAGCAAAACTAAAAGAATATTGAAGTAAGAGGGTATATGCATTTTTTCAATATGAAATAAGGTTTCACGAAGCGGCATAAATGTTTAAATGTTACCATATATCATTTAATCTTGATCTAAAAAACAAACCAATGGGAGGTACTGAGTTTATCTCCTGGTATACTTCCGTGCGTCTCTTTTTCCCGCTTCTTTTTCATTCCAACATTTCCTTCTCTCCAATTTTGAGCGCAACCCTATCATTCATTTTTCATTCGGTCGAAGAAGCGGAATATATTTCACTCTGCTGAAAACTTTCTCGGAGAATATATAAAGACACACGTCTACCTGCCCAAGCGTCAAAATTCTTGTGAAAAACCACTCAGTCTCGAGCTCTTTTCTTCTTTTTCCAACTCCATATTTCCTTCCCTTCCCTACACCCTTCTCGAAGCCTGCCATCCTAACTTTGCTGTTACCCCCACCTTATCGTCCTAAGTCGGTATGGTTAGTTCCTCCAAGAGTGATGATTTTCCTCTCATATACACAATTTTTACTCTATGTACTGCACATTAGAGGTGGGCAATGATTATTTTTATTGACTCGTGTCATTTGGATCACGTCACTTCAATGACTCGTTCACTTGAGTGAGTCTTTAGAATCACTTTGGAGTACTGCGGGGTACATAAATGACGAGGCTTACATATAACAGTAAAGCTGAATTGTGAATGTGTAATGAAGGCTTTCAAGATTTATAGAATAAACGGGCAAACTAATTATCTTTGGTTAATGTGACCAAGGCCACTATACCCAGAATCAGATCTTTAAATCACCTTTATGCACGATGACAGAGGAAAAAAACAATAATCTCGTTGATATCTCTAAATGTGCGGTTATGTTATCCCTTCTTACGAAAGACACGCTCTACGTCAAGCACTGTACAAATAGTACAGTAAAATAAAAATGATAAAGCCGAGAATTTAAATGCCAAAATCATAAAATGTACAAAATTACTTACTAATTTAACACTAATTAACTTCTTGTCGTTATTCCCTGATCGTAAGTCTTTGCCTTTTACATTAACGGTGGCTTCTATAATACCAACTCTATATGTCCACTTTTCTGAATCTAAGGGCCTATAACACTATTTAAAACAGCCATCCCATATGATTTACTAGTAACAGTACCTTTAAATAACAGTAATTACATATAATATACTATATTGCTCGCTCCTACAAAGAGCATGTGATAGTGGGTTGTCGGCGGGGAGGGAAGAGTAACCCACCAAAAATCCTTCTCTCACACTAAGGCATTACACGCAAATATATACTCTCCGAAACACCCTAGTGAGAGCATTAAAGTATGTATAAATTAAAAACTACTAGATAGACCAGAAGGAAGTTCTCGAACAGTCTGGCGTGCACAAGCTAGAGTATAGAACGCCGGGATGGACTTCGGTGTAAATCGGCCAGACTAGTGGAACGCTTTAAACAAGAGCGCTCTTGTTTTAAGCGCTCGACCAGTCTGGCGCCAGGGAGCATGAAAGATGCCTCCTCCAGAGCCCAGGCGTGGGCAATGCACTTGATATTTAAACCTCTCCCCTCTCTCCCCCGCCACCCGGGTACTCACATAACCCTTGCATCCGTCACCACCCAGTCCCTAACCCCTGCAACCGCCGTTTCTTAAGTCTATCCCTCCTCTGCCCACTCAAAACCCTTGCTCCCCCCCTTTATTTGAATGATGAGTCACATGAAGTAAATGTAATGGTTGAGAAAATGCTGGAGAGACACCAGGAGATATTTAAAGATGTTGAGTTTAATCCCATACTGAGAGAAGCATGTTTACTGGATCCATGATTCAAAGAATACGCTTTCTCCGAAGATACAAGTTATAAGGCAGCCTACCATGCCTTATGCAATAAATCCCATTACCCCAGAAGAAAGGAACTCCAACATCTGCAGCAATTGTGTAGGTGGACAAGTACTTACAGGAGGGATACTCAAGAGGACCTCTGACCCACTTGTTTGGTGGAGGAGCAGGAAACAGGTCTTCCCTAGGCTCTATACACTAATGAAAAGAAGGTTGTGTGTGATGGCCACTTCAGTGCGTTGTGAGCGTGTTTTTTCGAAGGGAGGCCAGTTTCTTACTGAAAAAAGAAGTAGGCTGGGCCCAAACAAACTATCAATGATGATTTTCTTAAATCATAATTGGGAAGGCTAAATATATATTTTTTGGCTATGAAGTAGTTTAGTTGAGAGTAATTGCATTTTCAAATACACATTGTTAGCTACAAGTTTTATCTATGTAAAATAATTGTTGTATCATATTTTAACGGTCATCTACTTCCAATTAACTGATCATGATACCGATATGTGTTTAACTCTTTGTAAACTGTGTTAATAAATGCAAAAGACATTTACCGGATACCACCTATATCTGTATTGTTAATTTGTAAATAAAAAAATGCCTTTAATATTCATCTGAGGGTAAAATTAGAGTTCCCGAACTGCTAATGCAGTGTATTAACCGGTAGATTTCCAACAATAATTAAGAGCTTTTTAATGAACCAACGATGTAGGTTGAAAGTCATCATATCATTTACGTGACGCTTAAAGAAGGAATTAATATACTTCTAAAATCTAGAAAAGTTGCTGATCTTACGATAAGACTCTTCTTTTGACAGTCATTAATGAATAGTAAGTTTTTCCACTCAACGAGTCGCTGGTATTCAATGAATAGTGAAGAGTTTTTTGAGTCAGCAATTCAGTCAGTCCCGCCGTCACGTCTCCGAGTCAGTGTGTCCTTTGTGGTCCTTTGGGTGTGTGAGTCTTTTGAGTCAGCAATTCAGTCAGTCCCGCCGTCACGTCTCCGAGTCAGTGTGTCCTTTGTGGTCCTTTAGGTGTGTGAGTCCTTTGAGTCTTTCGAGTCAGCTTGTCCTTGGAATCTTTGAGAATCATGGGGACTCTGCGACTCTCTCCTTTATGAGTCAGCGCTGCACTCAGCGGCTCAGCCGGCCCAAACGTTCACTAAAGAGTTGTTTCTCCCAGACCTATTGACTCGAGTCATCACACTCACCTCAGTGACTCGTTCATTTGAACGGCTCGTGACTGATCGACCCAACTCTACTGCACATACCGTTAAGAGATCATTTTGGACTTGAGGTCAATTTATTTGCATGAATTAAGTATTCGCAAAACCCCTTATCTCACTATCCAATTCCTATTTTTTAAGTGCTCTGTTTATGTGAGTACAATGTAGATGGTATTACGTTTTTTCATTACTCTTAGTTATTATATACCATTAGTATATTTATGTAATACTTTTTTTATTATCAATGGAAATACATTGTAGTTGTTTATTGCACAGCCGAAATGGAGTGCAACCATACTCTGACAGCTGCATTGTACTAATTTCAATCCTAAGACACAAAGTCTTCGTAAAAAACGACAAGAAAATGTATTGGTTCTTCAAATAGTGAGTGTAATAGCTCAGAAGAAAGTGCCAGCAACAGCTTAATTTCCTGGAGTTTTCATAAATTATACACCAATGGGACCAATTAATGCATTCATTTTAGCTTTCGTTTCCAGACAAAGCTAACATCAAAATATTGAGCTACCGTGTGCAGCAACTTCAATCTCAAAAAGTGACAGACACATTCATTGGTATTTTAGTTCGACTAGATCGGATATTAAACACCCATCTGCCTTCCAAATTCTTCAAAAGTTAACCCCTCTATAAACTTGCTTCGTTATCAACCAAATAAATGTCTTTCTCACTTTGCAATATCTCCGTTACACCAAATTTTGACACCATTCCTTCTTATTACTTTACCACAGTCATCATTCACACCAACTTCCGTCTTAAATCACAATTGTTCCTTTCGCAATTTCATTCCCACTCCATCCTCATGCATATGTGAGGAAAATAATTGTGTTTACGATAGTACGATAGCCGTTATAAACAGAAAATTTTGACTAAGGTGAAATATAAGTGAGCTTTCATAAAATGATGACATTTATTATACAATCAGCTAAAAAGAAGTGGAAGTTGATGAGTACTATTTCCTGTTTATACCAATAAAGTATATCTCTTAAATATAGGTGGCATTCAACATTCAATGACTACCTTTATATGCAGACTTTAATGACCCACAACCAAAGTATAGAATCCGCTAATTTTCTTTAAACAAGGACTTTGAAAGAGGCAATGGGCATTCCTTTTTTCAGGAATGGTTCCTGTACACTCGAGTATAAATAGGAATTATTTATGCAAATATCCCGTTCAATGTTATTGAAATGAGTAGGATAATGTAAATTTACAAAGAATAGATAATGTAAAAACATGTCAAGAATAACCAAGTTCGATCTTCACAATGCAGACTTTCTTGTGGCCATGATGATGTAATCACCCGTCGTTTTTCCCCTGAGAGAAAAATTGCAAGGCAATTCGGAGAACGAGATGGAAAAAGTACCAAATAGCAGCTCGTGAAAAAGTAAAGACGAATGAAGTTAGCTGACTGTGACCAGGAAATAAGTTAAGTGCAACAAGCCAAAAGACAGCGGAAACTCCATTTATACGTTGCGAAGTTTTTTCAGCTCCAAAGAGCGTGCATGAGAGAGAAACAGCGATGTCGGAAATAGTCGAAACACGTCGGAAACGAGGAACTTGAAGGATCTGACCTTCCTCCATGAACTTTTGGCAAGTGCAATTGAGAGATAACGGCAAAGAAACTCATTACAACGTAAAAACACATGCTATTAATTCACGAAATGTGGTAGAATGATCTCAAAGTGGGATTACCTTGAAAGAGCTCATAGAAAGAATAGAATAAAGAAAAAAGTACATATACGAGGTATGATCAAAAAGTAACGGGAATTTACGTTTATCGTTAAGAATATTTATTTATTAATCAATATCAATTTTGTTCCCATGAAAGTTATATTAATATATATATATATATATATATATATATATATAACCATTCATTCATTCACTCAAACCGCTCAGAGGCGTAAATAATAAATATTTCGTTCAAACAGGTGGTGAAAGAAAGAGTATAGGAAACACATAAAATGTGATGACACAATGGTGATGTGAAGATGGAATGATGGCCGATTCCAAGTGAAAAAAATTCGTCTAGACCGGGAATTGAACCACGGACCTTCCGATTTCGCGCCGGCTGCTCTGACCACTAAGCTATCTAGACTACTAAAGAAACACTGGAATCGGCGGGGGGTTTATATGAATCAAACACCCCCAAGATTAGTCCGTAAAAGTCGCCGAGAGATGGCGCTGGACATTTTCACTCACCGGCAGAGAAGAAATTACGTACACAGAAGAGGAAAGCAAAGTTTGAATCAGGCACACAGACAGTGGTAAAGATACAAAACAGGCGTTTCGGGGCACGCAGAGCCCAAGAAGTAGAAATGAGCCATTCCGGCCATACAACCATTCATTCATTCACTCAAACCGATCACAGGCGTAAATAATAAATATTTCGTTCAAACAGGTGGTGAAAGAAAGAGTATAGGAAACACATAAAATGTGATGACACAATGGTGATGTGAAGATGGAATGATGGCCGAATCCAGTGTTTCTTTAGTAGTCTAGATAGCTTAGTGGTCAGAGCAGCCGGCGCGAAATCGGAAGGTCCGTGGTTCAATTCCCGGTCTAGACGAATTTTTTTCACTTGGAAACGGCCATCATTCCATCTTCACATCACCATTGTGTCATCACATTTTATGTGTTTCCTATACTCTTTCTTTCACCACCTGTTTGAACGAAATATTTATTATATATATATATATATATATATATATATATATATAGATCCCCCCTTAGATATAATACACTTGTGCCAGCGGTTTTCCCAATCTTGGATGCACTTCTGGAACTCACTTTTCGGTATAATGTATAGGTCCTTCAGCGATTCTGTTTTTATCTCATCAATGGTGGCAAAACGTCTTCCTTCGGTGGTTCTCTTCAACCTCGGAAATAGAAAGAAGTCACAGGAGGCCGAATACGGTGGGTGAGGCAAAATTGCGATCTGTTTTTTTACCACAAAATCACAAATAATCAGTGAGGTGTGAGCGGGAGCATTATCATGGTGCAAATTCCACGAGTTGTATTGCTACAATTTTGGCCACTTTCGTAGATTGCTTCACGCAAATGGTGCATAACTTCCAAGTAGTATTCCTTGTTGACCGTACAAACATATGGCAGTCGTATGATAATTATTGATTATCGGAATGATAAAGCCTGCGAAATTTAAAAATTCCCGTTATTTTTTTATCACACCTCGTAAACAGGTAGTCTGGGGCAACGTAAGTAGATCTATTTCACGTTACAACAAAATAGTCCTTCCCGATTAACAGCTAAACAAATGTCATTAATTTTTCCTCCCACTTAGGAGGATATCAAAATGCTGATTTGAAATGAACAAGGTCTTGTAATTCGATATTAAGTACTGATAAAATGCTATTTCAGTGGTGTAGGTGTTCTGTCATCTATAGACTTCACTTTTCATGAATTGTTAAACTATTGCTCATACGCGGTATAATTAAGGCATAGACAAAAGGAATCTTCATACAAAATGAGAAATAAAAATAAATCAATGATAGAAATAGGCAACAAAATTAAGATGACTTATCCTACACATTTGGCAACTACCACCAAGATAAATATAGAAGCATTCTATTTTATTCCATAATTCTAGTTGCTTATATTTGTTGCTAACACATATTATATTAATACTAACCGAGTTTTTGAGAATTAGTAGAATATTAGATAAGATAAGATAAAGTTTATTTACTCTAGGACTATATAATCCCATGGAGCACAAGTAAACGGCATTTACATTTATTTACATTTAAGCTGTTGATAAGATTTGCCAAAACAACGTAAAGTAATAGCTACATAATGACATGCAGTAGACATAATATAGGTAGGTATTGTCTCTGGAAAAATTACATAAAAAGATTAAAGGCATAACACTTACAATGCTTTGTATAAACAGCCACTGATATTAAATAATTTAAAAAAAATAAAACAAATAAATAAGTATACGCTACATTTTATATACTAATATATAGAACATAAATACTGTTTCAAAGCTCTCTTGAATGCATGCACAGATGTCAACGTTTTTATATACTGAGGAAGAGAATTCCACAATTTACACGATGTTACATAAAATGATTTATTGTAAGTAGATGTTCTATGGCATGTAATTATTATGTTCGTATTATTTCTAGTCGATTGCTTTTTTTTGTCCTTATTATATACATATTGATAATATAACCACAATGAAATCTTTACATTGAAAAAATTGAAGAATAAAAACACCCATTTGCAGCATACGTCTTTCTTCAATTTTTAACCATTTTAACATCTCATTATACGGGCTGGCATGTTCATCGCGTGAAATATCATATATATATATATACATATATATATATATATATATATCGTATACAATAATTCTTTCATCTTTGTAGTTTGGCAATTTGTTCTTTTGATATATTTGTGAACACCAGCGAGCAGTAATCTATATAAGGCAAAACTAAAGAGGTTACCAGCTTTTGGCGTAGCGGAGAAGGTATTAGGTGTCTGAAATGCTTCAGCTGATAAAGCGTTTTCAAAACTTTATTAGAACACTATGAACATGTGAGTTCCAAGTCAAGGTTCTATTTATAACAACACCGAAATCGTTTACTTACTCGTCATAATCAAGTTGTACTCCGTCAACAGTTATTTTAGTAAGGCAATCAAAATCAAGAGAGTTTATAAATGGAGGACTTCCTATAATTATTGCTTTTGTTTTTTGAGAGCTAAGTTTTAGGTCGTTGACCGATGCCGATGCACATATAGCGTGAATATCCTTTCTAAGCAATGAAACTGTTTCCTCAATACAATTACAATAACATTCTACATAAACTTGTAGGTCATCCGCGTAAAAATGGTACTGACAGGTGCGAATCACATTTGATAATTCATGCACATAAATATTAAATAACAATGGCCTTAGTATGGACTCTTTAGGTACTCCGCAAGGCAATGGGGATGGATCAGAACAAACGCCTTCCAAATCCTTCACCGCCTGTTGGCGATCAGAGAGGTATGATTTAAACCATGCTAGGACGGCACTAGAGCACTTCAGCTTGCGTAATCGTGCCAAGAGGTTGTCGTGATTTGCACAGTTAAAATCTTTACTAAAGTCAAATAGAACGAGTATGACTATTTTTCTATTATCTATAGCATGACGAATATCGTCAGTAATTTTGATTAGTGCGGACTGCGTGCTATGATCTTTGCGAAAACCTGATTGATAATTGTCCAAAATGTTATAGCGAGAAAGATGCTCTATGGTGTGATTAAGGACAACTCTCTCGAGTGGTTTGGATAGGGCAAATAATAATGATATGGGGCGACAATGAGACATCGGTTGGGTTAGATTTTTTCTGTATAGGTCTAATAAGGGCAAATTTCCATAATGCGGAAAAAGTATAATAATTCAGGAAACAATTGTAACTATTTAATATCATAGGTAATTCAAACGGAAGAATCATTTTAATAAAATTTATAACTAATGCCATCAATATCAGATGCGTTAGACTTTATCATTGATTTTTGACTTCGAAATTCTCTACAGATACCGAAACATGAATCGGGCTACTTTTTCCCTCATGTACCAAAGGATCAATATTGTCAGTAGTATTACCAGCAATTGGGGTAACTATGAAATTCTCACTAAGTTCGTTCAACGGAAAATTTATCTTAACCTGCGCTTTACGAGTATCTCGTTGAGCCATAATACCTCTAATCTCCCCTGTAATCAAGGGAGCAGGCATTCGTTTGACCTTTACATTTTTCATGAAGCATGAGCATGAAGTTTTAACAGACTAGTAACAAAAAAATTAAGCTGCGTAATTTTTTCCTCAATATTATGGGTTATAAAAACAATTTGCCATGGTAAGGCATACCAGTCGTCTTCAAACCTCGAGAGATCGAATTGGCTGAAATCACGGTAACTGATCAGTGGAGGCTTATATTGAGGAAATTTAAACCTATATTCAACACACACCAAATCATGCTAGGACAGAAAGTACAGAACACTGACCAAAATCAACAAACTTAGACACATCGTCAACAATAACTAGATCTAGCAATGTGTAACTTCCAGGCAGGTTGTGTGTTGGTTGTAGTGGCATAAGGTAGAGATTATAACTTTACAGAAAATTCTTTAAGTAAGTACATACTTTCAAAAGTGTGTTTCAACATATCAATATTAAAGTCACTACATAATATAACATTTACATAAGTAGAGAGGTATTTTCAAATAGCGTCTTCAAATTCTTTCATTACATAACTGATTTTGGGTGGTCTATATAAGATACAAAGCAAAAGTTTTCCTTCTGGAGCAGTTATTTCAATGAAAATGTATTCAGGTTGATAATGAGCAGTATTTGACATTTCCATTATTTTAAACTTGAGTTTCTCCTTTATGTATACACACACACACCACCTCCAACTCTACGAACACGATCGTGACGAGCGAGTTGATATACTTGAATCCCTACCACATCATTAGTAATGTAACTTGTCAAACACGATACAGAGACACAGATCACATGATTACCATTGTTTGAAAAATAGACACGAAATTCATCAATATGCGCTGGAATAGATTGAACATTGACATGACACAGGTTAAATACATAAGACATATTTTTTGGCCGGGAGTTATTAGGGGTGACATTGGAGGGCACAGGATTACAGGCCAAGTTGCGCTCACGTGCACAATTTGACCGCTGTCATTTCAGGAACTGCAAGTCCGCCTCACTACGGATTATTAGTCGTTCTGCCCCATCTCTCTCCCTTGCAAACATCTTTCCATCCCGAATCCGCAGGTACTTAATTTACCTTTTTTTGTATTCCCTCGCCAAGGCATAGATTTTACGATTAGAAGTACTAAGGTACTCGTTTACTAAAACAATTTGGGCAGTGTCATCACCATAATCTAGATCCTTAGTGGTGAGGTCTCTTTTGACTCGACGAGCCTCCATAATCTCTCTAGCTAATTAACTGCGCGTAAAACGGACCTTTATAATATACGGCTTAACATTGGAGGTAGTCAATGACCTACTTTTAAGCTATTAGCATTCATCAATATCATGAGCCTCCAGTTTGACTCCAAGAGCAAGCCCTGTACGGAAAACTAGTGCTTCTACTATTTCACCTTTTTTATAAGGAATACCATGAATTTCTATAACATTCCTCAGTGATTCTTGCTCCACTTGATTCAACTGAGCCTCAATAAGGGCAACACATGTCTATAAAGCCGAGTTTTCATCAGTCACTGTATCTAATGGACCATGATTTGTTTATATTGATTCATTCAAGAGGGTAAGATCTTGCGAATGTTCATACTATGACTCTTACAGAGAAGAGAGTTTCGTTTTTAACTCACTCAGATCGTCCTGTACCGATCTCACTCGCTCTAGAAGATCTTTCAACTTCGTTGCCATGAAATCGGAGGAGTTGGTTGACAACTGTAGGTCTGCCGGGTGTCTCACCGGGGTTCCGGGTCTCCCAGAAACCGTAGTTTCATCCTCGCGTTTCGACCGAGCTTTAGAAGCACAAACGTCACAACACCATGATTGCTGTAAATCTTCGAGCGCCCGTAGATCATTATCCGTCAAGGTGGTGCAGGAAAGATGATAATTACCGTTGCACATATTACAAATTAATATCTTTTGCGATCGCTTAACCAATTGGTCACAGGAAATGCAACTGCTCGGCATTTTAAAGGTCTCGTAGCAGACAGAGGCAGTAAAAGATCATTTCGAAACCCAGAGGCCGGTAGCAGCAGACATGTCCGTTCACTACTGAAGTCCGTTCACTACCCCACACAATTTTTATATTAGTCACAAGTGATGAAATATTATCATGATTAGTCTCATTAATAGGTGTACCTTTTTAGTGGACATTTTAGCTCTATTTGTCGCATCAAAATGAAAAGATCATAAGCAAATGGATTAGATACAAAATTAAATGAGAAAACTTTTGCGTGTTCCATTCATAATATTACTTCACAAAATATGAGCTTGCTTGATGGTTGAAAGAAATTTCTTGCTTGTTGATCTCCTTTCACTGCTTTAGGAAACACAGCTTTTTATCACTTTTCTCTTCGCTTGCTCTCTCTTGGAAAGCAGTTATCATACAATTTTATTCAAAAGGCTCCTGATGCTTCAAAAACAAACTGTTTGCCTTCTCAAACCCCCTAAAGCCAACCACTTTTCCTCGCCAAGTATTTGAAGCGGCCCACGCTTCAAATACTTGGCGAGGTATTCCTCTGGGGAAATTAGATGGGAATGATTCCAGTGATGCCCTCATGCCTTGGGAGGCCGGATATGATAATTTTAAAAAGTCAGATGGGCGTGGAGTGTGTTTGGAAAAAGCTTGGAGAGGGAGCTTTTTCTAAGGGGCGTGGCTTTACGTTATATACCTATTGCGTAAGCATCGGAAGCTTCCTTCTGTATGCTTGGATGAGAAGACAGGGAGGGAGTGGCCTCACAGCCCTCACCTTCAGGACGTCCGCACAAAGAAGATAAAAAAGGGATGTTTGAAGACTGAGGTGGGTTTGAGGGTGTAGATAAAAACAGGGGAGAGGAGGGTGGGTTGCAGCTCGAGATTTGGGGATATGGTGGCAGGCAGGCGTTCGAGGCGTGAGGGAACAAAGAAGTGTTTAGTTGGGCTTGGTGTGGGCCGTGATGAAAAGGTGACTGTTTGGCAAGATTAAGTGCCTCCCGTGGAGTGGGAGGGGGTTTGGAATGGGAGCTTCTGGAGAGCGATGATAATGGAAGGAAAAATTTCTCCCCTGTTGTTTTTTTAAAGAGAAACTAAGATGTCCTAGGGTAAATGATTGAAAAGATAAAGACCAGGGTTGGTTATCAAAGGGGAAGTGACTTTGAGTATTCATTAAATTCACAAAAGCAATAATTAAAGGGTACAAAAAAGGATGAGAGGTAACATTAAAAATATTAATCTCCCGTCAAAATGTTCCATATGTCAGCTGGCTTTCTTGAACTGAGATGTGTGACTCCCACGACGAAAAATTTCTCCTCTTTCTTTCACATTCCTTTCAGAACTTTCACATTCCTCCTCAGTGAACTTATGAGTACAGTTTGAGCAAGTATTTATTTCGGCATTGCTTACTAGTGATGAGTCAGTTACATGATATACTCTCGGCTTTAAAAAGTATATTTGCCTCTAATAACTAATTATATTTCATTGAAATGTTCGGGAAAGAAAAATGTATTCACCAAAGATTACTAAAACAACTAAGCACTTTATTCACAGTAACAGCAGGATTTAGGTTAAGTTGACATTGAGTGCTATAAAGTTGGAAAAATTCAATAGGGCATTACATATTTTTAGTTATTCTGTATGCGTGCATAAGAAATGAGAACGACCACAATTTTTCACTTTTTTCTCTGCAAAAATGGTTAAGGCAATTTCCAATCCCTTAAATAAATCCTGTTTAAATAAGCAGCAAGTAAATTATTTGATAAGAAAGCAAAATTCAATTGGGTATCAAATTTAATAAATAAAATTTTACACATGATTGATATTCTTAATTATTAGTTGAATTATAGCTCTCTTAACTTGCGTTAGCAAATTTTCTTGATATAATGTGTCAAAACATATTTTCATTAAATATATAAATACTTCAATTTAAATGGATATATTTTAATTTTTAAGGAATGAGAATAAGTTTCCATAAGCGTATTCTTAAATATGCGCCTATTAATTCCAATTTTGATTATGTAAACTGTAGGTTACATAGACATAAGAATATTCTATCAGATATTACTGGCTGACATTGAATCATTGCTATGTGAAAAGGTTAGCACATACAAATACGTTGTTTTCAGGTGAATTCGATGAACATTAGAACTTTCTGCAAGTTTATGGCCGAGTTTTGATGACTTCTGCGATTGATATAACCCTGTATTTTTAAAAAACGGGAAATATAGGTAAATAAGATTGTTCCCGTTCTCCAGAGTTTAAATTGCGAAAATCAGGAAATAATGGCATTCAGGGAACTCTTGTTCACTTATAAAGAATTTGGAAATCAAAGCATCCAAAAATGTGGCATGAAAAAGTTTAACAAGCATACTGCCTTATAATGGTTTTATTTAAAGTTTTAGGTATCAATTTATTTTAACAACCTGTTTTAATGAAGAGTCATTCTGCTCACTACACACCAGCTTCGGTTTTAAATATTCAAAAACCATTATGGGCAAGGAGTTCCAAAAGACAAGTTAATTGCGCGGGAATTCTTTAAGCGTAAGATGTCCCTCTTGCTCCCTCTCTATGTCACAGACTGAATAAAAAGCCCCCATCCGACAGCCTCTTACGATATTTCAGCAAACATTTCGTTTTAATGACATATTTAATCTCTCGTCTTTTATGAATCCAAAAAAAAAAAGAATTAGGGCCCTTAAAAAAGTGCTCATTTACATTTTTTCGGTGCATAAAGCGAAATCCTTTCTGAAGTCGTCCATTTCAGCGAACGGATTCCAATTCCGGGTCCACATCTCATTTCACAGCCTCATTCTTTTCAATTCCCTCGGAATAAAAAGGTGGAGGAGGAGGGGCGAGAGAGCCCCAAGAACGATTCTTTCCTTCCATTTCTATATCCCATTCTGTTCACCACCATCACCGCAGACACTCTTCCCACTCTCATTTCTTCCACCTCAGTCCCCCCTCCTCTCCCCTCTACATCCAGCACTCCCGTATTTCTCTCTCACTCTTACCCTATAGCCCTTCCTCACCACCTCAATCGCTCTCTTATCCCCTCTTTTCCATTTAAGCTATCTTATTCCATCCTCTTCTCCGCAACAGCCAAGTCCATCCTATTTCATAATCCATACCAAACTCATATCACCTACTTCCATCCACATTGCGCACCACTGGCCTTCCTCACGTCTTTCGCTTTTCCTCCCCTATTCCACTCCTCAAATTTTTTTCATATTTTCGGAATTACCACCCAGATGGAACTTACTTTTCCCTTTTTTAACACAGATTCTATTGTGTAATTTTAGGTCCAAGTGTATAGCACGCATTTGTTGAATTCCTATTTCCCATGTCATCAACGGAAAACTATAACATATTTTCGTTAGTGCTTTAATTTATAGCTGAGAAAAATTATTGTTACTACCCCTATGGTTTCATATTCATTGCGTAGTCAGTAATTTCTATGTTTTTACTGTACGTTAGAGTATTAATCGCCAGCCAAATTCTCCAAATGTTTACAGTTGCGCATGTCTTCTGAGCGTCCCAGATATCCATTTGTCTAGTTCAATGATTTGGCGATTCATTTTGTAGATGTTCCTCGAAATATTTGGCAATACTTTTCCTAGCATAAAATCCAGAAAAATCTTCCCCAACATGAATAAAGCTGCGACAACTTCAAACTGCTACAATGAATCTTGGACAGTGAACATTTAGCCTATTCACTGAATAAATAAAAACAATACGGTTTTCACCAAGCTAAAATAACGGTAAAAATATCGAAATCCAGAGTCACTGATTCATTCTTCATGAAATATACTGCAAAATTGATGATACCATTATTATTTTACCTTACAGCATGAGAGTTTAAGGTCCCAAAATTGCTTTGTTACCAGTTATAGCACAAATGAAAAATTAACCCTGGTTTCCTTCCACAGATTTATTTTACTGGTACGACATGTTTCGACACAGTGGTGTCATCATCAGGTACAAAATTTTAACAATTTCCAAGAGGTATATATACTCTTAAGGGAATTGGTGGAAGGTTTGAGAGGGGGGGAAGGGGGTTTTGAGGAGGGGAAATAATACCGGAGGAGAAGTTAGGGGTGGTATAGGAATCTAGAAAACACCCGTGAAGGACACATAAGTGTGTGGGAGAGTTTGTTGGTGGGGGGTGGGGTGGTGGGTTTCTTAGGTGTAGGTTTTCCTCGAGGGTTAGGGGTTAAGGAAGCGGTGGGTTATCAGCAGGGGGGAGTGGGGTGGGAGGGTCAGGGGTTTGTTTTTCCCTGACGGATAGATAGACTTCTAGGAGGGGGGAATGTTTTTCAAAAAGGATTTTGTTGAGTAAAAGACATTTCTACATGTTCCTTCTTATTTCCAGCTCCTCCCTTTTGTCCATCTTCCTTCCTTTTTTCTCTTGGTGTAATATCTCCGGTATGAAGTCGCTGTTATGGTTTTCTTCCCATAGATGTCTTGCGAAGTGGGACTGCGATAGGTTACACTTCCGGAAACATCTCTTTTGTTTTTCTATACTTGTCTGGAAAGTGCGTACTGTCCGTCCCACATATGCAGCACTGCAATCACTGATTTTTAATTTATATATTCCACTATTTTCTAATGGTTGAACTTTTGTCTTTTGCCAATAGTTTTTCATTTGTGAAATTCAACTTCCACATAGTTGAGCTTGAAACCATGGAATGTACCAGTTATAGCTTTAATACTACTTCATTGCAGTCATATTTTGCCTTCTGTCTTCTAATTAGGCATATTTATCACAAAGTCTCCAAATGAACCCAATTGAGCAGATTTTGAAAGGTCTGTCTAACGCCATCATCAATTTATTCCTTAATTTTTTCTACCATAGGTATGAGTTCATTTTTAACCCTACGGATTTACTTTGCTTTCTAAAATTCCTTTGCAAGCACAAAAACCTTTCTATATTCAATGAACTTCTCTGGCTGACATCCATTAGGTTGTTTTCTTTGAACTACCTCAGAAGAGCTCCTTCCGGTCGTTGAGAGACTCAACCAGCGAAATAACGCATGACTAGGGAGGAATCGATCCGAAAGAGACCACCATAAAAATTTACAATAATGTTTTCATTTCCGTGGCGCCCAAAAAAGGGGTCGGTTGCTTACATTGACTACAGATGGGCTGGAGAGGAGAGTAAGAGCATTGCCATGGCGCTATTTGTGATTTCTTCCAAAAAGAAGACGGTTCTCCGCGTCCCCACTGATGTCGTTCATCTTTTGCAACGATCCCCGAACGACACATTTATTTTCCCCCTCTCCCATAGTCCGATACCTTCGTTCTCTTCTACGATAAATTTGAAGGAACGCTCTGCAGAGAAACTAACGCACTCTGCCGTTGAATGTAACGAATTAATAAAATTAAATCATCGAAACGACCGTACTGTATACTAGATTGTCAATCCTTTGAGCGACTGTGTTTTCCTTGGCTTATTACTCGCAGTGACACCAATTTGTGAAAGGTATTTCATGTCTCTCTCCACGAACAGCGGCGGTAAATGGAATCATCTTGAGTGCTCAAACCAAGTTCATGGTCGTATAATTATCTTCCACTGACAGGTCCTTAAGTCGCATTTCCACTTCCATCTCCTCGTAGATATGAAGTTTCATAACTCAATCATTCTTGCACATTCAATCTTCAGGCTTCTGCTGAGGCAAGGAGCTTCATCTTCTCATTGGTAAGCTGCAGAGATGTACATAAGGACATCATAGTTTTGCTACAATCCAATTCAATTTTTACAAGCTAAGAGCTTTTAAAACTTATTTTCAGAAAACTATTAGAACTACCCGTGTGAAATACTAACATTCATTGCAGTCCATGAAGCACTGATTTAGGCAGGATTGATTCTCAGGATCAATTTGATGAAAAATTTCTTAGGCTCTGGCATTAGGCTAAATATAAATAGAAGCAATTAAAATTTTGAAAGTATAAACAAAAATTGTCAACGGCCTTTGCAAATGTATGAACTACAATTTTCCTCAAATCATAATACTTCATAAAAGTTTTCTAATTGATGGTGATTGAATTGAATGAAATGAAAACTTAATAAAATACAAAGGAAAGCTGCGCGATTCGTCAAAAACAGCTACGGGCGTACTGACAGCGTTACACAGATGTTAAACGAATTAGGCTGGGAACCGCTAGAGACTCGGAGGCTGCGCGCTAGGCTTAGATTGCTTGAACAATTGAGAATAGATATCTTTCAGAGCAACACGGAGAACATCATATTACAACCCCACTATATTTCCAGGTCCGACAGAAACGATAAATTAAGAGAGATATTTTGCCGAACGGATAGGTATGGGAATTCGTTTTTCCCCCGAACAATAAGGGACTATAATAAATGCTAGGCGTAATTTCATTAGAGCGTGTCCATTTTATATGTAACGGCTGGTGTCCTAACACCCCCCGCCACACGCCTATTGAGGCGGCATGCGGGGTAATATGTAGATGTAGATGTAGATGAATTGAGCCAAATGCTGCAATCTCAAGTTAGTTTCACTGAAAATATCCAGCATAAACCTTGCATATATATTTTAAATTTGATGCACATGCCACGAGTTCAGTCACAAATAAAAATTCTTTACTTTTTTTACTTCATTGATGAAATAGTTATGATCTCAGAGGAAAGTACTCGACATCTTTGAAGTTTTCACAACGAACTTAATGAATTTTGCAGTGTGGAGGCTGGAAAAATGTAGCAGTGTAGCAATGGCAGATAACTCCTAGTCCCTTCCACCCATTCATCATGGCTGGTGTCCTAACAACCCCCGCACTTCAGCACGCATGAACGACGATGAGGCTCGATAGCCTAGTAGCAGTTACCATTCAGCGGGAAAACAATAGTCACGGTCAAATCATTTTGCATATAGTTGAGAAATTTGTTGACGTTTAATATTTACAAAGGGGAGTTTTTTTGCCACTCAAAAATTAAAAATACACGTTATATATGATTGACGCGTTTACTGAAAATCAACAAGAGTGGATAATAATAATGCGACTTTATTGTGGCCAGATTGAGACTGGCACAGTTCCTTCAAATGAAAAATGGTCAAATACATCTAAGAAATAATTAAAATTTGACCATTATGCTTATAGAAAAAGAACAACAAAAAATTATCATCATTATTTTATTGTGAAGAAACTAGAGTACAGACAAAATAGAAAGATAAACACGATTGTGGGAAAAACGTAATGAATATGGAGCTGATATCCTCAGCAAAAAACCCACTGCAGGATAAGATTATCGGCGTTCTTTTTTTCTCAATCGCATGTCAGCCATGTACCCCATTTTTTTAAAAAGCGCTGCTTTTTGTGCAGAGTTGGAAGGAATGAAATAAAATTGCGTGAAGTAAGCAGTGCACTCTGAATTTATACATTGTGAAATTCATTCTGATATGCAAATTATAGACCTGTGATGATAGACAAAGGAAATAGCCAGCATTTTCGGCTAGAAGAATTGTACGGTAACACATAGTGCTGATGGCATTGGAGAACCGGGGTGCGGGCAGGAAGGAATAACGTGCCCACCACAACATTCGGAAAAGAGAAATTGCTGAGAGGAAATGGGACGAGAGCTTATGCATGGGGCGGGGGGTGGAACAGACTGAGTTGGTTGGGAACCAAGGACTTGAAGGGTTGGGAGAAGTCACCTATGCTCCTCCATCCCACTTGCAATGATGACCAACATTCTCCACCAGACTCGGAATGGAATAGCTAAAGGGGGTTCGGAATTCCGACTCTAGAGGAGACGGATGTAGGGGCAGGGGAAGATGGGAATAGCGTTAGGGAATTTGGAAGGGCTGGGTCCCATGGGAACGGAAGATGGCAGGCGGACTCAGTGTAAGTTGGGTGTGAGGGAGACGAAGGGTGATGTTGCCGGGGTCGAGTCTGTGGTGGTGGAGACGATGAGGATGGTGGAAGAATGAGTGGTTATGGCAACCTTGCGTGTCTGTAAATGACACAAAGTGGAAGCTGGGGAAGAAGGAACTCGGGGGCAGAATCATTTTCCCGGAGGACAATCGACGTAGCGAACAGGGAACAAAAGAAGCTCAGGCTGGCGTGAGCTACGAGAGGCAGAGAGAGAGAAGTAGAGGAAGCGAATATGAAAAACCTCAGTCGCGCAATAGTAATCGTAATGTGACCGACCGAAGAAGGGCTCTCCGCACGTAGTCTAACGTGAATGGGTTAGAAACTTGCAGACCTCGGTGACAGTGGGGTAAATTCCTTTCCAGATAAAGCTCTCGTTGCGGGTTTGAGTCCCACCGGGATGAATCTGTCATCATCCACTTTGTATTGTATATGCATGACAGTTTTAGCTAGAGAAATGCAATGTAAAGGGCCACAAGGGCTCTTCCCGGGGATTGTTTAAAATAAGTAACTGTAGAAAGCTTGCATAAGGAGATGCGAATAAAGGAATATCTACTTAGTATACGCACTATGATTTAGCACTCAATAAACAAGTTATAGAGAGAAACCTTATCTAACATATTAAAGTGAATGAAAAAATCGACGAAGTTAATAATTTTCAGTATGTCACTATTATTTCGCACTAATTTTTCGATTAGATAAGCACTGATATTCCATCTTATTCGGAGTAGCAATACCTATTCAGTTCAGACCTGGATTGGTCAAGCAATAAACTAAAAGTATGACTCCTATTTCAAGTAGAGATTCATAATCAGGAACTTCCCTACCACCAGAACATGCGATAGCTTATTGACTAAGTCAACTTGGCAAGGGTCTAATCACTTGATAAAAATGTTCAGGTTAGTTTTTAGTGGAATCTAAAAATTAATTTAATTTTCACCACTTCTTTTTCACTAAGGGAAATGAGCTTTCAATAAACTTAACAGTGAAATAATACTTCAGTAGTTAAAAGTTATAATTTCAGAAATATCCTTCACTTAACCAGTGGCATCATATTTCAGCTTATTTTTGGGCTATAATGAATCTGCTGTCAAAACAGAAACAAATATTGATATAAATTTTCCTGAAATAGGACCTCATTAATACCTACCTTCAACTAATATAGTGATATTTATTCTCATATAGAACAGGAAGTACATGGGTGGTATCAAATAGAATCCATAGAATGTGAACGTTATTGCTAAGATGAGGTATGCGTGTGTATATTAAGGTAAAAACGATGTTTTTTACGATTTCTATTGCTTAGAAAATTTGACGGTGCTTACTCAAAAACAAGATTGAAATTCTATGATTCAAAGAGGAAAAAATCATAGTTGAATTAATTTGCACATAAATCTCAGTATTAACGATACATGTTTGGTGCGAGGGAGATTCAAGGATAAAGACAACGAGAGGGAGAGCAGCTCAAAGGTACTGAGGAAGCAGCCAGAGGGCAATATTGGGGAGGGAGCTCGCATTTCGACTGGTGAGTTCGGAAGAGGGAATTTGTAATGAAAGAGGGAAACAGGCAATCGAGTGTGATAAAGAAGGCCAAAGGAGCCAGACACTGGCGGGCGATGAGCGGTATTTGCTAGAGATGAAAGGGTTTCTATGTTCAAGCTTTCAGAGAAGGGTTTTGAAGTAGGTTTTCTGCCGTAGGGTGTAGGAGAAGGAATTGAAAAAGGAGGGGAAAAAGGCAATGTGCGTCGACCGAGGACTGTTACGATGAGGGGGTAAAAAAGAAATAGAAACGTGGGATGGAGAATGAAGCATAAAAGAATTTACCCCGGTCGGAGAAGATCTCTTCATGTACCCAGTTGCTAAGGGTAAAATGTAATATTACAGGCCTTGGCTGAAAAAGGATGCTAAGGATTCTATGGACCACAGGATGATGCTGAGATAAAACCTTTATCAAACTGTGCTTAGCGGCCTTTTTCTAACATGTATCCTTTACATATATCAAAGGGCTTTTAGCGCTAGGTCAATGAGTACAACTTAACGCTCGCGTCCTGGCGACATGAGTTTCCATATTCTTCCCCTCCCAGGTAAGTTTCATTCATTGTTGCGACTCATCATCAAAATAATTTTTATGAGCAAGATGCTTAACACGACTGAAGTTATAATTTTCCTTTCTATTGTCATAAACTCAACGGCTCGAATGCATTGAAAATAATATTTAGTTTAGTTTTTCGTTATTGAGTTACTGGCCCCACTTTACCATCTACGCCGAAATACTATGGTGGTAGTTTCAAGTATTCAGTAACCAACTCAGATACAAGTATAAAATTGAGTAATACTATCGTTCCAAACGGAATGAATAGCGTTGTTTAGTTTCTGGTCAAATTCATTTAACAAATAATAATCGGAATTAAATACATCGAAGCTCCACGGTAACAATTTATCCATATTTTCCATTCATCCTCCATCACATACACAGGGCTCTTCATCCTTCAAGCACCATTGCGTAAAATTATGGGGCTACAAAATGTATAAAATGTGAGTTTGAAAAAATATATAATCATTAAATTCCCAATTGTTTACTAATTAAACCAAGGACGCTAAAAATCAAAAGTAGCAAGTTAAGTCAGTTGTATACAGAGGATGAAGGAAATAGTTATTTCCATAGTTTAGAAGTGGTGAGACTATGACAAACATATTTCAAGATGGAAATTGAGTTAGGAAAATATATTGCAACGTAATTTCAGATTTTCCACGACAAAGTACGAAACATGGCAGAACAAGAAAATGATTTTGATAATTTTTAGCGTGATTATATCACCAAAGTGAGTAAATAAATAAACATTAAAGACGTTTGCCTACTCATTTGGATAAAATTGAGAAAATTATTACAGGAAAATTATGAGGGGAAAAATTAATGGAACAAGTAGCATCTTGCGTTTTTTCCTCATCATTTATGTACCTGACAACTACGTGAAACATACCTACATCTTCATTTTTGAGTTGACAAATAATCTCGAATCACGTAAAGTTCAACATCCACCTAAAAAACAGGTAAAGGGATCACCACCCTATGTGCTTCGTTTTCAAAGGAATACATCCATTAAATTGTTGCAAGCAATGCATAAGACAGATTTTGCTGTTTTGGGACCAAGAAGAGGCTTAACAGTCACATCTACCTTGATAAATGCAAGTGGTATCTGTCATGAATTTTCCATTGTTCATGTATCGCAACATGTAGTTTGAAAAACTCATTTCCACTAATAAAAATGTTCTAGGTCAAAAATTCCACATGTAACCAAACATGTACCCATATATTACATATTGTCTGAGTATATCTTCTCAGTGCCTAAGTACCAAATTTTTTACATGCAGTAAGCATTATTACTTTCTTTTTGCTGTCAAATGAATAGAGAGATAATAGGTAAACATTTTCAAAATGCGGTGCCATATCCAGAGATAGCATGTCTTACGAGTAATTAAATATATTTTTCTTGAAGACCATATGTCATATCCAAGATGACATATAATACATCAGAAGTAAACGAGTCAATGCAGAGATAATCCTCCACTAGGAGTATCAATTGGATTGATGGAGGTTCTTGGTGGTGAAAATTAAAACTATTTCTGAGGAAAAAGGTTACGTTCTTACCTTAAAGTACATCCAAGGTTTTCACCGTTCCCCTTCCTAGGTACTCAATTGCGAAGGGAACAAATCATTAAGGCCGTGATAGGAAACCTGGTTATTTTCAGGAGAATGAGACCTTTATAAATGATGAATCAATTTCAGTAATGATGGATAAAGTTCATACGTATAGCATGCATGTAAAACATGATAAAAATGTAGGAACGGCCTGCAAATGAACTAATCAAAATCATTTCCGTGAATGGAAACATTTTAAAGAGTAAACATTATTATTAGGGTCGAATTTTTCTCAAAAGCGTATTATAGTGAATTCGCATCTAATAACACTTAGCAAAATGCGCTAAGACGTTCAACAAATAAATGAGTTATAATTATAGTAATTGGCTGAGGGACTACTAATACAATTCATTTTTCCAAAAGAGTAGGATTTATTGTAAACATTAACAGGTAAGTATATTTAATTTTTAACAAGCGCAAAACAAGGGACCAACAAATTTAAGTAAAATACAATACAACGCATGATACATTCAAACAATAAATAGTTCTAACAATAAGTAAGAGAATCCTTTTTTCATTGAATTAGAAGAAAAGAGCACCTTATGATGTTTCTCCGGGAATATAGTTTTATTTTTTGCTCTTACAAGCCTAAATCAATTAACGGCTCTGGAATTCTGTGTCATTTATACATGTACGAGCAAAAATATTTTTCTTTCATCTCCTTCTGAGCCGACTCTCATCCCTTCTAGGCATTAAAAAAAGAGTCCACTTTGGTTATCCATCAACCTTTCTCCCACCTCTCCATTTTTCCTTTTTTCTCTCACCCTACCTCCCTTGAATGACATCCTTTAATATTCCCTTATCTCTAAGAATACGTCATAATCATTGCTTTCATCCTCCTTTCTTCTTGTTAAGGGCATGAGAGATGGGAGGGGAGATAGTATTTAGAGCACCAAAGGGAAAGATAAAGGAATAAAATGGGGTGAAAATGGAAATGTTTTAGATCGGGAGGGGATTTTGGGTGGGCGAGAAAGGGGCAGGGAAGGGAGGGGATATTCGCTCAACGTGGGAAGAAGACGGGAGGTCGGAGAGAGGGGAGAGGAAGGGGGCGGGGGGTTGGGAGGGAACGGAGTGGCTTTGGAGGACTACGTCTGGGGGAAAGCAGTATTGAGAGGTCGGAAGATGAGGTGGACGCTGCTGGGTACGGAGGAGGGACAAGAGAAAGCTTTAGTGAGGTAAGAGGGGCGCAGAAAAGAGTAGGACGGGGGAGATGAGGGCGAGGTGGAAAAAGAGATCTTCGCTCATATAAACACACAGGTAACTACACCAGAAATCATCCAAGGGTGGAGGGGTACCGCGAAAATGAACTTTTTTTTCAGAATTTTTAATTTACAGTACATAAAACTAATTCAAATAAACGGAGAAAACAGTAGGTTTATAATGAGAATATGATGACTCTTTGGAAAGACCAAAGAATATATTTGGGTACATGCATAAAATAATTTTTAAATCAAATGTATTTCATAGAATTAGTAATGGCCTATGACGTATGAATCCGGAACATAATTATCATGTTCTCGGCAATGTATTAAAGGAAAATAAATCCCTATGAAGAAGATTTAATTTTCACACTTTTAAAATAGTTATTTTAAAATATTTTATTTGGAAATTTCATCAGCGATCATTTTTATGATAAACATCAATAATTAACTGAGAAAAAGAAATATGCATATTTTTATTTGCCAGTAAATAAAAATATGCATGCATAGGGAATCTACTTTTATAATAATTAATACGAATTTCATAATGGATGGTGTATTTTTCTGGCATGCATATTTTTGTCTATCCCATTTTAAACTGATTACGGTGCACTGCTTGCTTGCTTTGTGTGATTTGCTAGCAAAAAAATTTTCAACCTCGGTCTGAATGAATATGGGGAAGGTTAGGTTGAAATAAATAAATGAGGGGGCGTGTTGGAGACAGAGAGAAACCGCAACACCGGCAGAATGCGTGCACGGACGATGAAATGTGAGTCATTGGAATGTTTACGGGCTAGACAAATGAGAAAATGCTAGGTAGGTAGGAAATGAAGAAGGGGAGGGCATTTGGAAGTCTCAAAAGTGGGCAAAAAATATGACAAACTAAGGAGGAATCTAGTTTGAAAAACTACTTTAAAACTTGTGCTTTTTCATGCTCAGTCGCGTCAACACGTATTTAACTGTGGAAGGCAGTTAAGGAATTACTTATGTAGTAAGCTAATTTTTCTCCATACTCTCTCAATGCTCAATTCTTCTCTCTCTCTCTCTCTCTCTCTATAGTCATACAATATATACTTAATTCCAGAGGTGGTTTAATTGCTAAATCCATTGCCTTCGCAGCCGCATCCATGACAGCCGTTGCCATGCAGCCATTGGAGTAACCTAGAGATGCGTCGGAAGAATGGTAAGCCGTCCAGAATGGGAACGAGATGGGAGTTACGGGGTGAGGATAGATTTGGAGAGGGGGAGGTTCGTTATATAGGGCGTAGAGAGGGTGACAAGAGGAGAAGACGAGGCCAGAGGAGGGCGCGGCCGTGGAGAACGAGTGAGAGCGGGCAAAGGAGGAAATCGCGGTTTCGCACTCGTCTAAGGACTCTCCCTCGCACTCACGAACACAAGCGCACACGAAGAAGAAAGCAGACACGCCAACACGCGCTAACACTCCGGGCTTCCTCTCTCTCTCTCTCTCAAGGAATGGGACTCGCGTGGGTCGTTAAGGAGCCGAACAAGACGTAGGCCCCCATCAGAGAAAGGGTTTTGCGGAGATATATGGTACGATGTGGCAGAAGGAGAAGAGGAAGGCGAAGAGAGTGTACGGGGAGAAGGAGATGGAAGATCTCATTTGGAGAAAGATGGCGGAGAAGAGCGTGAGGGATGAGTTGTTTCATATAATGGAATGAAATACCTCTCTGGCTAAAACTGAGAACAATATCCTTGGACACAGTCACACCACTGGAAATTAACTGGTCGAATATTTATTTCATATTGGTTGGCAGCTCTTAGTCTAATTTTAAAATATAGCACAGAATTAAAAAAAAAACGGATTGTTATTTTTTAACTTTTTTACATCCTACCATCTTAGATAGCCCCTTTTACTCCTAATATATCTCAATAATCGTGAGCACATTTTTTCTAAATTTCGGTATTTTCTACAATTCTTATACCTTCTTACATCAATATTCGCGTTTTTTTCATTGGATTATGCATTGCAATAATATCCCAGGAAAAGCTTGGAAGGTGCATCAGGCTATTTATGAGTAATTTTTCTATATTGTGACGAAAGAAGGAATGAACTGGTTTACTGGAAGGCGTGGACAGCTGCAGCAAATTGCTTGTCGGATTGATGACTGCTCAATACTATGAGGATAATATATTTAATAGTACATGAAGGTAGTTTTATAACCACTTTTATAAAAGTTAATACAAATTTCACAATGAATGTTACATTTTTCCTACATACTTATTATTTGACCATTTCATTTTACACTGATTACGGTGCAATGTTTGAGACTGGGCTCAGCTGCCCTGCAATTTAGATTTCAATGTTGCCTCCCTCTCATCTTCCAAATGACTCGAGGGATCGAGATGCCGGCTGAAGAAGGAGGATACACGAGTGGAGAAGGGAATTTCGTGTCTGCTGGTCGAAGACTGCTGAGGGCGGAGAAGGAAAACTTTTAATGGGAATGTAAGATTTTGAGGTGTGCAATCAGTAATACTCGTATCAATCCTTCATGACGAGCTAAGTAATTAGCGAGGCCGGTTCGGTCATCGCACTTTTAATGCGATGAACTAAAGTTGCTGATAAGACATCGTGTGATGAAATTTAAACTTTCACGAAAGTATCCAATACCAAAATTTACTACTGATTTGCCCAAGGAGAACATTTTTAATGACGCAATAACTTATAGTGCCCTAATCATTAAGAGTTTCCGGACGCTATTTATGGCTATTGGTTTTGCTCAAGGCGCCATGGAATCTGCCATTTCTAAGTAACTTTACGTTATTATCTAATTTTTAATCCTCTTGAGAAACCAGATAGTTACAGTATATATATTGGCATTAAATAATCTGCACTGCAACTTACTTATCAGGGTTATGAAACTCATTTAAGCAGCTGCTTAAGAAAATTACTATTACGAGTATTTGACAGAATAATTTTTCCCAAGCGTTAGCGTCTTAGTTTGATGATATTTTGGCTTTAGTAAGATCATATTCTGCACAATATATGCAAAAAAATCTTCGAAAATCTAAATTTTGGCGAATAATTTAAATTAAATATGCTAATTAGAGCAAAGTTTGCTGGCTTCCACTCCTTCCTCTAAGGAACTCATCTCACTCACGAAGTTCTGAGGTGAGCTTAGTGAAAGATTGATAAAATTATCTGGTAAGGCATTAATTAATTCCTAAAAAAATATGACCGCACTACTTGAAAAGAGCTAAAAAGTTGCAAAAAACTTTCAAAGAACTTCGTGTATCAAATAACGACATAAAAATGAAGCACGCTATTCCTGTACCTCAGCATAGTCATGAACTAAAAGAGGGCTCCACCCAAATATTTGCAATAATGAGCAAACACTAGAGAAGAAAATGCTCACAATTACATATTTTATGCATCACAGATTTTTCGAGATTTAATATTTTATACTTAGTAACAAAATTCCTAGTGGGTAGAGCGCTTGGCTACTGACCGAAGGGTCCCGGGTTCAAATCCGGGTGAAGCCTTTGGATACCCCCGAACACAAAAAAAACCTCGGAGTCCAGGGAAAGGAACTGGCCCCCCTACCCTGAATGTGTGAAATTCACACGTCTGTGGCTTAGTCCGGGGTGAGCTCTACACTCAACTATCCAAACCAACCTTCGGGTTGAATCACTGAGTGAGTAACAAAATTATTAAGTAAAAAAATAAAATTTGTAGAAAGCATATATTTGGACAAAAAGCTGTCCAATGAAGTATAAATAGATAAGTCTTGGGTTCTAAACCGGGTCAGGTGTTCCATCTCTCACTAATTGTACCTTCAGCATTCACTGGGATAAAATTTGTTCGTACTATACAAAGATAGAATTTTAAAATACTTATGGTTATTTTGCAATAAAATTATGGAATGAATATTTAGCTGCATATGACCACCATACTATTTTTAACACAAGTTTGCGAATATATCATTACCTATTACAACGGGTATTCATTAAACGTCTGCTGAACACTTGTAAAGCACATTATTAAACACCTGACTGGATTTCGCTGATTTTTAAATGCCAATAACGTCATTCTGTCACCAATTCTTTGGTCACAGCAAATCTTTTGAATAACAAAAACTTGAGTCATCTTTCCCCGCAACTTAATCAAGCCTGATAGCCAGAGGAGAGGAAAGACATAAATAATGAGAGGAATGTATACTCCAAGAGTTAGGGAAAATGACTAAGCGAAGCAATAGATTAAATATATCGGGTGTAACATCTCTCGTAATGCAACTCAATAGAAAAGGAGTAGTCTGAGGGAAAGGAATATTGGTACTTGTCGACCAAAGCCTTGCAGTGCAGCGTGACACGCCGGGAAGGAACTTGAATGGAGAGGTGGAATGAAGTCAGTTTCAGGAGAGAGGAGAGGATGAGCGGCTTTACGTTTGGCGCAAGTTGGAGGAGAGGCTCATGGGAGAGGGAGGGAAGATGATGTGGGGGCTGGGCAGGAGGGAGGGGTGGGATTGGGAGTGAATTGGATAAGGGCCGGCGTGTGTTACCAGAGAACGCAAAGTGTGTACACATGGGATTGGTTTGCGGCACAAGTATTCGTCCCCTTGGAAATTAACCCTTCAAGGGTTAACTTCCTTCCCTCGGCGATCCCAACCCCCTACCATACCCCTGCGTCCCCCTTGCCTCCACCTCCACGATGGATCACCACTCCAATTGACCAAGCAGTCGCAATCTACCCTCCCTCCAACGCTCAACTCCTCTCTCTAACTTCTCCTTGCCTCACACCACACGGGTCTTTCTACGTTTACACCTACAGTGTACTCTGCGAGCCACTATTGAGGGTATGACAGAGGGTGTTAAGACACAAGCCAATAAAAGGGAAGGAACAGGGAGTATTAGTTGGGCAAAGGGAGCAGGAATTGGCGATGAGAAAAATGAAACCGAAGGACGAAGGTGAACTGTTATGTTATTACTGTACAACGTATTACTGTCTCACTCTGTTTTTGATATAATTACAAGTGATACAGAGGAAAGAAAACTTTGTACCATAATATCAGACCGGTATTGTACTACTCTTACTTTATCACTTTTATCAGACATAAAGATTTAGGATTGGGTTTAAATAACATCCTCCCCTTCACCCTAAAGCTCGCAAGATCTGAATTTTAGAAATACCTAATCTTAAACACAAAAGACGGTGAATTTTTAAATGGGAAAATCATTTGGCTTGACGTGGTTTCGAGCCCGGATGTCGCAATATCCGGTCAGGTGGGTTAACCAGTTAAACCACCAAGCCATCATTTCAGCGGGTGGGGGGGGGGGGGTTATACGAGCAAGTTGTTCTCGTCCCCAGTCTACATTGTAGCACAGGAGACATTGTCGTGCATGATGTTCCACAGTCGCGGAGAATAAACCAAACATTGTCGCTTTTGAACGACTGACTTGATAATTTTCCAATAAATGCGATTGCAAAAATGATATGGTACGCAGTCACGCGAACAGATGCAAAGATATACACCAAAGACGGTGAAATTCACCACCACCACCTTCTTTGGTGTGTATCTTCGCACCCGTGAGCGTGACTGCGTACCATGTTATTTGCGCAATCGCAATGGTTGGCAAATTACCTAACCGTAGCCGATCGTTTAGCCTTCAAGTCTTTAGCAGGTTCTTACTCCCATGAACTCAACCGCACTAGTCTGTAGTGTCGGGTAATAAAGAACCGTATGGTTTTGCTTTATTTTTATTACTTATCCAGTAAAATATTTTCGTGCAGGGTGTTAAAATCTCGCGGTGCACTCGAAATCTGGACTAAATATAGCAAAGTAACATCTCTCCTTCGCTCTACCATCCTTCCGACAATTTGCTCGATAAACACTGGTCTCTTCAAATTTTTTTCAGATGCCCTCCCCACGCACAACCCCATACCACCCTCCAGAGACGTGTTTGTTCGCCTACACCATCATACCCTCCCACCCTCTCCCCAGAATCCACCTCCCTCAATTCCACCCTCTCGAACCTCTCAAGCGACCGCCTACGCACTCTGATGACGGAGAGAGTGGTGGAGGGGGCAAAGCAGGGGTTTGTCTTGAGGGGTGGCAATCTCCGTGATTAGCTATCCCATGAGAGAGGGTGGAAGGAGGGCAAAACCTTCCAAAGCCCCCCTCAACCCAACCCACTCGCTCTTGTCATCTCCCCAATGAATGGTTCCGCATCTCCCCCAAGCATCCTCACCCCCGTTTGACCCCCCATTTACCGCCCCCCTCTGCGTATCCGTCATCCTTCCAGTTTCCCATCCTCTTAACTAATCCCTCTCCATTGTCTCCCTCCGCCATACTTCCCCCTAGTCCACGTGTCACAGTCCTTCTCGTGCCCTTTTAAAAGCTGTGCCCCACGTGACAAGTTTCCCTTAATGTTTCTCCCACACTGCCGCCTTTTCTTGGGGCCAGTAGCTCAATGCCTGGTTGCTACGTCATTCACGGCTTGGGTTTCGGCTATAAGGAGGAATCTCGCCTTATCTCACGTCCTACCATGGTATTAAGCAGCCGATTTAACAATACCTGGTTACAATGCTAGCCGCTGCTTGAGTAATGGTTATTTTGACGTTTACCGACATGATGAAAAAATATAATTTAGTGTATTTCACTGAAAAATTGGCTTGTTACCGACATAGATTTCGACTGCACAGCAATCATTATTAAGGTTATATGTTATGGTTATGGAATAAACCAAGTTATATTTTTCATCATATCGGTGACCATTTTCCACAACGTTACGCCTTCAGCCATTAATATTATATATTATGTTGCCGTTCGTTACATCGTGATTAGACAATGTGAAACTGGCCCTGGTATAATAGTCTGGTATAATATCGTGTTACAGAGATTTGCACGATTTTTCGTACGCCATATCTGTGAGTACGATATTTAGTATTGGACCCTTTTTTATTTATATTTTTTTTTATTATTTTTTTATTTATATAACTATGAAGGTGGCCCATCCCGGATGAGCAGTCTGTTGGAAGGAATAAAATAAATAAAAAATGGACTACCGTCACCTCAATCCATTTCATACCTATTTTTCGTGGTTCCAGTTTTTGCGAGGGTGTATTAACTATGAACACGGTCAGCAACAAGGATGAAATAAAATGCTTTATGAAACTAACTGGACACCAACAGCCTCCACTTCGAAGGCCTTACCTGGCGAAGGTTTGTATCTTATGTCTCGTATCGCGTGAACGAAAGACGTAAGACGAAAAGTCATCGAGCGGGAGATTGTGAGATTGTTGAAGAGAAAATCTCTAAGAAAATTGTACAGTGAGTCAAAAACTTAAGATTGTTTACTAAGATACCCATTAACTCGTTCCTTTTCCGGCTAAACATAGACAAATGAGCTCAATTCTCGGTATTAGGCCAAGAAAACTGGCTTCGGTTTTAATGCATTGCTATACTCTGCCTTTTCATTACAAACCTACTTTGCTACTGCCACATTCTCCATGCATGAATTGCTCCGTAAACACTCTCCTGTTCTTAAAACTTATAATATTGTTCATCTAAAGAGACTCTTCCACCTCATTCACTCATGACACGAACTTCCACTTTCCCTCTCACGCCATTGACTCCATATCGTATGTCTGTCATTTGACTCCCATCGGTTCTCTTGACATGCCACAACTAACGATGCGAGATATATTCTTAGAAGTCCATCACCGGAGCATCCATTCCACATTCTATCAGCACCCACTCATTTATAACCCTATCCCTCATGCCACTCATATCGTTATTGATATCTTTAAGAGTTTTTTTTACCCAAAAAGAACACAAAATATTCAATTACCACAAAGCTTGATTCTGATTCTGCTATTTATTTAAAATAGAGAAATTCATCGATGTAATCTAGTCAGCAACTTACTCTAGTTGTTATAATTTTTTCTGGGTTCCAAATGACCCATCTAAGCCTTTTTGTTTAGATAAGAGGTCTCTACGTAAAGCAATTAAGAAGCATGACATATCAGAGAATAAAATGCGAAGATAAGTCAACAATGTATCCCTTTAACTATGATTGTTTGACATTAGTCATCCTTCATGTTTGCATATTCTAATGGAAAATGAAAGTTTTTAGAATGATATAAGAGTAAGTATTACATTAATATAATTTTTAAGATGAATATTAAGTATTAGAAATATAGAAAAATTAACATGACTCACTCATTTAAACTATGACTCACTAATTAGTATTCTTTTGAAAGTGATTAACCTGTTTCTTATTCGCATTTTTTTTTATATTTTAAGTATTGTAAAATAGCAGGTAGAGTCATTGTCATATATCAATTTACCATTTTAATATAACCTGGAAGAAGTCGTGACAAGGAGACGCTAGTTTATTTAATACATTTTCATTACGTCTCGCTACAAGAGAGATTAAGTGGTGCACGAATCACAGGTCTTAATTGAAATAAATTCCACAAGGCAAAAATGGAATCCTCCCTTGATCTGCGGTGCATGACAAGAGAAAGGAAAATGAAAAAAATGTCCACAAGGAGATTCAGCATTTGCCAGCTTGTTTATCCCCCGGCATTACAAATCTTCCGTGCGTACGTAAATCTCTCTCGGATCATCGTGGCTTTCATCTTCCACTCTTTTCTCGTTTCATTTTTTTGCGGAACTTGGTTACATTTCATACGGCACTCTTTTTTCTCATCCACGACCCTCCTCTCCTCACTTTATCTTATTTCATCATTAAGTTTATCCATCTCTCTCTTACTTTTCCACGTACATCCCCCTATTACTATTAACGTCATTATCCGGTATTCCTTTTGGCCCTTCTTCGGCTCCTCCCACCTCATAAAATTCCTCCCCTTAACATACGTATACTGCGGAACAGAAAAGTTTCGTTTTCCCTGTTAACGATTCCCTCTCGCCCTTCCACGCTATTCTTCACCTCCCCCTTCACCAGTCTTGCTCCCCGAACCTCCCATTATACGCATTATATCCCTCTCCTCTCTTTTGTTCCGTCTGCCCTCTCATGTTTTCCTGCGTCTCACTTTCCTGCTTCCCACCGGGATAGCCCCTGTTCCATTTGTGTTTCTCTCTCCGAGTCCTAGATTTTTATATCCGCTATTCTCCCTTTTCTAAGAAATGACGGCTGTTCAGTCCTCGTGTATTGTTGCCGCATCGCAATTATCTTCGATGCTTTGTAGTTTGACGCTTGGTGCTGGGTAACATGATGGTTTGGTAATTTGATGCTCGGTGTTTGGTTACGTTTATTCCGAGGGCATAACAAAAAAACTATATTTTAGTAATTGCTAACTTAATAGCTATATCATAACAGACCCTGCGTGCTAAGAAAAATGAAAGTATACGTATGGTTTGTATTATTCAGATACATATTGCCGCCGGAAATGCTTTTTAGACTAACCTTTTCTAAACTCCGATACCTTTAAAATTAGGTACCCAGTTTTATCATTGACATCACGTTAATTAACCGATACTATTCATCTACATCTAATGTAAATCATTACATACATACGTTCATAGTGATCCTCTTTACACAATTTATATTGTCTCGTTTACAATATCTCCGGCTAAAATTTCGCTATCCAGCATTTTTTCCATGCATGACAATTTGATTTTAACTAAAATTTATACCTTAAGCAGAAAACAACTGAAGTTACTCACTATAACTCTAATGCACCACCACTGTAAATTTTTACAATGCATATTGAGGTTCCTTTCAAAGATAGGGTGTAATTCAATTTCTTCGCGCGTTCAATTAAAAATAATTATACGTGAATCCTTTATTTGAAGGATATCTAAAAGCCTACGGGTCTTGTCATCACATATAGTTTATGAGTGCAGATTCCGAGCACGAGAAAGACCTTTCTCTGATAATTTTTTGCCAATTTTCCCAGTGTTATTATATTCATTCTATTTCAGTTTATTTGCTACGCAGCCCCTCTCCACTTCCATCATTCCACCTCTATACGTCCGAGTCTTTTCCCTTATTAGCGCTCATCCCACTCACACTACCTCTTTGCAGCCTTTTTTCGCGCGCCCATTTTCATCGCATTTTTTGTTCCCTAAAGACCCTTTATTTCTCTCATCTTTCCATTATCTGATCTTCTACACTCCAGTCGCTTATATGAACCCACTTTTTTACTACTTCTCTTCAGAAATGCTGATTTTCTTACCTTCCACTCGTCCCTAATTTTGTACAATTTTCTCTTCAACTCAAATGGACGTTTTTACATGTTAATAACAATTTTTTAACCTATGGAATTCGTCAATATTTTACATTTGAAATACAATGAGCATTTTCGAACGGACAGAACCGAAGGTGGGGGTGGCTATCCTGTCGTCACGTAGCCAGTTTGCAAAAAAGTGGTTCATTAATGCATGTAATCCACTCTCTTTAATACACTTTATGGTTTCAGACTGTAATTTGTGAAAGTATTTAGTATCATACTAAATAATATCTACTACTACATACTGCAACTTGTTTCGCCCATCTACCTGATGTTGTCGTAGATCAGCGAAACGCGTTGTACCGTTGATAAATTCTGTGCAAAAGCCCAAATTATCTTATTTAGTATGGACACTCTCATTAAAGTAAAACTAAGATTTTCAACTTAAGCGTCAACACGACTCCTCTATCTATTCTGTCAAATACATTAGTGGCCGTAGACTATCTAAAGCAAGGGATGGTTGGTAATAAAAATTTTAAAGGAACGCTTTTCCATATGTATTCACCAAGCTGAAAAAGAATAAAAAACATTTAATTTTAACAAAATCAGCCATAACGACGAGCCGCATAAAAATCGATGAAAATATAGAAGGCTGGAAGGTAAGAAAAAACTGCCGCAGTGGTGCAGAAACCTAGAAGCCACCAGCTTAGAGTAGGTCACTCCACCCCTCCACAATGGTGAACAGTATTTTACTCAGAACGCAAAAATAACATTTATTTTCCACGAGCGGAAGGTACCCGTTGAAATTCAACGGGTGTGAAAAACGTTAAACTTATTTTATAAGAAAACCGCACAGCCTGAAGAAAAACTGTATGCGTGGTCATTCTAGGGGTTCGTAACCTATCTTGTTTATCTCGATGATTGAGTGAATGTATCTAAGTTACCTGCACTCTAACACTTTTAAACATATGAATAACTCGTGACGTTAATGATGTAGGAATTGGTCTAAAAAACAGTTCGCAATCATAATGAGAGGCATACGGTTTCACTACGTGTAATACATGTGAGTATTAAACGATAATAAACAACGCCGTGTTTGTTGTAGCAACAGAGGCATTATTACCATTGATATTCACTGCACGTAAATATTCTTGCATATTTAATTGTGAATTCTATTAATTCCTTTATGTGCAACGTTTACTACGTAATTGTTCTCTCATATACATGCAGCGCCCCTTTGAGAGCTACTTTGAGAATAGACGTTGAAGAGTATACTTGTTAAATATGCATTGACTATCGATTACCCCCCGAAGCAATTTATCAGGGGGCCCTTGGGACTCTGGCCTCTTCTTATACGGATTTTGCTTCTACATACTATCATGGGCCTGCAGGAGAGCGTGATATTTAAATGCTAGTGACGTGAATATACTATAAAAATCAAATCTCTGGTAGTCAAGGAAATATGTTATTGTTGATTTCAGGGAATATGTGAGATTTTTCAACTGAAAAGATGAATTTCAGAAAAATACTGAGCGTAGAAGAAAATCGATTGATAAAATTAGAAATTATATTGATTCAGCCATCCGATAAAAAAAATTCCAGCCCTATATCTTGAGTGAATGTACTTTTAAAAAGCAAAAAATGAAACCACTGCACCGAACACAATGCTTAGCATGGACCACCACGGGGGACCTTCGGGGGCCTTTAGGGCCCTTAGGGGGGCCTTTTTAATATAGCATATGATACAACCAGATATATATTCTATCTGCATGCCAAATTTTAGCTCAATCGGTCCAGTAGTTTTTGCGTGATGGAGAAACAGACAGAAAGAGACCATTACATTTTTATACATATTAGTAAGGATCACACCCTTAACCCTGAAAAAATAGCGTTTTGGTTAATTGAACCCTACAGTGTTTGTTGTCTACCAGTAACAAACATGTGTTCCAAATTTCATCAAAATCGGTCCTGTGGTTTAGGAGGAGATGTGGAACATACATACATACATACATTGACTTTTATATATATAAAGATGTATATTCACTATAAGTACCTATTTCCTTAAATTTACAGTTCCTCCTACGCATTTGCTCAACACGTTTTGCAATTTGATTTCACTTCAGTTTCATAACGATTCACGGTGCACAGTTGCACCTCGCTTGTAAAATAACAATAGCGTTTTGTGTAGTGTAGAATTATTGCACAGCATATGCAACATTTTGGCTCAGCCCAGAACAAATAGGCCAAAATATTCTATTAAATATCTATTATTTTAAAATGCATGCAGGTACGTCCATCTATAAGGGGTTAATATTGAATACTAATAATCTAAAGAAAAGCATTAGGACAATGTAGTATATCCAGATTTTTATTCAGTCCACCATCTTATTCAAAAATTATTTGGAGGACGGCTGAGTACGTAGAATGGAAATGGACAATATTACGCAGCAAACATACTCAAAATCGTTTAATAATAGCCTTTGAAACAATGACAAGTATGAGGACAATATACCATCGAAAAAGTCGAAACATGGAAAAAAGAATAAGATGTAAAAGAGGCGCAGCTATGTGATAAACGTATTTATCGGACGAAAATTCGCTGCCACTGAGAGCAATAAGTCACGCTGAGCATGGTAATTTCACAGTTAAATCTTGAAGCAATCGCAAATTTCCAGACAAATATTAAAAAAAATGAAAAACCCGGATTTTTACATGGGAGCTTTTGCCTCTCCGTGCAAAACAACCGCCCCGTGGAGGCCATCACTCACTGCTGAGGGGAGCAAAAATGGAAAAAGCGAAAGGGTGAATCCCAATTTGATTTCCCTCACCCTCTCCATGTACAGCATCGTCGTTCCTGCGTTCATCTTGCAATCTCCCATCACTGTATTTTTTAGGTATGAATCCACTCCCCTTTTCTCTGCTGGCTATCGCCCTCCTCCGACCACCACGTACACCCACTCATCTCCGCCCGATTTTCCAGTCACCAATCTCCCCGAGCCGGACTCACTTCATTTGTTTCCATCTCCGCTGCCCCCCTCCCCCCTTCCTTCAACCCTCTTCCCCTTCATCACCATCGTCATCATCAGCCTACGTCATCCACTGTTCCAAAACTCCTGGTCACCCACCCCAAGCTCAAATATTTTTTTTATCTCTATCATTTGGAACGGAACCCTCCACGCATTTATTCCACGAATCTCTCCCACCACCACAAGTGCTTGGATATTTGGACCGAGTCTGCTCTTTTAAATCCCCCCTCATATCCTCGCGCAAGCGGATATCCTCCTCTTTTAACTCCGTAAAAAAATATTACCCAGTTTCCCTTCACAGCAAACCCCACCACAAACCCTTCCCACTATCCGATTGTTTCAGGGTCCTCTTCTTCAAACGCAGCACTCAGAAGGGTGAACGGAGTGTGGAGAGAGAGGGGTTTGCATGAGACCTGAATGGGTTCGAAAGAGAGATATGGGGTCAAAGAGTAGTGTGTTAGAGGGGAGAATTAGTGAAAGCACTCGAGGAGGGTTCATTTCGCTCTCTTTAGTCCATTAATATTGATGCAATGGTTGTCTGCTTAGCGGTTTGACGCCGCCTGAATGTAGTCACAATGCCCGAGCGCTGCTATTAGCAGTACTCCAGCCAACACACAGACACACACTCATGAAAGGTACTCGCTCATCGGCCAAATAGGTCCGTTCCTCACCCAGTCCCACTCCCCATACCCTTGTGGCGACCCCGTGTCTTTTGGCAAGGCTCCCAGTCTACATTCACCCCCTGCCATACCTCTCATTGCTCTCCCTCCACCTCATTCGTCCAGTCCTCCATACACAAGCCCCCTCTCTCTCAGTCACTTCTGATCCGTGCACCTCCAACTCATTCCATCAACATGTATTTTTTTGCATTCGTGCGCGATGAACACATCTACTCTTGAAAACGTCGGAGCTTTGTCCCTACACGGGAATCCAATCTCCAGCCGCATTTTCCTTCCCCGTCCCTCAGCACATCAACCCGGCGTTTCCCTTCTCGATGGAGGACCCGTGTACCTTCCGGCCGCGGAAAACGTTCCTACTCTCTCTCTGTCTGTCGGCATATCCTCCTCCCATCCCTCGCGTTTACATTGCGCTCGACGAGCGGTCATCATCGTCATTGTCTTGTTCCTCTCACTCGTCTCGCTCCCTTTCTTCCCGACGTTTTGTGGCCAGTTGACCGCTATCTTGCGCCTAGACGTCCGCAATCATCCTACTACTAATCCACTCCAGCTCCGCATCATTGCTTGCACATCAACCTCCCATTACGTCCAGGAAAACGAGTTTAAAAATGAAGATATTTATGTTTTTGTCACCACTGGACATGCATTCCAATGAAGATGCTCTACCGAATGCTTAGTTCATCCATTGCATTCAAGAATCTATCGATACAATTAGATCATTTATATAACAAAATAATTGAACGATGTCAAAATTTTTCCGCCTTCCGATATTAACCTTCTAGTTTTCCTTCACCTAAGGACACCAGCAGGATAGCTGGCGAAACTGTTGTGATCCTAAACAACATACGCAGACGCAACCCGAAAAATGTTCATATCATCTGATCAACTCTGACAAATCTGAGAAAATTGCGTAAAATAAGTAAACTTTAGTTTTTAGTTAAAATTTATAGTTTTCACAAATAATTGTTAGGGGTTTTCGAAGGCTAAAATTTAACTTTAAATGATGAAAACTACCTAATTGAGGAAGTACCTAATCGATGCGCCAAAGATTCTTTGAAATAGAATATTCAAATATTATTGAAAATCATAACAATTATATGAGAACTATTAGGGATAAAACGGAAAATTCAGCAGATTAGAGAGTTTTTGATTTTGTTTAGTTTTTGGTTACCTTCAAATATTTTATTAAAATGCATAGGAGTGCTAAGAATTTCTTTTGTTATGTCAAAACGGATTTCCTCTTAATTTTTTCTGCTTGATTTATTTGATCATATAGTAGGCAACTAGATATTAGGTGATAAGACTGAGTAAATCATCTCATAGAGAAGAAATAAGAGGTTTCTGAGATAATGTTACATTCACAATCATCTATTCATTTTTAACATAGGTGAACTATTACGATACATTTGACTAGCAAATGTATGCAGGAAAACTTTGGCCTACTGATGTACATGACATTCGGCTACGCGACAATTTAACAAAGGTGCAAAAGAGGTATAAAACATAGCGTAGCCCCCCGTTGAAATAAAAAGTCTTGCTTCAGCATGAACTATCGAAATTAGAGAGGCGTCATTTTTAAGGACAACCCAACATTGGTCGCAGATCATCATTGCCAAACAAGAATCTCATCTCTTCATTGAAATACAACCCTTCATTGCTCTAACTTGCCCCATTCATGGTTAGCGCTAAAAGGAGCCATCACACCTAAAGACGCCTAACAGTCGCACGAATGGCCAATAACATCGTGAGCATCGGCAGCACGCCATTCGGATAAAAAGACCAGGAGGTGATAAAACTTGATCGCATGAGTACACGCGAGGAGGCGAACCCATTTGGGTGTTACTTTACGGCACATCAACAGTAATCGAGTTAACTGGAAATAGATAGAAAGAGCGAAATGCGGAAGATCACAGCACGAGAGAGGGAGGAAGGGAGAAAAGCCAAGCAAATGGTGAGTAGTGTGAGAAAGAGAGTATAGTGTGGAATGGGAGAGGTTTCAAGAGGACTAAGAGAGAGATTCGATGCTGAAAATTTTAAACCGGAGGCAATTTCAATTCGGAAGAGCCTCAAAAATGCCTCCGAGGACCGAATACGCACGTATGCAGATACGGGACTCTGGTGAGCGGAGAGAGAATGAAGGGGTGGCAGAGCGAGGACGCAGTATGTCAGACAAGAGCGGGGGAAGGGGATTCGGTTGGCAAAAGGGCTGAGCACTGCGGAGGTGGAAGTGGTAGTTTCACTCCCCTTTACCCTTTTCCAACCCCCGGCCCTGCCCTATTGAGTCCCTCAGGGGGCGGTGATGGGGAGGGGATGTGGGAGAGGAGGTGGGGGGAGACGTTGGGGGGAGGATGCGGACTCCCAACGCTCTTCAAAAATTCCCGTCCCCACGTACGACCCTCATCCCAGTGCTCTGATGGCGCCTACTCGCGCCCATTAAGTGGAACTAATTCCGTTCCCACCCCGTCTTTAAGTTCCTGCGGGAAGGGAAAGGTGGGGAGCGGGGGAGAGAGGAAGGGAGATGGGGGAACTAGGGAGGAGTAAGGGGATGGTATTTGGAATGTTAGGCGGGAGGGGGGCTATATAACCTTCCTCCTTTCTTCCTTGAGCAATGTGAGTGTGAGGAATAAAAAAAGAAGCTTTCAGGCAACATCACCAGCCATTCTCCCCTCTTACCAACCCAACCCGCCAAGCCGTCACGAGAGAACCTTCTCCACCTCCTCCGCGAATCCCTACTCTTTTTCCCACCCATCTCGACACCACGGGCCCTCACTTCATGCATAGAAAATGAGCAGCAAATCTACGCTTCTTTTGCTATCTTGACACGCGATGCAGGCACCGGCGCCTGCGTTGGAGCTCCTTACCAGCCCCCCCCTTTCCATCGCTCCTTCTTCCCTATCGACGGTGGTTTTCTCAGACCCCCCCCTACTACCTTTCTTCGATTCACCCCTTACTTCCGTAAATCCCCCCCCCCAAAGAACCTCCCTTTCCCCAACCAACCTCCATCCGTCTGCCCTTCTCACTTCACTCGAACTCTCTTGCAGTCACTTGCTTCGCTACCGAACTGCTTCATGGGCATCAAGACTCCCCCAGTCTCTCGGAAATCCCTTTGCATACCCTCAGCTCACCCCTCTTCGGTACCCCCTACTTCAAGAATATGCACACACACTCCAAACCAACTGCTTCCACTTGAGTCTCACCAACCCCACATGGCCGCTTCCTCTGTCCTTCAGCGGAAAAAAACACTCTAAAATTCTCTCCCTCCCAAGCTCCTTCTCTCAACTACTTTCCTACTCCCATACCGTTTGCTTTAACTGCACCTCTTACGGCTCGTTTTTTTACTTGAAAAATAAAGCTACGCCGCACTGGGGGAGTTTGTATTGGTGGAAGAGAATATTTTGTCTCCCTGCTCTCATATTCTTAGCTTCCTCTCCCATTTTTTCAATCCCTAGTTCATACTCAGCATGGTCATGTCATTTAAGCCACCCCTTCCTCCATACCAAAGTCCGGAAAAAAAATTTCTTCGTTTTAATTGCGTCCGGCGGACTTTCACTTATGCAAAAATGCAAATGCCAGCGGTGACCGCAGAACGATGCGTGGGAAGACATTACGCTCGGACCGACGAACAACTGGAAACTTGGGGATTTTTCCGTCGTCCACGATAACGAATTTTCGCAAAAATCACTTACGCCTTTTGTCTCGTGAAATGCAGAATTAGGTTAGTAGTAGGCCTAGTTGCGAAATTACATCTAAGATTTTATTTGCATTTTTATTTTTTCATAAATGACAGTAATAATCGTATTAATAATGTAACATAACTAAATTGCTTTAAAACATTAAAATTTTAAAATAAAGAAAAGGATTTTAATTAATGCAAAGGTGTTTTGTGATCTTGTTAATTGAATAATGAATAAAATAAAATGTGCATCACACTTTTTGAACAAACTAAAAAAGAAAATCAGTATGTATTCATTTTTTTCAATAATCTAATGTCTCATTTAATACATACTGGATTCTTATAACAATTGATGTTGACAGCAAAATATTTGTTGATTTGAGTAAGTGCATATGCAGGACATGCTCTCTTACGTCGCTGATTACAAAAATATTTTAATATTCGTTTGTTGAAGTGGTACTAATTTATAGCCATAGTTCATTTGACCTTTGTCAGTTAAACGTAACCAAAAGTAAGGAAAACCTCAAAGCTGATGGAGTAAAGTTTTACATTACTTGATAGAAACTTAAAATATCGACTGTATCTCTGATATGGCTGCTTTTTCTATGCTGAAATATAACGTTAGCCGCGTTAAGGTGATGTGCTATCTGCCATGTCTTCAATGTGGTTCTTGATCAAATGGTGAGAAAAACAAAGGTCAGCAAGCCATGTGGTAGATTTTTTAACCATAATTCACTAAACCTAGCCTATTCTGATGATGTTGATATGATATGAAGAAGACTCAACAATCTCGAGGAAGGACTGGAGAGACGCAGTACTCGTTACCTTCCATGACAAGTACCACCGTAGAAGATAAATATAAAAAATTGAATGGAAACAAATATGAGACATGTAAAAACTTCAAATATTTGGGAGAATTGGTGACTAAAGGTAATGAAATTATATAAGAAATAAAAGCTAGGATTTCAGCATGCAATAGGGCTTATCGAGCTTATCATATAACCTCAAACGGAACTTGAAAACAAAGATTTATCGAGTTATGTATGGTTCGGAAATATGGGCCATTTATACTGCAAAAGAAGAGTTACTTAAAAGATGGGAAAGGAATGTACTAATACAGATTTTTGCAAAGCAAAGGAAGGCTGACAGTGTAAAATACGGAGGAACAGAAAATTGGAAGAACTCTACGATCATTCAAATAGTCTCCGAAATGATGAGTAGTAGTAAGGGCATAATGAGAGAATGCCTGGAGACAGGATCAAAAAGATATACCAAGGGCGTCCGTGTGGTAGAAGAATGGGAGAAAGAGCACGGAAAATATGGTTGAATGATGTAAAGGATGATCTGGGAAGGATGAGAATAAGAAGATGGAGAATGCATGCTGGATATCGTTAAGACCAGTGGCTGCTGGTGATCTGAAAATGTAGTGGTGTACAATTCATGAGTGTCACATAAAGAGTTTTGAAGCTCTGTACTTCCTTTTTCAAGGAGTTTTTACAACTTGAAGTAGAAAAATAATGAAATATTTCTTCGCATACCGGTATTTATTATTAACAATATTATGTTCCATCAATAATTATTTATTATACGTAAACACTGATTACGAGTCCAATTCAAAGTATTTAATGAAACTTTCATTTTCGCATTACCGCATAAAACTCTATGCGTTTCACATATTACAGATAAAAAGGTAAAATAATGAGTTCGTCCTCTTTCGTATAACCTGTTACCATTACCAATCATTGTTATCTGTAGAGGGTAACAAATATATGAAGCATTTAAGCCACACAAGAGAAATATTTTAAATAAAATAATTGTGATTACCTATTTATATAGAAAATCCATCCTCCTTGACTCGCTCCCAGAGAATTTGTTCATGATTTTTTCATTGAAATCCTTAATCTGCAACACGAAGTCTCGTTCAATGGACAGCATTGCGAGGGCAGACAACCTTTCGTGGGACATGGAGTTACGTAAAAATGTCTTGATACGTTTAAGCATAGACAAACACCGTTCAGCATCTGCTGTCGTCATAGGTATTGTTATTAACACTTTCAACGACTTAACGGACTCACTGAAATTGTCACATAGGTTTTTCTGTTTCAAGAAGTCAAACAAAAACTCACTGCTCCAGGCATGGTTCTGAATTCCTCTATTCCGTAAACAAAGGATAGCCTCGTGCGAAGTTTTTTTACGCCTACAAATGAGTATACCTCGACCGTATTCATCAGGAGTGCCTCAGGAAACTTGTATTAAAATTTTCAAATTAACTTGACTGAAATAGCGCGAAGGTACCACAGAAACGAATATAATTGATAATCACATTAAAAACATACCTATTGTTGTTCACTTTTGTATTGTGCAATTCTATGGCCCTTCTGTAACCGGAGTGCAACTGCGCCGCTACGTTCACATTACCCAGCAGTGTTAAACTCAGAACATTCTTCATGTGGCACGATGAAGCTTCATGCTTTTTCACGCGTTCGTTAAGATGATGAATATCAGTCATACGCAGCTTCGTCCACGACTGTTCTCCACCGAACAGCAAGCAAGGAAAACAATAAAATGCATTCCTTACATTGCAACCACACAACCACCCATGCTTTCTATAAGAGTCGGCGTTAAAGTTCCTCTTAAACTGCCTACTCTTAGTTTTAACTTCTTGAGAGATGTTTAAGGGAGGAGTAGGTCTCCCTAGTTCTTTGATCGCTATTTTCTCTGCCAAACTTCTTGAAGAAAACGGTTGTGCCAACAAAGACGAAACTGAATTAATTTGTACAAACGTATGCCGGCTAGCGATGAACACGACACTCGTCAACAGGAACAAGAAACTTGCTCTTGCTTTTAATGCACCAGGAAAATACCAAGCTGCTGCTAGGACACAAACCCTCGAGGATGAACGCAGAAGTGACTTCGTTCTTTTGAAGTAAGAAATTTATGACGCACGCCACCCCCGCCGAAATTCGGCTCCGTGACGAAAGGGAAAGTCACATTGTAACTATGTGACAACATTGCCACGTTGGGCAACCTAAGCTAAGCTTATGGAAGAACCCTCTCCCCTTCCCCTCTTGCAACCCTCTCTTCCCCTCAGATGCCTACAAGTTCGCTGAAACTCAATTATACTAGGGAGCTGCACACCGCAGCCATTCTGAGCAAGGGAAGTTATGTGCCGCAGCATTTGAAACGGTAAAACATGGGACGTGAAGAACTGAGGATATTCTCTATAAATTCAACACATTTTCGACATTCTCCAAATAGAGGAAAATAGCTGTCTGGGCGATGTGATCGTCTAGAAATCGAAACCTACAAAAAAGCATTTCTAACAGGCTTAGACTGTGGGTAGGGCAAACTTGTAACACTTTGAACGAGCCACCAAAGGTTAAGACTGCTTACATTGTCGGAGATGTGAAGGCCCTACAAGGGCTGTAGTGCCGAGGAGTATGTAAGTTACCGCGTCTCGCATTAGTGACTTTAGAATTATTGTAATATAATTTTATGTAATATTATAATATAATTTTATATCATTAACAATTTATCATGGGAAGTGAGAACATTAATTATCTTACTAAAATAAATAATAAAATTCTCAGACTAATGAAATAAATACATAGCATACATTCCCTAACGGTAATAGCAAGCAATTTTACTGGGGGAATTAGGAAAATTCAATTATTTTTCATTGAAATTATTTATTACAGTTACTTTTTTAAGATAACGATTCCCGGCCATCAACACTACATCTAATTTTGGAAAAAATGAAGAGTTTTGATAACATACGATTTCGGGAATCTTGAATACAATTTAAAAGTCATCCTATATATACTGTTTTAGTATTTATACATAAAGAAGGAATGCATATATTCCCCGAGTCAGAAAATGGACGCACATTTTTCCATATGGGCATTAGGGTAAGTTTCTTACATTCCATAAAAATGGGCCCTGCGGCCATACGAAAATAAGAAAATTTTTGAGCCATATTTCCGTCTCCGTAATCTCATTTTCACGTGATTTACCCACGTCTTTGCCGGCGAATAGCGTCTTTTTAAGTTTCCTCCGCCTCACGTCATCACAATCAGCGGAAAAGTCTAATATTTGCAAAGCCTCTTTGTGGCGACGGAATCTTTCTTTTTCTCGTGAACACCACCGTCATATTTTAGCTTTAAGGAAAGTATTTCCCTTAATTTCCTCTCCGCATTCTCATTTCCAGCTTCGTATTCAATACTCCTTTTCTTGTAATCATCTTCAGTGCCCAATGCACCACTTTTCTAGAAAGTAGCGTCCTCTGCCTTCCCATTTCCCATGAAACAGGCCATAATTTACTTCATGTTTGCTTGATTTGTAAACTTTTAATTCGTCTTATATTTTCTTATATGTACCCTTTTTACCCTCGCTTATTTTTCCTGCTGACCATACATTTTTCTTTCTAAAACCAGACATTAAATTTAAATACCGAGAATCTCCATCCATATATTTTAATATAAATATCAAATTAGTCTGTAGTTTTACTTCTTTCCAGTATCTACAACCAGTTCGCCCTATCTATATAAATATATTTTACTAACCAACTTTTGTGAATATGGGCACTTAAATTTGAATTGAATACATAATAAAATTGAAGTTGTGATGCTATTTGCACGTTCTCAAGCTGCTAATTAATAAAAAAGCCGAAGATCTTGCAATTAATCATCTACGATATATAGTAAGCCATTAAAGAAGAAGATAATCTTTCTTTTATGATCTTATACTACTGTCCTGATCCCTTCTTAGCCCACTTTAGTCCTTCATCTACATCAGAGAAAGATTTGTGAAACTCTGCCCCGCATCGTATTGTTCAAGGGATGAATGCTACCTCCAATACCCCTCTGCCGTTCATCACGGTTCATACAATTGCAGCTAATGACCCAAATAACCGTCTTTCATTCCGAAAAACGCGAAACAATCCCCTTATTCTCCCCGTGAACCCCAATATGATTATCCTGCAGGTAATAATACTAATCGTAGCATTCCATTCCGCAAATTGCATTTCAGGTTTTCTCTACTTATCAACATACATCTATCAATCTCCATCATGACTGAAATTTGAAGACTTCAAAGACAAAATAGATACGCAGTGTATAGTTTAAAATAACCAACCTTAATTGTGAAGGAGAAACGCAATCACGTCAAATATTGGTTAATATAGCAACGTAAGGATTATATCCTATTGTTAAATCTCACATTATGAGGAATTAAGAGTGATGATGAGTCCGATAACAACTCATCAGCATCATTCGCCGGGAAAGCCTAATACACATACGAATTAAGAGTGGCTTGGATGAAAAGTTTCATTAAATTGTTTTTGATTTTCTGCTCAACCACCGAAGTAGGATCTTTTCCTCTATTTTTAAAACGATTTGTGATTACATACCTCTATTTATTTCAAATTCTAACCATACATTAACTAAATAACAGATTCAAATGACGGTGTTCATCAAGAGATTTCCTAATGTCGCTTCTTCCAAGCGAAATACGTAACTAAAAATATCTTCACATTTGTCCTGTACCCCTGAATAATATTTTGATTTAGAATAAGAAACATTCTTCAAACGATCTTTCCCTATAAAATATACCTTTTAGCCCAAGTCGTTTCTTCTTCCTATCAAGTTATATCCCTTATCTAACGGCTGTTGGTTTCTAAGCGTACCAAACCCTTAGTATCTTGACTTACTTTGCTGCTCTGCATTTGCTAACACCAGTTTTATTACGATTTTTCATTGCATTATAAAACATTGGTAATGCATTGCATCCAATGAATTTCTTAATTAAACTTTTTCTAAAAACCTGGTCACAACACTTGCTTTATTCAATATGTTTTATTAATGACCTTCTATTTTTATGACTTATTTACAAATTGTTATGCATGATTAAACAGAATATATTGCATTTTAAGTCAATAGTTGTTAATAATTGAAAAACAGCCAAAAATGTTTCGGACCCGGAAATATATAGGCACATTTACGTGTTTTGGCAGCCAAATTATAAAAAATATCGAATTTAAGCGTTGAAAAACAGACCTAAAAATAATTTAAGGACCTGCCTTGTAACTTGTACTGTATTTGTTTCAGCATTGTAGTTTTTTCTCAGTTTATCAGTTCTCCACTTCAGCTACGAAAGTGACCCCAATATCCCCCTGTAACATTTATCTGCAACCTACACCAATACGATTTACACGATATCACGAAAAAAACAAGGGTCGTAGCTGTCCATAGTTCCATTGTTCTCTGCTGTGGACACTCGAGGAACTTACAGCAGAACAAGAAGTACTCGGTGCAACTTATTTCCCACTTGCCGGACACCCCACCGACGAACTACAAACGGCCCTTCCAGCTCACCTTCAGTCCCCTCTCTCTCCCTCTGTCCCGACCGTCAGCCTTTTTTCCCAATCGCCTCACCAATATATCTTCGCCTCTCCATCACATCCCTCTTTTCCCTGCACATCCCGAAAAACCAAGCTATTCTCGAAACCGTCCTTCTCGAAATCGTTCCCCCTCCTTCTCTCCAGATCTCCCATCTCTTACTCACTTTCTCCTCGCCAATCTGGTCCTCAATCCTTGTCTCCGGCAAACCCAGTGTCCTCAAAGAGTTCTAATCTTCCCCAAACCCAAGTGCCTCAAGCCCCTCGACATGCACGCATACACACACAAATGCATTGCCCATCACATTTTATTTTTGGGAACTTTTCCCTCTCACCCCGCTTAATATATTTTATCGTCATGGAAGCGCACCCCTTGGATTTAACATCTAGGTGTATGCATGTACTATCCCGCTAAATGTTTTAAGTACTTGTAACAAGAGGTTTTAAGAGACGATCTGTAAAAAGGAAAAGGTATAGGAGGAAAAAGGGATGAGTACGGAGGTTTTTGATATACCTAGTGTAGTGTCTCCATCTGGTCATCCAGCAATTGGGAACGATTCGCGGGACAAAATAAATTCTTGAGACAATTTGCTCGAGCATTAAATGATATATCATAACTAGAGCGTGGAAAAAATCTTTCGGCTACTTTTTTATTGGGACTTTATTGGTTTCAACGATATATATTTTATTTCGTTCAATACAACATTTTTAATTACTTTTGGATATGTTGTTTTACTTTTTTTACGAGTAGGGACTTTAAAACATGGACTTTTCTGAGACTTTTCATTAAAATAACATCTTTTAATCTTTAATCACCACCTATATTCCACGATTTTATAAGCAATTGGTCTTCAATGTTGAGGATTTATGGGAATGTTTTAGTATTAAGCATGAGCAACAGTAGGCATGGTAAACAAAAGCATTTTCTTCAACATATAAAATCAATATCAATTAATGCACTCACTTGAGAGTTTATTCTGAAGAACTTTTAATGTGTAATTTTTTCAGAATATTCTCTTAAGTTGCGTTCGTTTCGTCATGCAAGCACGTGATCTCGTCTCTGAAATTAAAGATAAATTGTGCAAACAAATCAGCGTCAGAGATTGACAACATAATAATATTTACTCTGCAGGATTCCCTCTCATGTATGTATAATTCGGTGCCCTTTCGTTAAAAAAGGCCACCAAGTCTATACTCACAATCTACTGCCTACTCTGAATGCAGTTTTGTCATAGTCGTATCATGAGCCAGAGTTTGCAATCAATGTGCACTAATCATAAACAAAAGGAATCAGGTTAACCCTGCCAGAAAACAAACTTCATAAAAGACTCAATAGAAGAGCTAACGACATATACGTGTAGTAAGCCAAGCGGATTCGCTATTGAAGATGAAGTAGGCAATTCCCGCTCTGCTATATTCTTTGACAAATGGCTTTTGATTCTGCCTAGCTTCAAAAGCCACTATCTTTCCCGAACCGCATCACTCTATACGCTGTACATCCTTAATGCAAGGCCACAGACGTGTCCTCTTTGGTTACAGAAAATCATAAAAGCATCTCTGTTCATATTTATGGTCTCTATCTGGATCCGTTGTGATGATGATGCCTAGAGGCAAGGCTGCGCATATGTCACTGCTGATATGCAACTCCTATTGCCAAATACTCTTTTTTAGGTAACCGCGTAAACAAAGCAGAGCGTGGAAGTACACAGTGGAGAAACCCATCCTTTCTGTTTGCCTCTAGCAAGAGCGGAACCGATGCATTCTTCATGTCCAGGTTTGTACCACATGCCTATCATTCACATGAATCTAAATTATTCCGATTTTTCCCCAACTTTGTTATCCCCCTACGCTGAGCACATCGATCAAGGAAGTCACGGAATGTGATTACGGAGGATGGAGGGATCTGGTGAGTACTCGGATGTAAAACTTGCACAATACAGTGGAAGGGATGAAAAAGCTCCATGCCTGCTGGAGTGCGGTCACTGCGTTGATGACCCTTTTCTAGTCTCTCCTTTCTGGACGCGCGAATGACTTTTCTAAAAAAAGTGTAAGCCTGGGTAAAAAGTATTCGACAAAGCTGCGAAAAATAGTTCAACAGAAGCGTTCGCTTTTATTTTTTTATACTTTTTTTGTGATCCAGTGCCACAATTTAGACAAAGACAACGACCATCGTCCTATTCGGAACGCAAGTAACGCGCATCTGGCATTGCAATCCCTATGAGAGCACATGCACCCTTTACGCGTGGACAAGCTGAGTAAAAAGGAAGGGGAGGCGACGATGTGGATCTGGATGTGGAAAAAATCAAATCTCTCAAAAGAGATTTGACAACGGTCACCCTTTTGGCCGAGTTCTTTCCGCGCGGAATGCGGATTCATTCCATCCGTAGGTCTCCTTTCGCACGTGGCCAGGGTTTTTCCCCAATTTAAACAAAAACAAAAAAATCTCCAAAAATCCTCATTTATCCTCACGGAAGCACCCTTCAGTTTAAGCCCGGATGTTCAACAATTACGTCCTCTCAGAAGCGATGACCGACCAATCATTTTTTTTATTTTCACGATTTCGCACCCCTGCTTTGACGCCTTTATATTTCGGAAAAGTAAAAAAAAAAAACAAGATCGGCCTCTCGGTGGCGTATTTGTTATATTCCCAAAGTCCCAAATCCCTTGCTCCCTCCACACTCACCGCCACTCACCTTCTGTGCTCCAAGTCACCACGGACATAGTGGATAAAAATATGCTAAAAATATCCCGTTCTGATACAAATGTTATCAGAACGGGATTTTTTCCATTGGCTAAGTATGAAAAAGTACATACCTACGCATGAGGAAATATTGATATTAACGACAAATTATTCAGCATATTTCAATCAATTTGATTTGGTACCTAATCGTTTACCGATTCTACCGTCTTCAACAAAAATACCGAATTTCCTCAGTATTTATATTTTTATTGCAAAAACTAAATAACATAATAACTAAATAATAATAAATCAAAAATAAGATCTGATTAATAATATTATTTAAAAACTTCTATAGACAGAAATCTTGTATTTTAAACTACCTTATAAAAATGTTTATCTTCCTATTTCTCTTATTATTAAAACTAAAATCCCATTATGGAGTATGAAATCTAAACGTCTATCACCCTCTATTACACTACCAAAGTATTTGATTAGCCCTATATGGTTTCAGGCTTTACATTGTAGAAATACTGTGGAAAAATACCAGGCAGGTATATAATTTATAATTGATATTTGATTAGCATCCAAATGCCAATTATCCCAGATATTCGTATGCCACTTTGCGACAGGCATGTCCCGTAAAGATCTATTTAAGCAATCAACCACTTGAATATCACATTTGGTAATTTGTAACACATTTTTTCACATTTTCGATTTAAGCTGACAAAAAAATCCCGTTTCAGTTCACTGGTTTATATTGCCTCAAAAAACTGGTTTATATTGCCTCAAATACGTACATTCCCTCCAAGTTAATTACCTGCAATGGTACATTATGGGGTACATGGTTCATTTATATTATATCTAAGTCACTATTCTCTAAGAGAGAAGGGTTCACATTTCATGATATAATGGTTTTGACAAATTAAACTTTTTCCAATCAAAACTTTAAGAAAAGTTTTAATGGGCTTCTCCGGCAGAAAATATGATGATCCACCTACTTTTCAAGAGTAACTTGGCCATAAATTCATATGCACTTAGGAAATCATTGGATAATGAACACTGAAACTCTAACGTCATGACCTTAAACAAAAATAATTTCACTTACGCTGCGATATCGTTAGTATGATTAAGCTACCATTATTTATATTATAACCCAAAAATAATCCATTTTAGTGTCCATCATTCGAGGCTCTTGCCTCTGATATCTTAAAAATATCTCACTAACCTGTTTTCATGCCACTTCCTCTTCCCATTATGTGAATTTAGATTGCGAGATCTAATCGCAAATTCGCGTAAGGGAATAACACAAAACAAGGAGCATAATTACATTAATATTGAAAAAGTACGCCTTCAGGAATTAAACGGACAATGATAAGATATGATGATGAAATGATATGGAACAGATTTTATTTAGAAAACTTCATGTCTTTCCACTACTAACCACTTCTGTATATATTACGAAAAGATACCAGATGCGAGGTTTTGAGTCTAGAACCTTTTGATGGTTTAGAGCCAATAAATAGGATTATGCAATGAAGAAGACAATTTATTAACCGTCATAACGTTTTGTACTTTGAATCTCCTATGAATATAGCTGAAAATTAATTGTTGTGTCGTGCCAGTTCAGGCAAATGCAATATTTTCGACGATACCGCGCTAACAGATTGTGACAAAAGCGCAGGTTTTATTCCTGCCATGGAATTCATACCGCGGCAGGGCTTTGGGAATTGGCGTTTTAATTCAAGGGTGGGTTTAGTGGACTGTGAACTTGAGGTGGCAAAGGAATGTTTGTTCATTTCACTCATGCCGGTTCCGCTTAATTGCATGATTTTGGTATTCAAATCCTTTCAGGCCATTCGCGAGGATAACCGACGGAGGTAAACTCACAACGCACCACCAAGGGAAATTTTTTTATATCTAGCACGCATCCATTTCTCTGTTATGTTGCTTCAGACAAACCTATTACTGCCATATCCTACTGTCAATTCCCTTTACCTTTATTTCTCCAACATTCTCCTTTATTCCTTAAATTGATGAGGCATATCTATTGAAACGTTAAATTTCTAATCATCCAATGTTCAGGCTTATATCTCCACATGAATCCACCTGCAGCTCAATCCATCAATACAAACTATCCAGATATGGCAATTCATCAATAAACATTGGGCTGGGGAATTTTCTCAGCATAAACTACAACTATTATTTACCGATTTGGTGTTAGCTTGAAGAATTAAATTGTAGAAAAATCCTATTGAGATCAAACTTTGTATGAATTACCACTGAAATATGCTTTATTGGCACCTTCCTCAAACAGAAATTATTTTTAAATTGAATATCCAACTAGAATGTAAGAAGCCTAGATAATAATTTATAGCAAAAATAATGAACTATAGAATTTATCTCTATAATTATAAATAAATATATGAATATTGGCGAGACACAATGGTCTTCAGTGTATATCGTCTCAAACAAAGTTAAACTGCGAATATACCAAATGTTAGCTTTTCAGGATAGCAGAAGTAGCAATGCATTGATGTACAAAATTTGGTTTTTCTTTTAAATTGTATGCTATTTTCAAACTCTAAGTGTTTATATATAAGTATCAGACAGGAAATTTCACTATTGTGAAGTACTAATAAAAATAAATAATAAGGCATATTTGACGTAAATACTAAATTTTTCAGAACCACAATTTATTCTTTTTTGTGAGGAAATGTTATTGTTACCTTTAGATCGAACGTATTTTTAGTTCTAAAAACTTAAAATTAAGTCTCATTCAAAATAAAAACACAAGAAATTTCCCAGGTGTTTTATGTTATCAGAAGTTTCAAAGGCGTTCATATCGTTTGCTAGCAATATGCTGTATATAACGGTAAAAAATCCCAATGTTAAACTTGAATCAAGGAAATATCTACATCCTTTAGAAAAACATTACCAAACATTTCGAACCCAAAAATTTATCCGATAATTATTTATATGATTTCAAATATGAATGAACACGTTAAGAAATGTTAAGGTTTTAAATGAAAAAATGAAAACACTTGGATTAAAAAAGGTAATTCAGAGAGGCAATACGAAGGAAAACATAATTGTACAACAATTAATTAACAAGTACTGTCATGAAAAGCTAAAACGTCCGAATTACCAATAGGGTGGGTTCCTATTTTTTTTATTGCCTAGATCTGAAATTTATAACCCCTGGAGTACGTATTTGAAGCCGTTCGATTTAAAAATGGCGTTAAGTATTTTTCCTTATAAATTAAAAAAGTGAAAAAATTCAGCGGCGCGAAAACGCGACGGCAAACTATTGCATGCTGGTTAATCCTACGTGTGATGTCAGAGGTACGTACGCTACGTAATCTGCCGCCGGTGGTTCGCCGTATGTTGCTTACCTGCATACGACGTCCGCCGAGAAAGCTTTAATAATAATAATAAATTTACTGACGGGAAAAAGACCATTTACAAAAGTAAACTTGGTGTAAAACGGAAATGAGCTTTATTTATTAATTTAGCTTTTGCTTTAGTCGCATAGAGAAACCTCGTCAAAATAATGAAATACATTTAAGGTTACGGTATGGGGAATGAAAATCGTATTATAATAAATTCACAAATGAATGAAGCTAGCTCCTATTTTTAAGGCAAAGTTATTACGAAAAGCATGAAATAAACCATTTTTTTCGTATTCATTTCGAAATATTTCCCAAACTTGAAATCCATTCCGTAACATGATGAGTCTTATTTTCGCTCTGGTTTTGTGCTCACTATACGTGGAGTGTAAGAGAATAAATTTTACTAAAACCAATTACACTGTCCAGCATACCATAGAAGATGGAAGCTTACTGACTAAAGTAATGTTAGTTCCTGACATATTTCTGCAGACATGTGAAATTGCTCGAATAGTTTGACCCAACTTTTGAAAGAAACAAGTTTGACATATAGTTTACCAAACATATTGTGCTTCAAAAATGTTCGAGAGGGCCAGTCGGAAAAAATAATGGCTACAGAAATGAGATACACCTCAAGAATTAACTAAAAAATGGTTACCTACTGTTTTCTACAATGTAAGTTCAGAAAACATTCGTCAGTGGGAAATGAAAAGTACTATAAATGGGAAATAATGAGATTGGTACACAAAATATTGAGAGTAGTAAGCACAAAATCGCCAGTTAATAACTATAAGGAGAGCAGGTGTAGCACCTGCTCTCCTTATAGTTATTAACTGGCTCCTCGCTATGATACGAATACACATTAATTCATTCATACACACATTCATCCACTTTGTCGAGTTGTCATTGCCAGAACATGAAATTAGCAAAAAAGGCTGACCGTCAATAGCATAATGGATGGCAAAATCTCGAAGCAAACTATGTATGAGCGAATACTAAAACAATTAAAATGCGTTGATCACCCCTCACCGTGATCACAGACCATTGATGGGAACTCGTGATTCACTACATCAGCAGATCAGCATCATATTCCCCAAGGAGTACCAGTAACATGCCTCCGAGAACATTGCTTTATAAAAATTGTTTTATGCCGCAGTGTCATACAACAACAATTAGCGATGGCAAGAAAGCTTACGTCGCGGTTCCACTAAGCGAGAATAGGAGAACTTTCTGGTTCAAAACTGTCAGAAGAGAGTACCTTGCTTTCTCCTCTGATTTCACCTGCACTAAACCGAACATCTTCTCTAAAGAACTCCACCACCATGGCCAGTTTGTAAAGCCATTGAACTTGTTCTCATGAAACCTTGTGGCTTTGTATATCAGCAAAAGGAACTGATAATGAAAGGTAACTAATGGAATATGCAAGGTATGAATGATAGGAATGGTAAATGAAAGGAATAGAAGTAGAGATAAAGGAAATGTTTGTAAAAACGAAAGTGATCAAAACGTAAACAACTAAGCCGGAACACCACAGAACACGAAGTCACAGGTAGGCAGTTTCGTTATTCATTTCACTGCGCATGCGACACTTGCCGCGAAGAACGCCTTCGCGGTAGCTCTGTACTAGCAGGGAGCGTAGGACCTTAGAAAACGTCTTTTAATGGCATGCTCAATGGAGGAGACTTTCCGAACTTTGAGCATTTTAATCGAGGTGTATTAATATATGTTTACCAGATTTTAGGGACTCTGAAATACAATAGTAAGTACAGTCGATTATAATTCCATATACCTCGCAATGTTGACTATCTACCTGTTACGTCATCATATAAGCTGACGCTGTCCCGCCATTTCCAAACCTTTTCAAATGAACTTAAAATTAACATTCAATTTTCTTCGAAACTAAGACTTTTTAATGCAAATGATTTCCGTGTAATGAATACGTTTATGGTGGGGCACCATTCGCCATTAATGAATTCTGTTTTCTTTGATGAAGGAAACTACCCTATTGAAGAGTTGTTCACAGCATCATTAACTTCCTGACAAACGACTTTTTGAGACAAAGCATAATAGTAATAAATGAGATAATATGAAGTTTGCATGAAAAGATAAAAATAAATAAACTTTTTAGAGGATGCCTTCGATAGTTTGCACGGAAATGATAATTCTTATATTGTATCTACTATTAAATTTTCCCCAAAGTTTGACTAGATTTGATTTATAATTCAATTGTTCTATGAAATAAATTGTTGTAAATAGAGTAGTTCTTCATTTTAAAGGATTCTAGCGGAAGGTACTCGTTGAAATTCAACGGGTATGAAAAACATTGAACTTCTTTTATAAGAAAACCACAAAGCCTAAAGAATGATGTCAGCGTGGTGTTTTGAGGAGTTCGTAACCTATCTTGTATATTGTGTTCGTTGTAGTAGCTACGTTGACCATTTTCCAGGTGCACGGAGAGATGGGTCCTGGTCCCTGTTGTTCTGGACTGTTGGTCCTCTTTCATGCATGGGAAAACCAAAAATGGGCCCTGAATAATCATTACTACTTAAATAGCACCCAGGTTGATAGATGGTCACCTCGTCCGTCTAGTTCTCATGAGCCGTCTTCTGAGTGGATAACAGCATGATTGCTACCCTTGTGTACATAAATATATTTGCATTCAATGACTCGGTTGAGTTGCGCAATTCAACATCGAAATGTGCGTTGAATATCTCAATCAGGATCAGAGAGTAGGTTACAATCCAGCGGTTAACAGCGTCAAAAGAATCATTTACAGAACCCATGTTCATTTGACCTATGAATACTCCATCACCCGGACTGTGCCTTCGGCATAAAGGGTAGCCATAGTTATTGGTTTCGGTTGCTAAAAAAAATCTATGATGATTCTTAGCGCACTTGCCTATCTTCATGCACGAATATCGCTCATTGCGCAGAATATCAGTTCTTCTTTCGGGTAAGAAGCATCGAGTGACGTCATAATTTCCGCCATCTTAATGCAGATTGAAATTTCAGATCAGATGGGTCTATCTTTGATCCAGATTTATAGTTGGTAACCCGTCGGTAGGTTGGGTTTGTATGAAATTTTGTGCGGTTCTTAGCGTAACCCGAGAAACACCACGGGAAGATGGTCATGAGATCACTGGTGGGCATGTCTTTGAGCATCCAAGTATAATCATTGTCGGTTTCTTGCAAGGGCTCATTTTCTCGCAAAGAACGCATTCCTCTTGCTCTAGAATATTTATTTGAAAATTTACTCCTTTTTTATTTTAGGCATGTTGATGGATATATTTTTAAGTCGAAGGAAGGGAAACACAGCGGCGAGTCAGAATCTTGAAAAGGCAACGGGATGATTGAGTGAATGCAAGTTAACTGCACTTTTACACGTTTAAACATATTTAAATAACTCTTAACGTGTATGAAGTGGGAATTGGTCTAAAAAAACTGTTCGCAATCTTTATCAAATTCAACGGATGTGAAAAAAATTGAACGTATATTATAAGAAAACCAAAAATCCTGAAGAACACTTGTCAGCGTAGTCAATTGAGGAGTTCTTAACCTAGCATGATACTCGTTGACGTTCATTCGTATGATTTGGTAATTGGTCTAAAATACAATTCGAAATCGAAATGAGTGGCAGATGGTTCCACTACGTGTACTACATGTGAGTATTACACGATAATAAACAACGCAGTGTTTGTTGTAGCAACAGAGGCATTATTACCATTGCTATTTGCTGAACGTAAATATTCTTGAACGTTTAATTTCTTTATGTGTATTGTTTACTACGTAAGTGTTCTCTCATATGCATGCCATGCCCCTATGAGTGCTACTTTGAGACTACACATTGAAAAGTATACTTGTTGTAAATATGCATTGGATTTATCAATTACCCCCAGAAGCAATCGATCATTGGGCTCTTGGGACTCTAGTCCCTTCTCATACAGATTTTATTTCTACGTGCTTTTATGGGCCTGCAGGATAACTTAAAAGCCATATGCGTTAATTTCCTTGGAATAAAATCTCTGGTTGTCAAGGAAATACGCTATTGTTGATTTCAGATAAAAATGTCAGATTTTTCAGCAAAATAACATGATATTCAGACAATTACGAAGCATAAATGAAAATCGTTTGAAAGTATTAGAAACTCCATTAGTTCAGCCTTCCGTTAAAAATAATTCCAGCCCTATATCTTGAGTGAAAGTAATTGTTAAAAGCAAAAAGTAAAACCACTGCACCGAACCCAATGCTTAGCATGGACTACAAGGGACCCCCAGGGGGGGCCTTTGGGGGCCCTGACGGATTTTTAATATAGCCAATGTTACATCCCGATACATTTTCTAACTACGTACAAAATTTCACCTCAATCGGTTCAGTAGTGTTTGCGTGATTGAGCAACAGACAGACAGACAGACACCATTTAATTTTTATATATTAGTATGATGATGATTATTAGTATGATGATGATGATAAAATGTATGTATAAGGTCAAGATTAAATTTAAAATCTATTTTTATCATCTGGTTACCCCTTTCATCAATTCTTTAGAATAAGGTAAATAAAAAAGTAATTTACAATTAAATACTTTACAAATATATTGCATTAATAAAGGCCACTAAAACATAGCAAAAGAGAAGTATTATCGGAAATTCTTATGTCTTACGTACAGGATGTCAATGGCGCTATTTACCACACGATTTTCCACCATGGAAGATCGTATATGAACAATTTAGGAGGTGAAAAAGCAAGGAATATTCGAAAAAATGAACTACGATATACGTTAGTAGATCAAAAATGGGCAAAAAAGAGGACTCTTAAAGTAATAGCTTATGAAAGATAACAATAGTTCATCGATGTTTTCTTGCTTTTTTTGAATGTCTGCTCAATACTCACACTTAATTTGAGTTCGGCCCGCTCGAGGTAGGTTTAAATTAGTGGTTTTTGCTATAAAAACATGAACAAATGCCATGATAAAATATAAACTTGCCATGAAAACCATATCTCCCTTTTATAAATGAATGTTTTAAATATTCTTGTAAAATAATCTTCCCGAATTGATTAACTTTTTTCCATTTTCAATTTTACCTTTAGCGACTTGGGCCGACTTGGGTCCGATTATTTCATCCAGGCGCGTAATTGATAGCCTGGCATTTTAACTAATACACCCGGTTAAAATATACATATAAATGGAAAATAATACATGTAATTTAGATAATTTTGAAGACAACAATTGCTTAATTTTCAAAATCATTGCATCGATCATTCACTGGCAAATAAATGAATTCCCTTCGCCGGTGTATAGCTCCCAATGTGCGGTGGGCACCTTTCTTTCTCATACTAGATTGTTGAACGCGAGAGAGAGATTTCACATTCCTATTCTGTTTCGCTACACACATTTATGCCTAATCCAATATAGTTTTCCTCTTTTCTCAAATTATTCTTTCCGTGGATTTCTCACTCATTTTCCCGCTGACTACCAATTTCAGTTCATTTCAACTTGTTTCTTTGCAAACGTAAGGCACCCGCTGCTTTTATCCAGCTACCTAACCTTTATAAGGACAAAACAAAAAATCGTACAAACTGGACAAAACAACAAATCGTACAAACTGGACAAAACAACAATTCGTACAAACTACCTTACCTTTCAGCGATCCTTCCCTTATGACGATATTAATAAACACCAACAGCTGTATAGTGACATCCAAATATTTACTAATTTTAACGGAAATTGACACTTAGTGCCAAGGAAAGTGTCTCCTCATATCACTTTCCATCATTTCATTTCTTGCAGGGGTGAACGACATACCTGAAATTAAAAATTTAATACAAAATCTTAGATGTTTTCTGTACTTCTTTAATAACGATTAATCTATTTCATATTTTAAAATTAAATGTGGGTAATTTTTTCCCAAAAAATGGCTTAATCAATGTTGATATTTATTTTCTATTTCATATCTGCCTCATCTTCGGACGATAAGGCAGTTTCAATAACGATCGATCAAAGCGAAATTTTATTAGCATTAGTTCTCATACAAGTTTTAATCGCATATCCATACTAGCATGGATTGTAAATTTAAGAAAAACACATTTAAGCGGTACTTCTTCCGGCATGCATAGTTAAATAAGTGTTTTTATTCTTCATTTCGGAAATCAAATTAGGTAACGTCTTTCCTCACCTCTGTCATGATGATGACTTTATTATGTCATATTGTGATCTTTCAAGACTTGGAATCAAGCGAAATACCCGCATTATATTATATTTTTTATCATAACATTATGTTTAAAATCTACGCATGCTCACATCAGCAGCATTTTAATTAGTTATCAATATGTTATCACTATCAAAGGAGTATTATAGTAATGGGATTTACAAATATTTAGAATTAATTACATCGAAAATTTACTTAGGTTCACACATTGGCGCTATTGACAATCTATGCAGAAATATTATTCAAATAATAATGGCACAAAAGCTATCAATGAATAATTAGTTAGTTCAACTCATTATGGATGAATTACTGATTTGTGCTTCCTGGAATTCTCGTCTGAAGCTGCAGCCCAAGGGTAGTGACAAAATATACAAAATCCTGGATGATGGAAACGACTAAGCGCATTGACTTAGCATGACTGGCGCTAAGTGAGCCTTTTCATAGAACACTTTGCGTGGCCTTGAGAGAGAATCGCCATTATCGAGTAATTCTCATAGGAATCCGAGCGGTGACATCACCGCAAACCAACGCGCATGAAGATACAATCCTCATTCATTGCGCTTTACTTGTCATGTAGAGAAAGTACAAATTGTGAACCTGTTACTGCCGTTCATGGGCCCAGTCTTTCACTTCGCTCCTATTTCCGTTACAATTACCTTAACAGGGTCCAAAAACACTAAATGTGCTAACAATAATTTTGTTTAACCAATCAATGAACTTTTAAGAGCCAATTCGTTTTCCGATAGATAAAATGGATTGCATGAATCATATTGTACGATTTGCAACGGCACTTCTGCTTTGCGACAAAGTCGGAATGCACACGCATATTCAGAATTCAAAATCACTTTATTCCATAATCTTTCTCATTTTATAGTCTACATGGCTTTGTAAACGTGTTGTTATTACAAATAAAGGTGTCCTAATATATTTATTAATTTGACCTGTCTGTATAACATGACGAAGTATGTTGAAACATTCTATAATTCCTTTAATATACTACACGTTGATGACAACTGAAATGCTTTCTCCCACGTAAAGACATCTTTGAACGGAAATGTACCATTTAATATAGAAATTTTAGTGCTGGCTACCTTGAAATTTGTCATAATTGGGAATTTAACTAAAATTTGTCACCTTTTAATTTGGGTAATCTGCTCAACTACCTTACCTAAACATATTCTATCCATATTAGTATCAACTTTTCCTATTATTAATTGCGTCCCAACCAGTAAAAAACAATGAATTACGATACGAGCAGTAATAATAATTAAATTTCTTCCAAGCCTCAGAGCTATGCAGATGCAAATATTGCGGACAACACCTAGGTTAATGGCATTCTATCATCCTCGGATCTATACGTCTATATTGTCTATATATTAAAATCAATATAAAAGTAAAACCATCATATTGATTTTGACATTTTGATTGAGACCATGATACTGATCACCATTGATCATAACCGAGGAAGTTACTTAAGAGGGAAGAGAAAACTTTAGAGCTGAAACTTTTCAAAAGTAATTGGCTCATCTTATTTCAAGCCGTTTGATAATGACTACCATGGCACGAATTGGTATCGAATAGGAGGTTAAATATAATAAATTTGTTAACACTCCTCCAATGAAACGTAAGTTTAGTCATACTAACAGGTCCAAAATGTAGAAAACCCTAGAAATGTCACATATATAGTAGCATCAATAATTTTTCAGTTTGATCGAGGAAGATTAGAGAATATACAAATTTCAATCCAATTGGTCCCAACAAGTACCAAAATTTTTCACATAGACCTATTTTTATATAAACATTTCTAGAAAAAATGTGCTATTTCAAAACATTGACGCATGACATCAGAAAAATTATCTTATCCTTGACTGCGAGTCAAGCATTGGAACAAGACCTAAGATTTTTGTGAGAACAAAGTAAGATTTATGCAGAGGAAAGGTCTGGATTATTTAATTTATCATCTAATGCAAAAAAAAAACTTTATGCTGCTGATAGAATGATGAATGCATTTTTTATATATGGTCTATATCCAGGAAAAAACTTGGAATCGGAATGTAGGTACAGAGATGATCATCATTTACAAAAACATTTCTGACACACTGGAAGGTGTTCATTTTATAAAGAAAGAAAGTCATCCCGTCGTATAGCCACTGACTATCACCGTGCGAAATTTGATTGAAATAACGACCCTTCTCATGAAAGATTTTCAATTCATAAAATGCTGTTTTTATGTGACAAGCTATATTCCTTCAACCATTGCAGCACTTGCTCATCACAGAACTATTTCCAATGTCAATATTTTGGCTACGGTTGGAAACAAAATGAATGTTAAACTGTAATACCGGTAAAGTATTTTTTTCCCTGACCTAACAATTGGTGAGCCTACACAAACAGAAACAGCGCTTTTTACTGGAAAGACAAACTTTACCTGATTGCCACAGCCAAGTAGTTCGACGCAAAATTCATGCAACGTATCAAGAGGTTATCTGGCAATTCTAGAATTTCCTTATGTCATGTTCTCATATCATATGAAACACCTTGTTGGATACATAATGGCTGATATAACCTACTGAGCATAGTATTGGAGTTATGAATGAATGAGGATAATTATCAATGAATATAACGAAGGAGTACTTCGGGCAAATATTGCGGGAAGTTTAAAGAAGAAATTATGCGGGCATTACGCTGGCAAAATTTGATAAAAAGAGATAAAAGAGAATGCCACCGGCAAACCTGGATTCGGATAGATTACATTTGATGATAAATACATTTATTCTCGAAACTGCATTGATACTGATGGCAAACGCAAACACTCTTTCCATTGATAAGACGTGGCTAGTAACCGCGCGACAATATGACACCACTTTCTTACATTTTAGGCTCCTTATTGGATTATTTCACAAAATAGCGATTTTTTTTCGCATCGGTGAAACGAGCCATAAATAAAATATCTCCAAATCATTGCGTAGTTACCGAAAACTAAGTCCACTCCAGCACATCAGGCTTCAATATTGATCGCTATAAACGCAAAAAAAATATTATTTTCACCCCAATTAGATTTGTTTCCTTACGCTTGATGGAGCAAACGGAAGAAACGCAATAGACGGGAGAAGGGAAAGGTATCCGGAATTCATCAGTCGCTGACTAAACCCGTTTACGGTGAAATCACGTAGCCAGAAGCGCGTGGAGACCACGTAAGCAGGCACAGGTGAGCGAAGCGTAGAATTTTATTTGTGAGGGAATTCCACATGGAATCGCGCGGGACGAAAGAATTTGGAAATCCCCGTCAGGTGCCCATTCAAAATAAGACGGGGGTTGAGTGGGGGAAAGGAATGGGAGGAAAAAAGGGAAGTTGGTTGAGACCAGTGGAAAGGTGTACCTGAGGGAAGAGGGTATACTGGGAGAAGAGGAGAGGGGAGGGGAGGAAGGCAGCTGGAAGGGTGTGGGGATATTTCCGGTTGGTTGCTCGAGGTAATGGTGAGGGTGGGAGTGTAATGGACCGCGCGATTCGCTTACGCAGGACGTCGAAAGATTTTCGCTCGGGACTTGAAAAGAGTCGAAGGTGGAAAGGAAAAGGGTAGGGGTTCAATGGATACCAGGTTGTTTGGGGGAATGAAACCTATACCTACCTAGTGCCCAGTATGCTACCTCAAGGTCGTTTGGAAGCTGTAAATTTTCACCAATACGCACAAAACGGTGTACGTTAGAAAAGTTTTGGAAATTTAAGCCAATGCTGCAATAAAAAAATTTTTGGTAAAAAGTTTGACCAAATGGATTTGACTTTAAGAAAAAGTAACTTGACTGCTGATATGTTGATAAATCAATATTTTCTTCAAAATCTGCCTGCCACATCGCAGTCGAACCCGTTTCGATCGACAGTGATAATGATACGGTGATAATGGACTACGCAGCTACTTATTTGCATGGCGATATTACTAGAGAAAAGGTTAACATTTCTATTAAAAAATACTTTATAGCAAACTAGGTGGAAAAAATAAAATTCTAAATATTTTATCTAGAACAGCCATGAAGACCTCAAATCAGTCCTTTTAAGAAAAGACATTTTTCTGGTAGTCAGTCAGTTTAATCAAACTCTATTGACTCAACTTGTTGTTGTTGTCTACTCCACTCAAATTGTTTAGTCAATGGCGTAATCATCAACAGTAGCACGGTCATGGTGCATTTGAAAAATATTTCCGACTAAGTCGAAAAAGATTTCGTTTACCTAAATATTCGTGAGGCTACTTCAAAAACCCGTTATGCGCAGTTCAGCAAGTTTTGAGAAAAAAGCATTTTAACGTTTTTCTTTACCTGAAAAAGCGGAGTACTGGAGTAGACATTTAATAATACAGTGATTAATTGTTAATACAATGGGAATAGCACTTTAAGGCTTCTCGCAGACGATAAAGTTTCATTTTATGAATATAACTCTGTACATAACTCATAAATGATCAAAGGGTACTTAACTGGTTTTTGTAGTAAGCCCACAATATGTACTCTTAATTTTATTATTATAGGCACGAATCGGAACTGGGTGATAGATGATGAAAAGACGAAGGGCGGAGATAGAGGACAAAAGACGAGAAGGACTGTGAAATGGAGAGAAAAACGGAGAAGCAGAAAGAGAGAGAAGGAGAAAGACGAAGAAGAAAGAAAGAGAAAGAAGAAGGAGAAAGAAGGAGGAGAAAGAAGGAGGAGAACAGGGTGGAGAGTGATGGCCGATTGAGCACGACAGCCTACCCGGCTGCCAGATCCAGTCGTATTTAATAGGGAGGAAAAGAATCGAAAGGGGCAACCTGCTCTCTTAAAATCGAGGCGTGTGAATATGCACAACTTCACGCACCACGTGACTTTTTCATTTAATTCCCGAGGGAAAGGATTGATTTTTTCCCTCTCCCCACCCACACACACACTCACATCACTCTTGCCTATTTTTCCTCCTCCCCACGTTCTCCAATTCCGCCGAGGAAATGATTAAAATTCAATTTCGGGCTGGCTGGGCTTCTAGAGTGCCCCAGAGCTCATGGCACCAACGCATGAAACACGCTCTCATTAAAACCAATGTTGAAGTCAATCACCACTCTATTAAATTCACCTCGAGATCTATCCATTGATAGTGGAGGTGGTTTCGAAAGAATTGAGTTCAATCATTTGAGGGCAAACATAGTGTGAATGGGTACGAGTAGCGATAAAAAGTAAATTCCATCAATGCGGCATTGAGATTCAGCAAATTTAACTGCTGTGGTTTATTCCTCGCGTTAGACTAAAAAGTCTTACTATAGAACGAAAATGTTTTTCGTCTTTTCATGAGAAAACGTCCATCAATTCGTATTTTATAGCTAAATTTGATAAAAATTACTCATTGTAATATTTTGAAACAATTTTTACCTTAAATAAAAAGTGATAATTAATAAAACTACGCGAAAATTTAGAAAAAAGAACAATATTTTTTTGCGCCAGGAGAGAGCTATATTTCAGACTATTTGCACAGTTAAATGGTTAAGTATTTCCTGCAGTACACCTCCATGTGTTTCAAAGTTAACAAATATATACTGGAAGATAGTACCTTAAGTTATTTTATCTTGTTCTTACGTACCTACCCCTTCATAGCTATTTTCTCAAACAGCATCATAAGACTGCTTCGTCATTGCTGTCTTTTCCTTTGTATGTTGATAGCAATGCAAATAATATTTGTTAAATAATTTTTGTTAAAACATTTTTGAGCGTCAAATTGTGAAAACGACACTTTTATTTTTTTTAAATGCAGATCATTATTTAAACGTCTTATTAATTGCTCAAAAAACTTTAAAAATCTAGCACATTGATTTTTTTTGTTAGTTCAGACATTAATTTTGATGTTTTATTAACTTGCAGAGTTGATTTTTTCTTTAAATAAATAGTAAATGCCTATGGAGGCAGGTAATGGAGCAACTCTTTTCTCTAATAGCACAAAACTTTTACTCAGTACTGATTTAGCTCAGTGAGTAAGACTTGAAAATAACATTGCCGGAGAGGAGTCGCTTTGTTTCTAGGTGGATCAAGCTCTTCCTGCTCTCGTGAGTTATTAGACCAATTTGCTCACCTTCCTTTAGCTCTGGACTAAAGTAATTGATACATCCCAAGCTGAACTTATGAGCTCCTACCCAGACCATCAACTTTGTCTTACGCCTCATTACTTTTGCCTCGGGGAAGGAGAACCTTTTTCCTCTCCTTTCGTTCCTTAATTCTCAGTAGGGAATGTGAAAGTGGAATAGGGGCAAGAAATTTAGACCAGGCGGTAAATAATTAAATATCAAGACCAATGAAATTGAAAGCAAAATCTTAACTTGTGCCAAATCATTTCAATCCTTTTTCAATTCTTAAGTTATTTGTGAATTATATTTAACAATGACGGACACCTAAAACTATCACGGGAATAGGAGTCGTTTTCTCCTTTTAATTATTATTACGTATCCAAGTAATAAAAAGCTGGAGTATTTCTTTTCCACAGTTAAAAGATTTTAAAGGGATTTATTGCGACCTAGGTTTCAATGTTTTACACATCATCTTTTAAGCATCACCTAAAGATGATGTGTTAAACATTGAAACCTAGGTTGTCATGAAGTCTTTTAAAAATTTCTAGTGGAAAATTGCTTTTAACTCTTCAGCCGTAAACCCTTCCTGTTATTTTTTAACAAATAGAAACAAAACTTAAAGCAAAATGAAAATTCCCCATGGCTGAAAAACGAGGATAAATGACATTCTTATAACGCACAACCAAATTATGTCACATTTTAGTGCAAAGCTAGCATAGAAGAAATTGATGGAAATATATTTATTTGAGTCTCTAATAAACAGAAAGTGCCTTCAGTGTTTACAATAAAGTTAGTCCTACTTGTGACCAGAACTTTCGGCTCAATGATAGAGAGCCTTGGTTCGTATTCCAGTGTCATAATGAGATTATGCAGTAATAATCTACACGCCAGATATTCTGGAGAATGCGTTTTTGTACAAAATCACAGGCCACTCAGAACAAATCCCTTATCTGAAGGGATAAATTCCCATACCGTGAGATATTTATTTCGTGACACCCAACTTTAAGTTAGAAATTGAAGTTTGCGATGGAGGCTTTCTAGTTTTATGAATCGCTCTCAGTCAAATTTCACACTCTCCGAAGAAAATATGGATTCCTCATACAATTCTTGGTTACTCCACAAACCAATTCTTCCCATTTATTTACTCTCTTTCAACATATTTATTTAGAGGATACTTATCTCAGAATGTATCCAATAAGTTTGTTTCTTTTACTCCGCAGAGTTATCGATGAACATTATTTCATCCCAGCTCATCGTATCAATTCAGCATCGGTGAAATTATTCGTCTATATTGAAAAATTTGATGTTCTCCCAGGGAATAATGGCGGTGAATTGTTCTCGGGCTTGCGACCGGGTCAGGCTCTCCATTTCTGCCGACGTTTCGACGGAATACTTTTTCAACGTCCTTAGGGCTGGTTGATTAGCTGGATGATGAATTTAACCAGCCCTGAGATGAATGGAAAAGTATTCCGAGGCAACTTCGGCAGAAATGGATAGTCTGACCCGGTCGCAAGCTCGAGAGCAGTTTACCGCCTTCGTCTACATTGTGTAAATCAGCCATAGCCTTTACTAAACTAACCATTCACTAAAAACAATTTTTACAAGAAATGTGACAGAAAGGCTAAGATAAACTGATGGATGCGTCGAAGAAAGAGGAAGAGAAATGAGAATCAAATTGATGCCTGTACTAAAGAGGAAATAGTGAGAACCCTCTGAGAAAGATGCGAGGTTCAGCGTTGATAAACACAGAAGGAAGGCGTAAGTGGCCCTCGAGGAGATATGCCGTGCCGTGCCTTTCCGAAATGACGCCAATCCAGCAAGTGCCTATCTCAGAGACGGGCGCGGGGCTAGGTTTAAGGGCTCTCTGGACGAAAGAATTAGCGGAGGATCTGTTCTGGACGGAACAGGGCTACTAGGAGTTAACGGTGGTGGTGGTGGTATTGGCAGAAAAGAGTTTTGCGGGATTGGCTTGACAAGATGGAGGAGGCACGTTGGGCGTTTCGGGACCGAACGGCGGGGGTGGATAGTGGAGGGGGATGGATGCGGCCGGGGGCGGAGGGGAGCGAAAGCGAGGCAGATGAGTGGGGATTTAGTAGAGGAAACTCTTAGGGGGGCCGCGCGCTCTCCGGAGACGGCCAATGCGGCTGAGTGGGGATTCGTCGGAGACGGAGAATTGGTGGGGGTGGGAGGTCCCGGGCCGAGGCGATTAGTTCCGAGTTGGAAGGGTTGCGTGTTTGTGAGGGATGAAGAAGAATTAGGGGCGAAGAGAACAATTAAGGAGAGGCGGAAAATAGGAAGAGGAATGCGGCGAAACGATGATGATTTACAATTGAGCTGAGGTGCCGATGCTACATGGCACTCCATTAAGCGGAAATCATCGCTCCTCAGGCAAAGATATCCGTAATTACAGCAATTATTCTCAGCGTTAAAAGATGTGTAATAAACGCCTCAAAACTTGCTTGAACGGCGTGCATGGCATACGGATGTTAATCTGATACCAGCTTCATAGTGGTATGATACTTTAGAAGATTTTAAAATGGACTCGAAAATATTTTAAAAATTTACGAATAAACCGAAACCATGGTCTGATATTAATACTAAAACCTTAGGAAAAAAATTGATCCTAAAACGAGCAATCTCGAAATATGATTCTCAATATTAAAATGGCCTACGGAAACATCTCAAGAAAGCACTACGAATACATGAGTTGAAAGTATGTTCATTATTAATAGTGATAAGATCATTCTCAATTTATTTTATATTCTAGGGAAGACTAAATACATTTTACGACGATAATTTTTAAAGCAAGTATTATCACTTACTGATGGTAGCCATAAACTAATACACAAGGCTTTTTCTCTTGGGTTCCAATATAAAACATAATAATCAGTCAGTTAATAATCAGGAGTAATAATACAGACCACTTCTCATAATTCAGGCCACTTCTCTGCAATTAATCTCCAAAGCAAGACTTGCAAGAACATTTATACAGTTACAGAAAGAAGAATTTTTCAAGTTGTCTTGATTGTTTCAAATTCTATACAGTATCAAGGATATGAATTTAAAATAACTGCATTTTTGAATCTGTTATTTCAGTAACTGCCAGTATCTCACTGAATCAGGAAGGGATTAACCGAGAAAGGTATCCGTTGATGTGATAAGGCGTGCATTGTTGTCTGAGATAATCAATATTTTAATTATAGAAGTTAGAAGTTAAGTCACGTAAGATTTGAGAATAATCAGAGTGATCATGTATCATTGAAAAAGGCATAATTTGTGACTTTAAATTTTTCCCGACATCGGTTCAAGCCCCGGGGAAAGGGAAACCCTACTTCTACATCGTCTGAGAGAAGATTTTTTTTGGAGACAAGGAGGATGGGGAACGGAAAAAAATGAAGGGAAGGGAAAGGAAGAGTTGGTTGAAGGAAGGAGCAAGAAGAATCAAGGTCGAATAAGGGTTTGAGTTTGAGAGATTTAGGAAGATTGGAAATGTGCTGAATTTCACTCTTTGGCGGGTCAAGGGTTTTGCGGTAATGGCAGAAGTGTGAGTCGGATCGGGCCTATGCGGGAGAGAGAGAGAGAGGGTACGGAAAAGTAATGGGTCCCTAGTGATAGGATGCAAGGGGAAGGAAGAGCTAGGGAGATGAGGGTTACCTCGGGAACATGCACTGGAGATAAGAGGGGCGAGGAAGAGGCAATTGCGAAGAAGAAGAAGGAGGAGGAGACTTCTTCTCAAAGATTCGAGAATAAATGGACCGAGAGGTTGGACACGCTGGGAAAACCGAGAGAGAGAGATGAGGAGAGAGACAAGGACATAGGGAGGAATGAGAGCGGAAGACGAACCAAGAGGGGAAGTTTTAGATTCAGTGCGGCTGTTAACTCGGGTGTGTCTGTTGGATGGAGAGGGGGATGCTTATTTCACCTCTACTACAATCCCTTCATCCCCACCTATCCCCCCATTTCCTCTCGCTGCCACACGAAACACAATCAAAGTCTTCGCCGAAACTGCAAAGCCCAATGGCTCCCTTGCCGGCGCTTTCCTGTCCAGCCTCAGTGCTCCCCTCCTCCAGCCCTCAATGCTTCACCCTCCAAAACCCTTGCATATACCTGGTTGCGTTATGTGGTGTGCGCGAGGGATATAAAAAGGAAAGAGTCGACTATATCTTCATTTCTTTTCCACGCTCTTCTTTGCTTTTTTCCGCCTACCAGACTTCTTTTAGGCGATTATTTTTGGAAACTTTCGCGTTTCACCATTAATTTTACTGCCATAACAAAATTCACCTCGATTCCTTTTTTACTCACCGACCATTCTAAAGGCTTCTAAATTCTTTTGATTCCAAACTTTCTTTACGACCATAATAGGGCTCAAATTTCTAATCATAAAAATAAGGGCAAAATCAAAATTCTATTTTCAAGCACTTTCCGCTCCGTGCGCTTTTCCGCAGCTCCTTTTTAAAAAAATGCTCTCGTTCACCATTTATGTTGAATTAAAACTGACACTTAGGTTTCTTGGTGTTTTTGGAAGACAAACAACTAATGACGTCATCTGCGCCATTAATAATATTTTTGGTAGAAAAGTTAGAATTATTGAAGAATGGAGGGAGAAAGAATGGAGTCAACAAAAGCCGGATCAAAATGTGCCAATGGATCTACCATTCCCATCTGACGAACCAATTACCACACTTGTGTGTATGTTTAAAAAACTCGTCCATCGTTCTCTCTGAGCAGCATTTATGTATGCACCGGGACTCAAATTAAATATCTCCACCTCAATCTCATATATTTTTCAATATTTGTCGTCACGTTGTTTGTTCTTGATGACAAAGGTTTTGCTAGTGTCCCTATGAGCATCTTCAGAACGACGCTGTTGTCAGCTGAAACACAATCAACAAATATATATACATATATATTTGTTGAATATAAACAAAATACAAGAGTCTATTGAAGCCAGTAGTACTCTAACTACCTTTCCAGTCTTTAACTAGTTATTACCTAGTTAGAGGGCACCCAGACCTCCATGCTTTTGTATTCCACACAAAAATATTTTCCTAACCTGCTCTCATTTTCAGCTCATTCAAAATCCTTCTAATAGCAATCTAGGAGCCGTAATTTCAAACCTACTTGTTTTTTTTCAGTTAACTATCGCCATATTCACTTTGCTCAAATGAGAAGTCTTTCCAAAATATTTTGCCAGGACAAATGCCATATTTTCTTATACTTTCGAAGCATACCGTAAAACGATCTTAACACATACTTCCTCACTTCCACTTCCTCATAATCCATTCTACACCCTCATTCGAGCTATGAATCCCCCGCTGCTATTCCGTGAGCTTCTGCCCTATTCCATGTCATTCGTCGCACTCATCCCCCCGTGCATTCTATCTCCATCCACACCACCCATTTATCCACCTTCCAATCTCATTCCCGTGCCATTTTTTCTCGATGGAAATGACTCCCCCCCCCCCGACCTAAACCAACCCTCTCATATATCCGAGGCCTCCCTATTCCCTTTAAACACCCCTTTCACACGAACATCACCGACGTCGTCGTCTGTGGGAATATTTTTTTTATATTTCGCGGAATCATTATGGCCTTGTTCCAACTCCTCATTATTCTCACTTTACCTTTAGCGGTATTTTTTCTTCCCGAAGCCGCGACGCTATTGCCACCCGTATCTGGAAAGCTCCAGCTTTATCAAGTCTCCTCCTACCCCCGACCTTATTCGTACACCTCATCGTGACACTCAACGTGTTCACTTTAGTCCACTCCGTTATATTAATTATACTAAATATATATACTCCGCTATATTACTAAATATATATACTCCGTTATATTAACGTCAACCTAGCGCTAAAATAAAGCGTATTCCGATGACAGGCTACATTTACTTCACAATTCCATTAAAATGTTCACATTGCTCAACACGGCTTTACACAGTGTACACATACTCGATCACAATAGATACGAATCGTCATAGTTGAGCACGCTTCATCCACTTTCTGCCGGGAAAACAAAGACATGATTAAAAACACTCTTGCAGACGGCGGAATCTAACGGATCAGATATAAAAAAAGGAAATACTGATCCAATTAAAAAGGAAGCCTTGAAAGGCAGTTCCTTAAGGTAGGCATTGAAAATATGTAAATGGATAAGGTGAAAGGGAAAAACCGGAGGAAATAGAGTTTTGTTGTGACGAGCAAAATATTTCTCATATATAGTAAAAATATGAAGAAGAATGCTTTGGCAGGGCTTGAGACACAAAGGAAACATCATGACCACCATTGAGATAAATGTAAATGGAAAGAAAAAACATTGAAAACCGAGAAATATATCCCTTTCAAATTAAGACAAGCTTAGAAAAGACATATATGTGGTTATAGTAAACTTCAATAACCTTTTAGTGTTATTGCAGGACATGGCGTGAATTCTGCTTTCGCTGCAAATGGAGGGCAAAAATATAAATATAAAAAACAATGAAGGTTGACATTATGATAAATACACTTTTTAAATGCAGTCCAGAGACACCTAGGAAAGAACTCACACCATCCTCGTGAACCGTGAGCCATTGAATGTCTAAGAGGAGGGAACATAGTCATAGCCAATTTGATATTTCCATAAGTTGTCTTAGGTACAAAAATTATAATACTCCCATATGAAAATAAAAACTTTGAACTTTGTGATTCCACAATGATCTTCTTATTAGCACGACCCGAGTTTCGACGTACTATAACGTCATCATCTGGTGTATGGTACGTCAAAACCAGGGTCGTGCTAGTAAAAAGATGAATATGTATCCAAAAAGTTAAAAGATTTTCATTTTCATAATGAATAAGTTCCACCATGTTACGCCTGAAACTATCAATAATATGCCAAGATGATTTCAAGTTATAATGGTGCCAAAACCGAAACATCATTGCTATGAAATGAACTATAGTCATTTTTCATGAATAAATATTCCTAAAATTTCTCAGATCTACTTCTCAGATCTATCTTCTTAGGCATTTGGCTGTATAGTCAACTTCCTCTTCCTGTCAAATGATCTAGTATTAAAGTGTTTCCCAGCTCAAACCTTGTAAACCAAATTCATCTTTAACCCTACGACCCTCCATGTGCCGCTCTTGCCCGACCTCCTTTCCCTGCTTCACCTCTGAATCCACCCCTTAAACACTATCTCCCTCCCTCCCCCTCTCATATTCTCGCCTCCCACACCTGCTTCCATTACGATATCTCCATCTTGCCTTCCTCCCTTCGTCTCCACCACCCTCATTTTTCCTCCTTATACCTCTCCATTAATTCCTTCCCCCACTCACACCGACCCCATTCCCCCTTTCCTCCTCGTTTGCCCCAGACCCCTTCTGCAGAACCCTGGCTTCGGAGAGCAGCATCTCGCTCCCCAGTCACTCCGGAGCAGCGCCCTCACCACGAGCGCCTCCGTGCCCCTCTCCCCACTGCACGGGCCATTTCACCCGCCCTTAACCCTGCATATTCACCCCCCGCTTCACCGATGAAAAATCCTCCCCCTATCCCATTCCAAGAACCCTCAACACCTTCCTTCATCCCCGCTCACCCCTCCAATCCACGCCAAAGACCCCTGGCTCTCTCTCTCCCAACCCTCCCACACCCGTATCCCTTAGCTACATCCTCTCCCGACACCCTTCTTTACCCCTATAGGCTTCGCTCCCCTCTCGCCACTCTTCCCCGCTAATCCTCTCATACTCTCGTTCATCTTTGTAATGAAAAGAGCATTTCACATCGTTATGTCAGACAACTCCCATCCATTTGCCACCTCGGGAAATCTCCAGGCTTAAGTACCGACATCAATCACAGGGTGGGATAGGGGGAGGAAGGCAAGGAGCAGAGAGAGGGCAGGATGCAATGGGGAGGAAAAAAACAGAGGGGAATGTGAAGAGAGAGAAATCACGAATCCGACCGTGGTGCAAAGTTTTCTTAAAAGAATTCGGCTTTGCAACACAACGGGTTCCTCACTTACTTTTTGATCCATAGGCGGAAAGGAAACTAAGACAATAAGCGCTAGCAGCAAACGAAATTCAATAATGTCTTCTACAGATGAGCCTGCGGGCGTTTCTTTCACATGTATTTATTTTTTATACCCTCTTTATTATTAAAAAATGTTAAATAAGACACTTACTTCTATTTCATACTATTATTTCACTTTATTAATCCGACCTTGGTTTCGGCACTATGTACGGTTAACAAGGTGTTTTTTAATACGGGTAGGAAGCCCATGTATTCTACATTAGAAGATGGGAGAGGTCGGGTTAGGGGTGTTTATTTGGAAGGTCATGGATATTGAATGGATTAAACATAAGAGTAGTCATGGTTTGGTTACGTCAAGTGGGAATTGGGATGGGAGAACTGTAAGGGGAGTGGGCGTAGGCGAATCGCCTTAAGGCAACAAGAGGTGAGTGGGTCTTTATTTTTTGAGCGAGGTACATTTTCTTGAAATTTTCTTTGGCACATTTTCAAAGACGCATAAACAATTAGAACTTTTCTTAAGTAATACCAGCTTTGGTGTTCTTAAAATGCACATTAACGCAAAGTACATAACTGCATATTAATGCTATTCAAAACCTATTAATCTATTTAAATGAACATGTAAAGTTGACTTTGCGTTAATATATGGTTCGCTTTTTTTGGACTACCTTCTGTTTTAATCACCAAAATGCAATATATTATAGCAAAATGAATATACATATGGGTACCTATTTGTATTCCCAAAAAATTGTAATTCACTCAAGTTTAATATATTTATATATTCCAAGTTGATTGCTGTTGACCAACTACGCCTCACAAATACTAATATGCAGTAATAAATAATATATAAATGACTCTCATATGAATATCGAAAACAATTAATAAAGTAACAAATAAATAAAGTTAAAGGATTGCAAATTTAAACATAAACTACTGCATTTTAAAAAATCTAAAGGTTTTCCTTTTTCATGAAGATTTTCCGGAATAACGTCTAAAGAGTGAGTCTATAATGCACAATCAACTCGATAGGTATATTACAGAGACGAGATGACACAAATCCACTCCTCAAAATATATTAAGGAATAAATGCATGTTTACACTACATCCTCCAACTTCCACTTTGGACGGCACAAGGTGTCAGAAGTAGCAACGGAAGATTACGCGACAAGTTCAACACATCCTCAAGTTCTCAAAGGTCAGGACGAGAGGTGCCTAAAAATAAACGTTCAAGAGTGACGAGAGATGAGGTCGCATGCAAAATGAAGATTTTCCGTTAGGACTGCTATTCTATGGCGACCCAAAAATCTTTCATCCTGCGGACTCAAATTCTTTCTCCTCTCAATGTCGCCTAAGAGTGATATTTTCCGGAGCTTTGAAATTTCAGTGCTTATGCTTGAGTTTTGGGCATCAAAATATTCTTTGAAAGGGTATATATGGAATGTAGGGCCAGGGCATATTTCATATTCACGTTCTTTTTGCGTTGAGAGACTTTATGAGAAAATTTATGTAAGAATAGCTCGAAATATTTTTCACTGAAAATCATGAACCAAAAATTTAACACAAAAAATTAGACATTTACTTGACTTCACATGATGCTTTAAGTGATTAAAAAAATGAATACAAAATTTGCGTAAGTTATAATGATATTTTTTTAATTATTTTAGGATAACGTAAAATTTCTATCTTATATATTTCATTTTTTTCCTAATTAAAAAGTAAAGGACCAAGGGATAGAGTAGCGAGCATAAAGAGCCAAGTCTGGGGCAAGTATGGAGGAAGAAACATTGAGAAAATTAAAGTAGAGCGGAATCTACGCAAGCACCATTGGACGGCAGCAAAAAAATACCTTGCCAATCAACGACCCAGCAAAGTGCCCTTCGTCTGTGCCGACGGCAACGCATTGTACCCATTCTTCGACTCTCTGCATCCCTCGCTCCGACCTACGCGATCGTTCTACTCTTTCTAGAAACGAAAGAGTATATATAAAGATAATACCCAACACTAGTGTAAGGTGGCTACGTTGGAATGACGAATTATTAGAGAGACTTGGATTTTATGAGCGAATAGTATTATGACCTTCCATGAAAGAAGAAAAAGGTATATCAGTTCACTTTACTTAGTTTTCAACTCAATTGTGACGCGTGCATATGGGTCTACGTTCAGAAAAATTAATTTTGCGATATTATCAAAACACAACGGAGTGCCGTATAAATCGTATAAAGCTGTCATGAGCAAACGGAGAGCGTAACGCAGCTTATGAGACTAGTGAAATTGACATAATTACATACCCCCGCATCAGATATGCAAAAATATCCTTCTTTCAATGAACTATCGATGGACACATGCAAAACATGGACAAATCAATGAAAATGTCTCTCACTTATTTAAAGTAAATTCATTAAAGCATTCCCTCTTCCAATTCCTTTACAGCATCCCCTCCCTTTTTCAATGTTAGTGTCCTAGCACCACTTGCCACTGTCCCTAGCTCAGTTCGTAAGGCAGTATGGAGATACAGAACTTTTCACTGATTGATCGATGTAATAGAGCCATTCAATGCCACATTTCAAACCTCCATGCACAATTATGTTATTTCCTTATAAGTGTCTGATATTACTTCTCTTCTAGTATATTAATATTTTGCTCACGCTATTCTTAATAATTTTCGGATCACTTACATTATTGTTCCTTAAAGTTTCTTGCATGCTGCTGATGGTGCCCTACTTTTATAACTTTGATAGTTATGGTCTATGGGCCCCCATGCCATTCGGCGTTGTGGAGGCTCTCAGGAAACTATATGGATTCAATGTATATGAAGGTAGTCTACAGTAGAAATATTTCCTTCAAGGACATCTTTTTCTCCCTTCCATCATTATCTTTACTTTTCTGCCCTGATTCGATTGGCAGAGGAAAAGATACAATTACCGCGATCGTCTCGCTGACCTCACCGTGATCACACAATCTCGTATCCAAACCCCTATTCATTGTAAAACCTCCTCCAGGGACGCTAGTCTACATGCACGCACACGTAACACTAGCACACGAATGCAGGGCGTTAAGATGTCTGGTTCAAGATAGGATTCAGGATTTGAGGCAACGGGAAACCAAAACCACCGCCTGCCCATCACGCTTATCTGTTCTCCGCGTTGCATGGCAACGCGATTCCCATTCCGAGAAAGGGTGCAGGGTGAAAAGAGGACGCTGCTGGCGAAGATCGGCTGGCGTTTGCCTCCCTCGCGCGAAAAGATCGTGCCCTCTTGATAGCTACGTCACAGTGGTCGCGGTGGGATATTTCCGAACCGCAAAGTCCTATCGTATGTTTTCAAACTCTAGTTCCGATCAATTTGTTTCCCTTCCCTCCGCCCTCCTACCTAAACTGCGTTCTCTTCAACACTTTTTCCTCGCAAGAGCAACCTATTCTTCCTCCACGACCACTCCTACGATGAGATAGCATCTTCCCTTTTTCCAGCACCAAAAGGGCAAGATATTCGCCTATTTCCTGTTTTTCTGCATTTTCATTGGTAGATTCGTTACAACAGATAGTGTTCATAAGTTAACTTTTATTTTCCTTTCATTTTTTCCTCACGTAGAATAATCAAGTTGAATGAAGAGGAATATTTACCGAGCCAAAGTTATTTTTTAATGTGGCAAAAATGACACCAATTAATATGGATATTAAATAGGGGCTTACAGCCAACTCAAATTCTAATTCTCTTGTAACACTTTCATTTTAGCACCAGCGTGCTCTTAAAATTTGTATTGAGGACGATATAAAATTCAATATTATCCACAGTTTTGCCTCTTTTGTGCCTTTATCTATTTTATGTATAATTGGTCCTTTAGCATTGTTTGACTTCTAAAAGTTATGAAAAACGTACAGCTTGTTAATTACCTTGACCACCAAGTTGAGAAACGAGACATTTCATTAATTACAAGGACATTACAAATTCCAATCTGACATTATTCTGACGATATTTTAAGCGAATAGGATCTAGATTATTTATATAATGTACCCATTTTCCTATAGCCTTTCATTGAAATGAACACATCAATTGGTCTAAACATCATGTTTTACAATGCCTTTGCATAGGTTTGGAATTCCTCTCGGGTTATGTGTTCAGATACGATGTCGGCTCAGACAAACTTTTCCACAAGCCTTTCTGCCCTGTGAAATGTAAAAGTAACTAAGTATTTTATTTCTGAGAATTCGGCTATGTATTGGGAGAGCTTGGTTGATACAACAGGCTTTTAGATATATATTTGATTTCATTGTATTACACATGTACACCATGTGTTTTTTTGTAAAAAAAATAATGCATTTTAATAGGAAATGAGATGAGGACGGCTGCAGCTCATCCAAGCTAACCACAGCATTAGTATATTAAAATAAATACACAAAAACGTTTCTAAAGGTTTAGGAGGATAACATCAGATAATCTTAGCATATTTTGGTTTAGATGAACGTTACCAAAAAAAACATTCCAAATTAGTTTCAGAAGCCTTTGTGAAGTTCCATTGCGCTGCTTTTAGATGGAATTTATTTTTATTAGTAATATATTCTTTAAACATATATAAAAGGTTCCTCAATTTATTTTATAAGACAACAATTTTCGAGCCGAATATCAGCTTATACATAGAGCGATGAGGTTGTTACTCGCTCTAAAAATAAGTATAAGATGTTTTGAAAGGGCAAGCTCTAAAAATAAATATAAGATGTTTTGAAAGGGCAAGCTGAAGTTATCACAAGATTCTGAATTTAAAGTAAATACAGGTTGAATGATTATTCGGTCAGCGTAATGAATTGTCTACGGATCTTCCAAAGGAAAAGAATAATGTGAATGTTTTCCATTATCACTTGACACAAGTCTCAAATGCTTTCTTGGAGTAGAAAGAGGCGTCAGTTTGACAAGATAGATAATTTGCTGGTGACTTGAGAGGAAAAACGTCATTCATATTAATGGCGCTCAAACACATTTTACGCAGCATATTAAGAATTCAAAGGATAAATACCTTAAAAAAAGAATCCCATCATTCTAAGATTAAATTTTGAAAAGCTTGCATTTCAAGTATTGTGAAATGCTTATGTTTACTCCAACATGCATGTTCTACTGAATTGTTCGATCAACAAATTCACGAATAAGATTTGAACTCAATTATTGCGTTGCTCAATTGCGTCACATTATCTTAATTTCATCTAAATATGTTAGTTTAATGGTATTCAATAAAAATACATTTAACAGCTTACATAGTGGTTAATAAACGCAAAAATAGAGGTTAAAACTGATCACAGCTGAGAACCAGATTTTTTACAAAACTTTTTACTCTCTTTCTCGGTGTGTATAATAATTGGAGAAAAATATCTCGCAAAATGTATCTGAGATAATTTATCACATATGGAGTATCGATAATGTTTTTACACACAGAGCCTATAAAAATTTCAAACATAATTCAAGAGTTGGGATGGCAACATTCGAAAGGTACTACAATATGATAAAATCTAACACAATTCAAAATCTCATACTTTATTAAATATCAGTGAAGGTGCCCGTTGAATAACAGCGGGGAGGATAAAAATCAACACTGTGCGTGACTGCGTACCACATCAAATTTTTCCATGAAATTTACAAAGCATTTTACCATTTAATAGAAAAAATAAAATTTCGATTTATCAACTAAGATATTATCAATTGCATATCTTATTTAGTGCAAAGAATTATTGAGTTAATGGATGTACACGGAATCTCGACTTAAACAATAAGTATGGTCGTTATGGGGAAAATGAGTCAAAAACGCTAAAATATTTCTAAAAATCGTTACGTTTTAGCAAATATTTCGGAATTTTGACCGGAATACGGAATTTTATTGAAGAAATAATCTTTATTTTATTTCCATTCTATTGGTACCATTCCCAATAACAGAAAACCATTATTTATAATTTAATTTTGCAAATAAATAAAGGTCAGCAGCCAAATGAAGATTCAGCTTCACGTGTATTTTATGTGTAAAAGTTACCGGCAGATATAAATACACATCGGTGATTATTATAGTAGATAATATTTACACTAAAAAAATCTCTAATAGTTCCCGTATAGTGAATGAGAGAGAAAATATTGAGAAACCAGCTCTTCAGAAACTTCATCTCTTCCTTTGCCATCATCTGCAAATCTCATGTATCGAAGTGATTTCATGCTAGACACGATAGGTATCCAATCACGTTACTTGTCCTTTGCGAGCTCGCAGTCTCCCACATGTGCAGCCGGAGGAAAAGGAATTGCGTTTCCCCTGTGAGTGTAAATGGAATGAAAACGTGGATCCAGGTTCTGGTTAACTCAGCTTATGTGCTTTTTCTGTCATGTTGGCCAAAAACACGCGGTGGAACACCTGTTCATTTCTCGTTCGAAGGAAAAAGGTTCCTGTATGACCGAGCCCTTTGCAGTTCCCAAGAAGATACTCCGGCTGTGTACTACACGCGTTCGCTGGACTAACAGGGCTCCCGAGAGAGAATCGAAGGAAGGGAAAGCAAGCGAGATGGAGAACTTCTGAGAGAAAGAGAGAATGTGTTTCTCATTCCTCGACATGAATCAATATTTTTCTTATTACTTCTACGTTATTCTATTTAATGTAGCGAGGACCACTTTTGAAAACAATATATTTTCAACACTAGAAGTGCAGGAGCGTTTATTTTGACTGTTATTGAATTTCAAATGGTCCCCTTGTCCTTCACAACGGTAAAAAATTGTTGATATATCGTGACTTTCAATGAATTTTTATCCTACGCCCAAACGCCATAAATGTTTACTCTCGACTGCATGAATTGTGAAATAATTGTTGGTATACCTAAAAGCGCAGGCAGCGGTCATTTTGACCGGTAAAAGTTTTTTCTCGTTTTGGTGGTCTGTATGAATAGTTTGACGCACGTATTATATTTTGAAGGTAGATTATTTTATTTAAAACCCTAATTTGCATTATTTTACAATAATTAATGAGATGTATTAAAAATTTAGTTTTTCAACTAAAACACAAACTTTGGGATGCACTGATTTATCAAAAATTGTGCAAAATACAATTATAGATGGCGGTAGTTTATCGTATAAACATTTTTCAGAGTAAATATAAGTATGTTATTAACAATCATGGAGTAGTGATATAATGTAAATAACAGCATTAAACCATGTATATTGCTATCAGTTCTACCATCCCAGACTTTATTCTATTGCAGGATGTGTTGTTTTCCAGCACACTCTACGTCCCTTTTTTATCCCTACACGGCCAGTCGAGCTTTGACCGTGCATTGGGTAGGAGCAAAACCCCGATGCACTGAGACATGTCCCGGCGACGCATTCTTACTTCGGAAGAACTTTTGCAAATTTTTCAAAACTTACAAGAAAACGATTCTGATATTGAGGAACTCAACCCAGTGCATTCTGATTCGTATGATGGAATTACTTACTTCTCTGACACTGCAAGTGGTATTACGGAAAGGAGGAGCGACAATTCAGGCGGTAATGCCTCGACACGAGCGTCTCTGCAATATCATCTGACGGAAGCACCTGTTCCTGACTCTGGTCAGTTATCTTTTGATATAACTACGATTCAGTATATTAGGAAGAGGGACTAAGCACATGAAAATCATTACAAATAGATATACCGTCTTTCTCTTGATAAATTTGGTTAGTTTTTGCATACATTTCGTCACTTGTCCTTAACATCGGTCTCGGTGGTGCTCAGGGCGTGAGGCTTGTTAGAGGGGGAAAAATCCGAGGAGGAAGAAGACAACGGAGAGATCGGGGAAGAAGAGAAAATACAAGGGACTGCAGAGTGCCGACCGCTGCTGACGCAATTGACGGGAATCTCCAATTTCATAAACGGTGATGTTGCTCTCGAAAATGCCTCCGGTGAGGGTTGCCTCCTTCCAAGAAGCGCAGAACGGGAAGGGGAATGGAAGGGTCGAGGGCGTGAAAAAGAAGGTTCGTTTGCTCCGGCAGTCGGAACTCGGCTATTAGGTAGGGATGGACTCAATAAGTGGATTGTGACCCCAAGTGTCGTAAACACGATCGGTAGGCTTGCGAGTCAAAATATTATAATAGAAAATCCGGGACCATCACCACAAGTCAAACGAAGAGTGTTAAAAAGAACGTATCAAGCGCATGGCGTTTATGTATTGATGAACTTATGCTCCGGCATATCAAAGTATGCACTGAAGCAGAAGCAGTGCGCTTGGGTGAGAGAGATTGGACCACAACTGTTGGGGAAATTGAAGCTATTTTTGCCCTAATGAACGCAAGAGGAGCATATGGTTGTGGTTCGCAATATTATGACCTGCTATGGTCTAGTAAATAGGGGCCAGTGTTTTTATAAGATAAAGTCACGAAGCAGATTTCGCTCGTTTATGTAGTGCTTAAGTTACATGTTCGGTGTACAAGATCACAGCGTCTCACTACAGACAAATTTGCAGTGGTGTCGGAAATATGGAATAGCATTGTTAACAATTGCATAGCTTGCTATATAGTCAAATTGAATACCTCACGGTGGACGAGCAGCTTTTTCCCACTATGCTAGGTGTAGATTCACACAGTATCTGGCAAATTAACCAAAAAAAATTGGAATAAAGTTTTGGGTATTAGCAGAATGTAAATTCAAAATATTTCTGCAATGGGTCCGCGCCCGCCGCCCGCCGAACGAAAGTCTCCCCGAAGATGTTGTTTTACGTTTATTTCATCCGTACCTGAATTCAGGACGAAATGTCGCGATAGATAATTTTTTCACGTAACTGACTTTGCCTAAAAAATTAAAGGAGATAGGCATTAGAATTGTGGGCACAATGAATAGAACCAGACGTGAGGTCCGAGAGACAAAAATATGGATGGATATTTTACAATGACAGTATACCAAGGTAAAAAAAACAAAAGCGTACCATGCATCCCCAGCATTTAATTATATAGTACAGAAAAAGTTTACCAGAGTCAGTAAGTTTCTACAACTCCACAAACTATGGAGTAGACTGGAGCAAATGACAAGAAAATACACCACGCGCGCTGGATCTCGGCGATGGGCTGTGCAAATTTTATATAATATCCTAAATTTAGCTGCCATTAACGCATGGGTGATATACAAAGAGGTCACATCACAAAATATCAGCCACAATAAATTCATTAAGACGGTAGCTGAAGAACTACGTAGTGAGTACTGAGTATATCAAGTCACAGCCAGAGCCAGCACCTTCCATTTCAGGTATACAAATTAAAAAAAGACAACAGTTTCAGGTAAAAGCATGTGAAGGGAATAAATCTATGGTAAATATTCAAGATACCAAAAATACACTTGGGAAAATGCACAGCAAGAAGTAAAAAACATGTAGTACACGTTCGAAGTACATGGTTAAGTGCTGTTGATTACATTATATCACTACTCCCTGATTGTAAATACCATACTTATATTTACTCTGCAAAGTGTTTATACTATAAACTATCACCATCTATAATTGTACGTTGCACAATTATTAATAAATCAGTGTATCGCAAAGTTTGTGCTAAGGTTGAAAAACTAAATTGCTTATAAATACCATTCATTACTATAAAATAATGTATATTTGAGTTATGACAAAAATAACCTACCTCCAAAATAGAATATATGCGTCAAATTATTCATACTCATAACCAAAACGAGAGAAAACACCTACCGGTCAAAATGACCGCTGCCGGCGCTTTTAGGTATGAAGAAAATACGGCGCTTCCATTGTTAAACATTGGAGATTAACAGATGTATAGCTTATTACGTGACTTGAGAATTCTCTCTCATGAATAATATGAAATCGCTTATAGTGTAGGAAGAATAGTTTGGCAGTTTTAAAAGAGATACATTTATAATAATGGGGAAATTTATTTGGTGTGTAGAAATTCCTTGGAGCACAGATTTTTGCTATTTTTGTTTTAAATATGGCAGATCATTAATACTCAATGTAACAAAGCCATCGGGTTTGCATGAATAAGTCAAGAAAAGAAGGGATTGATAATTTGTCTTTGCTACTTATTTGGTGAAATTCCATGTGATAGTGTTAAGAATGAAAACATATAGTTTTTCATCTAATTGTATAAATAATGACTGAAGTATCAGTTTTAATTTTGCTAGTTGTAACAGATGTATTAAAGCCAGGTGCCATAGGCTGCTGGAACTATATTAAGATTTTAATTTTCTTAATTACCTCTTTAGCTAAAAGAAAAAGATTGTCGTCCATTTATGACCGTTATCCAAAAAACTATTGGTAAAAGAAGAGTTAATTAATGAATGAGTAATAAAGTATGAGGGTAAATATGACATTAACCCAATATTAATATGTCACCTTTACGTTATAAAATCCTCTAACACGAGGAAAGCTCGAGCTTTCACCACTTCCATTTCATTACTGCCATCTCCAGAAGGTGAATGAAGAACTTTCTGCAGTAAAATTCCTTTCATACCGACGACAAACAGAATAAAAAGATAAGGGTCGCCGAAGGTAGGCTAGCCGGGACCGGTCTCTCTTTCAGTCATTCATTCAGCCTCTTTCCGCTTCTTCAAACAACTCTCTCTCCCTGGCAAGGAACTCCTTCCTTGGTCCTTTTTACGTACGGGGACCCAAGAAAACCGTTCTATTCCAAATTCTCCCATTACGTTTTATTCCATAAGGATAATCCCGTAATCTTCTATCTCTCAGGCGAAGACTTTCTCCACCCTTTTCCATGGATTTTCCTTCCACATTCGCATTCCGCTTTGTCTCTCCAGTCGCCTCTTTCACTAATCCTCAGTCCTCCACCGCTCCTATCGCCCAAAGTGTTCGGAACGTCCGCTGTTATCTGGACCAACCCTTCCCCATGCACTCCTAATCCAGAGTCCGGCCGGCGCGTCTTCCACTCCCGCCTAGGATATCTCCTCCTACCCCCGTGCGCTTCTGAGAAAACTCCCATCTAGCTCTAGCCACAGGCGGCTGCCACGGTTCCCGGTCTGAAAAAGAGGTAAAAAAATATCTCTCTTGCATCTTTCTCTTTGGATTCCCCTTTTGGTGCACGAGATTTTGAAGTACCCTGTGCATGTGGGTCCGAATGTATCTCTTGAATGGGATCGTCTACTTTGAGCCCTCCTCTAAGGGAAAGACAATGACCCGTGGAGATAAACGGTGAACTCAAGGACGGTATACCACAAGTACTGCGCTCCAAATGTTTCCGTACGTTTAAATAAGCTGAATATAAGCATATTACAATCTTTATCGGCATAATAATCTTAAGGCATTCCAACATTAACATATCATACACGATGAACACATAAATAAACTACCCGATCGTATCACTGAAACAACTAAAGGACGTCATGCAGAAAATTTTACATCAAGAGTTATACCGTGGAAACTCAATCTTGCAACGACGTTTTTCCTTACACCACACAAATACAAATGAAAACCTTCACATCTTCCATTTTTTTCCTCAAAATTTTGATCCGAAGCACATGGAAAAGCAATGGTACGGCCGAATGTGTTGCAATGGAGGACGCTGTTTTCAGGTGATTAGTTTCAGCTCATGCATGCATTGTAGTACTGCACGAAACACTGCTTGCACTTACAATCCCCCTCTTGTATTTTAATTAATAATTAAAACTAATGACGATGATGCGGTTGGTAGACGTTAAAACGCACTGTTCTGTAAAACATAAATATCAGTAATTCGTGAAAATACATCTTTTTAATTCATTAATTATAAAAATTGAAGTACAAAGAAAACTTAATATACATGCAAAATCATAAGTTTTGAAATTTCCTCGTGTCAATTACAAATACTAAATTAATAGCGTGAATTAGATAAAATTTTGAAATATCTATAGATTTCATTAAAGACAATTATTAATAAATAAAGTTGTGTTTGGGCAGACGTGGTGGAATTAAGTCATTAAGAATGAAAAAATTAGCAGTTTTCTACTTTTTTTAAATATTAATTACAAGTTTATTGCTACTGGTCACGATGTATTTACATCATTATCAAACACGGCTCTAATACTAGAACAGAGCTTGACAATGATGTAAATATACCGAAGGCATCGAAACCTATCATTATTTATATAAAAAAGTTGGAAAACTACTAACTTATTTAATTCCTTGCAATTGTTATTGTATACCGTGAATTCAATCCCTTCCATCATGATACTGATCGATAATAGATCTTAAATGGTTTAAAAACCTCTACCCTCGGGCCAGCTTTATACCATATCCATGACTTCATGCAACCTATTTTCAGCCTATTCAATAGCTGCAGCGATGAGGGATACAGTGACCGGTGCACAAAAGGAGAACCCTGCCTGTCATCTTTCACAAGAGAGGTGCTGTACGATCAATGAGTTCTTCTCCACCACTTGGACAGGATGGAGAAAGGGTGGCAGAAAGGTTGAGAGTGGGAGTTCAATGGAGAAGGATAGGAGGAGGGCAGACGAGCGGGTTTTCAGGTGTGAGTAGGAGAGAGAATGTGGAGTGTCAGTGAAGAGTGTGGGAAGGAGATGATGATACGAAAGGTGAATGGAGTGGCAGGCGATGAGTTGGGAAGGAAGCTCGGGATTTGAAGAGCTGATTCCACCCCGGGCTTTTGAGCGAGACGGGTGCTGAACGTCCTGTCCCCAAACCACCACACATCCAATGCGTCTGTTCCCTTCCTCAACCATACTCTCCTCGCCACGATCCTCTTTCAACCTAGGAGACGATTCGTCTTTAAAATGTGTCCCATCATCACCCGTCTCCAACCACAAGTCAGCCACCTCGTCCAATGGTTGGTGTAACGGCAGGCCTCTTACCGCCTGCTGGAAACCCACGTAGCGAGCACTGTTAATGCAAGTACCACTTCATTCCTCAGAGTTTTTCAGAGCGAGCGAGTTGCAAATGCACTCCTCTGTTTTTACCTTCTAGTGAATGCGTTACGTGCCCACTTCCATCCGTTCGGTTATTCCAGCACTCCTTCACTACGGTCCCCTCTGTGTTTTCACCAAAGCAGTTCCTATTTCCTCTCTCTTCCTTTTTAACTCACAATTCTTCCCAAGTGCGGAGTTAGACTCTTCACATAAGAGGCGGGAGAGATTTCCTCTTTCTCCCTTTCTAGTCTCGTTAATCACCATTCCCAATAGTAGATGACGGCTATTTTATTTTTCCAGGTCGTTTTTTCGCATGTTGTTTCCGCGCATAAATTGGATTGCGGCAACTGGGGTTTATTAATTGGCTTATCTCCCGTCTAGAGGGTGCACTTCTCCCACTCAGTCTTTCTCCCTCCTTCTCGAGGACACAGATCCCACGGTGAATACGTTCCCTTCCCTCCTCCTCCTACGCGACCAACGTCGTCTCTCCCGCCACGCCATACGACCAACATCCTCCACGCCCTTCATCCACCCAGCCACCCCAATCCCGCCTCGCTCACACTCCTTATCCCTGAAGTAGCCAACGATGATGGAGCTCTGTATTTACATTAGAGCCACTATACTCTTATCCCAAAGGCTTTCAATCTATCTGAACTTTTTTTTTACTTTTAATGCAGCGGCCACACTTACGGTGCTTCAGCCGTTTTCGAGCATCGTAACAAGCAAAAGTGTTCCATTTATCAAATTAGCTCAAATGTTCACCTTAATTAATATTCATCCTTAGCATTTGATTTTACAAAGTAACAAGCACCTGAGATATTAAAGATCAGTCAATTTCCTTGCATACGTTACAGTATTTTTTAACATTAGAAGCGTCGTATTTTCCCCATACCTAAAAGCGCCGGCAGGGGTCATTTGACCGGTAGGTGTTTTCTCTTGTTTTTGTGGTGTGTATGAATAATTAGAGGCATTTATTCTATTTTGAAGAGAGATTATTTTATTGTTAACTCAAATTTACATTATTTTAAATTAATATATAAGATTCATTAACAATGTAGTTTTTCAACTTTAACACAAACTTTGAGGTACACAGTTTTATCACCAATTGTGCTATGTACAATTATAGATGGTGGTAGTTTAGTGTAAAAACATTTTGCAGAGTAAATTAAGTTTGTTATTCACAATGAGGGAGTAGTGATGTTATGAAAGTAACAACATTAAACCATGTATATTCCTATCAGCTCTACAGTCCCAGACTTTATTTTTCATAACACATAGAATAAGTTTTTTACTCCTTGCTGTGCATTTTCCCAAGTATATTTTTGGTATCTTGATCATTTACCATAGATGTATTCCCTTTACATGCTTTTACCTGACACTGATGTTTTTTTCTAATTCTTGCACTTGAAATGGTAGGTTCTGCCCTTGGCTTTACACGACCAACGTCGTCTCTCCCGCCACGCCATACGACCAACATCGGCAACCGGCTTGGCATAAATTTAATGAGGCTGATATTTTGTGAAGTGACCTCTTTTTATATCACCCATGCCTTAATGGCAGCTAAATCTAGAATATTTTATAAAATTTGCACAGGCCATTGGTGAGATCCAGCGCGCGTGGTGTATTTCCTTGTCATTTCGTCCAGTACATCAACTCCATGCTTTTTGGAATTGTAGAAACTGACTGACACTGGTAATCTTTTTTCTGTACTATGAAATTCAATGTCGGGATGCATGGTACTCAGAACCATAACGTTTTTTTTATTCGCCTTGGTACTCTGTTATTGTAATATATTCATGTCTTAGGGTTGTGATATCGTACAACTTAGCATTTGACGTCCAAATTACTTCAAGGACCTCAATTCTGATTCAAATCATTGTGCGGACAATACCAGCGCCTTTCTCATTTAATTTATTAGCCAATGTCAGTGACGTGAAAAAATAACTGTTGTGACATTTCGTCCTGAATTCAGGTATGGATACAATAATTGTAAAAAAAAACATTTACGTGAAGACTTTCGTTCGGCGGGCGCAACTTATCATTACCCAGATACGGAAACTATTTGCAGAAATGTTTGGAATTAACATCTGCTAATACCCAAATCTTTATTTCACACTTGTCTAGTTTACTTGCGATATATTGTGAGAACCTAATCTTAGCTTTAGTAGGAAAATCTGTTCGTCCACCGTGCGGTATTCACTTGGACTATAGTAAGCTTTGCAGTAGTCCACAGGGCTATTCCATATTTCAGACATAAATTAAAATTTATCAGCCGGGAAACGCTGATATATTGCACCCCGAACATTATAATGTAAGTACTTCATAAGCGAACGAGATCTGCTTCGTGACATCTTAGAGAAAAACATTAGCCCCCATTCACTAGATCATAGCATATCATAATCTAGCGAACCACAACCATATGCTCCTCGTGAGTACATTAGGGCAAAAATAGCTTTAATTTCCTCAACATTTGTGGTTCAATCTCCCTCACCAAAGCGCACTGCTTCTGTGTCAGTGCCTACTTTTAAATTCCGGAGCATACGTTCATCAATATATAAACGCCATGCACTAGAAACGTTTTCTTAAGACTCTCTTCGTTTGGATTGTGGTGACGGTCCCGGATGTTCTTTTATAATATTTTGACTCGCAAGCCTAACGATCGTGTTTACGACACTTGGGGTCACAACCCACTCATTGAGTCCATCCCTATCTAATTGCCGAGTACCGGCTGCTGGAGCAAACGAACCTTTTGTTCACGCCCTCGACCCTTCCTTCCTCCTTTCCGTTCTGCGCTTTTTGGAGGGAATCAACCCTCACCGGATTTTCCTCACACATTTTCGCCATCATCCGCATCCGAATCTGAATGCACTGGGTTGAGTTCGTCAATATCAGAATCGTTTTCTGATAAGTCTTGCTAAATTTGCACAAATTCTTTCAAAGTAAAGACTGCATCGCCAGGATATGTCTCAGAGTATCGGAGTTTTGCTCCTACTCAAAGCGTGGTCAAAGCTTACCGCTTACAGTTAAAGTGACTGACCGTGTAGGGATAAAAAAAGGGACAAAGTGTGTGGTGGAAAACAGCACATCTCGTATCACTTAGAATAAAACAGAAATCTGGACTAATTTCCATGTGGCATGATGTGTAATCCTTGAGACAATTCTGAAAATGTCTATTCAATAATCCGTTAATATATTACTCATATATATAATCCAGCATATTACTTATAAAAAAAGAAAATTCAATTGAAATATGCAAAAAATTAGTTGTGAATTCAGTCTGTTAGCGAGACTGCAACTCATCATACCAGAAAAAAATCTTAAGCGAAATGACAAAACTAATAACCTGAAAATTTATTATACCGGTCAAAATGACCAATGTGGCGCTTTTAGGGAAATCAACAACTATTTCATAAATCATGCTGCCGAGAATAAAACCTTTTTGGCGGGTGGGCGTAGGATCAAAATTCATTAAGAGTCACGAAATATCAAAAATTGTTATCCATCGAGAAGGAGAAGGGGACCTAAAAAAACGGTCAAAACGACCACTCCGGCGCTTTTAGTGTTAAGGAAGCAAATGTGTAGGAGGGAATAAATTAAATAAAATAAAAATTTTGAAAAATAGTTTATAATCTCTCCGTTGTGAACATAAGAGCATCAGCGGTGAAAGTTTGTTATTAGTCAAAGAGCGAACACCGCAATGTGTTCTATGTATGGCTTTATCCTCGCGGTCTGTGGCACTTAGCGCACGATTTGGACTGCTAATGGCATCATATTTCTAGCAGTTCTGACCACCATGCTCTTATAAAGCCACCAAATAATCCAAAGGGGAGAAAGTATGGTATGGTTTAAATTTAAAGATAATTTTAAAAGTATAAATTAATAGCTAGAATGGTTTTCTTTGTCTAAACATGTTTTTACCAGTGGTTGTTAGTATGTTGAGTTAAAAATATGTGCCAATTATTGTCATCGACATATATATTACATTTCAAATCATTGTCTTCGTTGCTTATTATTATTTCCTGGAGAAGATTATACTAAATTAACTGAATAACCCACCAGATTTTTTTGGCAATAACGTCTAATATTTGAGTCCTCGTGACTCACCGATGATTAGTCATGACTGTTTAACTACTGCATCATAACTTCTTCGAAACCAACTCTGGTTTTATCTAAATGCAGCCGGAGTGCCTACTTTAGCATATAATGGATTGCGTGTGCACTGTAGAAAGAAAATATTAAAATTAGTTAATTAAATATTCTGTGTAGTTAACTTTGACTGATAGAGTCGAGAGACTTTATATTCAGATTAGAAATGAAATAATGGTGTCCTACTAAAATTTTCATTCTTTGTCATCTAGATTCACGTTCCTAACATGTCATCCGTTTTTATATTTCCCCCATTTTTTAATTTTCCTCCTTTTGTGCATTTCAATTCTTTTATCCTCTAAACTCAAAACCTTTTTATCTCCACTCGAAAGATTCCAGGGGAAAGCAACGCATCAATGCATATTCTCAAACGTTCCATTGCCTCACTCCAAGCGCATAACTGTAGTATCAGAAATCTTTCTTTGCATCATTGTATTCTGTTACCCTGAGTTCTCAATCTGAGCATTATTATTTTCTTCCAAAAAGCTATTATTAAACGTCCACTAAAGGAGCCCTTAACATATTTTAATGGCCTTACGAGATTTCATTTGAATTCGTCTTGATTCCTCTGATTGCTTCCTTACAATTGAAATGTTATTTCTACTTTGATTTCTATTTCACCGCATCCAAATAACTTCACAATAAATAATTAAAATTTCCTCCAGTTAATATTATAATTTATAATTTCGTTTTATTAAATATATATTAACAGAAAATAGTGTAATTTCTAAAATGCATACTGCTTCATTACGCATGCTGAATCACTAATTACTTGAGCAGTTTTAATTTCAAATTTTGCTGAACTTGATTACAGGCTATAAACCGAAAAGGCCGGACAATAGATGATAATGATTACTTCAGATAATTGGAGTGTAAATTTGAAGAGTAATCGGATTACCAAGCAGTCACGTCGACCAGTCTCTCCGTTCACGAAAACATTTCGCTCTACTTAATTAAGATTATCAGAATTCAATAAAATAAAATAAGAGAATTAATTCAATTATCACAATTTTAGTTTCAAAAATTATTTTAAAAATATATTTGAGTATTAAATTTTCTAATTATTCTTTAACTTTATGGATCACCCTTGAAGATGCTAGAATATTATTTTATAAGAAGGGTATCCTTAATGTTGAGACCCCATTTCAAAAGGTAATGATTACTTTACTTATACAGAGGGTTACCAGCCAACTCAAATATCCCATTTTTATGAACAAATGGAAACTAGTCTCGTTTATTTAGTTAGTTATATGTCATTTATTAAATTATGTTCGCAAAATTTACCATAATTTAAAAAATAACATAACCTTTCAACAACGAAATGGATCCAAGCAGCTAAATTAAAATTGTAAATAAAAATCAGCAAAAAACTTGAAAGGTAACAATCTTGCATATTTCCATGTATTTTTCTTTTTTATGACTGTAAATTATATATTTTAACAAATTTGTATTAAAAAAGGATTGTAAAAATTTTTCACTATCATGTAACATCTATTTATAGCCCTTTAGCGATCTATCCATGAAGAATCAATAAAGGTCCGAAACGTGGGCTGAACTTTGAAAAAAATATTGACCTAAATCTCCTGATATTTACTCTGACTACTAGGACGTAAATCGCGGGCCAACAAATGATTTGTACGTTCTGGATATTCAGTTTTCCATGCCCCTCTGACCCCCTCACGCACGGACCCCGCAGCTCATTAGCATTCGGCCGAATTCCAGTCCACTTCTACCCATTTACACTTTTCCTCGGCGCTTCCGCCACACCCCGCGCTAGAGCTGCCTCACAGACTCGCCTCCACGCACACTCCACCGCCAAACCACCGCTTCCTCGACCACTTCTGCTCTCCTCCGCGCCGCAGAGAAACCCCGCACCTCCCATCTCACCCTCTCGCTGTGAAGTCCAACCGTCAGCCATCCCTCTCATGACGTATCCCTCGCCCAACACTCCCCCACCCACGCCCCCTAAAACCCACACGTTGGGTCGTGTCCCTTTGGAGCGCTTGCTGTGGGCGGCAGCCTTGATTAGAATGTGTGCTCTGGGGTCTCCAGCGCGCTCGTGGCTTAGCGAAGCCCAGTCAGAAGCCGAGTTGAGAAGGAGGAGGAGAAAGCGGGCGAGGGATTCCATGTACAGAGTTGAATTGGAGCCCTTGTAGGAGGAGTGCGGCCGGCGGGAGAAAGTAGGGGTTGTAGGCCTCTCTTTTTCTCGCTTTCTGTGGGACGGGCTGCGAGATGAGGAGATGAAAGAGGGACGAAAAAAAAATGGACGAACGGGACGAGAAGAAGGAATATAGGCGTCAGGCGGAAAAGAAAACCGGTAGAGTAAAGGCGAGATCAGATATGGATGCTTTCAAATAGTTTTGATGGATTGAAAAGATCTCAAAATTTTGTTATTAGCCTACTGGATAAGTAAAAATAAAACTGTTATATGTTTAAATTTTCAGGAGAGGGAATACAATTGTCTTCTGGCACGAGATAGCGTCTTAAAATAGAAGTATTATTGGTGCTTTGCTAGAGTTTAAACTTAAAATTATAAAATGAAAATAAATTTCAATAGTTTACCCCCTTTTTTCAATGCTGGTTCATCATAGCGTTTTTTTTTTCGTACCATAATAATTATCATTATTTTTGCGCAATACAGATACAATTATTGCCTTTTTGTCTTTTAAATAATAAAAGTGATTCCCTTTTCCTAATTTTAAAGCCAAATACAAACATTTTGGAGCGTTTCTTCATTTAATATGGCTTGAAAGTCACCGGAAGGAAAACAACACAGCCTATTACCACCGCTGTAATGGTACTGCGCTGCATTATTGTCACTTCCAGTTGGGACTAAGTAATGACTGAAACTCGGCTGACATGGCTTTAGTTCACCAGGAACTGCATTTTTTATGTTGAGGTTCACGTTATTAGATTAAGAAAGACAGATAACATCCACTTGGCAGTTTGGAGACTATGTGGAGGCTACTGTTTACTGAATTCAGGAGCTAATTCTCTTTCAAATAAATATTTGCAACTCATTAAATCGTTAACTAACTCCAGTAATTTAGGTGCGATATTCCACAGAGGAAAAATCATTCGCCTTGACCGGGATTCGAACCCGGATCCCTCGATTTCACGCCGAGTGCTTTAGTACGCCGTTTAGTGCTTCAGTAGCTTTAGTACGCGCCGAGTAAAGCACTCGGCGCGAAATCGAGGGATCCGGGTTCGAATCCCGGTCAAGGCGAATGATTTTTCCTCTGTGGAATATCGCACTTATGTGCACTTGCGGGTGACTCCGTAAAGGTAACTACCGTGGCTAGTCCCGGTATCCTCAAAATTAGTCCAGTACTTTACATTTAATCAGGCATGATCGTGAGAAATCACTCGCGATTAGTCGAAAATAAAAAATAGAAAATATACCATTAATTTGATTTTTTTCAGGCTTTACTGCGAGGAAATGAAAGATACCCATTTTTTAATTAAGACCTTCGTACTTTTCCGCACTTTATTTAAAAACTGCCACCGGTTTTACTATGATAAGGCATCTTCTGGCCAGAAAATTGGATAAAAAGGACCATGTCAAACAGGAACAATTTTTTATTCCCAGCAAAAATGGGCAGTATTTTAAGGAAGGTCGAAAGGAGAAAAGGAAGTGAGACGATAAGAGAATAGGCTGAATAGGGAATAGGATAAAGAGGGAAGACATCTTGTGAGAATGAAGAAGGACCGATAATAGTTGGAAAGAAGAATGACCGAAAAAGGATAGGAGTAGAAGACAATGGACCGGAAAGGAGGAACTCGTAAGGGCCCAACTCAAGAGGACAATGGAATAAGAGAGACCAAGGCGAAAGAGTGGTGGATTTTTGAATGTTGGTCGTGTGCAGGCCACACAAGCGCGTGAGACGTGTGCGTGCTGGATTGCGTGTGTTAATGCGGGAAAGAGAGAACGAGGTGGTCGAAAAAGGGAAGGAATGGGTGGTCACGTGATGGCGGAGATGAAGGACGAAAGGGAGGAAAAAGAGAGGGGCGCAGGCCGGTGCCTTGCGGGACTTCCATGCGTACTGTGCGCGCGCTGCCCACTCCTCCTCGCCATTGCCACCACCCTAATCAACCGAGGCCGATGCTTTCAGACTGCATCAGCGCAGCCTGATTTTTCACACATTGTCCCTGTAAGTGTCGGATTCCCCTTGGAAAGCACAAGATATCATGGAATGAGAGTGAACTCGGAGGAGTAGCAAGGATTCGCCATTCCTGCAAAGTCAAGTAGCGATTCTAACCATGATCTCATTTTTCTTTACATATCTGCACAGCCCAGGCGAATAAAACTGTAATAAATTGTTGTGGATAAAACTTTGACTTGCCTTTCCCACGTAATATTCAATATCTTCTATATCTACACGTAACTATTTACCTACTTGTATCATCATCTTACACCTCACTAGTATTAAATCCAAACAAATAACTTAGATTGGGAAAGAACAATTCGTGAATCCAAACTGATGGAACTAAAATGTAAATTAAGATGAATTTTACATATTTCTTTATAATTAATTATAATTTTTCATCAATAGAATATTTACAGGAGGAATATAAGAAACTATTAAAGTGAGACTTTTTAGGTAACTGGAAGCTATAAAATCTACTTCTGTAGTTATAGAAATATATTTAAATATTTAAAGTAGCAATTAACATGGTTATTAGTGAGTAGATTCAGTTTAGTGGAGGGAACGCGAAAAGTTAACTGGTACCGCTAGTGTATGTAAAACGATGAAAACAGAAAAAAACCCTCGAAAATGCAAAACAATTATTGAAGCACACAAATATTTGATCTAAATAAAATTATGGAACTACATTCCAGCACAGAGGGTATCCTTTGTCTACAAAATCAAGAATCCTGCTCTTACAGAGTTCTATTTCCGGACAGCTTTCGAAGAGACGGCCGAGGAATATATTGCACTACCTATAGTATCACAGGAAGAGAAATCGTAATGCCTTCTGCTACATTAATTTTAAAAAGGAGTTTAAAAGAAATGGCAACAAAGCAATTTCCTCACATGGAACAAAACCTAAAAGGGAGAAGATACGCAAACTTCATTTCAATAAGTGCTTTCCATGATGAAAACGGGAGCAGCAAGTACTTGGACCAAAAGTCCATTACATTAAGGATCCCTCATCGTCCATCCGACTCCATCCCTTATTCATAAATTCATGTATATTTTTTAAACGTTACTGTGAAAAACTTAGATGGTTGGCTCGGCATGACGACACATTGTTCTTGCATGTATTCAAATATTTATGAGCGTCTGCGTGTTTGCACACGTTACATAACTCGTCATGCCAATTAAAAATATGTGCAAGCCTTTTCAGAATAGCACGTGGGGAAAACATTAGTATCAATACTAATTAATTAGTACAGACAAAATAATATTCTCGATGAAAATATGACTAAACGAGGCCGGTAATATATCCCGGATCTTCCAATATCCTTTCATGTGTCTAGTATATATCTCATTATAAATTAATTTCAATGTATGAAAAAAACAGACCGCCAAATTATATATGTGTATTCCAATCCCAATAGAGTAAAGAGATACTTTTTAAAGTGCAATTCTTGATGGCTGAATCCCTAACACCAAACCTACACGCGTATAAACGTCAAGCCTTAAATTAGGTACGAAAAAAGGAAAGTGTTGCCTAGGGCTGAAGAACATGGAAAAGATAGAGGATGAATTGGTGATAAATATAAGCCTGTTAGCTCAAAAAGGAAAGTGTTGCCTAGGGCTGAAGAACATGGAAAGGATAGAGGATGAATTGGTGTTAATTATAAGCAGTGGACGCGGGGGAAGATAAGGCCTTCCCTCATCCCCCATGCTCAAATCGGGCCAGTCGCTACATGCACCCAGCAGTAGTAGTCCTATTCCTCTGAAGAGTGATCCTCTGAGACGTTTGAAGGAATACTGGGGCTCTTCAAAAAGCGAAGTAAGCAAAATTATGACAGTTAAAATGAAGCTTGATTCCTCTCAATGGATTTCTAAGATTTTACTACAAAAACAACCATGCATGATTTACAGAACAGCCATAATTGAAAATCAAGACGTTTTATCTTGGGAAGAAATACACCTGATGTTTATATTATACATCCCTACATCTTTTGTAAATACTGGGATGAACTTGATAGGCTTCATTTATTTAAAGCACTTGAAAAAACGTTCTAATTTCTGCCATAGAATCACAAGAAATTGCAAAACATATGACAAAACCACTGTAAATAGGATGCTCGAGAAAATAAATTGCACTTCTAACCTTCTCTTGCCTCTCCTCTACTCTCGCCTATCTCCAAACTCTTTCCAGGTTTTATGTGAAGTTTTTCCATGTCTCCAGGTTTTAAAAGTGGCTATTATAATTTTAGTTACACAGCTACACTAAATTCAATTTTTTTTTCTTTAGCGTTGTCCAGGCTTTAATTAAGAACAATTACCGGCAGGGAAACATATTTCCTAAGACTCAATTAGATTTCAAAGAATATCAACAGCAACAGTATAATTACCGAAAAAAGATTGGATTCTGAAACATAACTGAAAACAAGCATTGCGGAGACAGAAAAACAGAATATATAATTTTCGTAACAACCGAAAGCGTAGGATTATAATTAGGAAATGTTTGCTTTGTTATATTATTTCTTATTATGTAAATCTTTGGAATAAAAATGATGAAATTCAATCCATACCTTTAAAAATACATTACAAAAAGTATAAAGTAATTTTCCAAGATATTTATTTAATATAAACAAATATGCACCTCACTAAAATTATAACTAATTGATGACGTATACGATATTAGTTTAGCAATTTTAATCGTCAAATTAGTAGTAGAAGAAATAAATAGCCCAATTCCAAGGTATCTGAGACATTATGCTGATTATACGCAATAATCATTATAGTCAATGACTTTTTATTTCAATTGGTTTGCAAAACCCAATACAACACCATTTTGGGTGAAAGAGCGAATTCCATGTGTGAAACTGCTGCTTTCTTTCTGTATTCTTACATTCAATGTAAACAAAATTTCGACCATTTCAGAGGCTAGTAAGTGTATTTGTTGTGCTCAAGTTAATCAAGTGACAGGGTGCCAAATATACCACAAGAATTAGCACGAAGTAGAACAAAAAAATAGCACTTAGGAGAGGAGGGTGTTTTTCGCAAGCGAAAGAGAAATCTCGTAAGTACGTAATTACAATCACCAGTCTCCTCATACTTTTCTTTATAAGCGTTCTCCTTCACTGTAAGAATGTCTTTCAAAATTTCTATTTAATATTGTAAACTATTGTATCTGGCACAATTAATTTGATCAACAACACACAAATTAGGTGAGGTCCCAATTTTTCCCGTCTTGCGCGATAATGACAGAGGATATCATCCTGGAGTACATGCAATGCTGCAACACTTGTGAAAATATTTGCTAAACATAATCTACAGGATAAAAAAACGATACGATGTTTACCGCGCTATTCGTAATTATTGTTGCTCCTTAGTATGAAGCCATTATATTTGAGAATATTTCTAACACATGGAGCATTTTTGAACCAATCATAGCTTGTGTAGAAATATATTTACCATTAACACTAGAATGCCGAAGGGTGTCATTTCGACACCCTACGCGTACATTTTTTGCGGAGCGGGCCTTTAATGATTGTTGTAGAAAAAAACATTTCGTGGCTTTTATTCATTTTTAGTACTTAACAAGACGACAGTGTTAAGGGATTACCACCTCCCTTTTTTCGTCTCAAAAATCCGAATTTACCATGAATGCCGAAGGGTGTCATTTTGACACCCGGTATATTTTATCATTTCTTCTTTCGGTTTAGGTGTATGCGGTTTGATAATTTCTAGTCAAATTAGTATTTTACTATAGTACATTACCTTCATGAATGTTTATGTTTTACATAATTTAAATAAATATCGGCTGTTTGCAATTTTTTCGAAAATTTAGTAGCTCGTGAGGAAAGTATTTTCCGCTTTATTTTGCGTATGAATCGCCTTGAAACCAGTCAATTTTTACCGCGGTGACACGTATTTGCCGTGAAACACAACAGTGTAGTTACGCACCCGAAGATGTAGTCGGCTTCTGCCGAGCATCTATGTTTGGCTCCCTGTCTCGCTGTCTGGCGCGGAGTATGGCGGACTGGCTCGCCAGCGTGTCGCGACCCGTCGAAATGTGCTACTCGATATGCGTTGGCAGTTCGGTCTTGATAATGGCACTGCATAGACGTGTTACGCCAGAGCATATTATTGCAATGCTCAACGATATTCCTAAAGAAGTTTCGGAGAAAGTGTCTGATGAAGATGTCGTGTCGGACAACGATTGGGTTGCACCGGAGGTTCAGTCAAGTTCATCCGAAAGCGATGAAAATAGTGAGCTCGGTAAGTTTCAACGTTTTGCATATTTCATTGTAGTAATTTAATTCTGAAAGATACACATATTTATTTTACAATACGCACATACATATGATTGAGTTATTGTATCTGCTAATATGTACGGTATTAGCAATGTGTTCATTATTGTGTTTTTAGACGAAACTGGATCTTCACTGGCTACTGGACAGAAGAAATTTCTGAGTGGTCGTGAGTCTGTGCGCCGACATGGAAGGCGCGCTGGCCAGACTTCAAGAAGACGTCGCCTTCTTCTTCAAGATCATGCCACAGAAGGAGATGGCAATGCTGTGGAACCCATTCCTGAGGTGTTTGTAGATGAACCTGGATCTGCACCGGCAATCGGAGAGAAGAAATCTAAGCGTGGTCGTGAGTCTGTGCGCCGACGTGGAAGGGGCGCTAGCCAGACTTCAAAGCTACGTAATACGAGCTATTTGAGTAAGGGCAGAAATGTCACTACTGGCAATTATTTCACATCACTTATGCTCGCCAAAGAACTGAAAAAAGGGAACAAGTCTTTTGGGAACCGTAAATAAGGGATGGAGGGAAATCCGTGCTGAAATAAAAGCTCCTCGAGAAGAGTTGTATTCCTCTAAATTGTATAAAAATGGTGACGTAATACGTATCGTTTACCAGGAAAAACCGACAAAATGTGTTCTTATTCTAAGCTCTCTTCACCCTCATGTTGATATTGGTGACAACTCTAAGAAATCGCCCGAAACTGTAAAGTTTTATAATGAGACATAAAGAGACATGAGTAGATATAATTGATCAAATGGGGCGGAAGTATTCGATCAGAAGTGGAACCAGGCGATGGCCTGTTCATTCTTTCCAGAATACTCTTGACTTGGCCGCTATAAATTCCTGGATAATTTATAAAGATATAACTTCACAAAAGATATCCCGAAAAAAGTTTTTGCGAAAGTTAGCACAAAAGCTTACAAGTCCTTACATTGCGTCAAATAATATTTGTCAACCTTCTAACGAGTGTGAAGAGGTGCGAGATCCAGACCTGACTAGGAACTGTGAAGTTAAAATAAAATGCAATAAACAGAGCTGTTGGTTTTTTTTAAGCTATGTTAAAAGTCAGTATGTGGCTCATGTACGGCCAGAACAGAGCGAAAGTGTCAGAAATGTGAAGAATCTGCAATTTAGATAAAGATTTTTGTGAGTCTTTACGAAAGAGTATTCGATTTCTTTTTGTTCTTTCAAAGGATTTGTGTTTTCTTTTAAACAATTTTGTATTTTGACAGTCGTAATTGATTTTATCGTTTGCAAATTTTCATCTTTGAAAGCAAACTTCCACATTCTAAGACGAAAACCTGTTGCAAAAATTATTAATACTTCTAAAAAGAAAAAAACAAGATTTTCTCATCTTATTGATATAAGGTGTTTTATGCACATAAAATGTAACTATTTTTATGTAAACAATAAATGCTCATGAAAAAGTATTAAATGATTACTTATTTATCAATTTCGTGCGTCCTCCAACGTTTCAGCGTAATCTTCGATGGAAGACGCAACGTTTCAGCGTAACCTTCGATGGTAGACGCAGTACAAGAGAGTCGACGTTTTGCATACATTTTTTTTCTTCAATGGTAGTCTCTTAAAAAAAATATTTTTTGAAAATATTAAGGAAACAAAAAAAACATTGCAATGAAATTGACAAATAAGCAACTATAAAAAAATAATCTGCAACGTAACGCGGCTATAATGAATATGGGTGTCAAAATGACACCCTCCCGGCATTATCGGGGGATACAAAGTACCCGGCATTCTAGTGTTAACTACCCACCACCTACAATCAAGCACATTGAATTTTCGTTGTTCTAGCTCGTTTTACTACAGCACGCATTGAGAGCAAAGGTTGAAAGGTTATCATTACCAGAGTCCTCTGGATTGCCGATTACACACTACATAGAATGAGGGAGTAGTGTTGAAAACAGTCATCCAGAGTACTCTGATCATTACTACTCATATTCGGCCATTCAAAAGCGGCATTGTGCGGCACTTCTGACTATTATTAGGAATTGTAAAAGCTCCACTTTCAATATTTACCCCTCGCATTAGATTTTATTTAAAAAATGCACTTGAATGCTGTTTATTTATTTTTGCGACGTAAAATTCATGCGTGGTCCTCCAGTAGAATATTATTAAATATTATTATTCGTAAATATTATTTTCCTTGCACATATCCAAAACAAAATGGGATAAACCGTGATTTTCATAAACACAAAAGCATAGAACACGCAGAATATATCCTAACATAACTAAACTCATGAGCATCACTTATTATAATTCGATTTGAGGGAAACAGTTTCTTACTTGTGCCTATAATGAGGATCGCGTCCTTTGAAACTGGACGCACGCATATAAAAAGCACCCTGACACATCATCACAACGATATTTTATTTACGCGATACAAATATCAATGCACTGAAAGAGCATACATAAAAAGTTGTGGAAGAGAAGTCAAAGAAAGTGGTGGAAATCTGAGTGAAAAGGATTATTGCGAAACGATGTTTGAACCATAGATTCCAATAATCAGACCGTTTTCGCTTACTAAATCATTGATTCAGTTACGGAAAGGGTTTACTACTTCATTGGAAAGGGGAGTAGTGGTTTCGCAAATATATGGAATGAACGAGTGATTTACAGGAAATACAACTAAATTTAAAAAAATAGATTTACTTTGCTTTTTCTGAATAAAAAAATAAATTATCACCATAAAAAAAGGAAATACATGTTTATGAATTTCAACAACAGGTATAGATAGGGAAAAAAATCAATTGCGAAAATTTGCAAAGTATTTTTTCTCTCAATTTCCAAATCTCTTTACACTCATTTCCAAAAATTGTCGCCTGATACTTTAAATTACCAATAAAAAATGCATGTATACAATAGGCACTGAATCTATGTCAATCAAGTTATTCTAGGAATCATCCATAACTCAACGTGAGTATTAAAATAAGTACACGAAAAAATGATGAAGTCTGTGCACTTTTCCAGTGAAAAGTTTCAAATAAGTAGAGTTTCGATATTTTACACCATTAGCAAGCACTTACGAATATTTTAACGCAACTAGATCAACAATTAAAAAGTCACGGCTTTATAATGATGGAAAACTTTGAAAAACGGTCCCAGTGAACATTTTTGACTGGAAAACTGCAAAGATATGTTTATCCGTATCGAGTATGAGATCCACCACATAAGTCCATACTGTAAACGATCGACTCTCGTCTTTTCTTTTTACTTTTAATTATATTTAATTTATCTCGAGGTTATTTTTGGGCACCAGAAACGTACAATGAAAACAAGAGTTTAGTTATCTCGTTTATTAGGCTCCCTTTATTATAAAGTAAAGATTTGATTTGATATGACAGTATCTTTTCATAGGTAGAAATCACCCAAATCACTAAATAAATAACAGTATAACATTTACACTCTTATTAATAGAGTTTTACTTGTAAATTTCACATATTGCCTTCCAGCCAGTTATGATTTCATTAATCACAACATCCTTCCTCACAAAATATTACCCTCCACTTATATTTTGTTTGCCTTTACGGTCACAGGGCGAGATCACTAATTACACAATTAATACCATTCACACGCAATAATTACCCTTCACACACAAATAGTAGCATGCATACAATTTTTAATAATTTCGACCTCTGACACACATGCGTCCCGGAAGAAATCCTGTCGCCAAACAAGTATCGATTCTGCGGACGTGGAACCGGCTTCCATTCCCGACAATGTAGTCGATGAGCCTCCCTCGTCTTGCATCTGCTACTTCGTGTACTCTCAGGATGAACTTTTTTAAGGGTGGTTTTAACTTCTAAAAACCTTACTTACTTTCTGTCGAGTCACTACCAAAGAATACTTCTTTTATAAATCTTAATACAGAAATGTACTGTCCCGAGTTGCGTGGATTCAGTTTGATTTTGGGTATATTGTTGGGTTTATATCCACTGGAACCCATTTTTCGATTCTCCTTATTTTGTATTCCCCCTTCTACTGGGAAATTCCTGGGGGCGAGGGAGTGTATCTCAGGGTGGGATGAAGCGGATACCTCTTCCAACAATATCGTCATTCGAGGTGAAAAGCCACATCCTCCTAGAGGTGCCCCTGGGTTACGCTGAACATGACGGATCTAGACCTGGCGGTCGAATAAAGTGCTTCCATCATCACGGTGCGTCCCTGCGCCAAGGATGACCGCATCCGCAGGGAGAAGGGTTAGACGTCGATAATAGGTGAAACTCCGGAGACCAGGTGAAATCCGGTTTTCTTTTAGCCTTACCCATACATGCGGGGCTCTGCTTGGGTAGACCTTTATTTCCCTAGCCGCTCGTGGGAACCATATGAAACCAAAGAAAAACATTTTAAAGAAGGGCCCCGGAAGAGGACCCTCATCTCTTGACTATATTGGTCCGCACTCCTCTTTGGAGAAATCCCTATCCGAAATTGCCCCCTCGGGGAACATCGAGGGCACCCTTTACTCGGCAGACCCCTCCCATGGAGCCTCCATACCTACACTCTCGGAGGGCCTCGGATTGGGGACCTCAGTTCACCCTACACTGGCAGGCCTTGCTGTAGGGATAGCCAGTTCCCTCAAACCCCTCCCTGAATCCGAAGAGGAGTCGTCATCATCGGGAAGTTCGACTTCCACCCTAAAGGAGGCGTCGGGCCGGTACGAGATGAAGGACAGTAGACTCACAGAGCCTTGGGATGCCATTTTCCAGGAGCCGGACGTGCCCATCCAGGAGGGAACACGTCTCCTCAACGGGGCAATGGAAATCCAGTGTGCCAACGCCAAGAAAGTCAACTGGGTAAAAGGTATGGAAAATTACCTGAGGGAGATTGAGGGAGTCTCCTTCAGGGTAGTGGACGCTGACACTTATAAAAAGGAGGCGGCTCAGGATTTGGGTCTCAAGACCGACTCGCGTGAGTGCCGCGGATCACTTCAGTTGAATCATCAAGGTGAATCCGGGCCTGATGACAGATATATGGAGAGTATTCGAGCGGAGTGAGGCCGAAAAGGGCACAAGTGGTCAAAAAGTCAAAAGTGGCCCTGATTCAAGAACCCTGGGTCCACAAGGGTAAAATTAAAGGACTAGGTATGACAGGAGGCAAACTCTTTTCCTCTGCCTCGGCTGAAACACCTAGGTCTTGTATCTATGTCAAAGGGGTACATGCCACGCTTCTACCCCAATTTTGCTATAGAGACCTCACTGCCGTTGTGTTGTCTCTTAGAGATCAGGAGAGATGGGTGGAGGTGGTAGCTTGGTCCGCATACCACCCATATGACTCGCCAGAACCTCCACCATCTTTGGAACTGGAGGAACTGGTCAGAGAATGTCACTTTAGGAATTGGGGAACTGCTGACCGGATACGATGCCAACTCTCATCACACTGCGTGTGGGAGCTCGGACGTCAATTCCAGGGGCAGATCCATTTTGGAATTCCTAATTACCACTGAGCTGTTCGTACTCTAAATTCTGTGCTGAGCTCATTAAGGATCACGACCAACCTATATGAACAGAGCTAGGCAGGAAGTGATTGACACTATGCTCCAAATCGTAGTGCATAGGATTAATAGATGGAAGGTGTCTGACGAGATATCTCGGTCTGATCAACAGTACATCCAATATACTATCAAGGAGGGTGAAAACCTGACAGTAGCATATAGGAATACCAGATCAACTAAATGGGAGCCCTACAGAAAAGAACTTGAACGGGAAATTTCAAAGGCCTCTATGTTCAAGTTTAACAGTGAGGAAAATATTGAGACATCCGTGGTGTTTCTACAGGAAGCCATCATCTCAGCCGATGAAAATAGCTGCCCCCTCAAAACCAGGGAGGGAAAATAGAACCTTCCTAGGTGGGGCGCCAAACTTGAAAGGCTCCGGAAATTAACCAGAAGACTTTTTAACAAAGAAAAACGCACAAAAAAAGCCTGAACACTGATCCCTCTACAATGAGGCCCAGCGCAGGTATAAAGCGACAATCAAATGTTCCAAAAGAGAGGCATGGAGGACGTTTTCGGAGAACATAGAAGAGGTTTTCGAGACCACAAGACTCCATAAAATCCTCTCCAAGGACCATGGAGCCGAAGTGGGTTCTCTTTTGCTTCCTTCGGGGAACTACACCTCTTCGGACAAGGAAGGATTAAAGCTTCTGTTAGATGTACACTTCCCTGACTCGAAAGAAGAACACAAGATGTACCTAAAGAGTCCTCCCACCCATCCTGCCAGGATGGACTGGAGACTGACCTCCAGCATCATTACATACGAAGCAACTGACTGGGCCATGTCCAGCTTTGCTACATACAAATCTGCAGGGGAGGATAGGGTGTTTCCTGCTCTCCTTGAAGAAGGAAGAGAACAACTACTTCTTCCTCTGTTACGAATAATTCGATCCTGCCTGGCGCATGGATATGTTCCTAAATCCTGGCGTCCGAAAGGGGTGTTCATTCCCAAACCTAGGAAGACAGACTACACTAAAGCTAATTCCTTCAGAGGATTTAGCCTAATGTCCTTTTTCTTAAATACTTTAGAGACGATAATCGACAGATACATCATGAATGGGCGTCTTAAGGAGCATCCTTTGCATCTGAACCAACACGCTTACCAGAAGGGCAAGTCCGTGGACTCTGCTCTCCATGGTATAGTGTCCACGATCGAGAGTGCGCTTGACTATGGGCTATATATTATGGGAGCATTTCTGGATATAGAAGGAGTATTCAACGACACCCCCTTCGATCAGATCTGCTGGGCAACTGAGAGTCACGGAGTGCACGCTCACATTGTAAGATGGATTACGTGCATGTTGGCTCAGCGCACTATCACTCAGTTTCAGGGGTTGCTTAATGAGGATGGCAGTGTCTAGGGGCTACCCTCAGGGAGGGGTTCTATCCCCTCTTTTATGGAATTTGGTGGTCAACAGCCTCAATACACAGTTGAATAATCTTGGCCTCTACGCACAAGAGTATGCTGTTGATCTAGCTATTCTAATTAGTGGGAAGTATCAAGACACCGTTTATGAACTCATGCAGAAGGCCCTGGACATGACTCAGGACTGGTGTCGGAGCCGAGGGCTAACGGTGAATCCGGATAAGACTGTTCTGGTACTTTTCACAAAAAAGAGGAAAAGGGAGGGGCTTACCCTTCCCTCTCTGCATGGAAAGACCCTTAGGCTCTCACCATCTGGGAAAAATCTTGGACTCTAAGAATCTAGAAGAAAAACTTAGATTCGAGAAAAAAAAGCATGTTCAACCATTTGGACATGCCGTAGAGCCTTTGGAAATACCTGGAGACTCAAACCCAAGGTGTAACACTGGCTCTATACAGCAGTAGTCAGACCCAGTCTGCTACTACTGCTCAATAGTGTGATGTAAGAATGCCCGGCAATCCGGTGCCATAAACGAACTCAACCACATTCAGAGAATGGCTTGTACAGGCATCACGGGAGCCATGTGAACTGCTCCAACTCTGGCCCTGGAAACTCTTCTTGACCTCTTTCCCCTTCATGTGGTGGTGGAGGGTCAAGCCAGGGCCACCGGTTATCGCCTAAACTACACACGCCAATGGAATGGCAAGGGATATCTCTCTGGCAATAGACAGATATGGACCGAGATGTGCAGGACCAGCACAATCTTTCAGATGGGCAGCGACCACATATCGGCAAGGTTCAATTTCAAGGATACTCCTTTCAAAACGGTTATCCCCTCTAGGGAAAATTGAGAAAGAGGGGGGAAACATCTCCGCATCGGAGCCTCTGTGTGGTATACAGATGGCTCCAGAAAATACAACAAAGCAGGGGCAGGCATCTACGGAGGCAGCCCTTCAAGGTCGTACCTCTTCTCCCTTGAGAAGTACGCCACAGTGAACAAGGCTAAAATATTTGCGATTCTGATCTGTGCCTACATTATTAAGGATCGAGCCCTCACTAAATGACCAATCCACATATGCACCGACAGTCAAGCAAATATTAAGTCGCTTAACTCACCTTGGTGTACATCACGCCTACTACAAGAGTATCGAGATGCACTATCGGAGATAGCTAGGGATTGTAGAATCAGGCTTTTCTGGGTACCTGGACACAAAGGCATACCCGGAAATGAAAAGGCAGACGAGCTCGCCAAAGTCGGTGCGAGTCACAACCCAACTGGCCCCGAACCAGTTCTACCAATCACCTGCTATTGGGAGAGCAGAGATCAGATAATGGACATCCGGCCGGCACTCGGAGATCTAGAACTCCATACAGGAACTAAGACAAGCCAGGCTCCACATTGCGGGACCTAAGCTTAGCATGATGAGAAAACTTATATCCCTGGATAGAAGCCAACTTAGAACAATAGTCGGACTGCTGACAGGCCACTACCGTGTCAGCAGTCCCCTCAATCTCCTGGGACTCATTAACTCACCAAGATGACGGTGGAGCGAAGAAGAGGATGAAACTACATCTCATATTATCTGCAATTGTCCTGTAATCTCCAGTACTCGCATGAGATACCTTGGGGCTGACCACATAGACCCCAAAAAAATCAGGGACTTCCCCAAAAGGGATATTTTTGCCTTTAGCAAGGCCATAGACTCTATGGACTATGTTAAGTCTTGCGGATGGCACATTTGACTGACAGGTCTAAGTGCTTCAGGACTCCTTTTTTAGGGGTCCTGCCGCTAACTTTAATCTATCTAATCTATCTGGGAAATCCCCGGAGTTGCATCATTTGCACCTCGCCAGCTATAATAATACTTGTTATCAGCAGTTATTATCAATTAACTTGCTACCAAGCGAGCTTCACAATAATAAAGAGTTTATATGTTTCAATAATGACTAAATGTGCGTCCCACGCTACTAAATTGACTAAAGAAGAAATATTACGTAATACCTATGCACCACGAAATTGATAATAAGAAGATATTACGTAAATACTTAATATAGCATCGTTGCTACGTTAAATTACGCTACATTAACGATGAAGGATTTTTAATCGCAACCATTTCATTAGTTACATTTTCAATTAAAAAATTATATTGGATAAAAAAAGATAAATTAATATAAAATACCCTAACATAATACTTGAAAGCAAAAATAACAGAAGAAGATTGTTGTACAGTAACATTGTTTTTTACCTTTATCATTGAGTTTAATTATTGCTTCTAATAGCAATATTTCAAATTTATCTCTCCAAACGGAAATCCACTCTGTTTACGTTTAAACAGGATATTCAGTGAGTGAATTAAAATGTTAGCGAAGTATTTTATTACCTTGCAAATACGAATGAATTGATTGAAAATTGGCCATAAAGGTAAAATGGAGAAGGGACTATTTGCCTAGCCGAAATAAAGTCGTTTTATGATTATTAAACCATAGCAAAATGCATATTATTGCTCAGTACGGGAAAAAATGAAGAGATTGCGAAAATAATAGCTAACTCACGCAATAATGATTTCAAAAAGTATCGAGAAAAAGAAAAAATTAACTTTAATTCCTGATTTCATTAATTATTAGACTTTTCAATGTTACATTTACAAGCTGATAGAATTTGATAATACTGAAGCTAATAGACCTAACTCCAGTAAACTGATAGAAAAGTAGAGATGCATGTCATGAATAATAATTTTTCATATGCGTTGAGGAAGAGTTCATTTTCAACAGAAACATTCTTCGTTTTCACCCAAGCATATCATTTTTCGCTAATTCTTCATCGGTCGCATTGAGTGTAAATGACTTTTTCATTTGAGGTAATTAATGGTCAATGGTTTTACCGTCTAGTCTCCTATTATTTGTCTCATTATCGATCCACAAAGTTTTATCCAAAAGGCTTAGCGATTTCTTTGGAAGAGAGATTTTGACCCGACGCGTCCACCAGCGTAACAAATTATGCCCACTTTTTGACCTGACCACGACACGACGTGACCGTGAGTGTTTCAAATCGTTTGCCATTTCGACTCGAGAAGAGCAGCAGTGTTGAACCTTAGAGTAATTCTTTTGCTCAACGTAGCCTATTTGAACATGATGATATATATTGGCATTTGTGAAAATCGTAATTCATCGTTTTTCAGCCCATACATTGTTATAAATAACCAATGTAGAGAGAATAGCAAAACTTTCAATGCAAAAGTGCTTCACACTCGAGGAATCTATGCGCACAAACAAAATATCTATTGCAGCAGATCATCTTTCAGAAAAGGACAGAGATTCCCATTCTTTCACTTTCCTTCATATATATTTCGACTATTCACCAAGACTCAAAAATTGATGCGCTGACTGAAGAACATACCACGACAGTTGCATTTGGTTCCTCCAGCAAAGAAGAGGACTCAAACTCCACTCAAATGTCCTTGTTTTTTAATATTAAAGTGAGTCTAAAAGTCTAACGTGAAACTTTGAACTTGAAAATAACATTTGTTGACAAATTCAATGAGAAAATAGCTCCCGTTCACTCTCCAATCATGCCACCATTAAGAAAACAAACAAAAATATAGCCCGCCGAGAGTTTAAAAAAGTTAAGGGCATCCAATTACCAGGAAACTTGCTGCCTAAATATAAGCATAAATATTTTAGAGAGAAAATATAAACGATTTCAGAATTCGATGCTATAATGTCTTGCTTGACTCAGGTATACATTCACTGGCGTGACGTCAAAAATAGGCCATATCAACGCAAGAGAAAGAGAGTAGATAAAAACAAGTGGAAATATCTTGTAATTACTGAAATAATGACATAGGTTTTTCATAGTTCCTCAATGAAGACAAACTTTATAAGGAGTTTCATTTGAGCTTTTTAACGATACGTTAACTGGATTATTTTGAAAGATATTCTACTGTAGAATTTTCTAATTTTTAATGACCATCTCCGTAAAAGTTTCTCAGTAATAATCGTTGAATATTATTTTGACGGTTATGTGACATAATGGCCCGACGCGCTTGTTAATGTATGCATTTGAGTGAACCGCATAAGGTGTAGGGACAATATTATAGTGAATCATGTTTACAACTAATAAAATACATAACATATAAATGTATGCCACGGTAGAGAAACGTATTATTCAAAACATACGATAGCAAGGAAGTTACGTAGACAATCGTGTGTATAATCTTCAGAAAGATTATTAACGAAAGCATCACCGAGAACTTGATGGCTAGTTACTAAGAAGAAATAATTTAGAGACAATCAATAAAGGACAAAGTTAAAAGGGCTCCATATAATAACAATAAAACCCAATGAACAGTAAGAATTGTGCATTAAATTACAGCATACAGTACAGCAATGGATAAGGGTCCAGTGAGATCAAATAAGGACGACATGGAAGACTGATAAGGGCTTGAAGACAGTTGAGAATGGAGAATGAATGGAGTGCCTGTTTTTCCGACTGGGCAGCGCAAATGGGGTGCTTTTCCATGCATAATGCATGATCTCTTTTCTTCCTGCTTTCCCTTCGTCCAAGCTAGCGACACGAACTCCCGAGTGAAGGTCACCCGAGAAAAGGAGAGGTCCATGAAACAGTATTCCTTTCCGCTCTCCAACTTATCGTCCTCATTTTCTTTTCACTTGACGACAACCAGCCCAATGAGCTGAGCATACTTCAAGATTACTTGTACTCAGAAGACTTACTCGCGCGTTAGATTCAAATAATACTCTTTCGATTAGACATGAATATATTCACCGCTCGTAACCTTGGTACCTGCAGTTGCTCTTCAGCATTGAAGAAAACGTATGATTATGTGGGTACATACTGTTCAGTTAAATGACCAATGAAGTATTATTAACGAAGAGATATTAAATCTCCATCAGACTGTCTGCAATGAACAATGAACTGCAAATATTATTCTCAACGCTTAGCTGAGAAATAAAATGAGAAATCAATATTCTAAAAAATGAAAAAAATATTCATCTACATCTACATACTACCCCGCAAGCCGACTCAATAGGCGTGTGGCGGGGGGTGTTAGGACACCAGCCGTTTACATATAAAAAGGAAACGCTCTAATGAAATTAAGCCTAGCATTTATTATAGTCCCTTATTGTTCGGGGGAAAAACGAATTCCCATACCTATCCGTTCGGCAAAATATCTCTCTTAATTTATCGTTTCTGTCGGACCTGGAAATATAGTGGGGTTCTAATATCATGTTCTCCGTGTCGCTCTGAAAGATATCTGTTCTCAATTGTTCAAGCAATCTAAGCCTAGCGCGCAGCTTCCGAGTCTCTAGCGGCTCCCAGCCTAATTCGTTTAACATCTGTGTAACGCTGTCAGTGCGCCCGTAGCAGTTTTTGACGAATCACGCAGCTTTCCTTCGTATTTTATTAAGTTCCTGGACTAAGTCTTTCTGCACCGGATCCCATATGCTCGCTGCATATTCAAGCTGTGGCCGGACGAGTGCAAAATAGCACCTCTCTTTTACTTTTTCATCCGAAAATCTTCACACAATACGCTTGACGAATCCTAGCTTCTTCAGAGCTCTGCGACAAATATTTCTTTTATGTGCTCCCCACGATAGGTCCGAAGTTATCGTAACTCCTAGATACTTCACTTCATCTGTCGCCTTTATGTTAACACCATCCACAGCATATACATGGGAATAGTTGGACGACCTCCGCAAGAAATGTACCACCGTGCATATTGAATACGACTTGTTAATGGTTAAAACATTAGTTATCCTTGAAATGCCGTCGGTAACCTTGTATGTAAACGTACAACATCATCTTTTTCTTCGCATTTTAATTATTTAAGTTTCTATTAGGAAAACAGTTGCTTATTCATAGAATGAGAAGGTATAATTTCCAACTTTTTCAGCTATTGAATTATAAAAAACATTAACGGGAACAAACTAAAACTAACAATATATTTGCATTCTAGTATTCATTACACATAGTCTTCCAAGTTTAATAAGATTGCGTGTGATACAAAAATACCGGTATTTTACTAGTAAGGCTTCTAATAAAAATATGATATTAGAAGCCAATAGATGACAACTTGGTGAAACAACTCCCTCGTTAAAATGTTGCATTGCCATTACATGATCCAACTTGTATCAGGTAAATGCTGCGTGGCGTGTTCAATATTGAAATAATGACATATTCAACAACATCAGGCATCATTAATATTCCGTTTAAGAATTATTAGCTAGTGATACGGATAGCACTTAATAATACATAGCGAACCAGTTTATCTACTTTTTAATAGTAGCCATGAAAGTAGCTTGCACTCAATTAATTTAAATGAACTAGCTACTTTCCTAATGGGAGGATTCCGCATTCATCATGGAAAAGAGCATCAATTTAGGAAATCTAAAGTGTTATTTATCATCAAACATTACCAGAAAAATAAAACATGAACAATTGAATTCTGTACTACGATTTGGTAATGTGCATTTAATAGTACTATAAATTAAAGTAAAATATGTCTAAATGAGAAAGAATGAGTCAAGTTTTTACTTACGACAATTAAGAGAAACTCGAATTCTAAGAAGTACGACAATTTCCAAAAGTATTCCAAAATGCAGTTATGACATTGAATAAAAAAATTTCATAACAGGCATCACAGAGTATTGTACTTAAATTTAATACTAACAACTTTAACATATGAATAACTCACTACTTGCGGTAAAATAGCTTGTTCTCCCATTTCAGCAGTCACAGTCAAGGTATTTACCTGAAAATGAAGTGAAACTATTAAATTTAAATACATGTAATCCTTAATTAATAGAATGAAAGGGATGTATAATCATTAGCATATCAATTGAAATCTTGAAGATATCGGATCATTAAAAGAAACTCTTATTAATGATTAAAACAAACTGATAATAAATGAAATAGATTCAACTGGAAGGCATACATTTATGGAGAAATAAAATACTAGAAAACGTATTAAGATCAATGGCTACATTAATGTATAAGAAGTTGTTATTATTTTGAGGGATTTTTATTTTTTCATTGATATTTGAAAAATAAGCGTTAAGTTGCTCTGTATGGTATTCTATGATGCATCATCAATAGACAGCAACATATTTACTTTGAAATACCAATCAATTTATAATGATTACGAAGGCTGATTTGGTATTAATGGAATTGCGTTGAAGTACTGAGTTACAACTTTGTAGGGGTAGCAAACGTATTTATGGATAAATTATAAATATGAACTGGCGATATAAGGGGTTGGAAAATGGAAAAAAGGACTATCTATGCCGTGTAAAGATTACCAAATGCCATTGAATTGAAATTTAGTCTTCTGACTGAATGTATATGAATGTGGCATTTCAAAACTCAGCAGAAAAGTAATATTGAGTCACTTGGATGTAAAGTTGAAAAATTTGAAACTACGCCATAACTGATAAACTCAAAGCAACGTCCATTGAAAAAAAGCAATTAGCAGTAGCCAACGAAAAGTGTAAAATAAACACATCTATTTTTCCTAAGATGTAAAGTCGCATCTGTCTTAAGTACCTGGAATGGTATAAACGTGCCATTTTTTACGAAGCGGCATTGTTGAAATATACCAAGTATTACTCCCACAATATTGGTGATAAAAAGATAGCACTCTCTTGAAAAAATAAAGAATACATCCTTGAAACGATTAGGATCTACAACGAAATTTTATATCTTTACAGGTAAGTCGAAAAAAGCATATTCAATCAATAGCGTATGTTTTCGATACGTTAGATGGAGGCTTAATTACTTAAGATTATTACGCAAGAAATATATGCGCGCATAAAAATATACACGTATACGGTTAGAGCATGTTTTAAACATACTTACTGTTTGCACGTGAAGAAGAAAGGTGAGTATTTCCACGGCTCCTATCAAAGTTTACTTTTTAAAAATAGCTATGAAATTTTCCGAATATATAAACACCAAGAGAGTTTTTTATATGAAAATACATAGCTAAAAATGCGTGACAAGAACCATTGAACATTTATACTAATAATCTCTGAATTTTTTGTTCAGAAACCATAGTTTTAATATTTCGTTCAAATTCAAGTCTGGTTTTCATTAAAAGACTCACCCAAGCGTGAACCTTGGTATTGGGGGATTACCATTAGAATACTTTTTCAATATTACTGTTGAAATCAAATTTGCAAAGATTTTGATACATTGACTTCCAGAGTAACTTCCTAATAACTAAATAACTAATCGTAGAAATTCGGATTTTTTTCCGTTTCCAAAAAACGGCCTCTAACGTAATATCATCCTTCGATCAAAGGCCCCTGGTTCGATTCTATAAATATTTATACTGTTTTATTTCCAGCAGAAGTGGACATCTTCACAAAGGCCTTTTTGAGGCATCTTTTAGAATGTGACGGGATGAAGAGGGAAGAAGCGATGGATGAAATGGCGTCACGGCCGTTATGGGAAGGTTTTACCGTCCTTTCAAATTTAGACTCGTATATCTCTGGCAATTTTTGGAAACTTAAAGAGATGATACGCAAATGATCATTTGTCATGGTTACCTGAACTATAAAGTAAAAAGCAATAACCGTGATACACCCCCATTGCCAAACATACTTCCAACGCGAATCGGATTCACTTGCTAGAGACAGATTGATTAGCCTTATTTTACTAAGGTTTGTGAGCATCTCACGGACTTGTTACACATCCGAGAAAACCAACAACGCATTTGAGTAACACGTGAACCCGGACGTTTGTCCTGAATATACAAAGGTGTGCCCTATGACGTCATCCGTATCATCCGCGAGCAAATGTTCCATTCGCAACGGCGTTCGCTAAAGCACGAGGTCGGTCGTTTCCTTGAAAGCATATCACGAATTGATATCTAGGAAATAGAATGGGGAGAATATGAAGACGCACAATCTGGGATAGAAAGAGAGGCATTCCAAATCAGGGCTAGGATAAAAGTGACCCAGAATAGGAAATATTTGAGGTGGTATATAAGTAATAAATGCAAGCACAAAAGAATATCTTCAGCGAGGCTAAACATGTGGGATCCGTGGAAGGAAAATGGAATTGTACTAAGAGAGACAAAAGAGAATGCAAAAAGATTGAGTAAAAAGTGAGAGAATGAAATTTTACAAAAAGAAGTGAACATTAGATGATCAGCCAATCGACGAGAAATACGGGTTAGTGTACGGATGAATTATTGATGGGCAGACGGTTAGATAAAGTTAGAAAACATTATTGTAGCTAAATTGCTGAACAAAGTAGAAAAATGATTAATCTAAAGAAATCATGTAGGCTTTAACAACAATAATAGTATGCCACGGCAAGGAAAGTTCTCCATTCAACATACACTCAGAGATTGCATGACGTTCCCAGGACTCAGTGTGTCAAGAGCAATCGGTCATCGAACGTTCCGGGCAATCTGCGAATAGGCAAACCGACGTTTCTTCTCGTTTTAGCCACTGATGCAACCATGATTGCACGCTATTGGCCTCTTGTTCTCACCCGACATATTTTTGGACTTCAGATTGTCTTATTGAAATTATCATTGAAAGGGAATAAATAAAGGGAAAATATTTTCTCGAAGCTTTTATAACTTATTTGGTGCAGGATGAGGATAGGACAAATTCAAGGATGGACAAGGGCACAAATTATAAACTTGAGTGGCTATTTTGTATTTTCCATATTTTTATTCTCAGCCATGATTTTGAGAGTAGGTATGTAAAATTACCTTGATAAAGATAGGTACTTCCGTAGCCACTTTTGAACAAAATTTAAAAGGGAAATAAAATGTGGCAGGATATTGGTTGTCTATTTTCTACGAAATATATTTTTAAGCGTGACATGGATTCATTAACCAATTCAATTGTATACTTGAATTGGTCATGAAATTATTTCGATCTTCATCCATTTTCAATTAAGTTTAAAAACACTCTAGAAAATCTTTGGATAGAAAACAAAAGGTTTCCCAAAAGCTGATAGTCAGAATCGCATTGATGGTGACTACCTGGCAATCGAAGTAACTGCCTAGTTCCACTGTGGTGTGAATGAAGTTAACCGTAGTGTGAACGTGATCAGAACTGGAAGGAACAACGGTTTTCCAAATCACGGGTCGTCTTGAAGCTTTGTCGGAGATTTTCCTCCAACATGTAAAACCTAAGGCTTTATGCTATCTATTAGTCTGTTTTTCGTCCTTGATTTATGTATATATTATCATATTCTACGGCATAATATTATTGCGTCGGCTGTGCCATTTCATTAAATAATTGGATGATGGCACTTGCTTTCTCTTCTTTTCGCTCTCTGGAGAAGACAATTCAATGAAGGCGAATAACAGTAAGAAAGTATGGAAGTATGGACACCCACTAAGTTAAGCTTGGATTTTGGAAAATATAATTAATACAGTCTTAGTGTTGGTGTAGTTTTATTTTTATTTTTTTGGCTCCCCCAACCGAGGATCTGGGTTCAAATCCTGGCATAGGCAGAGATTTATTTTGGTCTATGGAAATCCTATCTCAACTTGGGTAAGGTGTGAGAAGCAGTTTAAATCATCATCATCATCGTCATATACACATTTTTTTCACGTTATCACATCATGGTGTAATATTTATGTTTCATCGACGGCAGAGCTAGGTAACCTCCTTCGCCAACGATGCAGGGATAGGAGAGTGAGGTGGAAATGTCACGAGGTGACAGAGGGGTTGACTCGAGAGGGATGTTTGGGGGATGAAGTTGGTAGGTAGGCAGGAGGAGAGAAAGAAAGAGGGTGGTAGACGAAGCTCCGCTGAGAAATTGGGTACCGGACGGACCGAGGGAGTTGCGAAAGATATCAAGAGGGAGGGAGCGGAGGTAGGAATTAAGGGCAGTAGACGAGAGAGGGTGGGAGAGGAGAAACTGATCAAATGGGATGGCGAATGTAAGTCGTGTGGAGATCCCGAAGTGTTTGATTAGGGCTGATGCTCTCTCGTGGGAGGACTGCAGAGGGGAAGAAAGGTCTGGAAGCAGAGCTTTTCGTGGAGGAAGGACGAGGGAGTGCAGGTGGTAAGGGGTGTTCGGGGATGGATGGGGACTCGGGGTATTGGTTGAAGTGAAAGGGTACAAGCGTGGATGCGGGGCGAGGCAACGGCGAGTGCCCACGCCGTGGCACTCACTGAGGATACTTGAAAAGAACTGATTTTCCGAGGACTTCGAAGTTTAGCGGAGTAATTGGGTGACGACGCAGCCTGAAAAGCAAAGGAGTGGGAAAAAAGTAAAAGTTTCATGGGCCGACAGTGAAAGCTTCATGGGTGATGAGAAAAGGGAGTGTTTTCTAATTTTAAATAGTAATTATTCTCTGACCCGATCCTTATCGAAGAGAAATGATTCATGGTTACATGCTGTAACGTTGCTTCTTTAAGTGTAAAAAATGATGAAGCAAGATTGTTCTTATTTAATAACTCAACGTTTAAGCCCTCTCAAAAGTTACAGGGTTCTAATATACATAAGAAATGTTTTCTGGAATGAAAAGATGCAAGTTATTGTATTATTCTAAGAAGTGTTATTGGGACAATATGAAAATATTACTAGCCTGGATCCTATTGCAAACTTTTATTTTAATCATCACAAATGTTTAGTGAAGACACCTCAAATATTCCAGTACCCCTTTAACAAATATGCATGAAGTGAAGAGCACGAAAAACCAATAGAGAAGTAGACCTAGGTCACTTCAATAAATTTTATGAACTTATTATGGCGGAGACCATTGCTCGTATTTCCCACCGCCCTAATGAAACTGTAAGTTAGGAAATAAATAACTATGTAGCTACACTTAGAGAATTGTATCACTCACAAGTTTGAATGGTGTAAATATCATTAGCTGACTTTGAACAAGCAACCGTCATTTCGTCCTTTGCTATCATATCCCAGAATATTACCATATGACCCAGCTTGAAACCAATCATTTTGTCCTAAATTTGAATCGATTATCACGTGGTGAAGGTTTTTTAAAAACAAATATTTTTCCAAAATATTATACAGAGGAATAGCTGTTTATTTTCCCAAGGAAAACTATTTTAACTGTCCCTCAATTACAGTCCTATTTACTCACTACTGCTCAATTTACATATGGAGTACGCATGTAAATATTTAGACATGCTCAGAGGACGAAGAACGATAAATGGGATTAATGGGGATTCCGACCACTGCCCCAAATCATCAATCGCTTTGATCACATTCCGGAAAGAAAAAAACATCCCCCACGCCCTTTGAGCCTCGGCCATTCAATAACCGTACTGATTGCGTGGACGGAAACGTCCCCGTCTTTTTATCTCCGAAGTAATTCCACTCCTTGCTTGCTCCTCACACACTTGCTCGGCAAATTTCCCGAGCAGCCGATGGAAAAAGGATGTGAGGGACTGGGTACACGGAGAGAGCAGCAAAATGGTGAAGGCGTGATATCGGTAGGCGAGGAATGGGGTGGATGAGGGTGGGAAACTCGGATTGGCCTGCGTTGCTATACTGCGCTGCGACCGACGGCTCCAGGAATCCCCGGGCGGCCTCGTCCCCTCTTCCGGTCCGCAATTCCCTTCGCGGCTCTGACCCCGGTTATCAACCCACCCCCCAACTATACCCGCCCCCTTCCTTACCCCCTCTCCTACGCCTTTATCTTGGAATGTGGGACGTTATTGCTTCTCGTCGGTGTCAGAAGCGATTAGAGCATTGGTGGACGACATGAATGTCCAGGAAGGAAGGGAGAAGGGAGCGGGTGCTGCTGGATTAAGAATAGTGGAATCCTGGAGGGAAACTGAAGGTGACGGAAAAACATAAAGAGTGACAGGAATGAAGTGATTGAGTTTCAGAAATAAGGCCCAAGTAAGTAAAAAGTTCTTCGGCAAATTCAATTCATGGTTTCTGAAACGAAGAAGGAGCGCAAAATTAGTAAATACTACAACACTCTAAAGACAGCTTGCGGCAATTTTCACGAAATATCGTGAATTAAGAATCAACTATATGAGGTGATAAAAAGTGATACCGTCTTGCACGAAGTGATAGTAATTGTGAAATTCTCGGCGAAAAGCTTTTTTATCGATACTTTGTTAATCAAATATCACTATGTTTTGTTGATTAAAGACCTAGAAGACAATATTCTTGTAGATATTTATATTTTTTAGTATCACGAGGGAATCAGATAAAATAAATCAAGTTCATTAAATATTTTCAATGACATTAATAATAATCACATCATTTTCGGAATTTTGAGAATTTATAAGAGTTACTTTGATTTTTACTTTTCATTTCCATAATCCACTATCAAGATTTATCGATGGTAATTCAAGACTTCTTAAGAGAATATTAGTTCCATCCAATCGAGAATAAAACTGTGATGTCTAAGTCAAAACTAAATCTTATTTTCCAGGGCAAAAAAAATGTGAATTCCTCTGAATAGTAAATAAGATATGATTAACTCTGATTTAAATATTAATAGGCAAAAAATAATTTTCAGGATTTTTGCAACTGGAGAGAAACAAAAGATCATGTGATGCAGTTAAGGGTTAATTAAGGGTAGAATGCATGATATGCCTATAAAAGTATAAAGGCTAAAACTTTGGTGGAAATACTACATGTACTATCACCTTGAGGTGAACTACACAATTTGTCGAAGCTACGAACCCGTTCATACCCTTAGTAGAGCGGTACAGCTTTAGGTAAAATTCACGTGGTTAGGAAGAGGGAAACGAAACGCCATGCCTAAATAATTTTCCTCATTATCAATATCGTATGATCATCAGGGCTCTCTCCCTACCACCTTGTCCCCTTGTAGGAGAGAATAAAATAGAACCCATACTTTTCCTCTCACTGATTCCACGCCTTATCTCCTTCGCCGACTTATATATCATTGTCAAGAGGGAAATTATATTCAACCCGATAGCTTTTGATATAATGACTAGCAATTTCATGAGAGTACTACATTATCTATGAACCTGTCTAGAATATTGGCAATATATGTAGTTCAGTTTCGGTATACGTAAAGTAAGGCAGGTTGCTCACACCAGAAAACAGTAATGCGTAAGGTCCTCATGGAACTTTAACCTCAAATTTTAGAAGCACGCCTTATATTACAAACCTTCATTAAAATGGAAAATGAACATTGATGAACACGTGCTCTTATTCCTACTAAAATACCACACATCAAGAGCGGAAATTAAAGAAAGTAGCAAAGTAGCTTTTATAAATTATTATAGTATACTATTAATATTAAAATGTCATTTAAATACATTCATAGTCTTCAAGTGTCAAGGGATGCTGAGAGGTTAAATAAAAAATGATTCGGTCAAGAATAGTAAGTAAAAAGCATTAAACATTAATAATATTATATTTCAATTATATTGTAGATTAATGTTTCAATGAGTACAAATAAAATGGGCTGGAAATAAACTTAGTAGGAACATCCATTCTGCTCAAATTTATTTATCAACTTGTGCGTGGTGTCTACACTTGCAATAAGTAAGCATATTTCTTTAAGGGTATAATATGTCTCTTGAGCTAGAGAAACATCTCGTCTCTTCGAGGAAACATCATTCTAGCTGGGAAAATATGTCACGACGTATTTGAGGGAGTCACCCTCCCTGGGGAGAGAGAGAGGGAAGGCATAGGATGAGTTAAGGGGAATCTGAGAGGAAGAGAATGTCGACCGAGAGTGTATAAATGAACTTTGGGAGCGACGGGAGAAAGCTGAGGTTTGAGGAGCTATCTGAGTATTGGTTCGTAGTGATATGGAGGATTGAAACGCATTTTGACAGAGGTATGGGTGACTCGGAATTCCAATCCAATCTATTTACTCCATCGCTGGATGACATTCTCCATCACTTGACAATAAAGTCACGCATTTTGATCGAAATACTGCCTGCTGGCTTAGTTCGGATACTTTCCCTTGTAATTATAGACAATCATTCTCAATTTACTACTCATTAGAATGCAAAGAAATCATATTAATTGAGAAATGGATGAAAAATCTGACATCTAATTACTGCACTTCCAGTCTCGCACTCTTAACCGCTAAGAGTAAGAGCATTTATTAAAATGGACAGAATAAATGCAAACTTTGTAAATTGTACAATGGATTTTACTCAATACGACCGGTTTCTTCGCATAAGCAACATCTTCACCTGACACCTGAAGATGTCACTTATGCAATGAACCCGGTCGTCTTGAATACAATCCATTGTTAAATTTACAAAGATTGTATCGATTCTATCAATATGGAACTTTAAAAAGTAACGCCTGAGAATATCGAGTTTATTAAAATCCATTATGCTTGGAGACTTTGGAAAAGACAAGTTGTACCCGACCACAGAAGGGTCTTCATAAAACTGTAATTTACGACACAAAATAAGACAAATTTACATAACCGGATTGACTATTTTTGAAATCCCATTTCACTTGTTTATTTTTTTTATCCATTCTAATTCTAGCATCATTGAGAATTAGTGTTATTTTTTAATATCCTTTATGCGATAAATTCGAATTGAGCACATAGATTGTTTTAAGCATCTTCTAAAATCCTTCGAACATTCATTTTTGAAAATATAAGGTTTAGCACCAGCTATGAGTAAAAATATTATCCAACATGTTCAAGGCTAGCTTATATAAATTGTTTTAGAATAGTACATCAGAGAGATAACCAGTAAAGCAGCAATTTTATGAAAATTAGAAAAGGGAGCAACCCCTTATTTAATTATTCTTTACATAGGTTAATGATTTTCTCAACTCAGCCTGTAATCATTAGCTTAGCCAAGTTATGCTTAAATTATTCAACAACTGTAAAGGCTGAAAGAACACTAAACTATTAACGTACTTCATACATGGTTCAGAACTCATCAGAAGGCACAATTGCTGGAAGTTACGATGTATGGAAGAGAAATTAAATACACATTTTATACATCATTCTAAACTATTGTCAAATATATATGGAGTCTAATGCACATTTTAATAAGCTAAGTGACTGGGTTTCAAAACCTACGCAAAACAGGATGACGTCATATGCCACCGTAGTTGGAACATTAAGGTGCATAATTTCTCATGAAAAACATAAATTGGAAATTAAGCATTTAATAGGTGCAAATTGTTACCCTAGGATTTAGACGATTGGGGTCTCTAAATTCAAATGTATTCCCTCTTCATTCCATGGTTTCCCTTATTAACCCCTGAGTAATTACACAGAGAGAAAAGAATAAAAAGCCCAATGTGCTAAAATGTACAAAGCTATGCCTCCGGAGGCTTAAATATCGAAGATTGTCATCAAATAAATGCGTAGATAAAGGGCTACTCCATTACAATCAGAAGATACTTCCAGAAAGAGCATTTGTCCCAAACTTTTATCCGGATTGCCAAGTCAGGCGCATGCGTGAGACGGCGAAAGTACTCAAAGAGCGGGAGAGGTGAATGACGAGGAGAAGAGCAGGTGAACGACGATAGGTTGAGAAGGAGTCTGGGGTACAGGGCTTTCGAACAAAGTGGGAGTGGGTGGCACCCGAATCACGAAGAATCAGCCCCTGAGACTCACTCCGACGGTAAAAAACCCCACGCTCCCCTCGAGGACCCCTAAGAAGGAGGGAGGTGGGGTGGAGGCAAGTCTTATGGGAAATCATAGGGGAGGTAATAAGCGGAGAAGAGAAAAAGACAAAGTTTTGGGAAAATAGAGAATGTCTGAGACGGGTGGGAGACAAGATGACAAAATTGAACCAAGCTAGGTATTACTGCGCTGGGTAAATGAAGAGAAATGAAGAAAAGAGGTTATCACAAAATGTCAGGAAAACATACAACGTGAAATACGAGGAGTAGACATGAACAAATAAAGGATTCTGGGTTCAATCAGTTGGTCACAGTTACATTTAGCGTGTCATTGATTGCAATATAGTCGTAATTGACATTTATCTATATAGGGTTTAAAAACGCTTAGTAGAAATAATGGGAAGGAAGCAACATTTTTAACAATGTCATTAAAATAAAGAGAAAATGTTTTGACAATTTGTCATCTTCTAAGTTGATAATTTAGGTCAGCCCGGTTTACATAAGGAACAGTTATCACAAGCGGCCATTATGCCTTTTAGGATTGAGTATTTTTAAATTACACATAGAGTGAGTTTTATGCAAATATTTTTTCAAACTGTCGCCAGTTAAAATGTTGTTGTATTCAATCATATATCGTGGATATAAATTATTTAAAATCACCAATTATTTGTGCTCTTAAGGGTTTCAACATGTTTCAACAACAGCAAACTACGCTGGCTATTTTCGTCATGAAGTACACCGAGTACCACTCTATCATCATTCATAATTTTCATAGACAGCGCCCGTACTTAATTCTATATAAATATGTCACCTATCAGAAGGAATTCTATCTGAATGCTTCTTGAATATATTCTATTCCAAAATCAATAAAATATATATCAGGATTATCAACAATTAAGAGCAAATAGCTATCCGTAGTAAATATTTTAAACAAAGTAAGTTTGATCATGCTACCAACCCAACCTATTGTCTTCAATTGTTGCAACACACACACTATATGCGGTGATGTGAAGGACAGGGATCCGATGGAGTTAGACAACAACATAGAGAACTTACACAGTTTAACGGAAATTTATAAAGTGTAGACGTAGAGAGATAAACATTTCGGAGGGGATAGTAAGGATAAAGCTTCAAGCTCCTTGAGTAAGAGGTTAAAAAAAACGAGGAGATGGAGCGAGAATATCTGATTAGGCTTTGGCTTAAAAGTCAGGAAGTGAAAAATTTTAAGGGACGAATCTCGAGAGAAGGGTTATAATCTAGGGAAAAGAAGGGATTTTGATTATTTTTGGAATTCTTGCTTAGTTTTAAGAGGCGAATTTAAGCCGATTATAGGTTCTCCTCGCTCTTTGCCAGAAGCGAAGAGAGGGGAAAATCTCCAAGTGAAAGTACATGAGAAGGTCTTCCGTCTTTCAAAGTACTAACGAGGCTTCACTCTTCAAATTCGAAATGGGATTATTTAAACGAGAGGAGAGTCATGACTTGAATTACAAAACGTTATATGCAGTGCACTGAATAAGGGTTATATTGGTCAACGACATTTATAAACTGATAACGTAAGCGGACGGAGATAACAGTAAAAACATATTCTACGATAGACCTCCATTAACATTACTTCATGAAGATCTGGTCAAAGAACAAACTCAATTTAAACATCATGGAAAACATCAAAGGCTATACTAATCCAAAAAATTGGGTACATAATTTTCAATACTGATGTTTTAAAACTTTTACTTTTCTGCACCAGGGTCATTCCATGCCAAGTTGTCTGATTTCAGAGAAGTGCCCCGCTCTACCATTATGAATTTAAATGAAATTTTAAATAGACATCCACATATATATTTTCAATGAACATTTGTTAAGTTTTACGTTCACCGATGGCATACTTGCTTGATCAGGCGCCGTAGCCTTCTTCAGTATGGCTATGAGATTTCGGTAACTTTGAGGCATAGAATCTCAAGGGATATTTTAATGAAAGAAACAAATCTTGTACGATTATTTGTGCTCTATTAAGCATGTAATAAAAATAACTGTAAGAGCGACCTCCTTGTAGAAACCTCAGCGCGAAACTGGCCCGAAAAATTTCGGATCGAAAAAAAAATAATATTTTTTTTATATTTCAGGAAGTATAAGTGAAACTTTGCGCGTGATAACATATCAACACATGGTTTATGAATGTAAAATTTCAAGTTACTAGTGCTTTCCATTAGTTTAAAAATTTAGTCAGGATGCTTGAATTATCAGTTGGTAAATATTTATGCTAAATATGAAAACATCGCAAATTATAAGGATATAAATGAGAAAAAACTTTCAAAAACTCAATTCAAAAACTTAAAGAAGTCCGTGATGAATACGTGATATTTACCATCAGGTAGATCAATTATTATGAGATGGGGATTCTATCATATTTTAAGAACAGAAGGCATGTTCATGGGCGGCAGGAAATTAAATGTAAATGATAATAAAAACAATAGCTTACTATTTACTCCCACTTTTATTTTTACCGATCATACTTTTAGCGAACAATCGCCATTTTCAATGGACCAAAAGGGCGGTAATAAGTTATAACGTGGATAGTACACAGCTATTAGTTGTATTGCAATAACTGGGTCACACAAAGTAAAGTCTCGATAGTTCAAAAATCTATTAAATGTGAACCCTTAACTAATATTTTAAAATTCTTTTTCATGGACGGATAGGCCAAACATAAATCTTATTATTATTTTTCTAGGCATAAACAGCAAGAAAATGGATTTTTATTCACAGAAAATTGATTTTAAGTTTTTCTTTTAGATTTTTGAAAGGAAAGTAATAAAACAGGGAAATCACTTCATTACCAGATTGGATTTTATCGCAAAAAATGCTAGTTAGGAAACTCAAATTTTGAGAAAAGAAGACAACAGCAAATTTGCAGCTTGAGAGATGTAGTTTATGTGAAGGATGGAGGAAGTAATCTGGTGGAGATGATAATGAAAGATGAGATGCTGGTTATGGGAAAAGAGGGAAGAATACCGTTGAAGAAGATTCAAGGAGACTGAATAAGAGCATGGAGTACGTATAAAGAGATAATGAGATGCTGAAGTCTAGGTTATTAGAGGGAATTAAGTATAATATATAAGGAATGAAAAGAAATTCCTGACGCCATTAATGGACAGATAAATTATGAAAAGCTTGTGGTGAATGTTTTGTAGAGCACTTAGAGCGTGCCTGGATGCTCTCTACCAAGTTTTATGCTTGGTGGGTACAATTGAAATATCTACTCAATATCATGATGATTATGCCTGAAATATCTGAGAGAAATATCTGAAATATCTGAAATACCTAACACCTGAGAGTGCCCAAGTTTCGTAAAAAATCAGAGATAATTTTCTTATTTCAATCCTAATTATCTTTTGCTCCGCGACATTTAACGGAAAGATTACCCATTTGTTAGCCATTGATCTACTTATGAGGCCAACTAAAAAGTTAATCAAATACTACCCTAGGATGCTACCTGCTACCGCACCCAATCGTACAGTTTTATGCGAATTTAAACATATTTGTGACCTTTCAAAGCTTATTAGGTTTTAGCCTTTCATGAGACGCATTCACAGTTCACACACTCCACCACAAAAATCTCCACCATACCCCTTTGCCAACTTTTCTTCTACACCTTCGAACCTTCAACGAATAAAACCCTTTTCAATAATTAATTTCCGAGAATTAATACTGAATTGATTCGAGTTTTTGTATCGTTGAATTAAGACGAGCACCTTTTTCGCAAATAAATATCTTAAACTTTGATTGAAACCTAGTTTTTAATGTATTTCCACCAACTAGGTTGTAGTAAAAGTTTTATTTATTCATTTGTGGAAAAATTGCAATACCTCATTCAATCATACTGCTGAAATTCCACACGATATAGCGAAATTCTTCTGAATTTGAATGAGTTAATTCATTTTTGATCATTAAGCCATGACGTTTTACAGTTCCCTTCACACCGATCCGATATCAATATGCAAAGCTTGAGCAAAAATGTAACTTAACAGATTCCCTAGTATCTACAAAATTCCTCTCCCGTCCGCAACTTCTTACTCAACCTCTATAATGACGTTAGTTCATTTTCATAGAAGCGTTAATTCTACCTCCTATCCATCTCATCCCGTCTTTTCCTCTCTCTTCCCTTTCACCCAATTGCTCTGTACCTTCCTCGTGAATCGCCCTCATTATCCCATCCAGTCGCTCGTCTTCCCCCGCGAAATCGATTTTGGAACACTACGTTCCTCTTTCCGCCTTTCTCTAGTTCTTAGTAGTCATTCCAAACCACCGCCGAAGGAGGTTAGGGGGGAGGGGGCAAAGAAGGAGTGGAGGGTGTGAGGAGGCGGGGATCGTCAACTCAATTTCTTTGAAGAGCTCTCCTTCATCCTCGTTCCCTTGGAATTTGCGTTAACCACCACGGATTCTTCACCGCAGTTCCACTCGTCCCACACCGCCATCCGCTCTTCTCCAATCTCCTGAACTCCGCATTTGTCCCTTATTTATTTTTCCGAAAATCCCTCCCCTTCTCCTCCTGTTTCCTTACCATCATGGCAGTCATTTTTTTCTTGAATGATTCCATATATTCCGGCAATTATTCTCCATTCTCCGCGGTGCCAACCTGTGGTTTTCCTTTTCTCCCTCTCTCTCTCTCTTTCTCTTCCATCCCTCATCGTAATCAAGTTGGCACTTCATAATTCACGTGGAAATGGTGACACATGTCAGAATCGCGATTTCTCTTTCGCTCCGCGAGTTAATAAGAGGGCGTCAGGGGAAATTTTCATACCTTAATCATTGTTCATCCCCTCTTCATAATCCATGCGAAATTATGCCTTCATTCTGTCACTCCCTGTCTACTTATCCGCTTCATTCTATCACAACATTGTAATTTCCCTGCACGTCAAATATTCCTCTTCTGTTCCGCGAATCTTTCCGACCTGTCCCATTAATTCTCTCTCCTCTGTTAGCCAAACTTGAGAGACCACTCTATTCCGCACCTGCCAAGCTCCATTCCCTCGATTCCTTCCACCGCTCACGCATGCTCCCCCTTCCGGTTCCTTCTCCACTCATCAAACCACCGCTCTCTCCCTTATCGTCTTACACTCGCGAATATACAATCCTTTCCTCACGCGGCCAGAACCACTCCAGGGATATCCCCCCACATCTGTTTCGCCGACTGCCTACCTTATCCTCACCCCCATAAACCCCAGAGCCTCATTCCCCTCACTCTCCAAAACCTCCTTACTCCACTCGGAGCGGCTTTTTGTGCGAGGAGGAGTATGGAAGTTTATTAAATCCGTTGAACCCGTTAGCTCAAGGCCTCCTTAGACCACCCCGTGAGAGAAAAGACAGCTTCCACCTCCAACCCAACCACCTCTCATCAGACTTGGGTGGTTACAGGATGGTGAGCGAAGGTGGGAACACTTTAGACTTCGTTTGGTAGTTTAAGCACTCGATCTTAAAATAAGAAACGCTTTTCGTTCATTTCAAATCTTGCGGGGTCTTTAAAGTGTGTGGGTGAGCAGGGGTGAAAATAAAGACAGGTAGGAAAACTTGAGAGGTAAGAAGGAAGATTATTAACAGTAATAAGAGTATAATGTCATGTTAATAATGAGATTACAAGTAATAGTTGACTAGAATAAGTTGAAAATTATACTTCACAGCTAAAAATATATCATCTCCCCTCTCGCGACTCTCATTTTACGTCCAACTATTTTGACAAAGAATATTCAAATCAAGTTTACACCATGTACCTAAGTGAATAAATAGACACATGACTATAAGTTTAATTCTACAGTTTTTTTTCTCAAGATTTTATCCAGATTATAGCGAAGATCATGTCGCTATATATTACTTTTGGGGTATATGTATTAGTCCTCGCGCAATACAATGTAGAACAATGAAATCCATTGTTCGCTAGTTTATTATTGCCAAAACAATATTGCAAAGTCACATTAATATATATCATTAATCAAAGTCATACTCAAAATCACGAAACTATTTGTGACTAGACCCGACTTGCACTGGTCTATTCACGGCTGTGTACGGGTTCATTTCATTCTGCTACGGACTAGTTGTTGTTCAGGTGTTTCCAACGCACAGGTGACTAAATTTTTTTGGCTGCAGGAGTTATCAGACAAATACTATTTCTTTAATCATGTGGCTTTTCTATACATTTCAAGCAACTACCAGTAAATATTACACAAAAGATAATCCCTGTTTGACCTGGAGAGTCAAGTAGAATGCATTTCTTTCGATTACCATGGGCAACCGAGGGAACGAATGAAAGGACCCGTGCATGCAATGAACGTGTGAAAAATCCCATTTCAGAGGGTCGGAAGGAAATAAAATTACTCGGATACTAATTGTACTATAGGAACGAAATACAGTGCATTTTTGTCAAATTTATGGGCTTTCAGAAGTTATTACTACGTTGAACGGTTTAACACACCGTAGTGAGATATTTAAAAAAATGCAAATATGCACGTTTAATTTTTGCTTAATTGGGTGGAAAAGGGGAATAAAGGAAGTTTTTTCATGATGAAATGCAAAATAAAAATTTTCTTTTGTTTTGAACAGTTTATGTGAAATGTTTTGATTAACGATTGGAATAAAACAGTTGATCTCTATAAAAGACATATATACCAAAATTCTTCAGTAAATATATCTGGATTTGCTGAAAATGTCAACACAATTCATTTTTCAATCCTAAAACAATGGTACATCCCTATTTAATCAGCATTCAGGTTCTTATACGAATATTTAAGTAAACGATTGTATTTTGATTAAAATTATTCAATATCAATTGGGTAAAAATATGCAGGATTCACAACAGCAGCATGGGATCATATGAACGAATGAAGCCTTAGACAGACCAGCATGCGATAAAGCATTATGCGATACCATTTCCAAATTTTCAGGAATGATGCGCTGAGGGTGAATATCAATTTTGACCGTTTTTTATTTGTTTGCAAATAAACCTCTATATCATATATTATTTCACTTTTCATTTTTTAATAAAAAACTTCTCAGGATTCAGACAAATTAAATGGTTTTGGCACAGATAGCTCCCTATTGCCCCCCTCTCTCTTTTTCTGAAGTTTCTCTAAGTATCTTACATGCCCTCTGTTACAGCTTGAAAACCTAAGGATGTAGCATCTAAAACGTTGGCAACCTTCGAAACCCGATTCTCTGTGCCTAGAGTACGCAATGACAATCGGGTCTTAAAAAGAGCAGATTCTTTCGTTTGAACGGGAAAAGAGAGGGACGTGGACACTCTCCACGTTTGACCCCATTCTTCAGGCCCTCTTTTACGACCTTCCAGACGATCCATCGAGTGACCTTCGGTTGCCCTCATTCCTGTCCACAAACCAACCAATCAGACTGATGTCCGAATTCCAGATCGACCATTCAAAGACATCCTTGAACGTGACTACGGATCACCTCCGCAATATAAAAAGCGCATTGTGCCTAGCTCTCTCCTCAACACTCGCCTATCTTTCAGTGTGAAATCCTTTCTCAAAGTACGTTTTTGCCGTTAAAGTAAAGGAAAAAATATCCCTTCATTTTACAGCCCATTTTTATAAAGCAAAATCTACAAGAGACGATTAACGATCAGTCAAATCTAGCAAAGAAGTGTATGCTGAAACCATGGTGGCAACTGACATCCAATTTTGAAACTCTCTGACTTTTCCCTCACTCTTCCCTTATGGATTTACCAATTTCTCTGACCGATCAGGTCACCTATAACTAAATATTCCAATAACAGGTCACCTATTATTGGAATCATTTATTTCTGCTGAATTAAATTTTCGTCAAAACTCAGAAAATGGTAAAAGCTGAAATCAATACATAAGAAGTACATCCTAATGAAAAAAATATATTACACCTTCATCAGTAAAAAAAAACGCGAGATAACATTTTCCGAACAACATAGGCTCGGAGTCCTTGTTATAAGCGTATTACACCGTGATCATGAATTTTATCACTACTAGGCAAATATCGCAATAATGATATGCAATAGCGATACATTGTACGTCTGATTCACATCTAAATTTTCCACGAATTGATAGGGCTTATTCCATACACGTCATGCATAATTTTAGATTGTGAATTTCCTATCCTAGTTTCTCCCCGACTGTTACGAGAATTCCCTGACTTTTCCAGAAATTCAAAATTCCCTGACAAATCTAGGTTTTCCCTGTTTTCCCTGACGATCGCCACCCTGTGAAACGTAGTAAATTATTTTAGACCTCTCTTTACTAAGATAAAAGCTGAGAAAATACTGAATTTCATACTATGGTGCCTAATTCATAGAAAATCTCATTAATATTAGCCCTTTCTACGGCACCGATTTCCGGAGTATGATTTTACGCTTCAATATATTTCATTGCCATTCACTTAAGACCTTCCCATACGTATTTGATTGCCATGTCATGAACTATATAACTCCAAAATAACTAACAAAAATCGTGGAATGGAGTTTGACGCGTAAAGAGAGTGGTAATCAACAGTAATGGACGAAAGAAGGATACAGGAAGGAAATACGCTCACTATTTCGAGTCTAAGGAGGTGTCTCTGAACCTCAGGTCCGGTTGTCTTGCTGTGGCTAGCTCAGTAAGGAGCCGTGTGAGTGCGACAGCAGTTCTCCTCCGCAAATTAGGAAACAAAAGAAAAACGCCACCTGGTGATGACTAATAGCACTGATACGGAATAATATGACTGGAATTATAGTGCAAGGAATAATAAGGACGGGGTGTGTAGGCGGAAAATCAAATAAATCAAAGATAATAATTTGGGAATCATTGCATACAATGCGGGACTCGTTCTCATACAGCTCAAAAATACGACTATTAGATCTCATTTATTTGTCGGAACGTGAACAGAAGGTATTCACTCCACGCTTATTTATTACATGGACGACGTAAAGTCCCTAAGCCACTCTCAAGCGGGTGCTTTAGTAAATTTTGCGTTGTTTTCACTAAACATGCCTTTACTCGGCCAGTTCCAATGACCCTTTAAAGAGAAAGAATTTGTGGCTTGCAAGGTTGATAGCGAACGACCTTCCTCTTTTGTGTCCGGTGCTTGCTGGAGTGAGGGAGGAATGCCGGGTGAAGCTTCACCATGGTTTCACCAGTGGCCGCTTAATGCAGCAGAAATAGACAATTAGATTCGACTGCGGTCTCATTAAAATGGAGACAAGTAATCGGTCTCATTAAAGGAAAGCATGGTATCGACATGAGCACCATCTGCGCTCCATTTCTGAGCCTGGGCTGGATATTCAATACCGTCTGGAGCTGTGGGAAGCCTCCTAAAATTTAAAACAGCGTCTGGTTTCACACGCCTGATTTAACTGTGGTGTAAAACGTTTAAAGTTAACCTATATTTTTACTCACCTGTGGCAAATATTATTAATTCCTATATCAGAATCATAACCCTAAAAGTTTACTCTGATTGGAATGCAAGAACACGTGCCGCAAACGGGTCAACGTTGAAAGAATAAACGAAAGGTTTTCAGAAAAGGAAATCTCAACTAAGCGAAAAAATTACGCTGTTAAATGTTTTACATAGCATGGAAATAGCGTTCAATTATAGCATAGGTAGCACTTGAAGCGACAAATTCAATATTATGGTCTTTAGATATTAATTTTACCTAAATATTTAACGCAATTGAATACATTCTTTGAACTTGATCCCTTTTGAACTGATAAGAAAAGGAATATAAGTCAGTACCCAAACAATTTCAATATCTCAATCTCCCATAATCCAAAGTTTCATTCACACACAAACACGAGCCTTCGGAGATTGAGCACGTGTTTTAGGAGCGCTCCTCGACCCACCGGCTTTACAGTGTGATTTCGTGGCTATTCAAGCCGGATTTTGGTTGAGATCATTCCATTTATCATCATCTATCTATTACATCCTTGATAGCTAATCTATTACGATCTTGTTGCCTTATTTCTATCTTTATTGGTTTATTTCTGTTGATTGTGGTGCAAACTACATTTGTTTCCTCTCTCGGCCCGTCAACACATTGGTGGTGATGGCCTTGAGAGAGGACGTCGGGGGAGGAACTCTCCCCCACCCATCCTCCCCTCCATCTCCCTCCCTCAAGAACTCGGGTTTGGGGAAACTTTCTGCTAAACGACCGATCTCAATTGAAAATTTGAACAAACTAGACATAACCGATTCTAATTCCTCACCGAATAGTGCCACCGTCCTAGAGAGGGTGGGTGCTACTTTGCAATTTTAACCTGGAAACAGATCAACAACCTTAACTGTAATTCATAATACTGCCAACTTATTCCGCGAAAGTCAACCCAGAAGACCTACTAGCTACGTATCCATCGTCAAAGGCATAGAAGCTGATCAACCTTATACCTCCAATCATCGTAGGGAAGTCACTCCTCCCATCGATTTTCATCAGAATAGATCCCCCCATTCAAGCCATGCGATCCCACCCAGGAAGATAACACCACTCGTCACTGGATCATCCAAGAAAAAAGGCGTAATATTGTAATGCATCGAAGATACGTCCCTGATAGATTATGTTTATGCAGTAGGCGATGTCATGGGGGTGGAAAGGACATAATACATGCCTCAAAAGTTCCTGGAGACAGAGTGGCAATTTACTTTACGACAGAAGAACTTGCAATTCGTTTCATGGATGAATTTGAGGGAATTACTCTAAGAAATCAATTTTTTCAAGCCCGTACTATGGCAGGTTGAAAGACATTCTATTGAACGTGCCAACAGAAATCTCTGACGTAGATTTAATTCATATAATCCAGCAAGCAGTTACCGTATGAGGAACCATAAAACACAACACAATAATGTCCAAGAAAGAAGGATATGACAATATTCTTTCGTTTCGACGACCTGTCCCAGTTACGAGGAGGCCGAGCATAGTCCTCCCAGATTCAGTTGTTTTGGAAATAGACGGTGTAACGCAACGGATATTTCTCTCCTTTGAGGAGCCACGATGCTATAAATGCAAGGACAAAGGACATGTTGCAAGGCAGTGTCCTGTGAGCGACGCTGACAGTGAAGCCACATCCACCCCGATATCGATTCCACACCATGACGAACGCGGGTCAGTAGAAATTCAGCCAGACAAAAACAATCTTTCAGAAGAGAGTTTCTTCCCATTGGAAGGTAAAACACCTCAACCAGACCTGCCAGATTTAATGCCTCAGGATAATACGGGCTCGACTTATGAGGATAAGGAGAGGGTGGCGCTTGACTCCTCCTCGTCCTCCATCCCTACCTTTCCTCAAACATCGGCCCCTTCGAAAATCCCGCCTCCCCCGCCCACCTCACTTCCTTCCTCCCTCCATCTTGTCACATCAATCCTGTCGACTACTTCAAATTCAACCCCCGTTGAATCTCTCCCCATAGCCATGAACTCACAGTCTTCCATTCCAACGACGTCATCCCCACCTCTCCCCTCCCTACCTCCCCCTCGTCCCTCCCTCCTCCTCCCATCGTGCCGATACCTCTTGTGTTCGTACTCCCTCCTGTTTCGTCTCCCATGAACATTTCACTTGACTCACCGTACGACTCAGATAGCGATGTCACAATCGGTCGAAGCCCATCAATGACCAACAGAACAGCCAAACGTCCTCAGAACAGTGAAAACTGCTCATCTGATATTCCAATTCAAAATATAAAAAAATAATTAAAGAAGATAACGGGGTAAAACCTCTGTATATCGTCCTGATAGCATTCACAAGAAGCGTATTATCACTGTAATGGATTGTGAATCAAAACACCTTCCAATCAATGCAGAAGCACTAATACAGTTTCTGGAAGATATACACAATAGGAACAAAGACAAGCAGATCCTCTTCGCAAAAGCTTTAGCAAGAGATCTGGAAGGCCTTTGTTATTAAACCTGATCTTTCAGATAAGTTAAAAATGCGAATTAATCGCATAATTTCGCTCCTATCTAATACCTTCATTTGAGTGAATTATCGTTCATCTAATCACGTTTGATACTTTATATTCTTTTATCACTATTTTACAGCATAGTTTCTCCTTACGCTTAATATGATTTCCGTAAGTGTTGCTACGTTAAATGCTCGATCCATACGGACTCAAACCGAATGGGCAGAATTATGTGCATTGGTAACGAAACAAAAACCGGATATTCTGCTACTGCAGGAAACAAACACCAACAGCATACCGGTTATTGGTTTACCAGGACACAAATTCTACCTCTATCCCCCGCGAACTCAGCAAACCGGCACAGCCATTGCCATGAGATTGAGTTTATGCGACTTAGCTACATCTCAATCTATAATCTTTGAAGGACATATTCAGGAAGTGAACCTATAATTCAAGACAAATGCTAAGCAAACTTTACGCATTATATGAATTTACGGACCACGTGATGCGGAAGTAGCACTCGGCCAACCTCCATCGTCACCTACTTCACTCTTCCTCGCAGTCATCGTTGTCTGTCAGTGGATTAGTACTTGCCGGAGACTTAAACACCACAATAAACCCTGGAAAAGACAACTTGTGGGGTAGAAAGCCACCCTTGCATTGCAGCTCAATTGAGAAACATAATTGATGCAAACAGGTTGGCCGACGTGTGGTCTGAACTACGACCAAAGGAAGTAAGATGCACTTTTTCCGCGCCTAGATCTTCCTCCCGACTGAATAGAATTTATCTGAGCAAGGGCATAATTAAATACGTGCATAGCATCAGACTAATGAAATCTTTTTCAGATCATAAGGCAGTTGTACTGCTGGAAAGAAGATTTCGGTCGCTGGAAAGAAGATGCGCTTTCAAAACAATATTCTGGACGAGGTATTCGAGAAGAACGTGATAACTGTACTAGCCACACTCACAGACGAAGCTGAATGTGCTATAAACCAATGCCTTGAATGGGAAAATATGAAAAGAAATATAAAAGAATATGTTCTCCTTTTACAAAAAAAAAAGTTCCTTCATAGATGATGAGGATCGACTAAAGCTACAAGGAGAAAAGATCATTGCTACATTGGGGTGGAATGCAATCATGGAAAATGATGCCCCTGCATCTAATCACATGGCAAAATGGGCCACCTCATGCAAATGGAAGCCCTTAACTGAATTAAGGGTCGATGGCTGCACTATATCTGAATTCTCCGAACTACGCAAATTTGTACATAACCATTTCACCAAAATGCATAAATCCGAGATTGATCAAGTTCCTTTAGATAAATATCTACTAAGTGGTTTAAAGTTCATAGACGATAATGAACGGCTCTTCTTAAACAGCCAGTTAAAACGTGAATGACTTCACGGCTGCGCTAAAAGATCGGAATGAGCACAAAGCCCCCGGGTTCGATGGTCTCACGGTTGAGGTTTATGCTACGTTTTGGCACGAATGGGCTTCAGTATTCACCAGGATGGCCTTATATGCCTTTTCAAGAAGATACCTACCTCGAACGATAGCAACTTCAGTGATCTCCCTGATGAGTAAAGGAGGAGACTCGCTTCAGCTATCCAACTGGCGACCACTTTCTTTAACGAATGTGGATTGCAAAATTATCGCTAAAGCATTATCCTCAAGATTATCCGTGGTAATCAAAACATGTATATCTCCACAGCCGAGCTACTACGTGCCTGGAAGGTCAATATTTGACACCATATCACTAATCAGGGATGTAATATGGCGGTGCAATAAATCCAACTCTCCCTTGGCTATATTAGCTCAAGATCAAGCTAAGGCTTTTGACCGTGTGAAACATGGATTCCTTTTCTCGGTGATGGAAAAGATCAATGTTGGTCCATAATTTATCAGCTATATTAAAACGCTCTACACGAAGGCTTTTAGTAGGATTCGATAGGGTAACACCTTGACTGCCCCGTTCTCTTTCGAATGGGGAATAAGGCAAGGATGCCCACTTTCTGGGCAGCTCTATGTAATTTCATTTGAGCCATTATTGAGACTCCTACTCAACACTCTCTACACTCAACACTCCCTGCCGGGGGCAATCGACTTAAAACTTGTCGCAGCCGCCTACGCTGATGATTTAAATGTTTTCGTCAACGATAATGAGGACTTCAATAAAATTATTGGGATATACAACTGTAATGCCTCAGCATCTGGAGCAATGCTGAATATCGCAAAAAAACAAAGGACTCTGGGAATGAAGCTGGAAAAATAGATTGGATACACCATTAAACTTTGTGTGGAATAACAAAGTAATGGAGTTTCTAGGAGTAACAGAAACTGCAGTTATTTGTGAATGGCTTCACATGAAACTTGATTCTGCTCTACAGTCTTGGAAACCTAGGGCTGCGCTACTGTCATTGAGAGGGAGAGTACTTGCAGTAAACCAACTCATTGCTCCAAGGCTTTGGAACATTCTACAGTGTCACGCGCCACCACCGCAATGTATTCGAAGGATTCAATCTAAAATAGTTGAGTTCGTTTGGGTCAATGGCAAACACTGGGTAAAAAGCTCCATGTTATCCACTCCGCTAGCTGAGGGGGAAATCGGTCTAATAGATATTAAAGACAAACTCCTAGCCTTCAGAATGCTGTTCCTCCAAAGACTGCTATCTGAGTCACCAATTGACCCTTGGAAATTGTTATCTGCTAAAAGATTAATGGAGTACAGGGCCCTTCATTTTTGCCGACGGCTCAAATGGATTTTTTTCTCCTCTCCTCACACCGCTCTCCCCAAACTTAAACCTCCCTCTTCCCACGAGCCGAAACCACATCTCTCCAACCATCCTCATGAAATCTTCACCAGCCTTTTCCTTTCAAAACTCCCTGAGCCTTCTTTCTTCAACTCCCTTAAACCAAAACATAATCTATCTCCTTCGTAAATCTCGGCCCTCAGAAAACTCACTCTAAATCCAGATATTACCATCACTCCTTCCGACTAAGGCTCCAAAGTAGTCATCCTCAACTCTTCTCACAACCTTGATGAAGCCAACCGGCAACTATCTGATACTTCCTCTTATCAGCCTGTGTCCCATGACCCTAATCCTAAATATATGTATGAAACAATATCCTTTCTTCACAATAAAGGCCCAGATGAAGGCCTATCTAAACAAAATATCACTATTCTTTCTCCTTCACACCCACGCACCCTAAACCTCTATATTCTACCCAAAATTCACAAACCAGACAACCCCGTCTGCCCCATAGTTTCCTCTTATTACTCAACTCCCGAACGCATGTCCGCCTTTGTTGACTACTACCTACAACCCATTGTCCACTTCCTGCTCTCCTACATCAAAGACAATTGTCATTTTCTTGAACGCCTCCATTCCACTCAACTCCCCTCTGACTGTGATATCTTTATGGCCACTATTGACGTCACTTCCCTATGCACCAGCATTCCTCATTCTGAAGGAATTTCCACCATCCGCCATTTCATTACTCAACGCCCTGGTCCTCACATTCCCAGCTCTGATTTCCTTCAGTATCTTTCTATTTTCATCCTTACCCACAACGCCTTCTCTATCAATAATAGATTTTATCTTCAAATTAAAGGATGCGCAATGGGTAGTCGTTTCAGTCTTTCCTACGCCAACGTTTTCCTTGGGCTTTTTGAACAATGTTTTCTATCTTCTTGCTCTCTAAAACATCTCTGGCTTCGTTAAATTGACGACATCATCCTTCTGTGGTCACATGGCATTAAATCTCTTAATTATTTTATTTTTTTCTCTCAACGCTTCTCTCTCTCCTTTACTTCTAATATCTCAGCCTCTAACGTCATCTTTCTAGACGTAAACGTCTCCCTCTCAGACCGCAAATTAAGCACTTCCGTTCATATCAAGCCCTCCAACCGACAAAAATATCCCCATTACAAATGCTGCCACCACTCCCGCATTAAACGATCCCTCCCCTGCTCCCTTTCTATTCGCGGCCACCGATACGGCAACAACCCGGACTCCCTTGATAAATTCCTCACTAACCTCCATCAATTTCTTCTTCGCAGAGGATATCCAGAGCACCTTCTTAACAAAAAAATCCTCAAAAAACCACACTCCCCAAACTGCCTCCCAATAATAGCATTTCTCAACATTAAATATCCCTCTGTACCACATACTTCCCTGGTTTTGACTCCCTTAGACGCACTATTAAATACCTCTACCTTATCCTTTCAGACAACCTAACCACTTCAAAAATATTTCCTTAATGTCCCTCTCTCAGCCTCAGACGCCCCCCAATCTATCCGCCATTTTTAAAATCACCAAACCCCTTTCCAAATTACTCAAACCCAACAAATCCCTTCCAACCCCGTGCAACCGCCCGCGATGTAAAACTTGCGCCATCCTCATCACCCAGCCCCTGCCGGACAAGTTCCTCACTTTTACCCTCCCTTCTTTCCCCTCACCCTCTTGCACCACACAAAACAATGTTTACATCCTCCTCTATCAATACTGCCCCTCTTTTTATATTAGATTATCCACCACTCCTCTCAACATTAGAATGAATGGGCAAGGCAAGGAAATATCATTACCTCTTGACTAAATTAGTTATTTTCACTTGATTTCTGCATAAGTTCAACCTAATGTGACCTGTTTCAAAATTAAATATTTGTATGATATTTGCAATCATTAATGCACTTATAGGCGTTAATTTCACGTTCTTTTCCGTCACTCTGATTCTCAATTCACTCGTTTTATTAAGGAAAAAACTGGAGTCAGTTTTTCTTTGCCTTTCAAAAATTTGTTTACCGATAACTCCTATTTGCAATGCCCCGTCATTGTGGAAGTGTAGAACCATCTTCCCCCATACCCAAATCTTTTCTTAATTTGTCCGAACCAGTATTTGACGGAAAGCCTCTAAAATGACTCCTTTATATCAAACCCCTCCCCATTCCACATTGCCACTTACCTACACTCGAAACCGATACCTGCTCTGCCCACGCCAAAAAACGTTCCTTTGTTCTCCAAATTCCCGCCATTAACCCCTCGCTATGTTTCGTTTCCTCCTTTCTGTCACTCTCTTCCTCCTATAACCCCGCCCCCTCACCTAACAGGCACATCGCCCCCTCACACTCTTGAACTCTTCTTCATTCCCCATGCCTCCATTTTCCGGTTATTTTTCCCTCGTCAAACCTTCACCGCCACACACAACGCACGAGACTACCAACACCCACCGTTATGCCCCCCCCCCTGCCCCTCAACCTCTAACTCGTCCAGCCACCGAGCCTGCCTCCAAAAGGCCGCCGACGAAGAAGACGGGTTTGAGGTGCAGCCCCGCGATCTCCACCGGCGTTTCTCCCTCCACCTTGAGGCTCACTCCTTTTGTGAGCGTAGGGTGGAGGCGTAGGTGGTGTTCGTCACCTTCCCTGCTGGCCTTACCTCTCCCCAAAAAAAAACGGAGACGCACGGAAATTCCACGGGAGTGAACACAAAAAAGATGATAACGGGAGAAAGATGGCGTATAAATATCGCGGGATTGGAGGATGCCGGAGATGGGGGGAGGGATAGGGGCCTGAGAGAGGGGTGGGGGAGAAGAGGAGAGGTGGAAGGAAGGGGGGACGGGGAGAAAAAAAAGGACGTGAGCCGTTCCTAATTTAATTGGTTCGGAAAACCTAATTAGGAACTCCACGCTTCGCCTTACCTGTTATGTAATTACAGAATGAAAAGTTTTCCCTTGGCAAGACGTTCCGGCGCTCTCGCACCCAACGCTTCCTTCTCCCTCCCCTTATGGGGGCCCTCCCTCCAACCAACCCACCGAAGGAGACCTCGCTCCTTCCCTTCCACCCTCATACCCCTCTCAAAAGGGTACTACCTCCCCCCCTAGACGCTGGCACTTTCTCCTTCCTCTTTATCGCCACACCCAGGGATCCCTCCCCCTCGCCCTCAACCGGTGCGGCGTTGGACCTTCCCCATCCTCGTCCTACAACCCTTCAGAGCTCCCCGAACTGCCCCAATCCACGAGACCTCCTTCCACCTCTCTGGAAGAGCCAGGGTCGCCCCTCCCGCTCTTCCCACCAGCCTTCTCAAGCCACCCTACCTCCATTCCTGCCTTCCTACTTTCACGTCGTCTTCCTCTTTGCGATCCCAACTTTCCCCTCCACTCTCCTCCCTCCCCCATGTCACATCTGCCTCCTCCTCCTCTCTTCCCGGTATTTCTTCCCATATCTCCTCTCCCCGCTCTTCCTTTCTTCCATCACTCCCTCTTCGTCTCGGTTCGCCTTCTCCAGCATATTGTCTTCGGTGTTTCTCGGGCCCTACTTTGTTTCCAAACTCACTCCCCCCTGCCACTTTGAATTGCATCTCCTGTCAGCTATACCCCGCCGATAGTACGCCACTTGACTTGCTTTTTTTAAACTAAGTGTGCGCTTCTCAATTTTGCGAACTACTCTTGTAAGTTAATTCACTGCTATTCCAGTTTAGTCCTTGAAAACACAAGCATTTTATAAGAAATGTGTCTTTAAATCCAGCTCAATACCTGAAAGATATCATAGTTTAGTTTTAAAAACTTTATCATTTCAAATAATAATTCTTTCTGTTAGATATCTGGGCATTCTACTTTAGTAGGTATTCTCCCAACATATCGGGTGCCTTCCATTCACTCTTGTGCGCTAGTCACATCGTAACACAATAGCACACTTGCCTCTCATCCGTTACACACCCTGCGCACCCGATAGCGCAATTCAAAACAGATCGGGTGCAAAGTTGACGTGCGCTTTCAAACAGTTATGCAGTCAGCGGATGCAGTTGTTGCTGTTATTTTGTTGTTAAAACAGTAAAAGAACAGCAATAACTGCATCCGTGATTTTTTTCAAGCTTGTTGATTTTCGGTAATGGCGGCAAACGCATATTGTAAAGTTTATAATTACTCAGTGACTAAAAGCTAACATATTTTATAATTACATTGCACAAATTTAAAACAAATTACACAAAACATTCGGCAGTAACGACTTTTTAACCACAGAATGCTTCCTACCGGAAGGTTACAAAACATTTCGCCAGCACATATCGATTATTCAACGCGATTCGTGTGCACTAAAGTGCGCTGATGTGTTCCGATGTGCGCTAACTTAAATATTTTCAATGGGAAACCCCCATTATTTCACGTGTCCAGCTTCTCCAGGCCACGTCCAAAAATCATGGTAGTTTTTATAGTAAAAAGCGAGTTAAATTAAGTATTCACCGTAAGCCGAAAGGACACTAAAATACGCCCTACCATGTTTGTGAACGTACGAACACTTGCTTAGATTTTACAGATATATTTCCCATACGTTGAACTCATATTAAATGACCAAAAGTTCCTTTGTATTGGTAGGATCTTAGGCTGCATTGATCTGAACTCAGTCCCTAAAATACGGCTGAAACGCTACTAGTTCTATGTAAAATTTCTGGCATTTCAGTCGCTTCCGCTTTCCACCAAGAAGTTTGTAATCTTTATCCTATCAACCAGTGACTTTCTCTATTTGCCTGGTACTATTGATCATGGATTCACATTAATTATACTTGAAAGGTTCATGTAGCATTAGAAGGGCAGATTCCTAACATTTATGTATTGCTTTTTAAACGACAGCGTCTACCTCATCTTCGCTCGTCTGCATATTTCCTCTCCTCCGGCCCGTAGTTGCCTCAACGCCAATGTATTCACAGACTGGAGATACTCTGTTTTTACCTCTTAAAATTCTCAAGGTTACACAGTTTTTTCCTTCCACCCAAAACCTTTCTCCCTTTCTTCTTTTCCAAAAGGATCCCAAGAGTCGAAATAGTCCCGTTCTATATAACTCGGCTCCCACGTTAATCTGTCTCTCATTTGCCTAGCCCTTATTTTTTCCTCTTGCCACCTCAGACTATCCCACTTCCACGTTTTCGCATGAATATAACTCCAAACACCCAGTGTTCCTTGCATCGCAACCTCTCCTCTGCTTGTCACACTGTTCAACCCTCCCTCCGCCCTCCTCTCCCTTACCCATCTCACACCATCACAATATCTTTTTGTGTTCTCGTTTCTCTAAAACCCTTCTCCTCTCCTTTTCCTAACTCTCTCACACAACACATTATTCTCCCTCTCTAGCCTCCTTCCTACGCCGAGTCGAGGGTTTAACCTCCCCTTACCAACCCGCCCCGCCAACTTCTCTTCCCCTTCAGCATCCCTCCTTCCCTTTCTGGAACATTGATCGTAATACTCAGCACCCCACGGTGTGGCTCCGTCACTTCCCATCTCAGCCAATCGTTCCCGTGGAGTGGGCTCGGTTATGGGGAAAAGAAAGGAAAAAGTTGAAAGCAGCAAGGGAGGGGGAAAAATGGAGGGAGAATATGAGAGAGGTATGAGGAGGGTGGTATGAAGGGTGTTGCTGGTGATGAGAGTAGAAAGAGAGAGGGGGGAGAAGAGAAGAGATTGACGATGTTACAGTGAACTTCGGTATGGATTGAGTGAAAAAATACGCTCCCCACCATCTTCCCTCTCAGAGAATGTTGCCTGTTTTTTTTAAAGGTATCTCATTGGAAAAACTTTCTTCCGAGCGCTATTGCTACTCCTTTGCTCTGAGGAAAAGATATATTACACGCGCTTTATTTAGCTTGCACACCTTTATGCGCTTGAGTTCGAGGACAGTCCCGTCAGTAAATAATAATTTAATCGGGTAAAGTCAGAAAAAGATGTAACCTTATATTCAAGAAATAAAAAAACTCATCGTTGGCGGTAAAATAAAGATACATACTGGTCGAACACTGGTGGTTGCTAATTAAGACCACATAAATAATCAACAAAGAGAAAAAGCATAAATAGATACACACCATGTACAAAAATCAGTGCCACAGCCAATAACTCAACATAAATCATATGTCGAATTGAAAAAACGAGTGCTGCATCCTCGAAGATATTAATGGGTGCGAGATACAATGAGTTTCCATTTACCCAAAGATTATTTGAATGCTATTTTTCCTGTTATTATCATTCAAATAATTTTTTTTCTCTGCCTAGTACTTCCAGATAGACGTTTTAGGAATTTAAATGCTGAACCGACATAATTTGGACAGACCACATCTTTGAGTCAATTGGTAAAGAGAAAAAATATTCGTTAGGCCATAAAAACTAGAATATCTCAGATACAGAATGATATAACACAAACGCTACGGAGAGTTACCGCTGGTCTTAAAGGAGAAGATGGATGAGAGGAGAGGACTGAAAAGAGGGACACCGTGTCTGATAGGCTGACACGATTGGTTGAACATATCAAAAGTCTTCCTATTTTGATTTGAAGCTGACGTAGTACATATTTCCATAATGACCTTCCGCATCTCACATGCACCGCGATAAGAATATGGTGTACACAATATGATGCTCAGGAATACTAACGCAAATATTTTAAATTTCTGGTTTAATATGAAGAAACTTTAATGTGCCCCAAGACATGTAGGTACATTTTAGGTAGAATTACAAAGATAATACTAGGCTTGTGGTGACTATAAAAAAACTTAAAAGTAGTAATTGTGCAATTTATTCAAATAATTCTTCATAGAAACAAATAAATGTCCTGTAGGTTAGATATATGTTAGCGGCATTTGGGAGAACTACGCTGAGGGAGCAATTTGCACGGAATCTAAGTCTGGGATTGACTTACTCAGGAAAACAACACAAGAGCGGGGTTGGAAGCAAGGAAAGGTCCTTTAAGATATTTGCGATAGCATGCGGTATTTGAGGAAATTAATGACGTGGCTTTCGTCCGCGACGCTCGTAAAAGGAAGAGTTGGATGGATGATTGCCTTCGTTAGTTACAAGGAAGGGGCGTGAGGGAAAATGGTAATGAGGCAGCCAATTAAAACCAAAATGATATGAGAATTAAGGAAATAAAGGCGAGGTATTTGAATGTCAAGAGCTGAAAGAGGTGGAAAATTCCCTGAATATTTAATTTTTTCCTTGGAAATCATTACAAATTCCTTCTCATTTTAGGTATCATGTCACCGTTACAAATTTGGCACCTAGAGCTACCGAGATATCGATAAAGGTCTTTCAAAGTAAATAAAGTTAATTAATTGCATTATTTTATGAAGAACATCTCTCTCATACGGCGTCACTAATTTTTCAACTTGATCTAACAGGCGTTTAAATTTATTTTATTTGAAGATCAAAGCCAATTACCTTACACAGCAATACAACTCCAAAACTCATGTACAGTGAATACTTATGAAATAAATATCACAGAATTTATCCTACTTTTTTGAAGTAGTTACATATCAGGGAAATAATAAATATAGCTTGTAGTACATACAGTGGAAACTATATATTTTGAAAAAGTGTATCGTTAAATTCTTACAAAATATTAATCAATTATTAAACTTTCGACTACGCTTCTCTTTAAAATACATTTTCTTTCAAGAGTACTTGATGTCTCTGTCAATGCCGTTATTTTAATGGAGGAATATGCATTTCATTATTTTTTAAGATATAATATATTTGTTTCAAGCCAAAATAATAATTGCAATCATAGCAGATTAATGCATGAGGAGATGTAGAACAGGTGAGAGTTAATCTTACAAAGGGATAGTGTTGAAGAAATTGATTTCTGAGATTACCTTCTTTTCGAAGGACTTGGAATACTACTCTATGGAGGCGACGATAGTAGTTCCATCAATTAAGGTAAAATTATGCAGAAAATTTATTTCTACTTAAATATGCAAACAGAAAAGGGCTTAGGTAAGAGGCGCATATATTTTAATGGTATTCCTTAACAATTACCAACCTTTAATGTTAAGATACCTTTCTTTCTTTACATACACAGCATCTGATACCTTCAAAGAACAAAGCTAACTACGAATCCTCCATTTAGCTATCGATTTAACCAACCATGACTTCTTTGAGCTCTCTACGCACTACATTACAACACCACTGGTAGCACACTTTGGGTTAATGCTTATTAAAACTGTTGAATATTGTGTATATCTGTATCCAATAATCTACCAAAACTTTCCAAGATATCTTTGATACCTTTGAATTAGTTTCTAATGGAGGCATTAAGTATAACTGTCCGAATAAATTTACATTAAAATTTGTAAAATACAAACAGTTTCCTGTTGATTTTGATTCGGGCTACATCAAAAGCATGGTTTTATTTTTATATTTAGGTGGTCAACCTAAAGTTAAATAAAAAAACAACTATTTCATCTTTTCCCATCCTGAAAACAGATTCTTTTCACAGAAGTGGTTCAAATGCAAGTGTTCGTGATAAAAAGTATATTATTTTGGAAGAAATGCATTCATTTCGAGATACCGAATTAAAGATGTTCATTCAGGGATTTTCTACACGATATTTACAACGTACATATTCATTATTTCCTGAATATGTAAATAATGAAAGATATTAATGACAAGGTTTATTTCTCGATCAACTCTAATGCTTTGTCCACCCTGTTCAATCTAGTCCCCCAACTTTATTACCAATGATTATAATCTTAAGTTTCCTTCCTTCCGTCGTCGTCACAGAAATGGCACGATACATTTTCTGTATGAGATATCTATGAATTAACAATGCGGAACTTTTGACTGGCACGCCATCAATTGAGTTGATCTTATTTGATCTGACGGCTCACCCACTGCGATATCAAATCCCATTTAAAAACTGAAATTGAGGTCAAGTTGAGTTTTAATTAATCACCCACACCTGCGAACTGGTTTGTGAAACTTTTTGAAAGAAACCCGTGTAGTACCATCGTGATGGCTATCAGGGGTCGCGGGCGGAAGTCAAGGAGAACAAAAGGAGGACGGATTGCGCGCACCGAGAGAGGACAAGTTCATAATATCGAAGGAAGATCCAATCTGATTAAACAGACTTATGACTTTGGTTGGGAGGAGTAGGAACTTAAAACCTCCTACTAAAAAAACTCCACGGATCAAAAAACCGAACTTTATCACGTATGATCCCTCGTTTTTCCTCCGAAAGAAAGCAGTCTCCCTTTTCCCTTCACCTTCCAAAATCCCTGTCGAAGATCCTTGGTCTTCTCTCAGGACCTCCTCACTCTCTTTTCATCCAGAAGGAGCGGCATTCTATTCCACCGTCCAGCGAAAGTCTCCTATCCCACATACTCCCAATCTATTTCGCCATCTACCGTCTGTCCTTCTCCACCCATCGCCCGCTCTATCTTTTGTGAAAACCTCTCCATGAGACTAGCTCTTCGTACCCACCACCCCAAAAACCTTTACTTGGGAACGTTCTTACCCTCCGGTCCTAAATTTTCAAGTTCCAAACTTCTACCCCGCCTTCTTCTGTCAACCTTAACCAGTCTCCCGCTCTTGTCTAACTCCCGACGATCTCTCGTCGACACGCAAACTCTTCTCTTCCATGTTTCCCATTACTCAGTCCTCCTCGCAAACCACGAGAGTGGGACGTTCTCCTTCCTCTCTTAACCTCGTCGTCATCATCAGGAGCACCCATCAATCTGAAGATTGGTTTGCGGTAGCCCTCCACTATATTATCTTTTTAGCAAACAGTTTCCATCATCATCATCAGTCTCTCAGTACTAATAATGGTCCAATTCAGGTCTTCATTCCAACCTATATCGCGATACTTACATTCATTCCATGCAGTTGTTCTACTGTAACTTTCTCTTTGTAGGTTATATAGAAAGCTTCCGCGGAGTGCTGTTTTCGGGAATTCTTCCGCGTAAAGTCATTATGATGACGACGGTTTTGCGAGCGTTCCAGCTCACTTCTTCCGGTGAGAAGAGCAGACCGATGCAATTTTTCCACCTTTTTCAAACCCATAAAACGCGGCCAAATTGTCCCAGTCCACCCTTATGAGCCGAAGAAGCGAGCTGGAAAGTTTGCGAAACTGTCGTCATCAGTATAACACAACGCGGACAAATTTCCGAAAACATCCACGTCTCTTTCCCTGCGTAGGTTAGTTGGTTATTAGGGGGTAGAAGATTGACATAGATCGACGAGATTGCCGAGAATATGGTACTTGATAAGAAAACAAGTTTTGGACCGAGAAAATCTATGGATAGGTAATATGTACTATTGAAAAATCAGGTCAGAGCTTTAGAAACCTGGAGCTGGAGGATACTGAAGACAAAAGTCGACGGATGAAATAAGAAATGAAGAAGTATGCAGAAGAGTAGATGAGGAAAGAACCACATGAAAAAATGTACAGAAAAAAAGCAAGATGAATTGGACACCCGAAAAGAAGTAATGAGTTTGAGAGGAATATAAATGAAGAAAAAATAAATTTGATTGTTTCAGGCTTGACTTCGTGGAAGTGATAGATATCCATTTTTAATAAAAAACTTTGTACTTTTCCACACTTTATTTCAAAACTGTGACCGGTTTCACCATAATATGGCATCTTCTGGCACATTCTGAAGCTTAGGTCATACAATATATACTCAGAGAAAGTTAAAAATGGTGGGGGTTTGAAATGGGGGAGAGAGGAGCAGGGCGATTGGGGCATGGCAGAGTGAGAAGGGGTGGTGGAAAAAACGAGAGGAAAGGAAGGAAAGTGAATCGGGGGAAGAGAGTGGGAGGAGTAGAAGGTCACCAAGTTATACAGTTTTCTATTTTTTTTAAAGGAAGATTGGTTAAAGCCCCAGCCCAAACATCTGTGACTGAAGGGCAAGGAAAAATAGAAGGAAAAGTCCCAAAAGAAAGGTCAAGGGATATACACATACCAAATATAGTGCATAGGAAAAACTACCAGGGTGTAAGAGAACTAGCGTTAAATAGGGAAGGATGGAGGGCTGCAATCAACCGATCTTAGAATTAAATGATCAATGATGATCGATCACTGATGCCTTTGAGGACTAAACTGTGCCATTGAGGACTAAAAAGAAAGTTGGTACGGGAAGAATTATTTGAAAAATGTAAGAAAAGTTGGACAGAAATCTGGTGTATGTATTAGCCCACTCTTAAGGAAAAGCGCCAAGGAGATCGCAGTTAGGGGATCCATCAGACGGATAGAATAATGCACCATTAGTGCTATCTAAGCCACGCTCTAGTATCTAGGTATTGGCATTGTAATAAAAAACGCCACTTTTAGGATTCAAATACGGGTGATGGGTATGGAAAACTAGTAATCTAGCGGCAATAAGAACTCCCCTCTATATTCGCTTTTCCCAAGTATTTATCACTTGGCTTTTCTCATGGGAATTTTAACCGATTTCTCCTACTACTATTTTCAGAAACTATATCCCCAGGTGTGCCCCATCACCAGACCCCATCCACGTTTACCTTCTTTTGCGTATTCTGTCCTCAATAGTCCTTTCTGAAAAAATATACACCTCCTCGCCTCTCATTGCGTCCATCTATTTAATATTTAGCAATTTTTCCAAGTTCACACTTCAAAAGTTTCCATTCTTTCACGACCCATTTATCTATAGAGCTCCAGAGCCTAGAATATTTTAACATCTGCTTTCTCGTAAGTAGTTATATCTTCTTTGAGCATAGTGCCGTATTTATGTTTCCTAATGAATGTCTACCCTCTCTCCCTTATCTTCAACTCCTCTAATTGATACATCCTAGCAGAGGTTAAAAAGCACTCGTGACAAGTAACATCCTCATCTGACGTCCTACCGTTTGGCTATTAATGCTACTTTATGTTTCTGACTACTTATTTACTTACTACGTATTCCTATTTCATGTTTCCCTCATATTGTATGGGTTTATTTCATCTTCTTCATCTAGGCATTCTTCGGCATGAGCGTGACGTTTCCCACCCTTGTTCTATATCGAAAGATTTCCGTATTCATTTCACCTTCCATTATCACTTTCAGAGAACTGATATGCCGATAAATCTTTCCTAAAATTAGTCTTAAATTTTGTAGAGATTTCATTGAACATTCCATATTAATAGATTTCATTTGGACTTATTAACCGGTACTTTGTTCCTCCCATTTGAACTTAATTATTCTGATATATCTTATATCAATTTTTAAGTTTGCTTCCCAGAATACCACCACGGGTTCCCGCGCTTTTCCCCTCAAGCTAGTCAATGCCACCAACCAAACCATTCTCCGTACTTCGCCGGGTTTCTCGTACGGCGACACCACTCCAGCAACACATGCAATTAAGCGGATGACTTTCCTCCCTTTTCCGGAAGGGGGGAGGCGAATTGATTCGATTGTTTTGCTTCGGGCATGAGCGCTCCCGCTTCGTAAAGTGAGACATTCCCGACATCTGGTTAAGTTTGGCCAGGAGGGGTTTGGTGAAGTGAGGGTGGAATAAAGTCGCTTGATTACGCGAGGGGAGGATATCGCATTTCATCCCCCTCCCGCGTTCCGTTCCCACCCCATCACAACGCCACCATTCCCCCGATTGATTTGAATTTCATTCCGCAGCAGGGAGAGCCATTCTCACGTCCACCCAAACCACACTTTCCATTCCGAGATATGATACGATATTTACGAAGGCAGAGGAATGTCAGAGCGTTATTTACTCAAGGGACTAGCTTGTAATTTTGATTTCCTCTCCAAATACTGCTAGAAGACATGATGACGCCAAATATTGGTGATCAAATGTGTGTGGTTTGTTCTGATGCTTTATTTAACTGTTTCAGTAAGTAAATTATTTAAATCAGGTGGTATCTAATGACTGTTAACTATTTTGGAGACTCATGTCAGGAGGTGGAAGCCTTCCGTGAAATATGAAATTTAATTCTCCCCAACCTCCATGAAACTCTTACCGTGAAATTAGAACTAGCTTTTAATTCTACCACATTGCCAGCAGATCACGATTTTCAACAAAAAACTAGCAACGATATTTTTTTCTTTAAATCATGTAACTCCTTCATTAACCCGGCTAAAAAATTTGATGATATACTTTTTTCCAGTTGATGCTAATAATAAACTATGTGATATGCAAAGGAAGCGATTAATAATCTGCAAAAAATTGATTTATGATGAATTTCTCCCTCTTATGCATCAAGTAATGCATTTAAGTTGAACTTCGGAATGACTGACTGACATTATTCAAGGTGGTTACTCTAATACCTCTTGGAGATTGGAGGATCACATATGACGCTGGAAACCTCCTGCCTTTGACATGGTTCGAGGTTGCTTAACTCGTTCACCAATTGTTTAGCCAAGCAGGGTGACGATCTACCAGAACAAAAGCATCAAAGAAAACATCTCGAGGAAGAACAGAAGCAGCAAGAGGGCGTTTTTCAGCTTCATCACATGAAAGCTACGTACACGCACGGCCAAGAATGGCGATGAAGTCAATTCATATGTTATTGTATTTAATTGAAATTCTTCGATAGGAATATTTGTATTAAGTCTCCATAAAATGTGCTGAAATGGCCTTCGATCAGGTAATTCGTACCTACGTCCAAATTCCAACAACATATTGACAGGATGTTGTTGTTGTTAAATGTTGTAAAACGTCGGTGCAGTTTAACACCTTTACCCTCCTGAAAACACGTGAACTATTCATCCTAAGAATTCACCGGGAAAGAATTTAATCCTACAACATATTGATAGACGGAAAGTTAAGTACAATTTTAAATTTCAAATTGTTTCTTGATATTCTTATCTACAGATCTCCATACCAGCTAAAACAATATAAATTCGGAATTTTCGTCGCCAGTAACGCATTTAGACTTTCAGAGAACGTATCGATAAGTTGCTGCAATGATGATTAAATTTGTTCCCCCTGCATGCGAGGGAAAATAAATAATTTGTCTAGATTATTAAAGGCCAATAGACGTGGACTGTCATAATGTTTCACGAGGGTTTCCCAAGCAGTGATTATCATAAATCAACGTAATGCTCGAAACCAATGATAATACCTGAACCCTTAGCGCTAGATACTAAATAGTTAGGGCGTTAGAGTGCACTAAGCTATGATAAATATCATAAAAGTGTATGAAAGTTTCAAATCGTCCGTCGAAAACACCAACATTACTTTTTGTTAGACGCAGCGATTGGGAAGATGCAGTCTGTTCATTACAATGGGGATAATTCGACTCGCCACCGACACAAAAGTGTGAGACCAAGTTTCCATTTTCTCCTCAATGTCTATTTCAACTTCATCGATCTCCAAATTTGAGTCAGTCACTAGGGGTAGTGCTTAAACTACGTTACCATTTTCGGTGACTTTTGTACCCCCTTTCCCTTCGTTGACAACCGTAGTTTTTTTCCCAACCCCTTCCCCGACATTTCTCTACGAATGAAACTTTCAATTCGAAAATATTTTTTCAAATTTTTAGTGAGTTTATTTTTAGGGATAGGTTGAAATACGACAAATAAATTAGCCGAACTAGACTTGCAACATTGCAGAGGCAATGGTTCAGTTACATTGAGTTCAAGTAGAAGCTTGGAGTGTAAGAAACACCCCGCGCGCCCTTCCTACTGTTAAACTCTGAAGTATTGCCGACGCTATGTTGACGTGTAAGAAACGTAAACAGGCGCATTGTAACAGCTACGTCACTTTGAGTGAACTCCCCTCTCCCTCGTAAACCACCGTAGGTTACACAAGTAGGTTTAGGCAACACCCTCCCTCCCCCTAAGTTGGTAACGTAGGATATGCACTGCCCTTTAACTCCCTGGCTTGGTCAGTCAACTCAGCATAGTGTTTTTTATACTCATCGAAAGAGGCCAATTGGCTTGTGAAGGCCGCCATTTGATCCTCGTCCGCATTAGTCTGGAGAGCACAGGCTGCGGCGAAAACTCTCTGGATTCGACGGAAAACTGCGTCGTGCCTTACTTCAGTTATCTTTAATGCTCGTCCAGCACGTGCTTCTAATTCTAATAATCTTCATTTTCTTACCCTCCTATGATCTATAACAAAACTAGTTCACGCAACCATCGGTTGGCTAGTTCCTCGACGCGCTAAATATTATATTAAACGTCACGTTAATTACAACAACCAAACACCCGAGCAACTTCGAGATATATCAATACATATGATACTTTTAAGTTAAATAATAAAGAGGGCACACAAACTGCTTCCCATCAACATACTGGCCGAAAATCCGGCTCGAAGGACCAGAGACTTATGATAGGTAAGGGGACTGTTACACGGAAAGAAAATATATAAGCCTCTAGGAAATGATAGGTAGAAGGTACTTTCGATTGATTAAGCTGCTTCGTGCAGTCTTTCATTGGCGTCCGCCTCGCCTTCATCTATCGTCTGGCTGCGCGAACGAACTTCTTCCCTGTCTCGCTATTGCTAAAGCACTGACTCATGTTATACACCGTGACAAATGGTACCAACCATCCTGCCCCCTAGTAGCAATTTTTTTAGATCTCTAGGAAGGCTCAATACATACGTTACGAAACATAAGGAATAAAAGCAGTTCTACTCGAGGCATTTTATTGCAAAATCTGATATATGCACAGATATGCACTGAAAATTATGTCGTATAAAGCGGTATATTGCTAAAATGAATGCACAAATGCATACGTGACCGATGGGAAAATACTCCCTGCTCTAATTCTGTGCCTGCGTTCTCGCAATTCATGTACATCAATTTTCGCAATTAAGTACCTCGTGTAAAACGGCCTTTAAAGAATTTATTTGGTTTCTATCTTGAATCTAAATTCTTGCCAAAATAAGTAAAATCAGCACTTCAATAAACAAATATGTGCACATTATTTTAGGTCATTTATTTGATGAGATTGAACCTTATCATAGGAGAAACATTTTTTCAATGCTTGCTCTTTTTATCACTACAGCTGTAGTACTGGCAGTCCAGTGAGCATTTATTCGCTGTATTTCCCAATAAATAGGAGTTTGTTGGGCTTGGTTCAAACATTTCATTCTTGCTTTCTTTCCCAGGATAGCTCGTAGACCGGCTTAATGAAATGAATGGATTTTTAACCTTTTTTCCCGCGACGAGAAGGAAGGACAGATTGGAGAAATGGATGGAAAGGAATGGGCGAAGAGAGGGATCGACAAGACGTACGGCGGGGGGGAGGGGGGGGAGGTCACAAACAGCCTCCGCCGCTGGAATCATCCTGGGTGCTTGCATCCATCTGCTTGCGTCGATTCCACGAAGCAATAAGCAGAAAAAGAATGCATTTTAAAAATCAGAAGCGCAATAAGTTTCGATTCAGCAACTTTTTCATTGTAGGCGCTATACCGAGTGAAACATTATTTAGACCGTAGAATTCGTTCCTCTTTGTCAGACTTGTATAGGAATCACATATAAAAATACATAGTCAAGAGGCAAAATTATTTATTTCCTCTTCGGTTGAAAAGCGAATAACGCTTCTTTTTTTCTCTTTCTACCCTCGTGAATACATCTATCGCATTCATAAAATAAGTCGTGGCTAGAGAGGAAACGAACGATTTCGGATGCATTCCTTTCCACTTCGAGTTTGCACAAAAGATCTTACGATCATAAGTAATGCAAGGCTCTCCAAGGAAGAAAGATGCAGGCGGCAGGCGCGCACGGAGAAAATCAATGGTTGGAATTGAGTATTTAAAAAATGCTTACATATAATGTTTTTCGCCATTGTGGAGCGAAAATGCGTGGAGATATTATCCCTTCATGAAAACATGGGTTTAAGAGTTTTTGAAATGAATTGCACAATAGCACACTTCATGGCTGCATCTTGGCCCTTCAGTATGGAAAACACTTTAGCGAGTAATAATAAAATTCATTAAGAGTAGTATTAACGAGTGAAACGAGTGCTGGATAAGGTAATATAAATAGCAGTCCTTGAAATATCGTTATGAGGGCTGCCACGAAAAACACGATATAATGTGCTAAAATGTGGAGCAAAATCAAAAGTATGAACAATAATTATACCCTTTATTCATTTAAATTTATATATATCTATGTGTGTGTATATATATATATATATATATATATATATATATATATATATATACACACATATTATTTTCAATTTATAAAGTAATGCAAGCTAAACTGATGATGGAATAGGTATATAGAATATCGCTATAAAAATGAAATGTAATTATAGGTACAATTACTGAAGAATTACAGAAATGGATATGCTATCGGCATGAAAACTTTTCCAGAAAATGATAAATTTATATCTAGGATATGAAATTATCGTAGAAACTCGTAACACTTTTTATTTTGGTCAATGGAAATAGTATATTGTAATAGGAATTTTTATATTACAGACAGCCACGCCGATAGCTCTGCCCTTCAGGATGCCCTTACTTCCATTTCAGATTGGAGCTCTACCTGGAAGCTTAAGGTAAATCCCATAAAATCCAAATCTCTGACCTTTACATTGCGCACCAATCCTGTTAATTCCTCCTATAGTTTCTCTGACCAACAAATTCCAAAAGTTATATCCTGTAATGATCTTGGTGTACTTTTTGACTCCAAGCTGACTTTCGCCCCTCACATTAAAAATATCTCTTCAAAAGCCATGTCTCTAGTTGGACTCCTTTACAGATTCACAGAAATTCAAAGTCCCCTGGCTCTAAAATCCATCTTTTCCGGCTGTATTCTCCCAATTATAGAATATTGTTCACCTATATGGTCCTCAGCTTGTCCCACAAATCTCAAAATTCTTAATAGGCCTCTTAACTTCTTCATCAGCATTGTGAAAAACCGCAACCCCTCTCTTCGTAGTCTTACCAAGCATGATCTGCTCTCAAAACTTGATATCGCTCCCTTGCAACGTCGCCGCACACTTAGTGACCTCAAGTTTTTCCATAGAATCATGAACGGCCGCTTCAGGTCTAACGACCTTCTATCAATGTTCTCCCTCCGGGTCCCCTCACGTAAAACAAGGAACTCTTCCCTATTTCATCTACCTCACTCCCGTCTATCAGTGACTCAGAGATCCCTTACCTACCGGCTACCTCTTACCTACAATTCCCTCAATACCCCATCTATTGACATTACATCCTCTTTTCCAACTTTCACAACCGCTATTAACAGACTTCCTATCTAAATTCCCCTTCCTATCTTCTTTCCACCTAAATGTCACAACGGATGAGTTGTTTACGAGATGATGTTTCGATAACTTATTGTTTTTATTTTTGTTGTTCTGTGTAAAGTCATTTTATGTTAATAATCCGATGTAAAGGTCATCTTGACTGTTTTTGGATTTACTATTAAATAAATTAAAATTAAATTAAATTATTAATGCCATTAAAAAATGAACTTGCAATAAAATGTCCAAGTAAAGAGCAAATAGAATAGAAATTTATTAAAATTCTGGGACTTGAATGGAATTTGAACATGGTACATATAAATAAAATATGAAAGTCATTAGCAATACAGGTTTTCTGTAGCAAGTCATATATTAGATGGACATTATATCTAATGACAAGAATGTGGCACAAACAACTGAGATCCAGGTTCATCAAATTAACTCTGAAATATAAAATGCATTTAACAGATAACTATGGAGATACAGAAAAGTATAATAGAATAATATCCAGTCAAATCAAATCATATAAAGCCAGAACAGAGTATTTTCACTAAAATGTGTAATTTCGGAACAAACATTTTTTTTCATGAATGTGTAATATACAAACATTTTTTTCAACAAATAGCAATCGATTTGTAGAAATTGAGAAGCGTGTATAGAAGTTACCACTGGGTTCAGTATTATCAGACGCTGGTGAATTTAAACGTTTTCTTAAATGTTTTAGTTTAAGGTTTTAAGGTAGAAATCGTAAATGGATGACCAGAAATTACCCTCAAAGGTTAAAAAAATACAAGTGTCATGAATAATGGTAATATATGATTTCCTCTTGAGAAAAAGTGAAGGTTTCTACTTTAAATCACTAAGCGCAAAGAGTTGGTTCTTGCAGGAAAAAACATTTGCACTAATGTCCCCCCAACATTGTAACATTTACACTATGTTTTCAAAGACCATATTTCGTATCACAAGCAACTATATGAACCGAAAACTCGTTTTAATTCGAGTAAAGTTATAATTTAAATGGCTTTATCACGGGCATCGCCCAATTCCAATTACATAATAATGTTAATATTAACCTCAAGAATCACAAAACACAATGCAGAATGATACAGGTAAATTTAGGAATTGAATGCATATACACTTCTTAGAATTTGAAAGAGAAAAATAGATAGTACCAAAGAGTATCAAGCAGGCCATACAATTAATATACTGTTGTATATTAATTTTATGATTATTAATATACATGAAAACTAGATATTTGGTAGTTTCATTGATGAAATTAAACAAATACTTGTTCTGTTATACAGCATCAACCCACAATCAAATATCAAAATATATTCAAATTTGTTTCGAAACTACATTTTGAGCAACTGAAGAAATCTAAAAAAAATATTGGTTTGAAGTACTCATGACTCGATCCAAGGTGGTGCTTCTGTCATAATTCGTGTTGTGATGTGATACAGAGAAGATTCGTAAAGTTAGTGCGTTTATGACTGGGGTATGCAGGTTTATTTTCTCAAGTAAGAATGGGTAGCATATGTCATTATTCATAAGATAATGAGAAAATATAAGATTAGCATAAACACTGCGCTTATAAAGGGAAATTAAATTCAAGGATGATTCAAGTTGATAGTAATTTATCTTAGGTAGATGCATTCCTAATTTGAATGCAATTAACCTTTAAAATCTTCGTTGGATTTTTTCTATGCTTACTATTAAAATGTTTAATGAGGGGTTCAAGAATAAAGAGTTAAATTATAGTACAGATCTAAGTAATGAGCAGTACACTAGTCTCATACAAATGATTCTTTACATTTTTGAATACTTAGGTTAAATAACAGGTCTTATGAGCCCTTTTTGTAATAGTTTCTGCATGAAAGTGAACAGTGAAGTTACTGAGGAAATAAACTCCCAAGTCTTTGATTAAGTTAGCGCACTCAAAGTGTCGTTATATATAATTGGAGAATCTGACCATGTATATATCAATAATAAGCACTTACTGGCATTGAGAGATTTATTATTAGCTAAGTCAACTGAATATGTCTGTTCAAATTACTTCGAAGAAATTTACCATCCATGATGAATGAGATACGCAATTATATGACAGTACGAAATTGCTTTTTGGCTCAAATTAGTTTAAAGCGAAGAAACGGGCTTTATTACTAATTTGATTGGGATACCAGCAATGAAAACATTGCAAAAGCATAGATAATAATTTGAATTCGGTAAGATCCCTTTTTATCGGATACAACACTATCGTAGATTTTACTTTTAAGGTTATCACGGGTATTTTTTATATTTTGAAGAATATTTTCCGTTTTCTCTGCCATTGTTTGAATTTTCATTTAAAGTTTTGCATCCTCCACTGGACGATTCGTACAAATTTCATATTCTGCACAAAAGTAATTCATACATCAGGTAGTAATTATATTCTGAAGAATATTTTTCAAAATATTGCGGCACTTTTTTCTAGGGAGTATCAAGTCTAGGCACATTCTCCCTTCGCAATGACCATGTTGGGTCGGAAACTTGGTCATTGAGGATGTGCGTACACTTGAGGCGTTTGACATGTGGGTTTGGAGAAGGATGGAGAAGGTTAACTGGATGGCGAGAACGACTAACGAGGAACTATTGGATATGGTCGGAGAGGAGAGAAAGCATGTGGCAGAGATTCGGAGAAGGCAGGAGATATGGATGGAGGAGGTTTTGAGAGAGGAGAGGGCATGTTGAAAAGAGTGATAGAGGGGAGAACACTGGGGAAGCGTGGAAGAGGAAGGAAGAGGATAGGAATTCTGGCCGAAATAAGAGGAGGTAGAAGGTATGAAGAATTTAAAACGAGAAAAAATATAAATTTGACATCCAAATGTTCATCCTATGAAGAACTCCTTGGAATGTTTTATGGAAGAAGAAAATGGCACTCACACATCATAAATCAAAACTAACCAAAAACGACATAGACAAGCAGCTAAAGAGGAATCCACAGTAGGCCACCTCCAGTAATTAATAGTGAAGTGATAATGAAGGGATAATTTTCAGAGATGAGTCCGAAGATAGCAAGAAAATTCCTTTATTGAGAACCAAGATGGCAATAAAAGTTTTGAGAGGCGTAAATTGAAATTCAATACATTTAAAAGTAAAAATCAATGCATTAATGTATTGAAAAATAGTGTAGATGATCTCCAGCACCAATGAATAGTAAGTATACACAGAGAAGTTCTTTGACAAGAAAAAAATGTTCAATCCATCCTGATGAAAAAGTCATTTTTTCCAAATAAAAAATATTCACCTCTTAAAGCAAGCAGGGACCTCCTTTTCCAGTAAAGCACTCATCTCCTAAGAGCACTGACCTTAAACTTAGAAATGACTTTCATCACGCAGCCGAAATTATGGTAAACATGGAAGGGAATTAGGGAAGCAGGTGCGCGGCGCCCCTGGCCGGCGAAAAGTGACGACGCTTTTGGACGATGTGGAAGAATGGATACTACTGTGGCGAGCGGCAGGGGATAATTTTCTTTCCTTCTCGCTTCCTCCCGCACCAGGATCTCTGCAGGACCATCGACCGCTGCTTTGTATCCACGAATAACTCTCCGCACTCAACCACCCTCTCCGTCTCTCTCTACCACCTCGTACGCCTTTTGCATTTTTATTTCTATTCTCTCTCCAGTTTCTTCTTCCATTCTTTTTTTTCCCCTTGCGTCAGCTTCCATATTGCTGAAACAGCCGAAAGAATTTTAAGGGAGAAAGAGACAGTGCGGAGAGCAAGAAGTGTTGTTGGTGGGGTTGGATCAAGAGACGCAACCCCATATTCCTCCCCCCCCCTGGGTTTTTCCCCGCGGCAGCAAATACCTCGTTCTCTGCCCAATCTCGTCCATCTCAAACTTCCTCACAGCCCACCACGCCACCCGATTCCCTCTCTCACACCCGTCCAACAAATACTCGACGCCAGCTCACCCCATCCTCCACCCCCGACCTTGCATTGTCCTCACCACACAACAAAGCTTCTTGTTTTTTCGTCTCCGCGAGAACACTCGTCATTCTTGTTTTATTATTATTGTTATTCCGCTCCTTTTCTTGGTATCCCACGTGTCGTTAAGCACAAACCTTACTCGAGCTCTCGAGCCATCGCACTTTTGGACCTCACTGCAATTCATTCCTCTATCTTGAGAGAGAAGTGCACGTGTTTCAAATGCAAAAAAATAACAATACCCGTAAATTTCACAACAAACTGTTTGCACTTGAAGTTAAATAGGTGAGTGAACACTAATGACACTCATCGCGAGTAATAATGAAACAATACGTGGTCCAAGAGTTCTTGTGCATCATGACGTTAACATCCCAGAGAACATCTTGCGCACTTGAGTCTTACTTCGCAATCTTGGGAATCGGAAACCGGAAAAATTAACCACCAAGCATAATAACCTTGTCCTAGAATGAAAAAAGGAAATGTCCATATTACTTCGATCTACATCTCTTTGTTAAATTGCCAAATGTAACATATATTTTAGAGAGATTATTTTAAAGAATTGTCGTCACACGTAATTCTCTGTGAATAATGCTTCCTTACACAATTAAATAATGAATCTCTACCGAATAATAGGCTCATAGTACAATATTTATGCACGAAAATACAAGTTTGTTTGTGAGAGACTATATATAGTCTTTTCTTTATATTTTTGAGCGTGAGATAAATAACTCCGAGCCTCATTCTGCGCAAATCCATGCTTTCTGCCTCCTGAATTCAGAAAGCTTTATAAAATATTATTACCCAGTATTCAAAAATCAGTTTTCCTTTATAGGTACTGAGCTTCGTAACTCTTGTCACGGGGCTTTTTCTGAGACTCGAGGGATTGAAAAGGAACGGAGAAGATATTTTCATTACTTCTCCCTTTCTTCTCAAACTTATTCCACCGTCTTCCTTGCCTCATTCCACACACTGCGTAATCCATTTTTTCCCTCGTCTCCTAAGCCTTTCAGTCAAGGCCGACTCATAAAAAAGTTACCTGTCTCTTTCTCTATGCTTCAGTTCCTCTCATAACCTTTCCCTTTCTTCGGATCACGGAGGCATTACCGTGAGTACGTAGCTAGTGCAGTGAGTCTCCACAGATGAACGAAGATGTGGGAGGCATAAAGTCCTAGGCTCTTAAAAACTATATCATCCCACCAAAAAAAAACATTCACTTCCTTTCACTCCTCATTGCTGCCATTTCCATCCTTATCCATTTGACCTCTCCAGGGTCATCGGAAACCCACCGTGCTCTCCATTCATTTTCCTCCATACACAGGCTTCCAACGTTTTAACCCCTCCTCTCATAATCCACTACGCTTTCTCCTCTTTCTCTTCCCGCCATCAAATCTACCCCAACCCTTTGTTAAACCCTCTTCTCTTTACTCGTGTGGTCACCGCGTGATGAAATCACGTTCACCAACCCCATATTCCGTAACGCCAATTCATTCCGGCACTCATTTCCGTTCGGTTAAAAAAAGAACTGGGCTATTCAATATGGAGCCCTATCTCGCCTCATTTTCTATTCTTTACCATCACAAATGTTTGATTTAAATACGAGCTCCGCCACCAACAACCATTCTTCTTCTCAATCCGCGCCATCGAGAGGAAAGAACAGGGCCCTTGTTGAAGTGGAAGAGAGGGAATGAGTGCTAGGAGCCAGATTGGCACGTGGTTCAATAGGAATTTGGCGACCAGTTTCTCCCTTTCATTTCCTTCCCCAGTCCAGCCCATTGTGTCTCTCACGCTCATTCATTAAAGGCGACCAATGGAGAACAATAGTTAACTTTTATATGATTTCTTTTCCAAAAAAAAACATGGGAACTTTTTCAATGTATTTCCACGATCAGATTTTACACCTCAGTTGATTCAAGTTGAAGACCGTATTAACGAGCTACCTCAGGGTTCCCGCAGTCAAATGTTTTAGTCATGATTTGTCATGACAAGGAAACTATCTCCACCATAATTTCCGGGTACCCTTTGCCAGTAAGCCTCACTTCACCCTTTGCTACTGCCAATTCATTTTTTCATCTTACCTTTGAGTTGTAGGTAACTCAAGCAGTGTTTATCACAGGACGTGACTGTTGATTTTAGCTTCATATCCTAAGGCTCACTGCTATGAGAATTTCATGAGAGTTGGATTTACTCCCCGACTGTACTAATTAAATTGCTGTTTTCTTTGGTGAAGAAGGCGTTCGCTCTCTAATGTCACTGCATGAACCGTTGAATTAACATTGAGTTAATCACATACGGCTCTTTTCACTTTTTTACGCCTCATGGAATCAGCGTAGGTCGTTTACAATTAAAATTATGCCGTATAGGGTATTTTTTACTCTTTACATCACCGAGACCTATACATCAGAGACCTATGTAATATACCTCCAATAACATAATGGACACATAAAAGCAACGAAGAATGGAATGAACATATATCAAGAATGGACGACTCAAGAATCATCAAGATAGCAAGGGACCGAATACCATTAGGAAAGAGGGGCATAGGTCGACCACGCAAGGAATCGTCCGACAACCTCAGTTAATAAAGGCATAATCATTAAGAACAGGCAAAAATGCCTTCGATGAAGAAGATGAAGAAGATATAACCGATACCAAGTCGTTCAAGTATCAGATTTACTTTTTACAATTCTTAGCTGGTGGCTTGTTCAGTTTAAATCACACATACTATCACTATGTGGAAGAGCTACCAATGAAAAACTTGAAGCCTGGAGTGCTATCAAGAGAAGAGAACGATTTTTCTCGACGATATCACCCGTCAAAACAAACTCTTTCCAAGCTCGGGTGAGACATTTGAGGAAATTGAACGAAACACAAGTATTATCAATCAATAACTGAACTATCAATATATTTCACACATAAAACCAACCAAGTTACAAGCAATTTACCCACAGATCGAGTGCCAGGCGACCGTAATGAGAATTTTTCACTCAGAAAATGATTTAAGTATACAAGTACGAGAGGTTGAGCTTCTCTCCAAGTACAAAAATGGCTGAAAGTCACCAGGTTCACCCAATGGTGTTACTCGGTCGCCGTCTCAACTGCAAAAGTTAGCGTTCTGAGGGATGAGTGAGGTGAGGATGGGGTCTGTCGGCAGGGACGAGGTGGAATGGCTAAGCTTCGGATATAGGCGATTGGTAGCCTAGAAGGGGAGGAAATAAGGGGATCGGTGATAGATGGGGTGGCAGTTTTCAATTTGAGCGCCAGGAACTGTTTTCTGGCTTCGGCCGCAGAATATAGTATCACAGCCTTTGTGCCTAGGTCAGAATGACCGCATTTTTGGAATCCTTCCTCACTTTAGGGGCTATTTTAACAATGCAGGACCTGGTGAGGGAAAGGCGCGGCGAAAGGTGCTGCGAAAGGGATGGCGGAAGGCGTGGCAGAAGTCGTGGCGGAAGGCGTGGCAGAACTCGTGGCAGAAGTTGCTGGCTGTAGTCGCTGTATTTTGGAGTCGTAGGCATTTTGGCCGTCGTTGGCGCACACGTCGTTAGCGCGCATGACGGGGCGCAAATCCTCCGGCTAAGACCGGAGGGAAAACAGTCCGCAGAAGTGAAAGTGTCCAAAGAGGGGAATTTGGCAAAAATAGGGGTGGGGTGTATGAAAAATGCCACAAGCCTAACTAATCATTTTGAAACTGTTTTTATTATCCTACACCAATGTTTGCTTGTCGATTTCGATGAAGGATTAAACCATTCTAAGTGGTCTAATACTGATATCTTGAACTTTTTACAAAAACATTATATTCTTAAATCTTGACAATTCAAAACTTAATATATATATTTTATTTTTTGCAACAATTTATCAGTAGGGTCATTTTATTTCAATTCACCTGATGGTTTTGCTTCATAATTTTTGATATTTTTCAAAAAAATCATAGTGATTGCGACATACATGCTGAGTCTAAAACAATCATTTTTAAAAATTGGAAGGGCTAGCTCGATTTTAAAAACTGGAATTGGTGGATGGGCTAGCTCGTTTTCATTATATTAGAATAATTGTAACTTTCACACCCTCTTGCAATACATAATGAAAATTTCAGAAAGTGGACTTCACTCACTAGTGCTTCTTGTGCACTAACCAAAACATTTTTACTACACTCCCCATTTTGGAAAAAACGGCCCTCAAAAAGGAGAATTTCGGTTTTCTCACGACTTCACAATTTTTAAAAATTAACAGTTTTGGTTTGGATTATAAATGTTAAGTAGTCATAGTATGTACACACAAAATGTCATAAGGTAGTCTTAACCCCTTCTTGGTAAAAATTGAAGCTAAACTTGAAGAAAACGTCGATAGCTTAGCTGAAACTTGACCTTGATTAACTGTGATAATTTTATATCTAGCCAATTGTTACTTGACCCATGCCAAAGAAAAATAAGTTTAGGTAAATTTGTCGTTTGGATATTTTTGATAACTCCAACGGTTTAGATTTGGTAAGATTAGGCACTAATCCATGTTATGACCAAATTTGCCCTGCGGCTCCCAATTTGGAGGGTTATATTTCGAGAACGGTAAGTACCAATTTTTTTGTAATATTTGTTTTAGACTCAGCATGTATGTCGCAATCACTATGATTTTTTTTTATATAAAAAATTATGAAGCAATACCATCAGATGAATTGAAATGGAATGATCCATGTGCGTTTGATAGCATTGGTGTTTACTTTTATTTCTCAGCTCTGGTTCGTTCTAGGTTAATGAGGTTTTAGTGTTGTATTATATATTTAAACGGCTTCAGATAAATGTATCTATTAACCTGAAATTAGAGTTCATTCATTATGAATTTCATTTGCAAATTTTGGAATTGATAACGCGAAAATAGCCACTTCTGGAATTTTTTGAGGGGGAAAGCAGTTTGCCAAAACTTTCCTTTTTTATGGAGTACCTTTGCCGTAATATTCCTGGTCAAAATAATTGAACGTCATGAACTTGTGTGCTTTTATTTTTACAGGGTTGCAAAATTGTAACTTTTTGGAATTTTACTAACTGGCAGTTGCGTAAAAATTGAAATTTGCATAAAATAAATAAATTCAAAATAGAAACCCGCGGAGCAACGATTGAGTATGAGACTCATCTGGTTACAAAAATACAGTTATGTAAAATACAACAGTATAGCATTTTCGCGAAAAAGTACACTTAAAATCAGTCATATTTTACTTCTCGTTTCGCTAAAATCTATTACATATTATTTAAAGTGTTGATTAATGATACATTATACAATATGGTAATGCTTAACATGGATTGAAAATGAGGTACAAGAAAATCGTATGCCAAAAACCTTCCCAGAGAGTACACAATGTAGCCGATGAATAGCATTCGCAGTTCGAAATAAAATTCATAATAAATCATAGGTAATTGCAGTTCGTTAGATATATAAAACTATAGGCCCTTTAATATATAAACAGTTTTTTCTCATTTCTTTTGAGCTAACAATAGCTGAGGAAAAAAAGTTAACACCAATGCTTTAATATGTTGAAAACACACAGCACCGAGATTGAAAAGTAGCTGCCAAACTGTAACGACAAAAATAAATTTGAAACTTTTTGAACTGTAAAGATATAAGGCTATCAGTGCTGAAAATATAACATTTTTATAAAATAGTCCAGCTACCAATTAATTACTTTTTGGAATATGAATTGACCCTGAAGCGGTGCCCCCATGATGCCTTGCAGCATATGGAGAATTTTATATTCTATCACATGCACCGAGATTTTAATGCAAGTACACGGTACTGCGTTCTGAACTACGTAATTTTTGGCGTGCGACAACCCTATCAACAGCTTATTATTCATAAGCTGTAATGCCCAGAGAAAAACATTTTTAAACCCTAGGCTGAGGACAAAAAAAGCCTTTTGATACTACTTTTTACGCAAAATTTTCTAATACAAGTGGATCTCATTTTTTCTGGTTCAACTTGCTGCGTTAGTGTTAAGATGACGCTGATGCTATCTCAACGCTGACGGACGCAGATGAATATGAAATAAATGATATCCAGTTCTTCAAGCCACTGCGGAAGTCTACATTTCCACTTCTAAAATAAGTCTTCAAATGGACACGTACAAAATTCACCTGCACTTCTTCAAAACATATTTCAAGAGTTATGTTTTCAATTTACACCGCATATATTATAATTTTAAGAAGGTTTCTCCTAATGCAGTAAATAATTTAAAACTTTCAGCTCCAAATCAAAACTCTGTATAGTGAGAAATGAATGAGACACCGTATAATTCCTTTGTATGATGTGTCATAAAAAAGCTAAAGAATTGTGAAAAAGATAAATGCCATGAATGGTTGAAATTATAAATGAGACGAATGGCTCAAATTATCCGAATCGAATGTTCATAAGAAGAGCATTTGAGAAACTGAGGAGAAGAAGAGAGATGAGCGATTGGACGTATTCTGAGGAAGTGAAATGAATACGGGAATGAAAGGAAGTTATTGATGAAAGGAGTTAAGTAGACGTCAAAAGGGAAATAAGAGTGCCTAATGATGGAAGAGACAAGCGTCACACGGAGGAGCAGACGAGGGAACCTGGGATAAAATACAGCCAATTGTGATCGTTAAATTTTATTGATTTTGGGGGAAAAAACTGAGAGCATCCTTTTGAGAAATACCACTATCAAACCTTTTGTTCAAAACTGAAAAATATGTATCAAAAATTCTTGAAAATTTTGAGAAAGTTAAATTCTTAAATTTTAAACCATGAATATTTTTTTACCCGCAAGCTAACTTTAACTAAAATCAATCAGTAATAAATAGCAATTCATAGATACACCACGAGGTGAATCAGTAACGTCAATTTAGCCAAAGTGTTCTTATTTTTTGATAAATAACAGAATAATTTACGCTGATAGAATAAAAATGCAATTTACTTTATCTCGAATTGTGTCAACAAATGCATGACTGAAACTGTACAGCAGTTTCATTGTTGAAGCAATATTGATAGTGAAAAAAAAATAAACATAGTATACAATATTGATTTTAGGCTGCTTTATATATCTCCTGCCCTCGGAAATAACTAACAATTTTCTTCAAACTTTTCAAAAGTTATGCGTCAATGGGACGTATTTCAGCAGCAATGATAGATACCAGAAATGAATAATTACCATAGCATACACAATTATCGTTTTATGTCGTCAGTATTTTTTTGATTGATCCTAGAACTTCGTGTTTCGGAAACGAAGGAAGGGGAAGTTTTAGGAGGTAGCAGTTAGGATGACTAACGTAAAGAAGACTAAGGATGAACAAACGGGCTAAGGGTCGACGTAACGGAACAGTGTTTGGAAGGGAGGACAGTTTTGGCGAAGAGAGGGGAGATATTCAATTTTATCAGGTCGTTAAACAAATTCATACCAAAATAATTGGCATGTGCTATGATTTCAAATTTCTCAATAAAATCCAGCTTTGCGCCTTTATCGTAGACTTGTAACACATAAAATTTCTTTTACGAAACATACGAACTCGCTGTAGGAAAGAGATGAACTATCCTTTTGTTATTGACACAAAACTGTTGAAACCAGTCGGGGGTTGTTAACAACAGACCTGTGTGGAAGTTACAAAGTTTATTTTACTTCACAAAGAACTCGAAATGCTACAAAGTTAACTTGCGAAACATTGAAGATATATAAGATGCTGCTGTTAGTCTTTTTACAATACTTTTTATTAGGTGATTAAAACATTCTCATTTAGAATTAAGAAAAGCTTAACGTTATGAAGGAGATGGAAATATACAATGGGTTATAAAACAATAGTGGTGTACACGAGGAATTGCACATGGATGGTATTCAAGTGCAATACTCGATAACCTGAAACACTCTCGAGGAATGTTCTTACCACGCAACATTAATGAGTGAAACGAGAGACTCACTCAAAGCCTAATGCAAGGAAAGAGGGATTGAAAGAGGAGGGGGGTGGGTTGAAGAGGTGAAAAGGAGATAAATAATGGGAGAATAAAAAGGAGGATGATATGTACGAGGGAAACAAACGTTAAAGGCTTTTTATTGGCGGACCCCGGGGGCCGTCGTGTGGTAACGGACGATTGGCGAGGAAAGCCCGGGGGTGGGAGATGGTAGAAGGGACAGAGCAATAATGCATGCGTGCGAGAGGTACGGAGGGATGTCGGACCAAAGGACTGGATTGCGCCGCTTTAAAAACGGTGTTTTTTTCCGAGCCGTGGACAGGAGGGGAGAAAGAGCCCTGCATGGATACCTCAGCCAGAAAAAGCGGGTTACAGCGGAGAGGAGGTGGAGGGAAGGAGAGTGTTGGGTGCCTCTAGGATTTGTGAGAACGAAAGGGAGAGAGGAACTTGCATAGCGGATGTCGCGCCCACCTTAAAAACGCCGCTCCACCCACACCACGTCCGCACAATGCCCGCTCGTTTATTACGAGTGTAAGTCTTCGCACTGCGGGCCACCCTGACGTTACTCTCCGGGATGCCTACGTTTCGCCATATTTCATTCAACCCACTCTTACCAACCCCTTTCCAAACACAGAAAAACCTCTCCCTCTTCCACCACCTCCTGCTCTTCCTAACCCCGTTTTCCTCCCTCCCCCCTCCGCTACCATTGGCCATATTTTTCCTCCCTCCCCCCTTACTCCCTCTTTTACAACTCCCATATTCCCACCCCGTCTCTCCCATCCCTATGTTGTCTCCGGCTATTTTCACACGCGATTCCACTCCCGGCGATTGTAAATTTTACCCTCATACCCCTCTTTACTCCCCTCTCATCCACTTCTTCCCAACCCTCTCTTATCCCCTCCCTCACCCACCTCCTCCTTTCACATCTCTCAAAACTCAAACTCCTCCTCCTCCAAAGCGAGTGTACTGATCTTGCTGCAATTGCTGAATTAATGAAAGTCAAAATACACCTAGTCATCATCATCATCGGCTGTCACCATTAACAAGATTGGTTTGCTTCAGTTCTATCACTCCACTCTTGTTCTAACCAACAGCTGTAGTTCTTCATAAATCCTTATTTAGGCAACCTGCATATATTGCAATAATTTTATTTTATAGTCTGCCTTCCTTAGCACTTCCTTCTGTTGCATTTCCATTGAAAATATCAGGAGATTCTTAAACGTCATTTGGTTCATAATGTATGTAATTACATTTCACATCCAGCGCCAGTGTGCTAATTTTTATTGAAAATTATTTGTTCAACTAAATGAAGCTTGCCATATGATTTTGTTTAACCATGTGTAATGTTATCATTGTAGTAAAACAAGGTAATTATTAATTACCTCTGTCCAAGAGAGAACATTTGCCGATTCCAACGAACACCGTTTACATTAACTTTGCTGCTACGAATTTTGCCATGGAGAAATATACTTTGTTTTAATCATTGTTCCATGGTAACTTTACTAGAAAAAAATGTGATCCGCTATCCTCTTTCTTCGAAATTCCCCAGTTCTTTCATCTGCGTCTTCCTTTCTGCTCAACCACCCATTTATTCCCCTTGGGTTTATCCTCTTCATCACCATCTCTCACCGACCTTCGCTCCCCATCCTTCATCACCACACTGACTCGCACTTCTCTCAAAAGAGGGCCTCACGAACACAGCAAGCTGCACGTCATCACAGGGAAAGAAGGGGTGAATGGGGGGGACTAGGGGCAGCTGGAGTGGAGGGAGAGAAGGAGAGGATATAGAAAGAGAAGAGGCGCCGGCACTTCTTTTCTCTTCAGCACGCAACAATACCCATCTCCTTTTCCCACAAGCGTACACGCCTCCTTTGTTACTCCCAATTACAACTCCCTCCGACGCAAGCTTGCTCACATCTCTCTCCTTCATCCTCTCTTCTTCAGCTCATCCTCAAAACTGGGGCAACCCTCCCACCATATACTCCCTCTCATTGTCACCCTGCCGAGCAATCTCTCCCAAACTCCTCCCGAAGCATCCAAAACCTCATTCCTAACTAGCCGCACATTCCCATCTTGTTTTTCGATTATTTCCCCTTTACGCAAAAACCTCACAAATCAATTCAGCAGCACCCGTTTCCCCAACTTCGTACCGCTCCTCTACAGTCATCCTCTGCCTCACTCTTGTCTACCCCCATGCCACTTTAGTGTCCACTGTCTCATTCGCAAACAAGGCCACCAGTTCATCTCCGCTTTGTGTCTTGATAAAAAAATCCCTTCGCTGGAGGGGGGAGAGGGATGATAAGGGTAGTGGGGATGTAGGCGGTGCAGAATGAGAACTTATTAATTTCGCCCGCGTTGCCGTGTTCGGATGCGAACATCAAGAGACTCCGAGGCAACTACACGCATTCAAGCGTTCGTTTTAATAGCGTGCCCTCCTTCGCCCGAGCTGTAACTGTTTCGCCTTTAAAAATTCATTAAATGCCTCATACCCAGCAGAGGCGGTTTATAGTAGTTTAGCCTCGCTGACAATACTTTTTTTCCGACTCGCTATGTGACATTGAACAAGACCGGGAGGTTTCGCGAATTTTTTAATGAATTTACGACGAAAGAAAATGCATCAGTGTACCCAGGTCTGATAATTTGCAAAAAAAAACTCGGATCTAATTATATACGTGCATAAATTACATACGTGCAAATACGGGAACATAAATTTTATTGACAAAGGAGGTGGAGAGTTTGAAACTTATCTGCTCTGGATCATAATGGAATGCCGGTTGTCGAGCCAATTTACCTGCAATAGAATGAAATATTTATCAAAATGTGAAGAGGATGACATTTATTCACATACAAGTATTTATCCTTTCCACGTGGAAATAATTCATCCATAATGACTACAGCTTTCATTACGAAATTAAAGCGCGTTTCTATGCTATGACCCTCGTGTTCATACAATGCAACTTTAAACCTAAAGATAGTTCCTTTTAGTTTTCTCCATATATCTACCAAATTTTGCGTGAATAATAATCGTATAACAACGAGCTTATCATGAAAAGACAAGATAAAATATCCTATAAAGTAAAGCATTGTCATATTTCAAAAATTCAAACTTTTACAAATTAATATAGAATAGAGGTAGAAAAGTTTTTAAACGTATAATTCTTTACAGAAACTGGAGCTTAAAATCCATTTCAATGCAACTTTAAAATAAAAGTAATTATACATGATTAACTCCAACTTTAGTCACTTTTTATTTCATTAAAATCTTAACAAATGGGCTAAAAACGTTTACAAAATATTAAAAATAATATTTGGTGATATTTTGTAGAAGCTTTTAGCTCATATAATACGTTTTATACATTTGATGCTCACTAACAATCTTATTCTATTACCGCTGAAAAAAAATGTTAAGTCATATAAATTCATTTACGATGCTTTTTGATAAACAAAGTCAAAATAAATTCCTTGAATGCAGCTGTGTCCATAACCACACAAAAAAACTTTTTTTTACCATGACGGATGGTGTAGATAAAAGACCAAAGGGCAAAGGGGGAACGCACATGTAATTCTTTTATTTTAAATAGCTAAACAAAGATATGACATAAATAAAATTTCCCCGTGCAATGCATCAAGGGGCGTTGAAATTTTTCCCCGCACCGCCGCTTTTGGACGCAGCTCAATGAGGGCGCGACATAAATCCCACTTTACACGCATGCTTTCCAAAATGTAATTTCCGTAACCGACGCCGCCTCGCATCCCACCTCCCGCACCTCCCCTGCTCCTTCCCCACCCCCGTTGCTTTTTTGACCCTCCCACGCCAAACAGGGCCACCCCCACGTACAGCTCCCTCCTCCCCCCCTCCTCACTCCCCCCTCTGCGCTCCACTCTTCTCGATACCCTAGCTACTCCGCACCCTGGGATACCCTGATATCTCCTCCTCCCGCCAAAATATACCCTTCCACTCCCATCCGCGTCTCCTCCACTTAGCTCCACTCATCCATCCTAACGGGAGCGAGATGGCGTGTCTCCTACCCACCCCATCCTCCCCCTTAAAACCCTCCACCCTCCCTACCCTTGAAGGACTAGATTCGAGGGGAATTTAACTCCTGTAGCACCACCGAGCCCCTTTCTCCACGATGTTTGCCGGCAATTCATCTCTCACGTTCACGTCTAACCCTCCCCATTCTTCCGCTTACCCTTCGCGTCCAGCCCCTGACCCACCCCTATCTCTCTCTCTCACTCTTTTGCCTCCCTCTCGCACACTTCCGCATCCCCTTGTCCTCCCGGTGACCTTGTCCCAACACCCCTTCGCCCTACTCTAAAATTCTCCCCGTAACCTCCCTCCATCCCCAACCTCGGCAAAAAGCAAGAAAAATACACGGAAAAGAGTACCTCAACCATAAAGGGCTGTAAGGCATGATCACTGCAAAAAATATTTTTCAGTAAAAAACTGAATTTTTTTACTTCTTATTTGAAAATTAAAGGCACGATTGCATTTGTATGGAGGAATATAATTGGTTTACTGGCTTAAAAAAGGGATTATTGCCAATATTTTGGAGTGAAGAGTGTGTTGATGACTGCTCCTCAAAAAGGTAAATTCAGATATTAAGAAATTGACAGTTTGCGACATTTTTCATTAATTTAAGTTTTCCCCTTATATTGGGGATTCTAACATGGTGCGTTTCTAATTCAGCCTTCGTTTGCGTAGAAGAAGCTCAGAGGGGACCACTGGTACTCTATTATTGTCCTATTTCCTAAACACCACTCACTTTTGGCAGCTCGGGAAGTAAACTGGATATTTCGCGAATGAATCTTACCCAAATTATTAACTTCAAGCCTAGTTTCAAGTACATTTGATAGAAAACTCTTGCTTGGTTAGCCTCCAATGTTTATTCCATTTTTTTGAAGGATTCATTCGATTGAGTAAGCATATGAGAATAATTTTTCTAATATATAAAATTCATGCGGATATTTCATCATTTTGCAAAGTTGTGGTCCTCGTATAAACTTGCGGTGAATGTAAAAATGACGATTTTGGGACAAAAGAGGACCTACATTCTACTTTGGGCGATCATTTAGCTTGAATATTTATCAGAGAAGCAGTGTGGCTGTATTTTTTTCGACGACGTGCAGATACGCTCACCATTATAAAATGGTCTAACAGACTTTCAGATTTAAAAACTTATCCTCCTCCACTCCAAACCATCTCATCCATCCCTTCTCATTACCCGTAACACTAGAATAATCGTCTAAAATCAAATTTTTATTAAGCTGTAACAGCCAACAGCGGAACGTTTTAAGTATGAAATTATTTTTGAAAATATATTTGAATAAAGCTATCATACGAGGAGAAGCAGAGGCAGAGCTTATAATTGGAAGACAAAAAATTACCATCAAATAATTATGAACATCAACCCTTTCGGAATCATCAACGAAAAGTTTCTACTGATCTTGGGTGGAAAATTATTTTTTTTAATTCCTGTTAAATAGCGATTGTTTTAAAAATAAAATACCAATGTTAAAATAAGTTATTATACAGGAATAGGATAGTAAGTTATGGAGAGAATGGCGTGGAGAGATGTAGAAACTTCTAACGATGAACCCTGGCCACATGCATGCGACCTCCTCTTCGCGCTCTCAAACTGGAGTCACTCCCCTACACCCAAAATGACTGCACATCTCTTTCGGGCGAGCAGAAGAGAGAAGTGGGTCGAAGGCGCCGGGACCAGGAGACCGTGGATTGTGGGAAAGAGAGAGAGGGTGTGGGCAGAGGGGGTGAGGGTCGAAGAAGAAAAAAAGCTTGCGAGAAGTGACCCGCGTTATATATGTGAGCTGAAACCCATTTTCCTTAACTCTACTCCTCTCGCTCTGTTTACTCCAGCCTCGGCTCCGTAACAAGGGCGGAGAGGGGTGAGGGAGAAGGAGGTAGAATAGGGTTCGGGGAGGAAGGGGTGAGTAAGGAGGGACATAAGGCACCCCTTTCCATCTCAGGAGGAGGAGTTGGGGTTCGGTAGGAAAAAATTTAAAGGGATTCGGGCGGTAGAGGGGATGGCTTGCGGGGGCGGCTTGGCTGTGGTGGTGGCAGCGAGACTTCATTTGCCCGCTCATTAAGTAAGAGAGACCGTCCTCCTCCTCTGCCTCCATTCTGACCCCCACCTCCCTTCCCTCCCACCTCCCTCTTACCCACCCACAACCCTCCTTCCATTCGGACCTCATTTGTCTTTTCCTTCCTCAGTCGAATACGACTTGCTCCGTGTGACGACCTTCTGAAACGTTAATGGGCGTGTCTAGAATTTTCCAGACCGACTATTCTCTTCCTATTTGGGCTCCTATAGGTTCCCATCTAATCCTCCCAAACCCACCCTATTTCTTACCCTGTCTCGTCTCTGGTATCTGCAAATATATGCCATCCATCAGGCTCTTTCCACTATTATTCCTCTTCCCACCTCACCCATTTTCCCTCATCTTACCCCCTGTCCTCTTCCCGTACTCCCCTCTTCATCATCTCCAAAACATTTTTTCTTTGTCCAAATCCTCCCCTCGAATCATTTCTTTTCCCCGCTCCGGATTGGAGACGCCATTTTCCATCCATCTCGCGCATCGCTGCCATTCTCTTATTTTTCTTTATTTCGTGCTCTTCTATGTTATGAATATTTATCTGTGCTGGCAAGAAGAGAAAGCAATTATACTCAAAATGAAGATCAGCACGCACATCATTTACTTCGGTGCACGGAAAGAAGGCCTTTGGCCGCAGGGCTCACCAAGGTTCAAAGGGTCGGTAAATTACGGTGAAATATAAGACTCTTCTTTCAATCAACATATTTACATCAGTTCAATCCAATTGTGGGCTTGCAAAAAAAAACTAGAGTTAAAATCTGCTAGAAAATCGTTAAATACTAATTTTGTGATGATGGAAATAAATTGATATAATATCAGATTACACTTTTTTTTCGCAAAAAAATAAGAAATGTAGATGAACAAACCTACAGTACACCCCTGTAACTTTATTGAATACAAGTTAGTCGGTTAACGCACAGGTTTTTTTTCACTTGCTGGCTGTAAATTCAGTTCTACTGTAAAGAAACTTAGGAACCACTATTTAAATTAATTGAACAGCCTAAAGGTAGACCAAAAGAAAGTTAATGAAGAAACTCGTGGAAAGGTCATCGAATTTGGAGGTTAAATCAAGATAGGTATTGATACTTTCTGGTTGGGCCTCAACTCAATAATGCATTGTGAACCTTGGACCAAGAATAGGACTAAGCCAATTGCCAAAGTGGAGGGACAGACATGGGAACAACTAACGAATTTAAGGCTAATGTTGGAATATAGATGCTAAGTAATTAAAATTGAAATCCCGCCACTATAACAGTAATTTTGTAATAATTCTGTATTTATTTTACATCCATATCTCCATTTCATTATCATATACCTAATAACCCATACCACACTTCCACGAGAAGGCATTCAAATAGAATAGAGGTGCGAAAATCCAGACTCTAGCCTTTTGGCACTTGGAGTAGGAATGACAGTTATTACACTTTGCTAACCTAAGGAAAAGAGAAAATACTGGAATATTAAAAATAGTTTTGTTTATCGCGATTAACAAGACTTTATGGTTAGGAATTAGATATTTGACGCACGAGCAAATCTTGAGAAAAAAGAAATGAAGCCTGAGATTGAAATATAAAAATGATACGAATTGGAAGTTGCCTTTGGTGGGCAAGCCATAAAAGTTCATGAAGACAATGTATAGAAGAAATTAGCTAAATAAAATGGGTACAAAGCTTTGCATGTTAAACTACTGTAAGTTTCTTGTGCATTCAACTCAGATGTTAGCACCTAACATATAGCGGCTAGTCTCCAATTCACTGCATAAAGCTTTATTTCACGCATGCATTAACTTTGCTTGGTACTGTTCAAACGACGGCTGTATTCTTTACAGCGTGTGACTAAGCTTTACTTAACAGCAACTAATGAAAATTATTTGAATAACACCGTATACTGGCCTAGCTTCCAGTTTCAGCGATTGAGAAAATTAAATAAATCAAATAATCGTATGCGTGAAAGGGTGACGTTGAAAATTAATGATATTCTCAGGCCAGAATTATTCCCTAGACCAGCGCAACAAGCTCTCAAAAATTGTGTCCATCTTGCTGAGTGGTCCAAGAGGTGAGAAAAGGTGGTGCTGACGCTCCACTAAGGAGCTATCGGGTGGATGAGAAAAAACTTACGTGTATTTAATGTAAGCATACAGCACTAGGACATGACGCGATCTAGTATGAGGTGTGGTATAATAGAACAAGGGCTGCATTTCGAGTTGATGAAGTACAGAACTGGTGAAGTGTTGTCATCCTTTCTTGTCTTGGTCTTCGTGTTTTGACTTTTTAGCCATCATTGAGGTGTGTCACATTTGGCCGTCTTCGATGCCTCAGCACAGTTCTATTGCATATGATTGCCCGCAATCTACACACTCAGGATCAAATGGAGATATTTCCACTTCATTATGATTTTTGAGGGAACATTTATTCAACTTAGAATAAAGTCGTGTTTCGATCTCAAGAGAAAATTACGAAAATCTAAGAATGAACAAAATAGTGTTATTTACCATGGGGTCGGGAAATTGTGTGGGTATCAGAACACCGCAAAATAGAGCCTGAATACCGTAGACTATTGCAGTTCTTACACGGACGTCACGGCATCGGGGCGGACCTGTCTTTGGTAATGGATTAATGCGTGCCGGTATTATACCACGAGCTTCCCCAGTAAAGTAAACCGTTCCGAACTTGTTTAGGACAGGTGACGCTCGGACCAAATTTGCATTAATTTGCATTAATTTGAAATGACATACATTTTTTTTTGTGCGTGGGAGTGCAGAGTACAGGAGATACGGTGCACGAGTACATAGTTTAATGATGCGCTGAATTGCCAAGTACGTCAGTATTATGCCCCACACTTGTTCCTGATGAGTAGGGTAAATAAGAAAACGAGTTGTGGGCCTCAAAAGGATAGGGATAATACCAAAATGATGCGGAAATAATAGTTTCTAGTCGCTGGACTAATACCTACAATCTGAACGACAATGATTTCTTACTTTTAAATTATAAGCTAGGAAGAATTACTATCCTCGCAGGAACTGAAGGTGCTCCTTAGATGCTGAATCGGAAGTTTCTATTCAACAAAGTATTTATTTTCTAGCACGTAAAATAAATTTTCCTAACAACCTAATGAATAAGACATCACCTAATTTTGTTATCTATTTTGAATCCTTTTTATTTTGAATTTTATGTTAGGATAAATAATTTTCATCTCAGTCAGTAATGGATTAAATATAAAATAGCAGTTGTTTTATTAAAGTAAATTCGGCATCGAATTTTCTGTATCTTCATTTAAAGAGTCGAAACTGCTCTATATACTCATGCCTTTTTAATTAGGAATGGACTCCGGATCGGTGTGGTGATTCGTAGTCTAGGCTTCGACGCCATGCTCGGTCGAGGACCGAAACTCGACGGATTTGATTCAAAGCAAGTTACTTCAAAGTGAATAGGGACGTGGGGTGGGTTTTGATAGTTTGGCGGAAGACGCTCTTGATTGTCAAGCGAGCTTGGCTAATATCACCGAAAAAACTGACCGGCATCCTTGACTCGGAGGAGCGCGCGATTCTAAGCGAGATTTTAGCGCTTTTGCAGGACTCTAGTTCGCATGCACCGCATGTATGAACGGCGGTCGAGTAAAGATGATGACATGAAATGCAGAACTGTTACCCCGTAGCCTCTTACTCCCGGTTAGATTTTACGTTATCGTGAAATGCGTTCTTCTTCCAAATGACGAATACTTTTGGCGCCATTGCAGCCGTCACGACCAACATTTTTCACTTCAGTTGATTGAATCGCCCCGGTTTCTATGCAAGCCTTCTTTAATACCTCTGCTTTAAAATTTCTGCGACAGGTAATGTTCTTCAATGCCATTAACGATTGAAATTGTAAAGTCTGTAGCAAACGAACCGAAGCTCTGAAGTTAAAAAAATTATTAATGAAGAAACAATCATATTAAACAATAAATCATAGTAGCAACTTGAGCTTAGTATACATTGATATTTATATCAATTATGTTTCTCACATCGTGGAAGAATATATTATGCATTTGTATTTAAATACTTTTCTTATTTGTAATGTTCTCGTCCGTATTTAAAAAAATAAATTTAATCTAAAATTGTGAATTAATAATTTGGTTTTTATAAAATGAATGTTTTTCAATCGGAGATAAAAAATAATTATGCACAGAAATAGTTTTTGATTGCGTTTAAGCCTCATAGAAATAGTAATACGAGTCAAATCGGATCGCATTATTCTCAGCATTTTAGTGTTGATTTTATGTCCAGCTAATAACGTCTCAGTACTGTGTCTTCAAACATTTGGAATGTGATCCACGCTGTTTAAGACGCCTTGAAAAGATTACAAGAGAATTGGTTCTGGAATAACGATTAACCATTAGTCCTATATATTTTTTTCATTTCTCGTAAAACCAGGGTACTGGGGGATACCAGCCTTTGAAACTCAAAATCACATAACGTGTCATTTAGATACCCACGCATATTTTTACAACGGTATTGGGCTTCATAGAGCAGTAACCTACGCAGTTTATTTCTTAAAGGTTATTTAATGCAGATAATAAATGAAGAAAGCATTTTACAGTGGTACAAGTCAGTATAATAATAAGATCCTCAGTAAGCTGCGAATGCGTGTGCTGCGAATATGCGTGTTTCTGAGTTAGTGGTCGATTGGTGACCTCGCAGAGTAGGGTGAGAACGGGCGTGGTCTTGAATACAACGCTAACTGCCTGACTACAGGAGGCGATGACCCTTCTGGCAAGCCGATAGGACAGTGAGGTGACAGGAATGGGTCCTTTGTCCTCAGAACAGTACGGCGGGATAAGGAGTAAGGGACGTAGTTTCCGAAGCCTATCTGGGTTTGCATTCGGTTAAATCTTGTTTCATGTATTTCCGGGAAATGATATGCTCAGACACATGGAGCTTTTATATTTATGCTCAAGTTATAGAATCTAAGGAAAAATAACACGAGAATCATTTCATTTGTGAGTATTTTATGAAAATAAGTGTATCTTCTTGGGTAAACAAGAAACCAGGGGTGTTGCTCACGTTAATGACAGGTAAATTATGACCTAATTAAATATTTGGGGAGATCATCTGTGCCGTTAATGATTGGTGGGAAACTGTAAATTTAAACATTTTCCCTGGTAACAGAATAGGTGTGAAGAAATATCAGCTTTGGATTCAACCAACTCCTAATGAAATGCACAAAGATATCCCCAGTAAAACGAACCAATCAATGAAAGAGATAAACTGGTAGGGATCTAAAAACCATCGAAAAGTCTTAAAAAGAGCCCAATTTAATGGAGATAACCATGGGCAATGAAATAAATGTCATTTTTCAATGCCACGTTATTTTCATCAGCATTATGTATTTGGTTAGTAAAAGAATTCAATTTAAAAATATTTATTTCTTAAGCCAACGAAGGTAGGAGTTACTTAGGCTGTAAACAAGTATAAGAGAAATACGTAGACGAAATATATAAATTGTCTCATTCCAATGTCCATATTAACTAAATATTGTATGAGAAGTATATTTTACCAGGAAATCAAAGTAAGGTAAAAAAGGCAACAATGCATCTTCATTTTCGAATCACCAGATAAGTTAGGAGTGTATGCTGCAGTCGCCTCCTAATGCTGGCATAAATAGTCGCCGTATATATGGATTTGTAGAATGGTTTAGGATTTTCCTGACATGATTATCCACCTCAATATATATGAAATTTTATTCGCAAAAAAGTTAAACTACATCTGAATTTATGGAGTGGCATAAGTTGTAACATTTATTTTGAATAACGTATTCACAAGAGAAGACAATTTAATCCGGGCTGCATGAACTCTTGTCAACATGCATTACCCCATCACTTAGGCAAGCATTACATGCCAAAATGTACACAATATCGTGGAAGAAGATGATTGACTTGAGCCCTCAGCCATGAACAGCGATGCGCATTGAAACACCGAAAGCCTCACTCAAACACGACGACTCTCTGATTCCATTGAAACGTAGATTCTATTTGGCATCTCATGCACATAATTCCATGTTTCGTTGCTAAGAATCTATCACTCCCCGCCTCAAGTATTGTCCGGGCAACGAGAACAAACGCAGTCCATCTCTCCTCCCGTGGGAATAGTACGTGCTTCCTCCACACCAGCATCCTCGCCTTGGGACACGGCTAGCTCTGGACTGACACCCACCCAAACCCCCCCCCCCTTCCCTCTTCTCTCCATCCCTCACACATATCCAAGCGGCAGTTCTCTTAAGCCCCCCCCCCTGACCTGACCGAAGCCCATGCCAACAGACTCCCCGTCGAAGATCCCTTTGGACATACACGGCACCGGAACTTGCGACGGGGCGCAGTGTGACGTTAATTAACAGTCGACTCCCCGCGAGCGCACTCCCGACTCACACGCGTACCACACACTGACTCAAACAAGCGCGCGTGCCCCATTTGACTCATGACTAGCCCCTCTTGCCATCCCATTTTACCATCGCCCTGCATCCTCTATCTCTACCACGAAGACGATTCGTGATATTAACATCCACAGTTGGTAGTGTCAAACGATGTTCATAAGATTTTCTTCTTCATGTTTGATAAGCAAATATCCTGTTCCCTTTTTTCGACCCCATGTGAGTATGTCGCTCTTTCGTTGGCATACCAGGGATCATTGTCCTGTTAGGTGGTCTATCCCCGTTTTTACCAATCTCCTCTTGTTCATACAATTAATATGGTAGTTCGATTTTCATATTCTATTGTTTGTCAATATATTAATTATGTCCTCTTTACACATGACCTTTCTTTCATCATTTTCTATCTTTTAGTTTTCTTCCCGATACTCGCATCAGCTTTTTCAAATCTGCTATGCTTATAGGGATGATTACTTTTGTGGTGCCAGGTCTCAGGCCGCCATGTTTGCATAATGCAATAAACTAAATTTATGATAGGTGTACCTCAGCGTTTACACGGCACTTAAAATATATTAATTGCTCATTCATGTGATTCAATTACGATAAACTCTCCTTGAGTATAACAAATACTTCAAAAGATTTATTGTGCACATTCCCGATCGAGTTGAGGATATTGAGAGTAAAAGGAACTCTTTAACTTCCACAGGTTATTACAGATTGTACAACCGGCTTCAGCCATTACGCCATCTTCAGATACATGTACCTGAAGATGTTGTAACTGCCGAATATAGGTTGTACATTCCGTAATAAACTGTGAATGTTACAAAGTCCGTTTTATGACGACCTTCCACCAAAAAAAAATTTCAACTTTTTAAATGAGATGAGGATAAATCACTTACAACCTGGTAATGCCGTGAGTTAAATCTCCAGCACCCGTTATGTAGCATAGTTTTGTTGAAAATGCATTTCCTATCGCTTCCGTATCGTATTCAGACACTTAGACTCCATATCTCCAAGCTATGTCAAGTGTATTCAAGTATCGCACAGTCCTGCATCACGGGCCTCAGGTCTTGGGAGCTATGAGATGCCTTGCTAAGCTTTGTCCTCTGGTTGCCTGGGGGAGCTATGCCCTCGCGACCTTTATGGGGGTGAAGGGGTTGGTTTTGCCCCAGCTGGGGGTAGCCGGGAGCTCGCGGGGGTCGGAACGGGGTATTTGCTGTGTGTGGGAGTGGTCTGCTGGCAGTTTGTCGCCGCACTGAGACGGGAAGATGATCGAGATGTTTACGTGGATGGACGGACGGAGTGTCACGGCGTCACGGGGTGGCTTTGGCTATTTCCCGAACCGTTCACCCACGTCTTCCAAAAGGTCTGCCCAACTAATTGTAATTCTCAAGTCTTCTACGAGGAAGTCTGATTCACGTCCTCATTCCAGTCCTAGATTATTTATTTTGGTTCTAGTTGTGGAATTAAACTTTTTATATTCTCCGACTCCTCAAGTTATATCGCACTGTCTAACAAAAGACCTAATTCGTAAGATGTACCCAACAACCATTTCAGGAAACTGAGAAAGGATTTAAACCCACATCCCTAATTCACAGCCAGCCTATCTAATTATTTCCACTTGAATCTTTTCATTTAAAAGTCATACTAACCTGAAAAAACGTATGTATCATTTTTAGCTCCAAAATTTCCGCACAATCATTACGTAGTAACCCAATGTAAAGAACTTTTACTGTGAACCATGGTATTTTTCCGGATACTCAAGTATAATCTTCGAAATATCATTATATAGTAACCCAAAGTAAAGAACTTTTACTGTTATCATGATATTTTTCCGAATACCCTGGTTTAGTTTAAATGTTTATCATCATAGAGCACACATTGTGTGGATTCATGTCCCTTTCTCAAAGGTTTTCAATCAAAACAGGTCAATGCAAATTGAATAAAATATCTTTTATGTATTCTTTTCTCTCTACTGTTATGGAAGAAATTGATACAATAGGAAAAACAGATGACCCTCAATTACGAAGAAAAAACCTTTGCATTAAAATGACACACATGCTATTCAAATCCAACCCAACGTCCTTCAATCTTCAACATGAGTCGTCCTCCAATCGGTGTGCGGTGCCGGAACAGGAAGTATGCCTCTGTGGGTTCACTCATCCCGCGAAATGTCATGCAATCCCGCATAGAGCGCGAAAGGGGATCAGGGGCCGGAGATGGACACGGGGAGGGAGCGGATGGCGCCAGGGACCGTGCGGCGAAACGACCGTTCGACAGGGCGCGGTTCCCGCACAAGGAATGATCGAGAGGGGGGTGGAGAGAAAATGAGTTGGAAGGAGGAGAAACGGAGTGTTAGATGGGAAGATAGAGAGAGAGAGGCAAATCCGCATTTCACGACCGAATGGTACAGGGGACCCCGCTGGGGAGGGAGCGGGATGATCCTACAACACCCCATTTACTCCCTTTCGCCGCACCCAGGCACCCCCTGGGTGCATTATGCATGCGTGGCCGAACGGACGCCGTGGGGCAGGGAGGGGAAGGGGGGAGGGGCCTTCCTCAAAACTCCCACACATTCACTCGGGCCGGACTCGCTCGTCATCCGGAGTCTCCCGGCCTCTCCGGGTCAGAGGGGAGGGTTTGAGTGGGATCCAAACTGGGAGTTAAGCTGGGGAGGTGGACAGATTGGCGGCGGCTTGCGTTCCCCGCTCCCTTGGACGGTCCGCCCACCAAACCCTTTTCCCACCCCATTCCTCTCCGCCCTCGCCAGACGGCAGGGACCCCGTGTTAAAGCGCAGGTGCCGTTCAATTAGCCCACACGTGCCGTCCGGGGGTCCCGTCCACCACACAAGCCCCGAGTGGAACGACTGCTGCCGGGGACAGCAGCCGGCCGGCCACCCGTCCGACCCTTAAGCTCTCTCCGCCCGCGCCGCCCCTTGGTGTTATGAGCGAGAGCGCGATGCATTGGTTGGCAGGGGAGCTGATAAGCTTTCCCGCTCCGCTTCACGAACCCTCTCTCTCCCGGGGGCCCTGCTCCTTCTCCGCCCTCGCCTAACTGGCGCTTCCCTCCGCCACCTCACCTTGCACTTCCGCGTGGATACCTCGCCATCACCTCTACTCACCCATCATCCCGTCCTCTCTGGACATATTTCCCCAAACACCCTTCCCTCCCATCATCCCAATTTTCCTCCTCGTTCTCCACGTTTTTATTCCCCTGACAATTTTAAAGAGCTACTGCCGATAAGTGACGTGTGCTGCTGGTGCTGTCATCGCCGTGTATGCTACTGCGTCCAAACTGGCTAATTACATTCAGTCCTGCTAAAAAAATTCATACACCTTAAAACCAAAAAATCTTAAGTCCGAAGTTGATGGCAATGTGACACTGCGACCGCACCACGCCGCGCATGGGTGATCTATAAACGCAAGGGATGGAACAAGGGCCTTCCTTCATGCACCTGGCGAAGGAGTAGATACACGAAAGGAAGTTTATGACCTGCGAAAGGGTCGAAGGGGTAGAGTTCGGGCTTCTGTTTGCTTTATATGTTCCAATATCCCCATGTCTATTGAAGGCCACCAACCTAAAGTGTGTAGACAGCTGTTAGACGTCTTGAGGGGGCGGATTAAGTATTTTTTATTCAATGGGATTAGAAAGGACGGAGGATATTCCAAACGCAAAAGTACTCCACAATGAAATCACCATAGTTTCAAGATTTGTATGCACGATAGCGAATGGATTTGAAATAAACAAGGTGGGGAAGTAATTTTTTTTTAAATAGAGGTATGAATTCTTGATAATATCATACAAAAGGTTGATTTTTTCTTGAATTTTAACTGAAATTCCGCATTCGTGAGCCCAAAGCATACAGAGAGCTTTATAAAGGCGAAGAAGGAAAGGGTTGATTTATTAGGTGGCCAAATAAATTTGGTAAGACTAAGTCTAATCAGTTTAAAGAATCTTCGCTCTTCAAGAATAAATGAGAAATGTCTTCCGGTCTGAAGTCTGGATCCTCCGAAACTGAAGAAGGAAACTGGAACGTTTGCGAAAAATGTCAACTAAAATAAAGAACCCAGGCGGAAGAGAACGCGGAAAACCCGTCTCATCGAAACCACTCCGCGGAAGCATTCTTTCCAATGCAAGAATACACATTTCCTTATCTATTACAATTGTTGTAAAGCGCGCATGTGTAATTAATAAGAGCTTGAAATACAAAGGCAATAGCACAAATGACCGCGAGCTAAACATTCGTGGTCGAACACTGACTTTGAACAAGTCACTCCTAGTGAAATGCGGCTCCAAAATATAAAACCGAAATTATTAAACTCCGAATATTATTTGTTCGTTGGTGAATGGAGCAACCACAATAGAGAAATCTACATATTAGTAAGGATGGAGGTTATCTTAAACGCTATAAGTACTACACATTAAAATCGCAGTAGTTTCAACAGTTGAACGCGCGAAAAAGTATGGATTTGAAGTAAACACGGCGGGGAATAATTTTTTTAAAAGATATATGCATGAATTCCTCCGGTCGAATAACTCTTGTTACAATGGGAAAGCACATGACATTACTGTAACTAATACCTTTGTATATTAAGAAACTTTTCAGGACATAAGAGGTTTAACTGTTCCACGTTGAAGGTTATAACAGTTTTTGTAGTTTTTTACATCTTGTAGGTTTATTTCATGACTAATTTCGACGTACTGCGTCATCAAATGGCTGGCAAGCTCAACTTAACAACCCCAATTTTTTTTTCAATTTATCATTGCACTATTTTTCACACTTATAATATTATTTGAAGCTCCTACCGTACTCAATGAATAGGTTTATCATATAGCAAGTGGTTTACAATTGCATTGTTAAAAAAATGGGGAGGACCTAATTTTAAACTTTCCCTTCATTTTTACGAATGCAAGGCTAGTCTTGCGTTGCATTAACGAATTTTTAGGCTTGATGTCTTGAGGCATTTTCCTTCATCCTATGAAATGGTGTTGATACCATTCAATGTATGTCTTCAACCTAACTACAGAAGTTCTAAACTTATTTTTCCACTTTTCAAGCATTATGAGCAACCTTTTTTGCAAAAATTGTAAAATATAGAAACCCAAATCTCCGCGAGACACCTACTAGCGCAGTTTTATCCTCTTTATCCCTCCCTAGCCTCTCCCGTCTCCGACTTCAATCAGATATAAAATTCATTTACAATGCCCTTAACTCACACTTCGACAGTCCTGATATTGTTTCCTTCCTCAACATCAGAGTGCCTTCCCGCCACACCCGTTCTACCTCCTTACTCCACATGCCTGCACCCAGACTATCAGTAATTAAGCGCTCTCTATTCCATAGACTTTCTTTTCTAATAAATTCTCTCCCGGGTGATATTGATCCGTTTTCTTTGACAGTTAAAAATTTTACTCACCTGGCATCAACATATTTAACGCATGAATGATTATTTTTCTGGATAAATGTTTGTTGTTTCGTTTTTTGTTCTATTTAAATTGTAACTATTAATTTATATATTAATTTTTAGTTGTTATAAGTGCACTATAAATTGGCAGTCTTGCTGTATGTGTACCACTTTATTAAAATAAAATAAAATAAAATAAAAATAAAATAAAAATATGAAAATAATTTCACCTCCAAGCCGTGACGACGACTCTTGTCTTCGTTTTCCAAAGTCTAAGCCTCAAATAATTATAAAGAGGTGCACTCCAATTACGGAGCACTTCTTCATGTTTTCCCCACGGGTGTATTATTCTTAATCAATGGCTCTAATGTAATGGAATAAACGTTTTAAGCATATTCCTGAGGGGTGATTCCGTTAGGAAAGGGAAGTACCCCCTCAAATGCAGATCTTGTTCCAAGGAATAATGTCTTATTCGACTATTTTATCTTTTCGGATAAACTCTCTCACCTCACGGCTTGTATGCTTATGCAGTCATTCAAACATGAATTAATCCAGTTGGGATAATATCGCTTTTGCCAAAACAGATCGACTTCTGCGCATAACAATTGGATGCGAGATAGAATGAGGCAGTACGTTTTGTTATATTCCGCAGAATAGTGTAATCTGGAAAAACCAACGCACAGCTTTCTCTATCTCTCTCACTTTCTCTCCTTGTCTCCTGTAATATTCCCCAAGCTCTGAAACTCCGTATTCCCTTTCTCCTTCATCGATCCATGCCTCCCATCTCACCTCCAGCTGACCTGCGTATTCCCTCAGCGCGTCGGGCTCACTCATCCCAGCTACATGCATTACTCTCACACGTTTTTCCCCCGTTCATTTTAATATATACCGCACGTCAAGTCTGCATGCATGCAAGCAGGTATTAAACTTAAAAGAATTTCAACGAGGTTCAATAAAGTTTTCGGTTGAGCCTCTTAAATTACTCGGTAGAGATGAATACCACGTTTTATTAGATCTATTAGAATACATCCATGAATTCACCAGCAGTACTCATCAAAATCTATACATTTCAGAAACGGTGGGATATTTAGAGACTTATGGAAGGAAATAACACGCTCAAAACATTTCGGGTGCAGCATTAAAGAGACTCAATTGAATGAAGGAAACGCTAGAAAGGTCCTCACTTGAAAAAGTAAAATACAGATACTGCTTCCTTCTAGCTAGGTAGCATATTGAGTATGCCTGCATAATTTAGGATCAAAGAGTAATTCTCAATTTATGAGCTAAAAAAAGTAAATCCGTACACTTCGTTAAAATTACCACTATCGAGTAGAGTAATGTAATACAGCTGATAAAAGTACTGCCTTAAAAGAACTTGGAGGTAATACGCAAGGTATGGACTAGCTTGAAAAGATCAGATTGTATGAATTTTATGATTAGAGTAAGGAGAGTAAGGATAATGACCCGACCACAATATTTATTTCACATCGTTATAACTAACAGAAGTGGCAAACCTCTAGATATGTACGTACATGGAGGTGTATGAATTACTTATTCTCACCTAGCATTAAAGAGAGCATAGCACAATGAAAAGAGAGCTAAACACCTCAAAGCAATACTAAAACTCATCTCATTGTATGCACCTTCCCGCTCCCATCGTTTCCACTGTAAATGACTGATGTCCTAACGAATCCCACAACCAAGCGCAGAATAACATATATAATGGCGAATTATCGCATTTTGAGTTTCAGAACTTTATTACACACACAATCATGAAATAAAACTTCCTTAAATTCTCATCAACTGCTACCACGGCTCTTCTGTAACTTCGTCTACTAGCCAAAATATAATGACAGGAGGCGAATAACTCCAAAGTTAATAGGTTTGTTAAAACGTTTTATTACAAGTATGAACCACATACACCGTGAAAAATTTAGAATAATGTGCTTCATAGCCGAAAAGAGAGAACACTCAAGCCTTTACGGTGTCTTACGGAAGTTCATTAATTCAGCTCTGCGCAACGCCGAATCGCGCATTTCCCCGGCTTCAGTTCTCCATGTTCCGCCGGCAACCTCCGGCTCCGTTTCCCCTCCCCCCCCCCCCACACAACGCAGGCATTTTCGTTCCATGCCTGTCTCATTACACGTAGGTCCTACACTCAAGTGCGTCACGTACAGAAAGTGAGACCGGTTGAGAGCACTCTATTTAGGATTTTCTGGTCGAGATATGTCTCACGTAGATGAGAAGCCGTTTGCTGGAGCACTGCCGACCCAGTTATGGCGCCAGTAGATTGCTCGAGCAGGTCAGTAAGCTTGTGTTCGTAACTCTAGAAGCGGAAGTTGGGCAAAGAACTGCACTTAAACTCACTAAAATCATTTTAAAAAACAAAAAGTACACCAATGGGATAACGATTAGGGTAGACCTGACAAATTATTCAGCAGAGTGCGTAGCATCAATGCTTTTCCAGGTTGAAAACTAACAATAAGTGCCATTGCTCTGACATAGAGTCTCACAATCGTCCCTACGATAAAACTATGGAGTTATTTGGTTAAAATTCATGTATTCCAATTAATTTCATGAGAAAGGAAATTCCATTGGAATTTATTTGATCTAATTTTCAAATACAATAATTGGAGGCCTAATTTTGTAAATGTTTTTCGTAAAAAACAACCAATGAAATGGATATATGGGAGAAAAGAGCCAGGAATCCCCCAATAACATGTTAATCTCTGTCCCAATTACCAACAATGCGCTGTCATATAATGAAATCACTTTGTTGATCAGTTACCATGTATGTTTAATTCACGATCCTTTGAGAGAACATTAATAAAAAATCACCTTAAGATAAAAGAACTATATAAAGAAATTTAAAAAAATGGAATGGCAATAGATAGAGTGGAATTCAAAGGATAAACTTAACGTAATTAGTATGAAACATAAATAAACGCAAGAATATGAATGAAGACCTAAATGAGTGGCCAAGAGGAAGATGCGACATACTTATCTGATGTCAATTTGCGCAAACCTTTTCAAAATCAAGGAATAACTAACTGATAAGAAAAACAAACAGTAAAGAACAATTCCTGCAATCGATTGAATTGTAGATGAAAGTGTTTCGAATAAATAATATAGTTAACTTTCACATCTGCTCCAACTGGCTTTGCTTAAGTCTTTCAATGAGCTATGAAAGAGGTTAAGATAAATAAATGAGTTCGCTTGTGCTGAGCGATGTTGGCCAGAGGTAAGGGAGGTAAAACACGCTTAGAAGAGGGTTTAAAATAGATAGGTATTGAGGAGAGTGTCAATTGAGGTAGAAGGGATGGGTTAAAAAGGAGTAATGTGTTTCTCAGGGGGATGCTGCTGCTAGCGGTCCCGGGTACGGATACACGGTTAAAATGCCAGGGCTCACAGCTAAGTGCCCTAATTTGAACCTCCGTACTATGAGCGTACTAAAGGACGTCTTCCTGCCAATATTTGGAAACAGAATAAACTATTGAACCAAATATGACTGGAAAGGGATAATGTGTCGATCAGAATTTCTTATTGCATAAATAAGTTAAGAGGTTTTTATGTAGCAAATATTGCTTTTTCGAAATGAAAATAAGTTGGAGGGAATGGCTTGGAAAAAATTACAAAGAGATAAGTATGGCTATATCTGGAGCGTCCTTCATTGTAGATAGGGGGTACTGGTAGTTACTTATGCGTCTATATTTTAACGTACGTCACAATTTACCTGATGAATTGCATTATCTATCTTCCACGATAATTCGTTCCATCCGTTTCTACGTTCATTTCCCATTCCAAGAGGCTATAACATTCAGTATAAGAGGTTATTATATAGTCAGTATTAGTTCAATAAGATTGCGTTACCTAATTTACAATTGCAAAATGCATCTTTTCTAATAATTTTATGTATGTTTTTCTATGGCTTCTTGGAATTACAACTACTGATTTTAAAAATTCCAACATGAAATTTGACGCGTTAGGTATTCACCGAGTAGTCCAGACTACGGGCGAACTGCTCCGCTTAAGTGACGGAAGACAATAGACGAGAGGGAAAAGTGTCCAAGGGTTTTGAATAATCTACTTTGGTGAAGGTAAATCCAGAAGGCTATAAATAAATTCAATAGGAAAGTCCGTACAAATAAAATGAAAATGGTAAAATACGAAGGCTGCACACAAAAAAATAGTTAACGAAAAATGTCCAGTTTGAAAACACGCTCAGAGAAATGGGTTGAGGTTATACCGACTAGTTCACGAGCATTAATGCACACATTCAAGTAATCACGAAAGAAGAGCCAACAAAAAGGCTAAAGGTAGTTTCGTGGGGCCCACCAAGACCTCAGGTATACGAGACCCAAGGAAGGTGTAATTAGTGCGGTCCTCGCTCGAAGAAGACCCCTTTCCGAACCCTTCCTCGGGCTCCGAGAGATAATCCGGAACGTCGGACACAGCGTGAGGTTACCCCAGCAGACATGACCATCCGTAGTACATTTTTTACTTTAATAATTCGGATGCTTAGAGATTAATAAATAAAGTAATGTTACTCCTGACGGCGGAGCGATAAAGTACGTCTTTTGATCGAGGTTCTACGATGAAAAATAACGATTTTACGAAAGTTGATGTGATTTTAACCGATTGCCTCCAGAAAATTGGCAACGCCGAAGCTATGGGAGGGGAGGGGGGAAGCAAGAGGCGCTTTTTTTCTCCCCCGACTCCTATTTTAAGCTAACCCACGTGGGATCGGAATTCCGGTAGTGATGTCCTGCAAGGGTGTTTGGAGGAGGGTGTGTTTTCACCTACTTTCACTATTTTATCTATTCCTGTATTTGCAGAGTAATGTATAAAAGTTATAAGAAAGGCAAGAGGTGCATTTTTCTCCCCCCACTCCGCTTTTAAGCTTACAGTATTTTATCTAATCCTCTAATACATCTACATCTACAAAATACCCTGCAAGCCACCTCAGGGGTGTGTGGCAGGGGGTGAGTAATCACCAACATGCATTACACTATACCCTAAAACTAGTGCAACTACGAATAATTATGCATTAGCATAAATCGCTAATGCTTGTCATGAGGCGAAGCCTCACAAGCATGCAACACTACATCTACATCTACATATTACCCTGCGAGCCACCTCTAGGGTGTTTGGCAGGGGGTGACAAGTCACCAAAATGCAGCATGCAAGCGGACCGCCACATGCACACCGCACGGTCATGAATATTAAGGATACTAACCAATTCCATCATTAACTAAAAACCATCATGCAGCATGCAAGAGAATCCCCACATGCACGCCACACATGTACGATGACACTTAATATTCTACATGCTACTTAAGAGGGCAATCTGCCTATGAAGCTAGAACATGCAAAACATGCTGTAAGAAACACCATAAAACTCCGTAAACATGCTTTAAGAAATACATAAGTTAGTAAGCTACACTACCAGTCAACTAATCTATTTCTAGGTCCTTAAACAGCCGTTATAGTCTCTTATCGTTTGCGGAAAAAACGACATTTTAAATCTATCTGTTCTACAGTCTATCTCTCTTATTTTATTTTTATGATCTAATCTACCATAGTACGTTGGTGGTCGTAAAATATGATCAACTTCGTCGGAAAATAAATTACTCTTGAATTTACATAATAGATTTAGTCTTGTTTTCAATCTACGGTCTGACAGTGATTCCCATCCGAGTTGTTCTAAGAGGTCAGTAACACTAACAAGACTATCGTAACGGCTTTTCACGTACCTGGCTGCTCTTCTCTGTACACGTTCTAACTCTGTTTTTAAGTCTGTTTCATGAGGATCCCAAACACTGGAAGCATATTCTAAATGGGGTCTAACGTGGGAGAAGTAGCTTATTTCTCTCATTTGTCGTCGCACTTGCCTAGAATTCTTTTAGCAAATCCCAATTTACGATTAGCTTGACCTGTTATTTCCCGAATATGTTTATTCCACGATAGATCATTATTGAGCCTAACTCCGAGATATTTTACGGATTATACCGTCTCTAATTGGGTATCCTGAATGAAATAGCTCTGTTGTGGGGAGTTATTTTTCCCCCAGAATTTCATTACTACGCATTTTTTCAAATTTAACTCTAGCTGCCACGCATCGCACCATGCTTGGATTGCAGTAAGGTCGTTCGTTAGTTTATCCTTATCTTCACTTCCACTTTACTTTCGAAAGTCAACAAGGGATTCCTGTATATAAAGTCTAAGTGCGATGACATCAGCTTTCCTATGAACCAATATTTTTCTCCTCTTATTATGATTCTCATACTGGTAAAATCAGAATTGAGCTGTAACTACTCTATAGTCGCTAATACCATTTATAGTTACAACATTTACCCCTTTACCTGGTAAATTTGTCACCAGAAAATCAAGAATATCGTCTCCTCTGGTAACCTCACGCTGTGTCCGACGTTCCGGATTATCTCTCGGAGCCCGAGGAAGGGTTCGGAAAGGGGTCTTCTTCGAGCGAGGACCGCACTAATTACACCTTCCTTGGGTCTCGTATACCTGAGGTCTTGGTGGGCCCCACGAAACTACCTTTAGCCAACAAAAATATTACTGTATTCATCTTATAAATAACTATGACATGATTATGACAAAGTGCCTGAGACACTCAAAAATGGAGAAAACAAAGAACAGCCAAAATAATTAACTGTAAAAAAGCTACATTTCCATTGTTTAAAAATTAAATGTGTAATTGTTACAAAACTTATATTGAGAGGAAAATAATTATAACATGCTGATTAGATAAACTTATCATGTTGCCTTAAATATTGTCTTATAAAAACATTACGATGGAAAACAGCAGTGTTTGCAAATATTATGTTTAGCAGAGGGTAGGTAATTGATTTTAAATTTTCCAGAATCAAAAGTTTTGTTGAAAGCGGAAGGTTGAAAAATATCCGAAAATATCGATAGCATGCATATATTATGCTTGGATGCTATTATATGAAAAATATCTTTAAGTAAAACTTTGGTAGAAGACTGGATATTATCATAATTCTGTGCCTTAAAGTTGAAAATTACTTGACGTTTAAAGTTTAAATTTCAGCTTCAATTCACATGTACTGGATTTCAAAAGGCTTTTTTCTTGGAAGTACATACTTCTTACTTGTCTTCTTTTCATTTTCTACGATGGAATCATCTCTTATCTGCTGAGCATTCCTCCTTTTGGATTTTCGTCTCGAACTTTGGCGTTTCCGTCCCATGGGAACTTTTTCACATCTGCTCTACTCAATACTGTATGCGCTCTAAATAAAGGGTCAAATCTGTTCAGATTCACTTCATCGTAATACTATTCACGTTCTTATTCTTATTATTAGCTTTTTTCAATAGAAGAATCTGTTATTAGCACCCAAAGGTATCAATGAAAGGCCACCATTACAAAGCCAAATAACGAGAAAGATGTCAGTTCGCAATTTATTACAGAGGAGCAAAGTTACTGCTGCTTTTCATTTTAATTAGTTTTTCATTTCAATAATTTTATTTAAAAATAAAAATAATTATATTCCTACTCAAATATTTTTGAAATAAATTTTTAATCTACATATTAATTAAAACTTCTCGATAGAACTTGCGTAAAATATTGCAAAATGAGTATTTCTGAAAGCAAAAAAAGCTGAACAATGCCAGAAATTTAAATTTAATACAGACATTTCTTGTTTCTTTTTAATTTATATTAATAATGAAATATCTTTTCCTGGCTCAATTCAATGCCACTGTACAGAAAATATATTTTTAAAAATAAAATAAAATAAATTTCGCTTACCTACTGAGTGCATGCAAAACCTCGGGATGATAAAATTGCTAACACATCATCGCTTACTAATTCACCAATATACGAACTGCATGAGCTCCGTACGAACTGCTTTTGCTAAAATTGCCGGGTTCTTGCCTAGATACCATTTTGATATAAGAATTAAATATAGCCCCCATGCAAGCTTTTCAGTGAAATCTCAGCCATAAATAATAATATTGTATTCAAACAAATATATGTTTAGGCTTCATTTTCAGTAATACGGAAAGTAGTTTGCAGCAACGTCGCCATAGTACAACAAGTAATTATACAAGGATATTTTTAATTTTATGCCAATGAGAAAAGATGAATTATTTCAATAAATGGATAGAATATCACTTGTATGGAATAAAAGCCTACCAAAGAAACTAACAGTATTAATAGGAGTAAAGGCCTGCTGACGGTCTAAGAAAGTAGTTCATCTACCACATTTATTGCATAAAAAAATAAAATTTCACACAGTGATGAAAACTGCGTGAAAGTCAGTGACCTTGTATTTAATTAGTACTTTAATTGCACCAGTTATTGTTATATTACCTTCGTATTTTATTATTCTTCACATAATTTAGATCCCGTTTAAGATACCATGCTCAATTGAGTTATTTTTTTCAATCATTGAATGAATTGCTAAAATTCGTACTTAACTGCAACAGAAACTCTAATGTTGCCTAACTCCTATTCCATAAGATAACTGTCTTTATCGGCGTTCTTTAATAAACTATTTACTAATTTATCAAATATCCACCTTGACAAATAGTATATTTACATGTGACACCATGATTGAGCTCAACCATATGAAAAAAATTGTAAAAAATATAAAACTTTACAGCTATGCATCTAAGTAGTTTTGGATAGAATACGCGTCATGTAAGGTAACAAATAATGCGCTGTAAAGCATTTCATGAGACATTGCCCTGTGTTTCGTCTTTACATTGGGACGCTATGACTATCAAGTAGCAGAAAAAATAATTTATCTCGTCATACCGTCAATCGGCCCAGTGATACTGGAGAAATATATGCGCAATTCATGGCTAAATGACGTTGTTGAAACATATTCCGTCTCGTGTAAAGATATGATTTAATACTTCCTCATAAGAACTAATCATCTCCGTTTTTCAAGAAAACTGGTTCCAAATTTTCATTCTCTTTGATTTCTTGATTCATACAGCCGATTTATATCTGAATTCTCCAATCCAGTGACATAAACTTGCTCCCGATCGTCTCTAACCTTGCGAGAGTTTATTTGATCACTCAATATTCTTTTCTTTCGACGACGAAGGAAATAAGAGTTCTGAAGGGACGGAAAATGTCGGCGAAGCAGTCGAAATATATTCATGCAGGTAATGGGGCAATATTTCCACTTCCTCTTCGCCATCTTCGTGAGCTCGACGGGTCAATGAGCTCCACCGAGAGGGCGAGGAGGAATTTTCATGTGGAGGAGGTGAGGCTACGGAATGCAGAATGGGGAAAGAAATGAAAAAAGGGTGACGCTATGGAAAGAGGGAGTAAGAGGGATTTCAAAAAAGATTCGGAGCAGGGGATTAAGAGTCCTGAGGTGGGAGGAATAGAAGTAGAATGAAGTACAAGGAAATATTAACGGCATCTATAGTACATTCTTCCCCGAGAGCTACTAGCCTGGCGTGTGGTAGGGGGTATTAAGACACCAGTCATAAATAAGGATGGGAATATGAAAAAGGAATTGGGAGAGGGAAATATCAAAAAGTGAAATGACATCTGACGAATTGGTGCCACGCTGTTTTTGTTAAGGTAATGAATAATGTGTTGAAAAAAGATTTAGCCCTTATCTACGCCACCGTATATTTCATGAAACTAATGTCAGTTCAGACGATGTAGTGTGGAATTAAAATAACATTTAAAGTATGGCCCCAAAATTCATGTGATCTAATCTCAGGCCCGTATACAATCTGCGGATTTGAACCATCTACCAAACTCGTCCTTCCTTCAGTTAAGTTACACAATCCGTTCACTGGCAGCAGGCAACAAAGCGTGCAGTTTCCCCTCGTATTTTTTAAAGTTCTTGCATTGAATCTTCCTGTTATGGGATCCAAATGTTGAATGCGTACTCGAGTTGTGATATAAGTGGAACTAAATTTTATACTTTTTGCCTGAAGACCATGGAATGTCAAGGAAGAATATAGGAAAGAATTGAAGAATGGTCGGTCGTCAGAGATCTGGAAAACGGATAAGAATGAAATCAGACAGACAGGGAGAAGATACCCGGAAGGGGTGCGGGAGGGGTTTCGGCAGGTCAGGGGTGGTTGAGTAGGGGTGAGGTGGTTGGATGGACGGGAGGTGGTGCCCTGGTGAGGGAATGAGGGTGAAGGTGGTGAAGGGAGGTTGGTAAGGGCGGGAGGAGCGGAGAGATCAGTTCGAACGGAGACGAAAAATCATAGGGATGGTGAGAAAAACGTCACGAGTGATTGAAAAACTGGAAAATCAATTTTATCAAGCTGATATGACACATTATTGCCAAAAATTACATTTTTATTATTCCCAAATTTTCGTTTTGTGAATAAAATATCATTTAAGATTGCTTCCAAATAACGATAATGTCATTCACTTACTCTCAAAGGTTTTTTTTTTAGGATGACGTTGATCTAGAGAATAATAAACAACTCATCAAGTTCAAAATAGCAAATGTGAACTAAGTTAAACAGATAAAAAGGGTCCTTTTGTCGCTTAAATTAGCGAATATTAGGAATTTACTACTCTACTACGTAAAACGAATTTCGAAGATGCAATTTTCCACACAAAAATTTGTATTCGACCCGGGTTTCGATGCACTGCATCATCATCAGGTAAATAAATTTGTAAATCAAGGTATATACAAGAGAAGGTGGGTGAGGGAGGTTAGTAAAGTGGAAAAAGGGAGTGGGGAAGGGGAAAAATTTCAAGGGGAGAGGGAGTCGTTAACATTTGAAATTTGAAAAAACTATAAGTTCATTGAGGTGACGTCACGCGGCGCGTCGAGGGGGAGGGGGGAAAGGAACAAGCATTTGAAAAATAGACACTTTGTCACTGGTTACTGGGGAATTAACTTTAAATTGAGGAATATAATAGTGAAAGTCTTGTAGATAAAAATATGAGTCGATGAGTTTTTATTTCATTCAGACTTAGTTACTTTGGCTTAGGATTGCTTCCTAATGAATTTAATGCCATCAAATAAATCTAAATAGACTTGATTCAGGCCTTTGACGTAGATGAAAACCAGTAATAAATTAAAGATACAAATTCACCAATAAACAATATTTTTGAGAGTTAATGAGTAAACATATATTAACATCGCAGCAGCTACTAAGCTTATTGCAGCGCAAAACACTTTTGGGAAAGAAATTTCGTAGGAGACGTAACAAAATGATAGCTTACTGAAAGCTCTAAATTATCCTAATCTTAACTTAGACCACATGCTATTAATTATCACAATACATTGTATTTAACTTCTAACAATAGCAATGAAAACAAAAAAAAACTGTTTGAAACACGACCCACAAATTGTAATAAATTTTATTCAGATAATTAGCATATATTTTACTGCTGAAATTCGGACAAAACAACTATCTAAAGTTTATGCTTAAATATATCTCTGGGGTCTGAAGTCTCCCTTCTGGTTGAGACACAAGCAATATGTAGATAAAAAAGTTCCTGATAAAAGGAACATTATACTAGCATCAACGTACTTCTGAGTTCATTTTGACTGGGTGAGTTGGCATATTTGGAAGTGGGCATATTTTTATGGACATGTTCCTGAATCTCACGAATCAAGAAATTGAACAATCGATTAGAAGTAATCATGGGTAAATGGTGTATTTGCTATGTAAAGACAGTTTTATGCAGATATGACGACGGCAAGGGATCCGAAAGGGAAACGGAGGAGAATGTAAATAGATATGCACCCAATATACTATGTGTTTTCCCACAAGCATAAATGTGTGCACAAGCTGAAGAAACATAAGTGCACAGAAAATGAGGCGGAAGAGAGACCCGGGCCGGATGAAATGGGGACGAAAAATAAGAAACGTGCGAGGAGGGAGGAAATGAGAGAGGCATCGAATGAATAAGGCGCGAGTTGGGGGATGGGAAAGAGTGGAGAGGAGGCCAGGGAAATGACTATTGGAACCTAAGGGTGTGCGATCGGCAGGAGGGAAATGTTACGCCGAAGGAGAAGATGGAACGAAGGGAAGGGTGCTCGGATTGAGGACGGGGAGGTTTTCGAGGAGAGAACAAACCAGCTTTGGAGGGCTGGAAGAGAGGAGGTGAGGTCTCTCCAGGATTTTTAAAGAAGGGTTTGAGGGTTTCCCCACCAGTGCTGTGGGTGGGGCGGATGGCACGGGATTGGAAGGGCTATTGAAGGACGGAGATGGAGGGTGTGGAAATATGTGGAGGCTTGTAAAGGGTGTGTGTGGGTCGGGTTGGGGGAAGATGGGATGAGGGAGGAAATCTCACGGAGGAGGATCTCTTGAGAAGGAGAGAAGGAATGGATTTGGGGAACTGCCTGGGATTCGTTAGCATAGCGCTCGACGCGAGCGGAGGAGTAAAGTGCGGCGAATGAACCCAAAGGTTTGGCTGGAAAAGTGTTTGCAAGGAGGCGGAAGGAGTTTTCCTTCCATCCCCCGCTCCCTATTAAGGCGATGAGGGTAAACACGATTGCCTTCGCCAGAAAAAAAGAAACAACACCATGAAAGTGAGGGCTAGAAATCAATATTAACTCTCATCCAACAAATTCTACTGATATTTCGGAAAATAATTTCACTCTAGAAACCAATATTGCGACAGTTCCTCATTTATTCGTGTTTTTTGTCAATTGATACAACATTTTCTAAGAAAAATAAATGTTTAATCTCCTCTAAATATTATTTAGCCTGGACACGTAAATATTTTATAGTTAAATATTTCCCTTCACCTTTACCTCTTTTTTTAAAACTACCCAGACAAATGGACATGACCCAGGGATGTTAACAGTAGTAGGTATAATTACAGGACGGTTGATTATTGACGAATTAAGTTGTGGGCATCAGTATATAAATTCTGCAGTAGGTACTCGATAAGAATATTATCATTCAGGAAGTGCCTAATATTTCGGGAGGAATATGCAAGATCTACATAGCCTACGCCTATGTTTCTATTCTTTAAGAAAGTAAAAACAGACGTAAAGAAAACTATTTGATCTTAAGCAAAATATACTGAAGCATGTAAGGAGGTTGAAACAAATTATGTAAATTTAGAAATTTTTTCTGAGGAATATTACGTGAATAATTCAATATTTGAATTAGTATTTTCAAAGATGACTTAAACACCACAGCAGAGCACTCCACTACATTGAAAATGGCAAACATATAATAAATTATCTGAGAGTTCTTGGCTTCAAATTCACGAAAGAGAGGAAAATAGAGTCACCCCCCGTGAGACTTCTCTTGCCAAAAGAAAAGTCCCAGTTTCATTTCCGCCTTTCCTTCCCCTCATCTGCTGCCTCCCCCTCTCCCCATTCACCAAATCCCCGCCATCTCCCCTTTTGGGAGTGCCAATCCCTGTTCCCTCAATCTCCCCCAAGAACCTTCCATTCCACTCCTCCCTCATACCTAAGTCTTTCGCTTCACACAAAATACGCTTCATAATTCCTCTCTCCAGACGCCACCGCCGCGCCGCCAGCTCCATTTCCCAACCCTTAGTCTTCCTCTAATCCTTTTGCCCTTTGAGAAATGTTCCACCGTGAAATGATGCCACCATCAATTTCTTTCAACATTCTTGTTATTCATAGAGAAACGTGTCTACCTGTTAACTTAAAATAATACTTCAACTTTAGGCACTATTTTTTTCCCAAATAAAACTAGATATTACCTAAACATTGCGGCGTGAATGGATGGCACCTTAGAAAAAAAAGTTTTTTATTAGTATTCATCATAAATGTTTTTCTACCATTCATATATTTATTTAAATATTTCACAGAATTCTTGCATGAAAGCCAAAGCATCACAGAAATGATATGGAAATGATATTGACAAACTATCTGATAAGGTTGAAGAGTTAAGGAGGTTCCGCCGCGACTGTGTGAGTCAAAACAAATACTAAATTCCACATTTTTGATATTTTGTCAAAAAATCCTGCTTTCACTGATGCAATCCGTTACCTATAGAAACTCAAAATTAAGGTACAAAATATGCAGATTATTCCACGAATTTATTTTAAATGAGAACTTTTTTCGAGCCATAGGAGCCGATTGCAGCGCCATTTCGACCGGACAACGAATTACAGCATTTTTACTTCAATTACGGCAGTAGTTCCCTAATAACTAAAAAGGTAAGGTGGTAAGATGCCTTTATTACTTTTTTATTCAATTTCTCTGGATTATGTCCTTCTTAGAGACAGTTTTACACGAAAATAGCATTTGTATTTTATGGAAAATACTACTTTTACCCGTGTTTCTCTCATTCCCCAATTGAACACCGTGTAATTCCAAATTCAATTATAGAATAAAATAGCGTGGAAAGGTATTGTTTTGTTGTTCATATCACATAGAGGACAACCTTTCCTACAAGTAGAAATAATATGAATAAAATGACACTTAAGTCATTTTACGGTGGAACCACCTTAAAAGTAATTTTCCTCACATAAAAGTTAAAAAAAAATTATTTTTTACGACCTAAGTTTCAAAGTTTTACACATCATATTCAGGTAACCAGACCTGAAGATGATGCGTAAAACATGGAAATCTAGGTCGTAATACAGTCTCTTTTTAAAATCTTCTTTTTTGTGGAAAATTGCTTTAAGCTCTTCAACTTCATTATGTTGAAATTCCACGCATTATCGCCTGAATCTTCGAAATTCATTCGACAAACTATCTTTTTAGGTTATTCAGGTTTCTGGTTCTGCGATTAAATTATTTTATATTATGCGACAGTTTCGCCGTACTATGCTGCAGGCTTCGTCGGGCTTTTAAGAACAACAATGGTCTAACAGCATAGTACGGCGAAACTGTCGCATAATATAAAATAATTTAATCGCAGAACCAGAAACCTGAATAATATAAACATGAGCTGCGAAAATCTTCAAAAAAAGTTTATCTTTTTAGGTGTTGGTTTATAGCAAAAATTACTGCAAATATGGGTATTTAAAGTGTGATGTTTTAAAAATAATGAATTACTATAGGCTCGGCGGGCTTCGAATTCCTCTAACTAAAAATGCACTCTTCGATAAATGTATCAAATTTGTATCCCAGTAACTTAGGCATGCCATCAGCAGAAAATAGTATTGAACGTCTCGAACGAAATGGCTATAATTACTTTCGACTCGTGGAACTTCTGGGGAGACTTTTGAAACGCAACGAACTTTCTCAGTCTTCCCTCGTAGAGATTTGTAATTCAAGGTTACAAGGGAAAGCGATCCACAAATAAGGTTGTTTGTACAGTTAAGAACAGCTGAGTGGTTAAGTAAAGAAAGTATTATTTGTGGACTGGATTGAGTGGAGAAAAACCCAGCGTCGACAACAATTCACAAGAAAATAATAACAAGGGATCCATAGTTTTACGTTCTACTTGACGGAAGCAGTACTGCACATGAGGAGCTCTCCACTTAGGAATAGGGATCAAGGGGCTAGTTTGTTACTTCTGGCGTCCTTTGACAAAAGGCAATTGTCTTCTTTGCAGCCTAAATTGGCATTAACGAGTCTATTAACTTCATTTTATGTAACAAGGTGGTCGCCGCTGAACTCACCTCACAGTTTACAATTTTAATACCAGCAAGTATTAACATAATCAAAGTTTTCTTATTTTTAAATTGTGCTCCTAATATGAGGGAGTGTTTCCATGGAATTTCGCGAACATCGAGACAAAAAAAATCCCCTGCATCCAAAGTCTGTTTGAACCTAGTCCACACTTTTACCACAATTTTTATCGATGGTCAAAAATTGCAGGATACAATAGAATAGAATTTATTTCTAGAACCTAGTCCTTCGGACTCTAGGTTCAATTAGAAAACAATTCATGGAATAAGTGCACTCACCAAGTTTCAAAACACTGCAGAAAAACCACGAAAATAATGAATGACATGTACAGAATGGATAGAAAAGAATAGTTACACTCTCTCAGTTACTGCGTTCAAGAGTAATACAACAATAAAAATTTAATGGGCAAAATTTATAAACAATATATCTATGATGTACAAAAAATAAAATTAACAAAAATGAATAGATATACTCTCTCAGATTTCACGGTACAGAGAAATACAGAAATAGAAATAACGGGCAACATATATTATAAACAATATGGATATGATGTACATTCAGGATACGGCTAATTGATTATATGTACGTAAAACAAGCGTCCATTATCTCTTAGTTAATAGTTGACAACGCAAAATAAAGCCTACTACCGAGAAAAATGAGGCGTATTGGCTCGCCAACTGTGTATAATGACTTAGGTTCATGGGTCCACCACGCAAGAAACGCCGCCCCCCCTCCCCGGTCTCAAACTTCGCGATTATTACCAAGGTTAGCGAAGTAAGCGGGGCGTAGGAAGGAAAAATGGAAAGGGATGAAAGGCGAAGGGAATGGGATTCACTCGACCCAAGAGGTCATGAATAGGCAAAGGGGCGGACGAGCGGCAAAAGAAGGAAACAGCGGAGACGCAGCCTGTCGTCCAGGGCCCGGCCTTGAGACGGCGTATGTCATTTCCCTGAAAATATTCGACAGAGGTAGGATATGAACAAGGGCCGCCGGGATAGGAAGCCAGTACTCAAGCCGTCACACCATACCTTAATCGTCACACATTGTTTCTCACCTACAGTTTTGGATTTTTTTTGTTCATTCCAACTCCGCATTGCTAAACGCCATAACTCCGCTCTCTTTCCCAACTTCTCCCTAACCCTTTCAAATCAGGGAAACCCCACCAACCCCATGGCTCCATCACAAAAGCCTTCAAGGAATCCCCTTGTCTGCTTTTGGTCCATTTTTTTCCTCCCTACTTATTTCGTTTTGGACTCTTTGTCGGCAGAAGAACCCGTTCCATTTCCCGTGCTAAGTATTTTCTTTTGATTGTTCATCATTTTCTCACAGTTATCCCCACTCCTCCACTCATGGTCCTTTCCTTCTCTCAGTTTTCCTCTCGTCACCCTAATTTTTAACTCTTTCTTTTCCTCTTTCTCCCATTTTACTCCTCTTAAAACACTGAGGAAGTTCTGTGTATACCCATCACCAGTGCTCCTAATACCAAGTTTCTCGTCTGACATCGTTTCGCTTTCTCCGACAATAGATTTGTTTTCTCTCCTTTAACTATTTTATGGTAGAGAAAGGGAGCTGAAAGAAGAAAGAGAAAGAATTTTCACCTTGAAAATGGCACTGAGTTTCCGTAATCTGGGTCGTTTTTATTATTAAAGTGTGGCTTTATATCAAGTTTAATTATTTTGATATGAACATTAGAAATTTCCACCAAGTTACGCCGAAAACAATTTCCCAAATACTAATTCATACTCTGAGTGTGTCTTTACGAATTAAAAAAGAAAAATTATATAAAGTGCCACTTCCATTATCAGAAAAATTATACGTCCTGTAAAGCCGATTTTTTTAGACTCTTTCATAAGCTCTCTTCTAATGCGTACTCCACAATCAAGGTTTAGAGGCAAGATTGACCTCATTTCAGATTTTGAAGATTACCCAACTATTATAGTTCAGTTCTACGCTTCTTACAGTATTTTTCCAAGTCCATCACATCGTTGTTGAGTAAAACTTCATCTGATATATGTTTTATTCCTTAGTCAATAGAAAAAAAGCACGCCGCTCTTCTCACGCTCCAGGAACCCTAACTCCAATCCAACTCCTTCATAGTGGTTCCGACATTAGTCTTTATAAAACTCCTCGACTGAAGATGAACCAATCGAGATTCTTTTTGTGTATTAAGTGGGTTGCCACAAAGAATCATGCGGGAAGAGAGGGTTTTGGGTTGACATGGGTTGAAGGGTGTGGAATTCCATGAGGGAGGACGGGAAATGAGAGGGAGGCGAGAGTGAGGGTCCAAATGGATGGGGAGGCATTGGGGGAGGTGGTGAGAGGGGGTTGGAGGGGGTGAGAGAGGTTTGCAGGGTAGTTCGTGGACACTAACCACCAAGGGATGTCTATTGGGATGGGTGAACAGCGATACTTCCTTATTAAAGGGTCTGGGAAGTTTGCCAAATGGTGAAACAAACCGAACCTCTAGTAAATCCCAATCCATAGTCTCTCCCTATGCTACAGTCCCTCTCCCTATCTTTCTCTCACTAGATTTCTCTCCCTTGGTTCCTTTTGTCGAACACTCCTACCTCTCACCTCATCTGAATCCTTCTCATCTGAACCCATATAAAAAATCTTCCTTTGGCTAAGGATTTAAAAATCCTTCTGCTAGAGGAGGAAAAACGCCGACCCAGGAGTCTTGATGAATGTAGTTGGCTACAGTAATAAACAGGAGAGTTAATCCCTTCTTTTAATTCCTATCGTGATTATGGATCTGTAGCCCTTAATTCGGGGAGGATTTGAAACTTAATGGAATTTGAAGTCCGCATGAACTAGGAGATATCATGTTTTATAATTCTCCGTAGCAGAAAAAAGATTAAGAAATTAAAACGGCTTTCCTTGAAATGAAATGCGCGAAATATTAAGATGCGTCGATATCTTATCTCTCAATCTAAGAAACACTTATTCTTTTTCTATACATAAGCATATTTAAACCATCACAAAAACTGGGAAGTGAATGTCATATAAATCACTCTTTCCTAATTAGCAGAGCACATATGTGATAAAAAGGGCAAAGAAAATGTTAACCTCTTTTATTTATAAACTTATGATACGAATTGAACAAAATTTAGCAACAATAAACATTATTATGATTATTTTTTAACTTATATATAATGTTTTTTGAACATCATCTGAATAGTATTATTTGAGGAAAGTATTTTACCAACATTGAAGCTGTAATTACAGAATGGAAAGGATATTAAATCCAGTAGTTAATTATATAAATAAATAGAATATTAGTCTCAGAGGATTAATTATGATGTTGTAAATTTTTTATAAACTTAGTTAATTTTCTCCTTTTGCACATCTCTTCTCCCACATAGCATCCAACTGATTCATCACAACGTGAAATAAGTATCATATAATTTGTAGAACAAGTTTTTAAGTAAAATATTTGTAAAATAAAAATACCTTCCTTTGATTTGTTAACAATTACCTTAAATTATTGAAGGTTTCTTTAATAACCGAACTTTAAAGAATGTAGTGAAACAAATAAATCTTCACAGAGCAGTGTTACTTCATAATGCAAATCATTGTAAAAATGCCGAACTAAATGCGAGTGTAAATATTTCTTTAGAGCTAGAGCTAGATTACTAACGGCATTATTTAAATAAAACTGCTTGAAATAATATTCTTCCACAAAAGGTTGAGTAGAGAACATATAGTTTTTCAGCACTTGAGATGAACAGGTTTTGTGCAGTGAAACGTTGTCTGTAATTGAATGTCAGTCAAGAGGTTAAGGACTGCACGGCATCCACTGCCTTTCTTTTCGTTTGCTCTAGCCTAGACGTACCAACACATACTTCAACTAGTATCTAAAGTGCACTTATTAAAGAAAATTAGCAGCTTTAAATATGTAAATCCCGATTCTATTTTTAAACCTTCCTCATATTATGACAGATTCAACCATTTTTTGTATATATTTCGGAACGCTGTAATGAGGCATAGGTAAATAGTGGTAGACGAATTAAAACTCGGAATAAGACGTTGCGTCAAGAGTAAGAAAGAAGATGGAGAAGACATTAGATGGAGAGGTAGATAATCTTTGGTTAAGTAGTTTTGCTATTTAGTTATATGTTTATACTGTCAATCGACTATGTTTGTTCTAGTTCCACAATGGTTCGTCTTCCTTCCCGTTCCTAGCACTGTTCTGTTTTATCCTCAACCACACCATGACCGAGAAGAAGAAAAACGAATAAAAAGGAGATCAGAGAGGTCGGAAAAAAGTGAATGTGGCAAAAATTCCAAAGGTTGTACAACTCGGTTATCCTCGCGCACCTTTGAGAGGGAAAATCCGAATGAAAAATTTCCTTTGGAATTATTGTGTGGAAGAAAAGGTGGAAGAAGGGATAGATAACGGGGTTTGGAAGATATGTGTATGAGAGAAACGTGATACTATCGCCTCAAAAGTAAGTACCCGAGAGGTTGGTAGGCAAACATCAACACATGCACTGCACCAGTGGGAGCAAGATAAAAAAAATAAATTGCTCAGCAAGGACAGAAATGAAAAGTGGAACCTGTATCGCCTTTTGAGAACTCCCATTCCATCGAAGAAATGGGGTATTTCAGAGGCGAGGTGTGCCCGATCGCTTGAGTGTGCGCGTTCGGAATATGTGATATCTGTGTGCGCTCTTAGCATGTTATCTACCCGGACTTGAATCAGGTTGGTGTATGTATTTTTCAAAATTTATACTTTCCAATGGGAGTTGATCAGAACGCTACGGAGGAGAGAAGAGAAGGTAACAGCCGATATCGAATTCTCAGGCGAATATAATGCCCATCGCCCAAGGACAGATTCCCACGGGATAAAGCGCTATTGCTCGAGAAAGGGGAATTCGGATTTGAATCATATTTCACATCAATAATTTTCATGAAATTCGACGACAGCGTTAAGTTTCTTTGTGCATGTCAAAACACATTGAGGTATTTAAAAATGAAAATCTAGTTCATGCGGTGTTACCAGGAGAAATAAAATAGATGAATCAAAATTTGTCACACAAAAATGGTACATGTGGTAACAGGATATTTGAAAAATTGACTCTAGCCATGCAAATAGTTTGATTACGAAATGATAAATAACGACGAAAAGCCATATGTTTATTTTATCCAATATTACCACTTTGACCGGCTTATTTTTACAAACTTTTTTCATAATTAATGATTTTAACTTTTCTCTTTTAAAGTAATTAATTAACTTAGAAATTGTGTTGTACTCTTTTGAAGGGACTTTCCGCATTTTTAAGCAGTTCATTAATTAGAGAAATGCATGTTACGATTCATCCGTGCACTAAGCATCACAAAATATGTTTGAAAAAAAGCAGATTCAAATTAAATTTCATCTAGAAGACTCGGGAAGAGGAATGAATTGTCCCATGCCTCAGACAATCCCATTCAGCATTTGTTCTTTCCACCTCCAAAGCCACTAACTCCAACTCTTTTTTTCTCCGACTTCCTCCCCTTCTCTTAATTCAGAATTTAATTCTCCTCCGGGCAGCAGAGTAGTGCCCCTCTTCCCTCCCTGCCCTTTCCGCAACCCCACCCTTCGCCCTCGGAACCCTCCGTCTTGTGCCTTCCTTCCCGGCATGCTGCGCTCTCCCTTCTCGTACCTGTCTCTTACACTAACGGGCAATTCAATTTCGTCCCCACCTTGACCAAAAACCCAAGCCAGTGACATTCTGGACGGAATTAAGTGGCGTGGAAACACAAGAGAGACGGAGTTGGAAGGAAAGAGGAGGGATACGACGGTCGGGTTGCGGATTCGGGACGAGGAAGGTGAAGTTGGAGGATGTATGGCACTTCCTAGTCGGAAGGAACGAGTGAGTTGGATAGAATGGGAAGGAGAAGAATGTGGAGAAGAGGTGGATGAAGTTCGCCGTGCAGAGAGAGATGGAATACCAGCGGAAGGGATGACAGAGAGGATAGAAAACGAGAATGGATAGAGATGCGAAGGACAAGCTCGCACATTGAAGCCACCATTCAATGGACTCGGAGCCCGCGTTCAGAAGAATTTTTAATGTGGCTCCCGATAGCTTGGACGGTGAATGCCGCAATATCTCACTCTCTTATTGTCAGAAAACGCCACTTACTAGAGAATATTTGTCATTTGAGGAACTCTGTTGAATATCGTAGCAACTGTATTCGGTTCGGTCTTCTCAAGAATAAGAAGTTTTTCAAACGGATTCTGAGATTACTTTCATTGAAACAAGCACAAAAAACGTCACCAACGAATAAAGCAACAGATTATTTATGCTACTATTAATAATCTTCCTTGTAGAAACATCAAAGAGCTTGTTAAAGATTTATCAGTGGATAATAATGCACTAAAAATCATTCCCTTTGATTTTTTCTACATGAAATCTACACGAATATCTTTGATTACTGAATCGCTTCTTTGCATTGCGTTCAATACTCATATAAAGAGCCAAACATACAGCAAGAAGAATTACTAAAACTCGGAATGAGTTTTCAAATCGAATTTCATTACGCACGGTACTCCACTTTGAAAAGAAAACAATAATGTAATAATTGAGCAGTTACAGGTTTCATATTGGATTTATTTGAATAAATATCCATGACCATTACTAATAACTTCAAGAGTTTGCACTGATTATCTTCATGGATCATCTGACAGGTGAAATAATGCTCCAATTAATTGAAAATCTTGTTGAGAAAATTAATTTTTAACGGTAGACACTATATAAAAAATGTAGTTATCACCATTTAGTAATCAACATTAAAGATTTCCATCGTTTTGTTTAAAAATAAATTATCCTATCATTTACTGAAGGAAAAGATAGATGAAAAGCACTTGAGGGCAATAAATGTCTTTTGATCGAAGTTAAGTAAATACGTGCTTTAATTAGCACTAGCCCCTCAGTTCTGTTACCACTTGTAAAAATGCTGTTGTATTTAAAGTTTTAAAAAATAAGGATAAGAATTATGTATGATAAAATACTTATATTCACCCGGTAAAATTTGATTTAAGTCTTATTTTAAAATCTTGTTTCTCCATACAATAAGAAAATGAGTATGAAAAATATAAAAAAAGGAATTTATTTCACCCATAGAAACATCACTACCATTGATGGCGTCTTTTCGTAAAATCTATTATCTACGTGTTTTCCTGAAACAGGAAACAGCTAGGAAAGATATCAAGTAAATTCATAATAAGCTCGCAAATGCGTGAGGGAATTAAAATTATGCCAGACACTAAGTACTCCCTCTCACCGTCAGTAGGTTCGGATGAAACTATGATTTCTCCTACAATTCTACTTCCCTAGCTCATCTTTCATTCCTCCCAGAATACCGTGCTATCTTTAAGGCACAATTTCTGCGAGAAATTCACATGAGCGAGGACTGCCTATCTCTTACTTTCCTTCCGACGTTTTTAAATTGCTATGCGTCCAATGGGATTCCTCCGCCGCTTCTTGAGCCTAACGGCTTTTCACATGAGCGAATTCCCTGATTTCAAGGAAGGCATTGGTTTGGCACATGAACAACTACGTAAGTATGAGTTTCCTTTTTTCGGTTCATAACTCATAATAAGTATCACCTTTGATTTAAAGCTGTAAGCAGGCGACGGTGAAAGGACGCATTCAAACGAGAATTTATGCTCTCGGTCTGGTGTGCTGGAAGATATTCAGCTAAAAAGTAATGTTCAATTTTCTTTCCTTCCAGAGAGGAAAAAACGTCTCGTGAAGATTATGCGTCGTCATTCAATGATTATTCCGGGAATTTCATATAATCAGGTAGCTACAGTGTCCATCTTAGTGGGCCTTTTGGTACGCTAAACTTTAAATGATATTTTAGTATATTTTTAAAATACGCATTATTTTGACCAGAAATGTTATAAATCATTAAAATATAGATACAATGTGCTTTGATTTCAACGGAACCTTCAATTTTATAAAAATGACACAGAGACTAGTAAGATATGTATTATCTTTCAGCTTTGAATCGTCTATATAACGTACTTCGTTTTCCCATCAAACGTACTTCGAAATTCGTTGACTTACTATAGTATTATCATTATTATGAATTTTTATCTCACAAAAAACAATGTCCTGCACTCTAAAACGAGGTTTTTATAGGCAATATAGGCAAATATTTGGGGCGAAAAAAGGCTGCTTTGAATTTTTCCCCTGAGCAATATTTAATACCACCCTTTTCGATGGTTTATTTCATCACATTTTCGATGCATTGCATTTTACGATGATTAAATGTTTTTTTAAACATTTCTCAGTAAAAAACTGCAATCAGTTCTTATATTTTCACATTTAAGGTTTACCAAAATGAGTCCTGACTAGGCATTATTAAACATTTGGGACAACACACTGCAAATAGCCAACTAAATTATTCGTATAATTCGTTAGATCAAAGGCATTTTACATTTTTAACTCCCAGTATTTAAGGGTAAATGCTTTCCTTCTTGAAATCAGCCAATCATTTATTTAAAACCTAATTTTTTGATAGCCATAATTTTTAAACCAATAAATTAATTAAAAATAGTTAGCTCACTACACATTCTGCAGAAAATATCCTCCCTCAATCTAGTATTCAGCTAGCCCTTGCTCCATTAATTTGGTCAGTCAGATGGTTAGCTGCAGTGAAATGAGTATTCAAGAAACGTAAGCGTCATTTTTGCCTCGTCCTCCTCATGACGCCGAAGCAACGAAGAAAAAACTATTTCGTGCCACTTAACCTGATGGGGAAAGAACTCTTTCCCTCTGTCTCTCACCCCTTTCCGTAAAGAGCATCTTATCCATTTTCCTACTTTTTATAGAAATTTCTTCCCAACGCCGTACCTGCTCCATTACACTCCCGCTTCACCTTCAAATAGCAGAGAGCTATTTGAAAGAAAGAATGTTCATTATTCCGTGTACCTTGTGTCCCTTTGGATAATAAATAATTATACGTATTTTAGAGTCAAATACATCAAGTTAACAAAACATATAGCATTAATGCAACAGAATGCAACATAATATTTGCAGAGAATTTAGACGGACGTATTGGTTTCGCCGAGGCCAAACTCATTTAAAATTGTGCCACCATCATTCCCGAAACTTGGTGGTCCCAGTAGGACCCTTAACACCGCCTTCTTTCCATCTGCCACTGATGACTACAAATTAAAAGCCACCGTGACAATGGCTATAGAACGCGGAAAACCAAAATACGTCCAGTTCACTTAGATTGGATTGATACTATTCGACTGCCAAAGTAGGAAGCTACCATGTGTATATTTGAACTACAAAATGTTTATTGCAAAATATATAATGTATATCAAATACAAAGAATTTTTTAATATTAGTTAATAAATTCTTAGGTACTTTCCTTGTTATTTGATCTTTGTATTTTTCTCTCGGCATTCCTCTTGAGACACTTCTCTCTGATAAAATTATTATAAAGTAAAAATAGATAAACAAATTCCAGTAAAAAAGGCCAAGGGACAAAGAACAAATAAAGAGATAAATACATAAGAAGTACTTCCAGGGAGTAAGGGAACTAGCTTCAGGCAGGGAAGATTGGAAAGCTGCAGTCATCCAATCTTAGTATTGAACGGCCAATGAATTAATATATATTTTATTGTCGTCACACCTTGGCTCATCCTTTCCCTCTTTCTGTCTCAGGTGTTCCGATGAGTTAAACCAGGAACACCTCCTTTCCCCAAAATCCCTCGTCCTATCCCACTGCGCCGAGGGAGTGGACCATTACTTCTATGATCGCTGTGATCGCCTAGAAGTTGTGCCAAAACACACGCCGAAGTGAAGCACAACATATCGGTAATTATTCATAGAGGAGATTATTTCAATACTATCACCAAAAATATGCTGGAGAATAAGTGTCCCGGTGAGCACAGGATTCTCCACTGAGAATTACATGGAGATAAAATTTCCTCAATAAGTAAAACAATTGAAATTATTATTAATTAATTTATTTTACTCTGTGGGGTGCATTAGTAGGTGCATAATTTACGATGTAGCAGCGTCCTCCAACAGCTGTGAAAATATAATTTCCCCGAACTTTATCGAATTTTATTTATCAGATTTTCCACTTTAAGAATCTCATCCAAGAATTTCGTTTTTGCTTTGAAAGATTGGAATACGGGCATTCTGCGTTAAAATTAATTTTACGCGATTTAATATAAAATTTTCTGACCTGAGCTTACCTTCTCATTTACGCGTGTTTTTCCATGATCCTTGCTGCAATGCAACGTTAAGAGTCGAATATCGCATTAATTTAAATTACAAAGGTGCCTACAGTAAGCGAGGACTAGGAATGTATTATATCAGTAAAATGAGAAACACTGTCTTTCTACGATCATCGCACATTGTACAACTGTAGTAATCGGAGGATGATTCAAAACAATTCACAATAAAGAGCTTAACAGGAGAAAAATAACAACTGCTCAGGATTTTATGAGGGTTTTGCTGGAACAATTATGCATGTTCACACTTTCAGAAGGATTTCATCTGTTATTCTTGGAGGATGGAATCGTATTACTAACATCAATTACTTAAGTCCAAGTTTTCTAATGTGTGTTTAACTATGACCGTAAAGTGACAACCACTGCGGTAATTTGATATTACCTGAAGGTTTGGGTTTGTTAAAGTGCACTAGGCTTTCGGCTAGATATCTAGAGCATTCACAAATGGGGGATCGTACTCACCTCGGGATATTTTAAAGAGATAATATTTAACCAGGCATAATACAACTGCGATTTCTAGGTAGACAGTGCTACGCTAATAATAAATGCAACGGTAGTTGAGGAGCCCGATGCTTCAGATTGTAGTTGCCACACTTGTCCCGAGGAAGTCCGAATCTAAGAATGCGGAACATTCCTTTCAGAAAGACGCGCTTACCACTGCAGCACTGAATGGTGAAAAATTTCAGTTCACTGGCAGAGGATTACATTATCTTTAAAGGTAGAGCGAGATTTGGGGCATTCCTTGACGCAGAAGAGAAGGGTTGGTACTAGGAAAAGAAAGTTTTACGTGAGAATATGAGATGAGAAATAGTGGGGTTTAAAAAATTGGAAATTGGAATAGAATAAAAAGGAAGTGAGGAAATTGGGCTGAAAATTGAACTAAGTGCGGTAATTAGCTGTAATTCAATTGCTAAGTTAGTGGTACTGCTGCATGAATAGTAATAGCTGTATACAGCATAGTGATCTATGAAATGTTTAATGATTCATTGACTGTGGTTCGTTTCAGAAGAGTGTACACACGGATTTACTTAAAGTCTATGGCGATACATCAGCTTTGCTCCAGTTTCTTCTTCAAGGAGAGAGACAGAGTCAGGCTATTCACGGAGAGTTCAAATGGATGAGTAGGGCCTCGGCGCCATTGAAATTCGTACCGCGGTCGTCCGACCCTGGCCTCGGCGGTCCCAGCGGTGGCGGGTGGCGGCGCTGGCAGTTGGCGGGGTAGAGAGGGCGGAGCGTTCCCGACTATTCCCACTCCATCACGTTCGCCGTATCTATCCCTCGACCGCCATATCTCTTCCCCGAAATCCTTATAAATTACCTAACTAATCACATCCTTTCCCCGTTTTGTTTATCGCAGATAATTTCTGCTCCCCCTATCGCAGCCTTGGCATATGTCGGAACAATTTTTGCGGCCGAGTCAATTCGATGCTTGATCTATATCTCTTCCTGTTGGATTCTGCGGGTTTCTATCGCGTGGTGACTTCCAAAATATCTCGCCTCGATAACGTAATGATGGAACACTGCCGCAAAACGGTGGCCCTTTTTTCCTGATAATGATTCAGCGGTGATATTTATTTCCGTCATCACAGCGTTATAAAAAAATCTTTTGCGGCTTACAATGCGGATATCCAACCTCTAAAGGCGCGTAAACTTTTGCGGGCGTTGAAAACTGAAATATAATTGGGTGCAGTTCACGACATGTTTGAATAGGTAAAGAGAACACGTGATTCAATATCTACTCTCAATTAATGTAGCATGCCAACTTATCTGCAGTTAAAAGTTTGTCCTAAAATATTCACTATGACAAATTGAAATAACATTTCATTCGAAATCCACTCAGTCACCAAAAGCTTTGACTCCAGATAAGCGTTATCACGATGATTGATTTTTGCTGCGATAAGTGAATTAATGAGGATTTGAAAGATAGAGAGACGAATTTCTCCGACGCTGCGATTCCTATTAAAAAACTAAAATAAATAAATGTTAAAAGAGCAAAAGAAAGAAAAAGGTGAGAAAGATCAAAGACAGCAACTCGATAAAGGTGCAAATTAAAATTACCAGTTTCGGAAGGAATTAGGCAACAAATGCGTCCAACGGTAATTAGATACTATCTGCGAAGAGAATCATAATCTAAACATCCCGGAATGCAAACACTGGTCTCAAAATTGCAAGCGGACATGACCGAAATTGGGGAAATCTATGTTAAAGTACCGTAGAATTAAATTTTTTTATGATGATATCGTCATTTTAATGTTATATCTATGCCCTCTGGCTCGTGACTATGATCTGCATCATTTTTGTATGTATCGTAATGAATGAGTTAATAAAACGGTAAGATTGGAGTGCATTTATACGATAGTCCGTTATAAAATAAAAACGCAGTGTCACCTTCAGGAAAGTACTTAGAGACAATGTGTCCTCACTGATTTCAGCTCTTAACGAGATATTTTGTTTCCGCCCGACGTTTTCCCTGAAATTCTTTTTCCCACCACCCGAAAGCAATCAGACATTTGTTGAAATGGCAAAACCACGACCCAGACACCGCGACCAAAAAAAGCCTTCGATCGACACGCCTGGGTCCAACTGGGATGAAATCAATAAGTGTTCGAGACACAATTTCAGACAAGCTGAAAATTTTCCATCACCACTCCGCAACTGCCGCTTTCGATACGTCAATGTGTCCGATAAAACGGACCAAAATAAAAATACCGTCGATGATGATTTATTTCGTGAAATATAAACGGCATTGCAAATTTTGTCCATCGCATGTAAGATACAGAAAACAAACTACGGCCAGTACAGAATGCTCGTAAATGTTTACAGATATTTAGGGCACCATTTTAAAATAAATCTGACAAAAATCAGTTTGAGAATGTGTTTCTAAGAATATTATGGTTTTTATAATTCCAGCATGTAGACGGGCGGTGTGTCATAAATTGCATTATAGTATAAAACACTGCTTATTTTCAACTCTATCAAATATAGAAAGTGAATATCAAATCATATTTTCAATGCATTAACAGTAATATTGGACAGTTTTTCCTAAATAATAAAAAATACTCTCACATGCTAAAACTCTGCTTTGATTTTAGCTTTTCAGTGCATTGCATGATTTTACGTTCATGCTTTCGGTTACACTGATTGTATTTTTTATAAAGCGCAACCTTTCGCTGAACCTTCTGGCAGCTTCGACTGGAAATTATGAACGCTGTAATAAGCTCGCGCCTTATTAAAAATACAATTAGTGTAGCGGAAAGAAAGAACGTAAAATCATGCTATAAATCTATTTGTAGCAACAATTGTAATTTTTTCTACCAACATAGGGATGACATTGCCATTTTCGACACCCAGATAAAAATCCAACTTCGCGACTTGAGGGACCATCGAAACTATCTTTGGATACCTTATTTCCACTAAATTCCAGCTTATTCTCTGTCAATTTCGGAAAAAATCATGAGTATTATATATTCCAATATTATTTGCATAGGGTTATGTTTAAAACATTTTAAAAGAGGACATATTACCTTATATGGTAATCGAATTGTAATTCACATAGTATAATCTTTTAGCACAATATAGCTTGAAACGGTATTCGGCGAGATATTGACGTAATCGAAGAATAAAAATTGGCGTAAAACAATATGCTTTATAGATTGCAGCCAACAGAATGTCTAATACGCCTTCTACTTTGGATACCTGAAAACATCTTTTCAACCCAACTATTCCGAATTGTTCTTCGGTGGGGATTCATTTTATCCATCTGATATCCATCATAATTCGATAATACCACTATATTGCTTCAAATAAATGCTACTAGCCGGAAATAAATTCATCATCACGATATTTAAAATGTCTCGTTCGTGAAAGTGAGGAAGCCCAATTTTATTCAACATAACATCATCCCAAGTTTAACTGCAAGTCATTCAATCCTACTTTTGGAATCACGAAAGAAATTGAAGCTACTGAGTCATGATTAACTTATCACAAGCACTTAATGGATTTAAAATTAAACCCCAGTCCTACATCCATTACCCAAGTCATATTTGACATATTTGTTTTCAAAATACGGCTAATGAAATATTCGAACGCGGCGTCGCGTTGGTCCAACGCTTCTCACCTAGGTGGCGGTGAATGCAGATATGCACCAAGAACTGGCGATAGATCCATGCATGAGTGCATGGATCCATGCATCCAGGGCATCAAAAACGAAGCAATGGTTGAGTTTCTACACTTGATTTTCAAAATACTTATGCATAGGATCTCAGGGTTGAAGATAAACCTCTACGTCATCACCATGACGAAATAGAAATAAATAGGGCATGTAAAAAGACACGACGCTGCCGAAAACGCAACGCAATGGCGTACTCGTACATAACTTTGTGGCAGATGGGGCAACCAACAAAGCACTAAAGTGGACTTCCCAGTACGATTAGGTGCCAACGAAGAAATCGGTGTTGGCGACAGCGCAAAATGGCGATTTTCTGGTTTAACTAAAAAATGCTGCGTTGTGCCTTGAAAATGTTTACACACCCGTTGATTTGGCAACTTATGAGCAAAAACAATGATAAACCATAATAATATATAATAATATTCAATTAACCATGGAAATATCCTGCAGCACAATTATAAGTCATCCTTAGGGCAAAAGTTATCTCTCACCCATGTCAATAAATTTCGATGCAGATTATTTTTTGAATGGGCTATTTAAATGTAATGATTTTTATGTTTATACAACTACATAACTTTCAAAAAATATATAATATTCAACAGTTAGTAAAAATGAACAAAATTTATCATACGTGCTAAAAATTCACCGCGGCGTAACTAAAATGCCCAGCAGTGGCGTCACCCGTCTCTACTTCCACCCCCATATCGCACAATGATCGCTCGTTCATCGTCATGTTGCTCTGATTTTTGCACGTCGGCCAAGCACCATTTGGCTGGTTTAAGGTGGGTCTATACTTTCAAGCCCCTCATATTAACGGTCGCCGCCTCTGGTCGCCAACTGAGGTGGTCAAAGCCCAACGGGAAACTTAGAAGGTGGTGCTGACAAAAAAGGAGTGGGGAACGATTATCCTTGGGTGGGGTTGGAAAAGGTTTTCTCCGTTGTCAATGCACTCCGTTGAACACTTAACATTGCTATAGCCTTAATACGCAATCAGCATCAATTATTGTTGATTTTTTGCGTATTTGAAAGACAATTCTTTGATTTAAGTGGGCTGAAAATCCTAATTCTGGAATTTAGCATTCACAACGTGCCCCAGAATATTAATAAAAACTTTCGTAAAAACCAAAGTTTCGCTATTTTTATAAAATAACACAACCACTTCATAATAAAGTTATTAAATTTAAGTCAACAAATGACTTTATCTACAGAAGACAAAAATTGCAAGTCTCCAGGTGTCACGGAAAAGTTGTTACTGGATTAAAGGGAAACGTCTGAAACAAGCTTCTTAACCCCAGTATAGAGCCACCACAAAAAAGTGTTAAAAATAAAAATTATGTAAACTTCGACCACTTTTTCTTAAAGTGCTTAAAAATTATTAAAAGTCACGAAAGTATAATTTCATGGAGCGATTATAGTACACGTAAGAGAAAAAACAAAATCAAAAGTAGTCAAAAACACTACCTCGGGCATTCTAGTGTTAAATATATAATATTTAATTTTTTATCCAACAATCACACGAATTTAAAAGTAATCTGCAGATGAACTACCTGTCATGAAGAATCGTGCTGAAACCATCCAACTAATGCTCGTAAGAAAGGAGCCATACACCACCTAAGCCTCATTGCCAAGCTTAAAGACATACGGAGCCTTGGCAGGGATAAAATAGTTCGTGGCAAGAAAACTTTCGTTCCAACCTAACTACCATAATGGCCTCCGCCATGCATCATACTCCTTTTAAATCCCACGTAATCCGAGTATGACTTAAAGGTGGAAAGTGAAGGGACTAAGGTAATAGTCACGTTAAATAGTGGAATAGAAGAGTGGAAGTCGACAGTAGGCTGGGAACAGTTGACACGCGAATTTCGCAAAGAAAGATTAATAGCCGGGAAAGAAGGAAGTCCCTGCAACGCAAGGCCTTAGGAGATCAGCGGAGAGGGATCAGCGAGTGAGAGAATAGTAAAAGTTGAATCTGAGACTAAGGGGGCGGGGTTTGGACCGGGACGGGGGCCGGAGGGGGGTGGGAATGGCACATCAGCGGGGGAATGAGTTCGGGGGTTGGAGATTCGGGGGTAGGTTGGGTGGAAAGAAAAGCGGGGGGTTCAGGAGGAAAGGGGGTTGGCTGAATGGGAAATGGAATGGAAAGCAGCAAAAACCACGGGAGAAAGAGTAGGAGACTTGGAATAGAAGAGAGAAAGAGGTGAAGTTTGATTTAAAAGCCAGTTGAAATGAAAGGATGGGGAGAATGTGGAGGTCGGGTCGCGAGAGTAGGAGAGATAAGAGGGGGGGAGGGGTTTGAAGTAGGGGGGATGGAGAGAGGAGGCGGGGTAAGCAGGGTCTGGGGCAAGCGATATGCGAATTGGGATGTTGGCATGGGAGGGCAGGGGGGGAGGATATGCTCGCACCGCTTCGCTATTCGCAGTTGCGGCTGACTTTTGTTTACGATCCATTCTGCTCCGGGGCTCAAGTTTGAAGCACGGTAAGCGCAAAAAAATAAAAATGCCCCCTACGATTTCATTCCTTGACAGAATCTCATTCTAGACCACTGTAAATGATCCGGCCCGAAAAAATGCGTCCCATATACTGGGAAGATAAATCCTGGTCGCAGGTTCATTTTTTCGCGCTTGATTTATATGGGCAAGCAATTTACTATGCATTCCATACTGATTCGAGAACATATATATATAAAGCTGCTATTATCATTGTCGTAGATATGAGACGCTAGTAAGACTAAAGGAGAGATCAAATATTGAATAACCGCAGCTTGGCTAAAACTTTATAAACGCAGAGCAAAAGATTGACTCTGACCATAGCACAAAGACATTCAGGTTGGACTTCTGTTCATAAGAATATTTTAGAAGAATATTTTTGGTATATTATAAAAGCTATGAACATTTTTATGGCCTTTACTGTAAAATCTAGTACAGAATCAAGAGAAGATAGTATTCTTTTCACGGACAATATTAGCTTGTTAACTGTCCTGCAGAAATGAACAATGTAAAAAGTATGAACTTTGGATTATTACTGCAAAGATGCTTCTCACTTTCTTCACAAGGTCTCCTCTATCCGCGGATATGCTAATTCAGGAACTACCAAGATAACCATTACCTACGGGGACTATGGGAAATATAGGGAGCTCTCGCAAACTATTCCAGGAACTTTTGTCATCAGCTGAGACGTTAGTACCTTCATTACAGCCGAGGATTACCTATGACCCATGAGAGATAAACTAATGATTTTAAGGTAGTTAGTGTGTTCAGAGGTAAGGTAAATTGAAGTTGAGTGAGCCTAAGGATTTAAAAAAATATACTATTAGAAGAGTAATAACAGTTTTACTAAGGATGATGCATTCAAATTAGAAACAGAGGTCAAATTAAATATCAATTTTACTTAATCCGAGGATTTTATTTCCTTCGGGTTTTTCTTAAACTATTAAATGGTATTTGAGGTTTCCAAAGATAGGGCAATTTGAAGGAAGTTGAAAAAGCAGAGTTAGCTTTACTGGCCTATCCTGGAGAATGCAACTTTTTTTACTATGCATACCCCAAAAGGGAACGGTGTGATGGGTTAGTACGCATGACAACGTTTTCTAGACTGCATCTGTTTCGTTTTTGCCTGCTCTACTTTATTGAATTCTTCAATAAGCATGCAGGTACTTTTCGTTGGTTGCCTATGTATGACAGAAATTCAGCATTGACTACTTTAGCCATTTCGCTCTTTTACAGCCTTTGAAATAGGTAATAGTATATATAGGTTATCCATAAATATCGCTCATACGAAACCCTATTTTTTGTGTGAAATTCACAAACTGCAACAGTTTCTATAAACTAAGAAACGTGATTTTTACAAGGTAATAGCATGAATCAGTAAAGCAAAATAATTTAAAAATATTATCGGCAGACAGAACATAATTTATGGTCACTGAAACACATGACTTTCCTTCGTTTATGCAGCAGAGGCTGTCCTCATTTAATTTCATGAAGGCCTCTGCGTCGCGATGAAAGCTTCAAGGGTTTTTAACAGCGTTAAGGGACCTAGTGTGATTCAAAAGACCAGAAGCACAACCAAGTAGGGCATCACTGAATCCACTAGTCACGTTGCAAACCTTTCTGCAGCGACCATTAAGCAAAGCTCTGCCTACTTCGGATGTGAAGCCCAAGGACAGAAGACAATAGACATCGGCAGATACGAATGTATGGAAGAAGAAAAGAGAATCATTGTAACTGATAATGTTGCCGAAGGTTTAAATTTGTCTCAAGGGAAAAGTTTTTGCGCTTTTGCTACATTATTTATCATTGGGACGATGAAAACCTTTCCATTCCCAGCATCTCCATACCTCGATAAATATGCAGAAAATCTTTTCATCGCTCGTTCAAACTTGACCACATCCCTATGGACAAGAAGATAAATGAAAACGGAACGTGTTCACAATTCTATCAATCAACGCATCTACCCCTCGCAAGAGCTCCAGAAAGAGAAGAGAAAAGCAATCAAGAGAAAATGGACCCTGGATCCTTGCGGGCCGAATCGGAGAGAGAAGTGCCACGAGGCCACAGGGACGAGACTGAGTCGGGAATGAAAATGATCACAGGAGGGCTTTCCTTTCCGCACAGAGGAACACAGAATTTCTCTTGTTTTTACTTTTGCGTCTCCAATACTTCTGTGAGCACGATATCTTCCCCGAGGGAAAAAATGTCATGTCTCGTTAATTCCTCTCATGATACTTAACAGCACGAAAAAAAACAAAGCCACACGACATGCAGAAAAAGAAGATCGCACTTGGTAATGACTAAAAGAGGACAGGGTCTTTCAAAGAGAGTGGAAGTCTACCAGGCTTGGTGAGATAAATTTGGAAGAAAATGTTATATCTATTTTGAAGCCGAAAACATTTGTTTTTGCTTATGTTTTAACTATTGTTAGCTATCATATTTATAAAGTTTAACTGCATGTATTTCTATCCTATTTTATGAATTGCGAAAGAAATGTAGACTTATTAGCCATAGTGGCTTATATTATATCTTCAAAGTTATGAGATGCTGAAAACCACATATGTAGCCTAACTCGTATTATAAGTATTTATTTGGCTTTGAATATGTACAAAATTGTCAACTACAGCATTTTAGCGGGGCAAATTAGATACTACACCTGGCCCATTATCATAAAACGAATGAAATGTTGGATATATTTCCCTTGTTCTAAATTTTGCGCGTCCAATATTGCTGTGATCAGGATGTTTATTGCTGGGGTACTTTGATTTGCGATAACTCCTCTAAGGACGACTATTCCCATCCGAGGGAGAGATAACGAAGAAGGTCACACGTTGTAACGTTGTAATGACAAAAAGAGGATTAAGGACACGTGAAACTCAGGAGGACACAAAGGACGAGGATAAAATACAAGAGTTGTGAGGTCAAAGCAAACCAAGGACGCGGAAAAAAAGTATGCGAAGGGAGAAAGAGGTTCTTTTCCTACACGTAGGCACGGCCATTGATTGAGAGGATTATCGAAGGAAGAAGGAGAGATAGGGTTTGAAATGGAATGAGTTGTGCCAAGAAAACGTGAAACGATTATCCTAGGAAACCCCGGACATGGAACCTTTCCCCCTTTTATCTCAGGCAAACCCCCTACCTCCCCCTCTGCTTCCCGGAATCCTTTTTTTTTTTAATAAAAGAAATGATGAAAGAGGGATTTTTGGGAAGACAGGGCTTTGAGGGTGAGGTGAGAGGGAAAGGGGGTGGATATTGAAAGCGGTGGATAGGGGAAAAGGGGGTGGAGTTTTGGAAAAAGAAGCGCTTGGAGTGAGATGGAGACATTTCTCAACTTCCTCCTCCCGCGCGCGTAGAGAGAGTGGTCTTGAAATATCCCGGATTTGAAAGGCGTCAAGACATGGAAATAAAGTGAGCGTGAGATGAAGAGTGTAGGGGGAGATCTCCCAATGACTTTCGGGAGGGAGGAAAAAATAAGACCGAGGGATGATGGCGGCATTGCGAGAGAGAGAGAGAGAAAAGAAACAGAGTAGCATGGAGCAGATCGAAGATTTTCCGCGAGTGAGAGGGACATGGAGAGTGACTTTGAGAGTTGGAGTGTGGACTACATAAGTATGGATATTTGGGTTTTGGTTTGGAGGGTCGGAATGGAAAGACGAGCGGAAAAGTGTTCAAAGGGAACAAAGGGTGTGTAAAAGTGGGAGATGAGTGAATACTGGCTGCGGTGTGAATTAGAGGGTCGGCCTTGAGATTGGAATGTAGAGCGGAGATAAGTGGAAAGACAAGGATACTTGAGGATCTCGAGAAAGACGGCCATAAAAATATTGTGCTAGATTTGCAATGCTTTCGAATGTGATGGCTCTGGAGATAATTCCCGCTTCAAGCTAGGAATCTATTCATAAGTCCTAGCTTTTTATTTCTGTATGAATATTTTGTGGTGGTTACTCTTTTTCATCACCATCGCTACATCGCTTTAAAATTAGGTCATCCAACGTTTTCCAGACCCTCCGGTTACTTCAGAAGACCATCGATAAGCTCGAATTTGGGAGCTTGCGTAATGCAACCCAGCATAAATTACTACTTTATTCACTTCACTACTCTCCTTTCTTAGTCTATTTAGGAGAATGGAGCTCTTAGGAGCCCTTACGGCACTTAATGGGTTTTTGATAGACGTGGACATCAACTGTAGTCCTCAGGGTCCTAAAGAATCATTGGGTAGGTTGAAGGTAAAAACAATATACAGAGAATATGATTCACTGAATTCTTTATCTCTTAATGAATTGCGGGTTTTTACTGTACTTTCCATATAACAGACGGAGCATTACAATTGAAGTGCTATCCACATTACATAGAATCAGGGATCGGATTTCCACCATGGGTAACCAGCACTCAAGACCTGGCACTAATCGTAGAATTGAGACTAAATGGCTGTATGTGTCGCTCCACCCTCTCTCTAGCCACAGGAATTTCGCTACCCGTATCCGTAGGCAAATTTTTCTGAGGTAGAGCTTTCTATCCATCCTCAAACGTAGCCAGTGCTAACACCTTCCCTTCTCTCTTCCAAAATTCGGGCACTAAACATTCAACCGTCTTATACCAACTATATATAGTTTCCTCATTATTTTCTCACAATATTTGTCCAATGCGGTAATAATTTTCCTATGAAGGGGCTTCAACAAGCCTATTTTCCTTCTCGAGCACAGCTAGTTCTAAGACTACCATTAAGCCCTGAGAATTCAAAGAAACTTTACCTGAATTTTAACCCTACCATCACATGAAATGTACGTAGAAATGCACATTGCCCAATTATCCTTCATACTCACCGAAAAAAAATGGAAAAAATAGATATGTTATCCTAAAAACTACATAAAATCAATCTATTTTACCAATGTAAAATTTCTAATCTCTCATAATTATGTTGAAATTCCACTACTTCACGCCTGAGCATCATGCAACAGCATCTGAATAAATTTAAGTGCAAAATGTTGCTTGTTCCAACAGTTGATTTTAGCTAAAAACTAATGTTTTCCAAAAATGCTACAAACACACCTCCATAATGCAAACTCAAGTAAATGCGTATAAGTCATCAAAGTGCTTTTAGAGACGCAGGTATACCATGAAAATCATCTTCAAAACTTTTTTGGCCCATTCTGAGACAACAGGTTTGAAAAAACAAACAGTAGACGGGAAAATGAATGGAAAAAATAAAAAAGGAAGACCAAAGAGTAGATACAAAGGGGAAAAAATAATGGATGGTAAAACGAAGGTTTTTCACAGAATTATCGAAAGCGGACAGCGGTTAGCCAAGCCAGTGACGAGTTGCGACTAAGCAATCTTTGGATTTATAACGGCCACTCCTGCTTATGATGACGAAGACTTCAAAAATAACGCCAACAAGGAGGTCCTGGTGAATGAGCTCACATGACTCACAACTTATAGTTAATAACGTTAGTCCCAAGTACAAAAAATATGCCGTGTGTTCTAAAGAGTCAACATTTTGTAAATTATATTTCATGAATCTGAAACGATGAGGTAGTAAATGATGATTTTGAAACGCCACGCACCATAACGAATATTTTCTTGACTTATTTCTATAAAAGATCTTACATTAGGCAATGTAATTTGGTAGGTACAGCTTTCTTGTACTCTACATTTATCATAATTGGTGCCTAATTTATAATTACAAAATCAAGTTAAAAATGTAATGAAATCTTAATGATTTTTCTTCAACGATCATCTGGAGTGGACTTCTTTTTAATACACCGTGATATACTGCCAATATAAAGACTTTTTTACTCTCTACACGTTTCATTTGCATAATATTAATAATACCTTCCAATCCCTATTTCAGATTTATCGATGCTATTAATGTATTGTCTGCCTTCTATGTCATTTGGAGTGGCATTCCCTTCCCCAGCAAATATAATTTTTTTCCGCTAATGCCAAACTTCCTCCTTCTCCTTTCGAAAGCTGGCTGGCGAGCAAACTCCGTAAAAATCCTTCCATCTCCCTACGCAGAGAGCCCTCTTTTTTCATTCACTCCCTTTTCTACGCCGTTGCTTCCCATTGCTCCTTCCTCTTCCTTCCAAGTCGCTTTCGCCATATCCTTCCAGAAAGACTGATCGCTGAAAGGGACTTTCAAAGCTCAGCGATCTCTCTCCTCCGGCCAAGCGAAGGAAGCGAGCGGGGAGTTTCTTCAGCCACTAAGGTTGATTCTCTTAAGGTTTTTCTCTTCCATCCTCCTCCACTATCTCTTCCCTTTCCGAGAAAGTATTGTTCTCCTTTTTTCCAAGGCATCGTCTATCTTTCTCTCTTTTTCTCCCTCTGCCCCCTGCCTCTGCCAAAGGGTATATTTTACAAAGAACTTCTCTTGGAGGACGCATTCTTGAGAAGACTTTTTGCAGGGAAACGGGAGGCGATCACGCAAATACCAGGATAAATCAAGTTCGGGGGGAAACAAGTTTTGCACGCACTCCTTTACACTGCATATCCGGGATTTCGTCTTTCTTTCCTTCGTTCCTCCTCCTATCTTTCTTCCCGTGACCTCGGTGGTTTTCATTTTCTTCCGCACGCTAAAAGGAGCACAAAAAACCCTCGCAGAAAAGGTCCCTCATTTGTTATCCAAAGCGTTACGCACGCTTAACGAAGCAAGATCACAAGGGCATATTCCCCGTGGCAATGTCTACAATAATGAGACATGGGGCTTGAAATCGAGGTCAACGTCAAATAAACGTGCATACAAGGAGAAGTAGGTAGCATTTTGTTGCATAAAACCATTTTAATCATCCCAAATCTGTAAAAACCGAAGTGATGGAAGAAAAAATGTTGATAAGCACCTTTTTATTCATTTATTTATACAATTCCGGGAATATTCCTTATTTTTCCGACCAAAAATTCCCAACGATTTCATATACAGATTATACGGATCATAAAGGCCTCCCTTCATCCCATATTTGTTGCATTTATCTTATTTCGCCCTAGGGCAAATGGAATCAGCACTGTGCATATCTATTTTCAACCGTGGAGAGCTTCTACGTCACAATTATTTTTCGCCTCAGTACATTCTCTTTGCAAAGTACTTGATTCATGGGAAGCTTCGCAGCTGAAGGATAATATTTGCGCATGAGGTAAGACTTGTCCTACGTACTATTCCCTTTGCTTTTATAAAGCGAGACCAAATAAGTTAGAAAACATTAAGAGAATGCAACATACAAATTTCATAAGTTTATGGTTAAATAGAAATAAACACTTAATTTTAAAATATTACTGTTGAGTGATTTAAACGGAATTAGTTGTATTATTTCTGATGATTTATAATTGGCATTTCTATGTTAAGCTTACATTTAAATTTACTCTATTGATCACATTATACTAAATCGGAAACAAAGATCATAGTTTTATAGCAACATGATTTACAACACTAATCGAAGCCAAGCTAAAGCCAAGGTATCCGAAATACGACATATAAAACAAGCAAGATGAAAAAGCATATGAAATCAGTATAAAAAATGTTGATCGTAATTCTTTTCTACACTCAAGGTAAACTTTTTTGTATGGGAAAGGTTTACGAAATATGTCATCAGATTTCCTTATTACCACTTATTACTTCTCTTAATTTAGTGGTACAGTTTAACCCGTAACGTAAGAGAGAAATGTATTCCGGGAAGCTCGGAAGCAGAAGAGCAGGAGGGAGGTTAAAGATTTTAATGACGATGTACCCAATTTTATTTCAAATTTTTTATCAGTGTTATTTTGGTGGGGGAACTTTATTGTTTTTTGTATCGGGTAGAGCCAAGTAAGGTACAATTATTTTTTTGTGGGGCTATTTCTGGAAAAAAAACATTTCTGTGGACAATCCAATATGGTATAGAGCCAATCAACAAATGTCTTAGTTTTCTTTTCTGTTCTATTTGCGCGTTGTCCCTACAATGGGGGAAAATTCCATTTAGCTACGTACTCGAGGCCTTATGATCGAGTGTGTTTTGTTTTCTTTTGGGAATGAGTGTATAAGAGAGAGAGAGAGAAAGAGGGAGAGACTTTTTGGAGTACGCATGACCAACCGGCCAACCACGAGTAAACGGTGGAGGGGCTGGTCACCCCTGGCCGTGGGCTGGAAGGACCCCACCCCTGAAATCCATGGCTGACCATCAAGCAAACGTGGAACGCATTAGACCAGCGCAACCGAGTCAAAAGTCCACCAAATCCCAGAAGGACCCCGCGCGGCTAGCAGAAGAGAAAAGTCTTCTACTGCGGAGCGACGCGGCAACCCTTCGGATGAAGACGGGAGCGAGAGCAACGGCAGCTACTCGGTCTCTATGCCTTCGGTCTTCCTAGGGGCAACACCTCTCCAGCTCTATTAGACTTGTGTGTGTAACCATGAAAGTTATAGTATGGCAACATGCCGGTGTACTGGTGATTGGGTGAAGGTATGTGGCTGGTGGTTACAGTGAGGGAGATATTTAAATATTCATGGTTCGGTTGAGTCTAGCTCAGTTTATTTCATTTTATTTCTGTATTCGTGAAAACCTTAATGTAGGAAGGGGAAAAAGTCCGACGATAATAGAGTACTTTGTCTAATGTTGTTTGTTAACTTAGAGTTAAATAAAGACTTACTGCTATCTTCGAATACTTTAAAGAAAGAGTTTGGTCATTTAATTGGCATACGTGATGAACCCTGGAGATTCTTGTTTAGTTTTGCTTTGTTCGTATTTATTTTACAATTTCTCTACTGCAAGCTATCCGTGAGCATGTTGTATAAACGGGCCTCTCTTCGACTTAAGGATATTCAGAGCCACCCGTTACAATAGTATTTAGAACATTTGCAGCATATAATGTATCATTCAACAAAAATATGAGCTTACAATGCTGGCTTAGCAAAGCAAATTGATTGGAAGACTACGGACATAAATTATTATAAAAATTAGGAAAAAAGCATAAATGTGACATAAAACTAGGAACTAAATGGTGATAACAAAAGCGGTCTACCATTAACGCCACCCGCTGAAAAAACAATCCATATTAGTTTTTACGAGATGTATGGTTTAAAACCCCTTTCATTAAATATATATGTACCATAAATATCAAATATACAGTTAAATATTTCAAGATGAATGTCAACGGAGGGAGTATATTGGTGAAATTATCTGAATATACAACCAATCTTAAAATAATAACATCTGCCCTATCTGGGGTTTTAGGTTAAATAGACAGACTAAATTATAAGCATACTATCACTTTCACGAGCAAAATTGAAGAAATGGTGAATTCAGAAAGGATTGACAGTAGTTGCCCTCAATTTTCTCTCAAAAGCCAATTTAACTTATTAATCAAGGGAATGATTGATTCGCTAAAAAGAATAAACCTGTCATAAAAAAACATAAACATTTCCGGAAGCTCGAAAATGATCGGTAAAATAATAAATGATAGGGTATTAGCGAGGGCGAAAGCAAGGCGTAATGAAAGAAATACTTCCAAACTTACGTACGTATTGGTTTCAAAGAGCCTCGATCGGCAAAAAAAACCACACTATGATGTATTCCAAGGGCTAGAGAAGGAAGACGGGGTTCAGGAGCGAAAAGAGTTAGGAAAAAAATTGAGAATTAATGGATAATTGAAAAATATTCACTTTCCCAAGAAGTAAATAATGAGAGAAGATACAGTGAAGGTTAAATAAGAACAAGTAGATAGTACACAAAAAGTTTTTCTGTGAAAGAATAACGAAGAAATAACCGTTTCTCAAATATAGTTATGAGAAAAAGACAATGAATAAGTATCTAAAGTGGTTTTGCATTCACCAAAATGCATTTTTAGTCAAGTTGGTTTTTACGAGGTTAAATACGGTAATCCGCGTCCACAACTGCATAAGTATTAGCTGAAATACAATACATTTGTGAGTTAAAATTAATGAAAACGTAAAACATATTAGCCTGGCATAAGGATAGTATGAAATTATTCGAGGAGGAGCTTTTTCGAAGCTTAGAACGTCAATAACTTTCATATTTTCGAAAGCTTGGTGATGACTACTCAATGTTCAGAAAGCAGGCTGGCACATATTTGATGACATTAATGAACGAAAGAAACTGAATGTGAGAATGACTGGCCCTGAATTCTTATTTTTTTAATGATGGTTCCCGCAATTTTGCATAAAGAAGTAAAATGGATCAACATAAAAACCATTCAAACGTCAGGCGCACCTCGGAGAAGAAAAATTCTATTGAACGTACGTCTGGCACTGCTTGTTTTCTTTAAAATAAAGAAGAGCCAATGAGAGACGTGCAAAAGAGGCGGAAAGAGAGAGAGAGAGGAGAGAGAGGCATAGTAAATCCTTGGTGAGGTGTACAAAGGGGTGGAACTTTAGGAGGGGAAGGGTGAGCCTTGAGAGCAGAAGGAGTGGTCCTCAGACAGTGGGGTTTGGTGGTGATGGTGAGTGGGAAGTGAGACTGTTAGTAAGGTGCCCCGCGCGCGAGGGACGAGGGAAGGGGACCTTTCAGGCACTGGAGGAGGAACGAAGGGAGGGATAAGGAGCGTACCCTTGGGTGGTGCTCCCAATTCTGCGCCACCTCGAACGATAAATCCGCACCTTCCTCACCACTCTTCTGAGTCTAAAAGCACGCCGCCTGCGGGCGCATTGGCGTGAAATTCAAATCCTTCGCCATCCTCGCGTTTTCCCATCCTTCCTCCTCAAAAGCCTTACACCAACTCCTTCTCCTGAACTCTTCAAGATGCCTCCCTTTTTTCTCGTTTCTTCTTCGGAAGCCCTTGTCTCAGCTACACACACAAGCTCTCACACAAATTGACACACAAGCAAGAGGGAGCACAGATTCCCATTCCAATCCTTCAACGCCCGCCATGCCTCCATCCACCACCCGGCCCTTACAACCGCTCTCCCACAAGCACCCCTGCCTCTTCAACCATAATCCCCATCTCGGATATATAGGTATATATAGTTTTTCTGACGACGTAAAGACTTTCTGTTTTCGGGAGCGCCAACCAGCCCATTTAAGCTGTCATGAGAAGAGAGAAGAAATTTTATTTTCTTCTTTCGCCAGTGAGGCAATGTCGAAACGTTGGGACTTCTAAAGGTAGAAAATAGGCAGGTGGTGGGGTGCTTTTGATTATTCATGACGATGACATCTCTTTCAGAAGTCTGAAGGAAATATAAAACGGATTCTTAGGACAAGCGCTGCGGTCTTACGATGGCAAAGTTTTCAGATCACCAGAACGGGAAAAAACATTTCGTTGGCAACTAACCGATAGGCGAATCAATGCCTCAGTATGGCACACTTTTGACGACCTTACTCAATTCCTAATATTTACTGAGCATATAAAAGAAGTTCTATAAAACACGATAGAACAATTGAAGATCATGTTCCTCGAATTCCAAATGAGTGGTACCTACAATCAAAAAAGGATATTCAACTTTGCCGTTTCATTTAGAATACGTAGCCCATGAGTAGACAATTATGAAAACGGATACCATTTTTGCAATGAGAAGTAGGCAGAATATTTCCTAAATAAGGTGGATCAAGACACTTATCGAAGCAAGAATGTATAGCGTTAATGAAGTCATTAAAGCTATAAATTCTGGCAAAGAGCATACTCAAAATAGTATTAGTCGTAGTCCTACCACATTAATTTTTAAATGTGACATTACTCAGAAGATTTGAACGACGAGTTATGAAAAAACACTCATCCACGGTGTACAGCTAAGCGGAAAGGAGTGCATGTTGTGACGATGGATATTTCTGAGATAATAAAAGAGAATTGTTGCACTATGGAACATGCAAGAAGTTTTATTTCAAAAACCTTAAAGAGTTAAATGAATGTTATTTGTATAATGAATGTTTTGCCTGCGTTATTTACTTGTTTTTTCTCTCCAAAAAATTCTTAATGCCTAAGAAACGGCACATACTCTTCCAGCCCAAAGGCATGAGGCAACCATGAAGTATTAAATCATCTACCCGGCACTCTCAAAGGGAGAATTTCCTCCGGCAAACGTAACCATATTTTCGAATATAAACACATTGTCCCCCTTTCGAATCCGACGTTCAGTTTACACGCCGTGAGCGCGAGAGCAACAAGTCATTCTGTCCGTCTCGCAAACGTTATTTAACCTTGTTTAACGGGAACATGCTTCTTCATTCCGCCTCCTTCCTCCCTTCAGAGCACGCTCTCCTGGAGGGGCTCCGAATATCACGAAAACGTTTTAACGGATTTCTAAATTTCTGCAGCCGTGAGCGAGCCATTGCGTGCGAGTGGGACGGGGGTGCGTGCGAGAGTGGGATAACTTGTCGGGAGCAGTTGTATGACGCTAATCCGCGTTCATTCTTCATTCCCCCGCCCATTCTACTGCTGGGACACTCCACCCTTTTCACCCATTTTACAATCCCTCTCTCTCCTTTCCTACCCCCGCTCTTCATCGGTGAAACTCAGAACCCTACCCTACTCCTCTTTTCTGTTTTTCTGAAAGAGCGTGGAATTCTCTCCTCTACTCACCCCCCTCCCTTCCCCGCCCCTTATTTGAGTCTCTCCTTCCTCCCACTTCCTCCTTTTCCCACTCTTCCGAACGCAAGGGATTCACTCTCTCCTCCATTTCCCACCTTTGTTCTCTCTCTCTTCCATTATACCCTTTTCTCCCCTTCTTCCGAACATTCCCTTGTCTTTCGCCTCCCCTCTTCTTCCATTGCCACACTAGGGCCCGGTCTCAAAATGCCTGGTTAATTTCTAATCATTGCGATTGCACAAACAATGAGGTACGCAGTCACCCGCACGGGTGCGAAGTTATACACCAAAGACGGTGAAATTCGCCATTTAATAATAATTTGAATTTACCGGGTTTCAAACCCAGACCTCCCAATTGCAAGTCAGGTGTGTTAGTCAGTTACACCACCAATCCATCTTATTCATGAAGAATTTCAGCAGGGGTTTATATGAACAAGTTGTTCTCGTCCCCAGTCTACAATGCAACAGTAGATGGCTTGGTGGCGTAACTGGCTAACACAAATGGCCGGCAATTGGGAGATCCGGGTTCGAATCCCGGTCAAACCACATGATTTTTTTTTTCATGGCAAATGTAACTGTCTTTGGCGTATGCCTGGTCAACGTTAACCACCAAATGACATAGTCTTTCCTTTCTCTTGATGTTCACTTATAGTTTGTGTTTTGCACATTGCATTAAACTATCGGTTAATTTAATAATAGATTATAATTAATTTTTATTCCACCGTTAGTTACACAACTTTATCAACACATCATTTTACCAATTTCCAATGTGGAATAAGGTACCCCAATAGATATAACCCGTTTTGGGGTTACCATCACAGCATATTTCAAGAAGCAGACACTCATCTCTAATCTTTACAATTCACACATGCCCCAGAAAATCACCTATGTACAATCTTTATGTGTCCATGCAGTTAACAAAAACTGTTCAACAGTTTACCTGAGCATTATCGATGGGAGAAAGTATTAGCATCGGTTTTTATACCAAGAAAATATTTAACTAGATATAATAGCACCGGTACTAGGACTCTCACGCGCATTATCTATTTGAATATAGGTACGGCACAGTTTTTCAAATCACCACCTCCGCTGTTATTCTTGAGTACCGTATTTAAACGTGTGCTACGCGCGTGTTTCTTGCGAAAAAATCAGGCACCCGTCATCCAAGAAGATATGCGTGATAAACCGGGCGTGTTCTGACGGGGGCCCGGCTTCCTGCCACGATACTGCAGATACAATATGTACAATGCACTGTGTAAAGTACTGAAAGGTACTGACATCCTCCACCAAATTTTTGTCGTTGATGCCTTATTCCAACCTCCTCCGAGGCTTAAAATGTCACAACCGCGGGAACTAATGCATCGCGGGAACTAATACTTCGCGGGAACTAATCCTTGCAAAAAGTATGGTGCATGTTCTACACGACACCAGCGGGTGCAAGCGTGAGTACGGTAATACTAGTTACCAAAATGTAAGAGTTGCGACGATGTCTATTGAGAAAAATATATGGCTACATTAAGGATGGATAGGCTCTTGCATACTTCCAGGCGCTAATTAGATTGCTCATTTTGAAATTAAAGCCAAATAAGTGCCATTTTCCACGCATGATTTTAGACTGCAACCTTTAGTTATTCCTGATGAAGCATGATCAATTTTTCTACTTGGTAGGTACAAAATATATCATTTAGTTTTAAACGTTGCTCAAGATCTCGTTCCTACACTCGGCTCAAGCTTCAAAATACAATAGCAGCGATAAAACAAATCTTAAGAATACAGCGCCTGAGAATGTCTTGTTTTAGACAATGCAATTAACTTTGCTGTTAGAGCACCCACAACCCACGTCTGTTTGTAGTATAATTTATAACGTGGTCTCACGGAGTGGGTAGAGTTTCTCGCAAGACAATTTAAAAAACGAAAAAAACATTAGGGAACATTTTCTGCGTGTTTGTGCTCTTGCGTGTTTCAAAGGCGTAATAATATAATCTTACCTAACTTAAAACCACTGACGATGACATTTTAGCATTCAGATTTACAATGCTAATATTGTAACGAAACACGTGAGTTATATCGCGATTGGAATAGAGGTATTTCCACGATTATGTCAGATAAGTGCTAATTTTTTTCATGGCGTCAGCTTTTTTCGAGAGTGAAGTTAGAAGGCTCCACAAGACCTCGCTTTTAATGTTTATTCTTTATCAAAAGCAATTAGTGCGTAATGAAAACCTTCCACATGATCGTTATCAGCTGAGTTAGCAACATCGGGCACGTACAAATACACAACAATGAGATATGACCCCTAAGTTAGCGTTATATAATGTTTCCTCCAGCACTCCTAACGATATGTTAAAAGGTATGGATATGCATCCTTTTTTAACAAACATGCCATTAAGCTTTGTCATTTAGGGTTGTACTACATTCAATGTGAACCAATGAAAGTGAGTTTCTATAGATGTGTTAATTAATTCTTAACCGGATTTAATACATTATTTGTATTATTAATTGAATTTCCTACCCTCTGATTTTCTAGAAAATAACTTGATGATTTTCTGCAGGTTATTTACTTCAAGTAACTTGATGAATTATTCTTTTCCAGCGCCAATACGAATAATTTAATTCGATTTTAACTCGCAATTCACAGCTTGCCTATGATTTCTTTGAATCGAGCTCCGCTTCTTCATTTAATTCCCCACAATTTTTTTCACCAATATCATTAACAAGTTTCGAAATAATCCCTCTCTTTCTCTCCCAATATTCACGCTTTCATTTCTTTCACGCGCTCTTTACTTCTCTTTTATCGTAAAAATTTTATTTATTTTCCTTTCGAATTCTCAACTGCCTTTGCATTTCATTCTTCCCGAGCTAATCTCCATCCAGACAAGGCTTCCTAAGTTCCGAATCTGCCATTGAAATCCCTGAAAATGCTCTTCCCCTCCTCTATTCATCGCCGCCAGAATGTTTCAAAGTTCCTTCTCCCTGGAAAGTTTCAGATTTAATGTTCCACTTCTAAAATTTCTTTTTCCACGAATATTGAAAGCTAAAATATTAAAGAGAGGCTTGAGAAAAATTTAAGCCATTGGTTAATACGGAATTTCTGTTCATATCGAAACCACCATTATGTTTTTTCTTTTCATTTGTGGTTTGACATCAATATTGCTTTTACGAAGCACGTTCTTCCTTTTCGGGTAAACATTACGAGGAGATAAAAATGCTTGCCTCGAACTACTCATATTTTTTTTCCTTTCAACAGTAAAACAATATAATTGGAATGGAAAATTGGAAACTGCGTTCACTTTTATAAGGGAATCAAATGATTGGGGAAGCGCAAAAATCATTACCCAATGGAGATATTTAACTAGTGGCAGGCAGATACAATCGTTTAAAAACCCAAAATAAATGTCATATGCTCCACGAATAATGAAAATTCTCAATTTTAATATTTAGTAATTCGTACATTTTTCCTTTCAGTTGAAACTGAAATTGCATACTTTGCTTCTCAGAATTTCATATTATCACGCAACGCTAAGAATTTTCTACCTCTAACGCATAATTTGCTGTTTAAAATATATACCTATACACATTATATTCCTCCTTTTTCATTAAAATTTTACATAAAAGAACTAGACCACTCCTTAGAGAGAAACCAAGAAAGTATATTTCGACAGTTCCTAAATGATAAGTATTGGTTGATTTAAATAAGAATTCAAATGAACAGGTTTGCAAATTCCCTCACATGAAGTTATAAACTAAAGCGTAATGTTATAATTCTCCGCTGAACACCACACTGTAAAAAATGGCACAATAAGAAAACCTTTATTTTGTGATTTCACTAATTAGAGTCAACTCACTTCTAAAATACGTATTAACTAACATTTCCGTCCACTAATGCCATTTGAGGGCAATGGGCACTAATGACAATGAACTGACCAAATAAAACTTCTGGCATTTCCAACTTATCACATTTACTCCCAAGTTCCTCATTCTCATATCTGGCTCAAGCTCCGTCTCCCTTTACCGCATTCCCTCCTCTTCGCGTCTTTCTCTCGCTACTTTCTCATGCACTCCGTATCCAGCTCCCACTGCCATCTCCTCGCAACCGGGGCTCTTATACAATTTCGACATATCTCCTCCATATCCCCAGCCCCAACAGTTTCGAGGTGTCTTCTTGGCCGCATTATTAAGAATGAAAGAGAAGGAGAGAGTAGAGCTAAGAATCTTCGCCTCTCTCACTCTTAATGCTGCAGTAGGGCGCTACAGAATCTCCCCTCTTCCGCCCCAGCTGTTTTCTGCTACTTTGCCTTTATGAGATTCAACGGCAACCCCTCCAACGCCCCCCCCCCCGACCACCTCTTCGTCTCTCCATCCCTCTCCTCTTTTCACCGCGCCCAACCCTTCTCACACCGATCCCCGAAATCATCCGCCGCGCGACGTACCTACTCTTCGGGACTCATCTGCCAGCGTCGCCGATAATGCGTCCCCCAGCACAATTTGCCAGCGAGCAATCCCATGGGGGTGGGGGGGTCTCACGACCCCGTCCCCCCTCCTCCATCAGTTCATCCTCCTACTCGTAAGCCGCTTCCCTAAGCCCCCCTCTCTCCCTTCCACCCATTTACCACCCCCACATTTCAATGTTTCCTTCCTCCCCTGCTGTCTCCATCCATCCACTTCTAACACTTCAGCTTTATTCGTCCCCATACACCGTGCCTTTGCCATATCAGGTAGGCAGGATCAAATATTTTCTTTCCTCCACCGTAATACTTATTTTTCCCAATAGTTTGAACTAGATTAACTCTGTTTCCTCCTCCAAGTCCATCCATAACCGTGATATTGATCTGAGAGACTAATATGCCGTTTGAAATGTCATTATTTCCGCTTTTCCTTTCGATGAGCAACCTTGTACCATTCAGTGCCTTCCTAACAATTGGAATTTATGAATGTTCCTCCGAAGTAGCAAAGAACTGCGGACTCTGGAAGTATTTAATTTTTTATGTTTCCGGATTCCAGGTCTTAGAAGATTAGGGCAATTTCTTTTCTAATAATGGGAAGCTGTGAAATACAACACGGGAATAAATAGCCAATTAAAAGGAAATTAATATTTTATACATTCACTCTGCCGCCGTTATAACTCATTTATGACCCAGACTCATGACCCAGTAGTCACTCACTTTTGTCCAGCAAAGCACATTTTCCAGGAGAATTTATTAAGTTTACATTTACTGAAATTGGAGACGAAAAAATATACAGACTAGGAAGGCTGAAGGTAAATTCATTAATGCGCGCTTTTGCATAAAATAAATCATCATAAAACAGTAAAGTAAGAACAATGTATAAAATAGTGGTGTGTTAGACTAACATCACCGTTCACGTAATTTTTTCACATCAAGATTTTAGGGTTGAAGTAAGCGAAGGTTATTAAACGATTTTCTTATCCATTTATGGATTTTCCTTTTGTGATAATATTTATCATATTTATCAAAATTATGCTATATGTCGCCTTACCTGGAAGACACTGATTGATTCAGGTGCCCGGTTAATGGTGATTTTCTGTTGTGTTATTGTATCGTTGTCTTTGTTTATCGTCCACTCTCTTTATGCTTTTATATCCTTGGGAACCTACTTAATATGTCAGATTTTAATGATATTATGAGTGATCTTGTTATTTTTAGATGAGCGATCTCTTCTGGCACCAACTCTCCGTAAAGCTTTTCTTCCTGTCCAGTTCACTATAGTTATTCAATTAATAAGCATAAACCATTTAAATTACCTACGAAAGTTAATTTCTACTATATAAGATCGGTACATACAAAAATTATCCATCATTTAATAACAGTAATTTATACTTAATTTACAATGAAGTTGATATTCCCAGGGGTAACTTTTTGAAAACCCAAATTGACAGCATTAATACAAAGTTTGTAAATTTCACAATGGATTATATTTAATACGACCTGTTTCATCGCAGAGGCGACATCTTCCGGTCAGCACCTGAAGACCTCGCCTATGCGATGAAATCGGTCGTATTAAATAAAACACATTGTGTTGATTCCGTCAATTTACAATGCGTAAACATGTACATAAAATACATGTGAGTTGTTATCATTTATCCAAATATTCGGCAAAACAATCAAATCCATTAGGATATTAAAAGTTAATGCCAAAAGCTCTGCATTTTGAAAAAATATTAATGCATAATCTTTATGGCGAAATTAGTCGCCAGAATTTACACTCATTATATACAAAAAGACAAGCTCCAAAGAATTACGGGATTTAAATTAAGACACCTACTCGTCTTTCCGTAGCTGTTTCAGCTTAATAATTTCATTCAAAAACTAATTTGAAAGAGCTGCGCAATACTTAAAGCCTTTATGTCAAACCACCCATCTAAGTAAGTAACTATCCTAGTGGTATTTCAATGGTTAGAAGTGAAAATTTAACAGAGCATAAAATACGCATGTACTTTGGAAGGATTTCTAGAGAACTGATACAATGACGAGAACTTTGATTACTTCAGCGAACTTCCTGAAATTCACTAATTTCCAATTAGAAGCCTTCCATTATCTCCAAGATTGCTTTGAACTAGATGAACCAATTATACCCTGATTCTGAGGTAGTTCGTGCATTTGAAGAAGAAATATCTCTTGCACTTTGAGGAAGAAGGAAATCTAGTCCTGCCCAGTGGAGGTATTCCGGAGTGCATTTCTCCACAGCAATTTCCTTTGAAGAACCTAGCATAGGAAGAATCTCAAAATGTAAGAAATTGCATCTTAAATAGGCATATTATCTCCAGTAAATTTATGCTTCACATATTCCTAAACCTGATAATTTCAAAACAATGCCTGTATTTATATTGTTACTTCTCTTTTGTCCCTATAATTTAAGTCAAGAAATTCATATTTATCTTATTAATAATTAGCTGTAAGGCGCCTATGATGTCCGTTGAATAATGATGAATACAACAGGCACATTGGTTTAAGATACATGTAATATGATTAAATTAAAATTATTGTAATTAAATTTATTTGAATCTTGTACAAATGAGAATTATTTCTGGTATATATGAAATGATATGAAAAATATTTGACAAAAAATAATTATGTTTTTAATGAAGAACCTCTTGAAAAACCAGAATGCGTGTGAATTGTCTCTGCTCATTCATTAATCTTCTTTTCTGTGGATTCCATTCAATATTCAACTTGAATTGACTTGTAACTTTTGAACGTGATAAAGCCACATACAATTGACCGTGTGAAAGTACTGCGATCTCCAAATTGATACCAATGTGATCAAATGACTGGCTTTGTGCCTTGTTTATTGTAATAGCGTTAGCAGGAATTAACGTAAATTGACAGCGTTTTAATATGAAAGGTAATGTTGTGTCGGTTGGAGCGAGACCAATCCTGGGAATTAGAAATGTATCATTGTGGTTGCATGTTGAAATGATTCTCGCTCTTATGAAATTTTATCCAGGCTCTTCCACAATTAGTTACATTGTAGTGTCCTTTTTTAGGATTCAAGTTTCTCAGTAACATGATGATCACAACTTTCATAAGCAATAGCACATGAGGTGGCATGCCGGATGGTTTTTTTTCATTGAGGAATTCAAAAGGGAAATTGAGTGCACCATTTGAATTTCATGACAACAGAATCGGCGCCAAAGTACATTTGAGAGTCACCATCAATCGAATCGATTATCTTCCAATTTATTTCTAATTTTTGCGCATTTGGCGGCGCGACAATGAGTCGTTTTGAAAGTTTTTGCATTGAAATTTGCTACAAAATGCCAAAATTGACTCAATCAAGTCTCTTTGAAGTATATATCGATAACATCAGAAAGGAGGTGAAAGGATTAAAGTTCGCTCGAAAAACAGAGAGAATGAAACCCAAGATAAGGTGGAGGAATTGTTTCAGAAGTAAAATGGAGGAATCTGGTGTAATACCAACGGCTGCCGTAGACATGAGCAAATGGAGGAGAGTATCAAAGCCACGGTACGGTTTAAGTATATCTTCATGAAACAGAGTTAATCATGTTATTCGAAGGCATAATATCGTTAAAAGCTATTGAAATACGCACCGACAAGGTAAAATTCTCTTAAATGTAGCCTTTATAGCCAGTATAAGATACTGCAAGCCTCGAAAACAAGGAAATAATGGCTGGCAACGAAAATGAAAAACTATTTACATTTACATTTATTTTGCGTTTAATCTTCAAATAATTCAGTTTATCGATCAAAATAGAAACATATATTGCAAAAATTAAATTTTATGATGTTTTTTACTCATTTTTGTTGAAGAATGATACTTCCACCTCAATTTTTTCATATTTTAATGACTGAAATAAAATTACTCTACACGGAAATTATTATTTTTCCCGTTAAATCCCATTAAAAAGAAAACAAAATGCTTTGGGCTCAAAATGAATGATATACATTGGGATTTTCAATTGTTTCCTGACTTCACACCGAATTTCAACCCTCCACTGTAAAGTTCAACCTTTTAGTTTGATATGAAATGCCCAGGCATTTGTATCAATGAGAGTGTCAGTCAGTTTTGTAGCTTTTTATCTTACATTGCTACAGAGATAGTCAGTGATAAACATAACTATATATTCTACCAGCCTTTTTAACTTACACAATGCTTATTATTATAACTATGAACGCTTTAATAATTTTTGCAATTACCTTTCGCAGTCCTAAAAAATTCTGCAGTTGCCGAAAAAAACTTAGAAATTAAACTATTTGTTCTATACTTTCGGAAAAATTGCCTAATTTGCCCAAGTATTAAATCATTTTAATCGATTCCTATTCAGCGTAACCATGCGAATAAATATTAGACGAATCTTCAAAAATAATATTTCTTGACCTACAGTATAGTAAAACGGTTGATGAATACCACAAGGCTGTCATATAAGATTCATGGACAACATGCACAAATTTCATAAGAAAGATACTTTAGCACAAATATCTTGAAAAAATATTCAAAACCAGACTCACTATACTTTGCACCGAAAATAAATCTTGGTGGGAAGGTTCAAAGAATAGTGGACAAGCCTTACGTTTCATAAAATACGACACAGTTTCAGGCAATACTTTGTGGAAGTCAATCATACTGGGAGTAAAGGATTGAACACTACAGCTTCCACTTAGATATTTATTAAACCTAAATAATTATAAATAAATTAAGTTTAATAAATATCTAAGTGGAAGCTGCAGTGTTCAATCCTTTACTCCCCGTTTCATAAAAGCCAAATTTCATATTTTATCTTACAATTAGATGACACTAAAATTTCTGAGTCGATATGTTCAAATATGTGAATTACTTAAATGTGTTATGCATTATATTTTTAGAAAATGGGGTTAATCCCGTGCAATATAGATCATTAATATTATTATTATTATTATTATAACATTAACTTCATGCCCCACTTTTACCAAGCCTTTGAGAGATGAAAATACCAACGACTCGTGGTAAAAATTATATTTTTTTGCGTTAACGTACGTTTTTTTAGCATAAGTACGAAGATTCTTTTGATAAAACTTGCATTAGTAAAGAACTACTTCATGTAAACAATTGCTAACCGCTCGAATGCTGAATCATATAGCTCCACAGCGTAGCTCAAGACAAGGAAACGGAGAGGTTTTTCCCATTAATAAGGCGCAAAATCACATTGGACGACCCAATTCCACGCTAACTCTCATCTCGTCTTCATTTTCTTAGCGCGTATTTGCAGAGTGGGTGGGGAAGGGGAATGGAATGAGAGGAGGAGGGGGCAGCGGGAAGTGAAGCAATATCTCCTCCAATCACATGCTCCCTCAAGCTAAATCACATCCTGCAGTGGTTTAATTGTGGGTTAACGGATTGGAAGGATGGGAATTAGTCAATTAGCAGGGGCAATAACGACGCTGTAGCTCTAAAGCGTGGGAGTAGATGGATAGGATACGATTCTCGTAGAAGATGAACGGTCTATGGTTAGCGAGAAAGGGATTGTAAATCCTTGCATTCTGTAGACAAAAAAAGAACGTAGCTGTCATCTCTGAAATTATAAAGCGATATCTTTGGGACAACCCAAAAAACCCCACGAGAACAATTGGCCTCGCAGAAAAATATATCTTAGAAATCATGTAAATTATACTATAAATTTTTAAATTAAAATAAATTATTATTATTTACTATAATTTAATAAATGACATATAACTTTTCAACAAATAAATGGATCCAAGCAACCAAATTAAAATTGTGAATAAAAACAGCAAAAAACTTGAAAGGTAACCATCGGGAATGTGTCTTTGTATTTTTCTTTTTAATGGCTGTAAATTATATATTTTAACAATTTTGTAATAAAAAAAAGGATTATAAAACATTTATCACTCTCATGTATCATTTATTTATAGCCCTGTAGATGGATCAATAAGGGTCCGAAACTATGGCAGAAGTTTGAACAAAATATACATATATATTATTTGACCTAAGCTATAGCGATAATTGCAATGAGTAATATAAGAGGTCGAGAATTGAATACCATTTGTAAATTATACTGGTGGGCTATTGAAAAAAGGATTTCTATAGGGAGTCAGTAAAAAAATGCATAACAAAATATAATAACGTTATTATATACACCAAAATAATATCTTGCAAGCCACCTAAAAAGTGTGTGGCCGGTGGTTGTTACCAACAGAAATTACACTATGCCCTATTAATGTTGATGGCACTACGACTATTTATACATAAGCATAATTCGCTAATTGTTGTCAGGAGACGAAACCTAACATTCATGCACTATAAGTATGCTACCAATGCTCGAGGGACAGTGTATATTAATGTATTTTTCAAATACATAAACGGACTGAAATATGTGTTACACTGCAAACATGAACGGCTTGCAGTTAGTACTAGGGAAGGATGCAAGTATTAGGGAGTAAATCAACTAACTAGCTACACTACCTATCGACAAACATAAGATGACCAATTTCAACAGTTATTCGGAACTAGTACCTGAGCCACGTTTTACTACTCAATTATTTCATTGCAATGATAATTCATAGACAAACGCCATACTTTGGGTTACCAGAACAATGTCAATTTTAGTTGCTTACTTTTGGATTTCCATGCAAGAAATAATATAAATTTAGCTTAACATGATGTAACACATGTTTCCATAAAATTGTTTGGTAATTTTACGAGTAGCTCAGCTCGTGGAAAGAAGCCAAAATTTAAAATTCTACGCAAAGAAATACTACCATTTGCAATTTTGATATTATTTATTTCGTTTATTTGGATATTACTTAATAATTATTTCCAAATGCACAACCTTTAAACATTTTTATCTCATATCCAGTTAAATAACTTTGTTAAATAACAAACGTTTTACTCGAATAACAATTTCCTATTTACTCATAGTTTTACATTTTGGCTAAGATCTTGCGTATTCGAGAAAAATAGTGTTGAACTAAAATAAAAACTAACTAATAAAACAATCAATAACATCAATTTTTCTATAAAACTCTATTTATTGTAAATTCATTTTTTTTAATAGTACTATCTTTCATCTACATAACATTGCACTATTCAGTATAAGCAGATCATATTAACTTTGCTTCCACTTAAATGATTCAATACGCCTTGGTTTACTCATTGGCTCAAGTTGTTACGAGAAATAACATTTGAAAATGTTTATTTTAAACTGATGGGAAATTGATGTGCCAAAAGAACGCTTTTGAATTCTTCCCTGAAAATATACTTTATAATAAAATATTATATTTAAAAGCAAAACACTGCACTTGATCGCATCGTAACTTCATGAATTGTAAATATATTTTTACGCTGGATAAAATTATGCTCACTCAGCACAAAATATAATTAATTCATAAACCAATCGTCAGCGATGTTAATAATATGTATCAGGAATCTCACCAGTTTACCACCATGAAATGAACACCATTACATCTCCTTCATCACGAAAATGTATTGATACTGAAAATGTTCTATTCGCTTTAAAATCTAAATAATTCTCCTTTGCCCTGTAAGCTGATAAAACAAACAATGTTTTTCGAAGCAAAGGTTCTCCTCAAAGCCATTGGTGTTTTTATTGTATTCCATCAAATAAATGTTTGCCCTATCGACATATTTGTCTGTCAATCTCTAGAACGCTTACGTTTTAGTGGTTTGTAATCACAAGGGTAACGTACAACAATTGCCAAGTCACAAACACGATATTACTGAGTCCACGGAATGTTACAAGAAAGAATAAGGACATTACACATATTATTTCTAGTATGCCACTCAACCAATGCTGATTGAATCATATTGGTTGAAAATGGTCAATCAAATACAAATCACATGATATTTTGACAAATATATCCTAATAATGAATATTATATTAATTTATTAGTCTTCGATACGCGAGCTAAATTCTTAGCCCTTTTTTCAGGATAACTATGCCATGAACGTAAAACATGGCATATCTGCCACAGAATGAAAAAATGTAAGAATATCACAACAAATTAAAATCATTACATTTATTGTTTTTGCAGGCCTTTCAGAAAATTTGCACCATCACATTTGAAGTGTATACTCCTGGTGAATTTGGCACAAACATTAGGTCATTCTCACTATCGCATGGCAAAGGTCGAGTGTGGAAATGCCAGCGAACGGAAGCAAAGTGAAAGGAGAAAAGGCAAATGAAACGCACCAGTGGAAAAGATCAGGACTCGATGCGAATATGTCCATATATTAAAAGAAGAAAAAAAAAGAAGGGAAAGGAGCGGGGTTGGATCAAGGGAAGCTCAGGGACGCCCGAGGAACTTTGATATTCGACATCTGTTTTTATCTCCCTTTTCGCTTCCATTCCTCTGCCGATTCCACTGCCTCCCAGCCCACCACCCCTTCCCTAAAACAACCCCTCCCCTGGTCCCCTTTACCGTCAGTAGCATCTTATACGATACCTACCTCATTCACCCCGCCTCATCTCATTCTTTCGGGAACTTTATGATCTCGAAAACGTGCCCTTTACACCTTCGTTTCTTTTCTTGAGTTCTAGGAGATTCGGGAGAAAAAAGCGAAATACCCCCTCCTCCGACGAGGAACAGTTCCTCCTCCGAACCATTCCCTATCCTTTTATTTCCTCCCGTTATACTCCTCAGTCCTTCTCACTCTTTTCGCCTCTTTGCTGTTCTGCTTCTTTTCCGTACTTCCGGCGTCACACGGGACGTTATTCCCTGCCCTATTCATTGTCATCACCTCGGTACTAAGGCAACTACGTCCATGCTGTGATCCACTCGGCCGCAGCCTGAGTTGCGGCAGTACGACACTTTCCTTTTCCTCGAAGCGAGAGGCCCTTACAATCACGCTACCTCTATGCTATATTAGGCATACGACTAACGTATGTCTGATTTAGCGTACATTGCAACAAATGAATTTAGGACATATTTTTTTCTCCAGTCAAAATATAGATAATATTGTTAATTAATTGCATTCATTAATTTGTGCGATTACCTAAATTGACTTCATTGTAATTGATGAGTTTACTGTAAAAATACTGGAGAAAATTTACAACCTACACATGCATACATTTATAACGCATTTTTTTCACTGTAAATTCATCATTTTTTTAATGAAATATTTTTGGTACGTTAAGCCTTTCCAAATCCCATAGACATCCCATCCCATGCTGTAGGTCAGCGGTTCCCAAACTGGGGGTCGCGGGCCGTTCGGAAAGGGGTCGCGAGATGAGGATTGTAATTACTTTAAAAACAATATCATTTGAATGTTCACATTGTTTGTTATATTTAGGGGGTCGCGGCTAAAACGTATGGGCTAAAATGGGTCGTGGAAAGAAAAAGTTTGGGAACCGCTGCTGTAGGTAATGCGGATGTCTCGATAAGTAGTAAGATGAGCGAGCGGCTGATATTTTGTTATCATTAGAAAGATAATATATTTTTATTAACAATAATGTAAAATTCATTGAATTTTAAACGTGGAGATGTCTCAGTCAAAAAAATAAAATTTAATCGTAAATAAAACATAAATAATTGCTTTACGGGCGTCTGTTGTAGGGAGCGTCTCGCACTAGACTTGAAAATTTGTCAGCATACTCGCGCTCTTGTCCAACTACTGGAAAAACTGGGTTTTGTCTTTCTGGTATTCGAGGTCTAATTGCAGTACAACTTTAAGATGCACATCGAAACGCTTGCCATGCCACATGCTCAAACTATGCTAGGCCTATACAACATTAAATTACAAAATCAAGAGACAACCCTTTAGATGCGATAAGAACTCATTCACGTGCGCGATAACTTTTCATAAATATCATCTCGTTAGGAAAACATTTAATCCATTAAAAGAATATGCTTTCACGAAAAGAAGTACTAAGCTTACTTATAGCTCTACTACATTTCTGCATGCGCAAGAAATAAAAATAAATAACGTGGAGACATTAACATCTTGGATATACACTAAGATGAGACAAATTTGTCTTGCGCAATATAATGTAGGCAAGAAGTGACGACACGTATCTACAAATACCGCTCGGCTATAGGGCTCATAGAAACTCATGAATGAACCAGAATTCTCCGCACGTAGGTAATAATCGCACTTGGTCTATCTAGGAGAAACCTAAAGTTCTCATACAATAAAAAGAAAAAAAAGATCCCAAGGTAGCCAGCTAGGAGGAACGCAGGGATGAAATCAAGAGGAGAAAGAGTAGTGTGTGACTCGAGCTTTACTCATGGAGGATATGGGCGTGGGATATCCCGTAATATACTCTCCCTTTCGCCCACCCCCTCACCCCCCCCTTCCCCCAAACCAACGGCAAACCTCTCCAGAGCATTTTCCACGCGAACTCCGCCCGCACACGCAATGTACTCGTATCCGGACTGTGTTCGTTTCTGCGGATCGATCCTGACAACAGAGAGAAGAGAGAGACAGAGCGGAAGGAAGGAGATGGAGGAGTTATTTCTCGTATTTTTTACTCGCCTCTCTCCATATTTTTTTCATTCACCCTCCTCCCTCACACTCCCTCCCGTTAGTTCCTCAAGCCGCCACCTCCGCGCATTTCCGGGTGATTAATCGCTCTAATAAGCGGGAAATGCCGTCGATTCCCATTTGTCCCCCGGACCCCAAATGAACCGAAATCAGCCAACCCTTTTATTCCCCGCTTCCCCGTGCAGGTTGAATAGAAAGGGGAATTTTCATAAACCCCCTCTCCACGCTTTGATAACCGTTCAACTCCCATTGCCGGCCTCCAAAAATATTTTATTTTTAAATATATTTTTTTGGCCTTTTCCGATCGATTAGGGATTCTTCTACCTCCTCTATAAGCTGCCTTCACCCAACTCCAAGGTGGCTTCTACCCCTTACCCACTCTCTCGCACTTATTTCTGGCCATGAGATACGGGCACCCAAACGGATCCTTATCCCTCCAGGAAGGACAGTTCGAGAAAGACCTTAAATCACCTCCCTGAAAAGTTAAAATACCATCTAGGCGAGCTCACTCGACTGGCAAAAAGAACCATGGAATTTATTTAACTCCACAAGTTTGCTATCTGAATACATTTCGGGTGCCTTCGGAAAGTTACAGTAATAGACAGAGAAAGAGAAAAAACTTTCGCATAATTATGGTTTCAGTTCTCTTCAAAAGTACGATGAAAAAAATGAAATATGGCTATTCCGAAAAATAGATTTTCGAATAGGAATGTATAAGGCAAACTTCCTCAATAAGACTGTTCTAAAGGAATTCATGCCGCAGTGAAGTGTTCTACTGTTTTAAGGGCGAATATTACATAATAAACCTCTCAATGTTCTATTGAAAGTAGGAAATAGTTCATAGTAAAACTAGCTGGCACGCACTTTGATTAAATATTGGTCATTTTCATAAGAATTTAATTAATTTTTATCTAAGTATTGAGAATTGAGAACAAATTGACATTTACTTTTCGGTTTTAAACAGAGAGAATTATCGATAGAGATACCACGAATGGAATTGCTGAGCTCTTGCACTTGGCGTTATTATCCTGGTACACCTACCTCTAAACCTTCTAGTACTATTTGTTATCACCGTGCCCTCTCGTGCTGAGTTAACGGTGAGCAAAGCCCGAGTAAGCCGGTTCAAGCGGAATTAGCAGAGAGGGAGCATTGGAAGCCGGAACCTTAACGGGAGGTAACCCTCATGCTGGGATTAATATAGATGCACCTAACCCAAAGAAAGGGAAATGGAGTAATGGAGAATCACTATTTATCTTCGCCACTAGGGAGATAAATATGTTGGCTAAGAACGCTTTTTCTCCAGAGGCAGATTATCTCTCAGTCATGACTTAACTCCGATTATGAATGTCATACGACATATGCTACCGAGTAAAATTGGATAAATACAGGTTGTTACTTACAGAAAAGACTAAACACTGCCGAGCAACTAGTCTCTGTAAAAATGAAAATGTACGTGATGAAAGATGTGCACTAGATTTGGGTCACGTAAATTTTTAATATTGGCAAGGAAGGTTATAAAATGGATACAAAGAGAAAGTTTTAACAAAATTACCATTCACAAAATTAAATTTACTTCTGATAATTTTATGGATCCGATGCGTAATTAATTACATTTCATTTTAGCGTATATTTATTCAGAGGAATACCTAACGTCAGTTTGAATACATACTTTTATGTTATTTATTTAATAATTATCTATCCATGAAGATAGACTGAGGGCTTTATAAATTCCAAAAGGCATAAGGCTTTTCACCGATAACAACTTTACCAAAATTCCATCATTATTCCTATGATATGTACGACTGTGATTGCAAAAATTATGACTGCTCCATTGTAAACCCGGATGAGGCTGGCTATATGAGCAAAAAGTAATGAATGAAGTAAGTAACCAAATAGGAATAATGTGTTTTTTATTTTTAATAAAAAAATACATGTAGCAATTATAAATAATGTATAATATCTAAATGTCAGAGAAGTTTTTGTATAATACATTTGAAAGTAGTTTCCCTTGTGTATATTTTGAAAAATTGATACACTCGCACCATGTTTTAGTTAGTGGAGAACTTATATGGGAGCTCTCTTGCCATCTATTGGCACACATATGAATCACTACGTCTAGCAACTCAATCATGCAATTGTACGCGTAGCCTTTTATATGTATAGTAGATAAGGGCCATTTAATTAAATTCAACATTAAATACTATAATTTTCCTGTAACATTATGTAAAAATAAAAGTATTTCAAAGTTGCAATTGATGAAAGGAATTTTTTTTTCAAATACGACACGCTTACAACGGCTGGAGAGGCTAATTAGTGGTGGATACGATTAGGTTTTTAAGTAGTTCCTGAATAAATGTACTGCCCCTAAGAGCTAAGATTAGCATAGAATGGCATAGTAAAAATGAAGGATAAGTTTGGCAATGCGGAAAAACAATATCCAAATTTTAAATACAGAGTAAAAAATAGAATTTGATGATACTCAACTATACTTTTTTTTATCAAGGGGGGAAATTAATAAATGGCGTATTACGATAATTTTAATGGAACATTCAACATTCACCAAAATTCACGATAGAGTCGCCAACTCATTGACTTAATTGTTCAATCTGGTTTCTACTTCTTGCTATTTAAATGTAATCTCCTAGGCGGGTTATTTTATAAGAGTCGACACTCTCCCAAGAAGATATTTTCTATGTCCCATCTGTCTCATTGGAAAACAGTTTTCGTCTTTTAATAAAATTAAAAAATAATTCTTTCATTCGTAATAAAAAGAACATATCTTTGCCTTTTTAATTAATTGTTTTACAAAAAGAAGTAAAATGCATTCTTAGTGCATCAAGAGCAGAGTAAAATAACGAACAAAGATGAGGGAGACTTAAAATACTAGTATAGAAACTATCAATTTTCGGAATTAATTCCAAATATGGATTCTATAAGGCTATATTCCACAATCCAGATGCATAAATACTATGGAACTGATTAAGGGCAAAAATGTAAATGAATTTACAAACTCAAGGAAAATGCGAATTCTTAAAGCTTTTAGTTATATGGTCGAAAATGTATCACAGGCCTATAGATATGGCCAATTGCTTGCCAAATCTCATGCCTCAATAGTTTCAAAACATTTTACCTCTACTCAGGAGCTTGCCCAGTCCCACTGAATAAGTTAACAGTTGAAGATGGGAGAGGATACCACATTCGCCATAACCCCAAATACTGGCCCACTTCTCTGACCCTTGAAATTCTCTCTACCGCACCCTCCGGACGGAGGAACCGACCGTACGTTTTTATTGTTTCATCCGCCAGCGCTATCAGTCAGATGAAGCATAACAAGAGAAGAGGAGCCTCCGGAGAAACTTTTCAGCTCTCTCTCAGTACGCTTTCATTTTATTTTTGTTTCTTCCCTTCAGTAGCATGGAACGGCGGAAAGCAGTCGAAAAACCAACCACGGAGCATCAAGGTCCTCCTTACACTTCCGCAGTAGATTGCGGCGCTAGTATCTCCGTATTCCGGGAACCCGGGCCAATTCCCCCACACCACAAGACTGGCTTTACCCGCTCCAAAGCAAGGCTCCAACTCAATCCCTGCCTTCTCCTTCCCTCCCTGCCTCTTCCTCACCCTCCTTATGTCTTTACTACCCTACTGGACTCGTGCGGCGTTTTTTGTATTTATTTCGACGTTCTCTGGTTTTTTTATTTATTTGCTGGAGGATCCGTGAAATCGGGGTTGCAGTAGGAATCCATTGCTATGAACTGGAGTGTGAGAAAAATGGACGCGCGAATCTTGGAAATTATTTCCATTTTCCCGTGTTACTTATTATTACTCTTCATCTTCTCTCCTTTTCTTCATTGCACTACCTCCATCTTCCTCATCCCTTCCTTCCCTTGTCTTTACATTACGCCCTCTCAACGCTTCAACTGAGAATCTAATGAGGAACAATTTGAGGTGGTTGGAGACTGTAAAGAGGTAGCATGTACCAGAGCAAGAAGAAAATATATAATGTGACGGGTGTAAAACGGTAAAAAGGGATAAATCTACTGATATGGCTAAAGAAAATAGCAAGCAATACCACCGGGAGGCTAGAGCTGCACACTAACATAGAACTGATCAACTTGACGGATGAGAATGAAAGGCAAGAGAGCGCTGATTCAACATTGCCTCTTGATATAAATGATAAACCGTTTAACTTATTATTTACCGCAGTAATTCTATGAAATTCGAGTATCAAATTAAATTGAAATTCAATTTCATATTTCAATTGGGACGTTAAATTGTATCATCAACCTATAACATTAATTATTTCTGTCTCGTACGCTTTAATCATGGCCTACATTTCAGTTCTTCATAATTTCAATGAAGTGTGTGCAATTAGATATTTTTACTAAAACTAGTTTAAATTATTCCAGCCTACATACATTCCTCAGCATGATACACAGATATTCACAACAATATCTTAGACGTAGTGAACTCCACAGTGAATTTTATTGAGACGACCTAGGTTTCAACACGTTGTGTCATCTTAAGGTCTTTTTTCATTTATCCATAATGGAAAATTTCCACCACATTTCGCCGGAATTTATATCCTCTTATATCTTAGACATTTTTTTAGAGCAATCACGACAGTTACGCGGAAGGATATGTTTTTTTACGAGAGCGAAAGAATCTCTTCGTCATATTTCAGTACCGTTAATTTTAGCCGTAAGAAAGACCTAGAAATACACTTTGTTAACCATTAATTACTTCCGGTACACAAATAAGTTTCTTCACCTAATTACAAACAGTTAAAAATGTAGTTTTATGAAAGTTGTCGCCCTGTATATATGGATTGTCCAGATTCATTCCATATTTTTAAAATCCCTATGATTGCATGATGCTCAGTTTTCACGATTTCCTCCGTGTTACGTAGCATTTTGATTTCGGCAGTTTCTCCCGCGATGCGTTTGGCGTCTTCAGGTCAGAAGTGCCAAGGATGGTTATTTTGTCCACCTTGTATAGGGGTGGTCGAGTCTTCAGGTCAGAAGTGCCAAGGATAGTTATTTTGTCCACCTAGCATAGGGGTGGCCGAGCCATTCCTAGTCCGTGTTTGGTAGATTGTTGAGCGTCCCGACGAACTGCAGCCACATGATGGCCAGAGAAACTGAAGTCATCAAAGGACAGCGACCCGTGAAGAAAATGAGCTTCATTCTTTGAGAGACCGCGGAAACCTGTGAGCCAATTCCAATGATAACGGTAAATTTTGCTGACTTTTTTATTATTTACATCTCTTTCCGTGGACATGAGTACAAGCATTGAAAATTAAAGATAAAGGATTTACCTTACATTTGCAGGAGAGTGTTCCTGCCTACCTAAGGATAGTAAGCACGGTAATTTAAATAACAAATTTGAAAATTAAAAAATTATCAGTTGAAAATTAAATTATTATTTCATTTAATTAAATCAAATTAGCACTATTAGTACACTTAAATGTATTTCTGTTGGGTAAACAGTAGCCTCAGTTTGGTAGTTATGAGTGAAAATAAGGAAGTAGCATGAAAACCCTAAGTGAATTAGACATTTCGTAAAAATTATTTCCTGGAGAGAGAAACTCAAAGGTTCTGGGAAATAATAAAGGGTATTCGTGAGCATAATTGCAGCATTAATTATTAGGAAGGTCTTCAGCCAGAGCTCCGATCCAGGTCAATGCTTAACCCAATCCTAAAAACTAGCTAAAAATAGATTTATAATTAATTCAGGGTCGAAAATTTCACTTTACTCTGGATTAAAGTCACAACAAATTAGGATAACAGTTGTATATGGCAAATTTTGTTGAACATGTGACAATGAAACTCTTCGGAGTTATTTTTTCAGTTCCTGGAAGGGAAATCGTGATTCTGTGTAAACAATAAAAATTTGCAGAAAACGTATTATTTGGGAACCTTTCGTTTGCTTCTCAGCATTTCAGAATTCATTGGAAAAAGACGACTCTCAAAGGTGGCAAAGTATGTCTGGTAATTAAGAAGAAAGTCATTAATGTTTGGAACGATTATTGTTTATTCACACAATATGGCACGCCATTACGGTCAATACGAACACGCATTACACTAATGTGCAGCATGCATGCATGGGACTCATCCTTTATGAAGAGTGGTATATTATTCACTCATTACTTGACGCGAGGTATGCGAGGTGGGCAGAAATAATTTATTGCTTATAATTATTGTTGGTTAGAATTTAATGTTCCAGATAAAGCATTTTGGCCAAATTTGGGCATGACTTATGATCATGATAATCGTAGGAAAGACTATGTTAGCCAAAAAAGTATCACCAGATTGATATAGTTATTATTCGATAATTGACAGTGGACTTACAAATATTGTAGTTCGGAAGACATGAGTTAAAAGAATAATTCCAACGAAATTCAGCAGTAATGAGTTGTGGTAATGTAGGTGTGAGCGGCACAACTGAAATAAGAACCTGAACGTGGAGCAACGAGTTGAAAACTAAGTAAGCAGAACGGAAAACTGAAATTTACTTTGTCAAACATGTTTTATTACACACTTTAAAATTATGAAAATATTTGCTCTTAAAATGGATTTGAAAGTTTGTAAACTGCGAATTCATTCATATTTGACGAAAATAAACATTTTCTGCACAAGACAGGAAATGAATGCGAGCTGAGACGCTTCTCAAGAAAGATTACAGAGCGCCGATTTGATTGACTCCGCATTGCAATCATATGATGGCCGGTTTAGTATTTGAAGATTGTTGCCACGTTGGTAAACTCTTCAGCCACATCCAATCACCATTTCAGGACTGCAAACACACACGCGCACACCAACAGCACCTACCCACTCGTCTCATTCACTCTTTCTCTTACTTTTTCCCGGAACACGCACGTGAGGGACTTTTGGCCCGCGTTTCAAACGCTTCATCCAAAAAGCCGATTCAATCTTCGAAAGGCATTCCCTTTCCCCCCTCCCCATCTGAGTTTTGTTTGCTTAGCTCTTTTTCCCGTCCCACCACCAAAGGAATTCTCCCCGAAGTCCCGACTGCCTTAGAAAAAATCGATCTTATACGCTTTCCGCCCCCTTTCATCTACCTTTTCCTCCATTCCCAGGCCTCTACCTTACAGAATAACCTCTCTCCTTCTCTTCCTCCTCTCCACCCATCTCTCTCAACCCCCTCTACGACAGAAACGTTTCTCGTGTGATCATCTCCTTTATTGCTCTCCTTTCGTCATTCCTTCCTCCTCATTCTTTTCCGTATCATTCCCGTTTTCCCCTCTTTCTCCTTCCACTCCCTCCTGGCTCTTCTCTTCATCCTCCTCCCCAGCCTCGCTCTTTTCCTCCCTCTCTCCCTCAACCTCCTCCTCAGCTCCAAGGACCACAACCACCCTTCCTCCCACTCACAAACTCTTCTTCCCTCTGCAGCCAAAAAACGCATTCTTCCTTCCTTCCACCCGCTTCCCCACCTATTTCTTCCACGCGGTTTCGCCGAATCCAACCGGCTCCTGGCCTCCAGCCCAGCCTCCCTTGCGCCCCGGCCTGGAATTCCGCCAAAAGGAGGGGACCGGTCGACAAACAGCCCGGCGCTTGCAACTTTCATACCTCTCTCTCTCATAACCCTTTCTTGCCTTCACCATCTTCCCTCCCTCTATAGGGAACCACCCGTCCTTGTCCTTCCTCATCTACCCCCTCTAGTTCCTCTCCCTCCCCAAGTCTCGCAGATACCAGATTTCACACCTCGCGCCATCTCCGAGCATCTTTAAACTTGCCCTCCGAACCGTGACTTCTGTTCTATTATTTCCATTTTCTTATTCTCTTCTTTGCGAGACCTACTCCACGCCCAGAACATGCTAGTCTTCATCACTTCGCGTTTTTGTCTAATCAACCACCTTGAAACAGAAAAAAAACAGAATTTAGCTGTCTACAAAGTGTTATAGCTGTCTACAAAGTGTGATAGCTGTCTACGAAGAGATAGTAGATGAATGGGCATTTTAGACAACGTAAGGATGATACAAATAATTCTAGATGTGGATAGTTATGGACATATATTAGGATTCTTTACAAGATTGGATTGAATAAAGTGTTTAGGTGTGACGAACTTGCTGGGAACTGTCTTGTAAACTACCAGCAATGGAAGTACACCTCTGGTGACTCACCACCAACCTCATCCTCCCTCCCTCTGATTCCTCTGCCTCTCTCAGCTTACATCCCCGCACTGTCCGCCTCACCCTTTTCATAAGCATTTACGGACTAGTTCACTGAACCTTGAATTCCATAATGTTATTTTCAAATGTACATGTATATTCTTCTCTGTGGTAGACAATGTACCGCGTTCTGCAAGCGCTTTGGACAGAAAATCACTGGGACGATAAGTGTTCGTCAAAAGATAATAAATAATTCAGCTGTCTGAGCTTGATGAGGAATATGTAGACGACAAGTGAGAATTTTGGAAAGCCATGACAAGGAGGTATGAGGAGTTCGTAATAATGAAGGATTTGTATTGTGATTTCAGACTAATTGGATTACTATGGGCCGATGGTTTTAGGGGTGTGGATGTGGGAAGTTTCTTGGAAACAGATCAAATTGGCAGAAATCCTATGGTGACTGTGTACCTATCGCGCCATTTGCGTTCCCTCTTTTCACCGCCTCCGTTCATTTCCGATTCCCAGAATTCCCACTTCGCATCTTTCATCTTTGTGTATATTTAGACATTTCTACCGAACTGTGACTTTTGTTCTCTAAGTTCCATATGCTTATTTTTATTTTTTTCGCGGCCACTTCACCACGCCTGGCACTTAACACATTAATTCACGCATCATAAAGTTTTGACAAATTCGCAGTTAACCTTATTTTCATCCACCTATCATCCCACACTTATTATAAGGATGTCATCTCGCAACTTCGTGAAAAAACACTGATAATAAATTCTACCCATCTGTCATATCATTTATAAAATATTGCTTTCAATAATAAAATAGCTTTTCCACCAAAGAAGCTGGTCTCTTTTAGCCATTTAAAGCGAAATTTTGAATTTTTCCGTTATAATCGCAGTTATTTCCAAACAATAAATGAACAAATGCCTGTTTTTTCTTGTAACTATTGGCAATAATACCCCTGAAATAACGTTCATACCTTTAATAAGTTTACATCTGTTTTCGCAATATTATATTAAAGTGCAGCAGAAATAATTGCTTTTTCCTTCCTCGCCTTTCACCAAATGTAATTTCAAATAAAATTTAAGGTAAATGGAATGTGGAAAGTAAGGATTTATTTGCCGCTGCTGAATAAAATTAAAGGCAGCTTTTTGCATAATTGACCCATGGAATTACTTGGATACATAGGAATATTCGGGTAAATGAACTAGGATGCAATTACGCAAGCGGCATGAATTTCAATTAACAATTATACTTTAAAAAGGCCGTTACCGAATTCGATCTTGAGTCAAGAACTCAATCTGGATTGGTCATACTTGTATTCAGCGTTTGTGAAGGCATCTAAGGGATTGAAGTGCAATAAAAATCAATCTCATTTCCAACAGAGGGAATTAGAGACAAACTATCTACAACCTAGAAAAATATATCTAAATTTATTGTAATGGGCCAAAATTTAGAACACCTCCTTATCTATTACGTTAGACAATATCAACCCGAACCTGTGCATTGTTACTCAAAGTTTAAGTCTATGTATGTAGAAGCCAAGCAAAAACACATTCCCTTACTTCAATGCAAGAAAAAAACTTTTGCCTCCCATAAAATACTATTTTCTAAGAATATCTCCAAATCCACATGGGACGCAATAAAAAAGTAATACTCTGTCCAACCGAAAGAACAAAAACTACATAAATGAAACAAGATACAATGAAACCTTCCACAATCCATCTCCAAAAGCAGAATGATTCAGCTCATATTTTGCGAACTACACAAAAACTCTCAAAATCAATTCCAAATTGACTGTTAAAGATCTCAAAAATTTAAATATCCCAGCTCCCAATTCCCTTTACTTCGAAGAAATAACTGAAAAAGAAGTCTTTCACAGCAACAAAAACTTAAAAAATTCCCCCAGTACCGATATCTATGACTTGAATTCGGCCATTGTTAATTTTGCAAGATACATTTCTAAACCTCTGACACACATTTTTTCAATATGTCTTGAAGAAGAGATATTCACCAATAAATTATAAATGAGTAAAATAGTACCTATATATAAAAAGGGTGATCCTAAAGATGTAATCAACTATAGGCCTATTGTCTTCCTCCCATTATTTTCAAAAATCTTTGAAAATGTAATACTTAATAGATTAGTTAATTTTTTTGACAAATTCTCCTTATTTTCAAAAAAGCAGCATGGTTTTATGAGAAATAAATCCACCAAAACCGCTACCTTTGAGGTATATCAAGAATTATTAGAATATCTAAACAGTAACAAGATCTCAATTACTCTGTTTTTCGATCTAAGTAAAGCTTTTGACTGTGTCAATCACAAGCTCTTACTACACAAGCTACAACACAGGGGTATTAGAGGAAATACCCTAAACCTTTGAAAATCTTACTTAGAAGAAAGATAGATTTTTGTCCAAATAAATAGTTCCAGTGGTGTCACTTTATCTTCTGCCAAGCACATAACAGAAGTATACAAATGATTTCACTATATTCATTGAAGGAATAACCCACCATGTATGCAGATGATACATGAATTCATATCTGTTCCACTAATGTACACAATGCTGTGCCCACATTATTAGAAGCCATTTAACATGTAACTGAGTGGTTTTCCTCAAATGACTTAATCGTAAATAAAGACAAAACAAGACTTTTTCACTGTGCACCATCAATTTCGGCCAAATATTACTACAACATCTTAACCCTAAAGAACTATCTACCTTTTGAGTTTCCTGAGAGCTTAAATTTCCTAGGCCTTATTTTGGACTACAATTTGAAGTGGAGCTCTCACATAAATACCCTGATCAAATAAATTAAGCAAGACAGTCTTTGCCCTTAGAATCATTCATCAAAACTGCTCCAAAGCTGAGGCACTAACGCTATACTATGGTCTAATCTACAGTAACCTTAACTATGGTATAATATTCTGGGGTTAGGCTTCCAGTTTTCCGTTAAACCGAATTTTCAGATTACAAATGAGAGCAGTGAAGATAATTAATAATCCGAAGCCATTTGAATCTTGTAGACCTTATTTCATAAAAGAAAAAATACTAAATTTGCCGTGTATATACATTTTGAACTTGCTAACTTTTGTTAAAAAGATTTTCACTACTTCAAACACTATCTTGCAACCCATGGTCACCACTCCAGGCAGGCATACTCACGTATACTAATTCCACATAATACTTCATTTTATGCAAAAGGTCCATCCTATGTGGGAATTAAATATTACAATAAACTGCCTGACAAATTGAAAAACCTGGTCAATACCAGGTTTAAATCACAGATCTTTAAAAAATTTACAAAAAAAAGGCATATTATGACCTAAAGGAATTTACTGCTGACAGTCAAGCGTTTTTTTGCTGATTAGCAAGTTTTGGCTGGGAATTTGATTGATTTTCTTGTATATGTATTTCTTGTTGTTTTTATTTTATATGGAAATACCTCGTAACAATGAAGGTGAATACATATATTATTATTTTTGAGTAGCATGAAATCCTGTCAAGTAAGTCAGTAGTACATATAATGCAGTATTTTTTGGAAAATCGTCAAATTCATAGTTGTTACTGCCACTAACTCCTGTGATGTACATTTTCATCAGTTCTTGTCGTCCATCCTCTCTCCCGTCATTATCTCCAAGTGATACTTTTGCCTTTTAGTAGCTCAATACGCTTGCCTATACTTCTTTTCTGCGAGCTCCAAAAAATAAACCCTTTTTAACTAAAAAGGATTTAAGGTTTTCCCGGAGAATAATATAAGTGAAAATTTCTCGGGTTTCACACAGGGTAAGATTTTTTAAATGTATCAACGTTTCGATGGTTGACTCAGCCATTGTCATCAGGATAATGAGTTGAGCGGTTATATATAGCCACAGATGCCCCATTGTTTTGGAAGCCGTTACGCGTTCTTTGAATTTCGTCAATTATTGGGCGCCAAGTCCTACTTAAGTTGAAGCCGTTGTCTCTATTGATGTATTATTTTTAACTTCCTTCTCTTTTATCTTCGTAATACTTCATTGGAGTTCACCTGTCCGCTAAGGTGTCCTAATTCTTTATAGCACGACATTTTCATCGCAAATGGATTTTTATTTCACGCTGCAGATTTAAAACAAATCCGCAGCAACACACAGCACAACGTTTTAATTATAAAATGAAAATTTTAAGCACACTAAGCCACTGATATCTCTAACAATTTATTTTGATTACACCCAGAATTTACAAATAATTTATGCACATTGATTTAAAGTTAATTCTTGAACTCAACGGTTGCAACTGTATTGAGAAAGATAATATTAAAGCTACAAAACTTATTCGTTCCTATTCTAATAAATTTATTATACGATATAAACTATATAACCACATGCCCACCCTTAATTTTAAATTTCGAGAACTCCATTCATTCCGTACAGATAACCTCATAGACTAAATTTATTTAAATGAATACCTACATTTTATAAATTTTCATTCGAGAAATGAATTATGAATACACTTTGAATACCGAACCGATTTTTCTCTGCGAAAAGAAATTTCTTGATTCTATTAATTTGCAATGTTAGGTTAGTTTTGGTTTTAGCAGTGAAATTATCGCAATTAATCGTGGGGATCAATTTTGACATGCTTTATAGTGCAAACTGTTTACTTTATAGTCATAATTCCTGCTGGAAAATTACATCTCAGCAGCTGTCCCTCATACGACCTACAAATGCTTTCTCTTTGAGCATTCATTTACATATGATTTCCTCTGGAAAAGCTGTATACCAATAAGAAAAAAAAATCATTCATCTATTATCCTGATTCATCTAGTAATAGAGATCAATGGCTCAATTTTCATTTTCCGCAAAGAGAATTCTCAGGATTTTAAGACTCTCTATTCCACAAAAGCTTCTAAATATCACCATCCTGAGATCGTCCAAGATTTGCATAATTAATTCTTAAATGCAGTTTTCTCGGAAAAAGTTTTATTTTTTATCTGTGACGACTTTGTGCATTAACCTGGGAGATGCCGTGATAATTTTGTTAAATTTTGGATTATGAGCGTAGAAATAAAACCATGTTGCCCTTGAGGAGAGCATACTGTCAAGCTAGTTTCAAGCACTATTTCCTAGTCGTGTATATCATAAGAAGAACACTTTATTCCGGTAGGATGCATACTTATCTCGATAATAAGTGTAGAATAATGTAGAAAAAATCCATTTCGGAAATATACGGATCGTGCACCGTCTGGTACATTCATATTTGATACATTTAGTTCATTTATAGTTTTAATGTGTGGGGAAACTTTCTAGCAGAGGAAAAAATTAATCTTTCAATGGATCTTCCTCCCCATTCCCATAGCGAATCCTTTATATTCTAACTCTAGGCCCTCCAAATTGCCTTCTCCACATTCCAACCTCGGTGCGTCACAAAATTCTTAGCTGCCACCTCCCCATTTTTATTTAATACTTTAATTTTCCTCTTCATTGTCTATTCCCTCACTCTAAGTTTCTTTTTTCCCACTTCTTGATCCCACTCACATTTTCAAGAGAGCACCATCCTTATGATCTTTAAGACTCTCCCAATTGTTACCAGGTGTATTCCGCTAAACCATGGATGAAGCACCCTTGATGGGGAATAAATTCACATTCTAACTTGTTGCATTAACACCTTCTTCCATTCTCCACATACTTTTTCCTTCAATCCCCAGGACTACGGCAACCCTCCTAATTTTCTTGCAAAAGGGCTGCTTATGAAACCCCGCGAGTAAGAGTTCTTGATAGGCTTTGTAGGAGAGAAAAAGGCTTACTTATCCCACCTTGAGGTTTTTCAAAGAATTTGAATATGGTGTAGTGTTGAAAAGGCCTTTAAATAATGCTCGATATAAAAAAACTTGAGGATGAAAAGGAGAATGAAAAGCCAGGTCATAATTCAGGAGGGCCTGATAAATGTCGCGTGAAAGTAAAGACTTGAAAGCTGTGTGTACTACAAGGCATTTTATCATTTCGCGGCAAAGAAAGATTAAAATATAGTATACACCGATTCCTTTGAGGTGGACAAGTGTTATTTTTAGTGTTAGCACAATAAACCACAAAGGTCCAACACCGGCAATTAGCGTTTGATAATAATCGCATACGTAATTTCTTTTTTTTCAAGAACATTAACCCCGCTAAAAGGTCCATCACATGAATGATGCATTAATCAAGGGAAAAAATCTGAATTAAAAATATTTTAAGCTCAGTCTTCCAAAAATAGTTGTATTCAGGAAGAAGTAACCTCGGAGACTTGGCTTCTGACATAAAGTGCTGTAAAAAGAGCAGAAATATCCGAAGATCAAAGAAAAAGTCATTATTATCATTCTTAGAAATATGAATACGATGACAGCTATTATATTTCGAACCCGCATATAATGCTGAGAGCTCCTAATTGATTTCTCAGTATTCTAGCCACCATTTATAAACACCGAACCACATGCTGTGAGATGTATGAAAAAGAAAGGCAACAGAATAATCTGAACTTACTGGTAACGCAAGGTGAAAACCAAAGTTATACTTTTCCAGAGTTACTGATTGTAAAGCAAATTCTTTTCAATCACCCTAAACCGTAAACGCTGAGACATATTACAAAGGCACAAAATTTACAACCTTGAAAAATGTATGCCTGGTCCGCCCATTAGGAGTGGATAGCCCAGAAGCACTTCACAGATATCCTGGAAATAAAGATTTCAAGAATTGCGTGGGGTTTTCCGAGGGAACCGTAATTGCTTGAGTTTAATTTGACCACTCCTTTCCTTATTCCTACCTCTTAACTTCCCCGAGCCCAATTAATTCCCTTTCTCTACGAGCACTTTCCTACCATTCTAAAATATCGCGCTCTGCGCTTTTCTTGGTCTCACATTCTTAACCCAAACCACCACCCCCCCCCCACATGTTCTAAAGTGATTATCCTATTTGCTTCCGCTCTAGCGATTCCCCCAATTCCCAGAAACACGCTCAAGCATGCAAGCGTCCCCGCCTTCGATAGCCTCGCCCCTCGCTCCCACCAGTCGTTCCAACGAGGCTGCCCGCCTCCCTGTTTCCAAAGGTGAATCCACCCGCCTCGGCCCACTCACGTGTTCCTCCTCAGCAAATTGGTCTTCTCACTTTCTGGCCCCCTCGTCTACGCCATCTTCGCCTATCTCAAGATGGTTAAAACCTCCGTGGCCTATCTCACACCTCCAGCCCATCAGCCGTAAGGAATTCGCAAACGCGCAAGCCTTACAGGCGCAGGGACACACCCAAAACCCACATGACCTTTCCGCTCTTCGCCACCTTTCATCTTTAAAGCCTCCACTCTCTTTATTATTCCTTTGTATATGTCACTCTTTCCTCCGTGACAGTGATGGAGAAAAGAAATGGTTCAAGTATTGAATGACTTGATGACTTTAATAATAAAATAATGGGAAATATGGGTAAAAAGTATGGGTATGGGTAAGGTTACGGTAAGATACGAAAATAATTTGATACATTTTTGTACATTTTATGACATTTTCGTATGATTCTTATTTCCTTTATAAAGTAAGACAAAAAAAGAGAGTTTAACATGGGAAATTAATTACATATCACAGCGGTATAACAACGTAATTCCATACTTTTATCGCTCTCATTCTATAGAAATGCTAAACGAAAAACCATAACATACTGTGTACGAGAATTCTTCCGGCTTCTCCGTTTACTCCTAATATGAGACGTATACCTAAAGGTTATACATTTAAATGAGCCAATCGGCAAATAGGCCATCCTTTGGAGCGTAGACATTTAAAATTCAGGTAATGAAGGTTTAAGTTTGCACTATTCCTTAAATAAACGAGTGAACACGTCACAATTCTCTTTTAAGTTTACTTTAATTTTAGTTAATTAAAATTTAATTTAAAATTTGGGCACGCTGCAAGTAAATACCTACAACGAATCCTATAACTTTCCTCAGTACAGAGGAGTAAAAAATTATAAAAAGTTTTCCATTCAGGAACGGTACAGTAATTTTTCTGCAGGGTATGAATAGAATGGCACATTTATTGTTGAAATAAGATATGAAAATTACCATTTGTCCAGCCCCATGCCCTCATCTAGGGAACTTCCCACGCGCCCCGCTCTTCAGCTGTCCACTCTTTTGACTCTCTTTAAATATCTCGAGCCGCTTCTTTCGTCCCTGCCCTCACTTCTGTCATTCCTCGGGCGATGTCCTTCGCAGCCTCAGCCTCACCCCTCTCTCCGCCTCGTCCACTCAAAACGCCTCCTTCCATTCATCTCCATCATACTTACGCCCACGGGCCGCGAGACCGCTTGGCCGTGGAATTTCCTTCGCTCGCCCGAATACAGAATACTCGCTCTCCCTCCGTTTCATCCGCCTATTGTCTCACTCGGCCAAGAAGACGCTTATCTCCGCTTGCTCCTTAGCTCAGTGTGAATGAGACTCGCAGACTACTCAGAGGAGGGAGTGAGCCCACCCGGCCGATACGTTTCCTTTCAGTTTATTCGCCGGAGTAGGCCATCAAATAACTCTCAATGGAATGTCGTTTCCTCTGGAGAGGACGGCTTGTGTTTCCTAATTAATGAAAGTGGATGTTTTGGTGTTTGAGTTGAGGTTTTCTGTACCCTGTGGTCTTCTCAAAAATGAATTACGATGATTCAATCACGGCTGAAAACAATCAGGTTTTTGGGGAGATATAATTTATAAAAATTGTTCCCAGTTCAATCAACCTTATGGCTTACTACCTGTACTAACCTAAACAGCTAGGGGGATGTTTGGCGAATCGTTGTAGTTTTAGCTAACAGTCATTGGTGTGACATTACAAATAATTAAGAACATTAATAATTAATAATATATTTAACGTGTGCAAGTAACGCCCAAACTACTTACATTTTAATAAATTCACATGATAATCGCCAATGGATGATACAAAGCTACATGCCCTGGACGGTCAATATTGGACTGAGAAGGTACTCGAACCCGCAACCCTTGGGTTGCCAGGCATCGACTCTTCCCCGGAACATGGATTAAGAAATGGAAAATCAACAATTTGATAATATTTCATTTCATTAAAAAAAAGTAAAATAATCCATTTTTCTCGGTGATAGGTAGTTTGAAATTAGTTAACTTGAAACTTTTCTTAGGAAAGTTTTAACCAATAGTCAATCAAAACACTGAGGCAGCAAGTTTTCTATAGAGGTTTTAACTCTAACTACGGTTCATTACAATGTATTAATTTTATTAAATAACAGTATTTTGATTAAGCCCTTTTTGACGTACACTCATGCTTTCTTAAGAGTTCATTACTTAATCAGGAGAGCTTCATCCATCCAGGATTATGATTGAGGAGTTCGTAAGAAAACTCAAAATTTTAAAAAGACACCATCTTCTGCAACCATAAAGAAGGCGGAGAGAAGGTTAATCAACGAATGCCCATTAACAACTCCCTAAAAAAATATCAACCCTTTGCCCGTTCATTTTAATCATTCATGGAGATGTCATTGGCAGCTTTGCTAAATTATCCCTCCCTCTCTCTTAGCTGAATACATATTTTTATCAACGTGCCTTCATTTCACGCCTTTTCTCTTTTCATCTCTTCCATCTCATTCATGCCCATGCTTAACCGAGCACATATATATCTTATTCTTAATTCCTCAGAGTGACTTTTAAACGGAGAATATGAGTGCTTAGATATCATAGTTAAAAGATTGTTCCTTTAAAGAAAAAACGGACTCCTTGCATCGAACGTTACTCTCCTCGTTACACTCCTTACGTAGAAGGGAATATAATGGTCCTATGAACTATTCACCGAACTAAACTATCCACGCCTTCCAACATTCTGGATTTTTTACCTTTATTTCAGTCAGATTTAATGCAAATCCCTGGTGAATATTACTCTTTACCAGCATTATTGACAAATATGGGTCAGAGAAAATGTTCGATATTTATGATCAACATTAATGGTATTAATGGCAACACGATTTGTATTCCGCAGAAAATTCGGCAGAGTGGAATGTTTTGGCATTATATATCATATTCATACCGATTCTCGCAGTTTAATTTGAAAATCAATGCTTCTTGCTATGTAAGTGTCATGAAAAGAAAGACTTCTTAAGCTCATCGTACGTCAGAACTAAGCTCATGGATGAAAATGGTATTTATTCCACTTTTCTGCTTCCAGAAATCTTATCAACTGAAAATCACTCACCGTCATGTTACTGTTGAGAAAGTATCAAGCACCAGTCACTGCCAAAAAATGCACGCTAATGCCTTAAAAATACATCTTTTTAAGGTGCATGGCAATTCTGCCATTCCTCCTCACTAAGTTGAATTAATTTAGCATACATCACTAGGTACTCTGAGATACCCGCTTTTTAACAGCACCTTACCAGCCCTAAGCTTTCAGAATGATGCTGATTGGTCCGAAAGCTACAGAAAAGCATGTGTAGAGCATGTAATATCGATAACCTTTAGCCAAAATGTATATCCACATAAAGCATAACTGTGAGATTACGGAGTGATGAGAATTACATTCCAAACATGCCTAATGAAAACGGCTCAATTGGTGACGACCCCAGAATTGCAACCACACAGTTTACTAACGCTCATTTACAAAGGGAATCTCGGTAAAAATCCAATTAAACCTCATGGAAGCTCACCATCGGATTTAATAGTGAGGGGAATGTCCTAAATCCGCATTCACGACCTAGATTCCTTTCAAACACAATAATTCCATTCCATATGACTGCTCTCAATTGCACAACAATTAGTAATTATTATTCCTTAATCACTTCAAATATGCACGGATAACAGAAAACTAACAAAATATCTTCACATAACTTAATGTTAATATTGTTTTTTGATTCTTCATTCATTTCAGGCGTTTTCCGAGTATTTTTACACACTTTCTACACCCGAACAACTCTTGTATGCATTCGGACTCGTATTCGTACCAAAATTGTAGATATAGCTGAACAGCAGCAAAATGCACTGAGGGATGGTAATTTTTTTTAAAAGTACTTCAGGGCCGTGAGGAATCCTAGTGCTTTAAGCATTAGGCTCTGGACCGGAGGTTCTGTATTTTTGGCTCTATAAATTACTTTAATACACTCTTTGTAAAGTGTATGTGTCTTTTTCTTAATACCAAAACAAATTCACTTGGTGCAAAGAAAATATTTGCTTCCCCAATCTTCCTTCCTAAAATTCTCCTCATGAATTGTCTAGTCTCTATAAACTTTTCCGACTAACGCCACTTCGTGACATAATATTCTGTCAAATTCGTACCACCAATTCTATGCAATTGATTAACTTATTAAAAATCTTTAGTTGAATTTAGGTCTGACGAATCACGTCATTATGTGCACGCCAAATGAAATTTAGTCATTACTTTAATATCAGTTCTGCAAAAGAAGACTAAATCTCTGGTATTAGAAGGAGAACATAATAATCAGAGAAGCATTCAACAAATTAATTAATCGGTCAAACCAAATGTTAACTTGACGGGTAGGAACGAATAGGATTTCTCGTCTGACCAATGATTCCTAAGTACCTAATGTTAGACGCGCACTTATTTACTGCAAATGGCCGGACGATAAAAAAGACCCACATTAATTTATTGCAAAATTATTCCTTCAATTTCATTGCATTGAATTACCTAAAAAAAGAGAATTTGAATTATTTGTCCCTCTCCCTGCCTTGCATGAGCCCCATTTAATCTGCGTTCAGAAAGATCTCTTGCCTTCATTTTACTTGAAAAAATATTTTCATTCGTCATAACTCACCTATTTCATCCGTCACAAACATTTATATTTTTATCGCTTTTTTATCCTTGATTCAGCACGGCTCCGCGCAGAACCCCTCCTTCCCCACTTGAGAAATCTCCAGAGAATTTCCTCAATTCCTCTGTCCACTACTTTACCCTAGCGCTACCCTTCTTAACTGTCCTCGCCCCTCTTCAATTGCCTTGTCCGCTCCCACAATCGCCTCCTGCAGTCCAGCATCACGTACCTATTTCTCTCAAACCACCTCCAAATTATCAGACTTTATTTTTTCCCTTGCTCTCTCTCTCAAACATTTTGCTAATATTTTTGCGTTTAACTGTGAGAACAATCGAATTATATACTTTAAACTTGAGGTTTCACTCAAATAACTATGATAGCATTAAGGCAGCTAAATTAAAAAAAGACGAAGACAATAGCCCCAATTTACACGGGGAAATAAATCGCCTGGGAGTGACCCACCATTATCGATGACAAATTGGACAAGGTAGAGACCAGACGGGGAAATAATTAGTTGATACTCAGGAAATTACAAAGTAAGCAGCAAAATAGCAACCAGTGAGGTTAGCTAACACAGAGATCAGCCGTGAATGGCGTTAGAAGCTTCTGAAGTGTGATCAAGCAGATTGCGAAAACTATATTCAAGAAATCATTATTCATTACTTTAAAAAAATTATTATGCCAAGATTACCAACGTAATCTTCACTAAAATCAGCTAGGATACTAAAAATGAAAAAATGCACATAAGCAGAAGAAAATAAACTCTAAAAAAAGCTATGAATAAGGTAGCATAAGCATATTTAGAGGCGAAGATGACAAAGGTCTAAGAGAATTGATGCAAAAGCTGGAATTTTCGAAACAGAAAGGGGAGAAAATAACAGGTTGCCTGGAGATGAGGATATATACATCAAGATTGTAAATAAATTTAATTAAATATGAAAAGATAAAATGTATGACGTACAGACCAAGCTCATCTCATTAACTAACGGTTATTTAGAGTACATTAAAATGTCAATAATTTTATGGAATATAATTATTTTCAGTCAGCATATTTAGACGATATAAAATTCATCTGAGATCAACAGACGATTCATTTTTTTGAAAGCAATAAGTCAGATACCTATGGACCACTCCAGACAGATGGAAGGAGATAAGGAAACTCTCAAGTGCAAGCTCAAAGGCCAACATTTCTCTCCCAGAAGAACACTGGCTGGGTCATTCATCAAGAATTCAAGCACCGCAAGCATCTCATTACCTCATTTTTTTTAGGCATTCCGTCTCGAATGGAATAAAAAAAGTAAACGGCAAGAATGGTGCCTCTTGAGCGTCAAGAAAAACTCATCTCCCACAACCCTAAACTCCTGCCTCCCAGCCCCCTCGAAAAATTCCAGCAAAGGGAAGATTTAAACTCATCTTGGCATGAAAGATGCTCCTGGGGTACGTTCCAGTTCTTCGGAGCCCATTCACGCTCGAAGTAAGAAGAAATTCCTCTCGTTAAGCGATGACCTATTTCATGTGGCTCACTAAGTGAGCCCTGGTGAAGGTAAGCAGGCGTGGAAGGGGTTCCGAAGTTCTCTTTGATTCCCGTTCCGTGGTTCTGGTGGAAATTTGGTCGCATAAAACAACCTCCGCTTTTTAGGATGCCCGTGGGGGGTGGCGGAAGATACGGGGTAAGGTGGGTGGAGGGGGAGGCGACTATATTGCACAGGTTGCACAGTGTTAAAGGCCGCGATCCCATGACCGCGCGGACGTCAGCCGTTCTTATCGTTTCCGGGTCACGTGACATGATTCATTGTTCGAAGCAGGTTCGAACCTTCCCCTGTTCTCCCCTCCCCCTCGCACCCCCCCCCCCCCTACGCTTCATCAGCATCGCCCTTTCATGAGATAATCTCCGCCGTAAATTATCGCCAGAAAAGCTCTTTAAGTCCTGGGTGTCGTTCCAGCGATGGCATATCCAGGTATACGCGAATTCCCTCAAATGCACTTCAAAGCGTTTACGAACAATGCTAGGTCTCTGCTTCTCTTGTCGTCAGTCAGATTTGCAAAATATGTATTCATTTTTCACTTCTATGCGTTTAGTTCGTCTGCACGTAACGACCATATAATTTTCAATCCATGCAGACATTTTTATGCGTTAGCGGGTAATATCTTTCAGTTTATTACCATTGCGTTTTAAACCACTGTACACTATCACTTTGAGAGTGACATTCAACTTTAACTGCTATACAGCACAATCCTTTAAATCATCATCATCAGCATACGACATTCAATCTTAATAATAGTTGCCTGTTGCCACTATATTTTCTTTTATGCTCTGATTAACCCTCTCTTTACTGCCCCACTCTACTTGGATAGCATTATCCCTTAGCCTGGCTAGAATTATGAATCTTCTTTGAATGAATTATGAAGCCTTCCTTTGAATGAATAATGAATGAATTATGAAGCCTTCCAAAAACATTCCTAAAACTGTCCTTTTCTAGCTTTCATTCCATCATGTTTCCTTTTTACGAATTCACTGTATCTCAGGGTGTTACGTATTTATCCATTTCCAATGCCCTTAAAATATCCAACACCTTGCAGAAGAAATAGACCTATGTGAAAAAATAAATTGTCGCATTAAGCTACGTTTTCATGTGGCCGTTTTTGCGTCGTTGCCACGGTGCGTTGTGCGGTAAACAATCACCCCGTTTTCATGTCAGCGTCAGCATTCGTGCGGCAGCACCTCGTAAGGTATAATATTATTTGATAAATATATAATTGTTTATTGTTGCAATTTCACCTCTCAGGGTATTAGTACCATTTTGGTTAAATTGAGAAATACGTTTGTAGACTGCACGATACATATTATGGTCGAAATTAAGGATAAAATATTTCTAGCGACGAAAGGTAAACAAGGGAAATTCCTAACTTCGTACTTTATGAATAACTTTCAATAGTGTATTATAGCGTACATTGTAAATATAAGCATTCCATTAAATCATTGATACCATGCTTGATATTAATCTAACGTCATTTATTCGAGTAATAAGAACTTATATACAAATTTCCCCAACAAACGTCCCAGGCGAAGAGGACACTGAATCCCGTTCCAAGTATGTATCATAATTTACGATTTTTGTGCCAGTTTCCCCAAAAAATATGAAGTGCGAATTGATATATGTAAACAGTGATAGTTTTTGTGTGTAAATAAGACCCATGGGAACATTATGAAGAACCATATGCGCGTAAAATAACTCAATTCGGAGGCAAACATGTAATGCCATGCTGTGGTGACGCATTCTTGAGGATATAAAATGCCATATTTCTCGACTAACTTTGTTTGTGGTGTCGGTGGCTAGTGGTTAGCGTTCTCGACTCCGGGTACGGAGTATGTAAGTTCGCGCCCCTCGGGAGTATTAATTTTTCTTTTTTTTTCAAGACATTTTTTTTTACGCTCTGGATTTGAAATATTTTGAAAAACAGTGTCGGAGAGTGTGGCCAAAATATTAATTATATCTGCTGCTTCGAATATTTTTGAGGTGAAAATTGTCTCGGCGATTCTAAGCGAATGATACGGGATCCCTCGTCTCCAGTTCGAGAAATGAAATTTATGTTCCTGATGCACGCCTTCGTCATTGCCATTTCTCATTTCAAATCCTGATAAGATTTCTTTGGAAGCTTTTGAATGCAACTCCACTGCTTCAGTTACAATGAAAATGCAACTATAATTATGTGCGCTTCATCACTACCTTTTTTATTCAAAACAAGAATGTCAAGGACAAGTCTTCGCTTTCTTATTTACCTCTTTCGTTTTAAACGCAGCTACTTCACAATCAATTCAAAGGCAGCGAGGGAATCATCACAAACCACGGTCCCGCCAAAGTTCAACTATCTGAAGATGACCCACAATCCTCGGGAAAAAATCAAGTGATCAACAAATGACAGGAAGCAAGCGTGGGTCCTCCCTCCCCGACGCAACTGCGTCAACGCAGACTGCGTCAAAAGATAAAATATGGGCAACTTCTGCGTCAACGCAATCTGCGTTGAGTATCTCGCTTCTGATTGGCCGCGCAGTGTGCGTCAACGCAAAAACGGCCACATGAAAACGTACCTTAAGTCCTCCATCAGGTTCGGTCGTATTTTTAATCTGTCGAGTGAATAAATATGATTCAATACAAAAATAGCTTTACGTTCGAAGAATGAATGAGCATTTAAATATATCATTATAACATACTGTCTAAAATTATGTTAAAGTATGTCGCCTGTTACATAGAAATAGCTGAGTTCTCCAAAGTTAGTCATCTTAGTCAAATTGCCGCATTTTACTTTTCATTAACTTATTTGATTGATTAAATCTTTGGCCAGCTCATATTTAACAATGGAAAATAGAAAAAGTTAATAAATAGATGCCAAACCGCCTCATGACAAGGAAACCTCATTTTTTACTAAATATGATCAAAATATGACGTGATTCATTTTCCATTCATATTGGTTCATCATACCGAGGGATGAAGCACAAGGGCACACGTAAAAGACAGGGTTAAAGAGTGGAGAAGAAGCTCTATATCGGCCCTACTCCTCTATAAACAAAATAAATTACAGGAGTATTCGTTTGGTATCTCTCAAAAATGATCAACCTAAAATGGGTACCGCTTATTTCCGTTTATTTAACCGATTTCAAATATTCAGTTTTATGAATCATTTTATTTTTAAATATGATTAGCCTATCATGTAATCCGCGCCTGTTATGCTTTAATTTGAGCCTCGAATCGAGATAAAGGAAATAAGATACAAGTGGATGTTAATTAGAATGCAGAAAAATAGCTCAGCCCCAGCATTAGCCTGCTCTTAACGAAATACGCCAATAGGGAAACAGCTAAGCGTGCCAACTGACGGACGAAGGGCCAATTGCACTAGAAGTGATCCTCTAAATGCACCAATATAGGGTTGCATTAAGTAGAAAACACTTCATCAAAAGTATAGCTCAAAATCAGAGTGGGACACACAAACTCAGACTGAGGAAGTCATAAATTAATATTGTTTTTTTTATTAATACTAAAACACTTACGCATGCAGCACCATATCATCATGGCATCTCTACAATTATTTTATTTAAAATATCGTTTTCGGTGTATATTAATAGTACTATATTTGTATTAATTCGTAGTATAGGAAAGATTGCGCGTTATTTGATATTTCCACTTTTCTTCGCTATTAAGATATCTTATGGCTCTATCTATCATATAACATATGCAAAGCTTGAGTCGGCATCTTCAATTCTATCGAATATTTTCTCCACTCGGAAAGGATTGAATCTCAATTTACCACTCATTCACCTCCCATGAATAACCACTTAACTTGGTGTCGTTGACAATTAATCTTCTCCAATATTCACTATCTACTCCGCTTAGCACAAACTCAACTAATCTCCCTCGATAGATCGGCAGAATAGGGAACGCGTGAATAGGTCTACTCCGCGTGAAAAGCCTTTCCCTTTTCCCTACACTTGCTACTCTTCCTGAACCGACTTTCATGTCACCCATCACTTCTTATGGGTTCAAGGCTGTTTATATTACAGATGAGTACATGAGAACGTACAATGACGGCGAAACATGCCAAGGAAAGCATGCGTGGCGAGGCTTGGCAAATGAGTGGAGAAAAGAGGGCAGCACATGGCCCTGCCAGCATTATAACTCTTAATCTAAGAGTGGTAAGTAGTCAGCAGCTCGTCACAAGACAATATTTACTATCCAAACAATTATGCGTCATAATATGTGGATAGTGTTCACAACCCATCGGAGAAGGCCATCTCAGTCATTGAATTAAGAGTCATACTGTGCATTTTAGTCAATTTCAGTTACAGGTTGTGCATTATGAAGCTGGCAACCAATGTTTGCCGCTTTGAGAACCGTTAAAAATTCTCAAAGCAAAGCCGATCTATGGCGTGAAAGGGAAATCCCTAATGGACATAGCATATGGCCAAATAAAAACAAATCCCATTGATAAAGTGATAATTCTTGTTGCTTGGTTTAAAGGCATTAAAGTTCGATTGCAGCCTAACCTGAAGTTTTGTTGTGTTCTTATTCTCTTGCAGTTCCGTTGTGTTCTTTTTCTCTCATTGCCTTACAATTTACCTTCGATACCCATAAAATAGCAATTAGACCCGGGTGGGTATTGTCCCGCGCGTAGACCCCTTAATCCATTATAAGATCGTGGTTTGTTATTATACATTTCTGCCATATTCTTGAGACTTATTCTACTACTTACAGCTATAATCTCACAACAGTAGCATGATCTCGCGCTAGTCTATCCTCTTATTTTTTACCACGCTTATTTTAACCTCACCTGTTTCTTTATTTGTTGGTCTGTCTGGATGGAATCTTGTAATCGAAATCTAACCCCCTTTCAATGTCCAATACAGCTGAAATTTTGCTCACTTACTTACTCTCGATGGCAATACATGTATCAGTCATTAAATTCACTAATTACCAATTTATATGGAGAAAAGTCTTTTTGCCAATAGATGGCGCTAGGAAAAGTTGTCATTTATAGTGAGAGGAAAAGCTAATAATTAAAAAATTAAATGAGCCGTGGCACAACTAATGTAAAGACTAAAAAGGACAAATAAGTATATATTGGACGCGAACGTATTTTCGATGATAATACATGAATTAATAATCAGTTATATCAATGGGTTAATCAGTATATTTGAACTGCATTATAAGAGATTACAAAGTCGATTACATGATTCGTTTAACGCTAAAAAGTATAAAATAACAATATGTAAAAATTACTATTTTTAAAAACCACGATTATAATCAAGTGTTATAAAAAGTAAAAATATTTTTTTTTCATCCCTCGGAAAATAAAAGCGTGGGCACTTTTTCTTTCTCAACATCCAGCCTCTGTCATCTATATCAATATCTATTCCACAAGCGCCCACCTTTTATTAAGAGAGAGATGAAAAACATATTTTACTTGTAAGTACCTACACTTGAATATGAGCGTGGTATTTTTCAAGTATTGTTTTACATATTGGTGTTCGATTTGAACCAGCCTCGAGGCACCACAAATGCTTCAACACCGCAGGGGAAACCAGAGGGAGGATATCTTCGCGCGCGAGGAGAGATAGGGAGGAAGGGACGGAGAATAGAATACGGAATAGGAAGGGAGTGAGCGAGGGGATGAGGGATTCTCCCAAAAGGCTGAACCGAAGTATGAACAGAGAATAGCTTCCTTTTCCTTCACTCTCCTTTGACGCGGGTCCCCTCGCCATCCATTTCGGGGATTGGCTTAGGAGGATTTTGTGGGTCTCCGCCCGCGCCTTATCTACGTACTCTAAACCCATTTCCTCCTCTCCTCGCTCACTCTTCCTTCAGACCCTCTCGTCTCCTCTGTCTCCGTCACTCCCTGCCTCTTGTCTCCCTCCCTCAGGGGGGAACCCCTTGAACTTGCCTCGCCCGGGGCACTCGCCCCCTTATCCTGCTCCCCTACCCCCCAGTTCCCCGAGTGTATCCATCGAGTTTTCTTTTTCCGCCTTTTCTTCGATCTCAGCCCCATACTTCTTTTTATCCTCTTTCAACCTCTTCCTCCTCCTCCTCCTCTCCTTTCTTTACATTAATGATTATCTCTCCCCTTTTCCCCCCTCTCCTCCCACTCTTGGTGGCTTCTCTGTGTGAGTCCTCGTTCTCGAAATCTTCATCATCATCCTCTTCTCCTTTGCACATGTCCTTTCATCTCTCCGTTAGCCTTTTTTTTATAGGTCTCCTTTTTTTACCCCAAGAGGCGTCCCACTTTGACATCCCACCTGAAAAACCTTCCCTCGGTTTGTTTTTTTTATTTTATCCAGAAATTCACTCCCCCTTTTCAGCATATTCCTTTTCGTTCCGGGCCAATTTTCGCCATGACTGGGAGGAAAAAGGCCCCGGGGCTATATTGTTTTTGCGGCTCTCACATGTACAGGTGGAGAGAGAAAGAGTGAGCACGGAGATTTCTTCGACGTTCTCTAGGTTGTTATGTATTCATCGCTCGATTCCCTCGAGGAAAACACAACGCATGACTTAAATCTGTACGCAGAGCAAATAGTGGAATGAAGAGTAGCTAAACGTGCGATGAGGAAAACAGTTATGAAATTGTGACCGGAATGAACTAAATATGCATATTTTCCATCGCGAGGAATAGCATTGAATATTAAGTGAATTCTTGAAAAAATATTTCAATGGTCTCATTAAATAGCCCATCCAGCGGATAGTGGTCTTCCTTGCCCTTCCATGAGATTAAGCATGAGAGAGCAATTGGGCTTCCATTTCAAAGTATACACTCCCTCCTTTTCTTCCGTAAATTAATTCATACGGATGTAGAAACTGAAAAGAGTGATGTAATGATTTTAACTATTTCATGATAATCCCTTTTAATGTTTCCAGACAAATTCGACCACACCTTTTTACTACATTTCAACATCTACCAATAGTAAATGAATGAGATTTTAACAATATTTTTGAAAATTTCTTCTCCGGAAAAAGATAAACAATACCAAAGTTCAAAATCGCAATGGCCCAGGGTAACTAAGTGATAAAATGATTTACAAAAATAAATTAACATAGCTGTCACGCAACACATAAATCTCTCGCTTCCATTGAATATATTATGAATAGTCACCAAACTCAACTTCAATTGAAGTAAATATGCATCATTATTGACCAACTGCTTATTTTTCTCTCTACCGTTTGAACTCATTTACTCGCAGTAGAGATAAGAACTCCTAAGGACTCACCATGGATAGCGACAAGTGATTTTCCAGGGTGGTCTTTTCCACCGAAATTCAATCAGAGGACGAATGGAGCCGAATCGATGTTTACGGTCTCTCCTTCGGGTTATCCTTCCTCCTCTCACATAACTCTGCCCACGGAACTCGCATTTCGCCTTTTTCTGACTACAACACACAAGCGGGTCGTACGTTCCCATCCAACCCGTTTCCCCCTACCGGCCTCATCTTCAACTTTCTGTTCGGCCTGCCGGCATCAATATTTCAGCCGACAGTTTATTTACCTTTTATTTCCCTATTTTTCTTACAGCTTCAACTCAGCGTACCGAGGTTCAAGGTTTTTTCTCTTGCTTTTTTTATTATCCCCAGTCCCACGCTGCCGATATCCCAATTTTTTCCGTTACACCCACGTTTTCATTTTTCTCCGTCTCTCCCTTCTCCTGTGGTTTCACCTTCGCACATTACCTGTCTCCCTCTCGTCCACCAATCACAGGTTTTATTCTCGCGTGGCTCTGCTCTCCGTCTTTCATTCCTCCTGCCGCATTATTTCAGGGGGAATTTTCCCTTTTCATCCTCTCTTCCTCCTTGCAACCCACCTCACCTCACCCTTTAACTCTATTTTTGTTTTCTCCTCCCCTTTATTCTTCCGCTCCCATCGCTTAATCCCGTGTTTTTCCTCTTCCTTCCTTTACCTTTCTCTTCCTTTCTCTTTTCCACGTAAAACCGGATGAAAAATAACTCTCCCACGCTCTCCATACACGCACACGAGTTTGCCCGTGTTTGTTGAGAAACACTCTTGCATTATTCATGACTTCACTTTGTAAAGTATACAGTGTATTTTTTTTTATTTCCCCAAAAAATTTCGCGAAATCCAAGAACAAACACTGATTTTTAAGGACTGAAGAAAACGTATGCATGGAGAGCGCAAGGGGCATTTATAATTTCTCTTTTTGCCCATTCCGTATTGATAGGTACTGCTACCTTTCACGGCCGCCGGCTGTGTGTGATCATAAATACTTAATGCAGCTGGCAAGGGCCCGCTTTTAAACATAAATTAATTACATCCGGCTCGCCTGTCATTGTTTCCTTGCAGCGCTTTCAAAATCTACCTTGATTGATAAATAATTCACAGAGTTGTAATGGAAATCGATGTATTTCAAAATTTAAAAAAATATCCTCTCCAGTGAGTTAAAAGTTTTATCTATGAAAGTACTCACAACGACACGCATGCGAATAAATAAATGGGTGACACAAACCACTAAAGGATATAGCAATGCTAACCAAGTTGTTACTTTAGATATTAAATGTATTTATCGGTAAACCACGGGTATTGTAAGCTAAAGTTGCTATTTAAAATGCTCTTTATAGGTTATCAAGGTCACACTAGCTATCAGTTAGTCATACTTCATTGCCTTATTACTTGTTCCAAATTAAAAGGAAATTCAAAAGGTCAAAAGAAATGAGTATTTCAGGTACTACTAATTAATTTACGTGCCAAAAACGAGTTTTCTATTAATTTTATTTACTCCGCAAAAGAGTAAATTAACCTTAAACTTCATGCAGGTTTATGCATAGCCTACTATGAGCAGGAAAGTAGAATATAATTTTAGATTTCATTATGCTTCTTCCAGGATTCCAAGAGTTAGAATTCTTAACATATTTCTATCTAACTTACATGTGCATTTTCAATTCGGCATAGAACTTAATAAAATATATATCGGCCAAGGTAAATTTATACTAATTGTAAGAATTATTTAATCGGAAACCATGATATAAAAAATCCTTTTTGAGCTTCATTTAAAAACTAAACTAATAATTTGGTACTGTAAAAACCCATTCCGAGAAAGTTTGAAGGTCATGACCCTGTTACATATCAATTGTTATTTTAATTCGCATAGCTTCCTTGACATCAAGCATATTAGGAGTGTTTTGTAGAATTTTAGCGTGTATGAGTTAAATGTCTGTTGTTATTATGTTATATCATTTGTTGCTGCATTGAGATTATATTTCAGAAGTTTTGTTGCCATTGCTTTCCAGCAGAGCCACGTGTGGTATGACCTTTGTATACGTATTGTAGGTTGAACGTATTAATAGCCATCAGTAAAGGAATCACAGTAGTAAAAGAAGCACTACGTATTTTTTTTCTCTCTGATATAGGGATACCGATTTCCAACTTTTAAACCATGCAAGTGTTAACATCTCCAATTTCCAAGTTCACACTGATCCTAATATTGCAAAGTAAATGTATTACAATGTTATTGCCCAATGACATCACAATTTTGAAATATGAATTAATCTATTCAGAAAGACACGTATCCACTACGGCAAACCAATAAGAAATATAGCGTGAATTACACAAAATAATCGTTGAATTCCGGTCGTTAAAGAACTTTGTCCCAATTATAACAAGAGAATATGGCGAGTTGAACGCATGTGATTGTCAATCAATCTCTTTGAAGAAAATAAAAATCAAGAAACATGAAAGAATATTTAGCATCTTGATTATAAATAAACGGAAAGGTAAGTCATTCCCACTTCCTCTCGCCACAGCCATTAAGTTTACATAAAATTTCGCACACAATCGGCTTCGCGTATCTCAGAACGACTTTATACCTTATCCCGGAATAACATGAGGCACAAAATAAGTAAAAACTTCGCCTTAGGAATTGGTGCTATAAAGTATAAATTTATAATACCATATAATTTTCCGAAGGTGAGAAAATGCTGCAGCCACGATGACTTGAAGTAAAATCTTAATTATTGAGAAGTAAATTTGATTGAGATTTTTTTGTGAAAATAATAATCGACTCCGCGATGATGATGATGATGAAACACCATGATTGGAAATGCACTTGCGCAGGTGTAGTGGTAATGGTTCATCATAAAGGTTTACTCATTTAGACCTATTAGTTTTATTTCTTAACATCTATCCTGAGGTGTAATTATTATTTTAAGGATTGCACGTACTAAAAATGTCGTGAACAAACTAGAGATTTTCCTCATTAGAGGGCAACTATGAGGAAGAAGATAGGGTATTTTCACTGGCAGTAAGCATCAATGGCGGATCCAGGACCATATCTGCTAATATGCCATATAGCCTGGGGATGGGGGGGGGGGAATATCCCCCAATGGATATACAATGTGTTTTTGTATGTGCAAGAATTGTATGTTGTTTTGTCTCGGGGGGGGGGGGGGAGGCGGCAATTTCCCCCTTTGCCCCCCCCCCCCCCTGGATCCGCCACTGGTAAGCATTGATGTGTGGCTTAAAACCTCCCCTTATTCTATGTACTTCTTCAATGTTTGCTCATGCTTGCGCTGGGAAAGAAGAAAGCGTGTAGAGCATTTTACGGAACAAAGACAAGCGAATGAATTCTAATAACGCTGGGTGATTTCGTTTAATTTTTTTCATTTCGATTTGCATTCACATCTCTTTCTAAGCTTACTCCACCAAGCCTTTCTCAAAAGGATAATCGACACCGCAATATAAGAATTAAAAAACAGAAAACGGGGAAACTTTTACATCCAGTTGGAGGCAGCCATTCATTCCCTAATGTACCTACCGACTGAATACGCCCTCCCCCCCTTTCCACCCATATCAATATATGTGGGTGTGTGTGCGTGAACATGCGTGTGAATTTCCTTTCGCTTCCACTCCTCGTTATTTTTATCACGCACTTGCAAATGAATTTCATTCTCGGCCGGATTCCCGTCACGCTTCGCATTTCTTCCTCTCTCTCTTTCTAACACACACACACACACACAGAAGACTCGCGCCGGTCTTCCGCCTTCCGCACTCCTCCACGTTCTCATCCATTCTCCCACAAACACACTCCCCTGCAAAAACATAGTTTCTATTCCGTTCAGTCATTCGTACCACCTCTTCTCACGCGCCGTTTCCTGAGTTTTGCTCCAACCCACTCACACCACTTCCAAATATTATCCCATTCGCCAGCCCATCAACCTTCCATTACCATCCAACATCACGCCTCTTACTTTTCTCTCCCTCTCCTGTAGGGAATAATCTGATAACCACGCGGTTCCACAGACAGTGAGCTCCTACACAGCGAGAAGGAAACGTAATCGAGTACATTAAAAGGGTTTACCTGGCAAAAATGTCGAGTCTTACTCTTTCTTACTTTTCGTACTTTTCGCATAATATCTAATTGGCAGGTTATTTTGCGACACGATCATCAACTGAGATAATCTGCACCATTGAAACTGATTGGTTGGGTTTAGTGGTGGAATAAAGTGTTGTTGGAGTGAAACGGCTGCAGCCACAAATTTTTCAGTGAGACAACTGTTTCAGTGAGACAAATGTTTCAAATAATTGTTGTAAACAACAGGTTATCTTTGTGACCGTACCGCATCCACCGTATTTGTTGCACTCTGTTTTTTGCAGCAGCAACCGATAGCTGAAGCTGGCTGTTTCGTCTACTATTCTGTTCCAGTTGCACTGCACGTGTGGCTGCGTTGCGGTTATAAGCTACAATTTGTTGGTTGGATTCAATCTGTCGCAGGCGGTTGCTGGTATGTACAGCCAGCACATTTCCGCCCGTCGCTGGAGAAAGAGTTATAACTGTGAAGTTCCTATCTTTCATGAATCCAAATGAAACTGTTTCAGTGAAAGATTTCTTATTACATAGAATACATAACTACCATCCATGTTCTAACAGCGCCGATCGGTGCTGATCGATCGCGTGTTATTTGGTGTACCTCTAGCTGTTATTCGCAATAGCGCGTTTTATGGAACTGTATGATTTTAAAATTGTTTTAAGTCGCGAAACAGTTTCAATGAAACTGTTGTATTCTTTAAATGCCACCACTATTTAGGTTGATAAGGCAAGAAGTAAGTTTGGAGAAAAACCCGGCGTTGGCATTAGCCTTCTCTTAATGAAAGACGCCAATAAGTTCACAGTTAAAAATCCCATCCAACGGACAGCGTACTGTGCTTGAAATGCTCTCCACAAAGCACCAAATTAGGGATCGGGATAGCTATGTATAATCTCTTCCATCCCGGGTACTTCAGGATGGGAAGCCAATACTCAAACCACCACATCAATCCAAACCAGCATTAGATTTGTATCACAGAAGTTAGTAGTAGTAGATAGTGGTTTATTAAATTCAGGGTCAGGACCTTGAGGTACTCAATTTTCAACCACACGTCACTGCGGTGTTATCGCACTATGTCTAGCAATAGGTGAATGAAACAATATTTCACAATAAGGGGTTGGCATTCATTTAAAGTGAAGGCATCCAAATACTCAAGTCGGGGATGACCGATAAATTCAACTGCTCTCTCCCTCTGAAGTCTCTAAATACATGAAAGAGAAGAACTAGCAGGACCTAGGGTTTGAAAATGAAATGCGAGAATTAAACTATTAACATGTTATGGACACTAAAAAGGGCAACGGATAAGACTTAATGTATCTTTACACTTGCACATGGAAATCAAAGTTCATAATGTCCATTACATTATGTCCATGTACTCCTGATAACAGCTTGGCATTTACTGGAATGTGGGCGACAAATGAAGCTCAAGCGAATTAAAAACCCATGAACAAAGAAAAAACAAAAAGTGATTATAAATACTCAGAAAAGGTCAGATACAAGAGAGCATGAGGGAAGAACACTCGAGAGAGATGGTGCGGTATAAATAAGGCGGACAAGTCGAGAAGAAATAATATCAGGGCGGTAATATAGAAAGTGTGAAGGCAAGGAAAAAACAGGAGATATGTTGGACAGGTATAAGAGGAGGGGACGTAGGATCCGATGAGAAATGGCAAAGAGATGAGCACCGGTTGGGGGATAATTAGAAGTCGGGAGTAAGGCTTGCAGCAGCTGCGTTGTTTGGAGGCGCAAGAGAGTCGTATAATTCAAGTCCTGCCTAGTGGCGACCAAGTCTTTCCTCGTTTAATTGGGCTACGGGACGAGCTTTTGCGTTCCAACCATGAACTGCGCGCTTCCGACAGATCTGTGTATAAACAAGAGAAGGCGGATGGAGCCGGAGGGCGTATGTACTTTACACGGAAGTGATTTCGGATTGTTCCACTGTTGGTTGTTCCATTCGATAGTCGGCTTGTTTTGTCCCCATGCATTCAATTGACTGACGGTCGGTGGTGGTCTGACTAATCAGTCTTAATCCTTTGCCAACATTTAACAATACTTGTAGAAGAACACGATAAAAAGCGCTTTATTTAAGCTAAAAATTCTAGTATTAAAATCAAAACGCATGGACTAATATAGATAATCACTTCTTTCACTTCATAGTATCCTGTAATATTAAACGAGCAAATCTTATATACATGTGTGTATTTATGCATGTAAATTTTATTTCGAGAACGGCTCTAACTATTTTGATGAAAATAACAAATTTTCTTGTCTTCACTCTGGGTAAACTCTTTTTTATAAGATATTGTGCAAAATATTGTATTTTTGACATTTAAAAAGCTACTCCATTTATGTTATACAGTTGCTATAGATTCAAATAAATTAACCAGCATTTTATCAGGCTTTCTTATCGCCCGTTTCAAGGTAATCATCAAATGCCACCACCATTGTTGCATCAGAGGTTTTACGACAACGCATTTGTTTAATTGTAAGCCAGAGAAGTGAGTTGTTAACGGACATGGAACTGCATGATTTTCAACGACGTTCGAAACTCCAATATACTCATCACATGTGATTTTCTCATGAAATCGTCTGATTAAAAATTACAATCCGATCGAAGATCGGCCCCCAGATATTTATGATTCATGAGAAATCTGTAGAAATAGGCGCATTCATCAACTTTGAACGTGGATCGACAGAGATTTCTTTTATATTATATGATGGGATAATATGAAACGTTCATCATCAAATTAATAAGAAAAGAAACGTTTGTTATGTATTTCATCATCCAGCAATAAGAGTGACAGTCACGGAATTTCTTGAGAAATGAATTTTTCTAGTATAATTTGTACCTGTAACTAATTCATAGAGTACTGCACATATTCTAGCTCACCTGAGGCTAAAATTTTAAACTTTAATGGAAAAACTGTAAAACCATTAGGGGGTAAGACAAATAATCAAAGGATGTTAATTTATATATCTATAGTACAAAAAATAAACCTTTTTATGGAATTTTTTTCTTTGTTTCCACAACAAAGACAGAATAAAAAATCTAAATCAATTTCTAATTTTGGCAAATATTGTTTGCGTTTTAAGCAAATACGGATGAAATTTAATTTTCATTGCATAATTCAGGCCACGCAAATACCGCATACTAATTAGATTTGACAATAGTTGGCACTAAGTGATAGCTGGCATCTATTAACTACACTTGAAGAAAGTTGAAAAGTAACATTTTAGTTTTCGTGGCACCCCTTGTCCATATTTCGTAAGACTATGCCAATACCATCATGAGCTAAACGAATGAATATATAGCCACACGAAACGCTAGCTGTCTTCCCTTATTTTATAGCATTCACTTAGAATGGTGTGTATATTGCCATATAATAAACTGAAAATTGTTGATTTCAATTTGCCTCAGAATTAAAAATAGGCTTTCGTTGTGTAATTAAAGTGAATGTTCTAAACACCTTATTCCTTTTTAAGCACTAAAGTAATGCACAGATAGTAATCTGCCAGCACATTTGGTTTAAAGTCTACCTCTGGAAAACCACTGACACGCATTTTATATTCTCTGTTTGATCAAATATGCAAATCATGCTTATTTTTCAGGACAACTATATATACATGACATGACAACACGCCAGGTAAATCCGCTGAACACGACATACCTCTTTTATTCTTATACAGCTAGAATATTTTTGGATTTAGGATCCTCATACATTTCTGCGGAAATTCACCGCAGTATGCAATATAATTGAGATCCTGGAAGTTGTGAAAGTAGTGCTTTCTGACATTGATGTACACATTCACAAAATTTGTAAATTCATAAAAAATTCCTTTCCATTGCCTAGCTTATCTTGCATTTCCATGATTTTAAAAGAATGAAAAATTGGCACAATATGTCATCACAATATTCTAATTTTTTTGTTGCTACAAATACATTTGTTACAAAAGGCCATCATAATGCATGAATTTGAAAATTACAAAATATATTACATTTATTTTTCCTGAAAGATACTAAGAAAAACTTTGGAAACTAAAGGTCGATTGAGGAGCACCAGACATTTTTGCAATCTTCTTTTGTAACTACAAATTTTATTTCAAAACGCCATCATATTGCAAGAATTTGAAAATTACAAAATATATAACAATAATGTTTGCGGAAACATACCAAAACTTGGGAAACCATAGGTTGATTAAAGGCACCAGAAGTTGACAGTAAAACCTCAAGACATTTCTTGCAAAGCTTTTTTTGTATTTCAAATCACATTTATTGCGCAAAAAGCGCAGAAAGTCTCAATGTTTTCATTTAAAACTCTTTACAGATACTTAATGTCGCATTAATGCAGTCTTAGAACCTATTCAAAGGAAAATGACTACTTTTAGCTATCAGTTTTCATAAAATATGCTCAACCATGTCTCGTAGCTGTTAGCTAAAACGTCTAAAATACTCCACGAAATAAAGATAAACGTGGAGGAAGGAAGGCTCTTCCAAGAGCTGTCTTCAGAATTGAGGGAGTGGATCAAGGAAGCGGAGACGCTAGGAATAAGAGCGGGACGGAGAAGAGTAAGAAAGAGAATGAAGTAAGATAAAGGAGGCAAGGAAAACTGTTGGGGAGAGTGGCAAAATGCAATTAAAAAAAGAGTAAAGGGGACCCATTCCCCGACCTTTTAAACTGTAATGAATGCCCTCGTTAAGTGGATGGTCTTTCGCGAGACTCCGTGGGGAGATGGCTGGCTGGCTGGCTGGTGGTGGGGGCGGACGATGGTTAGGGGATGCAGGGTGGGGGAGAGGGAGGTTAGAGGAGGCGGCGAGGAGGAAGGGATGTGAGTATACAGCGCAAAGAGGGGGAAAAGGAGGTCGATGAGAAGTATGTGCAGCTCTTGCAGAGTGTTTGTGACTCGCTATTCCCTAATCATCCAAAGGAGAGAGCGGCCAAGAGCATCTTGTCGACCCAAGGAAATTTCCGAGGGTCGAAAATTGTGAAATAAGCCGCCGATTGCCGGCACACTATATGTTAATGAACCTGCGTGGAATCGGCCCTCATCCGTGCACTCAACCGGTCATTTCTTCGCGCGAGAGTCAGCCAAGTGGTGTGGTGGGCAAATAATCCTTCGTATTCCCAGCGACGAGAGCATCGCTTGTTCCTAAGTTTACAATTGATAAGATAATCATGATTAAATGATAACCCAAAGTAAAATTTTATTATGAGTTTGAAAATTAAGAGCTCTTAAAAGGTGTCCTGCATTTTATTTGCATTCCAACTCACCAGATTTCTATATTTATCTCATCGTATCGAATCACACCGTATTCGGATGCCAATTCTTTAATGCGCCCACTGACGGTCTTACAAAGTTGAAATACAAGAGATAAAATAATTATAGCCTTGTCATTCCTGGAAATATGAGTGGACATAATTTTAGGCTTAATAAAACAAAAAAAAATACTTTACAAGTAATTAATTCCACATATTCCATTTTATAGGTAATAGAAACATCGCTCAAAGCTGTATTCCGTTAAGATCATAGTCTATTTTCATGACCGTTTTCATAGCCGATCTAGTTTTTTACGGTATAATCAATAACTCACTTCGAAGTTCTACCTCCAAAACTTCATATCGGCTATTAACCGGATTTCATTGGACTCCATTACTGAAAGTTAACTAGATGGCATCGATTTGGTAGCAAAATCCAGGTTTTTAAGATCGCGGATTTTCAATATGTGACATATAAGTTACTTACATATTTTATTGGTTTCATAGCTTTTTAATAAACACTTCTTGTAGGGATTATCATGCAACTTTTCACCTAAAAGTAAGAGTGCAAAAACATGGTTACGTGTGATATTCGAATACATATTGGAATTGACGAATCGGTAATTTTCAATTTCATAAAATGCTGTAGTAATCACATAACTGTTTGAGTGCTCAGCCAGTTATTTGAGAGAGTAGTTTACGTTAGAGCTTTTGATATATCGTCCATGATACAATTCACTGTTTTTTCGTAATTTAAACTAAAATTTCTCCAGGTTTAAGCATAATGTTACTTTCGTAAAAAACAAGATAGGTTGCACTGAGAAAAGAGGCTCGTTGAACACATTCATCTATGAATTACATTTGATTTAACCCTTTCCTTCCTAATCCTCGTAAAACCGGCTGTGGAAACGTCTCCACCTCGCACGAAATTTAAATGCCCTCCTGACCCAGTGTTTGACCTATTATTCAGAGTAATGCGATGCAAATGACCGTTGGTTTATTAAACCTAGAATGACTCGACATATAATGCAGTATTTTATTTTCAAATATGTAAACATATTAGTAATGCATCGATTTATTATAATTGTAGTATCTTACCTCAGTGGATATATAACGTCCACTCCGTTTCTAGGTGATACGGAAGAAAACAACCTAATTTTCTCATAGGTTAGTCATTGCTCCGGATATTTCAATGCTCCGTCCAGCTAAGGTTAATTTCTATGAGCTGCAGTAGACACCCACTTCTTTCTACCATCGATCTTTGCGAGAGTACAGTTCTCGCGAATGCTAACGGTCTTTAGATGCGCAGAACAGAGGGGGTGCTATGTGTGGGAGGGGTAAGAGAAAGGAACGGAGGGGAAAGTGATTACTCACAGCTAGGTATTTCAATTACTTTAAATGCATTAACGTTTATTCCAAATTAATAAAAAATAACAAATATTGTCGTGATTCCGCTGAAACACGCAATTCCGTTTATTTTCATTAACGTTGCTAAAATTTTCAGCCCCGTGAAATTCTGTAATCCAGATTTGAGACATTTACCATAAAATTACTAAATAACAGTGCATTCTATATTCTTCTTTTACTTAGCTAATGTAATGAATGGAGTCGAACTTTGAATACCACTAGACTATAATTTCATTCTCTGAAATAAGAAAATAAAAAGTACCTACCTACTTGAAGAGATAATTTAATAAATTAGCACTATGCACACATAGCACTATCCATGAATAAATGGGACATTGAGGACTCAAAAGAGTGGAAATTTAAGAATATATATTCTAGACAGACAGAGAACATATACGTTTTATGCAAAAATAAATTCGATAATTTCCGTAATTTATTAAAAAAACGAAAATAGCAAGTTTTACGAATGTGATATTTTTTGTTTTTGTATAATATTTTAGAAAAACGTTAGTACTTCTTGCAACTATATATCCACCTCCGAGTCATCGGCCTGAGATCCTCAGGCCGTGACCCCCCGGCGCGTGCTCAGGTACAAAGGGACGACGCCCACTCCATAACCCACTGCGCCGAATAGCTGGGGGCATTCAAATTGGTTGAAGGCATACAACAAATTTCAATGTTGGCAACGAAAATCGTAAACATGAGTCCGCCAGTTTTTAGAAAATAGACCCTTCCCACCAGTCCCAAAATCGCCTACTGCGCAACGTCGTAAGCTTTCGTGAGGACTATATATTGCTGTCTAAGTGAAAACGTTGCAATGGGAAGGCTTCTTTTGCACCCTATTATTTGATCTTAGGAGAATTTCCTTATCTCTGGTTCATACAAAGCTGAACGGAAATTCTTCTGAGTTGCGCCGTTTGTAGTACTTTTAGGTGAATTAGTTTCCTTGCACAGAATAAAACTGTCCGCTACGGCTGTACTAAAAGCAAAGGCATGCTTCCACCCTGCTTTATTTTTTTCCTATGCCGAGGTAGCACCTACTCTGATCAGCTCTGTCAAACTCACCCATGCGTTTTGTGTAAGATGCAAGTGAATGAAAATATGAGACCATAATTTTGTTTGTTCCCTTTCCCTGTTTTTTTTGAACCTCTGCATTCTTGTTCGGATCAACATTGTTTGAATAACACAAATATCCCAATTATCGCACCAATCCGTAGCAGTGACATTTCCACAATGCAAAATTCTACATTGACCTCTTTGAATATTGTAGTTATAAGGGCCATTCCCTTGATAACGTCTTGTAGCAACGCATGCACATGTGTGTTCTGTAAGTAACAAGTTCATTAGTCCCATACTTGAAAAAACTATCTACGGCTAATACTATCTACCTAAAATCTATAAAACTATAACTATAAGAATAACTCGAAAAATCAACTATGTTTACTCCTTCTGCAATAGAATTCTCACTCAAAGAAGTCATGGTACAAACTGAGGGTCTTTTTCCTTAGGGCTGTACTCCATCTCCTTTCCATATGATATAAGAAAGGCTGATGGAGGTTACCATGGTGACCACAAAAGGATAATTACCCTCACTGTGGATGAGAGCTACTCCTTGACCACCCAGAGGAGGTCAGGCTTTTTCACCTTTTATTTGCGTCCCTTGAACTGTACTAATTCCTTCACTCAATATATCAACGCTCACCACTTCTCTTCAAACTGGGCCCCAAAATAATAACATAAATGAGTGAGCAGTTAAAAACAATAATTGAGCACTTAGACAAATTATGAAAGATATATGGGGTAGGGATGGGCGGTACTCTAAAAAGTACCTGCATTTTTTTTATGTATTAAAAAGCAGTAATACTACTCGTCCGGCAGTACCGACAAAAAAACACAGGCATAGGTACCGGTAAATATGTGATTCATTAAATATTTTATTTAATTACAAATTCACGTAAGTATCACCTTAATTTTCCAGTATTTCGGCAAATTAGAATATCAGTCCAAAACGATACGCAGAAATTTCCATCCATCGGCATTTTTAATCAACAATCATCGCGAATGAAAGATCTAAGGATTTCCCGCCGTATAGCGATGTTGGGAGTTTTTCGGGTTTCTGAACGGGTTGAACTCTCCATTTCTGCCGACGTTTCGATAAACAAGTCGTTCATCGGGAATATATATCGCTTTTTGTTGGAATGATTTTTAATCATACGAAGAACGATCGGTATTGTTTTAATGCTGTGGCCAGGTAAAATCCCTTGTTATAGCGATCAATCCTTGCGGTCGCGCTAATCACGTCGTCGTTTAACTTACATAAATAATTATTTCTATTTATACGGTCCTAAATCATCGATTATCTGTTGTTCGGCATGCGTCAAAAATTGTTACTTATCTTTTTTATCAATAGTGATGAGAAACATATCTCAACTTCAAGGTTATGTAAATAATAAAAAAAGACAGACATTACTCTCTTACTCAATTACTCATACTCAAAGACATACATTACTCAATACTCTCATAATACCTACAAGGCGTAGAAGATCGATCTTAGCCTAGCAGGGCAGGTAGGGCGGATTCGGTCTGCATATGAAGGGGTACTTTTTTAAAACCAGCTGCCTGTTTCGGGCGGGTTAGGAATTATTGCTGATCGAAGCATTTAAATGTCAGTAGGGAGAGGGTTAATCGGGATAGCCATTTTATACTTTGGTAATTGAACGAATTAATAAAACCTGCATAGGTCTAACTATTATATCACGTACTCTTACACGCTGAAGGGTATATTTTACTTTATCTTGCTTCAAAAGGCTTCGAAAATAATTAGCCGAGTAGGACAACTTACTAATAGTTAGAAATTTTCATGCAAGTGGAATAAAATCTGATTTAAAAACAGAACCTATCTTATGGCATAAGAAAAAATATTTTCAAAATCGAGTTTTGACTTGAAAGAGGGCTAATATAAATGAGTTTGTACCAATAAAAAAGTCTTTATCTAACTCCTCTTAAGCGCATATCACAACCATTCTGTAACTATTTGTCAGGTTTAATAAACTTTTAATGTCGCCTCAAAACAAATTTTGTTCAGCATGGATATCTTTCTATTGGCATAAGTACTTCAATCTAATTTCACGCCTAACGTACAATGTTTCTTTCTTTAACGTCGATATTCCTTTTCCATCCTATTTGAAACCTGAATGATCCTCAGACCCACTTGCGTCCTTCGTTTAACTTGCCAATCAGGCTCCTAAACCATGCATATCCACATTCTATATCAATGTCTCCATTATTTTACTCTTAATACCCTAAGTAATTATGTATCCCCTGCCATAAATTAAATTCTCATCTCCTTCCGTCCCTCCTTTTGCAGGCACAAGCCTTCTTCTCCTAATACCATATGTATTCTCAGCGTCTTGCGAGGCGAAAATGACCTGCACATATAGAGTGAGGTACAGAAGGATTCAACACCATCAAAAGAATGTTTTTTTTTCCATTCCATTTTCTTCATTTCATTAACACGAAACTCTTTCCAATTCCCTACTTTGCGTCTCCTCTTAAAAAAAAACTCTCACTTCGTTCTCAGAACGAATTCCCACCACCGCCTGCTCCTGCCTTCAGAGTAGTTCTGATCCCTCATGCTCCCTTTTCCACCTCCATAAGCCCTTACTAGTGTACAACCCCACCCCTTTCAATACACACCAACCCCACAGACACCACGCCCCTTCGTCCCTCGACCCTCGCCCTAATTTCAGAGCTTCTCCCCGCTATCATTTAATTCTTTCCCTGGCAATTCATTCGAGTTAATTTTCTCCTCGCCCTTTCGCATCCATATTTTTACACAGACGTGTTTCTCAAAGACGTCAAGCATTTTGAAGTAGTGAGAGGAGACGGATGAGGTGGGAGGAAGCGAAGCCTCTTTTGTACATGGGGGAGGAATAGGGTTGAGTGGGACGGTGGAAGAAGGCATCGGGTTGATTGGGAGCGCATATTCAAATGAGCTCCGCTGATCCGGGGAGAGATGAAATATTTGCCGGTTCACCAGGTGGAACTAGCGGGGGAGAAAATTCCACAGTGCGATCCACCCGGCGACCAGAATTTCTCTCTCAAAAAAGAGGGCGGACGATAAACGGACTCGGCCCTGGACTCTGGAAATGGAAATGCCGTTATGTGGGTAGATTTCTGAACCAATGACTTCATTTTTCTAAATCACTCTATTATGTGGAGATCGTTAGGAAAATAACAAAATCGTGTTTTAAGCATACCTTCAACATCACAATATAGTTCACGGTTCTTTGGTACTCGATGAAATGGGATAATAATTCTATTAATGTTGGAATGAAATATTACGCGTAATCTAAGGTTGTACATAGACAAAACATTTATACATGAATTTCATGACATATTTTCCTTTATTTTTCTTGAATTTCAACTCAAGCTGAATAACTGACGTCAGTCCTTCATATCTACATGTTATCAATTTGTGCTCATGCAATCCTGAAGCTATAATGTGCTGGTTTAATGTCAAAGAGTAAGCCAATTCGAGTGTGTTCATTACTAAATCTAAAGTAGGCTAAAAAAATTGCTTAGCTTTAAACGACTAAGCTAAATATTATAATATTTAATTGCATGGCGTAAGACCACTGGAACTGCAACAGCAGCAACGTACTTGCTGCCTTAACTTAAGGTGTAAAAGATTCAACTGTAACGACGAAAAGCTTTTTGATGTAAAGGCATGCATAGTTTACAACATGCAGCTATTCAAAACAAGGTTGACGACTCCATTACCGCTAATAATGCAATGGTAGCTTTTTCAAAACACTTTATCCATTAATAAAATTTGGCAATTTTCCTTAGCTCCTCCTCTTTCATCGCGGAAAATTATGACCAGCTAATGTACGGTAACAATTAAATTGATAAGCGTAGGGTTTGAATTTCCGCCTTCCGTTTGGCTTTATGACTACTTTAGCCCACTCACATTCATAAATTTGGAATCAGATCTCAGTGGTATAGGTACCATAAAAGCACTCAAAATGCTTCAAATGCAATTAACGTCACTCTTTCAAGTCTCAAATTCATTCCCGCGACTATAGGTCTTTTACACGCTTCCATCAACACCGAGAACTTTCAGATGGGAAAACAAAACGTGCCGTCTCGCCATTTCGCACAGATACCCGATTCACGCACCATTTTCCCCCCAAGAGCGGAAAGTTAACTCCGGAAGGTATTCCCGCCGCCGCTCCGGACTAAGAGAACCGAGCAAAGTAAAAAAAAATAACGTTTCAAATAGAAAGACACGTCACACAAAAACTTTCCTCGTTTTCTGTTGGAGAGCGGGATCTCACGAGCCTTCTACTCCTTGTCGTAACCTTCCTCCTCCAGCGGAAATCTTTCCCGCCTCGCCATTCCTTCCAAACTTCCTTCATCACTACGATTTAACCTTTCTCGTTCTTTTCCTACCTCTTCATTCTGCACGCTTGCTCATATCTCTCCCCGCACGTGGAGTTCAAAAGGACCTGCTCAAGAGCGACGGGGAGCTCCCCAATGCGGGCGACCAACACCACCTCAATTCTACCAGGTCCCCCGCGCTAATGCTGACAAGTGACGAGCGACACCCGCTGGCCCCCGTGTGTGTGTCAACCATTAGACTGTATTCCTCGTACTGCCGCATCACATCAGTGCTTGCTCGCCTGTCGTCCACTCCCACAGCTCTACCCCCGTGCAACCAGCAGGCTGCTCTTGACCCACATCCCTCCACCACCTGTGTCCCCTGTGCTGTCGCCGTGCGTCGGCTGGGGAACTAAATTTTTGAGCCTCAGTTCACGTTCCCCGGTCGACGTTCGCACCCTGAAACGCCCTCCCGTTGATTCTAATTCGTTTGACAGATTCAGACACTGAAAGCTCATTTCCGAGAAAAATTAATTTGTGCCTCTTCCTAGCTCAGACCTACCATCGCCCGTTCCAGTTGATTAAACGCATTTCGTCTCTAATTTTCCCTCTCGCCTCTTTTCCAGCCATTTGAGCATTCGGGTGTTTCCCGTAATTTGTAATTTTATTCCCTTTTTTATTTAATTTGCAAATCCCTATGTCAATGAAATAATTTTGGCGAGAGGCAATACATGATGGGTGGTGATGTATTCTCAATTAAGCCTTGATTAGATTCTCGGCGCTTCCATGTCTCAAACTCTATATCCTATCTACCGTGTGAGCGAATAACCGAGCCCTCCGACCCTTTTATCCTGGGAGCGCCCAAATCAATGGAAATTGAAATGGGCAGAAAAAGGATGGAAAATTTCATCCTCGTAATCAATCAAGTATTGGATGGAGCGCTGCCTATTCCTTAAGTTATAAATTTGATTTGTGATGAAAAGTATCGCAAAATATTGATTTTGAAACCTTTTAAGTTTTTTCGCAGTAAACTTAATTTTATGTCACGGACAATAATCCTCCGAAGGAATAAATCAAAAAAGGTTTTTGTAGGCAGAGTTATCTTTTGCAAACAATTATTAAGTGTACACATTATTAATAGCCGAACAGAGTCAAAGAATCCGCCTTCATCTTCTTCTTCAAAAAATGATTCAGAGAAAAGTGAAAATAAAATCAAAGGCTAAAAAACCACGTTCAAACATAATTGCTCGAAACTCATAACTCAAGTAGGAGTTTACATCTATAATTTATTTTATAGACTGAGTAACTTTGTGCAAACAATTACTACGAGTACAAATTACTGATAGCCCAATATAGTCTAAGAATGCGCATTCATATTCTTCTTCAAAATATTATTCAGAGAAAAGTTAAAAACAATTCAAAGACTAAAAAACTAAAACGTTTAGACATAATTTCTCGAAACTCGTAAATCAAGGTATTTTCGTTAAATATTTACATTTACTTCATCGAAGGTATCAAAAGACTTTGGATTTTCACCATTATCTGTAATTTGCAAATAATATTTCAAAGCTGAAGATGGATTTTAGAGGAAGAAGAAACGAGATTAATGAATTTACAATCGTATTTTTAGTTCCTATGAAGGAGTATATATTATTTTACTGGGGAACATTATTTAACAAAACAATACCGTTGAAATTAGTCAAATTCTCTTGAAAACAATTTGTAGGCTTTGGGGATTTCGTCATAATGCCAGACGCTTCATCCGATTTTATGTTATCTCTTATTTGGATATGAACCTGAAATGCATCTCGCAACTGCAAGGCCCCAAGAGAATGTAGTCTCAACTAGGTGCAATAACAAGGAGCATTTCCAAAAATGTAGGTACATGCTAATATCAGTTTTCAGCACGAAGTTTTCGAAGGGTCATTTTTCTTGCGTCTGCCAGTATTGAGGGAATAATCTTTTCTCAATACATTTCGCCTTAGGTGTATAGAATTTCTGCCAATTCACATATAGTGCGTCCTCGTTTAACGTTGTCCCGTTTAACGTTGTTTCGCGATAACGTTGTCCAACAATTAAAACCCTTAATCGTTCAACGTCGTCAGTGCTCTACGATAACGTTGTTCAAGTTTTGCGCAACCAAAAAAAAATGACTAACGAATAGCACTTTGGCGCATCTGATGCGTAATTTCGATTCGGCGTAAATGTTTGGCGTTAACTCCCCAAAGCGTGTGTAAAAGGTTGACCTGAGCGAATAATTATTGCGTTATTTGTTTCATAACTTATATTTGCTTGTTATTTACTACGCTGATATTGGGGGGCAATGCATCGGGTGATTTAAAACTCAAACCAATGTTAGAGTACCATCTTGAATGGCATGGTATTATTAATGCCATGTCTGAATGGTATATCCAGGGGCAGCTATCTACGGGAAAAAAATACCTGAAAATCCCATGACGCCATAAGTTAGAACTGGTGGCAGAAAAAGTTGATATACTGCTGTTTGAGGTGAATCGAAAACGTGTTTTTCGTGTTGAATTAGTGTGTTCGGGGAAGTTTTCTAAACACTCCATGATGCAGTAAATCATCGAGGGTGATATTGTTCCTAAAATATTGTTAAGAAATAACAAAAATTTTGTACACAGCACCGAGCTTCCCTACTTTACTCACAATTTTAATTGATTACCTACGCCTTCGCGATCGCAGCGAGCGAAATGTTTGCCCTTCATTGCATTCGCATACGCACGCTCCCGCAGATAAGGACAAACATTTCTATTTACTCAGAGGGAAACCGGTGCTGTCAGCACTAAATATCAGAATTATAGGAGGGAAACCTGGTGCTTATAGTTTTAAAAAAGCGTTTTCTGTTTGTTTCATCTAAGTAATGAAGCTTTTTGACTAGTAGTGCCATCTGTTCGACTGCCCGCGTAATTAAAATACGCCGTAAATCGGCGGAGGATGACTCGAAGTAGTCCTAAGAAACACATAACTTTTTAAGGAAATTAACAATGTATGTGAATTATTCCATTGAAAACGCCTTTCAACTAGGTCCCCAGGTCCCAGTTTAAACATCTACAGTAAGTTCCTATCACCAGTAGTTTTCGTGCCGCCAGGATAGAGAATAATTCCAAAATTTCTTTTGTGAATGAAAATATCCAAGTTTCACAATTAAAATGTCTTAGAAAATTAGTTCGAACGCTTCATTCAACAATGCCATATATCCAATCTTTTATCGCTGTGCTGTACGGAAATCGTTATGGTTATGAAATGAAGAATTATTAAGTTTTGGAACCGATTTTAATTTTTTACATTGTTTCTTATGGAAAATACTGCATCGCTAAACGTTCTTTCGCTTAATGTCTACTTTTTCAGGAACGAGTTAACAACGTTAAACGAGGACACACTGTATTTAATTCCAGTTGATACATTGCCTTCCATAACTTGCCTATTTTAAAAAGTAATAGATATAGTTTCAAAATTTTTCAAACTAGAAAATTATGTCATAAAGAACCAACTGGCTACAATCTGATTGTGCTAAATGTTAATTTTTTCTCATTTAGATGAACCCTGTTCAAAAATTACCTCCGTGAAGAAATCCTGTCATTAAATATGTAACAAATGAGGAAAACCTTTATTAAACCTATTTCGAATTGCATTGTCGTACCTCGAGCAATAGCATTCAGTATGGAAGCTGAATAGGGCAGTAATGCACAAGGGAAAAAATACCAAACTTCGCGTTTTTCCAACGCAGGCATTATAGAAGTGAGAATAAATTTCTGGGTCCATTTCCAGCGTTGGATAACCCACGAAGCCATTACGGTGATCTCAAAAAGTGGGCTGGAGTGACCTACTTGGCCAACTTGGTCAATTTCTTTTGAAGTAAATGTCATCCCGTGTCTTTTCTTCTCCATTCAAAAATTCCTCCCTCATCATTATTTTTTTCTCCTGCGGGAAAAAAAGGCCTCCCGGAGTGGATAAGTGCCTCACAATTTCCTATCGGCTCGACAACGAATGAGTGGTCTCGAAATGTAGTGAGGGAATGGAACGTAAAGTGGGTAAGAGGAGGGAGGGATGGGGGATTAGGAAATGGAGTTGTTGGAGAGCAAACGAGATTAATATCCACGAATCACGAGGTTCAATTTTCGCATAATCATGTGTCGAGCAGGGAGAAGCGAAAAAGGGGGAGGAGAAGAAAAAGAAGCAGACACGAGCCCTGGTGGGAGGGAAAGGAATTAATTCGTGGAATAGAAAAAAAGAAATGAAACGAGAAATAACAAAATGCATTCCCGTCCCTCTTTTGTACCCTTCTCCCTTTCGACCCTCAACCTTTTTGTAATTTCATTCCCGAAGGATTTCCATTTTTTTTTATTCTTCCGTTTTCACGTCAGACCCGCTCAGCTCGGTTCAAACACGAACTGGGAGTGAGAACAGCGAAGAAAAGTTAGCAAAGTGAAAAAACAAGAAAACTCACTCACTCACTAACATAAAAAACAAGAGCACATGCATACGTGTGTAAGAGCCTTAAACATAATTTATTTATCTTTTTTAATACTCTTTTCGTTTCAATCGTTAGCAACCGGGTCGGCGTTTTTTCGTTATATTTCTCCCTCTCAACCGATCCTCTTATGTTTCTTTCTCCTCCACCTCCTCCTCTCCTACCATGTGTCTCCGTATCCCTTATACAGCCGCGGATTCGTCAGAAAACTAGGTCAGGTCACTTTCATCTCGTCTCCTCCACCTCCTCCTCTGCTCAGCTCCTAGCTGCTTCACTCTTTCGACGGGATCGAAAACGTTTTGCTAGGGAGGAGCTTTTGCAAGCGTTTCGGGGCGAGAGCGACCGCGATAAGGATTTTTCGTCCCGAATCTCGACTTTTCGTGTCCGATTCGGTTAAGAGAGGGTTTTGGGGGAAGGGAAGGAAGGATGACAGAGTAGTGGGGAAAGATGGATGAGAGATATTATGGGAGTAGAAAGAGGAGGAGTTGGAGGAAGAGGAGAGGGAGATTTAGCCGAGAATATCGGATTGTGGGCCGATCCCGTCCAACCCCTCTGCCGCCCACCCGTCTCCCCGCCCTCCGCCAAACATTCTCCACGCCAAATCCATCTAGGGAAAAGGGAGCGGCCGCTGCCTTCGGCGAACATACCAACTACTTTTTTTCATTCATCGTGGAGTCGCGGGAAACACGGTTTTTTCATTTCATTTCGCAAAAACCTATTACATTAGCGACGGAACTAGAAAGAAATTAAACATTTCGGATCGCCAACGTCACTGGTACCGACCAAGTGCGGAGTGCCAACATTTCCTTGCTCATTACCGGTGTTGGTCGACTCGTGTGAAGTTGATCGGCCGAGCGTGCGATTAACGCTAATGATTTCGGTAGAGCCGAGTCATTGTGGTGCTCGAAATAAAATATGGAAGGGCGTAAAAATGCGGTGGACGCCTTTTTCGCATCGTTGGGATGGAGGACGGGGAGACATTCCGTACGCGTGGAGTTTGTCGTGGAAGTATAGACATGCTGGCGCAAATTACCGAACCCGCGAGAATATACGGGACTTAAGTAAGTCCTAGTATCTGCTTCTCACAATGTGTTAAAATATATTTTCTTAATTTGCACGGAGCAACTTCTCGCACTCCCGTCCACCCTCATTTTTGTTGTTCTGTAATCACTTCGACATTCACTTGTGTGTTTTTTTCAGGTGAACTCTCTCAAATACCATTGAAGTACGTAACGTATACTGCTATAGTGGAACGTTACCGATTAAAGCAATCGATATTTCATTTTGTAATTTATGTGAAATTTTAGGCAATTTCTGAAGTAGTAGTATTTTTTGTTTAACGTGCTTCGACGGCTGCAATTTCTGAAGTGTTAAGGAATTAAATTACTCATTTCCAGCAGAAAAATAAGAAAGCCAAATCACTGAGCAGGTAAATGCACACAAACATGCGTATAATGAATTAATTGCAATGATATAAAACAATACGTTCTTAAAAAGCGAGAGCAAAGCAAAATAAATAGCGAAAAATACATAAATACAAAAAATACAGAAAAATTACAGAAAGGCAAAAACCAAACACAACCACCTAAGCTCTAGGGCACTAAAATATTGTATTACTGTATGAAGTAGGCATGAAAAAATGCTAAAAAAAGAGATATAATAAGGCCCCATGTTGTAGCATGAAGTCAAAATGCTTTCAAAAATATTTTTTCTAGAAGAAAGTCAATTTTTTTTATCTCGCAGACACTACAAAATTAGCGAAACATTCCCTTACACTATATCCAATAATGAGTCCCAAACAAACGCGATGAAAAGAGCTGTCCTCACGATCAAGTTTGAGAAGCGTTAGAGTGTAGATGGAAAAGAGGTCGCGACCCCGCTCCATATCCTTGTCTTAACCTTTGAAGCGCGCCCATATACGACTTCTTGCTGTTTTTGGGGTCTTATAGCCACTCCACCTCCCCGCCGTCACGCACTGTCGCGTTACAAAGAGCCCCTTTAAGTGACGTCACGTCGCTCCCATAAGCTTCTTAATACTTTTGCATGAAGCCCACGCTTATGTGACGGCTGAAGTTTGCTATGTTCTTCTTGAGTGCTTCATTCATCCCACAAGGGGTGCGTGTCATCGCTTCGCAGAAGACGAACAAAAACTTTTCAAAGAGATGAATTTTCAGGAAGGGATGGGCAAAGAAGCTTTATTACACCATCGTCGGAAATTGGAGCTAATTACTGCGGCACTAAAAATATCCAAGGAACAAACATAGGAAATGCTTGCGTCAAACACTACGTCTTTCATTAACTGCATTCCTGATTCGCAAACCAACGAAGTCCTAAATACCACATAGTTAAACATCATTTCGAATTGCGACTAAACATTATAATATATCTAGGGTTGAACCTTTGAACCATACAAGTTATTTTTGACAGGAGCTGGAGTTGCGCACATATTGATTATTTATTTTTTTTATGCTAGATTTTCAGCTAAATAATATTTCCTTTAGAAAGTAATCTTAATTTCAAAGTATTTACTTACTCCTTGGGTGTTGCTTTCGGAAATGACTACATGCGATGTAAAATAAAGAGGTCGATTAAATCAGGTTGCTTTGTATGGAATGTGTTCTGAGACAGCTTATTCATTTCGTTTTTATGTAGAAGGAAACTCTATACTTTTCTCATTTCACTATAAGGAAGATATACTTATTATAAATCCATATTTCATCGGAGATAACATCCAGTTGCCACTTTTTCACGGACAGAGGAAGGCATAGAGTCCGAGCCACATCGAATGTCATCATGAAAATTACGATTGATTTTCCTTAAGCCACAGTTAAAAGAATGTTACATATCCTTAATTTTTGAATACTTATTAATTTTAAATCGAGTATATAGCCATGAAACCAATTCTGTTAACGTATATTAGATGAATCTTTAATTATAAGTACATCTGGGAACCTATCAGCTCATTTTGTCGAGTATAATCTTCTAATTCAACGTGCATAAATATGAAAATCTTTTATTCACACCTTATTGAGTACAACACATGTGGCATAGAAGTTTTCTGCCAAGTTCGACAAAAATGAAATCGAAAGACTTCTTCACATCTTAGTCAATATCATGAAACTTTTATCCGACGATTTCCAGATGGTACCAGGGCCTCCTTTTATGCTGCATTGAGCTGCTCGGATTCAAGGTTGCTTCAATTGCAAGGAAACCTATCTCTTTGGCCTCTTTAGTTCAGCAATAAAAATTTCTAAAATCTAGACCGTATATGTGATGTCCAGATTTTACTGCTAGGTGCTTCGAGTGACTGGCACTGGGGTGGTATTGAAGGTCTTATATGTCTTTACAGTATGGTTTTAAAACGAAGAAATTGCTATACGTAAAAATCACATAATACGAAATGATGTCTGTAACGTAAATAGTAAATACTTTCATAGATACCTACAGAGGTTAAATAGTGGTTTGTGTATTAGCAAATACTTTGACGGTAGATCAATTTGGTTATAGATCGGTGTGAAAGCAATGTACCATAAAAAAGATTTCATATTTCATTTTACGACCAGTTCGTATCACCAAACATTATTCCTTATTGGCTCTGTTCATAAATATTTTTATTAGGTATAAATTTATAATTTAAAAGTGATAACATTTAAGGACTTCAGCGTTCGCTTTAGCGAGGACCCGTAGTCAGTCTTACGTAGACAAAAAACGGCAGTATTTTCGCCAGGCTATTCAGCAAGTAGAATTCGGCATTGGTACGAAGCGTAATTACAATTCCATTAGGATTCCAGTACATATATATATATATAAATTCATACATTCATAGGAAATGGAAACGGATAGGAACACATAAAAGGACGAACACAGGGTTTGGTGGGGAAGATGAAAATGAGTCAAATCCAGACAGAAAAAATGTTCACCTTAACCGGGATGAAAATTTTACACCTTAACGAAGGCATGAGAGCGATTATCGACCAAGACATTATATATATATATATATATATATATATATATATATATATATATATATATATATATATGTATATAATGTCTTGGTCGAAAATCGCTCTCGGCGACGATGCACATGCATAAAAAAACAGTAATACACTAAACAAACACAGAAACACGCAAAAAGGAAACACAAATAAAACTTGGACGTTACGGCGGTCATGCCGCCATTCTCAGCGGTAGAAGAATGATGAAACAGAGCGGACTTTTCATCATTCTTCTACCGCTGAGAATGGCGGCATGACCGCCGAAACGTCCAAGTTTTATTTGTGAGTGTCCTTTTTGCGTGTTTCTGTGTTTGTTAAGTGTATTACTGTTTTTTTTTATGCATGTGTGTGTGTGTGTGTATATATATATACATATATATGTATGTATATAACAAACTTAGCTTTTCATTTATATATAATATGAATGGCACCTAGAAAAATACTTTTTACGAACAATATTGCGAATGTTTCATGCATATAAAACTTGCTCCTTCCCGGAAAATATTTCATAACGCAATCTGTAGATTATGAAGGGAAACTATAAAAGCAAAATTAAAATTTTCGAGAGAAATAGCAATATAATAGAATGTTGACAGTCTTTTTAGTTACTTAATTTTCCCCATTAACCAAAATAAGGTTGTAAAAAAAGTAGGTAATCATATGCCATATGCTCCTTTATTGGTAATACTTTTTAAGTAAGCTCAGAGTATATTAAAACTATTCTCGGCCTTTAGGAAACTAAATGTTAATTTGGTACCTGATTTAAATATATATCTTCACACAACTTTCAAGTGCTCGGAAAATCCTTTGCCTTAACTTGCTTGCAACTGATCTCGCCTAAATTTCTCGACATCGATATCTCCCAGAGTTTTGCAGTTAAACAAGCGCAAATGACCGTTTTAAATTTTCTAGATTAATACTAGGCAAGAGTTTTCATCGTTTTAAAATCTTATTTTCAACTTGACATTGTTTTTCTCTCCTTCTACGCTTCGGCCAGAAAAGTTTTTCCCCAATGGTATAAGTCTCTAAGAACTTCGCCCATTAACTTTTTTTCTTGGAACAAATGTTCGAGGAAATACCTTTCAATCCTGGGGAGCGGCCAGGAAAAGAAGGTCTCCGAGTGAATGTGATAATCTCAGAAATCCACCCTATTCCCCTTAATTAGTGAGGGAATCGTATTTCCTTGGCGTTGGCGTGAAATTCCTACATCAAAGGATTTCAAGACCCAAAAATTATCTTTCTTCTGTGATGCACAGGAGCAGACAATAAATGCTAAAATTTTAAAATATTCATCATCGAAATTCCTACATTGCTTACCTGCGAAATAAAATCCCTGTTTCTCGATTAAGTTTGTGCCTAGCCAGTGTTAGTACTAATTCATGCTTGCAAAAAGTTGTCTACACGGTGAATAGGCACGCATTCAAAGAAAATAGTGAGCATGCAATTTTTCACGGAACTATTTGGGAATGTTTTTACGCATGTCGCGACGCACACTATACATATGCTGACACATAAATTACTTTAATACGCATTTTTATGGTGTGCTAAGTGGGTACGCCAAATGGCAGAGCGTGATCATTTTAGAGAACACCATAATATAACAACTGATAACCGATGATGTCTTAAACATTGAAACGTGTACGTAAATTCATTTTTCTCTGCCCATGGTTCTCAGGCCGCGGGTTTGATCGAGCATAGATGTTAATCGTGTTTCGAAACTGAGGTTATCGGTTAGATAGTGACTTAATTATCCTCTTGAAATTACATGTAAATGGTGACATAAGAATAACTTATGGTAGTTAGAGCATCTTCAGCCAATTTCTATCAGTACCATCCGTAAAATTAAATTATTTCCAAATAAGCGTTAGTTTTTCAGATACATTCCAATTTATATTTTCAATCATTTATCCACCAAAACCCTTGAATTACCATTACGTGACACTCCCTAGTGACCTCAATTTCATCCTGTCAGAATTACTCCCATAGAAAGTGTTTCTGAATCAACATTCAAAACTCTCAGTTTGAACCTCTAGACACAAAACATTATTATAATTAACCACTTTATTTAAAATATCCTTTGAATGATCTCGGAAAATACCAGCAGATAGGGGATGGAAACATCCATTGCCTCGTCGTGATTTTAGAATATTTCTTATTTGAGCGGGGAATGAAGAATTGTGATCACAGGGGGAATACTGATAGCAATATAATTTATAGAGTCTATTGCTGTATGTATAAAAACACACCAAATTAGCATGATGGTGCATTTAAAAAAAAGGAAAGCATTGCATAATATTTTGAAAAATCAAATAGCAACGGTTGTTGTATGAGAGGTTAATATTAGGTACAATGGATGAAACAGCTGCTGGAAAATTGTGAATGGTTGATTCTATTACGATTTATCAGGGAAATTATTACGGAAATGTTTTCGATAATTCTACCACATTATGCAATAAAATGAATAGATTTAAAAGATGTGTAGACCTAGGTGCTACAAATACGAACTTACTCTCTTGCTAGCATGTGTATTCTACTAATGCATGTAGTAACTAATTTCAGAATTTTTAGAACCGATTAAAGAGTGAAGATCCAAGTTAAAGTTGAACGACACGACGAACAACTAAATAAATCACCGATCTGTAAAACATGCGATTTACTTCAGGTATTACTTTTCATTAGGAGATGAATTTCCTCCCGTTCCCATTCATAAGCATAGCGCAACTTGGAGATTGGTAATTCATCCTGAATATTTTCAACATCAGCAGGAAAAAAGTCTTTCATCATAATTCCAATCAGTACACAATTCTCTCAACTTCCACCACCTACGATGAGCACCTCCTTGATGTATAGTTGAAAATAATATAATTGCAGTAAATCAGAACCTTGAAAAAAAAACCTTTTAAAAAGGGATGAAAGGATATAAAGCACCGCGCTTCCAGCGCTGAAAGAAACGGCCCTCCGAGAGTATTTGCTCTTGGCATATATCCGATAAACAATCCCCTGCTATCCTCGTTACTTACAAAACTTTCCCATACTCCCAAAGGAAATTAAAAATTTCCCATCTTTTTCGATCCCGAATGGCGCAGCAGCCGCAAGCAACCTTCCCTTCTTAAATGGAATTATCTTGAGTTACTCCGCCCTCCCACACCCCCACTCCGCCGTCTTATATCCCAACTCCGCCCTACTTCGACCCAAAGCTCTAACGTACCTCTCACTCACTCCTAAATCCGCTCAAACTTCCATTTTCCCACTTTATGAATTCAACTCCAAAACCTCTGTCCCCCCACATTGCCTCTACTCATCATGTTTCCGAAATCTAATACCCAGAAATTTAAATTAATCAATTCAGCCGTTTGTCGGTAATTCAACAAATGGCACGCTCTTTCTCGAAATACGAGAACGCTACACTCTCATGTTTCCTTCATCCCTCAAAGACTCCAAAATTCGTTCCTGTCCTCAGATCACACGTTCAAACTCCAGCAACTTCCCCACACTATGTGGTCGGTAGAATGCCAAGGAACCGGATGATTGAGCAATAAGTGCAACGGCCTTCCACTCATGAAGCTAGCATTCGGTTTCCGCCGGTGGCTGGCAATTATCGGGAATTCCCTGGCCTCTAACACGCGGCGCGGGGATAATACCAACGGTACCTCGGATGTCGGGAGAATTTATGACACAAGAATCCGTATCTCGCAGAAAAAATGGTACCCAAACCTTTCTTACCGATCGCCCGCATTTACCTCACATCTAAGCTCTCCCATGTAGTATGTTTTGAGCACTTCATTAACCTCGATTTATCCCTCCATGGTAACACAATTTACAGATCCACGCAGATATGCATGATTTTTTTTATCAATAGAAAACATTCATTTCGCAATAGGAAACTCCTAAAATGAAAATTTATTTAAGATCTTTAAAATTATAATGCTGCTTGTGAATTTAATTATAGGATAAAATATAGTCTTGTACATCTCAATCTTTAGAGTAAGCTGAAGGTATTTTTTTCCTCCACTTGCAGGGGGAATTCCTTTCATCCAAGAGAAATGTATGAAGAAATAGAGCCCGAAACTAGCATCGTTAATCATACCTTAAATAAATACGACGGAGCACAACTAAGGTGAAATTCTAGATTGATTACTAGCAACTAAGGTAAGAAAAGATAGATACGATACAATACGAAATTATTTTAAGTTGATATCCTTTATGTCCAAATTCTCGGAATCTCGAAAATCTGTAATTGGAGAGAAGGTGAAAAAATAAAGTTAGCTAAAAGTAATAATAGTAAATTGATTTCTATTTAATATTTCTGCAAGGGTTAGGACTTTCTTTTCGATAAATCCGATTTTTCTATAAAATTTCTCCCCTCTCTCTCTCTTACTTAGCGTGATATTTGTAAAATGGATGAGAATTCACAGAGATTTTTTAAGTCAGGTGGCCTCCATTACCTTTGGAAATGTTGAGTCAAGTGTAATTTTCTTGAGAATCTACCATCTCTTTAGTGGCTTCTAATTTTTATTTCCTTAACTCGGCGGCATCTTCTATTCCCTTTCACCAACCCTAACTACTTTCCGCACAGCATCCCTCACATCCTTGCCACCCCCCTCTTTGAGTCATGCATCTCATCTTCTCGGCCATCCTCACCGCTCTCTCCTGATTCAAAATCTTCTCACAAACCCTTTACCCAAAACGACCTAATCCGCAGTTGAAGAGGCAGGCGGATAGGTTCAAACGGTGGAGCTCTCCTCCATGCGAAGTCCTCCCTCTCTTCAGATCTCTTTACCCGGGGTGTGAAAATATTCAAGGAAGGAAAAAATTCGTGTGAGGAGCAAGCAAGCAATCTATCCCAAACCCTTCAGGCAAGAGCACCCTCTGCATCACTTTTCCACTCTCACCACCCATTTCCCCTCAACAAAAACCTAATCGATCAACCCCTACCCATCATATCCCGCCATCCTCTCCTCCCAAAAAAAATGGAAGCAAAAGAATCGTATATCGCCGTTTTAATCGATCATGGAAGAATGGGGGGGGTAGTTTAATTCAAGCCCTCACTCCTTCCCCTTTTCGCCCCCTCCCCTTTCACCCCCTGTGGATCATGGGTGGTGTGGGGACGGAGGGTAACAGTGAAGTTCTTTAGAGGACTTTTTTTCCCTCCGCTCCGAACAACGCTTCGTTTCCTGCGCGCAACCTGTTTCTTTTCGACTCCCACCACACCGTCTTCCGTTTTTTCCCCCCATTTTTTCCCAGTATTTCGACTTTCCCTCTGCCGCAATCCCCCCGTACCCTTCCCGCCTACAGAAACCGGTCGATCCCGCACAGGAAATTGCTTTATTAATCTCGCCTTCCCTCCTTCGATGGGTGTTTTCCTGGCAATGATCGAATATTCCCCGTTTTTGCCCGGCCTTGCTCCTTGACACGCGTCCTACTTAATTTCAACCACCCACTCCCCGTTTTAATTCTTTTGTGGCACTCTCTCTCTCTTCAAAGGTTACATAAGGAGGTAAACTTTGCTTTTAGCTCCCTTAAGCCCGCAAGTATCTGTTGACTATATTACCTGAAACATCACAGAATTAAATCATAGCTAATGTTTGCGTATAGTGGTTCACTTTAACATTAAAATAAAGAAGAAAACTTACATACAACCTACTATTAACCTAATCTTTCAGTGGTAATGTACGTATTTGAAAAAGGAAAAGGTATTATCGCATGGATGAATTGCCTCGCTCACGACATTAACCCTATCATAAAAATATGATAAAGAGGGAAAATGCATATTGCTTCGCTTACACGGATTCAAATTCCAAAAACGAATTGAAAACTAAATAATACAATGGTTAAGACATTGCTGCATGGTGGTAAGAAAAACTCCGAGTCAGTCTGGTTCATCTTGATCACCAGTCTAACAGCTTACAACAGAGCCATTTCTTTTGATTAGTCGATTAAATGCAGCTCATTATTCAACTCTAAATATACATGACATCACCCTCTATATTAATGATACTTGCCAAGTATTAGTGAATACAGGGATATACATTGAATAATAAACACACCTAAGCAGTTAACGCAAATAGTACCGGTAAAATAAAGTTTAAAATATCAACTTTATAAACGTCATCATTCAACGTTGAGTGATAAAAGATTACTGACACAGTCATTTTCTTTTCGAAAAAACACTGAGGACCTAAGCGCACAACTACGAAATAGAATCGCATAACTAATCAATTATCATAAATTACAGAACATTTTAGAGACGCCGAGATATTCCGTCATACGCGTGACTACTGTAAAGGCAAATCCAAAGGTTGAAACAGTCTTAAACTAATAATTGGATAATGAGGATAAATTTCAACCTCATATATGTTTTATATTTCTCAGATTTCACTGCTGAAATATAATTTTTTCGATATCTCATACAATTGGCCTCTTTTTAATTAAAAAAATACTGATTAAATTTAATTTTTACAATGCTTGTTATAGTTCTTTATTGGTTGCTATTTTTCAACTGTCTCCAGATCTCGGATGCAATCTTACTTAACATATTTAGCTACACTTGAAATATTTTACAAAACCAATCCATGTTCAACACGTAGTGCAAGCTATCAAGGAATAGAAATGATGCCGAACAAAATCGCGCATCTGAGCCCCTTAACAAAACTCAAGCAAAATCGACAGTCGGCCGCCCCTAAAAACCGCCCGTCAGAACCAATAACCTCGAGGAGTTCCGAATTTTCGTGGTTTTTCCGCGGAGTGGAGGGGAAAGGCTTCCCGTTTCCAATTACGAAGCTGCATCAATACCCATTTGCTCGGAAAAGTTTGCCGTTTTCGATATTGTCACTCAATTGCTCCCTTCCCTCCTCCACCCTGCCACCCCTACCCCACTCCCTAAAGGGTACGCCACCACTCCTGCCGAAGGCGGTCGTAGGGTCACAAAGAGCGGGAGAAAGGGCAACACAACGCAACGCGACTTCCCTCCCCATCTCTTCTTCCACCAACGTGCCCGTTCCATTCTCCTCCTTTATTTAAACTTTGGCTAATGTGTCCTTTCATCATTTTTGTTTCCATCAGTCCATAACTGAAATGTGTCACTCTGTCGCATCTGTCAGTTTCATGCATGTAGTGTGGCGTTAAAATATTATTCTCCCTCTATCTCTTTTTAACTCGCAGGATTCTACATTTTTTTAGAATTCTTAGATTTGTATTCAGTCTTTGATTTTTTTATGGGATCGCACGTGCAGCCTCCGAGTTTCTATTGGCTACCAACCTAGATATCCTTCAACTGTGCTACATTCTCTGCTCGTTCATAGGAGTTCTCAAAAAAGTAAACGTCTTTCCTTTGCCGTTCGTTCATTTCATGGATTGAATATTGATGTTCTGGATACCAATTGCTTTCATCGTCCTTAAAATGACGCCACATGGGTCACAGATTCATCGACAGCATTTGAGAGTCAACAAATGGACGTATGGCAGGAGGTGTAACGACACCATCTATTAAGAAGGGAGGAATAGGATAAAGGAATTAGGAAACGGTAGAGACTAAAAAAAGAAATAATTTTGTGTAGTTTTTAGCGACTCCTTGTTTATGTTGTAGTGTTGATGGAATGCTAGCTTTGCAGTACTGCGATATTGAAACTAGAATTGCTGGCGATGGACGATGTTAACGGTAATACCAGGTGCGCTATTCTATGTGTTACCAAAAATAGGAATAATCATTGTGGTCGCTAAGGTCATTTGTTGCAGCGGCAAATATTACCGACTTAGGTGAATATTTTAATTCAATTCTTCTGCCAACACCTAGCCGCCATTTTCCAAAGAAAATATCAAATCTTACAGATAATTATGAGAAATCTACATCAAATGAGTCTACCGCTCTTTGGCTACACGGTTCACAATGTTTACTGATTAAAAAACATATCATCGTGACTGGAAGTTAGTTATTTAGAGAGAGACACACGATAAGAATGCAACGAGGAAGGAAAAATTCCTTACGAAGAATGATCGTTAATATGCCATTAATATAATTGTATATGGTGTGAAAGGTGTTGGAGTTGACTACATTAATTCGTTTTCATGAGCTACGCGGAGCCAGATCAAATAAATACGATATGAGCCCACAATCCAAAAACACCGATATAAAAAAAGATTACACTGCCGTTTTAAAATCGTTCATCTGAGACTGTAAATAGCGATACCGATCTATTCAGATACTTAGATTGCTATCGTAGGTAGTTTACGTCATCAGATCGTTTCAACCCTCTGAGAAGTCACCACTTCTCCTTTCATATCCGCGAATTTACCCCTCATCAACCCCCGACTGAGTAAGGGACGGAGCGGTTCCCCTTCTTGATGACGGCCGTAGTTCCATTATCTCACCAGCGTGGCCTCTTTGACATATCCTCCCCCTCCCCTCGCACCGGTTAGCACTTATTCATTTTGACTCATATCGCCGACTCCTCTCCCCAAAGCAGTCTCTCCTTTTGTGATTACGTCTCCGTCTTCCTCACCCTGCTTCCGTATTAAACGGTCTCTTAATTATGAAGCCGTCCGCTCAAATATGAAAAAATGTTAATTCGCCATGCAATAAATTTCGTAATCCCGCCATCGATATCGACTTTGATCTATTTAAAGGGAGGGTGGAATTTTCTCATCACGAGGCCCTTCAAATTGGAATCTTCGCAAATGAGGTGTTGTTTCATTCAGATTTCGGGGTCGTCAGATTTTGTCTTCAAAGACTGAATTTTGATTAAAATGCTTCTTCAATCTCTCCTCGGAGGTAATAATGCGGAGAAAATATTTAATTTTTTTATGTGCTCATTTGATAAATGCTAAATCTTTTTCTCTCTGCTCGAGGTCCAAATAAAAATGACGAACCGTTACTCATCCAACTTAGATATAACGAGCTTCACGTTTTTAAAATATCTCGCCATGCTATGAAGTGGAAAAGGATAAAACGCATTTGTTACCACTGATGTGATATTTTTAAATATTTTCCCGATATAAAAAGCATTAATATTAATTGAATAAAATTTGTGCTACATGGAAATTCACGCACCACCGACCCATTTCAGTGCGCTTCATCGGAGAAATTCTCTGCCTGCTTCAATAAAAATACGTTCACTCCATTTAATTACGAAATAGTTTTCTTCTTTGATTTGCACATGCATTTTTAGACTCTGAAACAGAAATTTTAGTGTGTTAAGTAACGATAAATGAACCCAACTAGTGATATTAAATTGAGATTTAATCTTCTACGTCAGTTACAATTTAGAATCTTGTCATCTTGGTCACTTAGTCACTTTGAAATTTCGGAAAGCGTTTATCGCTTACAGTGATGGAAATCGAGTCCAGCACAAGCTGCTCGCGGATTTAAATCTCACTTCACGGAGAGATCATCTCGTATTTTTATTTTACGCGTGTCGCCGCGTCAAGTTAAAATGCACCGCCGACAAACACACGATCATCGAATTATCCCAACACACACCGTCCATTTTTTCCTCACGGACAGAACACCGTGGCGTTGATTCCATTCTTCAAAAATTCCCTCTCGTCTCGGGAAACTCCGCTGCAGTCTTAATCGCATGCATCGCACACGGATCTGTCTCCGCATTTAATAGCCACTCCCTCTAAAAACGCGGGGATGGAGGTAAACGTACCGAGCACAATGGTGTTACATGCAAATGCACTCGCCTCTAATTTGAATTCGCTCTGGCGATCGGGGAGCTTTGCTCAGCAACCAACATCCCTCTCATAATCTCTCCCGCCCCCCTCGGCATCAACCATCCCTCCTCCTCCTACGTACCTATCTCCCTCTATCACGATGCACTCCCCACCTTAGATCACTAGACGGCGGCCATCGCTTCAACCACTCAGCCGCTCTCCGGACTAGAGCGCATAGCAATTTATGTCCCGGGAAAATAGCGCGCGTCCACGTCATCGCGCGTCCACGTCATCGCGCGTTACGACTCGAATTATCCTCGCTTCGCCGTTTTCCACCCTGAATCGCTCCGCGTCCCAACCCCCAAGTCCTTGCACTCCTGACCCTTTATAACCTCATCAACAAATTCATTGAAACTAACCGTCCCGGCTGCATGCACTGAGAAGTGCGCGGAGACCTCGTTGCCTCTAATGCTCTATTATCTCCGTGTTGACAGAAATTGAAAAAATAAACAGTTAAATAAATAAATGAAAGTAGGTAGAGAAGACAAAACAGCACAAACTCCATGATAGCTTTTTTTCCAATTCCATCAGCATGCTACCGCCATATGGGGTATAATCCTCGCTGCGCCCTTTTCCACAAATGACTCTATTTTCGTTCTCCTTTGCAGTGCTGCGCGATATAATTTATAAATACAGTTTTTCGATGAATAATATAATTATGCTACATTTATTTTGCATCGCAAAGAATCATATATTCCAATTGGTGCATTATCTACAGTTGAACGAAACGGTACATTACATATATAATAATGAAAATCTATTGGTTTTCTTCAATATTCGTGTGTTTTACCTCCTCTCCTTCCTAGAACTATTCTGAAGAATAGATTAGAACTGAAAGCAATATGCAAGGTGATGCACGTCACTATCTAGTGATTCAATATTGGAATGAAGTTTCTTATGATTGACGCATATTTCAGCCGATATATATCGCTATACCTACTTCACCTTCTCATTTATCCCTTTCTTCCAGCCTTATCACTAGGCACGTATTCCTTAGCGTGAGAATTGCTTCGATATCATTTAGTCATGAGACATCTCAATCATATAGCTATTGAACCACCAGGCTTCGCTGCATATCGCCTTGTGACATCTGTTTCCCGTGACAATTCACTCCGTATTCTATTTCAAAAGATTAAGTGGAGCTAAAGAGAAGCGAAACAAGCTAACAGATTTTCATATCTATTTTCAAGTGAAGATTATTCAATACACCTTTACATTCCAAATTTGAAGCGTGATACATATGTGACAATAATGCAATATGGCAGAATGGTACTAGAAAAGTGGATATCATGCAGCATGCGACATATCTAGCTTTCGGTGAAAGGCCATAGATACCAAGATACGATATTTTAATCGAAATATCTCAGAGCACTCATTACTTCTTTCACCCGCTTTATCTTCACCCCATAATGCGATGAAAGACTTTGCACATTCACTAATGCGGCATGCCTATCTACTTTCATAACCAAAAACTTCCAGTATCACACAAGAATCACTTTTTTCGTCTCATTTATTACCCTCTCCACCCCTCCATGCGATGCGATACATCGCGTATTAGGTGATACGTCAGTATCTCGAAGCTGAATCCGATCACCGCACGGCACTACTTTTTTCACTTCCCCGACTCCCTCTCCACCGCTCAGCTGTGAAGCGTCAGCTATCTCCCTCAAACCCAAAACACACCCAGAGCTTCGGAGTCTTCCGAGTACCTTTTTCACGTCGAATCACTCTCTATCCACACACACCCCTATCCATATCCACCCTAACAGGAGACGCATAACACACAGGCACACAAGTGATAACCCTCCCGCTATTCTCCTTCACCGACCCTCCCCCACTTCTTATTGTCACATGCCATTCCTCTCTTCCTCACTCCCACCTCCCACCTCACCTCGCTCCCATTTCCGCTTCAACCATCACTCTCCCTCCCCCCCCCCCCGCCCCCTCCCACTTCTCCTCGTCTCCTCGCCGTGGTGGTAAACAATGAAACGCATTCCCTTGGAAATGGAGAATTTTCAGGATTTGTAAAGTGAGACAGGATGACGGGAGGCGATGAGGGGATGGGAGAGAGAGGGAGGGGGAATGGAGGGTAGGAGGAGGGTGGAGGGTGAAATAGGGGAGGATTTGAGGGCAGGGACGGGGGGAAGAACCAGGGCAAAGGATCGAGGGCAAACGAGAGAGATAACGCGCGAGATGAGGAAAAAGAACCGTGGAGGGAAGCGGGGGTTGGGGGGGGGTGTGTGGAGTGAGTTTTTTTTAGAGGCTAGAGGGAGCTGAGGGGGAGGGTGTGTTGTGTAATGTGATGGGAGAAAGTGATTGAAGGCTCGGTATAGTACGAAAGGGTTCGAGAGGAGGAGTCCTGAGTAGATATAAATAAATTAAAAGAATAAAATAACTATTTATTTTTCCTTGCTCGAATCACATGTAAGACATGGAATTGATACTTGGGGGTTGGCATCTCAATGTCAAATGATGGAAACATTTGTCCAGAAGAGTGTATTGAAAATTCTGAATAATGGTAATGGTAATATTGGATTCGTATTCATTGTACAAATATAATTACGTATTGCTCACAGGATATATACTTGCTTAATATAAACATGTTATGAATATACCATGATGATGAAAATTGCAAAAACATTGTAGAACGTTGCAAAAGTACTAGAGAAAGGATTTTTGCAATATCCAAAGTAAATGATAAAATGGAGAGAGGGAAAGGATGTACGTTCTTCCAAAAGTATTAAATAAATATAGAAAATAAATAGTGATACTGTGTAATAGTAAATTATTTTGCCTAAGAGTGCTCCATAGAGATATGTTATTGCAAATGTAATTGTATATTGATTTAAATACTGGTGTATGTTTATTTTAATAGTGAGCCTGAGCTACAATATTTGAATATTATACTAAAATTATTTGTGAGATTAAATTTCAAATATGTCCCGTCGATAGGCGTTGCCTGAAGGAACTGCAGTGTAAACAATTGTTAAAATAAATAAATAAATTTTGATGTGATGGGTGGGAGATGCGCCGACACGGGTGGTAACATGCAGGAGGCAATGGGATGCAAAAAAACACGTCGGTACGCGCGCTTGTATCTATTTTCTGAGGCAATGATTCATTTTAGTGGCCTTTAATTTCCATTTTTCTTTTTTAAACAACTTAACCTAGCTTATATCGTTTTTCATTCCGCTGAAAATGCAGCGTAACTGATCAAGAGACTGGTAACAAATTATGCTATGTATTACACCAAAATATTTATTAAACCCATGTAAAATCATGAGATCAAGACAAATAACATAGAGTAGTTCATCTTATCCTAGTCAATAATTTTTGGAGCTGTTAAAAAAATGAAAATTGATAAATATGTCTTTTGCTATAACACTTTTTAATTGGCTATAGCAAATTAAGCTACCAGAAATTTTTCCTTTGAAATTAAAGAAGTAAATAATGTATACAAGCATAAAACTCCAAATATATACGATTACTTCACTGGTGATAACAAAAACGTGAGGCCAAAAAGAAACAACGCCTCCATTTCGCTTCAGCATTTTCACGGAATGACACTGCGAATGCGGTAGTTTTAATGCCAGTTTAAATTTATTTACTTATGTGAGTAGTACTCACACTTTCAGGTACGGAGTTGAAATACTACGGTTACAACTACAAAAGGTGAGTTGTTCAAAACGGTGTTTTCCCCAAAACGAACATGAGTCATAAAAATTGGTCTGAACTATAAGGGTTTAGCTAATGACATGTACGATGAATTTATTGAGAATATTATTCAGTTGCCACTAGAAAGGAACTGTTGGGTATATTAGAGTAGAGACTCATATAAGTTATTGTAAAATAAAATAAAATGCGGTGGAATAAGTTCCACGAATAGAGCGTGATATATATCCTCATTATCTTCCCTAAATATTAAAAGAGTAAATCACAGTAGCCACTGAAGAGATGAAAGGATAATTTTAGAGAAAATAATGCATGAACATGCCTAACAACCAGGATTCCTAAGAACAACATGACACATTTTACGAGTTTAATGAGGGATCTATAGGCAGTACCTATCCTTGGATCACTTTGTGACGCTTTATGACCTCAGCAGGCACTTATGAGTTATCAAGGTTTTGATTAGTGATGGGCAATTTCGGAACGATTCGCTCCTTTGGAACGAATCCACTGATGACACGAGAAGGAACGAACCCGGTTGTGGAAATATTCTCGCTCCAAAGGAACGAATGGACCGAAAGGAATCAAATAAAGGAAAGGATTCATAGGAGCGTAGAGAATCAATTGAATAAGGGAATGCAATATTAACAAAAATAATCAAAGGAAAGAGAGGACTCAACCGGCAGGCCAGGTACTTTGAAGACGAGGATGGAATGACATATGTCACTATGTTATGCGTCGAACGGCAAATTATTACAAAACAACGTTAGCATACAGGATAAATATATCGGTATTGGTTTGGGCTAAATGCTAAAACAATCCATACGCGCTGGTCAATAAAGTAGTGAAGAAATTAAACATTTGGAAAGAAGTAGCAACAAATACCTAAACTGCTCATCGGAATGAAAAGAACTTTGTAAATTTCACATGAGTAAGTTTAATACGACCAGTTTCGTTCCCACTAAACTACCCACTTCCCCCTCTATCTCACTCATCCCCTTGTCCAGCCTTCCGCCCCCTATTGTTCCTAGTGTATTTAAAGATGTGATTTCCTTGTATTTGTACCTGAAGATGTCGCTCAAGCGATGAAACTGGTCGTATTAAACTTACTCATGTGAAATTTACAAAGTTTTTTTCATTCCGATATGAAGCAATTTCACAAAGTTACGCCTCAAACCATTCAATTTACCTAAACTGCTATCATTGGCCTGGGATTTCCAGGAAATTCTTTCGGTATTTTCGTAAATTTAGTAAAATTTGAATTAGATACTATTGACATTTTGCTACCATAAGGTTCTATTTAACATTTCCAAAGGTTATACGATCATTTATCTTCTCATCTAGATTGAATGTGTCTTTTGACAAGAGGTACATAATTAGATTTGAAACATAGTTGGAGTAGGTGAAATTTGTGGCAAGTACCAGGGGGTCTATTCTCTGACTCTGCGTTACGGAGCTTTCTGGCAAAAGATGCTTCAATAAGCTAATTGCTCCCATCCGTATTCTCTATAATAGAAGAAAGAGCTAGCAGAAAGCTACTGTAGTTTACATAGGCTCCCATCCGTATTTGGACTGTCACAAAGCTACTTCCGTAGCCCCAATAATTATATATATGTATATAAACATATTATATTATATGTATATAAATTTAAGTTACCACAGTAGCCTCACGAAGCGCGGCCTCAGAATACCCTGCTTAAATATTGGCCATTTTCTAACGCTTATTTCTCAATAACTATCCAACCCAAGGGTATGTTTATTTACATTTATTAAATGCGTATTCCCTGCATTTTCACTGGGTTACATTGTCATTTTCGCCACTAATAGCAGTTTATCACAAAAAAGGTATTAGCTGAAGTTACGTAAAGCTAGATTTACCTTCATTATCTTCGGTAGGTAGCGTGATTCTAGCCCATAATGGTATGGATAATAATTTGTGGGCCGTGATCGCCGTGGTTAAGTAAGTATCACCTCTGCATTTCTTTTGAAAGTGTCATATTCCGATATTATTTAAATGATTTGAAGCAACAAGTAATTGACGAGAACAAGCAACACGAATCATATTGAATCATACATTGACATGAACCCAAGGGGGCATACCATAAAGGCTGAATCGTGTTTGAGATTCTCACAGAAAATAAATGAAAGTACGCGCCGTAGGGAGGTATCCGGCCGTATGTGGCGCTGCTGTAACCCGCGAAGTCAAATATTGACGCAATTGCTTACAATAATGTCATTAATTGCGATAAAATAATGATAAACCCTATTGCCCGAATTCTAAGGCGCAACAATTGAAAAGGAACGAATCTTTTAACTAGTTCCTTTTAGTGAACAAGAACGAAAGGAACGAGTCCGAGAAAGGAACGAAACTACCCATCACTAGTTTCGATATATAGGTACTATTCATTCCACGAATCCAATTTAGTTACAATTGCTTCCTCCACGTGCTTCGTATACTTAAAAAAAATACATTCAGTCTCTCAGTGCTGTTAGATCCATCATAACACTTTAAAACTGAAAAAATACCAAATTGATTCCAACTCTCAAGGGTAATGAGATACTGTTGAATTGACTATGCCTAGCATACGCGTTCAGGTATTGCAGAGGACAAGATTGGTGGGTAAAGATCCATTGAAAGAGTGCATGCAAGAATTCATAAAACTGCAGTTCCACTGCAGCGTTTAAGAGGCTTCCTATTCACATGAAATAGGCTTGTTTGACATCACCCATTTAAGAAATTAACACACAAGAATTAAGAACAGAAGCACACCTCTGAATCCGCACTTAAAACATTTAACTTTTCCAAAGACTTCGGACACGCCACAATGCGTGAGGATTTAATGAATACATCCCCCTTCCTAACTGAATCACGTCATTTATTGTCCAAGCTCAAGGCGGGCTTCATGCTTACTACGAATTAAATGATACCGTACCACTGACATCATCGAGGGGTTTTAGGGTACTATCCCTTCTCGCGTGCAATAAAACCGGCAGAATGCTGCCTCGAAAAAAAACCCCTGAAATATCCAGCACGGAACAGGACTGTGCAAATTCCGTCGATGGATGGCAAACATTACCCCCGCCCGTGTGATAACAAACTTGACTGAAAACTCAACTGGTTCCCGAACGGGCGCGGATGGGTGGATAAGGCGGAGAATACACACTAAGGGGGGGGTTAGAAGAAAGAGCGCCGGGAGGGGGATCGGGACAGGAGTGAATTCGAATGTATGAACAGAGTGAGAGAGCGAGGGGGAGATAAAGAAAGTGATATATACGCTGCGATATATACGGCACGGCTTGGATGGGAAGAATAATGCGAAGAGTCGACGTGGGGGGTACAGGGGAGGGGGGCAGTAAAGGGAGACGCATTTCGCCCCCGGCGTTTGCACAGCGGGACGCGGAATATTCGCCGTCGATGTCCTCATCCCCCGACATCCATCCCTTCTGCCTCCATCATCCTCCATCCCACCCTTCCCCCATCCTAACTACTACTGTTTTACCTAGGGTTGCCCGGGAGATTCTCCGGAAAACCCTACGGAATTGACAAGGGTTTTTATAAACTATCATTCCCTAGAATTGAGATTTTTTCGTCTCTACCGAAATTATAATATGCATTGATGACATTTGGTTCCCATTATTATGGTTCGCTACAATTTCTAACTTTATTTTACATAAATCGAACTGAATGTCTTTGTAATATAGTTCGTCATCTATCAGTTAAGCCCAAAATATCTTAATGTTTGCCAGTGCATAACATTTTACAATCTTTACGATGCACACGTTTAAATAGTCATTAAAGTTAAAACTGTTGAAATAAAACTGTCCTTCTAAGTAAATCACTATCATAAAAGTTGCCTAAAATATCAAGGTTATTTATTAATAATCTTGAAGGCAATATATCGCAGATGATTAATTATTAATCTTTTTCAGTTTGCTTAGCCGTAATCGTTAAAATTAGGAAATGATTTTCCTTTCAATTATACGGAATACACATTCCACGAGGAATAAGAAATTTTTTTTAGTTCATATTTTGGAATCTTCCAAAATTTCCTGCTTTGAGCAAGCACAAATCCTGAAATCAACTCTCCAAGAGTTATCAGGCCTGCTTCTACCCCTTCTTCTTGCTCGGTACTTCGTCGGAGACTTACACCATCGACGATCACGTAACGTCCAAAGCTCCGGAACAACACCAAATGCCACGCATTTTCACGATATGGCGTCGGCGGCAGCAGATCGCGTGCTCAAGGGATAAAATAACAGCAACGTGGATATGTGCACATGGATACGGAATTGAGGAAGGACTAAGGTAACTGTGAGGAATGAAAGAGAGAGAAAAGGAGATTGAGGCAGCAACGTTCATTATTTTTTTCCCTTATCCCAGATGTCGGTGGAGAAAAAAATATTCACAAGCGAGCAGGGCGAGATGTATTACACCACGGAAGGAATGAGAGAATAAGATAAAACGGTACAGGCGGTATATTTAATCCTGGCGTATTATCTCTCTCTGCCGTTGGAGCTAGATAGAAAGCGGATTTGCAGTTGGTGCTGAGATTTCACTGCACCAAACGACAACGAACAACGATCTGACCGATTGTTTAAATTTCAAGGCATTAAACACAAATAATAAGTGCAATGATAGCCTGAATAATGCATATCTCATTAATACAGCCACATTTACGGCCTCAATATTTTTAACGCGCATGAAGGACCTGGAAAAACGCAGCAGATATATAACATAATAATAAAAGACTTATGTCCCATTTACGCCCCGAAGAGCCCATAACAAAGCTATAAAAAATGAAATATAAGTTATCGCGGAGGAAAATTGGTCGAGCCGGGTATAATCCATAATTTTCACATATTTTGCTGCACTAATAAATTTGGCCCTTTAACGTAGATTTTTTCTTTTGATTGGTATCTTAACTGTATTTCGTGTGAATATTTTTCCGTCATTAAAGCGGCCAGAAATAACACTCAAGAAAATATTTTAATGTCGTATTCGTTGAATTTGTATTACGGCACGAGGCTTTTCCTTTGATGTCTACATCTAAGTGTGAAAAAAGGATTTTATTAAGTAATAAGGTCCAAGAACAAGCCTTCTTTATTTAAGAGGCATTAACTGATTCATACGAATGTAATGATTTAAATCTGTAAATAGAATGTCATAAGATATACCGCAAAAGTAAGAATTGTATTAAAAAAAATACATAAAATGTGACATCAACATAAAGTACTTACTAACAAAAAATTATTGGGTAAATATTTAGAACCAAAGCTGTCCATCAGAAATCAATTCAATCTTTCAAGTTATCCCAGTTATTTAAAAAATGCTTTAAACAATGCGTTAAAATGTTAAAATACCTTGCACACATATGTATCATGCAAAGCCACGAAAGTAAATCTCTGATAATTTAATTCAGCGGTTGCTTAAATATCACGATAATAAATATCTTAATAACCATACATGAATCCATATAAAATATATTTTATCGAGCCCCCATTTTTTTGCAGCAGACGTTAATAAACGGGAGGTTAACTTGGTTGAAATTTACATTAAGACATTGGGAGTGAACAAGAAAACTTTCGTGCCAGGAAAGTCAACTTTCATATCAAATCTTAATGTTAGCCTCAGAGCATGTACTTATAATGGCTTATTTTTCCACAGAAAATATGGGTATAGATATTGTGATTCATCGTGAAAGTCAATCAATAAACACTTTGTTGACGCATTCGCCTATCGCTCCACCCATTTTTTGTGTGTGGGCATTAAGTTTAAATCAAAAACTGATAAGTGGAAAGCAGGCAGGCATAAGCAATAATCGATTTTCTTTCTGGTAACGGTATTCGTTGCCCGAGGTCTCAATATAAAAATGAAACTCTTTTCCTCCACGAATGGCGACACCCGACGACTGGGAGGTAATCAATTTCCAAGAACGCCACACCTATGTATCGCTCGCAAACATTTCCCGTGCCAGGGCTAGAGTTATTGTGCGGCAGCCGGGAGGAGGGTATTCGCCAAGCCTCACCCCGCATCACACTCCAGGGCACTACGGGTTTTCCGCCCCCGGGGTGAAGCTGGGGTGAGGCCGGGATGAAATAATCACCGGAGCCCGCTGCCGAGAATGCAAGTGTACACGGATGTTTGCCTTCATTTTTTTTATTCCCTCCCTCCCATCCTACTCTGGTTCTCATACTGTTGGTGGAGGTGGAAAAAAAGGCATCACATGATCCTGACGGCATTATGCCCCATAGTTCCCCATCCCAATTTTTCTGGTTCTGTCCTCCGATTTTCTGCCATTTCCCCCTCAAACCTTTACACATCTCTCCCGCACACCCACACTTACTTTTTCCCTTCTTACTTTTTTTAACCCTTCCTTCCTGTCCGCTTTCCATCGTCGTTCTCTCGACTGTTTTTTCGTGAGGTCATTGTTTCGCCTACGGATCGTTCCCCGATCCACAACTCATTCGCCCTCTCTGCTTCCTTTCCTCTCCTCCCCCCTTATCAACTTCCACTCCCTATCAACCCTCCTCCGCCCAACGCTCAACACTCACCGAATTGCTTTCTCGCTTTATTTTTATCTTTTTTCCCCCAACCAAGCGCGCGAGAGAGGAAGCCAAAAACTCCATTTTTACCTTTTCCAGGCACCGGGGTGAGATGGGCGAAGGTGAGGAGGTGGAAGGGAAAGGGCGGGAAAGGTTGAATGCAGAGAGAAAGAGAGATGGGTAGGTAACCATGAGAGATGAGGGCTGAGTGGACAGTGAAGGGACAAAGAGGGAAGTACAACGGAATCGAAGGGCAGGAGGAAGAGGAGGACAGGAATCGGTCACACGTGGGCATGTTGGTGTTTTTTAAAGCGAACGATTGGGTTCGGTGGAGTAGAGAGCTATCGGACCTTCCCAATGCTTCCTGCGCCGAGCTTCCTGCCTCTCCGAGCAGTCCCTCGTATCGAAGCCATTCAAAAAAATTCCAACATCACGGCAACAATATAAAAATTCAAGCTTTGATTCGGCAACCTATTTTTTATACCGCCATTTATTCTCAATAGAGGTCGTTGACGAACCCATCATATCCGGGTAGTCTCAGAGTCATCTATGAAAAAACGTTTAAATATTCTCCGGTACCGACTCGCATTTCACGGAAACTCGAACTTCAATTCAGAACCTTTAGAAACCTTTATACATCTGCGACGATAAAATCGATATAAATTTAAGTTGTGGTAACAACTGCGAAGGAAACATAAAGAAATGTATTTTTACGGCGTGATCCAAGGTTACAGGTATATGAGCTTTAAAGCTAGACTTATGTAAAATATTGCACCAAAATGAGCAGAGGACCTTGTGAGAACAAAGTATCAACTTCCCTACAGTCTACAAATTTTGTTGGTGTCAATCGATCGTGATGAATAAGAAAAGTGTTATTTTAATAATAATATACAACAGCAATAACAAGGCCAAGTTTTAACCATGCCCTTAAATTGGAAGCTTTTCAAACAAATACTTGTGCATTTACAATAGATTTAGGAGCAGGGACATCATAAACTGAAAAAAGTAACACACCCGCATCTGAGAAGAGGCTACTTTGGAAAAACACGACTGGAGCATGCTCGTGATAAAAGAAATAGTCGCTAGCATAATATAAGAATCATGTCAAAAATGCTAGTCCTTCACTCAAAGCAGAAAAAAATATAACAACTTTTAAGTTCAATTTATTCAATTCAATTTATTTAGTGAAATATTGCATGTTGTATGACCCTCCCAAAGCAACGCCAATTATCTCGAAAACACCATCTCCTAAATTCTATCACCGCCATCCCGGTTCAAATCTGTCATAGTACAACCAGCTTGGTGACGCACTTCACGGAAGACTCCAATCTATTTTTCGGCCTGAGATTTGGGACATAAATATTTTAGCTACATATGCCGACGTAGACATTATTATTTTACTCCACAGGAAGAGCAATCGGAATTTACGAAGCAATTTAAGCTGAAAAGAGCGTCGGGGTACTCCTCGTTATTTTTTTCCGAAACGTTTGGGAGATTCCGTTCCGTATCGAGCGAAATTAACAGAGGGCCATAATTGAATTTGAAATTTCGATGATGATGTATCGGATTCAGTTAAATGGCTACTAGCACTTGGGCGATCATTTCTTCCATTTTTAAATGAATTACGGATTGAAAAGATAAGCAAGTTGAGTGTGATAAAAGTATTTTCAGGCAAAACGACATCCATATTTTGTAAATAAATCAGTTTTTAACGAAATTTATTTTTCATGCATTCTTAAAACATCAACATTCCAGATTTTAATAATCTTTCAAGCCTTCTGCAGAGTATCGACCTGAAAAACTGGCAACTTATACGCAAATCCATTAACTAACAAAAACATTAATGGGCCCAAAAATACTAAATATCTGCATTGTGACCATGAGAATACGTTGTGCGATGTCTCCCTAGGTTTATTGTACATGATAACATAAAAAAATAAAAGCAAAATATTTTTACCCTGTATGAATATTTATATCACACAGGATGTGGTCGGAATGATTTGTGTACACTATAAAAAAACGTGGATTTTCGAATGTGATACTCCAGAGTTTCATCTATGTATCAAAGAATAATGGCATAAAACAAAAAAATTAAAATAAAAAGGAGAAAAGTTTTTGGTAAGTGACGGAATAGAAAAACCTGACTGAGCTGTAGATTAAAAAAAAAAAATTAAAGTAAATTCCAGGATTCAACAAAGGTTGCAGCTACACCTACAAACCCAAAGTATATGGGAGAATTTCAACCATACACAAGGTAAAAAGTAGCGTAGAGTTAATGCGTGATAGCACATGACCTCCTATATTGACGATATGAACGCAGAAAAAAATCGATGTGAAGTTTCATACATGTCGTTTTATTAAAAGGAGAGCACGATGAGCTAAATCAAATCATGAAACATCAATACCATTGAGCTCTTTCGATAACGACCGCGGGCGAAATTAACGCCTGCAGAACACAACGGGCTGATAAATACTTGACCCAAAAACAAGCCCGCCTCGATGGGGGCGTTATGCCCCCGTCCATATACCTCGTCCCCCTCGTCCTGTGGGCGCACCAACCGATCCCAATCTGCAACCATCGCAATCGGGCCCCGGATTCCATTTACTGCGAAGGATCGCGATGGGAGCTCTCATCAACCGGTCCCCGCCTCCGAACCCGCAACAACCGCAAAGCGTCCGTCCGACCAACCCTCTCTCCTCTCCTCCTCAAACCTCTGCTGTGCTGCAACGACTACCTCGCGCAAACACAGCGTGCTTCGGCTACCCTAACGGCATTTAACGCTAACGACCGAAGGGATCACAGTGGCCCTCTTCAGACGAGCAGGGTGAAGGCTAGGGGTAAGACGAGTGAGATCTTGATGCCCACCATAGCAAGAATTCAACGCAATGATTTTTCATCAGTACCATTATGCTTCAAGTCTCATCCACATTAATCGTCAGTGTAATCTACAATTTAGGCGTTAGTTTCAAGTGCTATAAAACAAAAAGATGTTGAGATGTAAAATACTGGCGATGCCGATTGATACCGGTGTAATGTCCATTTTGAATCGGTCATTGCTGTTCACGGTGGTTGTTATCTCTTCGTTATTGATCATTCGAGAATATTTAGGTATGTCAAACACAGATATTTTTTTATTAACCGTAGAAATGTAAATGCGTTTTTAATTCATTTAACCTATTACCTATTTTTTAATTAACTATTCCGCTGCAGTGCCTGGTTTTTAAGAAATTGTTGCCTCCAGGACCAGGACTGGGTTCATCAGCCACTAGGCTATGTGATAGCTGTACGCCTACATTCTACTCTGCAACCAGCCGATAGAGGATGTGGAAGAGAATTTCAGGGCACCAGGCATAACGAAAGGAGGAAATGCGGACGAGAAATTCGGGGAGGAGCGAAGAGTTAAATTTGTTTCACATGACGCAACAACTGTCGCAGCCAACATCAATGTTGCCGCTCACGTTTGAAGAAAAATGTGCTGTATTTTACGCTGCTACATTATTCATATTTTAATCAGAGAGAGGAAACGCGTGCATTAACACCAATTGATGCTAAGGAGATTTGGTATTAAGCGTGGGTGGGCGGCGACGTGAATGCATTCGCTGGATGAAAGTGACTGCTAACAAACCGCAGTCTCATGAATAATTGCAGTTAGAGTTAATAACAGTGGTAGTAGATTTCTCACGTCTATAGCTTTACCATGGTGTATCTCAGCCTCTCTAATTCCACATTTAACGACCAAACCAGCTCTTCATGTTGATCACCGAGTGAACAGTAACGGCCTCTTATCACATCAGACACTTCCACGTGCACCCTTCCAGCGACCATGATACTGCCGGTTAACTGATAAGATCACGGCAATATGCGGCCTATTTAATGACTTTAGCCCCGCACACTTGAAACAAGCTAGCACGTATTCAGATGCACGTAAGGATACGCATAGACGTGGGACCGAAAACTTACGGCTTTCAATCTGTTCGACTATTATTGTGCGTGTTGGTGCGGCCGCTCAAAGTTTGGCACCTAGCGCGATACATTTTCGATAACTTTCGTTAATGAGACATTATAGTGACATTCCGGTTAGCAGGGCAATAATACTTTGCATTTTTTGTGATTATGTTAGGGGATGAGGGTAAGTTATGCAATTTGGCTATTTAATGGCATTTTCGATCATTTTTGTAACGTTTCATGCCTACCGTAATGCAATTTTAATCGCTTATTTGTTCATGCATCTAAAATGTGCTCTAACATGCTTCGCCTGAATAGCCTGTTAAGCAAATATGCGATTACCTTAAAAAAACCAGTAAAACTTCAGCGTTTCTTGTGGTGCTTAAATGGAAAGGGAAGTGACTAATCAATTTTTACCGAAGTTGATTTAACACAATGAGCTACTTTCAGGCACGTTTTTTCAAGTCACGCAACTTCCGGAGTCTGATGAACTAAGTAAGAGAGATACACCATCAAACAGATGCGAACAACAATTCCTTCCCTCTACGCTTAACTACATGACCGCAATGAAAACAGAACAAGACACTCTTCATAATAATTTCATATTTTACCTATTTACTCTTTAGTCTCACAATCCCAACCATCTTCATTATTACTGTTATGTCAAACCTCGCCTCAGATAACAGAGTTTACCGTTTAGACTCTAGAATATATGTATGCTAGAATGTGTCAATCACGATATTTTTCATTGATCAATTTTTCGTGCAACAGCATGTGCACAGTGATATGAAACTTTTGAATCGAAATTAATGGAGAAAAAACTCACGAATTTAAAAGTTTCCAGCTGAGCTATAGATGTAGGTTGATTTTTTAGGTGTTACAGAAATTGATGATACTTGTATTAGGGGAGATTTTGGCTAGAGAGGGTGAAGAAAGGGAGGAATAATTGACAGGTGGATAACGGCGACTGGCAAAGACCTCAGGAGTTCAACTTTGTACCAACACACTTGCATAGTTGCCTGTTATTGGCGTCACTTTGAACACAGGCAACTTTCATCACGCTCTGCGAGGTCTTCCATTTTTCTTTTTTGTTCTACTAGATTCCAAACTAATGACTTACTCGCAATTTTTCAAGCCAGAGGAAGAAGGGCCAAGATGTAATTTTGAATTCATGTTTACATTCCTCACATTACATTCCAAGTGTGCAATGGATTGCCTTCAGTGATTGGTATTCGTTATGACGAGACGTTATAAAAATTGACAAGAAAACACTATAAATTCAGCGAGGGAGTGGAATAGTTCCATCAACCCTTGATGTCGTCACACGTGAATAATATGATGAGAAGTGAAGGGGTATGAGTGTAAAGAAGGAGGGCGTGGGGGGGGATTGGAAATCAGGGGTTGAAGGAACCGGTTTTACTGCAGCCTCACACCGCAACCATTAGAGCTTTGTGGTACTACATCGTGTGGCAATGAGTGAGGATGTAATTCTTCCAAATATCCTCATAATTTCACATAATGGGATACTGAATCAAAGTAGTAACTTTTTATCAAATTTGCATCAGTATAGTAGCACATGTTACAGTTATTAGTATATTAACTTTTCATTACAATGTTGTTATACTCCTTCAGTCAACATGAATTTTCGCCAAGTTACGCCTGAATACATAGACAACATTGGTTTACTTTTTGGTGTTCTGGAAATTTCTCGTGTCTACCTTGATGCAATTCCTAAACTGCAAATTATGCATCTAAATACTCTATGACCTGCCTCGCCTGAGCAGAGATTTATAATTCAACAGATTTAACATGATAACGAATGTGTCTCGGGTTTTCTTCCGCGATGATGCATACCTATCTTTGACGATAGTTCGCCACCATTCCAGTGAGCTTCTTCAGGTCTGAAGATGATGACAGCTTCATACTTGGATAAGTTGGCTGAAATGCTAGCGAAACAGTTTTGCAACGATATGGGTCAACGCACATAAAAACATTCGTCATCCCAGAGACATTCGTCATCTAGACGGCTTTCACTCCAACTTTAAAGAACTAAAGCCAGGGGTGGCCAACCCAAATGATCTTGCGGGCCACTTTGGAAATGCATCTTAACTCCGCGGGCCGCATATAAAATTATACATTCCCATATTAGATTTAGACCCATTATAGACATTTTTTTGGAGTGAAAAATTGAAACATATTGAGTTATTATGATTGCGCTTACTATTAATCTTACATGTAAACATAGATAATGTAATTATAGCGATACAAAACGCACATTGTATAAGCGTGATATATCTCGCGAATCGGTAATATGTTCAAGGCGGGCCGCGGGTTGGCCACCCCTGAACTAGACAAAACACTTATGCTTTTTTGATAGTAACATCGAGGAAGGGAACGCGTATACCGCTAGGTTATTTCGAAACTGAATTGCTATGCACTCAAAAGCGTTACAATATGCCTCAGTAAATTACCCTTAAAATTTACATTGATATACGTTAACGAAAACCATTGCAATTTCTCATTTGTAACTTAACAACCCCATTTATGATCCAGTTAGCTGTGGGATGGGAATCATTTTTTCCGCTTCACCCCCACTGTTCGTGATGGGAAAGTAGGTAGGTTATTACAGAATGGGAGAAAGATCGTGTTTAAGTACAGCTGATAACCTTCCGATTACAAAAGTTAGAGCGGCACAATATGGTGATGGCAGTGAAATTTCTCCGATTTCAACGCAACTTGATACAACACGTTTGAATTACTTTATGGCAAGACCACAATTCCTGGCGTCACCAAAATAACATGATTTATTTTCAATTCGTGCAAATAATGTGCAAAAGCATGCTTAACATGATGAATACCATGTGGATTTGAAGATATATCATCCAATTGCGAAATAAGTTTTTTAGATTAAGTAAAACATGTCTAGTTGGTCATAGAGAACTTATGTGCCTTAGTAACGTGAGACTAGCAATGTGTTTACTATTCGCAGGACTAAACATAAAAAATCGAAAATTAATAACGCAGCTAATTGGGGTGAAGGAAAAGCTAATGATAGGAACTTGTGGGATTACTAAGAATGGGAATAGGAAAGAACAGTTGACAACCTACATCTAAATACCTCCCGACCTGGGAAAACATTTTCCTTAAAATCTAGTTATTTCCCTACAAGCCGACTCGGTCTGGGGGTGATTGGCCACCAACCGCAATAGGTGTTATTGCCGGAAAAGCAGAAACTTCACAAGTCTGCCTGCCTCGTCCTTGAACAGAGTCATCATATTTCTCTGGTCGATCTCTTATATGGCAGTATTCGGGTAGAATGGGAGGTAATTTTCTCATTTTGCCCCACTTGATCCCACTAGGCATCGCATGATAGGGAGACAAGCAGGGAGTGTGTAAAGAGGGGGGGCAGGGGTCAGGGGAGAGGAGTGGATGGACAGTGTTTCACGGCAACCGCTCCCACTCACCCTCTTGACCATTCATCCCCCAAGCGCTGTCCACCACCGACGGGAATACGAACGTGACGCAAGCCTCACGGGGAAGATCTGTTACAATAGACTGCCCGCAGTGCGAGCGGTGTGTTTAGGAACCCGCGGGGATCGTCAAATGGGCCAAGGGAGGGGAGGGCGGGGGGGGAGGGTTGAGAGAATAATCGGGAGGGGAAGGAGGAGGGGTTGGGGGCAGTCCGGTGCACCGGAGTTGTCAACGCGCGCACTCTGTAGGCGAGTGAGGGAAGCTATCCCAGCACTGTGTGCCTCGCGCACACACAAAAGGTCGGCAGGGATCGCAATAAAAAAAATAAACCAGCATCATCACACATACACGTATTCATTCCCACTATGGCGGAGTTTCGAGGGTATGAAAGGAAACGATATTATGACACAAAAATACGGACGATATAGGTAACGCCAAACTCTGTCTCGCTCACCAGCGGGGGTTCATGGTATAAATTGAATGGTTTAGCGATTGAACTATGCGGAATGTAAACGCAATAATGGATATGCCATGGATAAAATGTGCATTTTCCGCACTGCTCCACTGCAATAGACCCCGAAAGAATTATACGTCTCCGCGTCACTTTCAAGAGCGTCACTTCTTGCACTGGCTAGTTATTTGGAGGGGAACGTTTGGAACCTCTCGTCTAGAGGGAGCCTCGGTTCATTTGCTCGCTCAAGCCTAAAAGCGTTTTTCTCCCTGTCATCGAAGTCTATGCTGGCGAGAGCCTTTAAGTTATGCTAGAGTTATTGTAATCGGTTGCCGGCTCTCAACGCTCTGACAACGGCAGTGTTGCAATATTGCAGTTGCATTTCTCGGTATGTTTCCTTATCTCGAGTTCAATCCATTTGATCCACTATGTATTTCGTACTAAAAACTTACCAAGATAACATATGCATTTGTGCCATAATATATGACTTACTTAATTCGTAGTATATTTAAAGGCCGTTTTACACGGGGCACGAAATTGCACAACTTCAAACTGCATGTTTTTCTCAATCGGGCGTGCAATCATTTTCGAAGAAGAGCAGGGGCTATTTTGCCATCTCGCGTTCATGCATTCGCGCATGCGTTCCCGCAATTTATGGCTTTACACGATGCAGTTTTAAATGCACGTTCGTGCGTACATCAGAATGTGCAATTTCGTGCCCCGTGTAAAACAGGCTTTATAGATGAATAGCATCCCTGTCTGCATTTGTTTGAAACCATTCAATCTCTGAATATATATTTATACAGTATTAGGTATGATGTATTGCAATTGGATTAGAGAATATGTTTTTAATTTTAGTGGGCCTTGAGTTTTTTTAGTGCAGTCTCCTCGAAGATGCCAAGAAATTCAAAAATTGTCAGCAAAATTTGAAGCAAGGTTAATGATTCGTCTGGTTTGTATATATTCATTCACTTCAATTGGTAGCATATACCGCCGCAACGCAAGATCCTAGTGGCCACACTAGGTTATTTATACCCTCGGTAACAGTCGAGAGGATCAGGTTATTGTGGTGGCAAGAATATTGGTTTCCCATGCCTAATTCTCCGTATTCTAGTCCCGAAGATAGAGGATGTTTTCAGAGGAAACCGATCCCTACCTAGATACAATGTAAAGAGCACTTCAGAGGTAGTATCCCGTCAAAAGGATGTTTGCATTTCAAATTATGGTCTTCTAGTCGTCTTTTGTAAAGAGAAGGCAAAATTTGAAGCCGTATCTCTTTCAACACCCTCCATTTCGCAAATAATTCTTCACCAACCATTTTACTCATCTATCCTTGAAAAAAGAATATTACAAATTTAGAAGTCACCGTGAAGTAGGCACGCTTTTTCATTAAGGGAAAAACCCGCAAGTGCATAGAAGTTCGAAAATTCCTGAGAGGAAAAGTTGAAGTTGAAATAAACCTCCGTGGAGGTATTTCACGTCCGGTAGTCGTCGTTATTTAGATCCTTCCACAGCGACTGAGTGATTTAAAACAAATATTGAAGTCAACCTTTTTTCTGCATATATTTAAAAAGATTGCATTCCCTATTGACAAGCCCTAGCAATTAAAAATAATTGAGGAACCAAACATGCAGATTACTAGACGAATATATTTTTAATTAACACTTTTTCCCGGTAATGCAAGAATACTATTCCGTCATTTCCATTTAGCTATTTGAATTTAATTAATGCAGCAACTCTTTGATCTCTGGAAACCAAAAATTTAACGGTCACTTAATTCTATCACCATTCAATACTATGAAATAGCTCGGACTATGAAAATAGTTGTACGCAAAAATGGAATTTACATTCAATAAATATTTTCTGTTTCCACACGTTTCACTCAATCTCGCGTTGACATCATGTAATTTCAAGTTAAATATGTGAAACCAACAGCGTGAAAGGCTTGATTTTGTTTTTCACATCAAAGAAATAATACGTTTTTCTGCAAGTAGCCGGAATATGAGTTATATTACATTGAAATCATTCTACGACGGGACATTTTTAAATTACTTAAAAAAGTCTCTCGCCTCAGCAGCTTAAATGACTAAAGTTATGTGGATGCACCCGGGTGCGGGTCTGTATCATGGTTGGGGATTTTTTCCCTCTCTTAAATTCTAGCACTGAAGAGCAAATTACTTCACAGGCCGATCACCTCCCGAAAAAAACAAACCAATATACCGGTAATCGTCGAGGGCTTATTATCGTTTTCGTCGGTTATCGTCGGTAACTCTCGTTCCGATGGCGCAGTTCCAGCGCGTTCTCTGCTGGCGAATAAAGGACGCTACTCCATTGATGTGCGCCTCGCACAGAAAATTTCGGAGAGATCGCAAACAAAAACCATCTGCAGTGCACACAACAACAACGCATTCATTCCGGAGCCAATCTTCCGTTTGAACCTCCGGCCAACGGCTCCGGCTCATTCTAGTTCTGTGCCATTGAAACGAGAGTTACCAACGGTAACCCATGTGAAAACGACAACACGCGCTTCTGCATCTCTTAACGATTACCGGCAGTGGAAGTACCCGGCATGGTCTTGCGTAGCATTCCTTAAATCCGAGTTACATGGATTAGTGAGAGCTCAAATCCAGCTCAAATAATGCCATCAATTTTATTGACAATTTAAGGTTTTCAGGCCTCTACTAAAGAAAGCATATCAATAGAGTAACGAATTTGTGGGCCACATAATTAATGTTTTTTCTGAGATTCGTTAGCGATGCATCATCGTCTTGCGTAATTATTCTCCGAGAGAAGGAACTTGAGAAGAAACTGGTTGGAGATGTATTATTCCTAATTTCAATGGAGCGCAAATGTATCATTTAATAGCATATAGCGTGATAGAAATGTGAGTTATTAAAAATGTTATTTTACAATTAAATGTGAAAGAAAATGTTTTGACCGGGGGTAAAAAAATATATCTTATAAAAATGCAAATGCATAAAATACATATTTTACTCTCCAGTTTTGAAGTCGGGGATCACAGACTAGTGAACGATTGCTATTGCCGGTATTTTACGTCACAATATAGCTTCTTTTCGTACCACTCAGAATCCTATCGTACACTATTAGCGTTTTTTTTATCAGCGTCCGTTTGTACATGTACGCAAGGGGCGCCATTGTCAAAAGAGTGGGAGATCGGGCAAAGAGACGACTCTAACTGCGCATGCGCCGTGAGTGAGACTCGTCGGTGACGTGTGCTTTCATGTGGGGTATGGCGTTGGGGTAATGGGTGGTGCGTGGATAGTTTTCCGGAGAGATAAGCGGATGTGATGTGTGCGCCGTCATGAAGATAATTCCATGCGTTTTGGGTTATGAGTTTTGATTCCTGTGTGCTGCTGCGGTTTGGAAAGGAATAAATCGGCACTTTTCGGGCCAGTCCAAGTACTTGGACGGGAAATGTCGGTGCGGGGCCAAAAAAAAACAAACCCTTGTATCGCACCTGCTACGGTCATGCAAACACCCTGTCTCCCGAGTCTTCGATTTATTTCCTCTGAACCCGATAAATTCACGCGTGGCTGCAGAGTTTTTCCAAAGCGTATTCACCCGACGAAGGTGAACAATTAAATGCCTTTCACCCGATTCGTGATAAATGAAAGCGAAGGACAAGTGAGCCATTTGATTTCTAAGGCTAGATGGGAGTATTCATAATAATTTCTAATGTAAGTTATCAGTTTTGTTAAATGAACCGCTGATTTCACGAAATTATTGCGAAAATATCGATTCTATGATGTAAACAGTTAATTCAATTAATTAAGATTCAATTAATTCATAAATCTAAGCATTGCTTCATATTTCTCCGTTGGCTGTGGAGTGTAGCGATGAACGCTGTTCCTACTAATTCGTGCGCTGTAGTTCACATACAAAATAGATGAAATATTCTCCACCAAGGGCTGGTGTCTGTCTGATTGTCTGATGTTTTTACCGCTATAATTTATCTGAATATATATATTTGTCTGAGTACCTGGTAGTTGTATATGTAATCACACCATAATTTCTGTCAGTTTGCCCTCATCAGTCATCGTTTAAAGGTGATTGTTATCTGACTATAGGTCAAATATCATTTGTTTATGTCTATCACATCACTAGCACTATGAAAAACAGACAGTCAAGTAGTTGTTAAATTTTTTTAATGATAACTCACAGTCAAACTCGGCGTAAGAGAACAAAACTGTAAATATACGGCCTGCATTTCTACTTCACTAAAACATTTTTTTCTTAAGGGGGTAAATAAACGGAGCAGTGGTATACTTGTATAGGAACATCTATCACCAATCTGTTTGGCAACTCAGTCAGGGAAAGAAGTATTTGCTACATCACGTCTCAATCCTATCGTGTTTTTATCTTCAGCGATCTCACATTACCCTTTTAAGTCCTCTGTTCCAGTAGAATGCAGTGCACTAGCAGCATTCTGAAATATGCTATGACGTACCAAAATAACAACGCTGAATCAATTATATCACCTGCAGTATTGAAAAAATCGATTAAAAATTATCATGATAGGTAAGTATAATACGAATCAATGACCAAATTGCAAACTCTGGAGAAAGTAAAAAAATCAAACTAGGACCCGTGACTTATCTTTGCCTCTCATGTTTGTATTTTTTTAACTCAGCTCAATTTACTTACTCTTAGTAACAGTTTACATAGTTTTGGATTATGTGTCAACTTTCAGGAACAAATAATGAAGAAAGTGGAGGATCGTGATTTAATTCCATGAGCAGTTGTTCCTCCTTGCGTTAGCATTTTTAGTAGGAGAGAAGCAATCCTTGTAATTGCATCCCATTTATTTCCTTAACCAAGCCCCTACCTAATGGTCACGGCCTGGACAGCCACTCCAGTCAAGTGTCTCGTTTGATTAAAGAGCTCGGAAAAACTACCACCATCCTAAGAAACTAAAACACCAGAGAATCATTTCCGACGTAGCAGTTCTTTGCTCCATTACTGTCGCATCAGAGCAGGAAAGTCATTAATAATAAATGAGTGAACAGAAAAAGGTGTCATTGGACTGGAAAATGTCATATGAATCAGAAAGTTGATGACGAGCGTTCACTAAGTACAACAAACCATGTAATTCAAGATACGCAGCGTCAACCACGACTCGTTGATAGTAAGTGATACGGGAAGATATTATTGCTCGGCTTCCCACTTTCACGGAGAAGTAATGGAAGACTTCGAGGTGCATAATCAGAGTCAACCGAATGATTTTAATGATCCCTGGCAAGTAATTTATCCGTAGCTAAAATTGAACATCAGCTATTAGGGGCCATCAGAATACAGCGGCAACATAGAAAAGCAATCGCTATCAACGTGGTGTCATAACTGATTAAGCTTTGAAGTTTTGAATTTTAATATTTATAGTAGTAAACTGTAACTAGGATATTGTAATCCGTGTGATGTAGGTATTATATTAAATAAAAGTACGACAATGTGTTACAATAAAAAAACATGGAACCTGGCACAATTTAGCATATGTGTGTTTAAATCCTTAGTTGTTTATTTAAACAAATACTTTCTCCACTGAAGAGGATTTGTTTATACATAAATGAAAGTTTTGTCTTCAAGAGAGGACTAAATATTTAAAGGCATTCATCCTATTCACTATCGTTAGATATTAGAAGTATTCTGTCGGTGACAGAAAAGGAGATTCAGTTCTTTTAAACTGGGAGTAAAATAATAAAGTAATGCTTTTACTAAAAGGAGCATGCTTTACCCTTGTTAATCCATATCAATTGGTCCAGATTACCTGTAGCTGCTACTATTTAAACGCCTGTTAACCTTTCTTTGGAGTAGTTATTAAAATTCATACTGACATATACTGCACTGAAATAGTCTCGTGGAAGATAAAAATAATTCATTTTTTATGCATAAAGTTTTAGCAATTATGTTACGGAAACTATTATACTAGATGTAGAAATATTTATATGAAGGAATTTATCGTTATTAATTGTGGTATTATTCATGCGTCCTGCTCTACTCTTCGCGGGACTCATTTCTTTCTTCTTCAATTTCATAAGTGAAGAGCGTTAAATCGTTAATTATGCTTACATTTTTCACACAGTTGATCATACATGTGTTTATGTATTAAGTATTACAATTTTGCATTCTCGGCAAAATTTACTGCATTATACATTGGCACGCGTATGTATATGTACTGCATTACACACATAACACGAGGCATCACGCCGCTCCACTTCGGGGTAGGCGTAGAAAACTGGCTCTTCCACACTATTTTTTCTCAGAATTTAATTTAAATACGAAAAACTGCTCGTAAAATATTATTTTAAAATGGTAATCAATTACTGGATTTTACAGTTAAATTTCATTTTTGGTCAGATTACTCTATTTGTTTAAGGCTTTAATCACGCGCGTTGGCCAGACAACAGTTTCACCGACATTGTAGGTCACGTGTTCAGGATGTATCAAAGAATTTAATCTTCGGCTAGAAGACATCGTCTAGAATTTTGATGGACTCTGCAGCCATCGCTCGTGGCAAAAACCCAGTGGAAGGATCTATAATGCAGCACTGCGGATACCTGCGTAGCAGCGATTTCTGCGATTAGGTACTAATCATAATTATCAAGCTTATAACTTAACATGACGGAAGGATATACTTTATAAAATGAAGTGAAAAGTTGCAGTTAAATTCTATCATTGACAAAATCTTTTGCATGAGTTCAAGTTTTTGAAAAAGGAATAAATAAGGAAACATAGATGGCCTAGATATTTTTGCCTACTCTCATTATTTTCAGTATTATCTTACTTAATTTTACGAAACACCCATGCAACGGATAGTTTACGGAATATAATTCATAACGCTTAGTTAAATTACACTGCAAGGAAATTCTCACACGTATCAACTGGGTGTTTCAACATAAGAAAGAGCATTCCTCGTCGTAATTTTTTAAATACTCATGAATTGACAGAATAATCCTGCACGATGTTATCGTAAATGGGTCCCATTTCGAGGTGTTATATCATACGTTACCCGGTCATATCAGCCTACATCCTAACTTCATGCAGAAAGCGACCAATCAAGTACCACGAACTCGCTTTCGCAGTAATATTTGCGACGATTTTGAAAATAAAATTTCAGCGTAGGTTTCCGCGGTTGTTTCAGTTTGCCGTAAAATCTTCCGGGTTCCTCTCAGGTTGGTCCATCTTAAAATACTATATAATGTTTAAGACTTTCCCGGTAATTCCTTTCAATGTAGAGATATTTGTGTTTCTTTGGGTTTCCGACCGGGTCAAACTCTTCATTTCTGCAGAGGATTTCGATGAATGAGTCGTTGATCATCCTCATGGAATGAAGATGCCCTGAGGATAATGAACGACTCGTTCATCGGAACGTCGGCAGAAATGGAGACTTGGACCCGGTTGGAAACCCAAAGAACCACCAATATCGCTACACGCCGGGAAAGCCTTAGATCTTTCATCTTTTATCGTAGAGTTCTCGGGTTTCCATCCGGGTGATGCTGGTGAGTTGCACCGACGTTTCGACGGCGTCGCCTGTCACTGTCCTCAGGGTGAAGGATGGGCATTCACCCTGAGGACGGCGTCAGGCAACGCCGTTGAAACGTCTGTGCAACTCACCAGCATCACCCGGATATAAACCCAAGAACTCTACATTAAAATACTAGTGTTCACTCGCGCTCCAGTCGGCATCTTCAGATTTTAACGGGGCAAAAAAGCTGGTGCGAAAGGTAAGTTCTAAAATTTATAGGCTTGAAGGGGCATTCGAAATGGTATACCTGTGTTTGGCCTTTGGAAATCTGCTAAATTTGAAAAAAGAGTTATCTTTCCTCAGTACCTATACCAGTCTCAATCCAACTGAGCAAAGGAATTGAATGCAAGAGCGCGACCATGAGTACAGAGCTCCGGCAGGCATTTCGCTAAACGAAGTGCATCCGAGGCGCCATTTCGGCTAAAACGTACAAATTGGTGGTGCACTATAAAAAGTATTCAAGTGAGACGAACCGATGGTTTCTGCCTCAGGGATTCACGGAGAATCATGCTCCACCGCGTTCGTGCTCAGCATGCTCTGCTGCCGCAGCAGCACCGGGATCCACCACCCTTCCAAATGTTTCCCGTGACGGTGATTCATTTCAGGGATTTTAATCCTTGAACAAACTCATTGAGAACTGAAAGATCGGAGAGTACTTAGGAGAAATATAGGAACCAAGTGTAATGCTTTCGTGTTCCACTGAAACCAGTACACATTCCTTGGAAAGTAAGTTAAAACTAATTGGTAAAAATAACCCATTTATAGAGACAGAAAATCATTTAAAACGAGTTTTCACGAGAAAATTATAACACTACCCTAATACGCGTAGTTATATGCATATATTTTCCTTGGAGATATATTAAAATTATTATGGCACTGCTTCAACTCTGCTCAGTTACGCCATATCTTTTTATGGTTGGTGTCCAAACACCCCCTGCCACACGCACATGTGGAGCCTTGCAAGGTATTTTTAAACGTAGAAACGTTATTAATAAATGTATCCTAGTTTAAAAAACTTCGAAATATCAGGCTTGGAATAGAGCCATCTTTTTAGCAAACGTTTGAAGCAAACAATGGCCGTGCGATGACGATGTAGAGATGCTAATAAACAGTGCGCACATAAAGAAATGAGTGTTTCAATCTAGTTAGAAGTATAGCTAACTGCCTTTAAATTTTCAGTTTCAATTTTAGTTTTTCATTTCAAGAGTCGCCATCAAGTTTACCAAGGATCACTAACTCTTCTTCGTGAGTTGAAAATGAATAAATCCTACCTCCCGATATCATGACGGTGACAGCAATTCTGATGAAAATAAATGATAGCAGACCACTGAGAATATCACGAAATAGCAAAATATGCTATGATCGATGTTATGTTTGGCTTTGATTGATGTGGTAAGTTCACACCTTGAAATAACCCCAGAGTTTATTTGTCCAGGGCTGTGACAGGAATATTCCTCTCCTATCCCAAGATCCTATACAAAAACTTTGGAAGTGACAAACTTATTACAGAGGAAGGAATAGGTTTTGGAGAACAATTTGGGTACCACATTCTGATAACTCTCCAAGTAAATTATTCCGTCCATCATATTGGACGATAGTTTGCGTTCCACTTGGTGACTTTTATTTCTAGTATGCCTCTAGTGATTCTGAGTTTCTCCATAAAATTCCTCAATTCCCACATTATATCTTTTCTTACCGTCCAGAAAACCGGAGCTTCGAGACACAAATAACCTAGGTTGTCGTTTTTCTTCCGTAATTACAACAAAACAATACCAAAAGTACATAATTCTTAACAATAAGGGCATGGAGACAAAGTATTTCCATGTGCCATCTTCGATTAGCCCAATCAGTATGGTATTGATAAAATAATTTCTCCTACACCTTAATCACAATATGAAATCACCAGGTTCAAACCAGGAACCCTTTGGTCCGTTGGTGAGATTTCACATGCCTAAAAATTGGCATTGAAAAATTTAAAAGAACTGCGGAACTGGCAGCACAGTAATTTTCTTTAGCGGAGTTCACAGTAACCGATAGTGATCACACAATTGTGTGAAAATTGTGAAAAAAATCATTCTCACGCTGAAAAAAACTAATCCAAATCCATTGAGATGATTATTCCATAATAAATTTCATACAATTGATGTTGTTTTAAAACAACCATATTCTCCATTTTAGTAAAATCCTTCCCTTCCGCACTTTTGGCTTGAGCCTATTATATGAAACCGTTAAAATAGATTTAATGGACTGTTTAATTTCACTACCATAATAATATCCAAGCTATTGACCGTCATCATCGCAAATAATTGCATGAGTTCTAGAGCTTAACGCTCGTATCCATAAAGTAAGCTAAAAAAAGGACGTTGAAAATAATATATATGCAAGGGATAATTTGACGCTGCCGTCATAAATCTTCCTCCTTTCTACTTGGGTTTAAACCCCTTGGATATTCATTTGGCAAATGGGGACGGGTCTACATAACCGACCCTGTAGCTGCGCTGCTGGAACTTCTAGGTAAACAACACTCAAATGAGGTAAATGTTTTACAATTAAAGTTTTTATGCACTAAAGGCTAAAGCGAAGAGTAATTAAAACTCCATTATCACTGATTATACGCATAGGAGAGAATACCAAACTAGCATTGCGACTAAGTAGCATCTCACCAGGGGCATGACACCTGAGAGATAAAGAAATATTGTCTAACCCTCATGGAAATTTGAACAATAATGGCCGGTTTTATAATGTCCTGTTAACGCTAACCAGAAAGTAATACAGCCTTTAACTTTACCTAGAGGTGGCTGAAAGTTCTGGTTAGCTTCTGTATAAGACTAAACTGATAGGTAACCAGTACTTTCAGCCACCTGCAGTTAAAGTTAAAGGGTGTATCATATTCTGGTTAGCGTTAACCAGACATTATAAAACCAGCCCTAAATATACAATTAAAACTTATTTTACGAAACTGCTCTGCGCCGTAACGGCTGGCTTCATTATAAATATGGAATCAGGAGAATTAGAAATCTATCATTCATAAATACATAAAATTATACACCTATTTAATATGCATTTCTATAATGACTGCGTTGTACTTTTTCTCCGTGGTGCATTCACGAAATTAGAAGTTGATATTTATTTATAGCAACAGTAAAATATTACCTAAATAGCACTTAAACGTGCAACCGTAATATTTCTATGGTTTCCCTATGTTAATTACTTCTGACGACCCATGTAATAATGAATAGGAAACGGGCACTGTAAGTGAAAAGTAAGAATAACGGAAAATAAATCACTCATCCGTGTGAAGGCTTCAGAGGCTTAATGAATTTGAAGATGTAAAGTCTTCCGGGTTTCCTCACGCGTTGGAACATCGTGCTGGGACTACAATTTTGCCGGCGTTGCAGTATGCTTCTTCAGGTCAGTGAAGAAGCCAAAATGTCAAGGTATATCGATCTCGCATATTCAGTGGAATTTGGTTCATCAAGCTACTCCAACATATCAAAAAAGCTTTATTGTTTGTTTTTGAAATCTTTCGATCATGCTTGCTCCACAAACTTATCTGGACCTAATCGGTAACATAATTCTTACTATGACAATTTATGAAACATTCACAAGCTAAAGAATTGTACTTTTACTTCCTCATACTCTAACCGGGATTTCATTTATTCCATATTTTACTTACCCAATTTTTTCCTGATTCGAAAAAGTCATTCATTTGAGTGGCCAACCCTTGTCTTATTGCTATCCAATTCTTCTCAAACAACATATTGTCAGTTAAGATTTGGTGCTAGTGAAAGGAAGACCAATATTGTTCCAACAAGGTTAAATATATATAGATCCATTTCAAATAGGGAAATGGAAGTTAGAAGGAAATAAACACACTACCATGCATCAATTTTCGATAATTTTTCGGTGAAACAAACAGAAAAAAAAACATTTTTTGTAACCTTTGACCCGAGGCCTTCAAGGAATTTTGAGCCGAGTAAGGGGCCATTTCGAAATACTGAAAAAGGGAAATATTGAATTGACAAAGTTTGCTCAGCAGTCCTACCTGTTGAGATGATTAAGGTGAGCATCACCAGAGGCGCCAGCAGCCCTCGAACGTTCGCCATCGCCGGAGTCTTTTGATGCCTCCTCTTGACGGAACGAACGGCGATCACGCTCATCTGCCCCCTTCTCCTTATCTGCTCTGATATCAGTTCAGAGATGTCCCGTAGGGCGTCACAATGCACTACACTTTGAAGAAACAAAGAAGCGATTACACGCCTCTGAACTCGGGTCGATCACTAATTCAGCACCTCCGCAATGACAGTGCGCCGAGAATCTGATGCACTTTTCAGTGTTCCACTCTTATTTGTTATCCAAGATGGAAGATTGCTCTCTCCGGCTGGCGAATTGATTCAGCAGCTATGTCCGCAGTCTTAATTAATATACACTGGGTTGCCTTGAAGATAACTGTTTGCAGTAGGGTCAAAAAATATTTCAAAATTTCTTTTCGATCCCAATTCGTTTTGCTTCAGAGATTTGACTTCTATCGGGTGACGAGGAATTGAAATTGAAGTAGACCACAAGAAGCTCAATGAATCATCAATGGGACGGCAAATGTTTAAAATTACTTGTTAGCGTACGGAGCAATAGTCTAAAATGGTTAAAAATATTTTAAGAGCTAAAAAATTAATAAAATATACTCTCACAAAAAGCTTCCTCTTAACTGCGTTGCAGTCTGCGAGCTTAATGAATACCGGCAATAAAACCAAAGTTTTTCCTTTGGGAATTTGTTCTTCAAATTTATCCAAAAACGTCAATTTCTAATGTACAATAATTTCTAGAGAATCCTGGTGGTAATATTCTGAACTTATAATATCACCTAAAAACAAAAAAAAACATTCATTGAATGGGAGCTAATGAATTTGCGGCAGCTTATGCGACGAGAATCTTAAACCCTTGACTTCCACTTTTAGCATCCACATATATGTTTTAATAACAAAATACCTTAAAAGGCTATTACGTAAATCACTATTTGAAACGCAGTCTTTCAAATATGTTTGGCAATTGCCATAAAGTATCCAGATGGTAGATCACGCAAAAACTTGCTAATTTTTAAGTGCAAATTTTCTCGAATCTGAAATTCACCACACCCCACACACGGAGCTGAAATGTTCCACACTTCTAAATATTAACGTTTGAGCGTATTCCTTCACCATGACACAAATATTTTTATTTTTTGTTTGCACAGGGATTCGAAACGACGATTTTCTCTCTCAGTAATGTACAATAGTTATCCAAACACGACGAAGAAAGGTTCCTGCCGTTGACATCGACCAACGGAGGTCTATTTTTTACTTCACTCGGGGGAATGCGGTGAAAATTTCACCGCTCGGATCAGACCTGGCGGCCCAGCCGGTGGTTCACTTGAGGGGTACCGGCCGTCACAGAGAGGAGCGTGTCTGGTTGCATCCGCCGGGAGATGGTGCAGGTTTCGGCGGTGTCTGTCCCACCCTCCTCCGGGTCATCGCCTCTGCGCTGACCCTCCTCCCACGGCATTCTTCCCACTCAGCGAAGGGAAGGAAATCTATGTCTCCTCTCCTCCCCACTGTACCTCCACTCCCTTCGTCCTAATTACTCATGCAAGCGGTAATTATGAAGGCCCACGGGACGTCAGAAATGACCTCACTGGCTTCCGAATGCTGGATTATGACCCCTTTATTCACCCCGAGGGAAAACGACGAACTACAAGGGCGAATGAATGATTAAACAGTATGACGTGATATTCCCATAAACTCGGAAGAAATGCTATTCCACAGCAATACTAATGCCGAACCGGTGCTGCGGATAGTTTTCCAATCCCAAGAGTTCTTTCTGATTTTCTCCTCCCACGGTTATTGGACGTTTTTGGTTGTTTCCGAACCCGCAAATTTTTTTGCGACCACTCAATGCGGGAAGGCAAAAAACATCCTTTTCGTGGCAATGGGTGATGGAAAACTTGGGGAAAGATGTCAGCCTGGTGGTGGGAGGGTGGCGAACCAGAGCGTCAGAGATAGAGAGGAATAGAGCGAAAGAAGGACAAAACCTTTGTTCAGCACCTTCAGAAGTTCCTCGAATCTTCATCGACACCCGCTCTCATTTCCGACGATTATTCATTGAGGGGGCTGAGGTGATCTTGTGGAGTGGGGGAGGATCCGGTTAGTAGAATCCCCCGGGCGTTCAGACCCTAGGGATGAGGTAGTGGGGGAAGTGAACGCGGGATTGGAGGGAGGAGGAAATATATCGCCTCACAAAGAATACACACTGAGAATCCACTGGACCACTCGTCATTTCACACCCGCCAGCTCGTAAAAACACCAAAACTTTGCCGGCACCCCTTGTCCGGTCATTGTACTTCCTCCCGAAGGCACTTGACCGAGTGTAAAGGGGGACACGGGAGCGAAGTGGGGACGCTATCGGGGAGAGACAGTCTTTTCCCCTGGGAGAGGCAAAGTGAAGGGGACTGTGATGGGAGTGGCTTTCGGGGAGTCCGAGTGCGGCTGGCTCCCTCCTGAATTCGTCAAGTGGCAATCGGGTTGCCCTCCTTGCAACTCTCACGTCAGCACCACGGGAAAAGGGTTCAGGCACTCGACCCGAAAAGGACACGGACAACCTGGGATCTTCGATATGCTCACCGGCCCCTGGAAAATCAGTTCCCGACACTCGTGGAGACAGTCACATCCAACAGACACACATCCGCGATGTTCTTCCAAGCGACCACACTTTCCTTCGACAGCAGGACCAAACAGGGCTCGACGGATAAGGGATTACACGGATATCAAGGAGAGGATTACAGTTCCTGCATGATAATTAACGAAGGTAGCGCCACAATTCCACGGCGAAGGCCTTATCCGTTTCCTGGCCTTTTTTGGTGGGTGTGACGGCTGATCACCAAGGGAGCACCAGCTCAGTCTATCTCACAAATTCGCTTTAAGGTCTCCGGTAGATGGCTGAATTAGCTCTCACGTGGAAGCAGCCACGCCTGAAAGAACTGCAGGCCATGGATGGTCGGGACAAATATTTGCACGCACGGATTCGCGGGGTACCAACGGTGCCTTTGTAGAAAGAATACGTACAGTTCTCTTGTCCTTTCCGCCCGGGTTATCCCGCGGCCGGTATTCGCAACTTTGAACCCCGATCGACGGGGAAGGTCGCCCACAGATGCTCTCAAAAACAACACTCGGTCGACGGCTGGAAGGAGGCTCGCGACGTCGAGTCTCTACGGCGGACACTCTCGCACTGCGCAGCGTCAAACTACGCCGGCGTGCCGGGGCGGGGGGTGGGGAGTGAGGCGGGGGAGGAGGAGAGGGAGGGGAGGGGCGGAGACCGAGAGGGGTGGGCGGAGAGTGGCCTTCGAGAGTCGAATGGCGGGTCACGCGGGAGGTAAAGGCAGGAGCAGAATACGGACGGTCGAGGAAAGAGCAGACGTGAGACGGGACTTGAGCAGAGAATGTTCATTAATTTATTTATATTTGATTTAATGATTTATTTTAAAAATTCAAAAACAGCCGATGTCGGCCTTTATATTGAACATTGTCAACTTAGAATCTTAAACATTAACAAAAATGAAATATAAAAAAATCGTGTGGGGAAATAGGATGAAAATGAAAACAAAGAGACAATATAATAAATCAATAAACTACAACAACATGGAAAATTAAGGAATCAAGAGGAAAACGCGTTTACAAGCAGGCGCTTGAATGACACTAAGGGAGTAGAGTGATCAAGGGACGGGTAGGCAGATGAAATGGTATTCATTTAAATTAATGGGTACTAAACAAAAATCCTTGCATGTAAATGGGAGAAGCTGAGGACGGATATTGAATTACAAGGACAGGAGCTGGGACAAGTACAATCCGGATATCGGATTGGAGAAACGGCTTCCCATTCTGAGGGCCCCGGGTTCGAAGATCGGTTCTCGGCAGCGGTGGAGATTTGTTCTGAAGAATTCCGGTCCTAACATGGGAGTTATGAGGAGGTCACTTCAAGTGTACTACTCCGTTCATCGGATATGATGTGAAACTGTCCACCTCTAGGAAACTTTTTGTCGATAGTGCTCTAATGCCGCAATCTGATTCCTCAACACTCTTCTTCAATTTCAAAGCATTCTCTTCCTTTACCTTGTAAATTCAATACCGTTACTAGTCTTGGCATTCTCAAAATTAGTATTTTCTTTACCATCCCGCTCATCTGTCTGGTGTAATAGTGCACATTACCTCAGCTCTCGATCACCTTCCTAATCAACCAACCAAGCAGCCAACTTTACAATCCTCCTCTTACATTAGAAGCTGCATAGCATAGGACGGAATGAGTTCAACAGGAATCGAGCTCAGGACAGCTCTACCAAAGTTGAAACATTTTACTAAATAAGCAGCTGTATCCGAAGCAGCTGTATCACCAGAAAGAAAGAAATACGCGCAAAATGACTACAGCCGTGCTCATTTTGCCAACCAATGGCCTCACCGTACACGTATGAGGTTGTATATTAAATCAGTTCAGGCCTACGTCGAGTTCGGACGTTGTCTCGCTCCGTTACTCAACTCAAGGTTATGCCTTACGAAGTATTTTGAAACGTATTAACGACATGAGTTCGTGAAAAATTTTCCGTAAGTCAGTACGCAACTCAAGGAATTAGGACTATGCCGATAGCAGGAATAAATTCCACGGATACTGTTTCGAAAATCCTCTTTCTAAACATGGCATTGAAGCCTTTACAGCCTGTAAGCAATTTTGGCGATGCAGAGAGTGCCCAGTGGTTCGTAGGTTCAGCATGAGGGGTGAATCTACTAGTGCGCCAATTATAAGTTCGTCCCTAGTTTTTCGGTTTCTTTAATGAAATTAAAGCTGATCTCAAATCAACAGGGGCCTACCTTGGTGACTCGATCACAAAATTGTACGATCGATTGGACGACGTTCTTGAGGCTCATAGTAAGCGATTCGATGAGTGCTTTGCTCAAATGGTGTCGTTAAAAAGTGAAAAGTTTCTCTGAAGAAGCAAATTGCGCTTCTAGCTCAACAGTCCGACGACATTGCGCAACATTTCCTTTCAAATTCTCTTGAGATTCACGGTTAACCTTTCCAAAAACACTAAGACCTTCCGAATATAATCATTAAAATGCGAACCAAGTTTGGAGTCATGGTCCAAGTGGTATTTACGTGAAGTTCCTTCGCCAGCACATCAAGGACAAATCACTGTCGAAAAGAAGAGTGAAGAGGGACTTCTGGATACGACACCTGAATCTATATGTTACACCCACCCCACTCTTTATTAACGAAGCTCTTTGTTTCGGAAGGAGAAAGGTCTTGCATGCTGCAGAGGTAGCACAGAAGGAAAAATTAGAAATCACGCGTCAACCGAAATGTATTAAAAAAATAGAATTTTAAACTAGATGCTATAATCGATGTTTTTATGACGGCCTTGTTAGGTGAATCACATTTGGCCAGAACAAGCTTTGAATTTGGCGTGTAAGCGCTAGATATCCTTTCCTTCAATTTTGGATGAGCGGATAGAGGGATTTAAACAGGAAGTAAGGGTTTTTTTGGGCTATTATCTGGGGGTGATTACGAGGAAGTAGGAGTCTCGTCGACTTGTTTTTAATGGTTTTGTGTGGTCTTAATATAATTTTTTCTGCGGATTTTTTTTTTCTATGATTTTTTTATGTTCGGAAAAAAAATTGATACACTGTCAAGGCCATATTGAGAACGAGAAGGGGCAATTGGAAGAGCAGAGCGAGTTCTTTTTTCTGCGGAGGAGGTTTGGGAAACGTGAAGGCCAGAATGAGTTCTTTTTTCTGTCGGGTCAAAGGCTCTGAAAGTTTAAGGTCACGAGTTCAACAGCAAGAAAGGAGAGAAAACAGTTGAAAGAGGAGAAGTCGAAATGATGCCTACGTAAATGGCTCCCTTTCCCCCCAAATTCCAACACGGAGCCACCACCATTCCTGACCCCACATCTGATTCTCCCTTCTTCTCATTCATTTCTTGGTTGGTTGATTATTTGGCGAGCTAATCAACTGCTGAAGTCACTGGTGATATTAAGGGCCGATGAGTGGATTTGAACTTAAAGCTGTCGCAAAATATCCCGGTTCTGCGCAGTTTACGATTGTGGGGCATGGGCTACGGAACTTTAAAAATGCTGTAAATGGGAAGAACTCTTTTTTAGTATGAAAGTCAGTCTGAAAAACTTTTTAATGTCTGCCAATATATGCACTTCAAGAGGTGAGATGAATCACCACTACCTGCCGTCACGTTTCGACTAATCTCACAAGTAGACCCCAAGATAGTGTCCCAGAAAAAGTCAGTGCGATGAGTGAATATATCCACTTGCATATTAGCCTTGCTAGTGTGTGCAACGTGCTTGTTTCACGACTTAGTCTGGTTCCCTTACTTAACTCTCTTTCGTGGCCTCCCTCTTTTCCCTTTACTCCTTTCCCGTCACTAACCCTGCACGCTACCCCCTCACCTTCTACCTCCCCTCCTTGCGCGCAGATCAGCGCCAGGAACTTTTGAGAGGGCAATACTATGATTATACGAGGCATGGAGGAAAGTTGGGGAGAAACCATGCGTCTGAATAAGCCTACTCAAAGGAAAGGTGCGAAGGGGTCAACGCAAAGGTATAACGTTGCATCCGGCAAGTAAAGCGTTGCTCATTATGTCCTCTACTGATAGTATCCAAGTAAGATATTCCCCTAAAAATAGTTGTATTTATGTGAACTCGGATCCTCTGTATGGAAAGCCAGAACTAGAACCACCAACCTGTTTTAATTCGCATTTTCACCCCGCCAAGCATATATTGATAGGTTAACGGCATGATTGAGGTGAGACTGAGACTATTTAGAGGGCTGTACCTCCTTCCATCAAATCCCTTGTCAAAGTAGCATCCATGAGAAATACAATAATGGCCACTTAAACAAATTATAGCTAGTATTAAATTAGTCCGGCCGCCGAGAGTTGTCCCATGACAGAAAAAGAGAAAGTTAGGGGGGGAGAAAACCCTGGCGCTTGCATGAGTAGCACAGCCAATCGCTATCCCCCGTTTGCACCCCATACCCCTGTCCTGCCTTGCGACGTTTTCACTTGGAAATGATTTACCAGAAATACCCTTTCCTTTAAATACTTCTTCAAATTCTTTGGTATGCGTTTTGTTTTGAAGCTTTCGTGAGCCAGTTAGTTAGTTTAGTTCCTCTGTGTAGTGTCGAGTGATCTTCAACAAAGTTTTTTTCTACCGGAAGAGCAACAGAGAGTTTTTTTTCTTGTCACATCTTCCCGGAGCCTTTTGGAGTAATCATCTTGAGAGATTACTGGGCTAACAGTGTCTTTCTGAGACTTAAAAATATTGTATTCAAGTATCCGTGTGTTCCTCCTAGCACTGTGTTTAGTGAAAGACTATTCAGTACAGCAGGGAATATATGCGATGCAAAAAGAAATAGACTCGATCCTGACAGAGTAAAAATGCTTGTTTTCCTTAGCAAAAATATTGAATAGATTGTCATTTTCATTGAATATTTGTCATTTTAACTCTCACGTGTAACAGGTTTTATATTTGTGTTTTTTTTATAGTGTATATGGGTGAGCATCCTTAAGCGTATTACTTTGGTGGTTAAATAAAATACTAATTTAATGCATAATATATTATGCAAAACATCAGAACGGCATAAGTAATGCTGGATAGTCATCTAAATTTAATTACATAGTGCACGGTACATTATTAAGTTCACAATGTTTGTCTAAAACAGTCAGTGTTTATTATTTTATTTAACCTAAAGATATATTGTTATCATACTATTTTGCTATTTTTAGTAAATATACTTAATGGGCCATTTAATTGTTTTGTTATTTTATTCCATTCAATTCTTAAATTTTAATGACAGCAATGCTACAGATAAATCAATATCCCACCTGTTAGAAGGAATAAGAATCGATGGAATCGGAATCGAGAATCGGGAATCGATTTGAAGGAATCGGAATTGGAATCGGAATCAAAAAAAAGTGGAATCGACTCATCCCTAATATATATATATGTACTAGTGTAGAAAAAACGCAAATGTGACAGTCTGGCAGCCTTGATGATTTAACCTGCTTAGTGAGGCTTCCATTGTTTTTTTTTGGCATAGGCCTCTTGTTTTCAAGCGATCAGGGACGAAACACTTATTTGAGAACCCGAACGGGAACACTTTATTTCGCTTCCCGTCTTCAGCTCCAAAATATTTCCTGAAATTTTCTATTTTTGCTCAAGCTTGAATATTTCTTCTTCTGGTTCATTATGTTCCATTGGAAATATCACTTAACACTGCAAATATCGTCTCTTTTAGTTTCGTTTCATTTATGTTCACAGTTTAACATCTTTGAAGAATCTCCGCTATGCTGAACGGTTGAGTGCGTGACTGCTGAGCTGTACATATATAAAAAGGTGGTAGAAGGCCGATCTTAGGTCACTTTGGCATACGTAGTATCATTTCGCCTCTTACCAACTATTTCGCCACCAATTATGATACCCGAAAGTTTGATAAAATATTGTCTGTTGAAGATTGAATGCGAGGAGTATAGGAATATAGAACAATCAGTTTAATTTCGCACGCGGCAAAAGTTTTGCTTAGAATAATAAATAGAAGGTTGGAGAGCAGAGCAAACTATTATTTAGACGATGACCAATTTGGGTTCAGGAAGGGGAGGGTGACCAGAGACGCGATTGCGGAAATGAGGACACTTATAGAAAGAAACATAGAGTATAATCAGGATGTTTTCGCTTGCTATGTGGATTTAGAAAAGGCGTTAGACAGAGTAAACTGGGAGAAACTAATGCAGATACTGGGGAATATAGGAATAGATTGGCGTGATAGGAGACTCATCCGAAACTTATGTATGGGGCAGAGGCCTCAGGTGAGGATAGCTGACGGTGAATCAGGGTGGGCAGTTATAAGTCGTGGGGTGCGGCAAGGGTGCCCGTCGTCGCCTTTGCTTTTTAACATCTATGCTGAGGAAATGGTAAGAGTGTCATGGGAGGAACTAGATGTGGGAATGAAAGTAGGAGGCCAGTGGATAAAGGCGGTAAGATTCGCGGACGACCAGGCGTTGGTCAGTCGGTCATCGAAAGGATTGAAAACTTCAGTATATACATTGGAAAAGCAGTGCGATAAATACGGGATGAAGATTAATAATAAAAAACAAAAGTAATGAGATTCTCTAGGACAAAGAAAGCGAGGCTGGTGATAAGAGTAGGAAGTCACAAACTGGAGCAAGTCGAACAATTAAATTATTTGGGTAGTGCGCTCGAAGTTACAGGACATAGTAGAGAAGACATTAGGAGGAGAATAGCGCTAGCGAAGGAAGTGTTCAATAATAGAAGCTGTCCCGTTCGGCTTCTACCACCCTAGTAGGCGACCACAGGCGGCCACCGTTAATATGAGTCGGCTTGGAAGTATAAACCCATCTTAAGTGGACTGGTAAGCACTTGAAGGTAAGGAGGTGTAGTGGTTAATGAGAAGACTGTGGTGAAGTTTTAATGGATGGGACTGGAGGATAATGTCCTGCGTCTTATCTGTGTTAAACTTGTTTAACAACCACTAGCTGGAGATCTTCTTCCCTATACAGCGCGGCGCTCAGGATTGCGCGGTGTCCAAAGGGCTAGCTTTCCAATTTGAGGTCCTGAGTATGAGTCCCCGTGGTAGCGGCATTATTTTACATGATGTTCCAACCCCACGTGTCTTAAATTATAAGAGAACTTCAAGTGCATATTTCGTCCGTTGGATAGTACTCTAAAAACTTATCCACGTAGCTGAGAGCTTTATATTGATGTTTTTTTTTAAAGAGAGTGTTGCCATTTTGTGAGCATTTGAACTACTTGAATATCTTATCTAATTCATAATATTTGATTTTACGTACATATCATCCAGTATCCACCATCCAGCCAGTAAAATATAAGCACACTGAAATAAAAAAATTTAAATTCGTTTATCCACCCGCAAAGTTAACAGTATACTGAAATTCATAATGATTTAGAAATATTTTGAGATCATATTTTAAATGTTAATCAAGTCAGTAGCGTTACCAAAAATATGTCCTAGTAGATGTAAAAAACGTTAAACTGTTTTAATGCCTGGAACGTTTGATTGAGAATTGTATTGCATCATCTATATGCGGCACTTTACTGAAAATACGAGGCCGGAAATTTGATTCGATGACCAGAGATGGCAACAATATCTGAAAACTGATTACATGATAAATGTACAGAATGACACCACCAGCTCTCAAGTCATCAATTGGATCTAATATCCGGCTTCGATCGATGAGGTATATTTCCAAAGATAAATCAACAAAATTCATGTATTTTTTGCGAATGAGGGGATTAAAATCAATGCCCTTGCGTATTTAATTTAGCGATGAAAAGCCATACGTTTACAATAGTCTTATAAAAGTACTGTGAAAATATAAAAACTCCTCAAAACAGCTGCAGTCAAAGCTTTCCAGGTTCTATTTGACTCTGAAACACTACTCTAGTTATTTTATTTTCATGCATGAACAGCAACAGCTAAAATTATCTCAATCCATGATGTAAACAAATTAAGTTACACAGAGATGCCTTTTTCTTTCAAGACTCACCAAAATTCCGACTGAAGCGTTATATCAAAAATATTTCAGGATCAATCATCAAGTTACGATTTAACAATTTTTTTAAACTATACATTGTAGAAATTACAATCATTTTATTGATATGATAATATTTCTAATATCAGGAATTAATTCAACTTTTTCATTGAAAATATTATTCACTCAAAGAGTTGTGTTCAGTGTTTAACTTCGCATTATGCAACAACCAGCATTATCTAATTTTTCCCGTCGCTTCAGAAAAGACAACCGAACTCGAAGTAAAAGGGAAATGCAAAATCTTATAATAAATACTATTAAAAGCCAAAATTAATTTTTATGTTGGCATAATTCGAAATTTAATTAGTAATTTTAAAGAATGATAGAGAGCCATTTGTGAAGTAACCTTTGCATGGCAGACCTTACATATTTAAGTCACTTATTAATAATTAAATTCCTTACGATAAATATAAAATGTATTTATGAATCAGAGAAACAATTTCTCTCTAAGCCATATAAATTGAGTACACATAAAAACATCCAAAGATCCTCAGTAGTGACAAACTACCGCCAGTTGGAAATTGGCTTCCTTGAAAACTAGGGCTGCCCAATTTTACTTTGTGACTTATTGCTTGAGTGGAAATTTAATGGATGAAATGGATGCTAATGAGTAACCTAGGTACTCATTGGCATCGCTTTCAAACTTAGCTACCTTGGGTACCTCGATTTGATAGATTTCCTTTAACCACATTACTCATAAGTTTTTTTCTGGAATTGAATTATATACGAAGCATTGTAGTTTTGTATGCATCAAATGCCACACTCTTAATATGCTTGAGATATAACTTTAAACTCCATTGATGACAATAGAATGACTAGTAGCTATTACAACTAAATATTATAGCTATATTCCTAGTATTGCTGACAAATTCGATCCACTAAAATTTTGAACCCTCAAATATCTCGTAGAATTGTAAAAACGTTTTAGTAATGCTTCCATTGCTAATTGTCTAAATAATATCATCCTGAAAGATTATGCTTGGTTTTTTTCAATTTGTAGCAATATTCATAATGTTAGCAAACAATAATTATTATGAGTGCGTAAAAGTCCTGCATGCTGAAAACATAATGAGATGACGCTTCATTGGAGAAAGATAATTAGAACTACACGCTCTAAAATCAGTCAAATAATTTTTCATCACAAACAATAAACTATAGTACAATAATAATTATGACGTGATAATTTTTAAACCTCACCATAATAATAACAAAATTAGAAATAGCTTCCGCAAATAAACAGGCTAATATCAGGAATCTATCTATCTCTTCCTATCTACAAGAACTTCAAGCATTTCAAAGTGGCTCGATTCTTATGATTCTAAATTTAATGCTTTTGATAAATATTTGATAGACATTGACAAGCATGTATAATCAGATAAAAATCAGATAATGTTTTTAATAACTAGGCCTCAGAACGAGAACGATAAACATCTATTGTCATGTGAGTCATCATGTAAAAAGATTGAAAGAAACTTGGGCAAATGTGAGAAAGAAAAAAGTTTAATTTTTCGCAAAATGTATTTTATTAATCAAGGTATTTATTTCTAGATCTTTTTAATTGCGCATCTGTCTTTTTCTTTACTTATAAATTGATAGAAATAACATGAAAAGTCTTGCCATATAATAAAGGGGAAAAATGGAACAAAATATATCTCACACCCACTGATGCTTGCACAACCATTGCTAACAAGAAATATAACAAAGAAGACCTGTGAATTAGTCCTATCATTAAAATTGTTTGAAGAGACATTGTGGAAGTATTTTCCAACAATTTTAATCCTTTTTGACCAAGCCTTTTAACTTTAAATTCAAATTAATCTTTGTGGTCATGTTTCAAAACTTTACATGAATGAGCTTAATCAAGGAATTGGGATAGGCTAGGTCCATTGAAATAATATTACTATTGATTAATGTTTATAGAAGAATAGCTACCGATCTTCAATTCTGTTTGATGTTGCTGGATTTGATATTTTTGCGTCGTTTAACTATCAATGTTTTATTTGTTCGAGCATGAGGTACTGAAATATTCCGAAAAATGGAATACGGCCCACAAGAACTACACTCATTACGGACATTCCTCGTACATTTTTCTATTCCAAGAATTCAACAGTGCACCATTATTCAGTGCGATAACCGAATTTTTTAAATTTCCTTGGATTATCCCAATATATTCGTTATCCAGCAGCTTTGTGACAGACAAGAAAGTTCTTCTCAACTATTGATGATTTCTCTAAAACTTGAAGCAAAAAAGCTACGTTACTAGGTACTAGTAATACTTTTGCATTACTCACTTACTGTACTGTCAATGGATTGAATTTTGAGAACAGAATGTGAACACTTTTGTAATTTTGTTATTAAGGTTCGGAGGCACAAGATGCAGTGACCTCTTTTCACTATCTTAGACATAAAGGCTTCTCCTTGCTTTCGATCATTTCTGTATCCCAAGAATGATTTTAATAAAAGGCACTAAAAGAAAAATTTATGTCTTAACAAGAAATGGAGATTCCATTTATTATTTATTCTGAAAATAATTTGAACTAATGCGTGTAATTTTCCGGAAAAAAAACCGTGGCCACTTTATTCTATCACAAATTTGTCTGGAAAAATTCTTTTAAAAAACTTTTATTACACAGTAGTGACAATATAACTCATAATTGCGTAAATGCACAACTTCCCACACACATTTCTGTATCCCAAAAAAATTATTAATAAAAGGCACTAGAGGAAAAAGTTATGTCTTAACATGAAATGGAGATCCCATTTTTATTTATTCTGAATATATTTTGAACTGTTGTGTCTAATTTTCAGGCAAAAATCAGTGGGCACTTAATTCTATCACAAATTTTCCTAGAAAAAATTCTGTAATCAATTTTTCTTACATTGCAGTGACAATAGAACTCATAATTGCGTAAATACACAACTTTGCTCCATTTTTTTAAACGTTCATTCTCCCTTACTTACAATCAACATGGACCCCCTTCCCCCCACCCTAAACTTAATCCTGGCTACGTCAATAGTCGTTGGTCATTGCCTCAAACGTGTTTGTAAAGAAATTGAAACAAATATATTACAAGGAATAAAGACCCCTCTTAGTTTTATTATAAAATATCATTAACTTCAGGGAAAGAAAAAATGGGGTTTAACTTAGCCTCGTGATGCATAGAACACACCCAGACTTCACACTGTTTTTTTCGTGGTGAACTAGACTATTGCCTAAAACCAAATATATTGTACAAAGTACACCATTGACCAAATTACAGCATGTCCTGTTTTATGCATAATACCTACACCCGAACTGGACGAATTTTCCATGTTTTGAACTCAACAGCTATTTCACGTTTATTATTCCTCATGGCTTCAACATTGTTGGCTTCTATTTTAGTTTATCAATCGATTCAACGAAGGAAAACAAATGTTCTTATTTACATTTCTCTTTGATCTAGTGACTCGCTTCTACTACTTTAGGACACTTTGAGTCGGAACGGATCTCTAGATATTTCTGTAGGTCTGTGCTTTTTCCGTAGCAAATGAAAGCATTATAAAGATTAAGAAAGTTTTCGGATCTCTGAGGCACATGATTCTGATACCTTATTTACATGATTTTGATTTTACAAAGATTTTAAATTTAATTTACTATTGTCTCCTGAATGTAATTTGCATTTCCTCAACTGTTACATATTTTAAACAAGAATAAATTAGCCTCTGATTTATAGATGAGTGTAATGAATATTTCAGATATTAGAGCCAGCCAGTCATCTCGTTTCCTCTCATCTCGTCAAACTAAATCATCTAATCAATGTGCTTGCTAAATAAACAAAATCAGTTAAAAGAAATGACTGTTCTGAATATTGGTCTTTCGGTTAAATCGGGAGAACAGAGTGACCTCACATTAATTTTCACGGCCAGATTTGAGTCCGCCTGCTATCATCAGCAATCCAATGAAAAGTATAATTTCTCCCATTGCAATAAGACTGACTGAGTACCTACGTGCATTTTACTGTAGGGATTTCTGGTATTTTGTAGGTAAACTCAATAGTATTTTTCACGTCATCACTGATAAGTAATGACTATCTAGAGGTGACTTGTTTTTCTTTTCGAGCGCTGTACTTTTTATACATGTAGGATGTATTATGATTTTGTGAGTCTTAATTTGTGATGAATATGGAGATATTATTGACAATTTACATCAATTCTTCTCGTAAAAACTAATGATCATCTGCTTCATGTAGAATATTCTCTACCGTCCTATGATCCGATGAAACTTTAAGTGGTGAAGTATGGTCACTAACCTTAGTCTCTACGTCAACAAAGTCCTGGTCATCACACTCACTTATTTTTACGGAACCCAGAGGTTCATCGTCCGCAGAATCACTATCTACGTTCACCAGAAACTGTATTTTCTCTTCGCTTAAACACTGGATTATTCTAATGACTGTCATTCATTCATTAGAGTAATCTACCGGTTAGAGGTAGGTCATGATGAAAATCAGAGAATATCCAACAGACTCTTACACGTGCCGTGCCTTATTCATCCCAAGTTTTTCCTTTTTCATCTTAGCATAAGTCCTATCTTTCTTCATTCCGTTCAAAAAACCTATTCTATTTCTTTACCTTCCCCGCTTACCCAACATCCTACCCTCTACCACGCCCTTCAGCAAACCATCGTCCCTCATTACCGCTTCCATCCACCTACCCTGCCTTCCCCTTATCTCATCCACAAGTTTCCTTTCCTCACCCACCATGTCAATAACTTCCTCGTTGGTCTTCCTCTCCGTCCAACGCACCTTCTCCATCCTCCTCCACATCCACATCTCGATCGCCTTCAGCCTATTTTTGTCTTCATTTCTTAAGGTTCACGTTTCTGCCCCATACAACGGCATTTGATGATTGTAATGACAAAAAATAACTTCAAATAAATTATTTGCAAAAGAAAAATTATTAAGATATCCTCCTTTTTGACCCCATTAACTCACCGTGCAAACAAAGAATCAAGAAGATTGTCCTTGTACAGCGAGTCATCGAGTACCACTGAAATTAGAAGGGAGCGTAAGAGCTTTTGGCTAACTGTTCAAAAGATATTGGTTATATTGTAATTTATGGGGCTATATTAGAACCCGCCCGAATTGTTTAGCTGAGGGTTCAGTAAAATACTCAGTACTTTTCTACAAACATATATGGTAGTAGAAAAGTACTAAGTATTTAACATAGTAATGAAGGTGAACGTTCATAACTTCTACGGAGTGAATGGTGAAGTTTAATAAGAATGTACTTGAATAATGTCATTTATAAATTTTCATTTGATTCAAAAGCATGAAAAAAATACGCGCTAAGTGGTTGTGACGGTTTACCAATAACTTATCACTGATTTGTCTCCAACTTTAGTGTACAAAAATATAATTCGAAGAGATAATGCATGATTCATGCTACATGCCCGGGATGCCCGGGATTAAAGTGCTTTAGGGTCCAATGCAAATGATCTTCATTAATCGGATCCGATGGAAATAATAAACAAGGTCTGTAAAGGAATTGAATATATTGGTATTACAATGGTACTTATACCTTCATTTTTGTTAAAACGGAAATACACCTGCTTCGTAATTATGCTATTATTGGATGTATATATGGTCATTAAAGTAAGAGTTTAATATCTGGAATCATGCCTCAATTAGTGGCGACCAAAGGACAGGTACTTTAATTTCAAAATCGAACTAAACGAATGGTACCCTAAATTGAATTTGATGCTTCGTAATTTCTCTTAATGTGAAATGGATACGAAAAAGGTGCAGCAGTAGGAATTGAATTATAAATTATGAATTTAATGTGAATGGTGGTTTTAAATAAATATATTCTTTTACACAACGAAAAGTCTACATTTGAGGCCAAAAATTACTTTACCAGCACCGATTTTAGTCTTAGCAATAAAGGTTTTCGCAACGGTTAAAATTCCTTCAACAACTTTCATAATTACATCTTTCCAGAATTCTTAGCATCCGGGTTGTTATGACCCATTTTGCTGTCCTAATGGCTTGCATTGCTAAGTTCCGACGAATGGAAATAAATCTTTCTTTTCATCCCCCGTTTTAATAGCTATTTAATACTGGATACCAATTTCAATGCAAATGATTTCAGCCCGAAGCCATTTTCGACAGCAGCCACGTGAACTTTGGTGAAATTTCCCTTACGGTGCTCACTAAAATCAAAGACGTGGTTTCATATCGCGGGAGATAAGTTGGGGCAAGTGGCCCATGCTCTGATCTCAAGTCCCCCCCCCATCCGCCCCTCATTTCACCGTAAATGTCGGAGAATTTACTCAGGGCAAAAGCGGCGGCCCAATTTGAGATTTCATGGTTCCGAAAGTTTTAATAGCGATTCATAGGGATTTCCGTACTTAGATCACAGCTCTTTCATGAAAACCGTAAAAAAATACGCCATGTTAGTTCTGCCACCATTTTAGGTCATTACTGCATGAGACAAACACAAATAAAGCTTCGCAAATATCCTGTTGTACAATAATCGTTGTTAGCATTCATTGATGCCTTTTTCCCAATCATTGCGTTTGCACAAATGGGCTTGGTGGTGTAATTGGCTAACACAACTGACCGGCATTTTTTGGAGATCTGGGTTCGAATCCCGGTCAAACCAATTATTTTTTCATGGCGAATTTCACCGTCTTTGGTGTATATATTCATTGATGCCTATATTTTAAAAAGGATTAGAGGAAAAATATTTCTGGTTTCAGAATTTATGCCAAAGTAAGTCCGAAGTAATGCCTCTTTCACCTAAGTATCTAAATAAATAATTGGTAATTTATTCCCTGTGTATCAAACAAAATATGTTTAAGAATTAACGATCAGTACAAAAATTATGATAATTGTTGATAGTAGAGTTGATTTGAGGTAATTTGATGTAAGTACTAAATAGTGAATACTGATGCAAGTAAGTGAACTTGCGTAAGTTGAAAAATTCACCAGAGGATGGAGATCATCATAAGGTCAATTATGACAAAGAAAATATTTTAAATCAATTACAAATAATAACATTTTAGCAGCTTAATTCGGAAGAATAATGATTCGAATATTAATACTCTAAATCGCATTAGTTTCAATTCCATTAAACACTCAAAATATTTCCCGACAATAAGAACAACAATGAAAAACTGCGCTTGAAACATTTGTCAATCATTACATTTCATGGCTTTTGAATGATCTTTTTCGATATTCGTTATCACTGAAGTAAAAAAAAATGTACACCATAATTTCGCCATAATTTATTACGGCACGACTGGTTTTAACGGGTCGGCGTCAACACAGGATACAAAATAATGTGTTCATTGCTTTAACGAAAAGTATTTTTCTATTGAAATATTTAATCCAAAGTCATTTAATATAGAAGGAATTAATATTCATCATGTTCAATATGTATGTGCAGATCTTTCGGTCAGCATTTAAACAATAACCACAACGCAATCCGAGTCACATTAAGAATTAATATTCCAATTCATGAGTTTGAAGATAAGTTTCATAGTAATGTTAATATATGAAGATAAAGGAAGCCTTTCGGGGAAGGTAGCACCAAATAAATCACATTTTTCACTTCTATAAAATGAAAAGCTCAAAATTAGGGTTACAATTCCTTTCTTGCAACATAAGGGCTACTGGAAGACTGACGAAGGCAAAGGCTATACTAAAACTTTGAATGGAAGAAAGGAAAGGAACAAGAATGGGGATTAATAACCAGTGATAAAGTGGAAATATCCCGAAGCAACATCAGAAAGAAATGATATGATGAGGATAGAACAGTAATAAGAAGGCGGTCATTTTTGGAAGAGGAGTAGGCAGAAGAAGGAGAGAGTCTAGGAAGGCCAAAAGAATGGAAGAATCCTTTCCCACTCCACCTTGAAGAAAGGAAGGGTATGCGAGTCAAAAGGGTTTTATGCAAGGAGGTTTACGATGCGTGGAATTGGAGCAAGGGTGAGGCGGGGAGGGAGGATGTGACGCCGGGGTAGGAAATTTCTCCGGGGGTGGAATGCATGCTCGGCCGTTGGCATGAATGAATGGCCAAGGAAAAGATAGGGGGCTGGCTAGAGGGGAGGCACGGTGGGGGCGGGGGCAAAGTGGGTGGGGGGCGAGGTGCGACTCGCCGCTTTCCAGGGACTGATGGGGGGAGTCTAGCGGGGACGAGTAATCGGCGGGTCCCCCCCCCCCCTCCTCTCCTCACAGGCAAGTCACGGGCAACGAAGGTTGTCTCGAACGAAGGGAGGGCGACCGGATATTCGGTGGCAATTCTCCTTTGCGAGGACTAATGCATTTTTCCTCTCCGGTGCGGAGGGGCGTTTCATTTGAATCAGTAAGTACTTACATGGAAACGGGCGTCAATACTCGTTTGAAAAGGGAGTAGGTACCTAACGACCTTTCGCTAACAACTGGTAGCTGTTGATGCAAGCTGATTAATACCGCATTTTAATAGTGATACGAACCAATCAATGAGTTAACATACGCGCTTCAAGAATATTTGGAGATTTTAATTTGTCGTCAAATGTAAGCAGTTATTTGCAAAATTGATGTTTTGAAAAGTGTAAATAACATATTATTGAATCAGGTTTTAAAAGTTTTATGCATGGTTGTGTTCACCACATTGCGGAATAAATAATTTTTAAAAGTACAAGCAATGTTTACGTTTAAAGCATTCTTTTTAATTTATCCGATGCAGCTGGCTTAGTCATCGTTCATTTACTTGTCAGTTTGGAGAAGAAATAATTGAGGCTTAATGCAAGGCAGTGGAAGTCAGAGGATACAACAAGAATTACCACCACGTTCAGGTGTCATGGTCTTGAGATGGCACGAGTCTGACGATGGTTATCTTTATTCGTGAACGCTCGCCCTTTCTTTACAGATAAAAAACAATTTTCCTAATGACAAGGGATGTGAAAACGTCAACTTCCTGGCAGAGAGGCTAGACACATCCCCAAGGGCAAATTCAATGAGCAATATTTGATGCCAACTGAAAAAATTTAACAAATGCTTTCATCTGTGCAAATTATTAACTTTTGAAATTATAAGGACTTATTACAAGATTACCGCCAAAAAACAACCATGTCAATGTCTTGTAGGACTTTTTGGTTTTACAACTGTGTTTAACATTTTCAGATTCAACTACCTGACCATACTGCTGTTTCTTTATTCGCACCCCTTTAGTTGCCATAATCCATAATTTCTCCCTTTCCTCATCCAAACCGGCCTCAACGGTCTGGTTCAAAGTAACCTCACGAAGTGAGCAGCGACCTCATCTACGACGGTTGGAGATTCTTCGGCATAAATGGTAAATTCATAGGCCCTTGGGAACTATTAATTTTTTTTTAATCTTACGAAGCAATAATGGCAGCAAAATAAGATGAAGGTGGCAGTAGATGGTAAGAGCCTGAGCTGAGAAGATTCCTTGACAAAATACCGGAAGCTAACAATATTCATGTAATGCATGATGTATGGCTGCCCTTTGGTACTTCAGTTTGCAAAATATTGTACAGAAGTGTTGAAGGCGGATTTTGTAATTTATGATTTAAATTGGCATGCTCGGGTATATATTTGATGATCAGATTATTAGTCTGAAAAATAAATATGGTCGCATCTAAGATTCTCACTATTCGTTAACCATCTAAAGTCGTCTCCACCTATGAAAAGATTTTTAATCTTGGCGATTGTTTTAAATTCGACCTGAGGGAGGAAAGACAGGACCGTGTTCACAGTTTAAACTCATACTCCATTTACGATTTATACTTCATAACTATTTAGTTCAAGTGAAACTGACTCTCAGTCGTTCAAGAAGGAAAGACAATGGCAGGTTCCACAGGAATTATATTGGCCATTTACGTGACTCTCAGTCGTAAAAAACGCCAGCCTGTGGTAGTTTTCGCCTTGCGTTAGGGCCAGTGACTTTTCTCCAGATATTAATTGGGATTGGCAACTAAAGCTGGCATTACAATGTCTTTCTTTAATCAAATAAGTCTTTTGTTAAATGCCATTGCGTACTAATGATGCCATGAATTGGTTTTCAAATAATTTACTAGACAGTAATTCCAATTAAAATTTTCATGAATCGCGGTGTCTAACCTTCTTCTAATAAAAGGTAATACAATAAATTAAGAATCAAGGGAACATCCTTTTGGCAAAGCTAATTATTCCGCGGTCAGAATTATGAAAATTTAACTAATTAAGCAATTTATTAGGTGACGTGTATCTACAGAATAACCAAAACTAAGAAAATATGGGGGCCACAGGTAAAAAAGGAGTCAATTTAAACAAAATTATTCTGGGATCAATATTATTGTAAGGTGTAAATTATCTTCCCTTGGACTAATACCATGTCGTGGTGGAAGTGCTTGCGTGCTCCGAAAACCCCCAGAGCTGCACTGGTGGGAGCAATGCTCCTGGTAGGGTCACCCATGCCTGATTGGTCGATGGTTAGGAGACAGACGAATGGTAGTCCGTACCTCAGTGAGGCGGCTGCAAAAGGTATCTGACCCCAGTGGGGCGGCCTCTGCAGTGATGGTTTCACGTAAAAAGCACTATTGAGTAAGGCCACGGAATACTATCTCAATTAAAGCAAAAACCTTGAAATTATGGACAGTTCTCTAATGATAATGAATCCTGGCAACTACGGGACTCGGTCCAGAGGGCCGGGTGGCGTGCCCGGCAGCGGTGGGAGCAAGGCCCCTGCGGTCGTCATCACACGAAATCCTTGCTCAGATGTAGAAGCAGCAGAGGGAAAGAAGATGAAGAAGAGGAACGAAACAATCAGAATAGGCACGTGGAATGTTAGGACTATGCTGAGGGTGGGGAAACTAGAGAATAAAAAGCAAGAAATGGAGAAGGTAGGTGTAGACATAATGGGTCTGGGTGAAGTAAGATGGAAGGATGACGGGTACTACTGGAGCGATGACTATAGAGTAATTTATAGTGGATGGGGATGAAAGTCAGCGCGGGGATGGGGATGAAAGTCAGCGTTGCATTCATAATGAATAGGAAACTAGGTGGAAAAGTAGTGCATGCAGAACAGATGAGTGAGAGGATAATAGTCGTGGAACTAAAGGCAGATCCAACGAATTTAGCTATAATCCAGGTTTATATGCCTACCTCTAATCATAAAGAGGAGGAGGTAGATGGGGTATACGATCATCCAGAGGAAATAATAGGTAGGATACGTGGGAGTAAGCACTTGGTAGTAATGGGGGATTGGAACGCGGTGGTGGGTGTAGGAAGAAATAAGCGGGAGGTGGGAGAAATACGGGCTAGGAAGGAGAAACGACCGCGGCGAGAAAGCTGTGGAGTTTTGCCGTAGAAATATCCTTGTAATTACAAATATATGGTTCAGACATCATCCTCCACGTAGGTACACTTGGAAGAAGCCGGGAGACACAGACAGGTTCCAGATACATTATATAATGGTTCGTCACAGATACAGGAATAGTGTTGAAAACTCGCATACTTATACAGGAGCTGATTCAGACACAGACCAAAACTTATTAGTCATTAAATGTCGGGTTAAACTGAAAAAGATAAGAATGGGAAGGAGAATACGAAAGTGGAATACGGAGGCATTAACTGGGGCAATGAAGAAGAAGCATCGAGAGAAGGTGGATGAGATAGTGGGTGAGGATCATGGATTTAGATCAGTGGAAGATGAATGGGGAAGTTTGGAAAATGGAACTGTAGAAGCGGCGAAAGCAACGGTAGGCGTAGTGAGCGCAACTAATATTAGCCAACCGTGGATCACGAAGGAGATGATAAGGGAGATGGAGGAGAGAAGGAAATGGAAGAGCGTGAAATCAAAGCTAGGTAAGAGAAAATACCGAGATCTAAATAACAGTCTTAGAAGATAAACAAATAAAGAAAGAGAGGCGTGGTGGAGAGAACAGATCGACTCGTTAGAGAAACACCAAACAGGGAAGAGCAGATGTATTGTATAGGAAAGTAAAGGAAGTGACTGGTAATAAGGAAAAGGGAATTACAGCGATAACAGATAAGACGGGAAAGGTGATCGTAGAACCGAAAGAGATCCAAGAGAGGTGGATGCAGTATGTTGAAGAGCTGTATGTTAAAGAAATAAGGCCCGATAGGTTAGATATAGAAAGGGAAGACGTTATCGACACAGATGACATCGGATCAGGTATCCTAGACACCGGAATCGAAAGAGCTCCATGAGACATGAAAAGGAAAAAGGCGGTGGGAATAGATAACATACCTGCAGAGATTTTAAAGAGCATGGGGAAGAACGGAAGAGGAAAACTTTTTGCGATTATTTGTAGGATTTATGAGGATGGAGTTTGGCTGGAAGACTGTTCTAATTCCTATACCAAAGAAGAGTAAGGCAAAAACGTACGAAGACTATAGGATAATAAGCTTAATGTCCCACGCGGCCAAGGTAATTCTGAGAATTATAATTAGAAGGCTAGAGAAGAAAGCAAGTGGATACCTGGTTGACGACCAGTTCGGGATTAGGAGAGGGACGGGAACACGAGACGCTAAAGCGGGAATGAGGACGCTAGTAGAAAGAAAACTAGAGTTGGGCAGGATGTTTTTGCATGCATTGTAGATTTCGAGAAGGCGTTTGATAGGGTGGAATGGACGAAATTAATGGAAGTGTTGAAGAAATTAGGGGTCGATTGGAGGGACAGGCGTCTGATTCGGAATTTGTATATGAACCAGACGGCGCAGGTTAGGGAAGCCAATGGAGAATCGGGATGGGCTACGATAGGACGGGGAGTGCGGCAGGGGTGTCCACTATCTCCGTTGCTTTTTAACGTGAATTCAGAAGAAATGGTAATGAAGGCATGGGGGAGGAGGAGGTAGGAATAAAGGTAGTAGGGGAGCTGGTAAAATCAGTGAGATTTACAGATGATCAAGCATTGGTTAGTCAGTCTTCCAAGGGGCTACAGCCAATGGTGAATGCGTTAGAGGTACAGTGCGAAAAGTATGAGATGAAGATCAATCACAAGAAAACGAAAGTAATGAGATTTTCTAGAAGTAAGAAGGCGGGGCAGTATATAAGGGTGGGAGGGTAGAAGATAGAGCAGGTCAAGCAGTTTACGTATCTGGGTAGTATATTAGAGGAGAATGGGTTTTTTGTTAAGAACATCAGATACAGAATTGCGCTCGCTAAAGAAGTATTTTCGAAGAGAAGGGAATTGATGAGGGGGGCCTAAGAAGAGATGTAAAGAAGAGGCTGGTGAAAACTTTAATATAGAGCGTGGTGCTGTATGGTTCGGAAAATTGGTCATTGCGAATGGATGATGTGCGTAGACTTGAGGCATTTTGGATGAGGGTTTGGAGAAGGATGGAAAAGGTGAGCTGGATGGCGAGGAAGACGAATGAGGAGGTATTGGATATGGTCGGAGAGGAGAGGAAGCTTGTGGCAGAGGTTTGGAGAAGGCAGAAAAGATGGATGGAGGAGGTTTTTAGAGGAGAGGGCATGTTGAAGAGAGTGATAGAGGGGAGAACACTGGGGAAGCGTGGAAGAGGAAGGAATAGGATAGGAATTCTGGACGAAATAAGAGGAGGTAGAAGATATGAAGAATTGAAGAAGGATCGAATAGCGCGCTATCCTTAGGAGGGAAAGCGAGACAATGTCTATGAGGTTGGGATGCAGCGTGGGGGCAGTCCAAGTACCTACCAATCAGCTGGTAGAATACTTGAATAAAAAAAATTATTGTAAATTATTCAAAAACTAATAATGTCAGAGAATCAGAATATATTTCATATGAGATAACTGGAATTACCAGAGATGATTCAGATATTTTAGATAGCAATGCCTGCAAAGACCGATCGTTAAAATACTGGTAACATTTGATGCTTGTAGCTTTGGTATTGAGCATAGTTGATGAATAACTGTTTTCTTTGGTAAATGTCTTTTGTGAAAAAAAGTTTGGCTTCCTCCGTAAGAAAATCACTGAGGAGGTCCTTACAAATTATATGACTGAGGTATTTCCTGGAATAAACTCAATTAAACGTATTATGACTAGTTGTGTCGATACCATGAAAGCTTTTCACTCTTTTCATCATAAATTTGCATTTAAGAAGTTGGGAAGAGTAGGTGTACGTGAAATTAGTGGTTTCTAAGCTACTTATGCAACCGCACTCAGTGAATGAGAGTAAGAAGTTGGTTCAGTACCTTCAAGGAAATAAGTACTGGAGTTCCCCAAGCCTCTGTATTAGGTTCAACCTTATTTTTTATCTACATAAATGATTTGTGAAGACACACATTTAATGGCAAGGTAGCGTCTTTTAACAATAATGTATCTCTCAATACATTAGTGCTACTTGGGATACAGGTAAAAGAGACATGAAACGTGACGTATATAGTCTCCGACGGTTGCTTTATTATAGTGATTTACAACCTAATGAATAAACACAATTTTTATGCTATGACATATGTAATTGTTACAATGTTTATTACAGTATATTGTACCATACTACAGATTATTTACGAAGGAGTTGCAACCGCTCAGCCATTGAACAGATAAAAGACATGAAATATCTGTGAGTATATTTAGATTAACATTTTAGGTGGGACTAATAGATTTATTGCTATACTGAGATACAGTGTAGCAAAATTTTATTTTATTCGTAATAAGTGCCTGTTCTCTGTTTGTAAAATTATTTATTATTTCCTAGTTCACTCGAAGTTAGAATATGGATTGATTCGTTGGGGAGGAGGATATTACAATACAACAGGGGCTGCTATAACCCTACAAAAAATCGGATTAATATTACTGAAAACTCCGCATGAACATTCCTCCCCTCTTTCCATAGATCTAATGATACTAAAACTGAGAAATATGTATTGCTACGAAGTACTGAAAATATTTAATGTAAGATGGGGAAATGCATCATAGCCAATTGAGTTCCTATATATATATAATTATAAAATGACTGTCAAATAGCATAAAAGACGTATGAAATGTTAATGGCTCTCTTAGATTAGTTAAGCAATCGCTTATACCAGAGGAAAATATTGAAATATAGTTTCATTAGGTCCATTGTTTTGTTTCTGGCTAACATGGTCAAATTTATGAGTCTGTTAGGATACACACTATAGTTTCTTTTCCTTAACACATTTTCGCATGATTTATATAATGTTTTCTCATATACCTATATACTTGCATTGCATGATAATAATTGAAGGTACCCATAATTTATGTCATGGGCTTTCTAGTGTACCTACCTTCCTAATTTGTAAAATATCATGCAATGTGTTCCGTGTTTGGAAGAATAAATTATTATTATTATAAATATTGTACATTGTAAATAGAATGCTTCTCGTGACATATATCTCGGCTATCTACCTTTGCTCGTGAGATAAAGGAAAATGAGTGGAAGATATAGGGAAACACTTTGTTATCAGACAAGTGACCCCCGTTTTTTTCGGACTAGCCTGCCCAATTACGTACCATTGCCGATGACTTCCATTTGGGTCAATACGCGAGAAACTTGGCATTCCGCGCAGGTTTCGCAGTCGACGGGAATGCGAAGCGAGCGGTGCACGGTGGTGGAGACATCCCGGAAAGCAGAATGAATGCATTCGCCGCACCACTGCACCCTTCCCGCACCACTCCTCTCTGTAGACACCCTCAATCTGAGTCGATAAGCTCGTTTCTCCTAAATGACACCGGGACTCTTCTTAGTGCCAGGCCGGCGTTATTCAACGACGTAATGAATGCCGAGCTGGAAACGCAAGGCAGGAAGGCAGAAAACAATGTCCAAGGGTTGAACCGGCTCGCGGTCACCACCATAAACCAAGGCAAGTAGGGAGGAGGGTTACGAGGGTGTGGGGGCTTAAAGACTGAAGTGTGAGGTGGAAAAAGGACGAGTCCCCTTGGGTTGGTACGAACAAGGGCTTCCAGCGCGGTCAAGGGAAGTTGTTAGAAAATTTCTAAAGAAAGGAAACAAATATTTCCGCCTTATCCAGAAGTGGTGCAATGATATATGCAGATGGAAAGACGCCGGGGTAGCTGGGCGTAACTTGAAAAATAATAAAGATTTTTATTTTTGAAGGTGTGGAAATAAGAAGGATAACGGGTTTTAAAAATGGTGAATAAATTAATTGTTTACTTGAGAGTTATCGGTCCTTTCAGTAGTACTATTTTATTCTTTAATGGTCTTTACAATAGCTTTCTACCAAATATTTTCTCCCGATGGAAGATTTTTCTAGTTCTGCAGTTGTGAACTAACTGATAAAATAAATGAAAAAATACATTGAACCCTGTTTCTTAAGCTCTTTTATACTTTTCATGAAAATAGAAGAATGGTGAAACAGTTTTGTTTTTCATTTAATAGAGAGCTATAGAGAGCTATAATGTAGCTACAATAATCACCTTTTTACTACATATTATAACTTTTTAAGTGACTTTAAAATTTCCACTAAATTTATGGGCATATTTCATTCCGGTACTGAGACTGTGGAGTGCTTTGGTTACGTGTCTTAGCCAAGAAGCGTAACTAGATCGCAACGTAGCATGCCTCGCGAAAGTTCGTTATTCATCTTTTCACCTTCATATATCTTATTTTCACAACTTACGTTGCGAACTCGTTCTCCAAGGATTGGGGAATTGCTGAGTCTCTTACAGTCCTAATTGCTTTAGTTGTTCTCTTAACCTATTTTGACAGGACATCCGAAAGCTAACGTTTTGAAGAAGATAACCTTCAAATACAGAAAAAACACATTCATATAAAACAGTTTAGTTTTTTCACAGACGCCGTTGGTTCAAGAATTATAATTTCTAGCTTCATCTACGTCGTGGTCTGGAACTTTAGAAACACTAAAATATTTCTTAAAATCTTTGATACTCGCAGGCAAAGCATAAAAAATACCTTGAAAGGTAAGCTGAACAAATAAATCAGAAAAAAATTGAATTCCACTGTACAAGTAGGTACCTAACGTAGAAATGATACAAAAATATATATAAGATTATAAAATCACATGTGATCAAACTAAAAAAGTATTACCTTCGATATTAAAGTCGGTAAAAGCTATATTTCATCTGATAAAAAAGAAAGAAAAAAATGTGCAAAAAATGTATTTATCATAAAATTACGTAGTACATATATATTTCAAAACATTTTGTTCAATTGCTCAATCCAGAAAGTTAGGTAATTCTTTGCAGGTGTACTTGAAAGCAGTTTAAAAAAAGAATCTTTTCAAATAATGTTTTTTTAACTATGGGAAAAATAATTGACTTTAGCATCCCTATTTGAAACGTGGCGAAGGTAGAATCTTGGGAGGGAGAGGGAGAATGGACCGAAAGGGTTTCTAAAGGGGAAGCGGGAGTGACCGTGCGTGTCGATGGTGATCGCTCCCCGTGGAATAGCCTCCTCGCCCGACCCCTTCACAGCCCCGTCCCTTCCTCTCTCTCTCTCCTGTGTAGTCCTTATGTGACCCTTATTCCTCCCTCTCCCTGCATCGTGCGAGGGAAATATTCCGAGCGAGAGGTGGCCCGGAGCGTAGAAGGCGTCAACTCCCCCAATCATTGGCTCCTAAGACGCGCAAGGAATCTCGCGGATATACTAGATCGGCAGCCCACGGATGAAATTACAAATTTCTTCGCTTGGAAGCGCCATGTGTCGTTACCGTCGACTGCATCGCTTTTCCCCGGATCGCATTCGACTCGCTGGGATACGCTCTGGCCGGTCCCAGCGCCCATGTTATTGAGGGAAGGATAAAGTATAGCTTTTATTTTTTTGTAGGCTGAGGATAACTTTGTGATAGGTTCAAATTTCCTGTTCCCACGGAACGCAAGAAACGAAATGAAACGCTAAACGATGAAGAGGATCTCATACGTTCCGAACGTTGTAACCAAATCTCTTCTATTTTCCCGCTCAGAGCACAGGGATCAAGACCTGAGAGTATAAATTGAGTAATTACAATGCCGAACAGAATAAAAATGCTTGCAAATATTGGAAGTTCCTTTTAGATGAGTCTTGAATACACATAATCCTCGTTTATGTGTAAGTTCTCACAATGATATCATTAATAATGCTATTATTTAAATCACGAGAAAAAAATGTTCTATGCAAGATTAAACTTAACTTTTACATTGAATTCTGTTCTCAACATATATTAAATAATGCTATCTTCTATGGAGACATTGGGTTAATTAATAATGATCAGTGGTTAACTACTCCTTCCAACATTTCGCATTTTTATTTTGCTTCTTCAGGGCTATATCAAGATCAATTATGCATGTTATAAAACATACAACAATATTCAAGAATTGAATGTTATGGTTCACAAAGTTTAATACATCATAGCCAAACGAACATTATCACATCAAAAAATAGTAAATGAATTCAATTACACTTCACAGGCGTTACAAGCAAAAACACAGGCATAGAGAAAAATAAACTCACACGTGTTTTTTTTTATTTTAGGCGGCACAAACGCCTTCTTCTGATAATACTGTCATTACCTTGTCTTGTTCAAAAGAAGACGGTTGTGCCGAAGAAAATAAAAAATACTGTTGAGTGAGCTTCTTTTTCTTTGTGCCTGTGTTTCGCTTGTCATACCTTACTAATATTACTATATTGAGATGATGTATCAAATTTTATAAACCATTACATGCAAGCCTTGAATATTGTTGAATGTTGTATAAAATGTATAATCAACCCTGATATAGCCCTAAAGAAGCTTAAAAAAATGTGAAACGTTGGCAGAAAAGAGTAATAATCATTAATAATTAGAACTTTTTTTCCAGATTATACCATTAAAAACATAAAATTAATAATAAATAATTCTTAATAAAATTAAATCAATAAACACTTTACCGTTTATTTCTTATAAAAATTCGGGGTTGAAATATTCACTTATATTTATAATTATAATTATCAGTATACCTAATAATAATTATGGTCATTATATCATATTTTTGCTGGGAGAGTGCTCAAAAATCAGGTAGGTGACACATTAAAAATTAATTTGGTAAATAAATGTTCACTTCACTAAGGGCAAGAAGTAATGCACACATAATTGCTATTAATGAATATTAATTAACTCTGAATCAATCTCAGCACTCAACAATGAACTTTAGAGTATGCTTTAGAGTTTGCATGATATACCCGACACTGAATAAAATCACCAACAGTTCCTTAATTATTAAACTTTCATGGAATTGCATGCGAATTTCTCATGCATATCCTGAGGTATTAATTTTTTATCGCCGTGAGCGCTCATCCTACCGGTGCGCTTATTGCAGTCCACAATCTCGTCAGCTTAAACGACAAACTACGTGAAGCTGCACGTGTTGAGTGACAATCCTGTGTCATCACACTTAGCCCGAGATTTGGCCGGCGTCGATCGCTTTGCCGAGCGCATTCCCGCAATTCAACACGAAGAGCACAAAGGAAAACGACTTAATTTGTTGGAAACGCTGTAAATCTTGCCTTTCTCGCTTTCTATCTCTCCCTCCTTCCTCTCCCATCCTCTTCGCCATTCGCTCCGGTCAGCGCAAAACTCATTTCCCTGCCGTTCCCGCTTCCCATTACTCACTACAACTCCGGTGTCCTCATCGAAAAGGGAACATGTGCCGCGCCCTTCAAAAGCCTTCCATCTCGTGCGCCTGCCCTTTTCACATCTCTCTCCATCCTATCGGAAAATACCTACACAACACTCACTTATATCTTACTCCGCAATCAAGCAGCCCTCCCGGTGAGCGTGAATCAAAAAATACAAAAACCAGTGACTCACGCGACGAAAGCTTAGCTGACGACGAGGAAACTTCACAGCAATGCGCGAGGCAGGGACCAAACGTAGGATAATTTCAATCCAAGCAAACTTACGGATTTCCCTCAGCCTGACGTTCTCATCAATTGCATCCCAGAGGGCAAGGCCTTTCCCCGCCATTGTCACAGTTTCATTTTGGTCCTTCCCTTCCAGCAAAACCGACCTCATCCCCCTTTCAACGTTATCAACAAGCGTGCGAGCATAGTATTAAGACAAGGTCAGGGGTCACTCGAATATAGCTATTAGGTATCCAGGAAAGGAAACTAATCCTTTCGTAACCACAATGGCTCAACAGAGTTAAGGAAAACATTTTTTTATTCCATTTCATTCTCAAAAAAGGCAAACTTATCACCTTTGTTCGACCACATCTTTTTCTCTCTCTTTCTGTCACCACCTTTCTCTTTGCAATTTCCCCACAGGAGAATTGAAAACGTAGCGCACGCTCTAAGATTAGTCAAAGCGGATTATACCCTCTTGTTTCCCCAAAGGGCTCGTGATTCAGAGTGGTGTCCTTCAGATTAGGAGGGCACGGGGCGATAAGCACCCTCCCTACCGGGCAAAGTTCACTTCCGCCGGCCAATAAAACTTGGGGGAATAACGTCGGACCAAGTTTAACTCCTCTAAATTTTCGGGATGTTCGCGGAGTGGAGGGAGTGAAGAGGGATTGGATAGGCGGCCGGTTGCAGCACGAGTCGTCCCAATAGCCGCGACAATTTTAACCGAGTGTCGCGGTGATAACTTGGGCATTTCAAGCACGGCATTCGTGTCCGGCGGGAGTGGGACTCGACTTGGGGGGAAGCGTAGGGAGAGAGTAGGCACGAGAGACTGGGGAGTTGAGTAGGGGGGGCGAAGAGGGAGGAAGATGTAAAGAGAGAGAAGAGATGTGGAGGGAAGGCTGTTCATTTCTAAAAGCGCCCCGCCTCTTACATTAATGCACTCGGGAAACTTCAAAAGCTGGAACACACCACGAATTCTAAAGCGCCAGACGGACACTACCGCGGAGCGTAAATCCTTTCTCCGCCCGAGGCCTGAAATTGGACTTTATGCTATCCCGTCCACTCTCCCTATTTCTATACTCCCTCCAGTGGGCCACCTCCTCCCTCAGCACCCTCTCGCTTCCTCACAGCCACCAGGAACAACCCTCACCCCTTCCCTGCCTCTTCCCTTCCTCCCTCTTGGTCGCCTGCCGCTCTCACATTATTCAAGTCCGTCGTGCTTGAATCGTCCGGACGGTTTCGGGGCGAAGATTGTTAGAACACGAATGTTGGATAAGGTGGCCAGTGCTACCTTTATCCGGCTCCAGAAGTAAGTCACAAGGGAGTGAAACGTCCCACTTGGAGAAAGAACCAGTGCCCTAGAAGAGACTATTCTCATAATTTCCCCCAACTGGGAATAATACACCGCAGGAATTAAACTCGAGTTTTCACAATATGGATCGGTTAAGAAATATCCCACGGAGCCAATTTTTGTATTTTAATTTTATTTCCTTAATTTTGCAGCTGTCCATTTTCCATCATGGGGTAAATCTTTCGCAAAAATATAATTTTGTATGAGAAAATAGCACCTAGTGCCAACATTTCCGAATAAATACTAGACATTTGCTCAATAGAATCACAGAAGGCCAACTAAATCAAAAAGTTGGTACATTACCAATACTTTGATAACTTTTTGGATATTCTACCTAAGTCCCAAGTTTGTGGGATATCATTAAATGTACCTTCACTGGGTTATCTCATTACCCTCTTGCCATTCCATAGAGGGAAATTCTTCTTTGACCTCGAATGATTTCTGTTGCCTATTCGTAATTTCTTTAGCCAGATTTATTTGCTCCCTCAAAATCCTTAACACTGACTTCGAGTTGTTTTTCTTCTTCGTTTCACAGATTTTCTGGTCCTATTCTCTTACTCGCCTCATCTAAAAAGATTCCAGTTTACCTACGGACTCTCTCCGAAAATACCAATTTTCCATACCACATAACACGGCAAACCAAATTAAATATTTAACTAATCTTATCATTAATAAACTTGAAAGTGACAGGGTTCACTTCGAAGTTTTTAATGTTAGTACTGTTCACACCAGCAATCAGTCACAAGATACATAGTACACTAGGGAAGGGAATCATGTGACCAAAAAATTCAAGATGGTGGCATTTGTTTAAATCATACGATCTTTAGGATTTCCTTAAATGTCTTTGTCCTAAGCCCACCTCCTGCTTCCTTGTACATTTGCTTGATATTCCAAAACTTATGTACCTGACGATGCCGTAAATCGGTGAAACGCGTCGTACAATAAATATTTTGTAGAAAATTACTAAGTATTATCATTAACATGAGTAGTTAACATATCAATGTCTATTTCCAAAGTGTACCTAATCGTAGTGAAATTAAAAATTTTAAAACGCACTCTTTATTTACAACTCGCCAAATCCTTTGACTTTAAAACGTTACGTAATGTCAGAACTAGAGTACGTCCGAGATAATAGCGCGGTTGACAGAAATGCAGCCATTGGTAAACTCGTCGAATGCCATTTATGGGGAATCACTTGACTAAAAAACCCAACATGGTGGTCTTTGTTTAGATCATACGATTGTCAAAGCCGTTTTACACGAGACACTTTATTGCACAACTTGATGCACAGAAATTGCGAGAGCGCGAGCACAGAAATAGAGCAGGGGCTATTTTCCCATTTGTGGTTTATGCCTTTGAGTACGTATTCTTGCAATTCACCGCTTTACACGATGCCAATGCATATCCATAATATTGTGCAATACACAGAATATGCACTCATACATCAGATTGTGCAATAAAGTGCTTCGCTTAAAACGGCCTACAGGCTTTCCTTAAAATGCCTTCGTCCTGAGTCTACCTCATGCCTCCTTGCCCATTTGCTTGATATTTCAAAAGTGTGACTCGCTCTGTACCCAATGGCCTCGACCCTACATTTTCTCGCTCTCAGAATAACTCACACACACCCTCCTCATGCGCCATCACTCTTGTAAAGCCTTTCAATAGTTCCGCAAATGCGACGCGTCCTCATGTTGCAGCGCTCGCACGATGGACGAACGTTCACCGTGATTCGTCTCTCGGCACTCTCTCCACACACTCTATAGCCCTCGTCGCATCCCATGCTTTCCTCTTCACCCGACGGACTCGAAACTTTCGTCACGTAAATACAAGTGTGCACACACACACACACACATGAACGTATTTACCTCGCGACTGCGACGACCGAGGCGGCACCTGAAGTATCATTCCCGAACCAATCGACGAATGCTCAATGACGCGTGCATACGCTGTGTGCAGAGCTACTAAGTTCGTGAGGCCCGGTGGGCGTTCCGGTTCTCTACCAATCGAAATACGTTAAAAAAAGTTATCCGTAGCGTTCCTACCACGGACCCTTCTCCGGAACCCACCCCTTACACAGGGTCTCACCCCAAACACCTACGACCCAGCCTGTAAAGGGAAGGGGGTGGCCAGCAGCATGCGCTCACCAAATGAACCATTCCCAGCACGCTTCTGGGCGGCTACCCCCCCCCGCCCTCTATCTCATCCCCCAACCCCATCTCTCTTTCATCATTCCCTTCCTTATTTCTAGGCCCGAATGCACCCCCAACCGTCAAGACCCCTGCCGAACCCCCCTTACTCGCCAACATCACTCAAAGCCACGCCTCGCCCGTTATAATGCTGTGGCATATTGCGATGCAAGGATTGCGATACCCTTTATGATTGAGACTCCGCATTTCGATATAAATCCCCCAGACTAAGGGGGATCAGAAGGATGCATCGTTCTGTTATTCAATACGATAATCAAAACTATGAGGTCATCGGCATGATGAGAAAAGCTATGATACACGATTGCGATATTTTGCGAAAGCATATGAAATGCTACATCATATAATGTGACACCACTGCCAACCCAGAATATTAAACTTGAGATTATTATCCAGTAAAATGTAATACGAAAGGTTAAATAGAAATTTGAACATTACTAAACCGCACTTTAAATATTCAGCAAGCAGCAATATGAGGCCATGTTGATCAACTATTGAATCAGATAAAGTTAATAGAATATACTGTATACTTGCAGTAAGATATCATGAAGTAGAAGGTAACTGAGTTGTTGGATGGACTAGATCGTGGGTTTCTCGAAGCACGGAGAAAACAAGAAATATTAGGACTTAAACACTATAATTCCGGATAGCGGTAAATTGACCATTTTGGTATTTTGCTTGGCTCTAACTCGAAAACTAATTTTTGTATGACTCTTAATATTTTATCGTCTAAACCTACCCTGCAAAATATTACGAAAAAGATAAATTTGGTTACCAAGTAACAGGTTAGTCTACCTAAAAGTTCGACGAGAGGTCAATTGACCGCTATTGAGTTTTTACCTTTTTTTGTAAAAGTTAGTGATATTTAGGATTTTATTTTGGTCTGTATCGTCAGTAAAATAGTATTTAACGGTCAAATTGACCTAATCCCCACTAATTTATTTAAATCTTTAATTCGGTTACGAACGTATTCCTTTTCAATCTCATAATTTTATAGAGTATGGACAATGGTTTCTCCTTGATCACTTTACGCTTGTATGGAGTATTGCTGTGCTTGAACACTATGATTGAGCGTCTGTTGTGTTGTCTTAGTATTTTTTCAAATATCTGAAAGAGTTTTCCCCTCTTTACTGCTCGCTGGCAACGCTGGCGAAGAACCGTGGAATGATGTTTCGCTAACTGGAAGGGTGGTGGTAACATTGGTGGTAAGGGAACAGCCAAAGATAAAACTGTTTGGACTCGTATAGTGCCTGGCAATCATACTGGTAGGCTTTGTACAATAAATATACTCAACGAATCATGGGGACCCACCGGCTTCCCTGAGCACCACTTAGACAAAGATTTTTCAGGAGACTTGAAGATTTTTTTAAATAAACCAATGCTAAAACTTATAAAGCAATATACTTAAAAGAAGTCTCGTAAAGTGCTGCGCGATGGGTCGTGGTCACTGTCGGTTGAAGAGCTAGACGCGTTCTTTTCTATCTTGTATGCACGTGGTGTTTGTGTAGATCAATCAACCCATGTAAATGATCTGTAGCACAAGTAATGGGGGCAACAATTTTTTTCGATGACAATGAGTAGCGATCGGTTCAACGAAATCTTGAGATTTTTAAGTTTTGGTGACAACGATAGTCGTGCTCAACGTAAACAAAACCGATAAATTTAGCTTGGTTTCAGAAGTTAGAAATAAGTTTGTTGAAAATCATTTAGCATGCTACAACCCTGGCTAAAGTATTACCGTCGACGAGCAGCTGTATCCGACTAAATACAGATGACCCTTTTTACAATAGGTATATGACGTATAAACCGGTCAATTTTGGGATTAAATTTTAGATTGCTACCGACGCAAAAATCAGATACGTAGTCAATGCTAGTCCATGCCTAGGCAAGGATGAGGGAAGAACAAGCACAGAAGGCGTTGGAGAAAATAATGTCAAACGTCTCGTACAGCCTTTCCTAAACAAGGGTAGAAACGTGACATCTGATAATTTCTTTACCTCCGAGAATCTTGCACAAGAGCTCAGGAAAAGCAAAACTACCCTTGTAGGTACGCTAAATCGAAACAGGAGATAAGTACCGTCTTCTTTGAAAACACCTAAAGATGCTCGTTTTAGCACTGTTATATAGAAGCACGAAGTTATAACCCTGACAGGCTATCATGCAAACTCTAACAAAAATGTCCTTATACTTACAAGAAGACATCGCGTAACTGATGTTCTGGATCCAAACGAGGCAATTATTTTCTGAAACTATCGAGAGAATGCGGGAAAAGTGTCATGGCTTTCTTACACATAAGCCCGGGTTCGAGAGAAAAACGCTATTAAAGAATCTTCATCAGTATAAATACTTTAAAGTTCGCCCCTCATCCGTCAGACCTCGTAGCTCAGTGGGATGAGGCGCTGCGCCGATTATCCTCATGGTGGCTTGGGTTCGATCCCAGGTTCCGGCTGTTTCTTTTCTTTCGAATATTTTACGGAATTACTGTAAATTTCCCACTCCCGTAAATTTACGGCAGTAGCAACAAATTTCTTTTATTTCTTGAGATAGGCGCGAGCTATAAATGATTTATACGGAGGAAGATTCTTTTATAGCTTTTTTCTCTCGAACCCGAGCCTATGTGGAAGAAAGCCGTGACACTTTTCCCACATTCTCTCTATAGTTTCAGAAAATAATTGCCTCGTTTGGATCCCGAACATCAGTTACGCGATGTCTCCTTGTTAGTAGTATGCACCCATGTGTTCAAATTGAAACAGGGACCTAAATAAATAAACCGGAGACTGTACTTTACTACAATAAGAACAAATGTTGAGTCAACACTGTTGACTAAATGACTCGTAAATACAGTGTACGAGCTGACACATGGCGATGGCCTGTTCATGTTTTCTATGATATTCTAGATCTAGCTATAATCAATTCTCATTTCTTGTACAAATTAGTCTTTAACTCAAATATCTCACGTAAATAGTTAATTTTGAAATTTGTGTAAGAAATGTCAAAACCATACGTGGACCGTAGGATTCGCCGCATATCGCAGAAGTCGTTCATTTTGACGTATTTGGTCGTAAGCAATGCCAAATTGGGCTCTGTACACAACACAAAACAAGGAAGTCATGTCAATATTTTACTAAAATTCAGATTTTGCGCCATTTTTTAAAAATATATTAGTTTACTATTTGTGTCATTTTAGTGCTTCAGTTATGTCTTTGTACCGTCCAAACTACGTCCTAAATTTATATTTTTACGTTCTAATTATGTATTAGGTATTTTTTTTGTAAAAAAAAATATTTTAGCAAACCACAAGCAAGTTATCGCAAGGAGATTGAGAAGAAAATGCTTGTTTTCTATACACGACAACTTTTTCTTTTCTCTCTGAAAAAAATCATAGTAAGATAATTTATTTTATTATTTTATTGTAGCTAAAAACAACATATTATAATTAATATTACCTGTTAGCGTAATACTTTACGCTAAGGCTTTTTGCACTCACTCGCAAATTTGACTTGTTCTCCAGAACGACCGATTTTTCACCATAAAGTATTTTGTCAGCAGATTATTTTTAATTCGTACAATATGTTTTTTTATAAAACCCGTGGGTTTTATTATTTAATGCTATTGTGTTCAGTAAACCAGTTTTATATATTTTTACTGTGATAAAGTTTTTTTTAAAGAATGATGTTGAGATGTTATTACCTACGTCTTTTACTACCTTGAAAAACGGAAAACTCTTCACAAATAAGACCACACTCACTTTAGAAAACCATCAAGTGTCAAACTGAAGAGTAAAAAAACAATTATAATATTAAAAAATATTAACATGCGACATCTAAATGCATAGAGATCAAGAAAAATCCCTAAAAAAACGCCAAGCGGTCAATTAACCGCTCGCCGGCCTTTTCGGTAGGCAGCCAACTCCCGATCTTCTAGGTTTAAGCAGGTCTTCGAGGATTTGAGTCAAAACTAAAACGGACAAGATAATGAGGGCCCTTTATTAAATCTACATATTTGACTATCCAGATAAATAAGGGGTTAGATACAAGTAACCGGCTTAGGTTTCTGTTTATAAAGCAACGGAAGAGTGTATATAAAGCTTAGTGTATTAGTATAGCATAAATATATGTGAAATACTTTTTTTTTTATTCACATCAGACAGGAATGTCTAGTGTCTTAACACCTCCTGACAAACGTACTTATAGAGGCTTTCGTGTTACAAAGTAAATACATATGTGATAAACGATACTCAGTCATTTCGATGCATATTTTCATTGAAACGCGATGTTAACTCTCTTGTTGTCACAAATCGATGTATTGTTCCCAGCTCTTTAGTCGAGAAGAGCCGAAGGACAATATGGTGGCTGTTTTATGTGCTATCATTAAAATATTATAATAATTTATTGTAGTTTTTCTATTTTTGCGATGGTAAATAGTGGATTAATTGAATATTATTGAAATTAGAAAAGTAAAATGCAGGTAAATATTCTCAAGGCTTTTAACTAATATCGTTCTACTCTGGAATAAAACAATGAAATCTTCCTCCAAAGTTTCTCAATGCCTTTTTAAAACTATATATTAGGCCCGGTTTTATTACACATGGTAAAATATTATCTTGGTATGGAGATTGAAGTTAGTACTTTCTCCCATCGATGACTCTTACATCAACTCTCAAACAGCTTGGTCTTATACTCAAAACAGTAACTCTCAGTAAACATCAAGATAACGAAAAGTCTAACGTTTCTAACATGAGATTAACGTTTACCTTAAATTATAAAACCGGGCTTACGAGGGTATAAGTTTGATTCAACTGGAACGACCAAAACCTAGTACCACCGTATACTGCCCCATTTACTTTGCATCACCATTTCCGCATCTCTCCCCTTTTATTTCGTCACATCGTCGGGAGATGATTCTGCGATCATTCCCCTCGCTTGCCTGCACCACGTCTAGGACGGAAAGATACGACAGTGCGCATCCAGCCAGTCCGTGATACCCCGCGCTTCTACGCCAAAGGAACGGTACTTTCGGCAGCCCATGGGATAAAGGGGGGAAGCCTTTTAGCTGCAGTTCCATGTTGTCGCATGTCGACACTATTCTCAGAAGAAATGTGTCTAAGGTATCAAAGGATTTTCCTGTTTCTTCCTACTGCTCTATTACTTATTCCAAGGGAAATAAATCTAGCAACGGTTAAATGCACTCATTGAATTCTATACCCGGCAAGAGCGTGCGAAATAGAAAGATAACGGAAATACCGACAAAGAGTGTTCCCTCAAGCAGAGATACCTAAAATTGTGTCCGATTTCGTTCTTCCGTGTATATAGGTTAATTTCTATTCAAAGAAAACTTAAAAGTGCAACATAAATTAAGAACTTAGAAATTTATGACAGATTTCTGTATCAGGTCTCAGACATATTCCTAGATCGCAAGAAAAAAAACTATAACGCAACAGTTCGAGAAAAAAGTCATCCATTACAACAGTTCAGTGCCATTCCATGGTAGCTTTATTCCAAAAATAAATTCAGACTATCTCACACAAAACCACACAGCTCACGTAAGGTAGAGAAATTCAATTTTTTAAGTGATGTAGCAAAAACACAAATCCGTGATAAACGGAATAAATATTTATTTATGGGAAAATTAGAATAAGGTGTAAATAATCAACTTATTGAGACTGTTTCATAAACTATTATGGCCTTGGCGAACGAAGAGCACTCGTTGAAATTGGCGCTACCCTCAATTCCTGTGACTGATGGGCAATCACTATCACTATTTTTCAACTACTCTCTACCATTTTAACTATATAAAATCCTTCGTCATAGTACCTTTGAAATTGATGTGTCTTAGTCATATCATCTGAAAAATCGTCTCATAAAATGCAGAAGTAATTATTTGAGAGTAGCTATTTCCTTTGATTGATGCCGACAAGAAGGAGCTGTGTCCCGTTCAAAATTTGGATGTCAGCCACTAAGCTCATGGGAAATACGCAACTTCTGGTTGATGAAATCTAATTTTGCACGAATGTAAATTTTCATTTGCACACGCTTGCTATAAAATGTTCCATTCTGGCTGAAACCCTGAAGGAAGGGAGGGTTATGGAAGCTAAGGGTGGAGTGGGGGATAAAGTGGATGCAGGGTGAGGAATCGGAGGGGAAGGGTGCGGCAGGGTTGGCAGGATGGAGAGGGGCAGGGGATGTGGGGGAGGAGGGGGGAGGGGTTGGAGGATTTGGGCATGCACATGGAATGAAAGAGGATTACGCGAGAGATCGAGGGAAGAGGGCTCTTTTGTGGTTGGGTCAGGGTTTGGTAGGGGAAGGGTGGTGAGCGTGTGGGCAGGATACAAGGGGGGAGGAGGGAAGAGTGGGGCGGGGTTCTCGTAACCCCAGCAGTACAAGTGTGCACGTCGATGGAGGGAGACTAGGGGTTAGGGAGGCGGTCTCGCAAAGAGTATCGGGGGGGAGGGGGTGGGTTCAATTGCAAGGGTTTCTGGAACCCCCTCAGGGTGGGCGGGGGTTTAACGGGAGGTTTACAGGGGGTCATGGTGGAATGCGGGACGCCATAAAGGGAGCAAGCAGGGGGGGGGTTAAAAAATAGAAATTATGGGGTGGAGGAGACGTGCTTTTCGGGTCGTGGGGGCGGAAGGGAAGAAGATGGGTGGGGGAGAAGAAGTGCATCTGGTAACTTGCCGCCCCTTACTCCACGGGACCCCTTTTGCTGCGTCATCTTGAATTGCTCATCGCTGCCACTCGCTCAACCCGCGTCGCTACTCGTCCCGCATTCTCTCAACAGCCACCCCTGCCCCCTCTTTCCCTCCATCAAACGCGCCTCCCCCACCACCTTCCTCTCCTCCGCTCCCATACCTAACACACCCCTTGAAAATCCGAATTCGAAGAAATAGTGACGCAAGGACGAATCTGAACTTCTTCCAGGATGGACATATGCAGAAATTAAAAAAAAATAAGTGGCGCATTTCAGTTCTGTTTCTTATTTTTTGAGTATTTTTGTGCATTATTCGGATGTGAATTAAAAAAAAGTATATCTTAAAAATATGCCACGTGATAATAAATACGGCAGTGGAGACTAACAGGCATGCGTTCATATTAACACGTTTTATTTTGAAAATGGAGAATGTAATAAAAGGGACACTTTGATGATACCGAATATGCAGGAATGTAAAACGTTTGATGGCTAAATGAAAATGATTGACAGATGATGGCGAGGGTATCAAATTTAGATTTATTTATGCCTTCATCAGAGAGCAATTATTCCTGGCCAAATTTTATATCAGTTCGCAATATATTGAATACAGAGTTATTAGTTTCATTAAGTTCATTTAGTAGTGGGAATGATGAAATTAAGAATACATTATGAACGGCGGATACGATAAAATTTATTTTTTGACTTTAGAAAATTCAGCATTGGATTTTATTAACCAGATGCGCACCTATACTGAATTGTAATCTGTCGATAAATGAAACCCTGTTCGATGTTGAGCATCTAACACAGCTGTAATCAATGCATGCTTCTAATTATTTTGGAACTCTGGAGACAAGTTAGTACAAATATACGATAAGTTAACCACATTCCCGATTGTCTTAGGAAAAGAATGAAAGCCTACCAACAGCTAAGCCTAATCTTGAGCTCTTTTTTTATACTGCTACACTCACAAAATTTGGCATTCTAGTTATGCATGGCAGTATGAAAGAAGGTTTTTGAGGAGCAATTATTTAAGTCGTAGTGTAATGATGGAGTAAGTGTAGAAGAGGTTCTAAATAATTAACACGAATGAGAAATACTGCTTTTAGACTTTACATTTAAGAAAAAAGATCTCAGAACGAAGAACATGAATTAATACAGCTTTGCGCTGTTGAATTTTCATTACTTTTAGATTTAAATGGGAAGAATCATCATGTATCCTCCAGCTGAATCTGCCAATGAAGGGACGAGCCCCTTTTCTCAGCTTACACTCTCTATCCCTTTGCCGACATCGTTTCAGACACCGAAGATTCCCACCCTTTCCCATGGATAGACACCCTACGTCTTGCACATCACCCTCGCTCCTACATTTCCCCATTGCCTACCCTCCCCTCTTACTCCCCCCAACCCCACTCCGGGATACCGTCTGACGTCACACCAAAAACCCTCCTCTTCGAAGGGTCTCCAAAGCGGACTCCCTTCTTCTTTTCGTCACCCCTTCACCCCCTGCCAGTCACCCCTCACCCCACCTGCTACTGATCCTCCAAACCTCCGCTTCGACGCCTGCCTCCCCGCCCCCTCCTTCACCCCCCAAGCCCTGGAACATCGTCACCATCCCTTTGGTCCTCGGTGAATTATGCATGGGAAGCCTCGCTGGCAAGGAGGGTGGGAGGGAAGGAGGAGGAATACCTCTTTGGTCGCGTGGTTGCGGAAGCTGGGTTTCTGCGTCGAGTGGAGAGTGAGGGATGGACCGGGGTTTCAGAGGGAGTCATCTTGGATCTGGGAAATAAAAGGACGCAGCTCGGGACATGGTTCGGCAGTCTATTCGATGAAATCGCTCCGGAGAATGGCTATCTGAGCGGAATGGTAACAGAACGTTTCCGCCTTGAGTGTTTTTCCCTCAGAAATAAAATTACAGGAACAAGGAAAGACTTTAAAGATTTCCCGTTGCCCCTTCCTGGTTAAGGTTCTTCACGGTAGTGAGGCTTTGGAATAGTAGATGTATTGAGTCTGCTGTCTTGATACGATTCAATCAGCATTCCGAGAAAAACGAAGTGTGCAAATATTTCCATTTTCGCGAATGGTAGCTATTTCACCCCCAAGCTCATAAAATTCAATTATATAAAACAAAAGTTTAGTTATTAACGTTTTCTCAGAAACGTGAAAAAAAAAGTTCAAGTTACCCATAAACGCTCTGCGGAAGTTGAACGAGCGTTCTGTTCTATCTAAGCCGATAGAACGGTACAGAATTCTAGGCGCATTGGAGTATGTTACAAAGTTCTAAGAAACCATGGAAAAAATGTTTTGTAAAATAATATTATACAGCCTAACTCATTTTACATGAACAAGCAGGAAATTGAACTCATTCTTATGGAAAATAAAACATGTTACGAAGAATAATTAATGAAAGACATATTTCATTTAACGTAAGTCACAGTAAGGCAAAATGAAATTTGCTGAAGTATTTTACCCACAATGGAATTTATATTGAACAAGTAACCACGATATTGCCAAAGCCATTTTTCCTAGGTCTTCATGTCTTATTAAAACGTTAACGTAGTAAATACTGTCATATAATTAAAATTGAAATACCTATCATGAGAAATTAAATTATTTTACTCGTTAATTCATTTTGTATTTCAGGGTAAAATCATTTTCTCTCAAGCACAAAGAAAACATGGATTTGAAAATAAATTAAACACTGTATGTATAAGTATTCGTGTAAATTTTCCTAGATGAAAAGGATGACTGCACATAAGAAAGAGTGAAATTGGTAGTTTCAAACGTTTTAATTTTAATTTAGGATTTTCATAACTTAGGACACTGATTCCTTACGGAATGGCCTAAGAGAGTGTCATGTTAGTAAAAAGTAGTTCTTGAAGGATGTTTCAGAAAGCTATTACTAATTATGTAGGCAGATCGTTGATTGGTAAAGACCGTTCTTACGCATATCCACCAATTCTGCTTGTCATCTGAATTATATTCTGTAGTTTTTTGTATATTCACAAATGCTGCCCATATTTATTTTGTTTTCTTGATCCAAAACTGTAGAACATTTCCAACTATATATCTTACATGCACTTGCAATAGCCCCGGAACTTTATGCAATTTCCATTTTATTGATCCATGAATAATTCAGCGCATGCAATTGTTAGGCTTTTTACTCGAGACGGCTTTAAAACTATAATGTTAGCCTTTGGAATACATCAGTAGTGTGATTATTTTAATTATTTTGCTCTGAGTTTCATAATATCTATGTGAAGTGTATTGTGTCCCCTATTTAATCACTGGAATCAATCTCTCCTTGGTATGAAACATAAAAATACCCGGGTATATTTCGGTGAATTGTAGAGATTAAGTTCGTAAGTTGGAAGAGCAAAATAGGATAAATGGGAGATAATGCTGTGCACGGAGATATCAAAGGATTTCAAAAGTTACTTCAAAACGATGTGCTTGAGATTAGTTTAGGCCTCGGAGTACCACGCAGACAAGTAGACAAGATTCTCCATGAAATGAATAAATGAAAGAGAAGACAGTGGGTAATCAAAACTTCCCGGAAGATATTATACCCGATAAAGGAAATAACAGAAAGCGTACTGCATGATCTCTTTTGTAAAATATCCGATTTTGAAGGTCGTAGCCATTATCAGGATGATATGATTATGCTTTCGTCAAAAAGGAGCATACAAAACATAAACACTCGTAGGTCGTATGAGAAAAGACTAATTTAAGCACATTAGCATTACGTTCCCGATGATTCATTTAAAAAACTTGAGAGACAATTGTAAAACAATAAATCTAGATGTATCTAATATTTTGACAAGGAAACTCATGTAGAACGCTTAAAGCTTTTGCAATATTAAAAACAAATTGCAATGATTCACTTTATTTTTTGTGATAGCATGAATTCTAGGAGAATTTTGGTTAGGCCGAGATATAACCATTTATTTAGTAAGGTATTTAAAAAAGGAAGGTAGAGGTAGTTAGTGGGAGTGTATGAATTACAGAAAGTAGAACAAAATATGATTTTGAAGTACGCAGACTTATTTAAACGAAACTATGGATAGCAGGAGAAGAACAGATCACATTTACTGAAATACAGGATTTTATTAGGAGAAGTCCATTAAAACTTAACAGTCCAAATAAACATATTGATGATAAATGCAGTTCTTTTTGCCTCCAAAATGTAGACTTGGTTTAATACGAATGATGTAAATTCGAGGTCCCAGAATTTGGTGCGGTGAAGAGGGAATAAAATAAATTTTATTTGACAAGAAGAAAACAATCGCTAAAATGTAGGCGATGAAATAGGATGACTTGTTAAATTTGGTATGAGGATCAAAAGATGCTGAATGTCATGATCATGAATTTTAAACAGGAATGGCAATGGAAATGAAAGACTAGAAAAATCCATAGGCATGAGGGAAAGCTATGCTAAAAATTCATGCCTGGAATTCATGAAACTATAGATATAACTATAAATACTTCACTACAATTCCGACACTCTTCCAAATACCCCTTTTTAAATTGTTAATGTATCTATACCTAAATATTAAATAATAGATAAAAATAAAAAATACCCATTGTGTTTCGTGTGGACTCAAGAAAGGAAGGCAGGATGCTTTTTGGTTAGCATACTACACTTTCAATAATTGCTTCTTAAGTAAAATGCATTATTGCGCAAAACACAATGAAAATTTGTAGGGAACCTTAACATATTATGATTAATGGTATGGTGCATGTGAACAATGGAAAATGGGCCAATGTGCTGAGTGCAAATCAGATGAATAGTACTAATCAGATGAATACATTTCTGTACTAAAACTCAAAAATAAAAATATCAATTTCCTAAAATGAAGTTCAATAACTTCGTTGAATCACTGCGTAAAATTCAAAATCATATGAGATGTATGATTAGGTACTACAAAAGCAACATAATCAAAGTGCATTTTCCGAAATGAAAACGGAAATTTGATTATGACGTCGAGTTAGTTATGATGTAACGGAAGGCTCCACCCTGAAGTTACGATAAAACAACAAACGTAGATATAGCGAAAAATAACTTTAATGGACCATGAAATTGGAACTGATGATCACTTAGAGATATTTTAATTTCATTCGGCCGCGAAAATAACAGCTGCGCGCGTAACATGAGGCTAAATTATAGGAACAGCAAGAAACAAATTAAGTCGACTAATTCTGATGGTTTCATTCTGCGATGAGGAAATAAAAGTGATAAACATGAGGCCTGGTTTCGCAGGATGGCTCGCAAGACTAATACATGAAATAAAGCATATTTTGTGCTTTATGATGGACGCTTGCAAGCCTTTGGATCTCAAAATGCGTTCGAGTGAGAATTGTTATCCGCAAAATAGATGGTTTTGAGAAATTATTACTTTGCAGTGACGGCTAGGAGAGATCGGTGTGGAGGATTGCTGATGGGCGGCTGTAGATGTGACGGGGGTGGAGAAGGGGGTCGGTGGAGATGGTTTAGTTCTGGATGTGGTGGCGAGTTTGTGTGGACGGTATGGTTTTAAGGTTGGAAAAGGGGGAAGTCAAATTAATGGCGCGCAGTGGATCGGCGATGACCGTGTTGTCAGCATCGGTGGCGTCGGCGAATTCGGCGATGACTGCTCAGAGGATGTAGCGAAAGGTTTCCCATCGATTGTTATGCTGAGGACGGATGGATATATATGGTGCTGGTGCCGGCTGTGGCGTTGGTGGAGGTGTTGATGGCGGTAAAAGTGGTCGGTACCCCTATCACCCACCCATGACCAAACCCTTACCTCAGTAATTTCTCCTTCGCACCGCAACCCCTCCAACTCCCCACCTTCCAACAATCCCATTCGTATTAAAACCCGCACTCTTTCTTCGCATCCCGCATCAATACTTTCCTCTCTTCGTCCTCACTCCCGCGATGGTAATGTGCACCTTTTAGTCAGATCGATGGCACATCTGCGACGGAACCATCCGGGGGAAGCCGGAGGGAAATTTCTTCTCTCCTCTTTGCCTTTCTTCCACGTCTTCCTCTCCCTTTTTTGTGCCTTAATCTCTCACCTTTCTCTCTCTTCTCCCTCATTCCCTCTCCCGCCTGAGCCCCGCACCTTCGCACCATGTTCTCTTCTTTGTTTTATCTTCCCCGTGCTCTTTCGGAATGTTTTTTTCCTCCCACTTCCCCGGCTCATTCAGAACACAAACGTCCGCGCTCCTGTTCATCACTCACTCCTCCCTACTCTTCTCACCTCACCACATCACCCGCACTACTTTCTCTTATTTGTCACATTTTATTCTCTCGAATTTTTATTTTTTATTCCTCAGGAACCATACCGCACACACCCTCACGCGTACACGAGCACGCGGTGCTAAACTCCCAGTTCCCCCTTTAATTCCGTCGTTTCGCCCTGACGCCTCCGAACAATAGCATCCCATCCAAGGGTCGCGTACCCTTTCGTACCATTCCTCTTCTGGCGCGGCTAGGGGTCCTCGCCCTTCCGGCTACTACCTCGTCAACGAGCGCGCTCTTCCGCGGCCCGAGGGCAACGCACCCACCCGTCCCCCACCTCCCGTCAACTCCACCCTTCTGCGCAAACGACCGCTCGAACGCCCTTTTTTTAAAAATATCCCACTTTTTCTTTCCTTAAAAAACACCTCACTCCCTTCTGCTCCTCCGACTATCACGAATCCCAATCCAGTTCCGCACCAGTTTGCCCCCCTTTGTCGGCAGCCAAAAAGTTACTAATCTCAAATAGCATCCACAAAACATACGATGCACTCGCAGTGATGGAAGAACGACCATATGAACTCACAAATTCACTTTACAAAAACATGCCTTTCCTAGAGTGCCCTGTGTTTCAATTGTTCCATCCGGATCAACGCTCGTTCTAGTTTATTGTTCAGTCTAAATTATCTACCAGAGTGGAGATATTTGAATGAATTCATCATATTTATCAAGACAAATATTTACGCCTGTTTTATTGGTAGTCGCATCCGTATATGTAACAGGAAAAAAGCTTCGGGGCAAAGTAAAACATTCTCAATGTGTGATTTATTAATGTCCCGCGTTGGAAGCTAATTTATGTTATTAAATCTCTTATTCAGTTTTAATCCCACGCTTCAAGTATGTATCCTTTGTTTTAGTCGGTAAAGCATGAGACTTAACTATACACATGTGCAAATTGCACACAGTTATATGATGGTACATTCAATAATACCTCGCCCACCACTTATCTTACGTCTTCTAGGCTCATTTTAAAAGGCCATAGCACTCCTGTGCACACTTGAGCCATCACTTGATATACATTTATAATACACTCACTTTTCACAATATCCACTTTCCACTTTCTAGACAAAGAAGCATAAAATAAGTGCATACATTAAGCAACGAAGTGGGCGCACATGTACCACTCCCATACGAGGACGCGTTCCTTCTTGTCCAATCCCTCTTCCCTAGTAGCAGTGGGTCTCTGTCACCATCTCTCCTCCCACAAGCTTAGTTTTAACACTTCTCCGCGGAACCCGTCCTGGCCGCCTCCGTTACTTCATCTCCCCCTCTCACTCTCTCTAGCCATCTTGTTTAGAACTACCCCGCTACTCTGTTTTTACGGTGTTGTATTATTGCCTTGCTTGTCCTATTGGCTGATGTATTACTCCTAATTATTGTCTAATTGCCACGAGTTCGTGCTAAATATGCCCAATATGGCGTTCCTTTCCGTCTCCATCGACCTTCATAAATTATAGCCCAAGCTGTTATGTTACAATAAAGTCTCTGGTTTTATCTAATTCAATGCATCATCCACCTATTTTCCTACTGGCAACATCCCATTTTTCACCACAAATCCCATTTTACTCCTTCCTCCTGACACCGCTTGACTCAGAGACCTCCCTGTAGTTCCCCTCACTAAACAAGAGTACATTCAACCACGGCTTGCTCCAGCCAAAGCTACTACCTTATCTCTACATGCATGTAACTCAACAGTGCGAAAAATCCCAATTTGAAAAATCTTTTTACTTGACAGGAATTCAAAGCCGGATCTCAAAATTAAAATTTACATTATTTCAACAAACAGTTCAGATGTGATAGCTAGCTTTAGGTATTGCATAAATTGTTATTACTAACAGAGTCTAGCAAGATTTCAGAAAGAGGAAAGTATAAGAGGCCCTAAAGAAAAAAGAATTGGTATGCTTAAAACCACGCGGGAGAAGTGTAAAATTCTATGGCGATATTCTGATAAATATAATATATTAAAAAAAAAACGCCACCACTGGAAATTGATCCTGGGACCTTCGGTAATTGGGACGACGGCCGTAACCACTATGCCATCTAACTCTCCAGCCCAGTTCTTATGAGTTTACATTCGGCATGATAAGCGTAACATGAGAAAAAAGCAACAACAACTAATCGAAATGATAAGTAAAAAAGGTAATCATGTTTAATTAATTCAAAGTCACACTACCTACATCTAGAAAAGTAGCCTTCGTGGATCTAAAATTTGGCGTGATTTATTTTGCTTCTTCTCCCTTTGCTGCTCCATACTTCTCACTTATTGCTGTCATTTTGTTCATGTTAATGTTATTGTTAAACTTTATTACTTTTAAGGATGTAACAGCTCATGGTATCTTATATATACGCCAAGAGTGCCAAATGATTCCGGAGTGAACTCTTTGTCTTTTATTTTAATATACAAAGTCGTCCATCTGCAAAAACGCGTAATGGCATTACTTCTGAACGTTGGTTAGTTTTGACGACGTGTTGCTGTTTATTATACTATGATGGACGTCAGCAATCACACGAAGAGGTATCACGTTAGAGTTGCATCGTATTCTCGCGAGGAGTCACAGTGGAAATTAAGCGTAAGCGACGCCATAGATACTTGACTTCCCCTCATGCTTTTGGGTGGTTGACGTTCCGTTGGGATTCACTCTCCATTCACTCTCACGGGAGAGTTCGGGGAGCGCGGGTGGCGTACCGTGGTTGGCGGGTTGCGTATTTTGGATAGCGAACGGAGATTAAAAGGAAGCTCCCTCCAACTCTCCATTGACCCGACCTTGACGTTCGGGCGAGCGGACGATTTTTACCAGGGAGCGGTAGAAAAAAGGACCAGGGTGCTTACATATATTCCAAAAAGAGACCTTATGCTGCTCTACCCGTATATATTTGCTCATTACAACCTCTCCTACCTTAAATATCCACTGATAAGTGAGTATCTGATACCAAGTGCTTTCAATTTAAGGCAAATATCCGCAAATCCGCATAAATTGATACGCACCGGTGGTGTTACTGACTAGCAAACCTGGCTTGCAATACGATAATGTTGATTGGGACCCAATTCCTCTCGTATGACATTGCCATGATAAGTCTCTTCACGTTGATGTTATATCCTGAACTCGTGAGTGCGAGTGACTATAGCGAAAATAATTTTTGTAACTGTCGCAATTAGACATATCTTTCAAAATTTATCTAGAAAAAAATTCTCCTGAACAGAGAAATAAACTGTGGACGTTTTGGGCCATTATGTAGGCCTTCTTTCCCTTGCTTTGCTTGCTTTCTTACCCTTGCTTTCTCATTCTCATATAATATATATTTTTTTATATTATACATTACCACCGAAAACAGCACTAGGCCTTTACATCGGTGTATTTTTAACAATCAACAATGGACAAGCACAAACAACCATGTCCTGGGAAGTGAAAAATCCTCTCATGGCGGGATTCGAACCCGCAACCTTTGGGTTAGCAGGCGAGGACGTTACCCCGCCGCCACCGAGGACGACTCATGACTTTTTATACGTATTTTATGTACCTTATTTCTTTGCATTCCGCGATTTATTTTGAAAGATGTGGAAGCATTAATTTACAAAGCTTATCATGAAAAGGTGTTGGTAGAGAATGCGTTTCTTATGACTAGTGGCCCTTTTCCCAGTACAATTTCGATCGAAGAGGATATTGCATCTAGTTCCCTATATTCCTGAAATACATGCCTTTAAAATTAATGAGCCTGAATCAAATGGGAGGGCTAAGCAATAGCATTGCTAGGCGAAGGACCATGGTTCTATTCTGGGTCCTGATTTTTATGGATTTTTTCTAGAGCTGATTTCTACGAATTTAGTAGAGTAGTAATTCTCAGCAGAAGGAACATCTGAGTGGTTTATCACCGTTCTAATCTTTTTACCTCCAGGAAACAGGCGTTAGTACTCACTATGTCACCAGAACTTCACCCTTTCCCGTTTCCACAAGCCGCTACTCTCATTTGAATAGAATTTAAAACCGGCGGTTTGTATAAACACACGCCTGTGTTTGCGAGCCAACCCTTACCCACACGTTCACCTTCGTCTCTTCCTAACGGAAACAACCAACCCATCAGCCAAGTCCCCGGCAGCGATGTCTTTCTATCTCTCGCAAAGCCCGGCCATTCACACTCACACCGTCTCCTGTATCTCCCCTTTCCGTCCAACTCTATCAAAAAGAGGACGGACAATAAATGAAATGAACGTCTGGGATCATCCGACCGAGCCTGAAATGCCCTTTTGTTCCCAATGTGTGTATTTCACTCTGAACTCTTTTTCCCCCATGCCTCAATCCCACCACCCTCCATACACCACTGCTACCACCTCCCACAATTCCCAGCTATTTTCCGCCCCCGGAGGCGTCTCAGCCCTCGTCTCCGCGAACACGTCTGTCCCCGCACCCACTTTTCCGGGTGACCCCGCCCAGTTACTTCCATAATCCCCCTCCCTCTGCGCCCCACCACCCTCGTCCTCTGGTCTTCGTTCGCACCCTGCGGCGGTCCATCGATGTGAGCGTATTTTCACTACGGGAGAGCGGTTTGGAAGGGTGCCTTCGCTGCGAAGTTTTTCATCATCTTTTTTTATTATTTCATTCCATGTGTGTATGAATATTTATATAATTTGTGACGTAAAGCAAAAGAGAAAGAAGGGGATAGGGGAAACTAATCACATAAGGAAGCAATAGTAATGCACTTTTTAAAGGTGGACTGGTGTGGATTTACAGTAAAACATTTAATTAACCAAGGTTTTAGCCTAGGACTTCTAAATCAACTTCTAGTTGAGTTTTGGGTTCATGTTACCGAATGCAACTAGCAATACCCCGGAAAGTGTGACAGAGATACATTTTTCCAACCTCAGTGGCGGGGGGTAAAGTCCTTGCCTGCTAAACCTAAGGGCGCGGGTTCCAGTCCCGCCTGGGTGGGTTTTATTCCACTCAGGGCATGGGTGTCAATGTATGAGGGTTAAATGTAAGAGAGGGTTCCATAGTCTTAATTTCGCCCAAAAGAAAGTCTCCATTAAGGAAAGTCACCACCAGCAGAGAAGGAATGAGGAGCATAGAGGAGGAAAGGAAAGACTGACGTTGGCACAAAAAGCAATCTAGGTGATGAACACGCATTTTGTAACACTCAGAACAAAAAAAAACTATATATATATGGGGTACTATGCATACATACAAGATTGTTCACAGGTAAAGGTGGAGTAAAGTGTTGCCGGAGCGACGCGGCTGAAGCCGCAACTGTTTCGGTCAGACAACTGCTTCAAATAACTGTTGCAAACAGTTTAGCTTCGTGATCGTGCCGCAGCCGCGCCTGTGCTGTGCAGCGGCAACTGATAGCGAAAGCTCTTTCGTCTTCTATTCTGTTCCAGTTGCACCGAACGTGTGGCTGCGTTGCGGTTATAAGCTACATTTTGTTGGATTTGAGTCCATTGCAGGCGGTTGCCGGTTTAATTAGCCAACACATGCCCGCCCATCGTTGCAGATAGGATTAGAACTGTGAAGTACCTATCATTCATGAATCCAAATGAAGTTGCTACTTTGTTTAAGTGAATGATTTTTTTATTGCATATAATACAAAACTACCAGCAATGTTCTAACAGCGCCTATCGATCTCCCGTTGTTTGCTGTTGCCCGCAAAAGGATGATTCACAGAACTTTTTCGTATTGAAACTGTTACCTGGGAGTAAAGGATTGAACACTGCAGCTTCCACTTAGATATTTATTAAACACGACCATGGTTTCGTAGCGGTGCTACATCATCAGGTGAACAGAAAGTCTAGCATAAGTGGTATATATAGTACAAAACCGTTGGGAAAAGTGGGGGGGGGTGGAAAGGAAGAGGTTAAAGGAGGAGAAGGGGAGGAGGGGGGTGGGGTGGGGTGTAGTTGTTGGAGGTGAGGTGACTCAGAAAATCCAGCACAACCAAGGGGTCTAATCTGCGTCCCCTCGAGAAGGGAGTAGGGCAGCGGTTGTCTCAGTGGGTGGGTAATGGGTAAGGTAGGGAAAATGCAGGAGGGGAGAGCGTGAGGGATACAATGGTCATTGACGAGTTGTTTTGTTGTGAGGTGACTCAGAATTTCCAACTCTTCCAAGGCGTCTAATCTCCGCCCCTTCCTCTCGAGGTGTAGGGCCTTTGGGACGAATTCGCTGTTGTGGCCTTCGTCCAGCAAATGTTTAGCGAATTGGGTGGTCTCCTTCCTATTTATGAAGCAGGCACGGTGTTCTGCTGCTCTAGTGGCAAACTTCCTCCCTGTTTGCCCGATATATATTGCTGGGCAATCCGAAATATCTAAGTGGAAGCTGCAGTGTTCAATCCTTTACTCCCAGTATGATTGACTTCCACAAAGTATTGCCTGAAACTGTGTCGTATATGAAACTGTTACCGTGTCGAAACAGTTGCAATGAAATTATTGTGTTCTTTTAGTGCCACCACTACTCTCAGGTCCTAAAACCACGACATTGTAGTTTTGAAGAGAATAAAACCGTGGCAAAATTGGGACGTTGTACTCATATTAAATTAAAGCTAATTCTGCACTGTTGCATCACTTTATTGCAATTAATAGAAATCATTACATGAATCTGCGGCAGCTGTTTCCTGCACCAGACTTTGAAGTACCGTGTTCGAACCTCCTTACTGATGAGGTGGCTGACTCCGGCCATTTATTTCTTCTTGGTTCACCGGAAATGCTTTAAAGGGTGCGTCGTAAAATTGTATACACTATTTTATAGCTACTGATTTTATGACATTCATGTGTCAGTGCGCATTTCTCCATGCAGTGAACAATGATGATAGAAAAGAGACATTTCGGGATATTTCAGTGTCAGTAGGAACAAATTTGCCTATCGGGTGGGGCACCGGGGCAGACACTTCAAACCTGGACGTATAGTAATCCTACTCAAATGCGATGTAATTCTAATTCGTATCTTACAAAAAGGCGGAAAAATATAAAAGTAATGAGGACAAATAAAACTGAAAAATAGAACGGTGGTTTCAAAAGTTGAATAATGCCACATGGGATATATGTGTATTATTTTACTATTTTCAGAATTTTCATTATATCTTTTTGCGCGGGAAAATTCACTCATGCGTGCGATAAAAAGCCTAACGCACGAGGTCATTTCTAGTTAAATCAGGGCTCACATGAAGCCGACTCTCTCTTCTCTCGTGGTGTATTTGAAATAAAGGGGACTGACAGAGAGGGAGAGAGCGTGAAAATTAGTGGGCTGTCTCTCGTCACTTATGTGAACCATGTCGACCACTTCATCTGAGGTCACATTGTTTCAGCTTCAAAGTGAGAATCATCAACTAGGTTGCACGAAGAGGTTTTCGACATACGTAAGTGGGACACCAACTAATCATCATCATCATCATACTAATATATATAAATTGAATGGTGTCTGTATGAAGCTCAATCACGCAAAAACCATTGAACCGATTGAGCTGAAACATGGCATATAGAGATAAAATGTATACGGGATGAATATAGGCTACATAAAAAATCCCCCAGGGCCCCCTTAGTGGTCCCTGGTGGTCCATGCCAAGCATTCGATTCGGTGCAGTGGTTTCATTTTTTGCTTTTTTAAAGTACTTTCACTCATAATAGAGGGCTGGGATTTTGTTTTTATCGGATGGCTGAATAAATGTTGTTTCTAATTCTTTCAATCGATTTTCTTTTACGCTTCGTAATTGTCTGAAAGTCATGTTTATAGCTGAAAAGTCTCACGTATTTATCAAAAATCAACACTTGTATATTTCCTTGTCAACCAGTGATTTGATTTTCAAAGGATATTCACGGCATTTACGTTTTCCTTGAGGCCCATTATAGCACGTAGAAAAAAATCTGTATGAAAAGGGCCCAGAGTCCCAAGAGCCCCATGATAGATTGCTTCGGGGGATAATTGATAAATTCAATGCAATTTACAACAATTATACTCTTCAATGTCTATTCTCAAACTAGCTCTCATAGGGGCACTGCATTTATATGAGAGAACACTTACGTAGTAAACGATACACATAAAGGAATTAAACGTGCAAGAATATTTACGTGCAGAGAATTGTAATGGTAATAATGCCTCTGTTGCTAAAACAAACACGGCGTTGTTTATTATGGAGTAATATTCAGATGTATCACACGTATTGGAACCGTCTGCCTCTCATTTCGATTGTGAACTGTTTTTAGACCAATTTCCACATCATACGAACGAACGAAGGAACTTCAACGAGTATCATACAAGGTTAAGAACTTCTCAAATGACTACGCTGACAGTATTCTTCAGGCTTTGAGGTTTTCTTATAAAATACGTTAAATTTTTTTCACACCCGTTGAATTTGATAACGATTTCGAAGTTTTATTAGACCAATTCCTACACCATAAACGTGACGAGTTATTTACATACCTATGTTTAAAAGTGTAAAAATGCAGTTATCAATGAAAAGAGTAAAATTTCAAATCTTCTTGAGCAAGAGGAAAGTGTTCTTTGCGAGAAAATGAGCCCTTGAAAGAAAAACGACAAAGGTTAGGCTTGGATGCTCAAATACATGCCCACCATGCTCAAATACATCTCCCCGTGGTGTGTCTCGGGTTACGCTAAGAACCGCACAAATTTCATCCTAACCCAACCTACGGACGTGAAACCAGCTATAAATCTGGTTCAAATATAGACCCAACTGTTCCGAAACTTCAATCTGTATAGAGATGGCGGAAATTATTATGACGTCACTACATGCTTCTTACCTGAAAGAAGAATGGAAATTCTGCGCAATGAACGACATCCGTGTATGAAAATAGGCAAGTGCACTATGAATCACCATACATTTTTATATTTAGCAACCGAAACAAAAAATTGCGGCTACCTTTATGTTAAAGGCGCAGTTCGTGGCGATGGAGGATTAATAGGTTAAATAAACATGGCTGCTGCTGAAAATGCTCCTTTTAACGCTTTAACCGCTGCACTGTACCCTGCTCTCCGATCCTGATTAAGATACTCAACGCACATATCGATGTTGAATTGCGCAACTCAACTGAGTCATTGAATGCAAACATATTTATGTACACACGGGAACCATCAACCTGTTATTCACTCAGAAGATGGCTCAAAAGAACTGGAGGGACGAGGTGACCATCTATCAACCTGGGTGGTATTTACGTAGTAATGACTCTGTCTGGACCATTTTTGGGTTTTCCATGCATGAATGAGGGCCAACAGTCATCCATCTCTTCGTGCACATCGAAAACGGTCAGCGTATCTACTACAACGAACACAGCACACAATATAGGTTACAAACTCCTCAAATGACTACGCTGACAGTATTATTCAGGCTTTGTGATTTTCTTATAAAATATACTTTCAACGTTTTTCATACCCGTTCAATTTCAACGGGTACCTCACGCTAGTATTTAATAAAACGTAAAGAGAATTTTCATCCCTATCATCATCGCTTAAATAATCACAATATCGTTCTCTTTAGAGAAGACATGAAGTGATAGTAATATACTCGCTGCAATTTCCGTCGTGTTGGCCGTTCATCAGTCATTTAAGTTAGTTTGAGGGAGATAGTTCCCTAGTCATACTGGGGACTTTATTCGAATTTTATATTTTAATCTCTGCGTCTGTAACAATTGTGAAGTAAATATTGTAATATTAACGGTGCAGAAATAAAGTTATACAATTTTGTTAAGTTTATTTTGGATTTATGCGATATTATTATACTTTTTAGCAACAGTTTTGCCATGCTATGCTGCCGGCATCTTCAGGATTTCTAAATTAACAATAAAAAGTAAATAAACAAACTTCGGTGGTTATTATGTAGCATGATTAATAAATACTTGAGTTGAGCAAAAGTATTTTCCACGTTTAAGTAAGTTTGTAGCCATCTTCTCTGCTTAGGTTGTTAGGTCTTTTTTCTATTTCAAAATTGAGCAGATGGCTACAAACTTCCTTGTACGTGGAAAATACTTTTGCAAAACTCAAGTATAAATTAATCATTCTACATAATAACCGCCGATGTTTGCTTATTTATTTTTGATTGTTGATTTAGAAAGCCTGATGAAACTGGCAGAATATCACGGCGAAACTGCTGCTAAAACATTATATTTACGTTGCAGAAATCCAAAAGAAACTTACCAAAACTAAAATGAACTGTAAAAATCTACGAAATAAGTATATAGTTATATATGACTAAAATTCTCAGTAATTTTATATCTACACAAGTCTCAAACTTGACTCATTTTTTCAGGCGTTTCGCACGAGTTAATTAAATGTACACTAAATTATGATCCTGCTTCCAAATAAGACTTCGATAAGTCCCCGAATCCATGCAATCGAATCCCAGTCTATGCATCATTCAATTTGACCAAGTAATATAGGCACCCGAAGGTATCCTACAATGTACACAAGATTTACGATCCAAAACTGTTTAACCCTCTGATCTAATTGGAACTTAAAAATATGAACCACTTTGATTTCTCAATAGAAAACTACAGTTATAGAAAATGTTTAGTAGAAAGTGTAGTTCATGTAAGTTTAAATGTTCTGTAAAGAGTAACTTAATAGCTCAATAACAGATAGCGTATTTATTTTTGAATATGGCATGACTTTCCTAGGGCAACTCTTGTAAAGTAATATGTCTCTTCCGGGATTTAATCCAGTTTATAACGTATGTTTGCGATAGTCAGTACAGTTAACCGACTGATTCCACTTTGCTTTACCCAATTGACTTGAAAACTGTTTACCTCTGCTCCCAAAAAATGAAATTACGGATATGCATTCACATTGACGTGGGGTCACTGATGCAATGGAAAACTTTTCTAGTGGATTGCGCAAGTTATGATTTGTTATCCGTGGTGTAACTTGTATCTCATGCTAATCATCTTCGGTAACTCAACAAAACTGATTTAAAATTCTAACACGTCACGGTAGTGAATACATCGCGTAAATTTGCGACAGTGGGAAGACAAGAGCTCAAATATGAATGAACATCCAAAATCGCTCGAGCAATCCGCCATAATTTTAGCTTCAATTATATTTATTTACTCAACACTAAAGCCGTTCTGACATATTTTCGATCTTTAAATCTGCTATGAATATCATATAACTTACTTTGGCAAATTAACTCTTTCGCCTACTTAACGTAACTGAAAAAAAACAATGGCCCTTAACATTCAAGAACAGGACTGCATAAGGAAGCCGTATCTTTTTCGTATAAAAGATTCTGTTCAATCGGAAAAGAAAAAACAGTAGTGCTGGATTTAAGGTACCGGAATCTGGGTATATTAAATAAGCAAAGTGCCTCATTTAGCAATAACACAAAGGTCCTTAAAGTCTCCTAAGACGACTTAGACGAGCCACACGTAATGTTCTCTGCAAATAGCCGCACCGGGATTGTTCCGCACTAAATGATAAAAAATAGAGACAAATGGAAAATATGCAAAACGTACGACTCCTGGGGGAATAAAACCAGGACCGTTCGCGTGTGACCCCAATTAAACCCACCGCCTTAATCCTTCAATGAAAAATATACTTAATTATAAATTGCTCTCTCACAAATAGAATAAAATTATTCATCGATCATGGTAGAGTGCGGCACTAGTGCTGAAAATGTAATAAGTTTACTTTAAGTTGGTATGATAACCCCTGCATTTTGTGAGTCTACCTTCACGAATGTTACTATTCAAGCCAACATACGAGAACGAAGACAAAATATATTGCAGAGATCACGATACTGGAGTCCAGTTTGCACGTTATCTATCTATGGATTTTAATTTTTTCTCCTCACTGAAAGAAAAGGAAAATAAGTTTCTTAAATGCTAATTAACCTTCTGGGCCCTTCCTTCCATCCGTAAATAACTCGTAACTATGGTTTGGTGATTGTTCACTTCCCCTTGATATCCCAGATGGAAGTCGTACCTCCTCGCAGTGGACCAGAAACGGTGGGAGGACTAAGAATGCACGCCTCCCTCAAGACTTACCATATGCCTAGGTGATTGGATTCCTCCCAGGTATGTGGGACGGGGTGTGATGCGAACGTATTGTTGGAGAAGCTGCGAGTCGGCATGTTTGACGTTTGGTACCAAGGCCTGGAAGTGGGTGGAGCTAAAGTGAAGCCGTCATCGCCGCCATCTTACCTCAGCAATTTGTGTATATCTGCACTGACGGCTACGGTCAAGAATTCATGAAAATCATTTTTAAAGTAGTTCAGTAAAACAAAGTTCCGTGTATACAATTCTACGTCACTAGGCTCTCCAACCATATAATTTTTATTTTAATACTGGAATGGCTAGGGGGTATTTTTTACATGGAATTTTATTCCATCTTTAACCCAAGTTGTAGAAAAGGAAGAATGAAGACGACAAAAAACCTTTCAAAGCAACTATTTATTTCACCACGAAACCAACAAAATTTCCGACACCATCGTAAATTCGATAACAACATGTATAATGTCATCCTTAAGAATTTACAATGAGTGGCAACTAAAGATTTTTGAAAATAGCCAATCTGTTGTATTTTTATCTGTGCTCAGACTTACGGTTATTAATTGTCGATTCAGGCCCAATTCCTCCAAAAGAAAGGTCTACAATGAGATTCACAAATCAGTACTGCGCTTTGTTTACGATTCGTTTAATTATGTAAGATGGCCGCGTGCGCAAGGGGTAGGCTTCAACGCATCCCTGCAGCCAGAGTGGACACTGCCAATCTAGTATATCTGTGTTTGGTACCGATTATGGCGTTATAGCGCCAAAGCTAAGGCAGCAGTTCCGTCAAGACCCATAAAAATGGAGAAAGTTGTTCCATTAATCGGAAGCAAGAGATCTGAAGCAATCGGTGATAATTCACTTAAATGCACAAATTAAAATAATTTAATTCCATGCCATTTTTGACGGGTCTTTGCTTAGTTCCCTGGCTGTAAAATACCTAGAACCTTATAGGAAGTTATAGGCAATCTAAGGCTCAAATATTTGAAATGTGAATTCGTAATTGACGAATAGGTAAAATTATAACTTGGCTTCAAAACAGCGGTATCACGCGGGCAAAGAAATGATTTTTACCGGATATAATCCACCTAAAGCAAGACACGGTAAATCTTAATTTTAAAAAACTAATTCCTTAGACGCGACAAAATGTTCATCCCACAAAAATAAGTTTATCGGATGGACTTTCGCAATTCTGAGAAACTATCATGCATTGAAAAGTCTCAGAAATGGATCTCAAGTGGTGCACTCAACCAACGAAGAACCTACATTAAAAAGAATAATTTACATACAAATGGATAACAGTAACTTTTGACACTTTTTCGACGTCCCTGACCTGGGATACGATCACGGTTCTCCATAACGTGTGCGCTCGTATTATCGTTATTTTTCAATTGCGCTGACGAGAGTAAAAACGTGAGCATCATCCATCAAATTTTTCCAGTTGTTATAATTCACTAATTGTAATTGATTGAGGGCATTGTTAGGATGGCGACTGTGAAGATTGTCCCGATAGAGTGGTTTGCGTTTTGGATAACGATAACGGCTTCGCGAAATAAGGTACCGTTATCCCACCCCTAGCGTTGAATATTATTAATAATGTGCACTATGATGTGATATGTCAGTCTATAATTTTCTCTGAGTAAAAAATAATAAAACCATGCTATTTAATACGCAACCTATGACATTTGAATATTATATCATTGACTGAATATTAGGTACATACATAATCAGGTATCTTTAGGTACATGTACAGAAATCGTATGCTTAATAACCATGTTATGTGGAAAAGTGAAGGTTTCGATACATTGGATATGACTTCCACTAAGTACCGCCAAATACAATTACTTTTAGACATATTTACTCTTCATTTCTTAAACAATAGAGCTTTGCATACCACGGCAATTGTGCATCATAGATTTTGATGCAAGTTATTACGTATTACGTTTTGCCATTTTGTGCAGAGCTTATTACTGGGGAGTACTAACCAATGGGAGGCATACAATAATAAGTACAACGAAATTTTTCATTTTTGTTCTGAAAATTTTAGTTTGCGAAAAATACCCATGAAACTCACATCGAACGAATAACAAGACTGATGACCGTTGATCAACTAAATTGTTAGGCAAAATGAAATCGACAACTATAACCTGGTTTCCCTTCCATTTTAATTTCATTCACTGGTTTGGAAATATTATAATCAAAAGATTAAATTCGCATGAATCATTATTTCATGATTAAGTTACTTGGATAGAAAGTGATACATTTTATTTTCCTTATCTGAACGTTTTTTATTCCGAGTACCATAAAAACATAGAGTTCACTGTTCATGAGGCCAAAACCACTGGCGAAACAGCTTTCCTTCTTTTGCTCATATTTCGGTTGAGGGCGTCATATTACCGGGGAGCAGAGTGTTCGATCAAACCGCTAAATACGGACATCAATATTTACGGCGACTCCGAAAAAGGCTATTAGCGGTAAAGGGAGGGTTATCGAAGGATTGGCGGCCGTGGAGGTTGATGGCGAAGAGAGACAGAGGAGGGTTCATTGAAGGGGTCACCGTGTCATCGCACCTCGGCGACCTACACCGTTACATCCCGAGCTAATCATCGCCACGGTCATTTTATTCCGATTTTCAAACTGTGACACGGAAAGGTAGGAAGCATGCACGAAAGCTTGCTGGCACGTTTTGCACTATCATTTTTTTTTAGCTGGAGGAATGGTTATATAAGAGATTATAACGGTGAACAAAATAGATAATACATCAGTTAGGAAGCAAAACAAGGGTGGTGAATAGATGGACAACGGATCATGGAGAGAAGCTTTAAGCAAATGTGTAACGATTACTACTGTTAGATTTTGAGTCCGTCAGCTATCCATCATCTAACTCCCATGACAATCCCATTGCTTTATTCACACGGACGTGTATTCCCTGCTGAAAACATACCACCTTAGTCCTTTGAACTTTGAATAACGGTCTACTACTGCACATAGTTTCCCATGACTTGCTCTGGCTAAATGAGCATCTACTTGCTTTCCTTTAAATTATAGATGGGATGAAATAGTACTTCGCCTGTTGGACAGTATTTTGGAACTTGCAACTGAAATTCCAAATTTTTCGTTAAAGATGCCTGCGATGCATTTCAACTAGAGATATCGTCTGATGTTACCGCTTTATCTTTATGCGTGAGTGTTTTTGCTTCCAAGTGTATAAGGTTATGTTCATATTTCTCATCCCTGACCACAGGAGAATCACAACTCCATTGATTTATAAAATTAAAATAGAGCCAACTTAGTCGTAGAATGATGAGATTTCTGAGAATATTAGGTGCAGTAGTTATTCATAGCACAAATTTTCTTGACTTTTGGTGCTATTTTGTATAAACCATGCCAAAAATTGGCCCAATAATGAATTGGGAAAATCGAATACTATTGTTACAGAAAATGAACTTACATCTCAGCTTGCAAATATATTTAATTAAAATTCCCATATTTGCAATAAATACGTAAGAAAAAATACTTAATGCACTTTTTGTCGATTCAGGACATTGCCAGAGGTATAAACGAAAATAAGAATATGTCTTTGCATCAACGAATATTTTAAACAAGCAATTGTAAAAATGAACCCATGTTAATACGACTCACAAAGGGTCTAACAACTATCAACGTATGACCACCGTTTTTCCACCAATTGTATCATAGTCCCCTCTCAACCTCTCTTTGCATAGTCATTATGAGATGGGATCATTCAGTTCTTTTTTTCAACCAGGTTTTTCATGTCGTAAACGCAGCGAAATAGTTTCAATCGCGGGGGAAAAAGGTACTCAATTCTCCTCTCCTCCTCATGAAAATGGATTGGATCAGACGAGAATGTTTTTCCGAGATGTGCCCAACTACGATGACGGCCTTTGTTTGAGCAAGGAGCCTTGTAACCCGATCGTTTAATGTTTCAGTCTCACCTTCGATCTTCCCCATCCGTTCGATTGGCCTTTGTGTCCGCGAGCGTTGCTCGCCCTGTCCACTCCGCTTAACCACCCTCGATTTATGCCCCCTCGTAATACGTCATTTCCTCCCCATCCTCCTCCTACACCCTCCTGCTCCTACTCCGGAAAACATTGGACGCCGGTTTTACCCCAAAACACGACAACGATATGCCAAAAGCTGCTCCCCCTGCGTTCACCCAGCCAGTGTTACTCTCCCCGTTCAACCTTTTACCCCTTGCAAAGCAACCAACCACCCCGATGTTTGTGGGAAGGGCTGGAGGCATTGGTGGATGGAGCAGAGGAGAGAAAGAGAGTAGGGTTGCACAAACGTATTGCAAGTCGTACCCAGAGACCGCAGGTCGGGACTGTGCGGACCAAAATGCTAATCCCTTCCCTCCACCCTCCCGTCCTCCAGACCTTTCTCCTCTTTCCGCTGTGGCTGTAGTACGTACATTGTGCTGCCGTGTATGTGTGCATCTCCCGCCCTCCCGCCCATCGCTTCGCACGATCTCATTAAATATCGACGGGGCCGGAGCCGCTCTCTCCCGGTAGAATCCTGGGTCTGCCTGCGGTGGTGTTCGGCGGGAGTAGTTCAATTCGTTCGCGGCGCCGCCAGAGTGGGGATAGACACCAAACCATGAGCGCTTGCATCGTGCTTAATGGCTGGCATTCTTTTAAGCCTTCGACAGCTACACTGCCATTAATAACTCGGCAACGTTTGTGTTAAACTGCGTCTTCGGAAATCTCATGGAATTCCACACATGTTCCAGAAAAAATGTTTTCTTTAAATAATCATGGGCCTAAAATTATTATTCCGGATAGCAAAGGATAGCATGGCTTACATAAAAATAAGCAGCGTGCGTAATGTTTACAATAATATTTCAGCATAAGCTAGCCTCATTCGTTAACGCTGATCCATTATTTATTAAAGAAATTGAATCTAAAGCTACAGTTTTCAGGGAGTAGTTGGATTAATTTGCATAGTCATAAAAGTAGGAGTATGTTAACTTAACAGGAGGGCGTGCATCATGCCTCGTGACAAGCATTTTCGATTAATGCTAATGCCTTATTAGTCGCAGTTACACTTTACTAACTTTTACTAACTTTAGGGTATAGTGTCATGTATGCTGGTGACTACTTAGTAGTACTAACCCCCTGCCACACACCATTGAGGTGGCTTACAGGGTATTTTTAGATGTAGATGCTTTTTAGCTCGTAACCTTGTAAACTCTGGATCCTAATAAAAGAAAAAGGTGTAAATTCCCACCTGTGGGAAAAGTTTCACTAAAAATGAAGAGACGGTTCGCCGAGAGCAATTAATGCTTTTAAAATCCAATTACTTTATCCAGATTCATGTATGAAAATAAATATTTTATTAACCTCAATCATTCCTTTAACTCTTAATTGCTAAAACAAAACCCTTCATTGCAAGCAACATTGGGAAATTTTGGATGTATAACATTGGGGAAATCGTGCAAAATGACCCTGACTCGTTGATGACCAGTTCCACAACCATTCCCCTGTTCTCCATCCCGTTTACAGAAAACTACCCCTCAACCTCATAACCACCCTAGCATTCATCAAGACACTTTTAAAGGACAATCCGCTACTAGATACTCTTCTTTTTGCCATTCATCTCCCCCCTCCCCTCCAACCCCCGCAAACCACCCCATCCTCCTTCACCCCACTTTCCTCTCTTCTCTACACTCCCCGCTCTCTCACAACTTTGCACCGTGTATGAGTTTGTATTCTGAAATATTAGTAGCGTTTCTTTAAGCTTATACACGTGTTTTATAATAAAGCCTATAATGTTTAGAGGAATAGAACTATCTATCTAGGAATATTTCAATCATAGAGAGCTTCCAACTTTCTCATGTGGCATTAAAAAGTTGTATACATTATCCTTTTAAACCTTAGACAGCTGCTCTTTTTTAATACGGTGCAAACTTAACTGTACCTCAGAAAATTTTATCAAATACGTAATGATAAATGAAAAGTGAAATACTTTGTGTATGTCCACAGTATTTATTATAGTACGACGCGTTTCAGCGAAGATGATTCGCTGAAACGCGTCGTACTATAATAAATACTGTGGACATACACAAAGTTTTTCACTTTTCATTTATCATTGCAATATGTTCCACAACATCTCGCCAAACACCGTTGAATACATCAAATACGTAACTTCTGTCGGAATAAGTAGAATTTGTTTTATCTTGGAAATATCAATATCGAATGGTTCCACGGAAATAATAATTACCTAGATGGTCACCTATGGATGAGAATAATTTAATTAACACCGGTTGACGTAAGTATGTAAACTATAGTGTTATGAAAATGAAACTTCAGCATGATAGGAAATACTTTTATATTTAATTACCTGTTTTGTAGTAAGGTTTATAATGAAGGAAAATATTTTAAAACGTCCCGCAGTCACAGTTCTTTTAGTATTTTATTTTCACTTGATAGGAATTTTGAGATCCTAAATCATAGCTTATTACCTGCAAGGAAAATTAATGAGACACACACTGCGTTGGTTCAGTATTTCTCCTGTTGGTAGAGTTTAGAAATCATAGTGCAGGTTTTGCGGAAAAATAAAATTACATTTTCGTGAAATACTTGGCAAGGAATATCGATCTATGTCAGTTGTTCAAAATCTTATTTTTGAAGCCAATAATGAATAAAATGGTATCTCAAAAAGTATTCCACACTACTGCGTTTCATATACTAAATTCAACTCGGGCGAAAAGTTGTTTCATTCGTTTTTTATCAGTCGGATTTCGCGAATGACAAATCTTCAATCAAAAACAAGATGTATTTTTACAAAACGGTTAACAATCTCTCTATATGATAATGTACTTACAGGAGTAGATAGGAATTTTTTGTTTTACGATAGAATATAAATGGACAAGCGCTTTTATTTACCCCATTAATCTGTTGGTATCCTTTATTAAATTATATTTAAATAAAGTATGGATTAATATAGGTGTACACAATAATTCTATCTCTATAAAAAACGGACAGAAAAAACGATAATTCCTTGATTATTCAATATCATAATGATTGAAATGAACTGGACTCGACAAAATATCAACTATGGTAGGAGGTTCTCAGGGTGTCGCATAAGATATAAAACACCATTTCTCGGATTGGATGATAAAAGTGAATATATAACCACCCAGCGCTCAAGAAACTTTAACAGTACCATTTTCTTTTGTAAAAATATCGAATTTTAGCTGCGTGGACAAGAGGTTTACACTTCATCTTTAATCTCATTTGCACAATGTGCATAACTTAGGCTACGAGAGACGGTGTATTAAGTAACAGTGACTGGTGAACTTATACACCACTTCCAGAGATAAAATCACAGCGTCGCTGCCTGTGAGTTAATTGCTTTCATTAGCATACTGTGAAAAGGCACTATCTAAATCATTATATGTAAGAGACCCTCGTTTAGACGACAACACTCTCATCTCTAATTTTGTTCATAATGTACGCTGCTATGCGTACTGATGTGTTAGAAGAAGGCGTAGAAATAATATATTGTAGTTTTACAAGAAAAATAAAAGGAAATAAGAGGTTAAGTAACATTCACGTTGATTTTTATTTCTTTGGGACATTATCCATTCAATCACCACTTTTCAAACACAAAAAGGAGAGGTATCTAAAACCTTTTGCTTCATTAATACACGGTATATCCTGCAAATATTCTAAATCAAAATTACCATAATATGACAGTTCAATAATTCTAAATACATTCTTTGCAATTGAGATGCACCTTATATAATTGACAGAACATTGTGAAAATTGTATCCTACGCAAAATCAATGGCCAAAATATTTTGAAATGTACTAATGTTGGTACTCTGGAAAAGATTTTAGATCAAAAGTCATAGCTTATATATTCGCGTCAGTTATAAATGAGTGGAAACCTTTAGATTGCGTCTAAAACTATTTCCACATATTGTCATCACAAATTAATATTGAACATAAATGTGCTAAGTGGTGAAAATGTGAAATCGATATAGGTAAAAAAGTATTTTTCTACCAACTAAAATGCAACAAAAACGCCAAATACCAAAACTGATGATAGAGGCCTACTTCCAGAAAATAAAATGCCAAAAAGATATAACCACTGATTCATCTTCGTTTAAGAGATATTAGCAAATAAAATCAGCAATGTAAGATAAATTTCATTAATTCAAAATAAATAATATAAATAATAATCTCAATATTGGTAACAGCCAAAGCCAATTAAAATGACGCTAGAGTTTGCTGCTCAGAATAGAAAATGTAATCGTTTATCTATTACCGGCTAATAGTCTGTGTACTTCGTATCTTACATTTCATTTACAAAATTTTAGGCATGTGATAAGTGGAATCTGCATCTACATTTTTTGAATAAATAAAAGGAACAGGATCGATTTTTAATTTGTTTTGTTTTATGCTATTATTCACCGTCCAAGACCCTGCCGTATCTCAAAAGTGCGTACACATTTTATTACGTTTATACGAGGGGGGACCCAAAAATAACCGGACAATTTTTTTCAAATATCAGAATTTATTTTTTTGTGTAAGAAACGTTAGTCACCTTCGAATTACTCTCCATTAACGCTAATGCATTGGTTCAATCGTTTTTTCCACTGCGCGAAACATCTTTGGTACTCGTTCTTTCCGATGCCTTACAGCGCCGCCTTCGATTCTCTTTTCACCTCCGGAATGTCTGCAAGACGTTTCCCTTTCAGTTCTTTTTTCATTCGGGAGAACAAAAATAAATCACAAGGTGCTAGATCTGGTGATTAGGGAGGGTGAGGAAGCGGTGTCATGCGGTTTTTTTGCCAAAAAAATACCCACAGAAATGGCTGTGTGAGCTGGTGCATTGTCATGGTGGAATAACCAGTCCCCACTCCGACACAAATCGCGCCGTTTCAATTCGTCTCATTTGCAATTCTTCAGCTAAAATGCGCTGCACTGAACTCCACGAAAGACCAGATGGTTCAGCAAGTTCATCAACAGTACGCCTTCTATCCTGGTACACAAGCGCATGAATTTTTTCTACGTTTTCATCAGTTCTGGACGTGGAAGGCCGTCCCGGGCGTTGAATGTCTTCGATCGCCATGTTGCCGCGTTTGAATCGCGAATAACACTCATAAACTTAAGTTCTTTTCAAGGCGTGTTCTTTATAAGCTGTAGACAACATATCAACCACATCCGACGCACTTTTACCAAGCAGAAAACAAAATTTCAACGCTGCACGCTGTTCTCGAATATCAGCCATTTCCAAAATCGAAGAGGTCGATAAACTCGTCGAACGAAAAGTGTCACAGGGGCTCGCTACAACCATCAAAAAGGACGCCGCTTGCAACAATGACTCAGGAGAGGTTACTTAACACCTATCCAGTGGGAGAAGCCCGAACTACAAGAGCGACGCACGCAGCGAATTCCGTCCGGTTATTTTTGGGTCCCCCCTCGTATATCACCCCGATAACTATTGATGAGACCTTTTCAGTGCAGGCATGAAACAAAACCTCATATACCTCTGCCTGCAACTATGCTCCGCATAGTGAAAATCATATTTGGAACTCGAACCCGCGGCCCCTAGATCAGTATTCTCCGCCGCCACCGAGGCCGACGAACGCCTGGACGCGAGCAACGCGGTTCAGATTTCCGGTCGGGAGGGATTTCTCTTGTCTATCAGCTCTCCATTTCATTTCCTCTACACTTTCTTATCCTCACTGTGCAATCTTCGCATTCATTTTTTTCTCTTTCCCCTTCAAAACAGTCACGAACTGGATTCTTTGAAATTCCTCCGCCGCCGCCACCAACGACACTATCGGCGCATGCAATGAGATGCGACGTCAAAGCACTCACGTACGCTTGCTTCGTGTTTCTCTCCCTCAATTCCATCTTCTTTGTGCACGACATGTTCCTCCCAACTTCATTTCCCACTGCACCCCTTTGAACCCTCATCCCCTAATTCTTTCCCACCCTTCCACAAATCTCTGCGTGGAGTCCACACCAATGCGTCGCCCTCTACCTCCCATTACCCACCTTCCGGTTTTAAGCCGTCGGGCTCGGCAGGAGAGAGAATTTCCACCTTCCGCTTCTCTTTCCACTCTTTTATCTCAGTCTACAAATCCTTTTCAAATATTCCCCATCCATGTGATACCGTACGTTATTTTTTCTCTTTATTTTCCAGAGACCTAACCTAATATTTTTTTTGAAATTCCTTCTTCCCATTTACGTATCGCTCCAGGTGGTCCGTGGCCCACCCAGAAAAATTTATAGAAATAGATAAGGCAAAAATTTACATTTTTTCTAATCACGAAATTCTATGGATCCTATCCCTTTAGGGCAGCTAGTTCTCCCACGCATTATTGCAATGTATTTCCATTACTGCAATTCAACGCAATTACATGAGAGGAAAATCATTATTTGGATTATTGTCAACGAAATTATTATGAATCTACGTTCTAAATTACTACAACATTATGAACATTACCAACACTAATTAATCTGAAGTCTGTTTGTTGCAGCTCTCCGCAACTCTCATCTCTCATCAAACTGCTTCATTTCTCCGTAGTTATTCACTAAGATGGCCTCCATAATTTCCCAGATGCATTCTATTTTTGAATTTTATCCGTATTTCTTTTCATTTGTTCCTCTTCTATTATTGTTTTGAATGAGATATTTTGTCGCAGAATGTATCCAATAAGTTGTCTCTTCTTTTACTAACAGCTTTCATTATACTCCTTTTCTGTCCGAGTCTTCGTTTTCCTTCTGCGTTGGTGATTCTGTTCATTGATAAGAATAGTTCATAAAATTAGACATTGATTCCAAATTCTTTTGCTCTGCAGAAGCTTTTGTTTAGGGTTCACTGCCTTGTAAGAGATATTAAGTTTTTGCAGAAAAATATTATCTTCAGCCATTGAAATCATAGATATCTCTATCAAGGATACACAGAAAGCAAAGGCAAGGAACTTATGCCTAAATGTGTTCAGTTCTTTCGCTGGATCGAATCCAAAGATATTATTTTACAATTAAGATTTGAGGTCATAAGTTGCGGCAATAATGTTTCAGTAAAGAGATGCTAAAACGCAATTTGAAAGATACTACTCAGCAGTTAGATGCTACAATCTCTATTTGTGTCATTCATATTTTACATACAACTGCCCTACTGTGATATTTTTTGGCCGATCACATGAGAAAGATAACACAGATGAGAAAGTGGTTATCTCTTTGTACAGGTGTGATGAATAAATGTTTATATATTTTGTTTACAGAAATCACTAAATGGTTTCTTTCAATTTCACCATATTTGTCATATTACGCCCGCCCAATATCTGCCGTCGATTGTCATTTCCTCTTGCCCCTTTGTGTCCTATCGTTCCCGTTTCTGCAAAATTGTTGAATTCAAAAATCCAACACCGTCTCACTCTCTATTCACCGTCACAGACGCGGATTATTTATTCCAGTCGCCTTGTCGCACCTTCTGCCGTCCGCAACGCGTAACCATCTATACTCCTCCTACCTCCCCCACCTCCAACTCAAATATCTCTCGCTCTCTTTTCCTCTTCATATTTGGACACCGCCAGTCTTTTTTTATTTTTAGCGCACATTCTGCGCCCTCGGTTATCAATTCCCTCCATCTCTAATTCATCGCCACAAGTCCCTCCCCCCCCCTTCCTTAACCACCCTCAAAATACACGCCCGTGTCCTTTATCTCTCTCGCCGCGCTTTTCCACTCAGGATCTATCCCGCTGACTTTACTAATTTTTCCGCAGAGAGCGCTCTTGGTTCACGTGAAACGGCAATTTTTACGCCGGCCGTTATCTCGAACGGCTAAGGTTTTTCTCACCACGATTCCAGGGCGATCGCAACGATACTAGTCAAAATCCAGTTGCTCTAGTACCTGTGATGTAGATTAAATATCATGTCTTTTACTCCCGTGATTCTCTAGATCTAGAGCCTAAGGCTTTTTTTTCTGGCAAAAGAAGGAACATTTGCCAATAAAACTAATAGTAAGAAATTTGGGTTAATAACAGAGTGGCCAGATTTCCAAAACCAGAAAGCGATCAACGTCAACTTGTAATAGAAATGTACGTAACGAGGTTCCTCTGTAATTGACGATAACTATATGTTGGTACTGGCTACGCAAGGCAAGCTACGTATTTAATATGACCATTTTCCAAAAAAAGCTGCCAATAGTTCCACCTGAGACTGTAATGTCCAAAATATGCAGTAGTTTCTTCTCAAAATTTTAAACTTCATAAAGAATCCGTGTTTATTAAAAATCGAAAACATTCGTTAATCCTTAGCCTGGCCCGGGATACAGACAAAGGTATTCGGTAACTATGGCACTACCACGTTGCATCGGGAGGTTTGAAAACTTCTCCACACTCGAGACCGTTTCATGTCAACAACTTCGATTGACGAGTAGATATCATCGACCGGCCGTTAGTAGAAGGCATAATTTCATAATTAGAAATCATTACTTTCGTAACTGACCGATTTTAATCAATAATGGTTGACTATATTAGCTTACAAATAAAAGTTACTTTTCCTCCACGGTAATAGGCTGAAATTGAGAAGCATGTGTTGTACGCAAACGTCGTCACATTTGGTAGAAAATGTGCTCACGTACTTTTAGGTTCAAAACGCACTACTTTAATGCATTTACATTCAATATTATCACACCCATCTGTTATTTGAAGCTTGATTTGAAAATTCAAAGGATTTACGAGCATATTATACATTAGATAAATGGAGAAAAATATTGAAAAGAATTACAAATTATCATCGACATATAAGACACTGTCTCCGGCGTTACTCTGTGGAACTCCTTCATTTTAATAATAATAAACACATGGTTGTTATTCCAATAAAGTGTGGAATAACAACGAAGTGTTTATAATTATTATTAGCATCGACATATTTAAAACTAGGAAATCTTGAAGGTAATCTTGAAATCTTGCATAATGCTATTCACTAAAGTATTCAGATAAGTTCACTTTTAGAAACAAAGAAATTGGTTTATACACCATACTTTAGTAATTTGCAAATTATTTTACTTTGTATGATTCCACAATACTTGTAAACCAGCTTTTAAGTTCCTACTCATGTTATTATTAAGCCTTGTGGCGTTTTTACAAGGTGCATTATTTTCAAATCACGATGTGGCTCCACCAAGTCAAGCCTAATAATGTGATATTTTCTTTTGTGTATTATGTATGTTATAGCCTTAATTTTACGTTAATAAAAGCTTACATTTTAATCAAAAAAGTAATAGGTCACATTAATAATATTAAGGACAATTAATTTCAGCAGCATTGCTTAAAAAAAGTCAACATTTATCTTGTTAAAAAATGGGAGTTTAAGCCTGAGTAACATAATTTATATTTTCCTTTTTTTTACATACATCTCGTTTAAACTCTACCTGTGACATCATGGAATTGGAAATGTTCCCGGCGTGAAAAATTAACTGATTTCGAGATCGTTTTGGATATGGAAATAAATAAGCGAAACATAGTAAGTGCGCTCCGTCGCTGTTTCTGAGGCTCGCCCCAACACTATACTATCATCTTATTCTATCCCACATTTTTCCACCTCCCTTTTCTGCCTCGCATAATACGAGAATCACTTTTTCACCACGAACTTGAGACTGGTGGATAGAAAGATTGGTAGGCATACATGATATATGAGCCATGCAAGAGTAAAAAGGACGCAAGAGAGGTGGGATCATGGGTATTGTCCTAGGGGTCGTTAAAGTGACACTAGGGTCATCTCCTCCTTGCCCTCTTTTGTAGTGGGACGACTAGCTCCCTCGATAGCGATTCGTGGGACCCGTGGCTGGGAAATAAGGGATAAGAACGGACGGGAAAAGAAAACGAGTGTAGAAGTGCATATGGGACGGGAATTGACCTCTATATCGGGTTAAATGGTGTGGGTGAGGGAGCATGTGCGTATGCAATCTGTAACGCTTGCACGAAAATGTTAATTTTTATTCTACAAATAAACTATTTATACAAATTTTATCTAAACATAAGGCAATGAAAAAAGAAATGAACGATTTTAGGTAATTTTAGTCCATAAACTGCCAGGGACGGACTGGATGGAGAATAGAGCCTAAATTTTTGACGACTGTGAATTGACAAAAAGTGAAAACCATTTAATCGCGATGAGCATAAATAAATTACGGAAGAATTAAAATAACTAAGTTAACTTCACTTGTAATATTAATTACCGCGACCCGGGTTTCAACATTTTGTGTCATATTCAGGTCACTTTGTGATCTGAAGACGACACAATGTATCGAAACCTGGGTTGAGGTGAAAAATATTACAAGTTGAGTTGACAAGGTTATTTAAATTCTTCCAAAATGGATAACATCCACAAAATCAAGTCTAAAACCGTTTTTAGTTATAATTATTATTATAAATTAATTATTTAACCCAGGGCATCACAGCTGAAAGGCACTTAGGAATAACGGGAAATGTCCATTTTGAAACTCCCCCAAAGAACATTTCTTTTTTGCTTAAAAGTAGTGTTCCAGCAATCACTCACAGATAAAGTATCATGATTAGGATTGCTAGAAATTGTGTTACATGCTGTACATCGCTCTTTAATGTGGTTATGGAAAAAGTGGTCGATGATTATGTGTTATTCTAATTAAATGTGATTTCCCTGTTTCAATATTGATTACTCAGTCAAAATTTGCAGAAGCTGAGGATTACGTTGAAAATGATTTCATATCGCATTTATACATTATTCAATTACGTAATGCTGTGCAACTTTCCGGCATTTCTATTTTTGCCGTATAAAACCTAATTTGATCATTATATTTCCAATTAAAACTTGATTTGCGCAGCGCAGATCACAGCACTTCTTCGTAATAATGACGATGATTGGAAAACAGGCCCATCCCTCATTCGTCCTCAAGAGGATGATTTTCCATATTTTCCGGCAAGAGTGAGGCAATTATTTTTAAGGATTGATTTTGACAAGATGCGCAAATTGATTGTGACCACCAAGCTCAATATTGTTTCTGAAAACACATCGGTGTTTTAAACATAATGAATCCTATTGTTTAAATGTAGAGTCTATCATTTTTAGGTTAAGCTGAACCATCAATTAAATATAATGTGAATGAGATAAGCCTCATCATGCGTACTTACTCTTAAATTAACGTGGAATTGAGCAAAATTGTTTTTCATGCTTGATAAAAAAACACATTAATGGAAGATTGTAACTTTTGCCCCTTCTGGTGGTGTTTTTTTTAGGGTTTTAATGGTGGCGGTATGGGGTCACAAGGCAGACGAGATGATCGCAGTGGCACAGCGGTGAGACTAGATAATTCCCGAAGGACGATGAAAGGATATGGCTTGGGGTGCAGAGGGAAGGGAGTGGGGTTGGGAGTTTAAAATTGAGAGTAGAGCGTTCCGATGAGGCGGCGAGGGAAGATAAGAAGACGAGGGTAGAAGTGTGCGGGCCGTTGATGGGCGAGCATTTTTTTTAAACACCTCCATAGGGCTGGATGGGTTAAGGGAGGAGGAGGCAGAGCTCCTCTTGGGAAGAGGAGGGGAGATTTTCTGAGATCGCCCCGAAGGTAGCCGTGAGAAAAGAGAAAAGAAATACGGCAATGTGTGAGATGTCAGGAGACAACGGTGTATTATGCAAAAGAGCGAATCGGGAGGTCATTTTAGGCTATTTATTGAGATATGGCAAAGGAAATGAGAAGCAAGAGTGGCGCGTAACGTGAATGGAATGGAGCGATTAGGCGGCTGAAAAGTGTGCGAAAAAATGTTATAGGACGAGTTATGCATTCAATATAGTGGTGTGCGATGTACTTTTCTTCAAGGGAAATTACAATTTCAGGAATTAAAGCGATCCCTAGATTCACGCCTGTGAAGCTGCTATCTATGCATGCCAAACGTGCTACAGCGTTCAAGGATCGAACTATTTGTTATTCTCAGCATTTTTGAGCGGAATTGTTCGAAAGAAGTATAGAGGAAGTGTGTAAAAACAATTCCTAATAACTAACTTCTTCTTGCATTTGGTAAAATATTACGCAGAAAACTTTGATAATGTTATTTAATCCTAGTGTTGTCAAACAAAATATGGAAATAGAAGCAACCATCTCCCTTACTACATTGACAGAACTTATAAACATGAAAATTTTGAAAAGGCTTACCTGTAATGAAGCACCTATTTATATTATTATATTTTTACCATTTACCAATTAAAAAGTGTTGATTAAGTATTTGCTATTGGCAGCAGGCATGAAACTACTAATTATCTCAAACCGGGCTTTGAAACAAGGATATTAGAAGTGAAAATTTGTTTTTCAGGACACTTGCAATATCCCTAATTTTACGCCTTGTTTGGTTAAACATTTTCCGAAAATTCATGCGGTGCAAAAAAGCTTTATGCAGTTTATATTGCTTAGCCAGAATCCCTCCACAATATTAATTAACCATTATTAATGGCTTGCATGGACATGAGAGCATTGCAGATTTATTACAGACGCGACTTACTATTTCTTTAGTATACTCAGCCAGAAATGTTGCTTTCTATTCACGCAAGCAGTCGAAATTAATGGCTGAAATTAATGAAAAAGGGATGAATTATTAAAAAGAGGAGAGGCTTAGAAAAATACGTACACATGTCAACCTATCTTTACGATATTTCATCAACTTCATCACAGTCATATATTCTTGCGAAGAAGAATATTATGTTCGGCTTTTTTACTTTTTCCTTTCATTCTCCAATACGTTTTTACGAGAGAGGTTAGAACAAATGAACTACTCTCAAAAGTTGAAGTATATCTCATTTTATAATTTTCCTCGCTATTTTATTATAACTATACAGTTTCGATGTTAAAACATCTTTGATAATAACCGAAACCAGTCAGTTATATTAAAATATCGTGGAAAGTTGCCAATCTATTTGTTTTTCAACTAAACTACGATTCCACAATGTTACTTCTACTTTCATTACGTTAGTACCTTCAATAGGTTAACTTAAAATTGTAGTGAAGTTCACAAAATTTCACTAATTGTAAGAAGATGAAATCGAAAATTGAATTTATTAGCCATTATAATAAAAAAAATTAAAATACAAATTGCAAAGCAATTTGAAAAATTGATTCGCAGGGTTAATAACTTTAAAGTTGATTTTATGACAAAATTAATAAGCCATATGCCATATTGAGATGGTTAGGATAGTTGAGAAAATACATGTTTTACTTTTTCTTCGAACTATTAGAGTTTTGACTTTATATTTTAGAGTGAATAATTAAATATAATTAAAATATTATAAAAGTAAACTAATCTGATGAATACTTTAACAATATAGTAACACAAAAGTCTGTAGTAGAACATAACTAATGTTGAAAATGGAGATAAAGATATAGTATTTCCTTCGTAAACTTTGACTTAGTGATAAGAATAATAAGGTACATATTTTTAGAATAATAGATTATTCACACAGTAATAGAAAGGAGGGAAACTAGTACTTAAAGCCTTACACATACAGAGTGTTATATAAAACCGAGTGCTATTACGTGCCATTGATGGCAATCAACTGTAATGACTGCTATCAATTGAAAAGGAAGAGAATAACATTAATGGAAAGAGATTACCCGATTATCACCGGGAACATGCGATGGAAAGGTGATACCACTGTTTAGGTTGAAAGTGCTGTGGGGAAGGTAGTTGGACTGGTGGTTGTCACGTGATATATCAGTGCAGTGTACGAGAGAGAAGGTAACACCTAATTGACGTGAAATCCGAGAGAAGGCAAGCATATGGATGGGAAAGGTGGAGAGAGATTGGCGGCGCGTGTCGGTGACTATGGGCAGTGCTCATTGGCGGACCGATTAATATTTCAAGCAACGATCGCTACATTTTCATTACTGCGGATGAAAATAATAGGTAAATTTGAACTGAAACAAGGAAAATTTCTTCAAGGAACACATATCTGGGAGATATAATCCTTCACAGCAAATTTAAAGCATAGTAATATTCAACACTGAATAGATACTCCCAACTTTATCGGAAAATGGGATAAAAGATTGTCCTAAAATAGAAACCTCTTTATAAATACTATACGGTTAATAGAACGGAAAATTTCTTTAGGCACTATTTTAAGGTAAGCAGAATTGAAATATGTGTCTACTATGGTCTTGTTACGAGACAAATTATTAACCGGAGTTCAAAACCAAATCTAGATTCAAATATAAATCCTTGGAAAAAGAATGGGTGTGAAATGCATTTTATTTAAAAAATTATTGCTATCGTTGGAGGCACACTTAATTATAATGCCATCACAGTCTTTATAGTTTTTTTAATATGTCGTCAAATTTGTCATTATATACCATTATATCATATCGAAAAACAAGCAGTGAGAAAAATATTGATCCAGTATTATTTATGGAGGAACATCAGGTGAAATAAAGGGCACATTTCAATACTAAAAGGAGCAACTCTTTATTACATTTCGAGTAAAGCTAGTGAAAATTTTGAAGCATACAATAAGGTTGGCGCTGTTAAGCCTAATTACTGCTCCATTAAGGTAAAGTGGTAAATTGCAACCGCCACTAAATACTTCATCGTAATCACAGGTAGGTACATGCATAGTAACGCGAGGGACGACGAGTGAGGCACACCTAGGCACTTTCACTGCGCGTGAAAAATTTAACACTCGAAATCGTCCTCAATTTCGCCACTCTTTCCGCAAAATTATACCTTCGGTCAAAATAAATTTTAAATGCCACGCCTTCGAGTCCCATCACTGACTCCGCTCCGCCGGAAAACACTCATGGCACATGAAATTACTCCGGCGATTGTGAAACGCGGGGCAGAAAATGAATACGGCGACGTTTCCCCGTTTTTATAAGTGAAATAAACACGACGAGTTTGTAAAATAAATATAAAAAAAGGCAAAAGAGGATTGCCGAGTAAGTACATGCTATCACAACAAATAAATAAATAAGCACGCGTCCGGGATGGAATGAAAAAAAATGTAAAAATAAAAAAACTAAAACACAACCAGGAGATATTGTATGTGTGTGGCTGGAATGAGCAAATTACGTCACTGAAAATCCACCGGAAGGCATGGGTAAGGGCCCTGAGAGATTAAAGGGTATGTGGAGAAAGGGAGGGGTGGAGGGAGAGAAAGAGGACGGAGGGCGGAAGGACGTAAAGCAGGCATATGTGGAATTAGAGAGAGGGAAAGAAAATAGAGCAATGGAGAGGGAGAGAAAGGTATGGAGAAGAGGGGAGACAGGAGTAGAGGAACAATGAGAGAGAGTGAAAGGCTGGAAAAAAATAAGAGGGCTTGGATAGCAGAGGCATGGGCAGTAGTGTCATCGGAATGGACCAAAATGTGGGAGGGGGGAAGAGGGTTGCAAATGGGTGGGAACCACCAGAGTCCCCCGCCTTTCTCAAAAACCATGACGCCGGTTCTCATTCACTCCCACTATCTGGGGCTCGCCTCCCCTTCCCACGGGCCTCCAGATAGGTGCTGATTAATTGCGACAGTGCACCGCCGGCCGGCCGGGCCCCTTGCCGCGGAGGGGAGCGAGCGATCGTCCCCGAGCAGACTTAGCGCCCAATCCGCCGTTGTAATCTCAGATTACGTTCCGCTGTCCATTTTCTCATTCCACTTACGACTCGACATTTCTCTTCCCCTTCGCCGTGCGCACGCTCTCCACCAATCCCGCCTCCTTTTTGTGCCCCGTCCTTCCAATCCGTCCAATGCCTTCTATCCCGTGCTCTCGTCCCGGTTCTCTCCATAAATTCCCCCATCGTCTGACCACTGAGACATCGAATACATTATTGCTCATAATTAATAACTCATTTTTTGACACTCAACGACCTACATCATCCCCAGGGTGAACTAAGGATGATTGTTTTTCAACATCCACTGTCATTTTTTTACAATAAAAAAATATGAGTGCTAATCCCAGTTTTATTCATCTAGTATTGCACAAAATCACTATTTCTCATGGCGAGTGACTCTTTTTTTTATAAACGCTTGACTTAAATCATCTCCCGAGGGTAACTCAAGGTGATTCTCTTAGCCAAAAATGGTATTTCTAATAATGAATTCGCAAAATCCCCAATATCACCTTTTACTTTAAGTCATAGAGTCCATAATTCATCCACACACTACAATCCATACCATAAGTCACAGGAGTCATCAAGTGCATATATTTCAAATCGTACTCATTTATAACCTTCTCCGTCTCTGAGAGTCCATCTAATCTTGTGATAGAGACTTCATTGTTATCAATGCACTTTTTTGTACTTATGCTCCTTATGTCTTTGGATGTTTGTTTCCCGTTAATATTTCATTTTTAACGAAAAGACATTTCTTTCATTTACATATCATTGATTCTAGACAAGAGGCATATTAGGTGCCTTAAGAATGGGAGTTCGTGTATGAAGCAATGCTTGAGTGAAAGAGAAGCGAATGTGGTTTGCAAGGATAGGGCATTGTAGAGGAAATTATTTATAAGGAACCGTTTCTATAGTGAGGTAGGATAGCTGAAAAAAACTTCACATCTGGCAACCAATGCGCCACTTTGGATTCAGATGGCACATGCGTAGACGAGTCTAAAACGCTAGGGATACATATTTTCCTGGTCCTCTATCGGTGTTGATGACGTAATAAAGATGGCCACCAATGTTTTGTGACACGCTTATACATTTCCCTATACAACTAAGGTTTTATTTTAATATTAGCCTATATTGTAAGTGATTTTTAATCATGAGAGAACGCGTTTTCCAACGGTATATTTGACATCGTTGTTTAGGTTAATTTCACCAGAAATATTTGCAACTAATGTTAAAAAAAATGGTTTCTTTTAATTTTTTCGAAAAAAGTTGCTAAATAACTTGGAATTCGTTAGATATTGCTGAAAACTTGCCCCCTACTTTTTTTACAAATTAAGTACAATATCGAGAAACAAAAGAATGTACAATACAATATTATTCAAATTTAATATCTTAATTCAATATATACATTGCCAAATACACTAATGTCAGCCATGATATTCTAATAAAATAATATCTTGCTGTCAAATGCAAAAATTCACTTGTGATTACCGATCACTGTCCTTCACATACACTAAGTTTCGTACATCCTGTTTCCATTTTAACACATTTACAAGATGTGCATCGCTTGAAGAAAGTACAAGAGGTAAGTTGTACACAGTGTTTTCACACTTCTGGAATTGTTGTCCACATAGGCCGGAATGATCCTCTTGAAGTTACTATCCATCCCCACTTGGTTGGCGAAGGTATTGTGTATAATGCAACGAGGCTGTTGTTCCAAATTCTTGCTTGGAGAGTAGCTCGTTTGATGTGTTGTGTAAAAGCATCTGTTGTAGGAGGTATGTTTTCGATTGCTCGATTCTTTCTTGTAAATAAGACTCGTCTGCAGTCATTGATGCTCTGAAGATCTGATGCTTGATCATAAAATAGAATAACAAATCGCTGCACTAGATCATGACATTCATCATCAATATTAGAGGTGACTGTACAGAGCTGATGCCATACACAATCAATTTCACCAAATGATATCCATCCCTTTCAAGATGTCTTCTTGCCAACGCCACAAAATTTGGGAACTGTGTCGCAACCAGTTACAGAATGAAAAGCCAACAAATTTATGCAAATTTTCGGTCAGATTTTGGCACAAATCTCATGAATTGGAATGAATTTCCTGTATTTCCCACAACCATACTCAATCCATACTTCATCAATATCTTGTATTTGTTGGAACAGTGATATTGAAATAACCACTAGATCTGAGACCACAGTCCGTATTAAGAAACAAGTATGATCACATTCTACTGCATGCTTAACATGAAGAAGTAGGCAGTCGTCTGCTTCTTCGTGTGATCCGGGGGAAATGCTTGATATATCCATAGTTGTTGACGTGAGAACTCGGTCATAACAACTACAGACAACAACCTGGATACTCGTCTCCCACCATATTCTTAGCTAGTTGAACAATTGTTTCTTGTTTTCGTTGACACATAGAAATTGTGTATTTTTTTGTTGAAGTTTATTCTGAGACTTTAATACTTATGCCACTTCCTCTTGTTTCTCGGTTATCTGCCTTTAAACTGCTGCTAGTATATCTGTCTAACACAATATCTATTTGTGAACCTTTCCTCAGTTTATTAGTGAAATATGGTTTCAAAACATGTTCGTAGTATCCGGAATATGTTGTAGCAATACAAGGATTAAACATTTGAATTACGGCTCCTACATCAAATATTTTGGCTGTTACATTATTTGGCTGTGATTAAAGCTAATGTCACATTGTGTTTGAATGAATTCAACGATATCCGAATTGTTGGTTTTAGGAGTTTTCCATTATCTGAAATAAATGGCGGGTACATTTGATTTTCATGCGAAAAGAATTCATCAATGTTGCTATCCCGTGCTTCAGATGCGAAATACAATCGGCATAACAAGTTTGAGTCTTGACGCATGTTAGCAATCTTGGACTTTGCCTTATCTGTTTTTCTTGCTATAGTCTTGAAGATGTGAATATTCGAGGAATAATTTCATGAATTGAATTTTGAACTTGATCGAGATGGGACACGACATATTCGTCATGTTGATTCAGTCCTACAGTAAATGTTTCTGTAACACAATTGATACCTTCGACACTTGGAATTAGTTTGTTGCTCCCTATTGACACCAAATCGGTTTCTTCAAACGGATTTCCTTGTTCGGTTAAGATGTTAGTAATTTCTTTGGCATGGGCCAAGAACCGTTTCTCAAATGCATTGTTATTCTCATGGTGCTTTGCACCCACTTTTTTGTAATATTTTAAATGTGATTTCTCTTCAAATTCCTCAATTAAAGAACTGATCCTAGGGCCTGCTACCACCTGCTACAACACAGCAGAGCCTTTTCAGTATCAAGGATTACAATAGCTCCACCTACACCCTTTATAACTTTGTTATGTGTTAATGAAGCTGATCGTCAGATATTGCAGACAACGGTGTAGCAGTTTTGCTGCTCGTAAATTTCCCACGAAGAAATTCAGCATGTATATCTGGATGTATTTCTGGAAGGTCCTGTAGAGTACGCACGAATACTGGCAACCAACGAGAATAGTGGACTGCGTCCAACGCAAATGTCCACGGACATAACTAAGCCAAAGCAACGTCGTACATTGTAAAGGTAGATGTAGGAATACTAAATACAAGTTGCACTAGAGGGGACTCCAGTTTAATGACTGTGTTCCAATATTGAAACTGAGGACATCCAGATGTTTTCAACAAAATCCATAGTTCAATGCCTTCGCTGGAATTTGTTTCACATACTTCGTTGAACGCTTTTACCTGTAGACAATGCAAGTCAGTTACAGTAACTTTATGTGCAAGTTTGTCTCTACCTTCTCCTTCATCACAAAACAGAAACACCTTTTTCACATCTGAATAAAAAAACTATGATCTTGTAATTGTTTATGTAGTTTGGTGTGAGTAATAGGGACGTCCTTTCTGTTTCTTTTCACCAGGTAGTCTTTCTGCCTTTTGACTTCGATATTTGTTCTTGCAAGATTTGTGATATTTGGCTACATGGGCTACTAATGTTTGTGAAAGGCCACTTCCATCGTCCAATTGATACAAATTTCTTATAGCACTTGGAAGCTCACCATGTGCAGCAAAAATTGCTAGATTCTTCGCCATTGTTAAATAACCTTCATACATCGGAATGATTAAGAGCTCTTTTGAATGCTTCTGGCATAACAAACACAGGTCCCATACAAACGGAGCCACCGCTGGGACAGTCGTAGCATCAACCAAGTCATGTTTCCTCTTCATTGATATGATTGGGCTATTTCTGCCTTTCTATGAGGACGACGAAAGCAATATATTATTTACACGGTGAAGTTCTTCACGTTACGTCTGCCTGAAAAAAACACTTATTTAATATTAGTGAATATAATTTTGTTAAAATCTATAATGTATTTTATTTATCGTTACATTTTTGAAGTTCCCCCCAAAATTTAAATTTCGAGGGGTCTATAATAAAAAATGACCCCTAAAAAAGCTACAATTTATTTGCATGTGCATTAAAAATTAACTACATTTCTTACTTAAACAGTTGTAAAGCCGCTCTTTTACTTTTCGGAACCCTTATAAATATAAATTGCATTATTGCTATAACGACTCGCTGAGCAACGCTACATTGTTTTGACAATTTTTCAGCAACTATTTTTGATAAAATATAAGTCATGTATACCATTCATAAGGTAATTTTCTGAAAAAAAAGTATAGGGAAATTTTTCAGCTATATACATAACGGATTCCATTTTATTTAGCAAAATATTTAGAAAATATCAAAATAAATTTTTTTCTTAAATAAAGGTACAAATATTTCTAGTATTTTTTAACCAAAACAATGATGTCAAATATACTGTTGAAAATCACGTTTTCTCCTGATTAATAATCACTAACAATATAGGACCTATATGTTTGTATTGTAAAATACAAACCCGAGTTACATAGGGAAATGTAAAAACGTGTCACAAAATTTGTGTTCCGGGCGTTTTAGACTCGTCTACCCATGCTATATTATTCAGCTACCCATATTCAGCTATCACACCCCATTATTAGGGCTTACGACAATAACTAGTTTATACGACCGAACCTACCCACAAATTTGAGGAGTTAGGTCTACAAACAGTTTATTTGCAGCACCTGGGAAAGTTTCTCATTTTACTCACGTTTTCTGAAAGTTAATGGTGTTTACATATGCAGTAATAGGACGCTAGACAACAATAAAATGCACCTTAATTTATATTTTCAGTTTTTTTGTTTTATTCTAAACGGTACGCGCATTTTATCGTGATTTTTAGAGATTAAAGAGCAGAAACATAAAACATGAATGGAAAAATAAGTCAAATTTAGCCTACCGTATCCACACCCATCGGTGCGAGCACTTTTCCGGATGCCAGAAACCATAGTTGCCATTGAAATAAAAATTAGAACGAAATAAAACTGAAATACAGTGTAAATTGTCCTTCAGATATTAGTCGAACTTCTCTTTTATCCCTAATTCCGTAGACCCAACAATGCATGCAGTCTCTTTTGTTTTTGCAACAAGAGTTTTTGCAATTCCAAATGAATAAATATTTTTTTCTTCATAAACAATCTTGGCTTCCATTATTTATTCCTATTAGGATTTAGAGAAGTTTTTTTCTAAATTATAATGTATCGAGACGGATTATTTGAAAAATTACACATTGAAGAAAAAACTTTAATTATCGTGTTAATACACTTACAAATAAAGGTGTACGATTTTTCTCTTTTGTATATCGATATATATCTCTTTTATGTTAAATGGACCTCGCGTGGTAAGCCCATTAACACCTTCATATATATTTCAGGGAAAATTTATTACCTAAATGTAATTGCGAAGATTTCCTTCCACTTTTAGCATGCTCTGTGTGGTTCCATATGAATTTAGTGGTTAAGTCCTTTTTAAAATGAAGCCGCGGTACCTGACATTTAGAAAGTTTATAAATCTGTCCGTATTATTGATTCAATGGTTGGTATTTAGCGTAAATAATATTATTACGCACATAGTATTTTTGTTCTAGGCATTATATTTTGAAATATTTATTGAAAAATCGCTTTATTTTTATAAATGCACTTGTGTTTACGCAATATTTTTCTTCGTCCTTAATTTTATGGTTAATTAGCATAAAGAAAAAAACATACGGAAAGGCATGTGTTTCAATAGCAGGAATAATATAGAGAAATTCGGAAAGCATACACATAGAATGAAACAAAGTTGTATCATATCCGTTCACTTATTTGCCACACGGAATCAATTCTAACAGTGGAATGAAAATTAGTTGAATAAACAATTAATGAACAATAATAAAAAGTCAGATATATGCATTTTTCATAGCGTTATTCTCCTTCACGGGTATGGCAACTTAAAGTTCCCGAACGAATATCTTTATGCTTAAGTAGTGGAGCAATCTAAAGTTGATACTGGGTCGTAGGTACGGATCATTCGGTTTCATAGTACATTAGTTCATTCCCAAAGAAAAAGGTTTCTGCACAAAAATAAGCGATATCAGCAAAGTTTGCAATGGGAGGCTTGAAGACGAGACAGTTGAATTATGTATTTCTCTTGCAACTATCTTCCTATTACAGAAAATAATTCCTTCGAAGTGTGTCGCAGCTGGCATTCCTCTCTGTTGCATCTTTTTTCTTTCCCTGGTAATTTATATAGCTTGGCGGATCAAAAGAGTGAGAGATAACGGCCTCTGTTCGGAATCGCTGCTTTAGCAGTATTGATTCGTCGGCCTGGGCTTAGGAAGGAGAGCTCCGTGATCGCTGATTGGTTCCAGGTTTAGTTTTATTTTTTACTTTGATGTTCTTTTGAGTCTCCATTTCACTGCCGTTTTGGGCCGGCACATGCATTTTATCCCACGGGTGCAAAGATTCCAATAACACTTCGTGTTTTGGGCATTACATCCTTGTTTGCGTGGTGAAATTAAAGTAGGACTTGGGATGATTTGCATTATGAATTTATCTCAACGACGTCCACAAAGATGACACACTATTTATCCTTCTCTTTTCTTGCCTCATTTTTCAATGATAGATACTAGAGCTGGTCCGATACCAATTTTGCCGATGCAATCACATACTGATATATTATTTGCAATCTTCTTAAAATGTCTAACCAATGACGATGGTTAATGTTACCCAATATTGCTTTTTACTTGGGGGATTTGTATATGCTCTCTTATTTTGCATCGGGTGTGTTGGTATTGTGTATTGTGATGTATTTTCTTAATGCATTAGATTTATTATATCCATTTACATGAATTATTTCCACGAATATCACATTTTTAAACACTAATGTCAAAATGTTTAGATGTAAATATCTTAAAATCCAAGTATGCCATATCTGACAGGCAGTACACCCAAGAGAAAATTAATAGAACGAATGACTTCCTCCTACCATGCCATTCTTGATAGACGGTAAAGGGACACGGAAGTCGGGACCAACTGAATCTGTACTGAATCTGTCAAAATTGCCATTAAATAGAGAGTAATTTTTTGGAAGAGTACCTTAAAAATTCGAAATTTTGAAGCGGATACTATACTATCTACAACATTTAAATTGGTCGACATAAAATGGAAAAACCTAAACTTTACACTAAAAACTGAATGACGCCCCCTCTGGAACATATTACCGAGATACAGCAACGTTTTTCCTGCATGCAAAGCCAAATGTCCGAATTTAATTCAAGGGCACGAGATTTTAAAGAAAAGGATAACACCTCCCGCAATGGAATTGGGTGACTTGCGATTAGATGGTAGTTCTGTAGCCATGATACTGAACTAAACAAAGATTACTCTATTAACTGCTGCTACGTGTTTTTTCAGGTCCCAAAAGACAAAAGGAAAAAATCGATACCTAGCAGCAACTACCGTCACTGTAATTAATTGGTGTAGACAATTAAAATGCAAGCGGAAAAAATGAAAGAAATAATCCGATCGGGTTCGAAAAATTGTCATTAAAAAGGATACCAGACTTTTTGTGTGCTTTTTTTATGTCTGTGTTTGTATGGTCATTGTCACGAAGAACAAATGTGCAGTTGAAACAATGTGTGCAATTCTGATGGATAACCAGGCACAAAAAAACGACATTTTCAAACTGTAATATGCATAAAATATTTGACAACAGCCAATATGACTCCAGAATGTTGATATTGGAAAAAAAAAGTCGGAGAATAATTAGAAAAGTGAAAGGTCTTATACATGTAAATCAAATAAATTGTGCATACCAATGCGTAAGTCGTAATCAAATAACATAGCATTAACAACAGCGTGATAAGAGAAAAATGGCATTATTAGTAAATAACTATTAACAATGTGGACACAACAGCGATAATGGATAATAACTAAACGGTTATAAGTCATTTCTTGGTGGTGCCTCCGACGAAGTCAGGGACGAAGTCAGCTTCCATTCCCATATTTGTGCCTCGACTCCCGATCTAAGGGCTCAGCTAATGCCAATCGGACTTAAAATTACAGCCATGAATGTAAATTGCAAACTTTACCCGCCAAGGAGGCTTAAGGAGCTTAACATTACGCTAAAAATCTCCACTCTTATTTCATTACACCTCAGGCAAATATAAAATACCGCTTCAAACATTTTACCTTTTAATGTAAAGTGTGATTTTATTTTCAGCTAGTATTAGTTTATCTTCATCTCATTATCAACTAATTGTTTTCAGCTTAATAAAATATCTATTTTCTGTATACTTTGAAAATAAAGGTGCCTATGATCAAAGAGAAGTTTTGAAAAATTCCACCAACGAGAAATGCTATCCTGCTTTTATCATAAATTGCCTTTTTTGTACCTGAGAAAGGACTACTAATGTGGAAATGTAAATAGCATAGTTGGCTCTCACAAAAATGGTAATGAGAATATTTGATGGGATTTTTCTTTCCTTTAACTGACGCGGATCCTCAACGATTTACTACTCGAAAGGCAATGGGGTACACAAGTTGGCAAATCTGCAATTCCGGCTGTTACAACGATCTGCTGAAAATTTAATTTCACAGAACTCGTAAGGATTTTTAAACCCTTTCCTCCTTCATCCAAAAGTGTTCTTCATTAATTGAACCATCACCATCAAGTCATTTCACGGCAATGCTGTAGACAGATGTCCCAGCATCTTAAGTACTCTCTCCAAATTGCAGTGAATATGCATGTTAAGCAGTTCCAAGCATCTTAAAATAGTCTTCTCTTAGAAAGCTCTACTCAAGTTCCAACTGAATTTACGTAGCTTTACTTGGTAGCATGAGCATAACAGAAAAGTAACAAAATCGCTATAATTTATTATTATGAGTCACTAGTTGCATTCTAGTGTACCGTATATACCAAATTAAACGCCAAGCATTAAAATATAAATTCCTTTCCTTAATAATCAGGTACGATTGAGTGATGTATTAAGTCATGAAATCTGCAATAACCAAAGGGAAATAAGTGAACCCTAGATGTGTAAATGAAATGCAAAATTTTCCTATTCAATCGAATAAATGCATTAATTTTGAAATCCACAATGGAAAGAGAAGTAAGTGGCACCTGCCAATTTTTGTTTTCTGGAAGGATTTATTTCCAAACAAAAGTATTTCTGTTCATTTCCTCAAGCTTCCTGAAAAGCTAAACCAATTGCAACTTTTACGGTGGATCGATAGGTTGCTCATCATACAGGGTTGAAAGCTATAAATAACCATAGTATGACATCAGAGGTTCCAGCAGCAACGAATTATGTGACGGAAGTCAAGTGAAAATTGAGCTGTCGGCACAGTCAAATGTATACCCTGTCTGGCTATACGGAGTGAGATGTATTCATGCATTCAAATGATGGATTGTGGCTCTTTATGTAATGGATCATTCACAGAACACTGTTCATAGGTCGGTTTTGACGTCCCTGAATTTAAGACTCATATAGGTGAACTAATAAAGAACTCTCACACAGCATTTAGACCAGCCAAACTAAATTTTTTAACTTTTTATGACTTTTATCCTTCAAATTACAGTTGAAAATTTAAACAGCATTCCATTTCTCCAAGTTCACCTAACATTTTATCCTTTTAAAAATTCATTAAATGTTTATAACTTCCATCCTCTGCATTTATTACCATCGAATTCTCTTCTTTTAAAGTTTCACGCTCGATCTTACAAATCTTTCCTTTGTCTTACTATCAACACATAAGGATTCCAAATCATTGCAGAACGCACCAAAGGGATTAAATTGGTCATGTAAAAACTATTTGCCTTGACCAGAATTCAAACCCGGATTTCCCAATTTCAGAACAAGTCTATTTGTCAGTTACACTATCAGGAATACTTAATCTAACACAAATTTCAGCTTGGGTCTCTACGAGCTGGATGTTTGCGTCTTGTAAAAATCATTTGCCTTGACCATAATTCAAACCCGGATATCCCAATTTCAGATCAAGTCTATTAGCCAGTTATACTACCAGGACTACTTTATCCAACGCAAATTTCAGCTGGAGTCTCTACGTGCTGGATGTTTGCGCCTTGTAAAAATCATTTGCCTTGACCATAATTCAAACCCGGATCTCCCAATTTATGGTCAAGTCTATTAGTCAGTTATACTACCAGGACTACTTAATCTAACACAAATTTCAGCCTGGGTCTCTACGAGCTGTATGTTTTCGTCTACAGTCGAGATTACAGTAATTAATGTTTTCCGTAGTGAATTGTAAAATGTCATAAATTAGTCGTTCTAAAGCGGAAATGTGGAGTTTAACCTCTTCAACTCTGGTTAATGAAATACGACCATGTCTCCTGTGCCACAATGTGGATTTGAGATGGGAACATCTAACTCGTGTAAGCCCTCGCTGAAATTCACCTTGCATTAGGATTGCTTGGAGGTGTAACTGGTGAACACACCTGGTCGGCAATAGGCAGATCCAGGTTTTCATTCTAGTTATTACAATTAATTCTTTCACGCTGATTTCCATCCATCTGGTGTACAGCATACTTTCTCTAATCGTTTTACACACCAACATCTTTTAAGCCTCATTTTGGGATTTCTCTTAATCTATTTCGCACTTTGAGCGCCTACAAATTGTTGTGTTTCATTAAAACTTCGCAAACTGAATCAATATATATTCTTATTTAAATATATCAATATTATATCTATAGGTTTCCTCCTTAAATTAATAAATTTCTGGATAATTTATCTACTTTTTTTCTACATCAAGCTCTGTATACATTTAAATTGTCCAACAGGCATTACATATACTTGATATTAAAGATGTAGTATAACTTTTAGCTTCTTGTTGATGAACATCCTCCAATTATGTTTCGGTTATAGAGCAGACGAAATTAAGTACTTTTTTCCAAACTAATAAAAGATAGTCAAATGATTTGAATTAATGAAAATCTCATATCATTTGGTCAACATAATTCCGTATGTACTTTGTAGAAAGTAGCTGTACTATTAATTTTTGAATAATTGAAATTGGAAATAGTACAAGGCGAGCATAAATGTTTCATCCGTGGTTTACGTCTACCAAGACTTATGCAGAAAAAAGCAGTGTAAGACTTGGAAGCACTAAATGGAGGCCACACAATGGAAATAATAATCACTACTTCGGTAGGGAGTTCAGCTCTTAAGTAGAACGAGCATCTTCAAACAGTGGCGAGGTGAACGACGTTGAAACGTGGGACAGACCTACTACGTTTTATGGGCACAGAAATATCCATGAGGCTGGGAGTTTGCTAATCCCTGCCCAGGCCTGAAACGGACAACGAGGGAATAGCCCCTGGACGGTAACTAAGGACACAGCTCCAACCTAAACCGCAGCAGCACATGAGACGAAAAAGAGGCAAGGGCATTCCTCCGTTGCATTTGAGTCCAGGTGAGTGAACTTATTTTATGCGCGTTTGACTGACTATTGTCTGTCACTGTATAATATACTGTAAATATTGTATTAGGTTATGAATGTGGCGGGGAAACAACGCGTACTTAAATATACAACATAAGCAGCTAAACTTTAAAGGACAACTATGATAGCTTTTGGCACTAATTGTTAAAGTGTATCTGAAAAAGTCAAAAACTTTAAAACTAACTGCTCGATATATCTCTGCAATCGTTTTATTCGCATAACATTTAACTGTTAAATTGAACTTACTCGAACATATGATTAAAATACACATTATGTGAGAGAGATTTAGTGACGATTTCGGAAATGTATATTTTTGAAATCGCTTATCAAGCAGCCATCACGCTGTCTTTAGTCAAAGTATGTCGAATGTAAAATGGGTGTAATGGGTGACATGATAAGAAATTTGGTGAGAGACATTTAAGTGGAGTGGAGAAGTAAATTTTTGTTAGAATATCTTGGTTATTGTTCGTGTGCTTGTGTTGTGCAACACCTGTTTCAGCGTTATTTGCGGATTATACCAAATTTTTACTGATTTTTAATACCAATGATTGATATTTAAATGCAAAAGATGATTCTAAAAATATAGGTATTAGATCAACTACGAAAATAGAGGGCTAAGAAGAAAAAAAGTCAGTAAAAATACGATGCTCTCAAAGGTGCAAAATCGCCTATTTTCAAAAATCATAAGCTACATTAGCATGAAAAACTAGTTAAGTATGTGACTGAATAAACAACATTTGATTATAATGGAAAACTTAAAAACGGTAACTGTCCATTTAAGAATAACTACTCCACATTAATAGGCATTCGTTGCGAACGATTTTTTAAAGCATTTATTGGAAAATATATTCCAATGATCGAGTATGCTGTATAGCCTAAATATGGAGCTATTTACGTACTCGATAGTGCATTAGACTATAATGCAAGGGCCATTAAACTATAATGCAATACCTCGGAAATCTGGTTGTGTAGAAGTTTTCATTATAGTTCGTGTGTTTTATAACCTTTGCTTTGACTTTTTCATTACTTTCAGTTGCTCTCTTCAGAAAGAGTTACCTCGCAATAGCAAGCATCATATTATCCAATTTCAGATTAAAAACCCAAAGACACTATCCATTTTTTCGGTATTTCTCAAGCATACTGATTAATTCCTTTCGGTGCCGACAGCTTTTGCGTGTCGGTAGGATGCACCGACTGGAACTCACCGGTGCAACGATTGGTTGCATTCAGAATCGCACTCCGAGTAGGTGTGACATCTCACCTGATGGAGAGGCTCCGGACCGATCGGTACGGAGATACAGAATCCGGGGCAGCGTGGGTGCTCATGGACCCGTACCGCTGCTCGTGCAGAGGGGCCGGGTTTTTGTGGCCCCCCCTCCCCCTTCTGAAAACATTTGTGCGTTAAAAACGCGTTTCAGGTCGTTATGTGCAAAACGTTTGCAAATCATTTATAAACGACATAATAATTTTCGATGCGATAAACGTCTTATCTTATTTAAGTTAAAATCCTAAGGGCCCCGGGGCCCAGGCGGGCATCCCATCCTTCCCGCCCTGGCCACGTCGCCCCTGTACAAAATGACCCCCCAGGCACTGAAAGAACTCACTCCTTTATTCAGCGGGGGATTGGTAAGTGGAATTGGCTATTTAGAGGAAAAGGTATTATTCATTAATTAATGCCACGAGTGGAATATGTAACCAATATTAGGTACTAAGACGAGGAAAAGCTGATTAATAGATGGAATTTAAAGATGAACCGCTTTGTGCGTAGAAAACCCTCTTATGAGAAAGAGAAAAAGTTACCCATACAAACCTACTGCCTAGCTAGATATCTAAGTACCTAAAGAAAAAAATAATTAAAAAGTTATCCGAGTGATTAGACGGACTGGAATGAATTTACATAATATAAACAGTCGTTTCCAGCGAAAAGACCATGTGTATATAACATTAAATTCCCATTTTATTCGTTTTTCACCCACTCCGCATTTACACAATGCAATTTTAAGTCAAATTTTCATAGGGAAATGCTATGAAAGGAAAATCTTGTCGATCATATAAAACACAAAAGACATTTTTCAATAAGTGACAAGAATATGAAATGATTGACATTAATATCATTTTATGGAGGATAATAATACTTAGCCTATCTCACAAGCCCATACCCGCCCACCTTAATATATAGCGCCTGCCCTTAGAGCTCTACTCACCAAGGTTTGGCGTAGATGAGAACACCGTGAGAGGAGGAAGGCATAATACTATTGCATTGGGTGGGAGGGATGGGGAGTTAAAGGATGCTCCGGCGGGATGTTCCGGCATCATGGATTGGGAAGCCGGGAACGGGATCTCCGGACTATCTCCGGGGGGACGGGAGGAGGAATATGAAAGGAGTAGAGAGAGAGGAGAAAGTCGGATCGATTCCGCTTTGCTTCCCTCCCCTCCTCCTCCGATATAACCCCCTCACTTTCTCACTCTCTCCTCATCCGCCTCCCCACCCCGCCCCCTCGCGCGTCCCATGATTGGATGCTGACGTAAAAACTGGCACGGTTTTTTGGGCGGAGGTGGGGGTGGGTGAGGAGGAGAGAGATTTGAACGAGTTCGCGCTTGTGATGGATGTGTGAGTGATGGTGAGCAGAGGTATAAGAAATGTCCGGATTTAAGCTCTCGCCCAGGAAAATTACACAAAATTTGACTCGAACCCGGAAATAATTAATAACAAAGCCGGATCTTTTTAGATTTATTCGGGACTCTTATGAGATGAACATATCAAAGGTGCCAAGCGCTTCTAGGTGGGATAACGAAAATATCCTGGAAATACCGGAGTTTTCCTGGAATTCGTACTGTTCGGTAACTAGAAGAGCTAGAGAGGCGTTCTTTTTTCTGGCTCTACGTTTGTGAAAGATGTCCGTTAGCCTCTCGAGGCTCCCTTTATGATCCTGGTCCACTAGAAGGTCATGAAGTGCCACATTATGTACTAAACTCGTCTTAAACCGATATTTGCCGGACTACTAAGCTACGAAACGGCATTATTAGAACTTGTTTCAGTGCTTTACCCAAGTATAACCTTTCTGAGCACCAATACTTGCAGCAGAACCCAGATCCTGCCCACCTACAAGGTGCGAGAAGTGCCTGATCGTCTACAGGCGATGCTCTGATGCCTTTAAAGGGTGCTATTCACTCGAGTATTCGCTTTGGAGCAAATTGTGGCTGAGCCGTGACTCTTCACCTACTATTCTCTTTTTTAGCCGACAAGTAGCCTCACTGCGTTAAAAATTACCGTAAAAGTTTAACTTTAAGCGAGAGATCTATAAATAAAATGTCCTTAGTCCTACCGATGCCGGCACCACCGGTTGTTGAGAGCGCATGGTGAGGCAGCACTGGGTTATTGCGAGTCTGCGACGCTCCCCCTTCCCCCCCGCCCTTCGCCGCCGCGTGCTATAGCCTATTCACTTTCCTCTTCTTTGCCGTTTACTCAAAATCCTCCCCTCTATCACGGACTTCACTGTCCATACCAACCACCTACTCTGCTTCCTTCTTATCTTCTTCATATCTTTCCTATCCCACCCATTGTATCAAGCACTGCCTCGTTCGTCTTTCTTTCCCTTAATAGCACAGCCTCCATTTTCCCAAACGCCCATATCTCAAACACCTGCAGCCTATTCCTTTCCTCTGCTATAAGAGTCCAATTTTTTGCACCATAAAACGTTACAGTCCATTCTAAGCTCTATGTCAACCAATTTTTTTTCACTCTTACTCGAAGTTAATGGACAAGGTTGACATTAGACTTGCATACATTTTTGGAAATTTGCCACGGCCTGGATCGTCATCATTTCATGTTCTACCGACAGATTGGTTAGAATGAAAAGTTCTCGGGTTAAGAACCGGTTAATAGTGTTGATCGGCACTGAAGTATCAATAGCGATGTCTGCCATCTTCTTCAGCGAAACTGTCCACCTTGAAGAAAAAAATAAATTACGCTATCGAAACGTCAGTGTTGATTAACACCACCAACCGGTGGGAAACCCGAGAAGTATAGGTTGGCCAAAAAAAGATGGTTTGATCACCTTAAAGTCAAGCAAGAATTACAGGCGAAGGGACGAAGAAAAAACAGGCCATGTGTCTACTTTATAGAAGGAAGAAGAGGATTAACATCAACTACTCACTAGTGGATTACTTTTGAACGCTCCTACTCTTGACCTCATGACTCCCCATTGTGGAGTTATCTTTAAACTTTCGCACTCGTAAGAAGAAAAAAAAAAGGTTTTATGGAAAGGGACGAAGAGAGGCTTAAATTAAGAAAGAGATTTCGTAGGTAGATTCAGGCCTGCGCCTGTAAAAATCAGGAGTATTTTTTTCTCACTTCAATTTGAACCTACCGTTAAGTTAGATTATCGTGATGATGATTTACAAAGAAAAAAGCTCAGCTTCAAGCTGATATCAAAATATCAGTCACTTATCGAGATATTTGCAAAATAATATTGGTCGCTTTCTATGGGATGTGGTGTGACTGTGATCTCCACGGAGACATAAGTAACGAGGAGTTTTGAGTTACAGATCACGTAGTAAATGTAATGGTGTGTTGTTTGTGTTTTCGCAATTATTGTCAAAACTACTCCACGGGATACTATTTTTTGAATAGTTAAAAAAACTTGGTATTGAAATTATTTTCAGAGTAAGGTGTGAAACAAATAACTCAAGTTTAAGCTCCAAATGCGTAAATATTATTGACTATTGAGAGGTTCAGTCATAAAAATAAGTTTTGTGACATTAATATTATTAAATTTACTTTATGCATACTACAAAATCTCTAATTTTCAAAATAAAATTTGAATTTGAATGAAAATTTGTAAAAAAAAGCAATTATATTACAACAGTACACTTCATGAATTTCTAGTGGACCAGGATCATAACGGGAGCCTCGGAAGGCTACCGGACACCTTTCACAAGTGTAGAGCACTAAACACCGGTGTGCCAGGAAAAAAGAACCCCTCTCTAGCTCTTCTAGTCACCGAACAGTACGAATTCCAGGAAAACTCCAGTATTTACAGATTTTTCCAGGATATTTTCGATATCCCACCTAGGAGCGCTTGGACTTTTGATATGTTCATCTCAAAGGAGTCCTGAATACATCTAAAATGTTCCGGCTTTTTTATTAATTATTACCGGGTTAAAACCTAATTTTTCTGGGCTATCATTTCTCTTTTATCATACCTTTTCTCCACTTTGAAATCAATTTTTAATTGCATACGACGCAAATTATTAGCAATACTCATATAAAAGTATATTCCCTGTTTTATAATGCTCTGGTAACTTTAACCATCATTAAATTTATTTAGCTCGTAAATGATTTTTGTTGATTGTCACCCTAACCTGTCCATATTAGGCAAACTTCTAGGAAGATAAGCACTGCAATTCCTTAGAAAATTTAGCCCCACAGGACATTGAGCCATCAATAATAACGGGTAGATTTAGGAATAGTATTGGTGTAGGGCAACGGCTTCCCACGATGGAAACACCTGTTCCCGATCAGTCACCGAAGTTAAGTGTCGTTGGGCTCGGCACCAGTTTGGAGGGGTGATCTTCCGATTCGTCCAAGTGTTGTTGCCCCTGTCAGAACGTGGCAATCAGTATATGCGAAATGACCTTAGACGTCGAAGCACGTTAAACACATGTACTACTACTACCACCACTATTACTACTACTATAGGCCCTGTTTTATAATTCCCAGGTAACTTTAACTATGAGATAATGTACGTAGCTCGTAAATGTTCATTCGCAGGTTTCTGCGGCATTGATCTTGATGATATCAACATCATTCGGGTTGCGTTCGCATGCATTGTTGGAATCTCAACAGTCCCGATATCCCGAGAATCATTAGAGAAGCTGTCGAAATCATGTAAACGCCTATGTATTTTAATAGAGAAGATGGATACACCCTACACTGCGCATGGAAAAGAGTAAATTGCCTCCGGCAGAATCGGGATGCTGCTCCACGACTGGGCGAAGAATTGGTCGATGTTGGCGCCAAATCTAGCCAACCTGGCCTCTATACGAATTTAACCTTCACCTGAGGACGCCATTAGGATAGCTGGTGAAGCTGTTGTGATCCTAAAAAAACATACATGGACGCAACCCGAAAAATGTCGATATCGTTGTCCGTATAAGTTGTTGACAATTTTTACCCTAACCTTTCCATATGAAACCAACTTAAATAAAGACAAGCACCAAACGAATTGCAGCATTTAATTTATAGTGAAAGGTTTGCAACTCCTAGGAAAATATATCCCCACAGGGCATTGAGCACTCAGTAATAATGGGTAGATTTAAGATTATTGTTAATACTGCGCACATATAGGGACATTTATTGCGTTTATTTGTCTTTTTTAAGTTTTTAGCGAAGAAAATGCATTGGTAAAGGTGCATGTTAAATCGAAAAAATAGTAATACTTAATAATATTCTTTCTTTAGCAAAATTAGCAAAATAACTGATCAAATAACTGAGGGTTATGGATTTTGGTAATTGCATCAGCTAGTTCACGTGAGCGTCCTTGGGAAAGCAGATACAAATTACTTACCCCGCGGAGAAAGTGAATATCCAGGCATTATAGAAGAGATAAGGAATTTCAACAGTCCCGATATCCCCAGAATCATTAGAGAAGCTGTCGAAATCATGTAAACGCCTATGAGTTTTAATAGAGAAGATGGATACACCCTACACTGCGCATGGAAAAGTGTAAATTGCCTCCGGCAGAATCGGGTTGCTGCTCCACGACTGGGCGAAGAATTGGCCGATGTTGGCGCCAAATCTAGCCAACCTGGCCTCTATACGAATTTAACGAAAAACCTTCTTGCTATCCTTCACCTGGTGAAGCTGTTGTGATCCTAAAAAACATACGCGGACGCAACCCGAAAAATGTCGATATCGTTGTCCGTAGGTCCTTTCAACAATAGATTGTCGTCGGAAATTTCAACGGATGATTTATCAAATAACATTTTTGCCTGTTTTCTCTAACTTTCAATTACTTGAAAAGAAAAGTAAAAATTTATAAATATAAACAGTACGCAGTTTCTTGGGCCTAACAGCAATGGGTAAATTTTGGGCTGTACCTACCTACAATTGCATCTCGTACGCTTTTAACTAACCCCCTGGTTTCCGTAGTAAAATGCCATCATCACATATTTCGCTTGCTTCACCAATCCCTACAACATAACCTTCTTATTTATTCTCTCACTGACTCTACAACAATACGCAATCACCCTTTTTCAATCAGAAAGAGATGTTAAAAATCTGTGAGACCGGAGACAAGTCTTAAGAGATAATCTGGATGGTATTGGAAATAGTGCAGCACTATTACATCAAAGTGGCCTTTTGAGAAATCTTTGAGGAATTTAAATTTACCTTTCAAATTACGAAATATGACTTATTACTTAGTTTACTAACGTAACATAGCTTGCACGCCGTTTAAAGAGACTGAATATGCCACCGTAACCAATATACCTAACTACCAGTGCATAATGATTTTTACTCGTACATTGATTCAATTCCGAGGACATTAAATTCTGCTTATTTGCATTCACTACGTCAGCCATACAATGCCCATAATTAATCATGCCGTTTGCTTTTTCTCTCTTCTTTCTTTTTTCACCGCATTAATGCCAATCAGAAAAGTAGATTTAACTTGTAAATTGTGGGCCTTCATAATTTTTGTACGTACATATCTTTCACTTATAACATTTTCACATCTTCACAGGGTTTTAACAGTTCTTTGTTTGCGTAAAATTGTGAAGTGAATTATATCATAATTAGTAGTAATGCGTTTTGCTACGTTTTTTTAACAAGTAATAATGATTTACACAATCTGACGGAAGTAATTGTTGAATTCAAATATTTTTTATTTCTTAATTTACTCGCAAAATACGCAAATTTCTCCATATTTTTTCCATTTTCAGAACTAAGTTACGTTTAATGTAATATTCTCCAATAGAGTATTTGCACACTTTTGGGAAGTGACATCTAAAAAATCTATCGATACTTCAGACACTAAATTTTCATTCTGACGCTCGAGAGGCTTTTTGTTAATTGTTTATTAGCTAATATAATCTAATAAATTATTATTGCGCCGAAACACTGGTCCGCCATGTTTTGTAGGCTCTGACGTCATCTCCCATACTCGACCCTTTGTTGATTTGGAGATTGTGTGACTGTGTAGTCTGAGCGTGCGGACGAAAATTTTGCTATTATCCGACTCACATTATTGGGACGATTTCTGTTGCTGTGTGAAATATATTTCAATGGAAGAATGGCTATTTCGCTTCTGCTAATATGGGAGATGACGTCACACTACGAAGAACTAATGGTTGGGCGTTTAGACCTAGGCAATTTCTATGCTAAAACAATGCATATTAAAAGGTATTTATTAAATTAATTAGTTGGAATTATACCTTGGTATTTCGTACGTGGCATTTCGAAACCAAACACTACTCGCTATAATAAATTTCAACAAAATACCTCACTTACGCAAATACTCTATTGTTGACTTATTCCTTCACCATTGGTAGGGTTCATACATGTTTTTAAAGATATTTCTTGTCTGTAATTTACAATCGCTTGCTACTTATTGACTCCATAAGTAGGTTTTCACACTTATTCCAGTCATTAACGTTCACTTTCCCTGATGAATTAATTAAGACTTCTTTGTTTGTTTATTCTGTATATGATATCCTATTTATGGAAAATGTATCCTGTACGCGTCTTATAGGAAATTTTGGTATGAATTAACGTACGTCCTCTTAAACTTTTCCAAAAATATATATTTTCTATGCTTGGAAAGATGAAAAAATTGTTATTTTAGCTCTTTGGGCTCCAAATAGCTTTTGGCAGTAACAAATATATGCCGTATTTAAGATAAATGAACCAAAGTATTTGTCATATTTACCGTTTTAAAAATTTAAATCGATAATAAACCTGTTTCACGCCTTAATAGTTCTTGAATTTCTCACCGTGAGATGGTCCTGATCTGCCCTGAAGTTTCGATAACATAGCATGCTATCGTATTTAGGGTAAAAAAAAGCCTATATCATTGACGGTTATTCACCCTCAAGACGATGGTAGACTGTTATTGAAACATCGGTGCGGATCAGCAACATCACCTGGTAGAAAACATTTGAAATCTTCATTCCAAGCAATCGCAGGGAAAATCTCAGATCTTTCTTCAAGCAATCTGGATGACATCCTTAGTAGGTATTGATGCTGTAGAGCCTAAATAAATGATACTATACTGTATTTATATTTATAATAGTCCGCTTTTGGTGGATAATTTCGAATTCATATTTACCTCACACAAAATGCAATTTTTGTCTCAATATTCTTCTGAAGTCATATGAACGACATCACTTAATCGAGAAAAACCACTACTAAAAATGTTATTAACGTATTTATCAGTGTTCCATGGTCTCATACGGCTTCAAAATGACACAAATTTTCAGAATAAAGTGCATCGGCTTTGCTGTTTCGAAACTCGCCTCTCATTCCTTCATAATTCCATTTACTCCCAAGTCAAGGCTCCACTTTTCTCATGGTTAAGCGGTAAATTTTCTCTTTTCTCTATCTACGTCTTACATTCGACGTTCAACTACTATATGGTGTTTTAAATGTTATTCAGATAGCTTTCCCGATAATTCTTATGCCTATAACTGGATCTTTGTTTTTAGTTTTTTTTTTCATTTTTTTTAATTATTGTTTTTCCTTCCTTTTCTATCTTATACATGGCCTGAGAAGAAGTGTCTTGAGATAAATGAAAACGAGTCGATAAATGTATTTCTCATTTCATTTAACACGTTACCTCTTTTTTCTGAACGTGCGTCTTTTATATTACAGCTATCACTGAGTTCCCTATTTCTTTTGAACACTCATTTAAATTATATAGTTCATTCATCATTACCAAATAACTATTGAACAGTGATTTTAGACTCACCTTCTACCTAAACCATAGAGATTGAGGGGCATTCACAGATTTAGGGCAAGAGTCTCATTCCCTCGAAGTCAGCTGCGGTTTTCCAGGACATTATTCTACCGGCTCAGGGAGCGATATACCTCAGGTTTACCTAAGGGTCTCCACAGCCATGACCCGGATTTGAGCCCAAAACTATCCATAGAGAAGCCGAAAATTCTAGCCAGTGGGTAGCTTTCTGGGTCGATTTTCATTCTAGAATATAGAGGAATTTATAACATCGATTATTATTGGCAATGATTTTGAGTGAAATGCAACGCAGAGAAATATGCACTAATAACATAAGATAGAAATCGTAAATGTCTTTGCAGTTATAAAACTTTCAATTATTCAAAACTTACATGGAGAGAGATTCATTTTAACCTTTTCGGACTAAGTGAGCTCATTTGGTATCATTAAGTTTTTTTAATGCGATATCCAATGCTACTAAACAAATTATTGCAGTTGTCATCGCACGTTGTAGCATAGTCCGAAATGCATCGGACAGTATTATGAAGTTTGTCAAGTAATGGTCTATTATAATTATGTAAAGGTAAAAATTGGTCTCATTCAAAAGGATTTTAGGCCAACAAATACTGCAGCGTTCTTGCAATCGCGTGCGCGGACTCCGAATCTCTTCATCGGACTAAACAGAAATGGATTGAGGAATATAATTTGTTTAGCCTAAGCCTTCCGTCATAATAAAAATAGGTAACTGGGAGAAGGAATGGGGTACGAAAACACATTGAAAATGCGCACTTGGAGGTCGTCTACCAAATAACTCCTTTCGCTACCACTCAAGCTTTCACCTCAAAAGACCTCCCCCCTCCCCGCTCACCTCCTTTTGAATGCCTCACACCCCAACATTCCCTCCACTTATACGTCATATGCTAAATCAATTTTGTCACGTTCGCCCATTAAACCCTTTCCCTCGTTACTCCCCCGGAACGCGTTCTTTCGCTCCTTTTACGTTCCCTGCGTCGTCGTCTCGAAACCGACATCGCCCCGATTACGGTCCCTGACACTCGTCAACCATTTTGAAGCCCTTTGAAATCCTCTTTCAGCCTCTCATCTCGGTGCAAACCACCACCACGTTGGCTCTGGGGGTGCTCCGAAACCCCCTACCCTTCTCTTCACCTTTCCACTCCACCCCTCCCTTCTCCTCATTCTCTCTTTCTCTTCTCTTTTGGCCGCAAACCGTGCCTTCCCTTTCACTTCTGCCAGCGTTGCTGATTCATTCGTAACCTTCTCTCCCCCATCCACCCTCGCCATCTTCCACCCTTTCTGTCTCATTCCTCTGTTTTACCCCAATCAAACTTCCTCTACAATATCCCATCTCGGTCAAGTCAGGGCAATTAGCTCGTAGAGCGCGTTTGAATTGGGTAAAATTATTGCTTAGAATTACTAAGATTGTAATTTTGCTCTCAGTTTCTTAGTGTCTCAGTGCTTTTTCTGATTATTTTGAGACATAAGACGAGTGAAATTTACGTGCAGCCATGCAACCAGGAAGCATAAATGAAAGCTTTAATAATGCTCTGGGGTAGCCCATTAGAGCAAGTTACTAAAATTAAATAAACTTGACAATCACACGAGCGATTAAATTATCAAACAATCCAATTACCTTTTTTAACGAATTATTATTTCCGCATCCTTCCCCACTTCTTTTCCGATAAAATTAACCTATCCTGCCAAACCAGCCCTTAATCACCGTATTTTTTTCCTTCCTCAGCTGTTCGAATATTTGTTTCCCCCCATCCTCCCTCGTAACTACAACAACAATTAACTTAAATAACAAACCTCTTATTTTAACTTATCGAGTTTTGGTCAATTAAAATTCTTTTTCTTTCTTTTTTTTCTCGCTGCCAACGTTTCGGCAAATTTATTGCCATCTTCAAGGCTAACTAAAACCATAAAACAAAATTAACAACAAAAACAGGTATAAACATAAAAATAAAAATTGTTAACAAATTTGGTGATAACTACGCTATACATTTTTTTAAATATCGGGTACACTAATTTGGCAAATATCAACAAACCTGTGAATTTTAATTACACTAACAAGATGTCAACTATTCCAACTTAGCAAACAGTAAATATAAACAGATAGATGGGTAAATATAAACAGTTTCTTGGCAACAAGAGAACACACCAGGTTACACCAAACATTAATTTAGAAAAAATATTGAAAATTGCTTTATATAAATACAAAGCTAATAATAACATCAATTTAAAAAACCAACATTTATCACATTTTGTATATGGAAAACGCTATTAAAAAGCATATATTAAATTATAAATAATACCTTTAGATTTATTGTATATGAGTTATGTAAATTCTGCTTAATTCTATATCCATTATCTTAATCTATATCCATTCCGAAATTGCATGTATTTGGGTGTTTCATGATATGGACCATTTCTTTAAAAAGTCTTTTGAGTAAATTTTATTCATAATCTATAATTTTGGCTTTATTAAAATCGAGGCTATGGCTATTCGTTATGGCATGATCAGCAAAGGCACACGTCTGTTTTTGATAATGTTATGAAGGATTTGTGTTGGTTCAGTCTATCTTTTAAATATTGTGACGTCTCTCCAGTGTAAATCTAGTCACAATCTTCTCAGGGATTGGAATAAACAATATTTTTAAATTTGTAGGAGTTTTTTATTTAAGAGGGGTAATTTTAATTAGCCATGAGGATGGCAATACATTTTCCGAAACGTTAGCAGTGAGAAAAAAAGAAAAAAAAAGAATTTTAATTGACCAAAACTCGATAAGTTAAAAAGAAGAGGTTATTTATACGTGGTCAATATATATACATTAATTAAATAACAAACTTCTGTACCCTGACGATGCCTTCAATCGGCTAAACGCGTCGTATATGCATTAAAATGTTGTAGAAAAGCACTTATTTGTCTTTAATCATGATTACTGTTACTATAAACAGTTTATAGATTTTGCGCAAATAATCGTAATACATGCATTAAATAAAAATGAGCTAAACCAGTTTAACACCAATTTATCAAACTAAAGTTAATTGCAATAATGTAACCAAATTTTCACAATTTAAAAATTTGATTTTTAAAAATTAGAATATAGTCTTTCTTTGAATGATTGGATTGATAAGGAGGATTTAATGTGAGAGAGTAACGAGTTCCAAAACTTAGAAGCAGTGATAAGGAAAGAGTTAAGATAGAGGTTGGTACAGGCTTGGGGGACATGATGGAACCTGGGATCTGATTCAGTTAATCTTTGGGAAACACCTCTTCTGCGAGTAAATAGATCATATATGAAGGCGGGATTCCGATTAAGGAAGAGGGAGAAAAGAAACGACCCCAAGAAGTTTTTACTTAGGGAATTAAGTGGTAACCGCTTTAGATCAGCGCAATATTTGGACACATGATGTTACTGACTGACGGAGATAAAGCAGCAATGTGTGGAAATACATAAAAGAAAAACATTCAAGTTGACCGAGCTTAGAACGAAATGTCCAAAATACAGGTTATCTGGTCCGCATTAGCTATTTTGGATATTTGCCTTGAACTATTTCATTCAGACCAGACACTTAAGATGTGTTTCATCTTTTGGTTTTTCATATCTAATCCACGTCAATGGTTTGAGTTATGAATCTTTGGTTTGAATATGAACTGATTCAAACGATTTTCAAGTTCATTTCCATTCGGTGGTATTGTATTTTTAACCCTTATTACGTGTACCGACAAAATGAGTCTGCTGATATTATAGCCAAAATACTCAAAGTCGTATTTTCCTCACAACTTTCATATCTGCAGTGCAAGAGAAAATCGAAATGCTAAAATAGGAAAACGTATGTCTTTTTTATTTCTTCAATGCCTATTCATCTCCAAAAATTCACGGCTTGCCACAAAATAATCCCTGACGCACACTCTCCCGGCATTTGACGTGATGATTTGTAACCAAGTACTAACATTCATGGCTCCAAAAGGGAGTGTGGCCAGGGTTACATGGAAAAAAACTTATAACATATGGGACATGAAAAAAGGAGGAAATGGGTGATGTAACAGGCATTTGCACAGAGAAAAAGTTAAGCATGTGTTTTGGTAGACTTTCCTTAGCTCTTATTTTTGTAGCCTATATTGGAGCGAGCTGAGAAAGATACCTTATGCCTACCAGTTAGAAAGTGTGCTTTTGATATTGTGCTACTTCTTTCTGTTCTACAAATTGTAAAGGACAAAAATTATATTTTCTTATTTATCTGTAAGATCGCATGAACAGGTATCCATAGACTTTCAGGGCAAACTCCGTGTCACGAGTATTTCCTTTTCAATGCAATATGTTTATGAAGAACCAGGAGATTTTTAATTGCTACTTCCCATAATAAAACAATACCAGTCGTGCTCTCATAGCTTTCAGAAACGATGTGCGCACAGCTAAAATGACATGCACCGCGCATACTGAGGAGGAAAAATATCGAAATAGAAATCCAACATTTTGCAGTTCCAATGGTGGCAACGTGTTCATTCCCCTCAAGTTAATACCAAGTCAAGTGATTATGCGAAACATTGTTTTTAATAAAACATAGACTAATCCCTTCATCATGTTACCATAGTACTTGAGGTTCTCAAAGAACGATGATTTATGTATTTATTGATGTCGGCAATTATTTTTATTAAGTGCATATTTAGAAAAGCAGATATTTTTAGGAATTAATGAAAGTAAAAACTCTTTCGCAAAATCATTCAAACAGCATCGCGCTTACACAATGCAAGAGAATGTTTTGCAAGATCTTCAGCTATTTATACGTATTATATGACTATGGCTCAATTTCCAGGGTTTGACTTGAAAATGCTAAAATGCATGAAAATGCTAGCAGGCTAAATAATCGGTGATCTGAATAGGCATTATAGATAATAAGATTGATAAACATTTGGCACAGAATACTTGTCCACTTTATCACCGAATCAGGCAGAGAGATGCTCTCAGCCAGCAAACAGCACGAAGCTGATAGGTATTGGGTACGTAATACATTTTTTGCTCTTCGAATTTGGCCTTAGTTTTAACTTCTCGTCCGCTTGCAGCCGCTCATCCACCCTCTCCAGCTTCCCACTCCACCCCAAATCCCATTCCTCCGCCGTCCTTCAAACGTTTTCGGCCCCGCCCTCTTCACTAATTATTTCTTACGCTCCCAATTTGTGAACGTGCTCGAGTGGAGGGCGGAGACTTAGAGCGACTCGTATAAGGGGAGAGGAGCCGTCGAGGAGCGGGTGGTTCGAGTTTTTGCGAGGTTCCCGCGCCAGGATGAGAGGACAGTTGGGGAGATAAGAACTATAAGGAGGGCGAGGGTACAGCGGGGAGGTAAGATGACTTTGGAGAACCCACGCGGGGAAGGAAGCATGCTGCGGGGAATGTCAATTGAGTCGTGCGAAGCACATGGCGGAGAATGGAATCCGTGGATCAGCGGGACTTGAAAAACGCACACGGTAAGAACTTGGAAAGCGGTAATACCGTTGGTTAAAAATGAAAATTGAAGATCAGTAGTGTACTGAGTTCGGAAACAATGTTAAAATGGAATCTGTCTTAAATATCGCATTCGGGTTGCTAAACTTTTGTAACCCGTGCTCCTAAATAATTTTTTCGAGTGTGCATGACACGCAAGAGAAATGGATTGCTCAGGATTTGTGCATATCAATCTTAAATAATGTCTTAGTTTAACTTTCTTCTTTCGTCTTAACACCAAGGGCCTCTTACTGACCACCACTTACACAGAGCGCCTTTAGTGACAGAGCAAATTGTGCTAGATTCCGCCCAAGTTCGAGCCATTGAGTCAAGGATGCTTAACCTTGAAAATCTAACAGAACCGTTTACCGCCCGTAGACGGTAGGTTTCCTAATTCTCATCGAGTTTATCTATAATTTTGCATACCATACCATAGCAACCCGGCGGCTAATGGAAATGATCCTCACAATTCATATTTCGATATAGGCTTGGCTTTTTCACTTTATAAAACTCCAGAAAAGAAATATATTTTTAGTTAAAAACTCTTTATAGTTACCCAAAAATAATTTTTTTTTAAATTCAGATAAATTGTGAAATTAATGAAATAAAAAAAACATATCAATGCATCCCTCAAAAAATTCATCAATTTGTGATTATAAATGAGCTCTGTGAAATGTTCCCCACTCCACAGATAATGTTACATTACAAAAATGGCTCACTAGTAGGGCGAAGAAGTTTCCGGCAAACTATAGTTAAAGACACACAGTCATTATGGACGTATGATTTTGGAAGACTAAATTTGAACAAAATCGGGAGAGAAAGACAGTGATTGACGTCGACGAAAAGGAGGAAATGGGTGAGAGTTCTAATCGTGGCGAAAGGTGACGATGCGGGAAAGATGAGTTTGCGGTGATGACGAGGATGGATGAGGAGGGGGAAGAGGAATCCAAGTGGTTGGAGATTTGAGGAAGTAAGAAGGTTAAGGCTGTGAGAGGGGGAGGACGCAAGGGGAATGACGGGAAGGGAGCCTTCCTATGGGAGGCTCGAGGGCCCGAAGTTGAAGCAAGTGGATTGTTCTTTGCACGCCTCAGTCAACTGAGGAAAAGTTTAGGTCAACTTTAGCAACAGGCCATTAACAACAGGTGCAGGATCAACGGGAATTATTGGAATTGTTTTTTATTTGTGAAGACTAACGCGGTTGAGGGACACTTTTTACATGCATAATTTTCGCGGACTTATGATTGGGTACAACCGGTACAACCCAAAGCTCTTGCTATCTTGTACTGATAGTATGAGGTTTGATATGGACATACCTGATAATGATACCTTTGTGTTGAATCCACTTAAAATTCTATGAAAATTAAAAATTATTTTAAAATTCTCATTCAAGATGCGTTTTGGCATAGTAAAAGTCGATTCGATTAGTTTTAATCACGCGTATCGTTGATAAAATTCACTGTCATCAACTTTCACTAGCAGGTGAAATACATGCGCATAAATATGGTTTAGAAAACGAGTAAATGATCAAGTTTTAAGTCTTAAAGTACTTTTTTTCAGTTTTACGACGCAGCGAAATAAGTCAGTTTTACTGGGCGCATATTGAATAAACGTACATCACCAAACTCAATCGTATAGATGCTTAAACATAAATACTAAAACGCATTAGGTGCGAAGGTTTTTGTGGCGTGCAGATTGTGCAGGCTGCATTTTTGTGTTTTCTACCGCGTATGCTGTTATGTGTTGACTGAAAGACTCCAGATGAATCGCTGCTGAAACTAGTGCTATTAATACACATACGAGGTGGAAAAAGTATCATGTACATTTTATAGTGGATTGCAATCTTTTCTATAAAATCTAAACTTTATTTTGATACATATCCCTGAATACCAAACTCATCATTTTTCATTAACCAAAAATATATAACCTGAAACGCTGGTAAAACTGAAGTGAAAAATTAATAGCATATGCAGTGAAAATCCCGAGAAAGAAGCCTTCACACATATCTATGTGCCCATTCTAATATAATCCACGAAATTAAACTTTATTCTGAAACGTTTACATGACTATCTAAGTGAAGCGGATAAAAATTCAATGTTTCTGAATTCACACTCAATAAAATTGGATATTTAAATGACTTAATATGCAAACAGCAGTTTCACACATGTTCAACTCACGAGGAAAAAGCAATATAATTAAAATGCGAGCTTCATCACAAAGAGGTGAGTGCTTTTAATATGAATTATTAAGCTGAAGCCTGAGGCCAAGAATGTTTTTAAACAAAAACGGAAGATTCAAAGTTTTTGACGTTTTGACTGCGCCCCTAAAGCCTCGAAAATTTCCCTTGCTTCATTGACTTCCCTCCTCCCTCTTTCTCTCTCTGTTCAATATACTGCAACGCCCACTTGCGGAAACGTCGTACCACGGAGAAAAATTGAAGGAGAAAATAAGAAAAAACACGATAAAGAATACTATGCGGGGCCGGAGTTATCATCGTTCGTCCTGCGAGGTGAGAGAAACATAATTTGCGCTTCCAGCGTGCAGTAGAGTGACGTTTCTTACGCTCAGTTGCTCCGTAAAATGTTCAGTAGTAATTAATTTTAAGATATCTGGGTTTGAGTTCAGTTGCACGTCAATATGTCGTCTCTGGTGAATTTAAAGCACCCTCCCCATATAGTTAAACCAAACAGTGACTTTAGGTGACATACTTTAATAAATGTTTAGTTGAAAGACGTTGGTATCCATTCCATAAAGAATACATTGGTAAAAATTATGCTGAGTGATTTAAAAGAATATTTTTACATGCCATTTAATCAGTTGTGAGAGATTGCTGAAACCCATTGTATGAAACCTTGGCAACAATTTTCTACGACACGATGAAGTTTATTTGCGTTTATTGCCATTGAGTATGTATTTTCGCAATTGCACCCTCCCAAATTTCTGAAGGCCTAACTTATTCTCGTGACCATAAGCCATCTAACCTTGTTTCAGCTCCAATTTCATTTCTCTATCTCCTCTGGATAATTCATTCACAATGCTCACCCAAATGCCTTCCTTACCCTCTATGCACCCTGAATTCCAAATCAATGCTCTTCACTCATATTATGCAATTTCCAGAGAAGATATTGACCTACGATCAAAGTAGGAGACATGTGCCCTTGACTCTTGCGACAATCGGCCCTCACACGCGGAAATCGGCCTTGTTAAAGATCGTTGTAATCTATTGGGACGTAGTCTAAGTGTACTTGCATGACATAATCTGGCGAGGATGCATTGTTTCCCAACCTTGAATATCGATTCAATTGCCAGTCGTCAAATTCAAAATATGCAAAAAGATTTCTCTGATGATATTGCTGCCACGTAATAGACACTTTGGATTGTAAACATTGCGTTCCATTACTAATGTCAAGAAATGTTTCAGTCCTAAAAGTATTCATTAAAATGGGTTTAGATTCCAAAATAAATGTATACAATTATATCATGATTCGGCGTTATGATCGTTATCAGCAGTCATAAATTCAAAGATGGATTTGCTCATACTCATTCAAGACAGGATAGTTCATTCAGATAGAAGGTCATTTATAATTATTTCTTTTGAAATCTTTCATTATTTGCATAATGTATTTCATTTATTTTTTTCCAAGTTACTTTTCTCACTCTCTATCCTGTCCATCATATTTTTCCGTAATCTCTTATGTTTCAGATGTTTAGTGCCTTACAATTGCTACCTGAGAAATTAGAATAAAAAATATCTCCTAAGTTCTACTTTAGTGGTACTATTTGCACATATTATGTTTGCAGTCACGTAGGCTATAGAAAAAATAGATATCGCACAAGAAATAATATTCTGGCTTGAATCATAGCAATATGCTATTCATGCAGTTAATATACACTTCTTGTGTAATGGTAAATGGTCGTGAGTTCTAATATATTAACCAGCACCTTGCACTAAAATGAGTCAAAAATAATATGCTACATTAATAATACATTTGATCGCGATGTGTGAGAAATAAATTGTTATTATTTACTATTTTTCAAAAAGACGGCTGAATAGTTACGACACTAGAATACATAAAAATACCTTATGTCTTCTAGTGTCGTAACTATTCAGCCGTCTTTTTGAAAAATAGTAAATAATAACAATTTATTTCTCACACATCGCGATCAAATGTATTATTAATGTAACATAATATTTTTGACTCATTTTAGTGCAAAGTGTTGGTTAATATATTAGAACTCACGACCTTCATTTTAATGAGAGACAACATCTGGGTTGGCAGATTTTTTTGTTTCGCTATTGGTGCTATTTTTTAGCTCATATTACAGATTATTTTTTCCTCCTCGGCACTACGTGTATTTATCGTCAACAGTCGTTTGAAACAGAAATCGATACTTGGCAAAGGAAATGAGTCCCATCTAATGTTGGTTTTCTCAATCCATGTAACATCGTAACATGTTCTAAGTATTAAAAATTTTATCGTCTACTAGTTCTTCCTCTTTTCATCTACCTAATGAACCACTTCGCGTTGGCACTTAGGTATATCCACGACCGAACATAATTTTCGGCCTTTCCGTATAGAGCTCCGGTTGACATTGCATACTGATATAAAGTTGGATGTGGTTTTGGAACTGAAAATGATATGCATCTACTTACACGGTTGCGCTTATTGTTTATTAGGCGTTGATTTTTGTACCTTAGATGCTGGCTTTAGGATATTGTTTTCAAATAATATTTGATGGGACCAAATGGGATATAAGTGCAAGGTCATCACATGAATTCGGTATGCAACTAGGGTGGGAACTCCTATCAGTCTTTAAGTTATGATATAGACTAATTCTTTCAATTTAGTCCGACTCTTTTTTTACACGAAGAAAAAATACAAAATAACACATACTCCATTATAGCACATAATACACTTAAAATATGGGAATCAGCTGCTTAATATTCATATTAAAAAATTATGTTTTTGGCAAATAATAAGACGGATAATGACTGGAGACTGGATAAACAGGCTGTCAGGCGGCATTGTTAATTACATTTTAGTTCGTAGATATGTTATTAGAACTGTATTTCATCAATGGTTGAAGAAGCAAGGAAGATGTTTAGATTAGAATAGCCCAAGTAAAGGAGGTAATGCATCAAAAGAAGAATATGCTCATAGCGCACCCAAGATTGCAGGCTAGGAAACGCATAAAATGAAACAAATACGTGCAAAACGCAAGTACATATTTGGGAGAGAAGCTTAAAGCAACACATAAGAGAAGATTGATTTGAGGAGGAAAAACATTGCGGAAGAAACATGAAGATAAAATGGATGACGAAAATGAACAAAGAATATAAGTTAAAATGGGGATAAATCGAAGGGCTCCAGAAAACTGATAATATAATAGATATTGATAAGCCAGCACTATCAACATGTATAGCATGCTTGGTTTCATTTTCGAAATGTTAATATCTCTTTGTATTTATACATGAACTTAATAGTGCATTCTCCTTCTTCTGAAAGCCTCTCCCTTGTCGCTGCTGCCACACCTTCCTGTCTTCTGTAAACTTATTCAGCACCGCATTAGACTCCGTATCACAAATAAAGCTTACATTGGTGGTCATTCTTCGTTGTCTTATAAGCACTTCTCCCAATATGTTGGTTTAAAAATTATATTGGGAAAGTTTAGTACGGGTAAAAAAAGGCTCCATTCAAACGTGTATGCACTTTAATCTTTATTTCAAAACTGATACAGTAGGTTAATAATAGGGCCTTATTCTGAATAGCTAAGTTTTCTGTCACCAATTACTCTTGATTTATGGAATTACCATTACTTGCATCTATTACAATTCCAAGTTAGGAATACTTTGGCTTGTTTTCATATTTTCTCCTGCGTTTACATTTTCCTAATGGCTTCCCTTTGTGTCACAACTACTAATAGTTTCTTTCCTTGTCTGTATTTTTATTTGTTTACAGGGGCAAATTTGTCAAGTTTAGGTTTATCATCGCAAGGATCTTACTAATCTCCCGTTCAAATGTTGCCGTTGTTAAAATTTTGCCAGCAACGATTGTCCTGTGGGCCTAGATGCCATTTATTTTAATGCTTGTGGGTTTCTAGTGATTGCTGCCATTGCAGCTTTCAGGAGCAGATTATACAATCTGAGTGGTAGTGAGCAGCTTGGTCTTACTCTCTTATTTATTCTGGTGCCTTTTTCTGTTATATACTTCGTTTTCCATTAATTTTTATACCATAAAAATTAGTGCATATTTTGTGAATATTTACCCCAGCCTCACACCTCAGAGGTAGTTGGCAGGGCTATATGTAGATGTGGCCGCTTGAGCCTCAAAACTTCGGGGAAGGTGAGTTTTGAGACTGGATTCCTGATGCTAATTATGCACACCCTGGGACGCTGGGCACAAAGCGTTGACTGATTCATATCGAGAAGAAGCAGAGCCACCATTTCTTTTTCAGAATTTCTCAGATTCTCTCTCGCCTTTCTTTTTTCATTCCGAATCGATATGCTTGTTGCAGAAGTAGGTCAAACGGAAGTAAATTCAACACCGAGGTGGGGAATAAGGGATTTCATTTAATGTGAGGAGATATTCCGAGAGCGGTAAGGGACTACATACGTAAGTAGAACAGGAGGTAATTAATTCATTTTTCTAGGCTAAGCCAGATTAGACAAGAGTAATACAAGGATTTACCAAGGGTGTGCATCCGAATGTACGGCTTGGAGGCACTTTTAAAATCCTTCATACTTTCAAGTTAAATCAACGGAAAACGCTCGTCATGAAGCAAAATTACGATTACAAATGTTAGCCAAGCAATCTTCCTTCAAAAAAGGAATTTTCCTGAATATCTAGTGCTCCTCGAGACAAGAGAGCATGAATTAAGAACGTTTCTGCGAATTTGTGGGCCCGTTGATCATTTTTATTAGCTGCAAAGATTGCTGTAAAAATATGCAATGATTAACTGATGCTGTCATTTTTTAAAGCTAGTTTTCGTGCTCAAATGACGAATGTGTTCAATTTGATATCATGCATTGGAATTATTTTGATCTTAACATTGGGAAACAATAATGCAGCCATGCGTTATATTACACAATTGAGCTTCGAGATGTGGAAGGAAATATATATAATAAATTTATCACCTAATTAGCGTTTGGATGTATATTTGCAATGGCAGAGTTATTTGGCTTAGATAATTTGAGCATGAAATACTGCTTTTCTAGGTGAATATCTTAAATTTTATTGAATTGAGCAACGTAATGATTCATATAAGTGTCTACATTATGTGTCAACCTGGCTTCACTGCTATAAAAAAATATTTTGTTCGATTTTGTTTCAGCCGGAAATTTCGTAAAAGACGATCACATTGAGTTTTATAATGGCCAGAGGAGCAATGAACGATTATCAACCAATTAGTACTTGTTCTGATGGATAAAATTGCGATGAATGCACGCCCTAATAGTCACTGCTTTTAGAGATAGACCGGTAAATAAGCTTATAATAAAGTAAAACACCAATTTAAGATGATAAGATGGCTAAGAACTATATAGAACTGTCTATCATATTTTTATAACCATAAAACGAAGAATGCATCCGTAACCAATGCGGAATCCGACTCCAAACCCGTAAGCAACCAGACCACTAAGACAGATATATGGTTTTAATAAAATACCATTACAGGCCGCTTGAAGAAAGCAGCTATTAACCCATTTTTGCAGTTCAGCTTAGCTTAGTTTAGCTTAGCTAAAACCGATGCTAATTTTTAAAAGGCTATCATGAAAAAAAAAATAAAAATAAAAAAGTGCCATTATTTGGTTCCATAATGATAGCAATTTTTTTAAATATCCATTATTTTAATGTAAGTATAATATCCTCTACATATGGCTACGTAATAATACGTAAGAAGCGAAATAACAATAAAATCACAAAACAATCAACCTCTGCGAATACGAATTCATCAAACGACTATCTTAGTAAGGTAAAAAGTTTTAACAAAAAAAGCGTTCCATATTTAATTAAGATAATTGACGACACTTGGTCATATTAGAGCGAAACAATCATCTTCTTCATGATATATTATGATTATGAATGGGCTACCAAACAGGCTGATAGACTGAATAAACGGTGAACCAGTGAAATCAAAGGCGTTAAAATGAGGGAAATATGTCTAGGCAGTTACTTCTTGCGAGATAGAGAAAGATTTGTCCCTGTTGCTATTCGCTGTCCGATCAAACATAAATATTGTTCTTCCTTTGGTTGCTTCCTCGAGGATATATTTTACGGCCTCTTAGGGTCCGGCAGGACTCAAGGACGCAATTAAGCCGCAATTCCAAGTGGTTTTGCAAGAACTGAGACATTTTTCATTTCCTTCATTAAGTCCTTGAGCAGCGAGTCCACGCCTTTCAGGACCTCCATATATTATCATTCTGGCATAATAGGAATGAATTAAAGTGTCAAATAATTATATATTTTAGTTCTTTCTGCGTAATAAGTATACTATAATCCCGTAACACACACTGATGGACGATTTTGCAATGCTACTGCTATTACTATTCACATATACAACATAAAGCAACGAAAAGAATCAAATCAGCATTGAATGGTTCACATAAGTTTCATAAGCTTTCACGTTTTTAGCCCAAATTCACAAAATAAATATTGAAAGGTATGTGAAGTGATGTTTTTTTTTCTGTACAAAAATACTTTGCCAAAAATTTTCTATGACAAGAAATTACCGGCATAGTAAATTCATATCGTGAAAATTGTCTTAATATTGGAGTAAATAAGAAAAAATGGAGAGAAAAAGGGAGGAGCATACATAACCTCAGGTCAATAAGAATAGGTGGGTATCGCTATCATTGGCTGCTACCAATCTCATCAAAGTCTCACTAACAAGAGGGACCAATATTAATCCATAGAATATTTATTACTCTGTACGGCAAATAGGGAGATTCCCGAAATGACCACCAACTATAATCCCCATAAGTGATTACTCTGTAAGTATTTCACATAAGTGATTACCTCAAAAGCTTAAGTTTAAAAGTCTTGGGTATATTTAAAATTCGGTAATGATATTTACGCACCATCCAACGAGACGCTTGTGACAGGGGTGTATGGCTTATGAGAGATAATGGACCAAAAAAGAGATGATTTGTAATGGATCAGTGCGTTTATATGCCCTTGTAACAGCTATGAATGACCCAAGAAGAAGAATCTCTTTACTTTTTAGCTTGAAACTCACGTGATATCAATTAATTACGGAGTTAAATTGCTCCAAGCCAATACACTTACTGCGCGTTAGTGGCTGTCACCGATGTAATGATATGCATGGGCACCAGTGTGCATAAGGACTGCTTACGGTCTCAGTTTGTAGCCTTTTGCCGGAACTAAAGATTTCTTTCAGTAATGCTATTCCCTAATTTGCTAAGACATGCCATTATGTCAGAAATATTACAAACTGGCCATCGCTACAATCTGTGGCTAAAAGCATCTATAAGCCGTAGGTAAGCAATTCCATTTGATAGAAGATAGTTAAAAAGCGAGTGGATTTCTTCATTTTCACCCGCTTAGCTTTAGCTTAGTTTATCTGGTGACATATTGTAACCTTCATGCAAGGTGCTATTAAATATATCGTGAATCGTTAATAATAGCCGAAATCCTACGCAGTGAATGCAACGATTGTCTATTGCAAAGCCATGGAACAAAATGGGGTTTGCGGCAAGTAAAGTTGTTAAAAACAAGGATTTTTCAACCAATTGACCAATTACGATATTTCAATGGCTATAGAGTATACTACAGGAGCGAGAGAAATGAGAGTTTTTCATCCTGTGAGGAAATAAACTCCGAGATAAAACGAGTTAGTAGGAATTGGAAAGCCATTGGGCGGCAATCCGTATGCTTTGTCGTGTCGGGGACTGGCTCTTGTTCTTTCGAGTCGGAGAGATGGTCTGAACCATTATACCTGGACCTGTTGTCGTGTCCCAAATGGCGGAACGCGACGCTGACGAAAAACAATCTGATTGGCTAGATTGCTATCGTAGGGGGTTTTAGGCTTTGAAGAGTTGAAACTCAAACGCAAATGCAGTGGATAAGATATTTTATTTACAGCCGCCGGAAGACGATCAGCGCCTCAGGCTACAGTATTCAGAATTGTCCGCTTCTTACAAAAATCTTCCCTTTTCTGGTTCACGGGGAGGTGGGGTGAGGATAAGGATGGAGGAGGGTTTCCTGGTGGGGTGAGAAAGATCCTCCCCTTTCCATTTCACAGATATGACCCTTCAAAACAGTCTAGACACATAGGTTAGGGTCGTCCCACATTTTCTATCACCTAATGGTCGGTTTTAAGATACACAGAACAGCCGACTTGCGACATGCGAACCCTCAGACATAAATGTCGTCTGACACGTGGGTGGCTGGGTGGCGGTTTCACCATGATATACCATACACCAGACATAAATACAATCCATCCCTTAAGGGCATTCGTATATGACACTGTTCCTGGTACTCGCGAGGGGCAGAATATTATTCACAGATCGTTCCGTGCGAAGGTTTTGCAAATGATATTTTCATGGCGAATTTCACCTTCTCTGATGTTATCTTTGCACCCGCGGGCGTAACTGCGTATCACGCTATTTGTGCTCTCACAATCGAAAAATTTGTCAAAAAGAATGAAGTTAAAACGAATGTGTAATGAACCCCATTTTGGGGTAGCTACATTCCCAAACTCAAGCCAAAACTGATTGTAAAATGGTTAAGTAAAGGCGAAATGTAGATCCATTCCGGTGTTAATGTGTATAAAATATTGGGGACGGGAATATTGTTACTAGAACATTTTTGTCGATGCATTTAATTCGTATCAATTTTATTAAAGCAATGTTTGGGCCATTTTTGATACATTATTATCAAATAATCGTATTCCAATAATCATCTGTTTAGAGAAACAGATATACAACGAGGTGGCCATTTAAAAAAAATCAATTGAGAAAAATCTTTCATTAATATGCATACATATTTAATGATATATTTCTATTATACCCGGAATTTCAAAGCGTCATTGAGCTATTTACGCGCTGAATGAAATAAACCGAAGAGTAAAACCCTCTTATTGGAGCACTTGGTTTCATCGTGGTCCTTAGTGCGAAACAAAATGGAGGAATTTCTATCAACAAATTTAGTCATAACAGGTAAAAAAACATTTTGTTTTATTCAATTACCCATGTTTTCGTGGAACAGATATGAATTTCATATTTAATTCCTTTACAATGCTTTAAAAATATATCGCGCATTGCAAAGCGTAGTTCCGTGAGGCAATTTATATTTTAGAATGCAATGGTTCCCCAGTGTTCCTTTTACAAGGTGACATGTAAAACAGTTGCTGAAATATTTCTCACTGAATGATTCCCCTTACACAGATTTTATATTTCCTCGTTTTTTCAAGAAAAAAACGCTTTAATAATACAAGGATTACTTTTATCTCCTTCTCTCATTAATCCGGCGTTAAAACGCTTATCGGACGCGTTATTAACAAATAATTTATATGCAAATAATGATTAGTTGAAATAATTTGATGATTGGACTGAGTTAATTGAGAGATTTAATGACGAGAAGCTGAAATTAATGCTAATCTGCTTTTCCTTCAACATTAAAAAATTGACCGATGGATGTCGTTTTCGATGTGAACGGCACTATTGCTTCATTTTTCCGGTGGGTGTCTCAATATTCTAGCAACGCTCAAACGGTTTATTTGCTCACCTACACTAGAAAATAGCGACCTACGTTTGCCTATTATAGTGGCAGGGAAACATGTTAGCAGTTGCGCAGAAGCAATTTTTTCAATGGAGGAGTTCATTCCCCTACGAATTAGCTCCACTCGGAAGATTAAATTAGTATCTATGTTTGACTACCAGGATTCCCAAGGTAGCAAACCCTCCATGCCAACTTCAAAATCTCTCTCATCCACTTTCTTGATCTCGATGGCTTTAAATACAACTGTTTAAATGGGATTCTCTAAAGGGTGGCGAAAAAAATCAGCGTATTTTGATGCCGTTTCGTTTGGAATGTAAATATTGCCGTTGAACTAAACGGAACACTAAGCGCGCTGTTCACCTTTTACGTCCTCCTAAGTTAATTGCAGTTATTCTGGATGCATTGACTGCCATCATCTGTCTCCTCCCCCCCCTGGCTTTTAAGTTATTGGAGAGATTATTTTTTATCTACAGATTTGCGTGAAAATGTGCATACGTGTTGCCAATAGTTAGTTGATATCTATAAATATTTATGAAAAAATTGCATCATACCGATGTTTTTTATTCAGTGCTATTTCAGCACGTAGACAAGTGGGACTTGACATTTATTTCGTGTAAATTTCATTTCAAATATACCTACCTACATACCTACTTATTAACGTGAAATGATACATTTATTATTATTGTCATAGTTGCTAACAAGTATCAAGGTGTCACGCCGAGCCAAATGATGGAAATGAATATTTTAATATAATTCCTCATAAATTTTAAATGCCACGCCAAAAACTCTAGTCGTAACATACTTAATTTAAGAAATAAAATTGAAAATATAGACAACTCTTGTGTCCTTTCCATCACTGCCTTTCCATCATCCTGTATGGCGCGTTCCAATGCATAAACATATGCACATAAATGAAATGAGATGCTGAAATTCTTTTTCGACTAACTTAAAAAATTATTAATTTATGCAATAAATGACTTACGATTACCGCTCCAGCTACCATAATTCACGCAATAGACTACCATGCCATTATACTTCATGCCATTATACTGCATGCCTATTTGGAAAAATCAACGCTGCTAAGAACATATTTCATCTTTTCATAGGACAAAATAACTCTAATAACTAACAAAATAATAATTTTTTGAGCAAACGTTTGAATAATTAAATTTGTTTTGGTAATTATTGTCAATTCATTTCTTTTTTGTCCTGATAGCCATACAGAACTTCATTTTTTCATAGGGTTTAGAAAAAATAAACTACCATTTTTGTGTGCAAAATTTAGAATAATTAAAATTATTTTGGTAGTCACTGTTAACTCATTTCTTTTGTGTCCTCATATTACTGCATTTTTAAATGGTATTCCTCAGATAGGAGATATTTTTTGCATTTTTTCTACTGACGGTCCTCTTCGGAGTCTCAAATGGTGGAAATTCCTCCTCTCCACTCCCCTGCCCCGCTCGCCTCTTCCTTTAAGATTAAGGCCGCAGCGGAGGACCCGGCGGTAAAGGGTGCATTAATATGATTAAGTGGACGGTGATGAACTCCGCTTAAAACGGACTTAGGAGGAAGCATAGAAGTGGCGCCGAGGGAGACGGAATTAGATGGAGTAGAGTCGGGGAGCGAAAGAGGCTTTGAAAAAGGGGCCTCGTCCTTGCGGCTGAAATGCGAGACCAGGAGTTTAGGGGATGAGGGATTGAGGGGTGGGGGTAGCTGACGGGAGAAGGAGGAAGGGAGGCATACGAGGACACGGGGGTCCTTCCAGAGGGAAGGGTTGACGCTATTGAGTGCATTCTGGGATCGCTAGAAGACGTGCTGGGGAAAGAGGATATATAGGTAAGGTAGTGGTGCGCTTGGAAGAGGGGTCTGAGGGAGTGGGTAGCCAGATTAACTCTTCAACGGCCCAGCACAAAATAAACCCTACTTTCCACCACCCCGCCGCAAATATCTTTCCCCCTCATCCTCCGAAATCCTTGAGCCCCTCGCTCTTTTTGGACTCGGATCATTCTCCATCACCCCCTTCTCGTCCTCTTTCGATGTGTTCCCTTATGTGAGATGGCCACAGTGTGTAGGTGAATGAAGAAAGGCATGAGCTAGGATTAAATGTGTGGGCTTGTGTTTGACGACGTGAGTTCCAAGGAACCTGTGTGGGTCCCGGTTCGTGCTCAAGAATATAAATTAGCGTGCATTATGAGCGGAGGAAAAGTTGGTGAATGAGAATGCGAGAGGCAATTCCTCTCTTTTAGACCCAACATACTTACATATCCACCCCAACCTCCACCGTATTTATCAAGCACAGCCCCTCATCCTCCTCCCGACACTCAAATCCTTCCAACGCCTTCTCCATTCTCCCAGCCTTCACAACTTCCACCTCTCGCTCGCTCATTTTTCGAATAACACCTTCGGCTTCCTTTTCTCCTCCTTATGCTTTCGCAACGAAATCCTCCACTTCTCTTCAACCCCTCCATCTCCCTCTCTCTCTCAAGAATATGATCCAAGCCTTTCCACTTTAACAATCCTCGCTGCCTTTTGTTTCATTTCGTGATTATCATATTTCGGAACAATAGGCTCGAGCGCCCGAGGTGGTCTGAAGGTCAAAGGTTCCCTCGTAAAAAAATTCACTGCCGAATATTCCCTCCGCCTGCCGGTATCCCAATCCAACCCCTCCCTCCCGTGTCGCTTGTCATTCGACTGCTTTCCTCTTTTCCATCCAAAAGTCCGGCGGAAATCATCAGTTCTGTGCTATTTGACAAGCATAATACCTCACCACCTCCTTTTCATCTAAGCTGCATGGATGACTACGTAGTAAAATTCGCTAACATTTAATTACTATTAAGTACATTTTTGAGGCTCTGGGCACGAGACTTTATATAGTTAAACTCAATGCTTTCAACTCTATACTTTTTGAAGGGATAGTAAAAGTGTCCTTTAGAATATCACCAGGCCAAAGAATTAATCAGTAGAATAATGATTAACACATTCTCAAGTGTAAATAAACATGGGAAAGCACAGCTATGAATATTCATATTTAGAGCACCATTGTTAGTGATAGTTTACCATTACAGTAATGGTTGTATGGTAATAAAATACCAAATATAGGAATAATTGGCTTGATTAATGTTCAAATACCTGTCAATAATTTATAACTGTGCATATATTTGTCTTCAATTCAAATAATTACCAGTTAAAAAGAAACCTATTATCCATTTTCAAACGTTTTGGCGGAAAAGTATTTATAAATAAAAACCAACGGAGATATATAGCACATGGAGATTCTGCTCGATGATCATGGATTTAGTTTTTCACCCAGCAAGCAACAGTGCAGGAAAAATGTCCATCTGATTGATACCTTAGGAACAGCAAATGACAGTAACGCCTTCACTGGAATTCTAAATCTATACAGTCACTTTTCCATACCAATAGCATGGCTTGACTGGAAAAATTGGTCCTCTTGCAAGCTTGGCAATAAATTTTATGTAGAGAAATTTATCGAAATCAAATTTTAGCAGTCTTTATCATTCAATTTGCACAAAAATATGAAATAAATTTTAAAAATAACCAGAAAACAAAAAGGTTACTCTTCGGAATTGCTTAAAGAGGAAAAATGTTTCCACTCATTCAGTTAACATTGTTACCGCTGCATGCAGTGTTACCAACGAATTATGTATTAACTCCCACAGTACGTATTGAGAGCAATGCCTCCAGATCATTTCACTATAGCACTGTTTCATTTATAAAACATCATTTCTATTTGGTATGCATCACTCACTCAGTGATTCAAGCCGAAGGTTGGTTTGGATAGTTAAGGGTAGAGCTCACCCCAGACTAAGCCACAGGCGTGTGAATTTCACGCATTCAGGAGGCTATTTCCTTTCCCTGGGACCTCCTCGCATTCCGAGGATTTTTTTGTTCAGGGGCGTCCAAAGGCTTCACCTGGATTTGAACCCGTGGTTTTTTGATCAGTAGCCAAGCACTCTACCCACTAGGCCGCGACGCTCCCTAATTTACGTCTAAACATATTATTTCCTTACGTCATTGTATTACTTCTAAGCATGGAAAGCATGAAATTAATGGATGCCATTGATATCGTATATTCATGTATTGGTATGTATGAATATACAATAATAAAGGCAGCCTCAATGTGTATACTTTGTGCAAAGATATCCGCCTATCATATGTTTGTAAAGCACCATTATATTGTTTAAAGATAAAATAAAAAAGATGTATGCATATTTTGTTTTCTTCATGAACTTTAAGCTTTAATCATGAATCTATGCCTATTAGAATTAATTAATTAATTTTATCTATCGCCAGCATAATCGCTGCTCACGCCATTGCCGCGAGCAAGAGAATAATAACATTGGTAAAGAATGTGATGGAGTAAAAATTCCAAGCGTTAACCGAAAATTCTTTCTTCATCACGAACAAAACGTTTCGGACAAAGTGGGGAGAAAAACAACGAGACGCTTACAATTACATTTAGATTGGGGACAGAGATAATTAAGAGTTGTACGGTAAACAGAGTAAGTCAAAGGGAATAAAAGCAATATCGCTCGAACAGTGCCCAAACTTCCAAATGAAACCTCTCAGGGGAGAACTAGAATCGATTGAGCATGGCTTTTTTCCAGAGAGCGGGTTGTTTTGCATAACCGATGAAGAAACGTGTGTTTTGGTTAGCCAGAGTGAGAACAATGAAGCGGAAAAATAAAGAAGCTTGACGGAGAGAGAGGTACAGAAAAGAGTTGACCATGAAGGAGAAAAGAAAAGGACCCTTCGGCAACCTAATCATTATTACATTTCCAAGGGGAAGATCCGGAACTAAATATTGATTAATTATATATTTAGATCAAACATGATTGAAATAATGTGTGTGACTAATAAATTGTATCAATTAGATCAACATTAGAGGGAACAATTTTTATTCAGATTTGTTATGGCCAAAAAACATTTTGAGCGCTGTTATTTTTAACTTTCAAAATAAAAAAGTGATTCAATGTATTTCTCCATCACAATAATTACAGTAATTTAAATTCTATGTAAGCAATCAATTTCAAACAATTAACGTAACTTGCAAAAGCAACATAAGGCCTTCTTATTGACATGAGTACCCTGGTAATTAATATATTGCCACTGGATATAAAAAACGTCAGTTTTAGCAACACCGGCACGATGCTTGTCTAAACAGCATATTAAACCTCAGATCCAAGCATATTACTCGATCCGAGGGAAGAAGAGGTATTTTTGATCATAATGATAGCAGGGTAAACAAAACAGGCCAGTTGAGAAGTAATTACCAAGTGGCTGAACTACTAATTGAAATGATTTCCCAAGGTGTACCGGAATTCTATAGTGCAATCAACTCATTGATTCTATCATCACGAGTTTATAAATTAAAATATAAAATAGATTCCACTATTTAAAATAGAAATCAACTTTTAAATGAATTATAATTTCTGATATTGTTCTGAAATTATAAATAAACGTTTACGATTTTTATGAGGAAATATCGACTGAAAGAATCAAATGGATTTCAATCCATTTAAAAATGAATTTTATTGTATTATCATTTACAATTCTAAGCAAATTCCACGAAGTCACGCCGGAGACAACGGAATATGGTCTTAGAAATTAAACTATTAGATATTTTACTACAATTTACTTATTATACATGACAACTTGAAATGAATATCAACATCGTTGAAGGTCATATCTAGTCTCTAAGAAAAAATAAATCTCCGAATCAGCCTCTTCAAGGTGAAAAAAATAGACATTTATTGCGAATAATTATGCATACAATTGAGAAACTGAAGATTTAATTATGTCTAAAAACGAAATCGTAATATTGTTTCTTCGATTTACAGATTATAATAACATTTTCGTATTTACTATATATCACAGGTAAACACAGGCACAACACAAGTGCAGCTATGAATTGAGGAATTTTAATTATATAAGAATAGAGAAGGAATCCTCAGAAAGCACATACCCATCTACTCAGAAACCAGCTGGAAAGTCTTTCAATAGGTACTGACGCTTTGTATGCTAAGGGTCATGGGAAATTCGTGAAAACAATCTGCACATGGTGACCTGGGTAACAGGAGATTCTGACGGTTGAGTTTCATTTTACGCCCTGGCCGATGTGGGGCTGGTTCCGGGCGGTGGTTGTGCGGGCACTTGGTCCATCGGATGCTCGTCAAACCCGACGGCCGGTCCCCTTTTCGATATGAGACGGGGCCTGGAAACTTCCGCCAAAAGGCAACGCGGGCGACACGAACAAACACTTTACGGTCCTTTGGGGCTCGTTTCCACTGGACGCTGAGTCTGTTGATCGAGTTGATAATGCTGCTGCGTATCGGAGCGGAAGCACCACGAATTTAATCCCGGTCATGCAAAGCCCCGAGGGCCACGCGCCATATAAAGGTGTCACCAGAGTACACTCTATTTGGACGCAGAGCCAAGTTGACCCTTAAAAGCATGATTTCTCAGGTGGATTGACTGATTTATTATATTTAATTTTATCTTTTAAATACACAAATGACAAGTAAGATAGGTATATTATTGAATTTTGATGAAAAAGGAATATATAATACTCCAAGATACATCGATAGCTTGCGTGTGTAGTGTGCCTGCATGCATGTAATTTACATAAGAGCCTATACAAAATCGTATCCATAACATTGGTAAAGCAAAATCGATACCAGTATTTTACATTATGCTATTTATTTTAGCACTGCGCTTCTTTCAAGCAGCAGCGAGAAAAAAATATATATAAACACATTTTTAAAGCTACTAAGTTACCGTTAATACCAATGGACAGAAAGTTCCATTTTAATGCATTAACAGATGATCGATCAACTTAAATACGCTGTCAGAAGATCTACGGTATAACTGGTATCTACAAACCAATTGGTGATGAGAAAATACAAAATATAAAGGATTTACCATGCAGGAGATCATTCGTTAACATAAAAATAACCTTTACCCTTTCCCTCTTCCAATTATTTTTCCATATTCCTACTGTGCCTATAGTTGGTGTCCTTACAGCCTACATCTCTGCAGTGGATTGCAGGTAGAATTTGGGGAGGTGGTATGTTGAATAGTTTAACGTACTTTGGTGTACGTATATGTTGTAGATGCATTGAGGTTCTGCTGCAGGTTGGCTTAAGATTAAATGAATCTTTAATTATATAGAGCATATTTATTCAATATTGATTAATAAAAATATTAAATATTTTGTGAGTGCATCGAAAAGATCAATCATTTATCCAAGGGTTAATTTTTATTTTCACTTTCAACAACAAAACTGCCATATTTGAGGAATAGTACTCATTACCTAAGGAGATTAATAAAAGTAGCAGAAATATGAGAGATAGGCGATTGCTGAATAATTTTATTAATTATCCCTATATCGCGGCATTCATTTTGTCAATTTACTGGCATTTGATTATGTCAAATAATTAGATTTGATTTCGTGCAATTTATTTGAAGTTTACACCTCCAAATATAAAATGAGGTTTTGAATGAATAGATTGCGTGCCAAATATAAATATGGGATAATTCTGTTCGTTGTCGGAGAATGATACGGGCTTCAAAATAAATGTTTCACTGAATTTGCTTGCTAATGCAGTTAATATTATTTTTCCAGTTAAAGTAGTCCCATAGAAGATGCACCTTTGTGATAGATGGAAGTTTATTTTAGTACTAGGCAAACTAGCTAACTTAACGGGAGTAATCTGCAATAGTTCATTCCAAAAAAGGACCTGTAAACCTCAAATAATACGGCTCAAGAATTCCTAGGAGTAGAGTAACTATCTCGTATACTTCTTTCGTCTCGCTGTGTTTTGCAGGAATGCTCGATAAGCTTTCTTCCCTTAAGTTATACGATTTAATTTTTAGCATTTGTAAAGAGATGTGTTGAGAGGTTAACTGATTTTAGAATACAAATGTCCTGTGCGTAGTCAAAAATTGAAATCACCAGGCTATCATGAGGTGAACCCACACCGAGCTTGTGGAATGCACGCACTTATACATTTGTCCCATTTCTTCGCAGACTAAGAGGAATTTATCGATCCTCACAGTACTATTTATCTATGCTTGATATTCTAAGGCCAATCACTGTGTAACAATGATAAACGCATACTCCTTAAATTTTCGAGAGGTAATATAACCCGTTCTTTAGCACGAGTCGTAGAAGACGGTGACATTCGCCATGAAAATATCATTTGACTTGACCGGGATTCAAACTCGGACCTCTCAATTGCCGATCAGGTGTGTTAGCCAGTTACACCAACAAGCCATCTTAATTCAAGGTGAATTTCAGCGGGGGTTTATAAGAACAAGTTGCTCTCGTCCCCAGTCTACACTGTAGCACAGGAGGCGTTGCCGTGCATGATGTGTCACATTAGCGGTGAGTAAACCCAACATAGTCGCTTTTGAACGACTAACTTGATAGTTTCCAATCATTGCGGTTGCACTATTGATGTGGTATGATGTCACCAAATTTGGCGAACTTTGCACCGTACACCGTATTTGGTGTATAACTTTGCCCCCGTGCGCGTGACTGCGTACCACATCATTTGTGCAACCGCAAGGATTGCAAACCAGTCGTAAAACTTCAAAATAATACAGGTTTGCTAAATTTATTAAAACTAGATGGCCACCTTATATTTATTGTTACAAATTTGTGGCGAGTTGCGTAGTAAGTATTAGAAAAGAGTTAAACAGTATCAAGTCACTAAGAATTTACAACACCAAATCAAAGAAGATTTCATCATCAGTAGTAATCAATCTTAAAGATAAGTTTGCTGCATCATTTCACTCCACTCTCCTCTCCGCCAACCACTTCATTGCTACATTATTATAATTTTTGACGTTCTTCATAATTTGCCTTTAACATTTCATTCTTTATCTTCCTCTTTATTTATTCCCATACTTTCTACCACCAATAATTTATCAATGCCTGTGTTTCCAAGATCTACATCCGATTGGAATTCATATTGGAAGGATATAACTATTTATCGTCTTTTGTAACCCAATGAAGTGAATCCAAGTTTTAGTTTTAGCATCTACTCTCTCAATGACTTTATTTAAAAAAATCTTCTTAGAAGAATGTCATGTTCACAGCTCTCTGTTACTTCATTTAATAAGGTGCATTACAATTTTTTGAAATCATGTAATAAAATTGGACAGAAAAGCTCACGCATTTCTACGAAGAGGAAATATTTTTTCACTCTCGACCCAAAACTCTTCCATGAAAGGACGGGTGACACGATTTACTGAGGCCATCCAGAAACACGTGTCAAAACTGAATATTTTCTGTTACGAAATTTCTGGCGATAAAAAATGTCGAAACATACATGGAAAAGGATACTTTATATTTAACTCTGACCGGGGTGAACGATCCCTGAATTAAACATTCCTCCAGTATTTCTGCGGTGTATTCAAAGGAACTGATCCAATTTATTCAATGATTATTTTTCATTAACTCACCGTTTGGAGCCCAATGCGTATTTACTTAGAAAATTAAAAAATAAATAAATAAAAATGATATATCTTCAGTGTAATCATACCACTCCATCCAGGTATCCCTCGTCCCCTGGGCGTCCTCACCCAACGACCCCCACTCCTTGTGATCCCAGGCGAAAGAGGTCGCGAGGGCACGGTGTAGAGGCTAAGCCACAGAGGGGAGGGTTTAGGGGGGGAACCGATATGTGAAGCGAGGCTAATGTGTGCGCAAACCGCGGCCGCACAAGAGTCAAAAGCGTGGCGGTAAATTAACTCGTCACTCCCTGAGTGTCTCTCTTTCTCCCTCCCGTCGCCCTGACGCGTCGCGACTCCTCTCCTCATGTTATTCCTATTCCGATACATCGTCCCTCCTTCATCCCCTTCCCGTGCCTTCGTTCCCTCCACATCCCACACCGACGTTCCCCCCTCTCTCTCCCACCCCCGATTTCCCCCCGTCATCCATCACCATATACGAGACTCCCTTCCATTCCACATCCGCTCTCAACATCTCTTCGCCAATTGACTTTTCCAAACTGGGGCTGTCGACACAACGACTGCTATACAATATTAAAATATCGCGTTTTTATCCCAATTGTTTTAGGTATTGAAAGAAAATTGAGGCATCTTAGGGGCCATTCAAGTATTACGTAAGAAGGTTTGGGGGGCAGGGGGGAGGGAAGTAGGGGGAGGGTTGGGATCATCTTACAATGTTTTATGTGGGGCAGGGGGTCTGGAACCAATTTACGTAAGATTTTTGTTCGTCTTGAAACGTTGAACAGTTTTTGAATGAAACTTATCAGTGATATGGAGCATTCGCAATGCCGTATAATTGGTAACCTCACCAATACACCAATGCTCCTATTCTGTCGCCTGATTGCCTTCAGGCTCAATGAATGTGGTTCTCCAACACTGCATAATTATACGTTATCCAATGCTCAAAGCTGTACGATGGCATCTATGGAAAGATGAAACTACAGAAAGCGAGCATTTAACGAAGAATAGATACAAATATTTAACGTAAGACTGAGAAGGAGGGGGGGGGGGGGTTGGGAAAATCTTACATTGTCTTACATAAGAATTAGGTGGGGGGGTCAAAAATGGTATAAATCGTCTTACGTAATACTTAAGGGCCACTTTATGATGATGTGACATCCGATTGAAACAAGTGAAGCATATCGTCTAGAATATAATTATTTGTAGATTCATTAGTTGCTTAATTACAACTCCATCACGCAATACAACAAAAAATGTGTAATTCGCCATGAAAACATCATTTGACTTGAGATTTTGAGAGGGATTCGAACCCGGATCTCCCAAATCCCGGTGAGGTGTGTTAGCCAGTTACGCCACCAAGCAATCTTCCTTCAAGGAATTTCAGCGGGGGTTTATACGAACAATTGGAATATCCGGGTTCGAATCTCCGTCAAGTCAAATGATTTTTTCATGGTGAATTTCACCGTCTTTGGTGTATTACTTCGCACATGTGCGCATAACTGCGTACCATGACATTTGTGTAATCGTAATGAATGAAAAAGAATTTCAAATAACTTAATCAATAGGCATTTCCTCATGACGCCTGTATCTATGCATTGTAAAATATTCCAATTCTCAGGGATAATTAATATACCTATCATTTTAAGGAATCAGGAACCGACATCAAACAATATGATGCAGCGTTATGTGATACTCGATAGATCGTGCATATTTAGAACGCAATGGGAAAGTTGAGCAGAACCTTTACCATTTGAAACAAAAAATAATATAATATGTGAATCCGCGTTAAGTGTCTCATATAAATTATTTAAATGCGAAGTCTCCACGGTTTTATTAGAAAATACTAATATATGCTAATAAACTGCTGGCACAAGATTTAATTTATTTTAAAACGTTTTGTAATACCATTCTAAACGTAGCACAACACATGATGCATACATGAAAAATAAGCTAGCTCCATGAACTCCCTAACGTTACAAATAGCAATGGGTTAATCGATCTAGTGGAAAGACGCATTGTGCAAAAAATACATTATGCAACGCTGAGCAACACAAGCTTTGTCAGGAATAACTTTAACAATATCTATCTACCTCTCACAGGACGGATTTGTCAAATTTAGTCTGTTTTAGGCAATCAATGAAGAGTCTACATTTTCCAGGATGTAATAGTATAGACAATAGATTAGGCCTAGAAATATTTATGAGCATTTTACTAAAGAGGCTTAGCAATATCAGTGCATATATACAGAGTGAGGTGTTATTTGGCGGCAACATACCATATGCGATGTCGTACAACCGTAAGTGATGTGAGACACCATGCGACATGTGAATATATGTTATTTAAGATATGCAGCGACATGTGATACTAATTGAATCTTCAAAAATTTGCAATTTATAGGGTGATACGATATTGTTATCGGAATATATCGTGTAGTGGTATTCACTGGTTATTGAATACTCAGAAGCACTAAAAACACCAAAACCCAATAAAACTCCTGAAATAGACAGCATAACCACTGCATTTTTCAAATAATTCTGGCACAGGCCTAAAAAACCCATTTTCTCAATGACGCAACACACAATTGAAACCGGAATATTACCAAGAACAACCAGAACAGCTGTAGTCATCCTTCTACCCAAAGGAGGGAACAATACAATCTTGAACAACTGAAGGCCAATATCCGTACTAAACACAGACTATAAAATAATAGCAAAGACCGTATCGCAACGATTAACTCCGGTAATGGACAGGATAATCGTAGAAGAACAGTCACACTGCATTCCCAACAGATCAATCATGGACAATGTAACAATAATCCGGGACCTGGTCAAAATAGCAAATTTACAATAACACCCTATTGCACTCATACTTCTGGACCAAAGGAAATCCTGCGCCTTAATCAGCCACAATTACTTCTTTAAAACAATATAGTCTAGTCTCATTCCGAACGTCTAAATTTGCATAGTGCTAACATCATGCTGTCCTTTCCCACCGAGTGACACGCTTCTGACTTGACTTGTGATTTATTTAGCCTGGGGTGAATGAGGCTAGATGGCCCCCTCACAATCACGCGCGAAAAGCAAAGCGGATACATCGCTCTCTTCACCCTTGGCCTCTTTGTCAGCCGTCTACCCCACTCCCAATGTAGGGGGCCTGGTTTGCTTTAGCCTTCCCTTCGATTAACCGTACTCCACGGCCTCTCATCACTGAAGCAAAACGCCCTTCGTAGCCCCCTCGAGCAAAACAAAGCCAAAACTGTAACGCGGACACATTCCCTTTCTCGTCCGGCCTGTACGGACCTCTGGTCCAGGACTCCGGGAGAAAACTCAGGTCTGCGATGAAAAGTGAAGCAGTGGGAGTAATATGTAAAATAGTTTGGCCGTGTAAATAAAGTGTAGTGGCTGTAAACGCCGCTGGGGATGGAGGTCAGGAATTAACCCCGTGAAGGAAGGAAAGGGAGGGGGTGAAACGGAGATGAAATGGTGGTGGCAGGAATTCGTTTTCGGGGTACACGACGGGTTTTTGGCAGCGCAACGATGGCCTCCTACCAGATCTGGGCACACCGTTATTCACGCAGGGAAATTCAGAAAATTGCCTTTAGTGGCTATTAGCCCGGGGCGAAGATAGCTTCCAAATTGGATCAATTTGCGTTGTAAATAACTCCCTTGCTTGAGCGATTTTGCAAGACCGGAGGCTATTATAAAAATATCGGGGTTTTGCCTCCATTTTTTGGCATCTTTAGAATAATTTGGCCTTAGTTAACCATTTCCATGGGTTATTTATTTCACTTATATAACCGTCAAATTCCATGTCCGAGAAGAGTAAAGAAATGGACTTAAATAATGCAAATTGAAAGAATATTCCCGTTCTTGGTTCTTAGAAACTGAAAATATACAGAATGATATATTTATTCATAACATAAAAATTATATACATGCTTCAAATTTTTTCCATAGACACGCATAGGCAAATTCCTAGATTATCTCAGGTTTATGAAGCTCTGAGTCAAGAAGTGACCTGCATTCAAAGTGATTTTGCGATAATTTAAGCATACAAAGGGCGGTTAATATTTTCAACTGTGAATTTGATTCTCAATGGCAAACGACTTGACTGAAATGTGATCGAAATAATCTCCCCAACATACGTAACAGACAGCTACCCATTTAGGTATTTCATTCTGGGTGGGTTATTGTGAAGGTTTTAGCCATTGATTATATAGCCATGCTCGTATCTTGGTACAGCCATGCAACTCCCTCTCCAAAGTTAGGCAGACAAGAAACCATTGTCCAATAGTGTTATGGATATGAAAAGGAAAGGCATTTGACTTAAATCGATCCTCAAAAGAGGAGAAAGAGAAAAACAGCGGTATACTCCCACTATTTCATTGATCAATCCTGGTTATGGCACGTTATGCCAACATCAGGGTAAAGTTCACTTCTCTTTCTCTTATGTACATATATTTTGGCAGTTTGAAGATGGATATTAAGAGTTTACATAAAGTTAGTGTCAGCAATCTGTCATACTTGACTTATATTTTCATGGAATATTTATTTGAAAAATAATGGTTCCAAAGATATTAAATTATAAAAAGATCCTTAGTTGGAATAACAAATATTTTACCTCTTCATGATAAAAGTGTAACCCTTAGAAGAAATAACCTATCTTTGGACTCATATCAAAAGCTATAATCTATCTACTGGATACTTTTTTCATAAGTAAAATATTTAGGTTATCACGGTTAATAATTTTACTTTTTAATTAAATTCGTGATATATTTTTATTATTGTTCACCTCAGACCCATTTTAAGTTTTCTTAACCGACTAAAATTATTTTTTCGCGATATTCTGCAACCCTTTAGGTAACCACTATAGAACATTTGGTCATTATGGTGTCTTCAAATCTCCTGATGATCACCTTCTTAGATTGGACAATTCTGCGTTCGATGTCCATTGTACTTCTTCCGTCCCAAGCAATGGTGCTTCCGAGGTAGATGAAGGAATACAATTGCTTTTATTTCTCTCCTCCTAGTGTGAATTATGCATTCCACTTGCGTGGATTTTAGCCTTCTTTTAATTATTTTAATGTTATATTCTTGAAGTACTTTGTCCATTGTGTTCAGTGATCTTTGAAGATTATCATGATTTTTCACTATGACTGCGATGGAATCTTCTTAACAGAGTGTATTAATTTATTTTCCATAAACCTTTATTTCGTTCAATCCCGTATTTTGTCCTTATTTTATTGTCTCTTCCAAGTATATGTTGAGTAGTGATGGTGAGAGGTGGCAATCTCGTCAGACTCTTTTGTTGTAATTTTATCTTCTATTTCGCTCCCGTCTCTCATTTGCATTGCGGCAACTAGCTTCAATTATAGTTGGTAGATTCCTGTCGTTGTAACCCATAGCGAGGTTTTCCATGAACCTGAACCTCTGGCTCCACTCAGCCTTGTCGAAGGCTTTCACCAGTCCCACGAAAGAAGGAATTGATGATGATTTAAAACACTTATAATGCTGGAATGTAAACTAAATGGCATGGCACCCGTCCAAATAACCCGCAGTATATACCTTCAAGATCGTGGAAATTCGTTTCCACATCTTAATATCACCACCCAATGCAAATTGAAGGGCTTTGCTCATACCAGTTTATCAATTTGGAGGGCTTCAAAATACGTCGTTTCGCAGACTTACAAGCAATTAAAAAAAACCGTTCCTTTTCTAAATTTTCTTAAAAAAACTTCAAGTTCGTGGAAATGCGTTTCCACGTCTTAATATCACAACCCAATGTCAATTGAAGGTCTTCGCCCAAACCAGTTTATCAACTTGGAGGGCTTCAAAATACGTCGTTTCGCAGACGTACAAGCAATTTAAAAAAACCTTTCCTCTTTATAAATTTGCTGTGAAAAACCTTTCCTATAATTATGGGTTGGTCTGAGAGTAATATCAAACGAGATAATCGTTGTTGTTTATCATCATTGAATTGTTTGTACGTCCGGGAAAGGAAGTATTGTGAAGCTCCATATGTTGATTACCTTGGGTTGAGCGAAGCCCTTCAATTGGTATTGCGTGATGATGCGAAAATGAATTTTCAAGACGTTGAATGTGTTAACTGTGGGTTAATTGGCCGGGCACCATTTAGGCTGCATTCCGGCATGTTATTATTTTTTTAATCAGCATCAAATTTTCTCACGAATCTCACAAATGCCACAAAGTTTGGCTAATTCACCAACATTTTATCTGCCGTTACACAAACAGAGAGGCCTTCCTTGTTCCTGTGTCCTCCCTGAATCCAAGTTAGTTTCCGACCGGTTTCATTTCTTTTCTTTGACACATCATTTGCGCAGGTATTTTTAACGCATGTGACATTAGTGTGGTCCAATGCAATCGAAATACTTCCCCCCGCCGCCGCCCCCTAATTCATTGTCAATTGACTAGAAAACGCCTTGCGTAAAATATTAGCTCAATATTCCCGCAGGTGACAGTGCCCCACGCATATTTATATTCGGCATGAGTGACCTTATGTGGTTGGCAGCATAAGCTAAACCTTTTAGTATTTTGCATCGTACAAAAACCCTTGTGGGTTGGGATTCTGTGGTGCAATGGCGATGACACTTTCTCTATGTTACTTTCGTCAGCGGAAAGAATAACTACTCAAGTAATTAAGAGAATAATGAATATATTGTTAGCATATACACATGCAATTCCAGTATTTTAAGATGTCACATTTCATATAGTTAAAAGTTTGTTAAAATTAAATCTTTTTATTAACTATTATGCCATGGATATCCATTGAGATGACAAATACTCGAAGGTGGCTCTCCATGACTACTAGGCTATGATCACTTTTATATCTGCTGCGGTATAGGTCTTGCACTGCTTCACTTGGTTATGGAATTTATCTAAAAAAAAGTATGTGATCGATTTTGAGCCTGCCGTATTATTATCTTCCCTTTAGCGCCTGTCCACCCTTGGTACCTATTTCCTCCTTTTCGCCTGGTTTAATGCTCCTGCGTTCCACTTATTCACAATTCTACCTTATCTAAGCTTTTCAATCTAACATATAATTTCATTAGCACCAGATTATGATCCGTATCTGTATCCGCGCCCGGAAAGTTGTGAGAATTAGTAACCTCGTTACAAAACGTCTGCTTGACAATGTTATAATCCATTTGATATCTCCCACTGTCTCCTGGCATGTTACATTCAACTGTTTGTCGACCAAAATATTTTTCTCCGGCAAAGTTTAACTGCTTTTCACAGCGTTCATTTTTCCCCTGCCACTACTCTGCTACAACTTTAATTAAACTACTAAAAACTACTAAACTAACTACAACTACATTCCTTACTACAACTACACTAAAAACTACATTCCTTAATTCCTTCTCCACCGTATTTTATTCTCCCACCACAACAAAATGTTTCATTTCTATTATTCATCTAGTTCTCTCTTCCAATTTTTCGTAATCACCATCATCACTTTGTTTACTTGCGGGAATGTACACCTGGAACAATACAAAATAAAGTATAATTTCAATCAACATAATTCTGCCACTCACATGCCCTACGCTTATTATCGTTCTTCTCAATTTTGTATTTGATACCATAACTTCCCTACTTCTCTCATACCTCCCGCTGTAAATGCCCTTAGAGCTTTCACCACAATATTTAACTTTATCTCCATTTATTCCTTCATCTTTAGAGGACAGAAAAAATCGTCAAAAGTCCCAGAAAAAATGAAAATCAAAGAAAGTTAGCAGATATTCAATTTCATTAACGTTTTTTATCTGTTAAAAAAGCTAAAGCCAAAAGAAAAGTTGGTGCATACTCCACAAATAAAACAAAATAAAATCAGCAGATTTTAGCATGATACAAACAAAAAAATTGCTAAGGGAGCAAGTATTTACTCTTTTCCACTCGATTTTTTAATGACTGTTAACAAATAATGACCAATTTAAAGTCCATTGGATCGTGTTTTCATCAATTATTTCAAGCCATATTTACACGGCCTTCGAGGATAACGAGCTTTGTACAATTTATTGTTCATTGTTTTGTTTGCCAAATGATATGAGGCCTTGATAGTGAATAAATCATTAAACAATCATAAAAACTCTCTATTATGGCCATGACTATTATTTTTAACATAATATAAACCTATGATATGTAATAAGGAAAAATTTAGGTGGAGATGCAGAAATTGCGAGGCACTTTTTTCACCGTTCGCCTTAAAAAATATCAGTAGACAGTATTGGACAAAGAATTATGCTGTAATGGCAAAAAATGTACTTAGAAAGTGAAGCAATATATGCGAAACGAAGTGAACCAGTTATGAGTTACATGTGAAAAAAATATTTATTCAGGCATTAGAGTACACAAACTTTCTCAATGATTCAGGTAAATCATACCTGATTTGTTACTATTTTGAAGTTTGCTTGAATTTAGGGCTCAAATACTCGGTACGTTTAGCTATGCATACAGATTCATTTTCCACACTCCCTGACATTGATCTATAACGGCTTACACGCATTCAACGTGATTTCCATACCAACATGTCTATCTATCACTTTGCATGTTCCCGTTTGATTTTAGAAATTAAATAAAACTCATCACCCGGTGTTGTGAAGCAGTGGAACTGATTTCGTTATTTTATTAACCCATTGGGTGAGTATCGCTCCGTTATTTAATGAGAAATTACATTCGTTATTTTATTACCGTTCCAACAGAAAAATTACATTTAAAGATTTAACATAATTTATTCTTAATTTTAAAGTCCTGGTATGGCTTTTATATGACTTTCATTTCCTATCTTTTATTTTAGCACTAAGTGGTACATTGCAAATGGTAAAGGTTTAAAATTAGTACGGACGTATGTTATAAATGAGAAATTATGTGTCGCATACCGAGACAATTATAAGATAGTTATCGACTAGAGATATTTTTGAAGTTTTTACAGAGTATTTGCAGCTTAATTCTAATGGAATTAATTTCATATTACGATAGGAGACAAGAATGAAATGTTCATTCATAAGGGAGATAAATTTCTTTCTAAACATTCGACATAAATTACCCAGCAGATTACAAAAATGAAAGCAAGATACAGTTTACAATAACAACATGAAGAATTATGAATTATTTCCATAGCTTGCTGTAGTCAAGAACCTTTTCCAAGGATTATTGTTAAAGTAACTCATTTGGCGACCAACTTATGCGCGACTTCATTTATTAAGCCAAATAAATTGGAAAATCTATAACTTCTGTTAAACGTACTTAGTGTGCATACCTACACTAACAAAATAGTGCTGTCAAGAAGTAATAAAATATAGGAAAAGGATAAATTACTTTGCACTATTCCACTGGAGAAATATGATTTAATGAGTCAACATGTTTCACTGCACTGCATCATCATCAGGACTGCACTGCAACATCATCAGAAATATATACTTAGCCCAGCTAGTACGAAAGTTTTTATTATAAAATGGCCATAAATATATTAATGTATGTTTTAGTGACATATTGAGCAAACAACATGGTTTCAAGCCAAAACTTCGTACCATTTTAAATAAAATGAAATAGATTGCATCGTGGAGACGAATTTATTCTTATTTTGCCTTATTTAAAATTAAACTTTCAAATTGACTTTTGAGGCCGAGAACCATGCCACACGCTCTTAGATGAGCAAAACAACTCTAGGCTGAATTGATAGCATGAAGCATTAGGAGAGAGATAAATATTTCATTTACAGGATTACATTTAAATTAATATCCAGCTAATACAGGCTTCGATGAGGAAATAAGGAGGACTCCAAAGCCCCATAAATTTTTAAAAACATTAAATGAATCTGATCAAATCCTGTCACTGCAGTTTTTATTGGAGAGAGATAAAATGAGTAAAAATAAAAACGCTACGTCCTCATTCCCATGATGTTATTAACGGCACGACACACGATTGGTTGGACGCGTCTCATTTGCGGCCCCACGAATTGCGTGGGTTTCCCTCATTTATAACCCTCACCCGCCAATGTTTTATTCAATTACCATCGAAATTCGAGACACTGGAGAGGGACCGATTGATTTGACCGCTCAAAAACGAATTCCAAACATGAGTGTTGGGGTGAACGAGTGGTAGGCTATGATAGATGTATTGCATCCATTCCTCACACAGTGAAATTGGAAAAAATAGAACCGCAAAGGGTTCTGGGGCTCTAGGTTCGTTACCTACTCCAGGTTAATGATATTTCATCGTGATGTTCACCCAGAGGGTGACGCTGATAACACTACTGTGGCCATTGCTCCGTAGGACCTCAAAATATGAGGTTACTTTTCGAAAATAAAATGGAAACTCACCGATAAGTGAAAGGATTTAGCTATGAAGGTGTTTAAAAGGAACACGATGCGGGTGGACTGCAGTATTCGTTCCGTGAAAATTGGCACCGCCTGTACGACAGACTATTGTGGAAGGCGCATGTCATCCTCCACCGTTGTACAGATTTTAAAAATTCCACGAAACCTACGTTGCTAAAAAACGACTCAATCCAAAGTTGAAGTTGAATTGAATAACACAAATTTCAGTTGATTATCGTGTCGCTCCCGATGAGCGAGTACTCCTCCATAAATTATATTTTTTGTGAAACTTGCGATTTTGCTTTCGGATAAGTATAGGTTTGACAAATTTTGCTCCGCTGGTTCATCTTTTATGCACCGAATGCTGAAAACAAGAGTTTTCATTTGATACTATGTCGCCGTGGTGATAAAAACCCCAGTGGTCTGGAAACACGCATTTCGGCGTAGTATCCAACTCCCTTTAGTAAATGCAATAAAGGAGTTGAATTGCCGCCGGAGGGAAAAAACGAACAAAATAATTTATTAAATCTGAATTATTGCATATTATCCTGATGTGACGAAAGATGTGTATAATATACCTCTTCAAATGTGTCTCATTCTGTGTGTTGCATTTTTGCAAAAACTCAGTGCAGTCAAATGGAGAAAGGCGATACGTGAGTATCTACTTATTTATTAACCTCACCCCCCAATGTTTTATTGATTGCTATTTCAAACCGAGACACGTGATATGAACCATTGCATGCTATCACTCAAAAAAACGAATTCCATAAAGAGCGGGAGAGATGGGCAGAGTACTTGAGAGAGAAAGGAAGAGAGACTACGACAAATATATCGCGTCCATCCGTCATTTCGACTAAACTGTTATTTATTTTGACGTCGTTTTTCTCTCGACCTGCTCGTCATTAGACTCGGAAGCCAGGAAATACCACTCAGCCCCTCCGAAACATAAATAAAAGTGGGATCATTAAACTGGAAAACGGAACGGTCAGCTGTGTGCAAGCGGAACACTTAAAGTTCTAATCATGTTAAAAAAGAAAAAAAAATAATGAAAATGGCCCATCAGTGCTGGTGGACGCTCATTATTTTGTTTTTTTTTTACTACTTTTTTTATATTTTTAAATCCGTTCTTTCACGACCGACGCTATGCAGTTCCTCGCGCAGTTGTTGTGAGGCAGACCACTTTGTAAAAGACTGATGACGATGGCTAAACTGCACGAGAGAGAAAAGGAGAGGAGTGAATTGAGTTGGCCGACTATATGGTGGAGCTGTACGTGAGATGGTAATGGACCACGGAAGGGGGAGATCTATATGTGGATACGCTGTCCAAGGCGTGGTAAGCCTAAACGGGGGGGAGACAGTGCCTGGCAGAGGGGGAGGGAAAGAAGGATCGGGGGTAAATGCAAAGGAATTCAGCGTGTGACAGAGGTAGAGTGTAGTCAGAGTCATGGTGTTGAGGGCAGTGTGCTGGAATGGTCGTTGGTGTGTCATTTCAATGCAGCGAGGATGGAATAAAAAATGCCTTGATACTGCGGGAGAGCGGAGTTAGAGGGAGGGGGGAGTTTGAAAAGAACATCCATCGCACATGGGAAACTACTTAACCTATGAGTGGTGTTTTCCCTGCCCGGACCTCACTCAGCTGTTTTTGCCGCCATCGTTACTGGGGAGTGACTATCTCCCAACTGGAACGAGATATTCAATTAAGGTTGGCATTAGATGAGGACGTAATGCAAGCGTTTTGAGAATACTGCGATTTCATCATACGGTCGAATTTATGCGTAGGTTGCATCCGTCGTTTTGGCTTATGCATTTTCTTTCCGAGTTTCGTGAAATGGCTTTTCGAGGGAAGTGGCGTGTGATGACTGGTGCAGCTCCCCAGTGCACATTTTTTTAGTTACATTCCCTCATTAACACAAATTTCATTCTTTTTTTATTGACCATCGATGACAACCTGAATATTTATATCTGTAGAATTGAAATCTTGTAATTAAAAATAAGTAGAAAAATGTCGCAACTTGGAGAACCCGTTAAACAGGGCACGCTGATCTCACGCATTTATGTAGCAAGAGTAGTTGAATCATTTAAAAGCTTTTACTTACGGTTAAGTACCTTTAAAACTAAAAATAACATTAAATTAAATAAACAAACAACCGTAAATTATTTATGTCCGAGTTAATTCTGTAAATGAATAATTGAGCAGGATGAGCAAGTGAATTGTCTTAAACTCAGTTCATTTAAACGAATCAGAAGTTCGATAGATCCATCTTCGCCACTGCCAAATGTCTATTATCTTAGCCTTCCAATCAATACAAATCCCTGAATCTGAATAGCATGCAATGTGATTTCGAACCCCTTTCATTAAATGATTCATACCTAGTTTTTTTTAAATGATTAATTGATAACACATGCGGATGAAATTATACAGCTAGGGCACCAAAATGCAATAAGACTTTTTCCTATCGCCTTTGCACTCCCAAAAACCGTAAGCCTCATTTATAGGAAACACAGATTTAGGAAGGTATAAACAGGAGCGATATTTACTACTTTATAGTAAGCTTTATATTTTAAAGCCCTGAAGTCACGACGATTTCTAATCATGCACCTGAAAATAGTCGTCAAACACGGTCATTAAACAGCAATAAATAGAATTCCATGACAGTTTTAAAAAGGCACTTTGAAGCAATCACGAATTAATGAATACTTTCCTTTCATTCCCATTTATAATAAGTGTTCAAACCAGTCACTTTTAATAAGAAATGCCTGGTCATTGCTGTCTTCTATTGAAAACTTTATATAAATAAAAATGTCTCTTTTCAATGTTTCCGTGAATGTTAAAAATCAAATAAGAATGCGATGTGTAGGTAGAATTAACCTACTTCTGTGGTATTTGTGCTTTCATACCGGAATGTTTATTAACCGAACCGAAAAGAGAAAGGAAGGCTCACATACTTTCGTTTAAATACTTAGAAGGAAGTAATGGTGATGAAACAAATGCATTTAATCATCTAGTAAGAATAAATGGCTTGATTGATGAATTATTCCAGAAAATCCAGTTTTTCCCATAGTCCACCCATATCCATTTTCCCAGATGCGCCCACATGATTTTCCCCGGTGGAACAAAAAATATTTTAACCATGTGCACATACACATACTTCCTAAATTCGAAGCCCATACGTAAAGAAGTTCAGCGACCCTCTACAGTACGTGAACATAAAGCCATGCGAATATTTTCAGCCACAAAAACGAGAAATATACCCCCTGCAGGCGAAGAAAGAAGAGAAAACCATGAGTTACAAAGTGCGAGCCTTAGATAAGTGATCATAATTGATTGAACCACTCGACACAATAATAAACTTGACATTACATAAGCGCGGCTCCCATTTTAGGTGTTTAATTAGTGGGAGACAAAATATTCCGTTGCAATATTTATGAAGACGTTCGTGCGTGACCATAGCATTTTACAGTTGCTGATGACATACCAGCAATTTACTTTTATTTAACACATGACATCTTCTGAAGCAAACACTTCTTTAAGTAATAATAAAACACTCACATTAGCCACGGGACACTCAAAAGAGGCTAAAACTGATCTTCATTGCTGTGAAATTTTCTCATCGATTTGAAAAAATTGTTAAATTATGAAAATAATTTTCATTAGGTGACAAGTGTTCTAGCCGTCTTCATCGAGGATTACCTAATGCATTCCGGGGGCGGCGTTATTGTTATTACGATCTTCTCTGTTTTGGTATTTTGCGGAGATAGCTCAAAGTGACGCAGGCAGTCCATATCATTGGACTTAAAGATGTACATATTATTGTCCAATATTTTCAATTATGAATTCTAAATATTTTGCCGCTAAGGAATTGTATTTAAGCAAAACGACGCGTTTCATTATGCTTAGGTATAACCATGTATGTGATGGATAAATTTGTGTGGCACTTAAAATAAATGCGTGAAACAAGGCACTCTCTTTCATTCATCATGAATATTGACAAGTTCCACCATGGTTAAGAGTGATACAGCCATATAATCCCAGTTTTCTTGACAAGAGTGTGTCAAGTAGTTTTTCTTCGCCGTACTCGTATAAGAGGAATGCTAAAAAAGTAATAATTTTAGAACATCGTTGAAAATATAACTCAAATATTTCCCACCTCCTCCATCCACAATTCGCTCCGTCAAAACACCTATTATATTTCAAAATTGGCGTTTAATGAAACCAATAGTCGCTATACGGCGCAATACAGAGTAAGCGACGCGATAGGCCAATTCGGGACCATATTCACCGCACCGCGAATGCACTCCTGGCACCGATTGTAATTAGCGTATTTCGCATCCCCCAGAGGATCCTGGTTGGCGTACGAGCTGCACTGGAGTGAGTTCACATCCCCACAAGGAGACCCTTGGTCATCAAGGCGAGGCCACTCACGGGAGAGACGACCCAATCATACCCGGCATGTGCGCCGGCAACACGGTTATGGAGATGTGTGCTGCGCCTTCCTCTTCCCCGACCCTTGCCAACCAAATCACGGGACTCTATCCCTTGGTATGGGGAGGGTCCAAGGCTAGGGCAAGGATTTGGGGATGGCAAGGACCGCTCCCTACCCCTTCATGTATGTGCACCCATCCATCAAAAGCAGAAAGATACGGAGAGAGGACATTTTGGATTGCGCGGAAGTGACATTGAGTTGGAGAGTACGCTGGTTAGCCCGGTGATCATGACCCTCCTCACGCACGGCCCTATAGGAGTTGGCCATGCGTGCCGAGGGTTCCATGTTCTCCTCAACCCCCGTCAAACTCGCTCAGCAGTGTGCCTCAGGAAGTGCGGTATCCTGTCTTGGGTTGTCTGGAGACGTAAGAACTTAATGTTACTTGAGGTGGTCTTCCACGGGAATAATTACCTACTGTAAAATATTCTGAGAATCACATAAAATCAATTTTCTGCATGTTTTACTTGGTACAATTATTAAAGTACTGGCTCCCCAGTCTACCCTTGATAAGAGTGTGTCAGTAGTGAGAGTCAGTCAGTCAGAAAGTAGCTTCCTATGGTCAATCAGCAGACCCCCATCACTCCTGTCATGATCAGATCCATATTTACTATCGCATTCGAGCGCCAACTTTTGTGCCTAAACTTGTAACGTTTAGAGATTATAAAAACTTTGATATTTTAAAATTACAGACCGATCTAGATGAAATTGACTGGCCCATGATTGGCACTATAGAAAATATGGATGATAAAGTTCACTCTTTAAACTCCATTCTCCTTAACGCGCTAGATAAGCATGCCCCCGTGAGAACGGTTGGTGTCACCCATCCGCCTACTCCGTGGTTCACTCCCGAGATAAAACAAATGACAATGAAGAGAAACATATTCCGAGCATTATTTAAACAAAACAAAGATCTTAATATCTACTAAGAGTACATAAACTTACGTAAATTGGTGAAAAAAATGGTTAAAAACGAGAAGTGTGCATACTTCAAAAATACCCTCTCTAAAAATACCAATTCCTCATCAATGTGGAAATCAATGCGAGATTTGGGCGTACTAAAAACAAAAAACAAACTTGAAAATCTAAATGTCCATCCGGATACCTTGAACAATTTTTTCCTGAATGTAACACATAAGAGCCTCATGTCTTCAACTTTTAACCCTCCCGTTACATTAAATATTAATCAGTTCTTTTTTCCGTATGTTACTCCGCAATTCATAATAAACGCCTGCAAAAAGATTACCTCAACTGCTAAAGGTCATGATGGCATTTCTATATCATGTGTTAAAAATGCCCTTCCTATTATACTCCCCACACTGATGAATATATTCGACTCTTCCCTCCAAACTGCTCGCTATCCGGAAATATGGAAACACTCGCTGATACACCCTATACCCAAATGCGCCGAGCCCACCGATCCCAACCACTACAGACCAATTGGTATTCAATGTGCTATTACAAAAATATTCGAACATATTGTCCATCAACAACTGAATAATCATGTTGTTGAATATAATTTACTCAATAAATGGCAATCTAGTTTTCGGGCCAACCATAGTACCCAGACAGCTCTCCTGAAAATCACCGAAGATATTAGAGTCGCTATGGAAAAGCGTACTCTTACGATCCTAGTCCTTTTTGATCTCTCGAAATCCTTCGACTCAATCAACCATGAACTTCTTTTTAAAAAATTAAGAGCTTATATGCTCTCCCAGAGTGCGGTGAACTGGTTTAGATCCTACTTGAACAATCTTACCCAGGCTGTGGTAGGAAAAAATAACACATTATCCAACTGGGTCTATAATCGAACCGGCGTAGTTCAAGGCTCTGTGTTAAGTCCTTTGCTATTTTCTTTGTTTCTCAATGACCTACCGAACAGTGTCCACCATTGTCAATATCATCTATACGCAGATGACTTCCAGATTTATTGTCACACATCAACTGGTGATCTAGAATCTGCAATAGCACTTATAAATGAGGATATTGAAAGAATAACAGAGTGGACGGATAATAGTATATTGAAAATTAATGAAAGAGAAACTAAGGCGATAATAATCGGTAATAATCAACTACTTACACAGGTAAACATTTTATCCATCCCGAAAATACGGGTGCGAGGGCATCAAGTCCCTTTCGAAGAAACGGCAAAAGATCTCGGTGCAATATTAGATAACAATTTAAACTGGAAAGCTCAGTGTTTACAAATCAAGAGGAAATGTTATAATGTACTCCATCAGTTAATAAAAGTTAAAAAAATGTTATCTATCAATACACGAACTACACTAGTAAAAACCCTAATATTTCCTCATCTCGATTATTGCTGTCCAGTGTTTATTAACATTGACGATGGAAATAACGCGAAACTTCAGGCTGGTATGAACGGCGCAATAAGATTCATATATGACCTCCGTAAATGGGACCATATCAGCGAATCTTTTAAAAAAACTTAAGTGGCTTAAAGTCAAAGAGCGACGGCAATTTTTTCTCCTGATTTCCACTTTCAAAATAATCACTACTGGATATCCACAATACGAGGGTGAGGTGAAAAGTTCTCGGCCTTACACAGAGATGGCGTAATTACCAACGAAATTTTGGTTTGGTTATATTCGTACACGTTTCCCAACAATGAAATTCGAATTTTAAGTTGACCTGCCGCATTGTATTGTTGACACGGCTTTTTGAAGTAGACGTGTTGTGTGTGTTTCGTTCACATGGATAAACTGGAGTGTCCTGCTGTCATAAAACTATCCATTTTCGATGGTTAATGGCAAACGGAAATTCATCCAAAGTTGGTGAAGGTTTATAAGGACTCTACTCCTTCATTATCGACAGTTAAGAAATGGGTGGCATAATTTAAACGTGGCCGAAATTCTATTGAAAATGAACCCAATTGAAGGACGACCCAAAACTGTAACAACAAATGAAAACATCGAGAAAGTACACAATATGATTTTGGACGATCGACGATTAAAGGTGTATGAAATAGCTGATGACATAGGCATATCAGAGGAAAGAGTGCGATGCATTTTTCATGAAGAATTAAATATGAAAAAGCTTTGTGCATTTTGAGTGCCGCATTTGTTAAATGCTGAACGAAAGCAAGTGCGTTAACAAATTTCTCAGCAATGTTTGTACCGTTTTCAAAATAATCGAACTAATTTTGTACGCTGATTTGTTACTGTCAATGAGACGTAGGTCCACCACTACACGCCAGAAACTAAATAGTCATCGAAGCAGTGGGTGGAAGTCAGCGGACCTGCCCCAAAAACGGCGAAGTCGATTTTATCTGCCGGAAAGGTGGTGGCCAGTGTTTTCTGGGATACAAAAGGGATTCTTCGAACTGATTACCTTGAAAATGGTAAAACCATAAATGGTGAATACTACGCAAGTCTTCTGGACCAACTGGATGAGAAAATACGTGAGAAGAGGCCTGGGTTGAAAAATAAGAAAATCATCTTTCAGCAGGACAATGTCTCAGCCCACAAAGTTACTCTGGCACTGGGAAAACTAAGGTATTTGAACTAAAAATAATTGGAAAATTCATCCTATTCATCATATTTGGCACCATCAGACTTTCACCTATTCCCAAATTTAAAGAAATTTGTAGATGAAAAACGTTTTGAGTCCAATTAAGATGTTATGGCAGCCGCAGATGGTTATTTTGCAGACCTGCCAGAATCGCACTTCCGTCATGGAATCCACTCATCTGAAAAACATTGGACAAAGTGAATAAACATAAATGGGGACTATGTGGAAAAATAAATGCATTTTTGTCATAAAAATTACAGTATTTCATTGCCAGGCCGAGAACTTTTCACCTTGCCCTCGTACTTATTCGAACTTTTCACCCTAAAAACAGAAGTGCACAACCGCTGCATTCGATCTCATTCATCTGATCTCCAAATCCCCCAACATCGCACCACAGCATTAAATAAATCGTTCATCGTCACCACCTCACGTTGCTGGAATATGCTCCCAAACGAAATAAAAAATGTAAAATCAATGCAATCATTTAAAAAGAAACTCTATTTGTATCAACTAAAGGAAAAAGTTATCGACTAAATTATATGCAATGATTTTCATCTTTTGAAATAGTTATTGTGGGAAAAATTGTAAAATATTACTTGCAAATGTTTTATTTATGTGTGCTGTTTCACATTCTCGTATAATACTACAGTCTTTTTTGTATTTGACTTGTTTATTTTTCTTTCTAATTTTTTCTTTTTCTTTTTCTGTTTTATATGTTATCTGTATGAAGTGTTTGTATTATCTCATGGACCTTGGAGGTCTACGATAGTAAAAACGATTATCTATCTATCCATCTACCCTTTGCGTAATGCACCCATAAAAGTAAATATTTTAACATGTGATCAACGTGACACAGCAGTTTTTTTCTATCCTCAGTTCTATTAAGGTCAGTTCCAATTGAACATATGGACATCATTTCAGGACGTAACTAAATATTAATTGCTGTTAAATTCACAGTTAAAATTGAAAACATTTTTAATGCCAAGTAATTTTAGCATAGTTTCAAGTTGATTTCAAATTCGATGAATGCATTTGGGCTTCTTTAAACATACAACAGCTAGAGTTAATGCTTCTGGAGCCGGAACAGATGTGAAAAGACTTTGCATGTTAAATTTAACAAAGTTACTATTAGATGGAGGATAAATTGAGTATATTTGGTTTACCAGAATTAGGTATTTTAGGGGAAGTGGACTCATGCGGATAAAATACAATTTCCCTTGATTCGTAAACGGATGATAATAAGCTTTTAAGGACGATTTTACCCTGCCTTGAAAATTATTACTGGAGTCTTTTTTTAAACTTCAAACTGGTTGTGAAAGCTGAAAAAATTCCAACTCTGATGAAGTTTTTCTGTTGTAAATTTCAATAATACTACCCTGCTCAGCTTTAAATAAAATCATAATTTTATACTTTCAGAACGAGCTTTTAAATTTTGTATTTTTCTTGTGGTTTCTCTCCCTATTTACCATTCATTTTCTCTATCTTTATTGGTTACTCTTACCGCTTCTACATTACAACTGGCATTACATCAAAATCACATCGTTCTTGATGGTACTACGTTGTCCTTGGTTTTACCCTGGAATTCAAATGCCAATTGATAAATAATTTGTAGTCAAAAATAGTAAATTTTAAATTCTTCTTCTCCGTACTTTTCAGTTTTCAAGTATTTTATGTACGAGTTAACCTTGAACGGCCAAAAATAATTAAATTTTTTATTTCAGCAATTAAAATTTACACAGATTAGTCCATATGTGAATTGAATATTTATTTGCAAGGACGTTAGGTGCAACGGAAGTGTATAATGGTGGAGTGTTTAATAATTCCTATGCGAGTTTGGAGTGTTTAATAATTCCTATGTTTAATTATTCTTTTGGAAAACAAACCATCACCATAATCGAAACCACTACCAAAGAAAATCACGCAAGTACCATACGTTTTTGTAGTGAATGACTCATTTTCCATGAAATCGTGCATTTGAAGCCCTACCTATTAGTTCTGAGATCAGTCCGTACAGAATAGCATTTAAAAACTTCAGGTTGAGAAAAAAAATTACCTCCATGATTTTTTAAATTTTATCGGCTGTATATTTTGTAATATACATCCTCATGATAAATAATTATATACACATACATTATAACCCGTCCACTCTATCATAATCGTCTCCATTTCCACAGTATTCCTTCGTTAAACCTGAGACCAGTCTCAGTGAATTGAAACTGTATGAAATTGCTACACTGCCTCCGGTGGTGGGTAAGCACATGCGTCAACTCGAGACAGATGGTGTCGCCGAGGCTTATCGTACACTGTCTCCGAGAGTAGTTTCATTCCTTAATTCAATTGTGACTTGAATCTCGAGACTGAATGGTCAGACATTTAGTCTCCAGGGTACACTAGCCTTTATCCTAGGGTGTAGTTTTCGTGTCTCTAGCGCTTCCAAACCTAGTACTTGAAACAGCAGTGTTGCGCTCTGCCCTTGTTGGTGACTGTTCTCAAAGAATTGTCTAGCATTCCTTAGTATTTTGTTTGTTTCACAAGTCTTTCCTTGCGGTTCGCAAATACTTGCTGCGTACTTAAGCCTAACTCCAGGGAAAGCATATCACTATTACTCTTTTAGATTATTCTTATAATATCATGGAATTATGAAAAAACAAATCTGGTTGGCCAACTTAAGGAAAGTAAATAAAAACATTTTATTTGGTTGGTTTAAAGACACGGGCAATTGCATCCTCACTTTAAAGGTGGCTGTATGGGATTCCATCGGGATAAGCTTTTTAATAATAATAATAATAAAACGTTTATTGTCGTAGACACTTATCGGTCTTTCAGACATTTTGGTACATTAATTATCATTTACGCAAGATATAATTTTGCAAATATAATAATACCTACGAGGTTATGTTTACACAAAAATGTACATGTAATAATAAATTTACACAAAAAATACAAGAAAGTGTTTACACAAAAAAATTAAAATTGACTACAGTGTTACAATAATTATTTCTATTTTCACTTTCTCCTTTAACAGTTTTTCATGAATATAGAATTAAATAATTTTCTTTTGAAACAAGGTACAGATTTGCATAGTTTTACATCTATTTGAAGAGAATTCCAATTTCTTGATACAGTGGCCATGTATTTCAGTTTTGTATTGTGGGATTTGTAGGTCTAAATGATGGGACCTAGTTAGCCGGTTTTGGATGTCTTTTTTTTATATAAAAGGAGTTGAAGAGAACAGGTTGACTTGATCATTTTGAAGGCGGAGAGAATAGATTAATAAAGCCGACTTTCTCTAACTTTAAGCCATTTTAGTTTCTTGTATGAATCAGCAACATGATCCTACCGTTTCAGATCACATACAAACCTCACAGTAGCATTCATAGTCATCTGGAGCTTATTATTTGTTTCTTCGTTAATATTACTTAGTACACCGCAACAGTAATCAAAATGTGGGAAAACAATCGCATTTACGATTGATTTTCGTAAGTTTGTATGCAACTGGATTCTGGATTTGTATATTTGGTGAAGGTTTTTATAGCTTTTACTCCTAATATTTAGGCAGTGAGCATTCCAATTTATGTTCCTGTTCACTATTACCCCTAGATTTTTTTACGTGTTTTCATAGGGGACAGCTTTATTTTTGACTATGATTGCTGGGATGTGATGAAAATTTGTCGTAGACGTAAAGTTCCTACTGCTGATAATAATAGTCTTAGTTTTATTTTAATTTGGTTTCAGGCCATTTGTCTCAGCCCATGCGTTATTATGGGCAATATCAGCATTTAAGCTAGCAATAGTATGTGATAGGCTTTCTAGAATTGAGCGTCGGTAAATTTGGAAGTCGTCTGCATATAGAAAATATTGGGAGTGAATTACGAATCTCGGTTGGTCGTTAATGAACGAAGAGAATAGTAATGGACTCAGGACAGACCCTTGCACCATTCCAGTGTTCATGTTTAGCCAGTTAGATGTATCTCCGGTCTTTCCTAGTACTGCTTAAATTCGCTTGGTAGGATATAATCGGAACCATTTGATTACACTGTCATAAATATTATACCCTTTTAACTTCTGTAATAGAAGAGCGTGGTTCACGGAGTAAAATGCTTGTGAAAAATCAAACTGAACAAGCACAGTTAGTTGTCTATTATTCATTGCTTGTCTGATGTCATCAGGCGAAGAAGTATGGTTTGAGTACTATGTCCCTTCCTAAAACCTAATTGTCTTGGTTCGAGCAGATCTCGTTCGGTAATGTATGTGTTAATTTGGTCGAGAAAACTATATGCTCGAGAACTTTTACGGTGGAACATAGCATTCCTATTGGTCTATTATAGTCACTCAGATTTGAAGGATTAGAGCATTTAAGAATTTGCCTTAATACGGTTCTTTTCCAAATAGTTGGGCATATGCCTAGTTGTAAGGAGGAGTCAAAGATATTTAATAGCACAGGTAATACCTTGATTATCATTTTTTTTATAAAATCTATAGGGATTTCATCATAGCCCCTAGTATTTGAGATAATGTTTTTAAATGCGTATAAGTAACTTCTATAAGCTTCACGTGTGAAAAAAAAGAATTGACTGTCAAGAGTAACTGTCTCAGTGCGAATGAGTGAGTGGGGAGAATTACATTTCTGCTATTGGAAAAGAAATTGTTTAGAGTATCTGGGTGAATGTTCAATTTCTCATCATTGGGTTTATTACCTATTCCTATATTTCGTAGGTTTTCCATGTATTTTTTGGACTATGACTTTTTGAAAATAGCGTGTAATAGTAATTATATTTTGCTTCACGTATCTTTTATTCGTGATCTTTCTCATTGTCACATATGAGGAAACACTTCAGGGTCACCATATCTTCAATACAATGCTCGGGCATTATTACTCCTCTTAATAGCCAACTTTATTTCGGGCGTAATCCATGGCGTTGGTGGGAGGGTCACGCAAATGGAGCGAATGGCGGCATTTAGGCCAATCGTATCTATAATATTGGAATTGAATATTTCTATTTTGTCATCTAGTGAGAGTGAATTGGCTGTTGCATTCCATTCTCTATTATTTAGATCAGAGAAGAGCTTGGTCAAAACAGAGTCTTGGTCAAAGAGAAGAGCTAAGAGTGTGGTCAAAACAGCTAAATTCCCTAAAGGTTATGTATTTTGCTAGCGGGTCTGGGGCTTTGAATTCACATAAAAGGGTAATTTGTCCATGACAAGACATGTTAGGTTCGCCAAATAATTCAATTTTAACCACCTTCTTAGGATTATCAACATAAAATAAATCTAAAGCAGAGTGGGCTTTGTTCTTATGGCAAGTTGGCCCGGTTTCTACAATGGTAATGTTAATCTATTTAGTATTTCCAACAGCTTATCTTTTTCTGAAGAGGATTTAAGCAGTTTAACGTTAAAATCTCCCATCACAACTACATTTTCATACATATATATATGATGCCCAAGAAATTTTTCAAAGTTTTGAAAATTTTGAGATTTTGGAGGTTAATTCACAATTGCGATTAACATTTTTGCTGTCGATCGACATAACTCTAAGCATAAATATTATGGTCGGTTCAAATATGTACTAGGGGATGACCCAATCAATTTAGCTTCGAGGGAATAGTGGACATAAATGCCCACTCTTTTCTTCTCGGTCACTTCTAAATAGACGGTAGTTGGGAAGTGCTACAAAATCACTATAAATAGATGATTTCATCCTGGTTTCAGTAATACCAATTAAATTAACATCTATATGACCATGATATAATTTGTATTCATCGAAATAGGCTATTAGTGATTGCGCATTAACAAGCGAGATGTTTATATTGTTAACAGAAACTGGATTCTTGGTTTTCATCTTTTGCTGGGAAGTTCCATCAATCATAAAAAACATCAAGGTCTTTTTGTGAATAGATAGCTGAGACGGGACTGCCCTCCGACTGCCGAGCAAGGATAGTGCCATTTCTCACCCATAAAAATTTCAATTTGCCTTTCTTTTTTACACGAAAATTAAAAGGACACTCACAGAATAATTTGCGGACGTTTCGACGGGCAAGCCGCCATCGTCAACGACAAGAGACTAACTCTCTTGTCGTTGACGATGGTGGCTTGCCCGTCGAAACGTCCGCAAATTATTCTGTCAGTGTCATTTTAATTTTCGTGTGCCTGTGTTTTAAAAGTATATTTATATTTGTATTTTTATTCGCCGAGTGCGGTTTCTCAGAATATATTATATATATATATATATATATATATATATATATATATATATATATATATATATATATATAAACTTCCAGGAGAATCACTCGGGTGATAAATATACAATATACCAAGAGGGTGGCCGATAAAAATATACACACGGAAAAAAGAACACTTACAAATAAAAACTTCCGATATTTCTGTGAAGATATTAGCTCCACCTTTCTCTAGGAGAAGAGTAGGAATGAGGAAAAGGATAGAGGTTGAGGTATGGGAGGGGAAAGAGGGGGAAGACGAAGGTGTTACAAGGGGAAGGAGGGGAAAGAGAGGGGAGAGGAAGGAGGGGAAAGACGAAGAGCTGGGAGAGGGCGGGGAGAGGGCGAGCGGAGGGGAGAGAGGAAAAAGGGGAGCAAAAGGAAGAGGAGTGGAGGAAGCAGGGAGAGATGAGATGAAGGGGAGGGAGAAACTAGTGTGATTTATTGAGTCCGGGGGCGAGAAAGCCTGGTGGACCCGAATACAAGAAGATTCAAGATCTTTGAGCTGAAGGGGAGAGGAAGAAGGGGGAAGGGAAGCAAGAAGACCAACTTTAAAAGTGTTATTGAAAGTGGAGTTGTGGGAGGAGACGTGAATGGCGACAGGGAGAGAAACAGAGAGGGAGGGGCAATCATTACAAGACGAGCGGTGCCCATTCATTCTAATATTCCTCTGCCAATACTGCCCTTCTTGCTATATTGGCTTATCTACCACTCCTCTCAATTTTAGAATGAATGGGCACCGCTAGAAAGAGATGTAGTGGTCCATGGTTATGCTATGTTCAGTAATGGTGGATTTTTCAATTTGTGCCAGGCGTCGATGTCGTTTCTGCTCCTTTACTCTTGTTTCAATGGCCCCACTCGTTTCTTCAATGTACAACTTTCCACATTCACAAGGCACTTGGTAGACGCCAGGTATCTTAAGGCCGACACGCACCAATGGCGATGGTTTAAGCTTGAATATGGAGTACGAGTTGGACTCCAAAACGTCGGCAGCAAAAAACCTATCCCGGTGGAACTTTCGAGAACACTCTCTTAATATAATTCGCCGGGAAAAAACTAAATCTTATGCCACAATGTTTTACTAATTAATTATCATGCATGATAATAGAATTCGTTGAAGAAACATGTTGTACTAAATCTTCAGGAGAAAATATGGTATTGATACAACATAATAGGGAAAGGGTTGCAGCCCATGTCTGCAAGTTGTACATTGTTTCAGTTATTGAAGCCTGAAAAGTAAAATACTTCTACTACTACCGAGATCTGAGTCCTGATAATAATAGGTTCTCCTCCTCAATCTAATCAGTCCCCTATAAATAAATTATTTGCTAATTTTTTGTTTTGATCAAGGAAGAATCACGCAAAACATAGCAAGTAGAAAAAGTTGATTCTTTTGCGAAAGTATTCCATTGATAGGCACGTCCTTGAAATTTACAGAGTTCTTTTAAGTGACTTGGCCTGGGGATACACCCACTTTTTACTATGTTATGCTCTTAAGTTATGTTATTTTGTTTAATTAAAACCGACCTTGGCACCCATCACGCAGCGGTACGGGGAGGTGTCTCCTTCCCCACCCTTTCCCCACAAGAGCCGACGTTTCAATCCTCGGCAAGAGAAGGACCGATTCTGTGCGTCCCCGCGCCTCGCTTTCAGCCCCAGAGCGGCCATCATCATTCCACTACCCACTCATTAATCCCTCCAGTCAGCCAGCCCGTGAGGCCGTCGCTCACGGCCGCCCCGCACGCTATTCCGCCTCTATACCACGCCTCTTTCAATCTCCCGCGCCGTCGCGTCGCCTCTTCAATGAGGGCTTCGCTCCCTCCGCCCCCTTACCCATGTACGATTTTTCTCCGTCGAACGACCGTCGTCAACCACAACTTCGACCACTTCATCATCCCCGGTCGCGTCCGGACCAAAGTGTGCGATTTTATTTTTCAGCCGTGATGGATTCCTGTATCAAAATTTGAATCACTGAATGAATGTATGCTTGCGCAAAGCAAAACTCTGGAGCTCAAAAAATATGTCGATAAGATTGCTTTGAGATGCTGGTTTCGCACTTTAGTTTGTGTTTCGGTGGTCAGTATAGTTCTATGCGATCTTAAGTTAAAAATATAAATCCAAATATGATCGGCAAATCAAATTTTATCTTTAGGCAAAGCGTAATACTTTGCTTTCCCAAAAACTCTAGTCAAGTACACTTACTTTTATGCATCAGGAGCCTTCAGACACATACAGCAAGTATTCATGAAAAATTCGTGAGTTTACTGCTGCCACTACATTGACAATTGTCATTGTAATGGATAGCATTTAGGGGAACAAAACGACTGGAGCACTGATACTGTCTCAATTATAGAATGGTTTTCATTTAAATTCCAGAAAATTTTCAATTTATTTTCTCTGAAGAGGTTATAATACACAGCTTCGATTATTGAGCAGACTGTTAGTATCGAAGCAATTATAGAATGGTTTTCATTTAAATTCCAGAAATTTTCAATTTATTTTCTCTGAAGAGGTTATAATACACAGCTTAGATTATTGAGCAGACTGTTAGTATCTCTAAATTAAAGAACACATTTGTGAGCATTCCGTTAATGCCAACTAAAAAGGGAACATATTTAACCTTTGCGTTATTATACTAATTTTTTCGAAACGTGGTACGTAGATGGATACAGTGTGCCTAAAACTAATTTTAATTTATGAAGCATGACCTTTAGTTGATACAGGTACTTCCATAGTAAGAAGTGGCGTAATATAAATATACATTTGTGTTACAATCAATATGGCTAGGCTAGTACTAATTAAAATTGATTACACTGGTACTGATATGATCTACTACATTCCTCTTGTAAGCAGTCTCTACTAATATTTAAACCAACTTGGGCATTCTTTGTCAACGTCTCTCTTTTATTCAATCCAAACTTAAACAATGATTTATAGTAATCATATCAACCTAAAATAGAATTATTTTACTAATAGGTTAAAAGAAATCTTGAAACAATTTTTATGGATTTTGCAACTTCCTTTTTCAGGGCTAAAGATAACTTTCCTCCTTGAGATCATTACTGACAAAAAATATATACCTTGCATACAATACCGTTTCCCCGGTACATTGGTTAGTGCCTTGAATCGAACAGCAGGCATCACAGAACTTAATACTAACCTTTATTCCACTATTATTGAAATATACAAAACTAGACACACCCAAAATTTCATTTTACTGTAAAAACCCTGTGAAAAAATGTTTTGGACAGAATTGAAATTTAAGTGTTTTTCAGCACATCACTTTCATTATCTTTTGGGGGAAATTAGGTTGACAGTACGGGGATTGGTAAAATTCTCTTGCTCTACCCCCATGTTCGCCGTCGAAATTCTCACCACACGGCACTTTAATAATTAAACTGTAACTTCTACTGGGGAACAAAGGGGACATAATCCCTCCTTTGTCATCAATGTTAAACCACCTAGAACTTTTTCACACTGAAAACTGTCATTTTGGAGCAGTGCGAAATTTTTTGAATTATTGAAATGTGTCTACAGAATGAATTTAAATGTTACTCTCCGAAAGGAAAGCATTCATTGTTTCTTCCCTTTGTTCTTAACCAAAGCGATTATGTCTTCAATTTACGAGCAGGCGAATAGTGATCTAATTCATTCTTATCTAAAGTAACATAACATTAGTGCTTACAACCGAAATACATCGTCACGTAACCATAGGACTCTCATAACTAGAAAGCACGATGGGTATAAAACACAGCCTGAAGCTGAAGCTTTCACGTCAACTCTCGAGTACAATTGCGTTCATATTCCTAAAATATGGGTATCGACTGCTTATGCTGAAATTAGAAAGGTGCATTTGCATACATATCACACTCTATTGAACAAATAAATAAAACTCGTGCATAACTACCAATTCGAGAGCATCAATCACGTCAAATTAAAGTTATCATTCAAAACACTGCTTTGCCGTAATAGAAACATTTGCTACTCATTATGGGTGTACAAATTGACCCGGTGCCGTTCATGTCAAAAATGGCACCAGTAATATATCACGTATAAAATCATACACTTTCACCAAAGGAGCAAGTGCCTTTAATTTGAAATGCTAAATGAAATTAGCGAATTCAAAATTCATCCCAGCAAAATGTTTTGCAAATTTCCAAATAAGTCGAACGAAAATGGACATTTTTTCCACTGAAGTTTTTTTCTGCTGTTGTCTACTGATGTTCATTATTATTACTTATGAGTTCCATTGTTTTATATTTTTTCATTGTATAAACAACGGACATAGGTTCAATATTCAGAAAGTTCAGATGGACATGCACGTTGATAGTACCTTAGGAGTTCTAATGAAGTTAGTGGCAGTAGTAGAAAAAAATCAAAGATATAATCCAGAAAGAACGCTAACAGTTTTGAAGCATAACATTATGTTTATAACAATTAAAAGCATAACCATTGATGAGTTATCACTAAAGTAATATTTAATACCATCTATGCTAATGAAAGAATAAAATTGTTTTTAAATTCAAAAGTGTTTACGTAGGCGTGTTGGCAACGCTCACTGTTTTGAAGCATAATATTATGTTTATAATCATTTAATGCATACACTTCAATACGTTATCACTGAGTTAATATTTATTAATATCAATGCTAATGAAAGAGTAAACTAATTTTTAACTTCCAAATTGTTTACGTAGGCTAAAAGGGAGTGTAGGCTCTTTACTCAATGATAATTGTAGTAAAAACAATACTATTTTGCTCATAATCTCTAGTATTCCAAGTGAAATTTAGTTACATAATTATACTCTCAATGCTTGAATATAGTTACTAATACCATTAAGTAGGCGCGTGGGGTCTCTAAATACCCCAAGGGTATGGCAAACGCAATATTTTTATCCAGAAGGCGTATTGGAAGTAGACGTTTTCAGTACCTTCCTAGAACATTAAAATGTAGCCAAGAAATAAAAAAATCACCATTGTTCAATGGATAAATTTCACGTAAAAAAATGTTTTTCAGCGCTCGGGTATTTTTAGAACCCACGCGCCTACTTACGTGACAAATTCAGTTACCAGGGACGCCAGGTTCTGCGCTCGTCTAGCTTGTTCTCTACCCTCCCTACATTTATGACTAAAGCTCTAGTCACGAGATCACTTTTCAACCAGCGAGAGGGTTGATATTTTGTGAAAATGGAAGCGATTTGAAGTTATGAAGATGTGCAACAATGTAGAGGTAATGGTCCAGCTACATTTTGCTCAAGTAAAAGCTTGGAGTGTTTGAAGCACACCGCGCGCCCTTTCTCGTGTTAAACAATGTAGTATTTACGAAGCGATGTTGACGAGTAAGCAATTAAATAGGCGAATTGTAGCAATAACGTTACATTGAGTGGACCCCCCCCCCCACGTTTCCAACCGTAGATTTTTTGGCGACTCTTTCCCCTCTATGAATTGGTAACGTATAAACGCACGAGCCCATATCGGCTTCCTCTGTCACTGTGTAGAGAACGCTGCCTCGAAGGTGGATAATTTATTGCGTGAACAAGCGATCTATGAATCTACTTGAAGTACCCAAGGATAACTAGGAAAAACGATGAATTCTCTTCTTATACTCAGGGTATGTATATGAATAATTTGCTTATTTACGCTATTATTGTAAGAGTCTTCTTGTTTTCATAATTTTTGTTTATTTGTTGTCAGTTTCATACATACATCAAATTGGACCTCGTATTCGAGAGATAGTTGAGCGTCTCTTTTGTGGATGAGATAATTAAACGAGAGGAAGGAGAAAGAAATCGTATTCTAGACCTTATTTGGGATGTATCCTCTGAGGATGAAGGCGATTCATTTGCTTCGGAGGAAGAAGATCAACAAAGTGAGCCGGAACATGACACGGAGACAGCAATATGGTGCATCCGATGACACCGCGTGTGGTGTCAACAGCGACTATTCCATAAGGTTATCCTCATCAGTTATTTTCGGAATAGACAAGGTCACGCGTTGGATAAGGTTTCCATCTTCATGCAGAGTTAGGACCCCACTAATGAACACTGTTTCCAGTTTCTCAGGGCCGTTACTACTGGCAAAAAGTGCAAAAAAACCATTGAGTTTTTATTGGCTATTTTTAGATGTTGTGACTTCGTATTGTTACTTCATGTGCAAATATTTACATTTCTGGAATTGCTTCACTCTTCAGAATAGATTGAGACGCAAAATTGACTGATGAAGAGGAGATGAAGTCTTTCTTTGGTCTTCTTATTTTGTCTGGTTCTATTCCATCAGGACGTCAAATTGTCCGTGATCAATGGGATAAAAACGGATTTGGATTCGAAATATTTTTTTACAGCAGTGAATATGAAAAGGTTTTTATTCCTCTTGCGCCGAATTCGCTTCGACGAAGTAACCTATAGACCCAAAAGGCGCGAACTAGACATATTCACTGCTTTCCGAGATATGTACTACTAACTGTGAAAAGCATTACAACGTTAGTGAGCTAACAACAATTTATGAGCAATTGGTACCATTTCGAGGTAAATGTCCCTTTCGTCAGATCATTCCAAGCAAGCCAGCAAAATACGGGATTAAAGTTTTCACTTTGACTGACACTTGAACGCTGTACACGAAAAATATTTAAGTTTATCTTGGAACCCAGCCAGAAGGACCATTTCGCCTGTCCTATCGGTCATGCGATATTGTGAAGCGTTAAGCGAAAACAAAAGCAGGCAATGGACGAAACATCACAGCTGACAATTGGTTCAGTAGTATCCCCTTAGTAAAAAGGCTGCTGGAGAATAGGACAACGTACTTAGGCACTCTAAGGAAATCAAAATTGAATTCCACCGGAATGATCTAATTCTAAGGATAGAGCTATGGGTACTAGCAATTTTGCCTTTCAGACACACTTGACGCTCTTATTTTACGCTCGGAAGAAAAACCGAAATGTCAATATGGTTTCGCCTATGCATCACGATGCTGCAATTGATGACAGATCGGGAGAAATGCGTAACCTTAAAGCTATCAGTGACTATAATTTCATTAAGTCAGGAGTAGACACTATCGACGAAATGTGTGGGGCGTACAGTACCGCGAAACGTTGCAAACGTTGGCCATTAGTCATGTTTTTAGGATTCTAAATATAGGAGGCATCAACGCGCAAGTAATTTATATGCACAATAATCCTGAAAGTAAGCTAGTTTGGTGGTTATCAGTGAGATTGGTTGGGAACTCGTTCACGGGCAGATTAAAAAAAGAGCAGCATGCAAGTATGTACCTTGATCTCTTCGTGAGAAAGCGTCAAAAATCTGAAAGTAAAAGCTATGTGCACTATTTTCCCCTAGAAATTTGGACAAAAAAACAAACTAGTTTTGCATCCACTGTTCTAAAACAATGTGTTTAAAGCACATGAAAACTGCAAGCCCACATTGTTTGGATCATTTAAATGAATATTAATAAATATGACTTATTTTGACCCTCCTTTGTTCTTTAACATTGCTGCGATTCTCAATATGAGTGACATAATCAGTTTCTTAGATCTGCCCCTATAATCTGTGATTTTTATAAAATAAGTTACACCTATGTATGAAAATAAAACACAAAATTAATAAATATCATTTATTATATACTTCAAAATTATTTATATTTTATTGAAATAGATTTTTAATCGATGGTGATCTCTTCTTTTGACTAAGTAGGCAGTGTGAAAAATGGAACATATTACGACATAAATATTTGCTTTCAAATAATTAAATACATTGTTTCTTTGAATAAATGTATTTTAAATAAGGTTTGAATAATCCAATAATGTGTGTGAAATGATTTTTAACTCCTTAAAGAATCTATAAATGATAAAAAACATGACTTTTGTATCCTTATCTGGTGAAATTAGCAATTAGAAGAAATGAGATGATATTTAGTAGCACAACTCATGAAACAAAATTATGGATGTGGATTTTAATTTATACAGCTTCTCAAAAATCTAGTATTAAAAATTAGAACGCAAAACAAATAAAAGTGGCGTAGATATACACAATTCCCAATGGGGTATTAAAAGACACCACGCGTCCACTTACGTCACCAAGTGAGGTGCGCCTACTTAAGGGTTAAGGCCTTATATATCAACTCTGACGTAATTTTCAAGACTACCTCGCTGAATCATTAGTGGCGCATCGTCTGCCTCCTAAAACTAACAACATCTGTGACATGAAACCCGGAAGAAGATAAAACCTAACTTCGGCGTTATCAAACGTTTTTCTTTTTGACTTGGGTGACAACTACATACTATTATAAACAATTAGCTGCCTACGCCGTAATACAATAAATATATCATTATTATTTGCATCATTGTTACCCTTGGCATAAACAGCCTTTCATCTTACATGAGTTAGTTGGTATTCAGTAATAAAAAATGTTCTACGATGCATGTTTTACAATGCGACTACGCTTACCTTGAAGTGACGAAAAAAAGTATAAAATGGTAGTGTCATTACAGAGTTTCGACCCACGAAAAGTATACCCCACATAAACAGGCATCTACGACAGTTGATAACTAGCAATTTTAATGAATTAAGAAAAGCCTTAGAAGAAACGTATGACAGGAACTCTGATCCCTTTCATTACTCGGGGATGAATGAGCTGTGGGAACAGTTTTTTCTGGATTATAAAAATGGCAAATGTTTGAGTTTTTTACCCCAATATTGTTAACATTTACTCCCATAAGAAAAGCATTGACTTCGGTGCAGGTGTTTCTTTATTTGATTTTTTAAATTACTTTCACCCAAGACATTGGATGGAAATTTGTATTATACAACGCACAAAAGAATGCAGTTTTTAATTCTTTCATTAAATTTCTCATACACTTCGTTTTTGTCCAAGTATTCCGTTTCTATCTTGAAATTCATCAATATTTCTTCCTTTTCAACAATACAAATTTTTTTGGCAACCAGGCGTGGATATCCATTTAATAGCGATTAAATGAATGGTTATTCACGCCTGCCGCATGTGACTAATTTGATAGTAGTAGTCAAACGACTACAGGTCCCTATTAGCATTGCCTTCTCAATGATTATCAACAAGGTAAAGGTCAATCGCATGAATGAGTGGATTAAATCTGGAAAATCCATGCTTCTCACAATATGCTCACGAGTGGGACAACCGAAAAATTTATTTGTTTTTGCAGAGGGCGGTAAGACCCAAAATAATGTATATCGCAAAGTACTTGAATAAATTTTTCAACTTTAATTTAATACATTGTCTTTCATTTATTTTGTACATTCAAATGCGTCTGCTTTGTATATATGTGCCTACTTAGAAAGAAAAAGAGGCATTGGAACGCATGCTAGGGAAGCTTAGGTTGTTGTGCGCGTACCTTCGAAGGTTTCTGAATTATTACATCAATTGTACAATAGGTAGAGTGTGAATAGTTTCAACAAATGAGTGTTGGCATGCGAGTTTCTCAAAAAAGCGAGGAACAACAAGCAAGCCACGAAGCAGATATTTTACAAGTTGCTCAATCACGTGCATCAGAAGCGTATCATATAGATATAATTTGTGTTAAAAGGAACTTGATTTATTTGTACGTTTAATAATATTTGGTGGAGTGGTCTCTTTGTTTGCTTTTTTATTTTAAATTCTTGTCGTAAGATCACTTAAAGAACAAGGTTTTGAATTCTTTCATTCGAGTTTTTGTATACGCTTCGCTTTTCCATAAAATTAGATTTTTTAGCTTAAAAATCTAAAATGTTTACACTATTTCAACATTAGAACATTTCCTTTACTTGGAACCCGCAGCTTAGGCATGGGATAGAAACTTATGCCATCATTTGTGCGTATTGAATTACTGTGTAGGTACGAGGAATTCAATTAACTAGGTTTTAAATTCGTTTAGGGACCGACTTAGAAGCCAGAAAAGATTTGTGAGCCAAGCCATGAAAAGTTTGAAATAATTGAATGGGTGAATGAATCAATGAATCAATAAATGGGCACTTAAACATAGAGTATTAAATTTTTCGAATAGACTAAAAAATCATTGTCCATTATTTATTTTTTACATGTCTGCTTTGTATAAAAGTGCCTACTTAGAAAGAAAAATAGGCATTGCAACGCATGCCGGGCACAGCTAGTTAACTATAAAAAGGAACAAGTAGGAGGCATTAGCCATTTAGTTGTTAAGGAATGCCTGATATATTTGGCTATGTAGCTTAACATGCAATGTAAAAAGCAATGAAGTTCGCTTAATCCGGAGTTGGTTGATTAAAGTTGAGCAAATTTAAGCATAGTTGAGCAAGTTAACTCTTTCTTATGCAAATACATGTAAAATACAAAAATTAGAAATTTGCATACATGTAAAATATCAATAAAGTATGCTAATTTTCCACTTTACACATTAGATACCGCTTCCGCTAAACAAATTGAGGAGTTCCACCGAATAAAAGCATCATCGACTACCTATAACTGCTGGACCGATCCAAAGATCATAAGCTCGCGACTTGTGGAAAGATAACATTTATCTGATTTTTAGAAATATATTAAATTTTCTATTTTTCCTGCTGCTATGCTGCGCAATATGTAAAGGTCCTGATGACGCAGTTTGAGAAGACCAGTCCGGTTCCAACTATTACTCCTGCAAGAGAGAGTGACCGTCACGGGAATAGACAAAGCACTGAGATGTGGAAGGAAACGAAAAACCACCACATTATTCTCCCTAGAGGAAAAACATTCTAGAGGTAAATATCGGATCCGGGTGGGGAATATTGATAGGGGAACATCAGTCAAGGTGGACAAATGTAGAGTTGGCACATGGAACATAAGCTCCCTTGGAGTAAGTGGACAATAGGAGAATGCGGTGGTGGAGATGGACAGGTTGAGAATAGACACCCCCGAAGACAGTTGAACCGGGAAAGTGGACCGGGGAATACTGCTTCTGGAGTGACGGATACAGATTCATATGCTCGAGACGAGACGACCGGTTGGCTGCAGTAGTGAGCACCATACGTAAGGTAAAAAGGTAAAAGGGTTAAGGGAAAATCAAGATGAAGATCAAAGAAGTATCTTCAGTCTTCTTACGGAAAATTCGGAAAATAATTTATAGTCTTCAAGGAAAAAAAATAGTTTATGTCCCCGAGTCTCAAACCCAAGGTACATTATATTACCGGAGGAACCGGATTACCGAGGAACCGCATTAGAAGTTGTACTCACTGTCCATTGGCCATCCGAAGCCCTAGGCCCTTCGATGTAGTACAATTTATATTTAATACTGCCAAAAACCAGTATTTATAAGTATATGACCATTCCCCGTCCTTAAAATCTATTCAGATAATGAACTTGAAACTTTTTGGGTAGACTTGGTGAAAATATATTATGACTGAATAAATTATAACTTTGTAACTTTTACAAAGTTTTTGTATGCAGACGACCGGTTTCATCGCATATACCCCATCCTCAGGAACCTTCAGTTCAAGTCCGGTACAGAGTACCGGACTACCATATCTTACCGGACTTGTGCCTCTTATTAATACGATCATCTGAAACTAATGTGGACAGTAAGACCGCAACACATTATCATCAGCGTATAGTAGAACTCCAAAATTTACATCTCCAACTATTACACCGACATAATAAATACATGAATCGCTCACAAATTTATCCATAAAAAACGTTAAACAGCCACAGGGACATTATACGCCTTTACTTTACGCCCTTTTTTAATTCAAATCAGTCATTTTAACTCCAATTCACTCTAACACTCTCTATGCTAGATTACCTATATATAGATACGTCTCCTTCATAATATTCAATAACTTTTTGTTCAAACCATAGACAGTAAAACCCTTCTACTACTTATTTCTATTTACACTGTCATATACATTCTCGAAATCCATGAAGTCACAGTTTAATTAATTTTGTACCACCACACATTTTTCTAATAACCGCTGAAGTTCGAAAAAATGTATGGATCACCATAACGTTACGGAATATTTACCATCTCATAATAATGAGGGAAACACATCATTGTATTCATTTATATTCTAAACCTACAGATTCTATAATTTCAAATAGGGTTTTAAGCAGTAAACCAGAATATTAAAGTTTCAGTTATCTCATATAAAAAATAATGCATGGGCTTGTACAAACAATGAAAAATACGTGATATTTAAATCCGAAATATTAAAAATGTTTGTGAAAAAATTAAATTAAATTAATTAAATGTTGATACATACCAAAACTTCCAATCAATCAAATAAAATCCAGGAACACAAAAATATTAATTGACTATGTGTAAAAAAAACTGTCGGCCATAATAGTGTCTTCGTGATAACTCCTAAAGATGGTAAATATTAGGGGCACTTGCCGATTTAATAAATCATTAACGAGGTTAATTTCAAATGATTCAATGTAGTCATTCAGACTGCATTAACAACATGGCGACTGTTATTATTTGAGGACCAAGAAAAAAGAGTGCAGATAAAAGATAACGAGAGAATCCGAGAGCTAACGTACAGATGATTTTTGCATTGAAACACGTAGTAAAATTACATGAGTTTCGTCTTTGCACTGAGCGACTCGGAGGGATTATTACGAGCCCAAGAAAATGTATGCAATCATCGATCTTTCGGGACCACAACAAACAAGCAAGATAAATGCATATTCAAACCCTCATTTCCTCCTAAAAATCGTCAACGTGTCTGGCGTCCATCCTCGGGTCATTGCTTTATTTATTTTTCCATTTATCTAGCTCCTATCCGTCCCTCCTGCAGTCCGCGAGAATCTCCCTACTCCTCTAAAACCTTCGCCACAGATTCCCTCATTCCCTGCCTTACAAACACATAGATACAGCCTCCGTTCATCCCACATCCCCCTCCATCTGCTCTCATTCCTCCCTACTCCAAATCCCAACCATCTCTCCTCCTTCCAAGCCCTCCCCTCCTCCTTCCAAGCCCGCCCCTCCCCAAGGCCATGCCTCGCATGAAAAATACAAAGCGTGACCTTTTCTCCCTTTTCCTACTCTTCTCCCCTCCGTTTTCCCTCTCCTCTCCTCCCACGCTCTGCATTTCGCCATCACATCCTCCCCTCCGAAATGTGGGCACCCGGTATATTTTTTTGTAGGTTTTGACTATTTTTGGAGAGCCTTCAGCGAATGAGCCGCAAAGGCGAAGGGGAATTGGACGGAAGTTGGGAAGCATGGAGAATGGGAAACGAGGGTCAGAAAAGAAATTGCGTGGAATGTAAAAAGGGCAGAATATTAATATCTTTAATTATAGAAAGAGCAGAATAGAAAGAGTATAATTCAATTGAAAACTCAAAAGCACAGGCCTGCAAAATTTGGTTTGTTGAAAATTGCTTTTTAAATTTCCTTTGATTTTAATGTAGTTTGACGCGCTGATTTCAAATATAAACAAATTTTTTCACTTGCACGTTAAAAAATTCACTGTTTCACATATCATAAATGTTGAGAAAATGCTACTTTATAGGGTGTTGATAGACAAAATTACCTTAAAAAGGTAGTTAAAATTAACATATTCAATACTTTAACACAGAAAATAAGTCTCAAAATATAAATATTTACCTTTACAACTCTTTGCATTTCCTTTTTTGTTCCTCCTCATAGTTTATTTTTGCACTCTTTATCATGCGAACATCGTGCGGCTGATATCTAAGTAGCATTCAGCTATAATCCGCATTTATATTGACGATCCATTTGCCCTGACATATGCAATCTATCTCCTTGACATCCTGATGAAACCTTCCCCCTTGCTTCTCACTAACATTACCAAGGTTTCGGAAAGTTGTTGAAATTTGAATGGAGAAAGTGCACTTTCAAACATATTGAGCAACCCAAATTTTTAATTTATTCAAAATGTTTTCCACTATGCATTATGACTTTGTGTTTCTTACTGTTTCCAGGACATTCTGTACAAGTTCTTTGATAGCTATCCATGGCTCTCTTTAAAGTGCTTCCATTTTTGTTACAAATACTTCATTCCTAAAAATTTCCGAATGTCTGGACCAATAAAATCCTTCTTTCTGTTATTCTTCTGACAATTCCGGAAAAATTCGAAAATATAATGAATTTATTTACTATCTTTTGGCAAAGCCTTCACAAATTGTTTCATTCATCCCATCTTAATATGAAGTGCAAGCAGGAAAACTTTCTTTGGGACAACCAAATTTTGTGAATCATACTTTTTATTCCAGTTTCCAAATTCATTCTGGAAGGCAAATCAATTTTAATCCACTGCTGACCTCTATCACTCCCATTCACATAAAAATCAGGGATAATTCATTTATCCGCCATATTGTCCAAGAAACATGGAAATTACAAAGAAGACTATACACACTAGGCTCCAGTAAATGCTCTAGAAAATTTCAATTTTTCCTGTCAATTCGCGCGCATTTTAATGGTTTCTAAGATTGGCGCTGGCTAACAGAGCGATCATTTCATTCCAAATTTTTTCATTTCGACTGACGGAAGGTCTCGTGTGCGACTCGTTTTAAATCGGGTTTAATAATATTAAGTGGTAGTTTTCAAGGCGGCACATGTAAGTTTTGAAGGCTTAAGAATGGAGAGTTAACCGTCATTGATGTGAATCTGGATGTAACGGACGTTACATTAAGGGAAAAAGTCAACAAAGGACATTAAGGAGTTGCGGTTACGGAAACTAAGCCTGTTCGAGCCAAACATTTTTCCATGTATTTAAGTGTAATGATACTAACAGTGAGATAAATTCCATATGCTGGATGGGGACTGTTAGACAATATCCCCTAATCCTTAATTCATAGGCAATTTTCCCGGTCACTGGGCAACATATTGCTTTGTTGTTAAGTCCATCTAAGCAATATTTAGGTACGCGTGACTTAGCTATACAATGCTATTTCAATTTTATAATTATTTCATACTCGGTTTTAGGGTCTTGGAGATTTTCATGCTGACGGTGATATGTCAAGTAGTTCTCATTTATACGGAAAATAAAGTGGAATGCATAACAGTTTGTAAAACTCTGAAATTTGATTTATTTCTGTCTGAGGAACATTGAACGGGTAATAATTAGCTGGATAAGGCTTGAATGTGAGTAAATAGAGAGCATATTTAAGTGTATCTCTCGATTTCAGTATTGAAAAAAAATTTCCACTCGGTTCTGTCTCGGATCCAGGTGATTATTTCAGTCTCATCTTGTTGGAAACGACAGGAGAGATCACTATTTTGGTGAAAATTCTAGTAAACTACATGAAAAACGTGTAATACACCTGTGCTCAACAAACGTTCGATAAAAAATCACTTTTCATTCACATTCCAATTTGGAAAAGCCGTTTTTTTCTGACTTATTGTGAGTTGCATAATTATTATCTATTAAAAACAGAATTTATCCACTTGATCTATGTTGTGTTCATCTTTACCTTGCAAAGCTTTATATAGGAGTGGCGATATGCTGTAAATTCTCTTAGCTTCCAAATATATTTGTCTACATGGGCAGTTCTCTATTTAATGCTACTTCATGTTCACACCAATTTATTTGAGCCTATTTAGCATAATTCCTTGCTATTGAGTTTCATTCGCATTTACTCCGCCAATAGTGACTGCAATCATCTTCCCTCTCTTCTCAGTGTCCAATTATTATCACTTCTTTGGGATATTTTTACTTGTCATTTCTATATAACTTCTGAATATGATATTTCAGTGCCCATTAATCCTTGACCAAGTACGTTTTAGAGTCCTTTCCTTTAATACTGGATATCGCTGGGCAGACAGTTGATAAGTAACAATTATTAAAAACTCAAACTTTGATTTACTTCGCATTTTTTTGCAATAAGACTTGTTTATAAAAACTCGTCTTATTAAAATCACGTTTAAAAATATATATGGATAAAAAGTCTATACTTAGAGTTTGAAAATATATTTTCTACGCACTTGATAATTGTATTGGCAATTGTATTCAAAGTGGCTGACCTCTGATGGTGATATTCAAAATTGAAACATGGGGAATTGGATGCTCCAATAGTCTCGTGTTTATTCTAAGTTTACTGTTTTGTAGACGGCTGTAATGGATACTTTTGTGAACTAGCTCAAACAGTCGCAGCCTTTTCCTTTTGGGATAAATGTGGGATTTCAATGGAGACTGCTGGAAGCATTTGTAGAAGATTATCCGGTGGAAAGATGTAGCCGAAATTTGGAAAACAACTCTTAATTCCGTGTCAGCTTTACACACATTACTTTAAGGAATATAGATATACCAACAATCTCATTTTACACCCACATGAAGTCGTTTTATTTTGGGGAGTTTAGGGGGGTATGGAATACCTTATGATGAGCTTCCTATTTTACCAGGAACTATGGGATGGAGGGGAAGACCGCCCTCTTGCCCTCCCACCTTAATCCGACCCTGCATATGACTAAATAAGCAATGGTCTATAATAATAATACATATATTGTTACTGGTGATTGACGATCAAAACTTCCAAATAAAAGTTCCACAGACTTGCAGTTGTCAAGACGTAAAACGCAATGAAATCTGGTATGAATACCTTAAAACACTTTGATTTCCGTCCAGAACCCAATTGATATAGAATTTTTGCGAAAAAGTAAAAAGAATACACCTAGAAAGGCAGGGAATACATGCGTCTTTTGTAAAGGGGGTATTGAGGGTAAAATAATATAAAGTTTAATGATCACTTTGAGGATTGTAATAATTAACCTTCATCCGTTGCTTCTGAAAGGTTGATATTTTAATTTATATCAAAATGAATGCAATTTGTTTTAAAGATAGAAAGATGGGATAAACGTAAACGAACTCATCAAACAAGCTACCAGAGTTTCTCTGCATATATTCGGTATGCGGTATGTGACTACTTTATCTAAACTGTCGCCCATGTTCGGAGTTATCATCATATTATTGGCGCCAGGAGGCTACCTTATTATTGCTTATATCTCCTATACTTTTATATTCGTCTACCACTCTGTCGTTATTCGATTGGAATGACTTATTCTAGAGCATTTCTCGGGTTAGGTTTGATAAATCGCTGTAATTACGGAGAGGATAACAACTAGAAGGGCGGAATCTCACGTCATAAGTTACTTGTTTAATTATGAAGTTTTAATTGGTCTCATGGATTTGAAGACTGAAAATGCAGACAATAATAGTCCCTTGGAAATTATAGCGTTCGCCAAAATCACTTTTCCATAGTATTTTTGTTAAAATTAAGAGCAAGGCTAGCTCTTCTGAAGGAAAATATAGATAGGTAACTAGAAACCCCTTCAAGTTTGTTCTTTGTTTGCTTACACAAGGTTTTGCCTACTTTTGGAAGATAGTCCTCGGAGGAACTGTGTTGAGTAGGAGAGGGAATATCAGACATGAGTTTGGGAACAGGTTGGGTGGGAAACGAGGGAGAGAGTCTGGTGTAGAATAATAGGTGGGAGGAATACGAATGGCGAAAGAGAGGACGGGATGTTTGAATAGGGAGCTGGTCCGCTGAGCGGGTGGCGAAGAGGACAGAGAGGGAGTAGTAGTTAGGAGAGGACGGCCAGGCGGGGGTGGCAGTGACTGGGGATGGAGGAGTAGGAGAGATAGGAGCAGAAAGGGGGAGGCTGGTTGGTTGGTTGGTTGGGTGACAGACGGAAGAGTTGTTGTTTCCCTAAAGCCACAGTGCTTTTCGCAAAAATTCCGTCCGGAAGTTCACATCACGCATGACTGATGATATCGGACACTGCGAATACGAAATCGGAGGGATGCCCCCTTTCTCACTCCAGCTCTCGCTCTCTCAACCCTCATCATCCCTATTCTTCCCATCCTCCATCTACATGTCCACTTCTTTCTCCTCTCAAACCGCCACTCCCTGCCATGCACCCCGTCCCATCCGCACATACCTGGAAGGCTTGGAGTGAAAAAATGAAGGGACGCAACGGGTTGGTGGTGACGGTTGTGGGGGGGAGGAAGATGAGATTCCGCTGCTGTTACCACCAGGAATATCCTGGAGCCATTCACTCCGGCCATACGTAGGTATATACTCTTTTTTTCAATGTGCTTTCTCACGCTTTAAAGGATCCAAACGACTTCATTTTTTATTCAGGGAGGGAGGATCCTGTGTTTTATGCCCTGAGGATTTGTCACATGGACCGGGTCTTTTAATTACGACGTTTTATTTTTTCCGGCCATTCCGTGGTTCAGTAAAAGGACTGTGCAAGTATGTGCCATATACTATTGCTGAACTCACGTTCAGCTGAATAAAAATTACGCTGAGGTGTTAACGTTATATCGCAAATTAATGAGCAAACAGATTAATGGTTCATTCGTTTTACGTTGGAATGAGTTGAGTACACAATGAAGGTGATTAATTTTCAACCGTGAAAAATATAACATAAAGGGAGAAAAAATAATTTATGTATATCGAGAAATGGTTAAACTTGTCCAATTCCTATAGATGTGGAGTGACGGTGTATTGAGATTTATTACTATTTAAGTACGCACCCCTTTATTCATCTACTGTGGAAAGTAAGATATATTTAGTTGATACCCATACTTATGTATGTACAATGACGTAGAAAGGATAAAAATAGTGTTATAGAAAAATTTGAAATCTCGTCATATGCCATTTTTGTCAGTAGTGATTTGAGGGAGAAATTTTCTCACGTTGTTACCCGTGGCGATAGAGCATTTTACGGGCACTATCCTATGACAATAACGTATGACGGTAGTAGGGCTTCAGGAAGTTTGATATTTAAATCAATGATGAGGGGTAGAAAATATCCAGACTCATCCTGAGTTACAAGCTCAGTGATCAACTATATCTTATAGGGGATATGAAATTACGTCGTAACTCAGAAAGTAAGACATTTCATTACAGTCCGTGTACGTTTCAATTGCATATGATAATTTTTTGAAATAGAAATTGATTTATAATGAATAATTAATATTAAACTAAGGTAAAAACATGGATTTTCATGACAGATGTTGAAATAAAGGTGTCGAAGTCTGGCCATATATTTTCGTTATTTTGTTTATGGGTTTTCTTCTCCTTCAGTTGAGGATATAGTTAGAGACCTTGGCTCGAAAGCAGTCTGTCGTGAGATATGAGACACTGTGGGTTTTGTGCGATGGACAAGAGAGTGCATTGGACTACCTAGGATGAAAGTTGCTTGGCTGAATTATTAAAAGTATATATTTTTATGACTATAAATAAAAATTCTACTTATAACTTTTTTTATCACTACTGTGTACCTGTTATCGCAATAAAGTGAGCCACCGAAACCTTTTTCTTAAGTTGCTCTGGTAATCTTAGTCATGATTAACAGAGCAAATGCCGTCAACAATTGATAAATCAAATATTCTCAATCGCATTTTTTTATCGTGAGCCCCATCACAAAATTATCTCTTTAACGTGATATCTGTAAAATTATGAAATATCAATGCGTCATTTTCCGCTCACTATCAATAATTGGTGTTTTTTTATAGCATTGAATTACAAATTTCCACCTTACAAATTCAACGACCATATACTACCTACCAGATAAAAGCAATATAAAATATTGTGAAAAGCAAAACCATTATTAAAATAAATATTCTCGTTTGTGTGCATTTAATTACACATCAAACGTGAAAAATAGGTATTTATAAAAGCATTTAATATATAGGTAAATAATAAACCGTTTTCCTTCTTATACACGACTTCATCAATATTTTCAACCATCTCGCTTATTAGAAAAGGCATAAGCTCCATTATGGGTAAACAATATCGTTTATTCCTCTGAAATTCTTTGTATTATAACCATGATGTTGGAAAATGTTTTTACCATCATTCAAAATAGCCACCTACTGTATATCACTGCATTCAGATGGATGAATGGCGTAGTGGGGAAATATATTTTACTACAAGTGGTTCCCAATACTGCCAGTTTTAGTAAAAGTGTAATTTTTGTGATCATTTTAAAGCTATAAGATCAAAAGAAGACATAGGAAATTGTTTACTAATTACGTAAAAACCGATGGTTATCACCCATGTTCTAAAACTTGCATCTGCTACCGGATCGATTCTGAACAAATCACAATGAAAACTGAAGTATTTATATATAAAAGTGTTGAAGTTTAATTTAATCTACCTGATGAAAATTTTACTATCGCTTATGCTGGCGGAATGAGTAACACATTCATAGACATAACCAGGCCCCATTGAACACATGCAGATAGTGCGACAATTTTGTAACTAGAACAGTCGAAACTAGGGCCGAAGGTTTTGCTATTTTATCCCTATTATAGAGATTATAAACTAAAGCTATGACACCAAAAAAGTATAAAAAAATAATTCCTAGTATTTATAAGCGGTATCGTTCGGCCAATTCTTTACACCCGCATTTTTATATATTATTTATGGTTATTTTTCTAATTTATTTCAGCTTATTCCGTTTTTTTTTAAATTGAGATTGCCTTGCACAGTGAAGAAATCAAGTCAGCAAATTTTCATTCCCAAAAAATGATTTTCCGTATTTCCAGACCTCACGTTTCTTTAAAAGTACAAGATTTTCCTTTAATTTTCTTCTCGAGTAGATTATTATCTTCCGAGAGCCCATATTTTCCAGCTTGTTTCAAATTATCATTCACTCATTTTCATGGGTAAGTAACATATATTCACGCTTGTCAGAGTTTCTTAGTCTCAAACACGTTATTTTTATAGCATTCTGCCCCGGCTCATCTTTTCCCTTTGCTTGCTTCCATAATTCAATATTTCTCCCCGATAAATTTACAGATCCTGGGCTCATTGATCAAAGCAGTCATTGGCCAAATTTCTTTCACATCCTCAGCTGTTGCCTCAGCCTTCCGTACATGTTTGTTATTCCACTTTAAATGTACCCCGTTTTCATGCATTAAATTGGTGGCATACATTTAGGCGCGTAGTTAAATTGACTGGATTGATGTTAATGAATGAATAACAGTTAATTCTATGACAATTTTCCAGTATTTCTAACAACTACATGCTACCTAAAACCTTGTTAGGTGTATTTCAAAATCCATATGCTTACATAATAATACTTAAGTTTAAATAAAGAGTAACTAGTGCAGATGACCATCATTGGATTTTCAGCGATCGTTTTTCCAGAGGTCAATAAAATTGATAATTGTTTCCTGCTATATGCCGTGAGACGGGGCGTTAAAATTTTTAAGTCCTTGGGAAATCGACCTATGGGTCATTGTTTATCCACAAGAGCAGGATTGCAAGCACAAGAGATTGCTCGCAAGAGAATACCAAGCGACTGATAATTAATTCCCTTAAATATCATTATGCTTATTTACCCCCTCTTTCTTAGGCTCCCAAATGTCATCATAAGCCATCCGCTTGCCACCCAAAATTTTAGCTAACATCGAGTGGAAAAACCCCTATGACGTTTGGTCTCAGATAGATATTTATCTGAAGAAGATTCTATTCCACGGGTTTGAATTCAATCGATACCGCTCAAGTGTTTCAGTATTCGTGTTCAAGTCCTGGTGGTTTATGTAAGCACTAGTCCGACTCAGCATTTGCATACGATGATGGTTTTCGAAATTTGTATGCGGTGCTCTAAGACTGGACAGGGATACATTCTTGATGAGTGTCCGACACTTGCTTACATTGGTGAGATCTCTGCGGTGAGCTCCTAAAGCATAACGAGCACCGAAAAAGAAAATCCCGCTACACTGGTTCTCTGCATTAGTGTGGGGATTTTCGATTGAGGATTATCCATCGCTTTACTTCTTTTTACTATTTTTCCCAAACATAAATCACTATCCTCCGATTCAATGGTGCCGATTGACAATAAGGAAATTGAAAACGACCTCATTTCGGCATAGATATCAGAGCAATGAAAGCAGTGATTCAATCTACAGTATTCCAGTGATGTGCAAACATCCTGGTAAATGAGACTTGACACCGCATCAGTATGAACATCAGAAAGACTACATAAGACTTTGTAGAGCGAGGTATTTCTTAAAAGGTCACGATTCGTAAATAAAGTATTTCATCGCTATTAACAAGGAATATCCCAATAGGAGATTAATTTTACTGTTTGTTAAGTGGTACGCTTAATAATTTTTGCTGATCCAAATTTTCACATTTTGCTAGGGCCACGTTTCTACCAACCTATGCCTATGGGATTCTGAGATTCTAAGTAATTTGTTCTGTAGAGTCTTAGACTGAACACAGTTATCTCAAAGTATGCGAGACGGCAGGTTATTTTTTTAGAATTCACAGATTTCCTTTATCAGTTTACGTGAAAGAATACCAGAGTTCGAATGTTTCATACAATCTCCGACTGCGGGACCGAGCTCATGCGAATGAACATTTTAGACCAGACAATGCAAAGTAAGCTTACCTATAGAGATTTTAAAAAACTGTAAATCCAAACATAACTACTCATGGTTTGGAGCCTGCAATGAATAATAATATTCTAAACGTTAGCCTCTCTCTCATTTACAGAACTCAAAATGACATTTAAAAATCGGTTTAGGATGAATCCAATTGATTTTTCAAGATACCTCCTAATATTCTCAATCACCTTTGCAATAATAATCAAGTAGCATGAAAATTAACTCTCTAAGTACCACTAATTTCTGCACCTAGGTTATGGAGTAATGCATCCAAAATTTCAACAATGGTTTCGTTTTTTTGTCGGGAATAACAATCCTTCGATGCATCTTTAAACTATGGAAGATAAATGACATGGAAGATGGAATTTTATCGACAGTTTCCCTAGCTCAGCTGAAGCAACATATTCTACTGAATGGCTACACGAGTGAAATTACGTCTCTAATAACATAAATGTGGTCATTGCTTTTTTACGGAGGTTTCTACTTTTTTTGTCTTATCACTCACTCCCGGGTAAGTGGGTGACGCAGGCGTAAAGTTTTGCCATCTGCGGGAAAACACCGAAAGCTTAATGACGCTTATCGTCTAGACGCATGGAGGACGCAGGAAGAGAGTACAGGAGTTGTAAGCGCCATATCCTCCCCCTTTCCATCATAATAATCCCTTGACCCTATTCGGCCAGCTCGTCATCATTCCTTCCAACTCAGTGGGACGAAGTGTTGACCTTAAATCAGACAACATATTGCTCATGAGATGACGCCTTCAAGCGTCGTCCTCTCATTTTCCGTTCTAACGGAACACACTCTCACCCCAATCCCATATCCACTTGCTTGCCCGTAAGGAGGCGCTCTATTACTCTTCGTCTTGCATCCGACCACTTCCTCGGTTTCCAACCGCCAATCCTCCCCGCTCCGCTTGCTGACTCCCTGGAGTCAAGAAGGGCTGGGTCGTGGGGTTGAGAGTACAATCCCTTGCTTCCTCTTGAGAGGTGGGAGGTGGGACTAGAGGGAATCTGGGAAGGAGGAGCGGCGGTTCTCACTGAAAATTCAACCATTCCTTCGGCCGGCATCTCCCCATCATATCCTCCCGCTGCAACTCACCACACCACAGCCGCCAAGCCAGCACGACCGATGTACCCCCCCTCCCTCCCATTCACAAGCCCCCTCCTCTACCATTCTCTTCCCCTTTCCCTCATAAGGACGCCCATTCCTCGTTTCCGAAGACTCCAGCCGTACACAGAGTTTCCAAACCTTTCCGTGCCATAAACTCCAATCGCTCGACTCACTCGCACCCTTTACTTTACGTCCATCCATAACTCATGTAACAGTTTCTCTTTCTGGAACCATCCGGTTCCAAGCTCGCGCTCCAACTCATGCCACCCAAAGGACTCCTCGATCCCTCCCAAACGCCATCCCAATGCTACTTTCCTCTGGCTCCCGATCTTACGACGCTTCATCACCCGCTTGCAGGGTGGTTCACATTTGGCATTTAACACCAGAACGTAGCTTAACCCAATGGAAATAGACAATGTGAGTCACGCACAGAGAAAACAGTTAATTCAATACGCCTCTAACATGTCACCAAAGACATCGACGACTCATGTAACCTAAGTCTTTTGATAGTAGCTTAAAAGTGATGTATATTTCATATACATGATGTACATGTATCACAGTTGTATCGAATTGTGTTGTTGTAAATGTATATGTAGTTAGTCATCGTGACGGTAGGGCAGATGGTAGGGATTGTGTAATGCATGTTGGTGAATACTCACCCCCCTGCCACACACCCCTGAGGTGGTTTGCAGGGTATTTTATATATGTAGATGTAGGGATGTGTAGGACAGTGAGGTAGAGTGTGTAGAAACCAGACTCGAGAATTCACCTCATCATAACAAAAAACACCAATGGATACATATTTAAGCGTTCTAAATAACAAACGGTATAATTGACTTTAAATGTACCACTCTCCACTCTCAAGTTTAGCTTTGGATTCCCCTGAATATCTCCGCCACTGTCCGGAATCTAACCTGAATTGTTGGGTCGGGAAGTCACCACACCCAACTTAATCCTCCAGGTCAACTTAGAGACATGTTGCGATGAGTTAGTTTGAAGACATGGGCGATTACAGCATGGACTCAAAATGCGTTATGTTCTGATGTTCAATGTGAACTTGCCTTTAATTTTTCCAGCCACCCAGGTTCCATTCTTTCCCCATATTTCGACCCCCTCATTCTCTTTAGGGTCTGTCGTTAAACATTCAGGCGACAATGACCTCGAATATAGGGACCTAAGTAAATTTTTAACGCGAAGTTCGAGGATTGGGAGGTGGGAATTTCATCAGATTTACTGCCTTCTCTTAAGCCCCCTTTCCTTCCGCTCTTCCGTCGCCCTCCACCCAAACCGTAAATTTTTTAACCACTTCCTTCGGCTCAGTTTCTCCCTCGTATTCGGTTTTTTAAGTATTAAAGCGCTTTCATCCACACCTCTCTTCATTCCGATCGCTGCGACAGATATGCTTAATGCTCCGCTTTCTAGAACGATCGAGATTCAACGCCCATTCATTGCATAAATAAATGAGACAAGATTATTTTATATCAGGGAGAAATGTTATGGTTTTCCAAATCACGAGCATTGCATTACGTAATCGAAAATACATAGACTTGTCGTAACCACAAAATTATTTTTTAAGTTAGTGGAAATATAATCCGCATGTACAATACAGAAAACTGTTCCAAAATGGATGACGGTGAACAGTATCGAATCACATTTGTCTTCATGTACGACTTTGCCGCGGGAAAGAGCTTGTGAGTCCATTAACTCCAGAATTTAATTTGTACGGCAGTCACCTGTTTTTATCCCATTATGATGCAGACACAATGTGCCTTAGTATGACATTAATGCATAGAACTAACGTGTTTCTCGTGAAGTTGAAAAATCATTCAACTCTTGACTTTCTCCCTCGACTAAGAGTAGATTAATGAAACCAAGCATGATTATTCTCATGCTGAAATATTTGAAAATACCCAGTAAAATTAGTAACTGGCAAACTGGAAAGTAGCAAACCCTCAAATGCACCCTAAAAGTTTGGTAAAGTTGTACTCCGAAACCAGTAAATTATTCTGGAAGCATGACGATTTTTTTTCAGTTTTTGTCAATGTTGAGCGCAAAAGTGTATGTACACATTTTCGCTCATCTGCCAATTCAACCTCTGAAATTCCTAAGAGGGCGCTAAATTTATTTTCACCAGCCAGATCTCAAGTGCTCCTAAGCATGCATTGGAACATATGTATCTGACTCTTTCTCAACATTTTGTCAAAGCACTCAGCAAAATTAATTTTTTTTTTCGTCGAATTATTAATGTTGGCGTACTACCAATAGAAAATTGAGCAATTAGCATTCATCAAGCATTGGTTTTTCTTGTTCGGTTTTCATATAACTCAAACCAATCCTCTTTATCATTGAAAATTACATCAAATCTCCTCTCTCACCATAATGTTAACTCCCTTCTCTTCCGATAAACGGTCTTTTCGGTCATTAAAATAATTACGCCAGGTTCTCTTTTTCATTTAATGTGTGCTGCATTCATAGCAACGTTTCTTCATCATCATCAGTAGTCACCAATCCGAAGATTAGTTTGCATCAGCTCTCCATTTCACCCTCCTCTCTGCCATATACATCATTCCTACAGAGTTATTTACTTTTATGTCCCTCATGATTTGCCCAATGTATTCCATTCTTGTTCTTCCTCTATAATTCTTGCCGTTTATTTATGATTCCCATATTGATTATTGCATAATAGTTTATTGAGATTCAACTAGTGTTCTTCATAAGCGTCTCCAGCGATTGATAAACTGCTGTATTAGATTTATATTCGACCGTCACAGAGATGACAAAGTGTCCAAATATTACGCTGATGTAAAGTAGTTACCTCTTGATTCTCGAAGGAAATACATCATGGGGTCCTTTCTTTTCTCCCTCTTCTTTAATCGGAATTCCGTCTGCCTTTTTGATCTATTTACCCCCAGAGGAAGTGTTTCTCAAAGATTAACCCGATCAGATCCTAACTTCCTTCATATCCCCCAAGCCCGTTCTACCTTCTATCTTAACTCCTTCCTTATCACTGATTACAAGTTTTGAAACTCTTGGCCCATCTAACATTAAATCCTCCTCATCAATCTAATTATTCAAAGAAAAGCTACTGTATATTCCCATTTAAAAACTCAATATCAAATTTATGAAAATTTTGTTAATGTACCAATTGGCTTGCATTAACTTAGTTTGATAAATTGGTGTTAAATTGGTTTAATTCTTGTTTATTCAATGTATATATTATTTAAGTAGAACGTATTATTTATTTATAGTTACTTGTTTTGATGGGTTACCCCAGAGCATTGATACTCCATTCATTCATTTAATATTGTTTTTTATTAAGTATATAACAGGAAATACAGGAAAAGTTATCAATGTTTACCGCAAGAATAAGAATTTTATTGGATTAATATCCTTTAATTATTTATCTGAAGGATATCCAAAATTTAAAAAAATACAAGTCACTCGGAATGCAGGCAGAATATTTGAAAAATCCAACCATTTATTTAAATTCAGGCAAGACTTCCCGAAAGGAAATTTACTGTAATGAGGAAGCACTTGTGAGGAACCTACACATGATTCCTATTAATATGGTAGTGATAAATGTCTAGGATTTCGTGGATTTTAGCAAAATTTCTCTCTTTAAATAATAGACTTTAATGCATAGGGTTTCATGACAAAGAAATAGAACGGAATAATCAATTTTTGTAACCAAAAACATTTTCTTTACCGCAAATGTCCTTTTTATCCAACGCATTTCACTAACTTTCAACATTGATAGAAAAGTAAAAACGTATTGAATGGCTTCTGGCTCAATTCTAACATGTTCATATATAGAAAAATAAAATTCAAGTTGCCCAATGGACATAACTCATTATTGCGTGGGTAGAGTAAGGAATTCAATGTTTTCACAATTGGACACAAAATTCCCTACGCTTGATTTCCCCTTCTCACATTATAGCTTTATTTTAATTTGTTCTTATTAATTTACAAAAAAGAGAAGTATCAGACGTTATTTTCTCCTATTAACCGGCAATAACATTAATCAATATATTGAACCCACCACCAGGCTACCGAGCCACCTAGCTTTATGGCATAGGGAACGACCGTATTATTCCACGACTTCCACGATCTAGCATTTTAATTGAAATCATATATTTTCTCTCACAATCGTATACGCTTCGTTATTCAGAACTAAAAATTCCGTTCAAACATATTAGCATCTCATAATTAATCTATTTATCATTAAATAATTATTTCACCATATTTTTCCCTATCATTAGTTCACTTGTTTTAAATCTCAACCATCTCAGGCCATCAGAGTTACCCCATTCATTAATGCACCAGTACCTTCTCAGTCTTAAAGCTGACAATTTCTGTTTCCTTAAAACGTTCTGTAAAAATGAATGCAAATTAATTGTCGAACTCCTTCACGTATTTAGGACAATCCTTATTTTTTACTAATAATTCCGCTCTTACTCTAAATACATTGGGCTCTAAATCAATAAAAATAACTCTTTCCATGGTCAGTTAAAGCTCATGGAATAATATTTTTCCACGTTATTCTAGATACGGGCAGAGAAATCACATTGGCAAATGCACCTGGTTACTACGGATGGTTTTATGAGAAGGCGAGGCTCAAAGGAGAAGAACTGGAATGATAAAGGGGAAAATAGGTGACGGAAAATCAGATATAATTAATCGCAACAATCTCCAAACCTTTTATTTGCAACTAGAGCAATACAAATTGGGTAGGTAAATCAATTTCATTGATATGATGAACGTATTGATAAATATAGGCGTTGAAAAAATGTTTTTTGCACCTCACTATCTTTCTAGTTATCTATCCCTTCCTTTTCCGTCCCCTTCACCTTCCCAGACTATTTCTATCCATTCATTTTCTCTGTTCAAACTTCACCCTTTCGCTCGCCCCTCTTCATTGTCTTCCACTTCTGTGTCTTCCACCTCATCGTATCCTGTTCTGCTTTCCTTTTGATCGCCCAAGGACCAAAGACCGAAGCTCGCAAAAAAAGTATCTAATCTCCTCTCGAACTATCCGAAGGAGAATTCCCGCCGTCTTTTTACGAGCAGTTAATCCCCGTTTAGTGTTCTTCCCTTTTTGTTTCGTCTTCACGACTATCCGAGGTCTCCCTCGTAAATTGACGGTGATGGCGACTTGTGGTAATTGTTTATCGATCTAGCTGAGGACACTACGCCGTCTCTTAATTTTGAGAGAGGCTTAAGAGGTGATTCATTCCGCAAACCAATATTTATACACGGTCAAGTTGTGTGCTTCGGGTATTCTTTTACTGTGGATAATGTAGCAACCAATCCTTAACCATGAGATCGGCCCCCAAAACATCCCAAATACTTTTTAAAATCATTATTCTATTATTGTATACTTTATTTTTTACTTTTATGATTCATATAGAATAAGCCCTTTTACGGCAGTTAAATCTTGCATGACAACAGTATTGGAAAATAAAGATTAGGGGCAACGTGTGCTAATAAGATCTTATAAAAAGTGTTTGCATATTGCAAGCATATAAATTAATCAACTGAATTTGAATGATAGGTCTATATAATATATTGATATACCTTCAAGTTTTCCATTAAATCCCACAAGTGGTTCATAGCAACAATAAAACAAAAGCAAATACATGCATTAAACATCTCCACCTATATTGTTCCAAAGGGTACATCTGTGCTAGTAAACATAAAGACTAACATCTTGAGATACAAATAAAATACCATTATAAATAGATCAATAAATGAAAACCAGTTGCTATTGAATAACGTAAGTTCTTTCAACCAGAAATTAATTCAAGTTTAATCGCTGCATGTGATTTTTTTCACATTTCAATATCGAAAAATTAAATACCCAGCCACGAAATTCCCATTGAATTTAATGTTAATCGGGTTAGAGAAAAAAACTTTTAATGTAGGCTTGAACTCGGTCTAATATTCTGGAATATTCTTTTTTTAGGTAGTCAAAAAAAATATTCTCCTTACGAAATTTCAAGCTCATATTTAAACTGGAATAACTTAAATATTTATACCAAAAAGTGAGAGAGAGCTAAGATGTATATTGCTGAACAATGGAAAAATGACTAAGGCCGAGGAGAACCACATATGAAGATACCAATTACGAGTTGAAGAAAAACATTTAAATGTGCCTTTGAGAAATGAAAGTGCCAAACTTATAAAACGAAGTATGGGATATAAAAGCTTCTAGGAAAAAAGCAATTCTGGGAGAAATTATTGACAAGAGGAACACTTACAATGGAATATGCTAGATATTATGAAATATGAAAAAATAAAAAGAAAGAATTACAGCTGCTAGTGGGAAGAAATTGCAGTGGATATCGGTAGAAACCAATATTCTGATTCATAACTTCTGATAATGACAAAGTTTACATATTAATTCTCCTTTGGAAAACCAATTACCTTTATTTTAAGTATTCAAAGAATTGAGTGCTTGTTCTGCCTTTAATACTGACCTTACTCTCACAGTTTAAAGAAGAAATGCAACAAAATATTTTACGTGACGTTTCGACGGTCAGGTCATCATCGTCGGCAACAAGAGACTAACTCTGAGTCAGTCTCATGTTGCCGACGATGACGGCCTGACCGCGGAAATGTACCGTAAAATATTTTGTGAGTGTCCTTTTTATTTCCGTGTGCCTGTGTTTTTAAAACTATAATTACATTTGTGTTTTTATTCGCCGTGTGCGTTTTCTGAGAAGATACTATATACTATATACAAATGTATGTAAATATATATATTTGTATGTACTATATATACAAAATAAGCCAAGAGGGTGGCCGATAAATATACAGGAACAAGCGAAAGACACAAATTAAAACTTCCGATATTTCGGTGGGATTGTCAACCACCTTTCTCAGGGTAGAGAGTAGTCTACTCTGAGGAAGGAGGTTAACGATCCCACCGAAATATCGTAAGTTTTAATTTTTGTCTCTCGCATGTGTCTATATTTTTATCGGCCACCCTCTTGGTATATTTTATAATTATCACCGGAGTGATTCTCCAAGAAGTTATATATATATATATATATATATATATATATATATATATATATATATATATCTCACTCTCCATTAGTCCATTGAGATGGAGAGAGATATAGGGAGAGATGGACCATAACTAAAACGCATTAAATAAACTTGAAAAAAATGTCTCTGTACAAAATAATATTTTAGTAACACTCTATGGTTACTAACAACGTTACCAAACTATAAATTTGCAACATATGAGACACAAGAATCTAACCAAAAGTATTAAACGGCCCACAAAAAATTAAAACGTAATGAGAAGGCTAAGTTTTAATATTGGAATTACTACTAACTACAATTTTCATAATTATTGGTTCGAATGTATTTGTTTTTTTAACATTTCAGCCCTTTGATAAAGCAAATCTAAATTGTCAGCTTTTACTTATTATGTAAAAAGTGTGGTCCATCTATCCCAACTCGAACTGGTCCATCTCTCCCGAATGTATGGGAGAGATGGACCAGGCCATTTTTCGGCTTTCCCCAATGCCAGGGGTGCCGCAGTGGTGTATAGTGAACCGTTAAATATTGTTTTCATCAAGTATTGACATGAAACTCAATGATATGGACAATTAAACACTTCAACTAAAAAACGTTAACTATGAAAAAATATTTTACTCACCTGATATCTTTTTCTTTGAATAACTATCAAATTAGCAGGTCAAAGCGGCTATTAACAACAACAGTGGCGCACTAGAGTGGCTGCATTCCGAACTATGCAATCAGTCCATCTATCCCGGACTTACCCTATATATATAGGGTAAATATAAATATATATATATATATATATATATATATATATATATATATATATATATTCGAAAGGAAACTACCCATGCCATCAATCTACAAGCTGCCAACCCACCTTTTTGTTGGGCCAATGGCCAAAAATCTTATGCAAATTATTTATCAGGAACTGAATTTTTATTATCCAAGGTCGCAACATTTATAAATATTATTTTCCTCGGGACAGTGCCTAGCCCAGATTAATATTCCGCAAGCTTTTAAGCCGCGTGACAATCACGTTTATTAAGATGAGATAAGGCCGCACCTGAATGCATGCACAGTATGTTTTTATATTCAGCGTCAAGATATGGAATATGCAGATGAATCCCGTGAGATAAATGTAAAACAGATAAGTATCAAAGAGACGAAATCCTTTTGTTTCTCGCTTTTGTCCCGGCTACTTCTGCTGTTTCCCGAAACAGAGTTTAATCTGGAGACTTCTGCTCCCAAAAAGTGTTATCTGTGCATATTCTCCAACCTCTTTCCTGCTCTAATTTCCGCTCCGCTTCTCCATTCAGGGCGACCCAGGCTTCATCCTCCTCATCCACTCCCATCTCCACTATCTCCGCTCAGAGGCCCCTCTTCAAGGGCGCTGTTTACCCATCCCCTTTCCTCCAACACCTCCTTGCCTTGTCCTCCTCTTCCTTTGTTTCCTTTGGCCTCCAAAAAGCCTTTATCTCCTTTCCTTATCTTTTCCTTAGCCCATTTCATTTTTGTCGTCCAACTTCCTCAACCAGGTTCCGTCTTCCTCCTTTTTTTCGGGAGCGGTCCACTCGCGCCGAGGGCCATTTCTCATCTGCTAAAATTTAACGCTAATGCGCGAAGGATTTATGGTGCGTATACGGTCAGAATCCAGGGCGATGTGATGAGAGAAGTATTGTGCGCCATAGCGTTTACTTGTCACGAGTTGAATTCCACGCTTTCATGATGATTCCTGCGTAAATTCTGTCTATCTTCATAATTGCTTCTTTCTAAACCTTGTAAAAATCTCATCTGGCTGCAATGCTACGCTTTTTGAGTTCCTTACCGTGTTTACCTTAAATACTGACAGTTATCCATATCCTAAATTAAAGTTTTAGCCCATCTGCTTAATCTTATGCGCATTCCTTCTAATATCTCAGCATATATAGTGATATAAATATAGCACCATTAATTATAAAATAATTGAATTAAAATTAATTTAAAAAAATTAATAGATTAAAAAATTATAAAAAAGAGCTTAATTTTTTAATAACATTTTTCATTTATTTTTATTTTTAATAGGTGCATTGGGCCCTTGAAACCCTTCCCCCTTTTCCCAGTAAATGACCCTTCAGGGAATCTGCAAAATATTTTGGGTAGAAGTTGACGAGACGGTGGGAGAGTGTTGGCTCTCTCCATAGCTCAGTGAACTCGTGGAGTCTAAACTCAGTTAAAACTAGTTAACGAAGGCAATGGAAAAAGTGAATCTTCATGTAGTGATACCTGAAGTGACATCGAGTACTAGCAAACAAATAAAACTTTTTTAACTCTTATATTTTGACGCCTCAATATTACCCTTCGCTGTAAATTTTCGTGGCGGGGGATGTAACTTCACTACTTGTGAAGAAAGGATGATGTAGCAAAAAGATATGAATGGGAGGTAATAAAAAAATTAATTATTTTGTTCTGGTGTGTTCATATCTCACTTTTCCTGTAACAATATTTAATGCTACTTGTGAAGGGATCCTCATTCTGATAAGTTTTACAATAAATTACCATTAATTTGTAGATTCTTTCCAATAAATGTCCCTTATGTCGGCCAGAAACTGTCTTGATCTGTGATCTTCCAATAATCTTGCCTTTGCATATGACTCACTCGTCTTTACCTACTTCAGGACCTCTCAACAGCTATGATACACATTCTGAGTACCAATTTCAATAGCTAAGTATCTTTTAAAGAGTACTTTCCATTTAACCATTGATAAGCCTGTTTCAGAATTTGAGCAATAGCAGAAATAATCCTGGAAAATAAAAGATAAATACCAATCCATACAGTTAGTTCACTGTCACAAATACACTGTACAAAATTCCACTAATTATTTTATTGCTGTCGACCGGTTTCGACGACTAAAGCGTCATTTACAAGACGAAACAGTCCAATCCATACGTATCAAAGTGCTGACATGATGGTAGATTAAAAACGTGGGATACAAAAAAGTCATATGGTTTTGCCATATGTTACTGAACGTCTAATGTATTCACAAACAAACATTTATCTGTCTATTATTGCACTCGAATCAATTAATTGTCACCAAAGCCAGAAATGAATAAATAAAATATTAAAGCCACATGACCCCGTTTATATATTTTTTGTTTTAGAAATATACTATTTGGTTTACTGTTTTCCCATAAATTTTGCATAGTTGACTTACATGTCAAGCGGATTAATAACTTATGTGATAAAAACATTATAGAACTTCTGCCTTTTATATTTCTCCGTGTTATTCAAGATCGGAACTCTGTTAAAGACTAGGTAAATTATAAAAAATGGCTGGGTTATCATGCTGGCATCCCACGTAGTCAACTAGTGTAAAAACATCAATTTTCAATCAAACCCTTGCCACACTGATCACTGTAATTAGTAACATCACCTTTTTTCGCTTTTATCGTATATTTTCAATTAGACTCTTATGCCTTCAAACTAAGCAGCTAAGCAAAAGGCTCTTTTATAATTGAGCAAAATTATAAATGAATAGTCATCAATCGTGAATTAATATTTTTTTGCCGTTTTAAAAAAATCCGCTCATTATTTGACGTTTGATAGTTACGTGCTACTTTCTAATACAGAGAAAAAGCCTAAAGGAAGAGAGGTTATTAGATATTTACTGCCGTCCTTAGGGAGTATGAGGGTGACGCTTTGTATGAAGCTTTTGGGCAGTTCCTGCCACGGCAAATATATACGCTTAACTTTTAGCGCAACGACCAGCAGAATCATTTGCAACTGGTCTGCGTATTCATGTAAAATTCATTCGTAAATGTCCGCTTTCCACTTCCATCCATTCGTCCCTAATTTCCCACCTTCCAGTTCATTCCCTTTCGTACTCCACCGCTTCCTTCTCTGCATCACTTCCTCCTCCATATTTTCCTTCCTCCATTATTTAGGTCATTTCAGAAACCTCTGGCTTCCGTCCGCATAACACACGAAAATGTCTCAAAATCTCTCCACCGTAGTCTACTGAGGACATTCAACTCACCAAGCCGTCTTCCTTAACCCTCCCACTTCCTCCAGAACATCTTTCACCTATTCCAGCTGCTACCCCATCTATCTCCACACCCTGACTCAATCAGTAAGTTGCAACTTAAAAGGCCATGCTACCTCAACCTTCCTTATCTCATTCACGTGCTTTTCCTCTTCTCCCCTTTGCCCATCCTCTTACTCTTTACTCCATCCCTGCGGGTCATCATGATTTCTCACTGCTCCTTCCTGGCCACAACTTTGTCAATCCTCTCCTCTCCGTCTCCCTTGCTTTCACCTTCAGTCTCACTTTCATCCTTCCGTCTCCCCGACCAACTGTTTCAATCGCTAACAAATGCTAACGCACCCCCGAGAGAGTGTAAACTGCCTTTAATAATTCATCATGGCGTAGGAAATAGTGGAGGAAGTTAAAGAGGGAGGGAGAGAGAGTGTGAGAGAGAGAAGAGAAAGAGCAAGATAGACACATACAAGCACACGGACTAAGAGTGGGGCTGAAAGACTTGCGGGGAAACACAGTCGGTTGGATACGGGGGAGTTGAAGTCCAAGAAGAGAAGAGTGAGAGAGAAAGGGAAGGATTACAAGAGACAGGTAAGGCCACAGGAAGTTGATTGTGGGATTTGGACAAGAAAAAGCAGTGAGGTAATCCACACGTAGGATTAGGCAACGTTGCAGTGCAGAGGGAAAATTTGTAGAGAAATAAATGTGGAAAGAGAGAAGTATATATGTTCAGATATAATTGAATAGACAGAGTTATGATCATTATTATTTTTTATTCATCCACAGTCTGACAATGCTTCACCTCAAGGGAAAAGTTTCTGAAAAAAGAAAAGAGTTTCATGCCAGTAAAGATACCGTGAAAATGATTGAAATAATATTGTCACCCATACCTTTCATAATTTATCTCCAGTTTTTAAAAAGTTCAACAGGGAGGGAGAAATATAAAGCTATGAATATTTTTTATGAGAATTCGTCTAAGGACTGGTCAAATAGGAAACTAAATCTTATTCCTAAGTTATTAAAAGCGTTTTTCCTACCAGCTTTTTAATATGGAATAATTAAAAAAAATCAAAGAAAATGTTCAAATAGATTACACCTAAGATAAATTAGAGACTCGGAGGCTGCGCGCTAGGCTTAGATTACTTGAGCAATTAAGAATAGATATCTTTAAGAGCGACACGGAGACCATCATATTAGAACCCCACTATATTTCCAGGTCCGACAGAAACGATAAATTAAGAGAGATATTTTGCCGAATGGATAGGTATGGGAATTCGTTTTTCCCCCGAACAATAAGGGACTTTAATAAATGCTAGGTGTAATTTCATTAGAGCGTTTCCTTTTTATATGTAAACGGCTGGTGTCCTATCACCCCCCGCCACACGCGTATTGAGGGGGCTTGCGGGGTAGTATGTAGATTTATATTAAATAATTAATGCACTTTTGTTATATAAGTTGCGTTAATACTTGGACTATTATTTAAAATTTGGAAAACTATTTCATTCTGAGCTGCTATAGAGCTAGAATCATTTTATTTTGGATCATGAATTCTAATCAATTGGCATACTATCGCAAGACCTGTGGAAAATTTATCCTTAATGAACTATGAAGACAGTAAATTTCAATGAATTACTAACATATCGTTAGAGATAAAGATATGGATGTAATGAAAAATGAATCTTCACATGCGAAAATGTTTACAAAAGTAATTAATTAGCTCCTTAAGCTATCATAAATATGACGTACTCTCGTTGGGTATTTCAATGAGTGTAATTAAATATTTTCTCAGTAAATTTCCCTATGAGTAGATGACGGTAAATTTTAAACAAATTCACAGGCACTCAGAACCAAAATATACATACAATGTATGCTACGCGATTCTATGCAACTGGTTTACGTGGCACTAACTGTAGCGATTTCACAACATTTTTATGAGAGCTCTGCTCAGTGTCCGACTCCACACCCCCTGTCCGATTTAAGACGGAATGACAGTTTCTCAGGCGATCCGTGAACCAATGTAGGCATCTCATGAAATCACCATTTTAATGACGAATGCAAAAAATATATTTGGAATTGAATTTTCATGATAGCATATTTGCATACCTTTGTAACATGTAAAGCTTTTGTTATGAAAGTTACCATGAACTTAAGATTTAACTTAAATATGAAAATGTAATCTAATTGATCGGGGAAAATAATTGTATTCATGACAACGAGGCATGCAAATCTACGATGCATCATCATGCGATTTTTATGAAAAGTAAATCTGAATCCTTACCAGATTTACACTCATTAATTATGATAGATAACCAGTTAAGATAGCTCCAAATGGAAGTCAGTAAAACTCAGCTAGATTTTTACATGGGCAGGCCCCAATTCAACTATAACAGTTCTTTCTTCATCTCAGCATACGCCCTACACTTATTCATCCTGTCTACAACATCCTTTATCTATCTTCCCTTCTCCGCTGGCCAACATATATTCCTCTATCATGGCCTTGGGCATCCTTTCTTTCCTTCTACCACCCATCCTTTTTGGGGTTCTATTAATTTTTTTCGGTTGTTCTTCTTGATTGTCACAATCAAATATTCAAGGCCAAGGATGGGAAATAGCGTTCGTCTTTTAATCACAATAGTTCGAATGTAAATAATTTGATAGATACTAATTGTACTATGGAATTATAGGTTTCTCTTTCGCAGCACGAGCATCTACTTTTCTAATGGACAAAAGCGATCCCGAGAGCTGATTGACCTTTGCGAAGTGTGGATCAGGTATGCTCCCTCCATTTATTTTCAAATTTCAGATGTTGCATCGTTCCTTTAAAGATCTTCATTTTCCGTGGTATTTCAAGTAATTATTAATGCTAACCTATAGTTCTTAAAATTAATGATTTGATCATTTTGTGATTTCAATTTTGCTGTTAAAATTGCCAATTTTCAGTGAGAGGGTTAAACCATCCTTTCAATTTTCGGTATTGCTAAGCTAAAGACATTTTTTTTCATTTTATGCATCAGATCAGAGGATAATGTAAGTCATTCATTGTCATCTAAAAAGTGAACATATGACTATCATTCTTGACAGACTTTTGGAATAAATAGAAAAAAATATATTGAACTTGTTACTAAATTGAATTCGGATTTACCTTAGTAAAACCCTACTCATTTTCAGTGCCATAAGGAATTTTTCCCTAAAAATTATTCTTTGTATCATTTTTCTGACATATGCTTCTGGAAGATAATGTGATGAGTGGTGTAAATGACAATTTGCTGAAAGTGCAAGCAATATATGAATATGGAAATAGTTTTCTTCGAATTATTAGATATGAAATCCATTAGTCCGAAATCATCCTCTATTTTTCCGGCCAAAATGATGGTAAATAATCCCTTCCATGGAAAATTGTTAAAACGAAATCATTCCGATATTCCTCATTATAATGCCAAAACGATACACATCAATGATGATTTCTATAAAGTTTTCCTTTCAAAATTTAAATTGCCCAAAGCAGTTGCATGAACTCTGCAAAATTTGATTGAAGGTCATTTTGCGAAATAACATGAAAGTAGAGAATGAATGTAAAAAAAAGACTGAGAGCATTAAATACATTCAGCTCTTATTTAGTACCAAGCACATCGGGGTCAATTCTTTGTCCACATTACTGCGAAGACGTAAAGAGACATTTCTCTGACCTCATGCTTATTCTCCTGTTTGTGTCCTAGTTTGAACACCTGGAAGTACGTCAACGGAAATCGAGCTTCCGCCTATGATACCGCGCAGCTACGTCCAAGCACTGCTCTGCGGTGATAATGCTTCCGCCCAGCGTCGCCGCGCGCTCAGAGGGCGAATGATGGAGAGCCAGCTGTACTTAACACATTCCGTGCGGCAGAAAAAATTTGTGGTGTTCCTGGTGACGGAAATTTTTTATTTTAATTTTCAACAGGTTTTGGTATGTAAAGGATGCCTTGATATCGATGACTGCCAATAACACCCGGGAAATATTTTTTTTTAAACTTTTTTTTCATGACCTCTTAAGATGTCATCCGTCACGGCGAAAAAATGGGCTTATGCAACCAGCACTACACAATTACCCGCAAATATTATTATTCTTTTTGCGACAAACCCTTGCGTTAGTTCTAAATTTAATTTGCGTACATTAAAGAATAACTAAAACTGCATTTAATTTACACTTTTTTATTGTTATTATTCTTGAAATATCTTGTCTTTTATGCACATCGAACACAAAATCTAATAAATATATTTATCGGAAAGTTCCGGTCTATCTGGTTCCCTACCGCGAACTTCAATTTATTGTCCGAATAAGTTAAGTTCACGCTTGAAAGACCGGATCTTTCCAAAGAAATACTCCGCGGAAGCGATTACAAGGACATGAACATATTATTCATCGAGGAAATTACAATTTTGCTTCAATTTTTAGATTAAAATAATTTTCTGTTAACTTTGTTTGCATGGCAATTACAATGTTTTTTTAAAGTAAACCATTACAATTGTTTAATTTTTAACGTTTTATTCAAGTTTAAAGTAAAATACAACATTGAAAAATTGATAAATATAGTATTGAGAAATTACAGTAAAAATATGCAACGGGATAATTTTTGCATTTACATATAAAAATACACATTTAGTGTTTATTGAGCTTCTTCACATGGTATTCAATAAAGCAGGGACGAAGACATAATCCTGGCTCATCAGGACAATCTGGGCAGAAGGTGGTGATGGTCTTCCTGATTCCATTTGTATCACAAACGCGGCACCTTTTTTGTTTCCGTCTATTCCCGCCCTCGACGGGAAGGAAGTCGGGAAAATGAGATTCGGGTGGCTTTGGTTTAGACGGACGTGAAGTAGGGGCTGTTTGTGCTCCAAGTAGGGAGCGTATTAGCTCTATTCGGAACTTGTACAGTGTTTTTTTGTGTCCGCTATATTTTTGATACAGTAAGTAACTGTTTACAACTATCAACTGAAAGATGTGGATTGCTAGTTTCCTATACCACTTGAACGATTTATGCTCACAGGGGTAATATGCTAACATTTGATCGCCGTGGTCAATGCCTCTCATATATTTATTGTACTTAACAACCGGTTCCGGTTTCAATTTCATGATCCCTTTTCTGTTCGTACCTCGAGCAACTGGCTGCCAAATTCAGAGGTAATTACCAAAACGTCCCGTTTGTCTCTCCATTTCAAGACGCAAATGCCGTCATGACTCCATCGCTCTACAATTTCACCCTGTTTAATTCTTTGGGATACAATTTCCTTGGGATTTCCTACTCTGTTTGCCCGTAATGTCCCCGTGCAATATGTTTTCTTTTCCAGGAGTTCTCTAGCCATTTGCACACTGTTGTAATAATTGTCTAAATAAATAGAATGGCCAAAACCCTCTCGGCCCTCAAGAAGTTTATGCACTACATTTCTTACATGCCCCTGCCCTCCTACTTCCTTATCTGCCGACCCAGAGTAAATTAGCATTCGCATTACTATTCCGGATGGTTCCGTTAACATATAAATTTTTATGCCGTACTTATGGCGTTTTCCTTTCATGTACTGACGGAAAACCAGACGACCTCTCCATAAAACCATTGATTCATCCAATGATAATTCTTTTGCAGGGGAATAAATGGCATGCATTCTATCTTGAGAATGGTTAATCAATGGCCTTATTTTATACAGTTTATCCTCTGGACGAGGCTCATTTTGTGCAGGATTTCTTTCGAAATGAAGCGTTTGCAAAATTCCAAGAAACCTATCCCGAGGCATGTACATACCGTGAAAAGCAAGTTAAATTGAATAAATCATCCTTTTTCCAGTAATCCTGACTTCTATTCAGCCTAATTGTTCCCATATGAAACAACAAACCAAGGAACATTTCAAATTCTTCTTTCGGCATATGTTTCCAGTCGGCTATTCTGGCATGTGGCGAAACATTCGCCGATAGAAGGGTCTCGGCCTGCCTGTTTGTCTCTAACACTAAAAGATCGTAAAATGCCTCGTTGGCTATGAGGTCAAAATAATGGCGTGGGTGATCCTCGGCTGGGAATTCCCTCAACCCGCGACACCCAGTGAATGGTATGCGTGTGATAGCAGGTTGCTCATTACTCCAAATTTCAGAAAGCCTTACGGCACCTGAGGGGTTAGGTGCCATGGTTTCAACGGTGGTTAAAGTTGTAGAAATATTGGTCCTGTCATGTTCAGAATCTCCAAGGTCCTCATCCTCGCTATCTTCTTCGCTATCACTATCTTCAGTATGGAAATATTCAGCGCTATCCTCCCATGACTCGTCATCTTCTCCCGAAGAGTCCGTCTCAAAAAGCAGCCTCCTCAGGTCGTCCTCGGTCATTCTATTAGGTTGGGCTCGCGAAGGATCATTCTTTGAACATCCTAATTATTAACAGAAAAAATTATCTTATTATTGGGAAAAACTAGAAAATATAACAAGTTTAAAATAAAATAAGTTTTCGAAAATACAACTTTATTGAAACTCACCGGAGACAGATGGTCCTGCTTCCATTTCAGTTTTCTGCTATAATTTTCATCTTCTTCCACCTTCCTCTTTCTCCTATTCCCAATTCCTAAGTATGCAAATATAAATGCAATGTTTAGATATTTATCTTTAGAAATTGAATATGAACGAATGTGTGGGGAGTACTTACCAGAAGTACAGACGGTGGTGGTGGTATCTTCTGTATGGGAAGTATATTTCTTTCTGTGCATTTCGAACGTATACAATGCAAAAAAACAAGATGTTACGGTCACACGTATGTCAGCTGAACTCTGAGCTAAAGTGAAGAATCGCCATATGGTATGGTAAAACAGAGCACCATTAGTGACTAAAAGTTTAGTGAAGTGTGTGCTGTTAGAGATTGCCGTACGCGCAATAGTTGCGCTCCGAAGCTCACTGCGTCTCACCCGTATACTGTCTTGCCCCAGACTCCCGAGTCTACGCTCTTCCCGCGAAGACCTCTCTTTCCCTGCTATCCAGCGACCATATCACCGACTTATCTGCAGCTCTTCAAAGTCAATATCACTCATATCTTTAATAAACCCAGCACAGTTATCTTAATGATTCAGATGAGCTGGTACCGCTTGAGTCCGCAGCTTCCCACAGGTGACTGCCCACTCCTATCTTAATGACACCTTATCATAATGATTCATAACCACCACGGGCCATCCATTAGAAGGGAACAACCATGGTCGTAGTTCAATGAGATATTCCCTTACAGTGCTTTATTTTGTCTGTGGAAGAAAATGTGGGGAAATGAATGCTGTCGGACTACAGGGTGGTAATGAAGCAATGTTACAACCTCTGGGGGTAAGCTCTGGAGTAGAGCATTTTCCGGACAAGTTGTGATATGAATACCTTATAGGACTGAAGGGTAGGGTTAAGGTAAGCAAGGTATATGAAACAATACAAGACCCTAAGGGGAAGCTCACATTATCATGTGTTGCGAACTTCACATATTCACCGGATAGTTAATTTTGTGCCGCGTGGCAACGGAGAAGTGAGGATAATGTAGCCATCTTGAAGCAAGAAAAAAACTAACTTTGAAACAAACATTGACCAGGCAAAAAAACCTATGATTGCCACCCTGCCCGTCGCAATATCGTGATACAAAAGTCACATAATAATAACAATGAAATTCGACAAATATTACATAAAATTCCCCAGAGCATAACACACAACATTGAAAAACTGAGAAAAAATAGTATAAGAAAAAAATATAGTGGATATAAAAAATATCTTTAAATTCAGGAACGGCAGTGTCCAATAGAAAGAACGGGTTGCAATTGGTTAACGTGCGTCAAAAAAAGGCATTCTGGTTCAATACCGGTCGCGAAAAAAATTAATAAAACGTTATACCACGGATGACATCTTAAGATGTCACCCGCCACCTATGGGAGAAACTCATGACATCTTAAGATGTCACCCGCACTGAACGTGTTAATCTTCAGGTCGTATCGGGTCCGCGTGCACGCAGTGCAGGCGTACACGGGAGAGCGCTGAGTTTGAAATACGAGTCGCGCGCGAAGATTTGAAAGTTCAAAATTGACTGGGACACAACAATAGGATTTCACAGGAAGAATCCCACGCCCAAAATTATGATTCTTTCGAGCATTAGGGTAGAGTTTTGAATTTTTACTCATTCATATCAACTGTATGTTTCACTCAAACCTTAGCCTTTAGGTTCTTTGCACTAAATAATCTACGCACTTACGGTATCAAGCCTCAAGTATCCATAAGTAGAATTGCATCGTTTATAAAATATTTTATTTGCTCCAAAAACTTAATCTTTACTAAAAAAAAGTCCCCATACTTGACCGTAAATAATCATGCTATAAAGTTGACTTGTACAATTAATATTCGGATCGAAATTGCCTAGTAATATCATACAATACGTGATGCAACGTGAAATGCAATGTTATTTGAGACGTGATACCGCATGTTATGCTATTTCACATATTGCCTCATTACTTGATATGCAACTATTATCGTCTTTTTCTAAAATCTTATATAGAGTCAATGTTATGTTTAACCCGACCTCCTTACGCAAGTTAACTCTTCAGCTCAGCGAGCGTCCTGACTCCCTTCACCTCATACGTGAAGCCAATTCTCTTGCTTTTTCTCTTCATTGCCTGATCATCGTTCTCCCCTCTATCAACATCTTCAGCTGCCCATAGTTCAGTTTACCTACGCTGCCCTCTGCTAATTTGCTCCGGCAGCTTCCTCTCCTCACGAATAACTTCCTTGTTCATGAAATCGATGCAAATAATATGTACATATGTCGCATACATCGGTGCCAGTGAATACCTACATGGGCGTGGAAATGAACTATGAAGACTTAAACCTTTTTAGTACCAGTGAACCGATCTATTGGCCCATGGGGTATGTGCAAATAATGCCACGGGCCGAACTAAGGGCCAGGTATTTTTTAATAATTTTATTTTTTTAATATATAGAAAATATAAAACAAATTAAATTAATTATCATACCTGTAAGTATTAAAAGTGTATATAAAAATCAAAAGGTTCAAATACATTCATATTAGGGTTTATATAAATTTCTCAGTGCAAACGTACAAATTAGTCAAAAAAAACCTGGAATTTTCACGTATACCAGGGAAAAGGGGCTGGCACTAAAAGGGTTAAGTGATTTAGCCGGAACGCAAATTGAAATTATCTCAAGTGCCGGCCAGATTCCTTAACCAGTTACAACGCCAAGCTGCCCTGATGCAAGTCCAATTTCCGAGGGATTTATGCAATGCAGGTTGTGAACATAAGTGGAATTCTAGAACAAGAATATGTAATGCAGTTATATCCTCTCAGAAATTTGCCATGTAGTAAGATGAGTTATTAGTGCAAATGATTAAAAAGCCTTCTGGAACTTGAGAGCTTCTTGTTTTCATCCTGGTGTAGTTATATGATTATTTTTTAACGTGTAATTTTACACATTGCCGTTGTAAACTCATCGAATTTCTTAAATTTCCAGGTTTCCGCCTCATCGATAATGGGTATATCGCGTGATTCGTGAAATGATAGATTGATGAGACATGAGCTTCTATTACGTGTATATTGTCTCACCCAAGGAGGGAAAAAAGGCCTTTAGGAACGTCCAGTCACCGAAACAATATCGCCGAGACAAAACACCATTGTATTCATTTTCACAATCACCATTTTTCCTAGCATCGAGATAACATCTTTGCCCTGGAAACCAGCTCATTTATGGTCTACCGAGGTATTTCCAGAAAAGCGGAATTAAAATCCTTTTTAATTAGATATCAAGAACCATGCCTTGATTTTATGAGAGGATGCTACTTCAACTCCAAATATACCCAGCAATCCACATGTTACGGGAGGACTCACATCAAAACCACATATTTTACTATAAGTAATTAGTAGATTTACAAGATGAATTTAATCACCAGGATTTAGGCATAATTTCACATCAATCGTGGAGCTCGCACATCAAAAGCATTTGCGACACTGTATCAAAGGCAACAGAATCTAATAAGCGAATTGTTTAAATACCCTTGGATGAAAACGAAAATAAACAAGTAATTTCACAAGGCACGGCCCTGATTGTTATTCCCTCTCGAAAGTTTGCGCTCTCGGGATGTAAAACGCTCATAGTGAACCCTTTGCTTAAGAGAGATATTATATCATCCTCGCTAGACCACATCTTGAGTACAAAGTATGTATTTAGGATTCATATCAGAAAGGATTAGCTTGCAACCTCACCAAAACTCCATGAAAAGCCGCGGTTTTTTTTACTCCTTCAGGTAAATAGGATGGAACCAAAACATTACTGAAAGACTAGATAGGGAGCTATTTCACTTTTAAGTCGCATTGCTGGTTAAAATAACTTGAAAATTTCAGCGATAAAAATACACTCACGATGTGGTAAGAGAACAGTCATTACCATGCACCATTTATAACAAAAACAGATCAAGGAAACTGTACCGGCGCGTTCCGTTTTTATGTCGTGTACCTCTTCCAATTCCAGGAAGGATTATGTCAGAATGAGCTGAAGAATCTATTGTTACACACCATGCTATGTTTTCATATTCATTCAATCTCGCGAGTTTTGAGTAAACAGAAAGGATATTATTTTACCTTCTCTCTACATATGTGCGATGCACAAAAGGAACAAAATATGATAAATGAATTGTTATATGAGTACCAAAATAATGATAAACAGATGAGTGTAGGTATCCTTTCTTCACGGGTACAAATACAGCACAACAGCAAAGGCAAATAAAGGCACTAATTTCACCAAAACACATTTCACTAATCAACCCATTCCTCCTTAGATTCTTATTTCCTCTATCCTTTCTTATTTTGGCTGGTACCATAACGCATGCCTTAGCAGCGGCATGCAGGTTAAAAACACAAGAAACAAGGTAAAAGCACATGTAACAGGGTAAAATCACATGTGGAACATTTCACTGCTAGAAATATAAAAAAATGACGGTGAGGACTAGTGCAGAATGGAAGTCATAGTTGCCATTCGAAGCGAGTTATCCGGTGAGCGGTGAAAGGAGGTTGCGATGGATCGCTTCCCTTATCCTCCCACTTTCCACCCCGCTCATTCGCCCTTCACCCCACCCGCAAACACTTCTTCCCATAGCAGCATCCACAAACGCTTGCATTTCCTCCCCGGCCTCACGCACCCACCCACCCCTCCCCGGAACGCCGCTCATCCGTACGCAAAAACCATATTTCTTCCTTCTTCTCCCCTTTTGCACACCCAAGAGCACACAGCACACCACCCTACTTTCAGCTCTTTTTCTCGCTGCTTCCTTGTCTCCTCTCCCGGCCTCGTAAACATCTCGGTTTCCTCCGCCCGGCGCTTCCGGGCCGCTCCCGGAGAAACGAACTCACGCGCACACCGACCGAAAGGGACCTTTCCCTCTCCAGCCTCCAACCACCCACTACCGGCCACCAACTGACTCGCCTCACATATACCCTCTCTCTTGCGTTCGTTCTGCTCCCCTTGTTTGTCCCTGTCTCTCCTCTCCTTCGTGGCTTCTTCTCCCTTCTTCGTGTCTTTCTCACTCTCTCCTGTTGCATCCTTGCCTCCTTTATTCCTTGGTTTTAACCTTCCTCAACCCGTGGTCCACCATGCCATGCCGCAACGTGTATCTTTGGAGAGATGATGTTGGTGAGATAGTGGTAAATTAGTGCTTTCGTCCCACCAGCCCAAAAACGTTTTACGAGAAAAAAGGGTACCATGAAGTAATGAAAGTAGCAGCAGATGAGAGAAGAAGGTTTTCGCATTTAAGAAATGTAAAAATGTCAAAGGTACGTCTTGTATTTTTAGAGGAATAGACATAGGAAAAGCAACATTTTTTTGTCATATTTAGGCAGGTTTCGACGCTACATTGGGATGTGGAGATGATTCGTGGAGACTCCACGGCTTTGGTCTCCTATACATTCTTTCGAGGCAACAGGAGGTACTCTAATAGGCACGACGTAAAAGATTCCCACCTTGCTAATTATTCGAATGTCTAAAATTTCCACCACTATATCCTGGAAGAAAACAGTTTTTGTGTATTATTATTTCTGGATTATCGTTTTAATTCGTGGACTTGAATAAATTATTGTTGAATTGACAGGTTTAAAAATAAAGGATGAAGCCATTAATCAAATGAAACCCAATGTTGTAAATCAAATGCGTGTACATGTTTACTATTGAATTAGACAAATTTGATCTTTCTTAATGGGGATTGGAACACGGTGGTGGGCGAAGGAAGAGATGGGCGGGAGGTAGGCAAATACGGGATAGGAAGGAGAAACGACCGGGGCGAGAAAGCTGTGGAGTTTTGCCGAAGAAATAACCTAGTAATTACAAATACATGGTTCAGACATCATCCTCGCAGTAGGTACACTTGGAAGAAACCGGGAGACACAGATAGGTTCCAGATAGATTATAAAATGGGTCGTCGCAGATACAGGAATAGTGTTAAAAACTCGCATACTTATCCAGAAGCTGATGCAGACACAGACCACAACTTATTAGTCATGAAATGTCAGGTAAAATGAAAAGGATAATAATGGGAAGTAGGGTACGAAAGTGGAATACGGAGGCATTAACGGGAGCAATGAAGAAGTAGCATCGAGAGATGGTGGATGAGAAAACGGGTGAGAAACATGGAATTGTAGAAGCGGCGAAAGCAACGGCAGGCGTAGTGAGTGCAACTAAAATTAGACAACCGTGGATCACGAAGGAGATGATAAGGGAGATGGGAGGAGAGAAGGAAATGGAAGAGCGTAAACTCAGAGCTATGTAAGAGAAAATACCAAAAATTAAATAACAGGCTTAGAAGAGAAACTAAGAAAGCAGGAGAGGCGTGGTGGAGAGAACAGATCGACTCGTTAGAGAAATACCAAAAGGGGGGAAGAGCAGATGCATTACATAGGAAAGTAAAGGAACTGATGGGTGGTAATAAGGGAAGGGGAATTACAACGATAACAGACAAGACGGGTAAGGTGATCGTAGAACCGAAAGAGATCCAGGAGAGGTGGAAGGAGTATGTTGAAGAGCTCTATTGTAAAGCAATAAGGCCCAATAGGTGAGATATAGAAAGAGAAGACGATATTGACAGAGATGATATCGGACCAAGTATCCTAGATAGCGAAATCGAAAGAACTCTACAAGACATGAAAAAGAATAAGACGGTGGGAATAGATGGCATACCTGCAGAGTTTTTAAAGAGCATGGGGAAGAACGGAAGAGGAAAACATTTTGCGATTATTCGTAGGATTTACGAGGATGGAGTGTGGCCGGAAGACTTCGCGAAGACTGTACTAATTCCTATACCAAAGAAGAGTAAGGCAAAAACGTGCGGAGACTATTCGCTCTTCCACCCGAAGTGGCTGACAACTGGTGGTCAAATTCGTAGGCTTTCGAGAGGGGATAACGTGGAGGCGAGGACGTGCAAGTTGTGCATTTTCAGCTACTCTAAAGGCCGTTTTGCACGATGAAAGATTTTGTACAAACGAATGTACATACGTGATATTGTATGCTTGTCTCAACGAAATTAGAGCAGGTTCTATTTTCCGTTCAGGCATTGAGACATTCCCACAAGCGTTCATACAATTTGCCGCTTTACACGATATATTTTGCCTCATGCAAGAGTTCACGGAAGAGTTTCTACAAACAAATGTACTGTGTAAAACGACCTTAAGCCAAGTTGTTCTTGTTAGGAGGCTATATCTTCTTTCTTTTTAAAAAATTTGGTGGATTTTGAAACTGACATCCTTAAATTATTGGGCTCCTGCGTAATTTTTGACCGCTCAAGTTGATTTATTTTCTCGGACACTTATAAATGCCGTCGATGTGAATACGGGTATTGAGGCAATGACGACGTTTATAAGTCTTGCATAATATGCTCAGTTCCACAGTGCAAAAAAAACAGAGCACAAAGCATCAAGGTGGGTTTGAAGAGGCAGGCTGCATCAACATTATCTGAATCAACTGAAACGGTGAGCTCGAGGTCTTCACTAACAGAATTCAATTTCAAGAATCACTGCTGTCTCTGAGCAGACCCTGTAGAGAACGAGAAAATGAAGGCTTTTTGAAGGCGGAAAGTGGTGTATGACACGCGAAAATTAGCTACTATATACAACAAACGTATGGAGGCTGCAGCCTTGTCTGGTCAACCATGGTCTTGCGAGGAATGACAAGAGTGAAAAAGTTATTGTTCGGCAGTCCTCCATAAATGATTTAGTCGCCGAGGAAGTTATTTACGATGATAAATTCCGTGTGAATTTTATTAGACCTCTATATACCTGACTAACGAAATAAAAAAATCTGCAGAACGGCCCAGGAAATTTGTCAAGCGTTTGCACAGCTTGTGCACAGCCAAATAACAGTCTAGTGAACGGTTCATTTTCACCAGGGTGATAACTACATTTACAGAGGAATGGAAAAAATGTATTCTTGCATGGAAGAGATCAGTAACTGCCAGTTTTCCATGGACGAATTAATGGCCGCAGTGACTGGGGAAAATATCATTAGGCAGAACATCCAGAGTTAAGTGTTCGGTACTAACACATACCCACCTGTATCACACAAAGAAATGTACCACGATTGCACCAGCCATTACCTCTGTGCTTCGGCCGCGGACGTTCCTGTCCTCAATATTGAGTAGCCTCTCCTTTACTTCATAGAAGATTTGCATCAAAAACTTAGTTAACATTCTCGCAAGTTTGGGATTTTGTTCATAATACTACGAAGTCCGAGATTTAGAAATTTATGATCCATGCTCAACCAGCCTTGAAAACTCAACTCATTCAATTAATTTGTTTTTTACAATGCTGATATTAATGTAAGTACCATTGAATACTTTCCACTCTATGGGTAGTGGTATTGTTGGAAGCGGACTAACACTTGTGAAACACCCTTTTTGTTTGCCACGATACGCCAATGAATGTACCCCTCTGTAATTTCTTCTTCCGACGCTCACGATAGCTTTAAAAATAAGATATAAACATAGATGAACGGGATAGAGTGATGTGCGCGGTATTTTCCCAGAAATTTCCAATTGCTGTAACTTTTGACGAGTTGAAGGTAAACTATTAAATGATGTTCCACATATTACTCTGAGCAGTACAATTGTATTACATTAATGATAACCGTACTAGCCTAGCCTAGGTATATTAACAATATACAACCCTAGAAAACGAGAAAGTGCGATGTGCGGTTTTCTTACCAGAGTCCGGAATTTTCCCGTACATTTCAAATTATTGTAACTATTGACCAGTTTAAGATAACATATTACATTATGTCTCATTTTAAAGATAATGTAATTCTGTACAACTATGTTCCTGAAGACTTTGCTGTAAAATTAAAGGCTGAGCCGCTAGAAGGAAATGTTTTTTCAAAAAACTGGAGGAAATTGAGAGTTTTTCAAATATTTACAATTTTCGCTAGCATATATCTCGATAACTATGAGGAAAAGAAATACATGTATAAGAACATATTTTGTAGTACATTTAAATAGCTTTAATTTTTAATCAAGCAATATTTTCGCTACCACGCACCGTTTTCAAGATATGAGCAAAAAACCAAAAAGTGACACTTTGCGCCTCCCCCTCCCTCCCGCACACCTCCTTGGTCCGGGGACTTTTAGTATGTATACCACGTTTATCACCAATCAAATCTAAACAAATCCCTTAATTTTGGTGCCTGTCCACTTCCATGTCCTCTACAACTCCTTCATTGACTGGACTAAGAGTAATTCAAGGCGACTACGTTGGTATGTGGTACTGACATCAATCCCCTCGATCCCCTCTATATCCGCCATGACACTTTTCAGTGCCGCTCTCTATCGGCCGGTTGATTTGCCAATAGGACAATAAGCTTAATATCCCACGCGGCCAAAGTAGTTCTGAGAATTATAAACAGAAGGCTAGAGAAGAAGGCAAATGAATACCTGGGTGACGACCAGTTCGGGTTTAGGAGAGGGACGGGAACGCGAGGCGCTATAGCGGTGATGAGGACGCTAGTAGAAAGAAACCTAGAGTATGAGCATTTTTCCAAGCTTCGTAGATTTCGAGAATGCGTTTGATCGGGTGGAATGGACGAAATTAATAGGAGTGTTGAAGAAATTAGGGGTCGATTGGAAGGACAGGCGTCTGATTCGGAATTAGTATATGAACCAGGCGGCGCAGGTTAGGGTAGACAATGGAGAATCGGGATGGACCACGATAGGACGGGGAGTGCGGCAGGGGTGCCCACTATCGCCGATGCTTTTTAACATGTATTCAAAAGAAATGGTAAGGGAGGCATGGGGGGAGGAGGAGGTAGGAATAAAGGTAGGAGGGGAGCTGGTAAAATCAGTGAGATTTGCAGATGATCAAGCATTGGTTAGTCAGTCTGCCAAGGGGTTACAGTCAATGATGAATGCATTAGAGGTGCAGTGCAAAAAGTATGGGATGAAGATCAATCACAAGAAAACGAAAGTAATGAGATTTTCTAGAAGTAAGAAGGTGGGGCTAAATATAAGGGTGGGAGGGCAGAAGATAGAGCAGTTCGAGCAGTTTACGTGACTGGGTAGTATTTTGGAGGAGAATGGGTTTAGTGGTAAAGGAATTAGATGCAGAATTGCGCTAGCTAAAGAATCATTTTCGAAGAGAAAATGATTCTTTGAAAAAGGTCTGAGAAAAGACGTAAAGAATAGGCTGGTGAACACTTTAATATGGAGCGAGGCGCTATATGGGTCGGAAACTTGGTCATTGCGAAGGGAGGATGAGCGTAGACTTGAGGTGTTTGAGATGTGGGTTTGGAGAAGGATGGAGAAGGTTAGCTGGATGGCGAGAAAGACGAACGAAGAAGTATTGGATATGGTCGGAGAGGAAGCTTGTGGCAGAAGTTCGGAGAAGGCAGAAAAGATGGATGGAGGAGGTTTTGAGAGGAGAGGGCATGTTGAAGAGAGTGATAGAGGGGAGAACACTGGGGAAGCGTGGAAGACGAAAAAAGAGGATAGGTATTCTGGAAGAAATAATAGGTGGTAGAAGATATGAAGAATTGAAGAGGGATCTGATAACGGGCCATCATTAGGAGGGAAAGCGAGGCAATGTCTATGAGGTTGGGATGCAAATGGGGACAGTCCAAGAACCTATCTATCAGCTGGTAGAATACTTGAATGAATGAAATGCACACAGAGTGAAACAAATAAGCTCTCGAATCAAAAACACCTTATCATAATGACGCAAAAGGTTTGCGCTGGATTGTACATTTTAAATAGTTACAAGTAAAAGCTTAATGTGGTTTTATCAATTTTGCACCTTTCCATCAAATGCACGGATGTATCGCACAATCAGCAGATAAGACATCATTCCTATAATTTCTAATGTTATAAATATGTAAAATCACGTTTATTTCAGTGCCTCAAAAGAATGTTTCACGAACACAATTTATATCAATGTGCGATGCACCATTGAAATTTGCATTAATGTATCAAAAAAAATATTACAACTTTAAAATAATCAAAAATCTTATTTTGAAGGATTCACCCAACCGGGATGAAGTACATAAGCACAAATTATAGTACACTGGTTGATAAACGTGAATTTAATGGGATATTAAACTGCCTAATCAATTCGGAAATCAGAAGTTTATAAATAGATAGTTAAGAAACCTTTTGGATATGCATTTTTATTAATTTACTCCAATACTTAATCAAAATCCTTAAAACAGGGTAATATCTAATCATATATGCAACGAGACAAGGATTACAAGCAGAATATGAGCATTAAAGCCTTTGATTCTTAGTATACACAGACAAACGCCGCACGTTTAAGAGCGTAACCACATAAGCTGTACATTGTACAGCTTATGTGGTTACGCTCTTAAACGTTGTACATTACGTTGTTGTACATTACGTTGTACATTACGTTGTACATAACGCTGTACATAAATGTTGTACGGTTAAGCTGGATATTGTACAATTTACACGTTTACCTCCGCAGATCATGACAAATGGACATTTTGAAAAGGCATTAACACGCCAGCAAGCAGAATTGGTCATCTATCAATAAAACTCCCTTTCTGCTGAGAGTTCTGCCACCAACAACTAGCGCATTGCAAATTAACTGGCAACATTTCATCTATTTCTGATATTCATTATTCACAAAATTTTAAATGGAAATACCAAAAATATTACTTTTCTCATGAGAATTAGATCCAAATCAGGTAGCTATGAAAGGTAAATTGTGCTATTTATCCAATCACTAGTTTATTGGAAATAAAACCGTGAATGACGAGATGAACAGATGATTAAGGGATGAAATGGGTAGTGTGTGGGGTGCATAGCTCTCAAAAAAGTTCCTTGCGCTGCCAGGTGGAAGACATGGGCCACGAAATTTTCCAAATCCTACAAAAGGGGAGAAAGGTTGTTTAGTTTTGAATGGTCAAACAAAAACCATTCCTAATTGCTCATAAAATAAGCACTTCGAGAAATGGGATGACTCACCACTACCTGCAGTCCCGTTTAGACTCGTCTCTCAATGAGACCTCAAGATAGACAAAGTCATAGTGATAAGGGGTTTTAACCATTTGCCCATTTGCTTTTGTGTGTGCCTTTACTACGAATGAGTTTGGTTACCCAGTCATACTTTCTCTCTCATAGCATCCCTCTTCCTCACCTCCTTGTCACGCAGCTCCGCGCCAGTAACTTTTGCGAGAGCTTTAATCGAAATTAATGGAATAAAAAATTGCAAAATTTGATTGGGGAACGCGGCAATACCACGGCCTCCATAAAATAAGCGACCTGTGGGAAAATGTGACGAGTGGGGAGTGGACCTCTATAGCAGGCAGGGCTAGGCTCTTTCGTTAGTGAGAGCCGGAAAATATTCCGTGGAATGGGAAAGGGAGTGGTGGTTGCTGCGATCAGAAACTCCTTTGGAAGGAATGGGATGAAAACCAAAGTGATGCTGACATTTAACCTTTGTTAATCTTTCACACAGGTGCTAAATTTGACAGCATTAACAGAATTTGTATTCCACCGCAGAGAAATTGTCTTTCCGCAACACACTATGATGGTCTAAAGGCAACTGCCAATTGAAATTCTGACGTTTTTTTAAAGGTGTATTGTCTGTATTGACCATTGCGAATTATATTATATCAGTTATGTGCTCTTTCTCTTTTATAAATGGTTGTTTCTAAATTATAATCTAGGCTAAATAAAAGAGGTATCTTACCATTAAAGGTGAAAATAGCCCTGGGTCAAAAAGGAAATGACTCATGCAGCAACATCCAGCTACAAAGTACATTATCTCCAATAATGGAACCAATTTGCCCACATAGCACTATTAAAGTTCTAACGTTTTTCATTCGCAAAATATCACCTGTGTAAAACAGTCAAAGACTTAATTTTTTCTGGATAATCCGACTATTGATGACAAACGGTACAGACGCTGCTTAAGACTTAGGGATTCTAGAAGAAAGCCAGACGATACACACGTAAATTCTCATTTTTTCGGCCAGTGATTCAGGTACTCCGATAATTTACAGGCTATGTGAACGAATTTAAAAATTTTAATGCCAGATTCAAGATAGAGAGCTAGGAAAGAATGGTTAGGCAATACAGTGATGGAGAAAAAGAGTACTAAACGGTGAGTTAGGAAAGAATTAGGAAGCCCTGGATCACTGGAAGGAAGAAATAGAAAACTGAGGACAAATAGTAGTGGAAAATCATCCAGTATTCAATAGAAATATAGGTAAATAATTAGCATGAACTGAAGCACAGTGGTGAAAGAAGAACCTCGAAGCCAGAGTGGCAAAACAAGCGTGAAACTTTAATCGATCAAGCGTGCAAAGCCAAATAGGGCAATGCAAGGAGAATTATAAGTCAAAAAGAGTGTCATATGAGAGTGCAGTACCTGAAATTAAAAAAAAAAACGGACAGTGTTCACCGAAGGGTATCAAGAATTGGTGAAGAGCTAATGTAAGGTTTTCTAATAAAAGAGGTAAAGTTGCCTATTTCCTTGAGTTTGACAAGGTTTTACTGGACATGAAGACGAGATAAGAATTAGGAATAGCATACCTTTCCGAAATTATTATAGAACCCATAAATAAGTAAAAGAGTAAAATTTAGCATGCTCATTTGTAGGATCTATGAGATGAAATTTCGCATAAACACTCAGTAAAATTCTATTAATTGCTATTCGGAACCATATTTAAAATGAAAACAGTACACGTCATTAAGTCTAATACATACCTTGGAAAGGAATTTACGCAGGAAAACTCAGTAAAAATTCTATTAATAGCCATGCTGAACCATATTTATAATGAATATATTGCATGACAGTAAATTCCATTTATCCCTCTGAAAGGTTGTACGCAGAATGATAACCTAAAGTTATGGGAAGTTGAAAAGTAAAGACGGGTAAAAATCTGTTTTGGTCCATGAATGTGAACCCACCTAGTTCTGAATTCTTTCTAAACCATACTAGTTACTTTCGTTAGTTACGAAAAGGCAACATATTTATTTTACGGGGAAAAGCGGAGGAATGTATTGAAAAATAATGCAATTGACGAGTCCTAATAGTTAAGGCTTAAAATTTGCCAGTGCATTTATTGGATGTAGTGCTTATGTTGGCATATAGAGTCTAGGGAGTACGAAAAAGTTGTCATATATCGTTATCGCTCATCAGAGTGAAGAAAAAAGTTATGAGGAGAGTGAAGTTGATTTCAGAGACTTTGAAAAAGATGAATATTTTATAAAAGTTGTTCTGTTTGCGGATGATCTGGTATTAGCCAGTCAGCCAACTGCTTGCACTTATTGTTAGATGCATTTCCTGACAAGAGTGAGAGATACATAATGGCAGAAAATCACAATAAATACAAGATTATTCGATTTTAAAGGAAAAGTAAGTCTACGTTAAATATTTGGGCAGCATCGCATTGAAATAGTATAAATAAATAGTGAAGACAAAATAAGTTATGACGTTTCTTGAAAATTAAACGCGAAGATTGGCGGGAGAGTGTTGGAAGGTATCGGAAGCCTATGAGACGTGAGCGTGGATAAGTAATAAATAATTTCAGCGATTAGAAAGGACGACACCTAAGGGAGTTCTTGGAATGGTAGAGGATATCAGAAGGATGAGGTGGAGTTGGACAAAAAAAGTAATTAGAGGCGCGTGATCTCAGAATACGATATTGTGGGTGGAATCCTGGAAAACAAGGAAATAGAAGGGTAGGTATACGCCTATTGGACGGATGATGGTATCCAGGAAACGTGCTGGCTGGAGTTTAAAACCGAAGGAGGAAATCTTGTCATTAACCTTCAAGGATTATGACTGCTTAAAACAAGAAGTGAGATGGAAAACCCTTACAAAAAAGAACAAGTATAGTTGCTGCTAGTGAGTTAGAGGAAACATTTACGTGAAACAAGTGTATCAAGTTAACCTGAGGGTTAAGATAACTGCGTTTATTTCTATATTCCATCATTTTCCAATCCCTCACGTCATTGTGCGTAAGATTCTAAGCAAAATCTAGCAAATAGTGGGAAAGCCATTACAATGGCTTATGGGATAATACGCAGACATAGATATTGCTTTGAGGGCTCTCTGAGATTTAAACTCATATTTATCTCGTTAATTACCCATCATCATTTTTCCCATCTTCTAATCCAAATTTATTATTCCAAAGGGCACATGCTTTAGTGGGGCATTGAAATTTCCAAATTTCATGAGGTAAAATATTGGTACACAAGTGAATAAACTGAAAAACGAATTATAAAAATTCACTTAATTTATTTGGCCCAAAATACCATTTTATAATTATCAAGAGCTCAAAATGTTAAAAGATAAACTAATTCCACTGAATCAACGATAGCTACTGGAGGTACGGTTTTTTATGAAATAAATCTAATTCCATAAATCATCAAAAACACTTGAGGATCTGATAAACTGAAACACTGAATAAGTACATGTATTTTTAGCATATTTAATTCGAGAAAATGATAATCAAAGTTTTAAATTTCTCTCACCCAAAATTAGTTCTGTAGTTATTTCCAGATACACTACTCCTTTTTTTTTAGCAGGAGAGATAAAGTTTTATAGATGATCTACCTATATTAGGTTCAAATAAATTTTCTCTGAAGTCCTCTCAGCCATACGATTTATTAAAAAAAGGAATTTTAAAAAGATCATACTTCTCCACAAAAAATAAAAACATTACCGACGCACTTATTCCATTCCTACACGAGAAACATACCTATGAATAATAGCGTGTACCTATGCTCGTCACTTTAGCCAAAGGCTCTCTTCCCTCACTGATGGGCGCTGATCTAATTCTGATAATTTTTTGAACGCAATCAAAAATCATAGAATCCTTAGTTTATAATCTAGTGCATTAAGATAGACCTCAGATATAGTGACAAATTTTGTCTTGTTGCGGTAATCAAATGAAAGTCCATCAATTATCGATACGATTACTATATTGATTTCTTTCGCAGCTCTCACAGGGAGATCAAAAGTTGGACTTACTATCCCATAGGCCATAATTAACTGTACACGTCTTGAAGAGATATGCCCAGAATATTTTTCCTAATTTCTCTGGTACAGTACCTAATCAAGTCAGATATATGTCATCACAGCAGCTACATTTTCATTGGATATTTTTCGATATGCTCCTAGTGCTTATGTAATTCCTCCTAACAACTGATGATAGATTCCGTGCCTACAGCAGTTACCGACACGAGATCGACAGGCTATGCACCACATTCCACTCTTTATTCAAAGAATTAATCCACTGCGACCATGGTGGCATCCATGTGAGAGAAAATCCTCACCAATATACATTTATTCATTCTTAGTCATTTTAAAACTAAGAAAGCACTGTTATTAAATTTAAGAAGAAATATTAATGAATAGGAGAGTGAACAGTAAATCAATAAGAGTGAATTGGTGGATTTAAAGAAATTGTTAATTACCATATTTTTCCTTTATTTAACATTGGTTGTAAACATTTTTTCCTAAATTTGTATGGTTTTTTAATAACATTTTTCTCGCCTCCCTACCTAATAAGGTAGGTTTACGCGGAGATGATTTATAACCATGAGCATGAAACTTAATGAATACATTCTTTGGTGCGGTATAAATAGGCTCTGTCTATTTCTCTTCATTACATCATTGCATAGTACTTTCTCTCTCCGTCTTCTTAGATTAGCCAACAACGTTCCCTCTTTGTGAATGAGAAGCAGTAACTATGTAACAGTAGCAGTAACGGAACGTTATCTATCTTCAGCCTTTCCCTCTATCTCAATCTTCAGCCTTGCTCTTATTACCTGCTCCACCCACTTTCTGTACCCATTCAACTCATTTTACTACTCCTTATAAAACATTCTGCAAGCCGTAATACCAGTAAAATTAACAATTAAATATTACAGGTTTCATTTCCGCAGTAATATAATGAGCGATCATGGGAAGATAATGAATAGTTCAGTACGCTAACAGCTGGCATCTTGGGGTTTAAATATTTTCTTATTTTACAACAAAGCAATTGTAAATGAGATGGTGAATGCAAAAATAATGTTGAAAAACCTATAGATTTGTGCCAAATGGCTTATGTTGAATGAAATAACATCGTGAGTTAATAACGCTTACGCCTCATGGACACTCTGGCATTCAATCCACAGTACGTTAAATCTTAAACGACACCTAATGACTGTAACTCCATCGACAGGATGATGAATTATCAGCGCTGTAACTGATTTCAAGCTTCGAATGCGCTATAATCATTAATGGCCATTCGATATTGTTCCGAAACAGGGTCAAAGCCTCACAAAACGGATCCCATAATCGCTTCAAATGCTTAATGTAGGGAATCAAATCGAGATCAGCGAACGCGATTTTCCGGATAGTGACAAGGCACAAAATTCCGTTTAATTTGACGATGTCTCGTTATTGGCTATTTTTACCATTCAGGCCATCGCTAAATTATATGACCATTCTTTTTTCCTTCCAAATGTCCATTGTTAGAGTAATCTCCATAGTTCGCGAATATGTAGTGGATTAGAAATGAATCTTAGTAAACTGTCACTCAAGAACTACTCATATATTCAGACGTTATGAATTTTTAGCGATACTATTTCACCAGAGGCGGTCCATAAAAATTAAGCTTCATTATCTGTCATCACGGAACTTTGGTAGAGGATAAAACTAAACTTTGCCTGTTGAACTCTATCAAAAAACCTAAAAGTCCTACCAATTTCAATGCTAAAAAATAAATTACGTGTTCTCATAGGTAAACAAACTCAGGTCTTTCATATGTCTCAAAGGGATTATATAATACTTATCCAAATTTTGAGTTAATAGAGCTTAAAAATATACGGAATTAAAAATACTAACAAATATATACCCTACATAATATTTTTCAACATCGATTCTTTAAAGTTCAACTCCTTAAAATAATTAGCCGAAAATATAGCCTAATAAATCTAGAACGGCTTCATAGGTGTATTCTCGTGCATGAGATAAATAGTGCCTCAAAATCGAAAGGAATATGTTTATCAGAAATTGCTTTCATTTAAAATTATTAGCTGAATCCCAGCATTATCGTACTTTAAAAATCGTAATTTGTCTAACACTGCCCCATGCGTAAAAAAATGGCTATCAATCTGCTTGAAAAAATTATCCTTTTCCCACAAAACGAGCTATTTCACGCAGAATAACGGAAGAAGTAAACGACCGATAAATATTTGATAACCGAAGATTGGTGTAAAAATAGTATCTGTGCTAAGTCTAGAACGTGTATTTCAAGTATTGCAAATCGCTTTTCTAATTTACGTCCTGATGAAGTAACTGAACACGGAATACATATAAAAAACGATGAATAAGTACTTGTTGAAGAAATAGACAAGCATTTCATTTCTATTGGAATTTCATATAAATTTGAAAAAAATATCACACCGAATAGAAAAATTTTAGAAATACTTTCAGGCATGCTGCATTACTCACTTTTCTCTAGACATGGATCAAATTTGGACAAAGGAGTTGCTATGTCATAACGGGTACCTTAAGTGCTAGAAATAAAAACAATAAAGTTAAATTATTGATTAATAGTTTTTGGGTAAGTTATTGACATAGTTGTAGTGACGTAGACCGAGGTAGGATACATTACAGATGTATGACTTGAATGAATGATGAAAGTAATAATTTACTCCAGCAGTTTTAGCCTGCTTACACCCTGCATAAATTAATGTAAATATGGCTATCCATTAAGGATTGGAGATATACTTCTAAAAGCTACCATTAGTTCGCACAAAAATGAATATTTCCATTCAACGAACTCACTCTTAAAACCCATTTCACTACCATTTGTCTGTTATAAAAACAACAAGAGTGGAAATGATTAATCCAGGCTCAATTATACTGGATTAAAAAAAAAACGGTATTGAGATGTATACCCTAGTTCTGACGTCAGGATGAATGCAAATAGGAATGCGCTGAAAAATCATGTAATAAGCTGAGACTGCATATAAATAACCGAATTAATTTGAAATATAGCGTCAAACTTTTTCTCTAAAAGCATTCATGCCTCGGGTAAAATTAAACAAAACTTTTCGAACTCTCAGAAGGATGTTTTCAGCAACAGATTATTTTCCAGATGGCTTGATACAAGAATATTGGATAGAAAATACAAACTCTTACAAACGAATTTCTTATTTATAAATAACATTTTTAAGATTGTAAAATTTTGGTTGACAGCATTACGTGTTATAAAGTTTTTTTTCTTGCAACTCAAGCATTACACGAGTTTAGAAATACGTACATACCTTCAATAAAACGTTAGAAAGGGATCGCTCACACAGAAAATAATGCAGTACTACAGTATATATCTTACATTATTTAATAATGTCTAAGATTCACTAATTTCAAGAAATTTTTCTGGGTTAATTTCTCAGGCCAACCAAAAATGCAAAAATTATGAAAAGACATAGTTCTCTACACTGAAGCAAATCCTTGGAAGACAAAGTAAACAGAACCAGCTTTGCGGGCATTTGAGATCCTGTCAGCATATTTCACTATTTTGCCACCAACCTAAGATCGTGTCTATTACTTTACCAGACTAAAGACCGGATATTCCTCCTCCTGAGGTTCTATTTCCTAGCTTGCTCTTCTCATGCGTCCAACTGTGACACCGCCAAATTATCACTTGCTCCGTCGCTTAATCTAACGCTAGAGGGGTATAAATGCGGTTTCATACACCAACTTGGGAAGTTTACGGGCATTTCCCGTGTTACTCTTCACTTCCATCTGCTTTTTCTAATTTCTCTCGGTTTTCAAGGCTGTGAGCATACCTTTTATTTAATTAAAGTTTCATTCTGGCATAACACTTTTTTATTAAAACCACACCTTAATTAAAGATCTAGGATTTCTCACTGCTTTAAGGTACGGATAAGGCATGAAATGTTAAATGTTTTCCAGAGTTTGGATATAGCTGTAAGTGAACTAGTGAAGACAGAGTATTTTGCTTTTAAAATGCTGAAGTGTTCTATTGTAGTAGAATAAATTTGCAATCAATATATTTTTGCAATCCAATATATTTTAAGGAAATTGATTCTGCACCAATGGTAATGCTTACAAACACCTCGAGAACAATGGCTGTTCGATTTTACCTCTTTCTACGATACAGTGGTTAATGTTTATGTAGATAAATGATAATTTTGCAGAGCATTTCTAAAAATAAATAAAAATATTTTTTTAAATCAGTACCTATCTATTATTTTTATCGCTTATAATGAAATTGTTTTTTATTAGTTTATCAAAGTATGTGAATTAAGGCCAATATTAACCGTATTCAGAGCAATATTATTAGTAGTTCTAAACGCTTATGTAATCTAATCACAATTTAAATTTCCTTATTTATATTTTATAATATGCGGTAAAAAATTCAAGTTATAAAGACTTAGGTAAAACAGTGAATCAATTGGATAAGTGGTGTTTAATACGACTCCCGAATAAAAAATTATTTTTAAATATAAGTAGCATAAATGGTGAACTTAATAACTGAATTTAGGGCATAAAACTGTTCCAATTTAGGTAGTACATGAGAAATGTTTCTCTTTTGACACATATTTACGTTACGTAAATATGTGTCAAATAATGCTACAGAGAGATGTGCTGTAGGCTATGAAAGGTGCAGTCGTTTTGCTTTTATAACTCTTCCATCCAGAGGGCTAAAGCCACAATTTTTTTTAATCGGTTTTACTTCAAGTTCTAATGAATATGATATTTTTTGAAGCAAAACTTTTTCTGCAAGAGAGATTTTTCTATATTGGATTCATATCATAACGCACTAACGCCCTGGATCACCACCATAGGTATGAAAGTGGCTGATGTCTTTCTTGTTCAAACATCTTCAACTTTTAAATGTTTGACCAACATAAATATATTTTATTAAAAGCGGCAAAAACAAAGTATCGTTCCGATTAACTCTCTTCATGGCAGCTATTACCGACTCTAATTTCCGGAAATATAACAGTGTATACCTGCCTTGTTGGGAGTATAACTCCCTAAATGGTCGCTAATGACCTGATAGACTGCTTCTTATAGAGGTTTGCAAAAGGTTTTAGTCTTGATTTAAGATATCGAGTAACACCAGTGAGTACAGGGCGTGAAGGTCTTTGGGTTTTACATCTGGGGTTTTGAATCTACGTTTGACATTTTGACTGCTTGCAATGCATTCGCACTCAGGATAATGAATCTCACTTTGAGAGAATTTGGCCGATTTACAAACGCCGAGTATGGAAGTTAGATGTCACATGAATATTCCTGTTTTCGGGGTCCTCAGAAAAGAGATCGGTTTCGAGCTTACGAACAAAAATAATTAATTTTAAGCCTGTGTATTAACCTACAGACTGCTTGTCATTCGCACATTAGTTTTAGCAGTTGGATTCTGAAAGGGTGCATTGCAAAGGATGCAGAGTCCACGCGTCGCATTGGCTTCATGTGTATTTTCCTCTTCATCCCGCCCCTCTCTTTATCTCTTTTGAGAATCCTCTTCCCAGCCAAAATCCCCGTCTAGTCTCCCCACCAGCCAGCCTTATTCGCTCCACCGACGACGGCAGCAGTGGAAGCGGCGGCACTGTGAACAACAGATGCCGCCCGCATCCCCTCCGTGCCACAGAACACACCTCATTACTTTACCGGAGAGAGCTTGCTGCTATTCCCCTCCCCCCTTACTCTTGCCCTCGAAATTCATTGAAGCACCCACCCCACCAACTACCCTCTAACCACTTCCTTTCTCGACTCCAAGCGTTATCCTCAGATATTTCGCCCGGAGATCGTATCCCGGTCACCTTGCAGCTGTAATTATATCACTCACGCGGTTTATATCGTCCGGCCCCTCGTAAATAATCTGGGAAAAGAAAGCACGCCACATGTTCATTCCAGGACGCCGTGCTGTCTTCCGACTTTTTTTTAAATACCTATATATTCGCCCTTGGACAAGTGAAGATCTCTGCAATCTCGGAAACATTCATGCGCAAGAGATTAGTGTTTCTGCGGCCAATCTCTCCGTTGGCGCCGAATCTACGCGTCAAGAGGCGGTTCTTTAACCTTTATGCTTCGCTCTTCCTCCACATAGAATCTCGTATCTTTGTAGATAGAGTCAAAAGCAGATTGGCAATGAACATATTCATTTCTGTATGTTTGTTTTTCGGGTGTACCCCGCGTACTATAACCAGGTGTGATACCTGAAGTTTCGTGGCCGTTACTGATCACTTTATCAAAGGGAATCAGCAACGGCCACGGCATTAAATATTTAATTTTAATAAATTGACCAGCAACTGCCACGAAACGTCAGGTATTAAACCTGGTTATGGTATGCGGGGTACACCCGAAAAACAAACATACATATATAATGACCTGCGAAAGTTTTAACCAAGAATATTTATTTCTAGTTCCAATCATTACTACGAGGGTAAGTCAATAAGTAAGTCACAAAAGTTATGTTAAGTTGTTACGAAAATTTCATTGGGAACGCTTGGAACATCCACTGTACAGTTCCGACTTAGTCCACAATGATTTTCATCTGTTGTGGCCCTTAAAAAATCATTTTGATGGCCAAAGTTTTGATAATGATGATGTCGTAGCCCAAGAGGTTACTCGTTGGCTGCGACAGCAGCCAAAATACTTCTTTTCTGCCGGCTATCAATGGCTTGTAAAGAGATGGGATAAAATTATGAACGCACAGGGTGAATGTGTTGAAAGGTAAAGTAAATATCAAGAATTTACTTTGATAATTATTGCCTACATCCAGTTTTGCGACTTATTTATTAAATTAACTTCGTATATCCGTATGACCAACTCTGAGCTAAGGCTAATGAATAATATGTTACGAAACACTACGAGCGATCCTGTTTTACACCATCCTTAATCGTCTTTTACCATTTGTTCAGAGTCATTCGGAAGTGGGTGTCCTTCCCGAGGACCCGGGTTTTAGTCCCGACAGCAGCGGAAATTTTTCAATGGAATCCCAAACGGTACTTCATGTTTTGTGGTCAGCATCTTAAATGTAGTACTCTGTCCGTCAGATAGGACGTTGAATAGATTTCCCAAAAACGTCTTTCGTTAAGTAGCCAATAGCTAATAGCGAAGCCAGATTTCCCTCCACCCCACCATTTATCTTATACTTCCACAGTTACTAGCCTTCCGACCAAGTGATGGAAATGGCCTTATTTACCGATAATTTCCCCAAATAAACAAACAGTAAATCTGTTGAACGCAATAAGAAAAATTCCATTCGAAGAAACGGATTCTACCGGCAACATGACGTCAAATATTTATTTATTTTAACGTTTTCCTTATGAGAAATAGTTGACCAATGCCTCTGAAATAAATCCCACCGCCACAGGCCTCTATCATGTACAATAGCCTTCTCACGAGGATTTCCTCTTGTTTGCTGCACCGAAAAGATGTCAGGGGTCCAGAATGTTTACGGAAAAGCGTAGCGTCGTCTCATTGAGGTTGACGATTCTTGAACGTTTAATTACCAAATATTTAGAGCGACGAAAATTTGTACCACAAACTGATCAGTAGCATTCCCCAAAGGAATGGAGACGGGTGACATTGACAAGGCCCAGCGGCAGAAAATTGTTTGTACAGGCGTGTTTCGTGAAATCCCCAGGAGTGATGAATTCTCCGTTTTCCTCGTAGTTCACTGATAGCTCCGACTTTCCTTGAATAAATTTGGAAGGACTGCCGATTCCCGAATGGAGCATTACATTAAAGGATTCACTAATATTTCTGGTAAAACCATGATTTTTTCATGGACATTTTTGGAAAATTCCATGTTCCTCTTTGACCTTGGTGTCGGTCATGGATATTTAGAGCTCATGTATAAAAATGCATTCTAAACAGAGCTTTTTCTTGCACACTAGTTAATTTGTTTTTCTTTTTGCTCATCAAGTATGCAGCCTTGATGGCGGTGGGATAAAGTTCTCATTTTATGACCTTAGACTGCTGTTTGAATGCCGCCTGTGTGGTTCCTCAGCATCATGCGCGTGGTTTGTATGTTCATTTAAGCATGAATATTTAAATTGGCAGATTTAAATTATAATTTATTCCATTTATCATGGAAATTGATGGCTATAAAATGTATTTTCAAGAACATCAAATGTTACAAGTCTTAGGCAGCTTTGCAAGAGATATAGGAGAGACATCACAGTGGTTTGCATTGCCAGTGAAGTTGGAGTTTTCGGGCAACCTGCCTTCTAGCTTTCCCGCACAAAGCATTAATTAATATCACATACACACATACACACACATCTACACTTGATTATAGACTCAGATGAGTTTGTCCCCGTATCTTTCCCTTTCTCACTCCAATTTAATTTCCCCCTCGGGGAACACGTACAACACCGACGCGACGTATCATTTCAAGGAAAAATAGGTCCCAAGTCCAGGACCGAATTTTAAATTAACCCGGTACGGACGGCGCACGCAATATGTCAACACTTGGCTTCCATTATATCCATCCATCGAGTGAGTACACATACACAGACAGACACTCAAACACAGGAATCAACTTCCCCCCCCCCCCCCTACACCCCCTTCCTCCCCTCCTCCTGCCAATAGTAGCCTCGCCGCTGAAGTACGTACCGAGCGTATTTAGACGCTGTATCGAATTACTCGATATGCAAGCCGTAATAAGCGAACCAGAATGGTGTGTGGCTGACGTTTCCCGCTGCCTCCGGTTAAGAAAATGTCACCGCGGGCTGCTGGGGCATAAATCTGGATGAAAAACTCGAGCAAGTGGGTGGAGAAGGAGGGAGACTAAAACGAAAGGGGTACGGAAGGAAATGAGACGAAGGAGGAGGAAATCAAGAAATTAAACCACGGCGTAAGAAGAGAGACAGAGAAAAGGAGATGGGAAACATTTCTCTTTCCTTCCCCCATAATATCCAAAACCCTACAACTATCCAATTTGACATTCTCCCGGTTCTCTTGACTACTCGACCGAATTTCCCGTCCCACCTGCCTAGATAAGGTATTAAAATTCAACAGAAACGAACAGCCCACCCATGCAGTGCTCAACCGATGATGCTTTACCCTTTTATGGATGTTAGTTTAGATGAAAGAGTCGCAGGCTTAAGTCCTCGACCTATATACGTGTAAGACGGAAGGGAAGGGGGGGTTAGGGTGCAAGGGGTAGGAAGGGAGCTGCTGGCGCTTAAGGGAACGCAGGAGATGAGGGCGGAAGGAGAGATTTGCATGAGCGAGGGAGCGGTAGGTAACCCATTCGTGACCCCCTTCAACTGCGACTTGGCTTCCACGTTTGTGCGAAAGGGCTATAAGGTACGGAGATAGGCCTCGCCTGCGATCTCGCCCGTTCCCTCTCTCCCCAAACCTTCATTTCTCCACGCTAAGCCTCCAACCTCCTCCTCCACGCCATCCACCTTGCCCAACCTCTAATTCCAAGAATTGCACCTTTCTGTGTTCCGCTTCGCTCATTTATTCTCGCCTTCGCGGAATACCTTCTCTGTTTGTGCGACCAATTTAAATTTTGGGAACGTTTCCGTAAAACCTGGAAAATATTTCTGTAAATTTTTTAAGGATTTTCATTGAATTACATTTCGATGCTCGCTACTAAAAAAAATGCAAAGCCAATCCACTCGTTTCGTGAATAAACTGCCTCAGGTGATCAGAAAGTATGACATATCTCCCGGCAGGACTTTTGGAGTTGTTTGGGACTCCCACTTCTTGTTTCCCAAGGTTGGAGTCTCTTTAGGCAGGGTGGTTACCTGTAGGGCTAGGACTACCAGAAAAATTCAGATTGCAAGAGTGTTTGAGAGTGCCTCAAAGTATTATATTTTAATCCGAAACTGCATACGTAGATACATACACTGTCAAGGAGCTCAATTTAAAGTTGCTTTCTTTCCATGCACTATTTACGATTTTAAAAAAGAGGTAATAATCCACAATAGCAGCTATATTCCTCGTCATTCTCCCTTACAATTTACTCTGCCTGTTATAGTATTTTTTCATGACAAGCGTCCTGAATCCTCTTGCGACACGCCCTTGCAGTGGCTTGAGGGTTAGTGGTAGAGGTATGTTTACGTAAAATAATGAGTAAGAATGATTATACCTCGTTCCCCTCTAATGTTTCTGTATAAACGCAGGCAATAATCTAGTGAAGTGCATAGGATTCCTTCATCAGGAGAGGAATGTGGTTAACAATAACTCTCAGGCCTCACCTCCTCTTAACCCAGTCCCCAAAAACCCTCTCCACAGTCATTCGGATCTCCTACACCATACGGAATTTAATCTGCAAGACATTGTACGCATTTGCCTACATTTACTTCCCAATCCTTGCATTTCTTGAGCTACACACACCTGATAAATCTCTTCATCGATAGTATTTTTATTTGTGATTAGGTCATTCTTTTAAAGTTCTTTCGGCGTGGGACAATATTTGCATTATTTTTCAGCCACATTGTGCAAAAAGAAATTAAAATACGGCATAGCATAGAACTTATGAAATTCTCATATGCATCATCAGTTTCAGATGCATCACAAAAAGATAAAGAATACTTATTTTCGCTTCCGACGCTAATAACCTATTGTCTCAAAGTTTAATTTGTTGCACTATGATGGAATAATTTAGGCATCCTTTAATATTAATAGCTTGTAAAGTTTAAATTTACAAATAATAAGAACTAAGACGATGCAAGTTTACACAAAAAAAGTTTGTTAATCGACCCGGGTTTCGATGCACTGCATCATCATCAGGTACATAAATTTGGAAATCAAGGTATACGAGGGGGAACCCTAAAATAACCGGACGGAATTCGCTGCGTGCGTCGTTCTTGTAGTTCGGGCTTCTCCCACTGGGTGGGTGTTAAGTAACCTCTCCTGAGCCATTGTTGCAAGCGGCGTCCTTTTAGACGGTTATAGCGAGCCCCTGTGGCAGTTTTCGTTCGACGAGTTTATCGACCTCTTCGATTTTTGAAATGGCTGATATTCGAGAACAGCGTGCAGCATTGAAATTTTGTTTTCTGCTCGGTAAAAGTACGTCGGATGTGGTTGATATGTTGTCTACAGCTTATAAAGAACACGCCTTGAAAATAACTCAAGTTTATGAGTGGTATTCGCGATTCAAACGCGGCAACATGGCGATCGAAGACATTCAACGCCCGGGCCGGCCTTCCACGTCCAGAACTGATGAAAACGTGGAAAAAATTCATGCGCTTGTGTATCAGGATAGAAGGCGTACTATTGATGAACTCGCTGAACCATCTGGTCTTTCGTGGAGTTCAGTACAGCGCATTTTAGCGGAAGAATTGCAAATGAGACGAATTGAAACGGCGCGATTTGTGGCGGAGTGGGGACTGGTTCTTCCACCATGACAATGCACCAGCTCACACAGCCATTTCTGTGCGTGATTTTTTAGCGAAAAACTGCATGACACCGCTTCCTAAACCACCCTAATCACCAGATCTAGCACTTTGTGACTTCTTATTGTTCTCCCGAATGAAAAAAGAGCTGAAAGGGAAACGTTTTGCAGACATTCCGGAGGTGAAAAAAAAAATCGAAGATGGCGCTGCAAGGCATCGGAAAGAACGAGTACCAAAGGTGTTTCGCGCAGTGGAAAAAACGTTTGAACCAATGCATTAGCGTTAATGGAGAGTATTTCGAAGGTGGCCAACGTTTCTAACTCAAAAAAATAAATTCTGGTATTTAAAAAAAATTGTGTCCGGTTATTTTTGGGTCCCCCCTCGTATATAGTGAAGGTGGGTGAGGGACGTTAGGAAAGTGGAGGGAGGGAATGGGGAAGGGGAAAAGTTTCAAGGAGGGAAGGATTTTATTTACACAAGAAGATTGTTAACATTTGAAATTTGAAAAAAAAACATAAGTTCGTTGAGGTGAAGTCCCGCGACGCGTCGAGGGGGAGGGGAGGGGATGGGAAAGGGATAAACATTGGAAAAATACACATTGTCACTGGTTACTGGGGAATTTTTTGGGGTACACAACAGTAGAAGACACTTTGTATACAACCAAAATGGTTCTTTGTGGAGTGTCCCACGGCGTGTGGTCAGTCTTCGTGATGCCTGGAGCCCAACCAATATACTCCTATACATCAGCGGGAAAGGGGGGGAAAGGGAAGGGGGGGTCAGAGCACAGGGAAACTTTACACACTAAGTTACAGGGTGCACACTCACGCACTAAGGAAAGGTGATTTACAGGAGGGGGGAGGGGGAATAGTAAAAATGTACATCGTAGAGGAGGGGGAACTTCTTTTTTCTCCGTTGGATGATTTATAGCTGCTCCATTGCGTCTAATTTACGGCCTTTGTTGAGTGAGTGCAAAACTTTAAACTGAAAATCACAGGTGTGATTAAAATCTAACAGGTGTTGGGCAAAACTAGAAGTGGTATTTACAGATAAGTAGCAGTTTTTATGTTCTTGAATGCGAGTAGAAAAATTCCGACCAGTCTGCCCAGCATAAATAGCTAGGCATTGACAGGTTATTTCGTAAACACCGCACCGCTTTACTTTTTCTATGGTATCTTTATTCAAGCATAGAACTTTTGATTAAGTCAAGGGGGCATAAAAAGAGACTCGGAGCTTGTCCTTTGGGTTGGAATTGGCTATTCTATAGGATAGGGAATTTACGAAGGGGATTTTGCACCATTTACGATCAGGATTAACGGGGTTTTGCAGGAGGGAAGTGTTGATTTTTACGGCACGTTTCAGTTGTTTTTTCCGAAGTAAGGTTTCTAAGAGACATTCACTGTACCCATTCATCCATCCTGGAAATGTACTTGATGGTTTTGTGTTCACATTCGATGTTAGTTTTGGACATGGGGATGTTAATTAATCCATGGATAATACGGTTGAAACCTGCTAATTTATGGGATATAGGATGGAATGAGTCGGAAGGGATCAGTGATCTGAGTAAGTTGTCTGTGTAAGTTGGTTTCCTGAAGATGAAGAACATATGTTTATTCTCCCGGATTTCGATAATGAGGTCCAGAAAATTTATTTTGCGCTTCTCAGCAGGTTCCATGGTAAACTTCATTGAGTTGTGCATTGCATTCAAGAAACCTAAGAATTGATTCAATTGTCTTTCACTACCAGTCCAACAGCACAATACGTCATCGACATATCTGAACCAATACAATATATTATTTATGATTTTGTCTTTGGAACTGAAAAGCTTTTCTTCAAATTTGTCCAAATATAATATATTTTGCGGTTTATTGAATGGATGCAATTTTTACTGAGAAAACCTTACATTCCCAAGATGAAATTATCTAATAGTGAATATACAATGAATGTACAATGGATATTGAGATTCTTCATAATGGAATACGGAGCTCCCTGCGACCTTTAATTCCCATGATGAAATTATGTTATAGTGAATATACAATGAATGTACAATGGATATTGTGATTGTTCATAATTGAATACGGACCTCCCTGCGATGTACTTTAAGCAATAATCTCCAATATGGGAAAAGTTATTAAAAATAGAGTTATAGAGAAATCTTCCATATTTCAGCGTCACAAATCGGCTACATGTTGAGGTCTTCCTTTGCTACTGTCACTACATTTTCTTCTGTATCTATTGCCAATAAGTGTGTTTCACTTAGGTACTTTCCTTTAATGTCCTTTTTTAACATTTACTCGTAAATCCAATCGTGAAAAATAGTAGAAATGAGAGACATTATCTGTGATGGCTCGGGGCTAGCTTGCCGCTACTACGAAGGTCCACGGGATTTCGGGAGTTCATCTTTATATATAGAGGTTAATAGCAAAACAAGCAAATTTACTAAACGAATAAGCAGTAGTACACAAAAAGCGGTGGTATATAGAGGGTTTAAGGGGCCATCCTTAAGTAAGGCGGCTCAAAAATGTTACGAAAATCCACGAAGATGCCGTGACTTGGCGGATGGCTGCAAGAATTAATAGGTAGTCAATAACCCAAGGGAGTGGGATAAGCCCTCCTTTATATGAATGAATGTGGAGACTGCGTGGGTTGGTACAGTGACATTAGTTGCACTATAGGCGCGGTAATTAATTTACCTATGTGGCTGTAGTATTGCAAGATGGCAATGGAAAGCTACCATCTCATTATACTGTGGATAAGCGGCTCTTCAACTTATTCTCATGAGTGTTTTATTAAAAAAGACGTGAAGGAATTCTCAGTACTATCCACTCTGGATCCACGAATGGAAATGCGGGTGTTGGAATAGTAAATACAAAAACTAGTGTTATGGGAGTGAAAAGCTATCTTCAATACAGGTAAAAACGACGGAATAGAAGAAGTAATATGGAATGTAAATGTGGAGAAAAACCTAATTGACCTAGAGTCTGGAATGAAGTTGTAGGGGAAGGCCAGGACAGTAGGAGAGTATGGTTTTGGAAAATTAAACGATAGGGGAGAGATACCAATTGACCTCTGATCAAAAATGGCATTTTCGTCATAAAAACACGTTACTTGGCAAACACCCGCTAAGAAGATACAGAATCAATCGAAGAGAGTTGCCAAGAGATCATTTACGGAATCGGAAGTACAAAAAATGAAAGTACAAAACTTGAAATAAAAGAACAGCAAATGCATAAATAATAAGGAATGCGATCAGCCGTAAGGTAAGAAAGGCCAAGTTAGACCAGATATAAATACAAAATATATGAAAAAATGTGAAAGGGAATAATTGAAGTACCTTACAGCTGTAAGAATGTCTTTTAAAGAAAGTCCAGTAAAAAGAAATGTCTTTTGGAATGGAGATAATGAAAATAAAAGATATTGAAAATAAAGAAAAAGCGGAGAGATGGAAAGAGTATCTGGAGAAACTCAAAGTAAATTGCAAAGTACGGTAGAGGTTAAAGACTATGTTGATGAAGATGAAAATGATTCCCCATCAGTATAAGATCAGAAATTGAGAAGTAAAGGACTTGAGAGAAAGGATTTGATAAAATTTCCTCGAAGTTTTTCTTGTGTATGCAGGAGTGAGGAACCTGAATAAGCTTTGCATAATTATTTATTTAAAAGGGAAGATACTAAAGGACTTCAAAAAAATAAAAGCATACCTTTCCTGAAGAATAATAGAGCTGAGAGATACAAATATTTAAAAACAATTAGGCTAATTGCTATTGCATAGAAAGGTTTTACCATAGTTACAGAAATATGGAACCGAAGAAAGAAGATTTATTGGGTGCAGACCAAGTTGATTTCAGGTAACGTAAGGGAACAAGATGAGCTATTTTTACCCTGAGACTTATAATAGAGAAGAGCATTCAAAAGGATCAGCTTACTTATATTTGCTTCATCGAACTACAGGAAGAATTTGATTAGAACAAAACGCTGGCTACACTGAAGAGAAAATGAGTGTTATGCCATGGTAGAGGAGCACTATGCAGGCTATATGAGAAAGAAATGAAAGTGATTAAATGAGGTGGAATTGCGAAAGAAAAAGAGATAAGGAGTACGACAAGGATGCGCGCTGTTATCCATGATCTTCAATATATATTTTAAAATCCATAATATAATAAAGGAGCAATCAAAAACAGGAATGAATGTGCTTGGAGAAAAATAAAAGATGCTGTGCTTTGCTGATTATATGACAATACTTGCAGACAATAAGGAAATCTAACGGGAATGCAGAACTGTATTGAAAAAACTATGAATAATTTTACCTGGGAATTAAAGTTTGAAAAAAGGTGAAACATAAGTTACCAAAAACCAAGGTAGGTCAAAAAGTCAAGACATCAGAATCACTGGCAAACTTAGCAAGCAATAGGATAGCAAGAACCTACGCATTTGAAAGAATTTTGTTTTCTGGGAAGCAGGATCATCAGCAAGGAATCAGAGGAGGAAGCAAGAACGATAACGAGAGTATAGTAGCCAAAGCAAAAAAAAGAACATTCCTTCAGAAAGAAAAGCATTCTACCAGAAGAGGAGTTTGCCGAGAGCTAGTAACACGAGCCTGGAAGTAAGGAATCACTTTATTAAATCATATTTGGATCATGATTTACGTGGTAGTTAAGACTGTTGCAGATCAAAAGAGATTGGAAGCAATTAGCGGTGCTACCGAAGCTTTTGGTGGTGCTACCGAAGAATGACAAAGATCAAATGAACAGAGAGAGAGTCACTTACAACGATGTCATACGAGGAGTTGTGGAGAAAAGAAGTCGGATGAAAACTTTCCGAAGAAGGAGCAACACAATATGTCGAGACAAGTTATTGGACACATGTGGAGACGGAAGAGCCTATTGAAAACAATATTGGAAGGAAAAATGAATCGGCAAAATTCCAGAGGAATACCAAGAACGGAATACATAAAGCAATACAATGGAGGTTTAAGTCTATGAGGCATACGAAGAAGAGCAAGTTATAAAGGAGATGAAAGACTGTGACCCAGAAGGATATGCGTTTCATATGTGCTTATCGATCCTGACCATGGATTCAGAACTTCCTGACCTTCATGTGAGCGGGACTATAGGTTTCCTGATGCAAAGAGTTCTCTGCAGAGTTAAATTCCAGAATTGCGAACGCACCGTGTATATGTCTCAATTGCACACTGTTTGCATTAACGTGTGGTTGTAAGTTAGTTTTTTCGTGCTTTGCCAATGAGGTATTTTATTTTTACGCCAGTTTTCTCTGTAGCTATCTTTCTAAGCACTATTTTTAACTTAATATCAATCTGTGAATCGTTTCAGGTCATGTGCACTGTCATTTGTTTCACTCAACGGTCTTAAAGCCTCTTATCCGTAGATTTGAGTAGTAGTAGTAGTATTTTGGTTTGACGTGCTTTGACGGCTACGGTCATTTCGCACATACCCCCCTGTCTGTTGCCCCTGTCTGCCACGTGCAGACAGGGGCAATAGCACCCAGACGAATCGGAGAATCACCCCTCCAAACTCGAGCCGAGCCCAACGATGTTTAACTTCAGTGACTGATCGGGAATCGTGGCAGACAGTTGCTCCGGAAGATTTGAATTTTGTATCGAACAGAAAATAACCGTTGAAGAAGAACCACGAAGATTTGAAATGATCATGATGGGTGCTGAAAAGAAACATCATATAACGAAAATCTGGCATATCCATTTCATAAATTAACAATTACACAATGAAAATAGAACGCAATAGCTTGTAATGTTTGTATAATTTATAAGAAAAATATTTTGGAACCAAGCCATAGTCAAAGACTTGCGCTTATGTTAATAATTAAAATAGTTTTATGCCCTTCTATTTGGAAAAAAACCATTTCTCACATCGGACCTTAACACAGAGTACTCGTAGTATCTTGAGTGGGGGCTCGCATTTAACGTATGCAAATTTCCTTCAGTACAATTATTACGAACAAAATTACCCCAACGCTACATCAATAAAGTGGAAGGGGCAATCTAAAAGAGTTAGATGAAGTTAAATACCTGTGAATCTTGTCGATACCAGACTTAGCGTGGGGGAAACACATGAAATATTTGCTGCTGTGCACTAGAGAAATTAGAATTTATCAAGCGGATAGATGGAAGGCTTCTCCGATGGATAGTGAAAGAGAGATGCCACTTTTTCTAGCTCTGGCCACATTTCTGATAGGTTGAGAGAATTTGGGACCCTGAACAGAAAGATTTAATTTGCAGAATAAATGAAATGAAAAAGAAAAGCCACCTCCTTCGCTAAAAACTGCTACGAGCTAATAGTAACTGTCACACGGATGGAAGGACAAGGTTGTGAGCCACAAGAGGTCCTGGGGCTTCAGGGTAGGCTAATTTTACTGGAAAAATTCAGATTAGGTGAATTTCAGTACGAAACAGATGATATTGCTTTTACTCGTGCTATGTATCTGTCATCTATTTTCGCCTCGATTGGCCAAAGGTGAGAAAAAAGATAAATTGGTTGAATAACTAAAAAGACATAGAAGTGGACTGTAAGATCTATGGTCAAAAGCAATGCATGACTTACCGAATAGAACGTTGAAAACACTGCAGGTGCGGTGAGGTGTCTCGAAGTCTGATCGTATGTCGACGGCAATCTGGTCGGAACTGCACACGCACTCACACGCATGCACACACACACCAAAAAAACAAAAGAAAAAACTCCACGATACGCGGTCATTGCCCTCTTGTGGCCATAGAGGAAAAACAAAGGTTGGCGCGAATACGAAACATAACCGCCCACCAAATTTGAGAATCAAATTTTAACTTATATTTAGTTATGAAGAAAACATACTAATACTTATCCTGGGAAAAGGCTCAACAATTTCGAACAAAAAATAACAGAATACCTTCTCTTTTGGGTAGCTAAAGGGTGTTAGAAGCATAAGGTAAGTTAAAAAAAATTAAAGGATGCCCGTGAATCTTCACTTTGGAGGGGGCGGTCACCAAAGACTTTGTAGATGGGTAGGACGCCCTCGGAATAAGGATATAGAGCTACCCAGGCTAACAAGGAAAATAATAAAGAAAATAAAGAAAAAATATCCTTACATGACCTTTTAGGAATCAATTGGTAGCTTTACCAATTGAGCGACAGGTCGTGTTAAAATTCCTAGTGTATGGCGAATATTTACCACTCGGACACGACCATCCTGACCTGGAAATGTTTTTATCACTCTCCCAAATCTCCATTGCTGAGAAGTGGACTTATCACTTCGAATCAGTACTAAATCTCCCACTTCTAATTGCGGCTGATCTTTAAACCACTTTGACCGGGTCTGTAACGTGTGTAAATACTCCTTAGACCACCTCTGCCAGAAGTGTTGAGCTATTTGCCTCACAAGTTGCCAGCGAGATAACCTACTACTGTTTAATTCTGTTATGTCAGACTCTGGCGTGCTAAGGAGCGGTGCACCTATTAAAAAATGGCCTGGAGTCAGTGCTTCCAGCTCATTTGGATTGTTTGAGAGAGCCGTAAGAGGCCCCGAGTTGAGTGTGGCTTCAACTCGGGCGAACACAGTTGACAGCTCTTCAAACGTCAACGAACGTTCCCCAATTATTCTGCGCAAAACATTCTTGGCAGTTTTGATATTGGCCTCCCACAAATCTCCAAAATGTGGAGCAGCCGGGGGGTTAACATGCCACGTAATGTGTCTGCTTACGAGTACCTCAGTAATATTGTCCTTGAGGAAAATGTTATGAAATTGTTTGTTTACCCCCATTAGATATCGGCTGGCTCCCTTAAAATTAGTTCCACAGTCAGAATATACGTGAGAGCATAATCCACGTCGCGAAACAAATCTGTCAAGAGCAGCTAAAAATGCATCAGTAGACAAGTTGGACACGACTTCAAGGTGACAGGCCTTAGTGACAAAGCAAACAAATAAACACAAGTAAGCTTTAGAAATTTTGGCATTTTTTCTAATGGATTCCTTTATATAGAAAGGACCACCAAAATCTACTCCCGTGTGGTAAAAAGGACGACTGGGTCGTACTCTCGAAGATGGAAGGTCACCCATTAGCGGGTACGTAGGTGTGGCTCGCAGCTTGAAACACACAAGGCATTTATAAACGCGCGTCCTGACAGTTTGTTTGGCAGATACGATCCAATACTTTTGAGAAAGCAAATTCACAAGGGTGGTGGAATTTGCATGATTATACGCCCTATGGTAATGATCTATGATTAGATTAGTCAATGTAGAGCTTTTTGGAAGCAACAATGGGTGCATCTTAGCGTAGTCCAAACATGAATGCTTTAATCTGCCGCCCACCCTAAGGCAATCGTGGGCATCGATAAAGGGAGCTGATCTTAGAAGAGTAGTAGAACAAGGCAAACCCCGTTTTATTTGTTTAATATCGCGTTCATAGAAAAACATTTGCGTCGCACGAACGCACGCTATTAAGGCATCAGAAAGTTCTGATAAACTCAATTTGCCTGTAGGAACCTGTTTCCGTTTGAGATAGGCTACGTATCGTAAACAATAGGCCATTACTCTCTTTAGCCGTGGCAACGAAGAAAACCTATCAATGAAAGACAAATCCATTGGTATGAAACATTACAACAGGCCTACAGGGTTTTAATTCAGGCTCTTGGCTATGATCGATGTTCTCCAGAGAAATTATTTCCCATTGTTTACAAGGATAAGATACTCACGAGGGGCCATTCCACCACAAATTATGTGCTATTAGCTGTGATGGCAATACACCACGACTAGCACAATCTGCTGGGTTACATTTCGTAGATACATGGTTCCAAGTTATTCCAACCGAAGAATCAATAATACGTGCTACCCTATGGCACACAAATGTTTTAAGTAAATGCTGAGGTGTTTTCAACCAAGATAATACCACGGTAGAGTCACTCCAAGCATGAACTGAGGAGATAGTAACACATTTAGATAATGGATGAAAAACATGCTCAATTAATTTTGTTAGCAAGACAGCACCAAGTAGTTCCAGCCTTGGAATGGAGACCGTTTTAATGGGTACTACCCTCGTTTTGGCCATGAGTAAGGATACGTGACCTTGCATGTCGAGTTTTCCACTACGCAAATAAAAAACAGCGGAATAGCCCTTCTCCGAAGCATCACAAAATCCCAAGAGATGATACTCCCCAATCATGCCGCCCGATAAGTTTGCTGACACAAACCTTTTAATTTTGACCTCCGACAAATAAGGAAGCTGACTAACAAAATCATTCCAAACTTTCAACAACTGAGGTGGAATAGGGTCATCCCAACCTAAGTTAAGTTTCCACAATTCCTGCATCAAATGTTTGGCCCAAAAAAGAAAATCATTTAATGACTTTCCTGAACTGGATGTTGAGGACCCATCAAACACTACTCGCACCTTGGTGGTAGTACTAAAAGGTTTCACCACTGCATGGTGGGGGATGTAATACTTCCCCGATCCCCATTTTGAAGGTGACATATGTTCAAGATTCAAGTATTCCTCCAAGAAGGCTGTATATTCAGCATGTAGTTCACCATGCTGTTTGAATTTACGCTCTAAGTTCGTAAATCTCCTGATAGCTTGCATTTGTGAGTCCCCCAGGGACAAAGAGAGATCATAGTCTTTTAGTAGCAACGGTACCACATAACTTCCATCAGGATTTCGATAATGTAACGTTCTGAATTGCTCCTCAGCGAGTCTATCTTCAAGTGAGACATTAGGAAGTGTAGGCAATTCCTCAATTCTCCAAAAATTCTGTATAGATTCACTCAGGTCATTGTCAACAGAGGTGAAGCAACTGATCACATTTGAACTTTGATTCGTTGTTCTTGATGCCAGTGGTCCCAAAAGAATATAACCGAAAACTGAAGGCCATGCACTAGGAAGACCCTTTTCACGCAGTATGTGACCTTCAGTCATAATTTCTGAATATAAGTCAGCACCAAGCAAGAAATTAATAGGCCCTGGATTGTAAAATTTAGGATCCGCTAAATCCAACGAGGAAAATTTTTCACGAACAGGGACAGGGATTGTAAAGCAAGGCTGATTAGAGGTTATTTTGGGAATGACGATAGCAGATATCCGTATTTCCTTGTCACTATTGCGTGGCTTCATTACAAATGACGTAACACCTTGGGTAGTACACACAGGGGTACCTGATAAACCTACACAGTTAAGGCTCATCTTTTTTCGAAGCAGCCCTAATCTCTGTTGGCACTCGGTGCTTATAAAGCTAGCCTGCGATGCGGGATCAATTATCATTCTAATAGGCTCTAAGGTTCCATGAGATGTCTTGACTAATGCCAAAGCAGTGCCTAATAGAACAGAAGGATGTTTAGATTCAGACTCCGCTATGCAAGACATTGAGCTCACTACTGGATTAGTTGATTTGAAAGAAAGAGTACCTTCATCAGAGACGTCTTTCGAAGCCCCGTTGGTACATGAATGCTTCGGTGCTTGGTTAACTTCTTCAGAATTTGGCTTTAAACCTTGAGCAGAATTCCCGTTTACACATAATAATGAATGATGCTTACGAGAGCAGTACCTGCACCTGTATTTAGACTTACAGTCGAGTGATTTATGAACACTTGCTAGGCAATTAAAGCAAATGCCTTGAGATTTGATGAAGTCCTTACGTTGAGTCACATTAAATGCATTAAATTTCGGGCATTGATAAAGTCTATGTTGTGCCACACAAAGCTGACATTTAATTTTGTGTTCACGTTCAGGTTGAGATGTAGCAATTAATGAAGTTTTTTGCGTCATCCCTTTAGCCACGGAGGAATTCTTGACAAGCTCAGACTTAATTTGCTTGCACTCTGATGTCCTTAAAATATTGACGTACTTACGCCCAAATTCTAAAAGACGTACAATTGAAGGAAAATCCACCCCATTATTTTCTATCTCAAACTGCCTTTTGATAGATTTGTCTAGAGCTTTAGAGGCGATATAGAACAGAATAAATTCAGATAGATTTGGAATTTTTATTGCAATTAATGCGTTTACATTTTCCGAGAAAATATCGAAAAAATTCTGCAACGAATCAACTGAATCATTATTGATCCGTATACTGAATAATTTATCTAGATAGTGACAAGCAAACAATCTCTTATTTTCGTATTGCTGAACTAGTGTCTGCCATGCAATAACGTAATTGTCTGAAATTATGGGTATGCTAGAAACTACAGCCAATGCTCGACCCTTTAGGCTCGATAAAAGATAATGATACTTTTCAATGTCAGATAAAGTTTTATTTGAATCAATTAGGCTCGTAAATAAATCAAAAAATTGCTTAAAGTTGGCCAACTTGCCATCAAAAGACGGAATACTAATTGTCGGTAGACGCGTTGAGGAAGAGAAAATAGGTTGACCTTCCCTAACAGTAACAGGAGATTCCATCGTTAATTGACTCGCGATAGCATTGATTTTGTGATAATGGCATTCAACGCGCTCCTCTACCTCGCTTTCAGACGCATCCGCGTCTAAATTCAAGTCAAATGCCAACTCACGCAATTCGTTCGTCATCGTGATAAAGGACTTAAAACCATCTGGCAAAGCCGAAACACGACTTAAGAAAACTGGTAACTCTTCCCTTTGCGATAAAATCGTAGTTGATATCAAGTACAGTCGCTCAATTGTCCGAATGACTGAGTCACGTCTACTTTTCGTAACGGCATAGTTACGTTTTAATATGCGATAGCTCTTAAATCATTTACTAAACTACTTTCTTGTTACCCATCTCCCTCGAGAGGCATGATAACGTCAATTTAGCAAGCAAAAACAACTAAACACTTGAAAAATTAGAAACATGACTTAAGAGTAAGAGATAGATACACACCTTCACACTGAGATAGATTGACGCGTAATAAAGATAGAACGAGCACCTGCACAATTAGCTACTGTCAAATCACAATGCAATTTACTGACAAAGAAACTGAAATGCTAAGTAAAAGCCTTTCCCAAGATAAGTAAGCAAGCCATACAAGATAAATTCACTCCGAATTCAATATCCGGCCCGAAGGACCAAAAAAAATGTCCTCTCTTTTCGCCTCGATTGGCCAAAGGTGAGAGAAAAGATAAATTGGTTGAATAACTAAAAAGACAGAAGTGGACTGTAAGATCTATGGCCAAAAGCAATGCATGACTTACCGAATAGAACGTTGAAAACACTGCAGGTGCGGTGAGGTGTCTCGAAGTCTGATGGTATGTCGACGGCAATCTGATCGGAACTGCACACGCAGTCACACGCATGCACACACACACCAAAAAAAAAGAAAAAACTCCACGATACGCGGTCATGGCATGCATTGCCCTCTTGTGGCCATAGAGGAAAAACAAAGATTGGCGCGAATACGAAACAGTATCTATAACAGACAGAAGAGAAGTGGAAAAATAAAGAAAATACAATGTTGAACTGATAAGTAGAAAAATTCCTTATATCCACGCATCATATGTGACTAAAACCAAAGCAGCATAACACAAGCATGAGACACATCCCTAAATACAATTCTCCTGTACCCTCTCTTTTATCATTTTCGCTACTCCTTCGCTTTTTCCTAGGTACGTGTTTCCATACCACACACCTATGTGGTGGCTAATAGTGTAGTATGTAGATTGGCCTCACTTGGAAAAAATCATCCATAGGAATAAAACGGCCTAAATTCTATTTTTAAATAAATTGTGTGCACTCGTTTACTCTTATTTTAATAATTTTATATCGGGAAACAAGCGTGTGTTTGTGATCAGAAACAGGTAATGCCAATGTCAGCATACCAATCTCATATCACCCAGAATTTGCTAAGTAATGCTTGGTACAAACAGCACATATTTCATTGAATAGCAAATATTTCCAAACCTAAGCAATATCCAAGCCTATTTGAAATGCAATAATTTATAAAAACAAATGTGCAAACATAAAAAAGTTTTATTAAGTGGTTGCTAGGTTCTTCAGAAAGATGGGGATTCATATATTTTTATAAAATACTTATTCTAATCTCCAAGTTATTTAATTAAATCTATTCATCGGATTTCATTCGAATTAATTAGACTATAATTTCTGATAAATCTAAAAAAAGGCACATACATCAGAAGAATATTGACAATTACAAGTTGTTTTAGCAATAAAGTTTTAAGGATTTCAAATGGTGAAAATCCTGTAGAACATTTTACGAATAACCATGACAATCAAGCGTTTAAAATTCTGTATTATCAAATTTGATATTCCTAATTATTTAGGAGAGAGATGCTCATTGAACTAAGTAACTGATTTTACCATTTTATGGCAGGGTCTCTTGCGTTGAAACATCAAACGAAATATTGGCATATGGGAGTATGTTTCATTCATCGCATTAAAGCAAAGCGTGTAATAATGGTCATAAATTCTGCGTTTACATCCAGGTATTTGACGACATATACGAAGGATCCTCTTCCTTGTGTCCCCTGTGTTCTTGCAGGTATATATAGTTGCCGGAAAATTATAAAATATGGGAATCACTGAATTGTCTCAAAGGAAATGTGTGAAATTGAAGCAGAAACTCCTGTAAAAAGCATAATGCTCTACACATTATGTCACCAGGCCATTTCAGTTAATGTGAAGTCCCTAAGACGTTCTCTATTTAGTAAGGGTTGAGATGTATCAAGAGTAAAATTAGTTCATCGCGGAAGGTCGAGTTAAAATTAGATCAAGTGATCGAGAAGATAATGGACGAGCCATTCTCAAAGTCCTGCCCGAAATAATTTCATTATTTATTTAACCAGTTACATTACATTAGGAAATAGCCTGGTGTAATGGCCCATGTAACACTCCAATACTCAATCCACAAATAATACTAAAAAATTAAAAATTCAATAAAAAATCATTAGTCGGTTTGCTCAATTTTTGTGCGGCGAAGTCTATTCTTAAACTCCATATAACATTTTGGGAAAGGATTTAAGAATTCTACAGATAAGGTATGCCACTCCTCTATCGTCCTGTTAACGAAGGAAAATTTTCAAATGCTTCGATGTAGCTGACAGTTAACTTAGGCGCAGAAAAATGTAAAAACGGCGTAAAAAAAGAAGCCGACATTATACTCCAAAACAAATACCATGAGAAAATGTTATGCTCTTCTCATGTTGAAATTTTTATTTCTATCAAATACATATTTTCCCCGGTTATTTTTCGACTCTATCTCAGAAATTTGTATTTAAGGGGATAGAAATGCACTTTTGATGACGGCAATCTTACTCATTTATATGGAGAGTAAGGTAAGATGAATAGTAAATAAATCCTCATATAGAATATACAACATTATTCATGTTAATAAAACTTCTTACATTATAAAATTAAATTGTATGGGCTTCGAATTTCCCCCAATTGAAGGCGTTGAATGATTTAAAAAATTGAAAAATTATTGCTGTTATTTTTCCAATTTTAGTAATATTTTATTTTATATCGCGAACAGTGATTTTATTCAATCAAAAGGGGAGTATCAAATACTTATTCACTTCTTTTATCTAAAGTCACAAATCACGAATTTCAATAATAGTTATGAGCGTAAAATTTACATGTGTTGAGAACTTCTTTTTTTCTGAATTGAAATACTCAAGTAAATAAAAATCAAACGGTTTAATTTTCTGATTTTAGATTATTTTCTCAACTGATGGTTCCTCTGTCGTTATTGCTCCCATTTCCTAGTCATGGGTAGTTGTTTGAGACATATTTGCCGAAAATTAAAACGTGAAGGAATATATGAGAAGTAAGATTATGAAATATATGCCATTAGTACTTCTAAAAAATATAAAGTGATATGGATTCCTCACTGGAGTAATAAGAGAATTGGGACGGATAGTGAGATTTTGCTGTGTTGCATAAAATTTTAAAAAAATTCTGACTCAGTTATTCATAAGTTTCTTTTAGTTTTATCCTTACATCAAACATATAAAATTGTAGATGCTCGTTGCTATAGCCTCACCTCATTTACTTGCAACTCTTATTTATTCAACATCAGCAACTAGCTTTTGCGGTTCATCAGATGCATTGTCATTCCAATATGTTCAATATTCATATGTTCATTCTGCAAGTCTAATATGGCTTAGATAACAATACTTCAAAATTATTTTTCAAGTGCTAGGCATTGGCCAGAGTTTTGAACCGTAGCAATTCAGTACTGTCATCCCAATGCTTTTATTAGAATAAGGTAGTGAAATTCAAGATAACAGAAAGGGGCCAACTGTACTGATATTATCAATTTTTTATAACACGCCCTTTTTATAATTGAATTATCACAGAGCAAACTTTGATATAAAAGTCACATAATATTAGTGAGGAAGCTGATATTGTTGGAAATTCACAAATTTTTCGATAAAGTGTATTTTTTTGTTTTAAATAGATGCCGATATATTTAAGCATCAGTGGCTTTCTGCTACTTTCAACATTGGTCAGCATGTTATTCCCGCGACATGAAATAACAACCAATCATATCCATTTAATGCTATCGTTGTTTCTTCTCCCTCGGGGATGAAAATTTCGTTGTTTTTTCGTTTTTACAGTTTTGAGTAATTCGCATGTAAAGGATGTTTGACGCTGTTGTTAGCGAAGAGCAAAAAGCGCTTGTCACAACTAAATGATTCCCAACTTCATCACTCCCTAAATATTTTATGGCTGCGGTAAAATTCTCCATAAAAGAACTAAATTGTTTCTAATGGAGTCAACTTGACATACCGAGGTACGCTGCTTCCAGTCATAGCATTACTTGACAACAGCTTTCGTCATGGTCGAGTTGATATGCGTAAAATAAGATAACACATGTTTTAACATTCAGCATATTTTTTCATTGTGCAGGGGCGTAACAGTACTTGCTGTTTTACACATCTCTGTTTCCAGATTCTGCATCACAACGTTTCTTCTATTGGCATTTATTATTACCGCGATGATTTCTTTCTCTATGATGATGAGTTCTCAATCTTCAGGTGGTATAATATTATTTCTATTTTGGAGAATACATGGTGGCTGTGCACTTTATTGTTTTTTATGCTTATTGAGGTTGTAACTAACAGAGCAGTATGTTATTTTAAATTAGGTTAGCTCTATATTTATATGTTAAATGTTTAACTTGCCATTATGGAATACTATGAATATTGGGAACTGTTTTTCTCTTGTGAATATTTTTAGTCAATTGTATTTAAGCTTTTTTTCCGATCACTCAAATATTTAAAACCTGGGACCTTCTGACAAGCCACAATGAAACATTATTTAAAAAAAAGTATCCATTGTATTAATTATTTTTCATTGTATTCACCATTGTATTCATTGCTATATTTTACTGTGAAGGGTCATGATATTTACCCAGTTTTATCAATAAATAAATGTTGTAATTCATTTAAAAAATTACTAAATGAATCCCTTGTCTCCTTTAGACGTTTTGAGTGCTAAGGTTCGTCCTTAGCTACTCCCTTTAAATAGACCCCATGCAACAAGGTGTTAGACTATACTGGTGGATGCACAGTTTTTGCTGAGGAAGATCTGTTGTAAGAGGGCGTAGCAGAAGACCGGAGGAGGGAGCAGCATTTGCCGCAAGGATGGTTGCAAGTTGAGGAGAGTGGTGGAGAGGGGTCGGTCGGTTGGAGGGGGGATTTCGTGGGTTTTAATATATCACGCAGGTTTGCGGGACGCTTAGAAGATACTGTGGGACATGAAAAATTGGGTATTAATCGCGGAGGATGTCTTTGATTTTATGGGAGCCAGGGAAGAATGTGATAACGAGGTTGAGTCTGTCTGGGTGGTGAGTTTTAGTCCGAGGGGTATAATTGGCAGTAGGGTGTAGGAATTTCTCCGCTAGAATATTTTTGGGGTACTCGCGTTCTCTGAGGGAGTGATATAGGTTATCTGTATACTGTTGAAGGGAGTGGGCTTTGATACAGATGCGGTGGCCGCGCACTGAGAGGGAATACAGAATGGAGCATTTGGTATGTGGCGGATGGCAGCTGTTGAAATGGTGGTATTGGTCATAATTAGTGGGTTTGTTATGAATGGAGGTGATGAATTTGTTGTCTTTTAGTCGGATATTAACATCAAAAACTGTGATGGAGGGATCGGAGATGGAAGAAGTGAAATAAACAAAAAAGGAAGAGTTTAACGTGGAAATAAAGGACGATAGAGATTCGCGGCCATGAGGCCAAAGGACAAAGATATCATCAATATAGCGGGCCAAGAGGAGAGATTTGAGGGTTTAGTTTTTGAGGAAAGTGCATTCAAGATGGCTCTTTTACATCATCTACATTTTCTCTCAGAATTCTACGGCAGTACTATTATTGTCATTCCACTTCTGATTCTTTCACTGAAATCTTATCAAGGATATCTTCATGACTACCGCCAGTAACATTCACACGTTACAGCACTTTCGAGAACAGGATCAAATTTCAGCTGTCATTGCCAAAGTAATCTACATGATAAGGAGAGAGGATAAAACTATTATGCTTCGATTATGCTTATAATGCCTCCCGTCTTCTCTATTCTGTACTAACGTTCGTGTACAATATCGTACACAGCTAAAAACACTTAAATACAGACAGGGACAAATAATTTGCATTCCCCTTTTTTCAGGCATCCCATGCTAACCTGGCAAGCAAGCACCAATTTTTGCGACCGTTCCACCCCAGATCTTTTATTCGCCCTACCCTCCCCGCAAAAATAATATCCCCTGTCGTAAAAATACATGCTTTTTCCATATTTTATTTTTTTTACTTTACCCTTCCCTACTGTACCAACAATAACAGACCCCCCTTTCCACATTTTCTAACGCCCTTATTCTTCCGTGAAGGCCGAAGGGGCTTTATTTTACTGCCCTCTTCAAGGGCCGGCGTCAGACATATGCTATATGTGAGGAGATCCCACCCGGTGCAGAAGGAGTGGAAATGGATGGGCGTCCAAATAAGGGAAATGCAGGGAGGGTGGGAGAAGGCTGAGGTATCGTCTGAGAGAGGGGGCAGTGGAAAGAGGGGTTTGTCTGGACGTTTCGAGGGTGCGATTATTTTTTGGGTGAACGAGAAGCGCGTGGAGGGAGCGGTAGTTGATTCGCTTCCGGCGAGAGGTGGTGTGGCACCGGATGGAACGTGAATTATTCGATTGGGGGAATACTAGGGTAGGAGAAGGAGTAATACAGCAGCGTGGAGGAGGAGCAGTCCGATGGAATTTGCAGGGGGAATTAGTGACTCATAAATGGGGCTGAGAGAGCAATTGGACCGAAAATAGTTTTATTGTAAAAGGTTTTTCTAATAAGAAAATAATAACGAGATTGCCATTTGCACCTTATCTAAAGAATAATATGGAACAGATTTTATCAACAGAAACGCGATCAATCCAGCCTTCCTTCTGCATCTGTACCATCCTCTGCACTATTTTCATTGTAAGTTGTTAAATAACTTCGTCCTATTAAATGTTCTGATATTATTTAGGATGCTATGATGAATTTTTTCAGTATTATAATTTGATTTCTAATAACGAGCAACAGCAGTGCAACTTAACCTAGCAATTGCCACTGTTATCATAGCAGGTTGATGTGTGAAGTTAGATTCAAAAGACTTTGTAAAGGTAGGAAGATAAAGAGGTGAAACCTTGAAGCATTGAAAGGGATGAAAAGGAGGGAATACCAAGAGCTGGTAGAAAAGAACATAGGTGAAGTAAAGCGGATGGGAACAATAGAGAGAAGATGGGAGGTTATAAAAACAGGCATCGCATACAGAAGAAATGATAAAGAAAATGGAGGAGAGAAGGATATGGAAAAACGTGAACACCGACGTAGGCAAGATGAAGTACAAAGAATTGAATAATAAACTCAGGCGAGTGACCGATCGGGCAAAAGAAAACTGGTGGAAGGGACAATATGAGAAAATAGAAAAGATGCAGGAGAAGGGGGAAGTGGGCGCTTTGTACGCCAAGGTAAAATGTTATCGGGTGGGAAGAGAGGTCAAACGATACAAAAGGTTAAGGACAAAACAGGGAAGATATTAATCGAACAGGAATATATCCAGGAAAGATGGAGAGAATACGTAGAGGAGCTATATGACAGCGAGAATAGACCCTTTAGCCTAGATATAGAGGATGAAGGAACAATAGATAAGGATAACCTCGGACCAGAGTTACTTGACAGTGAAATAGAGAATACATTAACAGATATGAAGGGTAGAAAAGTCGTGGGAACCGATAACCTACCTTCGGATCTACTGAAGAATCTAGGTTGTAAGGGAAGAAAATCATTTTTCGAACTTATTCGCAGGATCTACGAAGAAGGAGTATGACCAGAGGATTTCGTGAAAACAATGTTAATACCTATCCCGAAGACGAAGAAAACGTCAGAATGAGAGAAGTATAGAACAATCAGTTTAATTTCACATGCGGCAAAAGTGTTGCTTACAATTAGAATACTAAATACAAGGTTGGAGAGCAGAGCAAAGTACTATTTAGGCGATGACCAATTTGGGTTCAGGAATGGGAGGGCAACCAGATACACGATTGCGGTAATGAGGACACTTATAGATAGAAACATAGAGTATAACCAGGATGTTTTCACTTGCTTTCTAGATTTTTAAAAGGCGTCTGATAGAGTAAACTGGTAGAAACTAATGCAGATTCTGGTGAAAATAGGAATAGATTGACGTGATAGAAGACACATCCGAAATTATACATGGGGCAGAGGGCTCAGGTAAGGGTAGCTGAGGGTGATTCAGGGTGGGCAGTTATAGGTCGCGGGGGGCGGCAAGGGTGCTAGTTGTCGCCTTTACTTTTTAACATCTATTCTGAGGAAATGGTAAGAGGCATGGGATGAGCTAGATGTGGGAATGAAAGTAGGGGGCCTGCGGATAAAGTCAGTTAGATTCTCGGACCACCAGGCGTTGGTCAGCCGTTCATTGAAAGGATTGCAAACTTTAGTAGGTGCACTGAAAAAGCAGTGTGAGAAATCCGTAATGAAGATAAATAAGAGGAAAAAAATGTAATGAGATTCTCTAGGACAAAGAAAGCGAAGCTGGTGATAAAAGTAGGAAGTCGCAAACTGGAGTCAGTAGAACAATTTAATTACTTGGGTAGTACGCTAGAAGAAAGAGGACATAGTAGCAAAGACATTAGGAAGAGAATTGCGCAAGCGAAGGAAGCGTTCAATAATAGAAAGGAGCTGATGACGGGGACCTTAAGAACGGATGTAAAAAAGAGCCTGGTGAAAAGCTTGGTATAGAGTGTGGCGTTGTATGGCGCAGAAACGTGGACCTTGAGAAAGAAGGACAAAAATAGGCTGAAGGCTTTCGAGATGAGGGTGTGGAGGAGGATGTAGAAGGTGCGTTGGACGGAAAGGAAGACAAATGAGGAAGTTCTTGACATGGTGAGCGAGGAGAGGAAACTTATAGATGAGATTAGGGGAAGACAGGGTAGGTGGCTGGAAGGGATAATGAGGGAAGATGGTTTGCCGAAGGCCGTGATAGAGGGTAGGATGTTGGGTAAGCGGGGAAGGGGAAGGAAGAGGATCGGTTTTATGGACGGGATGAAGAAAGGTAGGACTTATGCTGAGGTGAAGAAAGAAATACTAGAGGTATAAAGGGCACGGCACGTGTAAGAGTTCGTTGGATATTCTCTGACTGTCATCACAACCTACCTCTAACCGGTATATTACTGTAATGAATGAATGATCATATCACGTTTACTATGTTATCTTGGTGGTTGGTGTACGCCAAGAGGGGTGTAAAGTGCGGCTCCCAAATAGTCAAGAGGGGTTATAGTTACAGTAAATAGGGAAAGGAAACATGTGTAAATCTAATAAGCAATGTATAACTGCAGAATTACGACTTCAAATCTGATCAATGTTTACCATGAATTTTCTAGGCTTATCGGCCAGCAATCTGATATTTTTATCCTCTAGGTTCAATTATTCATTTCCCTAAGTTTGAATACATTTAATGATCAGGAATTACTTCATCATAAAAACATTATAACCATTTTGCTGCCATCAGCACGGACGTTTTCATTTTGTAGACGTCCAATAAATAATAACTGACGCAGGGTCTACTTAACAGTATAATATTATAGCGAACCAGATGTAGTTAATACTAGGAAACCAATTGCAATATTTTCTGTCCATTGATTTCATTCTCTAAAAAATATTTTTTATAACTTTTACACTCACATACTTGAATCCCAAAGATCATGTTTACAGTAGGAAAACTTAGCTCAGCGTTTTGTGGCGAGTATATGACAAATAGTTCAAATTATGCGTATATGCCGTGATGCAAGCATTTTTTTTATTGATGGAAAATTATTTTTTTAGATTAAGGTATTCAGCAATTAATTTGACATTTGCACTAAAGATTAGAAAAAAATAATTTTTCCAAAACGTTACCACTGTTGCAGCATAATTAATAATCATAATTCATTTCATAGTGTAATCTTAAAACAGATAGTTTTATTCGTTTTAAATATTACTATAACTTTTACAGTTCGGAATTATTTCGTTTTTTATAAGGCTTGAGCAGTATTTTCCAAGCTGAAATATTTCGGTCTTTTACATATCTCAATTGCTTCACGGATTAGCCGTGGGAAATGTTCCGTTTCTTTAGTGAGATGCTTAGACTTATCCAACTATATAGTGTGTGTTTCCTCAAGACAAATGTTCCATGAGGTCATTGTGGTATCGCCTCTTCCAATATCTCATACTGATCATCCTTTTATGCTCCTTGATACGTCCACTCACTGAACGACCAGATTCTCCGACGTACATTACTCTTCAACTACCCACATGGTATTTCATACACGCCTTTATGTGGTAGATAAGGGAGGCGGTCTTTTGCTCCAGGAAGAATCCCCTGTATACTCACTCACTCACTAAAGAATAAAAATTGTGCTTTACACTAATATTGAAAAACGAAGTGCGCATAAATTAAAATAGAAAGCCGAAATATATAAAAGTTTTCTAAAAAGGCGCATTTACGACGGAAAAGTAGCATCTATTTCAAAATATTTTATCAACAGAATTTATGAGATACACAAAACACGTTATGAGATTTCCAGTCAGTAAATTAGTTAATAGCTAATTTAGTTAGCTAATTTTTCACAGTAGCAAATTACCATAGCAGTCATATGAAAATTGAATGAGGTACATTCAATGGAATAAAAACCTTGATGTCATTTTAACTATACCCTTTTTGGTAGTACACTGTGTACTAGTGTTCTTGCATAGACTACAACACACTACATATTGGAAATCATCCACTCCGCGCATCGCTCATACAGAGTACTGATACGGTGATATTAAGTGGTTGTAGATGGGACGTCTTATCAACGGAAATTGAATAAGGATACCACTCAGGTATAATCATAGCTATAATTGGAGTAACTGCAGTGTTTCCGCTTTACTGGGACAATAGAGGGCAATTTGCATACCATATGCCGCCCCTTTGTCAACTGACAAAACAACACGCTCAGTCTTGTAATCAATATCGTGTCCGTCGGTCCATTTAAGCTAGACAGTACGATCTCTCCAAGCTTAATGGAGTAAGCAAACCCGTGTGCAGATTGGCGCAAAACTGTATTTCCTCGACTCGGTTCACTCAATGGCCTGAGTACGCCCTCACTGAGATGCACAGATCGAGTACCATCCTGGGTTGCTACCATTAACCTAACGGTCCACTGTACTTATGGTGCAAAATTACTCCAGTCTTCAGGGCAGCTATACTCAAGCGTTTTCTTATACGAGGCAAACTAAACTCGCATAATAGGAATCCAGTGAAAAATAAGGTGACTCACCCCTGGAGGCATTTAGGAGTTTTTTTCAGGGAGCTATGTTGCGAACTACTGAAGGGAGGATCCAAAGATTTTTAAGCGAGAAAAAAACAACGGCTAGAAAGGAGCTCATTGGACCATAGATAGCGCCTTAGGGGAGAGATAGATCCCGTGTGTTTTTACGGAACTGGAATGCGAAAACTTTGCCGAAGTTGCCTTGCCTCTCGTAGCGAGGAGAGGGAGAGTGGGGGGATGGGTATGAGAATGCATGGAGGTAAATTTCGGATGGGAGAGGGCTCGTTCAGCTTGGAGGCACGTGGACTTCTAAGGAGTTTGCATCCATCACCTTTTTGTATCGCACCAGAGAGAAGTGTGTGGGAAGGAAGAAGACTATGTGGAAGGTTTCAGGGTGGTAAACTGGGAAAGGGGTCCGTCGGGGCGGGATACTTTTTTTTCCACGCGTGGTCGGCTCAGCATACTGAAACGCCAGTTCCACTGCGCACTGTTGCCGCAAAACACCTAATAAAAAGGTCTCTCGCCAGCAGTAACCGTCTACAGCGAGCCAAGAGTTGATCGCGGGAAGGGGGGTTGAAAAAACTAACTCGGAGAGAGAGAGTGGGGAGGTCGGTGTTGGATGGCGGCTGAAGAGAAATGTTCCTGCCCTCGCAATTTATACATGTCCCGGTGGGTCAACACTGCCCAGGGGTTATGTTTGTTATTTTTTTAAAATTAAGTGGAACGTAGGTTTCCTTAATTCATTTTGTTCTCGTTTAATGAACCTTCACTCATCATTCCACCTTGTCCATTACGGAACATTACTTTCGCCAATTATGTCCTTCATCTTACCACTCGATGGAATTGATTCTAGGGGTCAATATTCTGTCCAATACCATCGAACTTGGCAGTAAAAAATAAGTCACAGGACTGTGCTCCAACCCAATTATTTCTACACTATCGTACATAAATAACACTTGATTACACTATATCATACGCCATATCTGAAGATGCTATGGCGGTAATTTAACCATTGCCATATTTTTCAATAAGTACATAGCGATGAAACACAGTCTTGTAAAAACATAATTTTCCTCTTTTTTTCACCCATATAATTATCATTTACACTAAAAACTCTTAATATAAAATATCTTTGTAATGACTAGGATTTCACCAGCCAATATGTTGCTTAAAATACTTAACATACAGGGAAAAACGAAGTTTTATCAGCGGTCACCTATTTCCTATGTGCATTACATACCACTCCATCGTGTACTCAGCACATTCGTTCTTTTTATCATACTTCTGCTGCCTTTCTGCGCTCTTCAATTTACGCTTATTTTATAGACATTTTAATTGCAAAACTGAACTGACTAAAGCTCTATTCACTTTTGATACAGGAACATCAATTAGCAGTAGATCTATATGTTAGAACACTTAAAACGTCCTTATCTGTTTCAATACCAAGAGGCAAATACATTTTCACCCAACTTAGCAGCCAATTGTTTTTAATTAAACAGTAACTAGAGAAAAAGAATGATAAATACCTTTTGAAGTGTAGAGAACAAAGAGATTTTAGTTTCCATCATCCATTTAGGCCGAGCTTGGTCCATAAACCATTTGAAGGTGTTTTCAAATTCAATGTTCAAGAATGGCGTCCTAAAAAGGTAAGTAAAGTAAGTGAAAATTATATCCTTCTCTATCTTTTAATGCTTTTAAATGGGCTGTAAAGCTTTAATGCATTTAATTTGTATCATCGTATGACAAATCAACATTATTAACATATTTCACATAAAGTAAAATTACCTTACCTTCTTTATTTTTAGTTCAAAGCCATAGACCTAGACAAATTGATGTTAAAAATGCTCTATGTTACTCATGAATAAATTTGATTCTATTTTCTTGTAATATCAATATTTTAAAGTTAAAACTAAAGAATTACTTGGATATTCAATCACTAAAAACAGTTAAAAGCTATTTTAGGACTGGAAAGGCTTGAATACATCTTCTTAAGAATAAAAAGGTCAAAAATAAAAGGGTCATATTTCATTGCAAAAAAAAGCATTGGTAAAGCATTTGAGTACATATGAAATATAAACATTTTCGTAGGCTTCACTCGTGATACACCTGTGAGTCAAAATGCGAAGAAATAAAGTTACGCTTGAGAAAATTAAGAATATCGCATTGTTCCAGTGCCAAGTTCCAGCGCGTTCTAGCAAAGAGTCTCTACCAACACAGACCGCCTATGACCACGGAAAACAGTCCAAATCCATGCATACATGTCGGTTAATTTTTTGTTTATCAAATGGAATAGCGTTATATTCTCCTATCGATCAATATTTCAAAATAGCATTTGGCTACGATATTTGAAATGCTTAAACCATCTCTTGCTTATCAGCCGAAGCTCTCTTCCACTATTACTAACTTTACCATTTTCATAATTCAATTATATATAACCATTTTTCCGATTCATTATAAATGTTTGCACCCCTCTTTCGTACAGCTGCTACATATTTAAATGTAGTTTATATCAAGCGATGAAAGATACAATAAGTCATGCTGGCGTGTTATATTTTCAACCAATTCTTCCCCTCTTGAAAATTCTTGAAGCGTAGTTAATGTATCTGTATTTTCAACGAGTTGTTGAATTGCGATATTCAAAATTTTCATTATTGCAATTAAGCCCATCTCATGTTTACTACTTGCACAGTAGGGTAACGATTCTACTCGAATTTTCATCCTTATTGCACATCATACGTTTTTTGTTAATTTTTCTTTCAGGGATTAGAGGAAGTTGAGGTAGATTTGAGGTAGTAGATGCTGTTGTGTTTTATTTTGAAAAATATACTAAAGTGAATAACTTTGCAATTGTCCATACTTTTCACTATGTTTTGCATCACTGATGTAAAAGTACATTTGAAAATGATGTTTAACCTCAAAACCAATCAGGTACCGATAATGAACTAGTGTAAAATCCTCTATACCTATAGTTTAACCTTGTGTTTAACAAATTCTACGAAGTTACATCACCTTTACTTGATTCTAATAAAATAAGTATCCTAACAAAATAATACACTAAAAAAAATAATATCCTAAAAAAATATACACTTCTTCTTAGCATAAAAATAAATTGCCTTCTTACAGTTACGGATTCGGAATTAACTGGTGCCTTTGCAGGTACGGGAGTTTAGACTCATCTAAGTTTGTAGATAGGGAAAAATTGTTCATCTCAAATGGAATGAATACATCTCGCACGTCGGCCACGAGGGATGTAAATTTAATTAAACAGCGGTAACTCTCTTGTCCTTAATGCCTGGATCCCATAAATATACCATAAGAGAGGCAGCTAAAGGTTGTCCTCATTTTCTGCGGTAAAAATGGCTCAGGAATTCAGCTTCATTTAGTTTCCCTGACATGAGGACATTTTGACCGAAAAATGTTGCACCTCGGTCATATTCCACCATTCTCCCGGCCGCAAAGAGACGTTTAAATCACTACCGTTGATTATTTCATTCTTTTACAATTCGCTTCCATGACAGCTTGCACCTGGGGATTTTCACAGTTCTGCGCCAAACCTTGAGGCAGCAGAATTTTCCCTCTGCTCTCATTGTTTCTTTCCACCATAGTGTGAGCGGCCGTAATAATGCTCTTTTTCAACTACCTGTCACACGAACGTGGGTCTTCCTTCCTTTTGTCTGCGTGTGCACTAAACGAAGTCGTTACCGTCATTTCACCACCCACTGGCGTAAAGACTGCCTTTAATAGTGAATGTCAAGATATAAGATGAAAACACGTTTGTTTCTTATTCAGACCAGAAGGGAGAGTTTTGAAATTTAGATCTAGAACTGCTGAATTACTGGATTCATTTGCATGTGTTAAACTAGTTTGATGCATTTTTGAAGTAATCAGGATGGCGGAGGTAGATGATGTTGGCCTGTCACTAATTTCAAATGTGAACAAAAACACAAGAGAACTGTTTAAAAAAATATATTAATTAACTTCAAAACAAAATGCGTTAACATATTTAGTGGATTACAATGAAAAAAATTTGTGTCAAAATGTAAATGGCTGTTAAAAAGTTCTCTAAAAAGGAATAGTTTACGAATAACTGCACGTTTTTCCGACGGGAACAAAATATTCTATGCTGAACTTATATCCTATCCTAGATTTTTGTTTAACTCATAGTTTGTGACAAACAAAAAAAGAAATGAAGATATAATAAGCAATCAAATGTTACTTAAAAACAGTTATTTTTTATCAAACACGAAACAGACAAACAAATTTTTTTCCTTACCTTATTTTATCAATAGACTTAAAAATACAGCATAATTTTGTGCATCTTCTGAAACACATTGTAGCGGAAAGTTTTTCGATGTAAGCAAAGCATTGATAACTGCCAAATTCAACTGACCAGCGAAACCTAGCGAATCATTTCGCGTCTTGCTTAGAGTAGCGTACCCAGCTCATAATGTCTAGACTTTATATCGACGTTACGTTGGATAACATGTTTGGAGGAGGTGACTCGAGTGAGATCGTTTTCGCAGTTTACGAGAAGTAAAAATGGTGGTAAAGGAAGGGTTATTCAAAGAATGGAGTAAGGGTTGAAGAAAAACCCGGAGTAAGCATTAGCTTGCTCTTGAAGAAAGTTGCCAACGGGTCCACAATTTAACGTTAACTTCACTTAAGTGCACTACAGATTTCACACAAGGAGGCATCGGATTACATTGAATTATATCTACCACATCCAATATTGTACTATGCCCCACGGGAAAAAGATTGGCTATATCAGCTACTTTATCAACCCGATCTCCTATGGTTGCACCAATTTGAGCCATTATTTCTTTTGAGTATTTTAATTAATCTCTGATCTCACTGAAAAATCCACAGAAATATTATAATTTCTCATAATAACAAACCAAGGAAGTCTTCCTCTTTTGGCTCTTTAAAATCCTTTTTGTTGCATAATTTCGGTTGACAGGGGACGATCACAAGTGGCCAATTATATTGATTGCATTGCAATTTATTTCAAAAGTTAAATTATGGACTAGTGTTTAATTTTCTATGGCTGCAACAATTTCAAATCTAATGGAACGTATATATTGGAAATCTTCCAAAACATATGTTTATGAAGCGGAAATGTGCATTTCTTCATCAATTACTTAAAAAATTAAAATACAGCCAATTTCAGTCATATCGTAAATATTTGGCAACTAAATTTTTCATAGGAAGCATTTAACGAGGAATGAAAGTTGTAATGCATTAATTAAAGACCTCATGTTGGACGCCCAGGGCTTTATGTAACATATATAGCAACCGATTTACGAAATTTCTCTCAATAAGGCATCATTAGCTGTAAATTTCGTCGAGAGAGAGGTTGAGTGCTGATCATTGCGGGTAGAATAAAATTCATTAACCTTAACTATACTGTATTTACAGATATTAAGTGGAAAAAAAAGTTGATTGAAAAATGACGTAGCTTCTACGTCATCATTTTAATAATTGCAATAGTAATATTTTTAATACCATGGGGAACTTGTGTTTCCAAGAAATATACTCATTGGCGTCATATGCGCCAAAAAATAAATCAAAACATGCTGAAATTAGGATAGGATAATGTATAAGTTGATAGAAAATGCTTGTGTGTTCAGTGGGCTATGCACATGGTACAAATAGTTGCATTTTACTAGGATTATAGATCGTTAATTGCTATTATTACACAGTGCGATCTTCAATAAAATTTTCCCACATTCCTTTTCTTCACCACTCATATATAATATCCGCAATAATTCACCGTCCCTGAATATAAAAATGCATTCATTTCGTAATCATAGCCATTTTAATATGAAGAATGAATACCGTAACAATCCCGATTTTTTTCCCCGAGGTTAAATTCGGAGGAAGGGTTCGCATTCCCTAGTCAATGCTTTCTAAGGTTCATTGTTTCCTCTATAACTTTGTCAACATAAGTGAATTCAAGTATTTTTCAAGTAATTTCATTTTATTTTCGTTCAGTTTAATAACAGCTTGAACATATGGTTCTACATCATATAAAATGAAATAGAAATCGGAATACCCCAGCGTTTAAAGAAAATAAAATAATCGAATAGATCTTTGCTAATTCTTAACCAGCTTACTCAGGTAATTTATTCCATTCGACAACGAAACAGCGAAATGAAACAAGGAAATTAAACTGTTACTTTAATACCAAATTGTGCAAAATTACCTTTTAATACTTTTTTGGATGATGGACTTAAAATTTACACGACGGAGACTTCTGCAAAGAGAGTGAAATGTGATAATTGGTCAGCGGTAAAAGCGCTATGCAACCTCGGAAATGCGCCCATGGGAAGGATTACATCCTCCCTAAGCCCTCTGACATTTGCCGCCGTGAATATTTATGCATAGTTACGTTTTATCTCTCGTATAAAAGGAATGCCTTCCAGGATTCTTTTATTTTCCATCAAGAACAAACCATCACGCCACCCGGAGCAATGCCACCGACGACGGAAGAAAGGGAAAGGATCACCCATCTCTCCCTCCTTCCTTGAAATCTAATATATGTGTCTATGTGAGACGGGGCTGTGTGTTTTTCGTGGGTAAGCACGCGTGCAGGGGAGACACCCTCCTCGGTAGCGTGGGAAGGAGGGAGCGGGAAATGAAGGGAAAAATAAAAAAGGGCGAAGAGAAATAGCGAGAGAGAGAGACAAAACCTTCGGAAGAAGAAGAAGAAATGTTCCTTTGTCACGAAGTGCCTTCTACAGAGCGCGGCGCCGTCGGTTTGGGGATTTACTCCGAACCCAAAGGAGTGTTTCGTGGGCGAGGTATAAGGCTGGAGATGAGGTCGGCGTGGTTAGGATAAAAACTGTGTGGGAACGGGCGTGCGAATTCACAAAGGAAGAGAGGGGTTAGGGATGAGTCGGAGGTGGTGGGAGGAGGGTGCCGTCGGGATGCGATGGAGGTCTTGCCTCGCGGCGTAGAGACAGCCTCCCCTTGCAAGTGAAAGGAGAGCGGCAGATAAGCACAATTTCGTCGCTAGATGGAAACCTTGTCTCCGTCGACGACCTATTCCCTCCTCTCCCATGTGCCCTGGTGCCGTCTCCTCGAATGCTACGTTATGTTCCCATCCCTCCTTCGAATGGAAGAATGCTTAAAGATCCTTGGGCTACAGCACGGTGGAAGGAATCCCAGCGTCCTGCTCGCCCTCGCTTTTCCTCTTGAGAGATTGTAACCTTCGAAGCCAAACCATTCATCTCCGTTCGAATTCCAGGTACATTTAAAAGGGTCTGGGAAATTCCTCTGACGGCTTCCTGATATGCAAACGCGTGTTACTGGCATCGCGCAGGGGACAACCATTCATATGATCCTCTCATTTCACTCTAGTCTACTTGTCAACGACTTAATTCAAACAGAATTAAAAATCATGTATGTCCATTAGGTTTATAATAGACCTATTTAAAAGTTTTCAAATAATTTTAAGTAATCAATGCAAGGAACCAACTTTGGTCAACAAAGATCGACTCTATCCTAAATGTAGACCCTCCGCTACGAAGTGACATTTATATCAGGCATAGTATAAATTTTTTTAAATCCTCTCAAAAGTAAAGAAACAGACTTATCTTTCCTCCTTAATGATGTTGAACATTTTTAAAGCTAATCAATATGTTAAATTTAATGTGCCGTCTCATATAAAATAAGTCCATAATTCCTAGAATATTGATCATATCATCCAATATTTATTTAAAGTAAATGCGTAGTGAAATTCACTATAATAATGAATTATTATTTGTAACGCTTTTATTCTTTTGTTCCTTCAAGTCTCACAAAACAATTACAAACTTTGATTCGACTAATTAGAACTACTGCGTCGCTTCAACTACCCTCATTATCGTTACAAAACCCCACATTTATCGTTTAACAACATATTCCTAGATTTCCAAGATCTCAGCCTGTTTGAAAATCAAAAGGAAAATAAACTCTTAAGAAATGAACCTATATAAAATACTAAACAATGCATAATGTAACGCTACCAAAAACCCTTTAACTTGTATAAGTATATACCTTCTTTCTCCCAGTACATGAGGAATAGAATGCATCACGTGCACTGTTGCATTTATTTTAAGGAAATTTTATTGAACCCGGGAGGCCTCAAAAGATCATTGAATATCTAAAGCTTATTGGGTTTCCTCGGAATAACTTGGAGGCCACTAATCCATATTCCCAAAACTTTTGCCCGTGTTCTAAACTTTCCTTATGAAGGCGTTGAAGCCTCTCCATTTCCTTCCTGCGGTTTAGTAATTCCTATGCATTAATTAGGATCGTTGCGTTAGTCTCTTTATTTTTCTTCAATGTAATAGGAAGCAAAAGTTCGCTGGAATTCTCTATTTTTTTCACATAAATTCAACCTCCATCAGCCACTTCTAAAAATCGTTTCGTTTCATCAAGCCCATAATCGGAATTGAAATTTCATTTTATAAGTTTCCTAAATAATTCGATCCTTAACTTCATCAGCTTATCGGAATACACTTATAGGATATCATTTTATAGAGCTGCTTATTAATTACTTCTCGATTAAAAAAAGAGCATAATACTTGGCAGAAGTATAGCACCCATAATCTGTTTTTTTATTATTAATAATTTTTACTGATTTTTACGTATATTTTATAATTAAATGTATCTAGGTAGCTTGTCTCACGAAGAGAACGATAATTCCAATGCACTGAACTTTGCTTGATAATAGTATGAATTATACCGGTTCACTGAAATTAAAGATCCAAGAACATTATAATCTTACTTAACATCTATTGTCCTTCCCATCACCTCCTATTGCTCCCCTATATGGCCGATGTCTGCCCCAACAATTCTTAAATCTCTGGAACACATTACTCACTTTTTCACTAATATGGTTAAAAACAGAGTCCCTCATCTCCACAACTTATCCTCCTATGCTGTCTTACGTTCACTTTCTGTTTCCAATCTTGATAATAACTTCGTTAAAACTGATTTTAAACTCATACACAGCACTCTGAACTCGATCATTGACTGCCCTGACCATGTTTGCCTGCATGTCATGAATTTCAGAATTCCTACCCGACCAACAAGGACCCACTCACTGCTCCATATCCATACTCCCAGATTATCACTCACCAAGCGCTCCCTTATTGTTCGACTTTCTTTTCCCCTGAATTCCCTTCCTGTCAACATTGACCCTTTCTCTTTATCTTCCAACGCCTTCGCTAATCATTCATCATTCCGAAATAAAATAATCTTTTCTGTCTTGCCATGTGGTCATATCATTTGTCTATATCTTCTTCTTGTTAATGTTTTTGCGTATGCTGTTACTTGTATCACTATAAAATGACATCATGCTGTATGTGGTCTATTTTTAAATAAATAAATACCTGATATAATTATAATGAACGATAAAGTAACATGAAAAGTGATAATCAGATTTGTTAAGAAAACAATGAATTATATTTTAACGAATATTTGGGCAGAAGCAGAGAAGTGTAGGATAAGTAAAAATATCAGTATTTTAGACTAGAAGGGCAAAATTTTATTTAAATTGTTAGAGGAAGGAAAATACTAGCACGACATTTTCCAAGCAATGAGCATTTTAGAAAAAAAATTCTACAGAAAAAACTTCCAGTAGGTTGGTAATAAAACATTAGTTACACAGTTTGAGGCGTATTTTTTTGTGTAATTCACTCAATAACACAAGGAATGAAAAGGGTAACTATATTTCCCTTATTGGTTTTATTTGCTTCAAACCGGGTTTCTTCGCGTTGGGACTTCTGCACGTACTTCGATATATCGCGACTTGACTATTATTGGTGAGAAATATTAGGTTAGATAATTGACGCATAAGAGTGTCACAACGTCATTATTATCAAGACTCATATTCCAGTTTCATATTTTAGTAAGCAGTTTTGTTTCATCGCATGGATGACTCCAATGCGCCATATTTGATATCACTCTAATAAGCATGTGGCTCATAATTACAAAAGACGCAGGAAAAACTATTTGATTCACGAAATGAGTGTCCAAATGAAAGATTTTAATCTACTCTAATCAAATTAGCTGTATTAGATATTTTTTGAGATTTATATCCTTTTTAAGTCAATAAGGAGGCTGAAAATATGACCCTGATAAACTTTTCTTCTGGAGACCCTAAAACTATGCATAAAGACGTTCAAGTAACTGTTCAATGAGACTTGAAGGATGCCTAACACCAAAAGGAGAAAATTTAGAAAAGTTTTTTATTCCCTTGTTGTTTCTAATAAGCTTTGTCAACAGCACCCTCAAAACGTTTCTTTCCTCTGTTTGCTTTGGTGAGATTCATTTCATTGTCTTTCTCTTCCATACATACAAGGCATTGTAATGCTATTCTTCGTGTTTGCAAGCCCCTTGAGAAATTCCTTAATGTGCTTCGGGGTTTTTGGCCGCTCCCGTTGGCAAACAAGTTCAGTGAAGATAAGATTCCCTGGTCCATTTAAAGACTCACTTGAAACGCCTGAATGCTTCACAATAGGAAAGAGAGTTCTTGGAAGAATGAGTTGAGCTCCATGTATCTAACTACTAGCTCAAGCTGTGAGATTCATGATGACGGCCAACTACTTAGAATTATTTGTATCACTTGAAGTGAACAGGTTCGATGATGAACAATGATTGCCTACCGAGAGCTTGTAAGCGACGGCAGAATTTTACATGAGTTCACAGTTAGCATTTTATTCAATAGACACATTGTCAAACTACTCGAGGTAATATATTTATATTGGCATTAAATTATATGCAAATAATTTAAGTCTCTGTTCAAACTGCATTAAAAGTAAACTAGTGCACTCAAAGTTGCTCTCTAAGCAAACATAAGTGTAACCTAGATGTCGTCTTAGAATATCCCAATTGCCTTCCTATGTTCGCTTATGCATAGCTTTTTTCCAGTTTTTCTCGACTTCCCGATTGCTAATAAAATTACGTCTTAACGAAAGGTATGTAAATAAAAAGAAAAGACACTTCCTTTTGTTTAAAAAAAACTAAATTCATAGCCTTAAACTACATCAATTTTAAATAATTGACATCTTATTTAATGTCCAGTTTGTCTATGAGAATAGAAATAACCTCGAACAATGCCTATAGGCGTGTGAACTTCAAAGTTTCAAGTGGGAGAAGCAGCGATTCCCTTCCTCATCAACCTTTTGCGTAGCTATCGCGCTCATATATTTACCTAGTGAGGAGTTTAGCAAGCGGTGTACTAAAACAATTTATCCATATTTGACCCCTTAGCCATCAGTGGTCGACCGTTTAGCCCGCCGAGTTGAAAAATCTCTTAACAATGTTATGCAATGAAAAACAAATTTTATACCCACCCTGCGTTGTTTTCAGGAGGTCGAAACGCAAGGTAAGAGATATAGGAAAAGGGAATAAGACAGGGAATCCATGCGTTCAACGAATATCCACACTTAAATACGGGAATACTAAATAGAGAGTAAAAATATGAACGATAAAGTTTGTCATTCAAATATAGATTTGTATCACTCAAGAAAGGCAGGCATAGAACAGTTTGCCAGTACTTATTGCGGAGTCATTCTAGCGTAACATCTAAAATGAGTGGCATTCCGTGATCAAAGGTGATTTCCAAAAATAACTTCTTATCCTCAGGGATAATGTCCTCAATTCTTCCAAGCATTCCATTACCGAGAAGGTAATAACTCTATTTATGAATCAGACGTCGGCGAGAGAGAAAAGTCCTTTCACCAATGTAGGACTTGAGTCACTTTAAGCAATTTCTATACGCGTATCAATAGAATAAAAGCTCAAAACATAACACTTTAACCCTACATTTAGAAACCTTAATATTTATTCAGTCATTACCCTTTTACCAACTCATGTGTACAAAAGGGGACGTCTCATCCGCCCCGAGTATGCTTATAAGGGACTATTTTTTTAACCGCTGTGGGGCCATCGGTTTATTTTACCAAAACCCCTTGATACCGCCAACTTCCTCCAGAAAGGGGAGGGAAGTAGAGTTCCTCTCTGGCTATTATTTCTTGCCCTAATTGGACCATTTGTTGGGACGAACGGGAGGAGGCCAAGAAGACTCCCACACATGACCAGTGATTAGAAGCTGTGTTACAGGGTGAGGACATAGAAATTTTTCGACTCATCGATTCGTAATGTGATATTCCGAAATTATCGTAAAGTGATAATAATTGTATGTGGCCTACGATATATATAACGAATGCAATTTTGTCATTTGGGATGCAATAATGTGCATGCGGTGCAAAATGGTATGAATTGCAGCGCGATTCAATGTATACGGGTTACTGCAATTCAATGCGATGCATGTGTCGTTCATCTATCTACATGGTGATATTTCATACCTCTCTACAAGCCGCCACAAGGGTGTGTGGCAGAGGGTTTTAGGGCACCATCCATAATAAACGGTGGGTATAAGGTAAAATGAACAGCCAGAGGGAAAGAAATAAATAGAAAAGTATGTAAACGGAATGTCATAGTCTCGTTTATTTTCTGCAACTACCCATGGTCTGTGGGAAGAAATATTATTGCTACTACCATTGGTGGTGTTTCCCTATTAAACTTTGCATTTATATCAGTTAGTACCTGGTGAGCGAGCGTTGCTCGATGTTCATTTGGTGCGCTAAGAACTTGTATGCTCCTATTCTGCTCCTTATTGTCTATTTAAAAGATATTGGGCATTCACATAAAAAAGTTTCAAAAAGAAAACAATAAAACAAAACTTACATTTATTTTTTAAAATATATTAGTTATGGATGCAAGTAGGTAGTAAAAAAAACACAAAAACACCAGTAACTCATAAAAATGTTCTTATAACGATATGCTAAAATCATCAAGAAATTCAATATTGACAATGTTTTCAGAGACAGATTATTGTTATTACTATATTCAACACTATTCAATATATTTTTTTCCATACAGTGTTTCTCGTGTGTCGAATATTTTTCTGATGGTAACAGAACTTTTAAGCCACTTCGTCTTTTTACTCTGGAAAATGCTACATACAACACGCCATGCATATATACAGCAGTTAACAGGAATACGCTAACTAATTCAAACGTTTTACCTTGTGATTTATGTATCATCATTGCAGAAGCTGCTCTTACGGAAAACTGGTGCCTTTGCAGGGTACAGCAAAGCTGACTTTGGCTGGAATCTAATGTCATTCTTAGAATGTGAACTTCTCGACCTAAATGTTTCCCTGTATATACTTTTATTTTACTTTAAAAATGTTGTTTCACAGTTCGGTAACAATAAATCTTGTTCCATTCCTCAGTCCTTCAGAATCGTCCAAATTTCGTAAAAGAAATATTATTGTATTTTTCTTGAGCTTCAATTCCTGAGGTGGTAAATCAGCCACCATAACAGAATTTATTAATTCAGTGGTGAATTGAAGAGCTTCATAGGGTTGGTCTTTAACAGAATCGTAACTTTTATGTAAATTAAATTCTCCAGGAAGTTAATATATAATAGCATCATTAATTTTATCCACGTCTTCTTTAAAAGGTGATAAAATTGCTCTGTCCTTCATGTCCTCATCTCTATTGTTTTTCAAATAGATAACCAAGCACTTCCTCAATCTAATACCCATTAGAAAGCATATCTGACTTAGATACCATATTGACTCTTGTAGCTCGATTTCATCCGAAGCGTTAACTGGCAAGTCCCCATTTCCAATTTTTAGCTAATGCTCTGCGAAATCTCTTTGTTCTGGATCGACACGCATGTTTTCTGATTGTGAAAAAAATTGAAAGTGGCTCTAAAGGCTACTTTTTTATTGAAAGATCCACTAATCGCTTCGATTAGCGCGGGGTTGAACGGGTAAACATTGACAAAAATCTCCTCCAAATACTATGACCTTTCCACCAAAAGGTAAGTTGGGATCACATGTTAATCCATGTTATTCAAGTCGTACGTAGGTAGTCTTCATCCATTAGAAATACGCCGGTTTAGGCAATTTATCTAGCTTCCTCGGATGGTTTGGTATTTGACCTTATTTCAGGTGTCAATGGAACCTAAAGTGTAGTAAAACGATAAAAGTACTAATAATTTGTTAATAAAACAACAAGAATTTTTTTGTCCCCGACGATTCTGGTGGTCAGTATACCCCTGAAATCCCGAAAAACCATTGGCTTGTCTTCAGGTTTTTCAGGGAGGAACTGAACCACCAGAACTTAACAAACACCCATGCCCTGGGCAGGTGAAAAACCGATCCAGGCAGGACTCGAACCCGCGACCCTCGGATTAGCAGGCGAAGACTTTGCCCTGCCGCCACCGGGGCTGGCATGATAATGTTGTAAAATATATTGTATAAATTCCAAATACTAGTCCAAAAGTTATACGAAAAGTTCTTCCATTGGGTAGAAGAATCGAAGCAAGTCCATTAAATGCCATACATTTAACATTACGGTAAAGTGTTTTGCACAAAAACGTTTTGCCGGTTGCACCTGGGCAATCAATAAAATAGCATTTTGAGACAGACAAGTATTGTTGCAAGCTCTTAAAAGTTTAATAACAATTTTAAGCTGCCTATGTTTAAGAAGTTGGTACATCTGATCTCCAAGGGCAGCATTTTCATTAACGTTTAATATCTCTTGGTTTTGTGAATTTTCATAGCCTACAATTTCATCCATATTGTATTTTTGTACCCGAAAACGAAAGTTCCTAGCTTCTCTCACTTCAGTATTAAGCTTGTTGACTATGATTCTATAAGCATGTTTAATCGCTTCGAAAACAGAAATACCATTTCGCCTTGCTTCTCGAATGAAGTCCTCAGCTAAACATTTTTCCTTGAATTTATCTCTAAGCGCTTTAGGATTTCCCGTAGACCCAAAGATGTGAATTTGCGTAAAATATTTCTCATAGCTCTAGGAAGCTTGGATATAGCAGACTTGAAACCTTCAACTCACTGTCGATCGTCATATGTAAGTCCCGAGCAAGGCAAAGTAGCTTGTAAGTTGTATGCCTAACTCCATTTACATTTAATAAATTATCGAAACTCGTGGCATCGTTTACATGATATAACAGCAACCGTAGATTGTAAAGTTCAGGTCGTTAAACGAAATTGACATTATGTATTCTTCCAATCACTCGAAGGATTCTTATCCTCGGCACCCACTTGCTTGTTTTGTCAACCCATCTGAAAGATTCGGGCATCTGCCAGTATTAATAATAATTAACATCTTGATGGTTTTCTCATTGCTATCCGTGACAGTACAAGTATAAAGTATATAAAGAGTTGATTTGGTTTAGCAATATTCTACAGCCCCTGGAGCACTCACGTAAACACCATAAAAATTATGTGATCAGTACCATTTACTCTGTCGTAGCCATTAATCACACATGGAAAGGCAAGGTTGAAATAAATTCCAGCTAAAATTTCAAATTAAATCTGTGAAAGAGATTTTTTCATGAGGCGCAAATGCCTCGGACTTGAATTTCCATTCCATGTCTATGCTGCGGTTTCCAAGTAATTAAAATATTCAATTGTTGAAGAAGTGCAAAAATTTGAGATTTTCGAGCTATAAACTTAAATTCCAGGAATAAGCTAAGGGTATACGGAACTTGAATAAGATAATTAAAAAATGTGTTCTTTTATTTGTCTAAAACTTGACATTTCAAAGCTATATCATGAATGTAAGCAATTAAACAAAGCAAACAAATCCTATGCTTTTCTTATGGGACTCTTTTCTTATGGGGCCAGTTTAATGAACCCTACGTTGCGCGCAATTTATTCCTGGCTTCAAAAAACCCTTAAATTCACATTTTCAAAAACATCGTTAGAGCCGTTTGCGAGAAGGGTGCAACAAACATACATACAGAGATTGCTCGCTTAATAGAATAGGATATCGATATCGATAGAGAAGTTATAAGGGTATCCCTGTGGCATAGTAACCTTTTGGTGTAAAATTCTACCTCCATTTCATTCTGAAACATTCGTGATATACATTTCAAAAAGTAATCTTAACTGAGTATGACCTTCAATTGTTTAGTGGTTGCTAACCTAGTCCTGCCATCAGATTTATTTCACTCCCTGTTCAGTTGCGGCATTTATTAACGAAACATGCGCTTCCCTTTGCATTTTACTGCTTTCGCGTATTAAACCATTTTGTGCTGAGTCCCAATGACTAAAAGCGAATTAGAGGTTTAGCTTAACTAGAACATATTACCTACTCTCTTCCACTTTTTCACCTGCGTACCTTGCGGAGCTACAATTTGCTCGGTAAGCCCTAGTGTCTTATAACGTAGTGCTGCAAATGTTTTCTTGTTTTCCTCATGATTCAGTATTTGACGATGCAGTTTGATGTGTGCCAAGTGTAACATAAGTGCCAAGATGTGTAGAAACGTGATATAAGTGTTCATAGTAATTCGGTCTATTTCATGGATTTCGGGTCTTATAATGTGTTATACTTTGCAGTACAATGCTCCCTTTACGACCTGAGGATCAGGATCGTGAGGGTCAAACTGCTAATTTAAAAAAATCGTCCACACAGGGCTATTATGTTTTCTGCACTGAATGTAGTTCGCCATTGGACAACATTGTTGCAGCTGTTTGACGATTTGACTAGTTAGTCACCCGTTACTCAAGATGAGAATTTATTTGCAGATGACAAAATAAAACTACTGTCGAAATTTATTTAAATATTAGCTTATGATGATTGCCACCATTTCAAATCACTGGAAACACGTTTCTGTGAATTAAGATGCCATCAAAATTTGAAATGCTATTATTTTTAACTGTTTTACTTGCAAATCACTATGGACCATCACAATCGTAATGATCCATAGTAATAAATATAAACACTGAACGGTCCTAGTAGGAGAAAAGCGGAAAATTGAGGCAGTTGGAGTTGGAGGAGACGAATAATTAAGAGGCCGGGAAGAGGTTTCCTACAGGGAAGAGGGTAAGGACCTCTTAGCCCTCCTTCACTCTCCTGTCCTTCGCCCCTCAGCGCCAACAAAGCGGAGCGGTGGGCGAGGAAACACAGCCGGACGGTGATGGGGAATGCAAAGGGACGGAGAGAAGAAAGATAACTGCCATTATTTGGCCCGTAGATTGAGGCTATTAAAGTTTCCCCTTACACCTCAGTAGATGTGAGACCAGGTGGAGGGTTTAAACGAGGGAGACGAATTCGAGAGAGAAACACATGCGTTGGAGTGGAGACTGTAACTCCATGAGAACCCCCCATTAATAAACCTTTAGTTAGAACCCGAACCAAATAGAGAGAACCGGAGTCCATGCCTGAATTGAAATAGACATAACCCGCTGAACCAAAGCTTCATCTGGGAGAAATAAGCAATGGCAAAACTGTTGTAAAATCTGAGCCGAGATCCCTTAAAAACACTAGAGCTGAATGCATTATCTCTCTACGGAGTATCAACATGGAGAATAACGATGAGTTTACGGGGACCTATTGAGCTGGGGCCATTTGAATTAAAATGATAACGGTAAATATATTATCGTACATATTGATAAAAATGGCATCATAATAAAGACTTGGAAAAATGAAGCGCAAGTTAATATAAATCACATTTCTAAAAATATTTCTTCCTCATTTTTTATCGTCAAAATATTATTGGACCCTTGAAGAGGTGAAGTGAATAGGCTGGTTAAATAGTCAAGGGCTTGACTGATACTCGATAAACAAGGGCACACCAGTTAATTATCGATCGAGTTACGGCACTTGTCCTGGGAAATGGGGACAAGGGTGTGTAAAAGTGTGTAGGAGAGACAGTAGAATTGATCCTCAAATTCAAAATGGCATAATAAGTTTTTTTTATACCCTCATCAATATTATTTATACTCTTTTAAATTTATTTGTTACCATATTACAGAATCACTGCACATATCTTTTTAACCAATCCTTGTTAATTGACAGTTAGCAGGTTTAATCTGTCATCCTCAGTGCTGGTTGGTATAGTAGAGAAAATGGGCGAAGAGGAACAAAAATAGGATGAATAAATTTTAGGGGAGCATTAAAGGGGGAGGAAGTTCTAAATGAGGAAACTAGGGTAACGAGAGTCATGCGTGAGGAAGAGTATCCTGTCACAGGAAGTGCACAAAGAGAACGTTGAAGTTTGCGATGCTCATATTGAAAACTGACGAAGGAAAATAGGCATGTATCCTAGTTGTATAACCGCAACCACTTTCCATTCCATTGAAAATATTTCAACCGTAATGCATTCTATCTTCTACAAAATTCTTCCAAACTACCCTCTACCCCTTTCTGCCAGACGAGAGCTGAGTGTCAACTGCAGGTGTAATTCTCTTTCCAGACCTAAATGTAGTAGTAATAGCTAGAATATGGCGTAATTTAGAAGCTAGAATAGGGTGCAATAGCATTGATGTATTAGAACAGATTCAAAGTTAAATCCCTAGGTCTTTTCTGAGTAAACTTCTGTTAAATCCAAGTGTTTTTTAAAGGCACATGTCAGTTGTCTTGCTACATCCGTTAATGACAGTGTTTTATATCGTCTACGTAGTTCTTTTCCTACCCACTAAGCCGAATTTACCAGACCAGGTAAAATCGTATATATTCACCTGCTGGTAGAAATCAACACCCTATGATCTTTCCGTTGAGTACTATTATTTATTCATTTCTATAGTTTTGATTAAACTAGTTTAATCACTAATTATTTGATGCTATAACATTGCAAATTAAGGCATTGTGTTGATTAAATTGGTATATTATACTTATTGCAAAAGATCTATTAGTAATAGAGGGTGCCCATTGGGTTGCAGTAACTTTGGTAAAATATTCCGATAATTTTTCAACTGCATCTATCATCCATGGAATTTTCAAGGCCCGTTATATCTACCAATTACCCTCCACCACTAATCTGGAATCGGAGGAGGGATGTGGAGAAGGGTGAGAGGCGATATGGGTGGCTGTGGGTGAGGAAGGAGCAGGGGAATTGGAAGCAGGGCTTTGGTCGTGAAAGAAAGAGAGAGAGAGAGACAGAGAGAGAGAGAGAGAACGAGAGAGCTTTGACGATTGTTGAGGACCCGAAGGGAAGCAATTAAGGAGAAAGGAGGCTAAAATAAAAGACCCGGAAGGGAAATTGGCCTGAGGTATGGAGGGATGGGATTGGGGATGGGCTGGAAAGACGGGATCAGTGGGTGTGTGGAGAAGGGAAGGAGAAGGTAAGAAAAGAGAAGAAAAGCAACGTCTCAACGGGAAGAAAAAAGTAGGGAGAGTCATGAAGGGAGTAGTGCCGAGGATAGGGTGGTGAAGAGGTCGTGGCGGAGCACTATCTTGTTTTTTTTTCTTTTATATTGCGAGTGTCAAAAAAATGGAGGAGGAGGTGGATGTGGAAAAGATCGTGGACAGCCGCTGGCAGCGGCTGCAAAAGCAAAAGAAGAAAGAGTATCGCGGATTCGTGTAGAGGAGGAGGAGAAGAAGAGAGGAAGAGAGAGCAGAGTAGCCATGGGGGGGTAGACTTTGGCGGGGGGGTGGGAGCACAGCGGCGCAGCCAACGACGATGGGACATACTTGACAAGAGGAATTGATGAGGTCGAAAAAGTGATGGAGGTGAACCCCTTAGGGATTCGAGGGAAAAAGAAATACTCCAGACGTTTCGGAAATTCAAGAAGCTTCTCTGAAGCCTTATTAAGGAGACATGGTTTCAATACAACCCGACGCTGCCTTGGACCCTCCTGTTTGTTTCTATTAGAATATCATTTAAAACAGCTAAAACATTCTGAGGGCGTGGATCTATGGCTTCGCTGTATCTTTAATGCTGATATTTAGAAGGTTCAATGGACTAAACGGCTATTGAAATTTAGATAACATATCTATGGTTTCAGGCCTGTCTGCAACATAGTAAACATTCGTTTGTAAAAATGAAAACCTACGAATTTGACCTAGAGTATTAAAAAGGTGAAACAAATTCCCTGGATTTCTCAATAAGCGGTTTCTGAAGAATATCTTTTCCATTCATAGCGCTGTACCTAACTCACTTAAAACACTCACTTTACCCTACCTTGAAAATGTTATCTTTGATGTCTTCAAAAGCGTAGTATACGTCTCATCTGCTAGTTACATTGAAAATGTATTTTCTGAAAGATAAGGTTATTTTATTTCTCGGAATAAATATTCTAAGGCACTGCAATTGATAATATAGAAAATGGAAACGTTCTCACGAGTAAGTAAACAGTTTATAAAATATAAAGAAACTAAGTAACCAACACCAAAATATTAATTATTCCGGTTTGTGGATATTACAATAAGTTTCGTAATCATGATTCATATGGCTTGCTATTTATATTTTTAAATATGTACTCTTAATCAAAGTAACATGTAAGGAATTAGGATAAAAAGTTTTGCTTTCCTTGCACTTGCCTCCAAAGGAGATGCTCCCCGAGAAGCTTAGATTTGTCTATCCCTAAATTTTAAATCACACAGTGTCTCAGGGAGCGATGCATTCCTCTTCTTCTAAATACTATGCACTTCCTGTTCTCAATATCTCTCCTCTTCCAAACACTAAGATCTCTATCATGCATCCAAGTAATAATTAATTTTTTTCGCAGCTATAAAATAAATTAAGATAAATGTGCTCGGACTCATGTCTAAGCATATATGCACAAGCATATGCATCCAAATATTTCACAGGAGATGAGGATATGGTTTTATTGAAACTTATGGGTTGAGAAAATATTTACTGCAGTTGATTAATTAAAATTCATTCAATATGTCATCATTTCTAACTTCATAGCTTCTAACATGCATCAATTAATATAAATTAGGCTTTCTTAGCTTTAAAGGCAGCATAGGTGCAATACTGGAGATGGATTTAAAATTTCAAATTACTTTTTAAATACTCGAAAGATTTTGTGCCGTATAAATTTATCACCACTCTAAGGAGATTTTCCATGAAAATATCGTTTGATATAGCCCTGTATTATTTTCATCAGACGGAGCTTAATTTGAAATTTTATTGGAAGGCTTAGAAAATGAAAGTAATTTACACTGTAGGAAAACATTGATTAATTATGACTAAATATTTCATTTATAAATTATTTCAACATTAGACCTCTGATACTGATCCTAAATTCACACCGAGCGTTATATAACCATCACATCTGTGCCAAGAAAAACTAAGGTTTAAAAATACTAAGGTCAAAAATTCATCAATTGAGAATGATTGAAAAGTCACACTAAATAACAGACTAATTGAAAACCAAACTTTACATCTTTTTCAGGAAGTTACCGTATATGTGAATAGCTTGATCACCTTAATACAAAATCAAGGCAGACCCTATAACAGGTCGCAGGGAATATTCCAACCTGGAATAGAAGCCGTGATGCTTATTGCAGCAATGGCAGTAAAAGCAGCAGCGGAGCTTGATGGAAACAACACCCTCCAGACAGATGTGGCTGCAATCTGCTTTCATTCATGACAACGGTGGCTACGTCGGCGAGAGTAAAGGGAAAAAAAGGAAACAGATTGCGCTTGGTTCCGGCCCCCGCAGAAATCCGCCTGGGGAACATTTCTCCGCGGGCGGAATATCTCTCGGCACAGCGCACTCGAGAATTACTGCCAGGCTCGTCCTCCTTCTACTCCCCATGCGACCGGGGTGGGGTGGGGGAGGAAGGGGGGCCACCTCCTTTAAAATCCTCGTGGAAAGCGGGGAAAGACGGCAAATTACAAAGCGGAGGCCGAGTGTATCTCCCAATTTCATCGTAAGGAATAAAAGCCTTCTCAGTCCTCTTCCTGACGAGACCCCAGGAGCACTTCGTTAAACTGGAATGACTAACCGGAGTACGTTCATGGCCAAGTTTTTCCTCCGGGAGAGGGTCAGGAGAACGGTGGGAGAGGTTGAGGGTTTTATGCATGGGGAAGGGAACGCAAGGCAAGGCGGCGAATGTTTTTGCTCGTGTGAGACGCCAAGTCATCTTTTCGGCAACACGGGTGGGTCTGGCCGGGAGGGGGGCGCTGAATGGCAAAGACTGTGGAAGGGACGAGTGAGTGAATGCATGTGTGCATTGGGAGTGCCTCTCTAAAACAATTAAAATCGAAGTTTGGGGAAGTAGAAAAGCGGACATTTAAACGAAGGGAAAATGTTAAATGGATGAGGAGTGGAACAAGGAAATCATCCACTACCTTTTGTTTTATGATCTGATGAAACTGATGAAACGGCTTTACATCATCAGATATATATGAGTTGAAGTGAAAATTTTGGAAGTGCTTTGGAAGTTTTATTTAAAAGGAAAAGAACTTTTCTTTATGAGATAGAAAGTGCACCTTCTTCCACTAGCCCACCCTTCATTCTGCCTAAATAGACTTCATCGCCTTAACCCATCCTTAAATACTAGCATCAGATACCTACTTTACCTTCCCGATAAGTTGTTCTAGGTGCAAGAAGCTACAATTAGCATAACATAGATGCATGGAGGGCTGTCAGTGTACAGGTCATGCCCGTAAGTAACTTAACAATTTCGTACTCTTTGACGCCGTATTGTAAAGCAGCAGTGAGTTTCACACATCAATAAGCTGCAAGTTCATAGCAATAGATTATTTCTTCTTTCCAAAATTTCCTTTCCAAATCAAATTGTGATTAAGTTTCGAATAAAATCCACAGCTTAAGGCTCTACTTTGTAAAAACTTTTAATATTCATTACCATAAAGTTTTGTACTTTTCTACACTTGTTATTATTTACCCACACTACGCGTTTCACCAATTTTATGGCATCCTCAGTTGTAGTAGTTAGTTTAAACAAATTTAAACAAGATTTTAAAAACAACTACACCTGACGATGCCTTAAAATTGGTGAAACGCGTAGTGTGGGTAAAAAATAACAAGTGTAGAAAAGTACAAAACTTTATTGTAATGAATATTAATCTTTGAATTACTTCTTCCTGAAAATAAAATTAGGAAGCAGCCGTTAAACAAAAAATCAAAGAAAGCAACAAGCAAAAGACACAAAATTAGGAAGAAAGGAGGATTCTAGAATTCGAAACTGCGGGCAATACTAAGCAGTACTTGTCCCATTATTTGGAAAGTGTGAGTTATCAACAAAACAGCATGCAGAACAAGGCAAAAGGAAGCATGTCGTAAGGAGTATTAGACGATGGAAGAGGAGGCCAAAGGGAGACAGTAAGGTCATGTAAGGTGAGTGCGCCAATTAGGAAGGTGGTAATCGAGGAAGAAACCGGAAGTTCTACAAGAGTGGCTCGAAGCACTGGTGGTGAGATGGCGGGTGGGCGGAGGAGGACTTTACAGGGTGTAAAGTAGGGCATTGGGGACAGTATCGCACGTTGGCCCTATTAAGTTCGATCGAGTGGACAGCGGTAATGAGGTGGGGCGCTACGGGGAGGGACGCAGACGTGCATTCAGGGGACAGCGAGGGTGATCGGCCATTTAGAGGCAGAAGGGCAGGGGGTATGCTGCATGGGTGGCATCTGATATGCAGTTGAGAGGAAAATGGGGTATCACACGGTAGGGAGGAAATAAACAAAACCTGGAAAAGTTCTTATATTAGTTGTATATTTCACTGCAGTATCTTAAGGAAACTAAATGTATGTAAATCAACTGCGTCATCTTAAATTTTAACCTATTTCCATGTTAAAGCCGACGACTATCATTGGATTAAAAGAAAATAATAAAATGGTGTGCTTACGACCACACTGGAGAAGTGTAAACTTCTATGGCGATATTCTGATAGATATATAAAAAATAATGGAAAGTACTTTGGGTATAAAAAGTTACCATTGCACAGAACTATAAATACTAATTCATCAGTGATCAATAAAATAATTGGTGTGCTTAAGAACACACGGGACAAGTGTAAACTTCTATGGCGATATTCTGATAAATGTAATATATAAAAAAACTGAGCCACCAGGAATCGATCCTGGGACCTTCGGTACGACAACGACTCTAACCACTACGCCATCATACTTTGATTAAAAGAGAGCGTTCTCATATATTTGGCATGATAAGCGTGACGTGAGAAAAGAAGCGTGTCGCCCAGAATCCGATTTACTGCCTGCAGAACTTTCTGTGCGTGGTGCACCTTTTGAAGTTTACACTTCAAAAAAGAAATACATACAGCATCAGAATTGCGCGCACTTCCGCACTCAGCTATAGCTTATACACATATGCGTACCTACTATTACTATACATAGCCGAGCGTGGCGTGAGAAAATGAGCGTGACGTCCAGAATCCAATTTACCACCCGCAGAATTTACTGTGTGTGGTGCGCCTATAGAAGTATACACTTCAAAAAAACAGCATTGATTTATTTTTTAACCAGCAGTGTACGAACTGATATTTTTGTTTCTCCTGAATATGTGAAAAATTTTGATACTCATATTATTTATCCCACGGTTTCACAAAACATAGAGCCACTAAATGTAAAACTACACTTCATCTTGGATGAGTAGGATTCGTAGAAGTGATAGAACCTTTGAAACAGCAACAAATAGGATAAATATTCCATTGTAATCAATTTGGTGAAATCAAATTTATGCATTAGCAAAGGTGGAAGGAAAAAACATCGTTGATAAATTTTTAAATTCGCAGTGGATGCATTAAACTATTTGCGCACCTGGAGTACATGAGGCTAAATTTAAACTTCGGCTTCTTAACCCTACAGAAGCTCATTATAATTAATCTCAAATAAACCGCAATTAAATTTAAATTCCTCTAAGATAAAACCCAGATTACGATAACAGCACTGTAAGTGACTATAAAGGAGTGTTGAGTACGTAAAATCTTGTCTTATCCCTAACGTTGTGACAGCATGTGTTGCATTCATTATCAAAAGTCAAACCTTTCATGAAATGGACACTCAGTATGCTGTCATGTTGAGTGTTTATCTCAAGATTGTTGTTGGGCTTTGGAGACGTCTGCATATGACAGGATTGCATGAGACAGATGGTAAAATTCGGGACAAACACAAATATACGGCGTCATCCGCATGGCCTATATTTTGACTAAACACATGTGTACGACACACAGAGCTGATTCAACAAAAAATCTCAAACTTATGACTTTAGATCATTGAAAAATTATGTTAAGCTTTGTGACTCTTTTTCCAAAATCCTCTCCGTACTTTTCAATTACATTTCAGAACTTCATTCAATCTTCGGAATAAGTTTCGGTGAAAGGAACGCAGTGTGACGACTCATTTTAATATCTTTTACAACGTGAATATATCATGGCTGTTAATGCAAATTACTTTTACCGAAATGGATCTGCAATGTATTAAAGCTGAAAGAGGTTTTTTCTGGACATTTTCATCTAGAGGATGAATATTAACTTTTTTATTTTATGACAAGGAATATATCCAATTGAGCGGATCAAATATAGCAGGTACTTTTTTCACCATAGAAGTAGAAATCAAACCTTTACATCAAAAAGTTTATTTGATTTGAAACCTGCAGGGCCCGCAACTAGATCGAAATTCTATTGGAGTTCACATTTAAGTTTATGGCATTAAAATTCAGCAACTTTAGACGTCTATAATTAAAGTATCCATACGATTGTATACGGTGTATGAAATAATTTGGAAAGGGTCTAAGATGGAGGTGCAATTTTTACAACTAGTGAAGTATAACCAGCGTATTTCCCTTTCCTTTGTCCTGTTTATCCAAGCGTTTATTATGTTTATCAGGGTCTGGAAATAAATCGCTGCAGTGGGTAAATTAGATGGGCACATCTACCAATATGGCATGTGCTTGTACAACTGCATTCGAAATAGCAATGCAGACATATTAATTATATATAAACCAAAAAGAAAGCGAAAAAGGAAGGAAATTCCAAAGTAATTTTGGCAATGAGACAATCAAAAGTATCTGGGTATAATTAATTTAATAAATAATAATAGATTTTGCGGCATGAGAAAATTAATGGGCAGCACGGTTTTTCAAGAATATAAGTAAGAGCATGAAGGTAGGTAATTCGGTTGAAAAGTGTACATTTCTCTAATCTAGAAATGCATCATTACTCAAATTTACACGCATTTATCAATGAAAATTTGATCATGACCAAAGAGAATTCACGGAAATTTTCACTATTTTTCAATAATAAAACATTTATCTAAGATATGATAATTGTTTCCAGAATGCGGAGGACCGCTCAGTTGAAACATTTAAAATTAATGGCATAGCTTAATCATAGATAGTTAATGAATACATTGAAAGGTAGCATGTTAAGCAACTTTTACTGCTAATCAAGAATTTGCATTTACATTTAAACTTATACCAAATCGGCACACTATGACCATAAATTTTCAATGATGATTAGTACTAAGAAATAAGGGTGGTATCAACTTCCTACATATGATTATAAGAATGTCAAGGCCAATAAAAGGATATGCCAGGTAGATAAATCTACTGAATTTAACTAATAAATTGTGGCGATACTTTGTGGAAATTGAAGATAGAATTCATTGTCACAAAACACGATACAAAATTCCACTAATTATTTTATTACTATCGACCGGTTTTGACGACTAAAGCGTCATTGCTGTTTTGTCTTGTAAATTACGCTTTAGTCGTTGAAACCGGTTGACAGCAATAACATAATTAGTGGAATTTTGTACTGTGTTTTTGTGACAATGAATCATACTGAATTTAATCGAAAACCGTGGTTTATCCGTAATTCAGATATCAGTGAATCTAAATTTTCGTCACGTTCTCTTCACGAAGACTAGTCATAGCATTTCCTTATTTAGTTATATTTGAAGATTTCCCCATACAGCAGTGTTGCCAATTTATAAAGGCCCAGATAATAGAAAATAAAATAAGAGACCAAAAAATTATATGCACCCACTTGTAGTGACTAACATTTTCATTTTTCCTATATTTACTCTAGTACATCATCTTCTGCGATTTATCAGCTTAATCCCAAATAAAATCCTTACCTAATGATCAATTATCGGCCTAGTAACCTTGTTTGAGAATACGAGAATATTATTTAGGAAAAAACAACTTTTCATCCGCTATTATATCTAATATTCCACTGGCAGGAAGAAACTTCGACGCACCGAGAAGCACTTAATGCACACACATTATTTGAACCAATAGAATTCAATAATAATAGAATAATTTGATGACTATGATATTTCCATAATTTTTATATGCGTTACATTCTTGCACCATTGAAACCCAGTGACAAAAAAAATTCAATTAGGCAGAAAAAAAATCATTACTTCTGGTCAAGTTAAAAGCACAATTAATAGGATGAGTGGTACTAGGCATTGTATCAATTTTAAAAAACCTTAGAGCTGAAAATAATCATGTTATAATGATGAGCGGGAATACATTCGAGAGAGGAACTAAGCGGTAGGAAGATTTCGTTTTGAATGAGATCTCGACGCGCAGGGAAGGGAAGAGATGAAAGGAAAAACAGAAGTAACGTAATAAAAATAAAGACGAGTTTAAAAAACCAATGAAGTAATGATCAGAAAAAGGACAAAGGATGGTCGTACGACGCGTATTGAAGGCGGCAAAGTGGGGGAGACGGTAAGAAATAGGGGTGGATATTTGTCGGAGAAAGAGGGAGGATTCGGAGGCTGGAAGAGTAGGAAAGGGCAGCTAGGGGGTAAATGAAATATATGATGGAGACTCCAGTGAAGGGATATTGAGAGGGGAGACTGAAATGTGAAGAGGTGGTCCACTTAGTGCAGATTTACAGCTTTCTACCTTAGTTACTTGAAAGCAAGTAAAAAGTTCCCCATGTGAACGATAATTATTGCCAACTCTGTTAACTTTTTATAGTATTGTTTCCTACGAAAGAGTTACTAGGGTCGAATGATGGTTACTAGCAAGGGTCTGCGTAAAAGCCACAATGGTTAGACGTTGCTGGATCCATTGGTGGAATGTTTGCTTTTCATTTGAAGCCTACCAAGAAACTGATTCAGATGGTGAAATAAAATTTGTTTCGACATTGAGAAATAAAATGGTGGAAACTCATTTCTTTGGGATGTCCTCATAAGGCGAAATTCAATCGTTTGATATTGGTTGGATATTCATTTGCTTTTAATTTATAAGTGACATGAATGAGAGGAAAACATCAAGGCTTGGAAAAACACCAGTAAGGACAGCTGTGTAATTATCTAAAATAAAATTTAACGGAAAGTAAACATAAACAGTGTAAATGGTAATATGAGGCAGGAAATGATCGCTCTGTTAATTGAAATTAAAAGGTAGTACGTCATTAAAATATAGGGAAATACCTCGCCTTTTAAGCAAAAGGAGGAGTTATTCCATCAAGAATTTGTGTGTACTAAATAAAATGTAATGGATAAGTTATATATTACACCGATGGATATTATTATGATTCAACTAGGCACTTAATTTCTTTGCAATAATACTCTGAAATTGTAACATTAAATGTTGCCAGTGATTCACAGTCATTAACGGGAGGACTGCACGATTACACTTAATTGATTATATGCTATTGGATGTGATAGCTATGCTTTACATACCCATTACTAAAGATGCTCAGCAACGGATGACATGAAGCAATGGAAATTGATAAAATTTAATGTAGGTACCTACATGTTACCACCAAATGGCACAGATTTTCCCATTTATATATTTTTCAATAATAAAACATAGAGGTACTTCTTATATTGTTGATAATGATCTACAATATCATAAGTAATGTTTTCGTGAATTCATCATCAATTTGGGTGATATATTCAGAAACTGAGGATATAGCTTAATTAAATCTGGTTACAAATTCGATTGAAGCTAGTATTGCACAATGCATAAGAAATCCATATGAATATGAATACAAAATGTGGATACATTATGAAGAAACCAACCGTATTAGTTAATTCGTGCGTTAACGCTAATGTATTCGTTTATGAAAGATGGTAATAGTTGGCACAAATTGTATTATTAAGTTATTTTAGCGAGCCGGAAATTCACATAATTAAAACTGCTGAACTAAGGTCCTCTTCCCCTAGCGTTAGCCCCTAGAATATCTATGAACACATAAGCTACGTAAATGAAAAATATAGTGGATGAACCTATATAAATCACAAAAACTAATTAAATACGCCAATGGTATCTCATTTATTTTTCGTGAGGAATTTATCGGGAGTATTTTCTCGGATGGATATGTTCGCACAATCTGAGTGATTTATTTTGAGTTGACTATGGGGAAATTAAATTAGATGACGGAAATTATTGATGTCCTAAGAAGAAGTGGAGGAATTACAAAGGGCACTCAGTATAATAGAATGATGAAAAGACGACAGTTTTCGAAAAAATAATCACTCCCGTATCTCAAAAGGGAAATAATCACCCCTTCACCGACCGCTGGGATTACATCCTCACCGAACGCATCGTTGATCATCCGCTATCAAACATGTTGAAGGTGTCCCATCCACGGAGCGTCGCCTCCGGACGCTCAGCCAACCTCCCCACGCGAGGGGAGGAATTTCCCGCGGGGGACCCTTCCTCCCTTATTTGAACCATCCCCCATGGGAGGACCCGGACACCCTGCTAAAGCGAGTATCGCTTTTCTTTCAACTATTCCATAATCGCCCGCCTGCCCTCCCACCCACGTGCTGTCCCCCGCTTTCCAATTCCCGCCTCTAACCCCTTCCTTTCCCCCGTCGTCATTCCATTCCTCCCTCTCCGCCTTCTCATCCCTCCTGTACCGCCTCAACCCCTCCCCACCCCTTTCCTTGTCCCTCTCCTTTAACCGTCCTCATGTGACCCTAAGGAATTTCCATCGTCTTGTCGCCTTTCCTCCATCCCCCCTCTCGTAACGATGCCTTACTCTTCCTCCTCCGATATCTTCACCTCTCCTCCCCTCTCCGTTCTGTTTTGTTCTCTTAACATCCTCGAGCCCTTCGTACAGGACACTCTACCGTCTAAACTTTTTTTCCCTATTTTCCTCACTTCTTACCGTTTTATCCTCCTCAAACCCCGCCCCACAACCCATCTCTGCCCACAAACCCGATACAATTTAGGCCTTTCCCTCCCTTACCCCCACCAATTTCTTCTTCTACCCCTGCACACACGACCCTGTCCCGAAGAGGACACCCTGGCACCCTATAGTCCCACGGCTTACCCTATCAGCCAGCCACCCTGTTATCCGTCTCTTCTACCCTTTACCCATTTAAACTCCGCCACCCTCTCTCCTTCCCATCACAGGTTGGCCACAAGATTTCTATTTCCAAACTTTAGTGATATTATAGGCTTTCTAGGAGGAATATCAAACTTTTCACGAAGGTTGTAATAAATTGTGGGTTAGATCATTGGCAAGTCTTGGACCAAGAGTTGCATATCAATTTATTTTAATATGATGAGAATATATTTAAACAAGGGAAAGAAGAGCTAAATAGATACGTATGTTTCAGATAACTGAAGGAATATTTTATACCTACCTCTATACCCTTGCCTTGACAAATATAAATGCTGCATGGAAACTGTAGCACTCTGTGAGAAATAGTTAAAGAAAATATATTACCAAATAAGAACCAAGCATGATATAAGCAGCAGCAATAATAAGTTGAATTCGGTTGTTACAGAAAACGTTTTCAGGGGCCGGACCATCAGAACTTGACAGAAACACCCATGGCCTGGGCATGCGAAAATCCTACCCTGGCGGGACTCAAACCCGCGACCCTCGGATTAGCAGGCGAGGAAATTACCCCGCAACCACTGAGGCTGGCGGGGTAAATAAATAAATACATAGTGCTACTTATTAAACTCAGGGAAAATTAATGGCAAGAATATCTGGAGAGTAACAGCGTGATTGCTTCAATGTTTTACGTGGGATGAGGTCAATTAGTTTTTAAAAAGAGCCCGTCATTGTTCCGGACTATGATAAAATCAAGGAGAAACACAAAACATGCTGAAATCGAGGATTTCTGAATTTTTATGGGAGACAGAAATTTCAAGTAGTTTTATTGGCTTTCAAGGATTTTAAGTAGGGTGGCCACACTACTTTAGTCCTTCACCCCTTCCCCTCAATCATCCCTCTGTGGGTGGATAATGCGAAATTTGGACCCGTAGCCTATGTGCCCTTTGCCCTATTGGTGTCACCTCATCTCCACAGTACCTGCTACATCGAATGGGGCGCGAGGTCCATCCTTGACGACACAAACCCTTCCTTTCACCGCCTTCCTTCGTCTCAAAAGGGACGGACCTCTCTTTTAACATCCTCTCCTCTACTTGCCTTCGCCTGAGAGACTCTCCTGCAAAACACCTACTCCGCCACCCCCCTTTCATAGGCAGTTTTTGCTTTGGACAATTTAATTATCAATTTGATGTAAAAATAATACACTCATATAAATTTCCAACCGTGAACCACACCACAGGATAAGGAAAAAATTAGACGAAGCTCGGTAAATAGTTGCATCGCGCGCATTACTTGGTTTAAATGATTGTCACTTTAAAATAGAAAGTTTGACAACGCATCAATGCGTCGCCATTGACTATCAATTTTTGTTGCTAAACAATTGTACGGATTGGATAGTTTTCTTACTGGAGAGGAAAATGTATATAAAATAGGTGAAGACAACTATGCTTTAGCACTGGTTGTTAATATTGGTCTTTGTACCCGCTTCTCCAATTGACATGACACAATTCTTATTGCCCATCAATTCATGCAATGAACTGCACAAAGAAATAACTCGTGCAAAACAAAACGGCCCTTCCCGTCTATATCCTCGCCTACACCGCTTCCTCTATCTTTCTCTCCTCTCTATCTCCACTCTCCTTCCAATCCTCCTCCACCCTTTTCTCCTCTTTCATTTCCTCCACATATTATTCTCCTATCCTCTCCACCGTTCCACTTCTCGGCTCACCCAAGATCACGAGAATCCAAGGAATTTAATTTCGGTTAGCGTGCCATTCGACCGTCGCCTCAGACGCCACCCCCGCTGTCTATGCGGGAGGGAAGGGGTTGGGGGGAGGGGGTGGCTGCTTTTGAGTAGGACGCGCGGGGGTGGATGAGGTGAGAGAACTGGGTGGGGGAAGTGGCAGGGGGTGCCACGACGCACTCCGAACCGCCTTTGACCCTTCCCCTTGCGAAACCTAACATAACCCTCCCTTTACGCCCCCACCCCCTGCCTCCTTCGAAGGGGTTATCCCCTCGCTAACCCCCAATCTCTCCCCCCTTCCCGTTCCCTACATCCCCAATCCTTTTTCACAGGCCACGCTTCGAGGGACCCAACACCCGCCAAAACCCAAAACCTTACCCCCGTCCCTTCCCCTCCAACCCGACCATGACCCTTGCCTTGCCGAAGAACCCTTTTTCGAGGCGATAGAGATGAAAAGGGTTGAAACGGTTCAGGGAGGGATGGGAATGGAACGGCGTGGAAGAACGGAGAAGTGGGATGTAACTCGCGTGTTTTAGAGGGTGTGTCGCAGGAGAAGGTGTAGGAGATGGAGGAGAAGAGAAATAGGACAAGAGAAAAGGGGAAAGGGAAGCTAAAGCGAATTGAGAGAAGCAATGAGGAGGGAGAAACAATGGATGAGAAGGATAATATGTGTGTGGGGGCAAGAAAGTGGAAAGAGAGAGTAACTGCCCCATCTGCGAAGCGGCACCACTGAATTACGGGTTATAGATGGACGCGCATTAATCTCCGACGCGAGATAGAACCGGGAGAGAAAAAAAGCGGTAATCGAAGATGGTTTATGGATATAAATTTTCTCGCGGACGTACTCATCACATTAGCTCCGCAAGGGGATTCGGAATCCTGGAAGGACAGCAAGTAGAAGGCCATTAGCAACAAACCCGTCTCGTACTCAAATCTGACATACGTGGACAATTTCTGACAGCTTGCAAGAAATGGCATGTGCTCCATACTTAGCAATGTGAAAATGGCTATTATCTTAAGACTAAACTATCCAAACTGTATTCGTAATGGACTATTCGTTCATCACACTAGGCAGTGAGCAACATTAAGAGGTCTTGAATTAATTCACCGCCAAAATTTCAAAGTAAAAATAATTAGAATCTTTTATTGCTTGTGAAACTAGTACTCCTACGCAAAATGTGACAGCAAAAGTAAGGACAAGAGAAAATGTGCCGGTTTTGAAGTAAACATTTATCATACGGTAGATGGTAAATGTGCTTATCCTGATGTTCAGAATACTTAGTTATAATTCGTATATAATATATTTAAAGAATGTCCAATGATATCAAAATGAATCGAGTTTAATAAACTCAATGACATTCCCGTGTTTAGTACCATAGATCAGATTGCAAATGGATTCATGGATAATATATCAAACATCCTGATTTTTAATTTCGAATACTGACTTCGACCTAATCACATGTTATTGCTTATTATCGACTATATCCCTCGTCAATATAATGACGGAAAAGTGAAACCAACCCTCATTTTACTTTCAAGGATCACATATTTCACTCCATATCATAAATAGGACAGTAACAGATAAGGGACGTAAATAATGAACTTCGCTCTTTCACACAAGTTCCAATTCTAACGTAGCTCGTAAAAGGGGAAGGTTATGTAAGCTTACACTGGCGTAAATGACAATAACTTGCCTCAATGGAATTTTTACCTTAACCCTACAAAATGGAATACAGCTTAAAGAAAGTTTTCAAGTACCTACATATAATGAATATATGTCAAAGGATTAGTGCTGCGAAGAAATTCTTACTATCGGCAATTGCCTCATGTAATTCTTGGGTAGAGAGTAAGTGTAACTTGGTTTTTCTGAAACCAAAGCGATGCACCAGCAGGGTTAATGAATTTCCCTGTTATCTCAAAGCTGTATCGCAGGAAGTGTTGGTTCCAAAAAACCCAAGGGTGGAAATTATGTAATAATACACCAAATGGAGACATTGCTACATCACCTGTATCTTCCTCTTTTAGCTTTTGGCCTTGGAGGAGTGAAAGGGAAAATTAGCGACAGCAACAACAGTCCATCTTGCTTCATCAGTTACATCCACCCTTTCAATCGAAATCAATCATTCTCTCGACGCCAGTTTTTTTTACACGGATGAAATCATGACTGAGGTCATGAAAATATCAATAGCTTCTTATGGATTTTCGACATTTGTAACAACTCTATTGTAATATTGATAAATTCTTTTATAGGTTACCCGTTATTTACACAAATTTTTATCAGGAAGCAAATATTTTAATAAATTGAACTACAGGCATTAATTTGATTGATTCCAATGTGAACGAACATTGTTTGGTAACATTCGCTTTTTTATAAACAGTAATTTAATATGAGAGCTTTATAAGTGACCTATCTATCAGCAACACATAATGTAGGCTGGAAGAAAAACAAGCTTTGGAGGTTATATTTGCAAAATCAAGAAGAAGGTGACTTTAAAAAACTAAAAAACGGTATAGGTGGCCTATCATTTGCGTGTTCTGTGGATTGATTTTCAAGTCATACCACGTGACTCCTTTCATGATAATTTTACTCATACTTCTGACCTTTAATGCCATGCATTTAATATTGAAAGATTGTTTTGATTATTTTGAATTCACCTCCCCTAACTCGTCAGCAAACTGAGATAAATTCCATTCCTTGATGCTATTGACGTTTTACGTCGACGATTTTTCATAGATCGCTCTCCGATGTCATTTCTAGATGGTATTTTATCAATGAATAGAACATCTCCGTTAGAGGTGTACTTCCTCCAAAATCTGAGTGATCATGGTATAGGTTTTCCTAGTGAAATTTTGATTAGTAGGAATTAGAAAATAAAAAGTAAAGCATATATCAACACCTGATGATGACTTACTACGTCGAAACCTAGGTCGTTTCCAATAAATACATGTGAAATGACAAAGTTACTGCTTCTCATTCAATATGCTAAGCGAATTCCATAAACTTACGCCTGAGACAATGTAGTGAAAAGTAAAGTTTTTACATTGAAAGTAAGGAGAACGATAAGGTAAGATAAAGTTTTACTCGTCAGCGACAGCATTAGGAATGGGCTCAAGAAACTCAACCAACCTCAAAACGAAAGAGCAGCATTAACCACCGTGAAGTGCAATATAGGGACCAAAGATTGGAAAAAAGGTAATACGTCATGACATAACAAGTGAAGGCTTCACTAACTACGATCGAGAAAGTGACAAGTGGGTATGAAAAAAAGAAGATAAAGAAGAATAAATGTTCAAAGTTGAACCACATGGAAATGTTCCTCTGAAATCCTTACAGCAGTTTGGAATGAGTGGTTATGGGCAGTAATTTCGTTTCTTTACTTCACGCGAGATTATAACTCAATAAAATCGACAGCTAATCAGTACTCGAGCTTAAGAGGCACTCACGGAGGGCAGACCAAAGTTATGGTACACCGTATGGCACATGGTGAATTCACTTGTTATAAGTTAACAGTTCGTAATTGACACGGGGATAAGGATACTTAAGATGAAGCTTTCAAAAATGCTTTTGAATATAAACGAATCTATGAAATATTTCAATAGTCAATTCATCAATTCTGAAATGTTTAGTCAAACAAATATTGTCAATAAGGTAAAATTGCAATCAGATCTCTCAGCTGAGGCAGAAAACGAAATATTGCTTGGAGGAAGCCTGTAATATACTGTATAACTAATGCTGAGAAAGTAAATGGGCATAGCCGACAGCCGCATCGGCCACGTCTTTAAATCTTTATTATTTTTAAATGCCTTCACAGAATTCTTCTCGCATGAATTGCTTAGTACATCACAACTAAGGTCTTTTACAGTAATTCATCCGAAAATCCGAACATTCTCAATATGCCTCGGTAAACAGTCATCGTCCTCAACGAAAAGGGAAAGTTTAACTCCGAGGATGGTATTGAAGAGACCAAAGAATTGGAACAAGTAAAAGACAATCAAAAATGAAAGCCTCACGAAAGATTCAAGACAGAGTCAAGAGAGAGTCAGAGAAAGAGTCAAGACAGCACGAAAGAGTAAGAGAATGGATGAGAGAAAAGTTAAAAGGAGAGCATTTTGAGAGCGGCCAACGGAGAGGAAATTGGAATTCGAATGGCAGCCGAGGGAACGAAAACAAGCGAGAAATAAGTTGGCCTCAAGGAAGACTTTGGAAAAGAGAAGGGAGAAGCGAAAAAAAATTAAATTGAATTGCGATCGAGGAAATGGAATGAGCCCAAAACAATGTAACGCCCAGAATGGGCAATAAAACAAGGATGTAACGGGAGAGAGGGCATTTGAACGCTATGTCTTGCTTAAACTCTTCTCTTTTAGGGACTGAAAGGCCTAAATTGGCCAGTTTGAGGAGTGGGTCTCTCTCTTGTCAACCCATTTGACAAGGATTGGGTAGTAAACAAAGTTTTTGAAATAAAAAAAATCCGAATGGTTCAGCGTTTTAAGGGGAAAACATCGTAAGACAACTCAGCGATTAATCGAGGAGCAATTTCGCGGGGGAAGGGGTGTTGGTGGAAAGATGCGAATGACGGCGTAGAGAGGTGGCTTAAGAGCTTTAAAGGCGGCGGAGGGACAAAGTGACGATAGATTTAAATTGTAAAACAGCAAATCGATGCGGGGGATAAGAGGTGGAGCGATGGAGCGAATTAAAGACAGCCATAAGGAGGCGAGAGGGAAAAAGAAAACGATGAAAATTTTGTGAGTGCCTCAATGGGAGAGGTAAAAAAAAGACTCTTAACGAAGAAGATCTGACGACAGATATGAAGTGCTAGATGATAAAAGTAAGGGAAGACTGCTAAAAATTAAAGGTTTGCATTTCACGTGATGCATACTTCAAGGTGAAATTCGGAGAGATGAACACATTCATGGATGATAGAGAAAGAAAAACCAACTTATTGATCAAATCCTTTGTACAGTCCTATGTGTTCACACTTAAGCTTATTTCTATCTGAGTGGCATTCTCTTATCAGGGCGTTGCATAATAGTATGATCTATATGCTTTCTTAGACTTTAAGAAAGATGAAATATCAAATTATATATTAAATATATCTGCTTACAAAATGTTTTCATAGGTGGAAGTAGATTTCAAGTGCCCAACGCCGTATAAGGTCATTCTAGACATCGTTGCAGCCTCGAAAGTCCGTAAAATCATGTTTCTAAACGCTCGTCATTTTAAAATTACACCTAAGAAGTAATAAATAGAACTCTTCAGATAAAATAACCACACCTAATTTAAAAAATTGAAACACTAAGCCATAATATTATATTTTAATGCATCCAAACTATTTAATCTTGCACAAAGTGTTCAGTAACATCAATCCTACGTTGGAGTTTTAAAGAACCAAAGTAAAAAACATTAACTTTTAATGCTAAGGGTTTCATGTTTAAATTTACGTTAGGCTTACTCGCAGATACAAGACAAGTATTAGCAGTAAGTAAATAATATTAATTCTGGGTATTTTAGGACTTTAAAGTTAATGAATTCATTAAAAAGCTGTAAATCTCTTCGTGTATGAAATCGAGGCATTGGAAGCCATGAGAAGGATGGCCATGCGGTAGGAGAATGGCGAATTCCTTAGGCTCCATGTTCAGAAAGTATGCCGGGAAGAGTATGAAGAGAACGGAGAAGCCAGGCTGCTGTGAAGAGTTTGCCTGAATGGCATTCTGTTCACAGCGGCCAGCCCGACAGCGGAAGCCCAGTAGCGGCTGGTTGGGGTGTGTGAAAGAGGGAGAGAATGGGTTGTTGCTTTTAAAGTGGGCAGTGTAGCGTAATGGGAATGTTTGTCGCGTGTGAATTCAGTCTCAGGGATCCCTCGAATGGAATGGTCAATTGAAATGGTAGAGCAGTGTTTGCCACGTCCTAAAGGTGCGAGTAAGCTGACACCTTCCATTCTCGCGCAAACATATACAGAAGCCAAACTCATGCATGAATGATAATTGTATCCAAATATTCATGAAACCAATGTAAAATTATTTATTAGGACATAAGAAAATTGTTATTAGTTAATGCTCTTGGAGTAAAAGATTTTAATAAAATTGACTTCAAAATGAAACTGCTGAGACCAATTAATGGAAAACGTAATTTTCAATTAATCCACTCATAAGGAATACAGACGAAAAGTTCTATTGCAATTAGGTAGTAACAGAGTCCTATAACAAGATCTCAAGAGCATATGGCTTTTATTTAGAATGTAAACTATCCATTTCTTTTGGGAGTAGTGCACACGTATCCCACCATATGTACATTAGCAGCGGAGAGAGGAGTTTTTGCTGGTACGGTACACAGAATATCTCTATTCAAAGTGTTATATAATTTAACGGCAAAACCAGGACTTCTTTACGATGAATTTATAGGTCTACACACTATTAATCCAGCCACTGAAGGACAGGTTGCATGGTTTAATAGGAAAATAGCCGTGATAAGAGCAGAGGAAAAAGGTAATGCAAGAGGGAAAGTGCGAAGAGTGAAATGCGATTGGCGGTGAGTCTTAGACCCTAACTGTGTTTATTGCGAATTTAAGGTTCGATAGAAAATGTGATCTTGGAAATCATACACAGTGCACATACTTTATATTATAGGTGGATAGGTAGATAAATTTTATTGATCTAGGGCATGTCCTGTAAGTCCAGGTACATTTAAGGCAAATATATTCTCGGTTTTTTACTAAATTTGTAAAATAGAACAAGATTACAAGCCAGTATTGGCCAATGCCATTTAACATATATTTTTGATTTATTGATTACATAAATAATTTTGAATGACTTCAGTGCACATTTTTATATAATTACTTTACATTAATAGCTTATATTTAGGTATAACATCTAGTTACCCGGCTTCAAGTGTTCTGTTGTTGCATTAAATGTTCGTATAGTTTGGTTTTAAAGGAGGTAACTGATGAACTTTGTTTCAAGGATATAGGGAAGAGGTTTCAAAATTTTGTTGAAGTTATTTGGAATGAGTTCTGAAAGGTGGTAGTGTGGTGACTGGGGAAATAGGAAAGATCTGGATTCGATCGTTTGAAGTGAATCAGGTTCTTAGGTTTTTTAGCAGATAATGAGGATTTTTGCTTTCAAAAAGTTTGTATAAAAATACTCCCAAGAAGTATTTTCTTCAGTTTTGTACCTTTAACCACTTCACTTCAGGTACTTGCTGTAAACTTTCCGTCCAGTTTCATAAAGCATCGTTATATGCAACCTTTAGATGATAAATCCTTTTAGAAAATACGGTATAAACTGCGAATATGAGTTGTGTGTATTATATAAGAAAGCTTTTTGGACTTGTAAATTGACATAAGACCGTACCTGCATCTTGCATGACTAACCAGACATGAAATTAGGCATTAGTGGGAATAAACGTAACCAGTCGTAATATAACTGCTTTCTGGTAACAGTGCTGGTTGCAATAGATGAATATCGAGTTAGCAATTTGTGAAATATGTTAACTTGAATCCGAGAAATGAAAGGCTGGGGGCTTAGAGGATAGGCAAATACCTAAATGCACTATTCTTTATTATCGGAACTCATAGCATACCACGGTCAATCCCAACCTCCAGATTGTCGCAGACTGAATGGTTGCAGTTGAGCTATTTATATGTACCCTGTAGATGAACACACAAGCTATGCAACGTAATAAGCGAATACTCCCTCGGGGCATAGCCTCAAGGAGAGGAGACAGCTGGAGGAGAGGGTTGTCACGTCGCAGTACTTGTGAGCTGTTGCGTTGCAGAGAATCATAATGAAATGGGTTTCTACGGCCATTCCTGTACCGCTATCTCCCAGGAACCCACTGAGCAAACCGAGGTGGAGGTTAATTACCTTAAAGGTACTCGGACACGTCACATGGGTTACGAATGGCCGAATTCAGATTTAAATTTATTTTGTGACATTATCCATCAATCGATTTCGGTCTTTGTTAATATTATTCTGCTCGATCATGTATCAAGCTCTGAAGAAACAAAAATATTAAACGTATTATTACTTGAAAAAATCTTAACCAACTCTATTTGATACAAGAAAAATAAAATCTATCCTAATTCTAAAACATTTATCTTGTTTTCCATCGCTCTTGGTCATCTGATCTGCGAAAATGTAGTGTATCTATTTGACTTTGGAGGGTAGAGAGGGAAATCAGGGTAACTGATAAGCAAAAACAATTAGATTTTCAAACGCGCAAGGTAAAAATATCTACGTAGATTAAGGAAAAAGGAGTAAAGATAGAGCAATAAAAAAGGAGTAAAATTGGAAATATCTAAAAAAAATTCCTCAGCCATGCAAACGACATTATGCATATTTTACTCATGAACCTTGAAACTGGTGGTAGGCGAGGATCCTTTTCATCATTTGTCCAGTTAAGAGAAAGGCATTTTCCAATTCCGCATACAATAATACCACGTTTGCTTCCATTCACTGTTTGCACATAACCTGCGCAAATAATGCAGTTTATGTTTTTTACTATATGACTTTTTTTTAAATATATGCGCAAATTATGATAACGATGGTGAAGTATAAAATTATGAACCAATAGTTGGAATACAAGTTTCGAGTTATCGTGCTCCTATTCTTCCACCACCCCTTCCATGACTGTGATCTTTCAATGAAAGATTCATAACGACTACTCCGATTTTTTGCACTACATGTAAACAAAATTTTCCGAAGATGGGATCAATTTATGAACACATTTCTCAAATCAACGGTTTTTCCTGCAAAGCTGATGACTTTGGTAAGCAGTTACTCACATTTCTTTTCAGTGTAATATTGTATTTTTTCCGGAAATATAATATTAAATCTGTGACATAATATTGGTTTTTCTTGCTTTTCCTGATTTTGGAAAAAATGAACTACTGGAGAAATCATCCGATTTTTCTGGAACGAGACAACGAGAATTTTCTGCAACTTACATGCTAACCAAACTTTCCGGTCCCACTGTTGAGAGCCAGCAATCTCAGCTGAAGGCAGTGGTGGCGCAAATCAAAATAGGTTAACCGAGATCAACAGTCACAACTTTAGGTGAGAGTAAAGATTATCGAATCGACCGGATTATAGTGATGTTGAAGGTAACGGGAAATTATCTCATTAGTCAATCCATAAAGTGCAGCCTTGTATCCATAAATATACGACGTGATGGTATTTCTGGAAAAAATATTCCTTAAGTAGAATAGTCCCCTGATCAGATCTCCAGGTACGAGTAATTGGGGGGAGGGTATATATCAGTCAGAATTGACAAATGCAATAATCTTTGTGTTCTGCATGCGTGGTTATGTAAAAGAGATTATGATCCTATTCCTAAGATTTCAGTGACAACCCGAGTATGTCTCCATCCTGTTTTCGGAATTTTCCGGCGATATTAGTTGTGTTTTGTGACGAGTGTTTTCTCCAGTTCTGGAGCCATCATCCAGTTAAAGGTGACTTCGAACTAGGAGAAGAAAGGAAGACGTCGCGTCGCTTCTGATATTTTGGTATATATGTTACTAAAAGAGGAGGCAAATAAGTATGCTTTTGAGAATTTGAAAAAAATGTATATCTGCATCGCAATCTGCAGTCACGGAAACAACCACAAGCCTGTAAACGAACCATTCAAGAATGGTTTTTGATTATTTGTTATACATACTTACATGCAGCACTTACAGGAAGGTTTCGCAAGAAACAAGGAGCAAAACACTTGAAGGATGGCAACAAGATCTGATGAGCTGATTGCCAGCAGGAGTTTGTGCCTGAAGAAGGAACATTGATAGAGTGAATTTCAAAAATAGAACCTTATGAATTGAATCAACGTTCACTTCCTTTGATGTTGCACCCTTCCGTGCTTCACGAATATCTTACAGTTGGATAGTAACGCCACGATTTTTACGGAGGGTATCTACATCTACAAAATACCCTGCAAGCCACCTCAAGGGTGTGTGGCAGGGGGTGAATAGCCACCAACATGCATTACACTATACCCTAAAGTTAGTGTAACTACGACTAATTATGCATTAGCGTAAATCGCTAATGCCTGTCATGAGGTGAAGCCTCACAAACATGCACTACACTACAGATATACTCACAATGGAGAGGGACCGTTAGTATATATGTATTTTGCAACTACACGAATGTACAGAGACTCAAGACTTATGTAGAAAACATGCACGACGTGCTGTTAGTACTATGTAACAGATGAGGATTCAAGTATTAGGAAGAACTACTACTACTACTAAGGGCTACACTACCTATCGACTAGACTCTTGGTTTGTCGATAGATAGTGAAGCACTGATAAAAGTCTCATTAGCAGCTGTTATGGTCCCATATCGTTCACGGGAAGAATGACATTTTAAATCTGTCCGTTTTGCAGTCTAGTTCCCTAATTTTATTCTTATGACCTGATCTACCGTAGTATGTCAGCTTTTGTAAAATATTATCAACATCGTCAGAGAATAGGCCGGGTTGGAGCTTACATAATAGAATAACTCTAAATTTTAATCGACGGTCTGAAAGCGTTTTCTATCCCAGTTGCTGCAAAAGATCAGTAACACTAACGATGTTATCATAACGGGCTTTAACGTATCTTGCCGATATTCGCTGCACGCGTTCTAACTCAGTCTCTCAGCTTCTCATCTCAAAATGTTTCTAAGCCTATCTCATAAGGATCCCAAATACTGGCAGCATATTACAAGTGGGTTCTAACGAGGGAGAAGTAGCTGATTTCCCTAACTTTATCGTCACACTAGCCAAGTACTCTTTTAACAAATCCCAATTTACGATTAGCTTGACCGGTAATTTCTCGAATATGTTAACTCCACGAGAGACCATTAGTCAGTTTAACTCCGAGGTATTTAACCGTTTCTACATTCTCTAATTTGCTGTTATTTATGCAATAGCTGTTACAAGTAGCGTTTTTCCATTTCCAAAAATTCATAACAACGCATTTTTCAGGTTTAATTCTAGTTTCCACGCATCGCACCACTCCTGTATTGCCTCGAGTTACTTAGTTAGCGCTATCTTATCATTAAGGCTACGGATTTATATAGACCACAGGGTCCTCTGCAAATTATTTAACCTTACTCTCAACTGTTTCACTGGTGTCGTTTATGTACCAAAGGAACAGAATTTGGCCTATTACATTTCCCTGTGTGACACCCGATGTGACTTTTACTTCATTAGAGATAACGCCATCTAATACAACCTTTTGCAGACGATTGCTTAAGAATTCTCTAATCCAGGAAATTACGTCGTCGTCTAACCCGTAGGACTTTAATATCATGAGTAGCTTACCGTGAATTGTAGGCTTGAATTGGCATTAATTAGACCCCAGATATACGTTTTCGGAGAAGGAAAAATATTACTCGCCTTCCATAGTTTGAAGGTGGACTATCTGATACAAAACGTTTGCAAATGAAATACTCTAGTTGAAATTTAATTTAACGATGAAAAAGAGAAAATTCAGTTGGGTCATTGGTTCTTAATTATTGTGCATTTCAAATAATGAGTGATAATATTTTGCCAATTCTTCTGAATATTATTAGTTAACACCTCAATTAATATCCACTATATTAAATACTTAATTTATATTTTAATTGCGTTTTTATTTTGTTTTTGATGATAAAGCTTAGCCAAATCCAGTGTGTAATGATGAAAATAATGTTCATCTTCTATTTCTTAAAATGTCATTGGCTTTATTGAATATAAAATGTCAGTATCTGAGATCCAAGGCTGATGGCAATCAAGTGATAACATTTTCAATAGTAGTTTGAAGTGTCATAATGTATTTTAAAGGAGAATGATTCATTCCGTCAATATTAAATAAGCATTTAAAAATAGATCAATACATATCCATTAATACTTCAAAAACCATTCAAATATCACCAAGAAGCAATCAATATGATCTCCCGTTTTATTTCGTTTAAGTTTTGGCAATAAAACGAGAATAGTTATGAGTCTCATTGTCATATGATTTTTCCTACTATGAAACACTTTCTACCTCTCAAATCCCTTGTGTGTGACGCAGTAAGTATTTTATAGAGTCTCTTTAAACACTCAATGAATCATTCAATGAAACGCAATGATTTGTCGAAGTAGGTCAACAGTCAATGTGGTAACCTGACTCCATCTTTCTCTCTTCCTCTTCGTTGCTTGAGCAGTGACGAGCTCTGGCGCTCCACTAACCATGTCTTGAATCCAATTTGAATTACTGAAGGATTGGAAAAATGATCATTTCCAAAAGGGAAGACAGTTAGTCCTTCCACTTCTGGAAGGACGCATTCAAGAAGGAGAAAAATTAATGGGTAAAGCGCCAACAAGAACCTCTTTTAAGCAGTCAAGGAGGAGTGGGGCATTCAGAGAACTAAAGTGCGCCCGAGCGTAAAGCCGGATCTCGGCAAATGACACGATGGTGGGCGAGTCCCGTTGAACGAATTTGAAGAGGATTAAAAAGAGCCCAGATTTTCCAAAAAAGATGAGTAACAAGAGAGGGTATTTGGAATGAAATTTCTTTTAATGGGCTAATGTCGGACGGTAGACGCGGACTAGTGGTAATAAAAAACTGGTAACATGACAGCAGGGATTGACATGATCTGCGAGCGAAGATAATTGACAGTTGCATGAAGATAACCATAAAGATTTTGAGCTGTATAAAATAAGTGAGTATATACGTGTAACACAGATTACATCAGCCAAAGATCAATTTACAATATTAATATTTCATGCACTTTGCATAAAGCGAAGTATGACAAAGCTCACTGTCGGCATTTATATGTAACGTTTTGCCCACTGAATGCATAACATTTCTTTCTTTCATAAACTAATGAGTCAGTTCATTAAATATAGCAGCAATGAGGCGTAATACTGCTAAATTAAATGCTAATGAACTAAAACTCAACTGAAACATTCCTAATGGGGGAATCATTCAACCACATTTCACTTGAAGAAATATTTTTACAAGAACCACAATCATAAGTGTCACGAGACTCATTTGTTAAATTGCATGATTCTCGGTATTATGTCCTTCATTATAGAACATGAAATAAATCTCCAGCAAATTTGCTAATTAACGCTGGATATACCAACCTCGCATAGAGTGGCATCATTTTACAGCTCCACATTCCACCTACTTTGAATATTATTTTTTGGAATTCACTTTCAGTTTATGACCTCAGAGTATTCACCAAATTAAGAAGATGGAAGAAAACGACCGCTATTCAACGCGATTCTCCATGGCTCAAACGTTTCAAGAGGAATGAACCAAGATTATAATAATGACAGCCCAAGGCACAAAAATAGTTCCTCCTCCTCTTATCAAATCCCTTCCACAACCTGCATAACACAGAAAGATTCCCATTAAAAAAAATAATAATACCACCAAAAGGTGTAGGCAACAAGCTTGGATGGAAGAGCAGAAAAAAAAAGATTGCTGCCTACTGGTTAAAAAAAGCAAAAGAAGATGGGATTCCGGCGGATTTCATGAAAAGATACCGCGGAAGAAAAATTCCCGGACGTGGGCGTAGTTGCTTGAAGGGTTGAGAGGAGGAGATGTGTCTGAGAATAGGATGAGGGAGTGTGAGGGTGGGAGAGTAGGAAGGGGGGCCCTAGGGAGTAGACGTTGAGTGGCAGCGGAAGGAACGGGGGAGAGAAAGAGTGAGAAAATGAGGGATTCGAGAATAAACTAGATCATCATGCAAGGCATATACCGAGGAGCGGTGCCGAAGCAAGTCCTTTAAGATGGGACTGAGGAGCGTGACGTATTTGTTTGGAGCGGGGAGCAGGGTGCAGAATGGGGAATGAACGAAAGGGTTGGGGGAGTGTTAGGTGGAGTTGGGGGGAGGGGATCAGAGGAGGGGAGGCAAAGAAAGTGAAAGGGTGAAGAGGCGGTTTAAAGAACACCGGTAGATGGGGTGCCAGTCTGGAAGGAGAGAGAAAGAGGAAGACACAGCGATGCGGTGATGGGGATCAAGGATGGGGGAAATGATGGGGTGAATGGGGAAGAAGGGAGAGAGAACCTAATTTACAGAGTAAGGAGAAGTTCACTTCCCAAAGGGGATAAGATGGTGGGAAGAGGAGTTCGGATAGGGGACGGAGCGAAAAGGTCTTAAAGGGCCCCCTTATAATTCGCGTCCAAGGAAGGGGAAGAGAAGAGGGTGAAGCGTGTAAATAAATTTCTCGCGGACATTAATTGTAAGCAATCTTGCAAGAGGGAGAACCGCTTGAGTGACGAAAGGTTTTTATAATTCAAACGATATAATGCAATATTTCACCGATGACGAAAATTGGGAAAATAAACGAAAAAAAAAGAATAAACCTGATTGGAAATATAGTCGAGAGGTGAGGCTTAAGAAAGTAGTTTTCGATATTTTCTGGCCCGTAAGCAATTAAATGATTCGAGGAAGAAGTCCAGAGATAAATTTAGCCCCGCAGGTTCACAAGTTTTCCAATCAAACAGTTAACTACCAAGCAAGAATGAAAGTCTACCAACAGTAGCAAGAAGCTGGGAGCAAAGAAACACTTCCTTAAAGTGTACATAACGTTTTAGGTAAGAGGAGTCATTAAGGTTCATGTTTTTAGTTTAAAAGCATTTGCTATCTAAGAAAAAGAATTATCCCATGAACATTTTCTTTCCATTAATATCTTATTTCACACTTGTACTCTATATACAGTGGCCTAATAAATTTGGCATCAATGAATTTAGTGCACTCTCCACTGAGACATCGTTCGATTCCCTACGAAAATTTTGAGGTTCACCAATCAAAAGAGACAAATTTTGATGTTGATGGCCAAAACATTACGCGTTCAACTTTTACTGAATTTAAGATATTTGTATCTTTGGTAATGTAGACCTAATCACCATTTCTAATCGCTCTATTCATACGAATTATCCACGAAACCAAATTATGACCACCTTGTAACGTAACAAAGCCGAAGTCTCAGTTCACCGCGTGGTTAATTAAAGAAGCTTACTCAAGGGGAAAATCGGTGAACAATAATACCGGCGAATTAGTGTCGCGCTGGAGTGCAATCAACCTATTAGGTACCGCAAAACTGACTGTTATTGTACATCCGCCAGGAGAGCTGAATAAATATTATTTAATGTAAATGTATGTCTTACCATTCCTCGTAGGAGTAGCAGTTATTGACATATTTGGCAAAAATCATCACAAAATTGAAATGCTATGGATTTTCCCAAAGAAAGCTCTTTCTGTGAAGAGCTATGTCAGTAGTAATTAAGAGCAGAGAGCTTTATTTGGGCATAAATCGCAGAAAATGTACTCTTTAAAAAAAATTAATGTACCTGTATGTATGTATTTTCTGTAGAATACATACTTAATAATATATTGGTAGGTCAGTCTAAACCAAAACAACATGTAGAAAAATAGAAATTACCCGACCATTTGCATCTAAATGTTCCTTTTTTTGCTTTATTTCCTGGATTATGACGAAGGAGCGAGGAAAAGAAGGGGGCCTGAGGCTGGTAGCTTGCGCGTGAGGAGCTCGTCACGAGTTACGGGATATGAGAGTTTTTGTTTAATAAGTGCGAAGGGGAATCATTTCCTAGTCATTGCTTAGTGGAGAAACCACATCAAGGGAAGCTTAATAGAAGGTGTGTTGGAGGTAGTACCGAAGAATGAACTCCAGTATTGCAGTATAGAAAGAGTTTTAGGTGTGTGGCAACAGGAAGTAGCATTCACCTGTGGGTCACTTTTAACCATTGGATATATAATATATGAAAGTAATATTTAGAAGGGTAATTTTTTACAGTGCTCTGGGTTAAGTGAAAAGGCTCCATAGTGAAAGTGTATGAAAGCCAAATTATAGGAGCCTAGAAGAAGAGAAGACAGTGAACGGTCATTAAATGTTATACAATCATACATATTTAATGTTTTGTGAATGAATGTGGTGTTTTTTTGAAAGAGAATGTGACATATTCATAATTTTGACGAGCAGCTAGGGCGTAGGGTGAGTTCATAAGCCAGTTGGAATGGATTAACAAGCGACATTTCCTATTAAGTAGCAAACAAAAAACTTTACATTATTTTGGCGCCCAATGTGTAACACACGAATAGATCAGCGGAGTAGATTATGCACAAGGTGAAGCGACGGGAGGAAAGTGAAGAAGATTACGAAGAAGACATAGAGGAGAACGTGACAATTGGGAATATTCAAGGCAGCATAATGAATTTACCAGAATTAGCGGGGGAAAGGAAACATGAGTTATCGGACGTGATAATCCCACATAGAGTATATTCTATGATATTCTAGGGAAAACAAAGGACACATGGTAATACACACCCGAAAAATAGCTAGAGTAGCGATTAAGGAGCTGTCTGTCCATGGGATAATCGAACGTAGTGTGTCAAGATAAATCTCGCTCATAGTCTGTTTAATAAAGAAGGATAAATTCATTCGGATGTGCATTGACTTTAGAGTTGTTAACAAAACCATTTGGTTGGACTACGCTACTTTATTCCAGGAGTTTTGGAGGAGAATTATTCCAGGAGTGTGCCAATGCAAAATTCATGAAGTCGCTCAAACGAGTTCTTTAATGGATTGTGTCTTGTTTCGTTTTTGCTTAAATACAGAAATAACTCTCACTTGCGGAGAACAGTCGTCCTAATGAATATTCCGCTGTGAGAGAGGTAAGGCCGTAAGTCAGAGGTGAGACTAGCACATTGATACATAAAATTCTGTTATGAGTGTTAAGGAGATCTATCAATATCAGATTGAAATTTACGACTATGGAGAAGGTAGAAAATAGAATTATAAATAAAGCATATCAACTAAAATATTAACAAATATTATAAAAAGCAATATTGAAATTTTGATGTATTAATGAAGAATGTATCAGATTTTTTTGCTTATATTTGTACACACAATACCTTTCTCAAAATTCAACTGTAAATAAAAAAACTTTGTAGTACGTCATTATTACCTTTTGAAATGCAAATGTTCATAAATTGATCGAATTTACACATTTACACATGGGAATACGATTAAAATCCATCGCTGATTGCCGGATGGTCATTTGCGATAATTCTTGACATTATTTGGGAGTTTCGATGGCAGCATTCACTTATTAGCTCTTCTGAAAAAATTGATAGCTTGTTAATTTAACCCAAATATAAATACATTATTCGAAGTCGAAGAAGAACAAAACGCTTCAATTAGGTTGAATGGCATTCCAACTCTAGAAAATACTGCACCTTTTCGTTTGATGGAAAAAATACCAACTTACTCGAGTCCCATTTGGATATTGCATCAGAAATATCCACAATTGTGCTTGGTTAGGGCGCTCGAGCACGCTTTAGGAGAGGAGATAAACGGACGCTGCTTAAACTTTGTGGATAATTTACTGATAGTATCACGGACCTTAAATGAGCATCTCAAACACCTATCCACGGTGATGGATTAATTGGAAATATCAGGGATCACCATGAACTTCCAAAACTCCGAGTTTTTCCGAAGAAAAATAGAATGTAAGCTTAATTAAAGGAGCCGAGAAAAAGGGAAGACAGTGAAGGCAATTAAATGTTATGCATATTAAATGTTCTGTGAACAAATGTGGTGTTTTGTGATAGTGAATGTGAGATGTTCATAATTTTGACGAGCAGCTAGGGCATAGGGCGAGTTCATAAGGCCGGCCGCACACCGGATACGACACGGCACGGCGCGACGTTTTGCCTCAAGGCGCCTTATGCGACGTGGTTTGTATTGGTTTGAATGGAGGTGCCGCACACTGCATTGGGCACGGCAAGGCAAGGCGAAGCAACGCCGCACGGCGCTTTGTACTGCCTTGTCAATTTTCGTCCGTCGGGCAAAAGGCTTCAGACAAATCGTTCTGCGCATGCACGGGGATCACCGCCACGTGCAGTGCAGTGATAGCGACAGGCGAAAGTAGTGGGTTCTAGTATTGTCTAGTTTTTGGTTGTGTGACAAGTGAAAATGATAATCCAGGAGGACGATGGGGTCTCTGTTGGGCACATCATCCATTAACTTGACGAGGTACCACAACGCTATAACAGTCGCCTCTTCTTCTTCTTCTGCGTTCATTTTCACGAAACATGTAACAGACTACAAACATACTTCACAAAATATAATACAAACTACACGCACTACTTCACTTGTCAGTATACTTAGAGCCACTGAAAGCGACAGTGTTCAAGTCGCCTTGCCATGCCGTATGCTGCTCTTAACCATCGGGCAAGGTACGGCGAGGCGAGGTGAAAACGTCTAGCCGCGCCGTGCCTTAGCCGGTGTGCGGCCGGCCTAAGTTAGTTGAAGTGGCTTAACTAGCGGCATAAGTAGCAAACAAAAAAAATTTCAACTTTCAACTAAGGTCTAAGAATAATAGTGTGGTGTAATTAGGTAATGTAAAGGAAAGTCATGCCAGCAGAAGACTGAGCAGATATAGAAAAGAAGATCTTGCGTACATATCAATCATTTACAACATTGCTGTTTATTTACTCTGAGCAAGTAGCGTTGAAAACGAAGTTTTTGCAGCAGGTAGTGGCAACAGTTTTCATTCCTAATAGAAATCTAACAAATGGAAGTAATGTACTCATAATTCCTGCATTAAGCAAAAATAAATTATAATATAATTTCCGCATTTTCCTTACAAAAGCGTAAGACCCATCACCGGCTAAGTTACATGCCAAAGGTACTTCTAGTCCTCAGATATTATCAGTAACACATTACTTATTATCCTACGTAACTAAATGGCCCATTTTGCTTTGGAGTTCACGACATTTGATTTAGTGAGGATTAAGACGATATTTTGCTACGATAAAATTAAAATATCAACATTCCATTCATATTGACAATTCAAATATTAAACTTAAGAGGCTGCCAATCAAAGCGGATTATCCTAAGGTGTGAAATAAATTCCATCTTCCCCAGGTTTCAGTAACGGCCAGAATCCATTTTGGAGTCAATGCCTCGAATAATCAAAAATTAATTTCTTGTAATATTGATATTTGCAGAGTGAATTCTGATTAGAGAATATATTTATTTGTGAATATTGATGTAAAAACGTGAGAAATTTATTTTGTTTCTTAAAACTATGCTAAAGGTTTAAGGCATTGCTACATTGCGTTTGAGTAACTATTTCATAATTCTATAAGGAATTTCACTTTGCTCTACAAGCGTGAGCAATTTTTATTGTAATAGTTTCTGTGAACCATTGCAGTAGTAAAATGTAGCATGATGACAAATATATAGCACGTTTGAACTAATATCCAGTTAACAAGGAAGATTTAATTAAGTAAGTAGCCAGAGCTCAAAGTCCACGCCAAGCGATTCTTCTAATTCACCATGACGAAAGCAATTTTTCGTTTGGAAACTCTTGAGATAAAGATCTTCTCGGAGAGTTAGCTAAAAAAAGAATAAAAATTTTTGATTGGAATAGCTTTCCGTTTGAAGGTAAGTGGATTCCGAAGTTTTACCCCGAGGGCTTTTCTTACGACACTTGCATTTGACATTACTTCTGCCATTGCACCTAATTCCTTTTCGTGACATGATGCGAGAGTGGCACTGCTATCACATACAGGGTGCTTGGGAACTGGCCTCATAATCTTTTCCTCGCTCTGCATTTCACGGTGCACAGGTGACTCCCAATTGGCTAATCAAAGTAACAAAACTACGTAATCTGAACTCTTTGAGATGCATAAAAGTTTAATCATTCTCATCTGCTCTTGAGCCTGTTCTCATACACGTTATGAATTTCGACATCCCTTTGACAACTACCAACATGGTTGATTACTCTTTAATTATACTTATATAAATGGAGATTGTATGGAATTAATTGCCAAAACTGATGACGAATCAACAGCATAAGTCTATTCCTTTCATGTTATTCACCATTTCCACTAAGACCATTAGTAACTTAATCAAAAACAGGTATCAGCGTCAAGCATGGCATTCATTACATGATGGCACACAAAATTAAATGGAGTGCTTTGAAACATTTACTACTGATTAGAAAAACATGCAGGGTATTTCTAATGTTCCCGGCACAGATATTCATGACTACCAGCAATAGAATTCTATTAAGGGTGAAGCCATGAATCTAAACTTTTGTGATGAAGTTCAGCGTTGCAAGGTATTAGGAAAACCTCTGACGCAAGAGGAAGTCTTAGACATAATTATAAAAATCAGATCTCAGGCCAAACATCTGGAAAATAAACAGACAAAAAAAAGTCAGCTGCCAGACCTACATCGTGGTGAATCGCGGTATCATGGCACAATTTTGAGTAAATCCATTTTTTATTTTATTAATATATCGAATAACTCAACAAGGTACTATGACCAGGTAAAAACCCTGCATTAAAACTAGACTATCATTACCAAAAGGCGCTATTTCTAAGTAGAACATTCCAAAAGTTATAAAATATTCAAAAACAAGAATATATTTGTATTTCAATGTCTACAGAAACTGTACAGAGCATGTTGACCAGATGCATAGTGTTTTTATTGTAAAATGTTATTTCTACATGTTTTAATGCAGAAGTAAGGATGATTTATCCGTTTTACAAAACCTTTCACGGAAAACACCAAACCTATTTTTTAGCAGCTGACGGAAATAAATTAGAAAAATAGAATTTACTAATCTTTTAGAAATGCCCGGGTAGATAATTTTCTCTCCCCTGACGTTAGAAGGGAGTCCTCGAAAGTCTTCCGTGATAAGAGCTCCATTAATCTTTCGGATACATTTATCACGGTGCAAGACGTTGACATTGAAATTTTGTAGTAAGGGTAAACAACACTATCACGAGCAAAAACAACTTATTAACCACGTCAGTCCCAAATATACATTAATTATCGTCCTATAGGAATATCTACGAGTTTTTTCAGGTCAATACCCTATTAGCTTGTTCCAGACGAGACGGTCAAAGTATTGGGTGATTTTGTGGCGGTGATAAATCATAAGGGAAGGATGACAAAACACCAAGACCACGTGATCCGATCCCACAATAAAGCTGCAGGGAGGAAGTCACACTGTCATTCTTTATTGTCCGAGACACGAAAGTAATTAATGGATCCCCAGGCGAAGTTTTATTCGCAGTTGGCATTTGTCCTCGAGTCTGGTTACCCGACCAAGTGTTTCTGCAATTAATGGCCTTTTTTATGGTTCCTATCACCTTCAAAATAAATAAGATAAATTGAAAATAAGTTTTAACAACCTCACAAGGATTCTTCTTAGTCAGAAATGCATTTGAAATTTCCCAATATGAAATCAGAAAGAAGAATTCCCCATAGAAAATGTATCTATCACCCATAGGAGACACGCTAGAGTGCTAAAAACGTTAAATTGGGGGTCAAGTAAAGATAATATTTTGGACGTCACAAACGACCTAGTGAGGTTTATGCGTTTTCTGTGAGGCTGTTTACATCAATAGAGTTTTTTGTCAATGTAAATTAAAAAAAAAATAAATGACAAAATATTCCAAACATAAATTGCTGTGGAGAGCATTAAAAGGATATTAATGTAAAAAAGAACTGAATATATAAATCATTAAAACCACTATATTTTTCAGCGAACAAACACCGTTAGTAAAAAGACCTCACTTTATTCATGTATCATTTAAAACACATCGTTTGACATTTTAGAACTATTTGAATTTTGAGCACTCTACCACAGCTAAAAGACCAGATTGGCTCTAATGGTGATGGTTGGAAATATGTATCAATATTGATACCGGCAGTTCCGTTTATCGAAATAATATAACATAGGCATATCACGATGTGAAAACGGATTTGAAGCTTGCACTCGTGTCGGCACCATTAAAAAAAATATTGCAATATTTTTTTTCACCTTGGTACATGATGCTACAAATCGCCATAATCCATCGTTAATAATTGCACATTTGACAAGAGGTTTTGCGAACTATTTTAAAAGTTTATCTAAGGTTTGTCATACACGGAAATGCGAGGCAGCCAGTATACTATTATGGTTGTTATTTTCACTGAGATAGGCTGATGCAACGTCAACCCACTTGCATGGATATACAAATGTGACTTATTTGAAAGATTTTATAATATTACACGACTGCACTTAGAAAAAATACGGAATAGAGTTGCACCACATGAAGTACAATGAATATTAAATCTGATTTAAAAGTCATTATGCGAATATTTGGTATAACTGAGCTTTAAACAATGATAAGCTGATTTTAAGTCAAAATGAATTTTCGTGGCTTTTTCCTCCATATACCGTGGTCGCTGCAAGGGCAAATGAACATTTTCTTGTGGGTTATCATTAAATAGACAAAGGAGGTAATGTCACGTTTTTATGGTTGTTTATGTCACACTTTAAAGAGGAATTGATTTTATTCAAAATATTTAAGCACGATAGATCAGGAAAATAAATTGCTTTCATAATACAAAGTTTAACGTTATTACCTTGTTCCATCATTATGTAAGTAAAGTCTTCTCATTGCATTTTATCTCTCTGCAAAATACATAGAAGCTGTTACAGCTGATTTCATTCACGTGCCTGACTTTTTTTTAACGTAATGGCTTTAGTTAAAGAATTTTATTAATAAATATGAGCACTCATGCATGATAATGGCTGAAAAGATGGATAGCATAATTTTTTTTAACTTTTGCTCGTATATATTTAGGATAAATATCCCGTCATGGATATTGCTGCAACATCTAGTCTTCTCTCTGTTTGTCCCACTAAATAAAATGAGAAAAAAACAGCCTTCAATTCATATTACCGAGGCCGTGGAAAGGTATCCTTTGGCAGTGCTCACGAGAGTGGAACATGTGCCCCAGTGAACCTATCCCCTTTCGCAAATTGCCTCTGCAGATTTAAACCGAGAATTGTTTCATACACCCGCGAGAGTTATGTAAAACAGAAGCAAAACATATGAAAAGAGCGCAAAGCGGAAGTAGACGGAAGGACGGTGAGTAACGAATTGAAACTCTGAACGCTATTAAGCGCACTTAAACCTCAACCTTATTTGTAGGGTTTGTTAAACACAGTGATGAGAAGAGAATATCCACTAACTGTGCACACTTCATTCCCATGGTGGTACGTTTCAACTGGCCATACTTTGAGATAAAGGTTAATGGCACACTTGGACAGACAATCAATGATGGAAGAAGAAAAAGTGCTGATCCAGCTAGGGCAGAAGACGCTGACTCCGAATCACTCATGAAATACAATAATTCAATCGATAAGGAAGTTTGGTTGGCTATCTGTGGAGGCGTCTTATAGCTTAAGTATTTCGTCACTGAGCACAAGTGGATAGATAGGAGATGAGAATAAGGATAGACATAAACCTGGCTTTAGCAATAACCTCTCTCAATTACAGTTAGTAATCCAATAATTGGTTTGTAGCACTTATCCATCTTATTCTGCCTAAGGCCATTTTTTTCATTTCCACATAGTTGGAGCAATTGAAGCCTTCCATTATTTGATTTAATTACTGGTGCCTTGTTCTTCCTCGGTGGATTTTACCTTCTATAATTCATTCCAAAATTGTTTTAAGAATCCTATAGTGCCTCAGAATACGACCAACCAAGGGCCTAGGCTTTAAAAAAGGGTCCACAACTCTACACCTCAATCGAATTAACAGAATACTGAATTGGAACTCCTGTCCATACAGCACCCAGTAAGGGATTTGGATGATTAGAATAAAAGATTGGTGAAAAAAAGTTGGGACTCAGACAAGGAACTGTAATATATTGAGACCAACTTGATCGCAAACTTAGCAAAAAAGCAAAATAATGACCGAAAAGAGGTGAGTAGAGCATTTTCTACAATACGTAGACACAGTCAAAATTAAGAATGGTTTCCAGTTCCACGCGAGAAAAGTGGTCCTTATATAGATCATATGAAACACTGCCCTGGTAAAAATCGGACGCTTGCCCAAGCGTAGAGGCAGCTTCAACGGAAAGTTCTACACTTTTGGAGGGACTTCCTTTACTCCCCGATTACTCTCCGAGATTTTTGTCTCAAAGCACCTTTCCCTAACTCTTCCGCAAGAGTGAACGGAGAGTGCCTCATGGCTCCTTTGACGCTTCGTTTTTCATCCCCCAGTCAACACTTCTTAAACACTTCCGGGGAAGTAAAGAGTTGGCTGATGGTTTTGTTTACTCTTCGATCTCACCGCTACTACTACGAAAACACATTTTCATTTTTGCCTTAAAATTGGCTTGAGTAAATTAACATCTGGTGCGTTCAAACGTCCCAATAATATGCAATAATTTTTGTTAATGTCATGGTGTACCTTCGTAGATGGACAACTTAAACTTCCATTATATACCTGCGATAATGATCCATTAGTAATATTTGATAGGAATTGAACAAGAAACATACATTGTTACTAATTGATAGCGAGCTAGTTCGTACATTTCCCCCATTGAACATTGGAAAGCCAAAAGTCATTAAATCCAAGCATTTAAAAACCGAAAAAACACGTCGCGGTATGTAACTACATCTAAACCCTCTGGAACTCCCATTTCTCACACAGCGGTATTAGCACAGTGGTTAAGGCGTTCGGCTGTGAGTGGTAAGAGTTCTAGATCAATGCACTCACATGGAGTTCATTTTTACTTTTTTCTCGGTTTTTATTGTTTTAATTTTTATATATTGTATTCTTATCATCGTTACTTCAATGAAAAATATTTAAGGAAATTTATAAAACTATAAATAGGACTACATATACTACATATAGTCCTATTTACAGAGGCGGGAGGAGACTTGCACCCCATCTACGCTCCGTTAACAGTCCAAGAGGACGCTTTGTTAACTCTCCGGTGTTTCACTTTACGCTCCTCAGACTCTTCGTTCACCCTCCCTTGTTGCATGATCAACTCTTGCTTCACTCTCCGAAGAACAGCTGCCAAATCCCAGAAATGCAGGTGAAAGAAGACAGGCAAGGTGTTCAGTCTGCACACGGAGTGCAAAGACAGGAAAGTGAAGAGAAGTTGTGAAATCTGCAAGAAACATATGTGTCTTGTGCATATGAAGACGGTGTGCGAAGATTGCATCAACCAAGAAAACAACGATTCAGATTAAGTTTGAATGCACTGCCTCTATCATTGTTGCAGACTATTAATGTTTTATGTCATTTATGTATTTTACTAATCCCTTCATTGATATATTCATGTAAATAAAGTTTTTCAAGTGGGTAAAAAAGTGTGTGTTTTGTTATTTATGTCGGAATCCTTATTAGTTTGATTGAAAATTGCAAGGAAAACAGGTATGTGGTAGTTATGTTACCAAAGATTACATTGAACTCAATTCACGATATAAGTTCAGTCAACATGTAAATACAATGATTGATTAGTAATTAAGCTTATATATAGTGTTTTCATATTTTTTTTAATAAAAACTTCAAAGGAATGCCATATTTTTCAAATTTGGAAGAAGTTTTCTAACATATTCCTCTAATAAAATAATTTTTTTTTTCAATGAATTTATTTTGATAAAATTTTTTTAAGTACTCTATAGAATGATAAAAAAATTGTATCAGTCTAAAAATAAGTCATATGATGTTATAAGTACAAACATATTGGGGGTGTTTCAAACACCCCACGCGAGTAGATTCGTCTCAAAAGGCCGCGCGGGTACTCAAGGGTTAAAAAGATAATAATGACGTACTAAGAAGTTTTTAATTTACAGTTAAATTTTGAGAAAGGGATTGTGTGTACAAATATAAGGAAACGTAAATCTGATAAATTTTTAATGAATGCATCAAAATTTTAATATTGTCTTATACAGGGGCGGCGTGGGTGCACAGGAGCCCGGGCCGCTGCACGTCCAGAGGGGCCCGGTTTTTGTGAAACCCCCTCCCCCTTTCTGATAAATTTGTGCGTTAAAACGCGATAACCACAATTTCATCGGCATTTAGGTACAGTATGTCAAAATTGCACCTCCACTCAGAGATGTTTGGTCTGCTGACTGTTCAAAGTTTGGGGCTCGGCCCGCCGGGCCCTTCGGACCCGAGCCCGAAACTTAGTGCGTGGCCCGGGTGGGAATCCCCGCTTTCCCGCTCTGACCATGCCACTCCTGGTCTTATATAATATTTGTTAATATTTTAGTTGGTATGCTTTATTTATCATTCTATTTTTTACCTTTTCCATTGCCGTTATCTGATATTGATAGATCTTCTTAATACTCATAACAGAATTTTATGTATCAATGTGCTAGTCTCACCTCTGACTTACGGACACCTCTCACAGCGGGATATTCATTTGGATGACTGTTCTCCGCAAGTGTGAGTTATTTATGTATTTAAGCAAGAACGAAAGAAGACACAATCCAATAAGTTAAACAAGATTTTTTACCGAGTGGTTTTCTAAGTTTTAATAATAATTTAATATTTCACAAATACCCAATAATTGGTTAATTCTGTAAGCACTTATGACATGAAGATGAATGTTCGTATTCAATGCCTAAATCTAAAATATTTACACGTACATAAATCAGCATATCGGTCACTCGACTACATCACCTTAAAATACTTTAGATTACTTATATTGAGCTAGATTCTATTTTTTTTTCTACTGCGGAAGTTTAGGTTTTCACACGATATTTGTATTTGTAAGCAAATTAATTCATTAGCATTTGACTCAGCTTCTTCATATTCTATTAAAAATTTATTGGCAAACTATTTTACATTTTTTTAATCTTCAATAATTTTCGTAATTCCGAAAAATTCCCAGATATACTGAACCGTATTCCTAAAATCTTCGCTGCAATACTTACTTTCCCCCTTCATCATTTAGCCAATATAGTCAATTTATTCCGTGAAAATACCAACGAAAGTAAGCAGTGTTGACATGCATACATGCCCCTACGGGATTGAACTTGTTTTTATTTTATTTTATTGTTATCTCTCCGATCAAACATTCATTCCGATTTTCATCGTGTGAAAGGAATGGGGGGACAAAATCAAAATATAAATCATTTGACTCCTCCGGGAATGAAGATAGGTACACCCAATTCTCTAAAACCAAATTCCATTTCACTCTTTTGCTTTTTCCAAAACGATTCCATTCCCTAGGCAGCAATATAAGTTTACTCGCGTAGGTGAGGGATTTCGGGGAACAGCTTTCTCCCGTAAAGCTGAAAATTCAACTTTGCGGTGCCAAACCTATCACTTTGGATCAACTATTTCCAAAAAGACTTCATTTGCCTTACTCTTTGTGTTCCTGAAGAGCAACCAAGAAGTCGATCCCACGGAACGGAGGCTCCTATTTATTCACAATACCTAATAGTGCATGTAAATGAGGACTGGACATTTTATGAAGACAACTTAATTCAACAAGTAGAGCAGTAAAATACCAAATACCTCATGAAGAAACCAAAAATAACCGAAGAAATGATAGGGACAGTATTCATGACCACATTTAACAGCATTGTCTCTGGTATAATTAATCAACCCTAAGAAATACGACGTCGTATCTCATTCACAGACTTAAGTGCTACCATTTTTTTGTTTTAGAGCTGCATGACTAATGCATTACATGCCAGATTAATTATTTTCAAATATTAGAAGAGAATATTCACACAAAGCATCAACTTGGGTATCATTCATAAGTTACGTGGTACTTAAAATTTGAATGAATTCGAGTTGAAATTACAAACAAAAATAAAATCCAAGACCCAATTCTAAATCAACATTTAAACTCAATGTGCGTTATATCACTATAACTCGTCTGTTTTTAATAGAAAATTGGACGAGAAAGTATGCTGTTGATCATATCATGTCGCAAAGATGCTTACCAAAAGTATAAGCTTTTCATGTTCCTCACTTTCATCCAGGTAAGAGGTTACAACTTGGTTCCTTTATATTTGTAATTTGGTCTTATATGTACTTGGAAAGAAGCTTTTACTACTACAATCATTTAAAGAATTTGTTTTTCTACCTTTCGAGGCTAAAGCCGTTATTCCACAATGAAATGTTATGTTGTAGATAATATTTGATCAGTCGGTTAAATAGTCCATAATTCATGAATTTGAATTTAAGAATTCATCAATCAAGATTGTGATTGTATGATGAATTTAATTGACTTGTTTTCATCGACTCGAGTTTAAAACTAATTTTCTTCAAATTCCGCGGTTCACACGATGCTCAAACCCATTTCGTAAAAAAGGTTTACTATGACTCATTGGCTTTAGTTAGTTAGGGGTTAAACTTGCGCCACCTTCCCTAGCTCAAACCTTGCACTAGAAATATTTGAAGTTATTCCCAAATTTCGGGAGCATTGGGACCTTGAAGGGCGTTCTCGCTTCGGAAAATAATATTGGTAGGCATCCATAACTACCTTAACCATCCCGAATCTAACTCCTATGCCTTGAATCAAAACGAGCCAACTGCGACCTCTTCTCCAGTGGCTTCCCTTTCCTCCACTCAACATTTTTCCCCTTAGAATAAAAAAACCGTCCCTTTTCCCAGTCCAATCTCGTGTGCCACTCTTCCGTTCCCCATTGCTCATTCCCACCTGACCAACCCCACCCACCAACCCACCTCCTCAATCCCACCTTTCCCTGTGGTTGCTGCCGGTTAATGGCCTCGAGTTTTTTTTTCTCCGTCCCTCGATACTCGTCTCCCCTCCACCCCTTTTCTGCTCCCACCCCTTGTCACATCACTCTCACTTATTTTTTTTCACCCCTTCTCCATCGCTCCATACAGTCCCATCCACTTCATTTTGCACCCGCTGTTGCCACCTAGGGCTTGAACTACATCCCAATACTTATTGTACTCCACCTATGCATGAGCTTTGCCTCCACCCACCTGCTCAAAATCACTGCCATATCACTGCATTAGAAATGTCCTATATTTACGTCTCTTTAATCGTCTACCACATTCGTTATCCTGTAAAAGGCATTTCAAATACTCCAGGAAGGCATTATCCAGGTTTTTTCAACTTAATCGTGACCTTTTGCCCAGACCTACCTGGACAAAATCACTGACAAATCACCGCAATAGAAATTTCCTATCTTTACGTTCTTTTATCGTTTACTCCTTTCGTTTTCCTTAAAAAGCATGCAATACACTCCAGTAAGACATTATCCAGGCTTTTTTAAAACTTAATCTAGGCTTTTTGTAGTTGCAAAATACCTTTTCATTGGAATATGACGGAAGTGATGAAATCAAGATTCGCGGAGGATATATATATTTTTTTAAACTACGTGTAAGTAATTACGTTGAACCTAACCCCCGCCCGCGACATCAATGACATTTCAAAGCAGCGGTCAAGCATTTATCTCCAGTCCCTAATGTACGATATAGCATGTCAGGATAGCCCGGTTTAGGAGAAAGAAAGGTCAACATCGAGAAACCACAACATCGCAGAGGTATGCAAGAACGTAGGTATTTTAAAGTTTATTCACCAAGTGATACTTGAAGTAATTACGCATTGAACTTTTTTTACTTATTTTCCGTAATAAATATTGCTGTTATGAATGTTGCTGTTATGTAAGAAAAGAGAAATACCAGAAACACTATGCTATGAACCCAGTATGATACGTAGAGAGATGATAACCCTCTGAAATTTCATTTCCGATAAAGAGCTGAGTGCATTCAAAATAAAAGCAAGATAGTTGACATCGCTTACCTCAAAAACCGCTTGCCACTTTAAAAACTCACAATGGCTTTAAATGCGTTTTAACTGTTGGTAGGGTGCTCATTAGTAAACGCTTGGCAAAGCATATCTTTGTTATCTCCCAACTGTAGCATGAAAACTGGAGGCACCTTTAGGCATTGTACTAGTATGATGAGGGCATCGAGCATATAGTGCAGGACATTAACACCTGGAATATTTTTAATTAAGTACCGTGTTGAATTAATTTTCTTAGGCTGCAATGAATCTATTATGACCATCTAATGGATATAAGAATCATATTTAACATGATTTTTTAAGTTTATAGTGGCTAATCTGGAAACGTAAACAATTTTCGATTCGAGATAGTTTCAGGAAGTGAAATATTTAAATTGTTAAATGCTTTGCAGAAAATTTGACTATATTCTATGCTCTCGTTATGTGATAATAACGTTAACTCTGTTTATCCAGTATTCTTCTAAGTCATAAAAATGTGTCATTGCTTATAATCCCAGTTTCACTGGATGAATAAAAGAGACTCAATTTTAATGCAAGATTCCACTGAAAACAGAAGAAAAATATTCTCTCTTTAGCTTCTTGTTTTCTATCAGAGGCTTTGGTGGAGACCTATAGTGGCAAAAAATGGGGTTGAGCTCGAATTTCAGAATAAACCCTTGACGTGTAACAGGGGCTAGAACAATAATTTGCTAGTGTAACTAGATATCAATTATTATTCGGATTAATCACTGCCTAAATCTAAAGTTAGCAATTAATTATGGAAAGTTTGAACGAATGTGGCCATATAAATTGTGCTTCATTTTATAAATCTAAAATCTAAGGTCATTTCAGAGACAAGGTTAAAATTTAGCTTAAAATTACGACATAGTTGATTTAATGCCAAGGCACTTGAACAATTTTTCGAGTTATATTTTTCTTGCACACGCACCTGTTTCCGAAAATTTCGGATATTAGCTGTTTTGCTTGCCTATTCACCATTATATTCCCTTTTTCTTGCCAAAAGTAGGAGCAAACTTCTTGTGTTCACGCATCTTTTTTTTCTCCGGCTCTCGACGGAGGAAAAATGACTGACTACCTGCTGCGCTGAGCTCATTTTTCGCTGATGCGCCTGTATCGAGAACGGAGTTAACTCCACGAAACTCCACGAAGAACGATTGGGGATCGAAAAAGGCGGAGTCAGAGGCTGCAGAGGAGAAGTGAGCCTCCAAGGGGGAATGTGATGGAAAGAGTTATGGTCGACCGGGAAGGGGAGGAGAAAAAAAATATGAACTGCGGGTGGATTGGAGGGTAAGAGAGGTCACGGGAGATGGAAAGGCAGGCGGGATTTTGGGGGGGGGGGCAGGATGGAAGGAAACTGGGGGGGGGGGGGGTTGGCCCTCTCGAGGGAGACACCAATTGGCACGGGAGCGATGTGATTGTCTCACCATGCAGAGGAGGAGTACGCCTCAGCCCGAGGACCGAAGTTACGAGGGGGCAGCGGTCGTGGAAATAAGGCCGTACCTCACCGCATTCCCGTCGCCCGCTAGCCGCTTTATCCCCTCCCCTTCTGCAAATTCTCAACGTACCACCTTCTAAATTACCGTCTCCTCCTCTCGTTTTTTATTCATTTTCCTCAAACATACAACACCATTAACACGCAATCATGTAACGGTGATAAAATTGAATAGCCATCAATACCTCTCCAATTTAATTGTGCTAAAATGTTTAACGTCTAATTAACTACCCACCTCTTGGAGATTATTATCCAATTTTTTTTAAAAACATTATAAAAGAAAGTTTTTTAAATTATCCGTTCGGCAAAATATCTCTCTCAATTTATCGTTTCTGTCGTACCTATGTGTCATTATAAAGAGCAGCATTATTCACTTCATTGATGCGATAAAATGAATGAATGTTTAAAAAATGTTGGTAATTATTAATTCCGCCTTCACCATTTACGCAAAGTTAACGTGCAACTCAAGTAATCATAAGTCAATTGAAACATTATCAGATATTCTGTTTTCATTAAGGTGGATAAATAATGTTTAGAGGCCATCCTAATTCATCCACATTCCCGGTAAGCAAATAAAATACACTTCTTCTTTGCTTTGCATGTTAAGTCCTTAATCTTTCTTTTGGGGTCTTCCCCATTCAACATTTACTTTTATGTATTATGTACCTGTTATATATTATTGCTATCAAATTTTGCTACTTCACAAGGATTCTTAAAACAATTTCCTCTAACACCTTACTGAAAAAGAATTTTCATGCATATGCTAACTTTTCATGTAAGCTGGAGTTTGGCTATCAAAAAATAAAGGCCTACATATATTTTTTAACTGTAAATTAGCCAAGCGTGTCTAAATAGTGGCGAGCATTTGGCTCCATAGTACAAAGGAAACAACGAAACTGGGAAGCTATGACTAATGCTACGCACGCAATCTTATTTTCTTTATTCCATCCAAGTGCAAGCTTTACCCTCACTGTTTTGTCTCCACGAAAATGATTGCAAATAAATGTTTAGTGCAAAAAGATTTGCCATCGTATTACGTAGTGACTAGGCTGTTTTTCCTCTATAAATCACAAAATATCGAAAATTTTAAAAATAATAATTTTTGATTTTTGCAATATTATGAAAACCTTCTTTCATCTCCAACATATTAACATTAATCATCTACAATTCTCTTCAAAAACAATAGTATCTCACCCACAATATCAGTGTGCATATTAAAGAATTTTTTAAAATTAACTTTCAAAAATAAAGCTGTAATGGCTCTTGTAGCAAAAAATCAACTTTCCCCATCTTACCTGAGGTCGTTGGCGCAAATTTCCTCATTTGAGGCAATTTGAAATGAGTTTTCTTCGCCCATTGTGAGGCCTGGAATAGTCCTTTTTATGAATTTCACCATCAAAGTAGGACTTCAGCTTGATACATCTCGACAGCTATGGTCCCTTCACATTTCATAGTTTTTGCGGCCCCTTTACAGCCCTTCGGTAAGAAAACAAAAAAAGGGGGTAAGCATCACAATAACATTGACCCTATAGTACTTATCTACATCTACATCTACATACTACCCCGCAAGCCACCTCATTAGGCGTGTGGCGGGGGGTGTTAGGACACCAGCCGTTTACACATAAAAAGGAAACGCTTTAATGAAATTACGCCTTGCATTTATTAAAGTACTTTATTGTTCGGGGGAAAAACGAATTCCCATACCTATCCGTTCGGCAAAATATCTCTCTCAATTTATCGTTTCTGTCGTACCTATGTGTCATTATAAAGAGCAGCATTATTCACTTCATTGATGCGATAAAATGAATGAATGTTTAAAAAATGTTGGTAATTATTAATTCCGCCTTCACCATTTACGCAAAGTTAACGTGCAACTCAAGTAATCATAAGTCAATTGAAATATGTCATAAGAAGTCTCGTCATTGGGTTGAACCAATATTTAGCGATTCAGTCGAGAAATTAGCGCAAATGAAAAAATCTCGCTTTTATTAAACGCGCGAGAAGAGGTTATAGCAACATATCCAAATGATTAACACCACTGCAAAAACAAGCGGTAAAGAATAACCACGCAATGAAAATTTCCAAACTGTCAATGTAAATGTTTCATCAAGAATGGATAGCTACTGGTTAGAATAATAGTAGTTAAATGCTCAATATAGGATATTTCCAGATGAACATAGTGGATAAGTGTTTAAATAACCTTAATGAAGAATATTTCGTTGAATACAAAAGCAATTCTTCTCACATAATCATAAAATAAACTCAAAACAAACACAACATAAAGAAGAAATAATAAGAATCGATAAAAAGAAGCCATTGCTCATGTTTACGAAAAATTAATATCCTGCTTGCCACCGAAGGGCGTTTCAACGTTGAAAGGCAGCAGGCTTCCCCGCTTTTTGGCTTCAAACCCCGTAGGAAATTTCCTTCGGGACTAATTTTTGGTGGCAATTTTGCGGTCTGTAGTCATGATTTTTAGAGACACGTTCTCATAAGTTGATTTCTGATGCACAGATATGATACAACCTTACTATCTACCACCTGTACACAAGAGCAGCAGTGATCGGATGGATAGGAGAATCACCCCTCACAATTCAAGCCGACGCCAATAGAACTTAACAGCAGTGACTGAGCGGGAACTGTTGCATCTATCGTGAAAAGCCGTAGCCCAAGTTATCTAACCTTGGTTGAAGAAAGGTGTGGGAAGCAGGAAAATAATGATATATTTATAATGAATAAGATTATAAAAGTCCTATCCAACGCAACAAGAGCCTGGCCAGGAGGCTTTGGCGCTGTATAAGCTAATATATAGGACTAGATTCGACTAAATATATTTAGTGAAGCTCGGTGGACCAAGTTGTAAAGCATTCCATTTTACACGACACTTATTCATGTCGAACTGAACTTAAAATCGAACTCAATTTTAAATACTCAGAATATGATACTGAAAGTCTAGAAGTAAGCAATTCATAAGATTCCACTCCCCACTTCCATTTCTCACTGGTGCAAGCACAGTAGCTATTGTGTTTCTTTACATTGTCCAAGCATGCATATTTTTTTTTGTTTTTTAATCAAAAACTCCCCTTTTGCCCTGATGGCGATGGAGGACTCGTACATCGAAACGTTGGCACAGTTTCCATGCCTCGGTAGCCCGAATAGACTTCACTAACATCATACGGGAAAGTATCATATCATTTAAAAAAATTCCCTTTCGGCATTGGCCTACAGACGCAGGTAGATTTCGAAGTTTATATTTTTAATAAATACTAGTGAACAATACGAGTAGCTGAATTACACTTGGATAAAGTATGCGCTTAAGTTTCAGCGCAATCAACTTGATATTGGCCGAGTTAAGTAGCCATATATGTACTGCCGCGAGCCACCTGGGTGGTAAAATTGTTTGACTCTGTAGCATGATGTATTGGAGGCAAATAAGTACTGTAGTACTACATGTATGAGCTTAAGATGGCGGTTGAAATCAGCCAACGAGTGCATGTCTTTTGCAATAATGCCGTCAGGACGCTCTCTGCCGCTGACTAGCACTGAATCGCCGCAAAATATTCACCCCGACTGAAAGTTCCAGGGGCGGCCGCTTCCTTTCAAAACTGAAACCTTCCTCGGTGACTAGCGAGACGCTATTTTCTCCATTTGATCGACACTTATTATTTCTACGATATATTTTAGTTGTTTGAAATTTTAATTGTACTGAAACATAAGTTTATTAGCCTGCAATGCGTATTGCAAGGCTGGGTAACAATGAAATAAATGCATACAAAGGAAATGACAAAAACTCTAAAATTGCATACTTTTACGTGAAAAGTTCAAACTTCTCAGTGTATTGGTCAATTGAGACAAATCTGTTAAATAAATTATAAACTATGAAGATTAAGCTTCAATTTAGTCCAAAATCAAACTCGTAGCTCAATTATTTTATATTTTAATGAGAAAAAGAAAAATCATCTACTCCAAAATATTTCGTATTTAAGGCAGTGCTAAAAGACTGCAGTGCAAGAGTTAAATATGTTATAAGATAGGTACCTATTTTAAAACACAAATAGGTAACATTGACACCCCTTGCAAAAACGGTTGGTCGTGCAAAAAAATGTTTGCATCAAAAGTTGTAGATATTGTTTTGACAATGTCAGATATAACTTTAAACGGATTTTTACAGTAAACAATAAGGAAAATATGATTATGTTTCTCTTTCAAAGTACAAATAGGTAATATTGCCACCCCTTGCAATAACGTCTGGTTGTACAATAAATGTTTGAAACAAAAGTTGTAGATATTGTATTGATAATTTCAGATAACCATAAATTTATTTTGATTTGATGTTGCTCTTTTCTTCTTCTTCGTCTATGCGTGCCAGAAAACGTACTTTTCATCTCTGATTTTTTGTATGCCTGTATCCCTCTTTGACTTTAATCTTCAATTTGTATATGTCTCCTATATGGTGGGTGAAACAGTTCCCACGCGCCATCTCTTGTCCATTCAATTTTGGCATGGGGTGTGTAATATAACCCCGTCAAATTCAGCAGTTAATTGAATAGCCTTTCTGGTGTAACTGATAGCATACCTGGCCGGAAATCAGAAAATTCGGGTTCGTATCCCGGGTTAGGTGAAATTTTTTCTGTCTGGATTCGACTCATTTTCATCATCCCCACCAAACCCTTTGTTCGTCCTTTTATGTGTTCCTATCTATTTCCATTTCCTATGATTGTATGAATTTTTTCGCGCATTTGAGCGTCAGGTTTTCAAGTAAATGAATGAATTAATACACCGGAAAACTTGGTGACTGTGAAAAATTGGATATAGGTGATGAACACATTGTTTACTTTATTCTAGCTCTGCCACCGATATTTCCTTGAAACTCTCTACTTGCCCGAGTTTGGTTATTAAATTCGAGACTCGGATGAAAAATTAGCATCCCAAATTTCAGTTTTCAGGGTTTAAATCGAATTTGACGCATTAATCGAATACCATTTAGTCTTTCGCTCGATTTTCATTTCTGAACTGTTTCGTGTAGTATAGGCTTTAGATTTCATGGTCCATTTAGCCATACACCATCTTGAGGTTTTACATAAAAAGCCCCGTGTTACCAAATTCTGTGAATTCTAATTAGGGTAAATCCCTAATATCCTGTTTTTTCTGTAAAGAGGACCGGTAGAAATGTTGAATAGTAATAACTTTTGCTGTGAATTCATTCTATGTATGTGGTGCGGTTTTTTATCATTTTTTCACCATTTAAAACATGGTTTACTTTAGTGTAAAGGCGCTTCTTCACACTGTAGATGACTGATTACATCTCTAGGTTATTTTAAGCTTACTTCAATGCATTGATTACTGCAGTTTGGTACACCAATGAGCCTTCTAGTTTGACTCAAACATTGTCGTCAGTGCCATCTCTCAAGAATTTGGGCTACTATCCAGGATTTATTAAAGCGATGAGCATTGAATGTATTATCTGAATCTGCATGCACTTGTGGAAGTTAATATTTCAAGCGTACCCTTAGAAATATAATTCGTACCAATCACTCCCATGTTTATATCCCTTTCTGCTCTAGTGGACTAGTCGTTACTCTAAAGGAACTCCGCCTCCGCCTTCAAATCTTCACGAAAAATTCCATTTTCCCTCTCCACCTATATTCCCCTTGTTCTTCCTCACCCCCAAAGCACCGTTCCCCTTACCGCCCTTGCTCCCCCCATTCAGCCCTCCCCTTCACTATGCTCCCTCAAACTCACACTATGCATTTTTATTCCTCCCGGAGGCGTCAATCGATAAATCTCGAACCTTCTCCTCTGAGAAGAGAAACATTGATATTTAAATTCCAATAAATTTATTATCATACATGCCCCCCTGCGATGGGCACTAGCAAGAGACCCAGCGTGAGTGAGTGAAAGGCCTTCCCCGTTCAACGCTATATTTCCTTGGCTCATGCCATGCACACCCCCCCGCCCCCGCTTTATCTCCGTCTCCACCACGCCGTTCAAAACCCTCTCCCATCCCCCCCTAATGCCCCCCAAAAATATCTTATCTTGAAACCCCTTCCCCGTTGACTGATATTCATTTGATTCTCCTCTTGGTATTTGATACAGCCTCAGCCCTTGATGTGAACAGCTTTTTCTTCGGCGGCGGTAGGGAGGAGATGGATTTATGCCCCTCGGGGTGTTTTTGGCAAAGAACCCTCGCAGTCGTTCTGTTCACTTTCACGCCCTACCACTCCCTCCTTACCATTCGCCACTTCCACCCCCACATCTCCACCCCTCCTCCCCCTCACCCCCCTCGCCCTCGAATGTTCTCCTCATCTGCATCCCCGCCTCGTCCAGGATTTTTGAAGAACATCGCCTGCCGCTCGGAGCCACTAACCCGAATTTTTATAGGCCATGCCCTTTCGCCAATATCTAGATTTAACATTTCCTTCTCCCAAAGGCGTGATCGTCTTCTTAAAGTTTTTATCACGCCGTACGTCACCACTGAACTTGCAGGCATAGCTGCTATCTTCAGTCTGCCATCTTAAATTCGATGGTATTCACTTCCGCTGAAAATTACGGCTATGCATACGTGCGTCATCTACACACCTACAACTACACACCATCCTACTCAAAACCACGAGGGCCTGCGGCAGCCAGTGGCTGTTAGGACACCAGCGATGAAGAAGGAAGGTGTTAAAGAAAAGGAATTGGAGAAGGAAAAGACGGATAATGATATGTATTTGTACTCTTTAGTGTCACACTCAAATTTTATATTGTAGTTAAGAATAGCACCTGGGAAGATAGAATAATGGTGCCTACCTAGTTGCTTTAGAGGTGTTGCGTGAAGAAAAACAAAATCCCCCATGTCACTCTAAAACTCGCATGTTTGATTTGTTCGAGCAATCCTAGCGTTGCACATAATCTTAAAGGCTCTTTTTGCTCCAAACATATTCCATCAGATGTGCTATGTGATGTCAGTGTGTTCCTCTTCTCGTTGATTTATTCGTTTAGTTGGTTTTAAGGTTGATGAAGTCATTTTTTATGAACATATTTACGTGAAACTTTGAATATGCATTCTTACTAGTGATATCAATAGATTAAATTGAAACATTTCATCATTGATATTTGTTTTTTTGACAATTCGATGGCATTATTACCCGTAACCTTATGAAAAATTACATAAATATCATAATAAATTGATTACGTATGAACATGTTCTCTTCTAAACGCGAAAAAATACATTTCATATAATTAAAACTCCTGCTTACAAATATGAAGGTATCACGGTGAGTCCAACATTTGAAAACAACATTTTGCAATATAATTTTGTCAAGATTTTAATATCACGCCGAAAACTCTGTCATGACATACTTTAATTTTGGAAAAATTAATAAGATATAATTTCTGTATTATTTAAATTACTTCCTCTATGGTGATTTCCAATGCATAAACAGGTTAACTCAAATTAATTATGGTCTAGGAGTTTTTTTCGATTCGTTAAACAATTATTAATACACACTCAATGACACAAATTACCGCTCATACCTCTTTAAGGTAGTTTAATCGAGACATTTTCCTAGTCATTATGGAGACCATATTTGAATTTTATATTTTAATGTCAGCATCTGTAAAAAGTGTGAAGTAAATTTTGTATTATTGACCCTTCAAAATCAAAGCATTTTTCTGTTGCTCCCTGGACCAAGGGAGGGTCAAAAAATGTCCACGTATTTTGTTGTAGTTAAACAACCTGCAAACATTAATATCAGTGAAACTACTCATTTTTGGTATTTTTTACCCACTCTTTAGTCCAATTTTATTGTTAAAATTTATTTTTTCATGAAAAATATTGCGGGAATTTAATTTTTAAGAATAGTCATCGAAAACGAGTATATTAAAAAATGCCTTCTTAAAGGTTTACAGCGCTAGTAAGTACAAAATGTCTGTAGAATTCCTTTTTCAATATGTACTAAGAAATCAATACAAAGTTGCATTTTTTAAAACTTTAGTCAATATTTTGCAACCATAGTTAAAAACAACATTTTTAAATATACATAATAACACTGAAATAATGCTCTTAATTTTCTAATTACTGATTTTATGCTATCAAATTGCAACATCTGTTTTCTTAATGAAACTATTATATCTTTTCTTAAGCATTCATAATTCAATAAACATTTTTATTTGTAATCAATTAGCAAAATTATTAAACTTTAGCTTACAGTTGTAATTTTTTTTAATCAGTCTGTTTCTTCTTGGAGCTCTACATTAGGGTGGAGTGAAAAAAGTCAATACTTTTTTTCCGGAAACGGGTACCCTTCAATGACTCTGTATGAGACCTAGTAAAAATTCGGTAAAATATTTAATTTTTACGACGTCATCTTGAGTCTGCACATTTGGTTTAAGTTTGAAATTTTTTGAAATTATTTACATTTTTTCAAATTTTTTTAAGTACTTGAAACAAAAAAAAACCTTGACGGGTAGTCACTACATAGTTGAAAAAGGCCTTTAATATAGACACGATTTTTAAAAATATTTTTAGGTGGTAGTTTTAGGCTGCACATGAGGCTTAAACTTATCCAAATATTCGTAAATTTCTAATATTTTTAATGTTTCATAATTTATGATATCTTCTTTGAATGTTATTAAAACTTGTTAATATAGCATTCGTTAATCAACTTTGCATTGTGCAACTCTTCGCTGGTTCATATTGAACTACTCAGGACTCACCACGGGGAGGTGGTTGCACCTCAAGTCCCACCCATGCCCTCCCAACCACCCAACCATGAGAGCATGTATTTACATCTTCAAGAAAAGTCTTCAACAGGTAAATTGTTTCTTTGTGTCACATATTGGACGGATATTTATATCAAACATTCTTGTTTTGATTAAGCTTTCTCTTTTCTTTTGATCATAGACCAATTTTGAGGAAGCAGTGACTTCTTTGACGGTTCTTTCTACCGCTTGAGTGTTGGGAGTGATGGGAGTTCAAAAAGAGTGTACTCAGAAGCTTTGTTTACACTCTCGGTTTCCAGTAACCTTTGCAAATCCTGATTTGTTAAATGACTTGTTAGAGGTGGTTCTGTCACTTACACATCATTCCAAACAATCATATTGACATACTCTTATGCTCCAAAATTTATTTTCGGGATTTCAAACCTTCTTAGTGGTTTACTGGCTCGTTCTCTATATCGAGCCTTGATGATACGTCTTAAAGCCAGTTTCTTTATATGATCTCTCTTATCAACCTATGAGCATATTTTCATGGTGAGCAAAGTATCCATTGTCTTGGATACATTTGTGTACAATTTTCCGATTTGCTTTTGGATTACACTTGATCCTGAACAAGCTAGGTGCATAAACTTTCACGATGAAGGTTGCCAACTCTTTTAATGTTTGCGATGGAGTTTATGTAGCTTCGTATAATCTTAAAATTCTATTAGCTGTAGTCAACCATCTCGCATGGGAGGGCTTTCCTGGACTTCTGTTTTCTAATTCTTGAGATATTTTCCCACTCGAAACAGCTTTACAAATATCATAAAGGTATTGTTGGTCAGTACTCAAACCCTTTCAATCACCACGATCGATTATGTCAGTAATAAACTCTATGGGCTCAAACTGAACTATTTTCAGTGCATGACATGTTGCCAAACTTTGACCGACAGCTCCCACAAATCCTTTTGGTCCGCTAGTAGGTTCATCCAGCTTTTCCACTTAATGCGGTAATGGAAGTTCATTTGTATGCAATTCGCAAACAACCCACTGCAGAGGTCTACCAAGTTTCTCTTCTAACAAACGAATTACACCATTATATTTTCCTGTGTTTGTAAGACATCCATCACAACCAATGCAAAATATTTCCGACATTGTAAGATTGTGCTCAGAAAAGTAATCGACGATAGAATTAGCAATGTCAATGGCTTTCCCAGACAATGGAACTGTGTAACCGATGAATCACGATTTAGGCTCCTCTATGAGTGAAATGTGATCTTCTTTAACAGTTGTTCTGTGCATTTTCCCATCGTCTGTCTTGTGAATACGAAAGGTGTCGTCAATTCTACCGTCAAAGTATAAGGCCTGTATTTCTACCTTTGTTTCCTTATTTAGAACTTCATGCCGAGATTTTATTCGCTCGCGTCTTACTTTACTCCTGTCTACCACAGCGTCATTTATAACATTATCTAAAGAATGAGTGGACTGTACATAGTGTAAAAGAGCAGAGGTTAAAGCTCCTGCTGCGCGATCAGGTACGCCATACCTATCACATACTCGGGAAAATGATGGTATTTTTAGCCTCGTTTGAGTATTTATGGTAGCAGCTGAGGAAGGGCCGGGAACTGGTTCCTCTAAAACAACCTCCAAATCTTCTGGAACACAACCCATTTATTGAAGTGGGAAAGTTAAGTCCATAGCGTCCTCATTGTCGCTATACAAGCCAATTTCATATCCTTCACAACATTTCTTGCACAATCTTTCTTCTTCTATCATTTTATTGCTATTTTATTTTTATTTGCTGATATTACTTTAGTATCAACACGTCCAATCGACATTTTCCGAACAGTTCTTTGATCGGTCAAGAATTTGCGTTCAAGTATTGGAACGTTCTTAGCGGGATCACATTAAAAAAGTTGAAAATATTTAAATTTACATGCACTAACATCGAACAATGCCTCAACTCTATTGTTAAAGTCGGCTAGTTTTTTTTTGAAACTGTCCTTATCTTTGTCACGTTTGTATGTTTTGTTGAGTATTTGAACTAAATCAACTTCTTTTTTTAATAAATCTGTAATAGTTTTAGAGCTTATGCATGGGATCGAAGCTTTTCCCCACATTAAGTTTCACTTGTCAACAACAATCTTGGACAATTATAAAAAATTAGGGTTTTTGCCATTTTGCTATTTTTTTCTTTGTTGCAAACATAAATGTAGTATTTTAACACATCTCTACGGGTAGGAAGCAAACACTCGCCCATATCTTGACCATTACCTATAATAGGATGAGCTAAATCCTTGTCACGAATCCTAGGGAACGCCATAACGCAGTGATAAACACACAAAACACAGTAACACACAGTACTATAACACTGAACTAGAACAGTAGAACGCATAGAACTCGAAACTAGATATAATACATCACCTATCAACATCGCTGTCAAAACACGACTAATGCAGTCAGAGAGGCGAGGGGAAGGGAGAATAAAATCGCCACGTGTCTATCTTACCTTGGTCAACGCTCCCGGATGAAGCGCTGCAACGCAAACTGATTCACACCAGGCCCGTCACTTTCGTTACTACACCTGCACAACAGTTTATAAGTCTTTCTAGTTTTGTGAAAAAGCTTATTATAAGCTTGGATACTGATTATAAGGACGTGACTTGATGATACATACATGTTATTTTTAAAATATTACTGATTATATAAATAATTGTAAATATCGGAAATTTCGGACAATATGGCGAACTTTAGGCCTAATGCGCAGACTGAAAACAACACCTAAAAATTTTTTTTAAAATCCTGTGTATATTTAAGGCCTTGTTCAACTATGTAGTGACTACCCGTCAGGGGTTTTGTTTGTTTCAAGTACTTAAAAAAATTTGAAAAATGTAAAAAAATTCAAAAATTTTCAAACTGTAAGCCAAATGTGCAGACTCAAGATGATGTCGTAAAAATTAAATATTTTACAGAATTGTTACTAGGTCTCATACACAGTCATTGAAGGGTACCCGTTTCCGAAAAAAAAATATTGACTTTTTTCACTCCACTCTACTCTACATCCTTGCAAATAGTGCATACATTAGTTTTGATACTGTCATTTCCGCAAACATACCAGTTACATTTAACACATACAATTGTGATTTTCGATAATTTGTTTAATTTTTCTTTCTTTTCGGTCGATACGTCACTGCATATGTGGCACCTGCCTTTACCATTTTCGGTGGTAAAATATTTCTATCCAATACCCCTTCCATTGCCTTTAAAATATGACACTGTAAACTAGTAGTATTATGCAACCGAGGTTCAAAGTGTGGCCGCACGAGTTCAAGGACAACCTCCTGTAAATACGGTCGTCGTCGATTGCTTCTTCCGATATTCCACTGAGGAAAATTCAGAGTGAACAGAGAGAACCAATTTAGGGCAGCAATGTCAATTATGGTTAAGAAAACAGACATAGGCCACCTTCTGGTTGATCTTTTTGTTGAATGCTTCCGTGCCATTTGATCAATAGCATCCAATCCTCCTTTAGTGATGTTGTGCAACAAATTCCCCTCAGATTTCTTTCTTGGACAACTACTGATCTTTTTATCGGCGTGCTGAGTTGAAATAAAAATTAGATTTTTCTTGTGCTTCTATCTTGCAATGAGCAATGCAAGATATCAATGTTACTGGTGGACTTCCTGTGCTGTGTTCTGTAAATGAATACAAACTTGAAAAAGTCTCCCGACCTGCTGTTGTTTTGAGTTCTTCAGGAATGTGTTTTCTATTTTTCTGCATAGTTCCTACAACAGTCAATCCAAAATCGTGATAAAGTTCTTCTGCAAGTTCCACAGAAGTATAGTACCTGTCTATTGTCACATTTTACCCAGAATTCTTGATTAAGGCCACCAGGCGTTTCATTATTTCTTTTGGACTTCTGCTCGTAGATGGTTCATTATTTTTCCCGGCGTATACTTCCATTCTGAGCACATACCTATCGCTGCAGTCTCTAAGTATCCTCATAAGAATGCCATACTTTCCTGGTATTTCTTTCATGAACACTTTGAATGGAAACCTGCCCCTAAACAAAGATAGCATTTCAGCTACCACAACGTTTGGTTCAGCAGTGCAATATTTGGTGAATGTCTCATTAACCAGTTGGAATACTGAACTAATAGGTGCAAAATTATCCTTTTCTCTCCGAATTTCCCTAGTTGACTTGTCATTGAATCGAATAATAGCCATCAATTCTCTAAATCGGTTTCAACTCATCGTTGCAATGTATGAGGGCCTTCCGAATTTATGTGACCTCAAATCATGATAATCTAACTTGGTATCATCATAGCACCGATCAAAATTAACGCTCCAATGAAGGCTTTTAGTTCTTCCAAATCAGTTTTGCCTTTCTGAGATAGGTCTGCTTCTTCATTTGTATGTCGTAAAATAAGGGTAGAATTTCAGGAGTAAAACATTTTTCAAAATACTCACGCTTATCCATTACTTTTCCAGCAGTAAGTAGTCCTTGCTTTTCCCGTAGTATATACTGAATGGTTCCCCTAGTCACACGAGGAGGTTTACTTATGTATTCTCTTCCTGTTTTCGCAGTGAACTTAATATTTTCAGTTATGCATTCTCTCCTGAAAAAATCGCTTCCTTCATTGGTCTCACTTTCATCATTTGAACTTATTTCACTGATATGGTTTTGAATTTCACTAACTTCTTCATTATTATTTACTTCTGTATCACTATTATTTCTCTCTCTTGTTCAACTTCACTCTCATTGAAATAGTCATTAATCATTATAAATTTAAGCCAGAGATTTATGTATAATAGGTGAATGTCACAATATGTACCTATATTTTTTACCACTTTCCGAACCGTTCGAGTATCCGTAAAATTTTCTATTCAGCAATTATGATTATTCAAATATGCCTGCTGTAATAGAAATACAATGGCCAAATTTAGCAATTTATCAAGAACTGTATCTATATACTCACAAAAAAATTACGCACCTACTCACACCCTTTATTTTCAGCCGAGCAACTACGCCATATTAAGCAGGAAAGTAAATTATATTTCAATGCAGAATCTAATTGCTAGGCCTCCCAGCTCTTCAATTTCTTCGCATGATGGATACAATTGTATTTTATTTGCCTATATAAGTTGAAAATAACATTTTGAAAAATGTTTGAAAACTCACGGCAACGGGATGACATATTATAAGTTAACTCCCAAAAATGTGCTATACGTAGTACAGTAGAACTGTAGTTATGTAGTCAGAATAACCTCTCGCAGGTAGAATTCACTCACTCAAAATTCACAACAGTTCTGATAAAGGATTGGTACCACACCTCTTTGCCGCGACGAATTTTAACAATGTTATCCTTCGGGGACACGCGTTCAAAAATGTTACTTTATAGAAAGTATGACAAAGAAACTAAAAACTAATGTCCCATAGAGAAGAGCACATACGCCGCCTGTGATAAAAGGTACAATGCTCCAATCAAGACAAAAATGTTTCAAATTGTTCGGAAAGGAAAATTTTTAAGCGTATAATTTCTGTGGTGCATGCTATCACATGTTAGCCTGCTCAGCTTAGGAGAAGTGGGAGAGAATGTAACCGTGGGTGGATATGGTGGATATATATGAATTATTTTTGCTCTTCAGGTTGAGCTGGCACGAGGTAAATTTAAAAAATTCTCACATCCAAGTAGGAGAATGGGATAACACTTGTCTTCATACATATTTTTTCCATCAATAGCATTCCAGTGTAACGTTAACAGGCAAGGCGTAGGATGCTCGTGAGTACGCTGGATAGGTTACTATAATGTTTTCTTGTGAAATATGAAGATAGGGCTTCAAAATTTTGAAAGAAAATGCTCATCTGCATCTACAAAATACCCTGCAAGCCTCCTCAAGGGTGTGTGGCAGGGGATCATGATTGCCTCACAATCCTTCTGATGCCTCACGAACTGCAGAAAGGAACTCAGTATTTTTATTTCAAAACTCACTTAAATAAAAGTGTGGCCCGACACAGTAAGCTTATAAAAAATTTTGCTAAATCATATAAGGTAAATGGAATAATACGAGTCTCTCTGGTAAAATGGAAATCCAATCGGAACCAAAATTCCCTTGTAATAATTTATTAACCTCTATACTTTGTACTAAAGTTAATGTTGAACATACAATATAAACAAAGAAAATAAATAGTTCGTGATCCCGTATTTATTGGAGTTTTTCTAATAATAAATAGATTATAATTGAAATTAACATTTCCTTCTCAAATAATTAAAAACTGAATAATTATTTTGTATAGATATAACTACCTAAATACAATAAAAAACTTAGAAATAGAAAGTTGAAATATAATTTACAGCAGATAATCTATAAACTGCATTGCATAATAATAATTTGTCCAAAAATAAGATTCAATGAATTTAAAAAAAAAGGTTACAAGTTGGACCAAGGGAGGGTCATTTTGTGTCCACCACCTATTTCCCTACACATTATAATATTAAAAAGAACTGTACAAAATGCTATAACATGCAGTGAAATTTTACATTATATATTTCACAATGTAAAAATGTTTTAAATTTGTATTGTGCGTAGAAATACTTAAAATATTAAAAATGGAAAATGGTGGACAGTTCTTAGCCCTCTCTCCTTTAAGTGATAATGGTGCAAAATATAGTTAAACATGACAAGATTCTCAGTTATTACATACAAATATCTACATAAGTCTCTAACTTGACTCATTTTTTCACGCCATTCGGCTAAAAAGCTTTCAAAATTGCAGGTTTTTCTTGTGATTCTGTAAACATTATTGCAGTAAGTAATTGATTAATTTGCAAAATGCAAAAAAGCTTACGTTTTTAGGCAATTTGATCGAACAGTAGTTCGGCAAGGAGTTAATATTTTGATATCGTTAGAAAGATGATTTTTTCCTTTAAACTGAGGTCATATTTATCAAATTCAAGTTGAAATATTTTTCGCTCAAACCACGTCAATGTACCCTGAGGATTTTTTTCGTAATTTTTTCAAATTTCGTGCGCTTTCTACTCAGAGTTCTTTATACTTGTTGCCCAGTTAAAAATTACCGAGACAGAAATCTTTACCAAGAATTGAACCACGGAATTTGATTGCTGATGATGTAACCGGTGGTTTTCATGGTCAAGACAATTCAAACTTTTATTGCTCGATTCATGATACATATATATTTTTCAATATTTCAATATATATTTTTTCAATATACATCTTTTATCATAGCAATTTCACGAACATAACCTCCCTTGAAACGTTCTCCTAGGCTTCATCTCAGTCATTCTCGCGGAATTAAATTAATATTTTTATCTACTATTAGCAATGAATAAGAAATACTAGTTAATGAAAAGATGAACGACGTCAGATGGCAATGACTCCATTTTGCAGACGTGCGTTGAGTGATAAAGAAAGGATTAAATGGGGAAAATGGAAGAAAAATTGATAGAAACTCGGCATCGGTATTAGACTGCTATCAAAAAAATGGTCCTATGATATGCACGGAATAATGTCTCATCAGACGGATGGAATACTGTATCTACATACTTTAAATGCTCTTCACAAATCACCCACGCATTGATGGATATTCCAGTTTTTTAAGTTTGGATATTCTCATAAACTATGTGCCTTAATGAAAAACCAATACTCTCTGGCCACCGCACCAAAGTAATCTTCCCGACACAGAGGGTCACTTGATAAACAACAAGGACAGTTCTTTTTTACTTTTTTTTAATTTTACTAAGCCAGTTGGATTTTTTCAACAAACGAGAGTGAATGGAAAGTTATAATAAAGATTATAAAAATCCCGATGGCCTCAGGCTTCCCTCACGAGCTCACGAGCAAAAATATTCTTTTACATATAATTGAGATTTTTCCGAAAGAGAAAATTTACCAAAAGAGCCTATCCTATTTTTAAGCCCAATAAAAGGAGCAAAGTGTTCCTTTTTTCCTTGATTGAGAAAACTTTTAAATGTTCTATAAAACTAAACTCTTCCTTGAACTACGACCTTGACGTGGTGGAAGGGCTTGTGCGTTCCAATGACCCCTAGAGCTGGACTGGCAGGAGCAAGTACATTGCTCCTGGTAGGGCCACCCATGCCAGATAGGTCGAAGGGTAGGAGCCAGACGAAAGGTAGTTCCGTGATGGTGTCACGTTAAAAATACCGTTGAGTCGCGTGGGATACCTCTCAACTATCACTTCCCAGAACATGAAAGTCATCCAAAGAGATCTGATTCCTGGCAACTACGGGACGCCGCCCACTAGGGCGGGTGTCGTGCCCGGCAGCGGAGGAGGCAAGGCCTCCGCGGTCGTCATCAAACGAAATCCTTGCACAGAATCATCATCAGAAGATACAAGGGAAAGGAGAGAGAAGAAGAAGAAAAAGAAGAGGAGGAAAACAGTGGTAAAAATAGGAACTTGGAACGTAAGGACCATGATGAGGGCCGGGAAGCTTGAATATATTAAGCAGGAAATGGAAAAAGGAAAAATAGATGCTTTGGGATTGTGCGAGGTTAGATGGAAGGATAGCGGGGACTATTGGAGTGATAACTACAGGGCGATCTATAGTGGGGGAGATGAGAGTCAACGGGGGGTAGGCATGGTACTGAACACAAAGTTGGGACTGAGGGTGGTAAACATTGAACAGGTGAACGACAGGATACTAGTGGTAGAAATAAAAGCACGCCCGACGAATTTCGTACTGGTCCAGGTATACATGCCTACTAGCAACCATAGGGAGGAAATGGAAGAGGTGTACGAGCAAGTAGAAGAAATAATTAGAGAAGTGCCGGGGAAGAAAAACCTGATAGTGATGGGTGACTGGAATGCAGTGGTGGGAGAAGGGAGGGACGGATTAGAAGTAGGAGGGTTTGGGCTAGGAAGAAGAAATGATCGCGGGGAAAAGGCAGTTGAATTTTGTAGAAGAAATAAATTAGTAGTGACAAACACTTGGTTTAAACATCACCCCAGGCGTAGGTACACATGGAAAATGCCGGGTGACATTGGGAGATACCAAATTGATTATATAATGGTGAGGCAGAGATTTAGGGACAGTGTAAAAAACTCTCGTAGCTATCCAGGGGCGGATGCGGACTCGGATCATAACTTGGTGATGATGAAGTGTGAAGTTAGATTTAAAAGGCTTTGTAAAGGTAGGAAGATAAAGAGGTGGAACCTTGAAGCATTGAAAGGGTTGAAAAAGAGGGAATACCAAGAGCTAGTAGAAAAGAACATAGGTGAAGAGAAGCGGATGGGAACCATAGAGAAGAGATGGGAGGTTATAAAAACAGGCATCGCAAGAGCGGCAGAGAAAACAATAGGAACGGTGGAAAATAAGAGGGTTAAGAAGCAGTGGGTTACAGAAGAAATGATAAAGAAAATGGAGGAGAGAAGGATATGGAAAAATGTGAACACCAACGTAGGGAAGAGGAAGTACAAGGTATTGAATAATAAACTCAGGCGAGTGACCAATCGGGCAAAAGAAAACTGGTGGAAGGGACAATGTGAGCAAATGGAAAAGATGCACGAGGAGGGGGAAGTGGGCGCTTTGTACGCCAAGGTGAAAATGTTATCGGGTGGTAAGAGAGGTCAAGCGATACCAAAGGTTAAGGACAAAACAGGAAAGATATTAATCGAACAGGAAGATATCCAAGAAAGGTGGAGAGAATACGTAGAGGAGCTACATGACAGCGAGAATAGACCCCTTAGCCTAGATCTAGAGGACGAAGGAACAATAGATAAAGATAACCTCGGACCAGAGTTACTTGAGAGTGAAATAGAGAGGGCACTAAGAGAGATGAAGGGTAGAAAAGCCGTGGGAACCGATAACCTACCTTCGGAGCTACTGAAGAATCTAGGTAGTAGGGGGAGAAAATCGTTTTTCGAACTTATTCGCAGGATCTACGAGGAAGGAGTATGGCCAGAGGATTTCGTGAAAACAGTATTAATACCTATCCCGAAGAAGAAGAAAGCGTCAGAATGCGAGGAGTATAGAACAATCAGTTTAATTTCGCACGCAGCAAAAGTGTTGCTTAGAATACTAAATAGAAGGTTGGAGAGCAGAGCAAAGTGCTATTTAGGCGATGACCAATTTGGGTTTAGGAAGGGGAGGGGAACCAGAGATGCGATTGCGGTAATGAGGACACTTATAGATAGAAACATAGAGCATAATCAGGATGTTTTCGCTTGTTTTGTAGATTTCGAAAAGGCGTTTGACAGAGTAAACTGGGAGAAACTAATGCAGATACTGGGGAAAATAGGAATAGATTGGCGTGATAGGAGACTCATCCGAAACTTATATATGGGGCAGAGGGCTCAGGTAAGGGTAGCGGACGGTGAATCAGGGTGGGCAGTTATAGGTCGCGGGGTGCGGCAAGGGTGCCCGTTGTCACCTTTACTTTTTAACATCTATGCTGAGGAAATGGTAAGAGAGGCATGGGATGAGCTAGACGTGGGAATGAAAGTAAGAGGCCAGTGGATAAAGTCGGTTAGATTCGCAGATGACCAGGCGTTGGTGAGTCGGTCATCGAAAGGACTGCAAACTTTAGTAGATGCACTGGAAAAGCAGTGTTAGAAATACGGAATGAAGATAAATAATAGGAAAACAAAAGTAATGAGATTTGGTAGGACAAAGAAAGCGAAGCTGGTGATAAGAGTAGGAAGTCGCAAACTGGAGCAAGTAGAACAATTTAATTACTTGGGTAGTACGCTAGAAGAAAGAGGACATAGTAGCAAAGACATTAGGAGGAGAATAGCGCTAGCGAAGGAAGCGTTCAATAATAGAAAGGAGCTGATGACGGGGACCTTAAGAAGGGATGTAAAAAAGAGCCTGGTGAAAAGCTTGGTATAGAGTGTGGCGTTGTATGGCGCAGAAACGTGGACCTTGAGAAAGAAGGACGGAAATAGGCTGAAGGCTTTCGAGATGAGGATGTGGAGGAGGATGTAGAAGGTGCGTTGGACGGAAAGGAAGACAAATGAGGAAGTTCTTGACATGGTGAGCGAGGAGAGGAAACTTATAGATGAGATTAGGGGAAGACTGGGTAGGTGGCTGGAAGGGATAATGAGGGAAGATGGTTTGCCGAAGGCCGTGATAGAGGGTAGGATGTTGGGTAAGCGGGGAAGGGGAAGGAAGAGAATCGGTTTTATGGACGGGATGAAGAAAGGTAGGACTTATGCTGAGATGAAGTAAGAAATACTAGAGGTAGAAATGGCACAGCACGTGTAAGAGTTCGTTGGATATTCTCTGACTTTCATCACAACCTACCTCTAACCGGTAGATTACTGTAATGAATGAATAAAACTAAACTTTCTGCTTCTTTATTGCTGAACCCGTTTCTCCCAAGGAGAAGTGACATATTGCTGTATGGTGTTATTATCTATGCGACCATTGACATTTATATTCTATTTAGAATACACTAGTATATGAAACAGACACATCGTCCCATGTACGAACATGTTTCCTTTCCCATTTTCTGGACGTAATAACGATGGAAGATATTGAATAAAACTTACTTGGAACCACCTGCGAATCGCTGTTTTACCATGCATAAGGCTCATAATACCTAATTTTTATGAACACATTTCTTAGACCGCGTCATATCTTCCAGATTGAGCGCAGGCGTTCGCGGCTGAAATATTCAACGGAAATAGACTTTATTCCCGGCACCAAATTGGCTGTTTCGGCGCTTTGCCTGTTAATTATGTAAAGGGTATTACTTCGCTACCATCGCATTCCCTCCCTTTCTCTCATCCAGGCCAAACCCAAAAGACTTTTCTCTATCTCGTGAAACACATCAAAAGAATCCAATGTCTTTTTTGTGCTCTCAAGAAAAGAAATAGTTTTTCATATAATGTGCAGGTACGCAGAAGTGCGAAAGAATATAGCATCAAATTTTCAAGTTTCAAAGCCATAAAACCTTTTTCAAAATTGTTGTTTTTGCCGATCTAAATAATCACGTTACCATACCTCAATCATCTAAATGCAATATGATGGACTAACATAGTTAAGCAAGATTTGTTTCTCACCATTCAAACTCTCCGAAGAAAAAAACCCAGTCTTGTTTTCGAGGGTTGGTATTTTGGTTTTCGGGTATTCCGCCACGGCGCTATTTTTAGGCTGACTATATTTCACCATAAAAAAGATTCAATTCTTTTCCAGCGAATGCTTAGCGAAAATGCTTCTCGGGATTTCCACCTGGTTAAATTGGTACTTTTTGCCATTTTAACCCGGTGGAAATTGTTAAAAAGTAGCATTTTAATGATGTGGAAATCCCGAGAAGAATGTATGTCTCGCCGGCTAACCTGAAGGCAGTCAGTCTCGGGCTGACTTTAGGCAGGTAGTGACGTCACTGAACCTAAGGAAGCCAGCAGGATAGCTGGCGAAGTAAGGTCCACCTAATGGATCGATGTGGCAGTATATCCGAAAAACGGAAATTTAACCCTGCAACCAAGCCACGTAGAAACCTATATTACAACTTTCCGGTACTTTTGGCTTAGTTAATGACGTCAGTTTACAGTAATCCTTGTAGAATATTACCATTGATCTATCTTGCAAGAGTATTAATATACTTACGATCATTTTTTTGTGAAATTATTTAAAACAAGAAAACATTGACAAATTCTCAACAAATGAAATCAATGTATTGGGCCGATCAGCGCATCCTAATCTCACAGGAAAAGGTAAATATTTTACATATTGTTTTTATTCATCTCCTAAACCTCTCATTCCTCTTGGAGATTTGCACCTTGTTTTAAAAATTTCGACATCATGTATTTATCTAATTTTGAAATATTATCGTATGTCTTTCATCGCAAGATTGTAGCAGACATAATGCAAAATGAATATTACCTACATTTTTCACGGTCTGGTTTTTGAACTGAGACGAATAATCCTGCCTGGTGAACGGACATTGATGAGCTGTCTGTTGCTACGATGGTGGGTACTATTCGCCAGGAAATTTTTATTACAAGTACTCAGCTGTTTTTTATACCTTTTAACTCCTCTTGGCCAATAAAGTTCCATTTAAGTTACCACGTAAACTAATCACTGAGACATATATGTTCTTTTTATGACGGTTGATGAGAGTCGTTGTTACGCAGGACTCAATTTCGGAAGTATCCACACTTCATAAATCTTTCCAAGTGCGAATTTATTTTTCAAATTATTCTAACTTATGATCCACTTAGCAAATCCAATTACCGTCTAAAATATTCATAATATAAAAAATACTATTTAGACCTTTTATGAAGTGAATCCAACAAATTTAAAGTTTAACTTATATGAGACTATGCGAATGTCCACAAAATCCTCTCTCTCGCATCAATCTTTCTATAGAAGCTAATTTTCAGTGTTGCTGAATCTAAACACAATATGTGCATTTCATGTAACTATATTTTCAAAATTCATCAATAAATCTATATTAAACATCATATTTTTAGTCAAATTTCCATATTCCATATCCTATTTCGGGCCTATGCATACTTTTTCCCCTAGAAAAAGAATAATAATAACCTAAAAATTAGGTAATTAGAAAAATATCACAGCCTACTTGATAAAATAAAGGGAATATTTAACAGAGCTCATTTTTAACGCTAATGAAGTTTTTCCTTCATACTATGCAAAAGTTTGATGATTTTATAATTGAAGTACTGAAAATCATAACTAACTATAATTTTGACTCATCTGCTACAATGCTACATAACATATTCAGGGTGTCACATAAAACGTGCACTGGCTATACATTTTTGGATTCTACTCCTGAACTGGAAGAAAAAATTTTCAATAAGTTTTTTTTAGTTCCGCTTCGTTTAGCGTCTGTCTGTCTCCATGTGTTTTTTTACAAAATAAATCACAGCTTAAGTGCGGCTAAATATTTTGCTTTAAAATTTGGTGGATGTTTTAATCTCCTAAACATCTCATCGGAAAAAATTGCTATGATTTCCCGTTTGAAAATGGCGGCTGTTCAAAGTTTTCAATGATAAATAAACCTGTTAACTATACGAAAGTTTTCCTGAAACAAAAAAAATGTTGTAAATCTAATTTTGATTCTAACGGTTCCAGAATGTTTTAAATCGGTTGATATTAGACAGAATTTTTATTATTTTACGTGTCAAAATGGCGACCGTTCCAAATGTTTAATTGAAAATTGTAAAAATCTTGTTAACTTTTCGAAAAATTTTCTAGAACAAAAATACTTGTAAATTTAATTGAGATTCTAACGGTATCAGAACTAATAAGGTCGTCTGAGATTTGACTGAATAACACTGTTGTTTCCTTTCTAAATGTTTAAACTTAGGTCGTGCTTTGTTAGCATTATGTTCTGATACATCTAAAACGCAGACAGACAGACGCTAAATGAAGCGGAATTTAAAAAAATCTTACTAAACAATTTTTGTTCCATTTCAGGAATAGAATCCGAAAATGTATAGCCAGTGCACCTTTTTTGTGACACCCTGTATAAGAGACAATGCGACTATTGTATATTTACTCCGTACAAAATTCTTATGAAATTGGGAAAAACCAATGATAGTATGGAAAACATTAAATGAGATACATATTTGGCATTCCTGGTTGTTTCAAATTTCCAATCTTTTATGCAATGATATTCAATTCGAGGGTGAAATTGGAGAATTCCTCCATAATTTATGTCTGAATTTGTCCAGCCTTTAATCTGTAAAAACCTACTATCTCGAATATTTATTACGTCATGGACAATATCACATTTGGGTAGCTAAGATATATATTCCTTATTCTCCGTGGTGCAGTTTTTAGAATTTAAGGTGGAGTGATATCCAATTCAAATGCAATATTCAAGCATGTTTCTAAATGCACATTCTGGATCTGATTAGCAATTGATCAATGGAAACCATCAATCTCCAAACCGAAAAGTATTTTGATTCTTGATTAATTAAATCAGCTTGCTCGTAAATAAAGTATCAATAATTTTCAGCATTACTTGCGGTTAGTATCATCGCCCAAATAGTGATAGTGAAAAATTTATAACTGTTTATACTATCAAAGTAACCGGCACGGAAACCAAATAATACCTTACTCATCCTAAATATACTTTCCGCAAAAATTAATTCAGCTGAAGACTACATTTATTATTTTTTTTTATTTTTAATAGCTCATGCATATAATTTTTTATTTTAATCCATTAAAATTATTTTATTATTTAATTTAGCGATATTAAATATTTAACACACTAGTGTTATTTCCTAAAACATGCTGTTATTTATGTAATTCGGTCATGGAGTCGTAAAAATTACGCTCTTTGATGCTACTTCCATTACTTTCAGTCCTTTTCATCCAGAAATTTGGAGCGGAGACGGATGTCCTTCAAAATAATTTTCTCTCGCAATGACTCCGAATAATGGACACTTTCCGCTGCTGTTAACGCTAGCAAAACGCCCTCTTGCGATCACACATGACCACAATGAAAACCACTCCGTGTTAAATGGCCACCATAAAATTTCATCGTCATCCATCTCTTCACCATGCGTTTCCGGAAAAACAATTGGTTCGACTATTAACGTTATTCATTTGAGACCCTTTTCCATGCTTTTCCGAGCATACATAAAAATCGCGTGGTATTTTTCTGCGCTTTTTACTTTAATGAACAAAACCGTTACAAAAATTCGTCGAAATTTCCACGTGAGCGAAACTTTTAGCGATCCTTCACCATTTTGAACGGAGAGACGGAACACCACTTTTCGAATGCTCGGATTCAGGACCATGATATCAGCTGACAGAAGCGAGCATAAGCAAAACGTGGCTCTTTAAGTTTCCTGCATAGCATGACAAAACGTTGAAAGAGATTTAATCACCACGAGGTCACTGATGCAGGAAACCTCATGACATCAAAGGGATGAACGAATTGAATACTTTTAGTTGAGAGGACTGCGCTATTGCTTGCGTTAATGACTATTTTTTGTAAATAGTCACTCTCCACGAAATAATGCTGAGATTTTTCCGACGTCATTCTATTTCCAATTCCACGGAAAAGCAAAATTAACTGAAACATAATTCAGATTCTAAATTACATTTTTAAATAATTTCTTTGTTAGGTTAAAGATACTTTAATAGTTCCACTCTCATTAGTTTACAATCATTTTCCTATTCCTATCTTATTTATTTACTTACTATCTGTTTGCACATTCCCTTTTTGAAGATGTAAAGTCCAAGGCTTGGTTTTAATATCTCTGGTTCATATTTGTATAAGAATGAAAACCGAAGCTAATACGTTCTCCCATCGATAACGCTGTTTTAAACTTACATGCACATTACATAACTCTTTCCCTTTCTAATCTTCTTTATAGGTCTTTATTTCTTATTTAATCTGTTAATTTAACCTTCAGCATCCACCTCTAATACCAGCTTTCGAAAGCTCCTATTTTTTTAGGTCTGGTTTTCAAATAGCCCACGCATCCGACTAATAGAGTTCCACGCTTCACTTACTGTTACCACGTATGTAGTACTTCTTCGGTCCTTCTCCTTGTACTTCTTCGGTCATACGTGATGGTGCTTCCGAGGTAGGAGAAGGAGTCCACTTACTCTAATTTCTCTCCTCTTATTGTGACTTTTGCATTCAGCTTCTCCCTTCCATACACTCTTATTTTAGTCATCTTCTTATTTACTTCCATGCTATATTCTGAAATAAGGCACTTGGTCTATCCTTGGTCTTTACCCAGTGGTTATAAGTAAGTTGTATGCATTGACAAAAGTGTAAATGATTTTAAAATCAATGGAAAAATACATGAAAAATCCGCAGACCTAGTAATGGGTTTCCCGTTGTCCCAACTTATGGCAGACATATATATGGACAACGATGAAAGAGTTTTGATGTCCCACGACTGAGAACTTATGAGGCATGAGTTTTGCTGTTACAGATATGTCAATGACACCTTTTGTCAGGCACCATGAGACAACTAGAGACATTCCCTAATAGGCTCAGTAGTGTTGACAAATGCCTGAAATTCACAAAGAAGACCGAAATCTACTAAACTAAACGAAATCTAGTACACTAAACATACTTGATACATATCTCAATCTCAAAAGCCAAAAAAAAACTTGAATTTACAATTTTTAGGAAGCATACTCAGACCAAGTCATTCACTCCTCATCAAGGCACCATTTTTCTCAGAAATAGCTGCTCTCCATTCACTTTTGCACACGTTGCTATGCATCCCCATTTCAGAGACCAGCAAAATTAAAGAACTCAACATCATAAAACAAATAGCCACAAACAACGGAAATTCCCCTAAAATTATTGTAACTCTTTACAATAGGAAACGCAGAAAGGAACAGTGAAAAGCATCTTTCCCACTACCCTCACAGAAGACCACTCCATCAAATGGTGTAGTATCCCATTCTTGGGAAATATTTCTTCCAAAATCACTTAAGTTGTTGCCTACCCAAAGAAAAGTTAAAACGTGCCTATTATAACGGACGAATTTAAAAAACCTTATTAGCTTCACTAAAGACAGGTTAGACCGCTTATATAAGAGTGGAGTGCATAAACTTACGTGTGATGTTTGCAAGTAAATATACGCCGGGCAGATTGGCAGAAAATTCATAATAATAACTAAAGTACATGTGACATGTTTCAGGAACAATAATCCTTCACTGTTCACCAAGCATTTGTTGTAACACAATCACCACAGCAGTTTTGAACCTGAAATCCTCCATTTTGAAAAGAAGGGTCCAAGGTTGGACGCACTTGAGCAGGTGGAAATTCGGAGATATGTAAAACGTGACAAATGAAGTTCTTTTTAAATCCCATTCCCCTCTGTTGTATCTCCTATTAACTGAAGTCACCATCCACCCACCGAACCCCCACCCTTTCCACCACATGGTCGTGACTTATGGTCGCACAACCATCTCTCGCCCCTCCCCCTACTGAACAAAATTCCCCCCCATCCTTACGCTCTGCCTTCTCTTTCCACCTTATCCACCCCATGCCTCCGAGTGCATATATTGTATGATAAACCTTCAGTAATTTACCTATTGATGCCGTTTAGTGACAAAACCTAGGTCGTATAAAAGGCTATTAATGTAGAATTCACACAATATTTCATTGCAATCACGGTCCTCGTCTAACATATTTCCCAAACAGCTTGGATATTACCCGAATTCATCGCATTTCTTATGGAAGGAAGCCACATCGTGAACTGTTATGGTCACATCAATCGCATTGGGACTAATTGTTATCGATTACATTAGAATTTTCATTCATAATCATAGAAATCAACAAATTTTTGTTTTCATCAATTAAACACGATACCACGAAACACGCCGGGTGTAAACAGATGAAGGTGTATCCACTAACACATCCGTTTACCTCCAAGTGGCAACGCATCACTGACTTCCACCAACCAGCAGTCGAAGACAGCCAAATCACCACAGGGCTAAGCCCACTTAAGTACTCGGTTGTTTATTTTATTGTTTATAAACCTACGAGCGGAAGGTACCCGTTGAAATTCAACGGGTGTGAAAAACGTTCAACATATTTTATAAGAAAACCGCAAAGCCTGAAGAAAAACTGTATCCGTGGTTATTTGAGGAGTTCGTAACCTATCTTGTATGTTGTGTTCGTTGTAGTAGACACGCTGACCGTTTTCCAGGTGCACGGTGAGATGAGTGACTATTGGTCCACTTTCATGCACGGGAAACCCAAAAATCGGCCATGCAGACTCATTACTACTTAAGTAGAAAAGGTTGTTAAATGGTCATCTCGTCCCTACGGTTCTCCTGAGCCGTCTTCTGAGTGATTAACAGCTTGATCGCTTCCCTTGTGCACATACATATATTTGCATTCCATGACTTAATTCAGTTGCACTATTCAACGTTGATAATTGCGTTGTGTATATTTATCAGGATTGGACAGAAGGGTACAATCCAGCAGTTGATAACGTCAAGAGGAGTAATGGCAGCAGAAGTCATGTTTATTTGACCACTGAATCCTCCATCACCCGGACTTCGCCTTCGGCATAGCCATAATCATTGGTTTCGGTTGATAAATAAAAATATATGGTGATTCTTAGTGCACTTGTCGATTTTCATGCACGGATGTCGTTCATTGCGCAGAATTTTCGTTCTTCTTTCGGGTAAGAAGCATGTAGTGACGTCTTTATAATTTCCGCCATCTTAAAATAGATTGGAGGTTCGAAACAGATGGGTCTGTATTTAAACCAGATTTAGAGCTGGTTACCCGTCCGTATGTTGGGTAAGGATGAAATTTGTGCGGATCTTAGCGTAACCCGAGAGACACCACGGGGAGATTATCATGAGATCGCTGGTGGGCATGTCTTTGAGCATTCAAGTCTAACTTAGGTCGATTTTATTGCAAGGGCTCATTTTCTCGCAAAGAAGACATTCCTTTTGCTTTAGAAGATTTTTTCGAAATGTTACTCTTTTTTTCTATTAGGCATGTTGATGGATACATTTTTAAGTCCAAGAAGGGGAAACACAGCGGCGAGCGAGAGTCTTGAATGGTAACTCGATGATTGAGTGAATGTACCTAAGTTAACTACACTTTAACACTTTTAAACATGTAATTAACTCGTGACGTTAATGATGTGGGAATTGGTCTAAAAAACAGTTCGCAATCGTAATTAGAGGCAGACGGTTTCACTACGTGTAATGAGTATTAAACGATAATAAACAATGACGTGTTTGTTGTAGCAACAGAGGCATTATTACCATTGATATTCGCTGCACGTATATATTCTTTTAAGTGTGTAGTCTATTAATTCCTTGATGTGTAACGTTTACTACGTAAGTGTTCTCTCATATAAATGCGATGCCCCTTTGAGAGCTACTTTGAGAAAGACGTTGAAAGGTATACTTTTTGTAAATATGCATTGAATTTATCGATTAACCCCTGATGCAATCTATCATGGGGCCCTTGGGACTCTGGGCCCTTCTTATACGGATTTGCATTCTACGTACTATCATGGGCCTGCAGGAAAACATGATATTTAATAGTTAAGAGGCGTGTTTATCCTTTGAAAATCAAATCTATGGTTGTCAAGGAAATATGTTATTGTTGATTTCAGAGAAAAAGGTGAGATTTTTCAACTGAAAACATGAATTTCAGACAAAAACGGAGCGTAGAAGAAAATCGATTGATAAAATTAGAAATTATATTTATTCAGCCATCCGATAAAAAAAATTTCAGCCCTATATCTTGAGTGAATGTACTTTTAAAAAGCAAAAAATGAAGCCACTGCACCGAACACAATGCATAGCATGGACCACCAGGGGGGACCTTCAGGGGGCCTTTGGGGGCCCTGAGGGCTTTTTGATATAGCATATGTTACAACCATATATGTCTTCAATCTGCATGCCAAATTTTAGCTCAATCGGTCCAGTAGTTTTTGCGTGATGGAGCAACAGACAGACAGGGACCATTACATTTTTATACATATTAGTAAGGATCACACCCTTAACCCTGAAAAAATAGGGTTTCGGTTAATTGAGCCCTACAGTGTTTGTTTTCTACCAGTAACAGACATGTGTTCCAAATTTCATCAAAATCGGCCCTGTGGTTTAGGAGGAGATGTGGAACATACATACATACATACATACATACATTGACTTTTATATATATAAAGACGAGCGGAAGATACCCGTTGAAATTCAACGGGTGTGAAAAACATTAAACTTATTTTTTTATAATAAAACCACAAAGCCCGAAGAAAAACAGTATGCGTGGTCATTTGAGGAGTTCGTAACCTATCTTGTATGTTGTGTTCGTTGTAGTAGACACACTGACAGTTTCCCAGGTTCACGGAGAGATGAGTGACTATTGGTTCACTTTCATGAACGGGAAACCCAAAAATGGGCCTCGCAGACCCATTACTACTTAAATAGCAACGGTTGATAGATGGTCACCTCGTCCTTCCGGTCCTTTTGAGCCGTCTTCTGAGTGATTATCAGCTTGATCGCTTCCCTTGTGTACATACATATATTTGCATTCCATGACTTAATTCAGTTACACTATTCAACGTTGATATGTGCGTTGATTATCTTAATCAGGATTGGACAGTAGAGTACAATCCAGCGGTTGACACGTCAGGAGGAGTAATGGCAGCAGAAGCCATGTTTATTTGACCTATGAATCCTCTATCAATGGGACTGCGCCTTCGGCATAGTCATAATCATTGGTTTCGGTTGCTAAATAAAGTATTTATGGTGATTCTTAGTGCACTTGTCGATTTTCATGCACATATGTCGTTAATTGCGCAGAACTTCCGTTCTTATTTCGGATAAGAAGCATGTAGTGACGTCATTATAATTTCCGCCATCTTAAAGCAGATTGAAGGTTTGAAACAGATGGGTCTGTATTTGAACCAGATTTAGAGCTGGTTACCCGTCTGTATGTTGGGTAAGGATGAAATTTGTGCGGATCTTAGCGTAACCCGAGAAACACCACGGGGAGAATCTCATGAGATCGCTGGTGCGCATGTATTTGACCAACCAAATCTAACCTTTGTCGTTTTTCTTTCAAGGGTTCATTTTCTCGCAAATAAGACATTCATTTAGTCTTAAAAGATTTTTTCGAAAGGTTACTATTTTTTCTATTAGGCATGTTGATGGATATATTTTTAAGTCCAAGGAACGGAAACATAGCGGCAAGTGAGAGTCTAGAATAAGCATCTCGATGATTGAGTGAATGTACCTAAGTTAACTGCACATTAACACTTTTAAACGTATAAATAATTCGTGACGTTACTGATGTGGGAATTGGTCTAAAAACAGCTCGCGATCGTAATGAGAGGCAGACGGTTTCCCTATGTGTAATACACCTGAGTACTAAACGATAATAAACAACGCCGTGTTTGTTGTAGCAACAGAGGCATTATTACCATTGATATTCGCTGCACGTATATATTCTTTTAAGTGTGTAGTCTATTAATTCCTTTATGTGTAACGTTTACTACGTAAGTGTTCTCCCATACATATGCCCCTTTGAGAGCTACTTTGAGAGTAGACGTTGAAGAGTATACTTGTAAAATATGCATTGAATTTAACGATTACCCCCCGAAGCAATCTATCATGGGGGACTCCGGGATCTTCTTATACGGATTTGCTTTCTACGTACTATCATGGGCCTGCAGGAAAGCATGATAATAAAATGCTAGAGGCGTGAATATTCTATGAAAATCAAATCTCTGGTTGTCAAGGAAATATGTTATTGTTGATTTCAGGGAATATGTGAGATTTTTCAACTGAAAACATGAATTTCAGAAAAATACGGAGCGTAGAAGAAAATCGATTGATAAAATTAGAAATTATATTGATTCAGCCATCTGATAAAAAAATTCCAGCCCTATATCTTGAGTGAATGTACTTTTAAAAAGCAAAAAATGAAACCACTGCACCGAACACAATGCTTAGCATGGACCACCACGGGGGACCTTCGGGGGCCTTTGGGGGCCCTTAGGGCTTTTTAATATAACATATGATACAACCAGATATTTATTCTATCTACATGCCAAATTTCAGCTCAATCGGTCCAGTAGTTTTTGCGTGATGGAGCAACAGACAGAAAGAGACCATTACATTTTTATACATATTAGTAAGGATGACACCCTTAACCCTGAAAAAATAGGGTTTTGGTTAATTGAACCCTACAGTGTTTGTTGTCTACCAGTAACAAACATGTGTTCCAAATTTCATCAAAATCGGTCCTGTGGTTTAGGAGGAGATGTGGAACATACATACATACATACATACATACATACATACATTGACTTTTATATATATAAAGATGATAAAGATTTCGTAACGCGGGCAAACAATGGAAATTGTTTGGAAATACTACTGGAAAGAGCTTCAAACCAAGATCAAGATTTTGTTTTCGGGGCTATCTGTTAATGAGAAGAAGTTTTTTTTCCATAGAATTGATAAAACGTTTTATAGCAAATTATAAAGAAGTTAAATTTGAACATTATTTTAATAGATTTTTGGCTGCACTGTGTAAATAAAATCATTTCGGTTAAACGTCAAGTTTGCACTTTATGAAATGTTTTACAAAGTGACACGTAAGAAAACGCCAAAAACTACATTTTTTTGTTACCATCGCAATAAAAAATTGAAAGAAATAAAAAGTAAGCACTGTAAGGCGTAGTAAAAACACGCTTAAGTTCAATGTAATTTTCATATCTGTGTGTGAAAAACTTCATCCTTATTCGACATTCACACTCGAGTCTAAATAATTTTTTCACAGCTGCATTATCAACAGTTCACTAGCGATGTGAAAGCTGGTAATATTGTAAATAAATGACCAACCGCCAGCAAAAGAAACTCAGTAATGACAGCAATTGATAATGAGACTTAGAAAAGAGAACCGGTCCATGGAGAAAATCATAGGATGTGAGAGAAAACTAATGGGTCTTGGGAGAAGTTTAAATTATTAGAAATAATATTAGAAATATTATTAGAAATTAAATCCCAAACTATAAGTTCCTTTCTAATTAAATGTACCACAGGTTAAATCCCTAAGAGGCGCACTGAATACTTAAAAAAGAGAACTGATATTAGTGCATTCTAAGACTCTGTTAAAGCGCAGGAATTGGTCTGATTACTGTCGGAGACTGTTTATTCCTCTATCTATGACCGTTTTGCAAGACGAAAAGGGAGGAGTGGTTTATAAGTGATAGTTTAATGGCAATGGGTTCCACAGTTTTAATCGATAGTGAAACCAATGGTGGGTTCTCAAGATCCGCCGACTGATACGGGGTGAGAGAAGAAATATTGAAAGGATAAGCTAAAGAAATAAAAGGATTATTTTCTCCACTACTTCTGACTCGTATTGAGACCCATAGGAATGGGACACATTTTATAACCCAAACTGTTCACTTACAATTTGGCGTTTAACTTCAATAAAAACTAATATTTTATTTAATTCCACATGATTAATACAATTATGGGTAAAAACAATCCTCACCATCGAATATAGGTACTGAATTCGACGATTTACTAAAAACAATTGTCATTTACAATTAAACTGACCCTTTGTATTCCTGATAACATCCTTTAATCCTATGCTGCCAAGGATGTGACATATAGAATACGATTAATTAAAATACAAATCTTGCACATCCCCCGTCAAATACTACATAAAATAATCAAAGAAAAATTTTTTCATTGAACAGTTTTGATTTACTCAATATTGGCTCGTTCTCTTGATCATGCAGAATAAATTACCGATACATATTTTCACATTTTTTCATAAATATAACAATGACTACTTTTAGTTGTGGCTTAGATGAATTCATGGTAAACTAGTTCAAAACAATTTTCCAAAAACTCATCAGGAAATTGTTATATCAACTACATACACTATTTGCCTTTTCTTCTTATAGCATCCTACATAAAATACCTTTTAAAATCCTATAAAGTGATGTAAGACTTGGTTCTTTCCCGGCGCACGATGTGAATGAACTCTTCACGGGTTTCCCACCAGGTGAGGTGTTAAGCCAAAGCCGACGTTTCAATGGCTAAATCTGCCAACGTCCTCAGGTCCTAGCATATCCTTTATGGGACCAGCATTGGGTCCTATAAAGTGGTACGTTAAATATTCCAAACATGCTTTTTCATACGTGAAAACATTTGACGGGGATGCTGCTCCGACAATAGAGGAGATTAAATATCGCTACAAATTATCTCTTTGTCCACACTGCTACACGTTTTTTTCAATCTCGCCAAAAAGAAAGACTCCTGAAAAACAACCCTCTCTTTCAACCCATTCTGAGTAATCAACGGAACATTTGAAAACAACAGATGAATTTTTGATGAAGTTTAGCTTTTAATTCTGAATACCTATATTTTTTGCATGCTTTTTCTTGACGACCCTGCCTATGTTATCGCTCTCTACTACACGGTCCAGAGATGAAGTAAAAACTAATTTTGCTGCGGTGAATACATTTTCGCCGAACAGCGGCAGTATTTTTTTCTTAATATTTTTTTCCCGTTAAACCTCGCTACATGTGATTGATAATCATTGGCCAACAAACTGAAGAGAAAGATGGTCACCGCCGGAAAATAATATCTGTGCGTTTTATTTGTGGATAGAGACATCATGGAAATTTTTTAAAATATCAGAAAAAATAATGAAAGCATACGACATAAACCCAGTATAAATATCAACTCATGTATGTTACGTGATGCGACATTCTCCGTAACATGTTACAATTTTTCAACATATCGAAATGCATTAGACCAGCAAGTTTTCGTGATTGGCATTTATATTATGCATAATTTATAAATGTATTTTAATGATTCATAGCAGTCACTCGTATACGAAGTTTTTTTATTTACCCAAATTATTCCACCAACGTGCAACATTTGGATAATCATTTATCTAAAGCTTCTAATGGGAGCTGCATAGCAAAATTCAGACTTTCCAAAGTTAACTTCGGCTACCACTGACATAAATTAAAATTCATAAAAAAGAAATAATATTTAAGCCTCTTATTTTAAATAGCTTCGGAAATTACATTGATTTAGGGTAATAAATATATAATGTAATGTAGAAACAAGGTAGCAAATCTAAATGTCACAGTACTTTATTGATAAATTTCAAAATAAGAATGATTCTAATGAAAACAAGAAACCTACCATATGCGTCCAAACAAAATAAGATACATAATTAAGGGCAGTAAATATTTCATACAGTAAATTCAGTAAAGGGCTTTTTCATTTCAGAAATTGTGGACTCATCGCAACCTAAGATATTTTCTCATATTTCTTAGATGAAACAGCAGTTATACACTCTAAGTGTATGCATTTAATGCTTAACTAGACAGAACTCACGTAATTCCTTATGCCTGACTCGGTTTCGGCCAATCATGTTCCTCGCCAATCATGTTCCTCGTTCCACAAAAAATATAATTTAATAAAATATAATTTACTAGAAATAGAATTAATTTTTTGTGAAAAATTAGCACGGTTTATTTTTTTATCAAGTACAAATTACACTAAATTTCGCTGGAATCTTCCGATTTCATGTACGAAATTTGACTCTGAAACGCCGGAATCTTGGGAACACAGATGATATGAGACCGGAGTGAACCTCATGGCAGACGGAGAGAGACAAAGTTTCTCCCAATGCTTTACATACAACTCTTCTGTGATTGGCTGGTAAAGTGAAAGGTACACAATTTGAGGATAGCCACCATGAGTTGGGGAAAGGGGAATAAATGGAGTGACGAACATGATTTATATTTAGAGAGAGGTGAGAATAAAGCGGTCTAAAGCTGGAAATAATTTAAAATTATACACCAAGTATTTCGTAATCTCCCGGAATCGAGATGAATTTGAAGTTAATTCTAACTCCACCTAACGACTAATCGCAGTTACGCAGATTCGACAGCTGCTGATATCTGACCCCGGTCCCGTGCACGGAGATAAAATAGATTATTTAAACGATTAATGGCATTAAAACTCATTTCCTTGGGATGTATGGTAACATGTAAATCCCTTTCCTCACTTATTTTCTTAAAATGGTTGAGGAATTAAATATCTATTTAATAAATTTCTATTTCGACACTCGTGTCCCTAGGGTTACAAAATTTTGCGATGTTAAAGGTTTTAATTTCCTTATGAGAGAAGTTGCATTAAGCCTTGCTTTATTAAAAAACTAGATTAAATACTATTTCAAATAACTATATTTCATTTAAATTTGTACTCCATTACTAAACCATCTGCTTTAAATAAGAGCTACGGTGGAGATAATTATTACTCTAATAAAGTTGGAACTACAATCGAATAGAGGTAGGAAAGAAATAACATCCTCGTTGCTGCAATATTAAGGCCAGGAATCAAAATTTGCGGCTAAATCCGTTCTCATTACTGCTAAGCTCGACACAAGAAGTACAAACAAAAAAAGGTTTTACTGCATCAGTTATGTCTTTATTTTATGCCGGAGGATCTCATATTTGCTCGAGATTGAATGAGCTTAATCTCACGGAAACGAAATTAAGACAAACGAAAAGCAAATTAGTTATTAATCTTCTGAGCCGTTTCCTCTGCGAAAAAATTGACCAAATATTCCCTTTCACCTTTATTCTAGTGTGTTTGGACGTTCTCAGAATCGTAGGATCTGTGTCGAGCCTAAGTTTTCATCTCCTTCCTTTACTGATGTGCTTTCATCCTAATCGAGTCTCTGATATTTACTTTTCCCCACGCTTTCCCGTTCCGGGCCTTGAATTCTTTTTACCCTTTCCTTCTTTGTTGATTCTTCACTCTATTACTTTCTTTCAATCGCCGGTTAAACATCCTTTTCTTTTGACACTGGATGAGCGACTGAGACAAGAACTTAGCACCGTAGCTCCATTATAATAAACCAAATAGTTGGTAAGACTAATGAATTTTTTTTAGCATTTACATTCCCTATTACAGTCCTCGCGAAAGCTTATGACGCTGCGCAGTAGACGATTTTAGGACTGGAAGGGTCTATTTTCTAAAAACCGGCTTCCGCGGGTGGAAGGATAATATTTACGATTTTCGTTGCCAACTTTAAAATTTGTCATATGCCTTTAATGAATTTGAATGCCCCCCAGCTACTCACTGCAGTGGGTTATGGAGTGGACGTCGTCCCTTTGTACCTGAGCGCGCGTCAGGGGGTCACGGCCTGGGAAACTCAGGCCGATGACTCGGAAGTGGACATAGTTGCAACAAGTATTAACTATTTTCTACATTATTAAACAAAAAAATATCTCATTCGTTTTTCTTGTGATTTTCTCTTTTTTAATAAATTATGGAAATTATTGAATTTATTTTAGCATAAAATATAGGTATATATGTTCTCTCTGTCTCCCTAGAATATATATTCTTATATTTCCACTCTTTTGCGTTCTCAATGTCCCATTTATTCATCGAATGTAATTAGTACCAATTTATGACATTATCTCTTCAAGTACTTCTTTTTTCTTATTTTAGTGATTGAAATTTTAGCTAGTTGTATTCAAAGTCCGATTCCATTCATTCCATTAGCTATGTAAAGGAAGAGTATCGAATCCAATGTTATTTCGTAATTTTATGTTGTATTTCTTAAATCTGGATTACAGAATTTCACGTGGCTGAATATTTTAGCAACGTTACTGAAAAACAACGGAATTACGCGAAGTTTGGTGTCTACTCAATCAGCGTTTCAGCGGAATCACGACTATATTTGTTATTTTTTATCAATGTTGAATAAATGTTAACGCGTTTAAAGTCATCGAAATGCCCAGCTGTGAGTCATCGCGTAAGACCATCTATTCCACAGCCTCGGCCGCGGATCGGAGGTATGTCGGCTACCTGCTTCATGCTCGGGATTTACATTTTTACGCTGAGACGCTATGTTGGTCATTCTGCCTGTCACGCGCTCACTTCCCCCTCCGTTCCTTTCCTTTACCCCTACCACACATCTCACCACCTCTGTTCTGCGCATCTAAAGGCCGTAAGCTCTCGCGAGAACTGTAGAAGGCTTTCATTTACTCCGACGTCTTCAATTCTAAGAATGAGATAATCGTTCACTACGGATTTTTATAAATAAAATGGGAGAAAAGAAATGGAAAAGACCCACGAAGAAGCTTAAGGATTAAATACCCTAGGACACACAAAGTGGGAGCAGGAAAAGAATAACTGGAAAGTAAATGATCTGTATACGGTGGCGTAGCTGAGGGGCAAGGGGGACAGAGTATGCGGTCCACCACGCGTGGAACTGTTTTCGGGACAGACTTTGGGACATTAAAAAAAAGATTTTGAGCGCTTTTCAATTGTACGAAATGTATAAATATTAACTATCCAATGAGTTAGCATTGCAATGAATTATAATTAATGATTAAGTAATCTTTTTATGTTATCGGAGAAAATAACATGTAATGCAAAATAGGCATTGATAATTTCTTTAATGTTTAAAAAAATAACTTTTTATCTTAAAATCTCTTTACTTACTTTACTTTTCGCGATCAGTCCCAGAGGACCGCGCGATGATACAACTAAGGCTTTCCATTCTCTTCTGTCCTCTGTTATGTTCCGCCAGTTCGGCCTGGTTTCTAGCTGTTGCAAGTCTTCCCTTACTCCATCTATCCATCTATTGCGAGGTCTCTCCACTGGTCTCCTTCCTTCTATTGCCATATCCATAGCCATCTTAGGAAATCTTTCCCCACTCATTCTAATCACATGTCCAGCCCATTCCAATCTCCTACTCCTTAACACTCCTATAATATCCGGTTCTTCATACAGATTTTATAATTCTTCATTATGCTGTCTTCTCCATTCTCCTGTTTCTAAATCAAGGACTGGGCCAAAAACCTTCCTTAGTACTCTTCTTTCAATTATCGCTAATCGGTTCAGGTCTATGTTCCGTGTGCTCCATGATTGGCATCCATACAAAAGAACGGGACGGATCAATGTTTTGTATAATCTTATTTTAAGTTAACGGGAAACGCTTCTTGAGCTTAGTATTTTATTAAGTGCATAGAGGCTTCTTATTGCTGTTTGCAGTCGGGATTTTATTTCCGTTTCACTTGAGGAGTTTTCGGTCTAAATGGTACCTAGATATTCAACTTCTTGTACTCTCTTGTAGTCATTATTGCCAATTGTAATGTTTCGATCATAATTTATTCTCCTTCCAACAATTAAATATTCAGTTTTTGAAAGATTTATTGACAATTCCTCTTTTCTTGCTACTGCTTCTACTAATTGCATTACTCCTCTTAATTCTGCCTTTGATTCGCCAATGATAACACAGTCATCTGCATATGCTAAAAATGAAATTCTTCTCCCATTCATCATAACACCTCCCAAATCATATTTGTCAATTTCCCTCTTAATTTTCTCTATAACAAAATTAAACAAAATTGGAGATAGACCGTCTCCCTGCCTCAAACCTGTCCTAATCAAAAAACTTTCTGTTACCTTATTTCCCAGTTTTATTTTAGCTTCTGTTTCATTGAGACACATTTCTGTCAGGCTTACAAGTTTCTTTGGTATGCATAACTCAGTCAATATCTTGAACAAACTTTCTCTATGTACACTGGCATACGCTTTCTGATAATCCACGAAGAGGAGATGAAGGCTACGATTGTACTCATACATTTTTTCACATAATTGCTTAATAAAAAATATATTATCTGTGGTAGATTTACCTTGTCGAAAACCCCCCTGGTATTCACCAATTATGTTGTATGCGAATGGCTTTATTCGACTTAATATGCATTTTGATAAAATCTTATAACAAATATTAAATAGGGCTATGCCTCTGTAGTTGTCGCAGCTCATCTTATCTTTCTTTTTATGGATAGGACAGATTAGGGCCACACGCCATTCATCTGGTAAATTGTGGTCTTCCCATATTTGACTAATCAGCCTATATATTTTCACCGCCAGAATAACTTCCCCAGCCTTAACCAGTACCGCTGATAATCCATCTTCTCCAGCACTTTTGCCATTTTTAAGTTGTCTTATATGTCCTTTGATTTCTTCTATGGTTGGGTGAGAGATTTCTTGGTCCACTGTTGCTGTTTCCTCAAATTGTAACAGGTTGGTTGGATCCTCATAACTTAGAAGTGAACTGAAGTATTCCCGCCATCGCTTTGCAATTTTTTGTTCATTCGTCAATACTTTCCCATTCGTGTCTTTTATAAACTTACGTACTTGTTTACCATTATTCGTAAACGATTTTATCTTTCTGTACAGTTTTTTGTTTCTATTTCCATGGAAATCTTATTGGGCTTCCTCCATAATGTTTTTTATGTACTTTCTTTTCACCCTTCTTATAGTTGTCTGTGTTCTTCTAAGCACCTGATCAAACACTATCTTCCCGTCCTCATAGCTTTCTCCTTGTATCCACGCTAGCTTTGCGCTTTGTCTTTCTCAAAGAGCATCTTCACATTCATCGTTAAACCAAACCTTTTTTCTTTTAGCTCGTTTTGGGAATAGTTCTTGAGCTACCTCTTTCACACTACTCTTTATTTCATTCCATTGTTCTTCTAAGTTCTTCTCCTCCTCCTCTTCGTTACTTAATATCTCAAAACGATTTGCCAGATTTAATTTGAAACTATCTTTGGTAACGCTATCTACTAACTTATCACAGTCAAATTTGGTAACTTTATTTGACTTCTTAAAAGTCTTTGGTTCCACTGTACTCTTAAAATTATTCTAACTAAAAATTAGTCTGAACCACATTCTGCCCCTCTGGCTGTTTTTACATTTTGTACACAACTTTTACATCGATTCTCAACTGCTATGTGGTCTATCTGATTTACAGTTCTGCCGTCTGGAGACACCCATGTCCCTTTGTAGATATTTTTACTTTCAAAGTTTGTACTAAAAAAACATATCTTTTGAGGTGCAGAAATTTATAAATCTGACTCCATTATCATTAGTATTATCATGTAGACTATGTTTTCCGATTGTTCCATAAAATATAGCTTCTTTCCCTAATTTGGCGTTAAGATCTCCTAAAATAATTTTATAATAGTCTAACGGTATTCCGTCTACCAGTGTCTCCAACTCCTCATAAAAAAGGTCTTTTATTCTATCATAACTATCTTCAGTTGGTGCATGGCAGTTAACAAAAGCTACCTTTATCCCCTGTAATTCCATTATTAACAGTGACAATCTCGGGTTTAAAGATTTAAAGTCCTTCATATTATTTGCTAAACTTTTCCTAAGTATGAACCCTGTCCCTAATGTGTGAATGTCATTCGATGCTCCATAGAGCAAAACTGAGTTTTCCACCTCTATTGAGCTTGTTTCAGCCCACCTTATCTCTTGTAACGTAACTATCTCCCTACCACACTTTTCTATTTCTCTGGTCATACTTAGTAAAGCCAGGTTGATACAGACTTCTAACAATCAAAATTCCCAAATGTAATCCAAAGCGTAGTCCATTAGGTTGCCGGGGTCTATTTCCAGAGTTCCATCGAGTCCGAAGCCTAGTTGTATCTATTATTTGTACCTTTTCTTTTTTTTCCAAAACAGGTTGGTAGCCTGTTGCCAACCCCCAACCTGGAGGACCAGGAGTTTGTTTTCAGAGTCTTCTCTTAGATCAACTGATTCTACCATTGCTCACAGAACTTGACCTATCCTTGGTTTTACCTCAGAGTTTTCCTTCTCCTAGCCTTCTAGAATCCAACCCTATCGTACAAGGCAGTACGGGCAGTGCTTATTTAATGGAGGCACTTACTTGCCATGACGCAGCATCGTCACTGGGATATGTGGATTTTGTTGAGTGTGACCCCGCCGCAAGTCACCCTCACCACTCCCTCGTGATTCTGCCACCTCGGTCCGGGACTGCTTATTCGGGTTGCCCCTTATTCGCAACTGTCCACCATATCTGATGGAGCGTCCACTATCCGCCACCTGTGACCCGTCCAGTTCCTGAGGCTCCGACCCCCTTCTTCTCAGTAGGGATTGATCTTTAAATAATTAAATTCTAAATAGGTTAGATGTATCATATGTATTTCCCAAAGGAAGGATGTCAATCATCAGACCACCTCGGGCGGCTCAGACGCCAGTGTCTTGAGTTTTCATATAAGCCTTTGAGCCCCCGTTGGGGCGTGAGTTGGAAGTTGTTAGGACACCAGGTAAGGAAAAGGGAGAGAATATGGGAAATTTATTTGAAGTGGGAGAAGACAAAAGTAAAATGTGTATTAACATTTTTTGGTAATCACAAAATAGTGCATGGGAAGAAACAAGTTATTACTTCGGTCTCCCTCATTTTTTTAAATTCTATTACTTCTAATCTGTGGTTTGTAAAATAATATCCTCCAATCACCCTGAAACTTGCATGGTCTAAAATTATAAAAGAAATCTTAGCGTAGCTCGTATTTGTAAGCGCTATGATTGTATTCGAATTGTGCACCATAACTAGCAGGGTGAAAACCCATACAGGCGGCACTGGAGGTTACTTCCTTCACGGTGATGTGCCGTGCTTGGCGGAAGTCTGTCTCGAACGAACATCCGTGCCGTAAGCATTGCATCTCCATATATTGAATATACCGCATTGCATCGAGTACTGAATACCTTTATTTCGCAAATTATCCATGATCCTAACAGTATACACTGAGTCTTTAGAAATGTGGAATATGGTATTATGGCATGGGTGGAGGAAGGCCTGAGAGATGGTGAAGAGCGATCCAAATTCGGCTGACGATGTTGGCCATAATGGGAAATCGTTTCCTAGGTAAACATCCATAAAGCCATATCCATGAAGGTTAGATGTCACCAAAAGTAGCTGGAAAATTAACAAAATGCTATCCAGTTTACTTATTGCACATATAGGAATCTTCCAGTAAGCAAATATCAATCACTAAAGCAACTTAATTAGCATGTAGTTGGAAATGGTTGCCTACGTCTCCTAAAAGTGAACTTGACGAGCATACGTTTGGCAAAGGTGTTGTCCATTAGACACAAAGGTATTCTCAAATGTGGAACACTCTAAAGAAGTGAAGGCTGAAAATAACCAATATTAAGAAATAATGACATGATGGTGATAAGTGGCAAGTTAAGCCGAAAATATATGTGTTTAGCATGTAAACGTAATACGACTTGAACTACCAATGCGTTTTTGGATGTCTGTAATAAGGGCCTTTTCATTTACTTTGGCACGTCTCACACCGTTAAACTTAAATATAGCAGCAAAAATGAATTAAGTTGAAAGTACTGTACGTAAAGTGAGTAAAGCTGTTTTTTCCAGAACTCACTTAAAATATTTTGACTGACATCTTCACATTCACGTTGGAATGAAACGTTTTTACACATTTTAATTTTCATTTTACGCTTTATACTACATATTAACTTGAAGCATCTTATGTTGCTGTGAATATAATTTCAAAATGGCTATTTTTAAACGCAATATTAAAAAAATGAAATAATAAATCTACAATAAATCTAAATCCCCAGAGATGGGGTTAGTGAACTGGCTTCCATGCACTAGGGCTCGGGTTCAAATCCCGGTGATGGCGGATCTTTTCCAGTGAAATTCGGATCCCTACTTAGGTTCCATATGGAGAACACTTTGAGTAAAGTACTTCTTCCACTGGGCGGGAGGTTAAATCCTGACCCCCTTGGTTCCAGGCGTTAAGAAAAAGCAAGCAAAGGGTGAAGAGAAACCCAACACCGGGGTTCTCTCCACCATTTCCTCCATTCCCCAATAAATAACCAACAATTTTACTAGCCCTCAATAGCGCAAATGACCTCAGTTTTCAGACGCCGCCCTAAATACCCAGTCCGCAAACTTTTGTGTTGGCATATGCTGGCACATGTACCAAGTTTTTGCTGCCTTGAATATGCTAGGAGAACATTATCGGCATATCCTAAGCACATGCTCCCCAGAAGTGAGGGACTTTTTAGTCCGAAATAGCCTCAAAAATGGAACGAAAATATCTTCCAAGAAGAAGAGTTTTATCACTTCCAAAGTGTATGAATCGCGTTCTAAACCACGTTAGGTAGAATTTTCATACCCACCACCCAACGTGACTTAGAATATTTCTGAAATGGGCGCAGTAATTTTTTAATTCCGAAACAGCCTCACAAATGAACCGAAAACATCTTTCGCCACTATCACCAACTGACCAACCTCGACCCAAACCCATCAACACAACCATCTCTAGCATCATTTCCCTTGTATACTCCTGTCCGTCCCCTCACTTCAGTTTGCCTTCCGATTTATTGGCAACCATTGCTTTCGGATTCTATTTTGTTTCGTCTTTTTTCTATCTACTAATTCCTTTCCCCCTTTTCTTTCTTTACCCCTCCTCTCCAACCCCGACACCTACACAATTTTCTTCGTCGCGTCGTCCACTGCCCCCCGATGATTCCCTGCCGCGCCAGATGGTGCCAGGAGACTTGTTTGAAGTGAGGGAAGTTCTTTTTACGGGGCTTCCTCGATACGGATGTCTGCCGGCTTTGGGCTTAAGCTATTAAGCCACCGCCGGGTTCCTCCCAACTCCCTTGCTCTGTAATAAAGCAGCTTGAACGCATGTTTTTTGCAAGACTTCCATCAGAGCCCTTTGTTCACTCCAGTTAACAGAAATAATAGCGAAACCCTCGGCCGTCATCCCTGAGCAAGGGAAAGACCAGGTACATGTTCAAAAGTTAAAGGTATTAAAAAGATTTTTGAAATAGGAAATTGAAAATTTTCGCATGACAAAGCAATATCACTATGATTTTTTCTGTCATAAACCTTTTTGCCATTTTGTGCATCAGGTTTAACTTCCAAATTGAAGTAATGTTTAAGAATTTTCCAGATTCTTGCTGCCGCCACTTATGTGACGGATGTAACACATTTTTTTGTTACTCCTGTCACTATTCTGTTCTTGTATTAATAGTAGGTATTCTACTAAATTAAGAAACAGATTTATTATGTAAATCTTGTCTGTTCATTAAAAACATTAAACATAATTTGTTTATCCGGAAATTAATGGCCACGTTTATGCTAACAGGAGAACTGTCAATCAAAGAGCTCATGAAGCATTATCACTTAAGGTGGCTCTATACCGGGGCTAAGAAACTTTTTTCAGACGTTTCCTTCTAACCCAGTAACGGCTTTACCGGGACAGCTGGAGACTTGCAATGTTTGTCTCCCATAGATGAAGAGTCATTTTATGATTTGAGTGGAGTAACTTTATCATGAAGCGGTTGTGTTTTTTTATTAAAAATAGCAAAACTTTGGCTTTCACGAAACTTTTTGGTGATATTCCGGGGCACATTGTGAAGGCTAGACTCCGAAATGAGGATTTTTAACTACTTAAATCTAAGAATCGTCTTTCATATACGCAAAAAAATTAACAACCATTGATGCCGTTTTCGTATTAAGGCTAAAGCAATGTTAAATTTTCAAGCCTGCATTGACAAATGAATAGACCTTTTCTATCCCCACACAAGGATACTTTATCCCCACTCCATTTTTGTCAGAGCCGCCTTCACAGATTCTCGTTGGACTTCATAACACCGCAGTAGGAAACCACAGGCCGCGACCGTAAATTTAAGTCGGCTTGGAAGTATAGACCCACCTTAGAAATACAATATCTCAGTAAAATATTAATATCAGGATAATAGAGACTAAATAATTTGTTCAATTATTTTACTTAAAAAAGTATTTAGCACCCCTGCAAATAAAAAGGTAGATCTAAAAAGAAAGGAAAGGAAATTTAAGGAAATAAAATATTGGCTTATTTCGCCTACGACCGTAGAAATTAGAAGGAATATGTATACATTTCGGCAGAAGTGTACACTACTGCTTTTTGGCGTTATTATGGTAACTGATAAATGCTTTCGACGAAACGTTTAGCGTTGCAAAAGCTCATTGACTAAAGAGTTTCTACCACAAGGGACAAAAAAATAAAATAACCACATGAAGCATTGCAGCTTGTTCGTGATTAACCTTGTTATATTTTATCAACAACAATGGGGTTCAAGCATTTGTAATACATAATTATCTTGGTCCATACACCGAGTTATAATGTTTTGCTGATGGGGGCATAAGTTATGCAGTAATAGATTCTCTCCTTCCAATAATGTATTCTAATGAAATGAGCAATGAAAGTAATTATTAATCACGTGATAGAATAACAGTCACCAATCATTTTTATGATGAACTGAATATTATTTTGATAGGCTCAATTGTATGTAATTTCAATGAATAACTAATCAATTTATAACACTTTCGGCCGTTCATGGCTACCTTCCTTAAAAGTTTATGACATGGCCAAAATCAGCTGCCATACTGATGGACCTTGAATATTTATTCAGCACCTTCAGCACCAGTGTATAAACATCGCTAAACAGAAATTAAATTATGAAACTTGTTAAAATCCATAACTGAACAATTGAAAGAGTTACGATTATAGAAAAATAGACGGATGCTAAAATATGGCGTTCAAGTGTGACAACACAATGAGCCTCACCAAATATCCTCCATGAAACGGTTACCGAGTGAATTCATGCTCTATGCAAGGTTTTCAATATGAAGATTAAATCTATGGTTCCAGGCTGAACTTTGTGAAGTTCATTTTCACAAATGAAATAGAAAACTTAATTGTATTCCACCAATTTATTTTACGCGTCTGAAGATGACGCCGCTGCGTCGAAACTAGTCGTACCGTAAAATAAATTGGTGTAATAAAACAAAGTTTTCTTTTTCTTTTGTGTGAGGTTTGAATATTAAATACGAAGTTTTTCATCATTGCTTTTTTTAATAGTTTAACTTGAGATCGACCAAGGAAAGTTGCTACGTTTAACAAGGTCACCATCATCAGCAGTAATCAATTGTAAATTTGTTTTTCCGCTGTATGTACTCAATTATTTTCTCAGCTAACTTCTATATTCCTTTAACAATCTTCATTTTATCATCCTTATAAATTCCCCAGTGTATTCCATCTTAATTAGACCATCATCGGTATGTCATTTTCATTTATTTCTCATTTCATCCATTTCTATATCCATTATTGTTTTCAATATATAGCTTTGCATCAGAATGGGTCCAATAATTGGCCACATCTCTTTTCTCCCTAGACCTATTCAAACTTCTATTCCTACGGAATAATTGTAATAACTTTGCTAATTCCACTGATTATTCATTAACATGCCACACTTGGTGTCATGTTCAGGTTAATATGACACCTAGTGTTGAATCCCGGGTCGTCTTAATAAATAATCAGTTGAATTAACAAAGTTATTATATTTATTCAGTAATAGATCAATTCGACAAGGTCAAGCCTACAACCGTTTCCTTTGCTTCTATTCCTATTTCATCTTCATCACTCCCCCACAGTTAGATTTACGACTACCTTTTATGTAACTATTTCTGATAGGTAAAAATGCACAGAATAGCAGGAGAGCCCTCCGCCAATTTTTAACTGATTCCGGCTGCGCTCCCACACATGCGAAGCCCATATACCTCTACTACCTTCCCACAAATCTCCTCCCCGTCGGACTTCCCCACAGAAAAACTCTCGAAATTAATGTATCCGGGTTGCCGAATTTTTATCGCGATACCCGCGTCTACATCGCAGCGATTCCGCCGAGGTTACCGGCGTACACCGTACACATCTCTCAGCCCCGCACTCCCTCTCCCCAAACTTTCCCCCTTTCTCCTCTTTACTCTCCAAAACTACGCTCCGAACTGTTCTTTCTCAAACCTTATCCCGGCTAAAAGCATTTCGCCGAATTTATTCCTCCAACGCTACGACCACACGCTCCTCTCTCACTCTCTCGCACTTATAAATCAACACCTGCACATTAATCCACGGGACTCATCCCTCTATATCTCTTCCTCCAACTATGCCACCTTCACCCAATCCCCCCCTCTGCACCCGAAGCAATTGACTTTATATCTTTCCCTCTCCGCTCCAATCTACTCCCTCCTTTGCCATACACCGTCCTCCATCCAGTTCCCCTGCTTTCCTTCACGTGAATCCAATCCTCCACACACCAATTTACCCTCCGTCGCCCACATCCACATAGAGTGCCCAAATTTCTTAAATGCCGGTACCAAACGGGAATTGATACCCGGAGATATTATTTCCTGATAATATTAACTCTTGTTTCCCTGGAGATCTATAATTAGAACGAAGAAATTGAGGTATGTGCCCGTGGGTATAATCATGGTGCCTTCTTTCTCGTTGTCGTTATCGTTATCCAAATCGCAAAACGTTTTAAAAAGGGTAATGCTTACTGTTACTGTCCTAAGACCGCACTCTATCAATTGAAACAGGTAATTTTAAGCAACGGAAAAAATTTAAGATGATCAACTACCTTTATGTTCTCCTGAGTATAATTGAAAAATAACGATAACGCGAGCGCGTGCGTATTGGAGAGCCATGATCGCGCTTCTGGTATAGTCTCTCTCAGTTTTGAGGTATTCCTTATTATTTTATTTATTATACATTGCTAAAAGGCCATAGGTGTGGAGCCATGAGCAATAATGATAAAAAAAAATTGAGAGAAATCTAATCAAACTCCTAATATCATTTTTAAAACCAACTCACATATTTTTTTAAAGCTTTAAACAATCAAAGGGATTAAAAACAATCTCACATACTTCCTTAAACTGTTAAACAATCATAGGGAAAAGGTTCATAAGTTCCTCCACTTGATTCCATTCACAAATTATTCACTTTTACAAATGTCATTTGGTGTCTCAGTTTAATTTCCTCCAATGCCCATTTTCCTCATGGAGCAGGAATCTCCCCCAGAATTCCTTCCCCAATGTTTCCCACGCGTGTTTTTTTGTGAATGATTTGTATTAGCTACATCATCGTTTAACCTTGCTTTTCCTTTTTTGTTTCCTCTTGTTTAATGCCGCATGCCCTGAGAAAATTTATTTACACTTTCATCCCTCATAAAATTCCGTTTCACATAGGTACCGAACTGCTTCCATGAGGATTTTTCCCAGATCTCTATTAGCCCAATTTCATAGGGACCACAAAATCGTCGACGCGTACTAAATACTGGTAAACACATATATATAACACGTAAAAAACACGTAATAATTGGTCATAACACCGTTTTTAGTATGCCAACTCCCTAACTGATTTTGTATGTTGCAAATGGTGTTTCTGACATTAGATTCATGAAGCGATTGCCCCGATTTCCCGGCCTTCTGCCATCGGGATTCGGGATATCTTGGAAATTCCCGCCCGGGAACAACTGATTCCGCCTTCCAAAGCAGTCCGCTCTAAAGTCAGCTCCCCGCGCCGCTAATTCGAGTTTCTGGAAGCGGTATATATTATCCACCCCAGACGGTCGTACACCCCATGGGCCTTGTTCGTATCCAGGAAAAACCAGAGCTCTACTCCTCCCTCTTCGTGCCCGAGACCAACCTCAGCGGTATTCACAGCTCGATCCTTCAATGCCAAAGAGGAGCCATTAATTTTTCTCCTGCCCCGCTAAACAACCCCCCGCTTGACGTAGTTATCTGTTATTCCCGGTTTCCTGGGTATTTTCTTACCCTTCCCCCAGGTGCTACACTTTTTTTATATTTGAGCGTTTATAAATCCACCGCCGCAGTGCCATTGAAATATCATACTACTGGAAGCCAAATTTTAGCCAAAACTACGCTCTTAGGGGTCTATTAATTTGAAAGTAAAATCTTACGTTCTCCTTCCTCCTGGGTTCAAAGTTCACCAGAGAAAACTACGGGGTCACTCTTCACAGGAAAAAAATTTCGCAACGCGCTCAAAAATCAAACATTTTTCTTACAAAACTTCCCTCTGGTTTCGCAACTTTTTCTGTTGATTTAGATACATCCTTTAAATATTTGATATGTTAAGAGCGAAGGGAAAAGAAAATATGTCAATTCAACCAACCAAATCTTTGAAAAAACCAATAATTTTGCTTTGAGTGGTAAAATGGCTACATACTTTTGATCTTAAAAAGAAGACAATTTAATTAGCTACACTGGTATCAGTGAAGTAAATGACTTCATCTAATTTTAGGACTTGTATCAGAAAATTAACGGACCGTCAACTCCTTATTTTGAGGATCTCGGTTCCTATCTTAGCTAATAGTCGCTTGATTTCCGCACTGCAATGCACCGTTACTTATTAAAAATATCATGACCTATGCTCAAAATATCGCCTACGAAAACAAGAGTGAGGCTAAATTTTTATTTCGCGTAAAACTTGAAAAACACAAAAGAACACAATACGGGGCAACCTGAAAACAGGTAAAAAAACGTGCAATAGGCGCACGCTGTGACATGCTTATTGAAATTCATAGGAATATTACAAAAAGGAGAAGTTAAAAGGTCAACTGAGAATGATCATAGGGCACATATACAGGGGAAATAATGAGATGTAAAGGAATTATGAACTCCTGATGGATATTCTGTGTACTTTAAATATATTTAGTGGTAGCAACAGAGTTCAGTTCTTCAGTAAAAAATTCTTAGGTATTTATGCACACTATTGTGATACAAATACATTCTCAAATAAGTAAGCACGTGACTGGTAATTCTATATTTTCTAATTAGTCACCAAAAATTAATATCCTGTCTTCATGAATTTAAGCATGATAAAAGCACTAGAAAGGAATGAGTAAGCATATTTCTAAAATCAACATAAAAATATATAACCATCAGTCAATCAAAAAAGACGTATTCTTGGACTGCTTTTTATCAGAAGAATATTTTCAACAGTAAAAGCATTGTTTCTGAAGAGCATTATAATGAATTCACATCTGTAAAAAATATGAAGGTAAATCTTAAGCGTTTAAGCCCATGCAGTTCTTTGGCTTTGTGTGATCACTACGCCTTTAAATACAACGCAAATGAACACATAAACTCTATGTGAATATCTTTGACTGATTCCTGCTAATGAACCTCATGTGGTTTTGATAATGAAGTGAAATTAATTATGGAGCACCAAATTACCATGCAATAAACACGGGATATAAATACAAGCAATTAATCTACACCACGAACAGATTCTCGGTAAATAATTAGCTATTGATTATTTTTTATGAATATCCAGTTTAATTTAGTCCAAGCCATTTCAATTCCATGGATATGCAAAATCAAATTTGCATTCACCTAGTATGGGACACAAAACAAACATCGCAAATATAAATTCTATGCATCAAGGTACGTCATTTTGGCCAATTCATGGATTTTACTTTGTAAAATAAATACAAAAGATTAAGTGTCGGAGAAGATCTCATATGGATAAACAATTTTTAGGTTGAAACGCAACGACAGGCTTGGGTATTGGGCTTCCAAATCAGAACATCTAATTTGTTACACCCTGTGTCCTACTCATGGTCTTCTATAAGCGAGGACGGCAGGATAGTTAAAAGGCAGAAGGCAGATATCACTTTGTTGCGCGAAATGAAAAAAGGCTAGTTCAGAGAACGTCGTCGGTGGGGCTTAGAATTAGGTGTTTGGTTTTAGGGCGTTGAGGTATGAAGGATGGGGTAGAAAGTTTTGAGAATTGGAGGCGGAAAGGAAATGAATGAAATTAAATATATTGATTATATATTTAATTTCAATCATTGACTGATTGGTATATACGATTGAAATCAAATGAAGAGGTAAAGGTTTTGGTAAATGGATGAGGTTTTCAATACTCATGTCCCGAAAAACAGTTCATTACATACATTTCCCCTTACATTAATTCAAACCAAGAGGGTTTTTCCGTTTATGTTTCTGTGTATTCATGGATAAGTCTCACCTTACAATGATGTTTGCGTATTTGCATGCTGATTTGTCTTCTTTTGGGAGTTATTTCTTGAAAATCATTTTTTTCTATAGGAAAAATGAAAGCGGTGAGATATTTCAGGACGTGGAAAATCCATTAAAATGTGGAGCACAGAATAAAAGTTGAAGATGGAAAAGATTGAAATTGAATCTATAAAACTTTGGAGGGATGTACAACTTAAAAATAAGAATTGAAAAAGTTACTTTTCGTAATGAATTAAAGTTATCAAGTCAAATACAATTTTAATTAGCGGCAATTTTGCACAATTTGTTCTTCCAAATCTCAAATTTGCAACCATCCATACTTTTATACCACCAAAAGTGATCGTTACTTATGTGAAGAGCTCTTACATTTTTATAGCTTAGTTAGTTATTTTTAACTCAAATAGTTATCAAGCAATTAGGTTTCAAAAGAACGCTGTAAAGAGTAAACAGTATGAGGAGTTTAAAATAACATTTTAGTTCCATTCATTTATTCGATCAACATATCGATCAGCATGATTCCCTAATGCTCTCCATTCTTGTTGATACATTTGGAATGAACTGCACTCTTCTACCATCGCTTTTCATGAATATGAATGTATTTCTCTTGAATAAAAGCTTCAAACAAACGTTTTTTAATACCTATAATCGTCTCTTTCTGATGTCTTCCTAAACTCTTACAAGACCAACCTATCCTATGTTTGTAGCCTTGAATCAGTGTCCATACTAATTAACTTAAGAACTCCATTTGAGAAGGGGCAACGTTGTTTTTGAGCACTTAGCGATCACAACGCGAAACCCACCCACCTTCCGCTACCTAATCTACTCCCTATAATGTGCATTGGAATCAAAGTTCTCTCTGACCATGCCTCGCTTTTTATTCTGATACGTTCATTCATAGCCATCAATCACCTCCAACAGCTTATTGCAAAGCGATTTTAAGTCAAGAGATCAGATCCACTCAAACAATACGTGAATTCATTTCACCGCCAGTTGGAAACTCATCGTGAAAATATCCTTTCCATGTTGTATCTCTTTATTTCCGTAATTTTAACCAGGGACGATGGAGGGTAAAAAAATAAAGACTTGTACAAGCTTTAACCTAGACTTTTTTTTACCGATATCGGAATCGTGAAAATATTTATTAACCCGTTCAACGCGGCATGACGGGAATTCCCGTATTCTAGGTTCTATCTGGTGACTCATGCCGGGAGTTCCCGTCACCGGTACAAGCGTCTTTCTAACAGTTCCTGCTGCTCTCAGTCACGCGCAAGCGCTCTGTCGTCGCGCTGCAGTCATCTGATTGAACCCTACTTTGAGGGAGTGCGGTCAGTTTTGGTTCCGGGAGCTTTTTTTTTCGAAGACTACACATCGTTTTCTTGGTGAGTACTGCTACTTAGCCTTTCTTTTTTCGAATATAGTTATTATTGTCTTTCGTGTTTTTCCATTCATTATTTCCATATTTGAACAGTTTTTAGATCAGGGATAATATTCAAACGAAAGAAATATTTTTTTACTTATTTGTTATTGTTTGTTAATCGCTTGGTATTGCATTTTGCCTACTTTCTAGGGGTATAAAAAACTAATTTCTTTAAATAAAAAAATAAATAAATAAATAAATAAATAAAATAAATTGTAAAGAACCATCGATAAAGGCAGGCATTAAAATTCACGACGCACATAACGAGGCATGCCAAAATTCTGACTTATGAAGGAGAAAAGAGTTTTCCTGGAAATATAATTTAGTAGAGAGCTACAGTAAACAATTCTTCGGATGTGTAGCGATTGCTACGCTGAATAATACAACTGCGTAGTTTCTGTAGAGGAGCGTTTATTTCCACTTCGTAGTACAGACTGAGACTGGCAGCCGAGATGGCCTGCTTATATATTGGCGGCGAACTCTCTTGAACCCGGCGCCGGAACTACCTCGAACATTCTAGAATCCTTCTGGAGAGAGGCAGAAAAAATATCGTCCGGCGCCGGGAATCGAACGCGGGCCGTCCGATTGGCAATCCAACACCCATCCACCGGTCCAACTCCGTGTTGTGGCGAACAATGCGCCACACTACTCCCCCCCTTGGAAGAGAGACGGAGAGCATCGGCCACAAAACGTTCCGGAGGACGGACGGTGCGGCCGGAGCGAGTAGTAATATCTGGTGATGGTGCTGATGGAGTAGGCGGAGAGTCCTCCTCAAGAAGATGGGCTGGCTTGAGACGGTCGATGGAAACAGTGGAAGGTTTGCCATTGATGTTTAGGGTATAAGTCTTCTTATTGCGGCTGAGGACAGGGTAAGGGCCCGTGTACGGTGGTTGTAGGGATGGTCGCACAGCGTCTTGGCGAACAAAGACCTGGGAAGACGTGGCCAAGTCCTTGTGGATAAAGACACGCTGCGAGGAGATGTGGCGTGACGCATGGGTCGGACGCAGCTGACTCATGTGGTCACGCAGCTGAGAGACCAGATCCATTGAATCCAAATGCTGGTCAGAGTCGACGAAGAAGTCCCCGGGAAGACGCAGTTGCTCCCCGAAGAGAAGTTCGGCAGGGGTTGTCTGCAGGTCGGCTCTCCAAGTTGTGCGGAGGCCGAGAAGAACTGCGGGTAGTGCGTCCATCAATGAGTTGGAAGAAGAGCACATGAGGGCTGCCTTGAGGACGCGATGTAATCGTTCGACGAGTCCGTTGGCCTGAGGATAGTAGCTCGTCGTGTGGTGTAGCGTTGCACCTAGAGTGGTGCAAAGTTGCTGAAAAAGAAAAGACACGAACTGTCGTCCACGGTCACAAGTTATATGTTGAGGACAGCCGTAGTGAGCGACCCATCCAAGAAGGAAGGCGCGGGAGACGCTGTCCGCGGTGATGTCTACTAGGGGTTCTGCAACTGGCCAGCGGGAGAACCGGTCGATAATTGTGAGGAGGTACCGTTAGCCGGCGCAAGGCGGGAGAGGTCCCACGATGTCCATGTGTATGTGTTCGAAACGCCTGTTTGGCGGAACGAAATCTCCGAGTGGCGTTGTGATGTGACGAGACACCTTGCAACGCTGGCAGGAGAGGCAGCTACGAGCCCATGCGCGACAGTCCTTACGCATGAATGGCCAAACATATCGACGGGACACGAGTTTTATAGTTGAGTTTGCACCAGGATGACTAAGGGAGTGGATGTTGTCAAAGATTTGCCGACGAAATGGGGGAGTAACATAGGGGCGTGGAGTTGGCATGAAAGGGTCGCACCATAGTGAAAAGTTCGTTCCGGGTACATGCCTTCTGTGAAGCTGAAGAGCTGTACCGCTGTGGCGTAGTCTGTGTAGTTCTTCGTCGTCGTCTTGGGAGCGAGAGAGAGCAATGAAGTCAATCGGAGTCGTTGTGGATATGGATTCTACCCTTGAGAGACAGTCCGCGACGACGTTGTCCAGTCCGGAGATATGTCTCACATCCGTGGTGAATTGTGAGATAAATTCCAAGTGATTAAATTGTCGTGGTGAGCAGGTGTCGTTACTCCTATTTCTGGGGCCAAAGGCGTAAGACAGGGGTTTGTGATAAGTGAAGATGGCGAAATCGCGGGCTTCTACCATTGGTCGAAAGTGCCTCACTGCTTGGTAGGCAGCGTAGGTTTCGCGGTCATAAGTGCTCCACTTCTGCTGGGAAGGCGATAGCTTGTGAGAGAAGAAACCGAGTGGTTCCCAAGAGTTCCCAGAAAATTGCTGTAGGACGGCGCCGATTGCGGTTTGGCTAGCATCGACGACGAGCGCCAGAGGTGCTCAGTTGATTGGATGTGACAGGGTTGCAGCCTGGGCGAGTCCAGCTTTAGAGGCATCGAAACTCTGCTGAAGTTCTGGTGTCCAGCAAATTGGAGTGGAGCTCTTGATATCAGGACCTTGAAGCAGTGCATTGAGAGGGGCTTGTGTGGATGCGGCGTGTGGTATGTGCTGGCGATAGAAATTCAGCATACCGAGGAATCTCCGAAGGTCCTTAATGGTCTTCGGTGGAGGGAATTTGTTGATAGCAGCTACCTTGTCAGGTAACGGCGAGCATCCAACAGCGCTCACGTGAAATCCCAGAAATGTGACCTTGGAAGATCCTAGGACGCACTTAGCTGAGTTTACGATGACACCGTAGTCAGAAAGGCGCTGGAATAAGATCCGTAGGTGTTGATGATGCTCTTTCTGCGAACGGGAAAATACTAAGATATCATCTATGTACGGAAAGCAAAAATTTAGGCCTTCGAGAGCTTCGTCGATGAAGCGCTGCCATGTTTGGGCGGCACTACTAAGTCCAAATGGCATAAACAGGAATTCAAAAAGGCCGAAAGGTGTAATTATGGCTGTCTTTTCTATGTCTTCGGGAGCCATTGGAATTTGAGTGAAGCCCTTGGCACAGTCGATAACGCTGAAGATGGTGCATCCCTGAAGAGCGTGGGAGAAATCCTTCGGATGGCGGACGGGATAGCGGTCCGGTATCGTACGTGCGTTGAGGGCCCTGTAGTCACCACAAGGTCGCCAGCTACTATCCTTCTTGCGAACCATGTGAAGTGGTGAGGCGTAAGAGTTGTGTGAGCGACGAACAGTGCCTTCGCGTACTAGTAGCTCGAATTCTGCCTGTGCATCTCGAAGTCGATCCGGGGCTAGACGGCGGGCACGGTGGTAGATCGGCGGTCCAGGTTGTAGGCGTATGTGGTGCATAGTATGATGGTGGATCTCCCGAGGAATCCCTGATGGCCGGGTTATACCAGGAAACTCGGCCAGGAGGTCGTGGTAGGACGAAGAGCCCGACAGAGCGCGCACGCTGTATTGGGAAGATCGATCCCGATGACCCGATGTAGAATGGCCAGTGATTGTGTCGATGAGCTGAGCGGTGGCCATGTTAGGAACGAGTTGAAAATGGGTTAGGAAATCTGCTCCGATGATTGGCTCGGTAACGTCGGAAACGATGAATCTCCAAAGGAAGTCACGAGGGAGGCCGAACTGAAGGCGTAGAAGTAAAGTGCCGTAGGTACGGATCCGGCTGTCGTTGGCTGCGGAGAGCTCGTAGTCAGTGCATGTCCGTTGTTCGGGGCATAATTTTACTGGGTAGATTGAGAGATCCGATCCTGTGTCTACGAGGAAACGCCGTTGGGAGAGGCGGTCGATGACGAAGAGGCGGCAGCCTGTGATAGAACGACTCGTAGCCGCCGTTACGAGTCACTGTTGGAGTTTACCGGATTCACTGCATTTGCGGTGCATGGCTGGATACAACGTCTGGCTTCAACCCCAAATTTGCGATGGTAGTAACACATCACAGGTTGAGCGGGGCGCTGCGGAATATCTGTGGAGTGAGCGGGATGCGGTAGAGGGCAGCTCCGAGTTCACGTTCGTGGATGAAGATGTTTTATTAGACGAACTTCTGTATCTTGCAGCTGCTTCGAGAGTTCCTCAACCCGTTGGGCCATTGCCGAATCATCAGTGGTATGGCGTACTGCATGGATGGCGGGTGCAGTTGGAGGCGGAACAACGGCGACGATGCGGTCAGCCATATTTGTAAGTTCATCAAGGGGAAATGAAGTAACTTGCGCCTGCAGGATGGCTTGAGCGTTGACCGGAAGACGTTGCAACCATAATGTGCGGAGGAAAGAGTCCTCCACCTGTGTGGCGCCGATGAGGGACCGTATGCGTCGTAATAGTTGCGAAGGCTTGGTATCACCAAGCTCCTCTGCTGTGAGGAGTTGCCGCACCCGTTGATCCTCGGAGAGAGAGACGCGCGTATTAATAGATTTTTTCAGCGTTTGATAAAGATTTTCGGCCGGTGGATTCACTATAAGGTCGCTAATTTCACTGGCAAAACGATGGTCTAGGTTTCCCACGACGTAGTCGTATTTAGTCTTGTCCGAGGTGATGTTGGCCAAAGAAAATTGTGCTTCGACCTGGGCGAACCATATTTCAGGCTGGGCTGGCCAGAAAGGAGGCAGTTTCGGAGTGACGCGGTAGACGGCAGCAGTGTCGACGCCGGAGGATAATGGAGGCGGGGAAACTTGCTGCGATGAGAGCGTTGCTTGCAGTTGTTGTTGTTGCAGAGACTGCTGGTGCTGTTCTTGGAGGAAGGCTAGCTGTTGGCTGTGGTTTGTTTGCTGTGCGGCGAGTTGCTGCTGGAGTTCCGCGATTTGTGCCTGCAGTTTGGCGAGTTGCTTTGCGTCTGCCATGGTCGTTTGCTGTCGGGGTCACCACTGTAGCGATTGCTACGCTGAATAATACAACTGCGAAGTTTCTGTAGAGGAGCGTTTATTTCCACTTCGTAGTACAGACTGAGACTGGCAGCCGAGATGGCCTGCTTATATATTGGCGGCGAACTCTCTCGAACCCGGCGCCGGAACTACCTCGAACGTTCTAGAATCCTTCTGGAGAGAGGCAGAAAAAATATCGTCCGGCGCCGGGAATCGAACGCGGGCCGTCCGATTGGCAATCCAACACCCATTCACCGGTCCAACTCCGTGTTGCGGCGAACAATGCGACACAGATGAATGACTGCTCCTGATGATGGGAATGCTTCCCTTATCCATTGAAGCCATCAAACTAAGATTATTTATCTCACACCAACTCCTGGCATCTTCCACAGTCCGATGAAACATATGCATACTAGGGGGCATAAAGAAGAAAAAATAATAATTTGACCAATCTAAATAGTACTTTTTTAAATTAATTTTTTCCAAAATACAAAAAAGAATTGTTTTATATTGAAACAATTTCAAATATGCATGCCAGTCTTTAATCGACAACTTGGTTGTGCAACGTACAACTGTCCCATGACTATACAAAGGTTCATCGAAGTAAAGTCCTCGTCTGGTAATCCGAGGGTCGCGGTTCAAGTCCCATCTGGGTCGGTTATTCACCTGCCCAGGGCATGGGTGTTTCTGTCAAGTTCTGGTGGTTTGGCCCCTGCAAAACCTGGCGACATGCCAATGGCTTATCGGGATCGCAGGGGCATACGGACCACCAGAATCGTCCGAGGGCAAAAAAAAAGAAAATATAATAAAGCCTGAGGACGATACAACTGAATGGAACATTGATGCGAAAAATACCGCTTGCTATCCCCGGAGTGGTGGCACTTAATAATGTGGTAAGTTTGAAAGATGTTTTACTTCTGGTTATAAAAAAAATTGAGTGTTGTATTTTTAGGCGTATCGTATATATATGGCGTGATATTTGATGATAACTACTGCTATATTTTATGTTAGAATTAAAACTCTAGCATTTTTAATAAATGGCAGTGATTCTCATTTTATATCCAAATAGCATGATAATTAACGCCCACTGAAGATTTTAAAAAGATTGTGTCGGAAATGATGAATAAGATTTGAGCAGGATACTTAACAGCAAGGGCGAATTATCTTAAAATCCCCCATCGTTGGATTTAGAGCCATTTACGTTACCTAATTTTCTCTTTCTGTCACCCATTCTACTAATTTTCTCAGGATTCTGTCCACTTTTCCTCGTTAGTAACGGGGGAAAGAGAGTTAAAACTACTCTATCAACTACTCTATTTCATTTATCATCATGAATTCCTTTATTTCTCTTACTTTCCATTCGTTCCGAGTCCTTTGATCTTAACCCTTCCCACTCCTCTTAAAATTTGGGAGTAATGCCATCTCTTTCCTCTCTATTTATCTGGCCAAACGGAAAGCAATATACTGGATGAACTTTCACTAACGCTCAAAGGTTAGTTAAAAATATTCAAACTAATTTATTCTACTTGACAAAATGTGTTCCGTAGGGAATGAAAATCTTGGAGAATGTCGTTCTACAAAAATCAAATACTAGCCAGGATAAAACTTTTATGTACACTGCTAAAACGATTCTTCCAGCCATTAAAAATATAATTAATAGTTTATTAAGTACATCATAAGCGAAGATGTTTTAATGAAATAATCGCAAATGCACCTCTTTCTTTTGAGAGTTTTTTATGCAAAATAAGTCAAGTATATTGCCGATTTCAGCATGTGAAAGAGATTATTTACATATAAAGCCGTGGTAAAGCACGCAGATTTTTAGTTAATCTCATTCGACTTGGTATGTACGATGTAGTCGTGATTCAGTGTAACGTGCTTTGATGAATAAGGCCATTTCGCAATTTCAGTCGGCCCCTTACAGACTCTGGTTACCATGGGACGAATCAAATGATTACAAAATCAGAGATCAAGGCACCCAAATTCAAGCCTAACCTTCGTTGATAGAGCGGGAGGAGTTTTTTTATCGTTGCAGGCTGCTGCCCGTATACATTACTCTCTGAAACTTTGCAGGTAGCTTTTTAATTACTCAAAAATTGACAAAAGCATTGAATAAGCGATAAGAACTTAAACACCGGCAGTTTTTAAGACTCTCCGATGGGGCATAGTGTCTAAATTCAAACCCAAGCAGTTTTTATTATTGTTTTTCATACACATTCCCTATTAGGTTGAATATCTTTCAACGTTAAAATCAGTCTAATGATAAATTATTAAAAATATCAGTTACAAACGATAACTCGTGGCTACTACGCGATCATAGAATGAACATGTTTGCTCAAATAACAAAAAAGGTAACCCCACGGTGAGTTTATATCTATACACCATTAGATAGATCCTGCAGGAACATGCATCCAACGGAAAGAGCCATCTTCACCTCTCATTTCATCATAATGTATGAACTGCATCGTAATACATGCAGAACAAATTTCACTTCATACTAGCCAATGAGATCGCACACTTCGAGGAGTTAATTCACCACAACAAATTCTTGAGAAACAATTAAACATTAATGGTATAATAATTGATTCGCACTATTACGTAATCCTCCTGCTACCCAGGAAGTACTTTAGAAGTTAATGAAGAGAACGAATAATGAAATTTAGTGCCACCAGAACGAGGATCAGTAAAAGAAAAGATAGGAAACCTGACTTTTTTAACCTTTATGGCGTTACCCGCAAGTACACATAATTGCGATATTCCACAGAGAAAAACGTCATTCACCTTGACCGGGACTCAAACATGGATCCCGCGATATCGAGTACTCTAGGCAAGCTACGGAAGCTTCCTTTTCACCCACAGAGGACTTCTCCCCCTCAAGGATGTCGTGGTAACTTAACTGGCTGAATCAATTGACGTAATATTGAGGGATCTGTATCCGAGTCCCGGTCAAGGCCATAAGAAACCTCTTTACAAGAGTCGAGCGAGCATCGAAGAATCACGCATTCGGAGTAGCAAGACTTTTGCATCAAGTTACTACTGAAGCTAAAAGTACACAACTTCAAAGCATGGAGAAATAAACATAGTATATGATTGAGTAGTGGTAAATATTATGTATAACTTATGGCAGCTTTACTTTTTTGTAGATTTGTTAAGTAGCAAAGGGTGTAAGAAACCAAACTCAGATTAAGGAGATAAGTAAAAAACTAGCCATTAATTGGCCTTTCATAGTGGTTTGCAAAATCAGCAAGCAAACCTTGAAATTAGTTTATTAATATATCAATTGGTGGTGTTAATTAGACCTTACCAAAGGATCTAGTACTTTTCCGGCGAATCATATGAGTTAAAACCTCACAGATTTCCAACCGGGTAAGAAGTTCAGGTAACTGAACTCCTGACCCAGTATGAAACCCTATAAGAATTTACTCAGTCCTTACTAAGTTATTCAACAAATCTATTGAAATATGTAAAAGAACATTTTTTAAGTACTTAATCAAGAAAAAGAAAGTTTCATGATCGTTGCATTTTTTGCTATCCTGTGATGAAGAAAGTGCATCGAAAATATAGTCTTGATCTTCCACAAAAATGTGAAATCTGTAACAACTGTTAACCATGACTGAATGTTAATGATGCAGTAGAAGGGAATGCTGGCGTTGATAATCAACATCCACCTAATACTATGCGTGCCGGCAGAGAGGCGTGTGGCAGGGTGTGTTAGGACACCATCCATGAGTGTGAAAGGAGTAGGGAAAAGGACAAGGAGAGAAGAAAGGTCAACTGTGCGTTAACAATGTGTCTTCACGCTGACTTTGTTGAAATGATTTATGATTCACGGAAAGAATTTATTTTTTTAACTGCCAGTTTGGCAGAGTATCTCTCTTATTTTGTCACTCCTATTTTCGGGATAAAGTGATAGCTATTCTCCTCGGCGCACTTAAACTTAACTAATCAAGTTTCTCTTCAAGTAATATAATTGTAGCCTCCGAGTATCTAACAGTTCAGTTGCGTAACACTTTCTGTTTGCTCGTAGTAGTTTTTTCACGGAACTCAAGGCTTTCCTTTGTATTTTATTCGCTTCGCAAATTAAATCTTTCTGAGCAGGTTCTCAAAAACTGATTGCCTTTGAAAACCTGATGAATGCATTCGTGACCTAATGAGAGAAAATTAGCATCTCTCTTTCACCTTTTCATCGCACAGCCTTTCTACTATACGCTTGATAAATCCTAGTTTCTTAAATGCAACCCCGCAAATGTTTGGTATGTGTTTTCCCCCAAGTTATATATGAAATAAAGGTGATTCCTAGGTCTTTGATTTCATCTGACTTGTTTATATTAACCCATTCTACTTTTTAGATACGGCAATGGTGTGATTCCTTTCGAAAGAAGTGTATTGCAATGCATTTACTTAGGAGTTTGATCCCCCACTCAAGACATCACGAGCTACCATTGTTGAGTTCCGATAAGAAGGTTTCTAAGGCACCTCTTGTAGCAATTTCTCGGTAGATGACGGTATCGTCTGCAAAATATCTAATTTTGCCACGTACTCTCGAGTTAATGTCGTTTATATAGATGAGGTAAAAGAGGGGGCCAATTACGTTTCCTTGAGGGACGCCGGATGTCACCCTATCCATGTTGGATCTAACGCCATCGATTACTACTTTTTGTTTGCGGTCAGTTAGAAAATCACGAATCCAATTCACTTTATTGTTGCCTACCCCACATAATTTTAATTTGAATATTAATTTTTCGTGAGGAACCTTATCAAAGGCTTTCTTAAAATTCAGGCGTTTGCTTTTCCGCTTCACCTGATTTAAGAGTGTCATGGAGGAAGAGTCCATTCTGGGTTTCACAAGATCTACCCTTACGAAAACCGTGCTGACTGCAGTGGAAGAAGTTTTTATTATCCAGGCAGGTCATGCTGTTACTAACAATTATTTACACGGAAATATTGCATGATAATGATTTTAACAATAAAAACAGTGAGTTTCCAGGGTTTTGTTTGTTTCCAATTATAAATATTGGAGTGTCATTGGCTATTTTGCAGTCTTGTGACATTTTACCTTCGGATAATGACTTGTTAAATATGATTTTTTTTATCCGTGCAATGTGTAGTGCCAACTCTTTGAGCACGCATGCATGCATATATTCTGGATCTGGGGATATGGCACATTACATACATGGAGCGTAATTGTTTCATGATATTATCAATTTCATTTATCGAATATTAACAATTATCGTAACCCACACTAAAGCGCCATATATGGGACATATATGTAGAGCGATAATTTTCACATATATGTGAAATATGTGGAGATATATATGGATTCTATTAAAAATTGGCCCCAGAGCATATATTTAACATATATGGCGACATATATGGGAAATATATGGACTCCATATATTTCCCATATATGTCTCCATATATGTTAAATATATGCTCTGGGGCCAATTTTTAATAGAATCCATATATATCTCCACATATTTCACATATATGTGAAAATTATCGCTCTACATATATGTCCCATATATGGCGCTTTGGTGTGGGTGAGACCTAAGTACGACGACAAACATATACGGATAGAAGTTTCTTCATCTTCCAACCCATGTATAATCACCCAGTATTCCTGCCTGACCACCGGTTAGTTTAAATGTACGACAAACTGGATACCAAAGGCATCTGGTTCGTTCTACACGGCTGCGTCACTTCGAGAGGCAATTTATCATAGTCATTAATCGTTCATTATTAATGATACGATGATAGAAATTGCTCCTCTTGATAATATTGCTGTTGGTCAACTAATAACACGGAGTTAAACTATCTCTTATATCCTGCCAGTTGGCGCGATAACAATATATAGTTCATCTGCGACGTCAACGATGGTCAACACCATCTATTAACCGACTCTGCAACCCTATATTTACAAATTAATACGTAACTACAAATTTACATGGGTTTAAAGAAACCTATTCATATCTATATAAATCTATCCATTTCCATAGAAGAAAAACTACGAACGTACAGACATTTTCATCTATAACAGTGAGAAATATGGTTAAAAATGTATTTCAAATGCCATATATAAAACATATATGGAAAACATATTGATCAAACATACATGTCTAACCCACATATTCCCCCATATATGTAACATATATCGGCTCTTCAACATATCATGAGCAAAGATATCCCTTATAACCTGCCAGTTGGAGCGGCAACAATCTATAGTTAATCTGCGATAACGACGGTGATCAACGCTATCTATTAACCAACTCTGTAACCCTATATATGCAAATTTATACGTAACTATAAAAATCTATGCGTTTTTAAAGAAATCTATTCATATCTTTGTATATTAATCCATTCCCATTTCCATTAAAAGAAAATACGTACGTATAGAAATTTTCATCTATTCCAGTGAAAAATATGATTAAAATTTCTTTTAAATGTCATATATAAAACATATATGGAAAACATATTGATGAAACATATATGTCAAACCCACATATTCCCCCATATATGTAACATATATTGGCAGTTCAACATATCTTGAGCAAATATATGGGTCATATATGGCGAATATATGTCCATATATATCCATTATATCTCCCATATATGGGGCTTCAGTGTGGGAACTACAGGTGGTAACTGCAGATAGTCGCTTCGCAAACCAAATTGATTATGTTCTCATAGAGAAAATATATATGAGCTCAGTGACTCAGGTGAGGAGTCTCAGGGGCGCAGAATTTCGTATTGATCATTATTTGTTGTTAACGAAAATATGACAAAAAATAACAATAGAAAGAAAAAACAAAAGAAAGCAGATGACTTACTAGAATAACTTGAGAAAAAAATAAGTCAAACGAATATCAAATCGAAATAAGAAATAAGTTTTCAGCATTAATGGATGAGGAGGAGGAAAAAGATTTGATAAATCAGCAAGAATAAGTTGAAGAAATGTGGGGAATTTTAAAACCCCTATACAATAATCAGAGGGTGATGTTTATTATACAAAACCTTGGTTTAGTGAGAAGTGTAGGAAGCTAGTAGAAGAAAGAAAGCTTTTTCACGGAAAACACAAAAAAAACAAAAGAAAAATACCAGCACTAAACAAGAAAATGAACAAGGTGCTTGGAGCATAATAAAGGAAATTCATTAAGGATACACTAATAAGATCAAGGAAGATTTTACTCAAAATAACACCAGACACATTGATAGAAAATTTAGTTTTTTCATAAAGGATTTTAATCCAATGTGCTGGGAGTTAGAGAAAAAAATGGAATCATAAGTAGTGATCCAGCTGAAGTGTTTAAACCTTATAAATAATGCATCTGGTATCCTTTAAATTGAGACAAAAGTACAATAGGATAGAAAGAAAATGAAATCGAAACGGAAGAAGACGAGACAGATTTTGTTAAAGGGGAAAAAAACCCCATATCCTATACCATCAATACAAGAAACAATATCGGTATTAAAGACTTTTAAAACTGGCAAAGCGCCAGGTGAGGCCGCTATACTGATAGAAGTAGTAACACATAGGAGCGAAAAAGTAATTGAATACTTACATAGATTAATCATAAAGTATGGATAGCAGAAATAATTCCAGGAGAATGGACTGAAATAGTTATTGTACCATTACATAAGAAAGGGCATAAGTTGTTAAAACTATAGAGGCATATTTTTAATTAATTCAACATATAAAATATTATCAAAGTTTGTGCTAAGCAGACTTAAGGACCTAGCAGAGGAAACTATATGAGACCACCAAGTTGAAGATCATGAAAGAAAAATCTACAATGGACAAAATATTTGTGCAGAAAGAGCTGGCCTCAAAAAACTGGGAGTATAACAAGGGTTTTTCCATTATATTTGTTTTCATTTAAACATGAACAAGATCCACATCAATATATATATACTGCTGGTTTTTTGAGGGAGGTGACCAACAACTGATGTTATTTACGCAATCAAGGTCAGTTGTTTCGGGTAGTATGAAAAGAAAAACCTTAAGTTTGGACGAAAGATGGAGAGAAACCCGACGTTGACATAGCCTTAATTCTAAATATAAGAACCAAGATGGCAAAGTCAACAGTTTAAATTTCCATCTGACAAACGGAGTACTCAACACTTTTCAGCGATCTTCACGTGTCAGCCAAAGACCGATCGGGATTTCACTGAAAATTCTCTACCCTTGACTGGGTTGAAAACCAAGCCATCGGGTTTGAAAACCAGTACTTCAACCTCCAAACCTGCCCGATCTTCACAACATACCAAAACGAGGTCTATGAACAATATAGTGCCTCTTTTTACAACCCTATGGCCAAATTATTCGTCTCTTATTCACCAATTCTAAGCGTTCCTTGAAATGTACCTATGTCGAAAGTCATCTTAATATTAACTGAATTATGCTACCGAGATCATATTAAATTTCATTCTTTTCTTTTTTCTCAATTTTGAAGACAAATCTAATGACAAAGGTGAAAGGTACACTTTATGCAATAGATAGAGAGCGATCTGATAAAGACTTACATAAAGTTTTGGCCTTAGGTACTGTGCACAAAAATCTAAGCTTTAACGAAGACTTTTAATAAAGCGGAATAACAATTTCATTGTGCATGAACCGATTTGAGTTATATGCATGTATTTGAATCAAACAAGACTATTCTAGGCATGCACGCCAAAATGTCTTGTCAACCTTAGCAATAATACGCCAAAAGGTTTAGTAAGGGTGGAATTGGGGGGAAAATCTAATTAATTAAGACGTCCCTATTCCGTCGGAACTTTCGCAGCAAAAGGAAAGCAGATGCTTCAAGCACAGCCAAGTCGTCCATATAGTAGAGAGATATCGTTTTAATTATCCATCTGAAATTGACATAAGCATTTTGTCTAACAAACTCGGATTTCGGAAAACTAAGAAGCATGGTTTGAAATCGAAATTTTTTTATAAACAATAACAATAAAATATAGAAGGAAATAAATGTTTACAACCTCTAAGCATTATTTTCTCATTTTATACCACGAAAATTGATTATAAATTTAACTTTCCACTAATTTTCTTGTCTTCCCATCTCTAGATATCAATCGAGGATTCCATTTGACGGAAAGCATACCGTCAAATGATAGAGTTCTCCTTTTAATGACCCGAATAACCAGTATTATCATTCGCTTACTTCACTGATAAGCTCACCTCAATCGTCAGATAAGTAATAGAAATATCTCAGGAAAAAAATAAGGCAATTTGATTATAACAAGCCAAAAAAAAATTTAGGATATGTTACGAGTTCATTTTTAATTAATACTCGGCAGGAAAAATTAAACCTGCGTCCGTTTATTGTATTAACCATGCAGAGGTAACATAATAATATTGAAAAAAAATGCAATTTCTAAGATTTTCTGAGTACTTAAAATAATTGTATAACTTTGGATTGATTCGGTACCATGTTAGCTTTCTGAATATGTCTATATAATGCATATGTAGAGGCAAGTAATACATATTACGCGTGTACAGCTCAACCAAAAGTCATTTTATTTCAAAGTGTCATATCAAATTTTAAAAAATTCACTTGAAAATATCGTCAAAATGCAGATTATTTAATGAACCAGGAAGGGTCTTTTAACTGTACAAAATTGTTTACATTAGCGGTTGTGGTTGTGGCAATTTTATGAGTCATTCATAAACACTATGGATCAGTGTGATAATTATTACATCAGTGTCACCGATTAAAATTAGTCGGAGGGACTTCTGCAGGGATGCAATGGTTGGCTGAAGAATAGAGTGGTGGAGGAAATAGGAACCGAAAAATCAAATGAAAATATTCATATTATCCCCTTAACACACAGATTAACCTATGAAGTGGTATTTTCCGATGATTTATGATATCAGCAGTGAAAATGGGTAAGAAATATAACCTCCTGAACTAAACTGGCGACATCCATTCACAGTCCTGCATATTTCCAAACATTTGATCACATACTAAATAAAATCAATGCGGTGAAAATTTGAAGGGAATGGATTCTTCCACCTAAAAGTGTCTTGTGTGGGCCTGCCAATATGTTATGGTAAAGTCATTAGTGTTACAAGCCTTCTGCAAAACTAGGATGACATTCACTTTCAGATCGTCGGTTAAAATTAAGACATGATCTTTAATGTAAGTTCCGAGCCGATCAATCATCTGATGACGTCAAAAGCATTTTACAAAAGCCGATATATTAAGGTAGATTAGATCATGAGAAAAAATACAGGGAAAATGACAGCTGAAAGGACAGGTTTAAAATGTCATACCTCCCACGAAGGCCATAGTAGCAAACACTGAGACTTTATAATTATGTTTTACGATAGTCAGTTTACGAATTTTGAGGATAACGGGACTAGCCACGGAAAACATTTACCGAGTCACCCACAAGTGCGCATAATTGCGATATTCTACAGAGATAAAATCATTGACCTTGACCGGATATCGACACCGGATACCTAGATTTCACGCCGAGTGCTTTAACCAGTGAAGCTAGCGGAGCTTCCTACTTCCACTGTAGATTTTTGAGGGATTTATAGGAACGAGGTGTTCAGGATTACTGGGCATATGATGTCAAGAAGCAGTACAAAGCATGCGCGTAGCGCCGCAGACCACACAGGGGGGAGAAGGACGCCTCGATAGCTTAACTGATTAAAGCACTCGGCGCTAAATCGAGGTATCCGGGTTCGATTCATAGTCTGGGCGAATGATTTTTCCTCTGTGGAATTTCTCACATAGCTAATCAAGGTAATTAATGTTTTCTCTAATGCTTGTTTCTCCAATATGTTACGTTGAACAATAGGGTAAGGTAGTACTAACTAGCTAAAGGCTAGCACGCCTGGCATGCTACGTGTATAAGTATTGTATCTCTGTGCTCTTTTGTAGTTTCAAAGCTCTAATACGCATAGCTTCTTCAACATTGGTGTCATACCTATAGTGTAGTGCATGCTGGTAAAGTTTCACCCCTGACAGGTATTTGCAGATTTTTGGCTAATGCATCAATAGCAACGGTTTCATTAGCTTTATTATTATATATTTTAGCGCATGTTGGTGAAATCTCATACCCTACCATACACCCATGAGGGGGTTTTCTGGGTATTATATAAATTTTGATGAAGCCTAACTGCAGTGAGACTGAATGTGCTGTGAATATAGCTAGTGTAAATATTGGTTTCATTTTAAACGAAAGGCTCACTGTGTACTCTAAATCTGGCCAGCCGCTCTGCGTGTTCAAGATGGGCATTAGGAAATTCCTATAATAACAAAATCGAAGTACCAATACATACTCATACCCAAAGAGAAACAAAAGAGTCATTTGTGAGGCGATTCTAAGATGATGAGTCTTTTACCAATCCTATTCATAACGTATCAATTATTATTAGCATGATTAGTCGGAATATAATTCTTTGTAACTATCTTCCAGAGCAGTCCTTCATCACTTTATCTCATGGCACGCATAGACATGTAAAAACTGGAGAGAATGTTCCTTTGATCTTGTATTTTTTTTTATATCGCCACAGGTTGTACAAAAGATTTTTCTTTCAAGCCTTATTAAAAAAAATCCATGCCAAAACTGTCTGTAGAGACATTCGTTCCGACTTAAATTGCAATATTTAGTTATGTTGGAAAGAAGTGCCCTCAGGGATAACACATCTTTGGAAATACACGTTCAGAGACGCATAGTAAAGATAATTTTCATTTCCCATTTATCAGCTAAGTAAGCACGCACTGGGTCCGGTGGAGACATTTTACGAATGATTGTTCACCTTCTCCCAGTGCTAAAACTCACCCGCTGTAGCGCACCTAAAAGTAGACCCAATTTATGTTCCATTTTCCTATCCTTCCAAAGATGAAACAAGAATATCCATTGATTGCAGTTTCCCAACAGCTCCAAACAATTCACCTCCTATTTTCAATATGTGAAACAAAAGGAACAAGGGAAAGAAACCAAATAAAAGTATTATTTTCTTCAGTCAAAAGTGTAGGTCTCCCGTGCGTTTCGCCTCCACGCGCCATTCTCCTCATTGACGCTATGAAATAAATGGACCGGAAACTCTCTCTCTCTCCTCCGCAAAAAATGGTAAACTAGGATATATATGTTTTTTCACACCCTAGGTTCATTCGTCAGGACTTATCTACGGAGCAATATCTACGGAGTGTCGCCGTCAATTCGTTCGCCACTTTAGCTGCTTTCAGCAAGTGCCCCGCTCGTCTCCTGTCAGTAGTGACGACTTGTCACACGCACCTATCGCAGCCCTTACTTCCTTTCATCCTTCGCGTAGGTCTCCTCCCGAACCCTCTCGCCACCATACCTCTCGATTCCCTTTTACATTCCTCCCATACCGTGCACCCCTGTTCTCAGCATACTCTTTACACAAACCTGTAGTCGCATGGAGAAGATCTGAATATCTTCATGAATGCAACTTAGCATTGCATGTATTTGCAATAAAAAAAGAGAACATTTCAACGGTATCTTGCCGTACTAAGGTAAAATATTTAATTTGAAACGAAAAGAAAGAACAAAGTTCTCTCAGGGCAAATTAGTTGGAATTGGTTCATTTACAATGAAATTATTTAAGTTTTCCACTTTTTTATATTAATAATAAGTTTATTGCGATTGGTTTCATTACATTCACATCACTGTCAAGCACGGTTCTAATAGTAAACAAATAGTATTTTCATATTTAAAGATGGTTGTTAGGGAGTGAAAGAAGAAGGGCGGAAGTATTGACGGGAAACCTGAGGCAACTATTGAAGGAATCTAATCGAGAGTAAAGGGGAGTGAGACTGAAATACGTCTAAAGAGTCTAATAGTCTGTACTGGATGATTTTGCTAAAGCGTTTGCTTGTGATTTGTGGTAATTTTTAAAACGTATGCTATGAAATCAATGAGTGAAAAACTTCAAGCTATTTCATTTTATTATTGGTAGGTCTCGGAGCAGGCGTCACCAAAAATCGCCCAATATTAGGGTTCTCTCTAAACATCGCTGATAACAGAAACTATTTTTTTACGAAGTCTTTTGCTAACCTTCTATCTTTTGTTCCCGTTTATGTCGTCCAAAATACATTCAACTCTCTCCTATTCACTCTGGATCTGCCCTAAATTCTCATATATTACCATTAGCAACATGCTCATACCTCTCATAGTAACCATGTCCTCAAACCATATTACTCCTCACTCCAAATATCAACCTCACTCTTTCTATTCTTTCCTTATGCCATCTCTAACACTTCCTTGATCGTTTTCATTTCTACCCTGCTTATCTTAATCATTCCTCTCCTCACTCATATCGCAACACTCTGCAATCTGCTTAGACCATCATGTGCAGAGAGACGGAAAGGAAATAGCGTACCGGGTGAAATATTATCTGGAATTCAAATCGAAGAAAGTGAAATTCGTGAAATTTAAAAGAGTAGTTTACGCACGACTGGAAGAAAATTTGTAGTGCGTCGAGTCGCTCATATATTTAAGTAGCGTAGGGTGGAAGAAGCATGGAAGATATCAATAATGTAACACATTAATTTATATTTTCTTTCAACAACAGATACTTTTGGGTTGAGTATTACCATCCGTATGATTGAAACGACGATGATCGTGATGGGATGCTCTCGGCCTCATAAATTAAATTGCTTGCACTCACACTAAAAATTATTCGCACAGAAAATATTTCTCTGCGGTAGTTGATTTCTTTTTAGCCATCTTCTACCCTTAGGAGTGCCATCCTTGTTGGGCCGGTAGAATGCTTATATTTAATTATTATCATCCTAAATTTTCCATGGGAAATAGTATTTCAAAGTAATATTTCAAATATCTACGGATCGGCCTGGGAAGCCAATGATCTGAGGTCCAGTAATCGGATAAACATATTCTCCAGTGAAAATTAACAGTTCAAACGAGTTTTTTCTCATGTAGTTTTCTACCCCACAACATCCATTGACTAGGATTTATCAAGCAAATAGGAGATTCTTCGAATGAACAGGTGAATGAAAGATGCCGCTTTGAAACGTTAGGTCATATCTCAGGCACGTCGAGAGTATCTGGGCCTCTATAAAAAGGGTTTACTACGCAAAATAAACAAAACACAAAGGAAAGCCACATGGCTCGTTATACTCTACTATGAACGAACGCTAAGGACACAGGTGGCAGGGGGACAATGAAGAATTGGGAGAACAGATCAAAATTTTCGAAGCACATTTGAAGGAAAAAAGCAGGACATTAAAAAAAATCCTAACAGCCCATTAAATTCCTTTTCATTTGCATTTCACTTGTATATCACGTGGCCAAAATGTCAACAGAGAGGATGCGTAAGCAAAAATGCATCGCAAGGAAAACTTGAAAATGTTGCATTTTTTATATCCTCCATGAAACATTTTGCAGCTTTATTGCTTCAGCTTCAACATATTTTGCAACTCAAACATTTTTTCTGCCAAAAGAGTATTAATGTCGATTGTTTTGAATTATTTAGTATACCTGTCTAATTTGTAGTCCTCCCTTCGGTCTTTTCCCCACCCCGCGTGTTCTCGCGTAGTAAAAAAAGAGTGTGCTATCGCGGGTTAAAGCAATGATACGTAAACTAGAGCAGGAAGCAGAAATTTATCTAAACGCTAGATCAGACAGACTCTGTTGCGAGCGTTGTGGCTATAAATCGGAAGCAGGACCGAAACTCGTATTTTTGCAAACAGCAAAATGCTCTTTAAAATGCTAACTTTTCATATAAAGGCAGAATCAAAATAATGCTGTTGCCCTCGGATACTATCTTATAAGCTGTATTTCAGCATTTGGTGCATAATGATTTTGAAAAGCAGAAATCAGGACAATTTGGCTTTATCGGAAAAAGCCGGGCGGACGCTCACATATTAATAAAAAATCAGGACGTCCGGCGAAATTCGGACGTCTGGTCACCCTAGGCATGGAGACGCTAGAAACTCGGATGGTATGCGTAGGGCTAAGATTACTTGAAACATTCAGATCACGGCATGTCAGGGTGGCAAGGAGGATATAATTTTAATTTTCTACTATGCTGCTTAAACTGACAGAAGTAACTAATTAACGGAATTGTGTACTCTTTAACTCATCTAAGTATAAAATTCCTCCTACTAATCACCATTAATGACCACAGAAAAACTGGATGGAAACCAAATTTGACACAACACACTTAACTTCTATACCTGTTTGCAATACCTTGCCCAAATTCTTCCCTTTACCATGGCTTGGAGTCCAATCATCGCCTGCCATACGCTCTAGCTGAGGCTCTCAGGGTAGTCTTTGGATATAGACGAAGAGACCGTCTCCCATACCGTCCCTGAATCCTCCTCTCCACATTTCGCAACCACTTCCTCCTTGCCCCAACACCCTCCGCCTCCCTCGACCGCAAAGCAGCCCGTCATACCACCGGTACACACAGAGAGAAACTTGACGCGCGCACTCGCAAACAGACTCCGCTTCCCTTCCCTAAAAACCTCTCTCCTCCAATGGCTGGCGCCCTCCTCCACCTCAGTCCCTTCTCCATAAACTCTTCTCCATTTCTCTTAATCTCATCTTAGAATTCCCGCCCTTAAGCAGTCTACCAGGGATTAACCTCCCTCTCATTCTCCGAATCCTGGTCTTCCCTTCTACTTCAAACGTTCTCGCTCTCTCATACACTCCTTCATCGCTTCCGTTCTTTACATCATTCTCTTTATCTCCTTTTTTCCACCTTGAATAAAAAATTTTCTTATGTTAGCTAAGTTTACTCTTTGTCTCATAAAAATTGAACAGCTCCTATATATTAACATGAATTGTGCTTTTTTAACTTTTTATATGCTTAGGAGTACAGATCGACAAACGTAGTCTTCGTTTACCACGAGCCCATGGCAATAATTCCGGCAGCTCGCAATTCACAGTGGGTGAACCAAATAACTGCATAAAACTTCTCTCATTCTACCATTGATACCTTGCCACATTTTTTCATATTTTATGTTTTTAATAAATAAGACGGGAAATTTGCAGACTCCTGATAAAGAGGGTGAAAAAACGAAATTATAAGTAAACAAAGCAAGCTAAATTTATTTTCAAAAAGCATTATTGATGACAGAATCAGAAGGTAGATTGAGAAAGTGAGTGAAAATATGGTTTCATACAATAACGAAGGATCAAAGTCCGTAGGCTTTCCCAGTGGACGATAAGAATGATGTTTTCTCGAGTGTGGTGCCGGGTTAGGTATTCTTTAGCCGACTTTTTGATGAAAAACTCGCTCTTCTACTTCAGTGCTGAATTTGGTTTTCGCCAAGTTTTTATTTTTACGTTTATCAATTCAGGCGGATAATGATTGGTTGGGATTATTTATTTGTTTTTGCGCGTTTCTTATACTGTATTATCGGTCTCCATTACTTTTTATTGTCCACATGGACGTTAATATTCAGATTACTTTCTGAGCCATATCAACAACAACTGCCTCACTTTTTTCGGTATATTTATTGAGAGGAAACCATATGAAACGTTGGGACGTAGATTCTACAGAAAGCCTACCTCGAACAACCTCTACCTAAACGTGAGAGGCCACTACCACCCCTCCCAAAGGCAAGGTCCTGACAACCCTGATAAATTGGACGAAATCAGTAACTGATGCATAGAATCTGCCGATGAAATTGAGACACCAAAGTATGATGATTAATCAGAATGGATATGACGACGAGTATTTACTCCTGGCCCTAAAAAGGACCAACAAGTCAATGTTGTGACTGGAGGAAAATTGCGAAAAGCCATTAGGAAGAGTCTGCATCCCCTGTTTCCGAAAAAATAGGAAGATTATTGAAGAAACATCACATCGAGACAATCCATAGACCACCAGGGAAACTTCAGGACTTCCTCGTAAAAGTATAGGGTACACTTGATCTCAAAGGACCAGGAGTATATCTATTTATTTATTTTATTTATTTATTTTATTACCACCGAAAACAGCACATATTGGCCTTTACATCGGGGTATTTTAACAATCAACAACGGACAAGTACAAACAACCATGTCCTGAGAAATGAAAAATCCTCCCCAGGCGGGATTCGAACCCGCGACCTTTGGGTTAGCAGGCGAGGACGCTACCCCGCCGCCACCGAGGCCGATATCGCATCCCTTACGAGTGTAGACAGGCTTACATTTGAGAGACTTCACGCACCATGTAGACTATAACCATGGAAAACCAAAGGCACTTAAGGTTATATCAACCCGAGAAATCAGCCCATGCGGAACATAGAGTCAATCAGGCTCACCACATTAACTTTGACGACGCCATAATCCTTTGCCGCGCCAACGGATATTGGGATCGCCTGGTAAAGAAGACTATTGAAATCAGTTTAGAGGAGAAAAATATGAATAAAAGGAAAATATGGCATACGGCTGGCAAACTTTGGAGAACGCTAATAGAAAATAAAAAAAGGACGCGAAAAAATAAATAATCTTCACTTATGATGATCCACCTGAATTGATAAACTACAAAATAAAAACTTGGTGAAAACCAAAGTCACAACTTAAGTTTTTTCCCTGAGGAAGTTGCTCAACGCTCCCTCTCAACGCTCAACGCTTCCCTGAGGAAGTTGCTCAAGCGAGTTGCTCAACATAACGTCGGTTACGGAATGCCTAACTCGGTGTTAAACCTGAGAATCCTTCATTCAAATCACGAAGTAGTCCTGCAAAGAGCAACCGAAAAAGGTGTTAATAAAAGTTTACTAAGTTTTTAATAAGAGAAATTTACTGGACACATTCTGGGACACTGCAGTTTCCTAAAAACAGCTATGGAAGAAAATAATGAAAAGCATTATCATAGGTGGTAGAGGATAAGTCAAGAAAATTGTGACTGGTGAAAATAAAGAATACGACGGAAACTAAGTGATTCGTTGAAAAGCGAATATCGATATATGCAGAGATAAATCTCATGGTTAAAAACTGCTGGTGATTGTATACTGGGAAATTCTATATCCATTGCGCAGTACAGTCATACATTTTATAATCATGCCACATTTTTCTATTTGTCATTAATATTCATTTAGGTACCAACCTCGAAATGTTATGCATCCTCTTTCTGATGTAGGGCTGAATTCCATGCGTCCAACCATTTCACATAACAGATTACTATTGACCAGTCAAACAGTTGATGCTCAAGATCAGCCAGTGGCAGAAGCTATGTGAGTTGCCTCAGCATAGCTTCAGCAATGAAAGCGATGCGACAACTATGATTATATTTATATTTTCCTAATGCAGGGACTAAACTGAATTATTCAATACAAGTAATACCACTCAGCATTTTAGAAAAACATCATAACGGTGCTATGACGAACGACAATTTATTACGTGATGTAAGGAATACATGATGGCTGTTTTCGCCACTTGCCAACGATTTGAAATTGATGGAAAAGCAAAACTCGGCGAAATGGGCTTTTTCATTTTATTTGCGAATTTTGGACATTTTTCGCATAGATAAATTTTATTTAGTCAAAAAACAAGTGTCGCTCTCAATGAAACATAGGTAAAGATTTTATTTACTTTTCCCTTCCTCTATCTGAGGTTAGCTGGAGGATATTTGTTCCACTTTTTGAAAGAAGCTATTTTTATATATGCCTCTCGACTGTGACTTTTCATTTGATTATGCCATCTCAAGCTCAAAACCATTCACAGAAGTACAAAGGCATCAGTGGTTATCAATCACTTCCCACATCGCCAGATTTTCTTGGGGTAGCATTTTCAAGAGTACGTCCATCACTTGAAACAGATATTAAATAAGGCTTAAATTTTGGAATGAAAATCCAGGATGTGCCTTAGTGTGAACTTGAACAAAGAAAACTGGAGTTGTACTTTCACAAGCAATGCGTTTACCTTAAACGAGAGAAATAAATTGAAATATTTCTCATAAGAGTGCCAGTCTCTTTTTTATAAACATTGCATTATTCATTACGTTTTATTATTGAATCTCACGATGGAGCCAGAATAATATGCCATTCAATTAAGATACATCAGTACTTAAATTTTATTTTCAGGCGTTTTTTTTTTAAACTTCATAGTTTTAATGGTACATAATCCCCTTACGGAATAAGTAGTTATGATTTCCTCATGAAAAAACATTCCTTTTCATAAAGGGATATGAATTTGAGAGAACAGAACCGGTTTAGCGGAATTTAAGCACTTTCATCAGCTAATGATCTTTCTGAGTATTCGATTGCTAAGGTCATGCTGAAAAAGTCTAAGCATTATCAACGAAAGGGCATTTTCAATTTTTTACGAACGCATCGATCAGCAATCTTTATATATATAAAAGTCAATGTATGTATGTATGTATGTATGTATGTATGTATGTATGTATGTTCCACATCTCCTCCTAAACCACAGGACCGATTTTGATGAGATTTGGAACACATGTTTGTCACTGGTAGACAACAAACACTGTAGGGTTCAATGAACCGAAACCCTATTTTTTCAGGGTTAAGGGTGTGATCCTTACTAATATGTATAAAAATGTAATGGTCTCTTTCTGTCTGTTGCTCCATCACGCAAAAACTACTGGACCGATTGAGCTGAAATTTGGCACGTAGATAGAAAACATGACTGACTGTAATATATACCATATTAAAAAGCCTTCAGGGCCCCCACAAGCCCCCGAGGGTCACCCCTGGTGGTAAATGCTAAGCATTAGGTTCGGTGCAGTGGTTTCATTTTTTGCTTTTTAAAAGTACTTTCACTCAAGATATAGGGCTGGAATTTTTTTTATCGGATGGCTGAATCAATATAATTTCTAATTTTATCAATCGATTTTCTTCTACGCTCCGTATTTGTCTGAAATTCATGTTTTCAGTTGAAAAATCTCACATTTTCCCTGAAATCAACAATAACATATTTCCTTGGCAACCAGAGATTTCATTTTCACAGAATATTCACGCCTCTAGCATTTTAATATCACGCTTTCCTGCAGGCCCATGATAGTACGTAGAAAGCAAATCCGTATAAGAAGATCCCGGAGTCCCCCATGATAGATTGCTTCGGGGGGTAATCGTCAAATTCAATGCATATTTAACAAGTATACTCTTCAACGTCTACTCTCAAAGTAGCTCTCAAAGGGGCATATATATGGGAGAACACTTACGTAGTAAACGTTACACATAAAGGAATAAATAGACTACACACTTAAAAGAATATATACGTGCAGCGAATATCAATGGTAATAATGCCTCTGTTGCTACAACAAACATGGCGTTGTTTATTATCGTTTAGTACTCAGGTGTATTACACATAGGGAAACCGTCTGCCTCTCATTACGATCGCGAACTGTTTTTAGACCAATTACCACATCAGTAACGTCATGAATTATTTATACGTTTAAAAGTGTTAATGTGCAGTTAACTTAGGTACATTCACTCAATCATCGAGATGCTTATTCTAGACTCTCACTTTCCGCTATGTTTCCGTTCCTTGGACTTAAAAATATATCCATCAACATGCCTAATAGAAAAAAGAGTAACCTTTCGAAAAAATCTTTTAAGACAAAATGAATGTCTTATTTGTGAGAAAATGAACCCTAGAAAGAAAAACGACAAAGGTTAGATTTGGATGGTCAAAAACATGCCCACCAGCGATCTCATGAGATTCTCCCCGTGGTGCTTCGCGGGTTACGCTAAGATCCGCACAAATTTCATCCTTACCCAACATACAAACGGGTAACCAGCTCTAAATCTGGTTCAAATACAGACCCATCTGTTTCAAACCTTCAATCTGCTTTAAGATGGCGGAAATTATAATGACGTCACTACATTCTTCTTATCCGAAATAAGAACGGAAGTTCTGCGCAATTAACGACATCTGTGCATGAAAATCGACAAGTGCACTAAGAATCACCATAAATGTTTTATTTAGCAACCGAAACCAATGATTGTGCCAATCCAATGGCTATGCCGAAGGCGCAGTCCCATTGATAGAGGATTCATAGGTCAAATAAACATGGCATCTGCTGTCATTACTCCTCCTGACGTGTCAACCGCTGGATTGTACTCTACTGTCCAATCCTGATTAAGATAATCAACGCACATATCAACGTTGAATAGTTGAATTAAGTCATGGAATGCAAATATATGTATGTACACAAGGGAAGCGATCAAGCTGTTAATCACTCAGAAGACGGCTCAAGAGGACCGGAGGGACGAGGTGACCGTCTATCAACCGTTGCTATTTAAGTAGTAATGAGTCTGCGAGGCCGATTTTTGGGTTTCCCGTGCATGAAAGTGAACCAATAGTCACTCATCTCTCCGTGAACCTGGGAAACTGTCAGTGTGTCTACTACAACGAACACAACATACAAGATAGGTTACGAACTCCTCAAATGACCACGCATACTGTTTTTCTTTGGGCTTTGTGGTTTTATTAGAAAAAAATAAGTTTAATGTTTTTCACACCCGTTGAATTTCAACGGGTATCTTACGCTCGTCTCTTATATTTGTCGATGAATTACAAGAGTAATCATCAGAAAGACATGTTTCACGCCCCAGTATTCGTGGTTATTTATTTGAAATTATTATCAATTTTATAAATCAAAAACAAATGTTTATTGACCGCAATTAAGGCAGACAATAAACATTTGTATTTCCGTTAAAAAAGAGTGCTATATCCGTATCGCTGAAACAATAGCTCTTTAATTCAGTGTATATAACTCAAATAATGGAAGCCAACAACGGATATGTTTAACGTTTTCACACCAGCCGAACTATATTAGTGCGGCTAAAGTAGGTAGGACAATTTAAATAAAGTTAAATACCTATATTGTAAATGTTAATTTGCCTCAATTACACTAATTTTAACTTCCGATTCTCCTTCTGAGCTTTGTGCATATTCCTCATTTATCACTGATTCCACATCCATCAAGCATATGCTTCCAAGCAAGTAACATATTCATGTATGAATATGTTACTTTCAATGAACGATTTTTTAATTTCTTAAACTACTTAGTTGAAGTACTTTAAAAAAGGGTATCATTTGAAAAATACTCTTAAGCTCCTTTTGCTGTAAAGTCACCTCACCGTGATACTTGGATGCTTATGTGTCACTGATTAGGTTCTATCTTGTGTCCATCCTCACCTATTGTGAAATTTTGTGGTTTCAAGGACGTAATTGTTTGCCTTTATTATTTTAGTACATAATTTCCGGCAGAATCGCAGCGAATATATCATTTTTTTACCTTACTACGTAAGCAGGTCACAATTGGTTGGTTGGGAAGACGACCGGCTGTTAGGTTTGTTTGCTCCATTAAGAATAGTCAAATGGATGCTTAGGAAGGTAGATGAGGTTCGTCAGAGAGATAACCAGCGTTGGAGTTTGTCTACACCTATCCAAGGCGCCAAGGGGACCAGAATTTATTCTGACAGAAAGCGTATACGTTCCTTTAATTGCTCTCTACACAGCACCCTTATATACATCGGTATTCCACAGAAAAATATTCATTTTTATCGGCACTCAAACTCGGGCCCCTCGAGGGAGATGGGAATCCAGTACTTATTTACCACACCAATACGAGCATAACGGTAAAATACCACACTAATCCCAACACAGTTGATTTATTGTTAATTTTCCTGTAACATTCCATGTAAATTGTCATTCATCGTGTTTAAAACACACCTAGTAGATTCGCTTAAGCTATGGTTTTCATTCGATTCCCTCTGCTTAAATCATAATAGATTGGTTTCTTAAAGTCGGCTCACACTCTCTCACTCCATTATGTGCCATTGAATTCCATCCCTAGCCCTATCACACGGGCCACCCTCTCTCACTGCCAAAGCCATGCTCGCACCTAATCCACACCAGTCGGCCGCACCACGTCCACCGCCCGTGACGCAAAACCATAACCCTCTCACCGTGCACCACCCCCCGCACCACGATATGGAGGCCGTGGGCCACCAGCACGACCCCCGTCCCTCACCGACACCACCCCCCTCAATGGCTTCTGCCACCACCCACCCCTCTTGCATCCTACTCCGTCCTCAATAATGCAATTAAATCCGCGCTCGTGGCATCTGCAGCAGGTCGGGCTAAGGGGATGTGATGTGTGGGGGAGAGGGGATGTGGTGGAGAGGAGAGAGGGACTACGGTGGGGTAATGAGACCATGAGTGAAGGGGGCATAGAGGGGTGATTCGACGGCGAGACGGCAGAGGAGTGGAAGTTCATAATATGGGCCACGAGATATGCGAATTTTAATTTCGCATCGAGGCATAAAGCGCATGAATCAGATGCAGCAAGACTAAGAATATATGGAAGCTATGGAAATGTGTTGTCGGAGAATAACCTTTTTTACTATTTATTTTCCATAAGCACTGAAAACAGTTCCTTACATCGCCTTTTACATCGGGGTATTTAACAGTTAACACAGGGTGAACACAATAAGTAATGTCCTGCGTGACGAAAAATCCACTCAAGCAAGATATGAACCAGCGACCCTAGGGTTATCAGAAGTCTGACGCCATAAGGACCAAAGAGCAATTGGATGGAGATGATCACCGATTACAAAGTCTTATGAAAAGATGGGGATAAGCTATATCATAGGTCTGCAAAATAGAATTAGACAGTTTGAGACATAACAGCTTTCTGGGAAATATAATAGATGGAGCAACGCTTGGGGAAGAGCTACTGAGGAAGACAAAGGGTGAGATACAATGGGAAATTATGAAGTATGACAAAATGAGAAGTAATGCAGAACACTTTTGTACACTACAATTTTTCCTACCCTAGACAAACACTCGATCCTTGATATGCTCCAGATACTACCTACGACTTTCCTATCAGCATTAACACGCCTGATAATCTCTTTATCTCTCCTTCCATCTTTCACAAGAATTTGGCCAAGATATACAAAATCGTCTACTTGTTCAAATACTTCATAATTTACCTTCATAATTTAATCATTCTTACCACTCTCCCTATCGATAACTACTTCTTTGGTATTTGACGCATTTAGCTTAAAATCCATTCTCCTTGTTGCTTCATTGAAGTTATTCATGAGCCCTTGCAATTTCTGTGAGCCCTCAGAGAGGAATACTGCATCATTTGCATACAATAGAACTCGCACATTTATGCCCCCAACCAATACACCGGCGTTATCCCTACACGTATCTCTCACACATCTATCCATAAAAGCATTTAACTGCTACGGTGATATTACGTATCCCTGCTTAACGCCCTGTTTTATTTCAAACCAGTCACTCAAGACCCCATTCACTCTCACAATTGCCTTATAAGTATCATATAATATTCAATATCTGCTAATGCACCCACTAGTACTTCAAAACCTTCCTATATCCATTTCCATTAACTATATCTCATGCCTTCTCTAAACCACAAGCATAGCACAATATACTTTATTTTGGACGTCCATACATTTCTATGCGTCTTCCTTGCGTAATACTGGAATAGGATGCACGTCACAAGAGGAGGGGATGGTTGAGTAAGTCTATAGAATTATGTAGACACATTTATCAACTATCGCAGCATACAATGCATCGACAATTGATTAAAATGAAATTGGAGCTGAAACCTGCATTGAATTTCTACCACTGTATTGACGAGTTCAAACAGTGATAAATTACATGGGATATTACGTCAACACATTGATTTTTAAATGGATACATGGCATAATCCCATTCCGGTGGCAACGAGGAGGCAAGATTAGAGGGTCAACTCGTTGATTAAAGGAAAGGGGAGCTGCTTGAATGGCACCTGAGGGTAGCAACGAAATAATAATAATAGTGTACTTGTTTAGAGTAAAATTTGAACTATGCAGTCCTTTCATACCACATGCCACATCCCCTTAGTTGAATGAAATGCATCCAGGTGAGACTCAAACCCACGACCTTCGGGATAGCATGCAAGGACTCAACCCTTCCACCACCCTTCCGCCCTTCGTGGTGCAGACGAAGCCGAGTATCCATGGTTCCGGGGTTAGAGATTCATTTATTCGGCGGGGGATGGCGGATAGCGCGATCGAGTTTTGGAGGATTCAGAGGGTGGATAGGTGGGAGGGCACCAAGGGAGGGGTTTTTATGGATGACATGGGAAGAATTGAGAGCGGCCCGAGTGTATTTTCATGAATCACTCCGAACGCTTTCCCCACTTCCACCCCAACCTTCTGGGAGCAGAATAAATACTGCAAGGGCAAACGGGATTTCCCTTCCACCCCCAACGGATTCCTGCACACCTCATCCAACCTCATCCCCTCTGTATCTCTCTCTCTCTTTCTCTCTCACACTAACCATTCACTCAACAATTTTCCATTTTCCCCTTCTCCTTCTGCGCTTCCTCTCCCAACCGTCCCCCCAGCTTCCCGCGAAACTATCTTCAATGCCCAAGGTTAATCGCTCGGCTTTCACCGCTCGATCGGCGCCGCTAGCACGCTTGCTTCCAACCCTGAGGTTCAATTCCGAAACTCAGATTAAAAAAAGTCTTGGGGAGGAAGAGAAAAAAATGTAAACGTCAGAACTGCGATCGCATTAAGATGATTGGTATGGATACAGGTGTGATTATATTCGTAACCACTCACCATCTTTCCACTTCTATCATACATTGCAAAAATAATAGAACTAGGGCATTAAATTTTCAGCTGTTACGAAAATGCAGGATTCTGAGCGAAATGTGATAAAAATCTACATTTGGAACCAAAATCGCTGTAAAATAATTGGAGCTATTGCAAAATTGGGATTCGGGAAATAACACAGAACTTGGCGACAAAACGAAGCACTCAATCCCGTCTTTTTTTAACGTTCAAAACTATTAAAAAACTCTCCCTGTTTGCACACATGCGCATGTTTAATTACATTTATCTTCATATTATTTTACCTACATTACTCCTACTTACGTACATATTTATGCATTTATCACTTCATATATCACATTTTTTTCTTCTTAATTCATATAGGTATCTTCTCCCGGAGCTCTGCGAATCTCCGTACGCGACTCGTTACAGTATGTAGTCACTGGATTCCCAGATTTTCTTCTAGATGTCCTTGTATCAAGGCGACGACAACCCCAGTCATCCTGCTGACCGCTTTAGACCGACCACTTAACTTCTTCTCTTTAATCAGACAGAGTGGACATTAACCTTCAGAGTACTACGAAAAAACCGAGGTGTGCCATTGTCGTAAGTTTCAGTTTAACCTCGAACATCTAGCTCCTCTAAAGCCAAAAAAACAGTTCTCAGTAGAGTCGGATGACTAGGTATCTCAACTGGCCAACGTACTCGGCACGATCGAAGGATCCGGGTTCGTGTCCCGGTCAAGGCGGACTGAAGAAGACAGCAGTACGGCTGGAATATGTCGTCATCCAGACAGGATACGTGGAGGAGAATCATAAAATATATCAGCTAACTTTGGAGCAGGAAGATCAATATGCATTCAGTTTACTGGTTTATCTACCAGTCACCTTCTCTTCACACCTATTATACAGAGCGAATGTTCCAAAACTGAGGGAAAGATATAACATTTCAAGCTCCGGATGGGATACGGTAGGATTTTTAGATACAATTTCGATGATATTCCGTCGTCAATATTTTCGTTCCCAATTATTTCATTTGCGTCGAACATCTCGTGTAAATAATATAATATAATCTCCTGTTTTACTTTATTTCACCTTTCCTAATTGCGAGCTCGGTATCAGGTTCTATAGCCACATAAAATTCGAGGCAGATTTTACGACTCACAACTATGCCGCTACCATGTTTTTCGAATAAAATGTCATCACGAAGAATGCACGGTAGTGTTTTGGCCGTTAATTCCTAACACGTTTCAATTACATCGCTCGAGATGTATAACAGCGCGAAACACAAGGCATAACCCATCCTAGGGCAAAAAGGGAAAATTTACATTATACACCTTGTCGTAAATTACAATAAAAGATGGGTTCCATAAAATCAAACCGGGGTGGTAATTAATTCCACGTTTTGTTTTATTTTGTTGCTGTACCCACGTTACGCCACATTTTATCGGTAAAACTGGAATGCCAGTTTTAAAAAAAGGAGCTGAATTAAAACTTAAGGGGACACTAGCGGACATACACATGTAGTTTTAACATGAATTAATTAGTAGTCTATTCGTTTAACTCTTATATCTCTAATGATTACTTTGAATCCATTAATGTAAATGGGAATTAACTACTATTTGAAAATATGCTTGTTTTTTTCTAATTTTTACTCAAATAAATAAAGAAAGAAATTTAATTTTAGTTCTGCCCACTGAACGATTTTTTGTTCTACGCATTTTGACATCTACCGAAGCATCATATTCAGATACCACCAGCAAGACATGTGAGGATTTAACCTGAAGATGACGCACAACATTGAAGCGCGTGGTACAATGAAATGTTCAGTGAAAAATTTAAAATTTATTTTTTCCCAATCTATTTTTTTATTATAATGCTTTTCCATCACATCTCGCCATATATCGTTGAGTAAATTAATATATTTGATGGAATCAGACTGTTTCAATTGATGCTGAGTAAACATGTCAGAATTCAATGAATAGGCCTCATATAAAACAAGCATTAAATAATGTGCATCATTTGCGGATTAATTAACATAATTGCTAGTTATTTCTATTCTAATTTCACCTTTTCCTATGGATTTTCCTAATCATGTATTTGGTTAAGGTTTAGTGCGAGTATCACTATTCACAGGAGGTGTTGAGTAGTTACATGTTAGAAATGCTATGGCCAAAGCGCTAGAAAATTATGATAGTAGTATAGACTATATTTAAAATAAAGTTTATGTTTGGAGAATAAATTATTGAAAACCTATGTCCGGGATGTTAGGAAAAAATATTATTGAAAACTTTCGTCCGGAAGTTATGTATATAAAGTTGCTCTATATAAATTACAGCTAACGCACGAAGGTTTTAAAATATTTTTTCCCAATATAAACGTTCTTTGAGGTAGATCCCCTACTATCATCATAAATTTCTAGTGTTTTGACCATAACATTACGTAATAACATTAGGTATACAAGTCGGGTACGTAGGTAATGCAGAAACGGATCAATCAAATTTTCTTTCAGAATAATAAGATTACAATGAGGGGCTTCATTTTTGGAATTGATTATGAAATTGCTCGTAGTCGATAAATAATTAGTAATTTGATACACACCACATAATTCTGATTTGCAGGTTGCGTTGAAAAAAATCAATTTCTCAAAAACTAGTAAACAGTATACCAGTCAATGCCGCAGCAAGCCATGAGTAACTCCAGCTTACGCCAATACCTGATTCTCAAATATAACGTTGCAGCTATTTTTACATTAAAAACTTCACCCCAGAGGTTTGCAATCCCAGTACTATCATTGATATTATTGGTTTATTGATGATATTGATGAATGCGGGAAAACTAACATACTGGGCAAATCAGGAGAGGAGCCAAACTCAAGACGCTATATTACGGATAAAAAATTCACATCAAGTGGATTCCTTATTTTTGACGCAAATGACGATAGGTAGGAATTATCAGAGTGATGGAAAGGCTGAGAAAAATTAAACCTTCTTTTTGAGTGTGGATCGTTTCAGCGTGTGATTAATGCTCATCAGAATCCAAGCCCAATCGATATCTCCACGAAAATAGACGAAATTCCAGATCGGGTCTAAACTGGGAAGTACAAGATAGAGAGAAAAAAATTGGAATCGATCCTCATATGGACTATAAGTGAGTGTGGACTGCCCCTAAAAACGAGCTCCTTCATTTTTGAAGCCGGAGTAGGCATTTCGATGGCATTTCAAAAGCTTGAAAATATTCCTCCAATCAGTAAAGTATCCACGGAATTGGAGCGTGTTTTCATTTTGAAGAGTGCTCGTCCAGTCAATGCATAACATACATCTCCGTGATTTTCAACCTATTTAGTATTACGTTTTCAAAAATATGGACATCAATGATTGAGTTTGACCTAATTTTATTTACCTCACTTCATCCAGTAAGAGTGCTAGTATTCCTTTAATAGATTGATAACTCTAAAAATTCATTTTCAAAATCACTGCACAAACTTTTATTCCCCCAAGAGGATATTGGATATTTTCATTCCTTGCTAAGTGCATATAATCTTCGGTTGAGATGGAATCATTGGTTGAAAGTATTATTTACCTGTAAATTTTCATCAACAAGTAATATTACACAAGTACGCTTCTCCAATGTTTTTCATACGCACAAGTAAGAGATGACCTGCTATTTCAATGGGGATGAACAATTTTTTAGTTCCCCCACCTCTGAAAATTAGATTTCAAATACAAGTACTGAGGTAAACTCAATAGTAATGCATTGAAAATAAAATTCATAAAATTATGTATAACGGCTCTCCAATGGTGATGTCTTTGGCGAGTATCTAACTTCCAGATCCAAAGAATGTGATGTTAACTTAAAAACTAACATAGTAAAAAGGTGGATAACCACTGCAGAGATACCGTAGTTTGTGCACTATGTTTCTGACACCTTCTACCACGCCAAAGTGCATTGCTCTGAAAGGTATCTATATCATTCTATAGTTCCACCTATTACCTCTGGTAAGCATTATTTTTTAATGAAATTTGCCGCGGTGAGAAATGGGTTCTGTAGGAATGTTTGCAAATTCATAAATGTTATAAAATTTGAACATTATAAATCTGTCATTCACTTATCAAATGATGATTTTTATATTATTTGACTGGATAACCAATACAAAATGGTGAGCTATTGCTGCTTAGCAGTCATAAGCGTGTTTTTAAGTCATGGATTTTAACTATTATATTTTTCATCTGGTCATTTTAAACATAAAAAAACCTCATATACCATAGATGGACGTGTAAAATGCTGGTTCAATAAATAAAAGATGACTCGATTCTAACAGACATTAAGCAAAATAATAATTCCATTGCCATGACATCACCTCTTCTTGGCCAGTAATCGTTTCAAAACTTATCAACATTTGGATCTTCCCTCCAGTCCTTGGGTCTTCACCGCATGCGTTGACATCGGTTGACCACAGTTTTACTTGTGCTCCAATCAGTGTCTTCAGGTCACTTTCATCCTGAAGACGATGGTTGGGCCACCAGCGAAATTTTTGTCCACCAATGTCAACGCATGCGGTGAAGATCCGAGAAATGGTAAGAAGATCCACTGATAAACGCACTGGGATCCTTAGAACCAAAGTGTCTCAACGATTGTTCTACAAAAATACATTGCAATTACTGCAATTAAACGGGTAAACCTAACAATTTTGCAAACACCCATTTCATATATGGAGTAAAAAATGAATATTATCTGAGTGAAACTCACCGAATGTATCCTTTCGAGGATTTCCGGCCACATAAAGTCTGTCTTTAGGCTATACATTCTGGGATTGCTAATAAAATGCGTCATTGATATCCTGATCCCATCCCCACGAAATTAGTCTAAATGTAATTGTAACTTAACAAAACAATGCATAGTGCATTTACCGAGCAATTACTTATGAAGGATAAGTCCTTACTTATATTTTACATCATATATATATATATATATATATATATACATGCATAAATAAAACAGTGATACACTAAACAAACACAGAAACACGCAAAAAGGACACTCACAAAATAAAACTTGTACGTTTCGGCGTCAGGACGCCTTCGTCAGCGGTAGAGGAATCTACCGATTCCTCTACCGCTGACGAAGGCGTCCTGACGCCGAAACGTACAAGTTTTATTTTGTGAGTGTCCTTTTTGCGTGTTTCTGTGTTTGTTTAGTGTATCACTGTTTTATTTATGCATGTGCATCGTCGCCGAGAGCGATTTTCTACCAAGACATTATATATATATATATATATATATATATATATATATATATATATATATATATATATATATATATATATATATATATATATATATATGTAAATATATATAAGCCTTAAGTAATAAGTCCTTACTTGTATTTACTCATCAGTCACAAGTGCAGGGTGTATACAGAAGTCGACATCGCGACTAATGTTCTCATTCAGCCAAAGTCAAACTATCTTTGCCACCATAAAATTTACCAACTTTTTCATTGGCCTTACCGGATATTTTTTATCCTCTCGCAGGAGAACTCTCTGCAAGATTTTGGTGATCTCATTAAGGGCTCTCGCTCCCTCTTTTGCCAAGGTTGGCACCCAGCGGCGTTGAGAGTGATTAATTAACCCATGAAAAGGAGGAGATACATAATCATCCAACTATTCGCCTTCTTGATCCCACACTTCTCCTCTTCTAGCCCTTATCCTGTACCACTCAATCCAGCAATGGATTCTAGGGACCAAATTGTGAGAAGAGGATAAAAAAAAGAAATAGCACGGCGTATCAATTATCACGCTCCCGAACGGTTCCACAAGGGGATAGAGAGGAGGAGGGAGGGAGAGAGAAAGGGTGGGACAATAGAGAGGGAAGACTGGAAAAAAAGAATCGAGCCAGCGGAAAACCCCGAGAGATAGAGAGGTGTGTAATAAAAAAAGGGGGGGAGAGGTCGTCGGATCGCTTTAATTTTATCTCCCCTCCCTACCCTCCGTGATCTCAACGAAGGTAGGTAGGTGGCGGATGAGGAGAACAGCGAGAAGAGTGTGGCATGGGGTGTGAAAGATGGGAGTAGAACCTTAAAAAAAATCAAGAAAAAATAACTAGGATGGTGGTGGTAGATGTCGCTCGAAGTCTCTCTGCTCGCGCGGGAAAACACGTTCCCTTCCCACGGGTTAACGACGAGAAGGTCGCCTAACGCTTTTCTACTGTGACGCATGGAGTCGCCGGGACTGGAAATAACCTTTCGCCGATAATAATTACTAGTCCCGATCCACTTCCACTCTTCCCGATCCACCTCACTCTCCCAACCTTCCTCCCTATGCATGCTGCTGCAGCGGAGATATGAGAAAGGTAGAGCCCCTGCCACTAATTCACGCCGGGAATTCAAAGTAATGAAAAATAAATAATGAAGGGTGGGGTCAATTTTTGTTACATGGATTGTGAATACAAAACTGTAAAGGATCGAATCGGTGTGGCTACAAGAGTACCAACTAGCTTCCCTCTCCCTAGGTCCTAGATAATGCCACATCATATGATAGCATGCGACTCGTGCGATTTCATGAGGACCAATATTCTCTGACATGGGAAAATATTTACTGCAGAATATTGTAATTGGTATTGTATCCTATCTTCAGCAATGTAAGCACCATATCACAACACGAAGACAGCATAATTAAAATATGTGATGCTAAAATTGACATAGTATACAGTTCAAGGCAATCTCTCTCCCCCACTCAGTAGAATACTGAACGCTAACTTAATTTTATGAGGAGTGCATTTTCAGGGCAGTACTCAGTCCGTCGGATGGCTCGTTTAACTGTGAACCCCATGGCGTCTTTGATAAGAGCACCAGGCACTACGTTTCTCACCTCCCTTGCCACATTCCAACAGTTATCCTTCCCTTTCCAATCTGCTCACCGTTCCCCAAATACACAAATGACCTCTGTTGTTAGTCGCTTTCCAAAATAACCAATAAACGGTTGCATACGGTGGAAATAACCGAGTTTATCGAGGAGAGAATTAAAATCATCAAGCCTCAGCGAAAATCATGAAAATGGCAAAAGTTTGATGTCCTAACTACGGAAATTCACGACTATATCATATAAATGTCGGCATTTGTCGACGCTCTGACGTCACGCCTTTGATATTTTAGGGGTTCGATAACTAAATATTTTTCTAGAACAAGCTTTCAGAGTTTACAGACAGAAAGGACTGGTTCACCATATTTTTAATTGCTAATTCTGATAGTGTTTGGAAAAGTGGTAGAATGTATTTTAGTTTTTCTGTATTTCCTCATATTGTCGCAACTACTCTGAAGGTCTTGATACCAGGAATCCTTCCGACATGGCAAACAGTTCCCCATGAGTAAGAGGCAGATTGCGAAATAAAAATATTAAATAGAGTGTAATCTATGTGCTGATTTGATCAGATCAAATATTGAAACAATGGTAAAGCTCACTGCTTAAATAAGTACAAAAAATTAAAAACTATTCTTTTTACACTCTCGTGAGTGATTCGTTCGTTCAATGCAACATTATACTTATGTTAGATTGGGGACCAGATCTGATGACGGAGGTAGCTCATACGAGTGTGCTGTAACTTTCGGATGCTGTAATCTATCAGTTTTGAGTAGACGGAGAAACTTATAAAGATACATTTAATATGTGCATATGCAAGTCCAACATCATAAGAGGGTGCAGTGCTGAAAGATAAAATCTAACAGCCAACTAAAATTAAATTTATTGATAGACCCATCACCAGTTAAAATGGAACAATTATTCGATTTCTAATAGACAGTCGTATAAAACTTTTACGAAAAAATGGAGCCGGCCCTAAATCGGACTTTTGGGCAACAGTCAACGAGAAATAAAATGGTTTCTCAGTCATGTAATGCAATACAACGAGGAAAATTTGGTATTAGTATACCAAATCCTAATAAGCAAAATGTTTCAGTCTTACAAGTACCTTGCCCACAAACTGTTCTGTTCTCTACCTTTAGAATTAAAAACTTATACCACTACAGGTATATTTTTAAGAAACATAAAATTATGGTTATTTTCTAGGCCAAATATTGAAAATGTATTGAAACAGCATTAGATATGACTATATTACTAGCATTAGACTATTACTGGCATTAGAGATGACTATATTAGATATTTGACTTTTATGTATTTATTTGCTTATATTGTGTAAGTTATTACAAACTGTTGCAAAGTATTGTTTTTTATATATTTTTGAATCTTTGAACATGTTTTTTTTATTTACATGGGAACATCAAGATTGTATATAATTATTTGCTGAGACGTATTTGAATTATAATATATAGTATTTTATGATGGCAACCCCAAAACGGATTATATTTGTTGAGGTAGCCAATTCCACATTAGAAATTTGGTAAAATGATATATTGATAATATAATGTCACCCACGAATGGTGGGAAAACATTTATTATTATTATATTTCGTAAAGGCGTCTTCTTTGTGAGAAACTCCCTGAGAGACTTGGTACATGGACAACGGATTAAAATGGTTCTTAGTTTTAAATTGAGCGATTCCATTCCCGTGAGGGCGGTGAAGAAGGTATTCGTGAATGACGTAGAATTCGCGATACTACCTCCTCTCTTCCCGCAAACCCTATAAAATCTACTCACTATTTTCCTTCTTCCTTTCTTCTCCACGCACTACCTCCCCTTCCCTCTCTCCCTCTCCCTCCACGAAGGAATCCTTATCTCCCCGCGACGCCACGACGAAATTACCGCCACACCCGGCCGCGCCCCACCCTATTCCGCCACCCATAACACACAACGCAGTCCCCCCCCCCCCTTGTGCCCTTTGGTTCGGAATCCGTGCATTTCCGCGCCGCCTTGAGCCTATATATTTCCCATCTAAGAGCCCTCCGACCTCTCTTCCCCAACCAGCTCTGTCCCCATCCAACCCATCGCATTCTCTACTTCCCCGCTTCCAATTAGCACCATCTTCTCATCCAATGCCTTGCCTCCCTTCCCCACTCGTGAACGTGGAAGTCTCACACCATTCCAAGTTGGTACTCCCCACCCAAATCTCTCTTCCCCATTTCACTTTCGCCCTGTTCCTTATCATTCTTTATCCCTCCCTCCCTCTAGGATATGTATCCATTGCTCCCCTTTCCCTGAAATCTACGGAGAGTTGGACTCAGTCTTCCTCTCACCCGGAGAAGGGACGTAATTGTTCCGGAAGGTAATTTTTTACTGTAAATTTCTTTTCATTCTCACTTTTGGACAAATAAATGGCTCTTTCGGGAAAGGGAAAAATTAAAATTCTTATTTTTGGTTCGTAACGGGAGATGATAAAACTGATTGTGATTGTAAAAGAAACTGATGCACTCAGGCAAAGAATAAATTCCCGAATGGTACAGTTGTTAGGATCATAGAAACTCACACTTATTTTTGCTCATGATTATTTGAATTAAAACGATTACTTCTAAATTATACATGGCAGACGATGATGAAATTTGGCAAAATTTACGTGATTTAAAATTGGTAAAATTTGAAATCTTTTAAAACTAAAGTGATAAATGTTTTAAAAATTTGCAAAAAAGTTATTCTTTCGTCAAAAATACGGAAACGTAAGTTTATAAATAAAATATTTGAGATGGTATATTTCAACTTGGACACAAAAAAAAATTTCCAAACCTTGGAAAATAACTGCACTGGTGGTTGTTTTCCTTAGGTTTGGTAAATCCTCCAATGTTAATTCCTCCATTTGTAAATTCATCCTTGGTTTCCTTAGCTTTGGTTTGAAGGTCATGAAATCGCAAGTGCGGTTATTTTCGATAGGTTTCACGACATTTTAGGCTTTGAATTTGATGTAAATGCTCATATGCTGAACCTTTTCATGAAGTTATTCGGGGCTTATAGTGTAAAGATAAATAACATATCAACGTAATTTCTCAGGAAAGATTTGAAGTAAGTATGATATCCCTAAGTGAGTTTCTCGGGATAACTCGTATTGGGACCGGATGCGTTCAGAGAATAAAATAAATGCTCCCTTAAATTTACCCGATATTGGTATGACTTTATCCTCAAGCTTCACATTATGTTGGTTGCAATTCGGTCAGCTCATTAAATTGCTTTTATTTTCGTCAAAAACCCTATTAAGAAATCAGTGTTCACCATGAGAACATTAACCAACTTTGAAGCTACCGGGAGACTTTTGTCTGAGAAGTAACTATTTCCTGTGGGACAAACTTTTACGAACAAAAGAATGGAGCCTCCCGAGCCAGTCCACTCTTCCCAGTTGTGGTCAACCTCTTCACGAAGCACTTAGAAGAAGAGTTCCTACTGCGTCTTTCAGCCTTCGATGACGTCCCTCTGACTTGGAAGCGCACTTTAATCATTTGGTCTCACAGACGTCAGGCCCTCGAAAAACTTCGAGAAAGACCTTAGCAACGTCCAGTTCCCGTTCTAACTCGCAGAGGAAACAGAGGAGTCCACATGAGGTGGCTATGTAGTCTTCCCTCATTATTCTAGCAGAGGTAATCGTTGGCCGAATCCGTCTCATGCACTAAAGAGGCATCAAATCGAAGGACGTACGTACATCTAAAGGTAAAGGACGCCCATCAATGGAAAAAAACTTTATACAAATAGCAGAGTTCTTTGTCACCTGTAATGCAATGCCATAAACGAAGTGATGCTTTCGAGATAGACGCACATTCCGGGCATCAATGCTTGAATCCTGTGAATGATGACATTCTAGAACAGAATTTCCTTCGCCCACTCAACACCGGAGAAGTTTATGAAATTCCAAGCTCTTGTATTAAAGTTAGCATCGACCAGAGAGGACAGTCTGGTTCCTCAAAATCCGCTCTCATGGGAGTTTGAACCTGAAAACGCTAACAAATAGACCGTGTTGTTTATGAAAAAAGTGCGGTATTTTAAGCAGTAAGACTGGCTTTATTAAAGAATGTATGACTTTTTGGTAATTATGAATTAGACGGACTCATCGTATTTTTTCAATTTTTTTTTCTAATGGGTTCTAATACATTCTACGACTATGAAAAATATTTTTTTTGGCGCGCTGATCTTCTTCGACGATTCTAGGATATGCTCGACGAAGACTTCCCGACAGCGGGAATACCAATCCACAACAAAGTGTGCACTGACTTCAAGCTCCCTTTCGATGAGTTCTTGACGAGGGGGCTGCAGCTGCAAGAGGATGTTAACTAGCTTCACGTATTTCTCCAGCGTCGGTCTTGACCCGTCGAAGAAGGTACTTGCCCTCGCAGATACCTTATAATTACAGCGGCGAGTACGCTGCTTCCTGACAGAGATGCTGCGTTGGCACCTAAACTGGAGAGACTCCCGGTGAAGATGGCACACCGAACCACACTTTTCGCATCGGGTGGACCTTTTTAAAACCCCATGCCGAAGCAAAAAATCCAACACTTCTTGATGACCCCACGCCCCGCTCTCGAACAACTTCACCTTGCACACCGATTCACAATTATCACTCATGTTGCGTGGACTACACCGAATAACGAACTAAATGCTAAGTAATCTCACTGAAGTCGAAGTGGAAGTAGGTGACTCAAAACTACTTTCTCCAGTGACTCAGACCATTGTCTTGATGTAATCTACAACTCGCGTGGTTCTCAGAGATCACAAAACTTGTTCTTGAATGCAAAAGTAGCACTTTCGAAAATCGTAAATATCTGGGTTATTTGGCATCAGCGCACCAAATAAAAATATTTTTCATCGTCATAGAACGTATTGGAAGCCATTAAAAAAAATTTTTTGAAAAAATACGATGAGTCCGTATAATTCATAATTACCGACTTTTTTATTTCAACGTTCATCATTGAAAAAACAGCTGCAAGAGCGAACAGAAAGTTTGAAAAAACTATGAATAGGAATGGTCTAGGAGCTCATCATAGTTCAAAAGTTACGCGTTAGGTTAAGGTAACTAAAAAAATTAAGATTTCCAGAGTATTTGGCCCACGTTTATCACGAATGCATCTCTATAAAAGGCAAAGTGACAGTACGGTAATTTCACTCTCAAACTTTAAGAACTTGTTTCATTTGTTAAAAAATTTTCTCTTCCTACACACCTTTAGCAACAGTAATAAAAAGAGATCTAGACATCAAATTCTACCAAACTTCACGTAAATGATCAATCCTTTCCTTCCAAAATTCCATTTTCCATCTTCCCTCTTGTGACTGGTTTTCTAACACCCCCTGATACACACCCTTGCGGCTTGGCGTGAGGCAGTGTATGCATTCAAATATAGATGAGGCAATAGGGAAAGAAAATTGGCGCGAACCATAGCAACCAGAACATCGATATTCCACTAAACGCTACGAGGAAGAGACAGTTGTGCAAGTTGAGGTTGCCCAAAGGTTTGATAAAAAGACATACCCTCTCCCGGCTAAGGCTCAAAGGAAAAAATAGTGGTTGATGGAAATAGAGCACAGATCATAAGGCAAGGGCTGGCAGATATGAGTGAAATTTTATTCAGTAATTTCTTCGTTTGTTTTGCTGATATTTGAGATCTCTTGGTCATCTTAATGGTTGTGGAACTTCGGAATTGTTGGCTCTAATTGCTGAGGATGCACTCTAAACCAAAAGCAATGACTTAAAAGCTAAGCCATGTATTCCAGAAAAATAATTCTTCTTCATACTAACACATTAGTGCTCATCGATACGTAAAAAAACTATGAAAATTGGCCTTACAGTACACTTCTTTTTGTGACACTTATCTGTGTTGCATACATTTTAACTTTTTTCTTGTTAGTAAAGAGACGACGTTCACTTGAATCTAACTTTTCATGTATGTACTCTTATGCGTGGAACATTAAGGTTTATTCGCTTGAAACACACCACTATCAAGTATTATTGGCAAAAACTGTGTTTAAAATAAATATCTTTATGGGTTAAATTACCTCAATGCCAGATCTCTAAAACGGAATTTTCGAAGAAGTTTCCCTAAATTGTGTAATATAAAAAAATAAAGCATTCTACCTGGATTTCCGAGTTAATTTAGTTACAGTACCTAGAAAGCAAGATACTCGGGAGGCGGGAATGATGCACAAGAAGATTCTGGGTAAAGTGCTGCTAGTTGACTGCGCGGAAATTACGCGATAATATGTCAGATTAACATTCAATTAACATATGATTTAAAAAATTGTTATCAATAAAACTCATAAAAGTACTTTTATTCATAAGCATAGTATAAAATACTTCCAGGCTCACCAACTGGGTTAAAAATTGGCAATTCCGACTTTTTTCCCCTCACGACTCAACGATGGTTTCTCTGCTATGTCTCGAAATCTCCAGAGAAAGAAAGTGAAAGGACTGTAAATCCTTCCAGACAAGGAATGCTCGGAACGCACTGGGAAGTGAGGTGATGGAGCGGAAGACACTCGTGGAGGAAGACTGTCTTATGACTAATATGAATGATGATGCTCCACTTGGGCATGAATGAAATCGGAGAAGGCTTAAACGCTCATGGTATCTGGTTTACATCCTGAGAACCCAGTTTTTGTGACCGAGCGCTAACGGGTGACTCACACAAACCGCACCATTACGTGACCACTGAACAGAAAAATAGCCTCATAATCCGTCTTCTTTCAATTCTTAAACCCCTTGAGTTCTGCTTTCCATTTATCACGAGTTTTACATAAAAAAGAGCGTCAATCCAATGCCATTGTGGTCCACTCTTATCTCGCCTTGCTTTTAAACAAGTCTGGATGTCTTCATCACTTCAATATTCAACGTCTGTGATCTATCGCCTGTAACGCAAAATAGCGCATATATATATTTACACTGCTACCCATGAATTTACATATACGAAGTAAAAAAATTACTCGTTTCTTATGAACCAGTAAGGATTTCAGCGATGGTTGAAACAACAATATATAACCTATTCTCGAATTGACAGGACGTCTTATTTGAGTCAAAATAGAGCAATATGACCCATATCTTGCGCCACCAAGGGTGTAATAATTGCAGAGTTTAGAAATTATCCCATCGTAATAAGAGATGAATATCAATGAATACACCATTCTAGCACCATGAATACAAATATAGTATGTCTCATGAGAATCAGATTAATAAAGCAAAGGGTAGCATCAAAATCTTGAAGATCATGGAAAACACACAAGGCGAGGGAGCTGAGTGTCAACACACACGTCATTCAATCATGTTCTAACCCTTCTCGTACAATAAACGTCTCACTATTCTCAGTCCAAAAGAGAATCGAGATAAGCATATTCCTGAAAACACCCGGAAAAAGAACTAACATTCGTATCGCGTTGGATAGAAGACGAAGAAACGCATCTTTGGGTCGGAAGATGAGACTCCGATTTAAGAAGCGCAAGCAAGATTTTTGCTGGAAAAAACATCATTTAAGACCGTTTTCCGTAAAAAAACGAGTCAATATAAGAAAAGTGCATAGTGGGGGTTGTCAGTCAAAATTTCTCCCAGATGGATCCCGAGTGAACAGAAATATGGCCAAAATCACATCGATGGGCGTTGGCCTGGGCAAGAAATTGCGAACGCGTTCATCGATCCTCTAACGTTGCTTGGCACTGGGGTTTAGAAAATAAAAGAGAAAAACTTAATAGAATAAAAAAAATAAAAAATACGGTTATTGGCTCTCCATTTCAACCCGATTGGCCCCGAGTTTGTAGCAGTAGAAGGAGGAGTGGACAGACGGGGGACGAAGCGAATCCAAGAAGGAAGTAAGTGGGATGAAAGAGGGAGAGATGTGTGGGGGGAGAGGATGCATGAGAAGAGAAGAGGAGAGGAATGGCCCGGAAAGAGAGCCGGAAGGGAAGAGAGTGAGAGAGAGAGAGAAAGGGAGAAATTGTGGGGGTTGGGGGTAGGGTGATGAAAAAAAATACTCGGGTCTTTTTCCCTCCCTCCCCCTTTTGACGTCATGTTGTAGGGCGGCGGGCGGAGGCTTCGGTGGGGGCCCTGGCGAGGGGTGGCAAGGCCGGCGGTAAGCGAGCGTCTCTTAGCATGTGCGCTTGTGTGCGTCCGACAGAACCCTCTGTGCGTGCGTGGATCTCTCCCCAGAGGGTTTTGGGGTAAGGGGGTTGGTTATCCCCGCCCGCCACCCGACCCTCTCTCCCACCACCAACACACAGAGAAAGGGAGTCAAGACTTCGGAATAGAAGTCAAGGAGACGGGATCCAACATCGATGATAATAATGAATTCGTAAAGACATCGTATCGTAAGTTCTTCGCATCCAAAATTTTCTTCTCACTGTGGTCAATGATAACCCTCGGAGTGACATCTATTTTCAGTGGGACCTATCAGAAATGCTGGTGAAATCTTTCAGCTAAATTTAACCGTCAAATAATAGTAGCAGTATGTTTTAATAATATCTTGAATTATCACTTTGTGGTCTCCATTGTCATCCACTTATTTTTTATAAGAGGAGCAACAAATTGCTAAGAACTATTAGTTGTAATGTTAGAATTAATACTTAATATCTATTTTCTTCTTCTTCCTTCAGGGGATATATGTCAAATAAGTTGAGTTTTTTAAATTTATTTATTACTCTTTGCCAACATTTCGCATTTTTATATATGCTTCATCATGGCTCAGAGAGAGTTCCTTCCAAATTAATGCATTGGCAAGGAGAGAAATAAATAATAAAAAAATCAAATTAATTGACCTATACCTCCTGAAAAAAGATGAAAATAAATAATAATACAAGAGGTCATGAAAAGGAATTATCTAAATATTTTATGTATGAGCAATATATATTGCGATACTTCCTAAACAAAGCCCATTATAATATAGAAAACAGTATTGATAACACAGTCTTTCATCTCGTATAATTTAGTCATAGCGATCTGTTTATCTATAAAGTTAAAATTAGAAATTTGATGATACATTTACATCGATTATGACATCCAGCATCTTAAGACAATTATGAAGAAAGTAGAGAAAATAACGGTAATAAAATTTAGGTCATGATAAGCCAAAGCGGCTTGTCAGCGGGTGCGTTATGCTAAAATTGTTCTTTTTGCTATGTAGCTCTTGGACAATTTAAACTAAGCAGCCAAGCATTGAGTGATTTATTAAGAGCAGATATACATTCAATATCATACTTTGTCATATAAAATTCATTTAACAACTCAGGAACAACTAGCGGCACAGACCTCTTGCCATGAAGGTTTATATACTTGGGTACCGACCTGTTCATTCGTCGCAGACGCATGTCAGTACTAATTTCACGGAGTTTTATTAATTTACAATCGAAAATTTAAACTCCTACTTCTTATTATTTGTACTTTTACTGCTTATTACTTCTTGCAGCTGCTTACATTTAAAAATAAATTTGAGTATGTTCTCCATTATGACAACAGAAAATCTCACTCAAACCACAAATAAATTTCCATTGCGGAAGTCGAGCAGAGAGGGTAGTATAGGAAAGGGATATATAACGCGCGCACACAGACATATGGGGTTTAGGACGATGTAGGGGAGGGGCAGGTATCGGTATGGTAAAGAACAAGTGGGGAGAAAATAGATATCGAGGGGTGTGGAAAGAAATAAGGAAAAGAGAAAGGGAAATGTATAAGGTTGGACTGGGGAGAGAAGAAAGGATCGACGGGGGGTTCGGAGAATAGGGAGCAGGCAGGGCATAAGCTTTCCAGACGGCATTTACCGGCAGTACAGGCGATTGCAACTGTCCGTTTCACCTTCGATTCCCCTGCCTCTTCCCCGAGCACCCCACAGTCGGCCCCGCCCACCAGGGAAAAAAAACCCTCGGCCGGGCCCTGAGGAGTATCAATGAAAGGCCGATGATACAGAGAAAAAAGACGACAGCACCCAGCTCGGATTGGAGCTGGATCCAAAATAAAATATTAGAGAAAGTAAACAAGCCGAAAGAATGCTTGGAGGGGGTGAGAGCCTGCGTTGGAAAGGGGGGGGGGGAAACATGTTTATATTTATTGTAACTGTGAGCGAGTGCTTGTGTGCGCACGCTTTATTCTTTACAATGCAAATGGACTCTGATTCCTCTCCTTTCATTCACTTTCCCGCCATTTTTCTTCAGCATCTCTTTATCGTTTATTCTGCCGCACTACAAAAGCTCTTCAACTGTCGGTCCGTTTCGGTATCTCTCCACATGGTTCTTCCTTTCTCCTCGGCTATTTCCTCCGTGTCTACTTTAATGAAGCACTTTCGGCCATTGGTTATTTGGAGGATGTAACCGACAACTAAGGTCATTAACGCAATCGAGGAGGCGAGGGTAAATTGGTAAAGGGAGGATTTATATGTAGGGAGACAAACGATTCGGCATCGGCCCTAACATTCAACGTAAAGCACCAAGGGGTACACAGTTTGACGTCCTTTCCAACAGACAGAGTGAAACACATGAAGTTTTATTGTTGTCATCCGGATATTGGTGGTCGAGTTTCTAACTGTTTTATATGGACTGTTTTTTCCTCTATTCTTCTAAATGCGTTTGCTTGTTTTCTTCACATATATTTCCATATTTTTATTTTTCAACGCTCAGAATAGCCAGACTCTGGATACTATGCCTCTCGGGATAGTGACTTTCCATTTTCGTTGATATCTATGCCTTCTTCTTTCCCCCGCATCCATTGTCGCATTCCCAAAAATATTCTTGTGTAGGCCTTCCTTTCCTTTCCACTGAAAAAACACTTTGGATATGAGAATCGTAGGTTTGGATGTCACACCCAAACCTGAGGTGAAGGAAAGGACATGCCCATTCATTTGGATGTGTCATCCAAACGGAATTGGTGATGAGGAGTTGGATGTGCCACCTACTCCTTTGGTTGCTGCATCCAAAGAAGATGGAGGAGTACTTTGGGTGTGAGAACCAAAGTGTTGGGTAGCTCATCAGAACAACGTTTGGATACCGAATGAAAACTTTAGATGACCAGCCAAAAGGCATGTGCCCCAACGTGAGACAACTTAACCTCAATAACAGAAAGAAAGTTCAATGTTAATATGCACAGCAGCAGTGTCGACGACATATGATCTGAGAGTTTGAACTTTGTTTGTAATAAGCACAAAGAGATAACAATGGGAATCTGAAAAAGAACTCCTAAGCAAATGCTGGTAGTGTAGGCATGAGAATTAACACAAAATGACCGTGCAATTTCAGTGCAACTTACCAGCAAACACCTGGATATAGGCTCCAAGTCAAGACTTCAATAGGAATTTCTTCGTCCTCTCGTTCATAATCTCTTCGAGCAGCAGGAAAACAGTGAAGCAGACGCGACAGAAGAGTCACAACAAAGTTCGCCTGTTTTACCCAGAACAAGTTCACACGTGTCGACGGCTCGCCCGGCTGAACACGGAATTGCGGGTGCTATAGAGCTTCCTGTGAGCGTCACCAGAGCGCGCAACTATAGATATAGAATTCGCACCTAAACCAGCAGAGTGTACCAACTACAACTTTGGGTCTCCCATCAAAAGGACGTAGACTACACTTGTTTGGTGTGACACTTTTTGCCTTAGGTTCTCACTTCCAAATAATAGGTTCTGACGTCGTATCATTCTTGATAGCGCATCCAAACCTCCCCGCCCAAAAGAGCTTAGGGTGTAGCATCCAAACCTGTTCTCTCAGTGTATCAAATGGCACGAGGAGAGGCACAAATGATCAATCCTGCACGGCCATTCCTTGGTCATTCGCTGACGGTCGGCCAGTGTTGTAGCCAATGCGGGAGTAGAAGCGCGGGCTATGCGGTCTGTGTACCCAAAGACGCAGCGCCATCCATCTGTGCCATCTCCAAAGTTTCTCTCCTTGCCGAGACATGGTAGTGCTTGGTCAATCTGTACGCGCATGTTCATTCCTTAAAATAAGTCATTTAAAAAAACTTATTCATTTTTATCTCAAACCCTCAGTGTGACTTTAATTTCCTGGCATCAAGGGCAAGTAGCCACTCCTTTAGAAAGGTTCCGCTTGTTCGCGCGTCGTCGTCAAGGTATAATCGCGGCGCTCACAGCACCTTTTTTATATCCAAGAAGGGATCAGAGTACTACTAAGGATCCTTCCCCACTTCCGGGGTTTGAATTCGGGCCCTCAGAATGGGAAGCGAGTAAACTAGTCACTACACAAACCTGATCTTCACAATCAGACGGGCAAACAACAGTTAACGATCGAATGAGTAACCCTATGCTCGACTTCAACACAGTCCCTTCAACTAAAATAATTTCCCAAATCTAACAAGCACATCAGACCTGTTTCCACAAAACTCTCCAATCAATAGCTCCTAGATACACCTCATAGCCATAATTTGACGGCTGCGATGTAAATGAGATTAGCGTAACTAATATGAAGTGAAAAGCGAGAAGTAGTTGGCCAATACAGCCAGGGAAGTGGGGGGGGGGTGGGTAGGCGCCGGACTTCCACCATTAAAGCATTGGAATTGATTCCCAACTTGAGCATGGTGGATGATATCAGAATAAAATTAGGGAAATAGGCTGCAGATCGAACAGATTAAAAATGTTGTTTTTCCCGCGAACGATGAGAGATCAATAATCTGCCAATGAGACGTTTAACTAGTTGGTCGATAGGTACTGTAGCTCTTACTGTTAGTTGAAGTAATATTTCCTAATACCTGTATCCTTAACTGCCACCTTGTATTTATAGCACACCATGAATGTTTTCACCATAACTCTTGAATCTCTGTCCGTTTAGGTAGTTTCAAAATACATAAATAGCAACGGTAGCTCTGACATTAGTAACATATCTATAATGTAGTAGATGGTTGTGAGACTTCGCCTCCTGACAAGCATTTGCGATTTATGCTAATGGATTAATAGTCATAGTTACACTAACAATAGGGTGTGTAATGCATTCTGGTGACTACTCACCCCCTGCCACAAACAGTTGAGGTGGCTTTCAGGGTATTTTGTTGATGCAGATGTAGGTATATGTCATACCTCAAGAGAAGCGCGGGAGTTACAAGTTGACGCGGATGGTACTACTTTACCAAGAGCCTTAACGTCTCTAACCCTTTTACTGCCAGCCCATTTGGGGTGGGATGAGTAAAGACTGCCAAGGCTATTTCCTTTAGCTTTGTCCATCTACTCCTCCTACGAATTCCTTTACGTCTTCGTGACTGGTGCCCAAACACCTCTTGCCTCGTCCTTGACACGGTTCGCTGGGTGGTATTTGCATGTAAATATCTTTGAAGTAAAAGTTTACATTCAAATGTCATTCATCAAAATATTCATATCTTTCAGAGCGACACGGAGAACATCATATTAGCACCCCACTATATTTCCAGGTCCGACAGAAACGATAAATTAAGAGAGATATTTTGCCGAACGGATAGGTATGGGAAGTCGTTTTTCCCCCGAACTATAAGGGACTATAATAAATGCTAGGCGTAATTTCATTAGAGCGTTTCCTTTTTATATGTAAACGGCTGGTTTCCTAACACCCCCTGCCACACGCCTATTGAGGCGGCTTGCGGGGTAGTATGTAGATGTAGATGAAAAGATGCCTTTACAAACACATTAGTAGGAAAGAAAGTAAAAATTAAATTTACTTTGTAAAATTCGTTTATTAACGCTTGATTCACACAATACCACCGGTTTCAACTCTTAGGGTATCATCAGATTCAATGAATAACATTTATTTTAAATTTGTAGGAATTGGTGAAGAAGAGCCTAGGCTGACTCACTCAGTAATCCGTTCTCCAGTTGCTCTTCGAATGTTAGTGAATATTTCAGGATTTATGCGCTCCCTTATCAATCCTTTCTCACCCCACGAACTGGGGAGCGACGTTTCAAAAGAAAAGCGGCTCATGTTTTCCAGTCATATTTACCCATTTCCCCGGTTATTTATCGTTCTATTCACTTCCCATCCAACCTCTGACTGTCAAAACATTATCGCCCAGCCTCGCCAGAGGGAGAGGATACGGACGAAGGGAGGAAGGGTGAGGGAGGAGGGTACAAAGAGGGGAAGCCGTGCATTAATGTACTCTTTCTAGGCACAAAACCAAACCAATCCTCTCCTCAACTGCTCCTAGTTCGCCCTTTTCCCGCTCTGTTTGCTTGCTATTGGAGGGTCTCTGTTTCTCTTTCCATCCGTACACCATGCACATGGCGCTGCGTCCCATCCTTCTGCAAATCTGGCTCTTCATTCGTTAAGTTGCTACGCTCTACTCCAAGCACAGTGTTTCACTTAAACGCAACTTATGGCGACCCATTTCAACCAACAAATAGAGTACCTCCATGCAGCCACAATGCATGAAGATGGGTTAGGCTAGACAAACCGTATCATTTATTATTATTAGGTACTAGCGGGAGGTACCCGTTGAAATTCAATGGGTGTGAAAAACATTGAACGTATTTTATAAGAAAATCACAAATTCTCAAGAATACTGGCATCGTAGTCATTTGAGGAGTTCGTAACCTATATTGTATGTTGTGTTTGTTGTAGTAGATACGTTGACCGTTTTCCAGGTGCATGGGGAGATGGGTGACTATTGGTCCTCTTTCATGCATGGGAAAACCAAAAATGGGCCCTGCAGAATAATTACTACTTAAACAGCACCCAGGTTGATAGATGGTCACCTCGTCCGTCTAGTTCTCTTGAACCGTCTTCTGAGTAGATAACAGCATGATTGCTACCCTTGTGTAAATAAATATATTTGCATTCAATGACTCGGTTGAGTTGCGTAATTCAACATAGATATGTGCGTTGAATATCTCAATCAGGATCGGAGAGTAGGGTACAATCCAGCGGTTGACAACGTCAAAAGGAGAATTTGCAGCAACAGCCATGTTTATTTGACCTATGAATCCTCCGTCACCCAGACTACGCCTTCGGCATACAGGGTAGCCATAATCATTGGTTTCGGTTGCTAAATAAAAACTAATTGTGATTAGTAGTGCACTTGTCGATTTTCATCCACGGATGTCGCTCATTGCGCAGAATATCCGTTCTTCTTTCGGGTAAGACGCATGTAGTGACGTCTTTATAATTTCTGCCATCTTAAAACAGATTGAAGTTTCGAAACAGAAGGGTCTATATTTTAACCAGATTTATAGCTGGTTACCCGTCTTTAAGTTGAGTTAGGATGAAATTTGTGCGGTTCTTAGCGTAACCTGAGAAACACCACGGGAATATGGTCATGAGATCACTGATGGGCATGTCATTTACCATCCAAGTCTAACCATCGCCGTTTTTCTTTCAAGGGCTCATTTTCTCGCAAATAAGACATTCATTTTGCTTTAGAAGATTTTTTCGAAAAGTTACTTTTTTTCTATTAGGCATGTTGATGGATATATTTTTCAGTCCAAGGAATGGAAACACAGCGGCGAGTGAGATTCTTGAAAAGACAACGCAATGATTGAGTGAATGCAAGTTAACTGCACTTTTAAACTTTTAAACATATTCATGTAACTCGTTACGTGTTCTTAATCTAGTATGATACTCGTTGACGTTCCTTCGTCCGTTCATATGATGTAGGAATTGGTCTAAATAACTGCTCGCAATCGAAATGAGAGGCAGATGGTTCCACTACATGTAATGCATCTGAGTATCACACGATAATAAACAACGCCGTAATTGTTGTAGCAACAAAGGCATTATTACCATTACTATTCGCTGCACGTAAATATTCTTGCACGTTTAATTCCTCCATGTGTATCGTTTACTACGTAAGTGTTCTCTCATTTGCATGCAGTGCCCCTATGAGAGCTACTTTGAGAATAGACATTGAAGAGTATAGTTGTTGTAAATATGCATTGAATTTTTTGATTACCCCCAGAAGCAACTATCATGGGGCCCTTGGGACTCTGGGTCCTTCTCATACAGATTTTCTTTCTACGTGCTATCATGGGCCTGCAGGAAGACTGAAATGTAAAAGGCGTGTATATCCTTTGAAAATCAAATCTCTGGTAGTCAAGGAAATATGCTTTTGTTGATTTCAGATAAAAATGTGAGATTTTTCAGCAAAAACAAGATATTCAGACAATTACGAAGCGTAATAGAAAATCGATTGAAAGAATTAGAAACTTTATTCATTTAGCCATCCGATTTAAAAAATTCCAGCCCTCTATCTTGATCAAAAGTAATTTTAAAAAGCAAAATATGGAACTACTGCACCGAACCCAATGCATAGCATGGTCCACCAGGGACCACCAGTGGGGGCCTTTGGGGGCCCTGAGAGATTTTTAATATAGCCAGTGTTACATCCAGATACGTTTCTCTCTACATGCCAAATTTCAGTTTAATCGGTTCAGTAGTTTTTGTGTGATTGAGCAACAGACAGACAGACACCATTCAATTTTTATATATTTGTATGATTATAGCAAAGATTTTCAAAGTTGGAAAAGCCGATTGGTAACAGAAACTTGAGTTTAAAAGAAAAAGTAGAAACATTAATTAACAGAACATAATTCACTTGCACTTTATGAAGAAGAACTTGCACTTAGAAAATATTAGGCGTTACCTCAGTTAAAAGAAATCTTTTCTGCGGGATAATCATTTCAATCAACTATTGCTGAAGTCATATACATGTTTTTTTATTTCCCCTGCGTTTCACCATTTTTTTTACCTCTCCATTAGAAATTCGGGTTTTTCAAGCTCTTCCTTAGTTCTCCCAATACTTTCCCTCCTTTGAAGAATTCAACATAGCCTTACCATTCTTCCATAATAGCAGTCTCCAAACCCAGCATTTTCATGTTTCTGACGCACTCCGTCCTGGAATATTTACTCAATACATTCATGCACACCTTTCCTTGTACCTACTTCACGACTCACGTTTTATGAAGGATAAGTGGGAACTTACCCTGGGTGACCACCATTTGTTGACCTTATTCGGGTTAATATGCATTCAATTCCCAATATAAAACGTCCCTTATTAATATGCATTCTGTAAAAACCGATAAAATCCATTTTTAATAAGGGCAAGACAGAAAAAGACAAGAAAGAAATTTGAAAAGGTGAAAAAATTCATTTTTAGTTATGCATGAAAGAGAAGGGTAAAAACCTGGTAACTGGATGGGATGAAGAGTGACAGGAATTATGCTTAGCCGTTGAGAGTGGGTGTAATGTTAACGAGAGGTTTGTATGGAGGGAAAAAAGCTAAGAAGTGATTCTTCCTGACGCTCTGCTCAGTAGGATACCAAAGATAAGTTACACGGAAAGGTTCAATACTAATCTCCCTATTCCCACCTAGTGCGGTTCTTTTAATTCCAAAATGTTGAATAGATTCAATATGATTGTCATTCTCCTACTGTGATAGGTGAGAAAAATGTTTATCTTCCTTATAGCTAGCGTGTTTTGATAACTACCCTTTAGCAGTTCATAGCAAAGTTTCATCCATATGGTTCCTTCCCTTCATGCATGAAAGCGATTAGGTATGTGATGATCTTCTACGAGTTCCCTCTCTTCTAGAAACGTGAAAGTCGTTTCCCATGCTCGTACTAGAATGTTACCGTAGAAGTCCCTCGATAACATGTGAAACAGAACTGGTAGTGAAAGAAAGTAAATATTATATTGGTAAATTCCGCAATAATTAATTGACTACAGTACAACCGGTTTCACCCGTCAAGGCATCATAATCAGGTAAAATAAAAACAAATTAAGTAAAACAAAAAAAATATTGTACCTGATGATGCCGTAACGGGTGACACCGGTTGTACAATTGTTAATAAATTATTTTGAAATGTAATGTTTTCATTAACTTCTTATTTAATAAAATAATTGCTTTCAATATGAGAGAGTTGCCCCAAATTACGCCAAGTATAATTCACATTAAAAACTGGTAGTATTTATTACTTTCCTGTTTGTTTCTGTACACATTACAACAATATAGCGGCTAATTTCTATCAGCCGTGCATTCATGTAAATCTTTTTAAGGTATGTAAAAGTATATGCCTATTTAAAACTGAGTGATCTTTATTGTAAAACATTTGTATGTATTATGTAAGTTACCACATGATCACATGGTCAACTTGTAACTAATGTTTCCAGATAAATATATAAATTAGGAAATTGGCGAAAAAAAGTAGTTGGTTCTCCATTTAAAAAACAAAAACATCCCATCTAACATCTGTACCTTTCATTGGCCACACGCGACATGAATGGTTTTGTCTGCAGACCGCATGCGATAAGAATGCCTAAATATGTAACCCTCTGAAATATTCTTACGATTTTTTTCTACCTCCCCACCCATATCGGGATGAAGCCACCAGCATCTAAATCCGCTCACGGTCACAAAACGAGCAGCATGGAGCGCTCAAGAGAGGCAGCAGCCAGAAGGGGACGCGCGGATGGTTGACCTTCCATTCTATTGCTCATAGCGGCGCGTAGAGAAGGGGTATGAGGGCGACAGTTGCGGTAATGGGGGGAGAAAGAGAGAGAGGTTAGGGGGCACGAGGGTAGGGGGCCAAGGGAGCAAAAGGGGACTTCGAGGATGAATAATGTAGGGGGATGGTGTGTGGGGTAGTGGTAGGTAGGTGGGTAGGATTGGTTTAAGGAAGGGAGGGGTATCAAGGGTACCGCCGAGGAGGGAAATAGAATGTCTCCTAGCCACTCTCCCCAACCCTACGCGTAGACCACACCCTCCTTTGGAACTAGAGAGGATAAGAGCAAGAAGCAGTCGTGCGATTTTTGATGCGTTGGCGTAGTACGGAGAGGGCTGAGAGGAAGGAAGAGCGGTTGGAAGGAGAAATGGGATGGATGTGGGAGATGAAGAGAGAGAGTAAGGGATAAAATGGCAAAGAGGGAAAGGGAGGAGAAGGAGGGAGAAAGGAAGAAATGGGTAATGCTGTGATGAGATTGTTTGAGCGGGAGTGCGTGAAAGGGAGAAACTGGGGCAACTGGGAAAGGAACCCATTGAAATGGCAGTGTGTTGGGAGTGGGGAAGGAAATGACACTCAAGTCGCAACGTTGACCCGGGAATATTTCATCAGACTGAATGGGGAACACTCGCTCCATAAATTTGGAATCGACAAAATCCTCCCACATATACATCATGGCTCTAATGCCGTTTTTTTCACATTTCCACATTTCTGATGTTGGTTGATTCTTCGATGAAGAATGCAACTTCAAGGGATATCATAATTAAGGAGGAACACGCAGTCGACTTTGTAGGTCCTATAATACTCTATATAATAATATAAAACCGTTTTCACCGACTTTGGAATCATCATGACGTAGAAACTTTGGCTCTGGTGAAAGAGAATGAGAATAGAATAAACGGTTTTTTATACATCATTATGATAAATAGAAATGTTAAATTAAATGCTGATTTTGTGATTGCAAGAGAACACAAATACTTCTCTTTTATCGTGATGTCATACCAAATCGTTGATTTTCAAGGAATTTACGATCAGGTCTTGCATAATACCCTTTCACTTCCATTTTGTGATGAATCCAGTTTGTTTTAGACTTGTTCACTGACGATAGTTTTTCCAATGGAGCTTATTAAGTTACCAAAAAGGGAATTAAATTGGATTACTCCTAAAAGCTTGTAGTGTTCTTTACCAGCTTGCATCGAAAGAAATAAATGGTATTTGCAGGACATGAGTCCCTCCTAAAATATTTTAAACATAACTGCAGCTGAGAAGGGTGATAAAACTTTTAAAGCACCACATTGTGATGTAAACATCAGTTAATATATTCAAAATGTATTTTCTCCGACTTTCGGAAGCCCAAGAGGTGTAACAGATGCGGTTAGTTTCCAGTATTAATGTCTGAGCTGTATGACAAATCAAAATACTATTCTAAATCTGTTACGCATGAACATTGAAAAATAAATAAAAATATAAAAAACGGCATTAATTATCACTGAGCAATAAAAATAATCGTCGAGTCGTAATAACTTACTTAAAAACTGGCTACGAGGATTTTGAATTAAAATTGAATGGTAATATAATTTAAAATCCCGGTTTATCGGTGGACGAATTTAGTAAGTTTTTTTTATTGTTATTGATTCTGCAAAAATGTATTCCGATGATCTATGCGGATCACCGGTGAAAAAACTGTGTAAGTCAGTAAGCAGATTAGAGGCCTTTTTATTCTACCTGTAATTTCTAACGAGATAATTAAAAAACGTTAAAAACCTAATAAATCACCTGGTAATAGTCATATTAAAGCAATTTCCTTGAAGGATGTGATTGATGATAATGCACCAATTTTTGAACATGTAGAAACATAAGCAAAAAGACCTATTAACTTTACGGTGGTGGTTTGATTCAAATAAATTCGTATTGAGTGATAAAACAAAATATATTAGGTATTATATTATAAATAACTGTCATTTTAATTAAACGTCATTATACCATAGTTCTTAAGACTCACACAACAATTTGAATTGTCCTTCCATAGAGTCAGTTAAAAAAATAAGTATTTGAGTTTGTCTCTAAGACTACAGACTAAACTTCATGATCATATTTTTGGTTTAGAAAAAAGATTGAGGAACGCATTGTCCAAATTTTGTTTTATGAGAAATAAATTTCTCCATTATTTTTAATAATAATATAGAATTTTACGCTTTGCAGCATTGAATTAAGAGTGTTTATGAAAATATTTTAAGCACGTGGACACTCTTGGAAAAATAATTGTTATAATAGTTATGTTTTTAGGTTTAGTTTCTCTATAAACATAATTACTCCAACAACTCTTTTTTCGAGAGTGTCCACTTGCTTCAAAAATAAAGTTAATGTGCTAAGGGCAAATTACATTGAACTCAAAATTACCGAAGACATGTATTTCTCATAAAATAAAATTTGGACAATGTATTCCTCATTATTTTTTATAAACCAAAAATTTGATCATGCAAGTTTAGTCTGCAGTCTAGAGACCGCAGTGTCCACAAAGGCTAATCACCGTCATTTATTTCTGCATGGTATGTTTATTCTATGAGAAACTAGTGGCAGATGTACATGCTCATACCCAATTTGGATCTATTTAAAAGATCATTTTTGCACATAGGGCCAAAGGTTTTTTATATTTTCCCCGATGTTATGAAAGGGGAAAAGTAATTTCATAAATTTATGTTTTTGCTAAAAAGATGGTTGTTTTGTCAGTCATACTCTGAATCTTTTTCTGCAAAACTTATGAAATAAAATCAACGAATGTGGGGAGATGTGGAAAAATAAGACTTTTGTATTTTTTGTAAATTTTCATAATTTATGTTTTTGGCATTTTTTGCGCAAATTTTTTATATGCACATGAAGGTATCCTTGACACAGTTGCATCCTTTACGGCTACCTAAAGCTTCCAACAATTGTTTTAAAAATGTGCTTTGTTATAATTAAGGAATTAGTAAACATTACCATTTTATACAGTGGGTAGGAATTCATCAAAGTGGCACGCATTTGATAATTCATTTGGAATTATCTATTACATCTATTCAACCGCATTTAAAAATGCATTTTTACTTCTATATCAAATACAATTGATATTTTTATGGCGATGCTTTTCTATAAATTGATATATTTTTCCCCCGATAAATGAGTGTACCGTTTCAATTGGACGTAAATTGAAGAAAATTGCTGCGTATTTTTTTATAATGTATAGGAAATTATCTCTCTATTACTGCACATTTTTGTCCCATTTCATTGCTCTAAATCCATTTCTGATCATACCAATGCAGGCTCGAAACTCATTTTCGCGAACTACTCCTTCACAATTTCGTTTTATTTTAGGCTGAACTAGTTACATTTGCACTGGTGAGGAAATCACATTTAATTTTTTAGACCAAGCGTTTCCAAAATAGCTCATATTTCACGAGGTTTTGATTTGCTCAGAAAGAAGAGCCACAGCTAAGAAAACTTAAATTTGGGCTTCTTAAGGAGCCCTTCTGTATGTTTACAAGCATTGAAAGTACTAGACTGTCACGTTCCTTTACACTTAAAGAATGTTGGATACAAATCCAAACTAACCACTGTTCCTATGTCTAAGTTATGAAGGCAAAAAATATTAACAATTGAACACTAATATTATGTACATAAAAACAATTGTTTTTTCCCGAATATTTCTTTTATCTTTAATCTTTCGTAGCAAAACTGACTTAGTAATCATTATTTTTTATAATAGTAAGCAGAGACTCCAGACTTATGCAATGCTAACATCCTTGATGATAAGAAAAGCATTGATAAAACAAACATATGTTGATAACATAGATATGAACATGAAACTCATGGTAATTTTTATAGTGTACGTATGAATATGCGAACATACAAAATCTATTCTAGGTAATGGTCTCGCATATTGTTTCCAACTGCTGGTGAGAAGTGCACTAGGGCTTGTGAAACAGACAAACTACCTAGATCCGGAGAGAATTGCCTATCGTCGGTTATTTATTTATTCAAAACAATATTTTACGTGTCTTGGAGCTTCCCCACCGGGTAATTTCCCGATTCCGCGCATCACGAAGGAGAGGCGAAACGAAAAAAACCATAGGCGATAACATTTGCGAGAACTCTCTGGAGAAAGCCCTTTCGCACGTTGGGAACTGGAGTTGGAGTCTTCTTAAAATTCCGTCCGACGCGCGAAATACATTTCACCTCCGCGTCCTGTACTAAAGTCATAACTCAAAGGGAGCGAAAGTGCCTTCCAGGTGGGAAAGATACGGGGATCCGCCTCCGCGAAGAGCCGGGCTCGCGCCCCGCCAAGGAGGGCGAGCAATCACGGCGGTGACACACGACGGAAATGCGGGATCGAGGAGAGAGATTTTGTTGTGGGAGCTGTAAGGTTAATGTGGGTGGCAGGGGTGGATGGATGATGCATCAGAGCCGGCATGACGTCATAATAAATTATGCACCCATGCCAACGTTATTTCCAACGAATCGCCTCAAGGCCATGTGGTAAAGAATGTTAGAATGCCAGTGAATTCATCGAATAGCTAAAGAGTTCAAGATTCATACATAATTTATATCAGCATTCATACGTTAAGAATAGGTTTTTGATGCACCATTTCTACTCTCCTCCAGCATATTCAAACGAATCGTTAAAGTAAATTTATGAAATAAAGCGTTTCTGCGAGGAACTAAGTAATGCTAATTATGACGAAAATTAACCTTAGGCAGGACACAACTGTTCTATTTGTGTATTTGATATATTTCGACATCAATTGTCCCACTACCAAGGTAACTTTGGCTTTGTGTCTAAACATACCTCGATAGTAATGCATTGGATGTCTAAGTCGAACGGATAAACAAAAGCAAGAATGGAATTTTATTCAGTGCTTACCTTCAACATGATTGACATCTAATGAAAAAAATTCTCCTCTGGGTACACCCTTAGTCATGTTCTCCATCTCCGCCGACTTTTTGCTGCACGGGTGGTTCATCGTCTCCAGAGATTCATAATTCACAGCAATCGCCTGAAAAGCACTGTGTCCAACATTCAAGACTCATCTTCGCTTTATTTATCTCTTCGGGTCCCTCTCTCTTTATTCCGTATAACAAACCTGTCTTTTATTTCCTTTACCATATTAAGTGCTACTTGGCGTGTCTTATATTTCCATTCATTAAACCTTCCTCATTCTCCTGTTTATCCTCATCTCAAATTCCTTTCTCATCTTCCCTCGTAATAGTCCACATTTCGCTACCACACAATGCTGTACTCCAAACAAAACGTTTAACTAAACTTTTCTGCGTGTGTATTTTCACGGATTCCCATCGTAAGATATCTACATCACATGAAAACTTCTCTTTTTTACTTCGCCTCCCTATATTCATGGAAATAATCCCATTTTCGTCAAAGATAATGCTAAGTAGTTCAAGTTTTTCCGAGGCACTTGCGCGTATATTACAACCTACATACGAAGCGTATTTTTTAAGTAAGTACCGTTTTGAAATTAAAATAAAACTAGTACACTTTCCTTAACTATTTTATTTTTACGTGAAAACCTATGCCTTAATCTATTTTTCTAAATAATTTACACTAATATTAAGGCACTTCTCGTATCGTAGAATCAGCTTTTGAATCCCTTCCTCATAGAAGCCTGCCGCCTGATTTGACAACCACTGTAACACGGTCGATTTGGTTTCATCATCATTGTCGTGGCACTGACCACCCAGATGCATCTTTAAATGCAAATACAGGAGTCAGAAGGAAATCTGGGCTGTACAGAGAGCGATCAAGTTGTTCCCAGGAAATCGATCCGATGAGATCTTGAGTTTGATGGACGGGCATTTTCATGCAGCAATCAACATTTTCGGTCCCCTGCGTGAGCAAACTTTCGATAATTTTAACGTTTTTGCGGCCATCTCTAAAAGCTCTACAACATTTCCACACCATTCCATCGCTCAAATTGCTTTATCCATAAACGTCACTGATCTGACGATGAATTTCAGCCACCTTCACGCCTTTTGCTCTAAGAAAACGAATCACAGCGCGTAAATTGCAGTCGGCGGGATTCTCAATCGGCGGAGGCATTTTAAATATTCACAAACAAACATAAACACGGCCGAATGGATGGGTGCCGAAGTGAATGGGAGGAGGCGGAAGCAGAGTGCATGCTGCCTACTTCTCAATTCGTCATTACTCTGATTTGTGGCGAGAATGTTTTCTTCACTGCCCCCTATCTTTCCATAAGAAATCTTCATTCATACGTAAATTCTGTCACAAATATATCTCCACGATTTTCGTCTTGAATTTCAGACTCGGACAACCCTTTTCTATCATTCATCCTTCATTCTGCGGCACTCACCAAGGAATTATTGTTTCAATTCAAATGCCATAAAAAATTATGTCTCTATCAAACTAACGTCTTCCAGGTACCTACTCCTCTTCTCAGCAAATATTGAGAGAAACTCATCATCAGACATTCTAGTAGTCAATGCCTTCCATTTTATTTTCCGTCAACACCACTCTTCATTAATTACAAGTTCTTTTCAGTCCATTTTCCCAATTATTCATGTTTCCGGTCCATAAAGAGCAACACTGCGATCAAAGTTCTATAAACAATTTACGCTATTCTTGATAAGTTTTTAGTGGCCAGAGGCATCCGTTTATTATTAAATGCTCCCTTTTCTTTTTTCAACTATTCTGGTTGTCGAACCACTTTTTTTCTTGGCCGAGCGACGAATCTTCCACCTGTGGGCAGTTTATTTATTTATAAGCAATTTTAAGTATTTATATCTCTGTAGTCTGTAATAATCTTTTAGTCAAAGAAGTATCTGGCCTCGTCTCTGTTGCAAATATCATAGTTGGTATAATACTTGTTTTGAGCTTATTTTTCCTACTTTTTTAAATGTATTAAAATTCTCTTAGGGACATTTCCCTAATAGTGATATTGAAATTGACGGAGAAGCCATGAAGCTAAGAAACGAGAGGCGGTATAGTGTGCGTGGCGGCAGGAATGAAAAAATGGCAAGATATCGGATACGAAGGGTTGGGCCCGGCGTGGATGGAATAAGCAGAGAAGGCAGATATGGGGGTTTGATAAGGGATGAGATATTGATGAAACGGCAGCTTTTTCAGCCCTCGGCGTGGGTTGTGTGGGTGAGCCAAAGCGAGCCGGAAGTTTTTACGTCATCTAGATTTCACTGGGTGTCTCAGAGATACACACACGCGATCGTATTTAGCAAGAAACACAGCAAGACGGATAGGGTCACGTTTTTTGAGAGTGCAAAAATAAATAGTTCCCGCTCTGCGTTCCCAAGCGAAGATTTTTTATGATGTATCGCTAACTTCCGGGTCATGGGGCAGCTAAGGCATCAATCCAAAGCATTACGAGCTGCAAGTGTTGCATATTTTGAGAACCAGAGGATCTTTAAATGCGTATCTTTGAAAAATAAATAGAAATGCGTAAAATGTGCACGCAGTTGTTTTGCCTAAAACACTCATTAATGCACTCTTGGCACTTATTGTGAGAATTTATTCAGATTATTGGTTCCAGATTTAAGAATGAATCGAAGTCTAAGTACTTCAAGCTGCAGTACCTAAACCATAGGAAAAGATGATCATTCTTTTTACAAAAGAAAAGCAAAAACTAGCAGAAATAAATTTCACTCTAAAAAAGCAGAAATAAATTTCACTTAACATAGTACTAAAAAGGTAAGACTGCCCGACTGTTCAAACTCATGAAAGTCGTACGTTTACTCTGTGCATCATGAAATTCGCAATGTTTTTTACCTAAAAGCCTCTTTAAAACCCAAAAGCACCGTGTCTTGTGCCCACCATGAGGACGCAAAGTAGTTTTATTTCCCGAGAATATGCAAATGCTTATCACTTCAGAATATGCAAAAGCAGACTCCTACATTCTTCCCCCATGCCCCTATGCATTGCGCCTCCATATTTATTTTATAACCGAATAACATACGTAAATCTCATCATTTCCATCTCTGAGGATGAAATTAAATGCAAACACGAGGCCCAATCCTAAGGAGCCGAGCAAAGGAAAGCGAAAAAAAGGACAGGACGAGGACGACGCGATTTGCTAAGACCGCGGGAAACGTGGAAAAGAACCGGCGGAAGAACCCGGCTAGTGAGAGAGCACGGAAAAATCCGGATATCCAGCCAGGGAATACTGAAATCGATTCTTTCGAAAAGTAAATGAGAATTGGATATGAGGCCGAATAAAAAAAAAGGGAAAGCAACGTGGGGTTGGGGGAAAATTGGGAAAGAGCGGAGGGGAAGGTTGGAGGGATGACTGAAGTATAGCGGGAATGATAAGGGGAAGGAGGGGGTGGGAAATTTCGTGACGGGTGAGGGAGAGAGAGGAGAACCCAGTGAAGGGAATCGGGAATGTATTCCGAGAGGGAATGGATAAGTTTCTGGGAGCACTGAGGAGGAGGCCGTGGGCGAGAGGAAAGAAGAGTGCTCGGCTGAGGAGTCCAGGGAGTGGTGGAGGAGGAAGTGGAGGGGGTGGGGTGGGAGGATGTTGGGTGGGAGAGAGGGAGGTTTTTTTCTCTTCTAGAGAAAGAGAGACGTGAAGGGTGGAGAAGCTGCAGGAAATGGTGTTAGCGAGGAACGGAATGGAGAGAGCGAGGGAGGAGAAGATCCGTCGAAGGGAAATGGAAGGGTGGTGGCGGAGGGTGGCGAAGGTTGGCCGTGAGATCAGTGAGCGGTGGCGGAGGGTGCGGGAGTGGTCGGCCGGTTGGTCCGAGAAGGAAGCTACGTGCTTTTGGGGCGAGGCCGACCGACGCGACGGACCGGCCTGCGAAGTCTATACTGGCAGAGACTGCGGGAGGGGGGATTCAAATGGAATGGATGGTTGTGTAAGGCTTCCCAGCACCGTGCGGTGTTGGAGAGAGAGAGAGATATATATATGAGGAGGAATGGGGAGGGCAAACGAGAAGGGGGGATGATCCCTGGTGGAAGAAAGCGAGAGTTAAAAAAAAGAAGATTGCAGCATCCCGTGGAACTCAACGCCGCCTGGTGCGTAATTCACTTTCCCCCGCGGCGTAAAATATGTAGCTTGGCCGTGCAGGATTTGCATTTTAAGCGCCCCTATGGTTTGGAGGCCCTTTCTTATAGAGAGGCCTTGAACGCTTAATATCGCGCACGAACAATCGATGCAAGAGGGGTGGAATGCGAGGGCGGGAAATTTGGATTGTGCCTTACGCACACGGCCCGTAGCACAAAGTAAAGTCGAGGCTTAAGATTTTGGCGAATGGCGTTTTCAGATTCAGAAGCAGTTGTAGCAAACCAGCAAACCTAATCTAATGAGCTGTTGCCAACTAAAGCAGTGGTACATGGGTCCTCATGTGATAAACATTAACGGGTTTGACTTTTCATGATCGCTGAAGTTTCGGCAGAAGACTTTTCTGCCATTATCACGGAGCCTACCGGGGTTTTGGGTTACCTAGAAGAACCGAATGCGCCTATTTGGCTCATTGAGTTATAGTTCAACGTTTTTTCCACTTTTTGTGATTCTTGGTTTATTATGAAACAATTTATGGTGATATCTGGTCATTTGAAATTTTGTAAGCATACTATAAGCAGCGGATCGACTACTCAAATATTTTCAAACATAAAAATCTTCTCAAAACATATTTTTTCATAAGTTGACTGTGCAGGAACTTTTTAGGAAGATAAAAGTTTTTATTCTCTTCAAATGACTAAAGTAATTTTATTTAAAATGAAGGCCAACATGTTTATAGAGCAGGTAAGTGGCATAGGTAAACGTAAGTATTTTGAACTGATAATATAGTTCCATTAATTTAAACAGATGCATATGTCATTTCATCTAGTTAGTTGGAACAGCTTACTCATAAGAACTAAAGTACTTCTTTGCATTTTCCGCACACTAGCTTCTTATATCTATTATACATGCAAGCAATTTGATTGTTTTTACAATTTTTTTCTATGCTGCATGACTGGCGTTTCCACCCATGGAGTGAATAAAACTTTTATGCACACAGCTGTCTCAGTTCTGGGGTACCAGGGCGTACAACGTACCTGACGTAAGTTCTTCTGAAAATTGTTGTAGAAATTTCCTCCTAGATATTTCACTTCCTTTCACCTTCCTGAACGTTTTCCAGGAATTTAATGCAGCCAAGTTAGGAACATTTAAGAAGGAATTAAGAAGCCATCGCCGCAATTTTCCATTAAACGAATATCTGTACTGCCTGGACATTTGGTCGAATATATCAACCCCAAAATTTGTGTTGTCGTAGTATCTTATTATTTTTGAGATATTTTTCTCATTATTCACAATATGAACACTATAATATTATGAGCTAAGCAGTACCATATATACATTCCTTGTTTTCTGGTAAACTCATATTTTAATGCATGAAAAGTTTAGATGAATATATTGATCTTCACTCACATTTTATGATAGCAGGAATCTCCCGTCGCACCTTATTCGCTGTGTCAACTATAGTTGTACCCATGTTTCTAAGTTTCTTAGCAATGATAGAACTTGTGACATAGTTGTCTTTAGTGGTGCTTCTTCCTTTCCGCATGACCAGTTCAATGTGACACATTACTACATAGATACGCGCTCATTCGGAGGGTGGCTTTCATCCTTACCAAGGAAAGGGAAACCATTTACCACTTACTTCGTATTGATATCTACTGACAGCATATACTTCTGAGGAAACATGTCTGGTTTGGGAGCCATATACTGTATAAAAGGGTAACGAGCTTTACTAGGAAGTAGTTGCTCATCAATGAATCTATATATGAATGAATAAGTCTATAGAATATTGCATGAAATGCAATATTTTATAGACTTATTCAACACCAATGAAAAAAGGGCTGTTTGCCTGAATGTAGGCGTAAGGAACGATCCCTTTTTATCACCTAATCGATTAACACGCATTGTCTCCATAAAATGGTTTCTGTACATTCAATTTCCATACCCGAGTTCTTTCTCTGGAATATTTTTTGTACCAATGACAACCCGTGCATAGAGGATGCCGATGAATGCTTTGAGATCAAGAATGCTTGTTTTCCACCCTTTGCTATTAAGCTGTCTTAGTACCTCAATTTCAGTGGAATTCTCTTTGTGATTAAGAATTGAATTATCTAGGAAAAACATAAATGTACAAGCTGGACCTCCATATGGAGTGTTTCTTTTGGCATAGGCAATGGGACCAGGGTCCTATCGAAGAATATTCTGTTGGGAACGCCAAACCTGCTTTTCCGGCACTAGCCTCCATTGGTTTCCAGAGTGTGCCACCAGAAGCGGTGGGAGGATTGAAACAGGAATCTTGCTGATCGGCTATGAGATAATGTGGAGCCTGTTTCTTCCACTAAATCAGGATCATTACTACCATCCTGAAGTCAATGCAAAAGATCCATTCGTACACTTTTGTCACGAGTATGAGCGCGAGTTCCTAGACGGTCGCGATCGTGTTTTTATTTAGCTAATCGTGACCTCGAAGCAGCGCACCCATCACTTCCTCTGATGCATGCTTAGTTAAATAAAGAATGGCTTTTATGATATTTTTTCTTGTTTACTCTTTCCGTGAGAGTTCTTACTGATTTGGACGTGCAGAACGTGAAGATGACATAGACTCATCCTCGTTACTGGTTGATATTTCACTAAATTGAGGCTGATATTTTCTTATCAGAACCCTCTTCACTCTACATTTAATCGAATTATGATGTGTCATCCGGAATATTGCACAAAATTGCACATATTAAGTCTGAAGAAGGGCCTTTCCTATGCAACTATTCATTTGTCTGCACCTCGGAGGCTGACACGAGCGACTGTATCACCGGAAAGTTTAGACATGCAGCCACCATTCTGATTGTGAGTCATACGCAAGCTTGTCTCTCACTGCCGTAGTTTGAAAACAACACGAAACGCTTAAACACTAGCATTCCAAGCGAGAAGCCAGCCCCACTTACAAACTCATGCTGCAGTGAAAACGTGTGCAGACGGTAAGAAAGAATGAAGCGTAACCGTGATAGTGATACCAAGTATAAAAATATGAGAGACTATTGAATAAAGCCATGTTACACATTTTCCGGGGAAAACAGAACACCGAGGCTGTACAAGTTGACACTGTTCCATCTAATTGTAAGTACAATGTCAGTATTTCTTTCCGTTGTCACAAAATGTTGTTTTGGTTTACATGATCAGTAAAGAAATTGATTGTTAACAATTATGGAGCTCACTTAGCTACATGAGGGCGAAGTAGAATTTGGATAAATATTTAAATAAACACTAAAAATATGCGTAAATTAATAATAAAAGATGGAAAAATGTATTCGAGTTAAATTGGCACATTATGGGTTTCTAGGTTGATCCACTGATTTAAAAAAAAACAATACATCCAGCTTTTTCAAAATATAATAATGTAAAGACAATCAAACATCAATAATATTTATAAAATATGAGCGATGGATTTTTAATAATTAAGGAATGACAGAAAAAAAGCAAAACTCTATTCAGCCAAAATTGCACATCTGGTCCTTCGAGTGTTAAATGAGGCAATTGAAGAAGGAGAAGTGCAGGAGTGCAATGCTTCCATCGTATAAAGAATTATCACAGATAGTAGTGTACATGTAAGCCACGAGTGTTGCATTTATCACAATTTTTTTCTTGATCGCAAGCTTTCATTTTATGCGTGTTCTTAAACGTCCCCTCCATTTTAATTCAACCGTAATTGAATGCCACAAGCACTTCCATCACACATTGGTGAGCGAACGAACACTAATTAAATTTTAGCGTAAGTAAAAGGAACACATGGGAATGGCTTTCAAATTTAGATAGAGCTATGTACAATGTAAAACTATATCTGTATCGGTTAATTTAACCTTCAGTCTAAATAACATCTGTGAAATAAGACAAAAAAGTTACTAAAATGTTTCCTCGATTATAAATATGAAATAGTACACACTTGCGAAATCATTTCCATTGTAACGGATATCAATATTCATATGAGTTAACTGCAGGAACGCCTTTCTTTCTATTCACAAATAATATTCAATAAAGGAACCGAAAAATAGAAAACATTAAAGTATAATGAATTAAAAAAATTATATTTGTGAAATGATGATAATACCGTGCCAAAGATATAGTTGAGCACCAACGTTTTGAGTAAATAATCTCAATCATTGTATTAAAATAAATAAAAATATCTTTATTGGAGATAAATGAAACATCTGCGTCCTCTTTTTTTACATTTATCTCAATTTTACATCTCAGAATTACCCAGGTGTTGAATTTTCCACCAATTAAGAGACCCGAATCTCAAAGTTAGCAGTCATGGAATCTTCTACTCAGGTCGGCAACTGGTGTAAGAAGAGATAAATTTCCTTGCGAAAATACCGATTGATGATACCAAACTCCTAACACATCAGTAATATAAGAAGATAATAGAATGAGACGTAAAAGAGATAAACAGATGAATATCGGGTAGGCAAATGAAATTGCGAGTCGTTGGTTGGTTGGAAAAACGAGTGGTTGGAGAAAAAAAGCGATAAAAGGCGAATGGGATAGGAGCCAGGAAGTGGCGAAGCGAAGAGGGGAAAGAAGAAGAGAGAAGAAATCTGAATGAAAGGAAGGGAGAGAGAGGGAGAGGGAGGGATTGGAGACCGATGACAGGAGGTTGAAGTGGAGGAAAAGAGTGATGGAATATCGAATAGAGGCGAAGTGGCGAGGTGGGACCCGATATAAGAGCGAATCGGTGGCTCGCGGGGGATTGGAAAAAAAGGAAAAGTCTCTTGAAAAGGATTTCGGAATTGAAGAGGGCGCAAAGAATGATGAATACGACGGGTGAGTCGGTTAACGGATTATCTGTGTCCCTGAAACACCTTGGTGCCCTTCAACAAAAAAAAACAGAATATTTAAAAGCCTTACCTGCCCTAGTCTTTATCTTGATTTTCCCTGTCACTTTCGTCACCCCGTCCATAACAATAGAAAGTCCTTGATCGTTTGGAAAGAGTAAAATGACTTTTCTTTGCACCTCTCAGACCTAAATTTGCCTGTCTCACAGTCAAAGTAGCTGAAAACAGAGAGCTTATCTCTATAACCAAATCATTACTGCGGGAAAAGCGCTTTTACAAGCTTCAAAAATGTTGATAGGCAAAAGTAAGAGGTGCTTATTCAGCCTATCTTGCGCAAACATGCTCCTACCTACACTCTGTTAGAATAATATTTTAGTTTTCCATAAGAGTTTCATTTTCCTCTCAAAAAATACTCAACTCTCAGACAATATGCACATATTTTAGCCCATGGAGCATCATGCAGACTTAAAATGTTGATTGGTACTTTTATAAAGAGGCGGATTATGGTCAAGAGAAAGTCGGATTATACGCTAAAAGGGAATGTTAAGTATTATGCAAGTCCGAAGTATATTGAGAGCACTATTTTTTAAATTAGATTTTAGCTGAAAGTATGTCAAGAAAATGGATAAAGGTTATGTAAAAAACTGATTCAATCGGCGATAACTATATGAGAATTAAATTAAAACTTTCAATCATTACTTATCAGGCAATTTGCAGATTTATGCTACGAGCATTAATTCACGCACCCAGCCCACTCCTTTCCGATAAAATAATCTAGGGAAAACAACATTCCCCATACTCCTTGATTCACGGATCCTTGATCCCTCCTCAAACACTTGTAATTTTCCCCGTAACTATGACAACAAACAACTAAAATAAGCAAGCATTCTCTGAATATTTTGTGCCTGATGTTGTCTTAATTCGGTGGAACCCGTTGTTCGATTAAGAAAAATTGAAGTCCAAGAATTTTGATTTCAATTATGAATACGCAATACTTCCATGAAGTGAACCCTGATAGAATATATACCATATATAAGGTGACGATAGGGAATGGTGTTAGAGTGAGATGAAGTCGTTGACGATACTATACAGTAAATTCCCTCAATTCTACACATAAATCATTTTCAAGGTATGCCTATGGAAGAGGTTTATAGTCATTGCTAAATTAATTAACGGCAGGATAAGTATAAGAAGCAGTGTGAATGGGTAACCTGACAAGTGCTTGCGGCAAAATTAGGATGGATAAGGTTTGGAATGAGTGGTTCATGAAATAATGTGGGTTGCATGCTCCAGTAATAGATATATCATATATAAATGGAGTATGTTTCGTTGGTTGGGCCATGTTGACATAATGGAATAGCAAAACTGATTTAAGATAGTGGTATGATTAGGGTGATAGGAAGGAGTAGAGCAAGAGTCTTCAGTGAGTTTGGTGGAAGAGACTATTAAGAAGAGGAATATCAGGAGTTTTAGGAATAGAAGAGTGTATATGAAGCAATGCATAAATGTAATAGAAGGATAAACTGTATACAAGGACAGGGCATAATGGAGTAAATTACCAAAAGAGAGAAAATTTTCCTAGTCCTAACAGGAACGGCTAAGTTCATCGACACCGAACGGTAAAAAAAGGATGTACAAAAAAGGATTTAAGCGTTGATAAAACATGTATTGTGGGTACCCTGGATGAACTACTCGTGCGCTGGTTTCTTACTTCGTTCGCTCTTTGAGATATTTTTTCAACTCATGTCAAACCCCTATCATTTCATATTTACCACTCTGCAAAAGTATCGTTCCATCCAATGCATCCTACGTCCAATTCAATTCAGACTCCCACTACCATGCCTATGTATTTAAAGAGGGAGGAAGTGGGTTGAGGTGATGCATATAGGTTCACAGTACTTTCTTTCATATATGGCCTTGGGATTTAAGCAAAGTCACCGACATCCGGAAATGCAGTTACGCGCGCGGAAGACGCCACCGCTTGTTCACTCACGTCTTGAGGAGGTTCCCCTCGCTGAGTTGGCTCTTATATTTCCCCGGAGACTTTTCCGCGACTTCCTATTTTAAGTTTGTTATTTTAAATCTTGCTTTATTGTCTCACCGACCTCAAGTGAGTATTGCACTGCGGAATATTTGCCAAGTTAGAAGCCATTCGACTCTTAAGTTGGACGAGTGAAATGCTTTGCATGATGTGCCCTCGCATTTACAGTTGACTACGAATTCATGGTGACAACGTGATTTTAAACCATTTGGATAGAATTGGTGCTTACTTTCCAGAGCTACGTACATTTTAGGGCAACAGTCAATCACAATTTCGAGAGGTGAAATGCAAATATTCACATGTTGAAATAAATACTATTATGTACGACTGAATTATATACATGTAAAAAGGAGTCAGTGTGCACATTTTGTAACACCGTTTACATTACTAAAATAATTAAAACACTTGAGTTAAAACATATCCAGCCTCTAAAAGCCAGTTTGTCAAGTGCAAATTCGTCGTATTCAGAATTTATTTTAAACACGTCATGAAGAGAACGGCGCCCAAGTATGAACAAACAAGCAGAATAAATTCTCTGAGAATTAAAGAGTGTGGTTTCAGGTACTTCAACCACGAAGAGGTATTCAAATATTTTTCTGTAAATATTGATGATGTAACAGCATCTCCAGCATCTGTCTACCTATTTGCGATATGGAATGATCATTTTGTAAAAGGGTATACTGACTTTAATAGGTACATATTTGAAGCGGAAACAAGAAGACGTGCAGTTGACAGCTTCAGTAAGCCGTGTGGAAATCTTAGCGTTCCAAATTTACATAATTACTTGGTTTGATTAAATAATGTAACTTTGAATTGTAAATAATAACTGCACCGAGATAGGCTTGGCATAGAAGAGTTTTTTCATACCTGTCCTATAGTAAATTCAAAGGCTCTTTTTAAATGGATTTGAAACGTGTAAAATATATAGTCTCAGCCAGTTCCCGACATTCGAATGCAATTGAAATTATCAAAAAATAAAGTAAGCCAAAATGATTTTTTTAAATTTCCTTCCTACCATAATGGTCATATAGTTTTGCACCTAGCATCAAATAATAGTACATGGTGGTAATGTTTCTGGTTGGCTGTGGAAAACGCTGTTTGGAATAGCAAATAATACTAATAGCAAATATGTGATAGCATTACATTAGTATGACCATCAAAAATATTTGGTCGGTAATTTCACATACTCAGAGAATAGTACGATAGTTGAAACAATTCTCTAATACATACTACTAGTGACTGACAACTCACTGGTCCAACTGTTAAACATCAAGGTTAAAGAAAACAAAATACCGTACTACAATTACTTGGCTTGAAAAAAGGAATTAGAACTTCAATTATATGACAGTGAAATTAAACCAGGAAAATTTAGTAAGAAAAAAATAAACAGAAAGAAACACTAACATTCAAATTTTTCCCGTGAAAATACAAAATATCTTTATGATAAATGCTTTCTTTTGTAGTTTTTTGTAGGTTTTAACTCTACATCTGAAGTAACTACGCCACACCTGAATTCCATGCACTAACAGCTCTTCAAAATTAACTCAAAATATTTGTATTATTTTTGTATGCCACATTTCTCCCACAAGTTAGCTAACAAACTTCATAATTTTATACGGCTCTAAAAACAATTCCACTGTTCAACTCTTCAAGTTTTTCCTCATTACTTGTTTTGCTAATCTGATAACAGCTTTTGAAATTTTTGTATCACTTAAATTTATATTAAAAGGAAAAGCCTTTTTCCTGATGCCTTGAGCCATATATTTTGCTTCTTAATATCTTCATACAAAACGAGGGAATGTATATGGAGTGCTCAGATTTTTGAAGAAGATGAGGAAGTCCTCCAGTCTTATGAGATTTAAGTTCGGTGGAAGAGGAAAAAATTGATAGAAGCTGATGTAGAGTAATATGGGGGAAAAGCATTTGGAGATGGTGGAGTAGGGCGAAGTCAATCTAAAGAGTTCCCAAGGGAAAGAGGTCCATTCGCTCGCTGTCTCACGGGTGATGGGCTCACCTGGTGGTGTTATAAAGGAGGAGGGAGAGGGGGAGGGAGAGGAAATATTGAATGATGGGTTAGTATGAGATAGAAGGAGCAAGTGATACGGTAAAAGTGAAAAACAAAGCGGTAGATTCAGCTAGAGAGATAAAAGTTCCTAAATCTTTCGATGCCAACGAAGTTTCCCGATTCTCTCAACAGATTCAGTGAAGTGAACAAGTTGCAGAATTATTTTCCGAAATATTTGTGATCTCGAAAAGACTTGAGAATACAAAATATGAAATAAAAATTCACGCAATGAGGCGTATCCAGTGTGGGAATATCATCAGAGATCGGAAATAAAAAAAGTGAAAAATACTAGGTCATTCACCAATTTTTGTAATTTTTCCAATAACGCTTGTGACCACTCAATATAAAGTAATCAACAAAAAAATATTGTAAAACACTGTGAGAGATCCTTTAGTGAAAATTAAGTTCAACTGATTGCCCTATCATAGGATTCTGCGAATGCTATATCCGGGAAACGTATACGCTTGCTATAAGAGCATCTTAATGGGAGTTGCGGTAGTTGAGTGTTGAGCAATTTTCATGCATAACACACTTTCTTATGCCAGGACCGCATAAATCCCTCACCAAAATAACGGAATATTTCGGATATTGTCACCTCCTACCCAGTGTCTTTTTGTGTCTGCAGTGATTTTTTTACCTTTGCATGTAAACGTGCGGTTAATATTAATGTTTTCATTAAACATTTTAAATGTACGAATATAATAGTGGGAAAGCATAAATGGTAGATAGACATGAATGACAGCAGTGGAGAGGTGTTAAATAAACTGATAGAAAGTGACGGGCAAAGAAGGGAGTTAAAAACAAGGAAAATTGAACAACTAGAGCATGGTACTTAAATTAAATAAAAGAAAAAAATAATTATTTAATTTCAGCCTGCCGTGATATAAAATAAATAAAGGTATCATAATACTGAAATTTTGTCAACAGCTGATAGAGCCAAACTCGATAAATTGGTTTCTTATGGAAATGATAAATGAAATTGCCAGAAAAATGCCGAGATAATTATAAAAGGTACTAATTTAATTAAGCGTTGTATCTCTAGGATGTGCTTTTTTGTCATTTCCATTCATGAACAGTTGGAAAACTTTATTTGAATAATGAAATGACTTGATAAACCGCTCTTGATCTGGTATGGACGATTTCCTAGTCCGTACGGAGTGGAGATAGGCTTTGAAAACTTACCTGGAAATGTCATTTTGACACCAATCCTAATTTCTTTATTGTAGATTTCGCGGCTCATGGTGATCAATATGGTTTTCGGGTACGTCGCGAGATTATCACGAAACGTTGGGGCAAACCTGATAATCACGCGGTACACCCGAAAAACATAAGGACAGTCCGAAGTTCAAAAAATGTATGCTCGCATCGTCACTTCAACATACTTCCTAAGAACTCTTTTACATATTATTACAAGAAACTTGGCGGCAGAAGAGCCATCAAGAGATTTAACAATTTCAGAGCATGCAAATAAAAATATTCAGGTAAAATACAGCCACCAAGTAAATGACCATTTACGTATTATTTAGCATACTAAGCAAAGATTAAACAACTGCTTGACGTCCGATTTTATAACATTCAGTACTCTTGACTTATCTGCCTTTAAACAATATTTTTTTTAACTTCGAATACACATTTCAGTTTGTTAGGAAATTTAACTAATTAGACTAATTAATAAGTAAAATAGTGATGGCAAATCTATTTAACGTATCAGACCGGTGATTAGGAGGTTAGGGTTCAAATTCCAAGTCCAATATATCAATTTTGTTGTGAATCATCTAACATTTAGGTTTTCAATTAATGTAATCTGATGATACAATGACAATCAGATAATCTGATATTGTTTAGCCATATCCACTGAAACATTAGGATTAGGAAAATGGAAGCTTTTACAATGGAAATTAAGTATTTACACCCATTTAGTCCACAAAATTAAATCAATGCATTTTAAGCAGGAAGGGATGTCGTGCATGGGACACGAGACCGATTGACCTTAATCACATTTAAAGCGATAAAATATCTTGTGAAATTATGGAGAAACATTATACGTTTGTCAGTTGAAACATAAAGGTTTGTCAATATTTATTCATCTAAACTTAGGATGCACAAAGGAGACATAACTTATATTTCGGACACAATGAGTCTGTATAAGGACTTATTTTCTCCGTGATTCTGACGTGGTGACATTACCACTTAAGATCAAGATTCGGAGTCTTAAGTGTTCAGCTCATTGGGAGGAAGAGACTTTAGAAAATGTTTCCAACTTGCAAGAATTTGGCGGTGGCATTCACGTTTCCCAAAGTGAGAAGAGAGTATTCGAAAACCTGGGTGTCTTTGTCAAATACAAAGCGACGGAGCTTTACTCAGGTCCATTGGCGGCTTCAGTGAACTACACGTCTATAGACGCACAAGCGGAGATTTATTTCAACTTGACTAGTGATTTATTTGTATTTCTATGAGTATAAACAAACAATCATATTGGATACAGACACGTGTTTGACAGAACACGCTTTACAGGGTACATTATTTTTTCTTTAATTTGTTCACCGCATAAATTTAAAAAGAAACTACGGAACTTAAAACCGTAAATGCTTTGGTTTCATTATTAATTGCTTAAATATGTACGAAAAGCCTAACTGCACAATATGAAAACTTAAGATACAAAAAATGGTAATTATTTAAATCATGAATTATTATCATTTATCTTTAGCCGTCAACATTTGACTATCTGTACAGACAGGGATTCGCAAAAAGCCTGCAATATTTCAGGAGATTTAAAATTTTTCTATGAACATTTATTCGAAGCGTTTTAATTATCGGTACATATATGGCAACGCAATCTTTTAGTGAGAATCATTTTGCAATGACCGATGAAATTGCAAAAAGGTTTGCATCAATGGTTGTTTAGTAAATTTTCCGAGTTGACTTGTATATTTCTTTTCTATTTATTGTTTCGATCGAGAGAAATATTTTGAATTGGGGCACCGTATTCACGAGTTTGTCAATTTTCATTACATACTTTAGTACGATATTAAGAAACCTCGACTGGCTGTGAGGTGAACGAAGCTGCCATTACGTTAATGCCTCTAACGCAATTTCTTAAATAAGGATCCTGTAAGTAATCCTATATTTTCGATGCGTTAAATCTATTCCTGCTCGAAAGAAGTTTCAATAGTCTCGGTTGAAGATGGTTTTTTCAGTACAGATGGCTTGCCGGGGATGGTGCTATTGCAATTATTTACAGCGTAGGCCGTAAGTATCAAATGGACAGACAAAATGAAAAATTAACAAGTACACTCAAGATCGGAAGAGGAAATGCCCATTTCGAATGTCATGTGACAAAAAAGAGCAGGACTTATGGGATACGATGGGACAAGACACAAAAATATCTTAGGAATATAATTCAAGGAAAAATACGGGATAAGTGCATTTATAATAAAGTCGTAAGGAAGATGAATCGGCAGAACTTGATAGGAAAAGCAATTCACATAGAAGAATGGGGTGCTGTATGGATTCAGAACACTGATGATGATATCAACGAGCTAGATACCCACCACAACAAATTAGAAGTGTCCCAAAGAATTGAAGGGAGAAGAAGACTCAAAACAATGTTTAATATGATTAATTGCCGTTTGGACTTGGTTCTTATAATAGGTGGTTTACAAAGAGTAGAGCAGAAAGAGTAAAAATATGATATAAGAGTGTCTATTGAGATGGAGGGAGAGTTCTACCGCACTTTCGATAAGAGATAGTTTTTATCAAAGGAAAGGGCATATCCAGAAGGATCCTCATCGCACAGTGAAAGAAGAGCAACGTAAAGAGAGAAATGAATTACAACAAAAAGTTGTTGTTGAGCAAAACCGTCCGCGCTCCCCAAATTTAGATACTACCCGTGCTATACTTTTTCTTTCCTCTGACAAAGGGATGCCGCAACCTGTGTGAATAACATAATCTATAATAAAGCCAAAACTTTCTTCCACAGTCGTCCACAGCCACCTTCCATTCCCGTTTCAAACGGTCCACTGTGCGACGTTTAACACTTCTCAACTCTACTAACCATCCCCACCAACCAACTCATAACTCACTTCTTGCATTCACCCCCACTCAAGCCCTTTATCTTTTCTTCCATTCTCTTCGGCTACACCACCTTTGGTCTCCTCCTTCAGCGGTACCAGAACCCAATTCCGGTCGAATTTCATAAAGAGAAACGTTTGAATTAATCATCACAACATTAGAAACACTGGAATGAATTACCCCCTGCCACAAGGAATACGAATGGGATTTCATTTCGAATTGAATGAGGCAGCTCGCGCTCCAGAGAGCACAAAGGGTAATTGGGGTGCATGAATGTGTTCCTGGTTTGAGAGTTTCCTTTTGCAGTGAAACCTCTCTTATTGAACTCACTCTGTTTCTTTACACTACGTTATTACAAAACTTCCACTGATACAAAATATTTTATACACTGACTGATTGTTTTCCAAATTGAAAAATATATACAAGGCATTGCTTCACGTTGTTGTTTGTTCATGTTTACGTGTTTCCTAACCTCGTACCGTTTTATTACAGCACTAAAGAAATTTCAAATCCCAAACGACCTCGGAAGGTTGTTCTAGTTTTTCGCCTCAAATAAAAAGATGAAAGAGTAAAGAAAGACAATGAAGATGGAAAATTCACTTTATTTTACTCTTTACGATGCCATGACGCCCAAACCTCTTTTTCCACAGTTCAGCACATTTTTTTGTTCCATTTCCTTTAATGAGATTATTTCTTATTTTGATACCCAGTATAAACGTAAAATACTTTTTTTCTCAATAATTACCAGACTTTAGATACCTATATGAAACAATACGTCGATCGACTAAACTCAAAAATCAACGATAGCAGCATATATTACAGGTGTACATCAGTCAACGGCCATAAAAACAGGATAGATAGATTTTCCTACCAATCATTACTGCAAGGAAATCCGTAGTAAATTGAAAATTCATCCCCAGCACTGAAATTAATTAATTGGAAATTAATCAGAGTTCTTTTCTCGATCAAATTGCCATAGGGTCATTCCATGCCAAATCAACCAGTGAATTTACCTGACCCTTTGCTATTTTGATGAAAATTGGTAAAGCTGTTGACCCTACAAATAAACTAAATAATACCAAGTTTTACACCCCTGGGCCAAATACTTTGTTAGAAATTTGGGTCTAAAATGGCCCAAAAATCAAATTTTAGGTCTGCAGTGCACCTTTTGAATTGCCGTAACTCAAATACCAACACACTTAGAGAGTTGTGTGTGGTGTCAATTTAAAGCTCTTGAAATTGGCTTTCATTTGAAATGTCATATGCTGAGGTTAAAAATAATTATAGGTCCAAGGTCAAGGTCATCATACTTTACCCTTGAATTATGAAAAATGGGATATTTTATTTTGCTTAATTTTTTTTTGAAAACAACATACATGCTTCATTAATATAAGCACCAACTTTCAAAGTGGGACTCCAAATACTCCAGGGACTTAGAAGATTCATGCAGCGATTCCGTTATCAAAACAAAAATTAAGTTAATTATTATTTATTTAACAAACACTTTTGAACTATAATTATTTTTAACCTCAGCATATGACATATCAAATGAAAGGAAATTTTAAGAGCTTTAAATTGACACCACACACCACTCTCTAAGTGTGTTGGTATTCGAGTTACGGCAATTCAAAAGGTGCACTGCAGACCTAAAATTTGATTTTTGGGCCATTTTTAGACCCAAATTTCTAACAAAGTATTTGGCCCAGGGGTGTAAAACTTCGTATTATTTAGTTCCTCTGTAGGGTCAACAACGTTACCAATTTTCATCAAAATCGCAAAGGGTCAAGTAAATTATGCCATTTTTTTGGTTGATTTGACATGGAATGACCCCATGCCAACCACGCATGAGATGAGAATCATACGAAAGTAGCCTATGAACCTAATTATTTCTTTTAAGGTAATGCAAATAAAAATTCAGGTATAAATGCATCAGATAATCATAGGTCCCTTGATGGAAGCAAATAAAATTTAGAATAAAGTCCCTCTTAGATTTCCAACGGAGCGAGAGATTCCGCGATTTCCAACGTATCGTTTTCCGAAACGTCCCTCGTTGGGGATATGTCACTCGGTTGGAAAACCGGGAAGGCTTCATCTAAATATTGCGTTGGGAAAGTACCAAATCCTTCACGAATAAAAGTCACTACCACTGTGAATGAGAAGCAATAATTCCTCATATATTTATTAGCAACGACCTATGTTTCGACGTTGCACGTCATCATCAGTATTGTCCATACTTTCACATATATTTGATAGCAACGTAGCAACCTAGGTTGTTAGACAATAAATATAGGTATGTGGAATTACAAGTTTACTGGTTCTCATTCACAATGCTAAGCATATTCCATCAAGTCACAACGGAGACAACGGAGTAATGATCACATTTCAGATTAAATGCCATTGTAAAACATCTTGAATTATAACATTTTAAACTTTTTAGTTATTCACTCAATTTTCGAAAGAAGTGGAAAAACAACTCAAAGAAAGTAAATGAAGTGAAATGGTAATAATATCACCACAATACCGCATGGGTTTTGCGCTATACAAATTTCGTTTCTCCAGCTCTTCCAGAATAGCAATAAAAAATTTTCTATGCGTGAAATTGGATGCGTTTGTGCGCCGAAGTAAGATTCAACACTGGTAAAATCATTTTGAAACTATTAACAATACTATAAAGCAAACATTTTTAACACCTTCCTTAATGCGCTTTCTTTGCACAATTATGAAACACCCGCCATATTACCAGTTGGCAGAAAGTTAATTAATTTCATTAGTATACTGCTAAAACATTCACGGTCCACATTCGTATAACATTTTAGAAACAAGTATACAGTCTAATTTGCAAAATAGGCACTATTCATCCACCCTAAGGAGGCCTTCACAATGCGGAAGAGAAGTCGTTATTTTTTTATCAAGACGTGGGGAATACTAAAAGAATAAACCTTTTTTTATGAAAAAAGTTTGTTGCATAAATTTTATTGTTTTTAAATGTTAGCATTTAAAAAAACAAGATAAGTTCAAGAAGATCGGTTTGTAAGAAATTTAAAACAAAAGTTTTTCGTGCAAAAAAGGGCCCTTTTCTACCCTTAGATGATTTCGTATAGCTTCGTAATCTTTCGCAAATAAATGTTTAAATATGTTAAGGACTAACATTTTGGTGGATTTAGAGAAATTTAAGAGTGAAGTTAGACTATATTATACACTGGGTCAGGTTCCTTGCTTCAACCTAAATGACGTGTATCCTGGAGATGATTTGAATTTCGTACAAGGCCGGGAAAGCACCAATGAGATCGCGAGAATTCCGTTTGCCTCCAAAGAAAATTGGTAGGCTAATGCCAAAATTTAATTCAGAAGACTTAAATGAGGAATTTTTTTCAATTTTTATTTGTCAAAAAAATAGGAGTCACGAATTACAACCACGCGATAACATGTTCGCAATGCTACAATTATGAGATTCTGGTAATGAAATTTCTCTTCCCGGCTTTCCCATGAAAAATTCCCACGTGTGTTACATCTGAAGCTCGCACTGAAAGCCTTCTTTTCATTTTAGATCCTCACGGGACACAAGAAACACTCCATGAATCCTCGCCATGCTCCAGGTAAACCGCCGCATCAAATTACGACTGAATACACGCGCTGGTGGGAAAGAGAGACGCGAAACATTTTTGCCTTCCTGCCTCCCTTTCTTCACTCACCATCCATCGTTGGCTCCGCAGAGCGAAACTATCCAAACAGCGTCTGTTCCCCAAATACTTTTTCCCTCTGTTTGGTAAAATATAAAATTAAGCGAAAAAAAAACCGTTGGATTACTTGTCCTGATGCATTCCGCGGCAGATACTTGCGAGAGTGCCCTCATATAGTCACTGGAGTGCCACTGAGAACAGCTACCTAACAGATGGCTTTCCAAACGTCCCGTGAACCGAAAAGGAAGCCTCGACTACACGTGCTCCCGCTTATGACGTTTCATTTTCGCTGGAGATGTGTGCGGCGGAGATGGTGGTAGGACGTATCGGCTGCAGTGCCTTGCCAGAGGCACGGTGTGGAAGGAGGCATCCTGGGACGAAAGGACTGGGAGCGAAGCACGGATTTTTGCTGCGGGACGACTCGGGCTTCGTGCGTCTCAGGCGTGCATGTTGGTTTCTTTCTTTTTTATTATTCATGCATCTACCTCGATATGACACTCGGGTCGGTATTGAATTAATCCACAGCCTCTCTTTTATTCCTTTGCCGCATACAAAATTATACGCCCCCTCCGCTGTCAATTTCCGCATCGCATCGGATGAGCTTAATCCACGCCCTCCCCGTCATACACAACTCGAATAAATTAATCTTTCTTCTTTGAATTCGGGATGACATGAATGCCATGAGATTTGTCGAGCTCCGTGAAGTTTAAAGCAGGGAGAGGAACACGCTGCTGAAATCCTCGGTAATATGAGATTGAAATCTACATAAAAATTTCAAAGGCAGTTTATGAATATGGAGTGTATTGGACATTTTTCTTGTGATGGTTTACTTTAAAACTTCCCTTAATAATGCAATTGTAATTGCAATCACGCTTCTTATCCCAACGCATTTATTACAAAAATTTATAGTTTTATTGAACATAACCATACTGAGACGTTAAAATATTTTTGTTTTATAAGCTAACTCCAGGAAAAGAACTAGACTTGGGATCGGGGTAAACATGATTTTTGTGACTATACAAACTTGAGCGTTAGAAAACGATCAATTTCTCTCTGGAGGTATTAATATAAAAAATTCCGAAATATGTCAGCTGTTAAATGGTCCACAGTGACTCAGCACCTCTGGTTGTGCCTGTGTGCCATACCATAAAGTTAGCAAAATCATTCCAGTAAAAATATATGACTATTATAAAAATATGAAACTCCCACCCTCAATAGGTAGAGTAGAATTTTCACTGGTGCTTAATAACACCACATCATTACTATCTCTTCACACCGGTCGATTTGTCCGGGATTATTTTATTTTGTTCTTTGCATGAAGTAGCATCTCGTAGTATTCATAAGTTAACAGTATAAGTAATAATAACCACTAGATGTGTCTATAGCATTGCTCTGCATATTTGTATGTTCATTTGCGTATCACTCTCCCAGTTTCCGGTTGGACTACGCACTGTTCTCCTGACTGCTTTTGGTCTGCGCCTGGCGCCAGGGGGAGCGTGCGAGGTTCTGATTTGTTCTGGGACGAGTTCTGCATGCCTGGTGTGGAATCACCCCGTGCCACACACCCTAGTGGTGGATTGCACGGTACATTGTAGATGTAGATGAAAATAAATTGAAAGGAAGTAAAAACCAACAAGTTAATTATTTAATAAAAATTGATTCACACTGTGTAATAGAAAGCATCATATTTTGATAATTTTGGAATTTCTTCCACCATTGATTAGACTTTGAGGAAACTGGATTCTTAACCACAAACATTCTAGTAGATTGTAGTCATCAGTAACTAAAAGAAATATCTCAACCGAATAATTTCAGGCACACTCTCACTAACAAATCTATAAGTTTGATTGGGCGTCTTCGTTGTTGATTCTCTTTGTCCAATTGATATTCATCATTCCTCTAGGACACCACGTCTCCATTTCTTCCAATCTCTTTTATTATGCAGCTGCTACTGTCCAGGCATCACTGCTATCTTAGAACCTGCTCCCAATATGCTAAAGATAAAATACTATAAATTTTGCACACATCCCGAGTATGGTGGCTAGTTCCTTCCTCTAGGTCGATTGCAGCTCCCTACTGATTTATTTAACTTTAACCCTCGTACCGCAAACATTTTAGGTGGGGATGGTAAAAGTGGCTTTACACAAAAAGTTCCGATTCATTAACAAGCGTTTCACCTACTTGGCTATCAGACTGTAGGTGGAATTGTTATTGGAAAGTATGTAGAATTATTGAAAACAGCGTTAAAAAAAGGAATTCTGGTCAAAGAAGCTAAAAACCAAGTAACCATAAATTGAAAGTAGTAAAAATTGTGTCACAAATGTATGAAGGGAAAATAAAAATTATAAATAGTAGACGATGATGAAGAAACGTTAGCGATGTGCATACGCAGGATTTGGCAATGTACCCAAACAGTTGCCACTGCTCATTCTATTATATTACACTTTGTTTTAGATTCATCTTATTCCTGACAGTGCCATATTTAAACCCCAGATCCTGATGAACTAATACAAAATTCCTGAGGAAGTAAGAGTCCCCTCTAACAATAAACTGACTGCAGTAGCCATCATGGCAACGGCAACGAATTCTGGGATCATGATGATATGATGGGGAAATGATCCCAGACGCCTGGGGAATAAATGTTGAGCCCATCTTAAGGTTAAGGTAATTGAATCGATTGGAGGCAATTTTAGCTGTCAATGGCAGTTAAAAACCCATGTCAAATGCTACAAATATTAAGAATATACATTAGGGGTCAAATGACCCCCAGGTGTCCCCCTAGATAGTCCGTCGTGAACGTCCTAATGTTAATTTGAATTTTATAGCCGAAAGTTTTCAGTCAAAATGAGAATACATCATTTAAGAGTAAAGTTTACCGTGTCGTTGCTAGTTCACGTATACAAATGCAAAATCAGTGCAAAAGTTTACCATGGTTCCGAATTAAGGTAGATGAGCTCTACGGCCTCTATAGATTAAACAGATAAGATATTTCTCCAATGGCATATATTTTACGGCCATATTATTTGTTGTAGATTCATCTTATTCCTGACAGTGCCATATTTAAACCCCAGATCCTGATGAACTATTACAAAATTCCTGAGGAAGTAAGAGTCCCCTCTAATTAATGCCGTAAAATATATGCCATAAGGCATATATTTTACGGCCATTGGAGAAATATCTTATCTGTTTAATGGTTCCGAATATTTTGCAAAAGTTGTACCAATTTCTCGTAAATAATGCCAGGGGTAGACCATCATTTGATCAAAAAAATCATTAGAACTACTAATATACTTTATGGTAAATATTTTCTAAATTTTGATACGCTTTACAAGTTTTCTTTACACGATCTCATAGTAGTGAGAATATTTTTACTGTAAGCTGGCTATTTTTGACTTTCTCGTTTCAACGAGAGTTTCATATCATATTATTCCCACCAATTCTTCTGCTTAGCTTGAAATGCATTTACCTCTTTTCAACTTACTATTTGTTTTCTTTTTGAACAACATCCCACTCTAATAGCCATTTATTGTTCAAAATCTGATTATTTGAATAAAGCTTGAAGGAAGGAGGAGAGGAATTTTTACTGAACCTACCGCTCATAACCGCAACTACATCAGTAATTTTTTTCACAAAGAGGACTATTTTTCTATTCTTTATTTCGTGTGCGTGAAATAATGACCTTAGGCCATCGTATTTAGTGAAAGCACATTTTTGCATCATTTTATGGTTAATCAGAAAGTCACCGCGTTATTTTCCGAATCATTTCTGTTGCATAGATTTATATGATTACAAGGACGTAAGGAGGTATTTTTTTCCCTTAGTTTCTCATAATTCCAAAAAGAGAAATGAAAAACGAAATGAAATCAGGCACTATTTTGTTTTCAATTCGTTCGAAACCATATCTTTTAATAGCATACCGTTAATGGTAAATTTTATATTCCGGTGACATTCTAAAAACAAGAAAAATGGTTGCTAAGAGTATTTCCAAAGCGTAACAAAAATAATATCTCCCTTCTGATGCCTAATAGGGACAAGAGCTGGCCCAGCACTTCCGCAAACTCATTCATGAGGAATTGAGGGGAGAGAAGGATGGTTTTTCCAATCTTTTATCTCCACAGGAGAGATTTACATTATCTAGGGGATAGGAAATGCAGGTGACGGTAATTTTGAGCTTAATTACAGTACACCACCCTAAAGGCAGCTGATGTAATCATAGTTGAAGTATAAAACAATGAGGTCAACCAATGGTAGGGCTCCTGCATTCTTTGCATTTTTGGCCTTGTAGCTTCTTTCGATTTGGAAATGCAAATAATAGGGGATGAACTACACGGATGATGATTCATACGGCTGGCGCAAGTAACGTCAAATGCGTTTGCAACAACCTATATATATGTATAATATATATATATATATATATATATATATATATATATATATATATATATATATATAAGGAAAGGAAATAAATATAAAAGTATATGCTAGCAACAAGGCGTTGAGGTTGGGGAAGGATAGGAAAGTAAATCAGTGGACACTCACAGGCAGATGATCAATGACGACACCGGTGTCCACTGCTTAGGGGTAGCTTTCGGGCTAAGGACCCTTCTTCAGCTGGAGGAGATTCACTACTAAGGAGTGTCACACTGGAGTTAGGAGTTTAGGGTATGTCTTGGTACGGGGTTGGTTGTTGGGGAAAGGGGATTGGTTGGAAGGAAGTGCAGGGGGGGGTGGAGTGGGAGGGGAGGGAGCTAGCGAAGATTGAGTCCGGGAGGGCAGGTTGACTTTAAAATGGAAATATAAGAGAGCTCCCAGTGGCGGAGCTCTATTATGGGTGTGTCGGGTGGGAGGGCGCGGATTATTTTAATATGAAAGCAGTTGTTGAAGGAGAGGTTATGCGAGTTAGCGTGCTCCGCTACAGGCAACTGCAACTGTTGCATCACGCTGCTCCTGTGATTGTTTACCCGCATATTTAAAGGTGTGCTGGTGAGGCCAACGTAGAAAGCCTGGCAGTGCTTGCAGGTTATAAGATATATAACATTACTCGAGGAGCAGTTTCCCCGAGTAAGTACTTGATATGTGACATTCGTCACCGGAGTAGTGAAGAAACGGGAAGAGGTGTTGATTGGGCAAGTGAAGCAACGGGGTTTGTTGCAAGGGTGAGAGCCAATAGGGGAGAGATTGGTAACACTACTTGCAAGTGAAGTTTGACCGATCTCACGGATCCAGAGACTATTTTGTAGATTCTTCTAATATAGAGAGAGAGAAACATTTATTGAAGGTCTTACGATGGGAAGCGGTATGTTTAGGAATGGGATAAATGAAGGGAGGACATGTGGTGGAGTGGCGGTGCCCATTCATTCGTATTGAAAGCCGGGTAGTACATTTGCCAACATAAAATGCCGGGCAGAAATTGCACGAGAGACGGTAAACGATATTCGTGGAAGTACAGTTGGCTGCTGAGGAAGATTTATTGGAAGAGGGCGTAGCAGAAGAGCGTAGGAGGGAGCAACATTTGCACCGAGGACGGTTGCAAGTTGTGGAGAGTGGTGGAGAGGGGGCGGTCGGTTGAAGGGTGGGTTTCGTAGATTTTAAGATATCACGCAGGTTTGCGGGACGCTTAAAAAATACTGTGGGACATGAAGGTAATAGGAGGGCAGTGGAATTATTATTCTTTAAAATTGGGTATAGATCGCGGAGGATGTTTCTGATTTTTATGGGATCCAGGGAAGAATGTGGTGATGAGGCTGAGTCTGTCAGGATGGTGGGTTTTTGCCCGAGGGGTGTAATTGGCAGAGGGGGGCAGGATTTGATTGGTAAGAAGCTTTTTGGGGTACTCACGTTCTCTGAGGGAGTGATATAGGTTATCGGTGTATATTTGAAGGGAGTGGGCGTCGTTACAAATTCTGTGGCCGCGGACAGAGAGGGAATATAGAATGGAGCGTTTGGTATGTGGTGGATGGCAGCTATTAAAATGAAGGTAAAGGTTATGGTTAGTGGGTTTTTTATGGACGGAGGTGATGAATTTGTGGTTTTTTAGTAGGATATTAACATCCAGAAATGTGATGGAAGAGTCAGAGACGGAGGAGGTGAAAGAAACCGAAAAGGAAGAGTTTAGCACAGAAATGAAGGAAGATAGAGATTCACGGCCATGAGGCCAAAGAACAAAGATATCATCAATATAGCGGGCCCAGAAGAGAGGTTTGAGGGGTTGGTTTTTGAGAAAAGTGCTTTCAAGATGGCTAATGAATAGATTTGCATAAGAAGGTGCCATGCGAGTACCCATGGTGGTCTCTTTGATCTGAAGGAAAACATGATTGTAGAAGGAAAAGGCGTTTTTAGTTAATACTAATTCTGTTAATTTAACAATAAAGTTGGTGGAGGGAAGATGTGGTTTAGGGCGTTGGGAGAGATAAAAACGGAGAGCTTCAATTCCTTCATGATGGGGTATACTCGTATAGAGGGAAGTGACATCTATTGTGGCCATAAGAAGGTCAGTGTTAGTAGGGATAGGGATGGCTTGCAGGAGGTCGAGGAAGTGGTGGGTATCTTTGATGAAGGAGGGGAGAGACATAACTAATGGTTGCAGGTAATGATCAATCAGTGCTGAGATCCGTTCAGTGGGGGAGTTGATGCTAGAGACAATAGGGCGACCGGGATTGTTGGTTTTGTGAATTTTAGGAAGCATATAGAAATGGGGCGTTTTGAAGTTAGAGGGTGAGAGAATGGCGATTTCGGAGGGAGTGAGGCCTTCGGCTGGTCCGAATTCCTCCAGGAATAAAGTTATTTCTTTCTGGAAATCAGCGTTAGGGTCTTGGGGGAGGGGAGTATAAGAAGAGGGATCATTTAGTTGCCGAAGCCCTTCGGATATGTAGGCATTTTTATCCAGTACGACAACCGTTGATCCTTTGTCTGCCTTAGAGATGATGATCTCATTATTGTTGGATAATTTTTTTAACGCGAGTTTTTCTAGACGGGTGAGATTACTTGGTGGAGTTAGTGATTGGAGAAATGACTTTTCGGATAATTTAGTTAGGAAGAGTTTAATGAAGATCTCAACTGGGTGATTAGCATGGAGTGTTTTAGGTCAATCAGAAAATCTGTATAAGAAGGGCCCAGAGTCCCAAGGGCCCCATGATAGATTGCTTCGTGGGGTAATCGATAAATGCAATGCAAATTCACAACAAGTACACTCCTCAATTTCTAACACGTAGTGGAACCGTCAGCCTCTCATTACGAGTGTGAATTGTTTTTAGACCAATTTCCATATCATAAACGTTGCGAGTTATTTATATATGTTTAAAGGTGTTAAAGTGCAGTTAACTTACATTCACTCATTTTTGGGTTTCCCGTGCATGAACGAGAACCATCTCTCCGTGCACCTGGAAAACGTTCAGCATGTCCACTACATCGAAAAAAACGTACAGGATAGGATACAAACGCCAACAGTATTCGCCAAGCTTTGTGATTTTATTATAAAATAAGTTCAATGCTTTGCACACCCGTTTAATTTCAACGGGCACCTTCCGCTAGTTAAACATTAACTTGCAACCATAAAATTAATCTTTGCGTAAATATATTATTTACGTTTTTTTAAAATTAATTCACGGCATGTAATTTAGGAGTATACAAACATCCGTTGCTGACCTTTTCTTCGGTAACTATGCCAACGCACAACTGTTAGAAACATGACTATGCATCCATGTGCAATCAAGATTTTTTTTAATTCACTAATCATGTAGCGTGGTTGGAATAAAATAATGAAAATTAGTCATGTAATGCCTAAAAGAGAAAAAAAATGGAAAGAAAACGCAGGATTACCACCGCATTCAATGAGGGGTCAAATGACTCCTTGCGGTCCTGCTAGGCACAATGTTTTGTAAAACTTTGCACAATAATGATTGCGTATAAACTGTTTTACCTAATTAAAATTTAGGTAAAATGAACAAAGTCACAAAATTTTAAGGAATGGAATGAAAAATAATTACTAAAAGTTACTTAAATATACTTTTGAATTAGAAAAATGTGTCAAATGACCCCTCGCGTCCTTCCATTGTTAACTCATGGAATATTCAATTATCTGGTGTTCATTTAATAGTTCACAGAATACGTTCTAGAAAATTCTGCTTGTTGTACACGAAAATGCAAATTTTCACAATTGCATAGTGATAATAGGCTGGAATTTCATATATTTGACGAAAAAACTACTTCCCTCGAAGAATTAAAATAGCGTCGTGCACTTTATATTTGGCTGTTAACACTGTTATGCTTTTTTAAAATAGATTTAACTAGAATAATCGAAATCTATTGATGATAACATTGATTGGCAATGCGTAGGTACCGAATGTAAATATATGCAAGGAAATTTTACATTTCCGTACTCAATACCCGCTCTGGTATAGGAATCTGCTTTCAATAATTGAGAGAAATTTCAGTTCTCAAGAGAAGCGGTTGGCTGATGAGTTTCTTTGCGCTATTAGGGATGGGCTGGTAATTTGGGTCAAGGCGGGCTTTAAGAGGGTGAATTAAAGAAGGAGGAAAATGACGTTCTCACTTAGTGGGTTCTTAACGAAGGGCATAATGGGGCCCATATTTATACTTCCGATTTGACGATGGAATGCGTCCCAAGAATTCTCCAGAAGCCACGAAGTGGATATGACCTTAAATTTATACTATTCTGAATCAAAAAAGTTTAATAAGGGCTTTTTAAATAAAATTGTCAACTAAAGAATCCATGGGATTTCATGTATCATATAAAAGTATACAAATTAATGTTTCCACATTTAGATAGCTCTGAATTATTGATCTGGTTTTCTGATGAATTAAGAAGCATGAAAGAGTCAAAAAAATGAAATTGCTTTTTTATTATATATATATATATATATATATATATATATATATATATATATATATATATATATATAAAAGGAAAGGAAATAAATATAAAAGTATAAGCTAGCAACAAGGCGTTGAGGTTGGGGAAGGATAGGAAAGTAAATCAGTGGAAAATCACTGGCAGATGATCCATGACAACACCGGTGTCCACTGCTTAGTGTAGCTTTCGGGCTAAGGACCCTTCTTCAGCTGGAGGAGATTCACTACTAAGGAGTGTCACACTGGAGTTAGGAGTTCAGGGTATGTCTTGGTACGGGGTTGGTATTTGGGGAAAGGGGATTGGTTAGAAGGAAGGGTGGAGTGGGAGGGGAGGGAGCTAGCGAAGATTGAGTCCGGGCGGGCAGGTTGACTTTAAAATGGAAATATAAGACAGCTCCCAGTGGCGGAGCTCTATTATGGGTGTGTCGGGTGGGAGGGCTTCCTATCCTTCCCCAACCTCAACGCCTTGTTGCTAGCTTATACTTATATATATATATATATTTAGCATCCGTGATTCAAGGTGAAAAATACGTAGATAATTGTCCGAGGAAACAGAATTCACAACGAACGAAATGGGAAACAGAAAATGGACCGGAGCACTCGCTCGGAAAGCAGATGGTCTAAGGTTCAATTCACTGGGTCCACTTTTTTACTTCCAACATATCAACATATTTATACTCATATTTTGCACTGAGGCATTAGTGTGTTAGTATCCAGGAACTAATTCTAGAGAGGAAAGTAAATCTTTGTGAGTTTGAGTTCAAACATTGATATTTGAACCACCTATGTTACTCTCACATCCACGCTGCTTAAGTAAATTTGTCATTATTTTATGAAGCCGTTTACCCCCGTTATCTTGCTTGGGTCACCAAAACAGAGGATTTAAAACATTACACTGAGAACAAAAAAATATCAATATAACAATAAGAATAACGTTTGGGAGAAAAAGCATACTATTTTGCCCCCCGTTATTTAAATTATTTAGCGATTAATCACTGTTGTTTATCGTATGAGGTGGGGTAGGGGGGAGACATCCAATCGGAACGTCCCTTCACACCCTTCTCCGTTTTTATGACGTTCCATTATTTTTGAAAATGGCCACTGCGGCAGAAATGAAGGCTTTTTGGTGGTGTTTTGCGGCGCTTTTTGACGAACGCGACGGTTAAAGGATTTAAAAAAAGAAGTCTCTCCGTGCGCATGTGAGAATATTTTCACGCGTGTGGGTCCTCGTTTGTTTCCACGTTCGTATGTGTGTTATGTACGTCTAGGAGCATCCGCTTCACCCGTGTGTTATGTACGTCTAGGAGCATCCGCTTCGCCCTTGTGTTATGCCGACACCCCGCAAAGACCGTACATATCATTCCCAACATCGTATTTCCCCTCTTTGCACCCCCTTCTCTCCTAAATACTCCGATGGATGCAATCGGCGGTGCGTGTGGAGGCACCGACAGACGCCGTAAACCCTCGAGTTCTCACAGGGAGTCGCGCGGAAGGAGGAAAATGATCGTTCCCATGGAAACCAGCGGGCGGCGCAGTGGCGCAAACACGTGGTGTTCGATGCCACTTGGAAGTGGAGCATTTCTTTGAAGCGGTGGATGTTTTTCCGCTAGGAGTGTTGCAATAGGATAGTGAGGATGCATATACATTAAATGGCTGTAAGCTCGGAAGGGAGAGGCACACTCGTGGTTGAGTAAACACCGTCAACTCGAAAGGCTTCGGAGGATTTCGGGAAATTTTCCATTCGCTCTCATCACCGTGGCAATCTCTCGTTCGGAAATGTTACTAAAGGAGAATTATCCATGCAGAGTTCTGTATTTCATTCACACGTATCGAACCTTGATTCACAATTTCGTCCCATATCATAATTTACGGAGTGTAGACATATATAGAGGCGTTGATATCCAATTAATAGGTTGGACCTTTAATAGCAACAACTAATCAGCATTTTTGGATTTCTGCTGTAAATGCATTCCTAGTGCACCTATATTTGCATTCTAGGTGATAATTAAAAAAGTTAAATAACACGTCATAAGAGTACGTAGTACGTCACGCAGTAGTCGCCCCATTTTGGTCAACGATGCAGTACTGCATCGGCATTGTATGAAGTGGAAGATGGTAGGCCTAGAGGAAAATGAAGTCACTACTACAGTTTATATATGACGTTAAAATGTAAAGTTAATGCAAGTTCAGAAAAAAATGCTTAATTTGCGCCAATATTTCATCAACTTCTTTGATCACCCATAAATTAGGCGCATAAAAGCTGGATTTTTTCAGTAAGGATGTAAAATGTGTATTTGTCATGAGCATCATTAATTATTAAAACTATATCCAAAATGGTAATAGAGCGATATTAAAATGAAATTATAACAACCCAGATGGTGTACCAGCAAAGAAAAGTACCATTAATAATGGGATTGAAAATTACAATTGTACATTAGATAAAATGTATTGATGGGTAAATACCCTCAGCTTCCCTTTTTTTCAGTTACCCCTTCCTCCATTTTTAACATTCGTTTACGTTTGAATTATTCCAATCTAAGCCTTCCGCCCATTTCTCGTACTTTTTCGTATTTGTTTCTTGATATAGTATAAGATTTAGGCGAACTTCTTACACTCTCCTCAAAAGAAATCCTTTTCCTCTGCCTATTCTTCATTCATTTATGATAATCTCTCGCCACTTATTCTCAAATATGATCGTGTGAGAATAAATGTACTACCATCAGAATAAACCATTGCGCAATGTTAATAACATTTACATTTTATATGATCGGTTTTAGAGGTAAGGCGGCATCGTTGGTTATTATGACGTCTCAGGTAAGTCGAAGTTGAAGTTGAATCCATTAGTTTTTTTAATTAGTAATTTTTCTTCTTTTTTTACATTCCTTTCAACTCAGCTTGCATTTCTTTATATGTATTTTCAATTGTTTCATTATTTTGCGTTTGCAATTACGTTTTTTCCTTTGATAAATATCCTTTTACCTTGGTAATTTTGCCTACAATTACGACTTTTTATTTTCCATCAAAGCCTATATAGATCTATAGGAAGAGAATTGACTTACTTATTTGATAAAATGCTTGGCATCTACAAAAAACATTATGAGCAATGAAAACTGGTACGTAAAACAAAAAGCTCACATAATTAATTAAATAATAATACACTTACGAGATGAAAGCAGATAAAACCGTTGCAAGAAATAGAGGGTTACTGTAGAAGAAACAAAATACAAATGCATGGAAATAAGGCGCAATAAAATGTGTCATGTATGTGTGTTACATAAATGTGTAAAAAAGGGTGTATTCTGATCCAATATAATCACTCTAGAAGGAGTTCAAAAAATAAAACAAAGAGTTTCTGAAAAAAGCTTTACGAAAGGAAAGGCGATCTCCAAAATCGTCAAGGAATACTTACCTTTTCATAAGATTGAAATAAATTATATATATATATATTTTCAGAGCATTTGAAATGAAAAATCCTGTATCATTTAAAACAAGACAGAGAATCTAAGGAAAGCAGGATTTGGATTTGAAGCAAATACTAACAAAAGTGAATATAGGAGAAATAAGTAACAAATAAAACATTATCTTTTTAAAGGGAAATGGTTATACTGACACTATTCTGTTTTAGACGCCGCACGGGCAAGGTTTTATTACTATGAATGCGGCATATTGGCCATGAACGATGAGTTCATTAAGCTACTTTGCTGAAACAAAGGCCGGTTGAACTATTTCTGGGTAAACATTTTTTTATATTTATCTTAACTATATTATATTGATTAGCTCTCGTTAGTTGGACACTCATTCACAGTACACGAGTTCATTATTCGCGCCCTTGAGGACATTTTTTTTCACTCGAGAGATTTTGCCATTCATATTTTTCTGTTTACTGCAAAAGAAAAACTGTGAATTCAAGGGGGCTTGTCGCCAACTCCTCAACTCATGTTCTAAAAGAGCAGAATAAAGTATTGCGTTTTTTCTTACAAGTAAAATGCACCCGTCGTTTCTCTTGCTCTCCCGTCATCCCCGTGGGCTACTCAAGGCTGCGACAGCGTAAAGGCTTCCGCCACATTCAATCACGGCATGTGCAAATGTATGCAAGGTCTTCTCCACACTCCCGAAAACCACCTTCCACCCAAACACTCAAGGAACGTTGCTTTGGAGGGTAAGTTTCACGAAACCTTGGCGAGAAGAATTCGAGCAGAAGTTTGTTGGAGATGCCTTGCCTCACGGTCGTGAGTAGCGAGACTGCTCATGGAGCTGCGCCATGGTCGTACATTATTAGCATCTTCTCTGGTGGAGATGAGCAATCGTGAGCAATCAAAGTTTAATGCAAGCGTCCATTTAAAAACTAAGCCTGCCTCAAGAAGAAATGCGTAGGAAGGATGTATTATTAAGAGATTTTCTTACCCATTATAGTAGGTTTAGATGAATAAAGGCCACAACCACTTGTCTTTTACAGGCAGACTCCTCTATCTTGACAAAATCTTATTCTTAAAATCGCCATATTCTCTTTGTCGCCATTCCCCGCTTAACCAACATCTTCCCTCTTTCGCATTGCTCAGCGCCCCCGTACTATATCCTACCACTTACTCTGCCTCCCCCTAATTTTCTCCAGCAGTCCCCTCACCTCATCCATCTTATCAATCACTTAAATGTTCGTTTCACTTTTCGTCCATCACACTTTCCCCATTTTCGGTCCTTATTCGTAATATGCATCCGACTAATTTTGTATTTATTATTGCAAATCGACGTTTGGTTTGCATACTTGACATTGTGTTCTGCGACGAATAAATTCTATACTATATAAATATTCTCATGTAAAGAAATTTGTAAGCAATGGAGTCAATTACATTCTCTTATTTTGCCCGAAATATTAATACCCAAATAAAGACGTGGAGTTTTAGAAACATAAATAAATACATCTACTGAATACAGCAAGCCACCTCATCGGTGTGTGGCTGGGAAAAGTACTGCATTCTGTAAAAGTGTGTAAATAGAATCAAAATTAAACAAAATTTTACTGAAGCAGCGTACTATGGGAGTGCAGAAAACGACAATGTCGTGTGGAAATTTTTGTTAGAAAATGAAAATGAATTGAAAGTTCTTAACTATCATTTGAGTAGATTACTTTTTTCACTTGCTGTTTGGTTACAAGAATACACTGTGGTTTGATTCTTCAATTAAATTAAATTAATTAATTTTAATGCAAGGAATTAAATTTATATTCGAAAGCCATAAGAAAAATTGAAGAATTATTGAAGAGAATGTGTTCAGGTCTTTTGAAGAATCCAAAAAATACCGGTGCGCCAGGAATATAGGACCTGTTGAAATAGATCAAATTTTATTTTTAAAACCGTGGACGGTATAAAAATCAAACATTTTTCAGAAATTCACAGTAAAATTTCTTTTACCCCACAACTGGCACTCATTCTGAGATCACAAATAATCTCTGGTACAGAGGAAGAAAATTCTCTGCAATACGGAGAAATAAAAGAGAGAACTCGAACTTTGCTCGAGTCATATTTGTGCGAATCATTATGGCGCTATCATCTCAAAAATGAGAATTCATTACAGGTGATCTTGAAAAATACTATCAAGTATTTTCTAGTATAATTTTTGAAGATAGAATGATGATTTTGTTTTAAAACTGTTTGCATTTTATAATGCTTATTATTTTAAATTTCTTTTTGTAATTTGTGATCTATTTATATTAATTATTGGCTTAAAAATTTTTTCCCGTGCATATTCTTATTCGGTACTGAATATTATGCTAAAACACTCCGATTTAAAAAAAAAATAAAGTGGAGTAGACAGCAAATTCCGAATAAGTTACCAATTTTTGTCCACTCCCACATCTCAAACCCCAGCAGCAGATTCTCAACATCTCTCCTCAGAATCCAGGTTTCTGCACCATTCAACGCCACACATCATATCTTTTGCCAGCCTTTCTAACCAACCTTTATTAAGATCCCAGTAACCAACTCTCTCCTGTTGGTTAATTAATCCTTCACTTAAGTAATTCTGTTTCTTTTTCCCTTACTACTATGCTCATTTTCTTCGGAATTTCATCGGTATGAATTTCCCTGAGCCCACCCTGATTCTTCAGTAGCCACCCTCACGTTTATCACTTGTGCCAGCTGCAAGTTTCGCATGATACCTCTGAATTCACTCTTTTAATCCATTATTTATTGGTTTTAGCATTATTTGTTCCTAATTCACTACAAAAGTCGTCACGGCGTAATCCAAGAAACAGCTTAAAAAATCTAATTTATTCTCAGGGTCGTTTCTAGTGTTTTCATTACTGCAACCGCGCCAAGCGTTGACTTTGTCTTCCTAAATACGAACTGCCCACCACCTAATTAGTTCTACGTTCTCGACTCCTACCTTCTATGAATGTTTATGAGAGCAACCTTTGCCGTGTGAGACATTAGACAGCTCTAAAATCTCCGCACTGTGACGCATTACTTTTTTCTCGGGATAGGGATCAATTTTTTTATCACGATCCCTTCCAGCCAAACTCCTTTCTTGTAGATCCTATCAATTAGTTCAAAAATGTTCCTCTCCCATCATTTCCAAACCTTTTCAAATACTGCGAATGAATACTTCATATTCTCTTACGGAATTTCATGTTTACAGTTATAGTAGTAACTATTGTACTCGTCTGTTTTATATATCTGATCGAAGGTTATTTAACCCTACGATGCTTCTTTTCTCCATATCCTAGTTTTCAGGCATATTATATCTTTAACATATAGATATACTACTATTTCCTCGACCTATCATGAAGTATTTCCTGTTCAAATATTATATTTCGTGTATTTTCCTTTATTTTTGGAATCACTGACCCTCTCTTACTTCCTGATAGCGTTATGTCCTATGTGTACAGCGTACCCACTTCCCCATCAGCGATTATATTTCATAATATTTCCCTATCCACCAAATTTCCTTTACCTTGTTGATATTGAAACAATCACTTGGTATTAATCCGAACTTTAATAATGAAACCGACCCAGGTTTCGCCAACTCAGTGCCATTTTCAAGGTACAGAATCGTGTGGTGGCCGAGTATATCTACGTTATAGGGAGGAAAGGAGTGGGAGGGGGATGGAGTTGCAAGGCCGGGAGTAGGGGGGATGGGGTTAGGGTAAATCGGGGAAGTTGGAAAGAAAGAAGCGGGAAAGTTGAGTCATTCTGGGGTTCTTTTTGCGGAGGAGTGAGAACAACAAGGTGAAGGACGATTGTTGCTGACTCCCGGCTCCCGGTCTTCCAACTCCATCTCCCTCCCACTTATTTACCTCTCCCCCCCCCTTCCACCCTACAATGTATACATACTCGGCCACCACACGATTCTGTACCTTAAATATGGTACTGAGTTGCCAAAACCTGGGTCGGTTTTATTATTAAAGAGTGGATTTATACCAAGTGTTTGTTTCAATATGAATATTGAAAATTTCCAACAAGTTACGCCGGAAATGATTTCCCATATTTGCCTTGTTGATTTCTCAACTAAATTTGATGTTTAATTCCTTATACCTTTTGCAGCCTAGTTCGGTGTTGATGTTTTCTCACTTCCTTTCCACTTATATTTTCCCAATAACTTATTTTGAGACCCTTTTGTTTTTGCTACACCTTATTTTCATGTATTTGACTTTTCTGTAGCATTTAATATTCCTGTTTAAATTCTTCCATCTTTAATCAATGATATTTTCTTACACTACTATCCATTATCTCCAGGTATTTTCTCGTCATGGCCCAATTCAAAGTTCCATCGTTAAACTTATTTATTCTCCTGTCTTTAAACAGCCATTTAAAAACAACAACATGAGCACTAAAATATGATCAGAGTCCACATTGCCGCTCGGAAAGCCGGGGGAGTTTTGACACTGATTTTAAACCTCTTACTGACCATTATATTATTTATTTTACCTATGGGTTTCTCTTATTGTTCCCAATCCTGTAATAACGTCTAAATCAAGTGTTTAGCTATTACTCTTCCAATCTTCCTTCCCTTTCACTGTAGCTGCATTCCTATTCCCAATCACTGATTTTTCTTCCCGAGAACCTCCATATTAACTACTTCCAGCCTCACCATGCCTGCTATCCACGTATTCATCCTCATGGTTAATTGAAGGCTCTTCGACCACAACGAGATATACCAGTATCCTGCCACTAGCCAGTCAAATTTTTACTAGTCTCTTCCCATATTTTGTGCGTAACATCACAGCTATGCCACGTTCACTCTCGTTGCCCCATATATAATTTACTCTCTAACTTTAACACAAATCTCCACCATTGTACATTAAACTCACCTCATACAGTGCTAAAAAGATGCATTCCTGCCCATTCCCTGCCCGCAATACAATCATAGAATTCCACATTCCTATTTTTCCTCTGCTTTCCTCTATCTGTCTCGTATCGTCCTCTATGCTGGGTACGGATTTGGCGGGACATGACGACCGCGGAGTCCTTGTCATATCCATTCACTTTTCCTAGTTCATTATTACGAGGACAACATTTCTTCTGGCACCTATCCTTCGACGTTTTTGGCATGGGTGGTCTAACTAAGAGAATCTATTAATGCTCCGGGCAGTCCATATACATAGGATCTTTTTAACGCGTCATCCCTTCAAAATACTTCGAGTTTCAAGGGGAGGTGGGATTCATGTGGAAAATGCAAAATACTCCGTAGAATTTCAATGAATAGGATATAAAGCGATAACTAGAGTCAATATAATGTCAGCATATTAAAACATGCATGTTTATTTCATTACGATGATCATTTTTAAAGATGCGGTACTTAAAAATGTTTAAACTTAAATGGAATATATTCGTAACATAGTATATTTTATTACTAATAATAATACTATTCCTGGCAGTAATTTATGTTTGAAAATCGCCAAAAGTAGTTGAACCAAATGAAAGGACATTTCACTAAAATCAGCAATACTTTTCCAATAATCGCCCAAAAACCCTCCAAATTGATATTGCCTTACATTAACGGCTATTTCACCATCTTTTCACAAATAGGCGTTAAAAGACACATATACTTTAAACTTTACATCCTCAAATTCCATGCATTTAAATGAGTAAAAATATATATGACAAGCTGAATGGATCTATGTAAAGTAAGCAATGGCATACTTATGGCCGAGGCCTCATAATTTGCAATATAATAAAATTAAAATGCATGATCGATAAATGCTAATTCAAAAGAGACATGTACAAAGAACGCGAGAGTAAATAGTCATTTCCTGTGAAATGCTTTACGCCAACTATTCCGCATGCTTACTTTACTCCAGTTGAAACTGTGTTATCAGAGAATATACGAGTACATTTTTCTATTTAGAAACCTATTTTAGGTCTGAAGGAGTAATTCATATTATTGACTGTTCTATATTTAATCAGTTCTCTAGAGATTGCTGTCAGAGACATTTGTATACGTGCCGTAAACAATTAAATTTTGATGGACGAGAACATTTATGTAGTCCTTACGTCATTTATGATTTTATTTCATGTATTCTTATGAGTGAAATAATTGTTGGTTACAAGTTTGACATACATGGCTGGATTTGGTAAACATCAGTGTTGACTTCAGTTCAGGTCGAAGTCAATTGGTCCACAGGCCTATAGATACATCCCGTAACGGATTCAGATATGTTGTCTGTCAATGCTGACTACGTTGCTGAGAACAACAAATTCGAAAATGTATACTGCAACGCCCATCGAGAGATGGGTTTACTGGCCTGCTCTAATGTTAAAAAAATCTGGATCAGTAAAATATGTCTCTCAAAATCTTCCTATTTTTTTATTTACATTTACTATAGGGAATTTGTTTCAATTGTAAAAATTAAGTAAGTATTGGAATAAGTAACTTTAAGAAATTTTTCCAATAGTAACGATTATAAGTATCACACTATGAATTAGAAGGTTTTCATGACACTTTATCAATTAGCTGTGATTACTATAATACGTTTTAAAATACGAATTTAAAAAAATAGAGCTTAGCATTTGATAAATTTTAACTTCTACCGCGTTCATCACAATTCTGCGGTTATTTTATCTTCTTTCATTATTTAACAGCTCAGAAACTTTTAAATATGTTGAGCTACAGTCTTAAATACTGATTCATATAAAATATCAGACCACATTAGGTGTAACGGGTAAATTATTACTTTTACTAAGTAGATATTATTAGTTGAGAAAAAAATTAAATCGAAAGAATTATTTTTTTATGATTTAAATTATATTCAAGAAAAAAATGCATTTCAAAGAGAAAAGTGTAACATGCATTACATATGGAAGGGCTGCGGAGCGATTTGAAACTACTGCCCTCTCGTGCCTTAATTCTCAAATCTATGAATGTGAGTTTTAAATCCATAGCGAGAAGTAAATCCTGCATTAATATTCTTTAAAAAATAAAAATTTTGTAACAGTGAAGGCATTAAAAATATTTGGCCATCAATAAAAATAATATCTAAAAACCAACAAATTCTACAGCGGCATTCAATACTTTTACTGATAATAACGGCGGGCATCAGGCACTCTTTAATGAGGGCCATCACATAGCGACTTCCATTGCGTACTCGTCTCTGTTAATTATTATAACGTTTTTTCACTATTCATGTCTATAAACTATGTACATCTGACGAGCAAAAGCGCTCCACTGCCAGTGGACCAATGCAGGCCAAATTGAATAATTAGTGTATACTGCGGTAAACGAAATTAATTCAGTTTACTGCGAAAAGTTTTGAGATAAATTCCTCTAATTTATTATAGCTAATATCAGCAATATTTATGCAAGCAAGCAGAAATACGATCAACTTTTCTGGAATAAAACCTAATGAGGCATTGAAAATTAAGCTAAACTTCTCGGTTAAAAAAAATATTTATAATCATACGGTTTATATTACTTTCGGTCCTTTTTTATTTTTGTATTCCTACACCACTGCTATTAATAAAGCACAAAGTATTTGTCAAATGCAAATTGACTTTTGTATAAATCTTCATTCGACGAAAAATGGATATTTAAGTTTTTCTTCTTCATTGCCAACCAATGGAAACACCACTGCGAAATAAGCAAAGGAAGTAAAATAATGAAAGGTGGGAAAAATATTTAATTGCTTCCAGCAGTATCCCAGCTCTTTCGTGACTTGGAGTATAATCCACAGATACAAAAGAAGGACAAAAGGTGAAGTAAGACTCTCAATGGAATGGTTCACCGAGACACGTATGGATATAAAACTTTTCCCTTACTCATATACTCATGAGAGGGTGAATAATATGATGGGTTCAAACAAATGTAAGAATGCAGCGAGCCCTGGATACTAGAGGCTAAGCTATAGAGAACCTATACTAATCGTGTGTAAGGTTAAAACATAAAAGGAAAAATCTTTCATTACTACAATACTAAGTTTCTCTTACTATATTCAAGGACCTCTTTCTGCAAAGCGGTGAAACAAATAAGAAAACAATGGTCAATAATTCTATAGGCAGCACGTGGAAGCAGCCTTAAGTTCAATGAGTATAATGCAACTTCTAGATGCTAGAACTTGTATTAGAAAACGATTTGCAATATTTTTATATAATTCGAAAGGAAAACCTTTTGTTAATCGATATGCTAAATCATAAAAAAATACAAAAGGCTCAATAGTTATCTAATGCGATATTTGACGGAGCCATATTTTTCTTTAAAATATTTTATTTCATTTAGATTTTGTCTTAAAAAATAAGCGTTTTAATAGAATAATAAAAATAGATTTGATGACATTCAAACAGTTACGCATAGAGAAGTTTATCTGTTCAACAAGAAGTTCACATACGAAATCCGTCCTACCTGACATTACTTTTTAGCGCCATTTTCCTACCAAAGGCTTCAATCTTAGCAAAAGACAGCAGTTTCATATTGGACAATGTAATCACAAAGTTTTATTTTAAAATGTCTGTTAGCTATTACGATCGCCAAATTTTGGTCATCGCTATCTTCTTTCGGTGAAATAAAATACTGTGCAATTTCCCAGATTATAAATTTTCTTTCGACCCGTGTTTCAATGCTGATACATAATCGTCAAGTGAGAATTGGTGCTATGTGTGAACAATTTCTACATACTAGAGAGAGGGTGGGGGAACGGAAAGGAGTTTTAGTGGAGGTGGTTTAGTGGGGAAAACAAAATAAGTTAGTGAACAATGGGAGGAGGAAGATAGTAGGTTGAATGCCAGGAATGGGTTCTAGGATTAACAAAAGCAAAGCAAAATGACGGTTAAAACATTGAAATCTGGGTCAAAAGTAAACTTATACTGTGAAATATTGCACGGTTTTTTTCATTGCGTTTAAATTCCACTGACTTTCGTGTGAATCTTCGGATTACATATCATCTTTTTATTTAGAGGGGATCCTATCTATATGAAATCCTTCTAATCGTCTGACAAACGTTCAAGTGACACTAAAAATCACAGAGTTTCTGTCATGTAATTGCAAATGGCAATAATTTTATAAATCGACAGCCTACGCAGATCATTTTGCCACAAATGAAGCCTAGTTTTGAACAAATAATGCCTAGTTGAAGAAATGGCCATCACGTCCATTTCATGCTACGATCGCCTCTCGTTCCGGAATCATATGTTAAGACACTACATTTCAAAACAAAGAACTCTAATCAGCAGTATATAATTCTAATTTACAGATTATATTCCTCGTCTGTTATTTTTTCTCCTCCTTATGATTCCTTAAAATTAATCAGCGATTACACTAATTCTCCGCGATACTTTTAAAATATATTAACCAACTGTAAAGATTGTTGTTCAGACTTAGCATGGAGTGCTAAAACAAAAAAGTACGTAATTCATTTTGTCTTAATGAATCAACATTTTCCAGTGTTATGGGATAAACCATTTTTTTACTATTTTAATGCTAAAAAGATGCAGACATAATGCATAATATTTATACAATGTTTATCATGCCCATCAGTTAAAGCGCACAAGGAAAAACCTTTTCATGTTTGCAGAATAAATCTCTCGCAGATTTACACATCAATTAATGTGCTTCATGACTTCAACTTGTATGCCGAGTTCAACAAGTATGGTTACTAGTCGTGAGAAAACGTAAATTTCCTCTAAGTCAAGGTATAAAATAATTTTTTCCGATTGTTAATCTGGGGAATGAGCAGTGAGAACCATAAAGCCATCCAGGGACTCACTTCGCTTCTCCCAATGGGAAGTGGGCTCTGGTACCCCTGAGGGAGGCTTTGGCTTTCTCTCCGCACACTTTTGAAAAGAAACCTAGCTTTAAAGTTGGTATCACCTAATGCTCTCAAGTAAAAGTCGGTCTCTCGAAAAAATATATATGGACTGATTTTTTTTTCATTCATACTACGTCAAGTCTTCCATTCAAAAGTACAAGCTATTTTCTCCATAATCTCTCTCAAGGAAAAGAGGCTGAAATATGAACACGTAGCGGGATGAATACATGGAGAGTGGTATGAATACGAAGAGGCTGTGGTGAGACCGGATCTACGTACGCACAGGACCCAACAAACGCCCCCAAAGAAGAGGAGAGGACGAGAAGAATAAATAAAACCCTCCTCGAAGAAAAGAGGAAAATAGCTTAAGGATGCTAAGCCAAGAATGCACTCGCCGGTTGCCGGAGCGCTTAAGAAGACTCCACATGGGGAGGGAATGGAGGGTGTATAAAGAGTTTTCTGAGCAACATGGTAAAGGGAAAAGGATCGAAAATTTTATTACACACATGCACATTCATGGCAGGAAGAGTGGGGTTTGTCGGCTGGAATATTCCTCCAGGAGTATGGGACACTGCTGCGAGGACGACGAAAAAGATCCCTCTTCTTCCACTTCTTTTTACATACTCTTTAACGTACAAGTCTCCTTCTCTTTTGCCACTTACGTGAGGGATGCTGAAAATTGATCGCGTGGCATGAAAATAAGGTTTGTGGGTCATAAAAAAAGAACCGGTTACTAACCTCCTCCAGCCCAACTCGTAAATATGGGCCGTAACTTGGTTTTTGCCCATGCAAACTTTAAAGTCGTGGTTACCAACTCTCCCCATCGGTCTCCGAAAGCCACTATGGCAACCAGTCAACTCTCCTCCCTCCCCACATTCCACTTTCCTCCTCTCCCGCTTCCATGCGCTCTCCCCAACCTCTCTCGTATCTCACTCTTTCTCTCCTTCACGCCGTTCACCGCGTCGTGGCGTCAGCGTAATCGCGGGTGATTATCTGGCGATAGCGTTTCATGATGGATGGGTACACAAGGGGACATAAAATGTCGGCGCGACGGCTGCAAAATTGGTGCGGGGAGGAGTGCACTATGCGGGAAGGGGGAGAGAGAAGAGTAGTAGAGGGGCATGAAATGCACCCAGGTCTGCGGGTAAGAGAGTTGTGTGGAGGCTTCTTTGGTGCTCACCGTGAGTGCTATGCGTCTTTCTTTGCAAAAAGGTAGACGCATTTTCCCATTCTCAAGGGTGCCCGCTCTAGGTTTCCAGTCCTCGTGAGATATGACCTCGGGATGGATAGGGAAAACGTCATGTCGAAGAAGTTGCGAAATTCAGAATTAAAACTAGTAGTTCATATCATCGGGGTATTATTTTGGCAAGACAAGGCTGACTAGCTTCACATCCCGAGGATTTGGACTGATATTCCGTGTGTGGTGGTGATTTTCCAGGTGAAATCCCGATCCCTACTTCGTCTCGCCTTGTCTGATTTGATGTTTAACTGTTTCAACGGTATTCCGTCGGATTAGATGTTAAACTGAGGGCCCAGGATTGAAAAAACCTCCTGTATCATAATTCATTAACTGGTGGGAGAGGTGTAAAGTTTACGCTACCGATAATTTGGAGGTTAACTTTAGAGTTAGTAACTGATCAAAGACTATTACGTGAAAATCCTCAAAGACTACATTTGTCTAGATCAGGATTCAAACCCGATTCTATGAATGTCTGATGAGATTAGTTTGCTTAACTACCAAAACCTTGATCTTACATTGATTCTTTCCCATTGAATGTCCTGACATTGGCATAGTCCTCTACCATTAGCATAGGACTTCTTCAAGTGTTTATTTGTATAAATTTCGGAATGAAGAATCCCTAGCAAAGTCCAATTCATCACAACATCGCAAATCAAGAGAAGGAGAATCACGTGATTAATTTAGATATTTTGTGGAGAACGAGGGGTTGATTTTAACTAAATTGAAATAATTTCACTAAAAATAGCCATTCCGAAGGCTGTTCTAATATTATTCTTCGATATTTTTGTTTCTTTTCGGGGGAGATTGGTAAAGGCTAGAACTTTTGAACTTCAAGGGCTGAGAAATTACTCAAAATATAATATTGGTTTCTATTCCAAAAAAATATTTAGTAAAATCTTGTTATACTAACGCATCAGCAACAAAAAATCAACGCATTCGTTATGATAGAGGAAAAAAATCAAGACTGAAAAAGAGAATGGTTTGTTGAGTAAAAAAGGGGTAGAATAGCAGAAAAACAATGAGGACTAATTGAAAGGCTTGCCCTTTCGTGCTCAGCCAAGTTATTCGTTTCGGTAAAAGGTTCATCAAAAAGTGATTTTTCCTCATTTAATTAGATTTTAACATGATATCCCAAATATTAGCTCACATTTAAGTTTTTTTTGTATAAATGCAAAGATTTTTGGGCAGCAAGTAACACAGGTTTTCTCCACAATCTATCTTGCTTAATGCTTTAAGGGAGGATTTAATAGTCATTGTCATATTTTTTAGGAAAATGTTTTAATGTTATGAATTATTTTCCAATTTCACATTCGGCTCTCGGAATTTTACGTAAGTCCATCTTTCTTGGAGGATTCAAAAATCAAGGGGTATTTTTGGCGAGAAAGTTAGTTGGAAACTCGCACAATGGCTCTGCTGGATTATAATCGCTTGTTTTATTGGAAGTTGCTTTGGTTCATGGCTGCATCCATTGCAATTTAAAGTTATCACGCTCCTTCCGGTACATAACTTAGTTTCACCTCATTCAAAATATTTATCACATGAATTTTTATAAATTGTTACTTTACCAGGAAACAGGTGAGTTCTTCTACCAGAATAATAAATAGGTAAATAAATTGACTTAATTAGTGAGGGAAAGCCATTACAATCTTTTGCAAGTGCATTTTAATAAGCTTAAGTCAATTTTTCATTTTCTTGTAAGTTAATACCTTGGCATAAATAAAAGAACTGACCTAAATGAATAGGAAAAATAGCTATGCATTCATTATATGCACCGTATTTACACAAATTTAATCACGGGACACAGCTAAGTTAGTAGTAGGTATTAAAATCAAAATATATGTCAAATAACTTAGATCGTAAACAAGACCCTTAAGTAAGAATTGCTCAAATGACTGCCAAAAGGAAAATCAAAATGCAAAAGTAGTGTTGAAACATGGTTAAAATATACAGGGAATCCCAGAAAACTATAAAGTAAAATTAACTATATCATGAAATAAGATGTGGAATCTTTCTATGAAATAGGGAAATGAGAAATAGTTATGTATCTTTCATTTAAATTGCTTTCATTACGACCTAGGTTCCAACACCTTACGTGACCATACGTTGAGACGCTGACCTTAGAATGACACAACGTGTTGAAACCGTAATAAACAAAATTTAAGTGGAATATGTATACTTGCTTCTCATTTCCCTCCTCAAAAGTTAAAGTAAGTTACACTGACTTAACTTATAGTACCATATGACACATAGAAATAACTGCATAAAAAGCATACATATCAGGCGCCATTTTTTGCATCGTGGTTCTATTACTTAAGCTGATGCTTGATAAATACCCTCGCTGACATGCCACCATTTCAAAAATCGTCTATTATGAGTAGCGTTCATTAAGTACTCACTCAAGTAAAGGAGGGAGACAATCCATCGGATTGTAACTGATTTCCTCTTGCGTTATTCTCCCCGTGCCTATATCTACATGCTATACTGAGAACTGTCTTGAGGGCGTATGGCAGGGAGTGTTCGGGCATAAGTCATGAGATGATAAGGGAATAGGAGAAATGAAAAGAGGAAAAGGGCGCAATTGAATTGTACGTTAACATAGTGTCTTAGTGTCTCCTTTTGTTTTTTAAGTACCTAGTCAATTATCGTGCGTGGGTGGTGCGTAGGGAGATTGAATTTTTATATTTATGAGTTCGGCTTTGTATCTTTCTTAATTTGTCATTACTATCAGTTCTAGCAGTTTTGTGTAAGGTTAACGTAATGAACTCCTTATGATTCTCAAATTCGCCTGGTGTGAGTTATTCAAGCAGCCAGCTTAGTGCTTAGCCTCCTAGTATTCCGCTAGTAGAAGTTTTCGCGGAACCAAAAGAAATTCAATAGCAAAGTGTACAATGAGCTGCGAAAATCTAAAAAAAAGTGTTGAAGGAAGTTTTCCCTTTTATTTTGTTAATCTCGCGGAAAATTTCTTTATATGTTACTTGAGGCGTAGGTATATGATATAAGGCCTAACTACATTTCTTTTATTTAGACCTGATGCCATTGGCAGCTTTTATCGGGAAATCCTCACGTGATGCTTATGAGGAACACCTGCTGCAAGTATTTATAGATACATGATATTTTTAAAAGAGAATGAATCATAAAAACTCACTGGAAAACCTAATAGTTATATATATAATAAAAAATACACTGGACAGGGGGTGGGGAAAGAAAAGTATAAAGAGACGACTTACTGGGAACGTTTCGAGCCTGTATGTGAGCCATGTGTAAATATATATATTTATAGAAAGACTAAACATAGTAATTTTCCACCAATTTATGACTACAGCTTTTACTATGTATCAAGAATGCTGAAGATTATTCTTATTTTCATGCATATAATTAAACTACTGAGTGATAACGATTTCAGTAAATTGTTATGAACCTTAAATACCAAACAAGTGGGATTATTGTTAAAATTATCTATATTTATTTTGAAGAACCATCTACAAATCATATATAATTCTTGCTTCATTGGTAAGGAGCATCTAATGTAAGCCTAATGGATCCATTATCTATTGTAATTAATGATGCACAATGCAGGTCCTATGGTAACATATCCAAATTTATAGATAAAATAAAATCATGTAAAGGTTATCTCTTATACTTATTAAAATATAAGATCATTTTAAAAAAACTGGGATGATTTTATCATATTGCACATTAAACTGAACGATAAAGGATATGTTTTTGGATTCACGCTAGCTGAGGTTAACATAAAAAATCAGAATTATGTTTATAGCATTTATATGGTTTCAATTCCTTCCATAAGTTGAGAGAGGATCAAAAAGGTGGAAGAAAAATGTTCTTTCTTAGGGAAGGCATTACTGCCACGGTAGTTGACTTGGAATTAAAAGAATGTTAATCTTTAATCTTCACAATTAATCATGACTCACAGGCCATTCTAGTAATAAGTATTTATAGGTCACCCCACTCTAACAAGAAGGATTTCATAAATAGCCTAGAATCCTTTGTTGAGAGCAGAGATGAAAATCAGTTCATATTTTTTAAGAGGTTTAAAACAAGTCGGAACACAGAATATATTGTAAAATAGGACTTCGTCACGCTGAAATATAGGTGATATATATCACCTATAATGTACCGAAATGCCGCAACCTTCATGGAAAGAGAACTTTACAATACACAGTTCCAAAGCTATTGAATAAGATACCTCCACAATACAATCAATAGACAAAATTTCAGTGTTAAAAACACAGTTAAAACTTAGCTGTTTGAAAACATGCCATAATAATAAACTATGACATTACTCGGAAATATATAATTTATCTTGAACTAATTTAAGATGGCTAATTGTGCTAGTTTACTTAGCGGTGACCTACTTGTTATACTTTTTTATTAACAAGGTAAATGAACGTGTTAAATAATTATTCTGTGCTATATATTTCTTGAAGTTATTGTTACTTTGAAAACTGTGCCATCACGGATTTTTAACTCTTCCTTTTACATTACATTTGAAAGATCCATGGATTGAAATTCAGTGATAATTCAATAAAGTTGTACGAATCAGCTGATGACAGACATTTGTTGTCGATCTAAAGGTGGTATCTTATCATTTCTATTTTGGAGCATGTATGGTAACTGTGAACTGTATTGTTTTTTATGGTTTTCTTGAGGTTATTTTTACTACGAGAGAAGCATGATATTTTAAATTAGGTTAGCTCTATATTTTAATGTAAAATGTTTCATTTGCCATTACAAAATACTATGAACATTGGTAACCGTCTTTCTCTTGTGACATATTTGGTCAATTTTAATTAATCTTTATTTTTCCGATAACCCAAACTATTCAAACCTGGCACCTACTGACAAGCCTATGATTTTGCAGGACCAAAAGGAAACATTATTAAAAAAGTATTTTTTGTAATCATTATTAATCATTGTATTCATCTATGTATTCATTATTATATTTTACTGTAAAAGGTCATGATATGAACACATTTTGATCAATAAATATATTGAGTTTTTTCAGTGAACTTATTTATCATCCTGTTATTATTTCAGATTCATAATTTTTTCCAATATGTTTTCTCAGACACTTATAAGTATACGCTTTCACAAATTGCATTTTGAAGAAGAAAAAATAGTTAATATGGACCTGTGTATAAGAAATTGAGGAATTATCTCTAGCTTGTTCAGTACATTTGGCATTAAATATTTTATGCATGCAAACACTGACAAAAGAAAGATGCAAAATTCACCGAAATGTACAAATTCGTAGGATATGAATACATAACTGCTTAAATATTGTGAAGGGGGCAATAAAAATGCTGATTAACATTATTTGTTGTTTTAAAAAGCACCTATATCAGTTCATATCAATTCAAAGGCTGTACCACTGTTGTTATATCATAGGGTCTCTGTTTCAGTAAACTATCACGCAGGAATTATTTTCACATGAAACTATTTAAGATTTTCTCAGGTACACAGGATGAATAATAGCCCTATAAGAAAAAAATATGACTGAAGTATCTTAGCTATACTTTCAAAATTATTATTAAACAATCAAAATATGTCGCTCTCTTATTACGAGTGTCTCACTTATATGCTTCCTTTACAAAAATAACATCAATATCAAGCATGGTATGCCCGCAAATATTACAAAAATTGTTTAAAAAATAAATAATTGCATTTGGAATACAATTTCGGCATAATGTAGGAGTGGTCAAAATAAATATTTGGAGATCGGAGCCATCTCTAATTTAATGCATAACACCTTTATATCTACCATTATTTGAAATAGAGGGCAAGTTCTCGAGTTAGATAAAAGTGACACAATTACTGACAATTCATTTTAACTGGATTAAATATGTCCACTAAGACTCAGTTTCAAATCTCTCTTGAATAGTCGTTTTACGTGTAATTTATTGAGACAAATCTATTGTTCGCGATATCATCCAGCCGCATTGACTGGACTTTAATGATTCCCTCACAAAAACCCTGATTACTTTCGATCATACATAAATGATAAAAATGATTATATATATGTAGAGTTCCCTTTTTACGTTACATCACATGCTTTGGAGGATGTACCACAGTTAATTTTAGTCTCGGATGCCAAAAAGCAAACCCCTACAGGATGGCTTGGCAGTACCAGTCATGCAACATCTCTACTGAATAACAACCGAAAAAACCCAGTTTCATGTCATGGCCAAGGCAATAGATCGTTTCTTGGAGAGTAACCACACTTTGAAGTGTCGACATGCATAGGGATAAAATACGCGGTTACATTGTTACAGATCAATATTCTTGACAATAAAAAAACTTCAAGCTATTAGCTGTAAAACTACAAATGTAAGCACAAGAGGTGAAATTCACCCTGCAATCGTGCATTCTATTCCGTTGTTTAAATATTTCTGCACGGAAAATCAGGCATTACATCATGAAATACAAGACTGATATGATGCACTTCTATCATAGCGATTACCTTCTATCATTGCCTCGGTTAAATCTATGTCATATGCCATCAATCTCTCTAAATAGTAATATAAACATTAAATAAAATCATTTTGAATATCACCTCCTCCTCCTGAAGTAATTTTAAAGCTATTATTTCGTAGAAACAATGGATAAGGTAGGAGCGACACAGGCTCCCAAATCATTCTCCTCTTTGGACTTTTCTTTCAGTAAAACTGACATAATTTTGAAACTTTGTTAGATACAAGCGAATAAACAAGGACAACATTTCACAGCAACTGTTACCATTTCGTTCGCGAGAATGGTGCTTGATAGCCATTATTACGCTCATAAGTGCAACAAATGTACTCAGGCTTATGGGAGATACCACGTTGTGTATTCACCCCTGCCACGTTGTGTATTCACCCTTGCGTGCATTTGCAACTCCACCCTATTTTCAAGCCTTGGGTAGTTTCCAGGCCATATATCTGTATAATTTCTTCTTATGAGAGCACGCGGTACTGAGATAAATTGCTTTGCGGGTGCACTTAATAGCGTTGAGGTGGCAGAGTGGAAGGCGATCAAGATGTTTTATCACTACTTTGCAAAACCGTAATTCTCAACATCTAATGGTAAACTCACCAAATTACCATCCACCATAAATTGCAAACCTGAATAACTTTTCAAATTTTATGTTTGCCAATAAACAAGAGAAGCAATGCTGTCACTAATTTAATGATCTAAAGCTATAAAAAAACACGAATTTAACATTGCTTTGCCTTTAAGCATTAGGTATTTTTAGGTAATTTATGTCTAAATATTAATTTTGCTCGTCATTGTATTATTACGAAGATTGAGCACACCAGAAAATTTATCTGAAAGTCATTTTCTATCATTAATACATGAAAGCTTAAATCAAATCAACCACCTAGAATTAATTCCATGGTGTGCTAATCAAAGTATTATGCTTTTATGATGAATGAAATTCAGAAGAGATTGGAAAATATTCAGTCCAAAAGTGAGTGCTTGAACGATCATTTTTAAATTTCTGATAATATTTCCTCTAGTTATTCAATTCATTCTCTCTTAATCACTCAAGGCGTTAAGAATAGAAGAATTCATTATAAATTTATTTCTGCTTAGACGAAATATCAATTCTCAATGTCTATTTAGAATGCGCTACATAGATCTCCAATGAGATATGGAATTAATACCTCCACTGCCACAGTTATACATTTATTCCTCGAATATGCTGAGGTCGAAAGAGATTTGAATTTTAGTGAATTTCACATATTTTATATTTTGAAAATAAAATATTTAATCGAAATTAGATATTTTGAAAATATTCACACAAAAAACAGATAATGCAATATATATGTTCAAACATTTCCTACAAACTGCTCAGACCATTATCGTGAAATTTTATATGCACGAATATGGCAGCACTGAGACATATATGGGCTACATAGTTGGCCACAAAGCTGGCCCTTCATGTTTTGCAGAATAGCGCTATACTAAAATTAATGGAGATAGAACCTTTAAAGCCACAATAAAGCCATAGTGGTCACAAGAAAGGTGGCGTCTTGATACGCGCTAGGGCACTAACTGGTGCTTTTAAATTACCTCATTACGGATAAACTTTTCAACCTATGACTATAATAATTTGCAACACAGGTGGTACAAACACGGTATTACTGGGAAGGAAATAGGCTGTGAATTAAATAGGCCAGAGTTTCTATTGCTAAACCTCAGGTGGTTAATTATTGTTTTTGTTCTAGAATTTCGAACACCGTTGTAGATTTGTGCATTAGATCTTTGAATGTGTCATCCTAAAGTTCAGATGTGAGGGTCCGCATTGATGTTAGGGCCCTTTCCTAATTCTGATGTAAACATAGCTGCCATGAAAACTGGGATAATGACCAAAACATTTTATTCTTAGAGAATGCGGAAACATGACATTTGGTCTCTCAGATGCAATGAGGGCCCCAAGAAAGCTCGCAATTTTTAAGGGGCCTTTTATTTTGGGATTTGATGCACACGGATTCCATACACAATTGGATATGTCAATAAGATTTTAATATGCCACCATGATTCCCGAATTCTACCGTGGCGCTGAATTGGCGCTCAGCTTCCAGTTTTCTATGTCAGAGTTTGACTTACTGACTTCAAACTTTCCGTGGAGGAGAGACGGAACTAAACCTTTTCTGTCATCGGTGGTGGATGAAATGGCTTCCGCGACTTCCAACCGCATCCTCGATCACGCATTGGTAAATACAAGGTTTTTTATCACTATAGATTTCATGCGTGGTTAAATATATAGACATGAAATTCCTGCATAGAGTATGAGATTAACTGCCTCAGATAAAGGCAGTGACATGCTAGATGGCTCCCATACATCTCCAGTTACCCCAGTTTGAGAAAAAAATGGGCCACTTTTTTAAATTCATACATTTTTCATCTTGGGGTAAACAAAATGCTATTTTGCTATATGATCTCTCAAATTTACTCGTATAAAGGTTTATGTTCTGGTTGATGACAGTAAACAACTCCATATTCGTCTTTATGTTAGATCTACAATTAAAATAGGTTCCGAAACCATTTAATGCGTTTTTTGACGCCAGTAGATTACCAATATTAGGCAATTAAAAAGTGTGCGTAGCAGAATATCCTTAAAGGTTAATAGTTACCACGTGTTTAACTGTTTATGGAATATTAATTTAAAATGTGATTTATAATGTATTCTAAAATTAAGGACTTTTTTACTTTGTTTGACTACTCGAAAAAAATGGCAAATTTTGTGGATACTGGGACTAGCCACGGTATTACCTTAACGGAGCCAACTGCATGTACACACAGATAATTTACTAATCAAGCAAGGACAAAAATAATTTGCCTTCACTTTAAAAAATATTTTTAGATAAAAATGTAAAATGTTCTATGGAATTTACATTCCATTGCAGAAAAACAAATAATTCAAAGCTATCTGTGCGAACGGTACCTTGGAAAGTTTCATGTAAAGGCATAGCCCAAACTAGTCAAGCCAGTCTGCTATAAATTGCTTGCTCTGTGATAGCTTCCACTGCGTTATATCATGAAGCATAATTGCATCAACCTAAATAACTGCTTTGTACATTTATTATCTTATTATCTTCACTGTGACGCAATGCCCTCAACGCAGAATACTTGGAATAAGATTTTAGTTACAATTTTCACTCAATCAATTGCATTCAACACACTCCAATGGATAAATTAGAAAAATTAATAAAGTTCCATTATTATGAGACATCAATGGCCAATAACTATGACAATATAAAACCGCCAAAGAAATCTAAACTCTTTTAACTATTGTAAAATAATTCCAGGTCCCAAATTGGTATAACCAAAGAAGTAATCTAAATAACACTGCAAAATACCGCAGACATAAAATCGACATAGCAGTGGAGGAGAGCAAAATAGAATCATTTAATATGTTGACCCAGAATGCGTCTATTATTGTAGACCATAAAAATAAATAACGTTGATCAGTTTTTTAAAGGAAACTAGTATTAAAGCCATCTGTATAAACAGTAAATACTTTCTAATAGTTCTGTATATTCCTAGTTTAATACCTTATTATTTAATTGTAAGTTAGTCTTTAATCTAGTGATTCTGGCAAACTTTCACCCAAGCTACATTTTGCTCTCAAAATTTCAATTCTGGCAAAATGATGTATTGAAATTGGTATATTATGTACAATAATTTGTTTTTATGATAATAAATCAGAGGTAATATTTTACTTTTTATCAAAATCAGTTAAATTCTTTTTCCTCAAGTAAAATCTGTCAATGTAAGATGAGGTAGAAAAAGAAAAGGAAGGTGCACAACGTACTACAAACATGGCTACAAAAATAAATATTAAAAAGAGGAACATTTCCCGGAACCAATTACATTGGTCTTTTAAAAAATTTCACATATGGTCTCTAAAATATTATTTTAATGCTTTATTTCTACTGTTTTATATTATGGTTATTCTAAATTAAAGTTTAATGTTTTATATTTTCAATTACAGTTGAATGTTTCGGAATGGTTTTTCTCCTTTGTGTTTCACTAACCCTGCTTATAATTTTCCGCTTTAGTATTTTCCGCTCCAATTTGATTTTCCAATTGAGTATTTTCCGCTCCTTTTCTCAGAATTTTACTTTTTAAAAAACGACAATAATATTGGTGCAACAGCCACGGACAGTATTAAATTACTCTAAGGCCCAGATTAATACTTGGTCAACGTTAACCGCAAGATTACGTAGACTTTTCTTTAACTAGATGTTAACTGAGAATTCATGTTTTTGTATATCAAATTTAGACTGCCGGTTTGATGAGGTGAACTTTATAGATGGAAAAACTCGCTTTTTATGCCAAGAAAAATTCAATCATTTATTGAAAATGTGGAAAGTTAAGTTATAAATAAAATAGTCAGTTCACAAAATAATACGGTTTTGTACCGTCCCACTCAATATAGGATTAGGTGAAGAGCATGTGATTAGTAACTTACTCTAAAATATCACAACATTTTACTAATACATCCTATCCTTCTTCACAATAAGACACAAATTTGTAAGCATTGTGGCTAGCTTGTTACCTCAAAAACAGGCAAGCCAAGGACCTGATAGCCTTGACCATTTGCTCGTCGCTAAATAATAACACTGTAAAAAGGATTGGCCGATGGCCCCAAAGCGAGGGAAAGGGTTATGCAGTATTTTTCGTTAATTTATTATACATTTGAAGCCATAGTCTAGAAACCATTTAAAGAAAGTCTAAAAAGCCCAATTTATTATGTCTTGACATTAAAACCCTCATCATTAATTTTCATTTATTCAACTATACATATAGCACTTTTGTCGCCCTCCTTAAACAGTGTCACCTAGATTTATCACATAAATCGCCAATGGAATGTTGTTTACTTTGCTGTTTTGGTTATCTCCGCATTAAACTACTTCTAAATGTAAAGTAGTTCATTTAATTGACAGTACCCAATGTAAAATATCTAAGTGGATGTTGATGCAAGGATATTTAATACTTAACCTAACAAAACTCTGCTTTTAGTGACTGTAATTATGCACATTAATGCGAAGATCAGTGAGCAAAAGAAACCATCCCAAATATATTTAATACGCGAGTGGTGATCGTAAATACGAAGTCACTTTAGAAGTTAGGATGAAATTAATATTGATGAGTCCATTGTGAAACCAAAAATTAATTAAGTTCATACCCATTATGCACTTCAATTTTCATAGAGCCCTGGAATCATAGAATTCTCAACTATATCTAGAAACGACTATTTAAAAGTGAAGAAAGCTATTATACCTATACATTAAATTAATATTGTAAATCTATTGAAATAGACCGCCCCATATTGAAGTCAAGGACCGAAAATTAGCCAGATTTTAAGACATGATATGCTAAGTTCTGTGACGCAAACCTTCTCCAGCTGTCACAACTTTGCATGACCCACTTCATGCATGTTCTGGTCGCCCTCTCTCTCCTGATATTCCATTAATTTAAGCCATCACCATGACTCGCAAGTTGAGCAGAGCTCCTTTAAGCGGCCTTAAAAGACTGATTACTCCGTCGTATTTTATCTTTGAATGCCCTGTTCGTGGCAGAAACAGATGACAGCATAAGTGCTAAATATTATACGCTGGCTTCTGGTGGCGTGCACACAACACGGTAATTGAAAATGACGGAAATATCAAGCTACTCAGAGAAATGGGGAAATACAAAAATATGCTTCCTTCTAGAAATGATATCTAACTAATATACCGTTACCATAAGTTCGTATTTTGCCTTTGTTCTGTATGTAATACATTCAAGTGAATTCAAAATGTTTTTGTATATATAGCATACCCTATATCAGCCATTTTTAAATGTTAAAAAAATTAGAGAAGAAAGATTGAATTAAAAGTTTTTCTCCAAAATAAATTTTTCGTGATCTTAAGAAACAGAAGGAAAAAAATTATAATTTGCTAGGTAGTGTTATTTGATATTTTAAATGAAAATCCATACAAAATCTGAATTGCCAGTACAAAAACGAAGTAGCTACTTTATAAGTTCATCATACGTGATTAGAACTGAGGTTGACAGAGATCCATGTACTGGTAAACCGTACAGAACACCCTTTATTCAATCCTAAATTACCCCCAAAACGCCATTTATTTAACGTCAAAGAAGACTTTCAGAGCTTTATCTACCATTGTGTCATTAATGCATAATACCCAACTTTAAGGCTTTAGAATTATCCCATATATAAACCCTCATAGTAGAAATCTTCTTTCAATTCCATGCGCGTTTTCTTTGGTGTAATATTTGCACTCGGATATTAAGGTTTACAATCACATAAAAGAAATCTCCTATCAGAATGTCTTGGTTGATCCCAAATTGCCATAACATACGGTTATTTGGATATTAATAACTACTTAAAGGACACAGAACATAATTGATTTTTTAATCTTTGGTATGCATTAGGCACATGTGGAAGAATAGGTATAAGCATTGTTTTGCCATTAGGTTTTGCGAAAAAACATTTGATGACGGATGAACCCTGAAAATATTATCTTCGTACCATAGTATTTTAATAATTATTTTCTTTATTTTTACGACTATGTATATTCAACTTCCATACGTTACATATCCTTATGCCCTGAGTTTTAAAGATGAAATCACCAAGTAAAATCAGTCTCAATTAGTACTTATAAGTTTTTAGCAAAAGCTAATGATGTCTATCATGGTAATGGAAGATTAGACCACGATAATTACTGTTATTTTGCTGCCTATTTTACTGTTCATGCTGCAAAATTATTCATCAGTGCGACGCTCGTTGAAGCTGGATCATTAATGACCACTATCAGTAGGTTATTTGTATAGTGCTGATAAATGACATTTTCGCCGTGGAAAAGGAAATTAGCGCAAAATTACAGGCTATTACGGATTAGCTTGTCAGTAACTGTCTCTTTTGCTCAAACCGTAGATAGTAAACCACCAACCTCAATAATGAATCATGGGTGAAGGTAATATTCACCCATCTTCTTTATTTGAAACGAAATTCAGAACTTTGCCTACCTAAGCGTTACAAAGCTGAAATTCAGATGACCAGGTTACAGTAAATTTATATTCCTTAAGGAAAGAGAAAACGAATATGTTTTCCAAAGCCAAAAAAATAATATTCGGGAAAAAAAGCATGATAATAAATCTACCCACAATATCACCACCGAGGTTACATTGGTAGAAGCAGTAAAAAAATTGTTTTAAAAACGTTTAAGAATGGGCAATGGGCCCCCTAGTTTAGATAACGTGGTGTGGAGAAATGCATGCATGAGAGTTGAGTACTTGGTAACAGCAAATATCTCTACACCTACTCTGAATTACATGTTTTACTGAATTACCAGCCCAAAAGCATCACTCTATTGTTTAAGTCCCAGCGTGCGAGTTGTAATGGAAATCTTTAACGGCACCCAGTCCTGCAGGCACGTTAACGCGTGCTGAACACACGGCTTAATTCGTACGCCACACGGGAAGGGCCGGGAAATTATAAACGGCCGGTTCCACCATACTCCCTTTTCCTAGAACTCCCCATTGCAGCCATGCGTCCAGCGGGATAATTTTTATGAACAAATAAACCGTAGTGTTTCCGGAATGACCTTGTATTAAAACAAAAAAGCCATGAAACTTTTACCCCGGAAAGTTGATGACTGCTGTGTGAAAAGCGTTCCACTGGGGAGAAGAAGAATCGCTGACTCAGCGGAGCGTATAGAAGCGATTAGCAGCAAACCCTATGGTCTTTCGGTCGCGCTCCCATGGGCCCCGGCCCTGCGACCCCTACCCCCTCTCAGCTACTCTCCTCCCTCTCGCCCTCTATTCTTCTCCCCTTCACCCCCCGTCCATGGCCTCACACTACCGCTTCCATGCCCCTCACCAACCGGCAAACCTTTTATTTTTTTATTTTAAAGCCCTTTTTATATCCTTTCCCCGCCATCTTTTTCACTTATCCCTTCTCCAACCCCTACTCTTCGCCTCTCCTCTTCCACTGTGTCCCACTCTGGTTTCCCTTGTTCCCTCATTCGCCTCACCCTGCCCGCTCCACCCTCAACGTGCGCATTCCACGCCCTCTCGCATATTACCCCAGAATTACTAACCCGCTCAGCTGTTTAAAAAAAAATTGGCACGTTGAGAATCAATGGCTTCTGCCACGGCTTTATATAGTTGCTGCGTCCCAAGATTTATTCGGGATAATTCTGATCCTGACTTTAAAACATTTTCAAGGAAAAGTGTATTTGGGTCATCGTGAACCTGACGTTTAGTTTTTCTCGGAAAAAAGGAGCATTATCGGTTTTTAAAAGAAGTGTAGACTAAAGAAATTTAACTCCGACCTATATAAGGCAATTTATTTGAGACATTTTTGCTTCAGAAAGTTGAAGCCTAATGTACGCACAACTGAAGGAATTAGATTGGAAAACACTTGACTGTCCTCGAAAAATATATCTTCGGAAGGAAGATTGAAGAGGATCCAGGAAAATTAGGCATTTAAGCACAATAATTTAAATAAATTGCATTACGGAGTACATAATCAAATTTGATAATGGGAAGTTATTCCCAAGAAAAAGTGGAGAAGAGGAGTAATTATAATTCGAGCGGTTCCCAGTATCTCTCTCCGCATTACCAAATATCTATGCTAAGTATGGTTCGCGATAACATTGATAGTGAAATACTTCAAATAATGCACCCAAAAATATAGATATAAGAGAGAATGGAATAAGGAATAAAAGTGAACACCAAAAAGTAGAAACAGAGAAAATAAAACATGCTATGATAACGGGAGGTAGTAATTACCATTCTTGAATAGCTAAAGCAATTGAGGAAGGATTGCCGTAAGGAATACTCCTAACATGGAACTATGCCCTCAGAATTGAATGAGAAACAATTGAGCACCACAATACGCTAAATTTATATTTAGCCAGGTATTTGTGTAAAAATCAGTCTATGAATCAGTCAAATGCTGCTTATTCTTCAGACTGTTTGTCAGCAAAAATTGTTTATAATATACTTCTATACGTTTGGTCCGTTCGAATAAGAATGAAGTCACTTTAAAAGTTCATTTGTTTAGCTAAATTAAAATTACAGGTTTCAACTTACGACTTTTTATCCTAGAACGAGCAAAAAGCCTTATGGATTAATGAATCGGAAATCCGTTTCCAATGATGTATACGACGAAACGTAATGAGGCCTTTATAAATCGCTCTTTCTTTATCTTGTGTCTTACCAAGAACAACGCCCATCTCGCTTATGCTCACCATAAGCGGATTGACAATAGCGACAACATACACCAAAGGGCTCATGACGTACGTAGAATATTTCAACAACAGTTGCACAGCGCATGCTTGAGAGAAAACAAAAGAATATATTAAATTAGCCATTCTTGCTGTCGGGTAGAATTCATGTTTGTAAAAAATAATTCTGTGGAACTTCGTAGAATTTAATGGAAATGTAGAAATATTTTTGACTCATGGGATAGAACATAATTCCATCATTCCCGAGGTAAAATAAAATTAACAACAGAAACCAAATGTTGACATACTAATAGAGGAAAATAATCAAATTATGTGAACGTAGAAAATTATCTGATAAATAAAGGCTTGGAGTCGGGGCGCTTACTACATGCCCGTTGCCTGCAGATCTGCACTGAAGAAGTAAAGCATAATCTAGAAGTAAAATAAATAAATATGTAGACGGTAAAAATGTAAGGGTAACATAATCAGAGCTTTGAACGAATGGGATATTTTTGTTGAGAAAGGAGAAGAACTGCTAAAATGCTACCCAACACAATAAAGATGAAAATATTGAACCAGAAAGCAGACGAAAAGGAAATAACTATCACATGAAATGAACCAAAATTTTAAAAATAACTGAGACATGAAAATAAATAAGAAGAAAACTAAATAATGAAATGCAGTAGAAATGGACAAGAGGAAGCAGAGGTATATCTAGGCGGAGAAAAACTTCCACAAGTCACCACATTTAAAAATCTGGCTGGGTAGCTGAATCACATCTGATTGTAGGTGCACAACGGATATGATAAGCAGGATAGCACACGCAAAACAAGCTTTTATCAAGAAGAAAAATCTCTTGAAATCAAATAATGTTTCTCTATCAACCCGGAAAAAATTTGTTAAAACGTATGTTTGGAGTATGTGTTCCTATGGCTCATAAACTTGGACTCTGAGAAAAGCAGAGAGAAAAAAGCTGGAGTTCTTTGAAATGTGGTGCTAGAGAAGACTATTAAAAATATCTTGGACAGAAAGGGTTACCAACCTGGACGTACTACAAATAATTGAGGAGGGACAAACACTGCTAAACTTAATATGTAAAAGAAGAAACATAATGATTGGACACCTACTACGTCACTCCGAATGGATAAGAACCTTAATGGAAGGAGTTGTAGAGGACAGTCTGCGTACCAAGTCGCTGGTACTCTTTTTTTACAGTGATATTGATTCAGAAATAATTCCTTTGATTTAGCATGAGCAGCGGGTAAGAAAGTACGTAGGAGTGAGACATAAGACCATATGCAATACCAAGTACGTGGAAACATACAGCAGCAAATATTTGCAGAAATTTGCCTGGTCGATAGTAAAAAACCTTATAGCCAATGCACATTGGATCAGCTTTTACTCTTATCTGAAATGTAGACAAGCAGGAGATGAGAAAAGATGATTTAAAGTGGCCGAAAGGTGCTGTTAATAATACAGTAGAAACATGAGGAGGATGACAATGAAGAAATATTGTGACCAGAGGACGAAGAAATGGGCCAACGAAATACTAGGAAATATGTCAAAAGTAATGCATATATATAGCGGCCGAAACATTGTAAAAATAATTAACATAGACCAAAAGGACAGAAATCACATGAACAGCAAGAAAATCATACCAAGTAATAAAGGATGGAATACGGTTTAGTAGAAAAATTAAGGCTCAAAGAGCTATTTTGGCCTCATTCTGTAAATTGAAAACCAAGTAATACGCCTTCTATTTTCAGGTCCAAACGGTAGTGTTATCGGTAGTTGTATTTAAAATCTAACGTATCCATTGTGTCAATGATTAAAACGTTGAAACCTGTAGGCAAGGCATTGCACAAGTAGATGAAGAATTTTGCTAGTTTAGGTGAAGAGCAAATAACCAATATGACTGTTAATTCATGACAATATACTGCTATTTTACACGGAAAGTGTCGAAAAGACAATTAAGTCAAAATGAGCTAAGGTTGGCGTACATTTTTTGTACCTTATACCATCAGTTGAATGAAATCAACGTTTACAATACTTCAAGTCTAGGGTGAGACAAAACTCCTCATGGATATTTAACACCAAATACAATGTCCTTCAATAATCCCTCACCTATTTTCTTGTCTTGTTGCCAAACTCCACTGAAATTATGAATAGTTAAACTGATGGAAATAAATTTTCCCCATTTCCTAAAGACCATTTTAGAGTTTCAGCGGTTTGTTTAATATGCGATGGACATAACTACGGTAGTCTTTTACCTTACCTCTGGAAATGAAGATAAAGCTCTTGAGAACGTTGAGTAAAAACATGAAAAGAAGATAACATATTTAACCATAAAATGCCAAAACTAAAACCTGAATAGGTAAATCAATCCGTAAAGCTACTGTTACACCTCACTCTGGCACCCAGCCATGCTTATTGAGGGGTCTTCAAAAAGATCAATCCGGAAATTTCCTCCAGGTAGACCGGGAATTTTCTTAAAGGTGTACTCCGAAAAATTCATGTAATTCCCTTTTACAAGCCACATAACATTTACTATTACCTGAAAAATCTGCCCTTAAGGGATCTTATCCTATGAAAATCTGAACTTTTTTTGCTGAATCCAATAACACTGATAAACAAGCAGTAGATATCTGGTATGACATTTACCTTTTGTAATGTAGTTTTTTATGCTGATTTCAAATCTGAAAACTATTTTCTCTATCACGTCTGGTTTTTAATATTTCATAAAAAAATTTCATGGAACGGCGCTCGTCAAAAATTAATCTCGGCGTCGTTTTTCATTGTTTTTCACGCTACTCAAGTTTTGTAATCGTTTTGGAAAAGAGTTACATTCCTGTCTGGAACTCCAGAGGAACCGTCCTTTGCAAACGGTCTATGTTTACGCCGAAATAATTTCGACATCTCTTTACAGTATACCCTCGCATGACAGGAGTAACGTTTCTTGAAATCATCCCGTCTTGTAAAATCGTACTTAATGAAAAATACTGAGAATATACTTAGAATATATGGAGAATACTGAGTTAAGTTCCTCAATCTTAACACCTCATGATTTATTCAGCACAGTTTCTTTCGTTGTATATTTTCTTTTTAGTTAAGGCGTCCAGTTTAATCAAAATATTAGTTTCAAACAAGAATTTTGTTCTTCAAATAAAACATTTCAATATTATAGATCTCATTCACGCGTTAGGGCGTCTTCAGGACAAACTGGATTGACTTCAACTAAAAATCTGGAAAAATCCTTTTTACCAGACATTTGATGCGCGTCTTTTGCTGGGATCGTTAGCACGGTTAGCTGATGCTGTTAGCACGTTAGCTGATGCTGCTAACCTGGCCCTCTCTTTGTAATAAAAATTAAATCCATGCTAATTGGACTTTCATTGAACAGTCCGTAGGGTCCTTAAAATGAAAAACGATCATAACAAAATAACTCAAAGCAGCATAATCGGTGGATAAGTTCGTGCCTCAAGGCCGAGCCGAGCGGAATCGTCGTCTTTTTGAGAAGAACGATCGCGTCTTGTAAAATCAGGCACATACATACATATAACCAAGTCTTAATGAAATCGCGTTGTGTGACATTACGTATTATGAGGGTTTACTGTACTTTCATTTATTTCTCTTTTACTTTCTGTGACAGTGGGAATAATGGCGTCCAAAGGTTGCAGAAATTCACTAGATCTCTTTTTCTACGTTTGCGGATATTTAACAGACAAATCTCATCGGAAGACTTTTACATTATTTATGAAGAAAGTGCATGAAATATAATTTTATTCGAAGGTGGATAGTGGTAAATCGTGAGTACCACAGTTCATCTCTTTCACATGCGCTTGCAACTTGCGCGGTTGGATAAGGAAGGCAAATAAAAACAATCATCTGGCATTCGGAGTGCCTATGATATGGTGTGAGTCAAGCAACCACATCACAGACTGTTATTTCTGTTTGTCAAACATCACTTGATTCTCCTTAAAACTCGTGCAGCTGTAAAGTATCCAGACGTTCTCTCAGTTTCTAAACCAATACCACATGATCTTGTCACTTGTCCAATACCAACATAATACACAGTTGATGAAGAATCGCATGAAGAAGGTTCTCCTCCATCTCCCACCGACGAATCAGATTCTGACTGTTACCAACCTGGAGAAGATATTCATTTGATGAATATTGCTGAACTTCGAGACCTCACACGGGACTTGGCACTATAAAAGGCCAAGCTGAATTGCTTGGTTCACGTCTTCGAGAATTTAATTTGCTTGCACCGGGTACAACGACTTCACACTTTCGGCAGACACATAAAGAGCTTGTGAAGTTCTTTGCAATGAGAGACACCTTTTGCTATTGCACGGATGTTCAAGGTCTTATGTCTAGCCTTGGGGTAGAACACAGCACTGAAGCGTGGTGACTGCTTATAGATTCATCTTAGACAAGTTTGAAGGCAGTAATAATGCGCAGCGGAAACCGGTATGTGTCAGTACAAACAGGATATTCTGGCTACCAGAAAGAGACTTACGAAATCATGCCACTGCTCCTTGGAAAAATACGCTAAGGCTAGTACAATTGGCGTATCTGCGGTGCTCAAAAAGTTATCGCTATCCTCATAGGAATGCAGACAGAAAGCACCAAGTACTGCTGCTTCATCTGTGAGTGGGACAGGAGTGGGACAGAGACAGGAAGCACCACTACACAAAGAAGAATTGGCCGATCAGAGAGAGAATGCATCCAGAAAGTAAAAACGTCGTTCGTGTGCTGTTGGTAGACCGTGACCAAGTTATCATGCCACCTCTTCATAGTGTGCTGGGGCTCATGAAGAACATTTTCTTCCCTACCAGCGATTCAGGTGCTTTTCTGTACCTGCGCAACAAGTTTCCGGACTTGAGTTATGCAAAAGTTAAAGGAGTGTTTATAGGTCCACATATATGATAGATCATTGCTGACAACCATGCCCAAGATTTACTAGGTGGTACTGAAAGAGATGCATCGGTGGCATTCAAGTCAGCTGTAGTTAATTTCCTTTGAAATTATAAATCTGATGACTATGTGAATGTTGTGCTGAAGTGCATTAGTGCATAAATACTGCTGGGTTGCAACATGTTCCTCAAAATTCATCTAATAGACTCGCTTCATGACTTCTTCCCTGAAAACATAGGTTCACTCAGCGACGAACATAGTGAACGATTTCAGCTGGACATCCCAGTATCAGGGTCGATGGAATTCAGCCATGTTGGCTGACTACTGCTGGTCGCTTCAGCGCAACATTCCAAATGCTCAGTACAAACGCAAGTCGAAAGCCAAGAAAATAAAACCACACAATCCTTAAATTAAGGGAGTATAAAGTTTATATATGTATTTAATTACATACAATAAATAAGTGCTCTAGTGAAACTTCGGTTAGTGAGTTGTTTGCCTCGATGCAATGCTAAACATAGATAAAAGCAGTGGCGTGGCCAGGTTTTAGGTCTAGGGGGGAGGTAGAAAATTTTTAGGGGGTGCCGACTCTTAAATTAACCAGTTTACTAAACTTAACAAATTTTGACGATGCAATAGGCGGATGGTTTTTTTACAAAATATGACGATTGACAACGTACTGTACACATTTATTTATACGTATTTGGGACTAAGTGGAAACATTCACAGACTTAGGGGCGCCAGAACACGAGGCGAGGGGGCATTCGCCTCCCCTTCACCCCCCGCTCCCCCTTGCTAGCTACTGGATAAAAGGTAAAAATCAAATATCTCGAGAACGGTGGGTGATAGAGACAAATGGTTTGCAACTTATGAATCTGCATGAATTATTTGTCTTAGTAAGCATGTTGGATACCTATATATTCACCAAAAGTTTATTTTTGTTAATCAGTGTAAGCATTCCAGGAATAGAACTTCATCTGCCACTGCAATGCTGATACGCTATTTCAAAAACTTCAATGTTACAGAAATACTACAATGTATATTCTTCATACAAACATTCAAACCGCCCCAGGGGCGTTTGGCAGGAGGTTTTAGGACGCTTGCCATGAAAATGGGGGGCAAAAGAAAAAGGGATATGAAGAGGGAGACGAGGAAAGTGAATTTATTGTTTTCGGAGTGCCTTAGTGACCCGTTGTTTTGTTAGAGTCTCTAATGAAGAGTCAAACGCGGGAATATTTTAATCTAATAGTTCAACAATGTATCTTTTGTATTTGGTAGTACCTGTTCCAGTTCCATATATATATAATGCGGTATTATAAAAAATATCCTCCATGATATTTTAAAACTCACCAGATTGAAGGTGAAATCTTCTAGTAAACTTTGCTGAGCGTGTAGCCTCCGGGTCTCTCACTGCTCCCAGCCTAGTCCTTCCATTAGCTGCGTTACTCTCAATGCTTACTTGAACAGATTTTAATGAAGTCTTCCACTGTACTTTGTCAATCTCGCCTATTCAATATTTCAGTACAGAGTCTCAAAAGCTGGCGGCGAATGCAAGACGAGGCCTAACTACCGTTCGAGAAGGTCGTCCTTGAATTTTGACGATATGCCATCGATGGCTTTCGTAGAGAAATTATCACGAGAGAAATACTCACGAACACAGGTAAGAAACAAAATTGGGTAGTGATCAAGTCCTAACTATTTCACTTCTGCCAAAACGATGTGCCTTTCAGTGATACTCTCTCGAAAACATCGTTGTTCCTAACGTCTAGTCCCTTTTCCTCCTACTTATTCAATATTTATGTCATTTTACTGACCAAACTTGGACTTCTGTATACAATGAACTCAATCCATGGTTCCCAGAATCATGCCGTAACAACTCCCTACCTCCAACTTTCTCATGTTTATCCCATACATTCCATGTAACTCCCAAAAATCCTCCAATGGACTCCGCGCTTTTTACCATTCCAAGCTCCTCTTGACCTGAAGCTGTAAAACCTACCCGTTCACCACCACTTCATTTGAAAGCTGCAACCCCTCCCAACCCCTTTACAAAAAATATCCCTATTGTAGAATGAAATTATATTGCTAGGCCTGATGGTGCAGTATGCAATTTTTGTGTTTTCTAAGAAATGGTCGTATGTTGCGCTATCAGACTGAAGGAATAATTCAACACAGTGAGACTTTTTTCATCTTTCTCCTACTTTGTTTATTTTATTTTTTCATTATAAATTGGACTCTTTCATTATAAATTGGAAATTTCATTATAAATTATTTTCAAAATAAATCTTCAGACTCTGACAAATACGCGCCAGGATACCTACACGGTGTACACTGAACTAAAAATATTCGATCTTTATTAGGTATTTTTCCACTCCCCGTAGTCAGCTGCGGAAGAAGGGAGTTAGAATCCGTTATCAAATATCTACCCTGCAAAAGCTTTACAGACTACTTTTATTGTTCTTCCCCGAGCTGGCAGTATAAGTGAATCCACCCCTACAATGTTCTAAACGTTTCTTATCTTAATACGCTCCTGTTGAAGAAGGAAAAATTATTTTTGCCTATTAAAGTTACTGCCCACGTGAAAACTTTTGTCACTTTCGAGACATTATAATAAAACTAATACGAATACTAATTCAATAAGACATATGTCCTCAATTTATATAGAGGTAATTAAATTTTTAAATGGAATCATTATTAAAAAGGTAAGATAGATAACCAAACACATACATGTCTGTTCCTCAATGTGATAGAGATTAACAGGCAGGAATTGTAAACGCTTTGGAGATCATTGCCACAGCATAAAGAAAAAGGTAGTGTGAAAGCAATTGTATCACGAGAATAAACTGAAGTTTTCACTTGAGCACCTTTCAGCGCAAGATGATTAAAGGCATTTTAATCGAATTGCAGCATAACGCACTTAACAGTGACAGCGTCTAAATTATCACCACCATATCAAGCCATTTACGAGTGGGAAGTACACGGAATGATAGAACTGGGTATGAGATGATGCATGTTTTGATGCAGATATGGTACACAATTCCGAGAACCATTTCGCAGATAGTATCTTCAAATACCATCGCGTGACTCACAATTCTCAGAATGTAATTAACTTCATATTCTCCCGGCAACTAGAATTCATTCATAAGCAAGATTTATGAGGTTTCCACTGCTTTTTTCGTGCGTGGCTAAGTAATTTAATATATCGGACGATTAATGGACAAATCCTCCATATTTCAAGGTTGCTCTGTAGACTTAGTGGGTTAACTAAATTGTAAAGATTAAAAGAACTTTTTAAAAGGACGCAGTGAATTCAAACTAAAAAAAGCACGTTCATCGACAATGACATGTTCAGAAAAGAAATTCATGTCAATTGCACTGTCAGGGACTGAATCTGCAGGTTGAATAAATAGCGAAGAATGCCTAATCAACGTAAAGTTTAGCAAATTAAATAATAATTGATAAATAAGAAGAGAAACAAATAGATATTAGAAAAACGTCCTTAATTTTATCTCCAATGTATACAAAAATGGCATTTCTGCCACATAATATCTCCCGAGACCATTTCACACGCTCCAGTAAATATTTTCCCATGAGAAAAATGCAAATATTCGGAAGGCGCACGAAATAAATTCCTCTCTCTCTTGACTCAGAACAATTGCGTTGTCGGAAAATGAAGGCAAACATGCAGAACGTGGATGCCCTCTTCGGGAAGTAGAACATTTTCACACTTTGGAGAAGACGTTGACTATAAAAGCGAGTAAATTACGCTCTAAGCTTCAGTATCGCTAGCTACGTGAAATTTGACTCTTGAGCCAAAGACGGTGCTTATAAATGCCGAGGAAGAGTGAGATTCTTAAGGTTTTTGCCAGCATTATCTTCATTTTCTTATTCATGGAGCGTTGTAAGAGCTATGATCTGTATTCTCAGCTATCTAATACAAAATCACCAAATCATCATAAAGTGGCAAATCCTCCGGTGCTAGAAATCAACAATCTGCTTAACTCGAGCAGAAATATTAGAAGTATTCCGAAGCAAAGTTTGCAAAATATATTTTCTGACCACATTTCTAAGGAGCCTCGTGTCTTACTCAGCCGAATGATCTTCTGTATAACCGACATGATAAAGGTGTACCTCATAAACACCAACAATATAGCTGTCGTGATGGACGTCGGATCGAAAAATGTTGGGGAAGCCTTGCTAACGGAGATGCAACATCAATTAACCTCAGCTGTGAATATCTTCGTTTATTCAGACGCAGTGCAATATCTTCAAAGTAGCAGCCAAAGCCAGCGTCAGGAGGATATTTCGTCGTCATTCAACACGAAGTTCGAACTGGTAATTTTTCTCATCCTACGTCCAAGAGACTGCCGTAAGATGTTTTCCGCACTCAGTGCCAATCCAAGATGGTCCGTGAATGTCCCCATGATAGTTGGTATAAGTAACGAACTGCCAAATAAATTCGCTCTGGAAACGGCTCATTATGTTCTGCATGAAGTGTGGAAACTCTGGGTTACTATAGTAGTAACTGTGATACAAAGGAAAGGAAGTCCTTTTCCAACAGTTTACACAACAAAGCACTATTCTGATGGCATTACGTGTGGTAAAGTCATCAAGGAGAATATTATTCATGAAGACTGGAGAATTGGCCATCTTCACAAAACAGATATCTTCAGCGGACTTAGTAAAGTCGCGGATTTGCACCGATGCCCTCTTCATGTCATCACGATGAACTTTCCGCCATCGGTGATGTTTCCCACGAACAATACCAACCCGGAGAACTTTACTTCGGTGGGAGGCATGGAAGGTAAGCTTATGGAAGCAATATCAACTGCGCTTAATTTTCGCCCGCGCTTTTATCTTCCTAAAAGAGGAATGACGCACGGGTTCCACCTCTCAAACGGAACTTTCCTCGGGATTCTTGGAGATTTGGCTGCTGGAGACGGAGACATTGGGATGGCGGGCATCCTCACAACTCCAACAAGGCTTGCAGTGGTCGACCCAGGCGTGGCCCATAGCAGGGACTGCTTCACTTGGGCGGTCCCAGTCCAAGAAGAGGAGGCGGGTCTGTTGTTCGTCCTCATGTCCATCGCATCCAAAGAGGTGTGGCTCGGTCTCTTGGCAGTGTTGGCGAGCTCTAGCGTGGCAACGTGGATTCTGACAGCTTTATCTCATCCCAGTAAGACGGGTCGACGTAGGAGGGCGCTTGGACTTTCTTTCGAAGTTATGACGCTGAGTTTCTTCGGCATAAGTTTCCACCGACCACCTTCGTCCCCACCAGTGAAAATACTTTACTGGATCGTGTGCGTCACTGGAGTGGCAGTTTCCGCCGCGTTCCAGTCACAACTCGTCAGTGTCCTGACAGCTCCCGGTTCTCCCACATGGCCCAGGAACACCAAGGAGCTACTGCAATCCAGTCAAAAATTAGGCGGTTCTGCATATATTTTGCAAGTTATTTCAGATTTGAACCACCCTTCGGGGGACTCCGTGGCAAAGAAGTTCGTGGTAGAGGGGGACGGGGAGAATTTTTTGAAGGATGGGTTTTGGGCTGTACCGGGAGCTAAACAGAATTTGCTCCATCGTGTTTCGGGAAACGAAATGTTAAGAGTGCAGTCCGAGTGCCTTTTTTACTTCCAGAGGAGTCTGATTTTTAGGAAGCGATTTCCTTTCCTGAGGGATTTCAACACCATTACAACCTTCGCTGCCGAGGGCGGCCTCATCTTGAAGTGGACCCGAGAAGCCAACGCTATGTCAGTGTTAAGCAACGTCGTCCTCGGAAATCATCACGGTCAACATAAGATAATCACGGTACATGAAATATTTCCCGCATTTGTGATCTTAATCATCGGTTTGTCAATCGCTATAACCTATTTTGCGTTAGAAAACTACTGCCACTGGCGGAAATTAATATCAATTTATCCTAAGATTTGCCTTGACTGGGTGCGAAAAATCTCTGACTAATTAATTTCACATAATATTAGCTGAATGTAGTACAGAATACTTTAATTGCAAGGCAGTCATCATTTTTCCTTTTTTTAAATAATGATAATTTTTATTAGATTTTAATTATTTACCACCCTATTAAAAATTCCTTTTATCCACAAAGCATCACAAAATTAATTCTTTTCCATATTTCATTTTTGAGTAATATAATGAGAGTCCGATGATAAAAATCACTACGAAATTAGTTTGACTAATTTGAAATGTCTAATAACTCCTAAATCAGCAACAAATATGCATTTTATCTCATAGTTATGTCTAGATTCCCGTAAATACATTTAGGAGAAGCTCAAAAGTAATGCAAAACAAAAATATGCTTTGATTGAGTGAAAGTTGCAAATGTTATTAATTATTTTAAGCAGCAACCAGTTACTTTACAGCCAGAAATAATTTTGACAAAATTGTCACTGGATACGTAACAGGAAATGTTTGAATTGAACTTCATCATAACGCTTGAAAAAAGATAAAATAAATCAATGGTAAACAATCAAATATTCGGAAGTACCAGCAATGAACAACATTTTAAAGAAAATTTTTAAAGTTTTTTTTTAATTTTAGTTCTTATTTTTAATGCTGCTTTTCAAGCCATTGCCTGTCCTAATGGGCTTTTCTCTCCGTCTTTCTAAATAATTATTGAACGAATATTCTCAGGTAATATATTTTTATTTACTATTTGGAGGTTTGACCCTTTTTACAACCTCAACGCAGCCATCACAACAGCTTTTTCAGCAGTAACTGATCCAGATACAATAGAGGAAAGCTATATTGTCCTTGTAACTATCCCACTCCTACGTTTATCACAATTATATCACCGCTATTTCTTTGCCGTTCTCACCCTATTTTATTATGACACATTAAAAGGCTCTACGTGATATAAAAATATCATTTACGGCATGGAATGCACGACAACAGGTCTAGGGTTGAAAATTATTTGAGAAAATACCCTTCTAAGAGCACTGATTACTGCCCTTCTAGACAGCAACATGCCACCATTATTCCTACCCAGGAACGTTCAATATTTCATGTAATTTGGGGGTCAGTCACTAAAGGGGAGAAAATCGATCCGTAAGCAATGCGTGGGAAAAAGTTAGACTGAAAATAACGGTCAAATCAAGTGAGAGCTCACCGCGGAATAAAGCATCAGGCAGTGTTGTATGTAGGGTCGAAGTTTCGATAAGCTGGTCAGACTGTACTGTAAAGCAGCCATGCGTGTTGCAATTCTGTGTAGCACTATTTTCACACTTGTTCAAGGTTTAGTGCAATCACCATCAAATACTATAAGACTAATGGATAGACTGAGTGAAGAGCCTACAGCGAGCAGATTCAAGAATTTCACCACATCACAAGGAAGACACCAAGGAGTTCATCGGGGACTGGAGCAAGTGTTTTCAAACCGCGGCTTTAGGCCATCCGCGACATCAAAAATCTTGCTCCATTGCTTCAATCATGTGGTACAGAACTATTATGTCAACTTGAGGGGGATCGCCATCTTAAGTGACGGAGCACTTAACGACGCCAATGAGTTTTTGAACAACATTGAGAAATCTGTCGGAACTTCCGTGATTATATTGAAATACCCATGGAGAAAATTCATAGTTGACAGGAGAAATATCGTGTACATAGATAAGTTAGCAACTTATAGTAAAACACCATTCCAACTTGGTGTGTTCCTTGTTTCGCACCAAAATACATATAAAAAAATGCTAGCTCGCATTAAAAATAATCCAAGATGGCGTGCTAGTGTTCCTGTGATAGTTTTTTTTAGAAAAAGTTTGTTAGCAACGGAGGTGGCCGAACATGTGAATAAAACCCTGCGAGAGACATGGAAATATTCTACATCAAATGTTGTGGTCGTGGTTCAAGTTAGAGGATTCCCGCATGCATCAGCGTACACAATAAAGCCATATTCGGGAGGAAAGGTATGTGGTTCAGAGCCAGGAGAACCGATATTGTTGGGTCACTTGGAGCTAGATGCGTCACCAAAATTTGCGTTCTTTCGTAATCCAAGAAAATTTCACAATTTTCACGGTTGTGAATTGCGTGTTGTAGCACTGAATCATCCTCCAACTGTAATCGTAACTCCTAAACATCCAATCGATAGTATTTCCAATATCGATGGTATAGAAGGTAAACTTTTGCGAACTATTTCCCAGAAATTGAATTTCCGAACACGATTTAGCTTCCCGCGATTTGGAAAAAATATTGGGCGACATTTCTCGAACGGTACTTATATCGGAGTGCTAGGAGATCTGGCTGACGGAATTGCAGATATCGGTTTGGGAGGTGTCTTTGTTACAAATTCGAGACTGACTGTAGTAGATCCGGGTTTCCCTCACTCCAGTGAGTGTTTGACTTGGGCAGTGCCAGGGAGGAAAAAAGGCAATCTTTTGGAAAAAACCGTTCTCTCGATGATTTCATGGCAGGTTTTTGCAGCAACGTTTGCTTCGCTCATGGTTTCAAGCGTAGTAGCGTGGATATTGTCTAAATGCTCTCCTTTGTCCTCATATAAAAATAAAAGAGGCTTGGGGAGGGCCTTTGTTGCAGTAACATCAAGTTTTGCCGGAGCGGGGTTAGAAAAACCACCCTCTTTCCTATCCTATCGTGTATTGCATTGGACAATATGCATTTCCGGATTTTCAGTATTTGCTGTTTTCCAGTCGCAGTTCATTAGTGCCCTAACAAAACCAAACCCACTTTATTGGCCAAAGAATGCAGTGGAACTCATTTCGTCAGATCAAAAGATCGGTGGCAGTGCTTACATGTTGGAATTTCTTGAAAATGTGAACCATCCACTAATTGATATCTTGAAAAAGAGGTACGTGATTGAAGGTCCAGAGGATGATTTCCCTATGTCAGGTATTTATGCGGTGCCCGGGGACAGAGAGCATCTGTTCTACCTGACTGCGGGACGAAAAAAATTGAAGGTATTGCCAGAGTGTGTCTTTCGTTACCCAACTTCTCTGGTGTTCCGGAAGAATTTCCCTCCATTGGCGGATTTTAACGTACTAACTCAATTTGCATCAGAGTGTGGCCTTCTGCAGTGGTGGTTTGAACGTATTTCAAGTCATTACATATTACACTGGATTAAAAATGAGAGTCAAGATGAAGTGAATTTAAATTTGAGAGACTTGTTGCCCCTGTTTGTGATATTTATTGTGAGCAACAGCATAGCACTCGCTTTATTCATTCTAGAGGTACTTCATGCCCGAGTCATATTATCAAATTAATTAAAATATTTGGGTTAAGCAGAATCAGCTATAGTATTTTTTTTTAGTTTTTTTAAGTAAATCGCTTTGTGACTTTGCGAGATATATTTTCCATACTAAAAAAGTGTGATGTAGTAATAAGGAATTTTTCGAATAGCATCAACATAAGCAGACAATTAGTTTTTTTACTAAACTCCAGAAGATAGTATTTTAAAGTGTGATTTGAGTGAAGAAACACTCATCAATTTTATGAACAGAATTATGATACAAACTGACTGTAAAAAAGTCCTACAAAGTGTATTGTATGTAGTAAATGATAGAAAATATAATAAAACATGTAAAGAATTAAGTTAGTTTAATTTAAGTTAATTAAATTTTAAGTAGTTTTTTTGTAAATGTGATATTAATTTCCAAATAAATATAACAGTTCACCGTGTAACTATACAAAAAATAAACTTTATGAACTCAAATGAGGTACTGCAGTGTTACCGTGAATGTTTGTTACTTTATAATTGCACATAGGCTGCTTGCATGTAGGCGTATTTATCCTAGATTAGAAAATTTTCCAAACCCAAAATAATTATTTTAAAGGCATTTTATCTTAATTTTTAAATATTAATATGATACAAGCATGTAACACCTATGTGGTTAAAAAGTAATTCTGGTGCGATTTCTTCTTTCTTTTAACTAGTGAAAATGAAATCACTTACATCGGATGATTTCACGAACCACTTTAGAGCCTGTAACAAAATCAGACAGGAGAATAAAAGTTGCCTCTAATTACTTCTATGTTTGGCCAAAGCTGTTCATTATTTCCGTCGAATTTTTTCACCACCCGTGTAATGCTGTTTCCAAGGTAAGTGAAAATTCCTCTAGTTATTATTTCTCTACGTCTCAAGCTCTCATCCCGCTCAGCTTATAAGTTTATCTTGCATTAATTCACAAATTACCAACGTTTATACTGGATTAAATGGTACATAACACATTTTTGTTTCTTTTTCTGAACCCTAAACCGCATTAATTTGCATCAAAATAGTAAAGTCAGTGGCTGGGTTAGTTGGTAAGAAAAATATAAGGCTGACCATAGATGCTGAGGAAAAAGCCACCATTCGTGAAGCAGGGTAACTTGACAGAAAATAGGCTGAATTGAAATGAAAAAAGTAGATGACGTTCAGGAGAGCAATTGCACAAAATTGACAGTGATATGATAAATGCATGCTCAAAAATTGATTTCACCAAGGCCATGATAGTGAAATGAACATATTTAAATACTGATTATTTATCATACGTAGCTCAGACTTCAAAAGGAATAGACAAAAATCTACAGAAAATAGGAGAAAACATTGATATTTTCAATAATAAAAAAGTAAAAAGACCTTCAATTATATCAATAAGCCATATAAAACACGATTTCAGCCCACAAGGAGCAGTGGAAGATAGCAAAGAGATTATCAAGAGAAACAGAATAAAGAATTCACAGCAGGGTCGTTCTAATTTCACCAGATCCAAAAAAAATACCCACATTAAAATAACTAAAAACAATGAAACTCACCAAAACTTGGTTTTATTGGTTTAGTTTATGTCTAAATTTCTTGAATCTTCATTGTATTAGTAAAATTGGCATTAGCTTTCCAATGCAACTTTATAACGGGATAGAATGGCTGTGTTCCAATCTAATTTAAGTTGTACTGGCCTTATTTATTTTTCCCCTATTCAAGAAGTGCATCTTAATATCAGCCTTTGGACTAACTTGACGACCACGAAAGAAACGGTACAGGTTAGTACATGGAAAAGATTACTATCTGACAGTCCAAGTAGTACTATTTCATGATAGCGTCTTATGGTAAAGGTCGTAAACCACATGAGTGATCGTGTGGATAAGATTTTATGCGTGTGCTAATTATTCTGCAGTTTAAATTTTGAAAACTGTTATAACGTTCTAGCGTTTTATAATTAACTACTCCAAAGCAGATAAAAATTCTCCTCTTAATCTTGTCAAGAGCTAAGACTACGGATGCCGTCACTCAATTTTTTGACGTCTTTTTCGACTTCATGTGTGTTCCTACGCTAGTTGTCTGCCCTACTTAGCAAGTATTGACAAACGTATTATCCATTCAACTGACTTTAATACATGGTACCTACTAAGATGGTGTGCCTGGATTGGAATTCTGCCTAATCCCTGCCTCATGTTTTCTCCCTGCAAGCCCTTTTACGATCACAAATATGGTCCAAAAGCTGAGAATGTGACGTCACTTCCTAAACTGGGGGAAAATTAAGCACGGCTAGCACACTGTAAGGGTTAGGCACATTGCTCGGCCTAAGTTTGTACCCCTAACAGTAGGCGTGCCCATGGCTTGAAAGCAATGCATAATGCAATAACCATTCGAGTACGGCTAACGCGTCCACTTGAAATCCAGCGAGAATCCTCCAGGCCATCCATAGCCAGGGTTTGCATCCATGTTTGGTCCTTTAATCGTTATTCACGTCCGCAAGAACGTCATTCGTTTATTCATATCCCTTCACATATCCTACACCACCCGTCATTCGCGTCTGTCTCTTCCATTTCTTCACCAAAACCCACATTTTACCCCCCTCCCCCCACACACTGTATCAAAGAGACTCTCTCCACTACCTCCCAACACCCTTAAGGGTCTTCGGCACCCTCTTCTTGCCTCCTGCCCGTGACCCCTTCTGGGATTCATCCATCAGAGACCATCCACTCCCTCCTCTTCCTCGCCTCTCTTTTTTTCTTTCTTTCGATGCGACCCGCGTGGAATCCAATTGAAAGAAAGCTCCCCACGCACCACTTGGCCGCTGTAAGAAGGGCTCCCCCGGCGATCCACCGTGCGAATCTGTAACCTGGACACACCTCCTGAGCCCCCCCCCCCTTCCACCCCTTCGCCAGTCTCTGCGCCACACGCCCCCACTGAATCTGTCCAGCCATCCCTTCCCACGACCCCTCCCTGCCTCCCACACTTCAGTCCTTAGCCCGGCCATACTTACACCATCAACCGATCTCCAACCTGTGTGTCCTCTCGCGTCTTCCCCACACCCCCAGCAGACTCGCCCCTATTTCCCTCCGCCGTCCCTGCCGCGCTGTCCGGCACTCACACGCGAACACTTGGTCCTGCTCTCCACGGTCTGGACTAGAGATGGCGCTGCGTATACTTGGCCGTGAGCGAAGGTGAAGCCGTCTCCGCAATATCGAGTGTCCGTGATAAACCCACCATTAGCGTAACTACGCTGGAACATATTTATCCACACGTTTGCTGTACAGAAAATGTGTTATTAAGAATAAATACGAATAGAATAAGAATAAGCTATATATACGTGGCGTGTTTCAAATTTACAAGAATGAAATACCGAAAGTGATCAGGGAACATAACAAACATTTCCATTTCAGTACTATGTATACCTATATTAACAGCGCAGGCAACGATCGATTAAATAAGCATTTTTCCAAATTACTACTTGGATTGATCTTTACAATACATTGTACAGCTAATTTTAAAAAATAAAGTTTTTACGTATCACTTTCATTTTACTTGGCATTTCACTTTAAAGCAGGAATCACAAGAATCGTCGTTAGAATATCTGTCCGGTTGTATGATGTCATGATTACTGCAACCACAGCATTTATTCTTGGATCGCTCGAGTTCATCACGCCACCTCCGTTTAACTATATACTCTAAGGTCTGGATGATTTCGAGACCTTAGACATAGAGATTGGACGCTCAGGTGCGGGTGGGATTGATGGGATAGTGTTGGCAGAGAGGAGCGGATTGGGGGGGGGTATAAACCCGAGATAAAGAAGGTAAATGAGTGAGGGAGAAGCAGGTGTCAATGAGTGGGGGAAAGGGCGGGTTCCTTGTCTTGGGTGGAGGGTGGATGTTGGGGTTTTTCCGAAGTTTTTGGACGGGAAACAGGGAGAGGGGGTGATCGCACGTCGAGTTGTGTATTTTTCAACTGAATCACATGTGTGGCATAAAATTGGCATCTCTCTACAAAGGAAACGGTTGTAGGCTTGATCTTGTGGAATTTAACCATTACGGAAGAATTAAAATAATTTACGTAACTCCACTAAATATTTATTATCACGACTCGGGTTTCAACACTTCGCGTCATCTTCAGGTGAAAATACGTTTTAGGTTACGGCATATACACAATATCATGGTAGGGAAGGTGAAAGGATCGAACGAGAAAGGGTGAGGCTAGAGTTAGGCAATGTTTGGGGGGGCTCCGGGGAGGAAAGGGTAAGGGAGGGGAGGGGGTGGTAGTCATAGTCTTAGGTAGGACACACTTGCTCAATGAGTTTTCATCGAGTAGGCAGACGCATCGCATCTCGAGAAATGCTCTCTGGCAAACCTATCAGACGACGACCGACAAGGAAATGACCAGGGGTCAAACAATCGATCTATTCAGGATCGGATGATTTGGTGTCAGAGGTTGTGAATTTGATACGGCTTCAATTTTACAAAAGAGTGTAGAAACTCTTCCAAATTTAAAATTTGGCCGTGGAGAAATCTGCGTAAATGATACTTTACGGATTTGATTCCTGCCTCCCATAGTCCACCGAAACACGGAGTGGACTGTGGATTAAATTTCCATTTAATTCCAGACTCCGGATAGACTGATGTCAGTGCTTCTTTATGGTAGGAGGATCATATCAACTGATATAGTTATGTTAAAAATCGATCCGCCCCGACGAAATTAGTTCCACAATCGGAATAGATGATACGAAGAATCCCTCGTCGTGCTATGAAGCGTTGGAACGCCGCAATGAATGCAGGAGTGGACAACGAGATAACTAATTCTAAATATACTGCTTTGGACCCAAAACAAATAATTAAACATAAATACGCCTTTCCAATGGCTGAATTCCGTCTACTACTTATCTTGTACGAAAATGGTCCTCCATAATCCACACCTACGCAGGAAAAGAGTCTCTGCGGCACAACCCTATGCGTAGGCAGATCTGACATAATCGGTTGTAGTGTCATGCCCCGATATCGCGATCATACAACGCATGTCAGAATTTCTGACCGAACGACTGATCTTGCAGACAATATCCAAAATTGTCTGGAAACTAAAGCCTCCACATTGCGTGGACGGCCAAGTAGCGATACCAAATGATAATGTCGTACGATCAAACGTGACAGATGACTATCTTTGGAGAGCAAAAAAGGGTGTTAGATATATGATGACAAAGAAGAATGTGAGAGTCTACCACCCACCCTAAATATTCCAGGGGGTTCTAAATATGGACGAAGTCGTGCCAAACTGGGATGAATGTGCTACCCCCTCTTTTGGATTAATTCAACTACCTTTTGAAAATGATGATGCTGATCCAATTTTACTAATTGAATCAGAGCCTGCGACCATTCTAATCCCGATATAATAAAATCATTAGGAGATGATTTCCCCTTAACTGAAGCGATGAATCTCAGAACACACGCGAACGATCGAACCAATTTAATGTAAGACGAGAATCTGTTCATCCAGGTCAAAATATTCTCTTGCCTGACAATACTCACTATAGAATTGATTGGTTACAATTCTGGTAATGTAGATAATTTTAGGTCCAAGCCACTTTCTACGGGCCATTGATCTTTTGACCACTGTAGAATAGAGAGCCCTTTCCAGAATAATGTGGAGTCTTGGAATTGGCGAGGTGAAATACCCCGCGAAGCACAATCTGCTGGATTTTGTGTGGAGTTGATATGATGCCATATAGAGCATGGAAAATAATCATTGATAATTGAAACTCTGTTGGCCACAAAAATTTTTAACTTATATAAAGGTGTCTTCAGCCAAGCTAATACAATGCTGGAATCTGTCCAGGCAACAGTACGCGAAATTTGAATTCGATCTTTTACAATATTGAGGATACGATTAAATAATTTAGCGAGTAAAAGCGCAGCTAAAATCTCTAACTTTGGGATGGTGATTGGTTTAATAGGAGCCACTCTCGTCTTAGCTGCTAAGAAACTGACTTTTATTCCACCACTAGTAGTTAAGACGCGTACATACACTACCGCAGCATAACCCTTTTCGGGCGCAATTCAAAAACCAACGAGCTGATTTTCTTGCGCGCTTGGGGAAAATGCGTAACTAGGAATGCGGATTTTGGTAATCAATGGCATCTGAGACACGAATTCGGTCCATCTCAAACTAGCGGGTTCAGTAAGTGGATCATTTCAACCAATTTTCAAAGTCCAAAGAGACTGCAAAAAGCATTTTGCCCAAAAAACGACTGGAGCGGCACCATCAATTGGGTCAAATATTCTCGCAATACTTGACAAAATCAATTTCTTAGTATTGGCATAAGGATCAAACTCAACACGATAAGAAAATACATCAGAGTTAGGGGCCCAGTACATTCCTAATACCTTCAGTGAAGCAAATTCTGATGCTTCAAATTGCATAGTGGCTTCGCACTCCTCTTTCGGAAAATTAATTAATAATTCATCAGAGTTGCTTGCCCATTTGTCCAATGGGAATCCTCCTAAGGAAAGTAATTCGATCAGCTGTTGCTGCAAGTCCAAAGCTTCCGAAATTGAATAGGCACCCGTAACAACATCGTCAACATACGTGTCCCGAAGAAGAGATTGAGCGGCCAAAGGAAATTTCTCTCCTTCGTCACTCGCTAACCCCGTCACCCCGGAATCACACCCTAGTGGTGGCTTGCATGGTACTTCGTAGATGTAGGTGTATATGGTACCCAGAAATTCACCTCAAGGGACTCCACACCAGTTATGCACAAAGCGTCAAGCGCACTATCACACTAATATTAGATATTTAACTTAATATGCTCTTGTAATGAGAAACATGTCCGTGGAAAGAGATTTCACAGGCTATACGGCTTCTATCTGGTACTCTATGCATTAGGGATAGACACTGCACTCATATATTGCGGGAACCACTGGTAAAAGCTCAGTCATGCTAACAATATATACATTTTGAACACCTGGAGCGATAAATATCGCCATAAATCTCCGGCACTACGCATACCACAGTTGATGAATCACATGTGCCTCATATTAAAGTACACAGATAATTACTTTGCGTCACATTACGTCTAATATAGCACTGCATTACATCGTACATCGCATTGTAAATGATAATTATAACTTAGTTTTTCCACTCAGGTGGTGATGACGAGCTTCGTCGAAACCTAGGTCGACTCGTTGTAGTAAATCTATGTAGTAACACTAAGTTATACTTCTTATATATAATATAATTAATTTACAATGCTAATTAAATTCCCACGAAGTCACGCCCGAGACAAGGGAAAATCGTACATCGCATTGCATCGTACGCATAGCACTGCATATCATTGCATCATCTTACATCACATGTCACACTGCATTGCATTAAAGATTATTACACAGTAGGGTGATTTAATGAATGATATCGCATTGCGATATCCCCACCATCGCATCGTATATCGCAGACGGTGCATCGTATATTTGCACAGCCCTAGCTGCGCAGTGGTTGAGGCGTTGGGGAGAGATACCGAAAGGTGGGTGGCAGACGGTGCAAAGGGAAGAAAGAGGAAAGACAGGAAGTGAAGAAGAGGGATGGGAAAGGTAAGAGGGGAAGAAATGGACTCGGGTGAGAGCATGAAAGGACGGGAGAAGAGTGGGGAGAGGGTAAGATGCGCATTCAGTCCTTTTCAAGGGAGCTCCCTCTCTCTCTTACCGATCGCCCCGTAGTGGACTTGAGAGACATCACCGGACAGTTCTCGCATTTCTTTAGATAGACCCTCCCCCTCTTTCCTTCCATCCCGTAGGTGTGCGAAAACTTGAGTTCAAGGGTTCACACGTATACATGTGTGTGTGTTTGTGTGGATGTGTAAGCTCACGTGTGGCCAGGAGAGGAAGATGATAAGGGCCCCACGGTATAAATCGGATGCCTAACTCCTTCATCCAAAAACATTTTTTTTTAAATACGACGTAGACGCATTCTCCTCTGAATTTTAACGATATTCCTGCCTGCCTTTCGTTCGGGCACGTGACGCAAAAGGGCGATGGTGGCGCCGGAGCGTAAGGAACGGAGACGGCTGTAAAATAAATACGCCTTCAACGTATTTCGATAACGGGAGGATGAGGAGCGAGACATTTGTGTGTAGGTATGTGTGTGTTTTTGGTAGAGTCGAGAGAGAGAGAGGGAAAAACATGAAGCGGAGGCGATATTTTCGGAGCACGGTGCAGATTTTTAAGGTTAACACATCGGCTGACGGGTTTATGTCCTCGTCGCAGCCTTGCGGGATTTTTCGGAGGAGGGCCTCGTGAAGTGTTTACAGATGAAATCGTAATCACGAGCGCGCGCCGCAGGTAGGAGGTAGCGCCCGACTTGAAAGGCTATATAAAACTTTTTTATGGTTTGTATTTAAAACTTGCTTACGCCCGCCGTCTTATCTCTTCCCGGTGCTGACTTATGCCCCAGGGATGCTGGAGAGAAGACAGCGCGATATTTACCGAAGCTTCGATGAAATGCATCTCCACGTGTTGGGCATCTTTCTGATACAAATTAGAAACAATTTTCCTGCATTGTTTATTTATTTCCTGTACCAAGTTTGAAATCGGGGTTGGATATAGAGCACGAAATCACTATCACAAGGCTGAAGGAACTAGTTTATCGTGTTTCTCTACCGAATCCGTAATTTATAACAAGCAGGTGTTTTACCATTTATATTACTGCTTAATAAATTGTGTTATTTGACCCAACAGACGATTTTCATTCAAATTCTGAACGTTTTCAGAGAACCCAAGGATAATGCGTTACATGTATGTACTCTAAAGTAAGCTAAATTTCCTGCATTTATTAGAGGGAAGGGATAACTGATAATTCAAAATCATGAGTAAGCAAATAACAAAGTTAAGTTTATTTCCCTAAGAAATACTTTTCTACATTTTTTCTATTAAGCATACAATAATATCAGTTAAATAATATCGTTTCAACTAATAATTCTAAACATATGGAAGTGTTTATTATTTAATTTAGTATTTGAACTATTTTTGTCATGCAGCCAACGGTGAAATATATTTACTTCGTAGAAGAGAACAATTTCTACATGCAGTATACCGCTTGAAAGTGTAGCGCGCTCAGAGAAATCCGCTATTCTCATTACTACAAAATAGTGATACACAGACTTTGATACTTATTGAGGTCTAATATGATAATAGAACTGCTTTAATCATACTCTTATTTGTTATACAACCTATTATTCATGCTTCAACCTATTATTTATTCTACATTATGCAAATAAAATTATGCAAAACTGAGAACTTCCTTAGTTCTCTCCATGCATAATGTTTGTGATACATCACATTCATCTACATAAGTCACATGCTTAACCTCCTCTGGAAAGTACTGATTCAGGAATTCCATATGGAAAATATTACAGAAGTTTATGCATAATAAATTAAATTTTAGTATTCGAGTTTTAGAGAAAAATGCAAATACTTTTTCCGCATAATATATCGTGGCCTCCATTACTCGGTGACCTTTTCCCTTCCCCAGGGAAGAAGGAATGGTGCGAGATGACCAGAGATGAGCTTTAAAAAACCGTGAGTTTAAGGACCAAGCAGATTTCTTTAAATTTTTAAGCAGAGTTTCTTCCTATACCTACACATTTAAAATGGGAGAACGAAGGTTATATTAAGAAAACCAATAGGCACTAACGGTGTGGGTGGTGAGGATTCGTCATGCAATACCAAATTCCAAAGGGGACGGAAATAGTCATATATTTGGAAGTTATGAGAAGCTAGATGATCATAAGAGCCTGGCTGGTTATGATCAGATTTGGAAGACTGTGGTCAAACATCTCGCTTCGGACATTGACGCTGCGTTTTCTTCAACCGACGTCCTACGGACTTAAAATTGTATTCAAATTTTGAATGCACTTAGATTCAAACGCATTTTATGAAGGCCGCTTTTAGGCCAGATTGCGATGGAACAAACAACAAAAATATCCGGTAAGCACCAACAATGGAATAACTGGGTTTTGATGAAACTCTTAAAATAACATATTCGAGCTTTAAATCAAGTTTTTATACTATGAGATGAAATGACTGAAGAGTAAGTGGACCTTAGCTTGAAAAAAGAAGAACGTGGCAAACTGGGCTCTCTTCAAATTCTGTTAAAAATCTGTAAAATTCACGTCATTACTTTCGCCGGATGTGAGAAATGTCCTTAAATACTGAGGAGCAGGTACAGTAAATGATAAAGCCGTCTTATTATGCTCGCTGTTATGTTTGGAGGTTTGGATGTGATATTTAGGTCTATTGCAAGTAGAAGTAGAGATACTTTCAAATGTATAGCGCTTTATTATTAGTTCTTATAGTTAATAAGAATTTGCACTTTTTTATTGAAAAAAGTTAAAAACGATTTACCATACATTAATTTCATGAGTGAATATACTGTTAAAGTGATTTCCAGCTAAGATTTATGTGAATTAGATAGTTATGGTAGGTAAATATTTCGTATTTTTTTGCTTTATTCAAACCATGGAATTATTTTCCTTGCACTAGAAGGAAAAAAATTCACTCGTGAAAATAATTTTGGTGCCATGAAAGACACTCATAGTTTGGAATAATTTTGTTAGTGGTTTCAGCTTTAACTAACGAACATAAAATTTGTCAATACCGCTAGGTTTCGAAGATGTTTTATCAGATGCACCATAGAAGGGAAAATCTAACATTTAATGTTAATATAAAATATTAACAACTTCATAATGTTTAAGCCAAGTATGTAATTAACCAGTCAACAAGTAATATATCGTAGATTTTGCGTTCGTAATGTAATAATATACCCGTTATGTGTATTTGTTTGATGCCTCTTTTGTGTATGACGGCATTGTTGGCTATGGATTAACCGTTGAATACAGTGAGGTGCGATATGTCTTCACACTTTAGCAGTTAAGTGTCCAAGCCATATATTGTAATCCCAAGCAACCAAATTATAATAATTTTTTGTCAAATTATGCATCAATGAATTATTTCATTCAGTACCAGAGAGATTTTGTAAATAATATGCCCTTCTAAATCACCAAAGAAGAATTGTAATCATTTTAGAAGTTGTTTTGCTTCAATTATTCACCAACTATAAGAATGCTGATGATGATTTTCGAATGTGTACCGAGATGATGGCCGTTCAATCAATTCTGCCTGAAAATCAAAAAAATCAATTCTGCCTGTCTAGGGATCACGATAACAAGAATGGCAGATAACTATGCCTTTGGAGGGATGCCAAATACGGTCTCAGAGTATTTAATACGGGTCTGTTGTCGGTTGAATAATGTATAGGGTTTGAAAAAAAATTGTGGCACCCCAGTCTTCTACCTAGCTTGGCAAAAAAAGCATGTGAGTGACAGAGAGTATATCATCCAAACTCGCTCAAGTTTTCTGAATGCCTTAGTAGTTGTTCTGGCTGTGATAAAATTCATCGACTAGCGGCTGAGATATTTGCATAGGCTTTTATGTGAAAATAATCCAACTACTTTTACCCGCGCACTGCTAAAGCATGTTTTTTCTCCGCGAATCACGTATTTTGTATACGGCTAATGAACCATTGAGGATTTCAGTCATTTCACAGTGTTGCTCGAATTATTTTGATTCAGTTCAGTCACTTTTTGGCAAAATCGAGAGGGAAATATATTTAAAGTACACTTGTACAGGATAGTGCATTCCTGCTGATGCATAACTAACTTTTCGAATTATCTATTATTAAGTTAGTTATTTTAGCATCCTGCAATAATTTTCTTCTTCTATGGCTCTCAGATTAAAACACCACAAAGTTCAATCTGACTTGAATTTCTGGGGTATGACTCGACGCTTCCTGCTTCCATAAACCATAGACATGTACATGAATATAGATACTGGATGGATATCCCCCATCTTGTCCCGTGTAATTCCCCGGTAAGCGTTGTTGTCGGTAAATTCCACACCCTATAGAAGTTCCATTTTCTAACTGTGGGTAGTTCGTAGGTAGCGTTAGCGTCACTAAGGTTGCGAAAGGTCGCTATACCACAGGTGATGACACGCACTTAACCCTGAACATAGAATACTGGATGAGAATCAAAGGCACGGATCTGTTGTCGAAAATTCCGTAGGCTAGGCCACCGCGACTGAGGCGAAGGCAGCGCTGAAAACAAACGGGCATTGGTAGAACTATAGGCGGCGGTTTAAACTGGCCATAAAGCGAGTACTAAGGGTTATGCTCATGATTAATCGGGTAAATGAATTAGTATCGCTTCAGGAAGTAAATACTAATTAAATTTAAATTGGATCAAATGCTGATGTCTGGGACTAATAACGTTTATTCAATTAGTAGGTAGGATTGGGTTAATAGGGTGCATCGACTGCAAAGGTCATTTGCACCTCATACTATTCAATTTTTGTTAAAGGTAATTATTTTAGATTTACCAATTATTATTATAATCAATGATAAAATTTTAAATTTTAAATATATGTGTATAAAACAGAGATATTAATAACAACGTCAAAGTTTTCTAAAAAGTCCAGAAAAGTGTAAATATTTTATTAAAATATCGATGTGCTCTGGGTTATCATCAAGTATTTGATTAATATCCTCTGAAATGTTAAATAAATTGCGTACCCCCCGATAGTCATCACAGTCAGTCAGGATGTGTTTCACGCTGAGGGAAGAATCGCAATTTTCACGAGGGGGGATTTTTTCCTCGGTAAAAAGGTAGGAGTGCGTTAGGGCACAGTGCCCTATCCTGAACCGGGTAATTGCAACTTCCTCCGCACGGTTTTTTCTGGCTGACGTGGGCTACACTGATACTACGGGTTTCATTGTACGCAGTTTATTCTTAGTTAAAATGGTCCATTAATCTTTCCACTTATTTAAGGTTAAAATCTACAGCGCAGCCCTAAGGTCATACGCAGGCACCAAAGATGATAATGTGTCGGCGTTAGTCACGGCATCTTTGGCACCCAAGTCTGCCCTTTCATTCGCACTTATCCCCATATGTCCAGGAAGCCTTAAAAAAGCCTTTTTTTAAGGGTTTATTCATTTAAAAAAGCCTTAAATTCATAAATTCATTTTTATAAAAAAACCGCTAAAGAAATCCGGGAATTCCATTATGGTCAGGGTTGTCTACTTTGCAAAAATTGCAATTACAAATTACCTACCTATTTTCCTACTAATACAGCAAAGAGAAAGGTATGGGTATTGAACTGCCGGCTGGACAAATGGAGACCTATGTTCTTTATGCCTATGTTTGCCGTGTTACCTATCAATAATCGGAGTCTGAGGTAATTTCACAATTTTTCTGGAGTCAAACGGAAGACTTATGCCCGGTTCTCTAAACATATTCCCAAGTAACATTACATTGCCCGTTGTCCTAGCAAATAGTATTCTTTCATCTTACGTATTAAGTGAGATATCCGTGGTTCTTATAGCCTATGTCAGCCATTAATTTACATGGAAAATTTTAATTCCCTCTGCGATCTGGAGTCAAGATGGCGGATTATATATATATATATATATATAATAAAAACACTTGACAGGGGGTGGGGAAAGAAAAGTAAAAAGAGAGAGAGGACTCACTGGGACGTTTCGGGCATGTAGGCCCTTCTTCAGCTGTAGAAAATTGAGCATCTATGTATATATATATATATATATAGATGCAATATACATAGATGTATACGATACAAAGATGATATTTTCCTACTTTGGCCACATGGCATTGACTCTCTAAATTCTTTCATTTCCTCTCTCAATGCATCATCCTCTGTATCTTTCACCTCTAATATCTCCTCCACCCAAATAACTTTCCTAGATGTCGACATCTCTTTATCCAACTGTAAATTTAGTACCTCTGTCCATATCAAACCCACAAATAAACAGCAATACCTTCACTTTAGTAGCTGTCACCCCTCTCATACAAAGCGTTCTCTCCCATACTCTCTTTCCATCAGAGGTCATCGAATTTGTAATAATCCGGAGTCCCTTGACCATTTCCTATCCAACCTACACCAGTCTCTTCTCCGCAGAGGATATCCTGATACCCTTTTGTATAAAAAAAATACTTAGAAAGTCTTACCAACCTAAACTAACATCAGATTCAAACCCTAAAAATCTTTCCATCTGCACCACATTCTTCCCAGGCATACAGTCCCTAAAGCACCTCCTTAAAGAATTATTTCCCATCCTTTCGAATAACCCAACAACTACTAATTTATTCCCTAAATGTCCATCCGTTACTTATAAGCGTCCCCCCAACCTATCAAACTTATTTAAGGCCACGAAACCTCTCAAAAAATCAGTTATTCAATCCAAAACTCCAGCCACCCCTTGTAACCGTCCTAGATGCAAAACATGCTTATTATTTACCACGAACCGACTCCCGAATAAATTCATAAATTCTCATCTTCCTTCCGTTTCCTCATCCTCCTGTACCACCTCTAACATTGTGTATATACTTCTTTGTAAGCTATACCCGGCCTTTTATATTGGACTTTGTAGTACACCACTTAATATCAGGATAAATAATCACCGTGCCTCATGCAACCCATCCTCTCAAAACTTCTCTCACGCTGTCCCTACTCATGCCGCTTCCCATACCACTAAATTTGATAATTGCTACAATGTAGCTGTTCTGGCCTCTCTACCCCCCACAGCCACTCCAATTACTTTGAGAACATTAGAGCAAGCTTGTATATTTTATTTTAACGCTCTCCAGCCACCTGGCCTCAACCGGTCCCATTGATTTGTAAACATCCTCCCCTCCCCCAACCTTCAACATTGTACTTATAATTTTGTAACATCTTCTCCCCTCCCAACCTTCAACTTTGTATCTTTCTGTCTCTTAACGTGGTCATGGCAACTTCACCATTTCGTCTTTTCCATTTCCCTTACCTCCATTCCACCCCTCCTTTACTTTTCACCTTTCCCCTCCTCACTGCTCTCTTCCCCTCACCATCCCAAACATTTCCTCTTCATTCTTCCTATACCTTTCGCTGAAGAAGGTGGCGGCGATCCACCGAAAAATTTACAACCCGTGTGAGTGTCTTTTTTGTGTGTTCTCATTTTAGTCACACTTGTGACAAAGTTTTTATATATTTATATATATATATATATATATATTTATATATATATATATATTTATATATATATATATATATATATTATATATATATTTATATATATATATATATTTATATATATATATTTATTTAGAGCTTCTTTAGACTTCTAGAGCTGACGAAGGACCAACTGGTTCGAAACGTTCCGTAAGAACGAATTCTTTATCTTTTCCTATTTCTCCTACCTCCTGTAAGTTTGAATTTATATATTTGTGGCCAATTGGCGAAAACTTCCAAAGATTATATATATTTATATATATATATATATAAAACTTCCAGGAGAATCACTCGGGTGATAAATATTCAATAAGCCAAGAGGGTGGCCGATAAAAAATATACACACGGAAAAAAGAACACTTACAAATAAAAACTTCCGATATTTCGGTGAAGACTAGCTCAACCTTTCTCAAGGTTTAAAGTAGGAAACTTTAAACTACTTTAAACCTTGAGAAAGGTGGAGCTAGTCTTCACCGAAATATTGGAAGTTTTTATTTGTAAGTGTTCTTTTTTCCGTGTGTATATTTTTTATCGGCCACCCTCTTGGCTTATTGTATATATATATATATATATATATATATATATATATATAACATATAATATAGGTATAACTAAATGTAATTTATGATATTTTGGTCAATATTGGTTTCCTCTCGTACATTATAAAGAAATATGGCCTACGGGGTGAAAAATAAATTTTTACATCGAAAAAGCTTGGCAAAAGAAAAAACTTTCGGCTTCAAGTGTTATGTTTGTTTTTATAATAATAAAAAAATTGAAGGTTATCAATTACATGTTTTCACCTCTGATACCAAAACCACCGAAGCATCCACACTATAACATTTTTATTTCGATCTAAATTCGATGATATATCGTTTGCAATAACACGCTTATGTATTGTGCTTAACCACAATTCGCTTATAATGACCTTAATGGCGCATGGAGTTTATGGTGCCTACAATAGCCTCCCCTGCAATTAGGAAGTGGCTGCAGCCTCATTATGATGAATACTGATTCTACCTAGGTCTAAAACTCGCTCATCCACAGTAACTACTTACAATTTTCAGAGTATTTTCTTGGTTGCATATACTTCGCTCTTTTTGCAGCTTAGCGACCTTTTTCGTTTCATCCCTCTGCAGGAGGTAGAAGGACATGTTGAGGAACCATTAAAGGCTGTCAAAAGCGATAGAAGGGAGCATTCTGGGTAACCGTGGGAGGAGATTAATGTACATTTTTGATAGTATGAAGGAAGTGAAGATGTATGAAGAGAGTATAAGTTATTCAATGATGAAAATTAGATATTTTGGAGAAGAAACCTTAGAAAAATATCCAGCAATCAAAGAATTATAAAAAGAACCATCCGTACATTTTCCATCCATTTGAAAGAATATTTAGAATATTTAGAAAAATATCCAGCAGTCAAAGAATTATAAAAAGAACCATCCGTACATTTTCCATCCATTTGAAAGAATATTTATGATAATGCTTCTTTTGCAGTAGATATCAGTTTTTTTGATGGGTTTCAAAAAATTTAGATGAAACAAATGCTTCATTTTGAATTATATAGTGATTACTTATCTCCTTTATTAGAAAATAAATTTAATTCGAAGCTCTAAATGATCTGATACCATGCTTCAATGCTCCGATGTATTACAAGCTGAGTAACGCTGTCACTTGGGACAGCGGTGCAAAAAAACCTGGAACAGCACAATTAAATAACGGTGATACATGATGCGATCGTGATCTCATCATGCCAATCTTTGGATGTGATATACATATAATGAATGCTATTTCACCCTACTCAATGAATAACCCCTCTTTATGCCTTAGCAATGACTCACTGCCGCCCAGAGACTCTTCGTCTGATATACGAGACGGTAATACGTAAATTATGCCTGTGGAAGAGACGCACTTTTTCATGTCCCCGAATTAAGGCGTTTTATATGTTCATGGGAGTTGTTTGTAGCCTATGGGCCTGAAGAATTACATTCTGAATCACTTTATCTTATTTTATATCAAAATATAATTTGGTAACTACATCAATATTCTGCACCCATATTGGAAAAAATAAAACTGTAAATATACACGTTCCTTAAAATTTGAGCAAATACCAATTACTTTGCGAACATAGCTCGGGTTGAATAATTATTATAAATAAATCATCGCTATTACGCTAGCGCAACGAAAATTATCGAAGGTTTAAAAAAAATGAATTCGAAATAATGGTATAATATCAATGGAATTAAACCCAAGAAAGAATGGTAAATTTACTTGTTCTTTGTTTCGTTTTAACCGAATGGATAAATCAATACCTCATCCATAATAATGAGAATATATGCAATAATCTTATTTACTACATTTCTTTGCATCTGTTCCATACTCTGCGAGTGATATCGCATAATTGAAACTGTAATCGATTTGTTATCAGAAAGCACTTATCTTCCATTCTTTGCGGGTAGAGAAAAATAACTTCCCGTCTTTCCATCGCTTGTATGCGTCAGAAACTATCTTTATGGGAATGTGAGTATTTCATTAACTTAAGCATTTAAATTTCTAGTCACGTCAGTCTGGTTTATCAGCCACAAATATTTAAACACTTAACATACACACTCTGTTTTAAGTGACGATAAACATTTTGAGCGGTGACAGAATTTTAAATGTTTTGTCCATTTTGACTTTGGACATCTGTTTATCTTCTATGTCACAGTGTTATTAGTGTCACAGTAGTTAAGCAAACTTAGTAAACCTGTTATGAGTATCAGAATCCTACGCCTGGCCAACACTTAAACTATCTATAAATGTCCGGAATTAAATAATATCATAGAGGGTGGATCGGCTTTATCGGGCTTCATTGGAGCTAATATTATTTCCTTTATACTACCATTAATATAATTGAATAGCAAATTAAGTAGAATATCAATTACTCTAGAGAGACGTCTTAAATTCCTTTGAAATTGTGGAACATCTCATGAAAGTTTCTTTCCGTTTCAAAATTTTATGACAAATTGTAACCCTCATCTTTGAAATATCTTCCGGAAACTACCATTTTTTTATTTTCACGAAGTGTAACAAATGGCTAAGACTTCAAACAGCCAATATTCCTTTACTACACATAATATGTGAAATAAGATACTTTCAGGAATACTGGAGATAGCGTCCAGTTATGTTTTTGCGTTTCGATAAATCCATAAATAAGGAGTTTAGTTCTTATATTCAGATAAAAAACTTAAGGTTGCAAAGTCTATCATCCCCAAAAAATATTATCTGCACTTTTCGAAATCTGTGCATGAAGAAAACTATGGCTGGAGATTTCAACGGAAAATATTTTACCTGAACAAGTACAGGATCCTTTGGACTTCATTCCATTTCCAAAGGTGAAAGTAAACCAATAAATAAACAACAGAGAGTAGTATGTTTAAAACAATCCCCGGAGAAAGCAGACCCACGGGATGGCCGCCTCCAATCACAACTAGAAATACTTTTTTTTCGAGACCGCGTCGCAGAAAGGAATCCGAATGAGATATCAACGGACATGGTCGCATGCGGCCGCGAGTTCCCATTAAAACTGTCTGTGATATCCCGCGTGCAGATAAAGGAGTAGTGGAGAAGGATAGGATTAATCGGTGCTTATGGAAGCGAAATTCAATGCTTTTGGAGGAGGGAAACCCGGCCAATTTAGCCCCACCAGTTCCTGTTCTCCAATTCCCCGATTCCCTGCCAAAAAACAAAGCCATCACCCACACATAAACATACACACAAATACACTTTAAAAATAGGGAAGAGAGAAGCGTTCCCTAAGGGAAGAAATAAGAAGTGGGGACGAGAGGACGGTGGAGTTATCTTTAGTCCGGCCGTTAAATAGGAACTGCATGGCGTGCTCGGGAGTAGTGCACGAGTGGTGACGTGAATTGGGAGAGGAGGGGGGAGGTGTTTAGAAGATGGCACGGGGTGGCGCTGCCCCCCTCCCCCTACCCCTCACCTCCCCCTGCACCCCCCTCCAACCCCACTCCAAAGGGTGCAACACCACGGAGAACTTTGTAATTATAGCTCGCTGGACCGTGACAAGTGCTGCCATTAGGGCATCAAAAGATTAAACTTCTAATTCACACGAGAGCTGGTTGTACGGGAGGTGGAGAGAGAGAAAGAGAGAGAGAGAGGACTGGGTGGGTTGAACGAAGACTTTTAGCCAACCCCCTTTCCCGTCTCCGCCTCTTCAGGTTCCCCCTTCCCCACTCATCGCTCCGCTGAAAGCCGGAGAGCGCGAGTGTTGGAATCGTTTTCGGTGCTGTGAATCCAACCCTCCCCCAAACCTCCCTCAAAGCACCTCCCCCGCACTCTAGGCCGTCCCGTATGTTTCCACCCTGATACCCTTTCCGCCATCCACCCTCACCTCCCTCTGCCAAAGCTCCACCCTTCCTTCGGGGTCAGTCTCTTTAATTAAATTCTCCAATAGAGCGGATAGCTTCCAAGGCTTTTGGACTCATGCTACCCACACCCCCCTCATACCATCTCTTTCCCATTCGTAGGTTAGTGGTCTCCGAACACGGAGGGGATGGTTTCGGAACACATAAAGGTCATCCGTGACCGGGGAGAGGTCGGAAGTGGGAATACCCTGTGTGACCCTCTTATCCTACTCCTCTCCTCGCCCTCCACGTTTCCCAACAAAACTCCACCCTCTTCTGTTTCAGGGAACACTCCGGACGGGTAAGAGGCAACGCACCCTCTGGTAGATCCTCCTCCCTTCTACGTTCCTGTGAGGGGGGTGGCAAGGGGAGGAGGGTTCTTGGAGGCCACGGCCCCTTTGTTCCGACCACCCACACACCATTCGCATCCACCCCTAACGCTAAAAATGGAATCCCATGCCCGCCATGAAACCTCTAAGTGAGTCAACTCCACAAAATGGAATAGGTAAATTACACCTTCTCCGACCACCCGCCACCTCCTCCCCCCCTTTCAGAGCCAGCAGTGTGCGGCCCGCCTCCCTCAAAGCAGCTTTCCTTCATCGCCAAGTTGATTGGTTGTGTGGGTTTCGGCCCGGTGAGAGCTCGATCCAGCAATTGCAAACAGATGCATGATTCAAAATCAATGCAATTGTAATCAACCGTTTACGCTTTGCAAACAAAATGCATGTACTGCAACTAGAGGTGGTGAGAAGTAATCCACTGAATTCATCTCGCAAACTTCGTGGAGTTTTTTTTAATGATTCACGGTTGCAACCGTTAATTTTTTTATTGTTCTTTTTTTCGTTTTGTTTAGCACGAGATGTGTTTTGTCGGGAAAAAAATACACGATCCGTGGCCGAAATTCTCTGTCAGATCGCTTTGATAACGAACTATATCCCATTCCAAATTCCGAACAGAAGTCCTTACCGCATTCGATCGAAAAAAATATTCCCTCCCGCCTCGCTCAATCTTGCTGCTTAATTATTCACCTCAAGATATAAGAGATACACATCAGAAACTAATCCCCGAGCGCCGGACGGCGAAAGGGAGAGAGAGAGCATGAAACATAACGCGGTGATACTTTTGCGTGCAAATTGACTCGGCCAAGGTAAAAAAAACAGCTGAGTGTGAATTTTTTTTTTAATTCTGGGAAAACAATTTTCCCGCCCCTGGACGAGATGAAAAATTGAAGAGCAAAGAGCGCCGACGAAACGATCGCGAGGGACGCCGGGAGAGGGCGCGCGGTTCCAATTATTTCCACGCCAGACACATAACCCCCGGCTCACGCCCTCCCTCTCTCACGTCCCCCCCCCCCCCGTCCATTGAAAAGAGGAGAGAATGCTGGGCCGGGTCGTGCGATGTCCGATGCGGTGAGGGGGGGGGGGAGTCCCGGGCCGTGCGGGGGAGAATAGGGGCGGGGGGGGGGGGGTAGAGAAGGGAAGGAGGGAAAACAAGAGAATTAAGCGAGTGTAGCACGCGCACTCGTGGGAGGCGATCGTTGAGGGATCTTTGTTAGCGAAACCGCCAAGTTTCCGAGTTTTTTAATTAAAAAAGTTATCGAATTTAAATCAAGTGGGAAGCGACCGGATGGCGGAAAGAGAATAAAAAATACATTGCGAGAGATGCATTTGCATTATAAAAGCGGGAGGGAGAGAAATGTACAGGTATAAATACGTGCATACGCTGGTAAAAAGGGTAAAAATATACAGGGAAACAGTGAGATGGGACACATTCGCAAATTAAAAGGTCAAATTAAATCGAGTCGGTTCCTTTACATCAACATATAACACTGCTTGCCGGCAAAAGGTTTTGCGGAAGATTTTAGTGCAATAAAAATTATGAGGATAAATAATTGAGAAGAGAAATCTTACTCTGTATTTATCCAATTCAATTCAACGAAATTTATGATATCTTATTAACATTTGAATTTCGTCGCCCTGTCGTTCAATAGGGATTTCAAATGAAAATTTGCTCCAAATTTAATCTATTTACTGGAACTTTCAACCACATACTACCATGTGAGACGCCACAATGCATGTATTTAGCTCTGAGTAACATATACCATTGAGGTGGACTCTAAGCCGAGAGTTATGGAATAAGCTGGTGAAAGTTAGCATGGGTAGGAAACTAGGGTTGTGGGGAATGCAATAATAATACTGTTTGTAATTGAGATGGAAGTGAGGAAAAGAATGGAGTTAGCTGAGTGGTGAGGAAGTCAAACAAGGAGAGGTGAGAGAGGAAGAGGGAAAAAGAGGTGGTGGAAATTCAGAAAAGGCAGATAAAGTGAATAGCTAAAATCGGTTTGGTACGGTGGCTAGAGTATGGGCTTTTCCCATTCCGGCTTAAACCCCAGCGGTTTTGGATATTTTTCAGGAGAATCATGGTCTCTACTTGGGTATTTTTTGTGCATTTCCTGAAGTTCTGTACTATGCCCGCCAAATTGGACGTTAGACTGTAGTCCTCTTTGCGCCTTCCGTAAAGAGCAAGCTTATACTGACGCCTGGTTTCTCTCTATCCTTCCACCATTACCAAAATAATCCCACCTGTTCTTAATGCTGCATGTGAGCTAAGTTTTCGGTCACCTCCACCAAATAATCAACCAAAAGTGGATGTACTGCATATTGAGAGGAGAGGGCATGCTGAAGAGCGATTCAAAGAGGAAAGCTTGGCAGGTGCGCGAGGGAGAGGAAGAGAATACTACCAATGTAGTGTTTTCAGTAATTTGTTATTGGAGAAGAATGGGAGCGTGAGGTGAACAGTGAGAATAACGAACGAGGAAGTGTTGGATATGGTTAGAAGAGGAAAGGAATTTAGGGGCGGAGATTCGTAGAATGCGGAAAACGTGGATTGAGGACGAGTTGAGAGGTTGGAGAATGTTGAAGAGGGTGATAAAGGAGAGAACGCAGGGGAAGCGTGGAAGAAGGAGGAAGAGGTTAGGAATTGTGGACGACATAAGGAGAGGCAGAGGTTATGAGAAGCTTGAGGAGAGGCTTGACGGCGGGAAAGTAATACGTATTCAAGTGAAAATATGAATACGGAAAAAGGAACTGGTGTGGACCTCCCAAAACTTACCAATCAGTTGGTATAAAATCAGAGGAATAAACAGCTGTCATATGTAAGAAAAGGTTAGAAGTCGTAGATGGCATAAGAAGAGGTAGAGGGCATGAGGAACTCAAATATAGTCTTGATAGTGGAACATTCCAAACACTTACCTATCAGTTGGTACAATACCAAAGGAGTAACCAGCTGCCATGCGAAATACGAGGTTAGGAGTCGTGTACGGCATATGGAGAGGTAAGCGGGTATGAGGAACCTACTGTCCATTTAAAAGTTGAGTCCCTCGAGTTTAGGAAGCTGTATCTTCAAGTAAGGTTAACCAATTTTTACGAAATCAAAACCATGTGGTAGAATGGCCATTCTTACGTTTATCAATGTGTGTTGATAAAATTTCCTTTACTTATCTGCCCTTACGATATTTTATTTGAAAAAGTCACTATTTTCGGCGCTCAAATCCGATTGCCCAAATTTGTGTTATCACTGATCTAACCACAGCAGACACAGAACCTGGCTATTCTGAAATAAAATAGATTAACAGGTTACTAACGTAATAAAGGGAATAAATTGTTTACATGTAGAGTTTTAATTGATCTGTTGTAAAAGTTGTAAACCTCCGCTATTTCCAAACTATTGATGCGATTTAAATTTGCAGTATAACGTTGAGACGCAAGAAAACGCCAGTAGGTATTGCAAATATATGCATAACAAATGGCAAAAATTACTGGTATTCGACTCAACCCCAAAAAAGGGAAAGTATGGTAGGCTGCCCATAAACCAATCAATCAGCTGATGTGATACCAAATAAATAAACAGCTGTCATATTGCCTTCAGCCTTGACTTGTCACTAGGGAATCGGTGCGGAGATTCACTTTAGAAATAAGGGGTGAAATTAAATCGCTTGCCTTCCGGAGGTGGAGGAGGATGGGTGAGCGGGGGTGTGGGATTGTGGTGGATGAGAGGGTGGGGACGATGAGTGAGTTTCAGAGCGCTGGGCCCTTTCCCATTATAAACACGACGCCCCGAGACCTCCCTTCTTTAAACACACAAAAGAATCAACTTCCTCTTTCGCCGCCCCCGCTTCCCAGACCACACCGCATCACTCAGTCCCTCGCGGGCAGAGCGTGGTTACCCAAACTCTCAACGCCCCCGACACCTCGTCGGCCTTTCTTCCTGAACGCCTCCACTTGAAAAAGGGTTCCCTCGCTTGCCTGTGCAAGGGAGGGGGGAGGTAAAGTTGCGTCTCGCAGGACCACCCACTCAGGAAAAAAAACTAAATTTATTTCTTCCCTCCGAACCGAAAATGGACCCGCTAAGCCCACATGAAATTTCCGACCCCATTGTTCCCCCTATTATTCGATTTCCCGTTTCCAGCAAGGACGGGAAAGTTTTCACCGTTTCCGTTTTTCCAATAGATAACATGCTCATCGATTGTTCTCGTCGCATTAAAAAAAAGCTTGCATGGTAAATTTCATTCTCTTCCAATAGCTCCGTATCGTAGTTCATGGAGGGAATTCAACCTTTGGGTACATGCAGGCAATACAACCTTTGGATACACTGAAGTAATGCAACCATTGGTTAGAGAGATTATTCTTTCTCATTGCTGATACAAGTAGCGCAAGTTATCGTTGGACATTTCAGTTGGGCGTTGGACAATTTCATATTCCTCCAAGGTTTCACCGGAACAAACACACGAATATTTGCTCATAAAATCCACTTCCTTCTCAAAAATCCCGACAACTCTCAAAGCTAAATAGTTTCTGTTTGGGTTTTATATCTGCACTGTTTATCTTGGCGACACTACATTATTTTTTTCCAGTCCTACATATTCTTTGACTAACAGTCAATGAAGTGGTTACTCTCAATATAAAGCATCCGCATTTTACGAGCTAAAATACGAGTGTTTCTGAGCAGCATGAATCTTACTCTATCCATCACTCTGCAACTCAATATTAATTTTGGTCAAAGCCCATTTATGAGTCGAATAAGTACTTATGTTTTATTGTTGACTATTTCAAGAAAATCACTGTCTTACTCATTGCTAAAAAATGTCACCGCTATATAAACCAAAACGTCTACGTTGATTTACCGAATGTATGTAACGGAGACGTCAGCAAATTGAAAAGTATTGTTGAATGAATAGAGAATAGGAATAATTACCAGAATTAATACGGATTGATTACAACAGATATATTATGAAGGCAATCAAAGTGAGGAATTGTGGTGGAATAAAGCGCTTAGCTGAAATAGTAATTGCGTGTGGAGTTGCAGTAAGCATCCTTGGTATGATAACAGTTTTGTTAACATTGAATCATAAATATTATTAATAATTTTTTGAAGATAAAAAACTTATTCAGCCACTGTTTTGTAAAATATGATTCTCTTTTCAACACCATCAATTGATTATAATTTCCAATGCAGTTCTCGCTGGTGAAATGAAGTATATATCAGCAACCAAAATATATATTCAATTTGCAGTGAATCACACGGGTAATAAAATCACCTAAACGTGAATACTTACAGTATATGGTACTTTCCAGATTGCTTGTATTAGCTTTGACACATTCAATGTATCCCAGAAATGATGTGGGTAGTACAACAAAAAAGTGCAAGGTGTACTTTAAATACTAGATTAGGGTTTTTAAATTAAAATATTCATCTACAAATTCCAGGAAAATCTCCCTTCCGAAGAATGAACTATTTCATTAAAAATTGAAATTATAAAATATAGATAAAAAAGCTCAATTGCCATATTTATCAAAATGCTTAAATATTTTAGTATCAACTTGCATATTAATTAAAATTATGTGTTCCTGAGAAAACTACCAGAAGTAATAACTATTTACCAGTTTCGCAGCATTGAAAATTAAAACAAATTTAAGAGCGCCAAGTTATCTTCAAGTTAGAGTAACTGTTCCGATAGGAAGTTTTCTCCTCCGGTAGTCCTCGTTCACTGAGCAAAGAGTCATTAGTACTTATAGGTTTATTTTAAGACAAGGAAAACCGACCACTATTACGATTACATCACTTCATGAGCCAAGCTCTGTGTGCCTTAAGTAATTAAAACGGGAACTCTATGACATTTGATTAACCTTTAACCAACTGAACTTTCCAAGTTTAGTGGGGGATATGCTGAGTTCGATCCCTAACATTGGCTCAACGTTCCAACCTACGTCTTGACAACTCAAGCGCCTAGCTCTCCACTTCTTCAGCAATTTACTCTCCCACTCAACAATCCATTAGGGGTCCTCAACTTGGGACGTTTGAGGAGCACTCCTTAATGGTGACACATCAACATATTTTCCATTATCTCCGCGCGCTGCCACAACTCTATTCGTGGTTTCAGACTCTCCTCTCCCCACCCTCCAGGACCACTAATTCCCGTCCACTTCATCCACCAATTCCCGGCGTATATACCACCGCCAACACCACAGCCGCAAACCTTGACCAACCACACCCTTACGATAACATTCACCCCTTCCCTCTCTCACCCTTCCTCTCCCTCCCCGCTGCCATCCTCCCCCACAGTCCCACCTGGCTGCGGTGACCTCCCCCCCCCCATCCTCCATCTCCGTGACCTCCAACCCCTTTCTAGCTCATCCCCTACCCCACCCTCAATACCCTATCTGAGTCCCCCCACCTCACCTACCTTCCAACCCCTGCTCAGAACGACAGTCCCATCGCGATTAAGTGATAGACCGACCAACCCCTCTGTATTTATGGAGATAGGGAAGCGGTCATCGTAAATCCCTCCAGCTAGGCGAGAAATAAGCGGAGGGTCCCTCTCCTCCTCTAAAGACCCCGGAGAGATAAGCGCGAGGCTACCAAGGCACCAACACCACCGACGAGGGAAGACGGGGTCGTCGCAGCCCTGCATGCATGCCGGCGGGAGGAGTACTGGGGGCGAGAGGCCAACGGCCAGAGTGGAGGTACGTATGGTAATCTCAACCATCTTCTCTCCCTCCTCACTTAAACCCATCCCTACGTATGCCACCCCATACCTACCTTCTACCCCTACCCAATCACCAGTTCCATACAAATCGAGCAGGGAGACCAGCCGCACGATCAAAGGGTGGCCAATATTGCGTGGGAAATTTGACAAATTCATTTGCTCAGGCATACCAAAGGAAAGGAACGGTAGGCGTAATTTTCAGAACATTCAATTTTCTAGATAGAGACTCGAGCCACGGGCCTGTAACGCTTGTAAATTACTTTAGTTTTTCTTTATTTTGTTTTAATTTTGAATAATGTTTGTTTAAATGATAATTTATTTAAGTGTGGAAATATTTGATTGATTTTAAAGATTTTTGGGTTGCTAGGGGGTGGCTGACAGAAAAGAGGGTGGTTGGATGGGGAAGAAAAGAGAACTGGAAGCTGGCAGAGCTACACTGCAACAGATAGAAATATTTCCAAATAAAAATTAAGATAAGCGTTGCTGATGAGTAGACACAGTCCGACGCTACATGCCTCCGTCCCCTTTCTAAATCGCCCAGCAATTGCATGATTTACTTCAGGGCGCATTGGATTCACATTTAAACGGGAAATGATAAATCACGAGGGCTAGTATCGCTCTTCCTAAACGCCTCGCGATCCGTTTGTGATTATTACCTTTCCCATTAGTAAAGTCAACAATCCCAAGGGAAACTTCGTGGGTATTACATGAGGATAGTTTATTTTTGGATGAAAATAAATACCATCAGCGATGTCGTTTACCTTCAGTTAACAGAGAATATTCTTAATCAAGTTCAAATTTTCAAAAATTCAAATATATTTCCAGTGGCACAAGATCTTTTATTGCCGCGAATGAGTTATAACTCTATAGTAATATGCATATAAAAACATTAAATGTTAAAGTTTTCTGCTGTTTATACACAACACATTTACCTTTGAAAATTAAAATATATATCTTCAATAGAAAAGGAATGTATTCTTTGGAAACGAGGTTCAGCGTTTTGGTCTATTGAAAGCATGAATTCCCTTGATTAGGGCCATTCACAAACGCATAATGTTTATACATAAACCGTAATATGGAAAAAATAACATTAGCTGCGATTCCATGTTGAGAAAAACCAACTTTGTAATTTCCACAAACTTTATTTCACTGGCACGACGCGTGTTCCACCACTTTGTGGCACAGTCACTCAGGTCTGATATCATCAGTTTTATTAAATGTGAGGTCGGCCTTACAGAGACTATTTGATGCATTGTTTTTTTCCTAAAATTTGTTTTTGTTTCCTAATTATATGTATCATAACTAGTACACCGTATTGCCATTTTATACTTTAATACCAGTCTCAAAATCTTAGAAATTATATCCTTAAATTACTTTTCCAAGAGAAGACTTTTCCTCACCATACCATAATTATTACAAAGGTTAGCGTTAGTAAAAATCGCGCCAGTGTAAAAGTGTAAAGTATTTATTTCCTTTCATGTGCTTCTAATTCCGGCCTTATATTTCTGAGCTTCCAGTAATTAAGAATGAACTTACTCTATCCGTGATGTCGGCCTCTTTTCCCAGGAACTCAGGGAAAATGTAATTTTTCTACGTACCACAGGATTTTGTCACATGGGAGAAACATAAAATGAAAAATGACAATTCATGAAGCAAAGTGGTCTAAGAGACCGGCATAGAGTAAGGGGTTTGTAAGTACGTAAGTTTGGAAGTTTGTAAGAAACAGTCAGTTTTAGGACCAAAAACATATCACCGAATAACCAAAATATTGAAATTGATTTAGATTCAAAATTGTTTTATTTTCATTTTTAAATACAACTTTGCGTTGATAAAAGTAAATAAACACTCAAGTAAAGAACATTTGGGCTGAGGCATTAGGCCCGTTTGCTTCACACCTCACTCTACGCGTCTCATGGGCACACTACAAAAAAAATATATGTATGTAGGATCAGGTTAGCTACGGTATGTATTTCTATTTGCAATTTATAGCATTATTTTCTTTAAAGGCACTGTAATGAAATTAACTGATAGACCTTAAACCGGTTAGCCTGAGTATCATCACCTTGGAGACTACACGACAGCAACCATAAAACGCGTCGAGCTTTCGCAAGCTGGGGCTGCAAAGAGTGAAATCATCTCGAGCACTCCCCCCACTCTAATCAGGTCATATGGAAACGTTATCTTTCAATTCTACTCGATGCGTTCCACTTGCTTCGCCGTACTCATCGACATTTTACTTCGTCCCACCCAGAGGATCATTCCCTTCTCTTTGTGGCGCAGGAGTAGGGCGAAAGGTAATGCCCTTTGCCCGGGGCGTTGGGGAAAACCCTGTTTCGCCCCGCTCCGCCCCCAAGTACGATCTCACACCCGGGGGGTGAGGAATCCTTGGGAAGAGACGACCACCCTCGTCCCAAACCGAGGGTGGGAGGTGGAGAGGAGCGGACGGGTGGGAGGGGGTTTTTGAGTTGCTGGGGATCGGCAAGGGAGGAGGAGAGAGAGGGGACTGAGGGGACGGAGAGAAGAAAAGGCGATATCTAAAAGGCCATCGGCCATTTTAAAAACTGCACGCCACAAACGCGGCGCTGAGTTTTCACCCGAGGCCTCCATTACGAGGCCTATCATCGCTCGCAATGGGCGGGGGCTGTTTATAGAGCCACAACTCTCTCCCTTCCGAGCTGGTGTTGGCATTAAAGGCGGAGAGGTAGGGAGGAGGTGGAGATTTGAGGGAAAAGGAGGAACGGGCCGGGGAGAGGAGGTGCTTTTACGAACTCGCGAGAGGGCAGAAACCCCATTCGCCCGCTTCGGTACACACAGGCGCACACAGAGTCGCACCGAGTGCAAGTCCGGGTCTCGACTCTCCAACCCGCCCGCCCACTCCTCCCAAAATGACCCGTATCGGTGACTTCAACCCCCATCCCAATCCCTTTCCCATCACCCAGATAGCTCCCCTCTGCACTGGGGCCGTTGTCCGTGCAATCCCCAGACTCGCAATTGAAAGGCTCAGCGGAGTAACTCGCCGTATCAGTTTGACAGACGAGTTTTATTCAGTCGCCTTCGGAAGAGGTTAGAGGTGGATAGCTTAGCAGGGTAATCACTCGACGGCTACCGTGAGGGTCTCTGTTTCAAATGCGGTGATTATTGGCACACGAAAATGTACACTATCCATGCATTATTTTGGACATTCAGAGACAGAGGAGAGGGAGTAAATACGTCTACCTCGAGTATTATATGACTCACACACAATGGAGCTTAAGAGATCTTAGAATCATGTGTGTTACTATTAAATCAATATTGATATATAAGTCTACATATTAGTGATGTTCAGTGGTAATTCTATGGTCATATATTAGACTAGCGATACATTTTGCCACAATACGGTCTGTAGTCAGGTAAAATATGTTCTTAATGTAAGAGAAACAATTGCACTTTTCCATAAAAAGGTTTATTGCGTACAACGCGTTTCGGCTCACAGAGCCATCATCAGGTACAAGACAAAGTTATAAGAGAGTACATTGCATATATATGTCTTTTCCGAGGAGGGGGGGTAGTGGGAGGAGACCAGAGGAGGAGGGGAAGGAGGAGGTAGTGGCTGGGAAAAATCAGGAAAATCCAAGGGAGGAAAGGGGGGGGGGACGGACTAACCCGTGAGAGAAAGGCCAAGAAACAGCAAAGGGTGAAAAAATGTGGGTAAGGAGAGAAGAAGGTACGGAATAGGCATGTCATTAGAACGTAGGGAAGCGACGCTAGGGAAAGGAGGGGGAAAGAGTGCACCTGAGGGTAATTAGGAAAGGGGGTATGAATAGGAAGGAATAAGGTGGGCACCGCCCGGCTTAAGGGTGGAGTGCCTGGGTGAGTGGATGGGAAAAAACCCTCAAGGGAGGGGGGGGGGGTAAGTCAGTTGGGAGGAGGGTGAGTGGGAGTTTGGCTGTTTCTTTTGGGAAGGGGAATTTTGAGGAGAGGAGAATGGGTAACAAACACTTGTTCGTTTAAAAGAACATCCACATCTGATTGTATGATTTCCAAGGATTCTTATACGTCCAATCTTGTGCCTTTACTTTCAAGGTGGAGAATTTCAGGTTGAAAGCTGCAGGAATGAGACGTTTCTATCAGGTGTTTGGCAAAAAGTGACGTTTCATCATTGTTTTTCCAACACCTTTTGTGTTCCTTAGTCCTGATGTTGAAGTTTCTACCTGTCTGGCCGACGTAATATTTATTACAAGAGTCACAATGTATTTTATAAATACCAGATTGAAGGAAGCGATCTATTTTGTCTTTATTGCTGCTTAGAATTTTTTCCAGCGTTAGAGGATTATACATGGAAACATTGAATATATCTTTTGGAAATTTACGAGCGAGCTTATTGGACAGATCACCCACAAACAATAATCGACACCATTTTCTAGGCTTATCACATACGGGTGAAAGAGAGCATAGCTGTGAAATAGCTTTGGTTTTTAATTTTTTATTTAAAATTTTTGTTACTGTGTTCACGCTGTAGCCATTAGAAACTGCAATTGATTTTATGGTGGCCAGTTCAGTGTTGAAATTGGTTGTTGATAAGGGTAAATTTACAAGACGATGCAGCATTGAGTGGAAAGCCGAAAGTTTCTGGGCAGTCGGGTGGCATGAGTCACTTGGAATGATCACATCACTGTAACAAGGTTTTCTGTAAACACCAAATTCATGTTTATTGTCTTTGATAGAAATAGAGAGGTCAAGAAAGTTCAACTGTTTTTCGGATTCTATTTCCATGGTGAAGCTTATCTGGGGGTGTTGGGCATTTAGAATATTAAAAAAGCAGGCTAACTGTCTTTCACTCTCTGTCCAGCAGCAGATGATGTCGTCCACATAACGGTACCAGTAGAGTACGTTGGCTAAGATGGGATGTCTTGAATTGAATAGTTGGGATTCTAAATTGTCCATAAATATTTCCGCTAATAGTGGTGAGAGGGGAGATCCCATCGCAAGGCCGTCTGTTTGGTGGTAGAACTTATTATTGAAAAGAAAATAATTTTGATTGGCACACAGTTCCATGAGCAGATGAAGTTCTTTGGCTAACACGGTGTCGATATTGGAGTTCTTCAGTAACTCTTTAGTGAGAGACAAGGTTTCTTGAATGGGCACAGAAGTGAATAAATTTTTCACATCAAAGGAAATTAGCTTGGAGTTGTGCGGCACAGAGAGATGGTGAAGGTCACGAGATAAATTGATTGAATTCTTAATGCTGTATTTTGCTGAAAAACCAGAAAGCTGTTTAAAGAGGACATTCAATTTGGAGGCTAATTTGTAACAGGGAGAACCTATGCAGGATACCACCGGGGGAACAGGTGTACCAGCCTTGTGAATTTTGGGAAGACCATAGAATCTAGGAGGTAACGGATTCATTTGTAGTAGTCTTCTTTTCTCACTTTCACTTAGCAGATTTGAGCAGGCGGATAAGGCTGTTTTTACACTTTTTTGTATCCCCCACTAAACCCGAAAAGGAATCTACAGAACAACAAAGTGTTAAGATCCATCAAACTTAAGATAGTAAAAGAAGACCTGACCATCTCCAAAGCAGATAAAGGGAACAGTGTAATAATCCTAAACAAATCGTCGTACGTCGAAAAATGTGATAATGTGTTGAAAGATACCTCCTTTGTGATTATTCCTTGTGACCCAACCGCTATATTTCAAAAAAGTGTAAAAACAGCCTTATCCGCCTGCTCAAATCTGCTAAGTGAAAGTGAGAAAAGAAGACTACTGCAAATGAATCCGTTACCTCCTAGATTCTATGGTCTTCCCAAAATTCACAAGGCTGGTACACCTGTTCCCCCGGTGGTATCCTGCATAGGTTCTCCCTGTTACAAATTAGCCTCCAAATTGAATGTCCTCTTTAAACAGCTTTCTGGTTTTTCAGCAAAATACAGCATTAAGAATTCAATCAACTTATCTCGTGACCTTCACCATCTCTCTGTGCCGCACAACTCCAAGCTAATTTCCTTTGATGTGAAAAATTTATTCACTTCTGTGCCCATTCAAGAAACCTTGTCTCTCACTAAAGAGTTACTGAAGAACTCCAATATCGACACCGTGTTAGCCAAAGAACTTCATCTGCTCATGGAACTGTGTGCCAATCAAAATTATTTTCTTTTCAATAATAAGTTCTACCACCAAACAGACGGCCTTGCGATGGGATCTCCCCTCTCACCACTATTAGCGGAAATATTTATGGACAATTTAGAATCCCAACTATTCAATTCAAGACATCCCATCTTAGCCAACGTACTCTACTGGTACCGTTATGTGGACGACATCATCTGCTGCTGGACAGAGAGTGAAAGACAGTTAGCCTGCTTTTTTAATATTCTAAATGCCCAACACCCCCAGATAAGCTTCACCATGGAAATAGAATCCGAAAAACAGTTGAACTTTCTTGACCTCTCTATTTCTATCAAAGACAATAAACATGAATTTGGTGTTTACAGAAAACCTTGTTACAGTGATGTGATCATTCCAAGTGACTCATGCCACCCGACTGCCCAGAAACTTTCGGCTTTCCACTCAATGCTGCATCGTCTTGTAAATTTACCCTTATCAACAACCAATTTCAACACTGAACTGGCCACCATAAAATCAATTGCAGTTTCTAATGGCTACAGCGTGAACACAGTAACAAAAATTTTAAATAAAAAATTAAAAACCAAAGCTATTTCACAGCTATGCTCTCTTTCACCCGTATGTGATAAGCCTAGAAAATGGTGTCGATTATTGTTTGTGGGTGATCTGTCCAATAAGCTCGCTCGTAAATTTCCAAAAGATATATTCAATGTTTCCATGTATAATCCTCTAACGCTGGAAAAAATTCTAAGCAGCAATAAAGACAAAATAGATCGCTTCCTTCAATCTGGTATTTATAAAATACATTGTGACTCTTGTAATAAATATTACGTCGGCCAGACAGGTAGAAACTTCAACATCAGGACTAAGGAACACAAAAGGTGTTGGAAAAACAATGATGGAACGTCACTTTTAGCCAAACACCTGATAGAAACGTCTCATTCCTGCAGCTTTCAACCTGAAATTCTCCACCTTGAAAGTAAAGGCACAAGATTGGACGTATAAGAATCCTTGGAAATCATACAATCAGATGTGGATGTTCTTTTAAACGAACAAGTGTTTGTTACCCATTCTCCTCTCCTCAAAATTCCCCTTCCCAAAAGAAACAGCCAAACTCCCACTCACCCTCCCCCCAACTGACTTACCCCCCCCCCTCCCTTGAGGGTTTTTTCCCATCCACTCACCCAGGCACTCCACCCTTAAGCCGGGCGGTGCCCACCTTATTCCTTCCTATTCATACCCCCTTTCCTAATTACCCTCAGGTGCACTCTTTCCCCCTCCTTTCCCTAGCGGCGCTTCCCTACGTTCTAATGACATGCCTATTCCGTACCTTCTTCTCCCCTTACCCACATTTTTTCACCCTTTGCTGTTTCTTGGCCTTTCTCTCACGGGTTAGTCCGTCCCCCCCCCTTTCCTCCCTTGGATTTTCCTGATTTTTCCCAGCCACTACCTCCTCCTTCCCCTCCTCCTCTGGTCTCCTCCCACTACCCCCCCTCCTCGGAAAAGACATATATATGCAATGTACTCTCTTATAACTTTGTCTTGTACCAGAGGATGGCTCTGTGAGCCGAAACGCGTTGTACGCAATAAACCATTTTGTGGAAAAGTGCAATTGTTTCTCTTACATTATGAAGAACTTCCACGATATCTCGCCTGAATCTGTTGAAAATATGTTCTCTCTACCCCTAGGCTTCCTAAGCTATTTTGGGATGAGGTATAATTTAGAGAAAAGGAAATTTTCGTGACTCTCCTAAAAGTAGTATTTTCCTACATTTCCTTGATATTAGGCACTTTCTGGTAAGTTTAAATTACAGTTATATAATAGCGTTTAGCGCGATTGATGTGGAATTAATTGGTACATCATCAATATTGAAATTAATACTTTATCTTTATGTTATATTCAATGGAGTTATTCTACAAACTCTTCGTGCAGAATTGGACAATTATTCCAATTAACTCAAAAGCTATAGTAAGGTATTAACATTGTTCCAATAAATGGAGTATTACACGAGTCATGCTCTGGAAGAAAACTAGGTAACCTACACAATTTATGTTATACCAGCGTATTATCTCATTAACTGCATGTTCTCAAGCTTTACCCTCGCATGTCTCAAGTACTCTCTTAAGCTTACCACTCCCTCCGCTTAAGTCTTATCCGAAACCTGATAAATAATCGGGTTATGCTTTCACCTTATCACAAGGTCTCATGTATACGAGGCCTCGTACATATCTCTTGCAAAGACCGAGAAATGATACATTGCTCTCTCAACCGAAAAACTAAGCCCGGTATTTCACGCAGCGTGGTTAAATGATTTTAGTTAATGGAGGGAAAAGCTCCACGAGCTAAAAAGTGATATTTAAATGCATACCTTGAACAGTATAGATGAATAACTTCAAAATATCGTTTTTATTCTCTCGTTACACAGATACATTTATACATTTAGATACATGATTGATGAACTCAAGTTTGGTATACTTGCAGAGAAATACGTAACCGTAAACTTGAAATGATAATATTTATACGAAAATATCGCCACATCCATGCAAAACTTGGCAAAGTTCCAAAATTTAAACTCTTTTTGATAACATATTAACTTTCTCAGAGATCGACACCAAAAAGTCGGCAAGATCACAGAAAATTTCATCAAAGGAAAATCACGCTTGAAATGCAGTTACTTGAAATTCAGGAAGCACAAGAGTCAAAGCTGTATCGCTACAGTTTCCCCCATCAACCAGGAGCCACCATTTTCAATTTTTTTTTTCGAAAATATATATTCAAATTCTTTCACCTTTCCATTTCAAAAGATATTCTGTAACTTGGCAGAATCCGAATTAAAAACAGCTCCACCTCCACATTTCTCCACCACTCTCGATCCTTTACTCCCACTGTAGGTTACCTTTAGTCCCCCCCCCATTCTCCAGGGGGAGTGCTGTGTGGTATGTGACGAAATAACTACAACTTTTTCGTTCACCCACAGCACCTCACATGAATTTCCTATCCTCCTTCCACCTATTTTCACTCCCTGGTCATGGACCTACACCGAATACTCACTACCGAATCTCTTTCGAGCGGATGTTCTGCACTGGCGTTTATATATGGAATCAAAGCAAAAGCTGGCCTGCGAGTACGTGTGCCACTGATTTTATTATTAACGGGAGAACGTTTTTATTTTTTCACAGATGTACAGTCTTCTTATCCCGATGGCCCGGTTTTGACATCGGACGGTGTCAGAGCTTTTTAAATGAATCCCGTTTCCTAATTCAATGCAATGTAGAGAGCGCAATTGATGCACATTCTTAATCGGTTGGGAAGTTAAACGATGCATATCGCTATCTTAAAATAAGCGTTAGACCTCTCATGTAATCCGCCCCCCAAGGAGCCAAACAACCAACCGACCAGAGTTGATATTGGGTAAAAACCCCATATGAAGAACAATTTACTTGACGATTATCACTTACTGTACTTTAGTGTTTTGAATCTTTGAACTGATGAATATCTTAGTAATATTAATGATTTAAACCAAATCGGATAAGGTTTAAAAGTCACGGTGTTGTCTCAACATTTTTTTGGTCAGGGTAGATTTTCAATGAAAGATTTTGAGGCTAAGAGGGTTCGTTTTCTGCGTACCGGTCATTGCCAGTCGAGCTACGTTCGTTTGTTTACTTTTGGCGGGCATTGCGCCAAACATTCAAATCATGCGTAACAGGACCAAAAGAACATTTCTTTTCCCCTCCTTCACATTCCCATTCAACCCTACTCACCATACCTTCCACTAGGTCAGCCTACTCGTCGACGAAGCGTACTTTGCATCAGTCTACCTTCATTTTTTTATGATATTTGCACCAAAACCCTCTGTAATATCATTTTTTAATGAGATCATGTCAAGCCTAGTACAATAACATGCGAAGTAATTGGCCACAGCAATGAGAAAAAATTCTAAAACTACGATCAAATTCCACGAGGCATTATAAATGAGCCGAAATTCATTACAGATTGGAAATTCATTCATCGAAGGAAACTAGAAACATTCGGTGTCCAAAAATATCACTAGTGGCGACGATTATAATTACCAAAGGTAGAATTAAATATGAAATTCGGCATTCCTATTCGATGGTACCATGTGCTATTCAAATGTTTCATCTTGTTTCATTCTTATTATGATAATTATTTTAGCATTTGGGCCCCATGAACTGCGAACTTGCCATTTTCCTTGAAAATGGCACTACGTGCCGAAACCATGGTCGGTTGAAAAAAACAAGTGTGGAAATAGACAATTGATTTTATTATGTTTAATATCAAAGATTTCCACCGAATTACGCCGGAAACTGTATCTTTTATGAAATAAGGCTCACCTTAAGGATAAAGAATAAGAGAGATAAAAAAGGAATACACAAGGTACCATAGAGATTTTAGGGTATAGGAGTTGCAAACTTGATGGCCCTCTCTTGTAGGGAGTATGACGTCGGGAATAGGGTTGCAAACGAGAGAAGTGAAGCAAAGGGGTCGAGGGTTCCTCCACAGGTCCCTGCAGGACTCCTTCAACGCCCCTGACCACTATTCAACGCTTGACTCACCCTCGCCGATCTCAATCTCTCCGCTGGTGAGTGCCACCAAGTTTGACTATGCCTATTTAAAGAGACTGGCATGACAGAGGGAAGAGTGGCGGACTGTGGTCTGCCAATCTTCGAACTGAATGACTTGCGATAATGAGCTGTGGGTTCCACACGCGTAGTCCATCCCTGGGCCGGTGAGCGGAGATTTCGCGAGCGATTCGGAGGGCCGAAAAAGCCCCTACCCCTGACCATTGAATCCCTTACTTACCCTCCTCCCTCCATCCCTCTCACACCTCCCCCCCCCCCAACCCATCCCAAAATAAACCTGCAGACCCAGCGTGACTACAACTTTTGTTTATTTATTCCCAGCACCCCACTTCTCCCCCCGTACACTATATCATTGATAACGGGACTCTTCGCTCGGTGGGGGCGAGGGGGATTGGGAATTCTTTTTTAGCGCTAGAGGTGCCCTTCGTTAAGCACTCAACCCTCCCACTTTTGAACCCCTTTTCCCACCTTCCGTGCGGCCACGATTCGCGCCAGGGTGTGGGGAACGATATCCCACGTCCGATTACCTCCTCCCACCCAAACTCTTTTATGGCGCATTCGCGCGCCGACTCACCCCACACAAAGCCCGCTCACCCTCCCAGCCTTCTCTCCGCTCCCAGCGAGATGAAGTCCAGACTTCAGATATATGGGGACGTTGATTGTTTGATTTGAAAAATGGTTTATTTCCCTCTCGCCCCCCTCTCTTTATCACGCTCTCTGTAACCTCACCTCCGATTATGATTGGATCGAGAGGGGGATGTTAGTACGATTTTAGTAGGTGTGAAGGTTTGTGGTTGGTTTGCTATGGCCAACCTGCCTCACTAAGGATAAAGGAGTTAAAACAAAACTTACGCTTTATGCACACGGTATCCTGTTTCAATATTCCAACTTAAAATAGATACAATGCAGCAAGCTACTAATATTGAGGTGTTGATAGCCAAAATGTGGAATTTCACCGTCAAATAAGTAATTTCACTGGACAAGCAAATTTCACCGTCAAATAAGTAATTTCACTGGACAAGGATTCATACCAAATTTTTCCTATTTCCAGCCAGGTAAATTACTTATAAGCACTATATAACCGACGTAACTCTTGGTGAATCAATTTGTTTTGATGGTTTGAGTGGATATAACGAGGGCTTCAGTGAAAAGGATCTCTTCTCCACTGTATATATCAGCCGGAGCGATGTAATCGTACCAGATAAGCCATGTCGCATTACGAAAAACCCAACTTTGTCGTGTAATCAATTTCTTGCAATACTTGCAATGCAAGTTAATTGTTGGGTGATAACTTGCAAAATGCTTAGACTCATCCATAAGAGATTCTTCTATATTCCAAAAGCATCTAGCAAAAAAATCTGTTGTAATCTTTCTTTCACATTACTACTAAGTGCATAAACGGGTGTTGGTAAGATTGTGGTAGATGAAGTTTGTACTTTCCATGTACACCGGCCAACCAATCTCACTATGGATAGTTGTTTGAGAACACAGTTTATATCGCTATATTGCAATACAACTTTGGTCTCCCAACTTCGAAGAAAAATCAAGCAACTACCGATTTATTGCTAAATTGACGATTCTCCATGAATTTTATATCTAATATTGGTTGTAACTATATACTTAATCTGATAACGTCTTGTATTAAAACTAGTAAAGAAACTTTAAGGTATCATATTCAAGAAAGACGTGCGACGCGACGCTCACAGGGACATGCTTTGCATACATGGGACAGGGGTCTTATTGCATTGTTAAATACAGGGTGTTTTAGGAGGCATGCGCGTAACTTTTGGAGGAGGTGATGTGTGATATTAAGCATTTATATCCCATTAGCATGGATTCGCAACTCCTTAGTAACGGAGCCATGGAAAAGCAAACGTTTTGTCAGAAGCATTCTACAGTTACCATGAAAACACCCTAAAGCAGTGACATCCAAAAATACTAACGAAGAAAAATAAATTAATTTGGACTTAAAGGTTTATATACTTCTTTCCCTGCCGACGTTTGCGCTATTGATTCCAATTTTTATGATGGACACTAAAATTTCAAAGCTTTCTGTACTTCAATACTACTATTTCTAAGAATATCTTTTTTGTTTTGAGTGATACAAAAAACTTAGCGTATCCTATAAAATTGCAATATTTTATTAATCTTTTATGCCAGGTAAAATTTTTTCCCTACCTTTCTTTTTATCAGAGAAATTGCGTCTTAAATGGTGAGGTTACTTGAGTTCTTCGTTAGTATTTGTGGATGCTACTGCTTTTGGGCGTTTGCATACTAACTTTAGAGTGATTCTGACAAAACGTTTGCATTGCTATAGCTTCATTACTTAGGACATGCGACCCCATGTTCATAGGGCAAAACACGATTAAAATAACTTACCTTACCTTCTCCAGAAGTAACGCACATTAACGCTCTTAAAATACCATGTTTATAGGTTACTCGGGGTATACGTTCCATTCAGGTGAGATTTCAACATTTGGATAGTCAGTTAACTATTTTGGATTATCGCTTTACAAAAAATCTAAGTTCCTAACATGGGAAACCGCCACAATGAAGAAGTTTTCGATTTTTTTTAAACAATGAGGTAATAGAGGCTGTTAAGTATAGCATAATTCTGAAAATCCGAGGTCTAAGTGAAGCTTAGTTTTCGAGATAAAAATTCGCCGAAAAAAAGTAGTCGAAATTTGAGCGCCGGGAAAAACGGCCTAAAAGGGGGAGTGTCCCCATTGGACGTCACAACTGCTGTCGAAAGGCAGCAACGGCAACAGTCTTCCTCGTCCCATGACGAGCTCGGGCGATCCCGGTGGCGTGCATGAGTTACGGCGGAGTGCAAGACTAAATTAGTTAATTGATATTCATAGAGTGAAAAATCCAGTTGTTAAATAATTCTAAGTGGAACGAATTGGAAGAAATAAACATTTTCCTTATGAAAAGACGTATCAACGGAAGCAAATAAATGTCATATCTTGCCCCGAATGGTCGGGGGAAGCATCGACATTTTCCCATGAAGACCTCATTTTCCTAGATATTTCTAGAAGACAAGTAATAGATCAAATATATTATATATACTTAAAACTTTTGGTGCTTTTATTGAGCGATGATGACTTTGCTGTTGTGAATTTGGTCAAAAATTGATCATAGATAGCTTCGTATTTTCTTTGTTGTTGTTTACCATTATGTGCACTGGTCATCGTGTACAAAGTAATTGGTTTTACCAGCATGAGCAATGTTCGATACAAATATTACCAGGTACCAGGTTTCCGAAATACGACCTTTAAAAATCCAAAGAATCCACCTTATTTCTTTGTTTACCGAAGGAGAGGAAAATGCGGTGCGGTTGAAAGCTATCAGAAGAAATCTCGGAGACATTTCGAGAAAACTGTAGGCATCGTGTGTGGGGATCATTTCAATGCAAGTAAAATATTATGTGACACTTGCCTAATGACAAGTTTGTGATATTATTGAATAATTCTAAATGAATATTTCACTTTTAACTCGTTTCACAAAAATTGATCATAAGCCGAAGCATAGGTCTTAGTGCCCTAATCCGCTATAATCGTCCATAAGAGCCAAAGTAACTAATAGGTAGCACCAATGTTTGTTCTTAAATAAACTAAACTATTTTTAATTTGTTTACCGAGCGAGAGAAATACAGAATTGTAGTTGAAAACTATGAGAAAAAATCCCAGGGAAATTTCAAAATAAACTGTGGAATTCGGTTGTGAGGATCATTTCAATTTAGGTAGAATATTGCGCCTTAAGTTACTAATTAAAGTTCTAAATAGTAGTGTAAAATGTGGAATGAGAATTTAACCACTAACCCGGTACACAAAATGCACGTTATCAAAGCATAAGTACAAAGATATTCAATCCTCATCAATCATCCTATAGGAAAAAAAGTAAGCCTTTATGAAGAGCAATATTAACAAATAATAATAACCCATTTGTGCTCTTTAACTTACTACAGTGAACTCCCGATTATCCGTACGCGGATTATCCGTGTTGCGGATTATCCGTGCGTGATTTTTTACTCTTCATCGATATTTTCTGCGGTAAATATAAAAAAAAATTCAATGAAAAAACACATTTGGATTTTAGCAATCTAATACAAGCAAGACTTACGTAAGCCCATTTCTTGCCACCAAAATCCACCACATAAAACGTAATTGTTTTCCTTACTTACACTGAACATGTTATATTTTCCTCATTGTTCATCGCCAGCATATTTCCAACTTTTGAGCCGTGAATATGCACTCTCTGGAGCTTTCTCGCTGGAAAATTAAAATAATTTATGGTTTCGTCCGCAATCAACTTCATGAGATCCACTGAAAGAAACAACTATCGGAAAAATCTAATATCGCTCAGTCTTCGCTAGCACTCGCCTTGCATCTAGAATCTTGCGGATCGCGTCCATGAATTCCCGGATCCAGGTTCGTAGAGTATCATATGAATTCTGGGAATTTCTTCTTCGAATGTGGTGGTAAATCATGAAGATACAGGTCTTTCGTGTTTTACTCCGCGTTGGTCCAAAATCTTCGGACGACAGTTTCACCGGAATTGCAGTCGTGAAGCGGTCGACTCTACGCCGACTTTCGACTTTGGCAGTCATTAGGTGGTCGACTCTTCGCCGAAATTCGACTTTGGCAGTCGTGAAGTGGTCGACTCAACGCCGAATTTCGACTGCAACGCCGGCAAAACATTTCGTCGGAAGATGATGGACCAACGCGGAGTAAAACCTGGAATACCTGTATATTCACATCTATCAACCCACGGAAGCCTACAAAAGGCGGTAAATCGTCTTCATTTGAGTTATCTTCAGATTCCGAAGGTGAACTTGGAAATTATTTTTCTTAAGCAGAGACTCCCGCCCGACACGACGTAGATGGTTCAGCAGATTGAGCTCTAGAAGCATCTTCCGTGCCTAAAATTTGCACGTTTTCCCTATCCTCTCGATCTCTTTCAAACAGGACCATCGCTCAGAATGTTTTTAATTATTTATTTAAATTGATGAGATTTTATGGCGACGTGATCTGGAGGTTGGGGAAAAGAGGGATATAGAGTAATCTTTGGATAAGTTGTCTAAAAATTCATCCCTGCGCTCATTTTCTTCCAGAATTTCTTAAAAACCTTCCGTTGGAATGCTCTTCTTGAAAAATACATACGTTCATTATGTATTTTTGGACGTAGAATCAGTGAATGTCTCAAAAGGGACGGTGGAAAATAAGCCAACGATAATCCTAGGGCAAAATAAAGCTTAAGTTACAAGGGTGCCGCAAGACAGCCAAAATAAAACACTGGTAAATGTAAAAAATAATCAGTCCCAAAATGCCGAGAGAAATATTTAAGATGACGCGTAGGACTATAAACGAACAAAACACTGTTGAGGTTGGCTCAGGTAATCCAAAGAACGCCCTGCTACCAATCAAACGCAGAGGTCGGTAAAAAGTCCAGAGATGAATGACCAAACGAAGCAGCAGTCAATACCAGGAAAGAAATCTAGGAGAGTCCAGGGAGATTAACAATAAATGCACAGTGGACTTATTTCCGAAGACAAAGTCCAAACAGTATGCGATGGGTCAAAAAAATGAGCGAGAGGAAACGCAAGAAATCAAACTCAAAAGGCTAGCGCAGTAAAAGAAAATCACCGAGTAGAAGGACGCATCGAGAAAAATAACGGTAAAGAATAACGAACAGGCAATAAATCTAGCAGCTGTGGGTAATACGATACTCCAGAAGCACTATCGCGAAGCTAAGGGATAACCATGGACCCTCATCAACTCCCAGGCCAACGTGCCTGGGAGAGGGAAATCCTCAAGCTGACAAGTTGTCAGCAGGAAAAAGATAACAGACAAAAGAAAAACCATAAATACGAGCGACTGCCCTGTAACGGTCAAGATAACTTCTAATAATCATGTAGAACTCACATGAGTTCGTCAGTGCCATCGGAGACATAACAAGTCTCTCAAAACAGTGCAGTGAAACAAAGTTTTTTTTACCCCTGAGCGTCACTTCCATACTTCAGCCAATGGATCACGGCGTCATCGCGTCAGTGAAAAGGAATTAACGAGTTTGTCATCTCCGGACGCTAGCCAATGAAGATGATAATTTATTGACATTTTGGAAGAAAATGGCAAAATTGGATGCAATTCACGGTGTCACAGGTCTGATCCTCAGTGAAACCTGTTACACTAGTTCGTTATTAGAGGCAAATTTTGTTCAACCTCGAAGGTGATTTTTGGGGATTTTCAGAAACTAAAGTGCACGACTCCCTGAGTTGGGGGGTTTAGTGAAAACCATGAAAGGATTCGAAAATGTTGATGCGGAGAACTTGGAAGAATGGCTAACGAGAGACGAAATGTCCCGGGCTTCCAGCATGTGACTGATAGCGATATTGTTTCCGCCGCGATCGGACAAGGGGGAGAGGAAGGGAGTGGGGAGAGTTGACGCAGCGGTGATGAAGACAAGGGGGGCAGCGAACGCATAAATCACAGCCAGGCGCTCAACTTCGTAAATGCTTTGCTGCAGTATACGAAGCAGTGGGAATACGACTACAATGGCATTATCGCTGCTAAAAAGATACACGGTGGGGTGAAGAACACTCGCAATTAGTCTATGAAACAATCTAAAATAACGGACTATGTGCGCAAATGATATTACATCGTTTTTTTATGTATACTATGAAAATTATAATAAATAAAAGTGAAAGTTCGGATTATCCGTGTTTTCTGATTATCCGTGCTCTCCATCATTAGCCCGGATAATCGAGAGTTCACTGTAAATGCACAAAATGGAAAATAATTCATGTATTTCAATACAAGGGTTTCAGATACATTTTGTGAGGTGAAAGTATACTGAAGGTAAAACAAGAGTGAAGCCAGGCAGTGTGCCTCGGGTATTTGAATGCCAACATGGCAGAAGGTGAGGACGATTTAGTAACCTTCGGTCGTCATTGCTGTGAGAAGAGGTTATGAGGCCCAATATTTCATCTATGAGGACTAGAAAACTAGTTGCCAGTATTCAATATTGTATCCATGAATGTATATATGTATATTCATTATTGTATCAGTACTTGAGGCCGACTCTTCTCATGCAGTGCGGCGAGACAGACAAAAGAAGAGCGAAACTTTTATTCGCAAATTTGACCTTGTCTTGAGGAGAAGAATATAATAATTCTTTCCTTGAAATAAACATCAAGATGGCAGCAGTTTTGACAAAAGATGTATCAAATATAAACTAAATAAATGTAATGTTATGCCGATACGATAAAAAATCACAACGATACGTTCGATCGATTTCTTGCTTTTCAGTAGAAAATTGTTGAGTTGAGCGCTTAGTTAATTTATAATACCAATAAAATCCGTTTAGATTATCTTGAGTTAACTAGTTATTATTATCATGAGCTCAGGTATATAAACAGACAATTAAATCAGTGGCTTGAGGTATGTGAGCATACCTTTGACATGGCAGCGCAGAAATGTACATTTGACACCAATAATAGAGTTGAGAAATACATTAAAGTATTTCACAGTTCCGATTCACGTTACGTAGGTAGTTTATTCTGTAATGTTATTACATGAAACTTAGAAATATCTCAAAACAGCCTAATAATGCTGCAGAGCAAGAGCTACTGTGCATTTTTTACCCCTGAGCGTCACTTCCATACTTCAACCATGGATCACGGCGTCATCGCGTCAGTGAAAAGGAATAAACGAGTTTGTCATCTCCGGACGCTAGCCAATGAAGATGATGATTTATTAACATTTTGGAAGAAAATGGCAAAATTGGATGCAATTCACGGTGTCACAGTAGCTGCATCTCATGTCAGCCTACAAATTCATCCATTGCTATCCTGAAAAGTCCCAAAAGGCAACTTTATAATTTTCGTCACAATAGGAAATTGAGACAAACATTTCGGTGATATTAATATTGATAATGAAGATTGAGTGTTATCGTTAAATTTTATTTCGTTTATTCAAGATGATTTATTTAAGTATATCGTAATTATAATAGTTATTAATTTATGAATAGCTTAACTTTCTTCGCATTAAGGTGTTTTTCGTACTTTCCTCAGCCTTATAAAATCACAATAAAGACTTACGTACAATGTATCTCTCCCTAAAAAAATGCAATGTATTATCATCGCTTCCAAAATGCTACTATTGCCACAGATCGCATATTACAATGAAAATAAATCTTTGGGCACCTTCGTTTTTGGGAATAGCAAATAAAATTTAACAAGCATTACCCGGTAAAATATCAAATCAGTGCGATGTCCTCTATATGAAATTGACAAAAATACCTCTGATGAAATATCGTTGGCATTAATCCATCAATTCTCTAAAAATCCTAAACGCAAAAAAAACTATTCACTAAAATTAAGTTTATTTACTGCGATATCAAGATAAAGCGAGATTTATGTCTACATGCCTATGACAGGAAATCTTTCGGTATCCCATGTCAGCGTTACCGGATGACGTGAAGAACCGTGTATGGCATTACCCACGACATTGAAAGAATACGTACAATATCTCTGCCGAAAACGTACGCTAGGACGTTGAACGAAAACAATTGGAAAACATAATATCATTTCACATATCGGACGATAAACCACCATGCGATCAACTAAAATCTTAACGCTTATAGAAAGAGTTCCGTATTTGACACGCAAGAAACGAATATGAGGTAGTGAATCATGGGCGGCTGCGACGGAGAAGAACAGTTGTGACGTCAGGCTTCCTACTTCCAACATGGCACGCTCTACCCTCCTTTTCAAACGCCACTGAATGTTCAGTCAACTATAGTAAAATAAATATCCGTGATTCAGAAAAAACTGAAGGCATTTTCACATAAGGTTTATAGAAATTTATGCGATCCAGGTATATGAATTACTGTAGCAAAAGTTGGAAAGTTCCTCATTGTGTACATTTCATGGCAATGGATAGTAAACTTTTGTTCCATCGAATGATAGCTCAAAAACTTACTTCATTTCCTTATTATAAATATTAAGGAAACCCAAAATCGCACAATACAAGTATTTGTCGAAAATGTAATTCAAACACTAGTGTTCAAATATATAACATATTTTTCAGGTTCATGAGAGAAGAGTGGAAGTAAAATCTTATATTTCCTTTCTTTGAATGCGTGCGAAAGTGACCAAAATAGCCATACAAAAATAATATAATGGTTCAAATCTTAAGAAAATTGATAATTGAGTTTTTTAAAGGCATACTCAAGAAAAACCTGCTACGAAAGAAACCAATGGAGAAGATATCAGGGAATTGCTTTGTGTTGAAATTTTTGTGAAAGGCTTCCCACTACAAGCTCTTATAATATAAATTCCTTTCTAATTGAAAGCGTTTCCACCCAAATTTCCAGGCGCCTGGAATCCTCTGAAATATTTTATTGGGTAAAGCAATAGATGGGTTTGAGAAGATGTGAAAATATATGAATTCATAATGGGTCTATGACTGAAGAATGTATTTCACGAGGTTGCTGACATTGCCGAATAATGCGTTCCTCTAAATAATTTAAAATATTTTCAAACCTCTACGAACGGCGGCACTTAGTACACAGATTTAATTCCGCGACGCAATACATAAAATTGAAATAAAACCTTATTTTTTATTAAATCACCTTCCATGGTTTTACCCTCTAGCATGATAGTATTTTTAAAACTAACGGGGTCAATACACGAATCTCGACTCGTGACAAGGCGCTTGGCGTTTTCCATCCGCGCGTTGTGGTGAATAGCGTTGCAAAAGCGTTTTCCAAGTTGTCTCACATCTAGCATGCTCATAATATTTTCAAACGGACGAATAAAATTTCATATTGTAGGTAATATTCTCGCAGGCACAATAATTCTCATTTGAAAACGAATGGAAATGGTGCCGCAGCCAAACTTGGCAATCTTCCATACTGAATGCGCAAATTCAGGATGAGTGGACGTATGCACTGCTCAAACTAGTATTAATATTACCAAGGTTTGCGCATTATTTATCATGAAACGTTTATTTTAAATCAAAACTTATTTTTGATTCAGTACACTACTTTTCATTCATTCAGTACACTACTATTCAACACCATACGTTTTTAAGGCACATTTTCAAACCGAAATTTTTAAGCAGGCTCTCAATAATTGAACAGACAGGTTGAAGCATAGTAATAGAATATAATTAACAGCTTTTAAATTAATGGCAGAGCAAATAAATTATCAGCTCTTGTGTGACTTATTTTGACTTTAAATGATGATTTAGGGTTCTCTTGTATTCAATACACCCAGGATTGGCCGTGCTTATTTTATAAGAACGCCCTATAAATTACAACAACTTTCTATATTAATTCCCCTTCCCAGGTCATTAGCTACAAGTACTGGAATACCTACGCCACAAATAACCTACCTCCATCCAACCTCCAAGTGATGATGCTTCGAGGTCACGACATAATGGTATTAGCTGTCCACTGACATCACTAATTATATGAAATGGTAATCCATTGATCTTGCTTCTCTGATAAGTGGTTCAGGATAGAGTACTTGATCTGAAAGTCTATAGGATCATGTGTAGTTCTAGGTACACCTTGTCTCACTAACTGGTTTGCATTTCACAAATACAAAGCCGTGTTTCTATCGGTAGGTGATACTATTTAAATGTATTCAAAATTCGTTTTACTTAATTTCAAATGATATGAGGGCCATGAATTATTCCAGAAGATACGTGGCGAACTAAACTGCCAATAAACATAACCTGCAGTGTATACACATTAGGTCAAGTCACGAGCGAGGATATATTCTTTCTAAAAATTCAGATTATGTTACAAGCAATAGAAAATTAATATTTCTGATTACTTATACCAAATCTCATTTCACCATGGTAGTAACCACCATGTGGTTCACTGATTTTATAAACCTTCCTCTACCCGTTGGTTTTCGAGAACTTCATTCTAGCTAAGAAATTAAGACAAAAAATAGTTGACGAAACATAGTGTATTTGTAAAGTACTTGTGTTTCAGACTTGAAAAGAGTAAATGATGCCTCCTTAGGACCTTGAAACTACAAATATGCCTTATAATTAGAACAAACAATGTACTTGAATTGGTATTAATTAGAATAAATCACATTAAATGGATATTCATAAATAAATAAACATAAATATATGAGAAACGACATGAGTCAAGGAAATGGCTAACGAATGTAGGATACTTCAGCATTCAAGGATGGCATTCAACCATGAAGCAAGCATTAAAGATCTCCAAATTTTTAACATTGATATAGCAGTACTCACGGAAACAAAGAAAAAAGAACATGAAAACAAATATAAGGATGAATAAAAATACCTACTTCGAAAGTGTAGATGAAAAAACTGAAGGGGCCAATGCTGTAGTGATTATAGACATAAAAAAAATAAAATTGGGATAAAACTGAGGCCTGGAACCCAACCAACGAAATAATCTTAATCATCGAAGAGAAAGCAAAAGGAAGAGACAAATATTTTTCGTATCTACGGACCAACAGATGAAATAGACATAGAAATAATGGACAGCGTTTAATAAACTCTCAGAAGAATTAAATGAGAAAATAATAGGCAAGATGTAATCTTGCTCGGATATTGAAATAGCAGGGAAGGTAAAGCTGTTAGCTACAGAATAATTGGGCGACAGGGAGAGGATAAGGGGATTGGAAATGTAGCATGATAGATAGAGCAGTGTGAAAAACCTTCGTTCCAGTTGCTCATTGTTTTATTTTCAACACAAATATATAAATTTATACACATGGGTTCAGAGAGCAAATAAAACTTTAAAATCAATCATGAACTTAATCATGACAAGAAAATAACAATAAAACAAATGAAAAGAAAATATGGAAGGCAAAAGATGAGGCGTGGAACACCAAGTGTGCATAAATAAATTCAATGACCGTAGGATCTTGATCTAGAGATGCATTGAACACCATAAATAGCCTATGGACGAACACAATTGAGAAGAGATTAAAAATCCCATGCAAATGGATTCATGGAAATATTACTATATAAATCTGCTAACAGAACAAAGTAGTGAATATCTATGCATAAGATTAAAAGTGGAAGAACTAGAAAATATACTTGATAAGAATAAAATAAAATAAATGAAAACGGCATGGCAAGGGACGAAAGATAATTAGCTCCAAGACCTGATTTTTTGCCTTTCGAATTAATTAAACATCCCACAACAGAGACCTTAAAAAATATCTTTATCTTATTAGCAGTTTTTCATGGAAGAAACTATCAAGACTGGAAAATTTTTCATATTAAGTCCATTTATTAGAAAGGAAGTAGAAATTAATGTGAAAGTTATAGAGAAATGACTTTATCATCAGTGGGAAGACTGTACGGATGAGTCGTGAAAGATAGAATAGAGAAGAAAGTCGAATGGTAGAAGAACAAAGCGGTTTTCAACCAGAATGATCATATTGTAACCAAATTGCCCTCCCTCCTTTGGGAGGCATTTTAAAAGTCCCGGTGAAAGGCGGGTGCGCTTTTCGACAGTCGACTTACGCAAAGTCCGCCACGATCTCTCGTGGCGCACTGGGGCGAGAGACCATAAAAGGATGTGCGCATCGTAGGTCTAGCTCTCTTGCTCTCTGACCGTCTTATAGTACTGCTGTCGTGACCTCTGACAGTCTTAACTGTCCTAGCGCGCTCCAACCGCTGGTGTGTTCCGGGAGGCAGCCGCACGTGGTCCCCAATCAGTGATAATTTTTTCGTGCATGTGTGACTGCGGAGATGCTCAGGTTGAGTGGCACAGAAACGAAAATGACGAGGTGGGTGGCTTGTTCGCGAGAAATTGAAGATGAGTGACAGTCGCATTATGTTCTTCGCTCGCGAGGAGCCGGACACGTGTTGTGTTAAACCGTGATTATTTTCTATGTTATTTTGTCAATGGGATTCGTTTTGTTTTTTCTTGTCATGTACAAGAACGCAGTGCGCTATTTAATTTGAATAGATATTTACTTCAAATGAAATTGAATGATTCTCTGATTAAATTTCCGTAATTATGTACTTTTTTTGCTCTGCTAATGGTTTAATGTCAAATAAACTGGTTAAACGCTTTTTGTTTGAACCTGATTCCTTGTATTTCCTTGCGTGCGCCGGACCTGACCTGGACGATCGGGAGATCCCACGATTTAATATCCTTTACCTTTCCCTCGCTTTCGCTTCGGGGTTGCTAGTAAATTTGGACAGTTGAGGGGGGCAAGGGGGTCATATATACAATATATTTACATTAAGACAAAACACTATCAAAAGGGTGCTTCATGTTAAATTCATTGATTTAAGAAAGGCGATTGATTCTCTCCCCCTGCAAAACACGATGTCCCACTATGGAAAAAGCTGGTCTAAATAAGACACACATATATTCAGTGAGAGTATTTTTCAGATAAAACCAAGTTGTCATTAAGGACGCGGATTACAGGCATCTACAACTTTCTCACGGAAAAAGGGTGCAAAACAAAAATGCAGTCTCCCTCCAACTTGGTTCAAAATTTACCTCTACACAACATTAGAAAATTGGGTGAATAAATGCATTAGAGTTGTGGTATTTTCCCTAATTTTATCATTAAATAAATAGTCAATTAGTATATTTTTAAAATACACTACTCTCACAGACTGTATACCCTCTCTTGCAGATAATCAGCTATTCTATATCTTGAATACCTCAATACTGTCATAAACGATGATATAATGTCAATTCATTACAAAAGTATTACATGGAAACATTGTACAGAGATGAAATAGTTAAGTTAAAATGCATTGTAGTCACACCACTTTCCGAGGCAATAATTTTAATGGAATGTGTCAGACATAATATCAGCACCCATATATTTACACATTTAATCATACCTTATTTCAATTCTAGAGCTCTGTTTCAAATAGCGCTACGCATAAAATGACTGGGAGATAATTCACCTCGAGTACCTCACAACAGCATTGACGTAGGGGAAATTAAACAATTTTACGGCAGAGCTGAGAGAAATACATTTAAGGCCACATTTCACTGCAGTCATAACCCATAGGGAGAGCTTACGTTTTAATGCACATACAAGATTATTTCAAACCACCAGTGGAAAATAGCTCTTTTTATGTGCTACACTCATTTTTGTCTCCTTCTCATTTGAGCTTTGAGGTGTAATAGAGCCGGAAATGTCATTTCTTAATGGGTCCATTGCTCCTTCCGTGGTGACATTAAGGCGAGTGAAGATTCCACCGAGAAGCGAGCTAATGCCGAAACTTGCTCGGAAGGTTTTCCTTTCGGGTCATAAATTTCGTCGGAAAACGATTATAAATTACAATCGCGCCTCAACTAGCTTCTGTAAACTTCTTTCCCACCCAACGATGCAAGTCCAAAGTGAGCAAAACCTTTTGAGTTGTCCAAAATAGCCCAAAAAGGGATTCGCGGGCACATGGATGGCCAGTTCGGGCACTAAAACCTCTGATTTCTCGGTCTCATTGCCCTTTAAAGAAAGAATCAATGGCTTGAGGCGTAATTTCTGGCTGGTACATCTGTCATTTAGCACATTTATCTGTGGTAGACAGAAAATATACGGCTTTATAGTCATGACCTTCAGCTCACTCTATCTGGGCGTGTTGCCAGGCGCAATGGAGTACAAAATAAAACTACAACGAGATGATCGACTACACTTCGAGAAGTCACAAAATCGTACTATTGCTGTAGTTCAATGATTAACTGTTTCCTTTAAGGAAAAATAAATTTTGTCTTCTCTCTATTCTTATCCCTACTGTAAACATTTACGTGAGTTAAAATATACCCAGTGAAGGTAACGGTTTTAGGCGTCCCTTGGTGGAATTTATCCATCATGAAGATAGGAAAAGAGGGTACTGCAATTCCAAATAAAAATTTATTGTACAATAAATTTATATGTAAAGTGCAGTACCTTCTTTTCCTACCTTCAAGATGTACCCAATTGGTCAAATTTATCTTTAAATCTTGGAATAATTTTGCAAATATAAATGGTCTTAATTTTGCATACTTTCAAAAGGCCTTATTTGGACAATGAGACCATGATATGGCGTTGAGTCTTTATTCAATCCTTTTGATCTATTCGTCTTTTTACTACCTACCTACCCTTGTTTTCCATTTGCCATGCTGAAAATCACATCCAGACCTTTTAAATTAGTTTTCCATTTGAATTTTCCAGCTAAGACAACAAGGAACTAATCAAGAACTGAACAAAGGGTATCACATGGAAAAAGGCGAAAAAATAAGGCGATAGAATGAGAAGAAAACGAAAGTAGTGAGGTTTTCAAATTAAAAGATAGTCAAGCAAAATATATAAATAAAATGGACAAATCTACGGCAGTTTGAATAACTTATTCACTTAAGCAGTAATGGGATAAATATTCAAATTGCTCACAATTTTATTATTACAGATTATAATAGTGAAACTAGCATTCATTAAGAGTAGATAACTTATGGTAACGATCCTTGGTGAATATGTTGGATGAAAAGAGGGCAAAACTATTGATTCCCTCTGCAACGTTGACTTCCACGCAATCAGTAATGAACAGATTATAGATAACTGTTTGTAGGGTTAGAGACATATAGGTAAAAGCACATTACAAATGAACGATGAAGTATTTCGATCGAATTGGGAAGAAAGACAGTCGTCGGATACAAAATAAAGGAGGAAAATTTTCACGTGGAAGAGGAAATGGAAGTGATTATTATTCAGCCCATTTAAATAAACCAGTGTTATTAAATGTTACTACTTTTTCAACCATTTCATAAATATGTTCAATGTATTTTAGTTAATCATAACTAGTCATGGTTTCCTTGAAAGAAAATGGGTCGATGAGGAGTTACAAGAAGATTATTTTTAAATGTATAGCAGTGAAACAAATGGCCAAGATTTTGGAAATATTACAATAATATGTGAAATAGTAACAGATGAAATTTCAAAATATTTCTAAATTCGTAATGAGAAATTCATTTACAAACACGGCTTTGATACATTACAAAATAGCAATGATGGACTATAAATTTATACTTTTGTTCTATCTTGAATAGTGGGACAGAATCAATTCATAGAATGGTGATACATAACGGGAGTCAACGACTGTACTTTGGCAGTAATTGAAAAGGTAAATGATGCTTCCTGTCCGCCATAAGGATAAATGCATAGCACATTCTTCATTAGGAGTGAACTGAAGGTGGCTCAACTCCTCTAAATAATTCAAATTCCCACTCACTGATGATTTCACAGATGTTTTCCTGGCTTTCTCTTCGAATACGCGTCCCAATTTATCAACTTGTCGACGAAACGATATGTCACAGGCGACAAATGTGCTTGAGTTCAGCGATATCACTTCCCCCGAGACAGATGTTGGAAGGGCTAGGGAGAGGAGGGGAGGATGGCAGAAGTAAGGAGAGCCGTAAGAGGGAAAAAGAATCAATTGCACACCTCGAAATCAACACCTTCGACAAATTGGAAAGAATGATAAGTGTCTCCTTCCGCGCCACATGGGACTTGGAAATCATTCTTGTGCAGAAGTCAACCGAGTGATTCTTTCCATCCAGTGGAAAAGATGATCAAACATGATATAAAGTTGAAAACAAGTCATTTGGAAATGTAGACGTAATATCTTTTCAAGGTGAATATAAATCCGCACTATTTGCTAGCAGAGAGCTCTGTAGATCGGTCTGGAAGTAAAGTAAACGTTTCAATTAGTATAAAGGGGTAGCTCGAAAGTCTTATTGCGACAGACCCATTATACACGTAAGTGGATGCAGACGATGTCTTGTCTGTAGGACTCACCATTCAATAGTAAAACTACAGCAATTTAGAATGATTAATTTTGAATAGATTCAAACTGAATTATCATATTTTCAAAGTGTAATATATTATGAAAAAAGAGATAAACTTAAATACTCTCGTATATTGGTGACTAATTTAGGAAAATGATTGGAAATTAGAGTTTTCATAAATTATGTTACAAATTAATTTTCCTCTGAAGTAGTGTGCAATCCGACGCAGAATATTGCACTGAATGAGTGAGACAACATTCTCCTAAAAAAATAATTTTCCTCTTTTAATAACAAATGCTCCGGGAAGGCCAACTCTGGAAAATACGATACATGGAAGTATGACAGTAATGAATAATTAAATATCACTGAATTTAGTTATTGCTCGAAATGTGATCAAATAATAAAGTGATATGAATATTTACAACTGTTAGTAATTATCTTTCCTCGGTATTTTAAATTTATAAATTAAGCTAACTAGTTTTTACTACTCTTAGGCAAAACCAGGTCTCTGAAAGTCAAGCTAAACGAATATACCCTTCAAGTCAGTTATTTGCTCTAGTTTGCATTGTTTCTCCGAGTGATCTGTTTGCCCTGGACGATACGTCTCATCAGTAGAAAGATTATTAAGCAGAAAATCATTTCCTTTATTCCGATAATTGGAAATCTCATGTCAGTTGTCAGTGAGCTTCACTCAGACAACTTAAGGAATTCCGGCTTCTACGTATTTACACGCCCAAATGTAACACACGTCCATGCGTCATAAATTACGATGTGATAAAAAGCAGAATTTTCGATGAATAGAGGAATCACCAGCTACACCTAGACAGAGCATTATTTCAATTTATCTGCTCTTATTATTATATTTACATACCATGGAACACTTTTTCCTTTCTCTTATACTTTATTGAGTTCAAATGGTTGTATAGAAAGTCATGAAAATGAAAAAGTCCCGGAAGACTATCACTCTCAAATTTTCATGAAATTCGGATTTCATTAGAAAGGCAGAACGAGTGCCATCAAGTTATTTACACATATTGGCCTGGAGGAATATTAAATTTCTGCACCCGTTGGCTAGTGGAATGCGTCAGAATTTATCACCCTAACTAACAAAAAAATAAATATTGAGCTTGGCTAAACGTCAAAACATTTTGCATCAAGGCTTCAAAGCGAAGTAATAACTGGAATTCAATTACAATTCTGAAACGAATATTCGATTTGGATGTTTTCTTTCGATGGAATTGGAAATACGCACTCGAATACGAATATTCTTCCCAAAGGAGTAATTTGGTGAGTCACATTTGAAACGATGGATGAGAGATAATTATCCCTGGTAACAGTAATGAGTGTCTCTCATTATCTGCAACAGTAAAAGACTCGTCAAATTACACGTAAAAATGCAATGAAAATTACTGTATAAATATACACACTGATCGTACAATTATTCAAATCAAACCATAGTCCATTTTGTCTGATTTAACGATTCCTAAGCTTCATGAATTTCAAAATGAATGAAGCTATGATATGATCCAAAATTATAAGCTCATCAGCCACAGTAATCAATCTGAGGTGAAGTTTGGTGGGAATAGCAATTTTGAGTAATGATCTCGGTCGATGAAATCATCTATAAAGTTGCATTGCAGCACTTATATTTATCTGCTTCATGTTGAGATGTGTTATTGAAAATCTGTACACAATATGTTAGTGACTTAACTACTTAAATACATGTTTGGGTCATCAGAAGCTTATACTTACACAAACGTATTTTATAACATAAAATTTTATCAATGCTAACTTTTTTGACTGGATGCATGAAACCGAAATATTACATAATTTCCGACAAAGATGAGTAATTACAAAAATGGACGGAGCTTCCAGCTCAGCGGGGATTTCCCCTTCATTTGCAAATCGAGATCTCAGAGAGTTTGTTGTCCAAATGCATTGCTGCAAAAACGTTTGAGGGAATATAGTGAGAAATGTTTAGTGTTAGCCTTTCCAAGTTAAGTGAAGATTTTGATCAAAAAATATCATCCCGCCCGTTTAACGAATGCATAATGGTCTTCAATGAGTTACGTGAGGTGGGCTGAGGCAGATTAAGGGGAGGGGGACTCCTCTGAGTTTGCTAGTACAATTGGTGGTCATCACGTATTCCATACCCCCCCCAGTCCTCAGGAAAGTAGCCCAAAACAACGAACTTATTCCGCCACTGGTGGTGGGTACTACTTCAACACTTAGTTGACTCTCTCGAGTGGAATGTCTGCTACATAAAGACAAGAAAGGCCTTCGCAGGTGTAATTGCTGCTCATAATTTTGAGCTCAGCGAAGAAGGGATGATATCAAGCAGAATTATGAAAAGGAAGGGAAAGAAGGTTACTTTCAAATCGAGAGAAGAGTATTTCTCGTTGTTACTCGTAGGGAGCAAATATTTGAAAATATTACTATTTCTTAATTAAATTCTGAGATAGGTATGTATCTAATGCATATTTTTATTATCTTGGTTCTCATAAAAACTGATTGTATCATAAGGTTGTTTATTTCCTAACTTTTTTGCCCTTCTTAAAAAAATGTTCTTCGAGCACACTTCGTCGTCCATGACTCAAAGTCAGGATCAACTGCCTCAAATCGTTTGATGCAGTTGATGAGATAATTATTATACTGGCAGGTAATAATTTTTATTCACTTCTTGCAGTAAATCTTGGCTGCTCCTCAACAAATGTCAATGGCAATAGTAAGTAAAACCGCGAAGCTTGACTTTGAAAATAAATACTTTGTAGACTGTTAAGCCCAGTCAAAAAATCATTAAAATTAAAAGTTACTTAAGTAATGTAATTAGCAATTGCTAGATACGCGGTAAGTTATCATTTGCAGTAGCATTAATGTTATGCTTCTGGCAATTAGCTGACATCACAATATCAACATTATTAAACTTCCATTAAAATACTTCTACGAAATTAACAGAATTTCACCTTAAATATTACTAACAATGCTTTTAGAATAATCAGGAGAGTAAAGACTAATACTTGACTTTTATGGATACATTTACCTATTTGTTAGTTTAATAAGCACCTCATTGCTTTAAAAATTGTAGTGCTAGGCGATGATTATCTACAATTCTCCTCTTTTCTTTACAAATTTATGGACACATCATGGCATTGCATTTTCATAGTTAAAGTCACCATTAAGTATTTAAACCTCAATGACTACCTCTAAAATTACAAGGTCTTCACTGCTTCAGATAAATTTTACTTTGCCATTGTCCGTTACAGTTAAAATATTTCTGAATGGACGGTAAATATAACAACACGCTACTGTTGGCATAAATAGTTTGCAAATTTAGTCTTACACTGTTACAATGAAAGCAACCTAAACTGTACAAGGTCGGGAAGAAGATTTTCGAAACCTATTCTCAAATGTTTGAAGCAAATTAATTAGAATTTTCATCACCACCTTGGCCAAAAAATGCTGCTTTCCTGCCACGAGGCAGCTGCGAAAAGGCGAAAGATACAAGCATATGAAATAAAACCTAGAAGATCTGGAAGATAGAGCACAAGTCTCTTCCCGCCCGTTCCTCAAACAGCACTTCTCAAAAAGCTACGCAGAATCCGCTTTATTGGAAGCTGGAAGAATAGGTTTTTCCACAGACGAGAAAGAATAACACGGAGCAGGCCGCAGTAGTGGTAGTAGAAAGGTAGAATGAAGGGTGGGGGTGAAGCGACCGTAGACTCCCTCTCCATTGGAGCAGTATAAAGGGAACAAAAGCGATGCAGAAAAAACAGCCACGCTGAATCGCCCGAGATGGGGCGCCACTGCCTGCCCTGCTCCCTCCAGTTCCTTCATGGAAGTTTTCCAAATCCAAGGAGGCGTTTTTGGGGAAGGAAGAATATTCCGAGTATAATAAAATTATCAAAAAATATAATAAACGACTGCCAAAAACGGCACTAAAAAGATAAAAACAAGATTGGTCTTAGCTTCTTTGAATAAACATTCATTAATATCAGGAAATAATGTTTATTGCGAATAGGTGTTGGTGGTAATCTACAACCACATCTGTCACCTGGTATGCCTTTTATCAATTGGATAATTTTGACCGTCGATTAAAATTTTCAATGCAGTCGGGGGCTGTTTAGACAGTGTAACATAACAAATATATACAGATATACAGACAGCCCCCGACTGAACTGATAATTTTAATCAAAGGTCAAAATTTCCCAATTGATAATTGGTATACCAGGTGAAAAATGTGATTGCAGATTTCCACCGACTTCTATTCGTAATAAAACATTATTAACAGATATTAACGAATATTTATCCAACGAAGCGAAAAGCAATCTGGTTTTTTATCTATTTAGTGCTACTTTTTGAAGTCGTGTTTTTATTTTTTTTATAATTTTATTATTTTTTTAATGAAATAATTATGTAGCCAATGGCACTCCCAGTAACTTAGCGGTTCAAATAAGTTTTTTACATTAAAATTGGTACAGTCGTTAAGTTTCTACGGTAGAAAAAACATACATACTTACATACCCAGCCGCTGAAAAAATCACACTCCGTTTTTCAGGGCAGTCAAGTAAAACGTAGGTGAGGCATGAGGAAGGAACGGGAGTAAGGAAGGGCTTGGTGTGAAAGATAGTCATATTGGTTTTAAGCGGTTGAAACTGAACAGTATAGTGACGTAGATTCGGGCGAATACCGGTCAACAATGTCCGATTTGACTGCGGCAGTGTCATATTTTAGGCACGTCGGCTTTATTATGTGAATACTTGCTTCGGATTCTTCATGTTTGCTCTGGCCTTTTTAAAGTAATGAAGTGACAAGCGCAAAGGACACACATATTCCACACTTAGTACGATTTTTTCAATTGTATGTATATACTTAATTCTTGAACACCTTCTTGGCATCATCAGTTTTAAGTGAACTCAAAACCTAGTTCAACATGTTTACAACGTGACAATTCCCCAGTATTTGAGGATCTTGAAATTTAGTCTCCTCGCAGATGCCTACAAGACCTGAAAGTTTTTCTATGGAATAGAAAGGTTTTATCGGCTGGATATTTGAAATTCCTACTTAAGTCTACACCGCCGCAACGGAAGACCCCAACCACAGCTCTAGGTACTTTATACAGCCGATATTCGTCGTGCGTTTGTATCGTTTATATCGGTTATCGTTAGTTTCTATCGTTACAATGGCGCAGCACCGGTCGTGAAGGGAGTCGTGTTTCCTCCGTGGGAAGTTGAAAGGTCGATACGATCGCGTGCCGTGGCATCGTAGAGATTTCTTCTCGTTGATTTCATGAAAGCTTACTGCGCCGTCAGCTCACTTAAAACCCCCGCGGAGATGTAAAAATAAGGTCTCGCCGAAGATTTATCCCGCCACTAAAAACTATACTTTCAGCCCAGACAGCCACTCCCACCTGCGACGACGCCGGACCGACTTTCCCCCCCGAATAATAAAAGAGGAGACAGGGAGTTGAAATGTAACCTCTCCTCATTTCCACCAGACACCCCTTTCACCACAGAATCCCATAGTGAAACATCACGGCCATTGGTTCCCCAGCACGGAAAATCCCATCAAAACATCCAAAACCACCCCTACCCACCGTTTTTCCTCATCGCTCTATTAAATGCATGGCATCATCCAACAATTTTCCGAAGTCGTCCACTTCGTAAATCAAGCCTCCCCTATGGAATTGGCCTTGAGACCGTGGTGAAACGCATTAAGCCCAAAGAGGAAAATGTAAAAGTTTATTTTCGGCGGTGCCTTTTGACATAATTATGCGCTACCAACTCAAGCGTAACCATAACGATTACCTTGCAGTGGTATTATGTCTGAATGTGGCCGCATTTTTAAACCTCACGCCTGTGTCACCAAAAGCATCAAGAGTTAAGGGTGGCAAAGGAATGAAAAGTAAGGTAAAAGAGAGAAGAGGAATCCGACCAGCTATTAACGAAATTCGGAAAGGGAAAAATGCTTAATGCACCATTTGGTGGGCAAGGTGCTGTACTTGATGTTTTATCATGATAGCAACATAACAAGATTCTGATTACCAATGAAAAGTTTCTGTAACCTCCAGAATTTGAGCTCTGACCCTCCACTAGGAAGGCCAGTGCTCAAACCACAGCACTAATCCGACTTCAGATAAGGGCCGAAGTTCCAACTAAGTGAGCCGTTCTCAGGTAAACTGATTCAGTTAAGTAACTGCCGGCTAAAAAATACTTTGAAATAGTTATAGGGTTAATGCTTGGGGGAAAGGGAAGGAGCTAGGAAAAGGTGGTTCAGAAAAATAAGGGGGGTGGTCATTGATCAAACTGGACTGAAATTCGCCACTTATTGGAGATGGGTCTTTGTGATATATTTCTATTAGAGACAGGATTATTCATCTAAAAATAACAGAAGATGGACGACTGCAAGCAGTGGGCAATTGGGAACATGCATAATTTAAAAATATTTTTATGTGAACTTCATATCCATAAATAAATATCACTAAATTGTTGGTTAATAACGACGTTTTTAGATAGATATTCTTATTTGAATTTCCTGCATTTTAGAGCGTCAAAACGCTACGTCATTGAAAATCCGGAAGATGACGTTACAAAACGGTGTAGTTTCCATAAATGTAACACATTCTAGTTTAATTGAGCTAGTTTTTCATAATTTTACGAAAATAATAGTTCGTTTCTCCTTCATATAAGATAATAAAAGAGTAATATTAGATCCCTACCGTGGATATTCACGTGGATAAATAAGACGCAATACCGTGCGCTGACATGAAGCCATTGCGATGCCGTTTTGGATAACCTGACTTTTTTTAGATGGTGTTCACTTTTTAAAGTCTATTTCTAGTGCTTGCGGTTGATGCATACTTCATATGTACAGTCACTTCATAAAGTATCGCGGCACACTACGCTAGCAGTTCGAATGGGTCGAATGTCGAGGCTTGAAATATGTTGGCTATCCTGGGGGTCTCTGGTGACTATGAGAATTCTTGCGTACACTACGATATATATTCTAAGTCAAGTGGGACATAATTCCGACCGTGTTCTCGGCTTCGTTTTCGTTAGAACGATAACAAAAAAAATGAATTCATTGCGAGAAAGCAAGGGTATTGGCAACTCAATGGCCTCGTTATCTTACTCGGCAATTATCTTGCGAAGTCAAAAATGAAGAGATCTCCATTTTGAGAGACCAGGGGTGCGTTCCGATTCACGCATTAACCACTTTGATGCGCCACCGTCGGTCGTTTCATTTTCGCGTATTGAAGCAGTTGGTGCGATAATCGAAACGGAACGTATTTGGTGCGAGCGGCAACTTTTGAATAACGGTGGCGAGGCGTTGCCATGGTTTGTTGGCAAACATTTTGGAGGAAAGAAGATAATGGAAAGAGAACTTCAAAAAAAATCAAGGTTATAAAATGGAAGACGAAAAGAATGCAATTATTATACACTCTGCAGTATATTCAATGAAAATTGGATCCGAAACGGGGAGCAGTCAATTTAAAAAAAGAGGTCTACTTAATCATCATTATCTAAAATTACTTTGACGGAATTTATGATCACCAACTCTTGAGTTTCTGAGATCACCATAGATACTTCTTAAACAAATACGAAACGTCATCGCATCAACTGCACCAGCTTTTGGGAGGAGCTTTTGGGAGGAGCGCTTGGAGCGCACATTATGCTCGTTGAGGGGCCTAAAGGAGCTCGTATCGAAGCGGACCGATGCGTGAAACAGAACGACTTGGAGCGCATCAATGCGATTGGTGTATGAAACGGAACGCACCACAGCACAGCCCAGCACGCTCTGATGGTGGGTTTGGTGAAGGACTGGCCCTCGGTGTCCGAAGTGGATACCGAATTTGGAGTCCATAGATCGTAACCTTCTTCACCGATGGCTATGAAGGGCAAACAGCGAGGATGAGACACTTAAAAGTCGCACTCAATCTTTAAGACCCCGCTTTACCACCAGGGACGAGGATGAGTCGATAATGATGGATTTACGCAATGAAGAATTCTCCCTTGATGATATTCTGGTACCAAAAGGTTTTTCAAAGCAATGAAGACGGAAACATTAGCCTGTGGTACCCAAGGGGAACTCGCTAAAAAATCATTGCTCACTTCAACAACCTTTTTACTTGTTTATGAATAACATATGCGCTGTCACATTTCCTTTTTTGCAATTACGATATTACTTAGTCGTGACAGGATACCATTTCCTCTGCAAAGGCAACATTTTTTTAATCATGTAATTTTGGAAATAAGGCGGAAATTTTGCATTTTGTCTAGATTTGACTTTTTAAATCAAATCTTATGTAAAAATAATTTCCTTCAAATTCCTGTAAATAGTTATTCCCATTAATTTGACGTTCTAAGTTCCGTATTTACGAATTTGATACACCCACGTATTTCCCGGAAATCAACTGTAAAAATCAGGAGCGCGTTATACTCGAGTATGTGCGCAAAAGACTGCACCCGTTTCACCCGACTCCCAGCTCAATACTGCGTATCGAAGACGATGTACTGCATGGTATGCTGAAAAAACATTCATTTTCCACAATAGTTATTTACATCAATGCATAATTCCAACATCTTCTGCTTTAAATTAAATAAAAATATGCGAGAAAAAATGTTTTTACGGATTTTTTCGTAAAAATTACGATGCATGTTCTACAAGCTGGCATTTACAAGAATTAAAACGGTATTTACATAAATCTTTTTGAACCTACTGACTCAAAATTGTTTTTCTAACAGGATGTTCGTCTTCCCATATCTCAGAACGAAACGAATCTGGGAGTATATCAATAGGTTTTTGGGGTACAATGTAGGCTGCGGTACCTGGGCCATTGATCAAAATACCTGCATGAATGATGGCACATTGTTACCTCAATTTGTTACAGAAAAATCTTGAGCCCTACATTAACAGTGTGGTTCCGGAAGGTGAAGTTGTTATCCTCATACAAGACAATTCACCAGTCCACACACCTAGGGTATAACCGGCAACTGTACCGGGAATATTTTGAGAACCACAACAAAATTAATCATTTATCGTGGCCAGCTAGGTCACCGGACCTCGACAGAGGTTACTTTAGAAAATAAAGGGAGAGAAATTTGGACCTCATTTCAAGGCAGGCCATTTTGTGCCAAAGACTTGTACGGTCGATGACCATGAGTTAGCAAGAGATGTCATTCATAATGAAGATTAGCACACGTCTAATTGAAAAATAAATAAATATTTACAAAACTAAAATGTCTTTATTTACCCATTAGTAAACAAAACCCCGTCAAATATGACGAAGTCCCTTATAATATCTGTGATTCGTGAATGGATCAAAGACTAGCTGAGCCCCGCCGATAGCAATCTCTATGTTCCTCCTTTGTACTACGTAGGCAGGAGGTTGTTTTCCCGTATACTCGGCTTTTCTTCGTTTTTCCTTACAGTGCTTGCTTGCACCACAATTCCCATCTTACTCCGTTCCTTTTTGACTTATTTGCTACCAATACAACCCTCAAGGCATCTTCTAGGTGTAAGTCCGTCCTCACCTCTGAACGAGAGCACTCCCATAATGCGGTCCCACTTAGCTTGGTGTAATGCCAAATGGATATTGAATAGTGTACCCGTTAATTCCCGTAGTCACCAGAGACCCCCAGCATTGGCAACGTATTTCGAGCTTCGATAGCAGACCCATTCGAGCCGCTAGCGTAGTGAGTCGTGATGCTTTATGAAGTTACTGTAGATACATATATTTGAGATTGTTAGAAAATGTGCAGTCAAGTGCACTACTCAACTATGAGGAATACATTTTATACATTTACGCCATTGGCCTCTACGTAAGCATTAACCTGCCACTCAATGATATCGACTTTCTTAACTTTCCCCGATATTATCAATCACTTTTCCCTTCACGCAATCTCCGTAGTGACCTTTTCCCATTCATAAAATGATGCGGTGGCATCATAAATCATAGCCACCAACCCACAATCCACTATTCTTCACAAATCCGTCATTCCACTACTCCTTTCCCGTCCCCACTTCAAGTCCCATTTGCCAACGCTGCACAACTCCTACAAAAACTGGTGGCGGACATAGGCGCATAACGCTACGTCACGCTAGTCACGTCTATTAAGCTAGTCTTGAGGAGTAGGTAAAAGGGCAGAGGAGAAGGTTCGCAGTGGAAGTGAAAAAGTGTTTACCTGTGCCAGTCTAATTGGTCATAAAATTACAATTGTAATAGCGCATAGCACTCATAGTTCAACCGGCCACAGTGAACGGTTTATTGGAATAGACCATTGCTGCCACCTAATCGTTCACTGAGCGTCAGCCACAACTTTATGCGAGGGTTTTAATTAAACGTTTAGTCCATATGATAATTTTTGGAGGCAGTATTTCTCAAAAGTATGGATTGTGAACACTAGTGAAAATATCACGATCATTTTTACATTGCTTTCAACCGGTTTCGACGTCTAAAGCGTCATTTACAAGACAAAACAGAAGGAAATATTGTTACTGCTAGTCTTATATAATAAAGAATATAAAGGTGGAAACATGGAGAAATGAGGGGAGGTAAGGTATGGTTGGTTGGAAGGAGGACGGGTTGGGGAGAAGACTTACGTGGGGAAGGGGGGTGGGGCGGGAGTAAGGTCGGTAGTGGTAAAATACAAGGCAGGAGTGGGTTTGTAAAAAAGCAACTTTTTTAATTTTGTACTGGGAATTTTTTACTGTGTTTTCTGTTCCGACCGCGACAATGTGCCCTCCGTTAATTGTAAACTAATACAGACACCAGGTTTCTCTCCACCTGGAGAATAAAGTATAAAAGTATAGGAATTGAAGATAGTTAGTTGGGTTTTGATAAAAGAGAAACCAGCTGTCGGCATATTAGAATTACTATTTGACTGTACTTCGTAAATAAAATTGGTTTATTATCTCGGGTGAAGATGGACAGTCTAGTCCAGTGTTTGTCAAACGTTTTGAGCCACCGCCTCCTTAGTTTCACAAACCTATACCCAACGCCCCCCCGCCCCCGCAACTATATAACCAAATCAGGGTGGTTATGAAAATAAAGTTAAAACTATTATGATTGAATTAATGTTTACTTCAAAACCAATAGATAATTAGTATATTCATCCCTGTACGTGTATGTATAAGGTACCATTCGGTTAGTGCCCTGCCTCCAGCGTCCCCCCTCCGCCCCTTGTTTCTTTTCGCCCCCTACATTAGAGCACAGCCCCTCAGGGGGCAGTAATACCCACTTTGGGAACCACTGGTCTAGTCTATTAGCGCTATCAAGGATATGTGAGTATATTAGTGTTCGAAGGATCATACATACGGAAAATGATAACATTATTGTGGAAGTATTATTCAGGTAGAGAATGTAGCCTTCTCGAACGATACGGAAGACGGCTAAGGAATATTTCTTAAACGGCGAATAGATTACTGCAGTCAAAGCTTTTTCCTCATTTTTTTATAAATTACGAGTTTCACTGCCTGCAAACATTTTCACCACTGCTGGGATTGAAACCTTGGTACGCGGCTCTAAAAACCAGTAATCAAGCCAGCAAGTGCCAATCCTGGTTCCTGATGTCTCTCTTTCTGGAAACCGCCTGCTATGCTTGGTTTCCCGTCCCTCGGCTTCGCACGAGTACAGTCAACTTTCTTCGCTCTCACACCCATCCCGACCGTCCCAGACTAGTACGATCCTTGCATGTTGTGTGGTGGGGTTGATTAGGGGTGGGATGGGGGTGGGATGGGGGTGGATAAGGGTGGTGCGCGGGGGTGGAAGGCCTTGGTCCCTCCCACGCATCTACCCCTGACGCCATTCCTCACCTGAACCCGACCGACGTACACGTGAACACACATATCACATACAAGCACACGCTCCAACCTCGTTCCGTGCTGTGCACGCCGACTGGTAATTTGGAGGTCCTGTTAATATTTTATGCAGCGCTCCGCGGTCGCTTCCTCCTCTTCCCCCCCCTGCCACCTCTCCTTGCCCCCCTCTCCGCACTCCCGCGTTGAGTCCTTTCCATTTCCTGCCCCCCGTCCCCAGTCAAGTCCCACAACCCACCCCCCTTATCACGCCCCTTTACTTTCCATTCGCCCATCCCCCTCGTTTCTCTTTCCCTTAGGGTTTGCAATATTGAACTTTCACTAACGCCATGCAATGTAATTTTTCAATAAAAATGATATATTGATAGATGTGGATAATTTGTATCGACATTCACATGTGAATAAATATATAATGTCGAATGATCTCGAATTATTTTTAATTTTGCATACCACATGGTATCCATACTATGAAAGGAAACTCTAGTAGTTTTCTACATATTATTATATTTTAAACGATGCGTTTCACCAACTTGAGGGTATCATCATCTTGCCTGAAAAAAGTGGGAAAATTCAAGTGCTTCTTTCTTATCATGGATATTAAGTGTTCCCACGTAGTGAACCCTGATGTAGCATAGAGTTTATAGGATATCATTATCTTTTGAATCCACTTTTTGTTTCATTCCACATCTCGCATGATATCGAATATCGTTTGACTTCGTCACATCGAATCATGGCCTAGGAAATCCTCTGATACTGATTTGATTTGAGTATTGATTAATTTGTGGTGTCTGGCCATTACCCGTTCCCCGCGGAGTTTGTCAGGAGTAATTTACGCACCTTTATACATTTTGGTGATGGCTTTCGACTAGTACAAAGAGTGAACTTCGAGTATCTGATTTTCCTTCCTTACCATTATAAAATCCTTTTTTGTTTCCTAAAGACGACCACACCAGGAGTAAAAACTTAGTATTTACCTTGATGTTTATTGTTAATTTATCATCCCATAAACTAATCATAAATTTCATGTGCACAATACCGTATTGGGTACAATATTCCAGTTCGCTAGGTATCACAATAGAATGAATTGAATTAACTGGCTGCTAATTCTCTCCATACGATATTTTACAATTATCTCAAATCCTATTTGATGTATCTCAATTCCCTACTTTTTGTGCGTATTTTTCCACCCTCCTAATGAACTTATTCGAGATATGAGTTTGCACTCCATCCTTTCCTACATACCATCAAACGCAAAACAACTTCACCTCAGGCGCCATCATTAGAGTTATACTAAAGCCCACGGTTGCGGTATTTGCGTTTTAAACTTTGGTCAAAATAAATTGCCTGCCATATTTATCGACTCCAAATTATATTTTTACTGCCTCACTCTACGTCAGGTGTTGTAATTAATTAATTAATTAGCTGGGCGTTAATGAAAGCTCTTTTGTTTCGGGCATGTTTTTTTAAGGAAAGTGAGAGAGATGCGTTTTGCTTTCTTTCAAAGCAACTCGTTAATGAAACTCTATGTAGGTTCACATGGTTCATTTCACTCCGGAAGGGAGGACTGGCACTGAGTTTCAACAGCTCGTGGCTCCGCGCAGCTCATTTGCTCGTATTTCAAATATTGAGCGATGGCTGACCGCGCTCCAGCATTACAATTGCTCCCGTCAATTTCTGTCTTCTCCCCCATGACCGCGGGGCATTGGTGCTGATGTGTGTCCGCCAATACACTTCATTACCAGTTTATCCTCGCATCGCATCATCACGATAGTTTTGTGTTCCAATTTCTATTCCTACTATAACGCACCTTCATCGGAGTTCGCACCAAGAGGACATGGATTGTTATCATCCCCATGCGTGAATGCAACCTTTTCAGCACATTTTTATCATTAACCTAACTCTTTTTAATCTTCAGAGGTGAAGGTTACAGATAAAAATCAAATTATCACAATTATCACAAACGCTTGCCATTCTTACCCTAACCTCCATTCTCATTCTTGTCAAAACTCACAAACGTTTCTACAATAACATCACTTCTTCTTATCTCCCACGCTTAAATAGGGCTACCATCTGTCTTATTTACCTTAATCCTATATAGTCGTCCTATGATCCGGGATATTTTTACATTATGTGATGATAATAAGAACGAAAGGTCATTTCACCTACCCAGTCAAGTAACAAGCTTCGAACTGATAAATTTGAAGCATTCCCGTGCAATTCTCTGCAAGTGATTTAACGACCCCTAGCGTGTAAATTGAAAACGTGAACCCCAGCTAAAATGGGTGGGAAACCGCTAATTACTCACCCTAATTTAATCTGATTCAATTGGATGGAATCTGGAATGATTTCAACTCTTTGGGAGCCTCTAAATTGGGGAAGAATAACAAATTTTGAGCCAGGTGATGAATCTTCCCTTACGAGAGATTCATGTGGTTATGCCTCACGGAATAGCGTAAGGTAAAATTACATTTCTGAGGTGCCAATAATATAGTTTATATTTTGGGATACAAGACGGATGTGTTCATAGGCATTTATTGCTAATTCTTTCGGGGGTCATAGACATTCCGCTCACGGGACGGAAAGTCGTCTTCCATTCTTTCCTGTGTGGGGCCATTTCTCCCCAAACTCCACACTAAATCCCTCCCCTCTTGATTTTATAACGTTTTTATGGCTCACGTCTCATTCCGTCCCTTCCCTCTGACCCACCTTCTGGTTCCCATTACCTTCCCTCCGAATAACCCTATCCCATCCCCCCCCCCCCTACGTACCCTTTCTCACCCTCATACCCCTTCTTCCTTCCACCTTTTCGGAACGAAGGGGAGTGGAGAGGAAGGCGGGAGTATAAAAAAAAATAACTGGAGGGATATCAAGCGTTCAGAACCGTCCGTGGGCAATTAGTTTGCAAAATTCAGAGGGGGAGTCTGTAATAATTATGGGTCAGGCGTAACTCCTCTCTCTACGCCGTCGATGTGTCCCAGCTCATGCATGTGCGCATTCGCGTTCAAGCGAGTCGGTATGTGCTGGTCGCGTGTTTAGTAGTGGGTGGCTGTTCCATCCACTAACAATCCCCCCATTCTCCCCTCCCCCAGAAACAGCCACATTTCTTCTTTCACCACAAGTTTCGTTTTTATTTCTGTTTTTTTTATATATCTCTCTCTTTCTCTCTCTCTCTCGCATGCCTCATCTCAGACTCACGGTCCATCGGAAATGAATCTCCGGCCTGTATTAGCGCGCCGCGCCACCCAGCAAAAAACGGTACGAAGCAAAAAAAATGGAGGATGAATAAAATCTGCGGATTTGATAGCTTCATTTGAAGGCGCGGTGATTTGTAGTCATTGGTGTGGCTCCAAGGTTGGGATTTTCTCTTTTCGGGCGATCAATGTTATGGTTTACAGGATATTGGGCTTTCTCTCTAGATTCCCTTCTCCCACCTCATCATTACACCACTGTCTATTTCTCCTTTCCGTCCCTATCTTCCAAGTTTATTAGATTTTTCCAAGAGGAACGTCCGAAAATGCCCTGTTGTATTTTTTCAGTTCGTAGCCCCAAGCTCGCATGACCTTTAATAAAGAGTTTAATAATCTTGATTTCTGAACGGTATGCCGTCCGAATGATTGTGGCTGGACGTAAAGAATTCATGGACTTACCAGCTACATAAAATATTCCGTCAGTAGCGTTTTATTCTCGAAACACACTCATCCATAACAATTCTTGAAAATCGTATTTTGAAAAGATACGTGATAGTACAGATTTGATGGATCCAGAATCCAGTTATCCATTTTCAGCACAAAAAATTCCCTATTTTTACAAGATAATATAAAAATTGCTTTCCAAAATCTCGCTAGGGGGAAGAAAGGTCAAGTATATATTTACTACGACACAGCAAATATGTGAGCGGTTCTAAGGAAAAGGTAGTTTTTCCTAAAATGGAATAAGGTTGATCACAGAAAAAAAGGAAGATAAATAAACTATAATTTGATTCAGGTTTCATTATCAGCCAAATTGAAAGCATTATAATTGGTCGCATTAAAAAAAATAAATAAATAGATTTCGCAGGAACTCAATGTTCATCTTTTTGAATGGCCTCAGTTGCCTTCGAGTTTAAATTTAAACGATTTTAATGTATTCCAAAATGCATTAAATAAATTTTCCCCCAAAACCAAAATCAAACGGAGCGGGTTATCAAAATAGCAGTGACACCATTTACCTTCCTTTTTTGCTAACATTAATTAAAAGATGCTAAACTCACCAATGTCATACGGAAAACCTCACAAGCTATGTTGATAGGTTCAGAGTTAGCTTTGAAAATGGTATTTAGTTTGCCAAGAATACGTGGTTCTGGCATAGGAAAATTCACATGCATGCATGGCAAAGGATTGATCGTACGATTAAGGTTGATTCAATTATGGAATATGAGAGATTTGGATAAAACCGTAGGGTACTATGGTGAATGGGGGTTCTGAATGAGGAGCAAACCACAATTTCATAGTCTCTGGATTGGATATGAGTAGAATGCTCCACGTAAGCAAACGAGAGTAAAAGCGTGAAGGCTGCTTGACAACGAGGGAAGAATACGGTATGAGTGCAAGTGGTGAGATTGTACTATGTTCAAACCCGAGGGAAAGGAGCAAGTGTATAGGAATTGTGAGTGTGTGTAATTCGTAGTGGAGGTCTTTGACAGGAGTGACTGTAGAATATGCTGGATATATATGACAGAAAGGCGAGGTAGAGAAAATGAAAGGCGAATTTTTATAAAAAGAAGTAATAAATATTGCGACAAGAAAGTGGACTATAAGAGATTGATTGCAGCCGAATCTAACAAGGAAATAAGGCAGACGGTGTGTGCAGGGAGAATAGGAATGAGCGCCAAAACCTAGCAAAATTGAGCAAAGAAAGAGTGCATGCAAATTAGGATGAGAACATATGGAGTGATTTTGAAGGTAATGAAAGCTATTTCGGGAATGGGTAAAAAGGGAAAAGCAAGGAGAGGACATGGGAATAAATGCAATAAAGAACAAAAGTGGTGATATCACCTTGCATGAAAGCAATGATAGAGACTTTTGAGAGAGTGCTTCGAAGATGTATTCATTAATTAGATAAATAATTTAGTAGCTTATTAGAGCAAGAACGAAAAAAATAGATCATTATTCCTGTATTTAAAATGGAATAAGAAAGCATAGCTGTCTAAAAAACGGAAAACTCCACGTGAAAACCTATGGAAAAAATGTTAAGCCACAAGGAATTCAACCCGAATAGTTGCGAAAATTAAACCTTATCCAGGAAATTTATGCCCTGTATAAACTAAACATAGTTTAGTCCGTATATTTAGATCGAATATTTACAGAAATAAAGAAGAACGGATGGACTTCCCAGTAAATATGCATTCATGGTGCTGACAGTGAAGGTTAGCCTTTAACGATTGGGATGCCGGAATATCGGTAGAGTAGTAGAGGTTAGTGAGAGTTAAATCATAAAGGTGAGAGGGCAACAGTGAGCAGTGGACAGAATCTGGGGTGCAAATTGGGTATATGCCTGAGAGAGGAAATACTTTACCGGAAGAGTACTATGTTAATGCACTACAGTAAGTGCTGGGAAAATATGTGAGCTTACGAAAGGAAGCACATTACGCATTTGTGGATTTAGAGAAGGCATGTGAAAGAGTAAATATAAAAACGTCGTGGTAGATTTTGAACGGATAAGGGATGAATGAGCACTTAATTAATGTCATGATGGTGATGTTTGATAATAGTGAGACAAGTGTGAGAGTTAATATGGACTTGAGTATGTTAAAATGAAACTATTTGTCGGCCACGGTGACGACGGGGTAAAGTCCTCGCCTGCTAAACTGAGGGTCGCGGGTTCGAGTCCCGCCTGAGTGGATTTTTCACCACTCAGGACATGGGTGTTAGTGTTCGTCTATTGTTTTATGTTTATACACCCGATTTAAAAGGCCGTTCGTGCATTTTTCGGGGATGTGGAAATAAATAAATAAATATTTAACATGAATGCGTTAAATCTCCGTGCTATTTCAATGTTTTATTCATAAATGTTTGAACGTTGCATGTAGTGATTATGTCAGTGTAATGGTTCAACATTATGTCAATTATTCTGTTTCCGTCTAACAAAAGTAGACAGCTGGTATTACAGAGGCTCATAGATAACATTTAAAAATCCACCGAGAGAACAGAATTGAGGGTAAATGGGTCAAAAACCAAGATCGTTGTTGTTTATTATAAAAATGAGAAGAATTTTTCAATAAGGAGGATGAGCTGTAAAATTATTCAACATAAGGATGGTTTCATAAGCCTTGGCCTAAGGTTTATGAAAGGTAACAGTATGCATAAGGAGATTAAGAGGAGTGCGAATGCTGAGTCGTATGTAGTATGTAGAGCAAAGCAAGTAATTAATGATTGTTTAAGTAAGAAAACGTGGCTGTATGCAAAAGTGTACCCCTTCTAATTTTATTGTACGGTAATTAAAATTAGGCATGCCAAGGTAAGCGTAAATGTAGGCAAATTACAGTGGGAAAGGCTTGCCTGAGAACTGTTTGCTGCGAAAGTACGAGCGGTAGGTTTAAGAATGAGTAACTAACGAAATAATTTAATTAAATATACGATAATGGCCATATTTAAAAAAAAGCTTTATATGTTTGTTGGGTCATGTTTAGAGAAAGGATGACAGTTAAATAACTGAACAGATTAATGATAGAGGAGTGTTGTGACAGGAATACGGTGAAAGAGACTCTGAAGAGGAAGAATGTTTGGAGGCATTAGAAAAAGAGGGTGTGTACGAAGCAATATACGAGAGAAACTGAAGAAACAGAGGTGTGCAAGGATAAGGCAGTATGGAACACATAATTTAAATGGATCAAGTTTTATGAGCCTTACATCGAAAATTAAGCCTTTTTGTCAGTGCCTACCGCGAGATGGAACGGTAAGTGGGTATATATGTATGCATGACAAGATTCCTTCCATTTGTAACTGCGACCTTAGGGTTAACTGGTGTATTACCAGTCTGGATAATTTGGCCGGCGCGGACCGAATCGTATTGAGTTGGAAAAACAATTTGGGTATAAATAATAAATACTGGGATTTCATATTAGCAATTAAATATTCGGAAAATATTTTGTAGGAATGGAATTAACCAAAATTATCATCATATTAGTTATATTTAATCAAATATAAACAAATACACGATAATCCTATTTTCTTCTCTAAAAATATAATTGTTTTATACCTCAAAGTGGTTTATTACGGAGTTACACATTTTTTCTCCTAGATTTATGTATTTTCACAAACTTTTATAAGTTTTCATATCACTGTAAGTTAATGGCTGCGGAGTGTATCTACCGAGTTCATTTATATATTACGGATAGTTATAAATGAAAAGGAAAATTTTGTTATATTCCACCAATTTATTTTCAGGGACTACAAGTTTCGACGCAGCGGCGGTCCATCTTCAGGTAAAAAGAGTAAAAGCAAAAATATGATCTTTATATACCATCTAGGGTAGGCGTTGGGGTGAGGGAAAAAAACCTGAAAATAAATTGGTGGAATATATCAAAGTTTTCCTTTTCATTTACGATAAAATGATCTTCCACAAGGTTGAGCCTGAGACGGTGGAGGTAATTACGGATAGTGTTTGAAAATGACGCCCGTGATGCTTGATTCCACGCACTGATGCCAATAACACTTTTGTGGAATCATATAAAGTCATTGAGTCACCACATGGTGGGCTCGCGATTAAGGTTAACAAATTTGGAGGATACCGGGAATAGCCACGGAATATCCTTTTACGGAGTCACCCGCAAGTGCACATTAGTGCTATATTCCAAAGAGGAAAAATCATTTGCTTTGACCGGGATCCCTGTCAAGGCAAATGACTTTTTCCTCTGTGGAATATGGAATTAAAGTAAATTTATTTTGCGGATGCGAAGAGCGACCGTCGACTTGAGATATAACTACGGGAGTTCTATGGTCAGCTGGAGGTGCCTGGAGCAAATTTTCGGACACGGTCACGGTTCAGACAATATCCAGGGCCGTCGCGATGGGTGCCGCCCATTTAAGCATTCAAAACGAGCGCCGTGCGACGCGGTGTCGCCGTTGTCTTCCGCGGTCAAAACCGTTATCGCCCGCTTTTGCGACATGAATAAAGCGAAGCGCTCGCCACCGGTCACGACCACGAGCGAGCGATCTCCGCGCCGCCTGCGTCGGGCCGGGCCGAGGCACCGGGCGAAGTGAGGGGCCAGAACGCGCGCGTCATCTTGATCGTCGCGATGCAATTTGCATGCAACTGCCAAGGCACAGTCCTTCCGCACCAAGAATGGGGAAAGGGGTAGGGGTTTAAGGATGGCCTGGGACGGGATAGAAGGGACGTTTTGTGTGAGGTTGCATGCAAGGGACGGCGGGTAGGGAAGGGAGGAGAAGGGTGGGAGTCTGCGTGGGTACAGGATACACCACAGTGATTGCCCCTCTTCCCCCCAAACACGTGATGCATGCCGCCAGCCATCCGTAATTGGATAACATTCCACTAATCTGCGCATCCACCCCGCTTGACCTAATCCGTCCTTCATCCAACCATACTTAGCCGTGAGGTTCATCCCAACCCGCCCTTCTATACCGAACCCCACTTCCCTAATGCCACTTCCATCGACGACGGGACCTCCATCTCCCCAACTCCCCCGCAACATCCGGGGACATCTCCCGCCACGCCAATGAGCGAACCTCTCCACTGACCCCACACGCATTAGCCCCTGCCCGATTGGATCTTATTTACCTCGGGGACATTTAGGGGATGGTGTGCGCATAGAGCATTATTTGGTCGTCGGTTTTGATGGCACATGAGGGGAATCACGGTCCCCTTGGGTTGAAACGTCCTACTCCCCGACCTATGCCGGCCACTCCACTGGCCTACTCTTCCGCTTAATCTTACCGGAACAAACCATCCAGGGCGCTGATTTTCTTCCGCTGGGGAGAATGGCAAGCAATGAAGACCCTTTGAGGACCCACCGCTCTGGCGGTTAGAGAAGTTTTCCGTCCCCCCAAGCATGAATTCCACGGTCACATAACCACACACACATTTTAAACTCGACGCAAGGCAAACCAGATGGACACGCGTCCTTAATTGAATAGAGCAGAGGTGTACCTCAGGGGAGAATCGTTCCAGCTGTAAATAAATGCCGCGAATGTCTGAGTTAATTCGTTGTGTGCTCAGTTTAATCCTTTTGGCTGCCGAAATCACACTTCAGCACTGTTATGCATGTGTCGTCATATTGAACCTGCCCTGCCACCTATTACGTGGTGTGCGTCTGTGTCACTACTCACGGCTGTCAGTCTTGTGTGGACAGTCGCCTGTGTAACATGTGAGACAATAAACGAGTATGTAACAAGGACGATCGAAAATGTTACCGAAAGTTTCATCTCTGCTCAAACATCTGCCGTTTTCCTTTAATGTAGTTGAACATTTCGGAGAAAAAAATAATTTTTAAAGAATATGTTTCAGTGCGTAAGTCTGAGGCCCTTGGTGAGAAATATTTGCTGACTTTCTCTTACAATTTCCAAACATCTTCAACATTTTCATCAAGTGATACATCATTTACCAACTCACTGATAGCATAGCGATGAATAAAGGTCAAATCCTAGTCAATTTTAATATTTCATTCTGAAAAAAATATCAATGCAATACGTGAATTTTCATTAAGACACCTCCCACTTTTCAGTAAATCAAATCCTGGGTTTGAATTCCTTCCACTTATCTCAAAATTTAAAGTACGAAATGTGTAAATGTTGGATGGGAATTTACAGAAGAAAGTCAATATTTATGGTAGAAATGAAAGAGAGATATTTTGAATGAAAGGTTCAAAAATATACTGGCCCGCACTTAGAAATATTCATTACCTTTTTTTCCTCAAAAACATCAAGATTCTTGAATTTAAAAAAAGTGTCAATGGATACATAAACTTGCTTGAATATCATGCATATTAAATATTTGCAGGCTATAAAATAAAGGAAGGGCTAAACTTAAACTCACAAATCCCCTCACCTCGTTTCATTGGAAGAACTCGAATAATTGACGGTAAAAATACTAGTTAAGTTAACTAAATATTCTTTCTTTTACTACTTAAAGTGTCAGACGTATGGGAAAATCATGAGCACAATCTTTTAAAATGATATTAATTATTTACATTGGACCAAGAACATTATGCATTTTGTAGCATGGGCATGAAATATCTGCATGGAATACCTACCATTCGATGAAAAGATTCATATATTTAAAAAATGGGTAGCCATTCCCATTTTTTGCTTCAGTCTGTATATTTACTGCGTTTGGAATAGTTAAGGTAGTAAGTCAACCATTTTTTCATATTTGTCCTTTATTAAACATTAATTCTTCCTTTCCGTTTTTTTTTGCTAACGTCTGGACCCTTTTTTGCAGCAATCTCCCAACTTTCAGCCGAGAGCCCTGTAAATCTAAGAAACGACCTCTCCATGCGAATCTTTCTTAATCTTTCAAATTTCCACTCTCATCTCATTTCAGTATTGAGAAGCGGGGGAAAGAAATATTCAAAGGAGGTGTGTGTCTGGAACGAGGGGCAAAAATTTCTATTCCTTCCTCTGCGAGGAAGTTGGAGTTTGTTGTCTCATCTGTTATTTATTGCCTTTTCCGTGCTACGATTCAAGAGAACCTCCCGGAATAAAAGAACAAGTGGAACAGGAATCAGCGGACGAAAATTGGAGTAAGGCATTAAAAATTCGAGTAAAATGAAATTTTCGCGCCGAGCGAAAATTCTGTGACCCAATAATAATGAAGCCGGAGTGAAGGAAGAGGACGTAATACATAGAGCAAAGGCTTGGATTATTGCATTAATTATTACCCAAGCACGGATAAAAAAAATTAAAAGGTTTATTTCATATTCAGTTTTGTATTCTTTGCATTTTACTCAAATTTACTCAATAGCAGAATATTTGAAGGTGAACAAACAAAATATATTCCAGTGACGTGCTAAGAGTACTGAATCATTAACACATTTTAACTGCCGTTTTAAAGCAACATCAAAAGAAGCATAACATCCAAATATTCTTCCACGATTTTTCCCCGACCTTTGAAGAAGCAACAAGACATTACTTAATGAAATTATTTTTGGAGCAATGATCAATGTGACACGGTGCAAAATTGGAGCAAGCACGTACAAAATATAATTTGGCAAATTTAGCTTTTCACAGGATGCGTCTTGCTAAACTGGTAAATACATTTGTCGGAAATCCCTTGAACTAAGTAATATAAACGGCATCATAAAACATTTGATATAGCATTAATAACTTTAGATCCTTCAGCCTGAATTAATTCCAACGTTTTTAGCAGAGAAACACTGTTGAAAGAGCAGGGAATTTATGCAGCATGTCTCCATAATACGAATACCTACCTCTCTCGTTATTCATCGGATTCGAAATTAGGTCAGAAAAAAACATGCACCATCCAAGCATTTTAGCTATGGTATTAACATAGATCAGAACTCACGCATATTGAAGTGATAACTCTGAACAGATGCAACCAAACTCATCTTTAGGCAAGTATTTTGCCACAATATTCACTGCAGAGTTTAATTTGTAAGTTAGAGGACTGATAAAAATGCATATGCACTTGGCAATATCAATTCCATACCAAAGAATTCCAAACATACTTCAACGACGTGAATACCAAATATATGTATAATAACATAGAGTAAAGACTACCAGAATTCTCACTGCATATACCAAAACCGAAATCCAAACGAACGTACTTCCGATTTTTCCCATCACGCACTGGTGTCGTTTTTTTTATTTTTGGCTAATGGAAATGCTGCATTTGACTCAGCTAAGGCATTCGGCATCGGCATAAGGCATCGAGACTTCATCGGAAGAGTGGGCAATGGGCAGGACTGTCCTTGAAAGCTGAACGGAGATACGGGTCTCTCGAGAGAGCAGGGGGATACGAGACCCAAATCCAATGCAGGACGATGAGAGGTTGCCTCGAGACAGCCACGGTTCTGAGTGAATGCTCTATATTCTTTTGCACTGAATAAATAAAGCAAACCAAATTATAATTATAACATAGTTTGGCTACGGTGATACCTTTGGTGTTATTTTTTACTCCAGAAGTGCCGTGGAGGAATTAGTATCCTCCTATATATACTTCTTAAACTAAATTGAAGCCTCACGTAATCCTAATAAGGTGGCAATTTAACCATACCGAACTCATGTTGCGTGCCATAGAAGTCAGGCAAAATTTATGTGTTATTAATAGACGAATTTTCTTGTTTGGTGAACTTTCCGTCAAGTTACCGCAGCCTTGTAAGCCTAGCAGCCGGCTTCTACTTATTATTAACTCAATCTGTTACTTACGTAGTTTGTCTTCATGCCTCGCTTTTTCACGACACAAGATTATACGTCAACTTTGAAAATACAATTCTTTATTTTGACGTCTCATTTTAAGCAAGCCATAGATTTTTGAACGAAATGAGAGGCATAAAAACTCTTATGCAAGTAAGCAATCACAATATAGTTTCATGAAACTGCCCAAAATTCTACAATGTTTAAAAAAGTTAATTTAGGTTTTTCCTGGATATTAATCATTAAAAGTAAAAAAAATGTAAAATAAAATATACCTGAACATAATGTTTTCGCAAACTGAAGTTTTAGCAAAGTTCGGAAGAAATGGGTTAAATAGGGTTAGATGAGTCTTTTTTTTAGTCGACCTATCATTCAAGTTTCGGTTATTGCAGAAATCAGTCGAGATTGTGTTATCATGTTCGATGAAATGTTTGTCAAATTAAATTTACAATTTTCTATAACTATGAACTTCATTGAAGGATTTAGGGTGTTTGGGAAAACAATGACAGCATGGAAATACGCTGGAGGTTTTTAATCATGGTCCTCTTTACCCAATGGAAATTGCCAATAGCCTATTTCGTATCGGAACATGGACTTCCCAGTGCAATTTTTAGAGAGCTCGTTACAATGACCATCTCAAAGCTTATTGCGATCGGATTATATCCTTGAGTATTTGTTTGTTACCAGGTAAGTACCAACAGGAAAGCCATTGCCGACTCAGGTGAGTCAAAAATTAAACCATTTTTTCATACTGGAGAACAAATCTATTGTCTACGATGTCCCACACCTCAATAATGTTTTTAGAAACAACATAATTCGGAGCGACTTCGAGCTCAATGATAGCATTCTATCTTTCGAAAATGTACGCCAAGTATTCAAAATCGACACATTGAGTTCTGCCACGAGAGTCCTGTGAAACCTAACTCCGGCACTCATACACCCTAATTCTTTTCAAAATATGCTAGTGAAATAAGCTACACTAATATTAAGTTTTGCTGTGGCCGCCACAATACGCACCAGTTATGGCATTGGTCAACTCTATCTTTCCTTAGTTATTGCTACTGCCTCATTGAAAGCAAGAATATTCCATTCGATTCTCTTAATAGCAGGTCCTTGTATGAACGAAACGTCAGAACTTTTCTTGCCATACCCTGATATCCAGGGATCGAGATATTAATAATATCCACTTCATTATTAAGGACGTACGGTAAGGTAATTAAAAGGGCGATAGCCGACCGCCTTGCCTTTATGGATTTTAATTAAGCACCAATTCAATTTATTTAACGCCTTTATTTAGGGCAAATTAGGGCTATGTAGCCCTCTCTTACATTTTACCCTACAAATTACATTACATAAACATCAATGTCGTAGGTGGAGAGAAAAATCCACCCAGGCGGGACTCGATCCCGCGACCCTCGGCTTTTCAATAGTAGAATTAGTGCGAGATTCGAGTGACATTTATTTTCACGTTTAGAGTAAACCAAGATAGTCAGTAGAATCTAATGTCTATAATACGACAAAGAGGAAGATATAATGGAAATACAAATGTATAGGATTTTCGTGATTGTTGTCGGCAGATCTAAATCAAGCTCATGCTCAAGCCTCCAAAAAGTTTCTGTTGCGGCGTCAATGAAGATGAAGTATTGGATGTGAAATCATATCCTTTAGTGTCTTAAGATGTTCAAAACCACAGAATTATTTACGAGAACAAAGAGGAGCAAAGTTCTAGCGGATCAGAAGGCGAACCTTTCGATTTGACATCATCCTTGAACATTGAATGCAAAAACTATGCTGCTGGGTACTTGCTGGAGAGATTATTGGGGAAATTCAATTGGCAAAATTTTATCCATAAATATTTGGGGACAAGAAGATGGATAGTTAAATAAAAGTTTCTTATTTTGCTGACGACGTTCCCAAATGTAAAATACGATTCTGCTGGCCTCCCCTGAAATGAAGTTTTTAGTCTCTGCACCAGTTCACCAGACGTTTTCAAAAAATACTTCCATAAAATTTCACATGTACGCCACTTGAGAAAAACACTGTGGAGATGTACCTACAGAAGTATTAGAATACTAAATGGGGATTATTTACATAGTGAATATTTTGGTTAACTTATATATGATCTACACTTTACAACGTACTTTTAATATGTATAATTAAGAAAAACTGTAATTTGATTGTGAGAAGTTCAGATAAATGTACCAAATTAAACATATTACGGCATAACTAAATACATAGTTACTTATAACTTCTAATTGATTTCTATAGTCAATCCATTTTCTCGTGACAGTATGCTAATATACCGATACTCGATCATGTATCATTTTGTAATTTCCTAGCAGTATAAATTCACATTGTCAGACGTTTTTCTACCGTGGCCCTTTTCATAAGGACCTTTCTTATCATCCTACCAATAACTTGAGGACGTAGAATTTATTCATTGACCTAACAAAAAATCATGTAAATCTCACGCGACATTGTGTTAAAAAAAAGAGCAAGAGCTGCAAATATTCATACATTCAGAGGCCAGCATTCTCTGGTCCGATTAGTTTGACATGATTTTGGACAACAGGAGACCAACCATAGATGAAATGCGAAAGGTGATGGTATTCTTGTGCCATTGTACATTCAATTCTTCATTAAGATCTTGCAATAAACAAAGAAGCAGCGAGGTGATCTCCAAGGAACGAATAGACAAAATTGCATAATAGCTAACTTGTACGAATTACAAGGCTGAAATATTTGCACACCCTGCTCACCCTCCTAACCATTCAATTTGTAATTTTCGGAGTATGTTGACAATGCGAGTTATCTTTAAGGATTCTGAGAGAAGCTACGTCTGACGAGGTCCTATGGGCTAGCACTGCTATAAATAATGTTTTTGTACAGCCCTGTAACAGAAGTATGGAAAAAATACGTAAGAATATATTAAGTTATGAGCATTTGCTGAATAGTACGTGATCATCAACAGCCCTGAAGTAAAATGCGGTCGTGGCTTCAAAAATAATTCCAATGACGCAAGAGTGACGTGGTGAATAAATTCCACACTAAGGCAATTTTGATATCGATTTTGGTATTCTCAGTGAGAGCTCTATATCCAGTACTCTTTACGCAATGCTATTACTTAATAATATTTTAAACTAACAACATGATATATAAAAAACATCTGTTGGAGGGAAAACAACGGAATATTTCGTGGGAATGTATACTGCGCCTTTCATTAATATGGGTATAATATACTCCTTCCACTAAGTAAAGCCTAAAACTACTGTTTATAAATACTGGAATTATTTTTGCGAATATATTTTTATGGGTAACGGCGGATTTTTCAACTGTGTTCAGAAGTTTATAACTAGCTGTGAAATAATACCGCTAATATCTACTTGAACATAAATAATTCAATAAAATATTTAGGTCCTGAATAGCGGTAAAGCATATGTCTCTTCAGAGGTTCCTAACCGCAGATATTGCATTCTACGAATAGAATCACAAGGTAAGCGTTTATTTACAAAATTGTCACTCTTTAAGCTTAATATAGGTATATAGCGTAATATTTAAGGTATAAAATTTTTATCGAAACTGGAGTGTTTAGAAGTTCATGCCTTTCATCAAAAATTAGCCTATAATATAATATTATCTAGTGTTGTTTATATAAGGATGTATAATTGAAGTTATCCTAAAAGTAAATGAACCATTACTCTTCGTATAAATATAGGTGAAATCAATGTTCTACGATTCTAAACACCAGATTATGGTCAGTAGAAGCATTTTAAGGAACCAACGGATTTTATGGATATGGCTCCTGATATGGATATGCATCTAGATACATCCATAGATCTCTATGAATCAATGGTAAACTAATTTCATGGCATAAATATGCATTATTGAAATTTCAATTACCTATATAAATGAAAACTGAGAAGTAATTAGCAGGAATAAAAGGGGATGCAGGGGATTCTCTGGACTGTAGTGCAGTTGGAAATGTGAACGAGGAAAAATTACCTCCGAAACGTTTTCAGCGCCCTCCTTCTGAGCCAATATTTAATCAACATCAGGTGAGAACACTTTGAGAGAAGCATTGTTATGATACTGATCACACAATGATGCCAAGCGGATTTGGAGACCCTGCTATCAGATAATACACTCTCCAAAGGGGATGTTCCGGCAGAGGAGAAAAAATGCCGGGCGTAGCTGACGTGCTGGGACTTCGGCGTATTTGTCTCGGAACAAACACAGAACATGAAATAACAGAGGGTAACCCAACATACAATTCCGACTGTCTATAGGCTAACTGGACTGTCTCTGAAAGACGAAGGATGGATTTGGTTTGATTAAGGGCAACAGAAAGGGTAAACAGAATCGTACTGAGAATTCTCATATTCCATTGAAAGAGGCAATTTATGTCTAATATACTGGCTTACTTTATATCATACAGATTTTAAGGCAGTCATAGCTGGAACACTCTAAAATTAATGAAAATATTTTGCCAAAGAGGAACTGAATCTGACTTAGGGGTTGGAGCAATTGGGATGCCACATTGAATCAGGTAAAGACAATCTCTAATCAAGAAATAATGCCCCATCGTTTAAAACGTCTAGCTCCATATAATTTCACATGTGTTATGGGGATAGCTTATTGGAGTTCAACAGGGCTAATTCCTTCATTCAGAGACACCTTAAATGTATAGCTTAGATAATATTGAATGCAGCGGAGTACTTCATTGATATAGCAATAATATTCATGACCACGGGATGAGAGGATATCTTATGTATCGGTCGTGTCATGAGTCATTCCCTTTCTTTTACACTCATGGCAGCTAAGAATTCCAGGCATATATGCTGCGGTGACGTATGGATATATAATAGAGCTCTAATACTTCCAGAGTAACTGGGGTACTTGAAAAACTGATTTTCCGTAATCCTCTCTAATTTCACTAACTAACACAAGAGAAGATTTGTAATTTCAAGCGATGGACCAAAACGCTTGATGTAATTCCTGAAATGAGTCGTCTACTCATGTCTGCTCAATATTTCTTTTCAGCAGGTGTTAAAATAAACACATAAGTACGAACTTAATTGTAGATTATCATGCAATTGCGGTGACTTGAAGATAACTCCATTTTGAGAGAAAGGATATATAATACGATATTAATATTAACAAAGTACAATGGTGTTGAAACAAAAAAGGAAACTGCTGAAGTTTCGATCAACATATTTTCCCCCATAACTCTTTATATCACCTTTACAGCTTCTCTGAAAGGAATGGATGTCACATTTAAAATGCTTAATGAAGGGTTAATAAAGGGTAAGGGCTGTAGAAGGAAAACCATATTATTGTTTCAATATCCAAGTTTTTAATCAAATAACAACATTCGCCATCTAATGAACTGCTTTGGTTAAATATCGCAAGTGAAGGGGGAAGCTTCATTTTAAGCCAGGCAAACACTGCCACAAGAAACGCAATCGTACGTAAGCACGCCTTTTTAATATTAGTTAGTATGTCGATGAATAACATTAGAGTATACATTTAGTGTTTGATTAGCCTATTATTTGGACATTCCTACGCGCAACTTAAATGCTAAACTAACGTGAATTCCCGCTTCATGAATGATTATTTCACTGATTTGTATACTTATATACTATTATAAGTGATAGGCTATTATTGCATGACAAAATACAACCAGCTTGTAATTCGATATCGTAGTTTTATCTGAATTGAATATTCAAGTTTTAGCGATGAAATTTGATATCCAAAGGCATATTGCAATAAGCAGCCATCTATTCGAAGATTAGAATGCTGCAGCTCTCCCCTCTATTCACTAACTGTATCTATCCAGTCACCAAATTGTATCCCAACTGAGGATAACCTTGTGATATGTGTTGAAAATTGGAATGGCCAGTCAATGAAGCCGAGAGATGGCCTCCGGTACTCTGACCTATCCGGTAACTTCATGGCCGTCCATGTGGAACTGTTTAAGGTAGTTTGAGCGAAAAATCACTTCACCTAGAATTTGATGAATTTGGCCTCATTTTAAAGAAAAAATATCATCTTTCCAATTATATTAAAATATCAACCACTTGCCGAACTACTTTTCGAGCAATTTGTCTAAAAATATAAGCCGTTTTACACGGGATAGATTACGGCTGTGCGCTCCAGAGGGAAAATATTGAAAAAAATTAGGAATTTATAACACCTAGATTTTGTGAAAAAATTAAGAGTTTGTATATTGCATGTGTTATTAACTATTTATAAAAATGAATCTATTACTAACCACAGTAATTTTTACAGAATCACAGAAAAACCTGCTGTTCTAAAGGGTTTCAGCCGTGCGGCGGAAAAAAAATGAGTCAAGTTTGAGACTTATGTAGATATATTTATTTAATTACTGAGAATTTTGGTCATATATAACTATCTCTTTGAGCCATTAATATTACAATATTTAATTCATACTTCTTACAGTCACTGAAATCAAAAAATAAAATTTCAATATGGTGTGTATTATGACTAGGGAACTATCTCGCTAAAACCACCTTAAGTGAAGAAAGAAACCCAAGTGGAAGTAAGTTCCCCACGAGAACTTACGCGTGGTTACTTCCAGAGTGAACTCATCGCTCGGTAATGCTAAATTAAGACCGGCACTCGGTATATCGGATTCCATCGTGAGCAATGAGTACTGGAGGATCTTCAAGAAGGAAGGCGAACCGATGACGCACTTGTTCAATGTTACCGCAATTAAGAGTCCAGGTTGAAGTCATCTGGAGCGGCAGACATACATAGACTACTTCACAAATGATGTATAAATGGAAATGCGAGAACGAGGATAATGCAGCAGCAGATTACAGCTATGGGAACGTAATATTCTCTAAAGGTTTAATGAGAGAGTACTCAAAGCAGAAAGAGCAGCGTTCCTATCGGTCGACCTTATTGTACAAACTTACTTGCGTGCAGAGGAAACCGTCCCAGCCTAGTCATATTGCAGGATAATTGCGCAGAGGAGTTATAGAAATAATTAGAAGAGCAAAAGCAGACGAAAGCCTAATTACCTAGGCAACCTTTGGAATGTCCTTGGGAAGATTAATGGGGAAAATTTGTGTAGATCTTTGAATGTAGAGAGGAAACACAAGAATAAAAATATAATTTGTGTACTGTAAACGAAAACGGGGTATAAATACGGCAACAAATGACTCCTGAAATGATGCAGGCAGGTAGAAAAAGGTATCAAAATTACTCTTAGGGGAATGCAGAATGAAGGAGGAAAGTTGTAGACAAAAAATGCCAAATCTATAGTCAAATAGATATGGAGATTGAATAAAGGGCACTTTTTAAATACTAATTCAAGCTTGAGAAATAAAATAAAATGAAATATCTGAGTGCAATTTAACGCGTTAAAAGCAATCCAATAACGTGTAAATTTCTAGGTAAAGCAGGATTTAGGTTAAGAACAGAAAGGATTTTAAAGCAGACGGGTGATTGAAGACAAAGGAATTTAGACATAGAGTAACTTGTAGTCCGTAGGAAGCTAATGAAAGTGTGAATTTGGATGACATCCTATTTTAATAATATAAGAAAATATTTGCCCAAGCATGCGCAGTCAGATTCTGAGAGTTTTTATGAATTATTCGTGAATGTTCCGTTAATTCATGCCCCATTACAATTAGGGAAACGGCTTTCTCTACCGATAGCTCCATCTGTGGTGTATATTTTGCCTACTATTTGGAAAGCAATCGCTTTTCTCTTGTTGGAATTGTAGCTGTCACATCTTTAACAACCTTTGCTGCCGCTTTGTCTCCAGCAACGCGTAGTTTCATGAAAGTCACCACACTTAGTTATTAAATTACATTTATGTTATTGTTATCTCCTCAAGCGACGTGGTGCTTCTCAATTTCACTTCTTCCCTTCGCTTGGACTTAGCACTTGTAATTTAAAAATGTATCAATGGCCTTCCACTTCGAGTAGTTTTCGACGAGCCTAAATTAAGGTTAAATCAAGGAGAAAATAATAACAGTAACCAAGGAAAAAAGGGATTAAATATTCAGTTAGTCATTCACTTCTCGTTTTTTCCCATGATGATAGTACTCACCTGAGACAGATGTTCTAGGGAGATATTTAAACACTGCGAGAGGAAGTTTTGTCTCCTGGTTCAACCAATTTATGTGTCATTCCGAAATCAGATGTCCGTTCTGGTGAACGCGGATCCCATTCCCGAAAATACTGGTGAAAAAAAAACTTTTTGAATGAAAGCCACAAGCAAAGCTTTTAAATGTCCGTCTCCTTCCAAGTTCTGTCTTTTGTATATAAACTCTAAAACTGGCGATACTTCTGGTCCATCGATTCTCCTATTATTTTTTAAAGCATACTATGTAAATCTTGGCGGGTCACTCTTGTCATATCCATAGCTGGGCAATATCACACTCAACGCTCCTCGATACTAACCTCAGTCAACGAACAACGTCGGAAATCAGTCTCCTAAATGGAGACTGATTTCCGACGCTCAGCCAAAAATTAACGGCAACATTCGAGCCAATAATAGACAGGTAGCATGTTCGGAAAATCCAATTTTTAGAATAATCGTAACAGATGTTCTTTGTAAGTGTTTCAAGTAAGAAAACAAATCTTGGTGCAGGGAGTAGCCGCCATAGACACAAGGGCTCATGGGGAGCCCGAGTACCATTAGATTTATTGCCGTATGAGTCTCGCGGCATGGACTTAGCTCCTACGATTAGAGTGAAGTTTTAACACATTGAGGGAGGGTATATCCCATAAAGGCAATGGAAAAAATGAGTTGAAAACAAAATGTGCATGGACGTTGGGGAATTTCCTGTTTCTTAAACATAAACGTAATGATCCCGATTTTCCTACCAATTGTGTCACGCTACGCGTAGTCGAGAACCACCTAACTTCGTTTTGCATTATCGAGCAGAAAAATTAAGGAGGTAAATAAGGGCAGGATTTTTCTTTTTTATCAAATAAAATAGACTTCAACCTAACAGCTGTTGTAAATATCGCAGTAGCGGCAAAGAGCGGTAAGTAATTTATCACTGCAATACCTAAACATTTAGCGACAAATAGTAATATATAAAATAAAGCATACAATCACTAGCAATACAATTAAGATAATTTACTATTACATATAGGTCTTTATCATCTAAGAAGATAACTCTATAAAGACTTATCCTCAAAAAGATTGACTTTTTTCTGCATCCCATCACCAGTTGAACAAACTTTGAAATATTTCGATAAAATCCCATATTCCAGATTTCATGAATTTTTATTAATTTTTGACCACCTGCATAAGTTTAATGACCTACAATAATTTTCAATTCAATTATTAAAAAATCTAATAAAGAACTTCAATTTTATATTACATGGTTTTTATAAAATATAGATTTCTCATTCCCGGCTCGAAGTTAAAAAGTCGAAAGTTGAGGTTTAAGCCAGCTTCTTTCGGTTACAGCCCACAGTGAGGCGTGGGCAACCTTTTTTAGTGAGTGGAACGGATTACGTAACCCTATTGTGTTCACTAGAAAGATTGCGAAATATTATACATGATATTGATAATGTCTATAACAACTTGAAAACAGCCCGCAGGCTTGCCCACTAGGAAATATCAGGTGGGCCAAATACGGCCCGCGAGCCGTTGCCCTGGCGTGCAAGGTAATGCCAAATTTTTCACTTTCGTTACCCATTTTCCACGCGTGGTGTCACAGTCGTTAGTGACCTAAATCGCCTCACGATTTTCGTGAAGTCACGGGTGCAAATTATCCCCGGCAAACATCTGAACCTCATATGTTTCTGCCGCGATCATCGCAATAGCATGGACGGCAGTAACCGCCTTTCCATACGTTACGTGTGAGAGGATTTCTCGCACGATTTCCCGTAACGGCAGCAAGTACCATAGCGCACGTCCAGATCACGAGCGGGAGTAAGGCCGCTAACGTTTTGCGAGTATATGGGCGCGTTGACTCCCAAACTCAGGGAGTAACGAGGTACTTTCATGGGCACTCAATTTGCAGATGGCCCCCCAAAAGATCCCCTGGGTCAGCCCATCGTCTAATGCAGCTTAGTTCACGCACGCAAGGGAAGTTTTCACGTGGTGAGGCTTTATAATACCTTATCAAGGCTACCGAAAATACGAGAGCACTTACCATTCTGGGGCATGCAGCGTTTTGAATTGGATTATGCGATTAAAGCGTGCCGTTGAGCACATTGCACTTATGAATAAAACTGAATCTTGGCCAGGAATTGACTATTTAAATGTGCTTTTGCTCATATTGCAATAAAATGACCATCACACTCCTTAAGTATCGCTTGAGCAAAAAATGGGACTCTTCCATATAAGATAAATCCATTGCATCTCCTGTTGCATTAAAAAAAAGAACACGCATTGAGTTAGAGTAAAAAGAGATATTTTTTATCTTGCAGGGGGCATGATTTAATGGCTGAGACAGGTTTTTGAAACCATTTATTAAAGCTCTCTGAAATAAAATAAATCTAAACTGCCCAGTTTAAAATACAAGATCTCACTAACTTTTTTGAGTGAGTGAGAGTAAAAGAAAGAATGGAAAGAGTAAAAAGGGTACACCGATAACATCAGCATTGGATCTTCCTGGATCAATGACCACATGATACATTGATTTGTGATTCCCACTTCAGAATAAAAAATTATCGTAAACATGTATTAAACCTTTAACATATGTTGCTCTTTTTCAATAAATTTTACTTAAGCATTCTTTACTTATTCGGCCCCTGAGACTATGAAAATATGTCTCCGGCATATCAAAATTAGGGTGTGTAACTCAATTATTTTAAAGTAAATTTGACCAACAGTACAGTTTAATGGATAAAAAGAGGAACTCAATAGAAACAGTATCTGAATGGAAAGGATGATACAGTACAGATAACACAGATTATACAGGATTTTTCAGGGCTGAAATTCTCACAGTTTTTAACTTTAACTTTCTACTTAATATTTATATAGTACGATACATACAAGAGAAAAAAAAACATTTGATACAGTTCCCGAAAAAATATATCGCTGTCGATGAAAATACCGCGACCAACAGATACAAGCAATCTGAAGCAGAAATAAATACAGAAGTCACGGTAACAGTCAGATTGTCTATAAACTATGATGTGTGTGAACCATTAAACTCAGTAATGCGGGGACCCATTCCTTAGCATCCCATCTAACACACTTAATATTTTTTTCAAAAGTAACAAGCTAAATCTAAATATAAGCATAAGGTCGAGGATAGGGAAATTTAAGCAAAAGGTCGAGGATAGGGAATACTAAACATTTTTTGGAATTAATTGAAAACGCATTGTGCAATATATAATTTAAGCAGTCCAAAATACAAATTACTTAAAGCTATAATGAGACCCACTGGCTATGGCGATGCAAAATATAGACTTACCATACGCTGGTCTGTACATTGTACAGTGTACAATGCATAGGGAAAAAAATACATTTATCCACTTTAAGACCAGCGGAACAACTTCAATCTATAGCCACTCCCATTTTTTTAACTTCATAATACAGCGTTAATTAAACAAAGCAGCAGATTGTATTCCTCCAAAATTAATTTGGTTAATTCAAAACATAATTGATAATTTACCCATTGGTTCAGCGTTTGGTAAAATTTTTTCGAAAAGGGATGATTTTGAGGAGTTACTATGTAATCTCTATGGCTGCAGGAGGCATGTATATTCCATGAATGGCAAAATATACTCTGGAAGAGATATTCCACTGGGGAACCCAGATCTCTGCAACTACGGTAGAATATGAAAAATCCGAAACTTTGACTGTAATATAAGCTTTAATTATAGGATTCTACAAATTTAAGGTAAAATATATATCAACTTTTTTATTGACCGAAACTGAGGGATAAGAGCAATTTCTCCGTGATACAAGATCAATGGGCATGGGAATCAAGAGCAATGAGTACGGGACTACAATTCCTACTGTAGATTTACGACTCCTCAATAATGTAATTATGCCTTGGTTTTAAGTGGCCTGCTAAATTAGGTAAACCAAAACTCAAGCTTAAAAAAAAAAACAGAATTTTGATTTGTACCAGGATGTTGAAACCAGCAGTCGCCTCCAACTTTCTGTCCATTGACCATTATTGCCACTATTGTGAACGAAAACCTATTGAAAGTATCCAGTTGATATTGGCTTACACGGCACCATAAAGCAAAAGCTATTCGTATAAGATGAAAATATAAATTTCAAATATCGGCTATTAATTAAATTTCCTTGGGATTATCTAAATGTCATTTGCAAACTTTTTCATTTATTGAGGCCGTCTCTTCTAGGCTGAAATAATAATTGATTTAACGAAGAGTCACACAAATTCAATAATGGAACAATTAAATTGAATCTTGCTGGTATCTCCTCGCCTATTTTTCTTTTATTCACCAGGCAAAATGAAAACAATTAGTATTTCTGAAATGAAATGGAACCAAAATTTGAACGTAAATGGAATTTTCGAAGTCCCCAAACATGATTGACCCCATTTTTTCCTTTTTTCCTTAATGTGTAGTTATGTAATTTTAAAATACTCTCGTACTCATAGTTTCCACAATACTAGAAGCACCTCTATATTGAGGGTAATTGTTGAATTTTCACCATCTGACAGGTATTTCCAGGTTTTTGCAAATGCAATATTAGTCGTACATAATTTATAACGTACTGATAGTGTAGCGCACGTTGATGAAAACCCACCTCCTGCCATACATTCTAAACGCAGCTTACAGGGTGTTATGTATATATAATTTAGACGCAGACATGTGTTTCTATAATACTTTGAAGGCCGATAACTTAAAAGAGAAAAAAAAACTTTGTCCTTTGTTTTGTCTATATCCATCAGATACGAACAAAAAACTGGAATTTGTTTAAAACCCTGCGTTACAAATGAGAAGATAGGGCTAACATAGAGTGAAACTCAGAACATAAAATAAGGATAACGTACCTCAGAATAAGAGACGGTCGAATGTTATCCTCTATATTCACTAATTCTTCCTGAAAGGATTGGAGCAGCTACGGCTGACCGATGGGGTCTAGGGGCCTGGACCTGGGGAAGGAATGGAAAAAGAGGAGTTGGAAGGGGGTCGTAATTTACATCGCATATATGCACAGTCTGCTGTGCGGGTTGGTCCCTCAATACAGTCACTTCTCTGAGGAAGGGCAGAGGAGATGCAAGCCAAAAGAAATGGACCGCGCATCTAATTATTTTTTCCCTCGCAACTCCGCTTCCTCTTTCGCAGTCCAGCGTGCCTAGATATGCCTCTCTGATTTAAAAAACGCGGTCACTGGTATTCAGCACAAGGTGAGAATTTCGAGGAGCGATAAAGGAGGCGGTCCGGAATTATGAAGGTTAAACTACTTTCACAAGACTGCTTACCCTCAAGCCCATTCGAAATTTGGCCGAGAAGATTGGTGATTACGATAACATTAGTTACAAAGATTCAGAGAAATAGTCGGAACGGCATATCTAAATGCATAGGTAAAGTCGACTTTTACTTGTATAAACCTATAAAAGGGTATCTTTTCACATCTTTCAGCAAAAACGATTCTTGTCTTTTCCAAAATGATTGATTTGTCTATACGTTGAATATAAACCCATCGATAACATAGCATGTCTGTTTGAGACACATTCAGAGAGACATGTCTAATAAAATATTCCCTTTCGAAGTAATTAAAACGGTGGGGCTCAACAAAGTGTCAAATTTTGAAAAAGAATCAAATGAAAGGTTTATTTCATAGAAATGGATTTCAAATAACTATTCTTCAATTTAAATTTGATATGCTTATAACAGATATCCAAATCATTAATGCGTATATACCTACATAAATCTGAATATGCCTGGAATGTGACTGATTCAGTTTTGTAGGATATATTAATTCCCATTTTGTAATTAGTATTGAGTATCCATTTTAGTAGACGCTCTAAGCTTCGTATATAAAATTACTCGTCTCACAGAGCGAGGAAAATGATCGACCTCACTCCCTAAAACCATATTCCCATGCTAACTATTCTTGGGTGATGACCATATTCTGATCATGCTCATCATGGTGATTAAGTTCCGGGGAATTTATTAATTTTCACAAAATTGCGTCGAGGTTAACACTTCCAGTATCGGAAGGAATAAAAATAAATAGTGCGGAATTTATATCTACGAGACTAATCACCGAGAATCATGAGTGAACATTATGAACCGGGAGGCGGTATGGGAGGTGATGAAGCCTTAAAAGGAACGTGGGGTCCGAATTGACTCACTCTCCGAGACAGGCAAGAATTTACGCCGCAGAATATTCCACTCAACGAACTGTGAACCACCCAGGCAAAGCTTCCAGCTTGATGCCCTATTATGACCGTTATATAATTTAAAATTTTACACACCTCTCAAACTTTATATACAAGTTTCTATTGATTCAATCTCCAAGACTTTAAATTGTAAGGGGTTCTGTAAAGGTTCTAAATTTTTAAAATGAGCCCAGATATATTAAAACAAAATTTTTAAACTGCAGCCCAATTTCCTTGAGTAAATTTAATCAGCCCATTAAACAGAGCTTCTTTAAAGAGCAATGTTATAGAAGGTTCTGTAGGTCAACTTCCATTAAAATGCATCGTTCTATCGTCAAATTGTCCGTCATCATTTTCCTATAAGGCAAGGCAGCAAGAGTTGTTAGAAAAGATCAACTCACGTGTGATATCTCACCTGCATTAAACAGTAAAATAAAGCCAATTGAAAACATAATTCAATGCAACTTCCACTGCATCCTTACTATTATGCTTCACACTTGAGTGAACAGAGCGAATGCAGTACGGGGAAAAAGTTCCAGTTCCAATTTATATTAGCACCACCATGTGTAGAAAATTTTTATGTCAAAGTAACGAATAATGGTATTCCTTGCTAATATGAAGTGGCCAGTAAGTTCCTTTTATGTACCAGACAATACTTCGTCGCAACACACCAATCTTGGAAGTTTCATGAGTAAATATGAAAAGTTCTGATAACTGTTGGATGTTCGTCTAATACAAAGAACAACGATTTTGGTACGTCATTCAATGCTCTGAAAAATTCAATTCATTTTCGTCGGCCTCTAACAGAAATGTTTCTTTTGTGCAGGGTCTTATCGAGTATTATGAAATAATGAACCCGAAGAGAGATTTTAATGTTTTTAGGGATATTCAAATTGATCTTCCTTTTCTTAATTTTCAGCATTGATTTAACTCAAAATCCCGAATACATTTTAATTAAGAGATGGAAGTCGTGTCTTGCCATTTATTTTAATTAACCATGGAGCGCTTTGCAAGACTGACGTTCCCTTCGACGTAGAGTGACCTTGGCTGCGCTCGGTCAGTCTCGACTCTCTTTTTCGTAATAGGATTTCCCTCCTTTTTATCCTCCTCTTAACCTCATCTCAATTCCTTCGCTGGTCTTGTTTGTCTGATACACACGGCTTTCGCAACCCCACAACCTTTTCACTCAGCCCTCTTTGACTCTACGTGCCACCACCATCCTCTTCAGACGCTCTCCTTTGCCTACCTCATCTTTTTTAAAGCCCGTGGTGCCTTTCAAACCATACCGTGCCCCACTTCTCGCACATGGAAAAGATTACTTAGATTTTTCCTTAGAGTGCTCAAATATCCCATCTCCCCAACCGCTCTCTTTTACCAGACGCTCGCCGGCAATACTATAATCTTATTCACGACTCTGCGGCATGAAATGATTTGATATCCCATTATATATATTGAAGTAAATTCGGAGTCCAATTATCCCGTGTGATATTCAACCCCTATCAAGTTATTTTCTTTTTATGGACCTATTCCCATTCATGATGGAAGCAAAAAGCATACGTTGCCCCAGAAAACCGTATACTTACAGCCTTGCAAAACCTTTTCACATTAGAAGTATATAAATATGTATTAGTTAGTACTCATCTACTGGGGCAAGGGATAGAGAATTAAATTTTATCCAATTAAATATGATTGCTATTTGCTCCGCGTGATGCCTACGAACGCCTATTTCCGTTAATTAATTCGAGTATTTGAATCGTGAAACGTCATCATCATGGTATAGTTAAATCCGATTGTCAAATGATGGGTCTTTGAACATGTCTTTGAGTTTATAGTTTTACCTCTGAATTCTGTGAGATGTTATTTTCCAGATTTCCATGATATATTTAAGTCAGTTTGTGAAGTGATGGGTCTTTGGACATTTTCCTTATATTACACTGTTGCCTCAGACTACTGTGAGAGGCAATTTCCCTGATATATGTGATATATTTGAGTATGTATGTCTAGTGATAGGCATGTGAGAATGTCCATAACATATATTTTCCAACTTTCCCAATTCTTACCATCACCATTCTATAAGGATATAAAGATTAAAATACATTAATTAAAATCCTTATAGTTCACCAGATCCTCTCGTGATGAACACTTAATTGGAGGGGAGTGGATGGTCATCAAGTATGATATGAATTAGCATCCAACATTAGTAATGTGACTACTAAATTTTCCTGTTCCATTTTTTCCCTAAAAATATGTTCATATTGTAGTTTGACAAAGCATAAAAAGATTTCTGAAACATATATACTGTCATTAATATTAAAAAAGAAAATTCCAAAATAAATACTGCAATTAGCAATATTTCTTTTCCTCCTCTCAGGCCTCTACACCCATCATTACTCCACCTCATCACTTATATATTTGACAGGATAACGGACGTTAATCAAAATGTAAGTATAATTTTCTCAGTCATGAATGATCAGATATATAACGGCATTCAGAGCAGAAGAAATCATTATTCAAAGATATGTTCAAAGACCCATCACTTGGCAAACTGCCTCAACCATATCACATACATCAATTAAATTGCCTCTCACAAGTGGCAACAGTACAAGTTATATAAAGAACATTTTCAAAGACCCATCACTCGACAAACTGATTCAACCATACCATGATGTAGATCAGAGGAAATGCCTCTCACGGTAGTCTGAGGCAACTGTATAATATAAAGAACATCTTCAAAGACCCATCACTTCACAAACTGACTCAACTATATCTCATGGAGATCTGAGAAATTACCTCTCAGGTGCAGGGCCTTATAAAAAACATTGTTCATGTTTAGTGCTTATTTCATTTGTATTTTCTATCAATTTTTCTTGATAATATTGGTTCTAACATCAAATACCTTTGCCTTAAAAGCATTTGTTTGTCATTGAATCATTATTTTCTATTGCCACAACTTTGACCAATTCTTATTCACCGCCTTGTTTATGCCGTTACCTTGCAATGATTCTTTCCCTCTTACACCTCCCTTTTATAGCCATTTTAAAATATTTTTATGGCGTTAATAGTCCCAGGTATATCATTCTTTTAGCAAATTGATTAAAACACATTCATCTCAAATTCATTTCTAGATTGAAACTGAACAAAGTTACTTTAAAGTTGTTTGCAAATCACTAATAAAATTAAAGATCCCAGAACTGTTTAAAAATAGATGCAAAAGAGGCGTTATTACCTCAGTATCAGTTAATTTGACAGTTGTGTCGGGAAACCTATGAAATTGAGTGGTTAAAGTGAGTGAATTACAATAACATATGAGAGAATAGAGATAAGTTTCTTTGTAAAAAAAATAAACAATCGTTGATGGATATCTCGCGGAGGACACAATTTACGTAACGTTATTAACCAACAGTTCGTGTATTTTTGAAGTCGTGAATGAAGTGGTTAATTCACCATTGATGATAATGGTTGCGTAAATATGAGAATAAATGGAATTTAGTAGGACGGTTTAGCTTAATATGTTATCGGGAATTTTTTTTGACGGTATACAATTAAGGTAACCTATAGTCATCAAGTTATTTTTCACTGCATACGCCATCAGGAATGCTTTTTGACGCTTTATAAGTTAATAATTCATAATCAACAAGTTATGTTTCACTGCATACGTTATCAGGAACGATATTTGACGCTTTAAAAGCAAGGTATTATATAATCACAAAGAATTTATAAGTAGATAATTGTATTTTATGTCACACGTACGAAGCAATATTGATTTTTCGATTTTAAGTACGCACCTGGTAGATATCGCTGGGTGTAGTAATTAATTCAGCAATGCGAAGTTTATTTAGAGGTTAATACTTCTACCAATAACCAAATACTTTGTAATTCATTTCTATACCGTCCGTGTTAATCAAACGTAAACCAAAATACCGGCACTACTCTACTATCTACTTATGTTTCGCGAGTTCTCGTCTGCTTGTGGAAACCGGGTAACGTCACCTACGCGCACTCAGACAAGTTGGGCATGCGCAACGACCTACCTTGTATTAGTAGTACCATCCTTGAACCTAGGTATTACTTCAAATGTTGAAGGCTCTACTTTAAGGAATAACGATGGCTTAATGGGAATATAATAATGCACTTGAAATATTCCACTGGATTTATTTTACCCAACCGATTTTGACTCTAGCGCATCATTCTCAAGGGAAGAGTCAAACTTTCTGGGAGTGCGCACCACATGTATACAAAAATTCCAGAGGGGGTAGGGCTTAAGTGGACAGAGGGTGAGGGAGAAAAGAACAACTGAATCACCAAATGTGGGGACAAAGTGAGTAGGCATGGGATAGTAGTTTGGGGGAGGAGAGGTGAGAGTATTACGAGTCAACAACGGTCAAGGTGAAGGGAAGGACTGCGGAAGGTCATGGTGCCTCACGGAGGTGAATGGATAGCATTAAAAATCAGAAGGGTCATTTGAAAGCAATGCATCAGGAACACCACGTCTCTTCAAAATTTTTCAATTCTGTAAAAAGTCAAGTTCAAAACCTTGGTCATTATTTTCAAAGGAATATTACTAAGTGCATTATTTCTCCCATTATTTTGAAACTCAGTTTTTCATACCGAAAACCATATAGATATATACATCGACATCTACAAAATACCTTGCAAACCACCTCAGGGGTGTGTGGCAGGGGGTGAGTAGTAACCAACATACGTTACACTATACCCTAAAGTTAGTGTAACTACGACTAAATATGCATTAGCATAAATCGCTAATGCTTGTCACGATGCGAAGCCTCACAAGCATGCACTACACTACGGATATGCTCACAATGGAGAGGGACCGTTAGTACATATGTCTTTTGAAGCTACACAAATGGACAAAGATTCAAGACTTATGTTGAAAACATGCATGGCGTGCTGTTAGTACTAGGTAACAGATAAGTATTCAAGTATTAAGGAGTACTACTACTACTAAGAGCTACAATAGCTATCGACAAACCTAGATAAAAGTGTCATTGGCAGCTGTTATGGTCCCTTATCGTTCGCGGGAAAAATTACATTTTAAATCTGTCCGTTCTACAGTCTAGTTCCCTAATTTTATTCACATGATCTGATCTATCGTAGTATGTCGGATTTCGTAAAATATTATCAACGTCGTCAGTGAAAAGACCGGTTTGGAGATTACATAATAGATTGAGTCTAAATTTTAATCGGTGGTCTGAAAGCGTTTCCCATCCCAGTTGCTGCAAAAGGTCAGTAACACTAACGAAATTATCACAACGGCCTTTAACGAATCTTGCCGATCTTCGCTGCACGCGTTCTAACTCAGTTTCCAATCCTATCTCATAAGGATCCCAAATACTGGCAGCATATTGCAAGTGGAGTCTAACGAGGGAGAAGTAGCTGATTTCCCTAACTTTATCATCGCACTAGCCATTTATTCTTTTAACAAATCCCAATTTACGATTAGCTTGACCGGTAATTTCTCGAATATGTTTACTCCACGAAAGATCATTAGTCAGTTTACTTCTGAGGTATTTAACCAATTCTACAGTCTCTAATTTGCTGTTATTTATGAAATAGCTGTTACAAGGAGCGTTTTTCCGTTTCCAAAAATTCAAAGCAACGCATTTTTTCAGGTTTAACTCCAGCTTCCACGCATCGCGCCACACCTGTATTGCCTCGAGGTCCTTTGTTAGCGCTAGCTTATCATTAAGGCTACGGATTTCTCTATACATCACTGCGTTGTCTTTAAATAATCTAAGCTTACTGCCAACTGTTTCACCGATGTCATTTATGCACAAAAGAAACAAAGGTTGGCGTATGACACTTCCCTGTGGGACACCCGATGTGACATTTACTTCATTAGAGATAGCGCCATCTGATGCAATCCTTTGCACGCGATTACTAAAGAATTCTCTAATCCGGAAAATTACGTCGTTGCCAAACCCGTAGGATTTTAATTTAATGAGTGGTAATCTACCTGATTTCTGGTGTATCACCGCACAAATGTTCACTCAATCTCGGCGCACCAATAATTATTTTGCGCAACATCAATGTACCACGATTGTGCAATGGAATCAGGCTCAGTGACAAAAAACTGATGCCAAACATCATCTAAGCGACAATTCTGAATGGGAAGTCAAAAAGTGAAGATGTGCTTATTCCACGTATTCCCGTCATTCCCACCGACATGCCATTTGATTTCAAATGACCACAGTTCCCCGTACGCTTTGCATTCTCAATGACAATCAACAGGGAACAAGGTTAATCGCTTCAAGTGTGAGGATAAAATCTGGAAAATCCATATTTTTTACATGGTCAATTTTATGTTGCATGCTCATGAGTGGGATAGCCGAAAAATTCATTTATTTTTGCAGAGGGCGGTAAGACCAAAAAATATTGTCTTCTCGAAAGCACTCGAATAAAATTTTCAACTTTATTTTAATACACATGATATAATTTTCTTTCTTTAATTTTGAGCGTGTAAATGTGTTAGCTTTGTATATGGGTGCATACTTAGAAAGAAAAAGAGGCATTGCAACACATGGCGGGCACAGCTAGTGGGAAATAAAAGGAATAGCCCATTGAAGAAAAGCGAGAGATAAACACAAGAGCAACTGAAACGGGAAATGAAACAAGAGCTATTTTTTTGAAGATTTTCGCAGCTCATGTTTATAGTATTCAGGTTTCTGGTTCTGCGATTTAATTTTTTAATATTATGCGACAGTTTCGCCGTGCTATGCTGCAGGCTTCGTCGGGATTTTTAGAACAACAATGGTCTTTTTCAAAAAGTAAATAAACAATTCCAGCAGTTGATGATTTTGAGAAGTAAAAAAAAATAAAAAACTTAATTTCGAATAAGTCTCTTCCAGGTATAAGGGAGTTTATAGCTATCCTCTCTATTGATGTTATTTGGTCTTTTTTCTATTTCAATCGCCTCCCTTATGAGCCGTGGAAAGTAACTGCTTTCTTTGTGTAGTACTCTTGCCGTCTCGAAGTCAATAGCGTGACCTTCCTCTAACGTTTTGTGCTCAGCCACGGCAGAGTGATACCAGTCTTTCTTCCGGATTGCACGTTCATGTTCCTTTAATCGGCATCCTATAGCTCTCTTGGTTTGCCCCACATATGATCTACCACAACTGCAGAGCAGTTCGTACACACCCTCATACATCCTTAATATACCTTAACCAAATTGTTGGCTGATGGTCAAAGGTGTTTAACGCTTCTTTTTCAAAGGTTTCCATGTATAAGTTGGCGATAACAGGAGAAAGAGGAGACCCCATAGCCGCCCCGTCCCTTTGCTCATATATTTCTCCATTCCACATGAAATATATATTTTTTAAACAGAATTCTGCCAATTTAGGGTAGTCGCTCGGGAGGCCTTGGTTTGTGAGTTCCTTCAATATATTGATCGAGTCCAATACAGGCACTTTAGTGAAAAGTGAGACGACGTCAAAACTCACAAGAATATCAGATGACGTTAATTTTAACTCTTGAATTATTTCGATAAAATGTAAGAAGATTATGTAATTACTTATTCACACCACCATCCACAACAGAAGGCTTCTGTTATCAAGACCCTGTTTGATCGCGCCAGAAAAGTTTCCGATCTTGATTCCATCACACAAGAAATACACCATTTGAAGAAGGCATTAAACAATAATGGGTTTAGTAACAAATTAATTGAAAGAGTGACATCAAAAAAACCTAAAGAGAAGGAGACTCCTAAACCTCTGGGGTATGTTATGCTACCTTACATTGCGGGTACGACCGATCGCATAGGTAGAATAATGAAAAAGTATGACATTATCACATGATACAATACTACCTCCAGAGTACGAGATCATCTACGAGGGACTAAAATTCCATTACCACCCACAATGTATGAGGGTATGTACGAACTGCTCTGCATTTGTGGTAGATCATATGTGGGGCAAACCAAAAGAGCTATAGGATGCCGATTAAAGGAACATGAACGTGCAATCCGGAAGAAAGACTGGTATCACTCTGCCGTGGCTGAGCACACAACGTTAGAGGAAAGTCACGCTATTGACTTCGAGACGGCAAGAGTACTACACAAAGAAAGCAGTTACTTTCCACGGCTCATAAGGGAGGCGATTGAAATAGAAAAAAGACCAAATAACATCAATAGAGAGGATAGTTATAAACTCCCTTATACCTGGAAGAGACTTATTCGAAATTAAGTTTTTTATTTTTTTTACTTCTCAAAATCATCAACTGCTGGAATTGTTTATTTACTTTTTGAAAAAGACCATTGTTGTTCTAAAAATCCCGACGAAGCCTGCAGCATAGCACGGCGAAACTGTCGCATAATATTAAAAAATTAAATCGCAGAACCAGAAACCTGAATACTAGAAACAAGAGCTACTAAGACAAAAAAGAGTTTCCTTGGGGCAAGTTAGAATGGAGAGCAGCAGTTAACCAATAAAGGGATTTAATAAATAATGACAAGAATTTTCCCATCCATCGAATAATATGTGTATGATTGAGTGTAATTGTCACATTCAATCATAGCACATAGATATAGATATAATGATGTAAAAACTAGGGACAAATATGAATACTGCTGATATGTTCAAGTGCAGCAAAAAAAGTTTTAATCCTTTAACTAAACGAAAAATATGTCAAAGTGCTTTAAGAGCCACTTGTAATCACACTTTATTTTTAGAGTAGAATCTTCGCGAATTTCTGAAATAATGTTCCAGCAATGAATCTACCGCTTCGCCACCTAAAAGTGCGCAGCGACACCGTGCATCTTTATAGCATTATCGTAAAGAATTCTTTGATTTTCCTACTCTCAAATGTCCACCACCTCATTCAGTTTTTAATTCAAAATGAAAATAGTACTATAATTTTATTCCATTAGCAAATATAATCAACTAATTATTTCAATTCACATGTATTTTCTGATCTTTCTAATACCTGAGAATATACTGCACTGAGTAACCTTAGACCTGAATTATAAAAGAAACAACATGAGTCAGAAGCTTTATTTGAACTCACGAGCTTTGGTTGCAGGTGCATCAACAACTTAGTCAACACGGTTGGACCTATCACGGCAATGACGGGTAAATTAAAATTAAAGTTGATTATAGAATTCATTTTATATGTGAACTCATTCATTTTATAGTTATCAAACCCTGAGTTATTTTTGGGAAAAATCATTCTTTTGATGCTAGTTTGCGACTTCCTACTTGCCGTCATACAAACTTCAATAGACTACATTCACCTAGATATGCGACTCGTAGTTGATACTGTGAGTGCAATTGGGAACAGGTGGTTTACTCGACGTTATGGAAAATATGTGAGCTAATGTTAACAAAGACGAAGAATACATTCTTACAAAAAAACAGGGGCTCGTGTTCACATTCCGACCAAGGTGATAACTACAAAATTATTTCTGGAGATAGGAAAATAAAACTTTTTGAAAAGCGATCAGTTGAAATAAACATAATATTGCGCTATAAGACACTGTCTCCGGCGTTACTCTGTGGAACTCCTTCATTTTAAGAATAATAAACACTTGGTTGTTATTCCACACTTTATTGGAAACAAAACGACCCGGGTTTCAGCATATCATGCCATCATCAGGTACAAACAGTTGGGTGGCTTACACTTATATATGTATCCGTGGGTGGAGTGGGGAGGGGGTTTGAAAACAGGGGAGGTGGTTGGGGAGCATAAGTAACGGACAAGGCTGTTTTTTGAAGGAGAGTGGGGTGGGAGAACATAGACGATGTTTTTTAAATAATGACAGATCCTCTGGGATAGCCAAACATTTATGTCACGAAAACCATTGGTGTAATTTTGAACCTCTGATTTTACATTGTATTGTCAAGGGGCGTAAAATGGACTTCTTAGAACAGTTTGAAATTGTGAATTGCCCCACTAAACTTTGTAATGACCATATGTTCCCCTCGCAATCACCTTTCCTTTACGTCACACTACCATCCCTCCACAACTCTCAAACTTAATTTGCTCATGCTTTTAAACCTTTTGGGAGTCTATTACTTCATCCCTCCCCCCCCCCTTACTTTGTTGTTTTCTCATGGAAGCAATCCCAAGGCCAACCCCCCCACCCCGCTCTCCTTCAAAAAACAGCCTTGTCCGTTACTTATGCTCCCCAACCTCCTCCCCTGTTTTCAACCCCCCCCCCTCCACCCACGGATACATATATAAGTGTAAGCCACCCAACTGTTTGTACCTGATGATGGCATGAGATACTGAAACCCGGGTCGTTTTGTTTCCAATTAAGTGTGGAATAACAACCAAGTGTTTATTATTATTAAAATAATATTGCGCCGCTAAGGAATTGTAATCTATTGAAAACATCAAAACTTCACGTGCCACTTCAGAACGTGATACTTTAACTCATTATATGAAGTGAAATGTTAGCCTTGCGGGAAATGTACTCAAGTAATAAGCACTATAATTTTTCTCAGCAAGCCTCTACCCTCCTCGATGAAACCTCAATGAAATGTCATAAAATTGGGAATTCACATCAATACGAGCCCATTTTCATTAAAACCTATATTTTCAGTGAACGAAGCCGTAAATAAAATTCCAAATTCTTTCGTTGGATTTCCCTAGCAACTGTATCATAATCTATGAAGCTCCATTAGCTAAAAGTATCAATCAGGAAAAAATAAGACAGATATCCCCCAAAATGCGGTACCATAACATATTCATGAATCAATCTCCAGTGACCACATCAGGCTATGACCAAAAAATTGACATTTGCCAAGTTCCAGAATTTGTTTCGTGACCCAGAGGAATTTAGGGAGCATGGGGTTTAACTTACTGCTTAATCATTCACGAATAACATGTCACCACAACAGTGTCACTTAATCATGACAAATTTGTAGTGAACTCTCAGAATATTATTCCAAAATAAAGCGTCATTTACCTTTAGAATTTGAAGGGAATAGATCGTATACGTAGATATACTGACAGCATGTAGGCAAATCAACTTAGCATCAAAAATATTAGTAAGCTCAAACCACTGCTAGAGCTCCACATGCTTCCACTCGTCGGTCTAGCCTAATCACCATTAACTGGTAGAAACAAAGAGAGGAAAATCGCGAGAACTCCTCCTTGCAGAGTAATGCGAAATATTAGTAAACAAGAGGCCTCGATGACATGCTTCCAGATGGATAGGTCGAGGGAGTATTGACATTCCTTAGCTTCTTTCGGCTATAAATAATTAGAATCCTTATAATATATGGCTCACATGACAACAATTTTCGCCCTGTTAACAGATTCTCAGGGAGAATATCTGATGAAATTGAGCAAAGCATGCTTTTTGACTCGATACTAAATGACAAACGCTTCGAGAGAGCCCTTGAATTTTGACGGGTAATATTCAAACGTGATGGCTTTTTCCATATGCCGCTACACCATGCTGGCAGAGAGCCATTTTCAAATCACACAACGTCATTGACCGTGCGAACAGAGTTAAATGTGACCATACCCTCGAGGGATGCCTGGTGAAGTTTAAGTGGACATGTGAAAGTAGGTAAACAAATTTCGAGAGTCCCTTGAAAATTCCGTTGTCCGTAATAATCCACCACGTCGTGATAGACTTTATAGATAAAAGCTTTCATTTTTGACTGGTCTTATTTCCACTTGCTTTGTGAGTTTAATCGCATATCTATTACCCAACCCGAATATCATATCTATTGAACCCCTTCCCGTTGTTCAATCTTTCCAAAATTTAGCAAACATGTTTAATTTTTATGACAAAATCTTGGTATATTTTTTCGAATTTTTCACGTAGTCATATTTAATTTAATTAAATATTTTTTATTTAAGTACATAAAGAAAACATTAATAAAGCATTACGCATTGAATTGTGAAACATTGAAAGCATTACAAAACACTGAGGGGTACACCACTATAAAGAAATTCAAATTTTGAACTAAAAAGTAAAAAATAAAAATATATAAAAAACACTTTTTAAAAACTGGTCTTATTTCAAAATGCACTAAAAAACAAAAAATAAAAATTCACCAAAAAGTAGAAAAAAAATTTTAGATTGAAATTTACAAAGTAAAGAGACATTCTATTCCAAATTTATAAATATATTAAAGTTGAAAGTAAAAATTAATATTTGTTTACTATATCTGTGCAATTCGACGATGATTATGAGACAAGAACATATAATCGTACGTCTAATTGATCATTTAGTTGATCATCATGATTATAAGACTAGGATTTATCATATATATATATATATATATATATATATATATATATGGGTCATTCCACCTCAATTCAACAAACGTTTGTCCCTTAGGGTCTCAGATTTTGATAAAAATTGGTGTATGGGTACAATATTAACTCAAACTGAATACCCTCAAACCGTTTTGTGAAAAAAAATTATTTTAGTGAATTATGCATATTTTAATTTTTTCGAATTTTTAGCAAAAATCCGTGCCTTAAATCATATTATCATTTATATCTCCGCTTGTAGTTGTCATAAAACAATGATTAATAGCTTTTATTAAAGCTAAATCTTTATTAAATGCAAATATATCAATAAAAAATTATTTTCTTCTATACCCTATTGTTGTAAATTACTAATGTTTAAAAAATTGTTAATAAACTTTTCTCAAATACTCCATCTAAGAATCGGCCGAAACTTTTTTTCCGTTATCTAAACATATTCAGCTAACTATTCCAAAAATAAAACTTAGTCGCAACTCATAAATGCGTTTTTTATAAATATTTAAACATTTACAATTTTCTCTCGCGCTGCCCGTGTTTCAAAAATTGTTAATACACTTTTCTCAAATACTCCACCTCAGAATCGGCCGACACTTTGTTTTCGTAATTTTAACATATCTAGCTAACTATTTCAAAAATAAAATTTAGTGGAAATTCATAAATGCGCTTTTTATAAATATTTAAACATTTACAATTTTCTCTCGCGCGGCCCGTGTTTCAAAAATTGTTAATGCACTTTTCTCAAATACTCCATCTTAGAATCGGCCGAAAATGTTTTTCCGTAATCTAAACATATCCAACTAACTATAAAAAAATAAAATTTAGTGGAAATTCATAATAGCGTTTTTTATAAATATTTAAACATTTACAATTTTCTCTCGCGCGGCCCGTCAGCTTCCCATTTGGAATACATACAGCAGACACGTGATGCAAGCCTAAACATCTCCCTAATTGCTCAAGGTCGTGGCTATATGAGATAAAAATATATTATAAACTATGAATGTTAACAACAATTGTTATTTTTTCTGTAAAATTGATGTTTGCAGAGAAATTTACCATTGAGCCCCACTTTCTCTGCGTGAAGTTTTTTCTAACTACTCCGACACAATCGATTGAAAGCTCTTGCTCGGCGTTAATGACAATGGAAAACGGACACATAAACAGAAAACTAATTTTAGGAAATTTGAAAGAGATATTTTGTAATAAGGAAAAATATGCCGAAGTACTGTTTCATTTTCAAATTTTGCAGAGCTCAGACCTAAGAAGTGCGTTCTTGCGGGAGCATCAGGAACTCACATCGTATGCGTGTGTCTGGTGCATCAAATTATTAAATTCTTAATTTTAGGTGCTAGGTTTTCACCACTAAATCCAGGGGATAACACCGAGCCGCCGTTGTCATATAAAGACTTTTTGTCAGCAATGATGTGTTTCCCTGCAACCGACCGAGTCATGCCATTTGAACGAATGTAAAAACTGCCCTGGGCCGAGCAAAATTTGGAATTCAGTAGAAGAACACTTTGATGGAAATTTAATTGATAGTATTACTTACCACCAATGGGTGCAAGCTAACCATTGCTCCCTAGAAAGTTTTACAAAATCTAATGATAACTTTTTGAAACTTTTATTGAAAAGTTACAGAAACTTCAGCCACTTGACTACATTGCTAAAAATCAATCTGATTTTCTTAGAAATGTAAAGCATAACATCCAAGTGGGGCAGGTTCTCGTCATTGAAGATTTTCCAGAAAATTACGCTTTCGTTTTACAGGACAGCATGCAAGGTATGCTTTGGAATAACGGCCAAGCAACAGTTCACCTCTTTGCTTGCAATTATCGACTTAAACTTCAGGATAATGTAATCCCATTGAACTTCGTAATCGTATCAGACAGCCTGAAGCATATACCATCAACTGTACATGTTTTTCAAAAACTTCTTCTTAAATTCTTGAAATTGAAAGTTCCGAAGCTTCAAAAAGAAAAATATTATTCAGATGGTTGCTGCTCATTATAAAACAAGTATAAATTCTGAACTTATCTCTTCACAGGAAAGATTTCACAGTCTCTGCAGAATGGCATTTCTTTGCTACATCGCATGGTAAAGGGCCAAGTGATAGACTGGGAGGAACTTTGAAAAGACTAGCAGCAAGAACAAGTCTTCAGCTTCCATACAAAAAACAAATACGTACACCTATAGAACTCTTTAAACAAAAGATCATATTTTAGGAGTGGATTTTGGCTACGCAAAGAAAGAAAAAATTGTAAAACATTCCGATGTACTTGCGAAAAGATTTCGTCAGGCAGTTAGTATACCAGGCATTAGAAGGTTTCATGCAGCAATACCCGAATCAAATGGAGTGGTTATAATGAAGAGACTCTCTTCGTCCAGCAAGGGATGAGGATTCAGCTGTTGTTGCATGCAGGAGTATCAGGATCCTCAAACAAAATATTTCGGAGAGGACCCCTTCCTACATGGTAGGACATCATATGTTTACGGAAAGCATGTTAACTTAACCATTTTACATTTGTTATAAATACAAGGATTTTGCTTTCTCGTTAGTTTTCAATCGATTGTGTCGGAGTAGTTAGAAAAAACTTCACGCAGAGAAAGTGGGGCTCAATGGTAAATTTCTCTGCAAACATCTATTTTACAGAAAACATAACAATTGTTGTTAAAATTCATAGTTTATAATATATTTTAATCTCATATAGCCACGCCCTTGAGCAATTAGGGAAATGTTTAGGCTTGTATCACGTGTCTGCTGCATGTATTCCAAATGGGAAGCTGACGGGCCGCGCGAGAGAAAATTGTAAATGTTTAAATATTTATAAAATGCGCATTTATGAGTTGCCACTAAATTTTATTTTTGAAATAGTTAGCTAGATATGTTAAAATTACGAAAACAAAGTGTCGGCCGATTCTGAGGTGGAGTATTTGAGAAAAGTGTATTAACAATTTTTGAAACACGGGCAGCGCGAGAGAAAATTGTAAATGTTTAAATATTTATAAAAAACGAATTTATGAGTTGCTACTAAATTTTATTTTTGGAATAGTTAGCTGAATATGTTTAAATAACGGAAAAAAAGTTTCGGCCGATTCTGAGATGGAGTATTTGAGAAAAGTTTATTAACAATTTTTTAAACATTAGTAATTTACAACAATAGGGTATAGAAGAAAATAATTTTTTATTGATATATTTGCATTCAATAAAGATTTAGCTTTAATAAAAGCTATTAATCATTGTTTTATGACAATTACAAGCGGAGATATAAGTGATAATATGATTTAAGGCACGGATTTTTGCTAAAAATGCGAAAAAATTAAATTATGCATAATTCACTAAAAAATTTTTTTTCACAAAACGGTTTGAGGGTATTCAGTTTGAGTTAATATTGTACCCATTCACCAATTTTTATCAAAATCTGAGACCCTAAGGGACAAACGTTTGTTGAATTGAGGTGGAATGACCCATATATAATCATGATGATCAACTAGATTATCAATAAGACCTACGATTAAGAACACGTTCTTGCCTCATAATCATCGACGAATTGCACAGATATAGTAAACAAATATTCAATTTTACTTTCAACTTTAATATATTTATAAATTTGGAATATAATGTCTCTTAACTTTGTAAATTTCAATCTAAAATTTATCTTCTACTTTTTGGTAAATTTTTATTTTTTGCTTTTTAGTGCATTTTGAAATAAGACAAGTTTTTAAAAATTTTTTTTATAATTTTTAATACTGCAAGGGACTCATCCCAAGAAAGAGGAATTTCACTCAGGAAACCAAAAAGTATGGGAAAATCCCTGACAGTATTATCCACCCTGCAATGCAGTATTCAGGCATGAATGTCAGGGATAACAGTATTAGCATTATCACTGGTCACTCACACATCTTAGAACTTCTCTAGCAGAATAGGGAAATGCTCACGAAAAGCATTGTGAGGCAGACCTTATGAAAAAAATAATTAGTATGTTCCGCAATTCTGCTTCTTTTTGCGATTCAAATTTCATGATATAAAATAAGTTAATGTGTAGCAGAAACACAGTTTCCGTGCCTTTTCTCTTTTATACCTCACGAACATGTTGTCTTTCCCTCGAAATAGTGTTTGCCCTTCTCTTTAAAGATAGTGGAAATTACGCACGCGATTCTAATACACGAGTTACTTGCTATGAGTCACACGGTATGAGTTACTTAATTTAAACAAATAGTAAACATAAGAAGTACCGCGAAGTTTTATGATCAGTTGAAGATAATTTATATAGGCACCCTGTGCATACAGAAATGTTTGCGGTGAAGAAAAAAGTTTAATACTGGAAACATAGAAGTAATAAACCAAGCACCATACGAGGATGTCATTTTTGCCAGTTCTCGTGCAGGGTAAATTCAAACAGTCTGCAATCCTCCCGCACAATCTTGGACCGGCTCGGAATGCGGTCCTTACTGAAAACGGTCGGACGGATGTGGAAGTGTTTGCAGTGCGGTGAATATGCAGGGATTTGAGCAAACCCACCGACTGGCCAGTCCTCGAAATATGCCACGATGCATGCACGGCTCCCTGGCTTAACCCACACACACTAATGCCCGCACATATCCCTCCCTTAAAGACTATCGAACTGACGCCTCGGAAGTGCTATTTCGTCGCGTAGGAAAGCTAGTAGTATTTCGACGAGGTTAAGATCTTTCGGTGCTCTCTTCTTTTCGGCTCCTCCTCGGCTTAAGCCCAGTTCAAACTAAGCATCATCATATGCCAGTATTTGGGAACCTTATGAGGTATGCTGAAAAACCGGGTTACAACGCGTTCAGAGAAGATTGCCAAGACATGTTAAAGGTCATTATGGATATGCCTCGTTTGTGTCACTGGCCTTTTGCAGAAACTGGAATAGGAATCGCTTTCAGAGAGTCGATTAAAATTTAAACTTAATCTATTGTGTAAGTTGCCAAAAGATTCTCTGACGACGTTTATAATAATTTTCGAAATCCGACATAGTACGGTAGGTCAGACAATGAGAATAAAATTATGGAAATAGAGTGCAAAACGGACAGATTTAAAATGCCATTTTCCCCACGAACGATAAGAGACCATAACAGCTGCCAATGAGACTTTTACTATGTTTGCTGATAGGTAGTGTAGCTCTAAGTAGTAGAAGTATTCCCTAGTAGTTGTATCCTTATCTGTTACCTACTACTTACAGTACGCAGTGCATTTTTATTGAATATCTGTCCGTTTATATAGTTGTAAATACAAAAATCCTAACGGTCCCTCTAAAATTGATAACATATCTATAGTGTAGTGTATACTTGTGAGGCTTCGCCTAGTGGCAACCATTAGTGATTTATGCTAATACATCAATATTCGTAGTTACTCTAACTTTAGGGTATTGTGTAATGTATGTTGGTGACTACTCACCTCCTACCACACACCATTGAGGCGGCGCTCAGAGTATTTTGTAGATGTATATATGCGAAAAAGAATGAGTGATCACTTGAATGTTATTTGTAGTTCCTCACTCTGTTTTCTTACCATGGTAAGCGCCATCATCGATGAGGGAGAACGGAAAGTATGATCCACAATAATGATTATAACACATTAAAATAAATAAATGTCTACTTTCGATTTAAATATCAAATAATTGCTATCAGGAAAGAATAAAACTTTGCTAGTTCCACATTAATTTATTCACTCGCGACCGGTTTCGATACAGTGTATCATCACTGTATCGAAACCGGTCGCGAGTGAATAAATTAATGTGGAACTAGCAAAGTTTTATTCTTTCCTGACAGTCATGAAGGAGTTCCATCAAGTTACGCCTGAAACCATTGAATTAAATAATTGCTAGTTCTTCTCCAGTTCAATACGAACCCTGAGGAGGTCAGCGCGAAGATGAGGTGAGGCTCCAACGTTACGGAGCTTTGAGGCACTGGGCGATGAGAAAGTGAGGAAGTATCTCACGTTCATATTCCATAGGTTACCATTTAGTACGCTCTATGTCACGCCATAGAATTCGAAGTAGGGACATTTAAATCCAGGCTTGAGGGGAACAGTTTTGGTGATCTGGCTCAAGGCTTTGGTCAGTGCCAATCGGGGAATAAGGAAAAACTCCTCGCCTGTTCCTTTACGAATGGTGCCAAGGTTCCCACTCTTTTACATTCCATCCGACATCGGTTGTCTCTGAACTTAAAGCGCTTTCAATAATAAACACGGTAAAAAGAGGAATCTACTGTAAATTCCCCTAAACTTTCTGAATTTGTACCCGGGCCCTCGAGGTAGAAACAGGACTATATAGACAAACCCAACCAATTTACTAAGTTTTTTAAGAAATAATTTCTTTTTAGGAAGAATAGCGCGACAAATTTAAATGAAAATGATATAAAGGCATGGGGAAGTAATTGACATTAATAGAAGCGTAGTGAAAATAAAATTAGCACTTTAAATGAAATTAATAATTTGAGCAATAAATTAGAAAAATTATGCACTTTCCGTCCGCGATATCCACGACGCACTTTTAACCCTCTGAGGCCTTTCTGGGAATTGGTTTGCTGTGGTGGCTAGAGAACTAGTTTCCCATCCTGATTGATCAGATACGATTTCCGATAGAGAAGTTTCTTCGAAATACTGATCTCGACTCAAAAGTTATGAGGAGATCAAGTGCAGTGTTTCATCCGTCGCATTGGATGTGAAACCGTGGATCTTTTAACGAATTCCGTTTGAAGCATACCAGTGACTGGCTTTCTCTCCGCTTTTCTTACGTTCCAAAATAATTATTTCATTTCCAATCTGCCCACCAACCCTAGATTTGCTCGCCTACTTGAATAGTCAACCAACCAGTCTAGGCTTCATTTATGTCCAGTTCCAGTTAGGAGGTTCCACCGCGATAGTGAAAGTTAAAACAAATGATAAACTCCACTTTTTTGTCTTTTTGTACTGTTTAAAAAGTGCTTCTTTCACTGATTATACACTGAAGGTAATAAAATACAAAGTTAAATCCGAACAGAATATATAGATGCAGTAGAATATATTTTTAATTTACACACTTTTCATTCATAGGAAAAAATGCAGCGCTATTTTTATGCAATTAACGCTATTTGAATTCAATTATTTCAATAATTTGCTAATACCTAAAACAATATGATGTAAAGGTGCCTACTATGTATTACCGTTTGAATCCCTGGATTAATTTACATCTTAAAAAGTTTTTCTGAAAATGGCATGTATAAAATATGGGTAGAATTCTATTTTTCCTCATGTCTCACCAATTCTCGCATAAAGCACGAAGTAGTTGAAAGTTGTTTGCGAAAAAAATAGCTGGCAATGATATAACTAATATCGATAATAATCGAAAAGAGGTTTGATAAAAACATCGCAATTTTGACCGAAATTTGTCTAAAGAGAACCTTTTTCTGGTGGAACGATAGATATTATCAATACACTTCCGGAGCAGCAATTGGATCCCCCATTTCACCAGCGGTGGCCAACATATATATGGAAAGTCTAGAGTCGACAGCGCTTCAAAACGCGAAGAATAAGCCCAAGTTATGGCTCAGATACATTGTCGACAATTTTATCATCTGGGCACATGGCCGCAGAGAGCTGGATGAATTTATCATTACATACACGGCATTAAAGACAATATCATATGAACCTTGGAAGTAGAGGAGGGAGAACTACCTTTCCTCGATGTGTTGATCGAGAAAAAAGAAGACGAAACCCTGGGACACACTGTATACAGGAATCTGTCATCTACCAATCGTTACCTCCATGCCACGTCACACCACCATCCGGCTCAAATAAATTGCGTAATGAAAAGCCTTATACAACGATCCATACGGATAAGCGACAACGGAAGTTTTCCAGGTGAGAAACGAAATCTTGAAGCCATTTTACGCCAGAATGTTTATGACGACGGAGCTATCTCTGGAGCTTTTAGAAAAATCAAGGATAAGGCCAACCAAAATTCGTCTGAATCAGTGACCACGATAAACATTGACACCACCACCCCGAAGAGAGCCTGCCTTCCTTACATAAAGGGCGTGACGGACAGGATAGGGAATCTTCTCCGGGGATATGAAATTATGACGCTTTTAGGCCGCACCAACAGTTGAAGGTGCTCTTAAAAGGTGTGAACGATAGGACTCCCCTGCAATCTGAGGGAGTCTATGAAATCCCTTGTGGAACGTGTGAGAAAAAAATACATCTAGGAAACGGGACGTAGCGTCAAAACCCGGCTTGAGAAACATCAACGGGCCACTCGACTGGGACAGACGTCGAAGTCGGCAATGGCAGAATATGCAGCCCTTGGACATGAGATAGACTTCGAAAAAAAAAGTAATCACAAAGGTCAACAGGTTCAAACCCAGGCTGTATCGTGAGGCCATTGAGATAAAGAAGAACAAAGAAAATTTCAATAGAAATAGTGGCCTCCCAATACGCCACACTTAAATGCCCATACTTAATAAATATTTTTCAGGTACCTCTCCCTCCACCCCTCATCCCTCTTCCCCCTCCAACTCACCCTTCTGAGATATATATATATATATATATATTTATTATTTATTTATTATATTTATATTTATTTATTTATTTATTTATATATATATCCCTCACCGGCCACGGGGACATCAATTCCCTCTCGAAGAAGTGACCAGTACAGGTGACGAAACGTCAGGCTAAACCCCATCACGCGGCACACCCGAAAAACTTTTTGATCAATGAACATTGGTATAACTTTTTGTTCGTGTTTTTTAACAGAAGATACATAAGTTTCCACAAGTAGCCAGAATATGAATTAAATTACGCTCAAATCATTTGGCGGTGAAGCAAGCTAAAGTCACAGATAACAAGTCACTCTTAGTAAGGACTTATAAGTATTCACCTAAAAATCTTAGAAGTTATACCGACTAAAGTTCTTGCGAACGAACCTTATGCCTATGCTTGCTGCTTTGAATGGTGGCAATGTGATTTAACTTGAGAGGACCCTCAAAACCAGTTTTTTCGGCAACTTTTCCAACGACAAATTAATTAACCTTCAGTAGCCCAACAACCAGCCCGCCAAAGGTCTTCCTATAGAGAAAAAGTGTATAGAATGGGTTCTTTGTGGTGCCGCCATTCAAACCCGGGAAATAAAAGCAGGAAGCACCACTGATAAGTTATACAGAATAAACAACTTGGTAATATTCTACATTATGTTTAATTATTAATTCACTGAGCGGTTTCGATGCTCATAACATCATCACCAGAGTTAAGACACAAGTACAAATACAAGCGGAGTGAAAGTATAGGAGGGGATAGGGAGGAGGGGTTGAACGGGGAAGGATCTTTGGGACGGGAGGTGGATAAGGTCGTTTACTCATTCTCAAAGTCCACATACCCTCAAAGAAAAACATAAAAACGACGTCAAGGATGAGGAGATAAGGGGATTGGGCCGGTAAAAAGGGGGTTCAAGTTTTCCGGGACAAAGTCAATTAAAATTCTGTAGATAAACACCGGATGTTGAAACAATTTCTAAATCATTAAAAAAAATCATCTTTACAACTTTGTCACACATTTAAAATTTAAGGATAAAATCAGCAGAGTGCAAATAAGCTAGTAAGCACCAAAGACGGTGAAATTCGCAATGAAAAAATCATTTCACTTGACCGGGGTTCGAACCCGGATCTCCCAAATGCCGGTCATGTGTATTAGCCAGTTACACCACCAAGCCATCTTAATTCAAGCCAAGGCGAATTTCAGCGGGGGTTTATATCAGCGGGTTTATATAAGCCAAGTGATTTTTTCATGGTGAATTTCACCGTATTTGGTGTATATCTTCGCACCCGTGCTCGTGACTGCGTACTCTAGCGTCGGACGGTGCGTACAAATTAGAAGCACCTATTTTCAGTTTTCTTTATTCTATAGGTACTTCTTTTTACTCATGCAGAGCAACTTCCAGACCTGCTCTCCTCCTTCCTTAACAACCCATCCCCTCTCCAAAACAAAACCTTCGTAACAAAAACATTTTAACAATCAAACATTTGTACACTAAAATAAATTAAAACAATTAAACAAAAACTATATCAAATTAAACAAATTAAAAACAAATACCGTGGTACTGTTCAAACACTACAGTACCATATCATTTTTGCATATCGCAATGATTGGAAAATAACCTAGTAAGTGTTAGGCAGAGTCAGACTTATATAGTATATGATATAAGTCCAGAATATAAAACCATTTTAGTCATGAAAAAAAATGTGAGGAATATTTCAAAATTGTCAATTCTTTAATATGTCACAATTCCACAAATTTAATTCGTCCACCATCTCGTTAAATGAGAAGTACTCCAGCCATCGCGCTAATCCATCCAGAACACATTCCCTGCGACGGCGAGGGGACTGATCGGTCGCCCGTTCTCTCACACAACCCCAACAAATATCCCTCCCCGGATGTTTCCCCTTCGCTTCCTGACTCTTGGGAGCGGGGGAGGAGGTAGGGCCGGCGGCATGGGTGAGCGAGGCGAGAGGGACGCGGCCAATCTCCACGGCAAGTCCCCTTCGGTCGCGCCCACACCGATATGGAGGTTTATCGGCGAGGCGTGCGGTTGGCTTGGAGCTTTAATTAATGTTTATTCAGCGGATCAGCGAACGGCGCGCACGCGAAAGTTAAGAGCCGGGGCTAAAGAGGATGATCAAACAAGCCTCATAACTACGACGCGACAGCGCGAGATCCGACGTCCGTGGGATACGTAGGCATATTCCCTTATTTTTTTATTCCTTGCCTCGGGAGAATTTCTTTATTTCTTCCGAGTTTAACGCCCGGTTGAAACTGCTTAAATTACCAAAATTATTTTTTTTCCTATCGGGAATATTTATCCCCGATTCGCTGCCCGTGGGTAAAGGGAATATGAACAGGTAAAAAAGGGTAAATATGATTGCGTGCCCGTGGCTTGAAACAGCAGTCCTCGAGCTGACTACCCATTATTAACTGTTTGCTGATAAATCCCGAGAGTCAAAATGATTTCCAAAAGTAAAAAAGACGAATAGGCAAAACGGTCAACTTCCAAAAATTAAGTTAAAAAACCCATAGTCCATTACTTTCTCAGCATATATTGTTAAGATACATCATCGTCATTCCACGGAAAATTATCCTCAGTTGTGAAATTAGAAAAAAAAAATTTTACTTTTTTGATTGAGATAATTATAATCCAAGGGCAATATTGCGGGCATGAACAATATTGAATGCATTATGTTTTCACACATAAACATGACGAATTTGGGGAAAATTTGAAACTAAATAATAATTAGCGATTTGCAAAAATAGTTCAAGGTACTTACGAAATTTTAAATTAATAACTTAGAAAATAAACAGAAATAACTTAGGCAATAAACAAAAGAAAACAAATATTATCCTAGGGCAATATTGCGGGCATGAACAATATTGAATGCATAATGTTTTCACACATAAACATGACGAATTTGGGGGACCTTTTACGGATGACTTATAAATGAACTTAGACGCTCAAATCATACAATAAAAATTCGGAATTCGAGAAATAAATGCTCAAAATAAATGGCACAGCAGTCACTTTCCCCTAGTAATTTTTCAAAATTATCGCTGGAAATGGCGGCTGAGGAAGTTAAACACGTCTCATCGTATTATACGAACGCTATTCTAAAGCTCACTTACAAGGAATTTTACACTAATTACACTAGGCACGCAAACTTAAGCGGCGTATTCTCCTGAAATGAGATTTTAAATCCAATTTGGGACGCATTGGTGCGTTCAGGGATTTCAGCCAAAAGCTGACGCCATGGAATGGAACCCTGCTCTTACAGCTGAGCGAGCTCCATAAGCTGGTTAAAGCGCACTGATATGCCGTGATTAATTTCAACTTTGCATCTCCACCGCTTCTGCGTATGGTGCCCTTATTTTGTTCGCTTTCTCCGTTCCCAAAACGTTTACAAATAAATCTCTGCTATACGCACTTGAACGGTAATGGATTAGAGTGCTCGAATATTAGCAGTCTCCCACTCCGTGGATCCTAGATCAATTGCCAATTTTTAAGAGATATCGCTTTTGCAACACCAATGTAACGGCCGAAGGAAAATGTGCGATTGCTTCTGCGGTCACACTGTTGGATACATTTAATATCCCCCAAATTCTGACTACCCTCACCCAATTTTACCAATTCGTGCCTCCTGAACTAGTAGTAAAACGATTTAGCACGATTCTGTGCTCCAATTAATGTAGGTATTAATTGAAATGAACATGATTTGCTTTCACCATATTACTTTCCTGAAACCATCGTATCTGGAGATACTGCGATGATAGTGTAACCATGGACATGTTTTTTCTATTGATAACAGTGGAATACAAATTTTTTGTTTTATCCCTAGTCTTTCAATTAGAATTACCCAAGTATTCAACGATACATAGGCATCGAGAATTACTTCATAATCAACCTTATTGGTTCTCAATTCAATCTTCGACCAAAATAATCATAATAACTTCATGACACACATAGAAGCTGTAAAACGGCGAAGAAATCGAGGTTTTACACATTTATTTTCATATAAGTTTTCGCAATAAACATACATCGAATCATATCTTCAATCTTTTCACTTAATTTTTGCCCTTCGATCATGATTTCCCTCCTACTTCAAGCAGCTGAAGATTATATATACCTTTTACGGATGACTTATGAATTATTTTTCTCCCAAAAAGAAACATTTGTCGTTGAGTAAAATAATTTTTAAGCCAATACACTAGCATTTCCTTTCTTGTTATAATAATAATTCCAATCTCCAGTACTTCATAATGAAACATACACTCAAATTACGAACAATTTCATCGTAGATTTATATTATTAGCCAGTTTCACCAAATCTTTATTCAAACACAGAAATAGTACTAACTTGATGAGTGCACAACTTAAACAAAAATTTCGCCTTCGCCCTCTTGTTTCTTTGGAATCCTATACAGTCAAACGTGATTGGAGCAAGAATTTACAGGGAGGAGTAGGAGACTGGCTTACTAGACCAGCTTATCAGAAGGTTAGAACCACAAGCACCCTATTGTGCGGTCGGTTGTACATAGCTTAGAACAAGCATCTCAGATTCCAAATTCTTATCTCAAACACGGCTCTTATTCGGAAGAGATTTCACGATTCTATGTTAGAGAGAGACTAAGCAAATGAAGTTAGCCCTCTTGAGTGTGCAGAGCATCGAATGAATGTTGGAATCTAAGGCCATGGGCAGGATTCAACCAGAAGTGGAGACGATAAAGTACTCGCCGCTCGTAACGGTGGCGAATTATTGCCCGCCGTGTATTATGGGTCGTCCTACCTATTCAACCTCAAGACCAAAATGGAGTGCGCAACAAAATCTGGAAGAAAAATTATAAAGTCGTATACGGTAGTTTTTCTACTTATGACTTGATGGCTCCGCGGTAAAGGCCATTGAGAATCACACGAGCTTGCTCCGAAGGAAATATGACGAAATGGCTATGTATGAGCCTAACAACAATTTATCAAGTTGTGTTATACGTGATTAACTGTAGTAAGTGAGGACTGACTAGTTTAAACATTTTAAATAATTTTCTCAAATGAGTAAAGGGCACCTACTGCCCAACTTTGCCAAAGGAATCTCAATCTCAAAGGAATCTCAGGAAAGTCAAAGGAATATGAGGAATGATATGTTAAACCAAGCTAAAGATATCTTTATCTTCCGAAATAAGATTATTGGTGTCAATTGAAAGAAATATTTTTCTTTGTTGCCGCTCTCACTTTAAAAAAGAATATCCGAGATAAGGCTCGAGTATGGATACGCAATGTGCTTTCAGAATCACAACTATTACCGGCCTCGTCAACACCTAATGATATGAGGTGAATACATTTATATGCACAGTTGAATTAACTTTACGTATTATATACAGCCTAGATATAGCCTATAAACGACTTTGGTCATGACGAATAATCACAGATAAAAGAAGGGTATAAAATGTATTTTGGCGAACAATAATGAAGTGAGGATTCGTGCGACATATTTTTCACCAAAGATGCATATTAGTACATAATTAATACAATAGAAATCCTTTTTATATTATTTTAGGTTTACAGAGTTTACATGTTTTAGCACTCATTGTTACAGAATTGTAGTACCATTTTCGTGAATACTTCAACTATTTTTTGCGCATTAACTATACATTTGATTCACTCAACTTTGCAAGTAGATCATTCTTAACAGCTCTATTCATCTTCTATTCCATCGAACCGCGAACGCGCAAGTATATACCTGGTTATGCTTACGAAGGTAAGAGAATGTCTTCTTGGAATTGGTATCAGACATTAGTATATGGATCATTAACATTGACTTATCAAGCTGTCGCAGAAGCTGGAGGCAGACTGATGCGTATAATGCTACACCGTGCTAGTGAGAAGGAGTGGAGAGAAATAAGTTGAAAGGAGGTAGGTTTCTTCATACTCAAGGCAACTTCTTAGCAAATTTATTTAAGTCCCATAGACCACTTTTTACTCGTTTAGGCAGCTTAAACTGGTGTTAATGTTCAACAGCCTACAATATAGTTCAGGTAGTTTCTCCAGTAATGTATGCCATTAGCAGTTGCAGCAATATGCACTTGATGAAGTAATCTACGTTTGACATTAGCGAGCTTTTGGAAAGAAGCCAAATTTGATCCATATATACACTACCACATACTTAAAATGTATGTTTCTTCAACTGTAAAAATGTTACAATTGTAAGATCACGCTACCTCCGCGGCGAAATCGGTGCTATTGCCTATAAACTTATTTTCAATGCTCTTTTCAATTACTACCCTCTGTTGCGCGTCATAAATTACTATTTTTTAAATGCTAAATGCAAGAACAATCGATTTTAGAAGTGGGCCGAGATGAGTCTAATATTTGTCTCACAATTGTGCGTCTAAGCTCTTGGTCCACGCAGACTCTGCAGTGAGATTGTGCCAATTTTCGTCGCGCCGAATAACTGCGAACGAGTCACAAATATCGAGGCAAGATTAAGAGTGACAAGAAAATCATTATGAGTACAGTCTCCGCGAGAGTTTACGGCCTTTATATGCGCAGAACAGAGGGGGTGAAATGTGTGGGAGGGGTAAAGGAAGGGAACGGAGGGGAAAGTGAGCGCGTGGAATGCAGAATGACAAACGTAGCGTATCAGCGTAAAAATTTAATTCCGAGCTGTATTGGACAATTCGACTCGTCGTGGAGAATGGAGCAGGTAGCCGACCCTTCCCCGCCATACCTCCGTTCCGCGGCCGGGGCTGTAGAATAGATGGTCTTACGCGATGACTCACAGCTGGGCATTTCAATTACTTTAAATGCATTAGCATTTTTTCAACATTAACAAAAAATAATAAATATAGTCGTGATTCCGCTGAAACGCTGATTGAGTAGACACCAAACTTCGCCCAATTCCGTTGTTTTTTAGTAACGTTGCTAAATTTTTCAGCCGCGTGCAATTATGTCATCGTGATTTAAGACATAGAACATAAAATTACGAAATAACAGTGCATTCTAAACTCTTCTTCTACTTAGCTAATGCAATGAATGGAATCGGACTTTAAATATCACTAGCTAAAATTTCAGTCACTGAAATAATAGAATAAAAAGTACTTGAAGAGATAATGTCAAAAATGGCACTATGTACCATATATTCAACGAATAAATGGGACATTGATAACGCAAAAGAGTGGAAATATAAGAATATATATTCTAGAGAGACAGAGACAACATATATATATGAGAGAACATATATATACATATATGTATATATGTATATATATATATATATATAATAAATATTTCGTTCAAACAGGTGGTGAAAGAAAGAGTATAGGAAACACATAAAATGTGATGACACAATGGTGATGTGAAGATGGAATGATGGCCGATTCCAAGTGAAAAAAAAATATATATATATATATATATATGAGAGAACATATATATATATATATATATTTTTTTTTTCATGCAAAAATAAATTGGATAATTTCCGTAATTTATTAAAAAAAGAAAATCGCTAGAAATACGAATGTGATATTTGTTTTTTTTTGTAATATAGTAGAAAATAGTTAGTACTTGTTGCAACTACAAGTCCATATCCATGCCATCGGCCTGTGGTCCCCAGGCCGTGAACCCCTGGCGTGCGCTCAGGTCCAAAGGGACGACGCCCACTCCATAACCCACTGAGCCGAATAGCTGGGGTCATTCTAATTCATTGAAGGCATATTACAAATTTACAAGTTGGCAACGAAAATCGTAAACATTAGACCGCCGGTGCTACCTTTCCACCCGCGGCAACTGGTTTTTAGAAAATATACCCTTCCAGTACCAAAATCGTCTACTGCGCAACGCCATAAGCTTTTGCGACGACTGTACTTCCCTATCTCACAAGTTGCTAACCCTTATACGATTAAATATTTTTCTCCATTCTTAGTCCATGCTAAATCCTTCGAAAAAGTTGGTGGGCGACAGAGTCGTAGAAGGTTACGTCACAGGAGGGGATAATCCAGTGGAAGGCAGAGGGGAGGGGAAGTTGAGGAGTGGAAGTGATATGTATGTGGCCGTACTGCACGCAGGAAAGTCAAGAGTAAAGAAAGTCACATAAATAAAACACGCTCACCTGCTGAGACAAATTTTTGAGAAATAAATCACTTACGGTTCCTAAAATCGTCCATTGCGAATATGTCACTTGCTTATGTGAGAATGTTACGTCTTGTTGTAAAGTGCTTTCAACAATCAAATGTTCCCTTGGCCAAATAAAAACCTGACTTTTTCCATGATTCTGGTATCCAATAATGACACAAATATAGGGTTAAAAGGACTTACCTACTCTGCAACGGTGTGCTTTGAAATGATCCACGAAGGCATCACTGCAGCTTACTGCAACTCCCGTCGAAATTCAGCAATCTCCCGAGCTTTTGATGACGAGATAAAAGCCCTCTTCACGCCTTTTCTGCGATCGAAGAACCTTCTAATCCACACAGATGCCCTCATTGCAACACTTTATCTTCTAGGATTCTCACACAATCACCATGCTGCCAATGGCAATAACTGCGGAATGTATTCTCGACAGCCAGTCCTCACCACGTTCTCAGAGACTGAAGTTCCCGACTTTGTTTTCAATTTTGTTCCCTTCTTTTCTCCGGTGAGTCTATGCCCACGGCATCACTGTCACGAGGCCAGAGAAAAACAGCTTGGCCATAACGTCATGGTGGCCTTTTTATCTTACGATTCAATCTTACCTCTCTTCTCCACCGAATAACAACAGCGAAGCTTCAAGTGCTAGTTGAAGGCAGTTCACCAGTTTGCTCCCACTGAAATCGCCCGGTCGAATGATTCCGGCCAGACGAATAACTTCACTGTGCACTCGACCGTCGAAACGACATGTAAGCACGAGCGTGTTAAAGGATTCGCAGTCTCGTAGCGCTGAGTTAAATGAAGACATAATTTAACCATTTAACGGAAACTAATGAATACCCTCTTTGAGTAAAACGGTTTACCCGGAACTCATCAATTAATCCTTGGTATTCTAACCCCTATTTTCCTCATACACTATCTCACCCCCTGGCTTCACAAATTCTCGAAACTCATCTACTATTTCCTCATGTCCCCTACCGATTTTCCCCCCACCGCTACCTCCCTATCCTTGCCAAGATCAACTTATCCGGTATGTCTTTTTTTCAACTTCCTCATACATCATATCCCACCCTCCGCCCACTCTGGGCCATGGTCTCTCTTGACCCATGCTGTATTACAGGACACAATGAGGAAAAATGACCAAGCATAATATGTATAACGAAACAGCTGAAATTACCATAGGAAAGGCAATTTTGTGTTTTTCATTTCATTTTTCATAGTAAAATATTGTACCACAATCATAAATATATGTTGCCTATAAGTTTTAATTTTCATTAAAATTCTGCTTATTTTAAAAATCTTTTCGTTCGTTTTATTGTTAAATATAAGTAGTTTTTTGCAGAACCTATCTATATACATAAAAATGGATGTTTGTATACCTGTCTGTCCGACATTAATAGACTTCGAAACCGTTTCACCGATCACCATGAAAGTTGGCACATACATTTATTTTTTCAAGAAGTTTTTATCTATCTAAAAATATATCAGGGCCCCAAAAGGTCCAAAAAAGGGGCCCTTTGGTGGTTTACGCTACGTATTGGGATTTGTGCAGTGGTTTCATTTTTCACTTTTTAAAGTTACTTCTGCTAAAGATAGAGGGTAGAGAATTATTTTTATCAAATGGCCGAAAAATGAAATTTATAATTCTTTCAATTAATTATCTTTTACATTTCGTATTTTTCTGAATATCGCGTTTTTACCTGCAAAAACGCGCATTTTTCTCAGAAATCAACAATAGCATATATCCTTGACAACCAGAGATTTGATATTCAAAGGATATTCACGCCTCTAGTATTTAAATATCACGCTTTCCTGCAGGCCTATGATAGCACATAGAAAGAAAATCTGTATAAGAAGGGCCAGAGTCCCAAGGGTCCCAGTTTTTTCGGGCGGTAATCGATAAACTTAATTCATATTCACAACTAGTATACTATTCAATGTCTATTCTCAATGTAGCTCTCACTGGGGGCACTGCATGTATATGAGAGAATACTTACGTAGTAAACGATACACATACTCGTAAAAGAATTAAACGTGCATGCATATTTACGTGCAGCAAACACTAAAGGTTATAATGCCTCTGTTGCTACAACAAACACGACGTTGTTTATTATCGTTTAATACTCAGATGTATTACATGTAGTGGAACCGTTTGCCTCTCATTACGATTGCGATCTGTTTTTTAGACCAATTCCCACATCATAAACGTTAAGATTTATTTATATATGTTTAAAAGTATAAGAGTTCAGTTAACTTACATTCACTCGATCATCGAGTTACCTATTCATGACTCTCACTTGCCGCTGTTTCCCCTTCTTGGATTTAAAAATATATCCACTAACATACCCAATATAAAAAGGGTACCCTTTCGAAAAAATCTTCTAAATCAAAAGGAATGTCTTCTTTGCGAGAAAATGAATCCTTGCAGGAAAAATGGCAAAGGTTAGACTTCGATGTTCAAAAACATGCCTACCAGGGATTTCATGAGCATCTCACCGTGGTGTTTCTCGGGTTACGCTAAGAACCGCACAAATTTCATCCTAACCCAACCTGGGTAACCAGCTATAAATCTGGTTCAAATATAGACCCTTCTGTTTCGAATCTTCAACCTGTTGTAAGATGGCAGAAATTATAAAGGCGTCACTACATGCTTCATACCCAAAAGAAGAACGGGATTTCTGCACAGTGAATGACATCCGTGCAAGAAAATCGGCGAGTGCACAAAGAACCACCACGGATTTTTTTATTTAGCAACCGAAACCAATGATTATGGCTACTATGAATGCCGAAGGGGCAGTCTGGTTGACGCAGGTTTTATGGGTCAAATAAACTTGGATGTTGCTGCAAATGCTCCTTTGGACGTTGTCAACCGCTGGATTGTACCCTACTCTCACATCCTGATTAAGATACTCAACGCACATATATACGTTTTTTATTGCGCAACTCAATTAAGTCATTGAATGAAAATAAATATATGTACACAAGAGAAGTGGTCAAGCTTTTAATCACTCAGAAGACGCCTCAAGAGAACCGGAGGAACGAGGTGACCATCTATCAACCTGGTAGTTATTTAATGGTAATGAGTCTGCGTGGCCCATTTTTTGAGTTTCCCGTGTATGAAAGAGGACCATCAGTCACTCATCTCTCCGAGCTCCTGGAAAACGGTCAACGTGTCTACGACAACGAACACAACATACAAAATAGGTTACGAAGTCCTCAAATCACCACGCTGACAGTATTATTCAGTCTTTGTGGCTTTCTTATAAAATAAGTTCAAAGTTATTCACACCCGTTGAATTTCAACGGTGCTTTCCTCTAGTCTTTATCTTTATATATATAAAAGTCAATGTATGTATGTATGTGGGTACGGACGGGTAACCAGCTCTAAATCTGATTCAAATGCAGACCCATCTGTTTCGAACCTTCAATCTGTTTTAAGATGGCGGAAATTATAATGACGTCACTACATGCTTCTTACCCGAAAGAAGAATGGAAATTATGCGCAATTAACAACATCCGTGCATGAAAATCGACAAGTGCACTAAGAATCACCATAAATTTTTTATTTAGCAAACGAAACCAATGATTATGTCTATGCCGAAGGCGCAGTCCGGGTGATGGAGGATTCATTGGTCAAATAAACATGGCTTCTGCTGCCATTACTCCCCTTGACGTTATCAACTGCTGGATTGTACCCTTCTGTCCAATCCTGATTAATATACTCAACGCACATATCAACGTTGAATAGTGCAACTGAATTAAGTCTGGAATGAAAATAGATGTATGTACAAAAGGGAAGCGATCAAGCTGTTAATCACTCAGAAGACGGCTCAAGAGAACCATAGGGACGAGGTGACTATCTATCAACCTTTGCTACTTAAGTAGTAATGAGTCTGTATGGCCGATTTTTGGGTTTCCCGTGCATTAAAGTGAACCAGTAGTCACTCATCTCTCCGTGCACCTGGAAAACGGTCAGCGTGTCTACTACAACGAACACAACATACATGATAGGTTACGAACTCCTCGAATGACCACGCATACAGTTTTTCTTCAGGCTTTGCGGTTTTCTTATAAAATAAGTTTAATGTTTTTCACACCCGTTGAATTTCAACGGTACCTTCCGCTCGTGTATATATATATATATATATATATATATATATATATAGGAGGTAGGAGAAAGAGGAAAAGATAAAGAATTCGTTCTTACGGGAACGTTTCGAACCAGTTGGTCCTTCCTCAGCTGACGAAGGACCAACTGGTTCGAAACGTTCCCGTAAGAACGAATTCTTTATCTTTTCCTCTTTCTCCTACCTCCTGTAAGTTTGAATTTATATATTTGTGGCCAATTGGCGAAAACTTCCAAAGATTATATATATATATATATATATATACGAGTTCGTGGAAAATCACACACGCGATAATATAAATAAACTATGCCACAGGTGGGGCGGAATTAAATGCCGCAGGTGGGGCGGCGGGGGCGGTGTGTTTATATTTAATTCCGCCCCACCTGTGGCATAGATTATTATATATATATATATATATATATATATATATATATATATATAAGAGTCAATGTATGTATATATGTATGTGGTTATGTCGATATGTGGGTATATTCCACATCTCCTCCTAAACCACTGAACCGATTTTGATGAAATTTGGAACACGAGTTTGTCACTGATAGACAACAAACACTCTCCGTGCACCTGTATAAACTGTCAGTGAGTCTACTACAACGAACACAACATACAAGATAGGTTACGAACTCCTCAAATGACCACGCATACTGTTTTTCTTCGGGTTTTGTGGTTTTATTATAAACAATAAGTTTAATGTTTCTCACACCCGTTGAATTTCAACGGGTATCTTCCGCTCGTATATTAAATTTCACACATTTTTCAGAAACATAGGCAAAGAAGTAATACTAATACCAATAATAGTATACTCAGACAATATATTATGGTGACGTAAAAATATCCATAAATAAATTTTAATATAAAATGCAGATTCGTTAATGAAAACAATCACACGCGGGAATTATAGCATATAGATACCATGGAAAGAAAGGGCAACCCTAGTAGGCCCGCGGGTTCACTGCGAACCCCATGACTTAAAAATTGTAAATAAATTTGAAGTTATCAAGTTAGTATTTAAAAAATATTTTTAGTTTTAATGGGTGAATACCAAGTTTCATAAAGGTACTGAAGATATCAAAAAATTTTATCTTACAGTTAAAAAACTATAAGCAATAATAAATGCGTAGCGGTCTAACAGACCCCCGCGCGATGGTTAACGGAGTATAGCGAAATTTCTTGGTCACACGTTACCCGTGTAAATGCGGGAAATCATCAGTCGCGATATCGCCAAAAGTATTAAATACACATGAAAAGGCGTCATTTAGTCCACGACGCGACGCAAATTGCCAACGCCAAATCCAAATGCCAAAAAGCTGGCCAAAACTCAAAAAATTGAAATTATGTATAGGGTAGAGAAAATGCTGAATTCTGTTGATTAAGAGTCTATCTCAAAATACACCATTGAAAAGACCATCAAATGTAATCACCCCGTTCAAAAGCTCGCTTAGGGTAAAAGTGGCATCACTGCCGCCCACGAAAGGGATCATCACACATCTTTAGGGGGACATCGGATATCGCGTGGTGATTAAATTTTAATCCCATGAAAAGGAATCACATGATTGATGTGTGTAGTTTTATATTTAAACTATGAAACTTTAATTGCAAGAGGCAAAAGTAATACTAATATGCAAAACATTGTGAAAATGTAGGTTAACAATTAAATTATATAATCAAACAGTCATAAATTATGATGAAAAACAGTCTAGAGATTTAAGGTCACACGATTTTTGGATAAAATAAAAAAAACAAGCTGCAAAAGAAGGCCTAAGCTCTTACTACATAATTTGTTATATATCACGAAAATACTAACATTTTAAACACAATCCGGGTTCGGGTTCATATACATTTTTCGCTGGAAATTTAAGGGGAAATTAAATGCTCACTGCTGTAACTTTTTCTGTTAGTCATAGCAAGGAAAATTCTGTTTCCTAAATAATATAGAATGAAGAAATAGAATAAATAAATTACTTACTAGCTAGCAAATGACCATTTCCATTGCAAAGGAGTGTCTAAGAAACATTTTATTAATGCGTGTTTTGATAGGTATACATACTTAACGTACATTTTAGCTTAGAGAGAATTATTATAGTTTTAGATCAGCATATATAGTGCTTTTTCTGTATCGCAAAATTTTTGTAGGTTCTGCAGTTTAAAAAGATAAGATTGCTTTGACGAGGATCAAGATATTTCGATTGATAAGAAGCCACTTGAATGCCCGTCATCCCGATTGAAATTAGCTTCTACCTTCTCTATTTTAATAGCCTCCCTGATGAGTCGAACCCGGGACATCAAGTTTAACATCAATGACACACGAGTCTTAGCTAAGGAGAAGTTTTATTTTCCTCGACTCATCAGGGAGGCTATTGAAATAGAGAAGTTAGAAGGCAATTTCAATCGGGATGACGGGCATAGACTCCACAACACCTGGAAGAGACTCCTGAGAAGGAACGTACCAAAAGAAGGGTGCTCAACGCTGATTGGCTGCGCTAACGGAAGGCCCCCTTGAGGACGGTATATATACTGGCCAACTTGCACCGTTTGGCATTCGGACTTGATCTAAAGATTGGCCTGCATTGGCTACGAAACGTCATCGTAAAGATACACCGATGCAGCTTTGCCCTAAAAACATGGAGATAAAATAATATTCTGTTTTGAGTTATAACTGCACTCATTGCAAGTCACAAATAATAATAACATCTTTTAGAAGCTGCCGAATTGTTTTGTTGATATCGTAATTGCTTTTTAAACATAGAAACCTCGGAGTTCTTTCATTTAACAATTATTTAAACTGAACGTTTTTTTCACTGACATACAATATGAATTACTATGTCCAAATTTGTTCCATTTCATTTTCGTAATCACCAATATAAAGTTACAATTCAGGTCTGAAATTGTGGGAAGAAGGTGGTAAGGGGTAATAGGTACGATAGAGTTAATGGAGCCCGTACTGATATTGCTCCTTATATAGCTACTCAAAGTTCAAAGACTTTATTTCGCTCAAACAACAAAAATAGAAAACGGTATAATGTGCACCTCGTCTAACATAGTTAAAATATTTCACGTTACTACATTTAAATTCTCCCATACGCAAGCACTGAACTCGGTTAATGACCGGAATTATTATATAGGACTCAATGTGGAAATGTTTAAATACTCACGACGTGACGTGGGCATTTTCATCCGGTCGTCACCCGAGAGAACGCAGCCACAACGCGTTGTGAGTACACGGAGTAGCTCAGTAGCTGCTGTTTGGTCTGAATCCAGTGTGCACAAAAATGATATATAACTGTATTATCCACAACGAAAGACGTGCTGAAATTTACGTTGCCAACAGTTAAATTTTATAGTCGTTGACTCTCAGCCATCCTTGAATTATTTGGTCACCCCTCACTTCTCTTTTAAAAACGTGCCTGAAAAAATAAAAATAAACCCCACCACTGCGCCGTCGAGTTTATTTGATTAACCTGTCATGATGAGTTCCAAATGTAAAGTACTATTGTAGACATGTATTTACGAATTCCTTTCATTGAAAGTGTTAAATTTAAAACTGCGCATTAAAAATTTAATAGAAGCATAAACTTCAATAGAGAAAAAAAAGTATTTAAAATGTATATTTCTTCCATATGCACTACTATCGAATTTTAGATTGTTACTCGAAGGCGAGGTCTGAAATTTCCCTTGTTCATTCGTTCCTCAAGGTCTGAAATTTCCCTTGCAAATGACCGATTTAACTTTTTTAAATCTCTCTGGATATTACTCAGTAGTAACGATCCTTGGGGGGAACGACTCAAGTTATTAGGACTGGGCACAAAATCCAAAATCTCCATACCACTCCATCTGTTGCTCCTCAATCCATTATATTCTTCTTCCGTGTGTCCTTATATAGACTCATTATCCTCCGTGAGGGATTGACAGAAGAAGAGGGCCGATGTATTTGAAGCAGATTTCTATTCGAGGTATAAGCCTAAATACATCTACATCAACATCTACGAAGTACCGTGCAAGTACCACTAGGGTGTTTGGCACGGGATGATTCCACACCAAGCATGCTGCACTCGCCCCAATTCAAATCAGGATATCGCACGTTCCCCAGGCCTCAAGGCGCAAGCCAAAAAGCAGTCAGGAGAGCAGTGCGCTATCAAACCAGAAACTAGTAGACTGTTGGATTGAGGTTTAAACAGTCGCAAATCATGCAATAGAATGGCAGAAATGATTTTTAACCGTATCATTTCTTGGAAGCGTCAATTACTTAATACAAAAATTAAGGAAAGATATTGCACTTCTCAGTCTTCATAAATTTGTGTTAAGATAGATTTACTTTCACCATACCATGCCCAGAAAGCCCAAGCGGCAGAAATTTTTAGGAAACCAGCTGTGCAGAGTGGAGGGAATAGGAAATAGTGGAATTGATGTAAAGTGAAACGTGGCAGATTAACGTCTCGCTATGCCTTTGTTCTTCTCCCTACTGGTACGTAGGACGAAGGAATAGTTATATCAACCTGCTCAGCGGTGTTCTCTCTTTTTGTGCCGATTCCGTTAGTTGCAGATATGTACTTTGAAGTTGATATAATATCCTCCATGTCACGTTGGAACTTGCGTGATCTCATTTATTCTAGTAATCTTGGCGTGGGTCCTCCTACTCTATAGCAGACACAACCTAGCCCTTCCACCAGCTACGTTACAATTTATCCAAGCTATCTCATATCAGTTTTAAAGCGAAGAATGCGGCTTTCCTTTGCAGATTGTATATTTCACGAGTTACATCTATCTATATAGTTTCCCAATGCACGCATATATATATATATATATAAAACGAAGGCAGCTCGGCTGCCGAAATATCAGAACGTATAGTGTGTGAGTGTTCTTCTTTTTTGTGTTTCTATATTTATTTCCGCCCCACCTGTGGCAAAGTTTATTTATATATATATATATATATATATATATATATATTTCAGAGAAACCGCACTCGGCGAATAAAAACACAAATATAAATATACTTTTAAAACACAGGCACACGAAAATTAAAAGGACACTCACAGAATAATTTGCGGACGTTTCGACGGGCAAGCCGCCATCGTCAACGACAAGAGACTAACTACAAGTAGTTAGTAGGTAGTTAGTCTCTTGTCGTTGACGATGGCGGCTTGCCCGTCGAAACGTCCGCAAATTATTCTGTGAGTGCCCTTTTAATTTTCGTGTGCCTGTGTTTTAAAAGTGTATTTATATTTGTGTTTATATATATATATATATATATATATATATATATATATATATATATATATATATATATATATATATATATATATATATATATATATATATAATTTTGCATAAAAGCAGTTTTTTCTTTACCCTCATCATTGTGCGTATGAGTCAGATAGAGAGCCATCACAACGCGTCTTGAAACCGAAACTTATCGAATGAGACGGCTCTCTCTCGTCTCTTGAGTAGTTAAGTTTAGTAACCATGGAGAAGAGTTACATATTAGTGGACCAATCAGAAGCTACCTCAGGTTACAAGCACGAAATATGCAGAAACCAAATTGATTAACGAATTAGAACATTGGTAAAGATAAGGAGAGAGAGAAGTAATATCACCCATTGATTGAAGACAATGTTGATTTAAACCCGAGCTTAAGTTGCGTTATGCCTTTTAGATATGCTATTTCATCGAATGTAAACCAGTCTTCCTTCTCTAACTTCCGATTTAAGAGACTGCCATATCTCCCTCCTACATATATTCGGGAAATATTAAGGATACACTTAATTGGAAGATTCAGAACCATTGGTAGTAAATTTCAAAAATACCACCGAAATAAATAGCTTCATAAAAATATTTATTGTACATACCGCATTTGGATATTAAAATACAGTGAAACCTGCAGTTCTTCACGTAAGTCAAACATAAATTTGAAGTGATGTCTGTACAGGAAATATGTTTCATCAGGCATAATCAATCCTATGGAAAAAACTGGAGTATGACAATTATTGAAACTTTACGTTTTGAGAATAAATGAGCGAAAGGCCGTAGATGTTTCATAGAACCAGGTGTTGCATAAATTAAGGGAGAAAAAAATTTCATGAAGCCAGGCCTCGACGAGATGAGAATGTAGTTGGGTCCACATTCTCGGAAAAAACATTCCGATTAAGGATCCAAAAGGGGCAATTTGAAGCCGAAAGGGATTTTAAAGGAGATGGTGATGTTACAAAACAAGAAATAGAGCCACAAGAATCACAGGGAAAGATAAAAAAGCAGTTGTCAAGAGTCGAAAGGAAAAAGATGAAAGAATTTCAATCATGATGGCTGGAATATTAAGGGTCGGCATTCATACCTAAATACTAGGAGTTCTTGGCATGTAACAAAGCTTTGTATTACTATCCAAAATATATGGTAAATACTTCAACAGGACTGGAATATGGTAGTCTAGGCTACTGCTTTGACGCGATCACAGCAAATAAAAGGATTTCCAATATTGTTGGTATGCTGGCATCCTTTTCATACATTGTTACTTCGTGGGACAGCATCATGACGAACGATTTCAGCCACCAAAAATGAATTAAGTTTTAGAAACTAATTTTCAACCTATTGTTCTTATTTTTTCACCACCAAAATAGGAAAACACCGGTAAAATTTTCTCAATTTAATTCAGTGTTCCTCTCTCTTCCAGATGGCTAAATATCATGAATAAATTCTTCTCGGGTCCGAATGCCTGGTTCCATTTTCTCCAACGTTTTGGGGTTCGACACAATACTGCCTTTGGCAATGTGCTTCTTGACCGTGGAAATACAAGTTTGCATGGTCTCATTTCATGATATCAAAACTTGTGACGACGACATAATGCCTGAAACATAGCAAGTCAAGACAATAGATAAGAATACACACGCAGTGCTATGCCAACAATTTAAGTGAATTCAAAATGATAGAATCAAGGGTGCCAATTAATATGAATGGTTGAACTCTGTATGGATATTATCGGACAAAATTAGGAAGTTCACAACACACACGATAAACCAATGGACCCGCAGCGATGGAAAGATGAACTTACGCCTGTTCAGTTTAAATAATTAGGCTTGAGTGACATACCACTCCGCTCACTTCTTCAGTTAACAATTAATTAATTAACTTTTATTTTATTTATTATAATTAATTAACAATTAATCATCTTAAATCAAATAAATAACGACGTCCATCTAAAGATAGAAAGCTATTTTTATTTTAATGAATGAGACTAAGGTTAAAGAGAAAATTTTAATTTAACTCTCCGGCAGAAACTAAGAAAACTTTTTAAGAAGTGGAGTGTATGTTGCGTGGAGGAATGGAATGCGAGGTAGAAATTAAAGAAGAATGAAGGTAGGATCGTGAGGCGTAGGGTGGGCGGGAGTGGGGATTTGTGTCGAGGTTCTTCAGACGAAGGGAGCGCAAGACAGCGAATTTCTCACCCCAGCACATTTCCCGGGATGCACTTTATGCCGATCCGCGAGTCTCTAAGTGGAGCTCCAAGTTGAGCCGAGTAAACTGGGTAAATGGATGGACCTTGGAGCGTGCACACAAGACTCCCCAGCGGAGCCAGAGCGAGTTGCCTGGGATCTGCCGAAAGCGACGAGTAATGGGAAAAGGAGACGGGCGGAATTCACGTGCGGGAGAGATGGAGGGAAAAAAGGAGGGCCAAAAGTGGAGCCAACTCTTCCATTTTTTCCTCTCTTCCGAGCCTCTCACAGCAACCAATTTCCCTACGTCCATCCCCGTGAATCTCCCCCAATTATTTTTCACCCGCATTAAAAAACAATTCGTCTCGAGATAGGTTGTCTTCTGCCCAAAAGACGGATGGGATCCAACCATAACCATTGTTTCCCTCTTCGGGTTTATCGATTCAAACTTGCGAATTTTTGGGGGGAAACCGGTTAAAGGCTTCGGGGATAGTTGTGACGCACCCTACCCTTCTACCACAGAAAAGGATTTAGACTTCGCGATCCGGAGAAAAAAAGGCACGTGCTTAAAGTTGAGCTAGATGTGTCCACGAGGAGGATTTTCCATTCGACCGCTTTAGGAATATCCTTCTGACAAAATCTTCACGGGAATGCAGTGGGACTGAGCTGAGTGAAAGCACCAAGGCTTATTTTTTCATCTCTAACATTACCTAATCCCGACTAAGCTTCCTAATCGCACAATACGTAGGTAAGAGGAAAATCTAATGTCGACTGACCATAATGCTCTGTCCGATGAAACCACTCATAAAACAGCCTCTCGCCAAGAACCTTGCTGCGAAACATCTGCGTGCCAGTTTCAAAATAAAATATCGCGAGTTACAATGCCAAAGTAATTCAAAGAAAGAATATATGAATCCTTTATAAGAAATGCGAAATAGAAGTGGACAGTCACTTTATGAAGTATCGCGACACACAACGCTAGGGTTTCGAATGGGTCGGCTGTCGAAGCACGAAATACGTTGGCTATCCTGGGCCGTCTCTGGTGACTATGAGAAATAGCGGGAGCACTATTCAATATCCACGAGGCATTACGCCAGGTTAAGTGGGACCGAATTCAGGGTGTGCTCTCGTTCAGAGGCGAGGACAGACGTGCACCGAGAAGCGGCCTTGAGGATTGTGTTGGCAGGAATGAAGCTAATAAGGAACGGAGGAAGCGGTGCGGTGAAAAAGCAATATTGATTGGAGTAAACGAGCGAAGGACTAAACGATTGAGTGCACTAGAAGATAAAACGAAGAAGAGCCAAATGCACGGGAAAACAACATCCTGCCTACGCATGGAGAAGGATCATGGAGATTGCTATCAGCTAGACTCAGCAAGTCTTTGAGCCATTCACGTATCACAGATATTATAAGTGACATTTTTTGGAACTTTATGAGACACTGACTAAAGCCATCGGACAGTAATTGTTGGATGTTGATACAGAGTATCCCTATGCTGGAAGGTCAATGTTGACCATATTTAGAATAAATACATTATAAATAGCAAATATATTCTACTATTATCAGCGTAAAGTTCAATTTAAATCACGAGTCGTCATGCTTGACAGTGGTTTATTTACTAATGGGTAAAAAAAGACACAACTTATTTTTGTAAATATTTATTTCTTTTTCAATAAGATGTGCGCTAATCGTTAATATGAATTACACCTCTTGCTACCTCATGGTCATCGAACGCACAAGTCTTTGGCGCAAAATGGCCTGCCTTGAAATGAAGTCCAAATTTCTCTCCCTTTATTTTATAAAGTAACCTCTATCTAGCCTGTGTCATCCTTTCCCTGCCAATCGTTAAACATTAGTCCCGATATATGTTCAATGGATTTCAAGTCCAGTAACCTCGCTGGCCACGATAAATGATTAATTTGTTGGTGGTTCTCAAAATATTCCTGGCACACCCTAGCTATGTGGACTGGTGAACGGTCTTGTATGAAGATAACATCTTCACCTTCCGGAACCACACTGTTAATGTAAGGCTCAAGATTTTTCTACAACAAATTGATACAACAATGCGCCATCATTCTCGCAGGTATTTTGATCAATGGCCCAGGCCCTACAGCCGACATTGCACCCCTAAATCCTATTGATATACTCCCAGATTTGTTTCGTTCTAAGATATGGGAATACGAAAATCTGTTAGAAAAGCAATTTTGAGTTAGTAGGTTCAAAAATATTTATGTAAATACCGTTTTTATTCTTATAAATACCAGCACCACGCCTGTAGAACATGTATCGCAATTTTTACGGATAAAATCCATAAAAACAATTTTCTCACGCATGAAAGTGGAAGAGGTTAGAATTATATATATATACATATACATATATATATATATATATATGTGTGTGTGTTTAAATAACTATTGTGGAAAATTAGTGTTTTATCAGCATCCCACGCAGAGCATTTTATTCAATATGAAGCATTGGACTGGGAGTCGGGCGAAACGGGTAGTCTTTCGCGCACATCCACGCGTGTTATGCGCCCCTGAATTTTTTATTATTGGTTTACGGGAAGTACGTGAGCGTTTTACATTCGTAAATATGGAACTTAGAATTTCAAATTACTGGGATTAATTATTTACAGGAATTTGGAGGAAAATATTTGAACATAAGACTTGATTTAAAAAGTACAATCTAGAAAAAATGCAAAATTTCCGCCTTATTTCCAAAATTCCAAGCTTAAGAAATGTTGGCTTTGCAAAGAAAATGGTATCCTGTCACGACTAAGTAATAACTTAATTATAAAAAAGGATATGTGACGGTGCATATTTTATTCAAAACAAGTAAAAAGGGGGTTGAAGTGAACAATGATTTTTTAAGCGAATTCTCCTTGGAATTCTTCATTGCGGAAATCCAACATTATCGACTCATCCTCGTCCCAGGTGGTAAAGCGGGGTCTTACAGATTGAGCGCGACTTTTAAATGTCTCATCCTCGCTGTTTGCCCTTCTAAGCCATCGGTGAAGAAGGTTACGATCTATGGACTCGGTAGCTACTTCGGATACCGAGGGCCAGTCCTTCACCAAACCTGCCATCAGAGTTCGCTGGTCTGTGCTGGTCTCGCAAAATAGAGCTCTCTCCATTTTCGACTTCGTAATAGAAACGCCGAGTAAGATTACGAGGCCATTGAGTCGCCAATACCCTTGCTTCCCGCAGTGAATTCATTTCATTGTTAGCGTTCAAACGCGAACGAAGCCGAGTTCATGGTCGGAATCATGTCCCAATTGACTTATAATATATATCATAGTGTACCCGAGAATTCTCATAGTCACCAGAGATCCCCAGGATAGCCGACGTATTTCGAGCCTCGACAGTTGACCCATTCGAACTGCTAGCGTAGTGTGCCGCGATACTTTATGAAGTGACTGTACATGTTAAGGTCACACGAGTTACAGGTCTGTAGTGATTCTTCCTCGAATAAACGGCAAGTATAAATACATTAATAAATGGACATCTTTGGAAGCCACTAGACACTGGGTTACACGCTAAGCGAAGGTCACTAACAAACATCACTTATCACGACTTTCAGGTATGCATGCAGGATATTATTTTACCCACACACACTGCAATTATAGGACAGAAAAAGCGACGACATAAGAAAAGTTCAATTTCGAACAGATTGGTTCAAGAGTCTTTCGCCCTCCGTCCCATTGTTTACTACAATAATTGCAGATATAGATTCTACACTTCTAAAAAAACATACTTCAGACCACAAAGCGTAATTTTTATCACTGATTCCCTACCACACCATGCAACATTCCCTTTTGGTGGCTCGCGGAATAGTACGATAATGTAAATGTACATCTAATGAACAGACAAAAGGGTCGCAGTAAGAGAGGTTCACTGTCGACCATGTAAGTAAAAGAACTTCTCCTTCCTACCATATTGAATGTTAACATCTCTCAAAAAAAGGGAGCAACTAATAAAAATAAAAACCATCTCGCTTTTCATCCTTTCCTGCTCCAGTCCTCTTTTCTGCTCCTAATCGTGCTTCTCTGAGGCTTGTGTCTCAACACCCCTACCACTCATCCTTGCAGTGGCTTGCGAGGTGGTATTTAAAAGTGAATCGTTTATTAATTTAGCACCACAGTATCAAATCGATCAAATGAAAGGCTATAGACCTTTCTTCGTACATAAAAGGACAAACGTCAAAATTCATTTTGTGATATCAAAGGAATTTTTTAACTTGCAGATTTAAGTCCAGCTGAAATTTATTTTCGCTTACCTCCAACAGCATGTCCGATACGTGCAAAATTTATAGCCCATTCAAGTTGAGCTCGAGTCAAATTTCCGTGAAAATTCGTGAAGCGTTCAGCCTTTCACGCCCGTGAATGCCTCACGATCACAATTGAACCCAAAAGTCTTTTTATTATTCTCGCGCGGAATTTTTGAATTGGACGCATTTGGCTTTTCCACCTCGCGTGGAAATTTCTCGGGAGCGCACGATTCAGGTTCGTGAGTCATACGTTTCGACTCCTGTGCGCCACCTGTCCCCGACGCATTCCCCGCCCCCCTGCCCTCCATAGGGGGTGGGTGCGGTGTGAAAACGTCATGAACGACGTTCTCACGAGTGCAGCCGCTCATAGCAAAGAGGGAGAGCTTATGTTTTGCGCGAACGCTATCGCCTACCCTCACTCTTCGCACGGTGAGCCCGACACATTTTAATTGGGTTGAATATTTCAAGTCGCCCTCCTTTCCTCACCGTCGCCCGAGAGACCGAGTCAAGGCAGGGAAAAGGATCGTGCTTTTCAACACACGTTGAGGCGTAGAGTCCCCGCCAAAGCTCGTGGCAGATTCGTAGCATACGATATTGGGACCGGGAGGCTCTCTTTCTTAAAGCTCGGTCACTGAGGGTGTCTGGGTAATGGGCGTGCGCCTTTGATTATTTACGGCTACTCGGCATTCAATTCGCCCACCATGCTAGCTAGTCTTGAAAAGATGAAGACTATTTTACTTCTACTTCTCGTCTTCCTTCATTTACATAACAAAATCTCCTACTTTGGCAAGGCATTCCGCACTTACCCCTGCCACCATATTTTGTGAGCCGAAATGTATTCTAAATTATATTAAATAATAAAACATATACTAAATTATATTAAATATTAAAACTTAAAATTCAGAAGATGAGGCCACTTTGGACTGAACGTCAGGACTATGGCTGGTAAGGGCAAATAGAAAGCAAGGCCTCCGAATAAATAAAATTTACTCTCTTGTCAGACGTGATGGAAAAGGGTATTTCTTTGACAGTCATGCCTTCAAGCTTAAATAAAAAAACGATTAAGTATCGGTGTAACCTCGAGAGAGAACTAGATTTTTACACGATTGGCAGAATAAATATTTTTATTGTAAAATAATTATTAAAATCTCTTTTTATGCCTTAAACCATTTTATCTATGTCGTGTCTAAGCTTGGTGTAGATTGAATGACGCGTGATCCTTAGCAGAGGCCCTAAATAGCGTTACTTCAGTAACAGACGTAAATACGGGCACTTTTTCCACTTCACAATGGGACTAATCAGATTTACCAAATATTCTTTGCGATTGATAAAATTGGAAGAAAACAAGATCGATACTGACGCAAAAAGCATTGAATTTGGTTCTGGTTGTTACATTTTAGAAGAAGTTAGGTAAAATAAAATGAATTTGTTCATCACCCTGCCATTATTATATTTTAAGCATGTTAAAATAATTAAAGGTCACTAAATAAACTAGGGTTGATTTAATTACTTATATCCATAAAGCAGCGTAAGACTAAAAAATAATCATTTTGGAGGTAGACACATTATCGAAAGAGTAAAATGAAGTAGAAAAAAATCACATACAAACATTATCTTTACCAACAATGCGGAAAAATTATTCAAAATCGCATAATTCAACGAATTTATAACCTAGTGACTTCTATAAAATCTTGTAACGGTGGATTAAAACGTGGAAGTTACTTCTATAGGAGTAGCCTCATAAGTCGCTTGCAACTAGGACTTCGATAATTAAGCACGGACTTATAAAGCAGTAGGGGTCAATAGGTATAATAATCGACCACGGTTCGTACTCCTACGGAAAATAGACTGGCTTCTATTTGCCTGCAAGTAGTATTTCGATTGTGCGGTATTGCATGATATCCAGCGTAATCCAGATTAAATGGCTGCTAGTGGTGAGTACAAATGAAAATAGCTAATTATTTTGCCAAAGGAGTTAATTGTTAGAAATATAATTAAACTGAACAAACTTTAGAGATGCACATATATATTTCAGTTCATTTATTCCCTTAGAAGTACTTACTCGCGTTGTACAAACGCATTTATTGCCAAAATTATGCAATATTCGTCATTTCCATTCTCATGGTTAACTCTCGTCGTTCTATGTAAGGCGAAAGCTACGTATAAACAGAAAGATACCCTACATGTACACATCGGGAAATCGATGCATTTGCCACTTCCATAGAAATCAAGTTACATGTTTAAAGCCACCTTAACGTCACGTAACTTGCGACATATCGCGTCTTTTACGATGCTGGTTGGGATTTGAAGTTTTAAACATAGCGAACTACATCTACACCTACCCTGCAAGTCACTTCAATGGTGTATGGCAGGGGGTGAGTAGTCACTAACATGCACTACACTATACTCTAAAGTTAGTGTAACTACGACTAATGATACATTAGTATAAATCGCTACTGCTTGTCAGGGGGCGAAGCCTCACAAGCATGCACTACACTCTATGTATGCTACCAATGCTTGAGCGGCAGTTAGTATTTATGTATTTTGTAACTACTTAACAGCTGCCATTGAGACTTTTATATAGGTTTTTTGGTAGGTTGTGTAGCTGTTAGTAGTAGTACTCCCTAATACTTGTATCCTTATCTGCTACCTAGTAATTACAACACGCCGTGTCTGTTTTCAGCGTAACTCTTGAATTTCTTTCCATTTATGTAGTTGAAAAATACATAAATACTAACGACCCCTCTAGAATTGGTAGCATACCTAGAGTGTATTACATGCTTGTTAGGCTTCGTCCCCTGACAAGCATTAGCGGTTTATGCTAATTCATAATTAGTCTTAGTTACGCTAACTTTAGGGTATAGTGTAACGCGTGTTGCTGACAACTCACCCCATGTCACACCCTTGAGGGGACTTGTAGGGTATTAGGTTGTTGATGTACAAAGCGAGGACCAGGCGATGTAGAATTTTGCGACGTAGAAATCCGCACTACCCTACTCCCTATGCTTTCCCACTCAAATCCTCTCTTCCCCCATCTTTCTTTCTGCATCTCTCCGGCCGGACACGCGAAATGTGAGCTAGGTTGAAAATAGAGAATGAAGGGAAGGGAGGGGTAGAGAGGAGATTTTTAAGGAGGGTGGGAAGGGAGAGCGAAAGGCAGCGGCGAGTGGGAAGGGAATTGGTGCAGGCAGTGAGGCAACCATGACGCATCTGCAGGCCTCGACCTCTTCCATCCTTACCGGTAACCATGGTTCAGCCACCACCTGGTCCCCATCTTCATCTCCGCCCGTCCCAAGGAAGGCCAGACCCTCCCCCTCTTTCCGCGACTCACCCCCTCCCCAGGTCCGTTCCCCACACCCTCTTCTCGACACTTCCTCCCCAATCCCTGCTTCACAGCCGTATCCATCTCTTCCCATCCCCTAGACTCTCGGCCACCCCAAACCCTTTAAGCGCCTGAACCCAAACATTTCCACTACTCTCCCTCTCCTACCAAAGGACTGAGTGAGAAAAAGAGGAAAGAGTTTGATCTGATTTCCTTCCCTCTTTTACTCGTCCTCCTCTTTTTTTACCTTTTCCGCGACATTCCACTTCTCTCCAGCCTCCTCGCTCAATCTTGCACAACAAATCCCTCCCAGTCTTGTCTTGCATCTCCCTCCCCCTTGTCAGCCTCCCCCTCCTAAGCCTAAACCAACCGTACTATTCTCATCCTTCCCAGCCCTTTCAACCCGGTTTAAATCCTCCTAATTTCTCCACCATTCTCGGCTATCGCCCTCCGTCTTCTGTGGCCCTTTGTCGTCCCAACTATTCCTCAACTTTTTGCAGCTCAATCATCGCCTCCCTTTCCATTTATGTCGCATGTTTTTTCCCAACCATTTCAACTTTTTTCCCTTTTTTCCTCATGCTTGTGTTCTCTTTTCCCCATTTTTCTGTTTACTCTCCTCTCTTGTCCTTCTCATCTTTTATTTTCGCAATCTATCCATTCAGCACCGAAATACAAATGGGATACTTGGCACGCCACTTGAAATTTCAGGAATCTGTGGATTAGGAGTTGATTCCTCCTCATTTCCAGTAAACCCATGACTCAAACCAAGGTGTATTGATAGAGAGGGAGAGGTAGCTGGGATTTAGGTAGCACTAATTAGGCCTTCTTCCGACAAGTACTACATTGCCCGATTTATCTTGGTGATGCATTTCCTTCTCAGGTTCCCTTAAGTTTCACTGTCCATTACACGAAGGGGTATGAATTCTAAGCGGGGATTGTGATAGCGTCGAAGCTGTAATTCCATGTTTCCTCTCCGTTGGCCCGATTTTGATTCCACGGGGTAGAAAGATTGCATTTCTCTTTTCCACATGAATGAATCATTTTACTTTCATGACACCGCCTTTTTCACCCGTTACTACATGGCACCTCGGGTGGATTTTGCCAAATACTTATATATATAAATGTTTCTTTTGGATAGTTTTTCAGTTGAAAGTATAATGGTCCTCTCGGCTTTATGTAGGTGCAAAAAAAGGATAGCTACTTTTATCTTCTAGTCACGGTGGCATATTAATGATGCAACTTTTTACCAAAAAGAGGAACAAAAATGATTACGCAGTATATCGTGCAAGGGAAAAAAGTCTACCAGACATTAAAAGCCTCCATTTCTGTGATTCAAATATTTTTAATTCTGGGTTAAGAATGCATTATCATGTACTTTGAAGAGTAAGCCACATGAAATATCCACAGAACTTTAGTATAGTATTTGTATTCCATTTTTAGATTTAGCGAAAGCTCGGTCATGAGTCCGTTCATAACTATTAAGAGATCTTCCAAAATAAATGTATATCAGCAATATTTTCATTAGTTTCTCATTTTTTTGCGAAACAACTATTGCGTAGAAGGTAAATGCAGAGTAACTCCACTTTGCAGTTGTGACCTAACACCTCAATGATATTTTTTATTTAAAGCGTAAAAATATCTTGCTAGTTAGATACAAGTGAGCAAAATAAAAATAAATTCAACCGTTCACGCGAGCCAAACCCTCCTCAAGAGGGCGCGCCCCTCATATCCTCCGTCTCATCTTTCTTATTTCGCCTTTTCCTTTCGCCCTCGTTCGCTCCCCCTTCCCGCAAACCTTGCCCGCTTCGAGCTTCACTTATGCGACGACACCCTTGAATCCAACGCCCCGCATCCTCTCTCCATCTACTTCGCGCGTGCTATGAGTTGAACGTCAGTGTCGAGACGAATAGCCTCTTTAGCCCCATCGCCCCCATTCCAAACATCACTCTCCGGCCGCCTGTCCCGGCCCATGTTACCGCTTACAAGCCATTTTCAGCTCCGGAAAGGAAGACTCGGCGAGAGGGTGAGGAGGGATCCCAAAAGAGGGCGCTTTTTGAAGAACGCGAAGAGGAGGAAGACGAGAAGGTGCAGGGACGAAAAAGAGCGGGGGAAGAGAGCGGCAAGGAGGGGTTATAGGGTGAGGTAGGGTGCTGGGGGGAGGCGCAGGAAAGGGGAGTCGTGGGTGTGGGGATGGCTGTCGTGGTAGGGGAGGAACAGAAAGCAGAATAAGGGGGATGAGGAGAGGAGGGTGAGCATGGATATGGGTGACAAATCCCTCCTTCGCGAAAGCCTTGAAGTTTTACGTCGTCTTGGTGAGTACGCTCACCATTTAGGCATGCCCCAGAATTAACTTCGACCTTCATTTTTTAAAGTGGTTATCATCCGAGTTTATCTTACATTTCCTTCCTTGAGGAAGGATGGGAGCACTCTACATTGTAGGAAACGCTGCCATGACCCAGTTCATTTTTTCCGGTGCCTTTGTGTCGAAAATTTGCCAAAGATAAAGTTCTTACTCCAAATTCGTCTTCTCGAAGTCCAAAGTAATGAAAAGGACAAGGTCAAAGTCAACTATGACTTCAAACTTGAGCAGGTATGACGACGCCATTAACTAAAAAATTGAGATCTCCGGAGATATTTCAGGTGCATTGTGGGCAAACTGCCCAAGGAAAGAAAGAATATCACCACCAATACGAATAAAGTTCAATGGCAACGGTCTTGAAGCGGTATAAATTCCTAAAAATATAACTATGGCACATTAAGGTCATGCGTTGAATTAAGAGCAGAAAGCATGTTACTTCAGAAATGAAAATCATAAAGACTGATAGATCAATGAAAAGTTGAAATGAATAACACAAGAAGTAATCCTCAAAAGAGTGGCAGAAAAATTAATAGGCAGTATATAGAAATAATTTAAAGGCGACTCCTAATGATGATCGTTATCAAAGAAAAATCGATCAAATGCAATATTTATTCAATGCTTAAAGCATCTTTTAATTAAACCTGGAACGTCTTCATAAAATTCCCTTCCACCATCGGAAGGTAATACTTTATGTAATTTCTTCATTTTCATAGATCATGCATGAAACAATGTTGCATAAGAGAACATGCCACCACAAAGTAACCAGCATTTTCAATCCAAATACAGCTTCATTCGGGGGGAAAATGAACATTTGGCATTCTAAATCAATTCCAAACTACGCATGGAAATACTTTTTATGCTTCACTGAATTGTTTTAGGGCAAGAACAAATTCGGGAAAGTGAATATAAATCAATATGAAAGCAAGATAGCTATTACACAATATCACGACGAGGATAAGTGCTTAAAAGTAAATGAATCGTAGTCATTTTTGCATTTTGTATCGCTGCCCATTATGAAAATTTAGGCGACTCTCAAAAAACTATTTGATTCTCTATATGTCCCACTTACTTTAAAGAGATTGCTGTAAATTATAGAATCGGTATCATATATGTTGTCTTTTTTCTCTGTGATGTATATTAGTTTGGTAAATGTTTAATAATTAAATTAATTTTTATAGCAGAAAACCGAAATGGTTTCTCCTTTTTGAAGCAAAGAATTTATCGAAGTTCAATAAAATCAATGCACGGCAGGTTTTACTTTTCCTGTTTTTTTCTTGCTTCGTTCACCCACTCAATTGTGATTGATTAGCATCGGTTAAAGCTCTTGGGTACCACTACCGCTTGCAAAGTGAGGAGAGTATTACGGATAAGCATGCAAAAATATTCAGAGTGTGATACAGCTCTCATCAGCTGGATGAAGAACATCGTTTAAAAAACATCGCTGACGTCCGGGAGTGAATGACCAATTATTTTCTCTTTTTATCTTCTCTACCTTTTTTCTTCTCATATTTTATCAATTTTAAAATCTAGTAAATAGCGTTTTGCCTCTAACAAATCCCCTACGGTAGCCGTCGGGTGGCGGTCGCACTCAATTGACGTGACGTCCGTAATATTCCTAGGCCTCGTCCGGGTCGATAAGAGGAGGATGGGTGGCTCTGAAACTGTCAGACGATTGCCTCATCAATCAACAGCTTCCCTATCCACCACCCCACGCCCAATCCAAACCTCCAAACGCCCTTCTTTCCCATTACAAAATCTTTGGAAGATATAACGAGAAAGGTTGTCGATAACAGACTCCAGATATTTACAGCTGAGGAAAATATAAATACTTGCTGAAGAGATGACCAAGAGTAACATTATCTGAAATTGTGAGCTGTAATTCTTTTTATAGAGAGGCGGTAAAAAATATGAGGGCCTGAACTTAATACCCTGGATCGAACTTCTATATCTACTGCCTCTACACAAAGTAGGGTATTCTATTATATTTTCCTTTCATTCAATCACATTTCAATTCTGATTATAATCAAAGAAGATATTTCTGGATATTACATTACGATAACAAGCATAGCTTTGGCATGCGTATATTGCTATACCAAATAAGGTTTTTACGTTCATTAAATCTTTATCTACAAGATAAAAACTTCATTAAAAAAACGAGATTGGAAAATTAATGCGATGAGCTTTTTTGCACTCATTGTTAGTTTAGCATGAAATTTAACTTAAATAATTGCGGTGGGAAATAGAGTATTCGCAGCAGTACACATAATAACTTCATTTATGAGTTTTTTCACGTGCTCTAGATATCAGAGTAAATCCATTTCTCTCTTTTTCAAGTTTAAGACTTTTATATTTTTATCAAATACATACAAGATCAGCTTTGCTCATTGTTTTCGTATGCTCGTAAAACTGTTCAAAGTGACACATAAAAGGTCTAGATTTTTTGCATCTTTTACTCCACGAGGTATGACCGTAAACGCTCATTAGTGTCATGCCCAGGGTATGTGTCATTTTGGATGTCTCCGAGTGACTTTTGAAAAGCTTAGCAACCTTCTCTTACACATTTCCGACGGGATACCATGCCGCTTTTTCTACCCAGGACATCAAATTATCTAGTTATATACCAACGTCTCCCTTCCATCTCACACATTTCAACCCGTTATCGAAGGGAGTAGCGCTTTCTCTCCACGTCATATGAATCTAAATTTATTCAACCGATAGATATCTCAGTGTTCGTACCCTCCAAGTCTTTCCTATCTCTTTCGTTCGCTCTGAGCGATTCCTCCTCGCCGGCCCAGTCTTCATCCTTCCCACCGTAAGTCGCCCTTATTTCCGGCTTCTCCGTCAAATCTCCCTCTTTGTCCCAATGTCCCCTGCTATCCACCGTGGATCCTATCCACTCCTTAGGACGTCTCTTATTTCCTCCCCTTAACACGCACAGTGGTCCATAGTAAGAAGCAGGCAAAAAAAGAAGAGGGGTAAAATTTAAAAATCTGAAGGTTCTAGCGAATTTGTACATGATGAAGAAATAACAAGTGCAATTTTCCACAAAAATAAAATTAACTTCCGACACGAGTTTAAACGTTGATACATCATCTTCAGGACACTTGAAGATGAACATTGAGTATCATGTGTATCGCCATTGAAACCCGGCTTGGAAGTAAATTTGATTTTTGTGGAAAATTGCATGTTTTATTTCTTCATCGGGGTATGACTCATATTATTCAGAATGGACTTCACCCTTTTTTGTGCTATAAGTATCTCACTCGATATAGATAGCCTAAGTTATTTTGACTAAATTATAAAAAAAGAGTGGAAAAATATAATATGCCCACTGTTTCATTGATGATAATGAAAAATATATCAATCAACAAATGTATCACCAAAATTCGTTTTAAAAAACTGTACACTCATCATTTCGCTTAAAGAGGAGATAATTACATTTAGCAAGTTAAAAGTCGAGTTAACAACTAGTTTCTTTTATCAGAACAGAAAGTTGAAGATTTTGACTATCATACCGTCACCTTAAATATTTCTACCGGTGTAAACATAGTATAAAAGTTATAGCACTCATTTTTCCTTGCATTTTAGATGGTTTTTAACAATTAAATATGACTTAATCATTTCAAAAACGTTAGTCAATTATTTTGGTCTGCTTTTTCTGTTTCATCTCACTGTGGGACGCTTCTTTCACGGAGTCAAGTCTTCGATCTCATCCATTCCCGTTTTCGTCATCCGGCTAAATTCTCTTCCATCACGAGGTCGCATTTTAACCGCAGCTGTACGTGAGTGTCTTCATGCGAGGACTACTTAACCAGATTAGCCTAAGCACGTCTCTTTGAAGACCACATTCAATAGCTCCACTCAGAAATTTTCCTGCGCTCTATGCATCTCTTTTTCAAACTAATAATAATAAAAAATGTTCGTTTTTTTACGAAATGCATTCACTTGATCATTAAAGACGAGAAATGAGAGACGAGAAAGAGTATCATCCAGCGGTAATATACCACGCATGTCGTAAAAAGCCAGGGTAGTACGCCATGGGCTCAACGTGATCCTTGGTAACGTTTCCAGTGATCAATCAAGAATATTTCAATAAATACTGATTGCTTTATTCCTATATGAGATCAATAAGGTCATAATAAGACCCCAATTAAAAATCATAAACCTTCTGGCTGTCATTCTATCAAGGTAACAAATCCTTATATATTTTTGTCATATGTTTATGATTTTCGTAATAGTTATTTCATCACTACTAGTATTACCAACATAATTCCTATATTACAGTAAGTACAAAAGTAATTGAAACCAATGAAACTATGTCTCAAACACATATTACCCAGAGAGCCGCCACAAGGTCGTGTGAAAGACAGTGTTAGGACACCAACCATGAAGAAGAGAGGAAACAATTAAAATAAATCGGAAGATGGAATGTACAGAATGTACTAAAAGTAAAGAGTGTCATGACGTTTGACTGAATTTTGTATCGATCTGCTCTTGTTGTAGCCATTTATATTTCGTGGGAATAGGGGATTTCCGTACCCGTCTGTTCTAGTCGCACCATTGAGATGCACTTCAGCATCTTATGAATTATGAAGAATGAGTAAGTAAGATACTAAATTGAGATAGGTTTTTTTATAATTCTCGATCTCTCGATCATAAAAAGTGCACAAGAGTAATAAGTTTTTTTTAGAAACGCTGGTCTTGGGAATTCATACGGGATAAGTCATATGTACTGTCCCGTACCTCTTTTTCCCCCCGATAAATTATTTCCTTCCTCCTTCACTTGCCGACTTTCATCATCTACAAGCAAGCCCCCGGTTATTCCCGCGGGAATCTACTTCTAAAATCCCATTTATTCCAAATTTCACCCACCTCGTATATAGTATCTAGCATCAATTCGTCCTCCTTCGTTCTCTTTAACGTTGCCTCTCCTCGTATTCACCCTGACGACGGATTTAAATCTTTTTTCCACTTGCCTCCGCCCGTTCCCAATCACACATTTTCCACCATCGCGTCGTAGTCTTCACACAAGTTGCCAACCATCTGCACTCCTGTTTATCTCGTCTCAAACTTTTAAACATAATAATACCATAATTGCTTCCTCTGATTGCTTATCCTTCACTAGTATTTAACCACTGAATTTACAAAAATAGTCACAGTCATTGTTTAATATCTGGTTAACTTTAAAGTATTCATAAATAAACGTGTAACACTATACCAGAAAAATACAATTGGATAAAAATGGATCATTGAATAATTTATAAATAAATTCCTGCGTATTTTCACAAGTTATTTACCAAGAAGACGCCCAATGTTTTGGTGCTAAAAAGATACTATAAATTTTAGAAGAACTTGCTGACTTTCGAAAAGAAGAAGGTGAATAAGGTGAATCTGAATGCTTCATTTCAGAAAAAATGCATTTTAAATACTTTCGCGAGAATATTATTGTTCCTCTGAATAAATATTTGTGTGAAAGGCTGTTTCAAATTCTTTATTGCCAGTTTGTACTGATTAAGATCTCTTTTTGTTCGTGTAAAATCACTAAGGCTTTGTTTTTATGCTGCATATGAGAATGTCCTTGAACAATTAAGTAACTTCTTCATTTCATTGTCCGTTGCTTATTTGGGGAGGTGACCCTCAATTAGCCCTTCCGTTACCAACGTAACCAAATGTCCTCAATGGTACCAGTGAACTCAGTCGTTTGGCATCACCTCAAACAACCAACCAACCAATCACAAAGCACTCGTGATTAAGTCGGGAATGCACTGAATAATATCCGGAATTCTAATCCATGCCTGCGGTAGCCAGTACTTTTGCTAGGACACCATTCCGATACCCTTTAATTCTCTTATACCTTTTCTCGCTTTTACTTGTGTCACTTCTCTTCGGATCCAACGATGTGTTCGAGCCTTTTCCTTTACCGTTCACCGTCTTTCCGCCCCGCATCTTCCCCCACCATGGGACTCTCCTCCAACACTCTCAACCTGCCTCAAAATTCCTCACTCCTCTTTACCTCCTTCCCCCCTCTCTCACCGCTTTAAACCAATCCCTTCCAAGCCCCTGCACGCTGCTCCTCTCAACCACAGCGCGTGTTGAGAATCCGACACGTTCTCTTCGCCAACGATTTCTCCTTGCGCCCCCGCACTCCCACGCACTCATTGCAACATTTTTCCATCCCAGTTACTCCACTCAATCATGTTCAGCAATTCATTTAACCCCCAGCGAGTCCCTTGACGAGAACTAACACATCTTGAAACGCATACAGAATGTTCTGGTGATCTAGTTACTGCGGTTGCTAGAGTAGTACCTTCCAATTCCGAAGGCCCGGGTTCGTATCGGAATTCCGATGCGTGCGTGAGCTACTCAGAGAAGTGTCCTTTATGGAGTTCAGCTTCATCCGTCGGATGGGTAGTTAAAATATGAATCCCTTGGCGCCTTTCTTTAAGTTCAGGATAATACTGACGCCGAGTTTGGAGTGATTGGCGCACGTGAACTTACTTGTCAGTCGCTTCCCAAACTGCCAATTGACCGTAATATGTTCTCTCGGGTTACTTACTTGATGCTCAAAAAGATTCTGTTCCAATACTCACACAGATTACAGACACGTTGATTAAAAAAGAACGCTTTGATCGGTGTTTAATTACTGAAAACATGAGCCAATAGGGCATTTTTTCACCTAAGAAACTGGCATATAAACCTGCCGTCGATGCCCGTAAAACCGGTTTTATATTCTTTATCAACATGTAAACCAACAATCTCCTGAAATGTAAGGCAAAGTTTCACATTTTGATAAACTAAAGGATATGTTTTGAAGGCTGGTCCCTCAGTAAATAAATTTACCACTACCTTTGATTTTTGGTCTTTAATGTTGCACATTTGTACATCCACACAGCGGAGGACTTCCGTTAAAATTACTGTCACGGTTACTCCCGTTATATATCGACAGACCTTTTATTCAGTCACGATGCAAAATAGAAAGACAAACAGTATACGTTTACTTGGAGGTGCTCTCCTAGATTTCAATCAGATGTGTGCTTAGGTTTCCAAGTCTCTGGCGTATTGTTTGTCAATAAGCCGTTCTATTTAAATCAGAGATTGCAGCAAAGAGGCATGTCAACGAATATTCCATGGAACTAAAAACTTGGTAATTTTAAGTGGTTCAGGACTAAATTATGTTTTCTAATTCAGGTATATTATCATCAGTATACAGATACTCTTCAAATTAAATGAATGGCAGATGAGACTTTGTTCCATGAAGTATTTTATTTAGATCTCATAATGTGTTTTATTCAGAGTATTTATTTAGCTATTATGCAAAATGCCGTATTTGAACGCATTAATGCTCATTCTGTACCAATGCTTCGTAAATAATGAGCCTTTACGTGAAGCATTTTTGTCATAGCCTAGCTCTAGCCAAAATTGATTGGCATAAGAATTTCGTTTTTTATTTCATACGTGTTATATTAACGTCGGTAGGCTCAGATGTACCCCATACTTGCATTTCGCACCATCTCCAGCGAAACCCGGTGGGATATTTATTTATCTTTTGTCATAAATTCCAGACACGTGAAGCCATCCAAGCACGTGAAAAAGTTGGTGAGCAGCTATGATAAAATAGGGTTTTGAGTCGACCAAGGAATGCACAAATATGTAGGTGAAGTGTAGAGGGAAGCCGCTCATCCCTATGCATGCGAGAAGGAATCTTAGAGGGGCATTGCCCTAGCATCGCAGAAAAAAATCCTTTACTTTGAGAAATAATTCTAGTTAAGAACTTTAATTAACATAAAAACATCTAAACGTAGTAGTCTTCTCAAGCAGTAGAAATATCTCATTCCAGATCTTAAGTGAGTGATGTATTTTTTTTCTTCGCTGTAAAGTAAAGCACATCCCTTCAGTTTAGTTTGCAGAATATGTTTTCTTAAAAACAACTCCGAACACCAAACCTCGAATCCTCGCTTCGATCAAGTACTACTACTCGCTACGTTTAAGAAGGACTAGCTTGGCGACGCTCTCTTCTCAAGAAGCAATACTTGCAAGAGAAAGATCTAATTTTGATTTTTTCCAAGCCTGACAAAGAGTGATTGGGTAATTAATGCAATTGGGCTTTTTATATTCGAATTTAAAGATGGTTAGCATCGAATTTCAAAGAAGGAAGTAATAGAAAAACTTTGAACTTGGTAACTGTAAGATGAAAAAGCGGAAAATATTCTATCTAATTTTAACTTCCATTTACTGAAATGCTATTCTATTTCATTTGGTGAAAACCCAGTTAAAAATACTCGTAATAAGAAGAAAAAGGAAGAACTAAAGTAAATGGATGATTATTTTCATGCCCGGTCAAAGAAATATTACCACGATTTCCACATTAAGGGAAAACTAGTAACGTGTGATACATTTGTAGCACAAGAACGCAACTTTGAATTCATCCTTTCAAACAAAGTGCCAGGTATGTTTATGTATACCTTTGCTGCTCCACTGACTTGAAAGTATCCGACCCTTTAGCCAATGAAATCACATTAGTCTTGCGCCTCACCCTAGGCCAATTTTGAAAGTAAAAGCAGAGAGCGCCCCAATATCCCATTTCATACCTTTCCCTAAGGCCCCTGATTCACGTCCTCTGACCATTCCGCCACACTAACTCAACCCCGTGAGGAAGCCAAGATATAAATTTTTCCCACAAAATGATGGGAGGGGGGAAATGTAAGAGTTTGGATTGGGCATTTCGCAAACTAGTCACTCCCACGCACGCTACCCGCTCCATCCGGCCCATAATTCCTATCGTTTTCCATTCTCTCTGCCTCTACATCTGCAACGCTCACATTCACACTCGATCTATTTTCCTCCCGTCATCCCTATTGCCTCGTTTCCATCATAAACATTCTTGCAAAGGTAACTCTTTTCCCGAGTAATACTAGCAGTGGAAAAAACTTGAAAATGCCTAAGAACAGAGAGACGCCGCTAATCCCTATATATGCGTGTCTAGAGGGAATCATAGAGGGGGCTTTACCCTAACATAAGAGGAAAAATATCAGTCCAATTGAGAAATTACTGAAGTTAAAAGCATTTTTTCGCAGAAGAACGTCAGTCAGAAATGCATTACTTAAGCAGTAAAAATATTTCATTGATACACTTGAGAGAAAATGCATTTTTTCCCTTTTTTACATGCATTTATTTAACTCACAATGGCTCAACCGTGTCCTCAAATCTTGCAATCTTAATTTAAGTCATTTCCCGACGTCATACAATTATGAAATGTTGTACTCAGTGTCCGGTTGCTTACAACGGCGGCATGACCGGCATAACGTATTTATATTTTTCCTGAGTGTCCGTTAATTTATTTTCGTGTGCCTGTGTATTAAAACTATATATAAAAACAACAACACCTGTCCCAGCTGATTACCTGGCTAGAAATTCTATGGTATTGCGCCTTTAATTGGATACATTTTTGGAGTGGGCATGCCAAAGAGACAAATCCTGATAAGATGAAAGCCAAGGGAAAATAACTGATTAGTGAGAAGTGTTGATACTTTTCACGACGAAACAAGAAAAGGCGTTTGTCTCCTAGATGCCGGTTCAGTCGAGCTCAGTCGATGATTTTTCCGGAATAGCATAAACAAAAACTAAGTAAAGCGAAGTACAAGATTCTCACTCTTGTGAGATACTCCGCATAATCAACATGTGATAACTTTTCGCGCTTTCCAACGTCGGTTTACTGAAGTGCCAAAAGCTCATGTTGCTGCACAGCTGACGACTATGAGAATTGGGCTAGGGAACTTTTAAACCCTGCGGTTCGGGGGAGGATGATTGCAAAGTGTAGAGAATCAGCTCAACAACCCTTTTAGCTGCTTCTTAGTCACGGGGAATGTTTGTGACACGGATGAAAATTACGATTTTCTTTTTTTTTTCCAAGCTAAAAATATTATAGTTTTTAATTTGATTGTTTTCTTTCGGTGGCGCTGGGTATACTCCCTTATTTATGGTTGGTAGCTGCTTATTCAGAAAATATTCTAAGCCGATTCTAAAACTGGAAAAGCAGACAGCTGCCCACGAAAAATTGTGCGATTCCCATGTCATACGAACAATATTTGGTAAAGGGCGTTGTTTGAGAGAATATCCCTCCGAGTAACTAGTGCCTCGTGGGGCATGTTGTTAAGTCACGTGCACCAATTATGCAATTTATGAACAAGATAAAATCACGTACGGCTGCGTCCACTAATAAATATCATGGGTACTTCTTTTTTTAGGATGGGTTACATAAAATCTTCTTGAGTACTGCACCACAGAATGAATGATGAGTTCCTTTTTTGTGTGAAGGTAGTTTGTTAGGCTTGCGCAGGTAGGTTATGACAGCAAATGTAACCATACTGCAGTACATTTCCTCTTATTCGGAGAGAATGAGTTTTCTCTTATGTTAACCTGTTTCCATTTATAGGAACTACTCATAATAATCACACATTTGGCAGCGCTGTGTTTTTGAAAAGCCCCGCCAAAAATCAGAGGAATGCCTTAAGTCCTTTACACACAGTGAAATTTCTGGCCCCATAGCTAGCGGGGAAGTGGCTAACGGTCAATATCTCCCTATGAACAACCTAGTCACTTGTTGTCTCCTGGCATACGATAGAATCGCTAGTGATTACTTTTCTTGGGCATGCGATAGAACACGTTCTATTTATCTAGTGATCTGGTAGCGAAGTTATGCGAATTTCCGCCTTCATTTGTTAGTGATAAGAAAAATAAAATTATAAAAAGAAATATTTTGTAATGGAATTTTAGTGTATTTTTATACTTATTATGATGATTTTTTTTATATTTTAAGTGGTTTATCATTTATTCTTACTTACTTTACTTACTTTACTTTACGCGATCAGGCCCAGTGGACCGCGCGATGTCAGGACCAAGGCTCTCCAATCTTCTCTTCTTCTGGCCATTTCCCTCCAGTTTTCCCAGGCTTCTATTTGCTGTAGATCCTTTCTTATGTTATCCAACCATCTTTTCTATGGTCTTCCCCTTGGTTTTTTCCCCTCCAGGCTCATATAATTTGCTAGGTTAGGATATCGTTCATCGTTCATCCGTTCTACATGTCCTATCCATTCCAATCTCTTGCTTCTTAATAATCCTACTACGGTGTTCTCTCTATAGAGGTAATATAGTTCTTGATTATATCTTCTTCTCCATTCCCCCGTTAATTCATCTTGGACTGGCCCATATATTATTCTCAGCACCCGCCTCTCAAATATTAATAGTTTTTTTTATATCTTGTACTGATTAATTATGCACATATACGTGATAAACCAGAATGCTTCACGCTGCAAAGTTAGAAAAAATAATGATTTTGATCAAATAACTCTGGTAAAATAATTCATAGTTTTATCAGTATCACTATTACAATCCGAACATCCTCAATTCCGTATGTAAGGCAGTCAACTCCGGCTAAACTTTTTTCCACGACTTGGTCACTGCCAGTACCGGTGATATGTTGCTCACCGTCGGTAGTCGCCATTCCACCCGACGTGGTCGGGAGCAGGATTGTAGGCCAATTCTGGCAAAATAAATGTTCCCGTGTGTGCAGGGCTTTGGAGTTCAGGCTAAGATGAAAACATGGAACGCACGGTAGACATAGGAACTAGACATAACTCTCTCTCTCTCTCTTCCATCCTCTCTGAGATAGAGATTCCAAGGAAAAGCTACCACCCAACCCAAAAAACCACTGCGCCCGCATTGCTCTAGGTCCCCAAACAAGAGTGGAGGGAGATTCCTCGTATGCCCCCCTATCATCCCATCTTTTGCCAACTCCATTTACCATTCCCAACTCCCGCGGTCCAAAGCGCAGTCGTCGGCTCCTCACACACCATTTCCCACTGCTGGTGAAGGCCTTAAGAGGAGGGGCAAAAGCAACGGAGCGCCCTTTTCTCTCTCTCTGCACCCGGGCCAACTCATCCGGCTTCTCCCGCAAGTCTTCCGCGTCCGAATCCCACCAACGCCGCCGCCCATCCCATACCTCTCTTGTCTCTTTCTCTTTTCTCATACACACGCTTCTTTCTGTCTCAACTTCCGGTCCACGCGTTGAAAAACGGACTCCCTCTCCCGTCTTCCTCTCGCCTTTTTGTCCATCCTTCTCCCTTTCGCATCGCTCCTCAGAAGTGAACCCCACGCCACGCAAGACGCGAGCAATACACGTGAGGGTGCCGACACACCAGCACCGCCGTCCTCACCAGAAAAAGCAAGCACTGTCAGACTCCTTTTTTTTACCACTTCTTCTTGAATTGGACCAGTGTATATCTCCCGGCGTCACCCTTCATGTTTCATTCATTTTTATTCATTTATTCCCCCTCCTGTTATCCTTACGTGGAGCCAACACCCGTCCCTTCCCCATCCACGGATACCGCACCTTAAGCTTTCCACCGCACTCTCCTCCTGCTACCTCCTCCCCTTTCATTCTGTCCCTCTTTAGAAATCCTCATCCTTTCCTTCTCCCCTCCTCCAGTATTTGTGTTCTCTCCGTCCTCCCATTCGCCCTCGTCCTCCTCATTTCCACTCGTCCGCTTTTGACCGCTTTTCGGCCGCCGGGCATCTCGCTTCCTCGTTTCGTCTCCGCGCAGCTAGCAGCGCCTACACCCACATTCGGACCCACCCTCCGGACATGGCATAACCCTCGCTTCCTCAGTCATAATCACGCCGTCTCCCACACCGCCCGCTGACTATTCCCACCCAGACCCTGACTGTCCGTTCCCCCACGCCCTTATTCCCTCACATTATCTCATCCTATCTCTCGCCACATATTTCTCTCTAGCCTCCTCTCCTTCTCACTCCTTACCCTTTTCTATGATGGATCTTTTTCACCAATGAGTTTTTAACAATTTACTTTCGGTAGAATATGGGTATTGGTTAAAAATGAGGGTTTTCTTAAGTAACTACTGAATACATTACCATTTAATAAGTATCTGAGTTACAAAATAACAATCAAAATATAGAAGCGAGTCACCAAAATATGTACGCTCACTTTTAAACAAATGCCTACTCTTTGATAAATGTTTTCAGAAAGTATTTTAAATTAAATTTTGTACAAAATGTGAATTATTTTTTATATGTAAATACTTGGAATACAGAACATCCGTGATGAATCAAAAATATATTTACGAAACATTGGATATGAGTTCAAAGCATTTATTACCTCTAAACCAAGACATTTTTTCTACAGAAAAATTAGAGATATTTTCTTAGTAAAATAGGTGTAAAAAAGAACATCTAGATATTAAAAATAGGGTTTTCGGTGCGTATGATATTAAATTATCTCACTAAATTTTATATAAAATTTCCATTATGGGTGTATAGTTTGGCACTAAGCCGGAAAAAGAGTCATCAGATCTTTTGAGTTCATATCACCAGTGTTGTATGTATTAGATAAAATAAATTTTGTTTTCACACGTCATAGCTTCGAAACTGAAGCAATGGGGCGAAATGCTGCTTTTAAATGCGTGACTATGATAACATGAGGAATTACTATTTACAGTTTTAGCTTTTGGTATGCTAAATGCTACTGTACTAGAAACTATATTACGTAAACTTGTCAACAAACATACATTATTAATCGCGAAAATGACACAAATGTATATATTATGCATTAATATGCGTTGGAGGAGGATATAATACCAATTCCTGTAACTTCACCGTTGATAAGACCAAGATTTGAACTTGGACCTCCCAACTACCAGTAAGGTGCGTTCAATTCCCAGTAATGATATCCTTTGTAATGATTTCCACACTTTTGCATAGTCAACACTCACTTTATATTCCTCACGTTTCAGTAACTGTGATACAATCACTCTCAATTTTTCTATGACTAGTGCTTGGTTGGTGATGGGACTCAAAAGAGTTAATTTCACCCTATTGAAAAAACAATATTCAGCCTGCAGCCAACCTCTTTTCTCCATCTCCAATAAAAACCTACTTCCTACCTGGCACTTCATAATTCCCTCTACCTTAAGTTAACCTACAGTAAATTCATTCAGTAGGAACTCAATTTCATAATATGAAGATATTTCGACATTTTCTCAGATATTCACGAACTTTCTTAAATATTTCACAATTTAAACATCTCATTTTTCTTTCACATTTGTGAATTCAGTCATTTAAATTTTTTTAATGCTTACTACTTTAAATGAACTAACCCGCAAACCCTTGAAATGAACCAACACGCAAACTATTTACACAATTTTAAGACGAGCCACATCCATTTTACATGGACGATGGCACGTGATTCCATATCCAAAATTGGCCACCATCGTCTTTCGCATGGTTACGCCGTATATTACACGATTGCCATTTAAAATTTTTTATCTTTCAATCTTCCTCTTAAGAATCACACTGCTCATTTTTATATCTCTTACATGTTCCTATTTATAAAAAATATTTGGTATAGTTGAACAATTATATTTAATCGCCGCCACCCAAAGGTACCGATGGTGCCGGTAAGGTGTCGATTTATAAAAACGTTTATCGTCAAAACGATAATTTTACTTCAATTGACCAGCTTTAAACTCACAAGTCTTTTCTCCAATCAGCACGTCTGTTCATATAATAACAGATGTATCAAAGATTAAATTATGTTTGCTGAAATGGGAGAATTGTGAAGTATATCTTAAAAACCTTACGATATAAATAATAAAGTTCAGTATCTTGGCCTCCGTCAAGATACATATCCTAACCTAATCTAAAATGTTATTAAACATCTTCCAATCGTAATAAACGCTAATTTTTCGATATTTATATGCCCTTTTTTCTAACCCCGTTCAATTCTTGAAAACCTTCCTCTCTCGTCATCGAGGACAGAAAATGATCAGTATTTTTTCATTATTTTATCACTAGCACCTGATTACGGTTTCAACATTTTCCATTATTATTAAACATACCCTCTTTGATAATGATGTAAAAAATTGAAACCGGTCAGGTAGGAATCTATAACTGGTTAGGAAAATTACCGATTGCTTTATATTTTTACCAAAACAAATTCTTCATGCTGCGTCCCCGCCAATTGATTCGTTCTCTCTCCCCGTCCTTCAAATCTTCAGACTGCCTTCTCTCCACCTCACCCTTCTTCCTACCTCTTTCCACCTCACTAACTATTTATCTCTCTCTCTAATCACCCCCTCCCTTACTTCCGCCCTCCCCACTGCACAACTTTTATATCAATGCTGCAAAATTGTACGCCGGCCGAATATGCAACAAGGAAACCCTATGTTCGATTAATAATATAACAACTTTTCATGGATAAATATTACAATGCATCATGGTATCACCTATGTTTCACATTCCCTTGAGAGAAGGGTATGTTGCTTATATCATGCGCTGAGCCAATTTGTATCAATCTTTTTGGACTCAAAGTAGCATGTGAAGTCATAACAAGGAGGCAATCCGTCACCCATTGAGGGGTAGCATGGGAAGAAGGAAAATGGAGGGGAAATAAAATGGAATAAAGATGATGATAATGTAAACTGTAGATTCCTTCTGGACTCGGCCAAGAGAACGAGCCCTTTTGGGCTGTACCTTGATGCTTTTCTCCACCCCTCCTCCTCCCACCACCCACATGCCCTACCGTCTTATTCCTCTCCCGATTTCTCCCATTTTGCAGTCCTCGACTCATGCATCTCCTTGTACGTCGTATACTGCAAAACCAACTCCAGGGCGTGTAGCAGGAGGTGATTTCACGCTATGCATGAACTAAAACGTCAAACACACTATCGTTCTGCTATTAGCCAGTATGCTAAATAATACCGTTAAGTAGCATACATGGAAGAGATTTCACATTAAATATGGGTTATGACAATTGGTTCGTGGGTCCTCCACGAGGGGCACCACCCTTCCCCCCGGTATCAAGCGTTGAGCTTATGACCGAGGGTATGAAAGAGCTGTGGGAATAGGTAGGAAAAAAGGATAAGAAAAACGGGTATGGGAAAAAGAAGCTCCGATCCCAGAGTCATGAATAGGCTAAAGGGCCAAAAAACGCGAAACAACTTTTCTTCGAGGATGTTTGCTACATCGAATCATATTAATGAGGAAACGACGGAGTCGCAACCGGTCGTCAAGGGCCCGGTTCACCCAGTATGGCTTATGTCAACCATTCTACCCATGTGTAATATACACTTCATTCATGAATCATGGAGCCATTTCATGAATTTCTGAGATGTTAGTATGCGAAAAGCCAATAAATGGTTGCAAAACTACCTACATTTAAACTCGTACTATAAATTATCCTCCAATGCAGAAATGAAAAACTAAAGTAGAAAATAGCATGAAGAAGCTCTACCTATAGTAACCTTTTGCAATAATGGCGGCTTCGATCTCAGATATTTTGGTTCCTAATTGAATGCGGAGAAATGACATTCTAAATCTGACCGTCCTGCAATATTTTTCTCTAATTTCATCCATGTGTTATCTCACCAGAATATCACAGAGTTTTAAATATGCCCCACCTTACTATCCCTCTCCCCATATCTCTCTATTAGCTTGTTTCTTCGCTTTTTTCTCCCAATCCATCTCTCTCCTCTTTATCCTCTACTTATATATTAGCCTTCTCCATCTCCCTCTTCGGCTGCTCCTCTCAACCCCCTTCTGCCTTTCTTGGCGCACCAAGAGAACCATCTTTTTTTCGAAAAGGAGGGAAACTGACTGCAAAAACGCCGCTCACCCCAACCGTTGGTCACACTCCCTCACCACCCTTCCCTCTCCAACTCTTGCTTCCCCTCCATTGTTCAAGCCGTCTCCATCATTCATCTTCACCTCCTCCACCGCCCTTCTCCTTCCTCCTCCCCCATTGAACCTTATGTGCGCTGTCCACCTCATTGCATCTCGGATACACAGCCTCGCGCAAGTAATATAAGTCCTCGTCCCGAACTTGGCTCACCAATCTGATCCAACTCTATTACATTGAGATATTTCCATATTCATTTTCTTCATTTTTTAGAGTAAAAAGTAACTAATCAGATAACAACCTCTGCTCCATTATCTTTTTTATATTAATTAATTAAAAAGATAAATTAATTGGTTCGTTAAATGCATGAAAAATTGCATTCATATTTAAACCTTTTTAATCCGAAAGACAGCTTTAAATGGAAGATTTAAAGAATCCGTATAAACAATTTCCGATTCTAATACTGTTTACTGCTCATCACTGTGCCGAGTCAAGATGAATTGAGTAATCGCTCAAACTACCTAAACCCTTTACTACCTTTTTCTATTAGCCTCCCATTATACCTTCCACGCACGTGAGATCTATGCTACGCTGTATTTGAATTTTAGTTTTATCACTCTTAGTAATCTCGCTCTTTTTTTCTTCAAGAAATAATTTTCTCGTCTCACTCTCCTTCATAGCATTTTCTTATTCCATCTTTCTAAAGCAAGGCATATAAAGGATTTTCCATCAATAACCTTGGGCCCTGGTAGTGACGTAACGCGGCCAATGGAAATTGAAAAATGAGTCAAAATTTAATTTCTTATCCCTCTGAAATGAATATTTTGGTTCTATAGGTGGACTCGAGGGTTGGAAGAATTTCTCAGTGGTGAATATACTGTGAAGGTTGGTTCCATCTTACCTGCTAAAGGTGCTTTATCCAAACTAGAGATTTGCAACTACTTTAGCCAAACGCCAAGATGGAGAGGTGATGTTAACCTGCGTAAGATACTGTCAAATTCTGTGCCCTGGCTCCAAAAGTTGGTAGTAACTAAATTCAGGGCTGGGGTAAAGGGCGGAATTTAAGGTAGATAAACCGTTACGTTACATTAAAACGTTACCACTCTCCCTCCCCTGTGAAACGCCTAACTGCAATTGATATATAATCCATTATCCGTTGAATATATTCTTTGGTTATTGTTTCATTTTTTATCCAAAACGAGTGACTTGGGTTGTCATGTTGGCTTGAGTAGTGACCTCCCATCCCAAGGAACTCGGCATCTTCCCTTTCCCAGGGAACACAGCTACATCACTGTCCTTTCCCCCTACTTTCTCCCTCCTCAATCATTCATATACATTTATGTTCTCATTATATCCTTTCTTGGAACAGGAGGTTACTGATTTGCATTTTGCATCATATTTATGACACTCTTAATCTCACATTTCTTCAAGGCATATTTCTGCTACATTACATTATCTTGGGCTACTGAAGAAGAATTTAAATGCCAGAACATGGTCTGCTACTTTTTTTCATAGATTTCTACTCGTCTTTAGCTTGCTACTTAATTTCATAATTTTCCGGTGTAACTTTTAAGGAACCACAAATGGGAAAGATCATTGCAAAAGGCTGGAAAGTGTTTGGAAGTTGTATGAAATAAATGACAGAGGAAAGGGAATAAGGGCATTAGCAGAAGTAATTGTTGGACCTAGGGTGATATGGTACTAGGAAATATTGGAAGATACAAGAGGTCGTTAGAACACACAAATCGTTATTGGCCACTAACTGCAGAGGAATGTCGCCTACTAGTTCTGAGGTAATAGAGTATTTACCATTAAAATAAATTTGTTACTGTTGTATGCCGCATCTGTATACAATAATAAATTAACTTAATTTGTCATGAAGTGCTCATAAGGGATTATATTTGTTTAAATATTTATGCCTGAATTACCATGTGGATGGCTCAAATATTCTTCTAGCAATGAATGGAAAATCGGAAGTGCTTACGCTGCATTGTACTTGGTTTTGAAAATTCTGTACACTAACATGGTATACATAGTACACAATTATGTTTCGATAAATTCTCTACTGTAACATAATATAGTACAGTGACGAAACACAGTATACTTTATTTTACATCATACACGATTTCGAGATTGAATAACACTAATAACGATGGTATAACTCAAGGAAATGTCATGTGAAAGTTTTTACAGCCTAATAATATACGACTCATTACTACTTTGTGGCTAGCCACTCACTGAGGCAATAAAATTTCTCACGACCTTTATATATCCGTTTATGTTTCATTCCATATGCCCTTCCCTTTTATCACTCTATTCCTCTCATCTGTACTTATTGGTCAATATCTTTACGATTCATATACTATTTTACAACGTTTCTTTCAGTTTCCTCCACCAACTTCATGGTATATGCATGCATCACATACGAGAAAACACCAGCTCCATAGACATCACCATGACATATTCCGCACTTTCTCGACCCCATCCCTGCTGGTTTACCTTTCTCCCATCACTCCCTGCCATTTCCTTTCACTCCAACTGTTTTTATTTCCTCTCGACGGTCTTAATTCTCCTTTACGTCCCCCATAATAATTTAACCGCAGATTTCGCTCGATTCCCCATTTTTATACCAACATCTCTCTCTCGGCTGAGTCCTCATATCTCTGCCTCACCGTTTCCACTCCCTTTCACCTCCACCGGATCCGCTTCAATCCGTTTCCAACGAATTTCACTCCCACCTCCTTCCTCCCTCTCTTCCTGCATCCCCTTCTCCTCCTGCTCTCCATCCATTCTTGTTTCCACCGGAATCCAACAAACCCTCCCTCCCTTGCTGCCCTTTTCTCCGTTTGTGTGTGTGAGTGAGCCTGAATGCGGTCTTTGTCCGAGCAGGGAGAGATGTTTTTCCTTCTGATTTACGTTCGATATTTTTTGTACCGAAAAATGCGTCATTTTTGCTCATTTTTGGACCGTCATAAAAGGAGAAGTAACGCGAGGCGGAGGAGTTGTGGGGAGCGGTTGGTGGAGGGTTTCGGGGGCCCGCGGAGAGCGGGAGGAGCGGGAGGGAGAGAGGGTTTGGCAAGAGGGAGAGGAACGAATGGACAGAGGCAGGAAAACAGGGTAGAAAATAATAAAAAATAAATGGTTTGTTGACCATACACTTGGAGATTTTTTTCTGCGTATGAATCGGACTTAACTTCCCTAGCAGTCCCCATAAATGATACTTGCATTCCTCCACTGAGGCGCTTTCAACCTAAGCTACTTATCACAAGCCGTTCACGTGATTTCCGTAGGGCTCTCTGGTTCATTTCGACGCATGGGCAGAATTTGTTTTCGTCAAAATATACGTAATAAAATATCCTACGCTGCTGTAAAAGCAATTTGAACCTCCTCCTCTCTGACGTCAGTGAGAGGGAAATCATGACTCGCTCAAGGCATTTTCGCTTTATAATCGACACTCTAAACTTATGAAAAGAATTCAACCATCACATGCTCTTGCACAAATAATTTATGCATTTCTGTTGGGAATTTGAGAAAATGACCCCAATATGCTGGTACTGCTGAATCTCTGTACCTGTATTCTGTTTTCTGTGGAATCATTTGTAATAAAAATAATAATTTGAAGCTGGGGGTCCATATATTCCGATATAAAGTTATTTTTCGAGATATTTGAGTCCTTCATTTCTTCCTAGAAAATAATTGGATAATGCGTTTTCAAGATAAATATTTCTATCTCTAACATCATTACCTGCAAATTTACCAGGCCAAGCAAAAAAAAATTGGTTATACCAATCACGCATAATTATAAGTATCAAAAAAGTCTATATTGACCTAATTTGACGATAATTAAGCTCAAGCTGGTGAATAGTACAACCATTTTTAAAGTATTTGGCAATAATTTATGGAAATGTGCGACAGAAGAAGTGTTTCTGTGATGATGCTGTTAGAAAATCAATGTTTATTTACGTAAATTGTTGATTCTATTGCTTTTAAAATCAAATATGAAATTAGTTAATACGTTGCGCGCTTCATTGTAACAAAATAATTATTTGTCACATTCAATAAACTGTAATTTTAAACTTACATTGTAGCTTCTATTGCTTTTAAAATAAAAAATGAAATTATTTGATGCATAGCGCGCTTCATTGTATTTAAAATATTATTTTTTCACATTAGTTTGTAACCAAAACGAATAAAATACAATTTTGATTAAAACCTGGTGGTTGGCACCAATTACGTATGTCTATAAGTTCAAATTAAAATACAGCATAACCGCGTTTAGATTTATCTCTTCGTGTTTGTCGGTCTTCGCTCTGTTCTTTAACATTAGGGACCTGAATCGTCTCCTAGCATACCAAGAATGCCGAGGTGGGGAAATAAAAATGCATCGCATAGTTTACAACAAATATATTACTGACCCGAGTATGAACGCTTATCCGTTAATTTTCAGGAAAATATAGCGAAAACTGGTCTAAGAAGAATTTTTTTTAATTCCAACTACTGCTTTGAAATTTGCTCTTGTTGCATTAGGCGTCTTCAAACCTGTTCCGTAGCAAGCGTCTTATGACCTGTAGACGCCTGCTGCAACGTCAGCGAATTTATCGTCAGAAAAGGACTGTGAAAGACATCCCGGAAGTCCTGCTGCTTCAGATAAAATATGTTGCCAGTCGCCGTGGTAGATGTGAATTTCTTAAACTATTTGGTAGAAAGCGCGTAGTTATGCACTGTAACTGATTTTTGCTAAACACCATTACACAAAATAAACAGCTATCCGCTCTGTAGTTACACTAAACCAGCTGTGGCATCACAGTTCCTTCTTTCGCGTTTTCGTTACTGGTCTCCAAAACGCAAACCTCTCTAGAGGGGTAATGCTCACAATTACTGTCCTAAACATCCACTCCACCGATTAAAACTAGTGTTTTATATCAACTGATAAAAATTAACGATCAATTTTTCGTTATAATTAATACAATTGAAAAATAACGATTATGCAAGCACTGGGGTTCTGGATAACCGTGACCGCGTCCCAAATGTACAAAATGCCAGTGGAACAACAATATACCCAAGAAAATTCATGGCCTCTTGACTCAGATTGTATAAATCATGTATAACATTGAGATTCTAACATTTGAGAGAGAAAAACTGTTTATTTAAAATTATTTTTTTTAGATTTTAAATGATTATCAAATGAGAAAATGCATGTTGATTTATACAATCATTACTTTCAGGATTGGATTTAGTTTTTTAAATATTATTTCTGTAATTATGCTTAGACGATATTGCTTAGGCTTGTGCGATGACCGATTTTGGTCATCGATTTTCGATGAAAAAATTTCATCGAAATGTTTCGATGACGATGGCTGTCATCGATCATCGTATAGAGTGTACACGATGATCTATGACTATCGATGAATAACGATGATCGATGAATGTCGATGATCGATGAATGCCGATGATCGATGAATTACGACGATCGATGACTATCGATGAACTGTGCTGTAGTGATGAGCGATATATCGCTGTGATTGAATCACCGATACTGAAAATTAGCAATCACAGCCTGTGACTAAATAATCGAAATCACTGTGACTGAATTCGGTGAATTTAGCCGATTTAGCTCAGGCTGCTACCGCTGCTACCAACTGCACCAGTGCAAGCAACGAATACAATGCTACCACTGCTACTGCGTATTAACTGTGATTGAACGTGATCGCATACTTCTGTATCGTCTACCACAAACTTGAGGACAAACATGCATTCCAAACATCCCTCTGTGGCCCTGCCATCGTCCTCAAGGCGGGGTGCTTATACTTTATACATACATTTTGGATCTAAGGCGTTAAAATGAATGGAAAAAAGAAGAAAAATTAGTGATATAAGGATATCGATCATCCTCATCGATGGTTCTCATCGACATCAATGATTCGCATCAACTCATCGGGATCGATGATTCGCATCGACATCGGTGATTCGCATCGACTCATCGGCATCGATGGTTCTCATCGACATCGATGGTCGATGACATTCATCGTCATCGATTACAGTCATCGCACCGCGATGACTAAAATCATCGTCGATGACTTCGATTAATCGACTCATCGCACAAGCCTAATATTGCTTCCTCATACGCATAGGATATTAGTAGTTATTCTGTGAGGTCCCTTTCTATTCATTCTAATTCATCGTATTTATTGCTCAGGTACTGTTTGCATTTGCACATGCAAGGCTAGGAAAACTATTCTGTCTTGTTGGAAATGCATTAAAGTTTACCATTCAATACGTTTTCATTGATAAAATAAACGGTTTACTATTCCATGAACTTCATAGATTCTGACCCTGGAACCACACAAGACCTATATACATTATAAAGCTGGCCCACAACACAGTCTCAGGCATTCGTTCGGATGCTTCCTCCATCAAAATGTTGTAATACGGTATGAGCAGTAGAAATCTGTTGAAGTTGTCTAATCTTCAAGTTATTTATTGCCTTTTGAATTTCAATCAAGATCAGACAAGAAACGATTGATTTGGGAAATAGGTGGACGCGATAAAAACCTTCCTTTCACAGAAAAATTAAAACCGTATGCTAAATAAGTACAGTGCAACCGTATTTTTAAGAGAAAGAATACTGAAATAGTCTAGTAAATTAACCTTCGTTTGACTAGTTTCAAAGTCAATCAGCTGTGCAACTTAATGAATGTATAAGTAATTTACGAAGGGAAAATAGAGGAGACTGTTTGTTCTGGTGGGCCCCCCTTGGGGATCAACACTGATCCCAATTAAATTAATTATTCATTTGGAGTTTAGCCTGCTCGTCCCCCATTTTCCCTTCAGACACTAAAACTGGTACCAATAATGGCCAATTTTTATAGGTAGACCTTGTATGCCTGGGGATTTGCTGAAAGCAACCGGTCAAAGTTTAACCTATCATTTCTTCATTTTTTCTGAGAGGTGCCATTCGTAAATGTGCCCTTCTCACCAGTGTTTCATTCAATTTCTAATCTCATTCAACGAGCTGAGTCCAACTAAAATCATTCTACAGCGAAATGAAGTTTACCCCCACCAAACAATGAACCGCCTTGGTAGGGTCGGTGAAAGTGACAGAAGGGTTAGAAAATTTAACTTAGAACGAAATTCTACCGTTGCCAATCCGCCTATATACATGTATAAAAATCTGCTGGTGGATGTCTGCTTGTCTGATGCTCAATCACGCAAAAACGGCTGAAACGGTTACTTAAAAATTTTTTATGTGGGTAACTTAGTGGACTGGAATAAACGTTGGCAATATTTAAATTTCGTCAGTGCCCCAAGGGCCTCTAATGGGTCCCTATGAAAAGCATTGGAATCAGTGCATACGTTGATTTTTTACCATGTGAAGTTACTTCCTTTCATGATACAGGGTTTAAAGTTTTACTACCGGATGGCTGAAAAAACTTAGTATTCAGTCATGCATTTTATTATGTTTTACGTTTCATTTATTAGGTTTTCAAATTCCAAAATTATCAATTTTTCTCCAATTTCAACAAGAGCATATTGCCTTGTCAAACTGAGAAATAGGTAAAAATGGGAAATTTCGCCCGGGACTTTCATGGCTTACAAATATTGAATAAATAATTTAAGCAAATTTCAGTGAGATTTCAGTTTGGTTATTTTTACCCCAACCTCTCTTTGTGCATTTAACTGCTTTTAAAGAGTATCTGTTTTAGTACGTGGCATTGATTCTTACAATTAGGACCAATTGGCATGCGTACTATATTGCTTACTACGTAGAATTTTGCACACTGTTAGATACCAACATATTACACCTATTTAACCGTAATACAACCCTTATAGCTTAAGAAAGATTGCTGGGATTCTAATCGGCTTTAAGTCCACAGATCACAGCTTTATATTTAGCTTCGGAATGAATGGAGTACTGAGCCGCTTATCTTGAAATTTTTAGCATAGGTACATGATACATATTTAAAATAAAAGTTTAAATATATGATATTGTTAAGTTGTAAATGATATATTGGGATCCTTTTATTAGCACTAGAAAAAAATCTCTCAAACTCACTTCTGGGAAATTTTGCTCGAAGTTTAGGGTGATCTTCCCCATGCCCTCAAGTGGGAAACTGGAATAATTTTTTTACTTATACATTTCGAAGAATAAGTAAGTTCAGTGAAATAGCTTAATAATATCATTAAGTGACAATACGGGCAATTACTACTTATTAAAAAAACAAAGATTATAAATGAGTAGCCAGTTTCTCTTCTGTTTTAATAGTACATCTATATTAATTCTTACTTTTATCACTGCCTTTGAGAATCAACGGGCATTTCTGATAGTATTACAGAATTCCAAAAATTCCACCTGCGATGCATGAAATCTGATCTGGAGCGTGATCATGGTTCTCCACAACCAATGGCGGGAAACTGTTTACATCGAACGGTGACCTTTGGCCACCAATAGTGGCGTCCATATCAGATATTGAAACCAGTTTCATTGAATATAGGTCTCCGTTCAAAATCACGTCCATTGTTGTGGATTCGTATTTCCGTTCAATGGCCTTATTTCGTCATTGTTGCAGCTAGTAACGTTGGTGTCTCCACTAACCGCGATGGGAAACACATTTGTCGGCAAAAGGCAGTGTTAGAAATTTCGTATATTTCGTAAAAAAAATATAAAAACTTTTAAATATATTGCGTTAAAAAGGAAAATGTTGGAAGTTTTACCAATTTGAATCAATTCAAAATCCGTCCATCCCCCAATAGAGTATTTGCGTGCGTGAGGTATTTCCATAAAAGTTATTGCAGTGGGTGGTATGTGGTTCCAAGAAGTCTTCATGAAAATATCTAGGTCATTTTTAGTTTAATTAATTTTTATTTAAGCTTTTTATTTGCGTTGTTTTAGCATCGTTAATATTGATGCGTAAACGCTCAACCATTGGTTCTTCGCATCGTGACGTCAGCAAGCACACAGATGCTCTCGCCCGCTCTTCGTCAGCATACTGTCGCGCGTGCAGTTGGTGTTCAGTTGGTCTAGTTCGTCACGAAAGAAAGAAGAAGCCTTGATATTTTATTCGCAATGGAAGCTGGATTTATGAAAGCATGCTCGAATAACCTTCCGGCTGTGGATGCAATCATGATTGGGCGTTACCTAAGCAGTAATCCCGATTATGTTGGATGTGAGCAGCGAGGAGTTAAACTTTCACGGTAAGTTATAATTTATATTACCTTTCTCATGCCAATTTTTAGTTTCATACTTTTTTAGCTATATCTTATGCTTTAAAAAGTGGGAGTAGTATTTGTAAATAGTTATGTAAGTATCTCCCTTTAATACGCGAAACCTTTTTGCCTGGGATTGGATTTTAAGTAAATTTATGAAAACATTTCTTCGTGCAAGGCGCATGTTAGTTTAATCAGTTACCGTAGTTACCTATGAATGTGCTTTGTTTACGAAAAATTCGATAACATACTAAATGCCTCCTTGTATTTACATTGCCAATGAATCATTTTCAGTACATTGACCAGCTTGCCTTTTCCTTTGTGATGCATAAACTAGAATATGTAGGCATGGACTCGCAATATTTTTAATTGAATTGATAGAAATCGATTGAAATGCCCTGCTCCGAGCAACGTTAAGTTTGATGAATTCACGCAGTGCCAAAATATGCTATGGTATTTTGGAAATATTTTTCAATAGGCGAATTCAGTTTAACAGCTTTTATTGGTATTTTAGCCGTGGTTTTGGTTTATTATCAGTTTTAGATTGAAGCGTATTCTTTTATCCCTGATATTTCAGGTCTTCAAGAGAAAACTATGGCGATTTTGCCATAGGGTACGTCCAGCTGAAACGGGATAGTGGAAAGTGCTATGTTCGTGGCAAGGTTACACCCGAGCATCGGATAAGAGTTAAGCCATATTCAGTGCATGTAACCATAAATGAAGGCGATGAAGTAGTAGAAGAAGCCTGCTGCCTGAGCTGTGCTGCATCGAAAGGTAACTACATTAAGATAAATTTTCCTATATGTGTAGAGGGTTAATAGAATCCATCAGCGATTTGTCTTAATATTAATAAAATGCCACAAAGATTTGAGTCATCTAATTTCCCAGATGTCAGAAATGTATTCAGCCGGAATTTTTACAAATTTTTACTTACATTGTCTCCAAAAATTTTCTTATTACTTCTTACAATATCTATAGTCGCTGATGAATGATTTATCTCCCAACTCCTCCCATTGCCTGCAGCATAATGTAAATCATGTATCAAGCTTGTACTTTCATTACCTTTGCCTATTTTTAATGCTTAAACACATGCAACATTTATATTTCATGGCAGTACAAACATATCATGTAAATTTTCTCACTCAAATTTGCAGAAAGAAATGTAAATTACATCAAACATCTGAATCGTCACATTTTCTTGAGCAGCAATAAAAAGCAATTATCTTAATCTGTCTTATCCCCATTACATCACATTCTTTTACTTATCATAAAAATTAAACAACTTCTTTCATTCAAGGTGGGTGTAAGCACACAGTTGCATTTCTGATGTGGCTGCACAGGAGAAGTGAAGAACCGTCTCCTACCGAGGTGGAGAATTACTGGAAGAGGTCGAAGTTGTCGAGCATAGGCTCTGACATGAAGCCTCTGATGGTGAAAGACTTAAATGGAGCCATTCCTTTGGAACGTTTGGAGGATGGAACTTTTAGGGAGGAGGTCATGAAGGCTCTCAAGGACTGCGGGTAATTTGAAAGCGGCCTGATGTCTCTGCAGTACCATGTGAATGTGAAGAGCTTGGCATTGCATCAAATGCTTGTTACATTTAAGGGGGTGACCACTGGAGGGGTCTCTGCCCCGGATTTTCTCCAATATGCAGAGAACTATATGGAGGGTGCAGGGTTATGTGAAGCTGCTTTTAAAAGCACCATGGAACAGCATGCCTCGCCACTGTGGCATCAGCTGCGTTTGGGAAGGATCTCTGCATCCAGGGCATATGAGGTGATCCACTGCCAAAAGAGAGATGGTGTCCTGGTGGAGATGATTGTGGGGGCCAGGAAGATCAAGGACACGGGGGTGATGAAGAGGGGTAGAGAATTGGAGGGCAATGTTTTGAAAGAGGTGGAGAGGCAACTAAATGAGAAAGTGTCGAGGTGTGGCCTTGCTCTCCATCCAAAGTACCCATTCATGGGTGCATCTCCTGATGGGATGGTTGGTGGGAGATTAATGGAGGTGAAGTGTCCTCAAAAGGATTCTACTTTGAGTAATTATATCATAGACATGAAACCAACTATGAAATACATCACCCAAATGATGGTTCAAATGCTAATTATGGGTAAATCTTCGAGTTTGTTTGTTGTTGCGGACCCTGCATTTGAGTCTAATGCAAAAGTTTTTACATTCGATGTCCAATTTAATGCTGAGTTAGCTAATGACATTGCTGAACAATGCAAAAGGTTTTGGTGTGATACAATTTTTAAGATTTTAAAAAAAAAATTGGTTAAATGTGGATTGTTAATCTTCTTCTTTATACTCAACTCCCCGATACCATAAAGTACTTCTGCTCTCACCCTCATAGCTCTCGAGGTATGAGACGTCGAAGTTTGGGAAGTGCGCTCAGAAGTTACAGTAGTGGGATTCAACTTTCAGAGTACAGGGCTCAAGAAAAAATTCATAGCTCAATAACCAATAAACATATCACCATGATTTTTTTTGCCTCTAATTTATCAAAGTACATAGATTCTGAAGAAATATTTTTTATCACTCTTGCATAGCCATGTTAGCCACTATTACGATATCAGTTGTTAAATAACCAAGTTTTTTTAAACTAAAAAACAACTTCATATTTTCACAATTATCACTCAAAGGCAGAGTAGTTAACTCATCCATTTTTTTAATTATCCCTAAGTATGTGCTCTAATGGAATGAGGAATTAAAACGGTGGTGTTTTGACTGCCTCTGAAAATTTCAGATTTTACTGGGTTTTTTTTCGGACTTGGTAATGCCAAACGCCGTGCTCTGTGTGCTCGCTGACGTCACGTATCGAAAAACATGGAGGTCGTGTGTTTCAGCGCAATTGCAATTTCTAAGAATTAAATAATTAATAACAATTTAACCATATCTCCGATGGTCGTGAGATTTGAAATTTAGCTTTTACGGCTAGTGCAGAATTTTTTTACGTAGTTCCCAAAAAGTGGGCAAATACTCATTTCGAGAAATAGGCTCAAACAGTAGCCAATTTTAGAGGAACACCGGTATTCGATATAAAATATATCGGCTTGCTTTTTCCGATGGATTGTATATTTTGATATTGACTTTATGTGTTAGCGTTTTAACCGGTTTAAGAAGCATGAGCCAAGTAAGTAGGTAGGTATGTCGATGAGGAGGCCTCAAAAACAGGACAAATGACACATGCGCACGATATTTAGAATTGCTTCATAGCAATCTATAATCGCAGTCTAACAGATTAGTATTAACATGATACTAATAATTAAACGTTTCACGGATGTTTGGCCGGATTTCGTTTGCATTGCGCCGAGTAGCGTATCGTCGCGCAAGGCCCCACCAGTCGCAAAATTCGACATTTTGAAAAAATTCAAAGGTGAAAATCACCCACCATCTGTAGAAATACAGGAGACATATTAGGAATCTGTCCTACAGTCGTATACGTCTATCTATGATCTTAAAATGAAAATGTTGCAGGGGTCGAAAACAACACGTTTGTGCAACTCCCGTGGAATTCCTTTGGTTAATATATCTCCTGATGGTTACCTTCTTCTACGAGTTTTTTTTTTAGAAATCCAGTATTGCACTCATCAATATCTCCAAGAAATAATTTTTTTGATCTCAAATAATAACAAGAGTATTTATCATTGAATAGTTTACTTCAAAGAGGAATACATTTTTAGATGGAAAGGAATGAATGTGAAGAGAGTTTTAGTATTGGCGTTTGAAGCATATAAGCAATTGCTAATCTCTCTATTTAACTGTGGTGAAAAATCTTAGTTACAGCCAACTAAAACAAGGTAGATACCTGAAACTGACAAAAAAATAACTTAAACTCCTGAATATAGAGTCAACATTGCAAGTATTCAAATCTGTATTCTGGGGCATATCGTATTTCTCCTGGGCCTGCTATACAAAAATTGCGTGCCTTCAACTCCAGATGTAACCTGGAGCTATTTATTCGCTGCAAAAAGTTAATCAAAGAGCCCGATTAAGTTCAGCTTTAGTTTTGACTCACAGTCTATCGACTGCCGACAATTTCTAAGCCAAAACAACAATATGAAATGTCAGAAACAGATAGGACATCGTAAGATGTACACTTCCACCTGAAACAATTTAATGACAAAACGAGATGATGACAAACTCCAAATGTATTCGACTGCTAGCTAAACAGTCTTTCAAGTCATTAGACTTCTGATTTCTCTATTTTCCATTGTTCGGTTTGATAAACTCTCTAAAAATCATTGGTTAAATGCTTAGTAAATGCACACATCCTACTATTTATCCCTGGATAAATCAACTATAAATTTGCATCAAAGAGTATGCATTTCAAAGATACTACAAAGAGTGTCACTGACAGTGTATATCCAACACCAATATTATTGGTCAGCATTCGATAGCACTTTAGCTTCTTAATATATGTATAAGAGCTTCTCTCAAGAACTATTCCAAGACTTTTGGAAGCGCTATTTTATTCAAATTAATATCAAAACGCTTGTTCCAAATCTATTCTAATTTTTCAAACTTTCATAAGGCAACATGAGTGGACAAAACAGCATCGAGTGCGTAACTATTCATTTATAACGACAAATGAATCACGAAAAACTTTCACTCAAATGAAAGTAATCAAGAAATTAATAAATTCTATATCGTGAGAATAAAAAATTCTAATAACAAGAGTTAACTTTGCTACACGTTCAGGTTTAAGGTAAGAATCTTCTTTCGAAAAATTGGTAATATCATTTCGTCAGCAAAAAGAAAGTTTTCTCTGCGTTTCATTATTGTCACCGAGTCTCTTGATTATCAACTGAGTTGGTTTGAGCCAGTTTCACATTCCAGTTTATCTTTGACTTAACAGAGTCAAGAAAACAATACATCAGTCCAAACATTAAGTAATGAGTGAAAGAACGTAACGAATACAGGCAAAAAGTGCTTTTCTGCAATAAAGTAAAGGTAATGATAAATTAGACGAAATATAAATTGAAGGTCATGCTGATTAAGGGATATTTTGTGTACATGCTGGACTGAAATATATGAATGAATAAAGAAAAATATTTATGCAGAGAATGTATATTTCTCGATACCTTTATCTTTAATTATATAAAAGAAGATGTCCTGACTGACTGATTCATCAACTCTCAGCCCAAACTATTGGGGATAGAACCGTGAAATTTTGAGGATATATCCGTTTTGTAAATTTTAAGCGCACAAAGAAATGATTTTCGAAATAAATAATTTTTGGGGTTGTTTTTACCCCATTAATGTTAACTTTTACTCCCATAAAAAAAGCATTGAATTCGGTGCCGGTGTTTTCTATTAGATTTTTAATTTCTTACACTCAATATATTTGATGGAAATTTTTGTCCTAGAAATCATACAAGATGGCAGTATTGAATTATTTCATTCAATTTTCTTACAAGATTCGTTTTTGCCTAATTATTGCGTTTTTATCTCTAAATGCATCAATTTTTTACCTTTTTAAGAATAGAAATTTCCTTTGCAACCAGGCGTATATATTCATTTCATAGTGATTTCATGAATGGCTATGCGTTTACGCCTTTCGGCATTTAAAGGCCAGGTTCAGTGACTAATTCGATAGTTCCAGTCAAAAGACTACAGTTACCCGTTCTCCTTGCCTTCTCAATGACTATCAAAAAGGCAAATCGCGTCAAGTGTATGGATTAAATCTGGAAAATCCATGCTTTTCACATGGCCGGTTCCATGCTCATGAGTGAGACAGCAGAAACATTTAATTATTTTTGCAGAGGGCGGTAAAACCAAAAATATTGTATACCCCGAAGCACCTGAACAAATAGAATCAAAAACAAACTTTGTAAATTTTACAATTGATTTTATTCACTACGACCGGTTTCGACGCATAGGCGACATCTTCAGGTAAATTACACATCAAGCACAGAGTATATATACATGAACTGGGGAGGTATGGGGGGGGGGAAGGGAAGGGAAGGAAGGTAGTGACAGGAGGGGGGGAGGGAAAGGAAAGACAGTGGGAGAGGGTTTTGGTAGGAGGAAAGGTGGAGTATGTTTTGGAGGTGGTTAAGGGAAGGGAATAGGGGGGGGGGGAAGAAGAAGGAGCTGCATGGATGGACTTTGGGTAAGCAGTGTGCCTCACTGCAGGTGGGGGGGGGGAAAGGAGGTGGGAAGGGTTGGGAATATGGAGAGGTAGCAATTAAGGTAGTGTTTTGAAGGTATGACTAAGATGGGAGGGGTTGCTTTAAGGGTCTAGGTAAGGAAAGTGTGACATCTAAGAGGGGTGAATAATTTTCAAAAATATTCTCGTTTAGGAGGTGCTCTTCTTTCAGGAGTTTTCTTATTTCCATCTGCTCCAGTGAGTCCATCCTGCGTCCTTTTCTTTCCAGATGAAGAATCTCGGGCACGAAGTCACTTTTGTGGTCACATTTCCACAGGTGTTTGGCGAAATGTGATCTTTCGATCTGTCCATTCCGCCAATGTCTCTTATGTTCCTCCGTTCTCACTCTGAATGATCTCCCTGTCTGCCTCACATACACTGCCTTGCATTCACTGCACCTCAGTCTGTAAATTCCACTTTTTTCTTTAATGTCAATTTGGCTTTGGTTTTATTTAATAATGTCCTTAGGTTGCCTCGGTTTGTTTTTGATTCTATCAAAATGGAATTTTACAAAGTAACGCCTGAGAGTATCGAGTTCACCTGGACAAATGTTTTCAACTGTAATTTACTACACAAAATATAATTTTATTTCATTTATTTTGTACAAGTAAATGTCTCTGCTTTCTATATGTGTGCCTACTTTGCAATAAAAAGAGGCATTGCATTGCATTCCGGTGCAACACATGTACAATTTGGGCAGATTTTCATGAAAGCGAAAATTACGTAAACGCAGACCTACGCCTACCTGAGCGGCGCCACTGGACGGGCAGACACTAGAGAGAGTCCGAGAAAATAATGTCCTACCCAACCTAGACCTGACTCGGGCAGAACTCTGTTTTCTTTCATATTCTGGTGGGGGTCCAGTGGCGAAAGCGCCGGCAAAGGGGGGTCCAGCTGCTGCGGTGAGCGAAGCGAGCCGTCAGCGGCTAGTCTAACTATAAAATGTGGCATATATGTGCGTGAGACTATGGAGATAACTCCGGATAGATAGAAACGCATAGATTTGATAGGAAATGATATAGGATGGCGGAGTAACGCGGATTTGACGAGGTTGGCCATATAAAATATCAATGAAGATCGGCTGAAAACCAATGCACAAAATTTATCCACACAGAAGAATCCTGAAATTTATCCATACAGAAGATAAGAGATAAATAAAATGGAAAAATAAAGGCCAATTCATGGTCTAATATATCCTCTTCTGGAAGATAAATTTCTTTTAAAGGCGAATTGAAAAACATGTGCGACGTTCTACGAGTGTAATCTCAACTACCATAAAAAGATCCTAAAATGTGGAAATTTTCAGTGCATTATTTCTTAATTATCATCGTAAAGAATACGACATATATTTGACATTAGTTATTGTATGTAATGCATGAACGCATACATATAGGAAGAGAAGTTTAAAAAGGATATCTCAATAGAGCAAATTACGTAACTGCGTCTAAAAATCTAAATTTACAGTAAAAAATGTAATATATAAATGTGGACAAAACCACCTTCTTTACTTTTTCGCTGGAAAAATTGCAACCAATGGTATTTAAAATATAGTTTTTCTTTTTCTTACTCTGTAAACCTATGTCGACAAGATGATAGCGATGCTTACACTAATTTATAAGATATAACGCTATTGACGAATTACGAAAACCAGCCAATTATCGGGTATTAGTTCAACAAAATATCAATAAGGAAAATATCATCCAAAAGATTACAAGAGATAAGAAAAATGTATGTGAACGAAAAAAAAATAGTCACCTGGTAACTAACAAGGTAACTAAAACTATATCAATCACAAAATAAGGTAACCATTACATAAATTCCAAAATTCCATTAATTTGGACCGACAAATAAAACTGCACTTTTAATTTTTCGTGAGACCAAAAATTATAATTATGTAGTAGCACGAAGCTATGTGCACGTATTTCTTTTGCAGCTGATGTACCGGCAATATTTTAAGGATTTGGATTGAAATCCATAAGCAGAAGATACTAAGCGTTCGCAAAATATATATTTTTAAACGCCAATTCAGGTTGACGAATCCGTACAGACTGAAGCACCTACGACATTTTTACCTCAATAACCATAATAAATATCAAATGCCTTCAATTGTAAATTTTTGCAATCATTTACCCAAACTCCAATTATATTCTTCAACTCCTTTGAAGATAATGACACCCACCAGGGGAAGTATTTTTGCCCACTCAATTTATTTCATAAATTCCGTTGGATACAAGCGCATCACGTTCATAAATGATTGATAAGGTCAAACTTGACGAGTGCCATGAATAATTTAGATTTTTTTCAGAATCCCGTCCAATGATCAAGCCTCTTAATAATTTAACGTCCGCATCCAGCAGTTCAACTTTTTTTCTCTCTTTCTACGCCATCTCTCATTTCACTTCCCACTAATCCTCTCGATCTGAATTAAATTCAAACCACGTACGGTCCTCGGCAGAATAAAAAAATAAGAATAATAATAATAATATATATATATAGAGAGAGAGAGAGAGACGGTGCTATAGAAAGAGAAGAAAGAGGACGTAGCGTGCATTTGGCATTCAATTTAGATTAAAAATAAAACACAGAGCCACACACAAGCACACTTCCTCAAACGATCTGTCACGAAAGAGGGTTCATGAGGTATTCCCGGAATGTGTGGAGGAGGATTGGAGAGGGAGGAGAGGGTAAATGGAGGTATAGGAGGGAGGAAATGGAGGGAAAAAACCCGCTGGTAGAGAATACTGGGAGAGGAGCAAATGTTGAAATTGGCAGAAGCAGGAGGGAGACATGGCAGGAAAGGAGACATCCGTCACTTGAAGTTCAGGAGGTTCCCCCACTACTTCTTGAGTCAACACAAACAAAAAACACCACAATTTTATTTTTTCTCGTTTAAATAACAACTTTCACAAATTGCATAGCACACCTAGCAATTGGAAAGAGAATATAAAACACTGATGACTAATTCAGATTAATCAACGAATATTTTTCTCCATCAATACTTTTTAGGTTCCCCCCCTACTTCTTGCCAACGAAAAACGCCAAATATTTCTTAAGTCTCGTTTTAAATAGGAAACTTTCACATATGACATCACACATCTAGCAATTGGGAAGAGAATGTAAAATACTGAGAACTAATTCAGATATATCAACAAATATATTTCTCAATCAATACTATTCCAGCCAGAGGAGCCAATTTAACGCTATTCACGTTGAGGTATAGAATTCTGCCTGCCTAAAATAATAAAACGAAGTTTTTAGCAACTTAAAAACTGTTTCCATACCATTCTTTAAAAACAATTCCCAAATCAGCTTGTCATAAGAATAGCACAAGCTAAACAGGATAAAAATTCTAACTTTTATCTATTTCTCCAATGTTTTATACCTTTTTTGCCTTAATTCCCATATCATTTGTAGAGTAATTTGCAGAAAGGCACTGACAAATGTGAAAATTATGTTACAAATTATTATGCTAACTAAAAAATTAATCAAATATGAAAATATTACTTCAAACCACCTGATACTTCAGTTCTTCAGTGTACAATGTGGATTATGCATTTTCACTTGTTGGTTTTCAGCGTTTTTTAAAAAGTCGATATTTTGATAAGGTAAAATTCTGGATGTCAGTAGAAATATGCAGATGTCAGTAGATGGAAAATTTGAATAAATTTTGGTGTCTCTGCAAGTACACCTAAGAGATAAAAGAGGGAAAGACAAAGGGAAGGAGAGAGGGAGTGGTTTTGGTCTGATGTAAAGTAGGGAGGTAAACAATTTTTGTGGCAGAAGAGGGAGGGGTTGGAAGAAGAGGGGGAGAGAGAGAAAGGGAGAGAGAAATAGAGAGATAAAGAGAGAGAGGAAGTCCCATCGATCAATGGAAGAATTCGAGACGACTCCTTGTGTAGGTATAACGAACTCGTGAATGTTGGTGAGGGAAGTTCCACCACGCAGAACGAAAATTGCTCCCAGGGATCCAGGAACGTAAAATTTGAACGATATTCCCCGATGTTAAGAAGACGAATATGCTTCCCGAGTCGGACTAGGGAAGAACTTCTTAACCCAAGGCATCCCCTTTTTCTCCTCGGCGCGGTAAAAAGAAAGTTGAGTCACGCATCAATGGGTGTCCTTGGAAGTGAAAAAATCGTGAAAGCATGAGAAGAGCAGGAAGCTGGAGGAAGAATGAAGGAGGGATTATGAAAAAATAAAAGGGAGAGAGATCAATGCGTTTCGTGGGACAACAAAAGGACCTCGTTCGTTCTCCATTTCTCTTTGATGGCAATCGCGGGATCAAGGGAAGAACCCACGGACGCCGTCGTCAAAATGCCTTCAGAACTACCACCCCACAATAGCCTGGAATTGATGAGAGGGGAAAATGAAATTAATATGGACTTGTGGACCTCCGTCAAAGAATTTCTCCATCTCAGCAAGCATTTTTAATCCTGTAGATTATATCATGAAATTAATATTTCAACGAAAATTGAAATCTATGAATACTTTTTTCACTACTGTAAAACAGTGGAAAATAAAAAGTAAATGTGTACTCGATTTCATTAACATACATAAAAAGGAACGTTTCATAAATGGATTTTAAAAAATTAATTAGTATTTATTACTGAAGCTGACCTGATAGCAACTTCACCTGCCAGTTTGAATCCCGACGGTGGCGGAGCTTTTTCAGTAAAATACTGATCACCACTTGAGTCGCGGCATACACTTCTATAGGCAATATAACATTATTTACACTTAATCCCTATTGTTACGAATAAAACGTCAACGATGCCTAATCTCTCCCCGGCCTTTCTTATCTCCCTAAGTAAAAAGCTATCAATATCTGATTTATCAAAAATCCATCTCGGCGAAAACGACCATAGCTATCGATTGTTTACCTTTCCTTATAAAGCACTTCCCAATAGCATTGGATGGCGTTCCATCAAATTCTATTCAACAGTTAGGTAAATTAGGAGGTCAAGAGAATGAAATTCGTTAACTATGATTTCTCACAACTTTTAGGAGAAATGCCGCTTTATGTGAAAGGTTTTAAATTTTCTTCGTGGCTTCTATAGAAGAAATTTATAATGATAACCACTAAAATATTCGTATTTTCCAATAGCAAGATTTAATGGAGTACCAACGACCAGCAACGTTGCACAATATCTCTGAAATGTGGTGTGCTCAGCTAAGAGGTTTGAAATACATGCTTAAAAGCTCTCAACGGAAATTCGGAGACGGGCAGGTTTAATAAAAAAAGTCTGACTAATTAAGCAATACGCCTAGTCCCAAGGATGATAGCCAATAGACAGTGTTAATTTAACAACACCTTGGATTGCTTTGCAGTTAATTGCGGTAAAAATTGGAGTTCTGTTTCGAATCAAGATTCGAGCATTTTAGTTTTTGGCCTAGCACACAAATCCAGGGAATACCGAGCATTTAAAAATTGTATATTATTGTAAATATATTTGTTCGAACATAACTACCTGTTTTATCAGATTCACAAGTTATTTACACTCTGACTTCTTCTGTAATTTTAAACCCAGTTATATTAGAAATGAGTATTATTTTCATAATTTTGGGTGATTTTCAAGTCAATTGTCTTTTCACTCATTATAACCATTGATTTGCAAAATGAAGTAATTTACAATAACGTCTTTTCACCCTTTCAGGGAGAAAATAATCTCATGCCAACATCCGTAACTATTCATTGCACCATTCTTGACAACTTCGCACGATTGAAATTACCTATGCCTATAATTTGCTTGCATGACTTATCTACGCTACGGTCAGTACATTCCTGCATTTCACTAACGTCAATTTCTCATAAATATAAAATCGATCGTAGGAAAGCGATTACGCATTATTTTCAGTTCTTGATTAAGAATTGATATAGGCCTAAGGCAGTCGTAAAAACTGCCGAAAGTACGTAGCCAATTATATTCCAACGCACGAATGAACAAGAGTGAATCAGTTATTGGAATCTAGAATCTGCTGAAATTTATTCATCAAACACTCAATTATCGTTAGCATAAGTACTTAAAATATTCAATGTGACCAATTAATTACATATACTTCGTAAGGAAAATGAAAAATAAAGGGGTATAACTGTGAGCGATAAGACTAATCAGGTTTATCATCACAGGAATAAGGTTACACAAACGTTTGCTAGTCTATCAGTGAAAAGCTTATGCAGGAATTATTTCCCACTTGCAGAAAACGTTTCTGAAGCGCTTCAATTCACATTTCTCAGAGCTAATGCTCATTGATATAATCAGGATCATTTAACTACAATTGTTTTAATTACAGCGATGATAAGTAATCATAGCATAGGCAAAGAAATATAATTTGCATCTCACGTAAATGTGGGTGAATATTTAGGAACGTAAGTTTGTTTAACCCTGTTATGCTTTCCATAACTTTATGTGCCAAATTTCATGTAACTCAGAGAAAAAACTAAAAACTAAGTGGTAAAAGTTATTCATATTTCTATAATTAATGATTTTTTATATCACGTTGTACTTCATCCAACCTTCATTTCAACGTCTTCATTTTTACATAAAAGCTCTATGATTAGGCAAGAAATAAATTTATGTCTGCCACATTAATCTTTCCATTACATAATCAATTTATTAGCTGGACAATGAGTAGACAGTTCCAACAAGATCGCAATGTAAGACAGTAAGCATAGAGATGAGTGCAACATCTGGAGTACCTATTGCATACACATCCATACATATGCGCAGTTGAATAAAGCAACGTATTAGATACTTATTCAACCTTCTGTTAATTACAGCTTTCACTACCATCAATCACTGCCATTAGCAATAAATAAAAAGGCAGAATATTTAAAAAACTGAAATCAAGACATTTGCTGCAGATGATTATTTTTTGAAGGATAATGCAGGAATGACAAAAATATTACCAATTTCAATAGAGAAGTACAACTAGCTATCCATGATGAAAAAGACGAGTATAGTAAAATTGCCAAGTCATAGAAGAGACTGTGCCGGAAAGAGATTGCACAGAAATAGAAACACAAGAAACATCTGCAGCAATCTATGTACATAAAGAAGAATGTTTGTCTTTGTTTGCCTTTTATACAGCTCAACAATTTTATTTTGATCGTGATAAAATCCTGCGCACTTACAGTTAAAAATAAGAAGAAAATTGTGATTTGCATTTCATGTTGAAAAAAAACCAACCCTCTTTTCCACCCCCTCAAGCAAATTTTTACGTGCAGCTATGCGGTTTTTTACGTACACCTTTCTCGAAAGCGGTGAAGAAATTTATGAAAATTACAGATATTATTCAAAACGTCCTTATAATATCCGACAAAATGTATTTCAACAAGTTCAAATATCGCAGTTAGGCTCGATTTTATTTGATACTAAAGTTGTAAATTCATTGCAATCCACCAAGATGAGATCTTTAACCCTTGCTGCATATGCGTGGTTTCTTTCACCCGTTTCCTGGATTTCCCTTGGGAACCGAATACAAAGCATATAACTGGACTCTCTAAGCGCGGAAAATTAAAGGGACCCCATTGTAAGCTAATCCTCGAATAGAAGCCGAGGTATATACTTCATCAATGCGACGAATATGTAATGTCCATTATGGTGCGTTGGTACCGGAAAAAATTATGGATTTGTGTATAAATTATGAATGGTAAAATAGCTTATATTAAACTAAAATTAGGAGCTTGAAATATTTTCCGCCTTCTATATCGGGGTAATTATGTATAAGTATTAATTATAAGTATCTGAAAGTAGTTTTCTGAGTTGATGCTTGCTTATACACTGTAAACAGGTAATTGAAAGGATGCTATTTGTGTACTATAAATTATGATCAACATTTTCTTCGCCCGTTGCATTTCAACGGGTGTCTCCTGCAAGTATTCTGATAAAGTAAGTGATTAAAAGTGTGGATATCACATTTCAGTTTAAGCTGTAAAATTACTATAGATAACCTTGGAGCAAAGGAATCTTGTGCTGTACAAAAATGAAAGCTTCACATTTATGAGAAAGGCAAGAGAAATCACAAATAAAATCAAGGGAAGATCTATTTGATGGTGCAAATGTCAGCACGCGCTGGCTTGTTGCCGTAAACTCATTAAGGAATTATAACCATAAAAGATTTCCACAGATAACTACGCATATGGCGTATAATAAGGAGAAGGCTTGTATGAAATATTTGATTGAGATATATACAAGAGATCCAATGATAACAGTCTGGACAATTTTGCATAGGAACAACGGTCGAATGACAGATATCATTGTTTTTTTTGTACTTACTGTCCGAAATACCTCGCGGATCAATGTGATCATTCGTGAAAAAGTACTTAGCTGTGTAGCGGTACCCCATTATCTCTAAAGGGAATTGATAATATATAGCAATGCATTTGATCATAATTTAAAAATTAGAATGCAGAAACATTTCTGTGAAGTTTACAATGAAAATGAAGGTCACAAATCCTTCGTACTTGCTAAGTTCTTTACAGTCGAAGCGTAAAACAAGAACGACCCAGTTGGCAACGTCAATACTTTGATTTTTAAGAAACAAGTGGGAATAATTTACTGAACTCGGTATTAGTCAACTATAAGGAAGTCACCTAATTTTCCTAGAAAAAGTTAGGCTAATGCTGGACTCAATACGGTACATAATAAAATAATTTTATCAAGTTTCAGGTGAGCCAATCTTGGAGCGAGAGTAATAATCTTGGTTGAGTGGCGAAGGATGAAAAGTGGGTGGAGGAGAGTGAAGGAGAAGGCGAAGAGGCTGGAAGAGATCTGAAGGAATGAATGCGGGAAAGAAACAAGGGAATGGGACGGGAAACGACTCAAGGCACAGGAAGGGAGAAACTCCCATGCGCATGAATATGGAAAAGCAGAGCGGGCAAAAATTCCCTCTTTCCCGCCGACAACCCACGGGCCCCACCCATCCATATGAAGCCAGCCACCCATCTCACGCCTCCTCACAACCGCCGCCCGCTGACCAAAACACGTTTCTCCTCTTTTATTAATCCACTCACAGCGTGACGCAGGGATAGCCGCCGGGCTACGACGATGCCTGGAGGAAAAGATGATGAAATTACGAAAGAGTCGGCGGTAGAAAATGCAGGAGAGGAAAGTGAAGAAAAAGCATGGGGCAAAGGCCTATAAAACGTCGGAAGCCACGCCGAGGAACAACGGTGGTCTTGTGGACTGGATCGACACATATGAAAGTGTGGCGGAGGAAGATCAAACAACGGAAGGGGACATGTCGAACACGAGGATGTAAGCAGGCATTCGTGGACGGGGTGGGTTTCCTGGACGAAAACGAAGAGCGGACAGAGGAAGGGAGGGATACAAATGCGAATATTTGTGACAAATTGGATTTCTTTCATGCTGGGAGCCGCGCGTGGTGCAAAAAGAGAAAAAGATAAACAGATTGAGAAGGAACATCTTGTTATAAAATGAGACGCATGGTAGAGGGAAAAGTGGTTCAGAGGGGTCACACACTATTTTTATAATGAACCGAGTAGTAAGTTTCCCAAATGTGTGTCAAAAGTAGTTAGTCTTGAAGTGAAAACGACGGGACCGGAACGAGAAAGAGCTCAAACAGTCTATAAATTATTTCAATTGTGGTTAGGCATTTAAAAAATCCCTTTATGGGAACAGTGTAACACAAAAATAATTTTTTGTAGGAGTAATAGAACTGGACGCCATCGTCTCGAAGTCACCTGCATTAATGGCTAACTACGTATCATCGTAGATCAAATTACCTTACTAAATAGAACAATAACTCGAGTTTCTTAAGTTTAAATGAGAATGTCACATCAACTTTCCGGCAACAATTCTATTGCATTTAAGCTGCGGTGTTTTAAGAAAAAAATGAAATTACATCGATTCAAGAACGAACACTCATTAACTTTATACCATGACACAGTATAAGAATACAAAGGTAACACAAAAGTGACGAATTCTACCTTAAGTCCATTATTTCTTTCACCATCTCCATTAAGAAAATGATAGAAAATAGATGGGTGTCAATCGCACATAGAGTTGAGAGATTGAATTGGCAAGCAAAAACTATTATCACGAAAAAACCGTTAGACTTGACCGGAATTCAATTATGATTTGAGACAAGTGTAATGTACTTCACGGTAATTTTTATTCCTTCAGTCCTACAGCATTACCGTGGTTCATACGTACAAATATCACCTTAATTAAGGAAAAATATATTGATTATTGATTTAAAAATGGAATGCGCGCAATATTTTGTGAGAAGGCATATATGTAAACAAAACCCTCTTTAATTTACTTTATTTACAAATCGATGTGCATCAAAGCAAAAAAAAACAGAAAATGATTTCCATCATAAATAACCAAGATCATGGGATCGGAGTGGTTGGATATAAAAGAAAGTAATATTGGACAAATGGAAGGCCCTAGGAAAGAAAATCGAGAATGGAAGGAAGAGGAGAATTATGCGGCTTTCGGGAAAGAGTTCAGAACAGAGGGCGTCATGGATATGGATGTGGTGTATTCCCTTTGCTCCGCAGAAAAAAATAACCTTGGCAAATGAAAATGATTCTTAAGGATGAAGGAAATATAAAACGCTGACAACGGAAAGCAAAGAGGAGCAGGGATAAGTGAGGGTAAACGTAAAAACAATACTTCCAATAGCAACTGAAAATAAAATCTACTGCAATATTGTCCAACGTAGGCTAAACCTTGTGCAAAACAGACAGATAAAAGAGCTTCCAACTTGGATATCAACGGACAGTTAAATGACCAGATAATGGAAAGGTTTTCGCAAGTTAAAATACAAAATAATGCATGAAATGTCAAACATTTATGAGATGCAATATATGGTGATAACTATAAGAAGTAAATTTATCTCTGGAGGGCTTTGATATCACAGTAATACGCGTTTTCTTCTATACTTAAAATTTTATGAATCACAAGTTGCCAATTCAATTCTTTTCAATTCCAATGATAAACATTTATTTATTTAGTAAATATTTCGGCCACTGTAAGTTAAGCACATTTAGTCAAAAATAACTTTTTTATTTGAAAAATACCTATTTTCTCCGAGAAAAAATTCGATATGCCGATGTAAACGCCAATGAAGAGCGGGTAGGTGAGCACATCTAGTAGATCAGGTTGGCGTGCCTAGTTTTTCCGATATTTTCCCAGGCAACGGTTGACATGAATGAGGGGCACCAAAAAGAAATCCATCCGAGTGAGATGTAGTCGGGGTGGAGAGGGTATTTTTATTTTTTTTCACGGAGGTTCCAGGAATACAAGATGCAACACTCATCTTGGTACACACGAGCGAGACGTGGGCAATCCAAGGTTGAGAAATTGGCAAACCCCTTGGGAATTGAACTGCGGTCTCTGCCGCGCGAAAATGTTACCACGCGTGCCTGCTTCGGGGCGAGAGCCCTTACTCTCGCTTACACTCACCGCGGGATGTATTGGGTGGGTAGGGTAGGGTAGATCAGGGAGGAGCAAGGATGTGGAAGCAATAAAAGCATGTGGAGGGCAGGAGGCAGAGGCGATAGGGGGAGACTTCACACGCATTCCCCATCCCTCGGCAGCAGTCTTGATCAGATCCGACCCGAGAAAGGATCGTGACGTGAGGTGGATATGAGTCTGAATCGCGGAATAGATGGGAAAAGGGAAAGGCGAGAGCGGAAAACTCGAAAAAAAATGAGAAAGCGCGGAAAAAAATTGTCCCCGTATCCGAGAGGTAGATCACCCTGGAAAATCCACCTGAGCATACACGACCTTCCCCTGAGAAAATGGCATCGTGGATTGCATCTCACAAAAATGTGATCTCTCAGATGCACATATATTTCACTATATTTTCGGGGCGATGAAGGGTCGTATGAGGAGCGAGCTTTGCCAAATCATGCGGCGTCATGATTTTGCCAAGTTTACTCTATGTGACACGGCATCACCATCGCAAATGAAATGTGGACGAGTATCACTTTTCGCGTTCAAGGCGATTCAGCTACAGAAACCACCTCGGCTTTGAGCTCCAAATTATAACATCTCCGAGCACACGGCTGGGACTCTTTAACCCAGGGCTCTAAGCTTTTCATAAAAGGGTGAAAGAGCAAATGCATTCCTAAAAGCGAAACATTACGGGATATTTGCCATAAAAAACAAATGTACAACTAAGTTCCTTACGCTTTCTATATTTAGATCTCTTAAATGCTATAATATATTCCATTTCCTACGCCGCTTATTACGCATTACCTGAAACGGTGTATCGCTACCGTATAAATTGATTCTATGTTCTCCACCTGGTTGAATGACTGCGATCAAGCGCAAGCCTAAATCCTTTGGCATATATCGTACACCAAGCATGCTCGATCCACTCGCATGCCTAGAGTATGGTATGCATGGCTACCAATAAACAAGCAAATTCTATGCAATGAGTGACAAATACACATTTTCAAGGTTTTTGCATCGTAAATTAATTTTTCCAAGCAATTAAAATTATATGATATTCCTCTTCAACTCAAAATTCGGTAGTTATTAGTAAAAGGAAAAATCGAATAATACTCTGTTGTCTTTTCATTCATGAGAAGTTCAAAACAGTACAGTAGACAATGCAGTTGGTTTATTCGTTTCTACCCAGAAGTGCTCATCAGTTTCTCAGAAGACAAAGTTTGGGATACGTAGTTGCAGGTGTTTCATGGGTGTATCCTCTGTATGTGAGCACCAATTCATCTGGTAATTATACATCCAATCTACCAACCCAAAAACATTTCACATGATTTAGCACAAGATTATATAACAATTAGGGACGTAAATTAAATCCATAGCGATGCAGGATTATTGTCGCTATGAAATCAGAGCGTGTAGATTGGATAACTGAAAGGCAACTTAGATACACTCCATTGAATAACATTTAGTTTACCAGTAGCAACAATATACGAGAGATTGTTCACATCAATCACCACTCTGAGGAAAAAAAGGATGCATGAAAGATCACCATAACAGCAGGCAGGAAACAAGACATCCAGCATTGAAGTCCCATGAAATCGAAAGAGATTGAAGCTAATTCATATTTTGATAGCTGGATGGCAAAGGAAGTTTACAAGTCGTTCAATGTCATATATTGATTCCTCGCTACTTACCACTCTCTAAAACCTAAATGAGAAAAATTGTATATATAATTAAAGGATCTGGGTTAGATGACTAGAATGTAGAAGCATAGAGAAGAAAGAAGGTTAATGAATGATACATGAACAAGATGAAGAATAAAAAGAAAGAGCGACATTCGTTGCTTATAGAAAATGAACCGAAATGTTTCCACATCAGTTAGTAACCTGCCGGCCTGCCGTGGTACATAATAGATTTTCGTTACTTGCGAGAAGTATTATTCCCAATGGGTTAACGAGGATTTCTCAACGTTCTCGAGCATAGCACTGATACATGGTAGCAGAAAACGAGAATACTTTGTAAGGACGGCATGTGGACAGAGGAAGCGCCGGATAGAATTTAAAGCACGAGGAAATTAGCCAGAGACATAAGAGAGAGTAAGAGAGATGCGTGAAGGAAGAGAAATTCGAAGAGACGATGAAATCTACGAATGGCAGGGAAAGGGTAGAGGGAGCTAGGCGGGAGACGTGCCGCTGCATTCGCGGCCGCGTACTAATGCTCGGCGTGGGCGGGGTTGATGGGCCCTAGAACTGGGTGAGAGAATGAGCAGGAAATAAGGGAGGGCGGCCGAGAGTGAGGGTGGGGTGATGCTATACTTGAGCGCTGGGAAGTGAGGTGGATGGTTGGAAGGTGGTGAGATAGGTGGGGTGTAGTGGGGCGTGACGTGGGGGGCTCATTCAGCGATTCGACGATTATGTATTGGGAATTGGATAAGACTCCCGGAGGCGAAACCTGCGCGAGAAGATGAAAGGAGATCGGAAGACTGCGAAGGGAATTGCTTCTTCACCGAGAGAAGATTTTCTAAAAATATTCCCCTCTTTGATTTCAGGCATGAGCATCATCATCCCTTCGAGTGTCGAAATTTCTCAAATGTGCTCGAAAAGGTTTTCACTCAAGGGAGAGGAAAATTTGTCATACATTACTCTTCGAAGAAGAGTTCTTGGAAATGAAGGTGTCATCCTTTGGCCTTGACAACGCTCGTGCTACTAACATTATCGCCTACACAAAAAGAAATTCCCTCCATAAAATGACTGAAATGTTATCAAATAAAATTAAAACAACTGAAAACGTATAGTAAAACTTGTCCAATACTTGATACGTAGAACAAAGCCCTGCCATTCCACGCTACTTTTCCGCAAATTGAATTTAAATTAAAAGGTGTTAAATGTGAGAATGAGAAGCATACTACTTTTCCCTCATGGGTAAAACGGTATTTTCCATATTATTTTAATTCTATTTTGGGTACAAAATTCTTTATAAATTGAGTTCTCCCTGTGACTGGGATGTTAAAGTAATAACTGTAGCCCATCACATTTTTTATAACTAGCATCAGCTGGCTGTAACGACTGAAATCTAACTTCATTAATTCAAAGGAAACACTGCTACAGTGAGCTCCTATTGCAGGAAAATTGTACCATCATTAATAAAACGTATTCGTAAAAAATATGCATGACTTGATCCATAATTTTTTATCAATAGCAATCTTAATTTCTCATCAGTGTAAGCGGTATGTTTTCACAATACCAAGAAAAATGTGGAACTTAGCATTTCCTTTGATTCGCGTAGTTGCAGTAACACCTACTTAAATGCCTTTTTTATTTGCGTGACATCAAGTAAAAATGGATTTAGGTCAGCAGCATCAGAAGAACTATTTCTTTTAAGCTGCAGAAAGTGTCCAAATTAAAATAACCGTAAAGAAAAAGATAATCACAACAGTCTCAGAGGTTAATTCTAAGGATTAAGTTTTATATTCACCCAGCCGTGTTTGAACTTGAGGTAAAGAGAAACTGGCACTAGACCAGGATTATTAATTAGTTTTTTCCAAAGACGTAAAGCGCAAATGAAATAACTCCCATGTCTTCAGATTTATAATTAATAGCCATTCATTCACAACATGATTATGCTGAAAATATCCTTCCAAATTGATGATCGAATTAAAGTGTAAGGAAAGCAAGCTTGCGCACATACCCTCTTCAAAAAATAAATATTACATTTTAAACGCTGTCAAAATGGTACAGCTGAACCACCAAGTCACTCCGATGCGGAGGTCCAAAAAAGTTCAGTAAAACATTTCTACCTTTGTTTCAACTTTGTGTAGCAAAGATGAAACCTTAAAGTCGCAAAATATTTTCAAGGCGATATGTTTGTTTTAAGATGACTAAATGAATGTTTTTCTCCGCTTCAACATCTGGTAACACACCCACTTTAAAAAAAGAATTATAGCGTTTTAAACGCTGTCAAGATGGTACAGTTTAATCACCAAGTCTCTCCAATGCGCAGGGCCAAATCTGTTCAGAAAAATATTCTGGTCGGTTTTAACATCGTGTAGCATCTAGATGAAACATATTGAAGTACAAAATATTTTCAAGGCAACGTGTTTGCTTTTAACATGACTAAAGGAATGTTTTCCTTGCTTCAACAGATTAATACTTTTTTAGATTTAATGCTAAAAGGCATTTTAATACAATGACCAGGGTATTAATTCAAGTCTTTTCAGGTCGACTACATCTTTTTCAGTGATCTTTTTCACATTTTGGCGAAGAAAAGGGTATAACAACGAGAAAAACTACCTGGTCGCTACCACGTTCATGAAGCTATTAAGATCTAAAATTATGAAGTTATAATATTACCTATCTATTCTCCTCTAAGGATGACGAATCTTATCTCAAAATATTAACACCGCAAATTTTCTCTGGAAAGATCCCAGAACTAAACAGATGCAATAACAAATTAAATTATCCTTTACAATTCCGCAGGCATAGCAAAAAAACCATAAGAACATGACCGACGAGGAAGTGATGGGATGGGGATGCATGAATGGATGCGAGGAAGATGGGCGCTCTTGAAAAATGGGAAATAATTAGAAGATAAAAATGGAGGGTCAAACTAATGAATTATATAGAATTTGTGAACCGTTCCCCCATTTTTCCCTACTGACATAGACCTTGGTCAAAAATCCCCCCCCTTCTCTCCCCCCTTCTCCCCCCCCTCTATCCCCCCTACCCCCACCCACTCTCACAATGAAACCTTCCTACCTACCCCTCCCTCCCTCTCCCTTCAACCTCCCCTTCATTCCCCGCACACATATTGTACATAGGACTGAAATTTTCCTAAAATGTTTTTACCTGATGATGGCGCATTAGCGTTGAAACGCGTTGTACCCAAAATAAATCCGGTGGACATTGCTAAGTTTTAACCTGTTTTATTCTTTTAATCCCTTAAAAAATGTCCCACAACATCTCACCGGACTTCGTTGAGTTCGGTATACAAGAGTTGATGTAATGGTGGACGGCTATGATCATATGATAGGACTATCAAACGAGAGTTGGAGGTATAAAAGAGAGACCGTGGGTACATGGAGAGAAAACGAGAAATGAACGGTGGGAGTGGACCCAAAAAATGGTAGCCGAAATCCCTGACTAAGAACTACGAAGGATTAAGGTCAACCTCAGACCCTTTGAATTTTTAATGAAGGTCCTAGATTCCATCTATCTGACTAGGTTTCAAGGCCCGAACCTCGACGTAAACATAGCTGAGACCAATATCCTTGACGATCCAACCCTATGCATTATTTTTCAGCGTGGAAATGAGAAAGGTGAGTCGTGTACGCCGGTTGCTATACATTTTGCCAGTTCATGAAAGAGGCTGGCATTGGCTGGAGATGGATTTCAATCTTGACCTCAATATGGGCACAAAACCACGGGGGTACCAACTTGGTAAGCATCATGGCCGGTAATAAGAGGAGAAAAGGTTTGAAATAAAGGTAAGGTTTATGAAAGGTGCACAAAGGGTAAGAAAGAGACTTTGCTGTTCCACAAAATAAAATATATTTGCGACCGGTTTCGATACGGCGTATCATCATCTGGCAATTTCACATATTAGTACATAGAATTTATACCCTTGAAGAAGTTAGAGGGGCGGTGGAGTGGAGGTGGGGAAAAGGGGGGGTGGAGGGGTGGGAGGGGTTTTTTGGAGAGGGTAGTGGGCAGAGGGTGGGAAGAGGGGAAGGTCGGTTTGGGAAGTACGTCGCTGATGGTTCACTGCACGGGGTAGCCGAGGGTTGGTGTGGGGTGACGAAAAAAGGGCGGAGGGGGAGTTAAGGAGTGGTGAGTGGTATCCGTTATGGTTTCGCGGAAAAAACATTGAAAGGTGGTGAATGGTGAGACTACAATTGCTCATTAACTAATGTGATGTTGGGTGAGATTTGGAGAGATGAGGCCGGGGGGAAAAGGGGGGAAAGGCGGTTTTTGGAGAGGGTATTGGGCAGAGGGTGGGAAGAAGGGAAGGTCGGTTTGGGAAGTACGTCGCTGATGGGTCACTGCACGGGGTAGCCGAGGGTTGGTGTGGGATGACGAAAATAGGGGGAGGGGGAGGTGTTAAGGAGTGGTGAGTGGTGTCCGTAATGGTTTCGCGGAAAAAACATTGAACAGTGGTGAATGGTGAGAATACAATTGCTCATTAACTAATGTGATGTTGGGTAAGGTTTGGCCTACTAAAATTTCCAACTGCTCGAGTGCGTCAAGCCTTGGGCCGTTGTTTTCTTTATGTAGGATTATCGGTTCGAAATCGCTTGTGTGGTCGGAATCCAAGAGATGTTTGGCAAAGTGTGACGTTTGGTTGTTGTTAATAAAACATGAACGATGTTCCTTGGTCCGGATGTTGAAATTCCGTCCAGTTTTTCCTATGTAACAGGAATTGCAGTCATTACATAGGAGTTTATAAACTCCGCTGTGTTCTCCGGCACTAATTTTGTCTTTGGTACTCCCTAACAGTTTGCCTAGTGTATTTTTATTGTAGAAGGCAGCTTTCACTTGGTCTTTCGGTAATAATTTTTCGGTTTTGTTAGATATACGGCCGAGATAGGGGATTCTACGCCATTTCCTGTCATCATCTTTCCCCCTTTCCGTGTAAATAAGATTGAGTGCGAGTCGTTTTTGTTTTTGGTGGTACAGTTTAACAATGAGTTCTCCGGAGTACCCATTGTTGGATGCAATTAGTTTGATTGTGTTTAGCTCCTTCATCCTGTTATAATTCGACATTGGGATCATACATAGTCTGTGAAGCATACAATGTATTGCTGATAGTTTGTGAGAGAAGTGGTGTCGTGAATTGTGGTGTATTATTTGGTCTGTGTAACAGTTCTTCCTGAAAATCGAGAATTCACATTTCCGGTTTACATTTCGAATGGTTAAATCTAAGTAATTTAACTTTCCTTCAGATTCTACTTCACTAGTGATTTTGATGTTTTTGTCCAGAGAATTCAAAAATGACACAAAGTTGTCTAGCTGTCTTAGCGAACCGGTCCACACACAGAAAATGTCGTCGACGTATCGATACCACCGAAAAACATTTTTCACAAGGGTGCTTTTGGAATTGAAAACACATTCTTCGTAGTTGTCCATATATATGTCAGCAAGGAGTGGAGACAGCGGGGATCCCATGGCGAGGCCGTCAGGTTGTTCATATATCGTATTGTTGAATTGGAAATAGTTTTGGTTAACACACACTTCCAGTAGGTGGCACAACTCGGCGATTACAAGGGGTGGTGGTTTGGCTTTCACTAGGGCAATTTCGGCTAGGTGTAAGGCTGCAGATTTGGGAACGCTAGTGAACAAATTCACAACATCAAAAGACACTAGGAGACATTTAGGGGGGAGGATTTCACTTGAGAGAGCCCTCGCGAGCTCCACTGAATTTTTAACACCATATTTGGGAATGAATTTTGAGAACTGGCGGAAAATGGAGTTTAGTTTGCGTGCCAACAGATGGTTAGGACTACACACACTGGAAACAATGGGTCTCACAGGAGCTCCGGGCTTATGCATTTTGGGGAGACCGAAGAATCTGGGCGCCATGGGATTCATTTGGATGAGGCGTTGTTTTTCCCTGGGGTACAGCACGGTGGTGCATTCTGCTATTGCCTTCTTGCATTCTCTTTGGTGATCCGTGGTTGGGTCTCTGGATAACTTTAATATGTTATTGGCACTGATGAATTCTTCACATTTTAAGACGTATGCGGATCGGTCCATGATGATGACTGCATTGCCCTTGTCAGCTTTTGTGAGAATAAGATTGTTGGCTGAGAGGGATCTCTTAATGGATAGAACTGTCTTGTGTTCACTATTACAATGGTTGATTTGGGTTCTGCTGGTAACGTTGTCCATGTACCGCCGTAGTTCTAGGGCGATACGTTGCGATGAACCTGAATGGTCATTCCTGAGGGCAAGGCTGCAATCCACCGCTAGGTTTTTCAATTCATTCACGGAGATGGGTAGATTGGGGGCATATTTCAAACCTTTTTCCAACATTTCCAATTGATCTTTAGCGAAGGTGAGATTCGATAGGTTGACCACTCTGATGGCAAAGAGGTTTTTTACACTTGTCACACTTGAGTCCCTAACCTCGTCAGTGGTTACTTCAGTCAAAAGCTTCAACTTATTCTTCATTATGATTCGTTTTTTGTATGCAATCTCGCTTGCCCTTTGGCGGACATAATCATCTAACCAAAGCCATTCGGCCCAATGAAGAGTTGCGGTCAGCTCGGTGTGTCTCCTCCTCCAAAAAACTCCTACCCTCTCCAAAAAACCCCTCCCACCCCTCCACCCCCCCTTTTCCCCACCTCCGCTCCACCGCCCCTCTAACTTCTTCAAGGGTATAAATTCTATGTACTAATATGTGAAATTGCCAGATGATGATACGCCGTATCGAAACCGGTCGCAAATATATTTTATTTTGTGGAACAGCAAAGTCTCTTTCTTACCCTTTGTGCATCATGAAGGAGTTCCACCATGTTACGCCACCCACCATCGCATTTATCAAGAGCGCCAGCAACGCTGTAAAGGCAAGCATTTACCGGAAGTTAACCATCAAATACAGGATCGCCGGATTGAACATCTATTTCAACAGCCAGTGTCTCTCCCGTGGTGTCATCCCAAAATACGTCAACGTGAAGTGCACATCTAACACATCAGCCGCGAAGTTTGCCCTCCGTTGTGCACAAAGGACCTGGGTCAAGAGAGAGCTACACGAGTGGTATGTAAAAAGAGACTCTATCTCGCATTATTTACTCCTCCTACACACCGAGCTGACCGCAACTCTTCATTGGGCCGAATGGCTTTGGTTAGATGATTATGTCCGCCAAAGGGCAAGCGAGATTGCATACAAAAAACGAATCATAATGAAGAATAAGTTGAAGCTTTTGACTGAAGTAACCACTGACGAGGTTAGGGACTCAAGTGTGACAAGTGTAAAAAACCTCTTTGCCATCAGAGTGGTCAACCTATCGAATCTCACCTTCGCTAAAGATCAATTGGAAATGTTGGAAAAAGGTTTGAAATATGCCCCCAATCTACCCATCTCCGTGAATGAATTGAAAAACCTAGCGGTGGATTGCAGCCTTGCCCTCAGGAATGACCATTCAGGTTCATCGCAACGTATCGCCCTAGAACTACGGCGGTACATGGACAACGTTACCAGCAGAACCCAAATCAACCATTGTAATAGTGAACACAAGACAGTTCTATCCATTAAGAGATCCCTCTCAGCCAACAATCTTATTCTCACAAAAGCTGACAAGGGCAATGCAGTCATCATCATGGACCGATCCGCATACGTCTTAAAATGTGAAGAATTCATCAGTGCCAATAACATATTAAAGTTATCCAGAGACCCAACCACGGATCACCAAAGAGAATGCAAGAAGGCAATAGCAGAATGCACCACCGTGCTGTACCCCAGGGAAAAACAACGCCTCATCCAAATGAATCCCATGGCGCCCAGATTCTTCGGTCTCCCCAAAATGCATAAGCCCGGAGCTCCTGTGAGACCCATTGTTTCCAGTGTGTGTAGTCCTAACCATCTGTTGGCACGCAAACTAAACTCCATTTTCCGCCAGTTCTCAAAATTCATTCCCAAATATGGTGTTAAAAATTCAGTGGAGCTCGCGAGGGCTCTCTCAAGTGAAATCCTCCCCCCTAAATGTCTCCTAGTGTCTTTTGATGTTGTGAATTTGTTCACTAGCGTTCCCAAATCTGCAGCCTTACACCTAGCCGAAATTGCCCTAGTGAAAGCCAAACCACCACCCCTTGTAATCGCCGAGTTGTGCCACCTACTGGAAGTGTGTGTTAACCAAAACTATTTCCAATTCAACAATACGATATATGAACAACCTGACGGCCTCGCCATGGGATCCCCGCTGTCTCCACTCCTTGCTGACATATATATGGACAACTACGAAGAATGTGTTTTCAATTCCAAAAGCACCCTTGTGAAAAATGTTTTTCGGTGGTATCGATACGTCGACGACATTTTCTGTGTGTGGACCGGTTCGCTAAGACAGCTAGACAACTTTGTGTCATTTTTGAATTCTCTGGACAAAAACATCAAAATCACTAGTGAAGTAGAATCTGAAGGAAAGTTAAATTACTTAGATTTAACCATTCGAAATGTAAACCGGAAATGTGAATTCTCGATTTTCAGGAAGAACTGTTACACAGACCAAATAATACACCACAATTCACGACACCACTTCTCTCACAAACTATCAGCAATACATTGTATGCTTCACAGACTATGTATGATCCCAATGTCGAATTATAACAGGATGAAGGAGCTAAACACAATCAAACTAATTGCATCCAACAATGGGTACTCCGGAGAACTCATTGTTAAACTGTACCACCAAAAACAAAAACGACTCGCACTCAATCTTATTTACACGGAAAGGGGGAAAGATGATGACAGGAAATGGCGTAGAATCCCCTATCTCGGCCGTATATCTAACAAAACCGAAAAATTATTACCGAAAGACCAAGTGAAAGCTGCCTTCTACAATAAAAATACACTAGGCAAACTGTTAGGGAGTACCAAAGACAAAATTAGTGCCGGAGAACACAGCGGAGTTTATAAACTCCTATGTAATGACTGCAATTCCTGTTACATAGGAAAAACTGGACGGAATTTCAACATCCGGACCAAGGAACATCGTTCATGTTTTATTAACAACAACCAAACGTCACACTTTGCCAAACATCTCTTGGATTCCGACCACACAAGCGATTTCGAACCGATAATCCTACATAAAGAAAACAACGTCCCAAGGCTTGACGCACTCGAGCAGTTGGAAATTTTAGTAGGCCAAACCTTACCCAACATCACATTAGTTAATGAGCAATTGTATTCTCACCATTCACCACTGTTCAATGTTTTTTCCGCGAAACCATTACGGACACCACTCACCACTCCTTAACACCTCCCCCTCCCCCTATTTTCGTCATCCCACACCAACCCTCGGCTACCCCGTGCAGTGACCCATCAGCGACGTACTTCCCAAACCGACCTTCCCTTCTTCCCACCCTCTGCCCAATACCCTCTCCAAAAACCGCCTTTCCCCCCCTTTTCCCCCCGGCCTCATCTCTCCAAATCTCACCCAACATCACATTAGTTAATGAGCAATTGTAGTCTCACCATTCACCACCTTTCAATGTTTTTTCCGCGAAACCATAACGGATACCACTCACCACTCCTTAACTCCCCCTCCGCCCTTTTTTCGTCATCCCACACCAACCCTCGGCTACCCCGTGCAGTGAACCATCAGCGACGTACTTCCCAAACCGACCTTCCCCTCTTCCCACCCTCTGCCCACTACCCTCTCCAAAAAACCCCTCCCACCCCTCCACCCCCCCTTTTCCCCACCTCCACTCCACCGCCCCTCTAACTTCTTCAAGGGTATAAATTCTATGTACTAATATGTGAAATTGCCAGATGATGATACGCCGTATCGAAACCGGTCGCAAATATATTTTATTTTGTGGAACAGCAAAGTCTCTTTCTTACCCTATGTGCATCATGAAGGAGTTCCACCATGTTACGCCACCCACCATCGCATTTATGAAAGGTATTTTTGGGATTGGTTTTAACGGATTCCAAAGTAGAAACGGAAAATTAAGGTAGTTCAAATATTATAGGAATCAGTTGCAAAGGGGATACAGGAGAAGGAAAGAGTAAGGTCAAATTTTCATTTGAAATTTACAGAATTGATTTCATTTTATCATTCACGTGTGAGAGGATAAATGATCCCCTCAGGTGAATTAGATACGGAAATATTTTCCTTTAAAAGCACAATTTAAATGCATTAATATTTGACGATAAATAACGTAATGAGAATATTAATTGGTTTCAACTCGCTACCCCGATTATCACTCCGATGACAATTAAAATTGACATTGATGTTTTAGTACAACAGCTTGATATAACCTTTGCAATACAAATATCACCATGAAACCAAAGGTCTAATATGAAAAGTGTTTGTAGTGTTACCTCTTTCAGTAGCAGCTCAGGCTTTAAAGCGGCAATATTTGCCATTATTGTCACTCGTTTTACTAATAATAGACTGAATAATTGTAAAATAATAATAACTGAATATGCACATCATAAATAACTTTATTTTTTCTTGCGCTTGTGAAAAATCTTTAAAAGTTACCTTCAGATTTTCATCAATTACTTATTGTTAGTCCAGAAAAAAACATGCTCCTGGTGGGACTCAAAACGGTGACCTTTGAGGTGGGAGGCATAGTCGTTTAAATGCATATTGACGGAGGTACTCATAGTTATAATTTCAAAGGCAGCACACCCCTAGGTTAGACTGAGTGAAAATAGTGGAAGTTTTCTAATTTTCCGAAATTATTCTAGAGAAAGCGGATGACAATAAGGTTATACGAAGTATTTGCGACTCTCCATTAAAGAAACTAGGATTTAACAAGCGAATCGTAGGAAGGTTCTCTGATAAAAAAGGGAAAGAGAGATGCTACTTGGCTCTGGTTAGGCCACTTTTCGAATACGCCGCGACTCTGCGCAGGAAGATTGAATTGGCGAAGTAAATTAAATACAAAGAAAAGCCGAAAGCACTGTTACAAACTGATACAAGAGACCACATGGTGTCACAAAGCTGATGAAAGGACTAGGTTGGGAGCTGTCATAGACTCGAAGGCTACACGCTAGACTATAAGACCACTTCAAAAGACTAGTTTCAGTACGATACAGAGGATATTAATTTGATGACAGCGCCTTATCTCTAGAACTGATAGAAGCGGAAAAATAAGAGATATGCACCCCGGATATTGATATCTACTGATAGATTCCTTCTTCCTTCTTTCCACTCATCATTAGTGATGCACGCAGCATGACTCTAAAATTAGACATACAGTTAACATAAAATACATATCAGCTCTCTGCCACCTCCTATTCAGTATAACCTTATATTTCATGGTGATCCAAAACCCCCTGCTTGCCGTATCTGATGCAGCTCATAGGGTATTATGTAGATTTAACCACACATTGTCGAAAATACTTGCCGAGAGGTTTTCCAATCAGACATTCCGGTATGATAATAGATGCGCAATTGAACTGTCTCGTTTTAATTCACATTGACTGCGAAGCAAGCAAATAAAATATATTTCAGGTGCACCGCATGTGGTGAAAAAATCCAAATACCGCAGTGAGTAACAATTCTGTCGACAGCAGCTGAGTCTAACGAAGACATTTCCATGAGAAAAAATTGGCCTATCCCTGGAATCGAATCACAGACCTTTGGCGTTCCAGAAATTTAGTTTAACATCTATTCCTATTGTACCCTTCAAAATTGCTACGGGGATTAGGAAGCCAAGGGTAGCGTAGTGGTCTCCGCATTAGCCCGGCAGGCCAAAAGTCAGTGGTTTGATTCCCGGGTCAGGCCGATTTTTTTCCTCGTGTTAATTTCTATGTATTCCGTCACCGTATTTGCGGCTGGCATGAGCATCTTCTTACGAGTCTTACGTCTTTTTCTGCCGAGATTTGATTTTGATCTTGCCATACGGACTTGGAGATATCAAATAACTTCAAGCCTAAACCAATGTATCCTGTAAAGGCCGCAAATACTGTAGATAAATTGGAATACAAAAGATATTACGCATTGCACTTACTGCCAAATGAATTTTTAACATAATCTTGGAATTTATGAAGGAAAATTAACTTTTTTTATTCGTTAGCTTAGGGGGTTGTCAGCTTGGGATCCCGTTCAACTATGGTGGCGAATTTTTTGTGCCATTCATAACCTCTCTAGGTTGTAACTAAACACCTATTTCAAGGTCCAGAAAGGGTTTATTATTTATAAAAATGATAAATTAATATATAAATTTACAGTTAAACAATGAAAATCGTAGGAGGACATACAGGAGTGAACTGAGAAGGAAAGAGGCCGACAACACATTATAGGAGTATTTTGAGGAAGATCACGGAAAGAGCGGAAATAATAATCGACGGGACCCGATTACGCCCACGAAGAATGGCTTCGGCAGAAGGATAACCTAATAAGGCAGGGGGTTGTGTTTGAATCATAACCATGGTCAGGATTAGGGAATAGGATAGCTCACACCTGCGGACACCTCCTCGATCCCGATAAGTGAAAGAATTATTAATAAAAATCGAAGGTAACCAAAAAGACTGAAAATAATAACAAAGATGAACTGTATTATAAAATTTGACTATTGAAATTTGAAAACAGATATAATTATATTTGTAAATTGGGCCCAATATCGTTATTTGAGACGACGTTGGATTATTTGTGTTGAAATGTCAAATATTTTGCCCAAATAAATGTATGTATTATTGTGAAGAGTAGTGTATATATATAATGTCTTATTGATATATGTACATGCATGTTTGAATGCTAACTGTTTCCTTCTAACAAGGGGGGGGGGAAAGGTTACAAGGTTCTCAGTGTATTAATCTGCTGTATTTATGTAAAGTAAGCTACGTATTGGGAACGTGCTCTCCAATTGATCACCACAATGTAATAGTTAATTCTACTTGAATATAGGGAAGATTTATAAAATATTTACGGCTCACATGAAATTTCTGCATCCCATTTTGACACCATTTATGATAAAAAACGCCTTCTGATAGGATTTACGGAAACAGTTTGGTTTCTCCTAGAAATCACGTCAAACGAAGCTGCTTATTGTTGCAATCGGATGTCCTGTCCAATTTGAACCTTGACTGCACGCAAAACACTATCGAAAAAATAAAGATATATTTCAATAAGAGAAAGTGATTCAGATAACTACTTTGGGAATTGAAACCGAGCAAGTTCAGAGAAACGAATTAACAGTGCTAGAAGACTTCTTGAATATGAGAAAGCAAGGTTTTTCTCTACACAGTTAATTATACGTTACAGCTCCATAGATAAGGAAACCCTATACCGTATCAGATCTCCAACTCTAAACATTTACTTATGGGTATATGTGAGAATTCCACTTATTTCAAATATCTTTTGAATTCACTTTCGTTTCAGAATTTGTACATGTATATCCTAAAACAGCTTTGGCTCATCTCCTACAATTACTTAATTTATTCATTTACTCCCAGCATGTTTTCTATAGCTCACTATCTCCATTAGATTCAGTACTCATAGAAGATATTCACAACTTATAATACTAGATTTATAAATAAAACGTACTTATTAATATATTTTTGCTGTAGTTACAATATTTTTTCCTTCGTAAAATTCATCAGTTCCCAAGTCCAGATATGAGGTGTTTCCACATCTAAAAATTATTTCTCTTAACCTAAATATTTTCAGAAGGATTCCTCAATGCATATCATCTCATTTACTTCGTAACTTGGTAGCAATACAGCCCTAGGATTATCATAACTCGCAAAAGTATTTAATTTTCTCAGGTCCAAGTTCATGTAAAAGGAAGGAAATGAAATCCTAATAATGTTTTTTATGAAAAAAAAGACGAAAGACTATACGTTAAACCGTAATTTTTTCCTATCACTATGGAAATTTCGGCAATAGCAATAAAGCAGCTCATCAGTGATCTTAAAATCCGACATGGAAGGAAAGTTCGAACTCTGACCTTTAACGGTCGACCTCCATCCATGCTTTCACGCTAATATTCGGAAGCCAAGGATGAGACTCAATCATCGAAATACGACCTTTCATCCAAAAATGTGCGGTGTTTGACAGCTGAGCTGAATGAAGTTCCTTCAATGGAAGCGATGTTATTATTCATGCAGGCAAATGTAATTAATTAATAAAGCACTTGTCCATTTCAACCTTCCAGATTCAAATACTTGCGTAATACAGTCCAACATCTGCGAATCTTTCATTACGCTATACGGTTAAGGCTTTCTTAGATAACTTAAGGAAATTAAAATGCTTCATTAATGCCATTAATTTATTTAGGAAATTAAAAATTTAATGGTTGTTTTTCGTATTATAGTTTTATTTTATCTCTCTCTTTCCATTCTCTATCTCGGAGATTATTTTAAATGTTTGGAGACTTTTTTGGGCGTCCCCTGTTTCTTCTCTGAGTAGGGACAGAAGACTTCATTTTTTCGGCCATTTAAACTCATTCATTCGATAAACATTAAGAATTTTAGCCTCAATACCATCCATTACCGTGGTGGCAATATTCACGCTTTCGCGAATCAGTCATATATTTCCTTGGCCCAGCAAATTTATCAGTGCAACGCAGCTTTTATAATCCCAGTTCTATGACAAATGGTTTCTCTCATTTTCAGCCACTTTCTAAACCTTAAACCCTTACCTTTCCAAAATTTCTACAAAAGGTTTTTTTTTTAATTTTCTGATCTTAGTTTCATTGTGAGTTGCACAATATCCCATTGAGATTTCTCTTTACTTGTTTTCCTAGTACAGTTCTGTTTATTTTATTTCTGATTCACAAGAATCATCTTTTGTAGATCTTATAGTGGAACGTACTTCGATAGCTTAGTTAATTGCGCTTTTACTGTCCTCCTCCTGCTGACAGGGGAAACAACACTTGGTCTAATCAGAGAATCACACCTCGGAATTCGAGCCTATCACAACGATGTTTACCTTCAATAAATGTGTGAGAACCAGTGATTCCGTCGCGGCAGGCCTTTGGCCCCAATGTTTTGTAATTGAAGCCCCCATATACTAATAGGATTCGGCCCTTTTAATAAAGCCGTGATCTGTCATCAAATTTTCATTGTATATTTAGTTTTTTCCGCTGTGATTCGGGTCCTACGTTTTCCAGTATTCCATAGTATATGCACAACTGCAATTGAAATGTAGCCCGGAGCTGTTTTCGCATTACGGAACAATAACGTAGGCCACGTCTAGAGGGTTTTCGGATGAATTCTGAAGTTTATTTTGGAAAGCTGTCGATAGTTCCTTTAAACGGAATTTATTTTTAACATTGAATTTAATATTTAATAATTAGATGTACAATGGTAATGAAATGGTGAAACTATCGGAATAAATATTTTTGAGACAGCAGCTCCTTTGCAGTATCAGTACATTCACGGCCAATTGTATCCTACTTATTCTTTCTCTCTCCACGACTTATGTGCAATGCAAACAGTATATATTCTAGGGGTTGTATCACACTGCATGGAAAGAAATCAACGGCCTTCACCACGGCCACGAAGAGACTTACGCCTCATACAGAAATCTTTTGAACTTCTGGGACTCAGGGAGTCATGCCGGGCTATTCGATAAGGCATTATTCTGTACCTCTTACGATTGTCAAACTCAGATGGGAGGGCAGGCAAGCCTGACTTGGAATCTGTGGACTTCTTATTCCCTAAGACCCAAGTGAATTAATTTCTTGGAGGGGGGAAAAATGTATAATGAACGTTCCCAACTATTTTCCTTCGAAAAATTTCAGAGTTAAATCACATAAATCAGCAAACTCAAGCATTTAATAACAGGATAAAGTATCCATTAGTATGATCATTTAGGTATGCAAAGATAATTGAATCTAAAATCTACAGCTTCAGGCTCTACTTTGTGGAATCTTTTAAAATCCATATCAATAATGTTTTGTACTTTTCTACACTTTTAATTTTTTTTTCAATACAACGCGTTTCACCAATTTTTAGCACATGACGATGCCAAAAATTGGTAAGACTGAGTGTTTAAAAAAAATAAAAAGTGTAGAAAAGTACAAAACATTATTGAAATGGATATAATTGAATCTATATGAATATTTCACAGTCAAGAGAAATATTTTGCACTGTACATCATTATGCGGACGATACTTCGTAAAGGAATAAATTTCTTTTCACCCTTAAAAGATTACATCAATAAACATTAAAACAATATATGCGTAGACCATATAATAATACATCCCAGACACCTTGGTTTTAGTTATGTTTGGAAAATATGATGCTTTTTGAAGGAATCACATCTAAGAAATAAAAGTAAATGCTAAAGTGCATGCATAACGTTTAAAGTGCATTTTATGTAAATTTTAGATTAATTTTATAATTTTGTTCTTAGACTTCGATAGTACAAAATGTTTTTTTTGCAAATTCTGAGAATATTTTACGCAATAAGTGTATTCTATACCGCTGATCTACACTTTCCATGTATTTAAGGGCTGACATATTAGTTTAAATGTGCTACTTCATTCATGAAAATATAATTTTCCCTAATTCAGTTTCGTTATCATATGCAATTTTTACTATGATCGTTAATACCATGCTATTATATCCAACGCGTTGCAAACACGATAAAAACTACAATATCATAGTAGTTAATAAATTAATCATAATAGAGTATTAATTATAATGAAAATTGCAAATGTACTATAGCAAAGCTGAATTAGAGAAAAGTATACTTCCTCAAATGTAATAGCGCATTTGAACTGAAAGACAAGCCCAAACGACACAGCATGAGCGTAAATAAGTATTTTAGCATTCTCTTGGATCGATAATCCAACATATTTACCCCAAAATAGTCCTCTCGAGGGAGTTATTTTCGAAGTCATTTCCCGAAAATGACTTCTAAAATAAAATTAAAATCGTTAGTATTCAGCATGAAAAATATTTAAAAGTAAAAATTTTCCATTTATATTTCTGGAGTACAAACATTGATTGAATGCGTCATATATTTTGCCGTAAAATTTTATTTCTTCTGGTGTCTAAGTCTATGCCTCCACATACAATTTGTGAATATTTACCAGCGGGACGTGTGAATTATGATTGCGTGGATGAAGGCAATGAGACAGACACAGTAGCAGCCGGAGTTCAACTTACCGAGCTCCGATGACTAAGATAATTTCGCACACTCTCTTGCCAATTACAGACGGTCAGCATTGCGATTAGAAGTTCCACCTTGCTGACATCAATTCGAGACCAGCGTTGCTTAAAATCATTGATCACGCCGATCAGGAACCGTTCTTTACATCGTGGGTGGCCGTTGTATGACAGATGAATTACGGAGACGTGAGTACGGAGTAAAGCAAGGTGTCCGACACAAAAACCTACAGTTCTATATGTACACAAATCTGTGGCCCTTTTCCTACACTTACATGCCATGTTAGTTAACAAAAATAGTGTATCCCAACTTTGCACTAAAGTTATTTAACTCTCCAGGTAGCAAGGCACAACCTCCAACTAGGGTTAGTGCTCTCTTTTCCGAGAATTGCCTTGTGCCTATTCTTCTCTGTTAAGTATGACGCTTTTTTCTTTATATATACATGGTCTAAAGCGCCTCTATGCCACAAGATGATGGAAAAACTACACACAAAGTCTGCAGGTTGACAAAAATCTCTCCTCCAACTAAGAATCACATGGCAGCATTTCAACTCGTGGGTTTAAAATTTCAAAAATAAAAAGCGGACAAAATATTGGTGATGACCATTGAAAATTCAGCATGTAATACTTACTATCAAACTGAAATAGTCATTCTTGTCTACGAAAGAAGACGAAATGATATAAATAAAAATAGTAAGTTAATTATGATGTCCTCCCAACTAAATTGAATTTCAAGTACTGAGTAAAATGTTGAAATTATTTTCATGGCCATACTTGTGTTTTACTTATTTTGTTAACGAAAATTTCCGTTAAATCAAATTAAAAGGCACTTCATTAAGCGAAGGAAGCATCAAATAAGCGAAGGAAGCATATTGTATACACTTCCCAAAGAGTAAATATAAATAAATGTTTCCACCTTTCAAACTTTTCTCTTACGATTCGCGTTACAAGGGAACGCATCCATGGGGAAATTACGACCGGTGAATATTAAAAAATAACAAGTGAAGGTTAAGTGTTCTAATGGAGATGAACGCAAATTTTTCCATCATCAGCGATTTTTTTTCATTTTTAAGACGGATGACCTATAGCCTTCCCTTTGCAAAATGAATTATTAAAAGCAAAAGTTTCCCTGAATGGCGTGGTTGTTTTATATTCTCAATTTTAAAAGAATAATACTTATTCCATAAAACTTAATGACGATATTTTAATGAATTATTTATTTTTTAATTAATTAAGACTCCGTAAGCGCCAGTTGAACATACAAAAAATGCTTAAGGCTACAGTCACAAAAGTTTTTACTGGTCGCACCCCATCATAAATATTTGATGAAATACCTCTGCAATAATTAATTACTATAAATATTATCTTTTAATTTCATTAAAATCTTGGTAAAGTTTTAGATACGAAGTAGACAATTGTAATAACGGGATATATTACGAGTGTATTCAATGTGAACACGGAGACTGAATTCCATTATCTAATAAAACATATGATCTATTATCAATTCTACATGAACCGGCATATCTATCAATAGGCATATGTGCCGGTTCAATTAATAAAGTTTCGAAGACAAATTTCCATTAAAGTAAGTAAGCAAGGGTACAAAGTTGCTTCAGGAGAATATTATAATATAATATATATATAATAGCACAACTGAGCCTAAATCATATTTTAATTCTTTCGTTTTAATTTCAACTTTTTTCTTCTCGGCTAGTCTTCAATTAAGTAGTAAGACAAATAAATGATATTTTCCATTTTCTTAAAATGCGGCCCATATGAATAAGGCGAAAGCAATATATTATGGAGAAGAAAAATAATTTTTTTCCCTTATCAGCATAAATTTTGTTTAAAAACTAACACGCATATACCCAAAGGGAAAAGACGGGGGATGAAAAGACAAACGATAAAAACTTTCACGGACGAAAAATGAATTAATCCTGAAGAACAAAGGAGCATAGAAAGAAAGAGAAAAGGAAACAGCAGGGAGATCGGAGAGGGGGCATAAATGATGAATAAGAATTTGGAGTAAACAATGCGATAAGGGAGAAAGAAGGAAGAGGGATTGGCTTCCCATCATCCTTTCCACCCCCTGCCATACTCCAAGACAAGTTGATTACATGCCATGGCAGGCTGGCATGATAAGGAGGGCCCCCGGGAATAAGCAGAGGCGGTGTAGCCATACACAAGAGGGAAGATAAGGAAAGGAAGATGGGATCTGTGGACAGGAGGATGTAGGAACAGCGTGGTGAGCCAACGCGAGAACCTTTACGTTTTCCAACGCGATTCTTGGACAAAAGAGGAGAATACGAGCGAAGCAAAGTGATTTCTAGATACGAGATGGCTTGGAAATTATTCGCCAGCCTACCATTTTGGTCACTGCGTGCGATGCCTTTCTCCTCAACAGCCGGCGAATGAAGTTGTACAGTGAGAATAAAGAGGGCTGGATTGGAGCCCAGAGACACGCAAGGGAGCTGTAATGTGCGGCCAGCAGGTCGAGTGAGCGAGTGAGAAAGAATGGTATAATTTCATGCACGGGGAATTTGATCCAAATCACGGACGTGTGTTTTGATACTCACGTGTTGTCATTAAATCAGAGCGGTATGTGCATCGTAAAGTATCCAATTAATACCAAGAACACTAATTATACCAAGCGAACCTGATTACGGAAATATTTATGTAACCTCAAGCATTAAATTTGATAGTAATGATAAATTCCGCGACGTTACTCGTGTCTAAAGGTTAACACATTTTAGCTTACATTTAAAAGGTTGTAACATTTAAAATCAATTACCTATATTATATAAGGATAATCTTTCTATTCTACCGATAAAATAAATAACACTTTTTCCTTTCCATATATCTTATGAAGTCTATTTATTCACAGTTGTATTTCCCTCCACATCAAAGGTTAGATATTTGGCAGTACTAACTTATATGAAATAAAAAACGTTACTCAATAAAAACATATTTAAATTAATCACAATATCAAGAGTATTTGTTACCTTTGTCAGTGTATCACATTGGTTTCTTCGCCCTTTGGGCCACAGCGATAATTCCCTTTGGGAATTTCTATTCCCAAAGGGAATTATCGGCTTACTTCCTTTTACAGTACGAATAATACTTCCCTCATACCGGAAACCACTACTTTATAAATACTTCTTCAGTTTTCTATGGTCACTATGACGTAATGTCACTGTAGCGAGTGGCGTGGCCTCGACCTTTATCTTAGTACATTGTTTAAACTGCCAGCCGCCTATAGAGTAACTCGTCTGTACATAGGTATATATTCATTTTTTCCCTCCTTCTATTCGAATGTTCTCGAAAGAATTTCTCCTCGTTTCCCTTCGTGTGCAGGTGTTCATAACTTTAAACAATTGTGTTTTTGCGACTATCGGCTATTGTTTGATTTCAGTTTGATCATTCACTCAGGTCGTGGTCGCGTGTGCAGGTGTTTGTAACTTTAAACAATAGTGTTTTGCTGCTATCGACTATTGTTTAGTTTCAGTTTGATCATGCACTCAGGTCGTGGTCGCTGTAATGTAATTGTTGCTACCTCACACCTGTAACAGTGCGGAGTCTAAAAATATAACTCACTGCACGTACGTGGTTGTTTCTTAAAATGTTTAACGTCGAAATATTCAACATGGCTGGGATTCAAGTATGTTACAAGGTATATATTTAAAAGTGAAATGAATATGTAGATATAATGTATGGAAAAAGTACAATATTGACGCGATCATGAGAAATAAATGACCTTAAAACACTAGTGATATTCTTTAACTAATTAGAGTAAACAAGCAGATGTTTAGAAAGAGATTTGATTTTTAGATAATTGATGCCAAGATCAACAAGCGAAAACTTTCATAGACCTACATAATATTTATCGATATCAAAACATAGGTCGTTTATCCTGATATGTAAATTATTAAGGAAAATTAACTATAACATGTCAGCTAACATACGATTATAAGAATAACAATTGCAGATTATTCTTCACAAATATTTCCTCATTGCAATTCTTCCACTCACCTATTTACCTGAAATATCTAGTAAACAATAATGATGCTTTGATCTAATTAACGTGTACAAATATGATACCTACTATGTATTGCGTGCATCACAACAAGCACGGTAGCACATCGTAACGTTTACGAAGCTGATGCGCACATTGCTGGGTAACATAACAAGGCAGTATCAAATTATAGTTGTTCTTTAAATTATTGATGTAGGTAACATTTTCGTAACAGAAACAAAACTCCGGCAAACCTTAGGTATTGAAGTCGTTTTATGCAGCTAAAGCTTTCATCCGGGTGTGATTAAGATTGCTCGATATCTCACAAGGAAGACTTGAATGAGATGGTGGGAGAGAAAACAAGAGAAGGAATTCGGTGGAATTGATACGATGCATAGAAAACCCAAACAAGAAATACTTTAATATTCGAAACACAATTCACTCCTTATGCATTCATTTGAAAGCTAAGTTCATGATTTTACCTACAGATTGACCTATCTATGACCTACAGATTGGCATTTTATGAAGGACATTTTATAGTCTGAAGCGCAAATTTACTTCTGTATATAAATTGACATGGTTAATATTAAAGCATCAAAACCATTAATTTGCATTAAAAAATAGGATTATTTCCTCATTTCTAGATACATATAAATGATGGCATCAAATTCAAATGCATGACGATCCTTCCGTTGACATCATCATTATCTCAAAAAATGAAAAAATCTCACGAATTAGTGCTAACTAAAATGCCATAAAGCCATTTTAAGCTTTTGACAAACTAATTAGCCATCCATTCACATTTCAGACCCCGAAACACCGTAAAAGATCCATTTCCTTGTCACTTGGGCAACTCAGAATGCGACCAGTCCGGGGATATCATTTAAAAAACTAAAAAAAATTCTAATAAAAAACCGGTCCGATTGGTCAAAAGGATTAACTCCCGTCGTCCAGCCACAAATCCAACCGTAATTTTGAATTAAGTCGGGAATCCCACCAGTTGAAATTACATCGCTTACGAGTTTTCCAGCGCGGACAGCCATAATGAAACGCGCGATAATGAAACGAGTTCGCTGGGCATGGTCATTACTCGAGGGGCTGACGACACTAAAGCTCGCATCCCGCGGTGCGATTTTTCCCTACGCTATTTCCTTCTTGCTGCCCGGCGTCGCGACGCGTCGTAGCATAGTGAGGTCCGTTGGCTGCATAGTGAGGTTTAGACAAAGGTATAGGCGAAATTCCACCTGATTCTTGGATATAATTCTCCCATTACAATCGCCAGAGTCTTGGAATCACTACGGCTTACGTTCCCCGTATTTCAGCTTAAATTTTTCAACAACTTTCAGTAAAAATATTCAGGCAGAGCGATGTCTTGATCCTGGTAGGCCACGCCCAGTCGGATCTAAAATCCTTTCCTACCACCCCTGTTCTTGCTTCATATTCACCCATAAGCTCTCCCCGATTTCCTTTCAACCTCTTAGTTGCTGCGTTCCACTCATGTCAGTGTGAATTTTGTCCGACGATGCGTTACCTGCAGTGGTCGAGACAGGCGTTCTCTTGCACAAGCTACTTAACTATGTCCGAAATTCCACAGAGAAAAATGCGCCTTGACAGAGACCTGAACTGAGATCCCTTGAAATTACGCCAAGTGCTTTAGCCAGTCCTCCTCCCCTGTTGATTTTTGTGAGATTTAAAAGTACAAGATGATCAAGACTGCCATACAATGCAACAAAGCAGTCCAAAGCGTGCACTTAGCGCCACAGTCCGCGAGGCTAAAGCGAAACTTTAAACAACAAACACATTGTGGTGCGCGCTCTCTTTGACCAATGTTGTGGATACCGGGTCTAGCCACGGTATTACCTTTACGGAAGTCACTTGCAAGTGCACATAAGGTAATTTGAGCGAAATATCACTTCTCCTAAAATTTGATGAATTTGGCTTCATCTTAAATATAAAACTCCCATCTTTCCAATTATATCAAAATATCAACCCCTTGCCGAACTACTTTTCGAGCAATTTGCCCAACAATATAAGCTGTTTTACATGGAATACAATTAGGCTGTACGTTCCAGAGGGAGAATATTGACAAAAATAGGAATTTCCAACACCTATATTTCGTCAAAAAAACTAAGTGTGTAGTTTTTATGTTTTTTCAGCTATTTATAACAATTAATATATTACTCACCGCAGTAATTTTTACAGAATCGCAAAGAAACTGATGTTTTGTAGGCTTTTTAGTCGTAAGGCGTGAATAAATGAGACAAGTTAGACACTTATGTGGATATATTGATTAAATTACTAAGAATTTTTGTCTTCCATAACTATATTTTCGCGCCATTAATATTTCAATATTTAATTCACATTTCTTACAGACGCTGAGATTAAAATATAAAATTCGAATATGGTCTCCATTATTACTAGGTAACTATCTCGCTCAATCTACTATAAGTGGAAAATTCCACAGAAGATAAACCATTCCGTCTTTGCCGTGACTCGGGGAATTCAAGGGGACCGATATTTGAGTGGTCCGGGTTCGAGTCCCAATCAAGTCAAATGATTTTTCCTCTGTGCATTATGCACTTGCAAGTGACTCTGTAAGGCCATACCGTGGATATTCCCAGTACCCTCGAAGTTTTTATAAGGCTGAGGGAATTCCAAATCATCGCTCATTTCAGTTACGAAGTGCTCATCTCGGTGTATGTAACTATGTAAAACATACGCCATCTACATTTTGGAATTCCCAATTCTCGTGACGAAAATAGGGACTCCTGTTTTGACCAATTTTTTCCGGAAGCAGAGAGAAATCGCGGTGTTTTTGCGCTTTGACGTACATGAGTTCCCAGTGTATTAAAAGCAAATTTTTTTCATTTATTAATTCTTTTTAAATTATTGAATTAATAAGAACCACTTACTTTCCACACACTTGTATTCCTAACCACGATTTTTACATTAACTATCATTACCAAGGTGATGAAGATTGCTGTCGAAACTATTATTGTGAATATAAGAGTGCGAAGAAACAAATTACTAATTTATCGAGTGCTCTCAATTTATCACGATAGGCACAAGAGTGCGGAAAAAAACAAATTGCAAATTTATCGATCGGTCCCAATTTAGCACGATAGACACAAAGTAGGAAGACACGCAAGGTGAAAAAGTCCAGAGTTACGAAGGCTCAAACAAAAAACAACACATTCACCCTGACTACAGGGGCTCTTTCCTCAAAACGCTTAGGACCATGCCGCCACACCCCTTTCCTCTCAAAATCTAAACCCCGAACACTCCCTAAAAAAATACGCCAACCACCGCCATGCACGTACAATATCCGCTTCCACCTGAAGGCTTCAATGACCACCCATAGCCCCTTCGGGTCAAACGCATTCAAGCTTCGGGCCAAACCCTTCCTCCTCCCTCCCCATAGCACTGAGAGTCAGTGGCGGTGACCACGCCCTCACCCAATCACCACCAGGCCACTCCGTTCCTCGGGTAACCCCGTCGTGGCGTGCGTATTCCGCGGTGGTTGTCGTGGACTGGGGGGCGGCACGGGGGATCTGGAGGAGGTGGAGAGGGGGTTGGCGAAAAACGGGTCAAGGGGGTTGAGAGAGGCGCTAGGGTGAGGAAATATCTCAGTCGGCGGGGGTAAGGAAAGAAAAGCGATTGCAGGGAAAGGAAGGTGAAAACGTTCTGGGAAAAGGGATGGGTAAGGTGCTGAACGTCAGAGGAGAGGATAAGGGTTGTGAAATGCGATGCATGGTCGAGAAAGGGAAGATCTACACACTAGTTTATTTTTCCACCATTTTACTTCAGGATATATTCATGAGTAGTAATCCCCAAGCTCTTATTGAATATTTAGGTAGCATCAAGGTTTGCTCATTAAATACTAGGTCATTTTTTAAAAAGTTTCGGAGGTATTGTATTTTTCTCGCAGACATGCTCAACGGGTGACATGAAAGTAAAATAAACAAGATATTCTTGCTATCGTCTCAGTCAATGCGTTACTGTGAACAATTCGTATATTTTTTCGTTTACTTCAGAATATAATAATTCCTTAAATAACGTTTTGATCACACTAAAATTTATGTTACTTAAATGAAGAAGTTTTATGAAAACGTAATGCCTTAATTCGTTCTAGTTATTTTTATCTTAAGTCGACATGTAAGCGGTAGCCGTTAGGGTAAATGAAACATCTCTCTCTGAAACTCTCCAAAGAAACTTTCCTTGATTAGCCAAATTTGCTGGATATTTATTCTAGTCCTTCTACCAAATCCGTAATTGAAAAACTCTCCTTTCAAATATTTGTCAATATCAAGATATAAAATGTGGATAATTTGTCCTCTTAATGCCAAATTATCCACTATCGGGAAAAACATATTTTCTACAATAGTCGCAAAATTTTGTTCAAACTCACCGAAGTGAATAAGTAGTTCATACTAACAAAGGACCACTTGTATTCATCAATATACGTTACGTATTACAAGATTCTAACCATGGAGTAAATGTTAAAGTTTGTTTTTCTGTCATCCAAATATGCAAAGATAAACTGAAATAGAAGAACGAGTAGACGTTAGGCAGGTTTTCGGGTTTTTTCCACGTTGGCATCATCTGCAGAATGATTCCAACGCAGACGAAACCCGAAAACCTTCCTAACTGCGAATCTGAACGTCGCGAAAACCTACATCAGAAATGAATTGACGTGTTTCCTTAAAAGAGAATCCTCACAAGAGATCCAGATTAAATTAGAGGCAGTGAGCAACACATTGAAAACAAACGGTATATCCATAAGAAGACCTCCAAAACGAGGATTATGATTAAGAGAGAAACACCACACGTTGACGGAAGTTGAAGCGTTAGGCTGGCGTGTAGGAAAGGGAAAATTGGGCTGACTGGGGAAGATGGTTTCAGGGTAGAGGGACGAGATGAGGGCAGGGAGTGAGAGGGCGGAGGGCATGGTGAGCGAATCCGATGAACAAGGGCGGAAGAGGAGGGCAGATAGTGGATGGAGGGAGAGGAAGCAGTCGGGTGAAGTACGGAGGAGGACATGGATTGAAGTATTCGGAATCGGGCGAGAATGGGATGGATGAGCGGCGCAAAGGGGGAAGATGAGGCCAGCGGAACAAGCCTCAGCAAGTTCCGTGGAAAAGGAGAGCCGAGGGAGAAATTTCCGCCCGGTTCCTCGGTCGGCACGCCCGCCATTCCTCGGGAGGCGCAGTGGGAGCGAGAAAGAGAAAGGGTTGGAACAGCAAATCCCGTGTTCGCGCGTCCGTCTAACGAGACGGATATTACGACTCGTGGGAGAGATGGGACGAAGTAGAAAGCACGTGACGATCGGTTCGGGATTCTGAAATTTTTTTAATAAGAAGGAGAATACCAGCATCATCATTTTTCTATTGAAAGATTGATTTTATGAAGCTCTGCACACAAGTTCCCTCTCAGAGAACCACTTTACTCAATAATTGCTAATTTTGACACCCTCCGCAATAAGCTTGATGCATTCTATCAAAGTTCACCATTAGTCATTCTTCCTATTCATTTATTCTTCCAATATTGCTCTATGAAGTCAGCTGTTTCAGAATACTTGATGTATCCTAATACACAGAGTACACAATAAAAATCTTTACTCCCCAACTCTTCGCATAGCTTCCTCACAGGCTACTCTCTTCGTCCATTTAATGTCATCATTCTTCGAACACATTTCCTTTCATTGAATCCAATCAATATTGTTCTGAATTTTTTATCGCCCTAAAAGCACTGCCTTATAAGAACATACTCCAAACATATTTCAATGGCGTTCTAGCTAACTTCTAGGTTGTTTTTATAAAATTCACTCCATTAACCTCCAGCTACTTCTTTGCGTGAGACAATCTGCTGATGATGTCTATTTGGTACTTTTACCAATTATAGTGATCTATTACTCAGCAAAATTACTTCACTCGCTTCAATTATTGCTTTTTGACATTTTTTGACATTTTGACAATTACGTTATCCCCAATATTTATTCACGATATAGAGGACACAAATTGACATAATTGTAGAAAGTCAAGAGGAATTAGGTTAGGCACGTGAAGAATTAATGAAGAAAAAATCAAATTTTTCCAGCATGTATAATGAGATCGATAAGACTTACAGAAATGGGGGTTCTACACAAATGCGCGTCATTGACATTGAAAATGCGCTTCGCCCGGACTGGAATTGGAACCTAGACCCTCATTATTCGCGAAGAAACTAGTAGCACCGTCATTAGCCAATAAACTACCAAGGATAACCCAAGGGCCAATTCCAATACCGAGCGAATGAATTTATTTCCCTCCAAATTCCGCACATCCATGCACCACTTCAGGTGACTCTACTACAATTTCTCACGGAGCTAATCCTGCAGTACCTTGCATGGGAAATTACATTACATTGTTGAATGGGATTGTCGGCACGAATGTGTTACACGTGTTTACTTTGTTACTTTTGGTAATATAGATATATGAATGACTTAAATTATCTTAGTGACGGAATAGTCAGCACGGCTCAAGTCACTCATTCATAAATTCGTCATCATCAATCTTTCTATCCTTTGACTGCTCAAATATAACTTTCCATCCTCGATTCATGACCCTATCATGACACTGTATTTCATGGCATTATCAACTTCATTAAAACAAAGGTAATTCCGTCATTAAAATGTCCATTATGTTACGACTCTCAACATCGATTTAAGTTCGTCTCTCAGAGAAATTATATTGTATTACAATTCCAGTGCATCTATGGATATGCAATATGGCTAAAGTGGAAAAAATACTATGGAATAAAAAATGGAAAACTGTTGTAGTGTCCCAGTTTTGAGTTATTTAACTTCCAAGGAACAGTAAATAACGTAGTTATGAAAGAAATGTATGCGTTATACCAGGTGATGTTAAAAAATGTGAGGTTAATCGACAAAAACTAACCATCGAACTATTCAAACTGTCACTGTCAATGATATCAAATGACTTTCACTCATTTGAACGCCATTACGTAGCTCATTATACACTTTAATATCTGATTACATCCCCAAAATCTCCATCAGTTCACTCAACTCCGTAAAATGTGAGGGAAAAAGAATTAGAAGCGGTATATTAATTTTTCACATGAGCCCTTGAATGACGGCGATGTGCACTGAACGTCCTATATTTCTAAATCATTACATAATAGTCTTTTTTTAATCGCACCCACGTTTAAAAAATGCGGAAATAAAAAAAATAATAAAATGTGCTCCCGGGTGATAAATGCAACCAACACCACCTCCAAAGCGGACGGAAAGGGCACTGCGCGAGGAAACGAGGGACGGTAAATTATAACAAGAAGGAAAGGAAACGGAAAGCGAAAAACGGAAGGGGCGATTGGAGGAAGGCGCGGAGGAAAGGAGGGAAACGGACGCGCGGGATGAATTATCCGGAGGGAAAGGCCTTCAGCGCAGGTTTCGTGAGAGATAAAGAGAGGTACATACATACAAGAGAGAGGGAGAGCAGCGAGGAGGATGAGGGAAGACAAAATGCGAGCGTTGAAGGGATCGCGAAAGGGTTACTGCCCCAGGATGGGACACACGAGAGAAGGGAGTCTCGAAATGGAAGCATTCGTGAAGTACTGAGGTGTCCGGAGGTTCCCGTAGGACCGAATGAGTCGTCCTTAGTCAGCTGGTCAGCAGGCGATAGGTGAAGGCTCGTTCACAACAACTAAACTTGGCATAAATTGACTTATTCTCTCTTGTGTCAGGAACCAGTGCGCAAAATTTCTAAACAATCACAGCGCATCACTGCCAAATTCGATCTTACGTTCGATTGATGAGCCGATATCGATAGCGTCAGCTTCGAGAGTTGTAGTGAGCTCCCCCGATACAGCTCAGTTGAGGTGACGTATCAATAGAAAAAGTGAGATATTATACTATAGTAGTATTAAAATGGACGGTTTTTTGAAAATGTGAGGGATATCTCGTACTGGCTCGAGCAACTTATCCGCATTCATTTTTGCTTAAACGTATCCACATGCGACTTCACAACAAAATCACGATTTCAATATGGCTGCTCGAGGAGATATCAAGTGTAGCAATCGATTGCTGCCCGACTATCGATAGTAGAGCATGCCATGCTTTTGGCTGGAGTTAACAAAAAGTTGAGCTGGGCTCAACTTCAGGCTACGCCAAGTCGAGTTTCGCCACTTAAAGTCGTTGTGTAGACGTTTTTTCTCAAGGTTATCATATCTGGCGTTGGGCCGAGTCAAGCAAGTTACGCTGAGTTAAGTTGTTGTGAACGAGACTAAATAGTGCTCTAAGTTTTTGAACTGAGCAGCGAAGAGAGGAGTAAAAGGAGATAGTATGAGTGGAGACGCCGTTTGTGTAAAGAAGAGGTGAAAACAGTGGGGTGGAGTGAGATCGTTGTTTAGTTGACTTGACATTGACTATCAGCATAAACTGATATCAGGCACTTGCTTTTCTGGTCATTTTGCTTGAAATACTAGAAGGAACGTCATCCGTAATACATGTTCGCAGGATGAAGATGATGCCACCACCATGTAGCCCTTTGGTACACAATGAGAATATCTCTCTCACCTAATCGGCGTTCATAAATAACCATTCACGCAATAATATCCGGCTGCTTCGGTTTATTTTCACTCAACGGTTGGCATTCCTTGAACTATCGCACCCGTGAACGCACCTTTTTCACATTCTTAACACCATCATTGCAGCCCTCAATCCATTGATGACAAATTTCAATTAGATTACTGGGCAAACGGAGAAACCAAATAATTACTTGTGGCTGTTTCACGCTGAAATTCCCAAACTAAGAATTGAAAACGCTTAACTCTATAGAAGCACCTACATTGTCCTACAAGAAGCTTATAAACTGAATGTTGCGTCCATCATTTCCGCACATTTAAAAATGCGCCCGAGTATTTGAAGCTCAGATTCACGCTTCTAATCGCATTCAGTATTTTAAAATATAGGAGAACTAAGAACTTGAACACACCTAGTACAATCCGTTTGGCCGACACAAGGAGAGTCAAACAGATCACCAGCGTGGAGAATAAGTGCGAATATGTGGTCAGCAATAATGAAGTCAGCGATTGATGAAAAATTCTAGGTTTTCCCAGGGAATACTAGGGATGAATAGTTCTCCAGGAAGAATAGTGATTTAGCCCGTCAGACTACGCCCTCGAAACTTCATTGACGATCATCACCATCAGCCGGTAGGAAACCCGAGTAAGTCATTGTGTCGTTACATTAGGAGCACCGGTGAAAACATGTACCGCAGCAATAATTGATGTCAAAATATATTAGCACCCTTCTTCTAGTGCTGGACAATGTATTCATTCGCAAAAATATTCGTAGATCATCAGTCAAGGAAGTATGTTTGAACGACATGGACAAAAAATATCAATACTGCTTTTTTTTAGTCGAGCCACCTTACCGCGTTTTAAAGAACAGGCGTAATCTCCTAAGTATATATGAGGCATATTACTTGTCCTAAGATATTAAGAATAAAGTAAAAACTCTCTGTGACTATTGTAAGTTGGACCACATGCATACAATTAGAGAAATAGATTGCAAGATGGATCATTTAAAACATTTTTTCCGCACATGACTAGGGACCTAAAAGATGTAATCTAAGCCACCTGCACTTTAAATGGTATCGACAGGTAGTGTTGCTTTGTATACACTTTTCATTGTATTTACCCCTTTCTGCATTATATTCTAATTTTATTGTATGTATTATATGTCATTATCTTTTAACCATATTTGAATGCTTTGGATACTAGAATAACTGAATATTGAAATAACTTAGAAATGATTTCACTTTTTAATATTCCACAAAAATTTTAATTTCTTCCGACCCAGGGTTTCGACTATTACACAGTCATTATCAAGGTATGTGTAAAACCCTTGGTCGGAAGAAATTAAACTTTTTGTTGAATATTAAAAGTGAAATCATTTCTAAATTATCGCAATGTGGTTCCACCAAGTTAAGCCTGAAAATCTGATATGAAATTTGAAAAATGATCCTCGGTATGGCTGGGTGTAGTGTCCATCCTATATGAGAATAATTATGTTTAGAATCCGTATTATATGTAAAATATCCTTCAAATTAAGTTTAACTAAATTAAACTTGACTTAAATCCTCCCTTTCTTAAGTCCCTATTCTTCCACGCACTTTACTTAATTTAACTCAAATACATATAATAATAAAATATAACTTAAAACTTTTAAGTATATTTTGTAAAAAAATGTCAATAACTATGTGATAGCGTGCTTGATGGTTAGTACGGGCCTAGTGTCGAGTCGCCCTACCACACGGCCTTCAGTTGGCTTGCAGGGTAAGACTTAGATTCAGACGCAGTGGATAGGGAACCAAATCTAAGTGCATTGGAAGACGGGTCTAGTACAAAGGGGGAAGGTGGGAAGAAGAGATGGTTTTGAGTTACGTGAGAGTTGAGGGTGAGGCCTCGGCGTTACACAGAAAAGTAAGGCTTCGATTTGAGGTGGGGGGAGTGTTAGGGAGAAAGGGGCGAAGGTTGCACAACGGGGTTGGAGAAGCGAAATGATGCCACAAGGGGAGAACCGGGATTATACTCCTCATGATGGGGAGGAGCACAGAGCCCCGTGTTCAGTAGTAACCCTTCACCCTGCGCTAAGACCTTCCCACCAACTGCGATGCCCCCGTAATTCTCCACTCTCCCCCCACTCACACACCACCCAATCCGCATGGAGGTTTTTCCCACACCCTGACCCCACCCACCCTCAACAGCACCCGAATTCAAATGCCTTCCCGAAAAACCCCCGACCCTCCAGGGTGTGGGTCACCCTAGACCCGGGAAATGACTGCAACCCGCCCTAACCCACATCCAGGAGCAAGAGCCAATGAGATGACCCTTCTTGGGTCTCTCTCTCTCTCTTCCTCTTTCCCAACCGGGGCTAAACCGTTGAAACCGTGTGACCTTCACCTCTCTCTCCTTGGTTCTATTTCCGTGGTTTTCCTTCCTCCCTCTGCCTACCCTCTCTTGTCCATGACTCCGTGAGGCAAAGCAAAGGAGAAATCCCACAGTGTGGTTTATGTTGTCATAGAAGGTTCACCTTTCACCAATGATACACCTTAGTCACTTGAAGGTAAAATTACGAGTGTAAAAGCGGAGGTGATGGATTATTTTAGTGAATACTTTCCACAGTGAAAGGAGCCTGCTTGAGCCACCTATTGAACTAACGCCATTTAGTCTAAAAAAACTGGATTTATTCACCAATAACGCAATCTAAGAGTGGTTGGTGGCTTCATCTTGTTAGATTTTAATTTCCTGGTCATTTATTTGTCCCTTTTACCGTTTTTGTATCTTAGTATTAAAAATATTGATATTTCCTAAATCTCACCCATTCTTGCCTTTATCCCCAAGCATTTCAAGTTTCAGTGAAAACTTGTTTTAGATTTTCTTGGCGTTGTCAAATAGATGAGTTCAAGATTTTCACCGAAGACATATGAGATACGTGGAAGGAGTTAAATGTCAAAATACAGGTGAGGGAATAGTAGGTACTTGGAGTCTGTAAGACTTTAAAGAGGACTTGATGCTAGTTAAACGGTCACTAAAGGCGTCGCAATGGTTGTTTGACGCATTATAAAATCAAAGGGACAAGTAGATAATTAAGATACTGTAAGAAAAATGCATTACTTTAGTAGGCAAGGTCATTTTTCACTTGCTTTCTACCACTTGCATAGAAAAACAACAGCACTCGGACGAATAAGAGAATTTTGGTGACAGCGGGAACCGCTGTTTCCATCGTCGCTGGCCGGACAATGCCTAAGAAAACAAGTAATAAGGTATTACAAGAAATATTGACAGTAAAAAAAGATGTATAAACTGGAGCAGGTAGAAAAGTATGGTGACCGGGATAGTATCTTAGACTATATTGTGCTTATCTGCAAAGATAAGGAGAACAGCGTGAGCGAAGTAAACATTCGCAGCAAAAGGAGCTGATGATCAGGACTTTATGCAAGGATGTTAAGAAAAGGTTTCTGGAGAGTCTTCTTTGGTGTGCCGTATTGCACGGCTTATATATATGAATAGCGAGGAAAGAGGATTAGAAAACACTGCTGGAATATAAAATACAGGTGTGGAAGAGAATTTGAAAGATACAATGGACGAGGAGGAGAAAAAAAAAGAAATTCTAGTCATGGTGGGTGCGGATATTAAGCTAATGGAAGAAATATGTCAGAGTTAAAGAAGGAGCAGAAGGGTGATAAGGGAAAATGGGATGATTTGGATGCTGGATAAGCAAGATAGGAATAGAAAAATAATAAGATTGTCAAACAAAATTATTTGTAGAAATTACGATGTTCTCCGAGCTGAAGTGACATATAATAGAAGTATGTAGTAGTACCTACTATTTGGATCCAGTAGTCCGGTCTGCCATAGTGAAAAAACTGGTCTTCGCTGGATAAACGAAGTTAAACATCGTTGAACTCAGCTCGAATGTGACTCGGCTGCAGGTGGGAAGCAGGAAGTGTCAAATAAAGCTCTAGATTAATAAAGTACGGACAACGTTTGTCCTCGACCTATGTCGACAACTAAGGCCATTGGGGAAGATATGTGGCATTAAATCATAATGGCATTGTACAAAACATCACAATTGATGGCATAACACGGCTCAAACTTGCTTAAATGCTTGGCAATAAATTTTCTTCCGAAAAAAAAGTATTTACTCACTCTCTTCTCAATGTACTGGATACATCTGTTTTGGCTGCGTTCGCCGTAATTTCCCAATCTAGAGCTATAGTGTAAAACAACCTTAGGTGCCGAAGCACGTTCAACTGAAAAACTGCTGCAAACAGAAAAAAATTAGTTGTATTTTTAGCAGGAAGTAAATGAGCAAATAGAATTGCAACTATATCCATTAAAATCATCCTTTATCATTAAACTACCTCAAATGACAACAGTTTATGAACTCATGAGTGTTGGTCAAATAATGAAACTCAATTTTTCATCTCCAACATTTCGGAAAATTTATTTGCATCACCAGGGCTATGAAATTAACCGAATGTATACATTAAATGTATGTAACTGTCTACCAGTCACTCTGTAGCTGTCAAAAACTGAACTAAAAACTAAACCTGTCTCTCATAGAGACTCTGGTTTACAGTTCCATACATTTAACGTATAAATTCGGTAAATTTCATAGCACTGGTGATGCCAGTAAATTTGGAAAAATGTTGGCGATGAAAAATCGAGTTTCATTATTTGACCAACACTCAAGAATTCATAAAATATTAGTATGTGTTCAAAAAAGTCCCTACTTTATTTTCTAATGACACACTAGTAAGAGAGGATAAATGCATGTACCTCATTCACGAACATGAAAAAATGACATTAATTTCATTGCATCTGGAACCAACTTAAACCTTCCTCTCTTCCCTCAAAAGTTCCACGCACTCCCGTAATCCTTTCCCTTCGCCCTTGCACACACTCCCACGTCCGTGAGCAAGTTCTCACAGTTCTCCATTCTCTCACCCTTTCACTTTCTCCCTCTGTTTATTCCCACACATTTTCCTCTTCTCTCCATCCTCCGACCCCACCCCACTTCCTTCTCCCTCTCACTACCTCGCATCTCCCAACTAATCTCCACCTTAACCTCCGTTACCAATTTGCACTCATTTCACTCCCCCTGCGGGTTTCACGCCGGTCCTCTTCCACTTGGCTCGCCCCCTTCCCCACCCACTCCTCGCTTCCCTTCTCCCACCGCCCGCACGAATTCCACGTCCTCAGAATCGCTTTGGCTCATACCCCACGGAAAAGAAAATTATCGACATGGCAGGAATGGCTTCACGCTTGAGCGGCTCTACTTCGATAGCCTGATGCGGAATGATTTCTCTTTCATTGATATGACCGTCTTCATACTAGGCGTCAGTTGTGAGGCTGAGATGTTAAACTCTGGAGCGCCGTTCCTTAACGGGGCCGTCTTAGACCGATGCAGTATTTTTCTCCTATTCTCCTATACCCTCTGATTCTTTCATTTCATCTTAAGGCCTGATTCCCGAACCCAGCAGATATAAATGAACTTGAAGGCATACCTCAAAAGATAACACCCTTCTCACAAAAAGGAAAGTATCAGGCGTGATGTTGTGGAATTTCAACATAATGTAGACATTTAAAAATGCAATTTTCCACTTATAAAGATTTAACCGACCCGGGTTTTGATGCACTGCATCATCATCAGGTATACTCTTCTCATTTCAAATCTCTCTGACCTGCTTCCTTTTGTGTTACCAATTCCCATGCTGTTCTCTGCTTTGCTTTTCCACCTATTTGGACCTAGGCATTAAGCCAAGCAACGTCATTACGCCTCTCTCGAGTTTCATCAGCTTTACTCCGAGTTTCCATCGTATATATATATATATATATATATGCACCCCTCCTCTTGTCCCGCTTTCCTCTCTCACACATGTGCCTTTTCATCCTCACGTTCCCTTCCCCACAACCCGCAAGAACCTCACAACACATTTCCTCTTCCTCTGCCCTCTTCCTTCCACTGCCTCACTAACCCTTTTCCTCGACTTTTCCTTTCTCCGCGTCACATTCAATCCTCATCCCTCCACACTCACTCTGTTATCCATCTTCCTGCTCCGGGGGACTGGTTTGGGAGAGAAGTAACAGGAGGAGGAACGACCAAGCGGACGACGTTTCCGATTCGAATTCATTAACGGACTTGAAAAGGTGGATGTCGCGATGACACAAAACGGATGGAAGAGAGGGAGAGAGAGAAAAAGATAGAGAAAGAGAGAGAAGGAAAGTCGCGAACACACACCAGCAGAAGAAATAAAAGAAACACGCGGAGATGGAGAGGTGGGAAGAAAGGGAAATGCGAAGTGGAAAGATTGAGCGCGTCGTGTCTCGGAAAAGCATGCACGAGTGGCGAACGGCGAAACGGATGTGGAGAATGAGAAGAGAAAGGTGGGGAGACAGTGAGAGGGCGGAGAGAGGAAGGATGAGTCTGACGACGCGGTGGTGATGAGGGAGTGAATGGACACCGTGAGGAATGTTTTCACACAGGCGGGCGACGGAGGAGGAGGAGGTCGATTCTCCGAATCCGTTCTTTCCTTCCTTTCCTCTCCGCCCTCTCCGCCCCCTGCCCTCCCGTACACTCTCCCCCTCAAACTGCTAAGGACACGACCGGTTCGTTATCGAGTTTTCATCAACGTCCGACATGTGTTCTCCGGAAGGTGTCGAAATTAAAACGTATCCACCCATCTACGCCTTTCGCCACTAAAACAAAGTTATTTTTTGTAACGCGGCGGTGCTAAATTTTTCGTTAATTCCCTTCATTCGAGTAATTGGGTAATTAAAACGGGGGCGTCGGAAAATTATTCCCATTTACGTTACGGATTTCGACGTCATTTTGTGGAAATCTCTCTCCGATTCTCTCGCTTTGATTTTTCTTCAAATCGCGGTTGAAATACTTTTACATTAAATTGTATAAATCTAATAAATAAAATATATAAAAATATTACGTTACCTCCCACTAGGCATGCAGTGCCTGAAAAGGAATTACAAATTCCTCATATTAATTCTTAAGCACCATTCTATCCTCGCACATCTGTACGGGAGTTTCTTGTAAGACAGTCCCCGAAGTTAAGCACCATTGGGCTCGGCTCGCATTTGAAGGAGTGATCCTCCTATTTTTCCGAGTAATTTTGCCCCTTACGGCAAGTAGACACTATGTGCGAGATGACCTTTGCTTTCTAAGCACGTTAAACAAGAATTCCACTTCTTAAGTCACAAGCGAACCTTCAGCTCCATCTACACTTCAGCGTACGGGTTAGGTATATTTCGCATGAAAATGACGGATTAGCATTTTAATTGAAGAAATATTTTAAATAGAGTGAATGATATTTAAAAGATATTCTAGAAAATCTGATTTGTTCATATATCTGAAATAGAGCACTCCTTAAATTTAGTGAAAAATGACAGGAGCACCAGAATAAAATGTTTCCAGGGTATTTTCAGCTCAAACTTGGTCATTCATTCAAAACCACTTTTGAAGATTCATCCCCGAATGAAAGGTACGTTATTTTACGACAATAAATCTGATATCGGCCCATTAATAGAAAAAATATTCAGCATCATATAAATTTTATTAAAGTTAAACTAAAAATTATCTCTAAAAAGCGACTCTTCATATATTGACAATATTTAGCGCACATATAAAAAATATTTTTCCGTCAATTAATATAATATGCATGTTTACTTTGAAGCGAGCAGAAAAATAAATACTTTTCAAAAATATTTGCACCCATATGCGTCACAACCGTTGAATTTTAATGGAAAATTCCCATAGTTAAAAAAATAATTATACGATTAACAGCCAAGTTATGTTCTCTCAACAAGCAAAAATCACAACACCATGAAAACTTAAGCCCAATGCTATACATAAAATTAATACAAATAATTCAAAAACGTTTACACAGCATTAAAATACTCACGACTAATTATGCCTGTTCTTGGAAGCCATACTGCATATATATGTGTTAAATCCCCAATGTGCGCAGCTTATTTAATGCTTCTGACAGAGTTAACGAAAAGGTATAAAATTATATTTTTATTTATATCAAATGAATTAAGTTCAGTGTATTTTTCAGACATAAATTACTATATTCCCAGACCACAGTAGTGACGGATTTTACCCCAAATTGGCGATAAGCATGGTTGACAGATGGTTAATTTAAAAATGATATTTTCATCATCCTTACAAATACAATTTTATCCCATTGCAATGCTAAATACAATGAACAAACAATCGAATACTAATTTCCAGAAGCACTAAAACTTGTGGATTACGAAGAAAGAAGTTACATACAACCTCAAGAGGATATTTTGGAGAACATAAGCTAAGGTGTCCGTGGGACATCGTGCATTGGCGAGCCATACACACTAATTTAAGTCCGAAAGCTGGATCAAATTAGGGCAAAAAAGAGGAAACATTTCCGGCCGTCATCCACCTCAGAGGATGCATTGAGTGGCATCTTACGATGACATTCAATTCATATGCACAGTAATAGCAAAAAAATCAATATTATACTAGATTATAAAGGAAAACCATGGTGATAATTAAAACCCTGAAACATTTCAAGAGATATGATAGACAGAACCACCATCACGCATGGAAAATAGTTTTTTGGCTCACGATAAATCATGGACTATGAACTCAGGGGCTCATTGAAATGGCGGCTTAAATCCTAGTTTCATTACTCCGACCTGAAGGCTAGGGTTGGTACGTTAGCAAAACTATTGCTCGAAACGCTACAGGTAAAATTCCAAAAGAAATGCAGAGATCCACGTCAAATCAGTATGAATATTTTATCGGGATGTGGATGGTCTTCAAACACTTACTTTCTTGTTTGGTAAACAAAGTTAATAGCAATTCAAGTCATCCCATATCTAGATCTATTTACGCGGCTAGTAAACATTCTACCTGTTTTTAAACAGGGGGGTTATTTTGTAATCTCACCTTTTTAAAGACTCTTTGCGGGAAGGCGGGAGATCCGTTTCTCTCTCTTAATTATCATCTCAAGATCGGCCAAGGCCCGATGGTGGCTTCATTTCACTTTCCTACTGACAGGTGAGATGAAACTAATGAAATACGGAGCCAAATGAAACGGATCAAGAGTCGAAAGATACCGATCAAAAGTCGGATGAATCAAATAAATAAACCGGCAGTTCACCACTTGAGAGGCGACGATGGTCACGCCGCCTGGGTGGCGGAGTTGAACTACGAAAAATGACGTAATTGTCCACATTTTATGACGTATTCTCACTTAAGTGAAATTACAAAATAACCCCATGAGATATGATGAAACATTTAAATGTAAAACGCGCTGTTTCTCGGTTATGATGCGCGTATTGATATTTTCATCCACGTCCACACCTTCGAAATACCTTGATTCCACTCCCAGCATGCAGCATCCTTCCCAGTTCGAAGTCAAATACCGTCTTGCTCGCCAGGCAACTCAATGAGGACCGGTTCAGAGAACAGTGGAAGACTATTAAATAAACAAAGGTTGTACAAGTTAAGTAAACCTATCTTCTATATAAAATCTCGTATAGCGAACGGAAGATTTTTTCATGTATTAGTACGAATGCATTTATTTTGATATTTTTAAAGTTGAGAATTACAATATTTAATGGCAATATAAATGTTGATTGTCCTTTTAACATGATTGTCCTTTAAACCTGATAAAATTTAGTGTTTTTACATTAAGAACATATTATTTTACAAAATTCTGTTATTGAAAACAAATATAATAAGAAATGAAGGAGCATGCAGAAGAGTAGGAGAGGAAAGGACTATATGGAGTACTATACAGAAAAGAAGAACCTAATGGATTGGACACCTGGTTTTGTGAAAAATATAATAGAAGGAAAAATAAATGGAAAAGTCCGAAGAGGAAGGCCGAGGGAAAAATACACAAACCAAATAAAGTATACTGTACATAAGGTCTTCCACAAAGTAACGAAACTAACATTAAATAGGGAAGGATGGAAGGCTGCAGTCAACAACTTAGGATTGTAACACCAATTATGAAAAGCATACTACTATGAACAAAAAGTTCATTATTATGCTAGAGAAATGAAATGTAGGTATTCATGGTATTCATAAAACAAGCACTTGGTTATGAATCCACACGAAATTTGAAACAACACGACCTAGGTTTCGGCATATCATACCATCATCATCAGGTACACGCAGTTGGGTGGCTTTCACTTATATAGGTATCCGTAGGTGGAGGGGGGCATTTGAAAACAAGGAGGATGGGGAGCAAAGGAGTAACGGACAAGGCTGTTTGTAAAGTGGGGGTGGGGGTTGGGAGGCCTTGGGATTGTTTTCGTCAGAAAAGTAAAAACAAAACTATAGGTCGGGGGGGGGGGGGGGTTGGGTGAATAAATAGACCCCGTTAAGGTTTAAAAATATGAGGAAATTAAGGTTGAGAGTCGTGGAGGGATGGTAGTGTGACGTAAAGAAGAGGTGACTGGGAGGAGAAGATATGATCATTACATGTTTTTTCATTCATTATGAAAGAGTTCCACCGAATAACGCCAGAGAAAGTGTCCTATATATTCGAAATGTATTCAATTCGAAGAAGATTACAATGAATGAGAAACCTGCAATTGTTTTTCCTCAGCCAGTTCTTTGATACACGGAGAAGTTCTTGAAAGGGCACAATGCAGATCATCTTCAGTGGTCCCAATTACCCCTTAAACCTACAATATTCCCCCAGGGGGAAACCCCCACTGGTTTAAGAACCAGTGTACTTCATGAAATGTGAGAGGCAAGTGGGGCAAGTTGTACTTTAAAATATCCATCTGTACAACATTATCATGTATTCACAACTTAATTCTCCCCTGTTTTATCTGGATTTCCATAACCTACTCGCCCAAAAAATTTGATTAATAATCGGGTGCAATAATAAGTTAATTACCTTTTAAATTCATCCATGTTGAGAAAATCAACTTTGTAGTTTCCACAAATTTTGTTTTGACAATTTGTGGAAATTACAAAGTTGGTTTTTCTCAACATGGGTATCCATCATTTCCACGATGTCAAGCCTGATATCATCAGTTTTATTTCTAATTCGTGTTTAAAAGCTGTTGTCTTGAGTTAGTGACCGGCATGTAAATAATCTTAAAATTTTCTTGATTCTTTTATGTTTTCAATTACTATTTTTTATATCATAAAACTGCCTACTGATTACTTAAAAATGCTCTCAGATAACATTTCGATAAGTTTTTCCTTAAAATTATCAACTTAACAGCTTTTTTCTATCGACGTATACCACCATGAAATAGGTTCACATAACTGTTGTTCCAATTGGACTGAAGAAGTAATGCAATTGGTAGGGACGGCAGCCTAGATAAAATAAAATGGCACTATATCACGAATGAAATTCTAGGTAGAGATATAAAAATCCTACTCTTAAATGTACTTGTTTTATTGATCAGAAATCGACAGATATGTTAAAGGGATAATCCAAGTTTAATTCCACACCCAACACGCAACTAGGAAGGAATTATTTTTTAAAGGCACCCTTTGGTTAGCCCAGAACTAACTTACTCATCATGAGAACACGAAAGTTCGAAAGCCCCTCGCATCTTGACAGGATGGCCGAGCAGTTTGAAACTTCGCTGTCCTACGCTTGAGTATAATGTTGTTGGCGTGGGATTTCCTTCGTCCTTTCCTCTTTAGGGAAACAAATTACTGTTCGCTATCTGATTTGAGCACAGGTAGATGATACGATAAGAAGTTAATCTGCATTCGTTGAGTATATGAGACCACGTTCATGCAATAGAGAATCATGTCTTCTTACTAAGCTCAAAAAAAGGCCATTGCGTAAAATAAAAGCATTTGGTATACTACTGGGAAACTGTAAATCATTATAGGCTGAAATCAATACTCGTTGAACCCCATAAAGCTTGCTATGGGGCACAATTCCCAAAGAGCTAAAGAATCCTCCTATTGATTTGTTTCAATTTATCGAAGGAAGAAATCTTCAAATGTACTCCATTGAGGTCGACTACCCAACATTTGCGGACATTATCATTTCTCAAATTCCCACAAAGTTACTTTTTCTTTTATATGTGTGAATTTTAATAAACTTTAATAGAGAAAATATCAACTTACTTTTCTTGATTTGAAAAATGAATTTCACTTTGTAGAAACATAAAGTTTCCGAATTAGAAATCAAAGGACCATCACACTTTTTCACCAAATTACACAATGTTCGATTCGATAAATCGTTTTTCAGTGCCGTTAAACACGTGTCGTACTGTGCGTAATTTCGTTGTTGAATGCGAATGTTCTTTCCATTCTAAAGGTAGAGAAGACAGAGTTTTTCACTAGCTTCAACGATATTATACTTCTCGACTGAAAGACTAAAATTTCTCAAAATTTGTGTGTTTCAGGCAAAATTATTTCTTGATATCATTTACAAAATTACTTAATCTGATAAAGTCTTTACAATATTTTGTATAAGTAAGTAAAACATGGAATACATATATCCTACAAAGTTCGCGATATTGTGTATTCCACATAATTGAAGCGAAAATGTTATCACTAGACATTAATACTAGACTTTTATGAAAAACATCCCTCGCTGACATGGTTCTATTATTGTTATTAAGTTTGTACTCATATTCCTTTCACACAATGTGAGAAATCAGGCTTTAGGTTCATCCAGGATCAGGCAGGGTTAAATAATACCAGGGAACGGGAAAAACAGGTAAGCCATCATTAAAATTTTGAAAAATTATGAAGGAAGCAGTAACTGATCCACAATTAGAGAGACAATGCACCAATTGGGATGGAGCGGAGTTTTTTCAGCCTCGTCCTTCATCTCACATCTCCCCCAATGCTCCGTGGTGACCTAATCAACGCAAAAACGAATCCGATCAGTCAAATTGACTATTTTCTCCTCACTTTGCTCTATTCTTCTCTTCCCTAGTTTCCAAATTTCCTGCATTTTTTTATTCCTCATAGAAATTCAGCACTAACTTTCCTATCGTCACATTGCTATTTTTAAAAATCGAAGCAAATAATGCAAAAATTATGATTTTATTGAAACCTAACGTTACCAACATATTTTAATATTAATAAAGTATATTTTGAAATACTTTGTGTAGCACTCATATCAAACACCTTCTGGAGAATAATCCGCTAAGAAGATAAACTTAAGTGATAGAAGGGGAAGAGAAGTTGGTAAATGTGATGTTTAATTATTACCATCGTCATTATAAAGATATTTTAAAGTTGAAGAATTGTGCGTCACTGTTTCCCATTCCTTTAATGTCAATGATAATATCCACATTTAATGATTTAGTCGGTATAAATTATTATGATTATCCCCTCATTAGGTTCACATTATATCACGGTAGACACTGCATGACAACCATTGGAAAATTGTCTTCTATTCGAACTAGAATGATTACATACTATGCAAAAAATATAGTTTACTTTTGTTTTGACAGTTTGTGGAAATTACAAAGTTGGTTTTTCTCAACATGGGTATCCATCATTTCCACGATGTCAGGCCTGATATCATCAGTTTTATTTCTAATTCGTGTTTAAAAGCTGTTGTCTTGAGTTAGTGACCGGCATGTAAATAATCTTAAAATTTGCGTTTAAAAAGCGTATGCATGTTGAATTTAATGAAAAGGGACTATGAAAGGATTAAGATTCTTACCACAAAGTAGGCAAAATTAGTGGTGAAAATAGCATTTAAACTATAATCGCATCTCATTCAGTATTATAAATTTAGAAAACTGAGCTATAAATATATTGGTAGATGATATCGTAGAGGTTGATAGTAGAAAAATTGGCTCAGAGTCTCCTCTTTTTAGGATGCAATGGGTAGAAACAGGAAGATATTTTCGTGTGAGGCATACGTCAAATAAATTATTAGGACGTGAAGCCAGGGTTGCACTCAAATTTGAATGAAGATGTTATTTTAATATTCCCGCCACTACAAGCAAGTCTCGTATACGGAGTCCTTTAATGCGGCAGTGCTTTCCGAGGTGTCTGGTAACCCAGTTAAACTCACAGTTTGAGTTATATAACTGCATTGCAAGCTCCTCGCCCTTTAAGTCGTATACAACGTAGATAGTGCATTTATGATGTGGAATCATCTCCTACCATACACCCCCCGCGGAGACTCGGCAAGACACCATGTAATGTAGCACCAGGCTTCCTCTCCCCGACCCCTGCACAGCCTGGCCACTTCATTACGATAACTCTGCGCCTCTCTCCCGTCTCTTCCTCCTCTCTCAGGTCCATCTGATCTCTCCCCAATCCCGCTCCACTCTTCCTATATATTCCCAAGCCACCCTTCTCAGGTGCAGTCCCTTCGCGGTATAGAAAGGACGAGGGTGGGAAGATGAGTGGAGGGGAAAGGAGATGTAGACGCCTTAGCTTCACTCGTGTGTGTTTTTGAGAGTGAGTGAGATAGACGGGCGAGCAAGGAGAGGCGGAGGAACCATGGGGAACCGGGATGAGAGGGAGAGGGCAGTTTTAAAGCCAACCCGTTTGCCGCCATTCCCTTGATTGAACACGTTGGCTCAAGGCTTAACCTTAATTTAAGACCTGATGGCGTTCTCTTTAAGGGAAACTATTGGAAACTTCGTCGGCAGCACCTGCTGGCTGGTGGTGTGGATGTTGGGGCGAGCGGTGCGGAGGAAGGGGTGGGAAGAAGATGTGGGGCTTCTACAAGACGGCTGAATGCGCCCCGCCTGGCGTGGAGAGAGCCTTCTCGAAGGAGGGTCGAATCTTCTTCTCACCACCCTTCCACCACTGCCCCCCCCTCGGCCAATCTTATAGCGGCGCGGACGGCGTGAACGCCTTGGGTTCACTTCTTCCAACCTTCCATTCTTCCATCCTGCTTTGAGTTTGATCTACATTTCACTACACATGCAATGCGATGAATTCATTGAAAATAAAAAATACCGCATTTTCCGAGTGATGCCAAATTATCAGCCATATATCACGAAACCTTTAGAGATATTCACTCAAATATTATATACTCTGGCTTCCGAGGGGTGTATGGCACGGCTGCGCAGCTTCAGAGAGGCATCATTTTTTAAAATTAGGAAGTTCTGAAGTACAGATTGCGTCAGAAATGTAACTATTCGTGGTATTCATTTTTTCAATTAATAAAAAACTTAATTTATTAGTCGCAGTAGTACATTCCATGTAATCGAAAAAATAACCCTGTAAACTAATCAGCATACTACCTGATTTAAATGAGTCGAATAAATACTTCGAGTGATGCGGAGAGCACTCAAATGAGCTTTATGATTCGTAAAACAGCTTAACTTTTTCAATAGAATTTTAATATTGTCCCTACTCTGACAGGAGAAGAATCACGATTTAACTATAACCCAGGCCACCATTACACGAGTCGTTTTCGCCTGCGTGGTGCTTTGGTTACAACTATGGAATTGGTATGAGCAACTGGAATGAAATATGCACGTGAATAAGTTAGAAGACAGTCAATATTAAACTACTAAGCTATTAGCAAAAAAATTATCGTGCGTAGGTACGTGATTGAGATGGTTGGTCTTAATCAATTTAAAAATGATCAATAAGTATAAGGATAGGAATATCCATATGGAAAAAAGGATATAGCCTTACGTTGTTTAACCTGAATGGAACGCAGGGTGAGTAATGCAGCAACAACGCCAAGGGGAACGTGAGGAATTGCGCAAGAAATAAAAGTCCCGTAAGCTCCTTCCCCTTCTTGTCTCCGTGGCGTTCAAGGCGAGCCGCCGCCGCTGAGTTAAAGTGTCTGGCACCACACCCGTTCCTCACTTTACTCCTTCTCTCCGTCCAAGTTCCTAGTTAACATTTTATTCGATCTTTTCTTTCGACCCACCGTCAATGATTTGAGCTCAAGACGCGGAGCGGAAGCGAGGATCCAACTTCGGCAAACGATGACTCAACCTTTCAAAGCTTCAGACGAAGTGCTTCGCCCGCTGTTCAATCCGCTTCTCGTTTAAACGGTTAAACTTCCGAAATATTTTCAGTCCGTTGCGCGATTCCAACCACGTGCAAATAGAGAACGATTTGGATTAAAAAGTGGACGATAAAATGTAATAAAAATTATTACATCGATCCCCTCTCCAAAGATTAAATTTATGCTTTCAATTTTGGATATATATTTTTTCTCACTAAAATAGCTTATTCCATATATAAGGAAGGTTAATCCAACTCAAAAAACCCATTTTTCCGAAACCCAACCAACCCAATGCCGTTTTTTGAGAAAAAATGATAGTGAAATGAACTTTTTCATTACTTTCATGCCGTTTATCTCTGGGCTTCCAAAATAATATAAAGTTAGCATGTTTCATTTCACACCATATGATCATAACTATTTGACACCACAGACTGTTTTGAGATGAACAAATTGATTTTCGACTTGAAAATGAATGAGATCTTTTAATTACCAGCTTAAAAGTTGAGTGGAGTTTTAGTCCATTGTCCCTGATGTATATCGGAGTTTCAAGCTAATGAAAGAAGCGTTGGTCGATAGAATATGATTAATTTAAAATATTTTTTTTTCTTAAGCCCATTCCTGTCGACCTAGTGGCATATACTGTTTCTAAGACAACCAGCCGATACCTTACTTGTTAAATAAAACCAATCAATGTACAACGTGTTTTATATCCAAATTAATTTATACATGCCTACAATATTTAGATTAAGGAATTTTCTGTGACTGTATTATAAATTGGTTTTTGGAAATTAATAAAATAATAGAATTTTTACTGAAATAATCAAAATTCCTCATATTTTACATGAATTTTGTTTGACTCAATACGAATAGTCACAATTTCAACTTTATTGCCAAAAGTATTTTTGTGACAACCCCTAGGGTGTGTTTCCAAACCCTCGAATATTCTACTATGGTGGCCAACATGTTTCGTCCAAAATGCTCTAATTAAATTCTGAAGTTGCCCAACAATCGTGTAATTCAATTTCCACGACCTAAAAAATCCAACTCCCTGCTCGTCATTCCTTGGATTAGAGCACGGCACACGTTTTCCACCCCCGTGATCCACTAGCGCAGTCGATGAAAGAAGTTGTATCCTCCTCGAGTGATCTTTCGGATAACGCCTTTGCACCCGCTCGTTAATAGCTGCCGCATTTACCGGCAGTGGGTTCCCAACAGCCGGATCCGCTTACTACGACTTGGCAAAACTACACCGGGGTACCCGGCCCTTACATCCCTTCCTAACCAACATCCTGCACTCTTTACTCCATCCCAAACGGTGTTCCCGACCCGAGCTCACTGATTAACGACTACTGGACAATTTTCAAAGTTCTTCTCTCAATAGGATAGGACAGTCTACAGCCCGCAGTTTGGAAGTAGTAGTTATAAGTGGAGGTGATCGACAGCCAAGTCAATTTTCAGCACGTTTTTTTACAGCAGGCAAAAGCCGACAAGGTTTTAAACCACCAACCCCTCCCTCTTATTCTACTCTATCCTGCCGGCGAAAGTGCCCTATGTGACGCAATTGAAATCAGTTTTCGATCGCCTCGCAAGATTGTAACAGCGTCACAAGCATGATTTGGCTGGACGTACGCTATATTGTGAGTATCCGCCTGGATTTGTAATATTGGCCGAGGGGTTAGTAGTTTAGTTTGTTACTTATTTCGACAGATGGCTGGCAACTGAGTCTAATTGCGTCATTGAGCACTCAAAAGGAAGAGGCAGAAGACGACGGTGACTTCCCGGAATCATAAAAGGTCCTTGTAGGGGCCATACTTTTCCAGCCTCCTATCTACAGGAAGCCGGTGGAAAGAAACAGAAAGTAAACAAATCTGAAGGGCCCAACGACAGCTCGACAGACAAAGTGGAAGAAGACTTCTTCCACGTACCACCCAGACCATAGCAGCTTTTATAAAGCTACAATTTGACCTATCATCACATATGAAGCCAAAACAAGGCCATAAACCTCAAAAACGAAGAGGCGAATGGAGGCAACAGAGAAGAGAACACTCAGCAGAATTTCACGAAAGACCTTACTAGACCATAAAAGAAACGACAATATAAGAATAGCATGTCATAAAAATATTTGTTGAATTGGTGTCCACAAGAAAGAAAAATAATTGAACGACTACTTAAGTAGGGTGAAAGACAATAGAACTGTAAAAATTGCTCGATTTGACTTACCAAGAGGTAGACGAAGTATAGGAAGGGCCAGAAGACAATGGAGGAACAACTTTGGAAATAGTCAAAAGAACAGGCCACCGGCCTAATATAGAAGAAGAGAGAAGAAGATTATGTGGGCATGATGGTCGCAATAGGATTATTAGGGAAGTGGGGAAAGGATGGAAAGACGCCCGCCGCTGCCAAGATTATTAGTCTCCTATTACCGAAATACGTCAAGAGAACCTTCTAAACGCTTTGATGGCAAAATATTGTTAAAATCACTACAATTGGAGTTGGGGTTTTTATTTGCACGCATAAGTACATTATTATTATCGCTTAGTTATTTGATTCAATTTTGTTGCTTAGCTGTAGTTTGTTTGTTTTTTTCTCTTTTCTTCTTCCGGGTAGTCTTTTTTCTGTTTTACAAGTTTATTATTTTTCGTTGTCTTGTTTTAAATTTTGGTCATCTTCTCCGTTCTTCTTTTTTTCCTATTATTCTCCTGTCTTCTTCACTCCTCAATGGCCAGGTGTAGTTTCGCGAAGCAATCTACGGTGTCCGCTACCTTCTTTCTCCCCAGTTGACTTCCAATTGGTTCCATTGATGCTGGTGGCTAGCTTACGAGAAGTACTTCCAACTTCTTTCTTTCTTCTTCATAGTCAGGACAGTCAAAGATTCTATGTTTTCCAGTATATTTCCGCTCTTACGTAAACAGTCGTTTTCTTAAAGTCGTCAAGGGAGCTACAGTTCACCACGTGGGAAGTAGGGATACTACTAAATTAAAAACATCCGCCACTGCCGGGATTCATACCCAGATGCTCGCGATCGTAACCTAGTAATGTTCCCATCGCATGAACTCGATATCTTCGAGGTTAGTAGCTGGAAGGTTTGCCCAGAGGGATACCAGACCGTCCCTAATTCGACACCTACCCTATGAATTTACAACGCTCTACCCTACGTTGCCAAACGCTCTCCCGTAGCCGACCATCGCCCACTCAGATTGCCCCATATGGTCTCGAGTGCTCCACCGTGTCCGGCAAGCCGTCTTCATTGCGCACAATTTCTCCTCCTTTTACTCGAAGTTTCCCCTTCACACAAGAGGGGAAACCCTTGCCACACGGTGTTTTCAAATTTCGGCGTTTTATTTGCTCGGCTTTCTCCTCCATTGCCCTAAGAACATAAGCAAAATGATGCAATACCCGAAACGAAATACAGCGGAAATCCGATCGCATTGCTCAAAAATTGCAACGAGCGTACAGAGATAGTACTACAGCAGATGAGAGGCTTTGCGTTTGGAGCCAAAGTGACTCAGAGTTTGCAGAGTAGGCTTAATTACTTGAAATATTTAGACCAAACCAGTTTTACATTGACTCAAACGACATACCTTCACCTGACACCACATCTTTAGAACATTCTGAGATCATATTTAGAACTGACGCAAGCGTCAAAATACGAGGGATATGCTTTTAAACATGTCAATTAAAATATTTTATTGCTGCGTAACATTTACGGCTGCAGCAAGAGCAGATCAAAAAACATGTGCAGAAGTGACTTTTAGTTTCTGCACTCCTTAATTCAATAGAAGATACAGAAGTAAAAAAAAAACTTAGAGGGATAGGATGTCAATGTATATGAACAAAATTTTCTCCGATCCACGTACTATTAAAATAGTGACGATACAAAAAAGAAAGACTTAACCGTGAAGCTGGAGAAACATCCAACTTTTCGACTTTTCCACCTCCACTTCCAATTTCTTATTCCAGATCCTCCCTTCCTAACACCAGGGTTTCCAACACCTGCCCGTATGATTCTGCTACATCTCAAAGAAAATGTAAGCTATATTTCACAAGATAGTTATTCAAAATTAGCTAAATATGCACATGGAAAAATTTTAATGCTCTCATTCATTGAAATTTAAATAATATAATAAGGTTAATTTGGGATAATTCCTTGAGGTAAAGTATGAGCAGCAAATTAGCATTCTAAAGCATTAAGCGAAAAATTTGCGTAAATAAGCAAAGCATTTGAGCGAAAATCACTTCACCTAGAATTTGATGAATTTGGCCTCATTTCAAAGATACAACTCTCATCTTTCCAATGATATAAAAATATCAACCGCTTTCCGAACTACTTTTCGAGCAATTTTCCTGGAAAAAAAGCTGTTTTACATGGGATAGATAATGGCTGAGCGCTCCATAGGGAGAATATTGAAGGAAATAGGAATTTATAACACCTAGATTTCGTCACAAAAACTAACAGTGTTTAGGTTGCATGTTTTCTCAATTATTTATAAAAAATAATCTATTACTCACCACAGTAACTTTTACAGAATCGTAAAAAAAACCTGCCGGTTTGAAGGGTTTGGCTGTTCGGCAAAACGGCTGTTCGGCGGGAAAAAATGAGTCAAGTTAGAGACTTATGTAGCTTTATTTATTTAATTTCCAAGATTTTTGGGCATATATAACTATATATTTGCACCACTAATATTAAAATATTTATTTCGTACTTCTGACAGACGCTGAAATAAAATAATAAAATTTTAATATGGTTTCCTCTATGACTAGGGATCTATCTCGCTCAAACCACCTTAAGCATGATTAAATTTAAAGTTTGCATGAGGTCAGGCTACAGCAAAGCCAAATTGTAATCAACCTCACACTCAGGATATACATCCTTTTCTCCTATTATCGCTGTAACAATATCTGGTAGGTAAGTTATCATTACGGCATACATTAATACGCCGCAACTCGTATCGGAATAACATAATTACATTACGCTTCATGATACCTCACAAAGTTCTTAAAATTAATTTTCGTCATTTAATCTTTAAATGAAGGAAATGAATGCACAATTTTTACAATGCTTTTCTGAGGGGCCAATTAAGTGTATTTTTTGGTACTTTTGTAAAACCAAAGCAAAAGCAAGGCTGAAATTTTCAAAACATCTAGTGATGATTGCAATGGTTTTTTGACAATTTTGGCAATATTATGTATGGTACCAATGCAAAACAGGTAAATGCTATTTCAAATTTCCTTCTTTTTTCTCTGAGCGTTTTCACAATAAACGTTGACATTTTCTTTTAATTTCTTGCAGTTTTTCTCATATCTGTACCCTGGATATTAAATTACATAAAAATAGCCTTTTACGTTGTTGGTTGAAGGGAGCAGGATGGTATTACAAGTAGTTTCACCATAAATTTTCACAGGAAAAGACTTATTGATTACATTCAGCAATTAATTTGACCAGAGTTTGCAGCTTCTAAAGCTTTTTTGATAAGTTTAATCTCCGAACACTATTGGTTATAAAAACATCATATAGGCTAAATTGGTTTTATAATCATGCATAGAACGTCGCAGCTCAAGTGTGTTATATTTTTTATAAAATTGTGCTGCACTGAAATGTCACTGAATTTTCTCATATTGGTTAATTATTTTTGTCACAGCTTTTTTAATCGTCATCCAAAGCGAAGAAATCGATTAATTGACTCAACAATGTTTCTATAGAATCCATCAATGATTGTCTCATACACTTGTTATATATCTTCCCAGTCTAAGATGACATTTGGTAGCATATTTCTCTAGCCTTAATGGGGTGTTACTAAACCATAGTATTGTTAATTCCAAGTTTTTGCCATACGTTTCCCTATTGCATCTTTATATAATACAAGCCACATATTTTTAAAGCCCCTAGTGAAAAAAGTGAAAGCTAACTTTGAAGCCATTTTTGTTTGCTTCCTTTAAAAATCCAAAGTTTGACAAGCACTGAACTCTCGAAGATAATATTTTTATACAATGATATTTTAAATTTCTCAAAGCAGCAACTTTACTCCTTTGTACAAGTATAATAGTCATAGTCAAATTTAAGTATCTATCCTCTATTATCATTAGATCTTAAGATATTAAGAATAGAGATGACATAAACACTATCAAAATTTACATGGCGGAAAAATGGCGGCCACGAAAAAATTAAGAGGTATATATTTATTTATAAATGGCCGCATTTAACTGCCAATCCTCTTCGGTAAATGCATGTAAATAATAGATTATTAAAAATAGCCTATCAACTATTTTATTTTTCATTGGTTGATTTAACATGATGATTTGACCCGGTAAAACGGTTCGAATAACCCGTAAACAGACAGTAAGTGCTATCAAATAGCGGAAGGATGGGCAAAGGGCGTGATGGAACAAAACAAAATTTTCTTCCAAATTGATGAACGTTTCTTATTTCTTCACGGAAAAGAAAGTTCTGTGCTGATTATATATCAACAATATCTCTGCCAAAATGAAAAATATGACTGCGTATAACTTTCTATTTGCCCACCATTCGTGATGTATGAAAAAAATTTAAAATAGAAAAAACTCAGATTAGCTAGAAAAATAAACCAGAAAATCCGCTTTCCCTAGTTGAAATTTTGTTATCCCGGACGGTTCCTGAAAAAAAGCTAGATATAGTGAAAAATAACCCAGTTTGGCAACATTGCCAAACATCCACTTCCGCACGTGGTAGCACGTAAGGCAGCATGTACATATATAAATGTAGAAGGATTCCCTCCACCAACTTGCCCAGCCCCAGCAACCCTGCAGGATTTAGCTCGCCGCGTGACTTTGGAAACTTAACGCCGAGATATTCCAAAGCGCCCTCCTTGCCATCTTGCCCTCCGATCCCGACTCTTCCTTCCACCGAGTCCTCAAGTCACTCCTTCCACCTTCTTCCTCTCCACCCATCTTCTGCGCTATCGCGGCCTCCACTCCACCTTCGCCCTTGCCTTCTTCCTTCCTCTTCCGTCTCGGCGCAGCAACAAACGTCCCTTTCCCTTGCTTACCGGATATCCCTTCCTTGATAAGCGGGAAAACGAAAAATATTCCCCAACAAATTTTTCCGCATCGATTTCAGAGAGAGATATATATATTGCTGCTTCCCTCTTTATTTTCCACCGTGAATATCCTTCTCCCTGAGGAACTTCCCTGGGGGGAAGGAAACTCCGATCCCTAAGGGGGAAAAACGTCTGCTACTCCACAATATTTATGATCAAGGAAATAAATGTGGAACTCATCTGAGCAGAGGTAAAATATCAAGGCGTATATAACACTGAACTCAACAGGGAATTGAGTCCTTGCATTAATGAGGATTCCAATGAAAGAAATTCGGCGTAAAGATGAAATTTCCGTTCCGACTCCTCGTAAATTGGCTTTCGATATGAAAGTTCTCTGCTATTAATCTAATTTTGATTCATCACGTCCATTTTTATGAATTTACTCGTGGACGTTTTTTTCTACACTCCTGAACGAGATATACCAAGCATAAGGAGTCTGGTATAAAGCGACATATATACAATGACGTCCTGAAATATCTTTTCGCTGGGCAGAATTGAAATTGGGGAATTTAGTTTTCGAGAAGGCAGAGAGTAGGCTCCCAGAGGGATCAATATTACTTAAACTCCCAGAGATTAACATGAAGATCGGTTCAGGAGTCCAATGTTCCAAGGCGATAGATGAAATAAATTCACTTACTTATTATTCTCTCTTGATTAGCTGATTTCTGCGATGTTCTGGTTATCTGCGATATGGATTACTGCGATATTATGGTAATCAAAAAATAGCACTGTTGGGGGTTTTTTGGTGGGGTGTCTCAAGAGACCTGATCCAGATTTATGCCCATGGACCAGCGGTTTGTGATCAAACGTTCGTTATGTTGTCTTGCATCCACTGTTTACTTTATTCAGTACAAAATGTAATAGTTGTTTTAAAAGCTTTAAGCATGAATTATTAATACAAAAAACTTACCTATTGCCTTTCATAAAACTCTTCCAACATTGTAGCTCCGTACTAAAATCTTATAAAAGCTACACTGAACAATAATAAAGCTCTGTTGCTTTTCTTTCTTCCAGGAGATCATTCACCGTAAAAATATCACACACCTTCCTGAGGAGTACACCCGCGTTCTTAATACCTAGTTTTTACGCCAAAAACCTCGACAAGGGTCTGCAGCTGGAAGTGCAGGTACACCATTTTTTGTTTTTGTAAGTGGAAAAAGTATTTAACGTATTTTAATTGAATGTTTTGGGCTGTTTTCCACAAGTCCGTTTCCGTTGTAAACTTTACCAGGGGAGGAAGACACCAATGATACCCAGCAGTCACAGTGTCTATTTCTCTTGCTTCATCTGTTTCTGAATATACACATGGAAGGAGGAACACCAAAAATACTGCCCTGTCCCGAATAACACCAACCCAGCTGTCAGAGCCAAATTTTGATCCCCTATACTTTTCTAGGAGTCTTCACTTTGATTGATTTACTTGCGTTTGCAGGGCCTACCATCCTAGCTTATTTAATAAATGAATTACACTCGACATATCATCTTAATATATTTTTTACGAATCTGGTGGTTCTGCTCCAAACGTTAACTAATTAGATTAACTCTTTCTCCGGCGGGTCTCACGCAGCATATAGCGAGAGCGGTTATACTAAAGTATAATTACATTTATTTATCAATTTCTGATCATATATACCCATTAGACGTTATATTAACCTAAGTTTTAATGGGCTGATTCGTATCTTATGCCAATGGGTACGTAACAGGGAGGTATGAAGGGGGAGTGTCTCCTGAGAACTTGCCCATTTTGATTGATGCTAAATAATTTTGATTGATTAGCATACTGTGTTGCGTTTTCCCTTATCATTTCCTCATTCACGACGCTGCATTTCTTATGGTCTATTTCTAAGCCTCATTCCTCACGCATTTTCTCTTAATAACAAAGCAAATGCTAAGAACAGGTTGCGGGAGATCTGAAGCCCAAAACGCACACTATTGAACAATCCCCACTTTGATTAATACCTCTCCTTAATCATTCTCCTCCTTGATTGACGTAGACAAATAATCGGCAATGTCTGGGCTCTCGGGGTTAGCAGACTGGGGAGCACTCGGTCTCAACTTTCCCGGAACGAACGGAATAAGTTACTTCGAAGACGACTATCGCTGTAACATAAGGGAAATGTTTAGCCATAAGAAGCTCCCCACGCAGCAAATCTCAAAAGCTACCTCAGAAACAACGGAAACTTTGAAAGTCACACAGTTAGGGAAGCGTAAATTATCTCGTCTACCTCAGACGATGTTCAAAAGGTTCTCCGCTGATGGAGGCTTCAAAGATTAGTTTACAATCCATAATTTGGTTGCAGAAAGTTAATATGAATTGAAGAAAAATCGTTATTTAATATTTTCAACCTCAGGTTGGTTCAATTTTCCACTCAAAGTTACTTCTTATTTTTTGAAACAGAAATAGAATATATGAAGAGAAATATCAATGTAAGTCATTCACATATGATCTGAAAGGACAAACAAAATTTTTAATTCAGAAATTTTTAAAAATCACTATTTTTCTAATAATTTCATTCTTGGAGCATAAATATGAGAAACCTGTCAGTCTGCTAAAAGTAATTCTAATGACAATAGTGATTTAAGTTTGAACCAGAATTGTGGTTTTTCAATATTTAACTACCTGAATTTCAGGGTTATATTAGGGTCTCGATAAATATTAATAAAAATGTGGTTCCACATTTGTATATAAACATCACAGGATATCGAGCAAAGCAAGCAAAATCACTTCAGTTTCCCGGGAATGTTACATAGCTGCAACTTTTATAGCAAGCCAAAGCGAATCCATCCGCATAGTTATTTTCATTAACGTATCATATCTATCGTTAGTTTAAGCTAAAAATAATTCTATGAGAACTTTTTGTGAGAGAGGTTAGGGAAATTTTAAAGACCACTTAATTGATTGCTGGTGTTGTCACCGTGCCCTGAAAACGTTCTATCTATATATCATTTAGATCAGTAAATATAAAATAGCGAGGGATATTGACTATTAACTATCCTACATCTATCAATATGCGATTGAGTTCCCAAAACTGGAGATACACTGTTAATCAATATCCCCACTCGTTTTCAATTCATTGCATGACGTCAGATTAACGTATTACGATGAAAATTCTTGCTTATTCAGTCCTTTCTCAGTTCACGGTGGTACAAATTGGCTCCGCGACCTCTTATTTTATAAATAATAAAATGCAAAAACGTAACGCCTAAAAAAACACCTAGAGTTTTGAATATTAGGCACATTCTATACTATGCATCATCCATTCATTGAGAGAGAAGCAATTCCTTTATTCCCTTGAATATGCAATGATTTTAATGCTCCAAGCCTTCTCCGCGACCAATAAAAAGTTTCAGGTGCAATTTTTTCCAACGAGAAGGAAAAATATAATTTAATGTCCTAACGTAGTCTTTAAGCAATTCCTCAGCAGATCTGAAGTAGAACTTGTGTATTTTAATACTTGATTTTGCTGAAAACTATGACTAACCATATATTACAATTCAGAAAACGCCTATTGCGTTAAAAATCCTTATTCTTATTCCGCATACATTAAAAGTCTCTTAAGTTGCATTTTCATCTCCTTCAAGGTGAATTACAAATAATTTAACAACCTGCCTACCTATCGAGCTTGCTGTCTTATGTTGCTGTAGAGAAGAGTGAATGACTAGACGAAGCCTTAAATAAATCATTAATCTGCATGAAATTCTCTGCCCGTAATCTCTACGTTTCTAGTACCTATATTAAATCATGTCAGAAAATAGATTTGGTGCCTTTCCAATTCTGGATAACGAAAATTAAGATAGGGAGAACACTTCCTCTCAAATCTGAATATCCATTTCCCTGTCCTAATAGCGCGAATCACTTGTACAACAAGGGACAAAAAACCCGTCTTGTACCTTCAATCCAAGTAAAAAGATAGTTTTCCAACATTATATTCTTCTAATATCAAATATCAAAAACTATTAAGGGGTCCCTAAATTTTAGTACTATTTGAGAAAAAAAATTAACTCGCGCGATCAAAAAGAGATCGGCAGCCAAAGTTTACTAAAACGTCATTACTACCTAGCTTAACTCCGAGAATTAAAAATGCGTTCGCAGGATACCAAAAATAATAGGCCAAGGGTTTTTAAAACCTAAACAAAAGAAATTTACAATAGCCATGCCTCTATGGATGAACGGTCTTCCCCCATCCAACTAACTGAACAATACTCCATTGTTTGATCGTCCCAATTCCGATGGCTTGGCGAAAGCTCTCCCGAAGGTTACGTATAGTCCGTGCATCTTCACACACACGGATCCACATGCTGGTCCACGTCTGCTGAAAACTGCTCCGGCGCGGGTCGGGGCTTCACTCATCCCTCGCAAGGAGCGGCCATTGTAATCAGTCGAAAGAGCACGTCGTCGCGATGCTCCATTTTCCACGCGGTGCGAAATCGGGAAACTCCTCCTGGAATTGCTTTTATGACTTCGGCCGAACCAAAATACGGGCAATAGAGCGCTTGCTTCCCCAGGCAGACCCGGGGTCGACTGCGACGGGTGTGCAACGGCGCCAGAACACTCAGCCCAGCGGCACCAACTCCCCACGATGGTTTATTTTCCACCGGGCGATCATCGCTCCGTCCAAAAAGTCCGCAACTACCCTTCAAGTATCTCAGTCGTTGTTTTTATAATTCTCTCCGCGAATTTCTGTAATATTTAAGTCACCTAGTAAGCCACTCAAATAGTCAATACCATATATTCTTGTTTGAAAGAGACAATGAGGTTGATCATTTTTCGTTTCCATTTAGCCTTTGTCGGGACAATATATAGATTTCACTAAAAAGTCTATTTCATCTACACCAACCGTCCAACTTCAAGTCGGATGCACAAAAATAAGGACCAGGAATCGAATGATTAATTCCTTACTTCTTCCCAATAAGTTTTCAATCCTAATATGTACAAACTAAATGCAACTAGTCACTCAATTTTCTACTCAGTTAACCACTTTCCTCATACGTTGTTCACCATTTTGACATCCCTCATAATTACCATGATTCATTCTATCCTTGGTCTTCATCGGAAATTATGCCCGCTTATTTTTCTACGAATGAACTAACTAACTGTGTCTAAATAATCGATTGACTATGCAAATGAAAATATTTCATTTGCATTACAGCGCATCGTAGGACTAATGCTTTGATGATTCTCTCCGCCAATAACCTCTTAATTATTCTCCGATGTAAAAACATTTTCAATTATTTCTCTTCTGCAGTTACCAATCAATAGTCATTGCCAAATAATAGCATGCTTCAAACGCAAGTTTAAATGAAGTGTTTCCTTGCTTCCAAGCTTGATTTTCTAGCTGTTAGAGGACTTATGTTAGAATGTCATTCCTTTTGGTGCTCTACAGCTGAATACATCACTTTTGCTTCTTCCGTCACTGGTTTCAAATTTTTAGATTGCTACATTCGTCCACTTGCACATCAATATTTTCACTACTAGCTTTAACCGTGACCTTTTCCTCCAAATTCGTCCCACAAAACGTATTTTTGTTTTGTTCCCAATAAACAAGAGAACTAAAATCTATTATTGGTGTTCAATCATATCGGAAGAGTCAGGAAAATTTATTTTAAAGGAAAATAATATCCCTTTATTTTTCGTACTAAATATTTTACTTTATTTTGAATGCAACCGCGAAGCTTTACACGAGGCTCGTTGGCTAAAATATAGTTATAAATATATTTCAATTGGTTCCGTAACAGTAAGACTATTGCCGTAAAATGATTCTGCTTTTCCAAAATCATCGAAAATTTCATCAAGGCATGAAATGAAAAGCCTAAGACTCAGTTCTTCCAGAGTGAAAATCTGCGTCTCTCAGATTTCAAAAAAAAGTCATTCTCTTACCTCAGAATCCTCCATTTTCCAGCCCCCGAGGCGTGAAATTTGTAGCTCTCTCAGGAATAGAGGGAAAAAATTATACTCGTTCTCAACAAGATATCTTCCCTAGGAGTCACAATTTCAGCATCACATTCCGAAATGTTTCCAGCATAAAAAACTCGACGCCTTATGCTAATGACAGGACAAATATCCACAAAATTTGCTGGAAAAGCTTTTCTTTCCCGCTAGCAACCGACCAACTGAAATTATTGCGCACTTTTCGGGACTTTGTGAAGGCTTAGTCAGCAAAATTTGAACAAATCCTTAGCGTCCAAATGCTTTAAGTAACGGCATGCTCAAAAAGCTGCCGTATAGAATATTTTCTCTAATCGAATGACAATATATCACGATTTTCATTACACGCAGAAAAATGAATTACCTTAATAATATAGTCGGGACTCTTTTATACTCATTAAAAAATGCTGACTTAGTCATTAACTAGCACCATGGAAGGAAGGACATAGGAAGCGACTTCAGCCGATTGAAATGGAATGAACAATAAAAAATATAAGAAATCCTAACTACGTAACGTACGTACTCATGCTCTCAAAATATCACTTTTTTATATTGTAAATGATTATCATTGAATATAATTAAATATTATGAATACATAAAGAACAGAACATTCCCCAAGCCGATAACAGCTAGGCTGCTACACAAAATTAAATTTCCTTCCTTTACACGCATGACTTGATCGGAATAGATATTGGATTGATCCATCATAAGAGTTGCAATTTGCTTTATAGCATCCATGAAAAAGTTCTTCACTATGATAGTTGCTACTGAAAGCACAGTTAAGCTGCCGAGTTTACTAATTGAAGCGGATATACCATTATTCTCGATGATAATTCTCGATATATGGTTCACGTTTTGAAATATCTCCTCGTGGAAGGAATATGGAAATGTATGACTTTCTGAACTCCAAAATATATGTCTTATTCGACCTAGAGTTTGACAATTTTGGCTCCCAGAAGATGGCTTATAGGTGAAACGTTTTGACGATAAAAATATGAAAAAATAGTCAAAACACATATCTTTTAATGTGTACGCGATCGCGCATGTATAAACATATTACTTATTTTTTTTAAAACTGTATAAAATTTGTAGGTAAGTATATCATTTTATTATGAATACGGACGCTCAGACCTACGAAGTGAAGCCAACAACAGTGAAGCATATTCCCTCAATACTGACTGATAGTACCTGACCATGAAATGGTAAGCGACAAGCGTTTTCTTGTATTTCCGCAAGGGATTCACATAAACTAACACTCATTGTTATAAACTTGATTATTTGGGGAGGGGAACAATGGCTGAGATCATTTGAGTAAATGAAATGCCTATGGATAGTTTGGTATTGGAAGCGGTTAGCATGGGAAATGGAGGCAGGGTGGAGAGAAACCTAGCTTAGGTACTAGTAACGAAACATCGTCGGAAGGTCAAGTGAACCAAAATTTAATATAAATCCAACTGACGGAGTACTGCACTTCAAAGGCTGTCCATATGATATCCAAGTAGTTCTCGGCATTTTTGCGTAACATCTTCACCTTTGGATTCAAACTCGAGCCTTCGGAAAGGAAATCACCACTCCAGCCACTACGGTTTAAATACAGCCAGAGGAAGACAATTTATCAGACCTAGTGGCGTTTACTTAAAGTTTTAGTAGAAATCCCAAACCCTTCCGTCTACGTGCTTCATCAACAGGCGTCTATCCTCATACAAATTCCCAGAGCCGTAATTCATTATCAGTATGCAGTCCTTATGAGCCAAGCAACGCCGTAATATTCTAGTAGACACACGCTCCAATCAACACATCTGTAATTGAGTTCTGGAAGCCACAAGAGATGTATTAAGCAGATGTTTGATTCAGGCATCTAGACAAATGCACCCCTCACGCACTACTAAATACCTGCCGATATTCTTCCAAGGCTTCACAGCAAGAATCCGAAGGTCGAAACCGAGTCAACAGTAAGAGAGAATGATGAGTTTCCTTGAATTGTCACGCATACTTTAGTAGAAATGTATACGTTATGCGTGCAAGTATTTTACGGATATGCATGTGTATTTAAGCAAATATTCTTGACCTATTAACATAAGTCTATTAATGGCACATGGACCTAAAGTAGCAAACGGCGAAGTTCGTTTTTGGTGGAGATTTAGAATGCATCACCAGTATTGCCTCCCTCACGTATTAAAAACTGCAGTCATTATTCAAAGGCTCCTACGTGATGAGGTTTAGGCAATAAAAAGAGAAAGAATACTAACACCCAACAAGTTTTCCACCACTGTCATCACGTATATTTCGGTAAAAATTACCAAGTCTTACAAGTTAGTACTAGTATTTATGCACACCTCTTTTATATGCGTTCGTTAACAGTACCTACGCTATAAGTGGCAAGCAATGCTGCCTATTTCTGATAGGTATTCACTCCAATCAATGCCCTCCTGTCTGAACCCTTCAAGCCACAACAGACGCATTATGCAGATGTATCATGTAAGAGGTATCACCAGTATTGCCTCTCTCACGAACTAAATATCTGCGGGGATTCTTATAAGGCTCCTTCGCAGAGGGTTGACGCAATATCAAGCGAGAGACAGAGAGAATCCAATAGCACAGGACAAGTTTGCCTCCATTGTCACGCGCGGCCCTCTCTCTCTTTGTCGCTGTACGCATTCCCCAACCACTCCTAACATCCAAGGAGGAGATGTCCCGATTCCTCAAATGCACTCCTCCTCTCTCTTGCCGCACCCCTGTCCCCGCATCCCATGTCTCTCATCCCGCAGTGGCGGCATCCTCCAACGCCCACGGATCGCACGCAAATTCCAATGCCACTCCCTCCTGGATATTTGCCGCCGCATTCCGGTATAGCACGCCCCCACCGAAGAACCCCCATCCTCCGTCCTCCTCCCCATACCTTCCTCCTTTCAGAAGAAACCACTATTTTGGGAGGCTTGCCCTTAGCTTGCGTTGAGGCTTTCGGTGGTGATGGAGTAGGAGGCGTTCGAACCGCTTAATAAGGTTTCCTCACGGAGAAAGCGAGAGGCTTTCTGTATGGATGCTACCTATGGCGTAAGGGTTCATTATTTCAATCGTTGCTCTGATGTGAGTGGAGTGTCTTGTATCCGAGGATCTTAATGGCATTTCATATAGGTTAAAAAAATGATATGATGGCTTGATGTCAAGGCAAGAAGTTTGCTCAAGATAAAAAACAAGATGTAACAGATTTTCAATAAGTATGCAATACAATAAAAGTATAGTTAGGATATTAAAGTAAAAAGTAAGAATTATAAAGACCACTTTGTACACCAATATTACTTCTTATTTATGAGTGCTCACTCCACATGTTATATCACCGTTAGTTTAAACTTTACTGCTGAGTAAATATTTCTGCCTTCCAAAATATTTTTATTAAAAAACACGCAACGCACAACCCACGCAATATTAAATAAACCCGCCATTGTTTCGGTATGCAAAGAGTTAAACCCTTAATTTCATACAGACCATGTAAAGTTTAATGCGCCTTGGTTTTAAGTATTAACACCATAATCGTTAATAGACACAGTCATTTTTTCTGTTGAGTACACGGTTAAAGCATTTTAAAGATCTCCAAGTTTGGCAAAGCAACGGATCAATAACTCGATTAATTTCCCTACCATATTAATCCAGATAAATTCAACGACTGATGTATTATGATTGATAGACTACCTTTAAAAACATCCAGATGGTTATTTTAATTGCAATTATTTTAGTTCAAGTCATTTTGCACAATGTAAAATAATCCGTGTCTCATGAAAACACGAAGAAGACTGAGGCAAAGGGGAGAAGAAAACAGAAAAATGGGATTACCTATGAAGACATTTTACGGACATGACCTAAGCTTCCCATACCTCTTCTACAGAATAGTAGAGGAATCCGGATGCAGTGAAGTACACCTGGACCTCGTGGATACCAGCCATGCCCCCCTGTCTTCTCTCAATAGCATCACTGCTAACACGTGCGCGCGGATCGGAAATCATTCCCTTCCGCACAGCTGCACCATGCTGAGTCAGAAGGTAAAAAGAATGAGAGTATAAGGAGAGAAATGAAAACTCGGAGAATCTAACATCCGTACTCCAACTCCAGCAAAGTGGATGACACCCGCAACGTGCATAAGACGCGTAACATTTCACTTCCGTCCAACAGAGCTTCCGAGACTTGCAGCCCATCCAGATCACCCTTTCAGCTCGCGATAAAAAGGAAAAGGAAGCATAGGAGTTGCGATGAAATTCAACCCCCAGCATGGAAGACTCGACCTCCAGCCCGGCGACCCGCTTTGACACCGGAGCAGTCGAGGGTCCTTGGCGGTGGAGAGAAGGGGACAATGCGGGGGAAGACGGGGCAGTGGCGTGCATCGTGTGGCTAGCCACGGACATGCTGAACCATCCGCCGCGAGGCCGCTGCTTATCCGGAACCAACACGTGCCCGCGGTGAGGCTGGTCAAAGGACCACGAGAGTCGAGTCGGTACGTTTCGCGGCCCTGACCCAGAGGACGACAGCGTCCAAATTGCCTTCGTCCGCAATGTGCAAAAGGGGGCGTGATGGCGACTAAGGGCAGGTCACGAAGGGATGATGATGCTGCGAAAGGAGGTCGTGAATCCTGGAAAATATGTTCTCGGGAGGAAGCGGGGAATTTCCTCTCCTCGGGAATTCCCTTTAAGGGTAATCCTCCCCTCCTCCCCCCCTTGATCCTCCTCTCTGCATTTCGCTCTTTCTCACTCCTATCCACCTCTGTCTGCCTTCATCTATGTTTCCTCTTAAAGCTTTTCTCCCGTTTAGGTAGTAGTTTGAGCGAGATATTTCCCTAGTCATAATAGAGACCATACTCGAATTTAATTTTTTTATTTTAGCATCTGTAAGAAGAATGAAGTAAATATTGTGATATTAATGGCGCAAAAATTTAGCGATATATATGTAAAAAATTCTCAGTAATTAAATAAAGATATCCTCGTAAGTCTTTCACTTGACTGACTTTTTCACGCCATCCAGTGAAAACACCTTCACAACAGATGTTTTTTTTAGCAATTCTGTAAAACTTACTGCGGTGAGTAATTGATTATATTTTAAAAATAGTTGAGAAATCATACAAACTACACACCGTTATTTTTGGACGATATCTAGGTGTTAAACATTCGTAATTTTTCCATTATCCTTTCCATTTTACATGTCTCTCTATAACGCACAGCTGTAATCTATCCCATTCAAAAGAGCTTATATTTTTAGACGAATTGCTCAAAAATTAGGTAAGCAAGGGGTTCATATTTTGATACCATCGGAAATATGAGATTTTTTTCTTTGAAATGAGATCAATTCAGCATATTCTAGGGTAAGTGTTATATTGCGCTCAATCTAACTTAAGCTCAATCTACCTTAAGGTTTATAAAATCCAGATTGATATTATTCCTCACTCCGTTAATCGCTGTTTCTATTAAAAATTAAATGCGAAATTGAGCGAAGATATTAGAGGAGGGTTTTATTTTAACCAAAGAGAGAACATGAATTCTTCAGGCCAACGCAAGCTTTCCTGTCCTCCTTTGAGAGATATAGTGGCACGAAAAGCATAAGCTTTTGGCTCACACTTAACACGTAATAACCGATGATGTTGCATTAAAAATGATAATGCGCGTTCAAGAGTTCTTCACTGAGAAGAACTCTTTAACGCGCATTGCAAACAAAGTTTCATCTGCTTACCAAATAAATTGTCGGCCCCTGTGGCGGCGGGTTTAAGTCATCGCCTGCTAAACTGAGGGTCGCGGGTTCGAGTCCCGCCTGAGTGGATTTTTCACCACTCAGGATATGGGTGTTTGTGTTCGTACATTGTTATATGCTACAACACCCGATGTAAAAGGCCGTCAGTGCTGTTTTCGGGGATGATAAAATAAATAAATAAAAATAAAAAAAATAAATGTTACCAATTTGGCATTGAATAACTTTTCTTAAAGTAAAAAAAAAACTTTTCGATCTCGATAATATTTAGTAGTAAAGACTACCTCATAGGTAGGATCAAATTCAAGGAATGCCAGTAGAAGCAAGGATAAAGAGACCATGCGCACAACTTAAATTTTAATACGTTACAAGACGTGTTTAGAGCAAATTAAAGTTCAGCAATCACGATTAATAGGTTTTATTAAGAAGCAATAAGATCAAGGAAAATATTTTGGGGCAAATAATTCCCATAATATCAGTGAGGAGATTTTGCAAACCATCCGACACGAACTGGTATAAATCCAAATATTTACTCGCCATCGTTTATCTTTCATGGTTTCATTCAAATAATAACGTGAAGCAAGGTATACAGTTCCTCTCCCTATTTTTACTCTCTTTGACTCATTCATATACATTATACTACATAAAATATGTGCTAGACGCATTAAACGCAAACGGGTAACAAGCATGGCAATAGATACCTCAACTAACGTAAAAGCATAGGATGTATAAACATTTAGAGCCTCGTAAATAGATATCGTTTCTTCCGCCGACACTGAACTCTATTGTGTTCCACACTGCTGCTTAGCACCCGCCCGTGGTCAGTGCTACTCATCCGCTGCTTCTTCCAATTTCTCTTTCATTTTATATTTTCGCTCACCACTGCCTCTCTTCACGGCGACGCACAGTGGTGGAAAATAGAAAAACTCTGTCAAGAAGTCTAAAATTGCTAACGTTTTTGTATATAAACTGTAAACTTCCCATAAACACTAAACTTGATTGTACATCTGGAATGCCACGTCAATTTTCATGGATGCCACCCCTTATTTAAGTACAGAGGCTCAAAAGTGACCACATTTCCAAAAAACGGCTGCCTTCCATTTTCTCCGAAAATTTTCTAATCTAAATTAATGGTGAAGCCAAGGAAGGAATGAAATGGAATGTGAAACAGCATGATCTAAGAACATTTTTTCCTTTTCTATGCCCATGTTTCCGAGATAAATTTTGATATAATTGCGGACCTTCTTTTTAGACAAAAGATTTTTCATTGATTAGTCAATATGAATATTTTTTTAGGCGGAGACTTGCGGTTAGCTTGTTTCTAAATGGAGAAGTGCGGTGACTCAGAGCATTTTTTAAGTACATTAAATTATTTAGCTGAAGAAAACTTTTGTAGCTTTTTACGACGCCGTAAATTAATTTGATTTTTCGATCGCACGGTGGGGTCCGCCGCTGGCCAAAAACTGGAAATACCGCAACGCGGCTTCAATGTCCATGTCGTAGCTTCACATTCAATATCTTTAAAGATGTGCGTGTAGCAAATGATTTCTGCAGAGCCTATATTGATGGCTCTATTCTCACCTCAACATTCCAGCTCGCACAATACCACCACGCACACACATATGCACAATATCGCCGTCACCGACTGGCCCCTCTCATAGCTAACCCACCCAACTCTCTCTTGCTCCTCTTTTTCAAGTGACCAGCGTATATATGCGTGAGTGAGAGAGAGAGATCCCCGGGAGTCAGGAAGAGAAGGAAGAAAAACAATTTCCGCTCTCGGACGAGACAACTAGTTTCATCAGATTTTGGGTCAAAACGTTATCAGATTTTGTGCCGCAGGGAAAGAGATAATGATGCGTTTTTCAGAAATATTTCATTTTTTTCCACCACCACATGGAATGGACAGGAGGAGCATGTCACAATAAAACGTTCTCTGCTCTTTTATACCGTGGATAATCGTGTATTTTCGGTAAAATTCACAAAATGTTTCATCATATCCCCGGGGTATTTTAAAGTCAACGCATTTCACAGCTGTTGCCACCGAGAAATCGTTTTGGATAGCATTTTAACTCATTATGTACAAAGGGACGCATGACACTAGACCGTAAGTAATCTTTGAATTAGATATGTTTGAAAAAGAGGGAGCCATTTTTTTACTTGCCTCGCGAAAGACCTCTAATGACCAAAATAAAAAAATGGGCAAATGCTCCAATAATAACTTACAGACTATGCACTTTAATTACTCCCTTGAACATATAAAGATGACTACGATAATTATCATGATATAATTACATCATTTACGATTGTTAAGATAAATAAGATGAATTACTATAATAATAAAAAAGAAGAATTGAAGCATTCAAAATCAGAACCGGTACTATTCAACGATGAGATTGAAATATCCTGCTATGCATTCGAAGAAAATCAATAGAAAATCCCGGACTCACGTAGGTGCTTCCAATAACATGAGGTCTCACCAGCGCAGCGGTGCAAATAGGCAAAATTTCGGATCACATTTCCTCTCTAAGATAAGAGGAGTGGCCCGATAATAAGTTTCCATTGACTGTCATCTGCAAGAATTTTTGCCTGGATTATCCGTCACACAACCGAGAACTAACTCGCGCAGACTTCCACTTCTTCCTTGCTCAGAAGAGTGTGCTGCAATGGCAGGAGAGAATCGTTTCCCCCAGCAACGCAGAAGTTGAAGCAGGCGTTCGTTAATTCATTCGTGTGCACGGCACGTAGTTCCACGAACAGGGGAGGGCTCTTCTAACTCGTGAACCGGTGCGACAAGTACATCAGGTAAGTCTTTAGGGAGCACGTTGAAATATGGCACAAGGGTGGCTCTTTCTGTTCACACTATTTTTCTATCTCTCGCGTAAAAATAATCCTTGCAGATGACATGCGGGAGAAACTCACTTTCCCGGCTGCAAGTCGCATATCATTTGAGTAGCAGTTTTAATCCCACATCGCGGGGCGCGTGATTCCAGAGTAGGCGTCCGGACTATTCAATGGCATTCCCATGCAAGCGTGAACTCATTAGAAGAACGCCTCTGGGCGTTTCCCTAATGAAAAGTTACACCTACTTCGAACCCTCTGATACAACGTGAGAATTTGAATTATAAATCCCGCACCCTCATAGACGCTGCTCGTATTCATTGTTCCTACCTCAATTTAATTACAAAGTTACTATAACTGGTATAAAACACGCTCACAGTCCCTCGTATACAGAAAATTTCAAAGTAAACATCAGACAGCGTATGCCAGTCCAATAAAACTATGGAATACAGGCATAGTTGCAAATAGAGTAAAACAAAATTGCTACATCGTCCTAGTGGTGTTGGGAAAGTTGAGTCCACTGAGGCCGACAATACCCACTGAAGACTAAAAGTCAAGCAACTAAAATTGGGTTCCATAAGTCCATCTCGTTAATTCCAATTCTACTTTACAGAGCCATTCAGAGGAATAATGTAGTATTTTTCAATTAAAATACTCTCTATCAATTCAATTCGTTGCTGAAAGAAACCCATCCAAATTTACTTTTATATTCAGTTGTCAAACTATAGGCCACCCACATGAGGGACAAAATTAATTATCGAATACCATATAAATTTAACAAATAGTAGATACCAATTAACCCTTACATATTTACGGTGCATAAAACTATTTTCCCATCCATATCAATGCAATAAATTGATTAAAATGATATGTGGTAGTGGGATATCTAATTAAGGCTTTTTTCTAACGTATACACTGCTATATCATCAGCATTGCAATCATCATTAATTTCATCACAACTACAGAAATTCACTCATTTCAGGCCACCCTATTTAATGTTCTTGAACTTGCGACAAGCACCTGCTATCTATTTAGTTTACTCTGTGTTAATTTCCCCTACATAAGAAAGAAAAGTTTAATCAGATTTATGTCCGTTGCATCGATAATGATTTCCGATATATCTGCAGAATATCATCCAACCTGAATTTGAAACATGATTACGGCAGGGAAAAGGCTTTTGATGCATGACCCTAAAGCCATGGGAAAGATAACGCACAGCAAATCGAATTTTACCAAATATTTTCCATAATCCAAATGGATACATAAATAATTTTTATATTTAGTTATGCAGGTGAAAATATGATATGAAGCTATGATAAAAGAAGTTAAAAAGAATGGCATTTAAAGCATTGAAGGTAATGACTGAGTCCTTCATTAACCCTGAAGACGATAGTGGATTCAACTGTTAAAACATTGTTGTTCGACAATCTTATCTAGATAAATAGCCAATAAAACAGATGCCACGACATTATAAAAAAATTATTTAAGAGGAAAATAAGAAAAAATAATTAACATTTACGCACGGTGTATTCATTTTAGTACCATGCACTTCTCCCCTTATACACTTGTATTTCGTCTTATATTTTCAATATTCGAGTATACTGGTCGATGTGGGGTCAGCTTCATATTGTACCAATCAGTACCTATATTCAAGCAGCATTCTTCGAGGTTAGGAAATTACCCGACTGCAATTCATTTCATCAATTCATTATCTTATATTAACATAGAAAACCTTGAGATTAATAAAAGCACATGCTTAATCAAAGCATATTTTTTTAAAGTATTTTAATTAAAACACCGTCAGTGTAGGGAAACGCAATTCAAACATAGATTCTATTATGGGGTTTGCAACTAGAGCATAATTATCTGCTATTAACAAAGAAAACCTTGAGATAATTAAACCATATGCTTAATCAATCCATATTTAAAAAAATATTTTAATAAAAACACCGAAAGTATAGGGAAACGCAATTTAAACATAAACTCTATTATGGGGTTTTAAATTAGAAAATAATTATCGGCTATTAACAAAGAAAACCTTAAGATAATTAAACCATATGCTTAATCGACCCAGATTTTAAAGTAAATATTTTATTAAAATCACCGACAGTGTTAGTACACACGATTTAACCAAATTTTATTATGTGGCTGAAAACAAGAGCATAATTGTAATTGTAACAACTATAATTATAATGTATTCAATACTGGAGTCGAAAATTTGAGAATGCCAGTTCACAATGATTGATCGATAGAATCGAAAAGATTCGATGCCAACTAAACTGATAAGTAAACATATATACCTGAGTTTTTCTACGCAATTTATTCTTAACACACAGCAGGCATTCGAGGAAGACAGTATGGTGCCGCCTTTTGGAGTCAATTATGTGAGTTTGGAGAGAGAGAGAGATAGGTGGCGTGGAAAATGAATAATCGAACAATTTATTTTACATTCGAGGAATTTTATCACGCACTTCCCATTCCGTCTCGAGTGACTGCCGTCGCAAAACGCAGTCATTACTACATTCTTCACGTTTCCTCTCCGCTAACATTTTCGCTCCTCTCTCCTCACAAGTCCACATCCACTTCCCACAGCGCCAAGTAGATACTTGTCATTGCCAACGTCGTGCTCCCCCTGTGACTCCGCCCCTCACCTTGGATCCATCTCTATCGCGACATCCCAAAACTCACCCCTTCCTCCACATCTACTCCTGTTTCACCCCGTAACACGCTCCTCCGCTCAGCCCGCTCTGCCGCCTCGGCATATCTTGTCTCTTACAACAGATGCTTTCGCGAAACACTGGAATTTGCCTCAATACGCCCCTCCCCTCCCCACCCGTCCCAAAATTCCTCCCGCCCACTTTCGGCCACTGCATCAACCGACGCCCTCCAGATCCTCATCACCCCCAAAGTCGTGTCGTGTCTCCTCCCTTCTAGCGCGCGTGTAACTTATCCCGAATTCCACGTCTCATTCCTCCTTCCTTCATACTCCTCTCTTCATCCTCTTCCCTGCCCTTCATCATCTTCTCCTCTGTTTCTCATCGTGTCTTATCGTTTCCTTCACTTCCTCCAAATAGGGTTGTGAACCAGTTATTATTTTGCTGCATATTCAGGCTGTTATTTAATATTAGGCGCCTAACTACTCACTTAAGTGCAATTTAACATTCGTGAAACAATACTTAAGTCAGAAAAAAATCACATAACTTTCTAAAAAAGCGCCGTATCTCTTAAAAAAATGAGTTTCCATGCATATTAACGCCACTAGGAAGTATCAGGTCTACTTATTTGTTCATACCATTAACGATGGACCTGCATGGGCTTGCATACACGCACTATAAGCATATATTTTGCAAGATTTTTCGGTCATTTTGTCAGGAATTATTAAATTTAATTGCCAGAACGGTAATTTCTAATAATTTTCCAAAATAATATGAATGGTATTCATGTTCTTATAACGAGGCAAAATATTAAAATTTGCCAATATAATAGGAGCGAAGGATATTCTTAAGTGATAAATTGTTTATGTAGTCTATGCGCATACAAAATATGTCGATGCTTAGTGCAATTTATTAAAGTGAGGAAACTTTTACAAAACCACATAAAAAATTACACACAACCACGACCCGGGTTTCGACGGCTGAGCGTTATCATCAGGTGATCAAAAATGTAAAGAAATCCCTTATATACTATCAGTCAGTTGGGGGAGGGGATAGTGGGGTGAGGGGGACGGGAATGGTCAACAACAGAGGAAACGATAGGGGAATTGGCGGGCAGCAAGCATTCAATTAATCTTTTAAATGTGATTTTAAATTCACTTTCAACCTCGTGTTGCTAGTGTTTTTCCCTTCAGCTCGCTGAAGAGGACCACTTTGTGGTCGAAATACGCGTATACGAATTTCACCCTCGTTCCCTGTTTGTTGTTTTTCTATTTGACAACGCTCTTTTTGAGCTGTTCTCCCAGAAATCTGGGGCCCTGCTGTGTGTGTGAGTGAGTGTTTTGTGTGATTGCGTGTGTGGTTGTGTAAATAACTTGGCAGCCTTAGTAGAGTCACTACAGCTCTCCGAAGGATCCCAGGTTATAACCCAGGAATCCTGAGCTAGGTCTCATTAGCCTACAAAGGATTCCAATTGGGTTGTGTGTGTGTGTGTGTCTGTGGTAGTCCCTGGCGAGGAAATTATTTTCCCGTAAACTACCACAGGAGGGTATTCTGGTGGAGAGGCTGTGGTTGGTCCCTGTTGTGGAACCTCATTCCCGCAAACCAACACAGTAAGTATTTAATTTTTTGACGAGTGGTGCATATATTTTACGGCCATTGGAGAAATATTTTATCTGTTTAATTTTAAATGTGATGTAAATGCGAGTGTGGTATGGCGTATATTGGCGAGACAGCAAGGACCATCGAGAAAAGAATCAAAGAGCATGAAAGAATTACAAGGCTTTTCCAACCGGAAAAGTCTGCATTAGCAGAGCATAGCCTTGACCATGGACATCGTGTCGATTTCCCGAATTTCACACTACTTTCCCGGGCGTCCAAATATTGGGAAAGAATTGATATTGATACAGATGGAGCAAAATAACATCTATAGAGACAACGGCTTCAACTTAAGTAGGACTTGGCGCCCAGTAATTGAAGAAATTCAAAGAAAGCGTAACGGCTCCCACAACAATGGGGCATCTGCGGCTATATATAACCGCCAGCATCCTAGCTCGACTCATTATGCTGATGACGATGCTGAGTCAACCATCGAAACGTTGATCCATTTAAATAATCTTCCCCGGCGTGAAACCCGAGAAACCTTCACTTTTAAAATGTTCATTTTTTCGTAAAACTGCCGAGTATCCTCCTTCCCCTTGGCAATATTTCCCAACTTCAGTCCTCACGCGTTTTACATCAATCTAATTTCTCTCTGGCTTCTCATCCCAAGGACCTGGGTCTGATTCCCGGCGATGTTGGGAATTTCTTCAGCCCTTCCGATCTCAACTTGGATGCCATGTGGAAAGTAGGGTGAGCTAACGCTGACGCCGACATTCTCTCCAATCCCATTGCGCAAATAACACATCCCTTTCTTTTCCAGGAATTTGGAGGAGGAGCATTCTTTTTCTTACTCCTCATTTTTACATTCCATGCCTGAATTTATCCCTTTCCAAATTCCTCTTTGTTCTAATTCATCGTCTGTTATACCTTTCTCACCCTATTGATTTCCATCCACTCGCTATGAGTTTCAGTTATAACCACCTCTCATACACAGTTGAAAATAGCTTCGATTATCAGTCGTCATTGCAAATGAATCAGAATAAAGAGGGACGCGCCATATTTAATGACGGAAATATGAGAAGTTTAAGAGTGAGTCGCTTGACTCACTCATCAACAACTCATTTTCAAAAGATCCTTTTGAATTATTTGAGCTTGTAGGCCGTTGCCAGAAATTCCCGAGAAAATGTTACCACCCCTATTGGGATTCCTCGTTTGATGCAAGATAAATTATTTCTCCCACGTGATAATACTGGAGAAAAATACATAAAATCCTGCGAAGGAAACAGTTTTAGATATAATTCTGGAACTCTCTACGGTTTTTATAGCGTATAGTTACTTGGGTAGCATTCCATTGAGTAAAGGCAACTGTATTAATTCAGAAATTCTCATACCATTAGAATATGCAAGACAATTCTATGTCTCATGTGAACACTTTTTTAGTCATAGAGGCACGAAATATGTTTTTGGACTCTTGGGGCTAGAACTTAAATATTGAGGTAACCTGAACGATTCCCGTCATAATTAATATTATTAATACTCTGTACTACGAAAAGAAATCCTCGGAGTGCGAGGTGGCCCAGGGAAAGGAACTGGCCCCACTACCCTGAATGTGTGAAATTCACCCGCCTGTGGCTTAGTCCGAGGTGAGTCTACCCTCAACTATCCAAACCAACCTTAGGGTTGAATCACTGATTGAGTGAATACTCTGTATTCTCACATTATTCTCTACTTTTTTTAAATCTATAAATATAATACAAATATCAGGTTCCTACTTTTTGGAGCATTCGAAGTTCCACGAATAATTTTTCAAACATATAGCAAACAAATCTGAGGTGGACCCTTATCTTCACATTTTTTCCTTCCACACCTGCATTTATGCCTTTCCAAATTTCCCTTCGTTCTAATTCTTCCTCCATAGTATCTTTCTTACCCTATCTAGTTCCGTCCACTCGTAATGAGTTTCAGTTCATCCCTCTCGTTCTCCCCAACGCGCGGAAAACCACAAACGTCTCCGCTTTCCCCCAGAATTCATTCTCGTCCCTCCCCGCTTCCACACTGTAGTGCCACAACACGCTAGATACCGCCACCACCCACCTTCAATTCTTATCTCCCTCACGCAGTCATCTTCATACCTTCCTTTTCTGCCACCTCCTCCACCCGACACCCATCGCCAAGGTAACCTCATCTGTACACGAGATCCGTCGGCGTCATCACTCTCGACCTCTTCAAACTCTTGCCACCTCTTTACCCTCCCACTCAGCCTTTCTCCCTCTCAGACCGACCCTTACCTCACATTAACTCACTTTCTCCCTCTCGATTTTATTTCCATCCGCTCTCATTACTTTCTTCCCACCTCCTGTTGTCTCTTACTTCAGCCCTTCGACCACTCCCATCCTCACGAACGTTCGAAAATAAAATGAAATAGCTGTCACTGTATTTTTATATCCATTCCACTAATAGAAAAAGAGTCACTTACAAGTAACGCCCATTAAATACTTCATTTTCACACTCTATTTCTCAAAAATTAATATTGGCGTTTGATGAACTTTAAGGAGATAATGAGTGCAGCAGGAAATATAAGTTCTTTTCTACCGATTATAAAAGATTTCTCTTAAAAAATTGGAATGAGAATCCGCTATTAAGGAAAACCACTGTATCAAAATAAAGTCACTTATCAATCACAGATATTGAGACATTAAAATATAATTATAGTTATTGAATTAAACGCTGTTTCCATAGAAAGGGCACTGCAGTCAGCTTCTCAGTCAGTGAAAGATATGTTGTAAGCGAAAGCAGCATTTTAAAAACTGCGCATACGAATACGAGAGATTTTTTTATTTACGTGACTCACACAGTCGCGAGGTATTTCTGAAGATACATTACTTCAAGGCAAGAAAGGGTAATACAGGGGAAAAAAACTTTTCCAACGAAGAGAAACTGTCTAGAAAGTTAAAATATGACAAAATGAATTTCCAGTGTATTATATATATTTACAATATGCCATGAGGGTGGCCGATAAAAATATAGAAACGGAAAAAAGAACACTCACAAATTAAAACCTCCGATATTTCGGTGAAAAGTAGCTTCCACCTTTCTCTAGGTAGAGAGTAATATATATATATATATATATATATATATCATTCTGTATCCGTCTATCTTTGAGAAAGGTTCTAGAGCAACCGAAATATCAACTTATAGTGTGAGTGTTCTTTTTTATGTGTTTATATTTCATTCCGCCCCACCTGTGGCATAGTTTATTTATATATATATATATATATATATATATATATATATAATACACTGGAAAGGGGGTGGGGAAAGAAAAGTAAAAAGAGAAGACTTACAGGGAACGTTTCGGGCATGCAAGCCCTTCGTCAGCTGGAGAAAAAGCACTTTTTCTCCAGCTGACGAAGGGCTTGCATGCCCGAAACGTTCCCTGTAAGTCTTCTCTTTTTACTTTTCTTTCCCCACCCCCTGTCCAGTGTATTTTTTGTTATTGTGGTCTATTGGCGAAACTTTCCCTGTGTGTGTATATATATATATTGCTGACTCCACCTACACAACACAGTGAAACTTATTAATCCCTTCAGTACCTCTGAAGGAAACCACTCACATACATACATATTTGAAACCTGATATATTGTAATATACTTGTAGTGCATTGATATAAATTCGTTTTGGAGTACCTCAGTACCCCATGCAGCCACTAACGTTATGGTTTTACTCGCACATGATCAAATATTTCTTCTGTTTTGATAAGTTAGCATTTCTTTGAAAACATTCGTACACCGTAATAACCTATTTAGAATAGCCCTAGAAATAATAAGTCCACAAATGTGTACTCGTTGAGAAAAAGCAAGCATACCAAGAAGTATTAAATCCAAAATAAGGCTACTTTGAGCAGATAAAGGAACTGGAGAGAAAAAGATTATGACCCCAACAAAAAGGATAAATATTCGAAGAAATAGTGTTTCATGTCCTAAATATGAGTCTGCTTGGATCACGAATCCTATATTTGTGATGAAGGCCGGACAAACAAATTCCTAAGTAAAACTGATGTGGGCGAATACGGCCTATGTTTTGACTTTTTTAAATTAATTCTGAGCCAAAAATGAATGCCAAATTAGTTTTCGTGTAAATATTTTGATATATAAATAACAAAAAGAACATTTCGACGGTATTTTAACGTATATTTAATAATAGAATGCAGTTGAAGTGGTTGGATGCAATGAGATACCATACGTGTACGTGCTCATTCCAGTTACAAAACAGAGCACTTGAGTGCTAACAAATACCAACGGTTATTGATGTCAAATAAATTGAACGACAATCTATGCCTTAAATATTTCACCTTCGTTTTTCCGTAGGTGAGGCATGTGTGACATCAGTGAAAGTAGTACTGTTTTAGACAAAGTGAACGAAGCTGTATGATTTATAATTCTTTTTTACTCACTTAGTATCCAGAGAATCTCCTTAATACCCCTCCTCCAAGCTTCCCTCCCTTCCTCGCCTCTGCCTTCCCCCCTGCCTCGCTTTTCGCCCTCCTCCATCCTTTATCTTCTTCCTGTCGTGGCTGTTGTTGCCGCTGTCCTCTTTGTGCCCGGGGTTTGTCACTTTTGGCATGGCGAGCCTCATTAGGGCTTCATTGTGTCCCTTGTGCCTGAGGGTCGCAAGGGGCGAGGGTGCTCCCAGGGCCTGCCTCGAAATCACCCATTCGTCTTTTGAGGGGTGAATGCATGAAATGAACTACTCGGCCCTGACATATTATTCGCGTCATCTCCAGGGAAACGGCCCCAGCATGCAGTGCGAAGACTCAAAACGTGGGCATGCTCCCTATTCCCGGGGGTTGATGACTCACGGTAGTGGGTCAAGTGTCCCCGACACTCAAGTAATTGTCACACATGGAAAGTTAATTACAATATTTCTCCCACGCACAACAAGGATTAGAATAAAAGAGAAATACGGAAAATTTATGGGTTCTTGATAACCAGTAATGCATCTGGAGTGCAACACTTTGTGTTAACAGAATAATAAATTACGCAGATACTGCTATAAAACAGTAAAACTTAGATTAAAGGGGATCACTGGAAATTGAAACGTGGGAATTACATTTACGGATAAATTCCCAACACAGTACCACTCTTTATATCCACCGTAAAAACCTAAGCATGCTAACCGTAATCAAATTACCCATTAATTAGCAATAGTTAAGATCAACCCTATCCACCAGCCAAATATTAAAGCTTACAATAAAGGTAGCGAGGATGGCTATTAATTAAACTATCAGTAAGCATAACATATTAAATACTCACCACCTAGAGAAATATAAACCAGTTACACATATTCCTAATGAATGAGATTATTTACGGCTTGAGTGTTATTTGAATCTTCTTCTGCCATGCTCGACGTGCGATCCTTTGAATGAGTTACGTACCCCTTTTGGGCCACAATAATATTGAATAGGTTTTTTGCAAAGGCTACCAAAAGAGGAAATATTTTTCTCGATACATTTTCAGAGCAAAAACGTAATAAATCATTCTTTAAACTCTGCAGCAATATACACAGAATTTATCTACATCTATTTCTGAGTAGCCTTAATTTCAAGTTTCATCATCAGTCATTAGCGTGTCTCAATATAACACCCCTCTCTCCACGCTTCTCTATCTGCTTCATAATCCGATCTAATAGTTACGGCGATAAGTTCCCAAAAGTTCCCCTCTCAAGTGGTTTTTAACCTATTATGCATTCAAATGCTTGGGTATGTTTGCGTTCTCTTATCTCCCCTCAGCCACACACTGTTTGGCCTCCTATCAACCATCCCTCCCTCGCGAATCGTCCACTTTTCTCACCGTCACGAACATATCACTTTTTCCAGATCAAAGTTTTAACAGCGAATTGGAGCATGAGGAGCTGCACACCTACTGGATTATCTGAATCAAAATGTAGATGTCTTTAATGCGAGTAACATATTGCGAATTCCAAATATCAAAAGGGGATCTCTACTTTTCAGAATGAAAAAACCGGTTCATACTGCGTGAAAAAATATTTAAGAAGAAAGGTAAATTTTGAACACATCAAGAGATATTTCTTTGACTTTATTTCCGAATATTATACAACACTGTTCATTGGTTAATTAATTCAGCGAGCACATTTTTTTATTGTAAAGTAATACATATTTGCTGGGAAAGAATACTCTTCCACTAAGTAACATTTTAATGAACGTTCATAACATCGAAAAGTAACTCCAAGTTATTTCCTTCACAGAGCGACGTCAAAGAAAAGAGATAGGAACTAATTAAATTTTGCCTACGATAGTTTGTAACCCACATCCGTTCAAAAAATGGCCAAGTATACAACTCTTTATCTAAGACAAGAAAAAAGATAGTTTAAACATGCATTGATGTAATCGCGAAAAAATGGCAGAAATATGAAATTTTTCAGCAAAATATTAGCGATGTATTTTTGATTATTGCTGCTTTGTATACCATGATCTTACTGAAGAGCTCAATGTTAAGCAAGAACGTCTATTAAATATGTGTGTGAGGTTTGTTTATAACTTTAAAAAATATTATCATATTTACCCTTGTTTTACCAGGCTTACATTGTTGAAGGCCTAAACCAGAAGGAAATGCTAGCTTGGTTCGTTTTTATATGTCCTTTTTAAAACTCAGCGACCTTGTTATTTAAAGCATTTTTTTCCTCCCAGAGAAAAAAAGTCGAATGTTACCACCCGAATGGTTCCTGTTTATTTAATTGTTCCACTACATAGGACTACTGCATAACAAAAATCTATCTGTGTTCCTGGGGCCAGGTTGTGGAATAGTATTCCCGCCGATATCAAGGAATCCAATTCAATATTTAAAAAAAAATTATTTTTGACCAGGAAGGGTGTTAATTTAATATGTATGTAATAATTTATAGCATTTTAAGTCTTACGTCTTCTGGTTACTATGTAACCGACTCTCAAATGGATATAACATGTTATGTTTTCAGCTCAAACATTTATGTATTTTTTGTATGTTCGTAGTGGACGAAGAAGTCCAAGAGCAGTAAAACATTTCTATTCTATTCTATGTATTAAACCTAGGAGTGAGAGCAAAATAAAGGATGGTAAAATGTTTACGAATGACATCAGGACTTGGACGAGAGGACTTGGTCGAAGGAGCAGATGCATCGAATTTGGGGTGCAGAATTCCACTGGAAAATCTAATGTGACTCCAAGGGGAGAGAGCTAAAGTATGAGAAAGATAGAGAGAGCGAGAGAGAAGGAGAGAGAGAAAATATGCAGGGTACAGCAGAACCGAGAGTCTCCGACTGGCTCCAATTTCATTCGTCCGCTCCCGAATCACATCCAGCCACCGCTCTCGTTACGCAAGGCGTGGCCGTCCGCCTGAGTAACGACTCAACTTGGGACGAAAACTCCAAGCTCCCGCCTCGCTCGGCCCTCAGTTGTGTCCATCATTATTCACTCCCTTAGCGAACACATACCGACTCAAGCTCAAAATCGTCCATGATTTATAATATTTTGCCTATTATCTGTAAGCCTGTTACACCATCTTTCCATCACTGCTTCCTCCGACTTGGAACATTTTATAATGAAATTTCTCGTGTGGTAGGACCCCAAGAAAAAAATTAAAATCTCAAAAAAAAAGTCGAATAAATCTTCCGAAAAGTAACGGTTAATTTAAGTGAAATACTTAATTATTAATTTGTGGAGCTTAACTAATGTCTTGAGAAAATAATGCAATTCAGTATAAAGATAATGATGTGATAGACGTTGAAGTCTATTGGTCAACTAATGAGGAATTTTACAGGATTTCCAATGCATCATGGAGAAAGCAATGCAGATTACTGGTACGGTCAATACACGTCCTGTAAATACCCATTTTATGCCTCGTTCAATTCTACCGGCTTAAGGAATCGATAACATTCTTGTTGTGAAGTCTACTCTGGATCTCCACTGGGTCGAATTTTGCACTGTAACCGTCGCTCAGTAGTCCGCACCCGGAAAAAGGCGAACTAGAGTAATTTTTTCGTCTTTCTTAATACTCACCTTAAAGATGCGTATTCTGCAGTATAATGCCTGGGGCATCTAGCAAACCACTCTGTTTAGATTTTAATACTTTATTAAGCCCATAAAATTTCTTCAAAGTAACTCTATATTTAATGAAAATACGTTTATTATTAGTTTGGAAAATGCCTCTTCTATGGAGTTTTTTACTCTTTTGCGTGGTAAAAATGAAAAATATGACTTGATAAATGAGGAGAGGCTATATTGACTTCACTCACTCGTACTTCTGCATGCCTGGTGAAAAAAGCACGTTTTTGTAATGAGCATAGTTCCCACCTTCCTATAAGTCATCTAAATTACACTAAATACAGTGATTTAAGTGCCAGCTTCAATGGCGTAGGAGACCAACAGCTAATTTAAAGCAATGGCGATTTAAGAAACCATACATGATCTGATAAAATTCCTCGCAATGCACCTAAAAAATCAAACCTACCGACCAAAAGCCGTCAAATCAATGTGAATTTTGTTTTACAGGAAAATAATAGCGTTATATTTTTGAGGTTTTTTGCAACTTTTTTAGACTTTCTTTCCAAATTTTTTGCTCAAAGAGAAAAGCAGCATTCTTTGCATTTAGGGAAACTATTTTTTAAATCGCTAGCAATCATGTATTAAATTCCGTATTAATCTCCGTATACATTATTTAGTAAAATGCTTCGTCCTTTTCTACAATCTTTTAATAGCAGGAAACTTATTTGATATTAAACGTACCAACAATTTGTGTACCTGACGATGCCGTAACTCGGAGTAACGCGCTGTGCTATTAAAATATTGTTGAAAATTCCTAATGTTAATTTTTAATTAAAGAAGAACGTTCAGAATTTCTACGAAGTGAAGCCTGTAGCAGAAAAATTTATGTTCTCAATCGGAAATTCGGAAAAATGCACGAGACCACTTTTACTTTTATTAAAACTTACCTATTTTTTCGGGTATTTCAGTGCCACTAGACATTTTGACCAGGTTTTCATGCTGACCGTAAGACAATTCACGCTGTTCTATCAATTACAACCTCCAACTCGTATTTTGTCTTTCCCCGATTTACTACAATGCCTCTCCTTTTGCTCCACCAAACCTTTCCAAAACTTCCTTTCTCACCGTCCTTCTCCCCTATTTACTTCACGCATCCTCTACGTTCCCACGCCCCTTCTACAACCCCTCAACCTCCACCTTCCCTTAAAATGCGCCTCCACCCTGCTTAAACTCTCTCTTTCTCCGCTCGTTCTCTCTCAGGTGAGTGGTCTCACTTTGCCACAGAGTCGACTCAACCTCTCACGGCATTACTAATAGATGTTTTGTTGAGGCGCCACCTTGGAAATTTGCGCAGCCACTCACCACACGCCGAAACATTAGACCACGACGCTTCATCATGAACTTATGACGCCCAAAATATCCACATCTCGAGTCACTTTCATTAACCTAATTGCAAAAATAGTTGTACATTCATAAGGGTATGCGATAAGTTAACTCTTAGCGTCTCATTAGTAGTCCCTACCGAAACTGCTCCGTCTTTCGCTTATTACAAGACTGATAGCAATACTGGAAACACGTTGATGATGTTCGTTCGCAGGTTTCCGCGGCGTTAATCAGATGACAACAACATTTTTCGCGTTGCGTCCGCGTATGTTGTTTGGAGTCTCAATAGTTTCACCAGCTATATTTTCCGTTGATTCTTACAGAGGCCAAGTTGGCTAGAATTTGCGCCAAAATCGGCCAGTTCTGCGCCCAATTCATGGAGCAGCATCGTGATTACGCGGGAGACTTATTACTCTTTTCCATGCGCTGTGTAGGGGGTATCAATCTTCTCTATTGAAATTAATAAGCGTATATAAGAATTGACCGAAAAAATCTTCTCGCTATCCTTCACCTGAGGACGTCAGCAGATTTCTGGTGAATCTGTTGTGATTCCAAACAACATACAGGTTGATAATCGTTGAGTTGGCAAAATTAGAAAACCATCACAAAGATCTGAGTTCTAACCCTGGCAGTGACGGAAATTATAATGTGAAATCTTATATCGTATATTACTATGTATCTAGTTTCAGTTAATTTTGAAAACATATCTTTCTTCACTTCGTTCTATTCACATTTATTTTCATCTCCGCTTCCTTCTTATTAAGAACATAGTTGCCTTCCTTTGATCTCGGAAAAATCGAAAAAAAATTCAGATTGCACATCAAAGGTGTGAGTTCCTTCGTCGCAAAAGCTATTTTCTTAACAACTCATTAATGAAAGGAATAAAGGGCGTAATTAAATCTCAAAATATCTGCATCAAACGCTAAATTTAAAATTTAATCCATCCTGGTTATCATCTGAGTACTATTTTGTAAGAGCAACAGGAACAGTAAAGTTTTTCTTGTGTGCATTTTTTCCTGTAAATGATTCATTTTTTGTTTCACACGACTGTAAAAAAAGAGAATCCGGCCGAGAAAAACACTCTTAAATCTGAATTGAAGTTCAAATTACAAAGATATTTATGTACCTTTATGTCTTTATGTCACACGCAAACTTAACTCAAGTTGATTACCCACGCTACAAGGTTGAAAAGTGGAGGTGGGAGGGGACACCTGTTTTTCATGTCATGCCAATTTGAAACGTTATCAAGAGAATGAAGGTACTCCGTATCGTTCCCAAGTGGAAGGAGAAAGAAAGAGATGGGGATAGTTAAATGCCCATTTATTACAAGGGGGAGGGGGGAGTGAGGGGGGCTTGGAACGGGTGGGTGAGGGAGTGGAGTGGGAGGAGATGAAAAAGGAGGCAAGGTGAGAAATCGCGCGACGAGCGAGGGAAGTGGATGCATACAGGGAAGGAGGAAGAGAGAGATGGTGGAATTCGGGAGATTTCCCACGCTAAGTGCTTTAGAGAGACTTAAGTTTGGAGCAGGGAGTTCGCGATAGGATTTACAGGAGCTATTATATATGGTTTTATGATCACGTACGATATAGGATAGGTATAGTTAGAATTCTTTCCCCGAATAAGAAAGTAAGAGATTCATGTATGTATGTTTAGCGATGATCGTTTCTTTTTGTGTGGATTTTTAACGTAGCATTTTGTGTCGGCCAGAGATTTGATGGCTGCAAATTATTTTCAATGTAAAGCGATTAAGGAGAATCGGGGTTTGATTACACCTAGGAGAAAATTTTTTCTAAAAACATGGGCAACAAAGATAATGGTACTGAGGTAAAATTGTCAGATTATAATTTAAAAATGATTTAGAAAAAGATAACTTTTTTGGAATAAGAGATTCGTTCAATAGTCTTTGAAACAAAGCATTATTTTCTCATTTGTTGATTTTGACCTCAAATGTTAGAAGAAAAACAGCGTTAAAGAAGCCTGTTTGGGAAATCTTTGCTTAAAACATTACCTCTTTAGCATTAAGGGAAATTTACAGAGTGCCTTTCGCATAACTGATTACAAAATTCTAAACATCTGCAATAAATGGTAAGGCATACTTATAAATCAGACGTAAAAAATGCGTTTAAGCTTCCATTGAGGGTAGTCACGCAAATTTGGACGCAAACGTTGAGAATCAGTGGATGAGTTTAGCGGAGATATCCAGAAAGAATGGGTTGCTGTTGAAATTGAATTGAAATCATTTTAGCATTTTAATCGTGGTGAGAGATTAAGATGTTCTAGAAAAACAAATGTAAAAAAATAATTCAGCGCGGAGGAAAATGAAATGGAGTAGTTGGAGATAATTGAGCAGCGACTGAAAATGAGGACATAGGACTTAATTAGAGGAAACCGGATGTTGAATGCCATGAAAGAGATATAGAATTAGGCAAGAGGGTATGAGGTTGGAACAGCATGAGTAGCTTGGGAAAGAGTAGCAAACAACAAAGAGAGAGTGGTAACAAGGTAAAACGTTGATGAGACACTTAAGAAATAAATAAGTCCCATTCAAACCAACTACGATCGGTGTAAGACCCAAAATAAATGAAAAACTACAATATTTACAATAAAAATGCGTAGTAAATACCATAGTTAATATCAGTAATTAATCCATGGATGAATATGTCATCGTTTTAGAGACTTGAAGAGCGAGGCAGATTTGAAGAGTTACGATGACACGTCGTCAACAGGTCGTGAAAATTTCGTTAAGATCACTTATTTTGTAATTACGCTTCTCTCCAAATAGACTCTCGGGGCAAAAATTTTACGACTCTCCCCTATGATCACCTTCCTCGTTCAGCATCTGCCACGCGGAATCCATGGATTGGGTCACGTCCGATCTGTACAGAGTTCAAGGTGACATCAACCGAGGAGACCTTAAACACAATCTGAATAAGAGTCATAATAAGAACTGGCCACCGTGGTAGAAATGACAAAGATCAAATTAAATTAATCCACAAGCAGTTTTCTATCGGTACGCATTAACCCTCTTCAGATATTTATCACTAGCTTCTTCCAGAAGCTCTGTTCCGTTGAGAGGAATACGCAGGCTTACGTCAAACAAGTTTTATAAAATATAAAACATTTTGAGACGTAGGAGACTTCGTCCATCAAAGCATTATTTTACGTCCTGTGACATACAATTGTTTTCGTTTTTACTGTTATCTTTTACTGTACTATTTAATTAATTCTGTTTATCAACCCAATTTAAAGGCCTTAGTTGATATTTTAGTGTTCTTAAATAAATAAATAAATAAATATAAGACACTGTCTCCGGAGTAACTCTGTGGAACCCCTTCATTTTATTAATAAAAAGCTCTTGGTTGTTATTCCACACTTTATTTTAAGGAAACGACCGGGGTTTCAGCATCTCATGCCATCATCACCTGATGATGGCATGAGATGCTGAAACCCGGGTCGTTTCCTTAAAATATAGTGTGGAATAACAACCAAGTGCTTTTTATTATTAAATAAATAAAACCTAATTCCTCTTTCTTTCTTTGGCAATACCTTCTTCTTTTACGTAGCAGTATTTTGTACTAAACTTCCCTGTTCCTTTCATTCCATCCTACTTATCTGCTTGTGGTGGTTTTTAATAAAGAAACAAGCAAATACTAATCTTTTCTCATGTACGTAGCATTATTTTGCACCAAACTTCCTTGTTCCTTTCACTCCATCCTACTTATTCCTCTATAGCTTATCTCAGGATTGCCTACCTAATTAAGTAAAGTATTAAGTTACCGTTTATTATGACTAAAATATTTAACTAACGTTAAATGAGCTATCCTCTTTATATTATTGACAGAATCTGAGCATTCAAATGCACTAATCTAGCAAGTGTTCCCGATAAATAGTATACTTGATGTGACGCGTCCAAAAAACGGCCGAATAACTTTTTAGACATTTTTATTTCCGAGTTATATGACAATATTTTTCAATAAATTCAATTTTTATTTTATTTTTTAGTGTTATTTCCTCAAAAATATTTTGTTAAACTGATCTCCTGAAGGTTTTACAGGTGAATAAATTTCCAAAGCAAACATCCTTATGAAATTAATGCTCATTCAAGCTAAAATTGCTATAAAATCCAATACATGTGCCGCAGTCAATTTCTCCTCAGACCCCAGTCCGGGAAGGAAAGGCAACGAGCCACTATTCCTGGAACCTTGAATACGAGTAAATTGTGGTTTAAAATGAATTTCTCAAATAAAAAGTGTAAAAAAAAGTTTTTACTTCAACTTAGCCTCATCTTGAGCACGAGACACTATGGGATCCATCACAGAAATGGTTTAATTGTTAGCTGCAATATGCTAGGAAAGCCTCGAGCTCGGTTAAATACTGCTACGAGCAACCAGAAAGAGTTACAAAAATATCGGCAAGTCTCGTTTGGGATAAGCTACAGATGTACTCTAAGGTTAATGCGCCTTACTAATTGGAAATAAAAAAAGACTTTCAATGTTTTAGTTATTATTTTAAGTTTCATGTTGACACATGAAGGATTTGGTTGTTTTCCTTCATACAATGAAGCGCCACTCGAAATGAGCACCGTAGTTTTGTTATTAAAACATCTATAGGAATTTAAATGTATGAGAAAATAGTATGCCTAAAGGTGGCTTGCTGGTGCTTACGGAAGGGGAAGCCATCCCTAATTCATCATCTTCCAAAGTAAACATAAATAGCGCGCGACGTTTTAATAAAAATGTAAAACTCCACAACTTCGTCATCCCTTCAGATTGATTGGTATTATATCCGCTTCAGGACGTGTGGGAATTGGCGGGGGAGGTGGTAAGGGTGATAGGGGGATATTGGGGAGGGGAGGAGTTAGAAAGAGAGGCGGGGGCATATTTTTTCTCTCCCTCACCACTTGAAGCGCTGATGCACTCGGCGGAAATGACGTGGAGGGGCGCTCGGTGATCCGGAAGCGGTGGATAAAAGGTGGGCTGGGAAGAAGAGAGGAGAAGTTGGGAGGAGCTTGAGAAGTGTTAAGGGGGTTGAGATGGATTCGCCATTCTTCGGCTCTTAAATCCTCGCACTTTTTCGCGAGCGAACGTTTTCCTGTCGTCAAAATGGAAGGATTGACGTCACAAAGCGATCTTTTTAACAGCTTTGTGGAATGAATGATGGCATTTCGTGCGCCCACGTCCCATGATTTAACTTTTGGTTGCATTCTCAGGAAAATTTCGTTCTTCCAAGTGTTAGTCGATGAAACAATTCTACTGATGTCATAGTTGACTTCAAGTTGGATTCGTAAAATTCCATCGATTACCTCACGAATCATCACAAACATCAATATGGCAAATTGTAAACCTTCTCCAAGAAATATAGTATACTAGCATAAATACCCGTTGATTCTGAACGGAAGAGTTAAAATAAAGAAATAATATAGTAGTTATATTAATACAGAAGAGAATCTGAAATTTTTTCGTAGATATTCGCAGTTCATTTTAATTTTGGTAAGGTTCTTTTGAATTTCTACGATTAAACTAACCTTTTTAGCAACATTTTCGCCGTGTTTTTCTTTCTCTTTTATCATTTTAGTTTTTTTATTGAGTGGAAATTGACCATTTATCCCTTTAAGATGCATAGCATTAAGCGATTATGCTGAAATGGTTTATTTTTAAAACAGTAAAACTAAAAAATTGTGACAGTTTCGCGAGAGGAGCGTGGGGAAGATCGCTATAAACTTCGAGCATATTTTCCCAAAGGTGATTTTGAGCAAATTTTTTTTACATAACCAATAGAGACAATATTCAATTTAAAAAAATAAGAATCATGTACCTACGCGAAAATTTCAAGATAAACAGCTCATTACTTCATTCATTCTGAGGTTAAATAGAAAGCAGTGATTTTGGGATAGCTTTTTTTGGGATCTGAGCCGATTAGAACCCCAACCATCCCTCTTGAGCTCTAGGACTGTATTAAGGTTTAATAGGTGTAGTACGCAGGTCTCTAGCGGTGTGCAAAATTCTACGTAGTAAGCAAAATACTACGCATACAGATAAGCCCTAATTAAAAGAATCAATGTGACGTGCTAAATGCAGATACTATGTAAAAGCCGTTAGGCGCACATGATAAGGTTGGGGTACCAAATACTCCAACTGAAATAACATTGAAATTTGCAAACATTGGTCATTTAATGTAATGTAAGCCTCAATGGTCCGGGAAAAATTTCCCCTGCATAGCTATTTCTCAGGTTTCCATTATTGAAATCGAATAATATTTTAATTGATAACCTAATTTTCAAGAAAAAGTAAAACTAAAAACAAAATCGATTGCAAAAATTTTAGACTCCGTTCTTTTAGTCATCCAATAATGAAAATAGCAAAAAAACCTGTGCGCTGATTCCAATGGTTTTCTTATGGGAGTAATACCTAGGTACCCTAGGTAAAGTATACATTTTCTTCTACATACGGACCTACCTCTATCTTTTACCAATCTCTCCAAATATCTACGTTAGAGTATATAGTGGATTACACAGTATTCACATGGAGTAATCAATTAAATATACACAGGTGGCGAAGTCTTATTTTGAGAAATACATAAATTGTGTTTCGTAATATTCAAGAGAATGCTTGAATTGCTGAAAATATATAGAGTTAAATATCACTCAAATATCCCACGGTGTTTGGCGAGAAGGAAGATAAACTCATATGTCCAAAATCCACCCAAATCAGCCCGAACTATGAGAAGCACATGAATCCAGAAAGTGTTGAATTATGACTTGATCTCGAGAGGTAAATGTAAAATGGAGTAATTTCCTGTTGAGCTTTGTCCTGTTTTCCTGGAGCCCTTTCCTGTTTCCCTTTGAGGCGAGTAACATAAACATTGAATTAGTGTTGCATATCTTTTATTAACATCTGTGTATTTTTATCGTACTTCGGTAATTCCATCGTGCTTACATTTGAAAATACATCGGCATAAATAAGCATGAAGATGACACGAGGTGAATATCAAAATGCGAAAGCAGTATACAAGCGTAACAGCTGGGAAAAAAGGGGCTGAGAGGAACCTTGTTTTCTATTCCAATAAGTTATGATTATTTTAAAAGACAGTTTCGAAGGGGAATAAAGAGAGGAGAATATGTATTTTCCTTAAGAATGCACTGCACCAGTATCCGTTCTGGAAGGAAAATCAGCGATTATGTCAAGGATTCGCATGTTCCTTTTGACAGCTAACATTTTGTTACTACGGATGGTTGATTTCAGGAAGATATAGAAGATTGCAATACACCTTCTGGGGGTTTGATCAACGAAACGCTCTTTTTACATGTTGCTTCGGCACTATCTCATTTCAGTGCCAGTAAACGCGAAATCCCGTTCGCTGGTGCTCATTCATTTACAATACTCTGTTACGATAAATGAATTTAAGTGCACTTAATTACTTGACTTTTGTCTTTGGACTCCACTGAAAGCATAGGGTTCCAACGAGCTATCTCCATCGGGCCCTGTTGCCAGCCATGAGGTGCAGCTGTCTTCACGTCTTGCCACCTTGGTCTGTTTCTTGTATTGCGGATCTTCTCCAGGTCAGTCGAGATGTTCCCCTGTCTCGTCTGCCTTACCTTTCCTTCCATGCTTGCGACCAATTAACAATCCTTTCATCCGGCTTACCTAAGGTGTGGAAAATACCATCTTCACTTCCTTTGAAGATTTTGTACTTCAATTGGTCTTTCTTTGGCCATGTCCTTCAGCCATTCGTTATTGACGGTATCTGTCCACCGGATGTTGAGAATGAGTCGAAGGTAATTGTTGACAAACACCTGTAGCTTGTTGGTGAGAGGCTCTTAGTAACCTTAAGGTGGCTGGAGCGGTAATCGTGAGTCGTTGAAGGCATATTCTAATAACTTTTCACTTAAGTCGAAAAGAATATTCTTGGACCACATTTCACCCATGTACACCTGTTTATACGTTGGAAATCACCACAATTCAGTAATGTATATGATGCAAGAGTTATATTTCAAATTTTCGCCTTAATTAAAGCATTGTTTTGACTTAGATTTTCGGCGCGAAATTCGAAATTTACGCGAAAATCATATCTAAATACGCTTTTCTTACTCGGTATGATACCTTGATATTTTTTGGCAGCTATTATAATAATATGAAACTTACTATTTCGCATTTAGGAGAAAATCTGTACTTTAGTAATAGAATTTTTTCAAAATATATGCCGTGTTCCATAAGATTACTTGTTAAAATACCATTGAATTGCCAGGAAACCAAATCGGTAACATGCAGTTTTTTTTTTATTTTATCGATAGGTATTACTAACAAGGACACGTATGCAAAGTTTCACGCCAATCTGTATACAAACAAAAATCGCTCCAGCCACCTTAAACGCTTCACTAGCACACAGGAGGACTGACTTGATGTTTGTGCTGAATAACCGTAGCTTGGTGGGCATTGAGATAATGTGACTTTTCCATGAAGGATACTGGATGCTGGCAACGTCCGCTTTTCCCAATAGCATCTTGATGTCTCCCGTCCCTCCAACTTGCCAAATATGCTGTGAAGGTAGCAGAACTCCTGCACTTCTTCCAGCTTACTTGGAAATGCTCTACCACGTCATCAATCGCGATCGCAAACAGCGTTACGCTTAAAACGGATCCCTGGGGTACTCCGTTTTGCAAAGGGTAATATTCAGACAGATATTTCCCGATTCGAACTTTAAAACTGCGTTTGGTTAAAAATGTTTAATGAAAATGGGTAATCATCCACTAAAACCCCAATCACGCAAGACCTTTAAAATCGTCTGCCGCCAGACTCCGTCGTATGCCTTCTCATTGTTCTTACCGGCTAATGCTGATTTGTGAAAAAAAAAACATGGTAACCCATGATAGTGCATGCCAATGATATCAAGCTGAATCGTGATCGTGAACAAGAAAAGTTTGAAATTTGCAGTGATGTGAATTCATCATCCACTCCTATATGATGAAATATTTCCATAAAGAGGAATCTGAGAATGTCAACCCCAACTCATTTACTTATTAGAATAATGATAATCTGGTGCACGGCTCGTAGTTTTGACTACAATTTATCTTTTTCATTATTTCGTAATTAGAAAACCAAAATTAGACCATAGTATCTTGCGATTTTAAATGAATTTCTTGTAACTGAGAGAAAAATTGGCAAAAAATACCTGGATGACGAAATATTGCAACTTGTGCTTTAGTATCCAAATGCATTTCTCTCAAATTTGATCGGCAAGATACTCTTTCTGTAAAAAAATACTTATTTTAGATTTTGATACCAAATGTTACAAAAATGGATTATTGGTGTATACAAATAATACAGGATTGTTCTACCGACCTCTTAATTTTTCGATATTTAAAAATGGTTATACTAATGTTAACTATGCTCTTCCTCAGGTTTTTCTGCTAGAAAACATGGTGTAATATAAATTTTCTTTAATTTATCCACAAAAAACTTCTTTCTCATGAACTAAGGAAATATTATTTTTCCAATTTACTTTAATAATGTCCTCATTTATAGTAAAAGCTAAGAGAAGCACCTCACTAATAAAAACTAACAGATTTTAAATACTTAAAAAAATGTAAACTAAAACTACTCACGCATTCATATCCACATCAAATTTCTTCTTTAGCAAAAATTACGATTACATAAGTTACAGAAATCAATGCAATCACTAAAAATGCAACAAAATGCTGTATGTGTTAAACTAGGGAGATAATAAAAAAATGAGTAAAATCAGCACCTTACACCTGACTGAAACTCAGATGTTGATAATGATATGCATTCCCAAGGTAACACAAACCATCCTATCCTTGGAAAATTGCATAGTATACGATCTAACAGGTCACTAGCGTGATCACTACGCATAAAAAAGCAATCTTCATAACATGAATGCATTTAAGATGAGTACTAGGCGAACAAGTCGAGCATCGATGACGGGAAAGGAATATTCTATCGGATAAAAGCGCTGAAGCACTTGCGTCGAGCATTTCCGTCGAGGCTTCACTTCAAATGAGCACGTTTTGGCGCATGAGCGAAGAATAAAAAGGCCTTTAATCTCACACGGGATCTGACGTTTTTCCCAGCAAGAATTTCTACTCTCCCTTCACGTCATATCACTGCGGCATCCGATAGCAAAACTAATACGTGCAACCGGAGGAGTAAACGTCGATCCGCAATTTATTTGAGCATTGAACGGGAACGCCAGAGTTATCGCTCGAGGTAAAAAATAACATCATCGCGGCGATCATACACCATCACGATCATACACCATCGTGGCTGAGTTACACTTCACAGACGGTAAAAAACTGCACGATTTCGGTCGAAATCAACGAATGAGATTCGGGAAATGTTTTAAGAGTGCTTGCGGATGCTAATCTGCGGGCTACGTGCTCTGGGGGAAGCGTATTAAACACCACTATCTGACTTAAATTGGTTTCGGCATTAATAATGGACGGAGCCACGCAGTGAATATGCATAGGTGATTTGAATTGCAAATTTCACGATACATTTCCACGTACACAACACATTCTTTTCTACGAGGGGAGCTGGGAGAAGGAGAGGAGGGGCATGGCAACAATGTTAATTGCAATTTACACCCCCTACCAATTTGGCACCATGCATTCAACTACACTCAATCGTTCATCTGCGGTGTGGTGGTGCATTTCCAATTCAGTGGGAGTACGAGTGGGTTTTCATAAGGGTGGAACAACAGCCTAGGGAATGGTACATACCTCCTTTCATCACAACAGGCGCACATTTCCGACAGGGAAACCCTAAAAAAGCCATTGAGCCGACGTCACAAGAGGGAGTTGTCCCCTGCGTTGCGCCTTGAGTGCTGTCTTGGGATCTGCTCTGCGTTTCATTGCAACAATCGTCGATTTTTTCCAAAGTAGGACCGGGTACGATTTCTTTTGGCCTCCAAAGGAGCTTAGCCCAACCAAGAGTCCATTACATTTGTCACGTGATCTGGGAATTTCAGGCTGTAACGAATGTTTGAGGATACCGGAGCTAGCCACGGTATTACCTTTTACGGAGTCACCCGTAAGTGCACATAAGTGCGATATTCCACAGAGGAAAAACCATTCACCTTAACCTTGACTCGAACCCGGATCCCTCGATTTCGCACCTAGTGGACTGTGGTGCTGATCGCACGATTTGGAATGCTTGGTGACATCATATGTTCGGCAGTCCAGAACAACTTGTTGCTATAACGCCCTAAAATATCCGCAAGGAAGAAGGGCGCCTCGGTATCTTAACTAGCTAAAGCACTCGGTGCGAAGTCGAGGGATCCGGGTTCGAATACCGGAGAACGCGAATGATTCAGACATTAGTTAGCGCATTGACGGTAGCGTTTCCTCGGTAGTGAATAACGGAGACTTTTCATGGGAATGTCGTTTCCACCTTGGGTGCTATGAGGAGAGCACTTCAAGTGAAATACTCCGTCCGGCGAATGGGCCGTTAAACTTAGGTCACCTTTGTGCTTTTCGTTTAAAACTAGGCTAATGCCGACGCCGGGTTTCTATCCGATCTTCCTTCACTCCCGAAACGGTCATTCCATCTCCAACCTACCAAAAAGAAGATCCCAACTGAAACAGATAAATACTGGCACTTTAGATGCATTCTCCACTTCAGCCTGCCCTGAGGATGCCTACGGCACAGTAGGTGAAACGTCACCATCAAGAAGAATGACAACGCGGACGAAACCCGAAAACCTGTCTAACTGCAAACCTGAACGCCACGAAAACCTAAGTTAGAATCCAACCTACCAAGCGTAATAGGCGCTAATTACCTCAGTAGTTGGTCGCCTATTCAAATAACTAACCAACCAGCGTTTATCTTAATGCTTTAATGCAACGAGACGAAAAATTCCTGATATATTGCTGCATGCAAATCCACTAGTTGGACCAATGTTCCATAGCTTATGTAAACTCAAGATACTCCCAGTAACAGTCACCCATAAACTGATTATATGAAATAACCTCCGTCTGAAGTAGTAGAAATTGGAAGCTTTCCATTAAAGTTCTTGTGGTTGACGCATATTGGAACACTTCATAGCTCTCAAAAGACGACGAATGTAACCATATTATGTGCTGAGGAAACGTTCGGTAACCTGCTGGTAGGTAACATTCTGTAGGTATACATTATTCACGGCCAAATTTTGCAAACAGTTACTTATTAAAGTGTAAAAGTTCTACAATGCATTTTAAAACATTACATAACCACGTTTGACGCCTTTACTAAAAATCAACAAGCTGGCAGCAATCGTGGATACGATTATCGACTTTTATTTCATCTTCACATCACCGATGCTTCTAAGTTCGCTGCCCAAGAGTTCGCAGGTTCTAGAACGAATGGGAAGAAACTGAAATGTGACTCAAAGAGTGAAATCCGCTTGAATGAATGTAAATCACCCATACGTAAGTTTTTCAGCGAAATACAATGTCCGCCCAAACTAGAGATGGGCACCTTGAAGAAAACAAAACGTTTTATACGTTTGAAAAAAACGTTTTTTTCATTCGATGCGAAAAGAACGTTTTTTCATTCGATGCGAAAACAACGTGAAAAAAAAAGTTTTTTCATGAAATTGAGAGATGGCGTTATTCATAGTATATTCGATTAATTTAGTATCCTGATTGTTTTTATTTGTCGTTGACCTGCCCTAAGGCTTAAAATGAATGTATTCCTCTAATTTTTCCAACGATTTCGAAAGAAATATTCGTGTTTTTGTTTGCTATGTAGATGCATTGGTTTAAACTGTGGGAAGTTTCGTCGAGCACTTGGACACTGAATTCCCCGCCTGGGGAGAGTGACATTACCTTAAAAGTCAAAGTGCTGTGAATTGCATAATGTCGCTATATGTATACTTTTTGTGAGCTCATGCAAGGCTGCGTTCACATCGTAGTCAAGTCGTCAGCGACTGCTCTCCCGAACACTGACATACTTCACGATGCAAAAATGCAATTGAAGTCTCAGGCGATTGAGACTGTCGTTTGAAAGCAGCCTATGATGTAGTGTAGTCACAGAGAGGAATGTGGAAGACACGAACATCGAAAATTGACCCCATGTGATTCACCGGTAACCGCTCATTTCATATTGGTGGACATAAATGAGCGTGCCTAGTTGTTTCCTGACACCACGTAGTCACGAATTGAATTTCACCAAATTCAGTGCTCCGCTTCAAGTCCTCAGTGGAAGACGTGCCCACTTTTTTCGGGAATACACTCTCATAAATAGTTTCTTTCGGTGTACCATCGTCAAATTTGATATTGAAACATACCTAGAAAGTCAGATTAGATCAGGAATTCTTTTGACGCACAAGAGAGCGCAAAAATGAAGTGTAAGTATTGTAAAACCTTGTTCTCAAGCAACGTGAAAAACCTTTAAGTTCACGTCAAATGTTGCGGAAAAATTCCAATAGATATCATGAGAAAATTCTGTGAGGTTGCGTTGCTTATTATTATCTTTTGTTCGCGAAAATGTTATGTGGAACGCTTTCAACCAGAAGATTAACATAGGTAACAACACATATTTTTTAAATTAAGTCGGTAATCCAATTGGGTCTGAGATGAAATAAAATTTCCGCCACCTAATCGACACTCATGCTAATTGTGACATAGGTGAATTACTGTCAAGTCTAAAACCCACAGTCAACATATCAAATACTAATTATTATTAGGCTGGATTACCATGCCCGACTTGTCTATTAGTTTTATCAACTGTTATTTGGTTTTCCTTATTTACAGATGAATTTTAAAATTGATATTGCTCATGCAATTTTTGCATCTGGTTGCCCATTGAGTATGGTAAAAAAACCCACACTGGAGGGCATTATTTGCCAAGTATCTTCCCAATCTGCATGTCCCAGGGCGAAGGTAAGTTAGCCAAAAATCCCTAGAAGATGAATACAAACGTGTGAAATGAATATTCAATGAAATAATTGTAAAATCCCTCTGCATATGCATTCAGTGGGAAGCATTCTCAAATATGAGGTACAGGCTATATACTTTACTACCAATTGCAACTTTACAATTAAAGTAGCAAGAACTAAAATATTTTTAATTAAATTTCAATCGTTTGCCATTCAATACCAAAGCATGCATGAGGTATTCCTAATTAGAAATTATTGGAATTGTTTTGCAGAGAGGAGTCTGTTATCAACGTTTATGCCACGGTTACCACCACCCCACAACCTGTGCTATATACGAGTCTGATTCCTGGGAAGAAACGTCTAACAGCTGAGTATATGGCGGAGGAAATTGGACGTATTACTGAAAAGATTGGATCTAAAAAAATATGGGGTGCGTCACAGATAACTGTTTAGCAAAGGTTAGTGCCAAAGCATACTCTCAGTCTAAGTATCCTCAAATGTGCATGTATTGCTGTGTCGACAGAATTATTCAGTTACTAATGAAGGATACATGTGGCATCCCGGAAATAGATTCTAAAGTTTAGGCAGCTGTGGACATAATCAGCGAAATAAGAAGCTCAAACTGCCTAAGTTCTTGGTTTGCAGATGTTCAAAAGAGCAAACAAATTTCTATCACTTTAAAAATATGCAGCAGTAACTGGATTCGCATCCACAGCTATTGCTCTGGCATCATTAATTTGTAACAAGAGTGAGCTGCAACAGATGGCAACTGATGCAAATCCTAAGAATCCGTTACTGAGTGTTCGTTACAAGACAAAAAAAACGGACAATATCGGAAGACTTTTGGATTTTTTAAAATAATCTGCAAGATGTTCTGAAACCATTAAAAGCTTACATAATCGACATGGAAAGTGATGAGCTACACCTTAACAAAGCTGGTCGCATTTTCCCAGATCTCATTGAAAGAGTGAAACATTTTGGCACAGTCACAACTGAAGTTACTGATGGTCGCAGTAGCGAAATAATAAATATGGCTAAAAAGAGAAGAGATATGGCCGTGACGAAGGCCCATTTGGTGGCTAATTTTTTTGATCCCTCAAGAAAAGGTTCCAGCTTGGAGCCATCAGAAATGTCTGATGTTTTCCAGTTTGTTGATAATCTCGCGAAATCCGAACCCACCTTCAGCGAAAAAATATATTGCTGAAATTAATTCCAAGATGTCAAACAAGGATGTAAGGTTAGCGGATGAAACCATATGTCATGTCAGTGTCTAAAACAGCTTCACCTCTAATTTTTTGGAAGGGAATCTGCTCAAAGACGAAAGTTTCACGAGCTGCATAAAGATTCTTTCACTTCCACCCACATCCTCGGCGACGGAAAGAAGTTTTATTACGCACGGAAATAAACATAACTTAAGAAGAAACCGCTTGACAAATGAAAGGGCTTTGAAACTTCTCTTAATCAAGAACAACTTAAAATTACTGGATATCGAAATTGCTACAATTTCAAGCAATTATCTCTCAAAAAATGATATTGAGGAAGAGGAAGATGTTACACCTGTGGGTGTAGGTAGGAACATTTCTTCACTCATTTCTAGTGAGGAATCAGATATTGATGCTGATGTAGAGGATTTTGAAGACACAGATTCAGACATCCAATCCTAAATTTGGATGATACACTACTTTGGTTCTTTTGTATAGAGTTTTATGTATATTTTGTATTGTGCACAACACAGCATAGTTTAACTGCCTGATGATACATGTCTATACTAAAGATATTGCTGCAATTAAAGCTATGGGAGATAATGTCTATGATTTCGTGTAATTGAGGTTTAAAAGATTTATTCATTTCTTCTTTAGAAATACCTAAGAACCTTTTTACTATTTTGTTTAAGCATTGAGCTGTAAATTACGAGGGAATGAGGGGGGGGGACAAAATAAAATACACTACTTAAGACTACGTGAGTGTAACTTAACGTACCCTCGTTTATTCCAAGACGAAATAATTTTGAGGATGGGAAACCCAATAACAAGCAACGAAACAGCACCATTAAAACAAAACATGTGCCATAAAAATTAGATTGAAATATTCAACAAAAATTTAACGGCAGTTTGTAGTAGTTTGACTGTTTATTGAAGTTTGACTGAAGATTAAATAAATCCCCTGATATATTAGATACAAAACCACTATCGAAATACTGCATAAGAAATTAACATATTTCGATGATATTTCTGCTGTTAGGGGTGTCATATTGACATAAAAAACTTCGTCCTAACCAAGCGAAAACTGGAGGATTCCACAGCATTCGTCGATACCAAGTGTCTTTGTATAATATCCTATTGAATATTTTGCTCTAAAATGCCAAACAACTTCAGTTACAAGTTGTTCAGAATGTTTTATAACTGATACTAAATGTTATACTTTTTATACCTAATACGTGAAATGACTTCATTCATTCGGTTTTTTATTGGATCTTTAGTATAGATAACGAGTCACCAAGATTTACGTGTTCGAGACCACTGAGTGTTCACATGTGATTTTCAACACGCCATATTCCTCATTGTATATAACTTTTGTTATAACCTCACATTACCTATATATTTCAATTTTCCTTTGAATAACCATTACTTGGAATAGATTATGCATCAGTTTATATTGTCCAGGAATACTACAGAAACAAATGATTGAACAGCATGCATTTCCATGTAAAAATAAAATGTATAGGAATAAAATGTGAAAAGAACGTTTTTTTATGATAAAAAAGTTTTTTATTGAACTTTTTAAAACGTTATGAGAAAAAAATTGTTTTTTTCCCCATCACTAGCCCAAACCCATCCAGGATGTGATAGGCATCGTCAGACGCAGTGTACGCCGAGTGGAATTCAACGCAACCCACAACGCCGGGTTGACCGCAAGGAATATCGCAGAAAAAAAAACTTCCCGGGCAAAGCCAGCTTGAGGGGATGAATGAAATAGGTGAAGAGTGGGCATTTTCAAAGGCTCGCAGGGAGAGGTGGGCTGGGAAGAGGGAGTGGGGGGACAGAGGGTTTTTTTGGCGGGAAGAGGGGCGAGGAAACAGCCCAGCGGGGGTCCAAGGGATACCGGGCAGTTGGAAAAGACTTTGACGGCGAGGATATAAGAGGTGATCTCGCACATAATCAATCAATGGCAAGCCGGTAAAGGGAGGGTTCGTACGGGCAAATGTAGGGGGGGGGGTTCGTACGGGCAAATGTAAAGGGTAGGGCCATTCTAACAGGTTGGGAAGGACAAGGCCTCCGGAGAGCATTATGGGATCGAGAGGGAGGTGGGAGGGTGAAATAAAGGGGGGGAAGAGGAAGGGGGTGGCCTGTGACGGGAGGGGAGGGAATGACGAGAAGCCACGGGGGGGGGGGGTAAGGAAGCGAAGGGAAAGTCAAAGGCAATCGGGCGAAATTGAGTCCACCTGGACGGCTGCTCTATTGAAGATTAGGGTTTGCAACAGGGAGATTGTGAAGGGACAGCTGATCAAGCGGCTAAGATGGACGTCAGGGAAAGTCAAGTCCCTTCTCATCCACTTGTTGAAGTGGTAAAGCTCACCTGGTCACCCCTTTGATGAGCGAAAATTCTGGTGCTGCTTTTTTGCGGCACTCTGCTCATTTCTCTACGCTTTTTCTGCAAAATATTGAGTTAGTATTTAAAAATTTAAAAAAATAAAATTTGTATATATAAAATGTATGTGTGTGTGTGTATATATATATATATATATATATCGTTCAAACAGGTGGTGAAAGAAAGAGGATAGGAAACATATAAAATTAAACAAGTGGTCAGAGCAGCCGGCGCGAAATCGGAAGGTCCGTGGTTCAATTCCCGGTCTAGACGAATTTTTTTCACTTGGAATCGGCCATCATTCCATCTTCACATCACCATTGTGTTGTTTAATTTTATATGTTTCCTATCCTCTTTCTTTCACCACCTGTTTGAACGAAATATTTATTATTTACGCCTGTGGTTTGAGTGAATGAATGAATGGTTATATATATATATATATATATATATATATATATATATTTCGTTCACTCACTCACACACCGCCTTTTAGGCGAATAAATATATAATAATTTGAACAGAAGGTTAAAGAAAGAGATAGGAAACATGTAACTAAAATTGGACGAAGACACTGGTGATTTGGAAGATGGTACAGCCGAGAAATCAGAGGGTAAAAATGTGCCGTGACCGGGACTCGAACCCGGAACCTCCCGATTTCGCGCCGAGTGCTCTACCAGTTGAGCTATCAGGACACTTAGATTTACCATGATTTCGGCTGGGGCTTATAACAAAGAATACCCCTTCAAGCTTGAGCCCGTAGCCGTGGCCTCTGGATGGCACACAAGGGCAGCTATTCCAACACCAAGAGAGGAGAATTAGACATGGACACAAGAAGAAAGTAAAGATGAGTTCATTCACACAGAGAGTCGGACAGAGATAGGAACATGAACTGACGAGGAAAAGAGCCGGTTCGGCCATACATTGTGTCCTGGTAGCTCAACTGGTAGAGCACTCGGCGCGACATCGGGAGGTTCCGGGTTCGAGTCCCGGCCACGGCACATTTTTACCCTCTGATTTCTCGGCTTCACCATCTTCCACATCACCAGTGTCTTCGTCCAATTTTAATTATATGTTTCCTATCTCTTTCTTTCACCTTCTGTTCAAATTATTATATATTTATTCGCCTAAAGGCGGTGTGTGAGTGAGTGAACGAAATGTATGGCCGAACCGGCTCTTTTCCTCGTCAGTTCATGTTCCTATCTCTGTCCGACTCTCTGTGTGAATGAACTCATCTTTACTTTCTTCTTGTGTCCATGTCTAATTCTCCTCTCTTGGTGTTGGAATAGCTGCCCTTGTGTGCCATCCAGAGGCCACGGCTACGGGCTCAAGCTTGAAGGGGTATTCTTTGTTATAAGCCCCAGCCGAAATCATGGTAAATCTAAGTGTCCTGATAGCTCAACTGGTAGAGCACTCGGCGCGAAATCGGGAGGTTCCGGGTTCGAGTCCCGGTCACTGCACATTTTTACCCTCTGATTTCTCGGCTGTACCATCTTCCAAATCACCAGTGTCTTCGTCCAATTTTAGTTACATGTTTCCTATCTCTTTCTTTCACCTTCTGTTCAAATTATTATATATTTATTCGCCTAAAAGGCGGTGTGTGAGTGAGTGAACGAAATGTATGGCCGAACCGGCTCTTTTCCTCTTCAGTTCATGTTCCTATCTCTGTCCGACTCTCTGTGTGAATGAACTCATCTTTACTTTCTTCTTGTGTCCATGTCTAATTCTCCTCTCTTGGTGTTGGAATAGCTGCCCTTGTGTGCCATCCAGAGGCCACGGCTACGGGCTCAAGCTTGAAGGGGTATTCTTTGTTATAAGCCCCAGCCGAAATCATGGTAAATCTAAGTGTCCTGATAGCTCAACTGGTAGAGCACTCGGCGCGAAATCGGGAGGTTCCGGGTTCGAGTCCCGGTCACGGCACATTTTTACCCTCTGATTTCTCGGCTGTACCATCTTCCAAATCACCAGTGTCTTCGTCCAATTTTAGTTACATGTTTCCTATCTCTTTCTTTCACCTTCTGTTCAAATTATTATATATTTATTCGCCTAAAAGGCGGTGTGTGAGTGAGTGAACGAAATGTATGGCCGAACCGGCTCTTTTCCTCTTCAGTTCATGTTCCTATCTCTGTCCGACTCTCTGTGTGAATGAACTCATCTTTACTTTCTTCTTGTGTCCATGTCTAATTCTCCTCTCTTGGTGTTGGAATAGCTGCCCTTGTGTGCCATCCAGAGGCCACGGCTACGGGCTCAAGCTTGAAGGGGTATTCTTTGTTATAAGCCCCAGCCGAAATCATGGTAAATCTAAGTGTCCTGATAGCTCAACTGGTAGAGCACTCGGCGCGAAATCGGGAGGTTCCGGGTTCGAGTCCCGGTCACGGCACATTTTTACCCTCTGATTTCTCGGCTGTACCATCTTCCAAATCACCAGTGTCTTCGTCCAATTTTAGTTACATGTTTCCTATCTCTTTCTTTCACCTTCTGTTCAAATTATTATATATATATATATATATATATATATATATATATATTGATGCTCACTTGCAAATAGCAACCTGATAGAAGAATATATAAATCACGTGATGTAATACTAAAACTCAACTACAAAAGGGCAATGTGAAATAATTAATTTGTTAATTTAATAGTATTCTATCTGCCATATTGCTTTTAGATTAGATTAGTCTTTTGATTTTCTTACATATCACATCACCCGGCAGGCAAGCAAATGTTGAACTGTTTGCGCCTGATGCGACTTTCATCGAGATCGCCGAGATATAGTCGAAATACCATCCATGCCTCTATTATTTATCACACACTCATTGTGACTCTTTTGAGCAAAATACATTGTGCAAAGTGTAAAGTTTTATTTTATTGATCATAGAGTGCCGCAAGTTATTGAAGGTATCGAATTAAATTTTAATGGAAAATTTACCTGCATATTCAAATGAAAATAATATAAGATAGTCATTTATGCAACATTTCATTCAGGTATTTTTGACCTCTAGTGATCGACAGAAGTGATTAAAATTGCACCAATTTGTGGTTTCCAATCTTGAATTAATGTCTGAGGCACTAATTAGAAATATGAGAGATTAAAAGAATAATAAAAGCTCATCAGAAGTTTTATGCTAGGAAAACAGGATAGGATTTTCCTTTTTCGTTTTTTTTGAACACGTTTTCAAATAAATATGAGTTTAAATGTATTTAATGAGTGGTTAACTTGATATATATTTGTCTATCTTGTTTTGATATAAATTAAACTTAAGTTTCACACAAACCGCACCCCAAATGGGCGTAAAGTAGCTTAATATATAAAATTTTAACAACCAAAAAATAATTCACGTTTAGGTAACTTTCTTGGGCTTCACAAGTGATGCCAAAAGGATTAATAAGTTAATCATGAATTTGTTTACAAAAAAAGGTGCCGGGAAACCAGGCTAAAACCTCAGCCAAGTCCAATGGTTATTTCAGCGTTAATAGTTTTAGTACTTTTTTACACCGACGAGTGTAAATGCACAAAAAAGATTGGAAGTTTCATATTCCGCCACTGCCCCTGAATACTCTTGCAAACGCATGCATTCATGTACATACGTACCTTATCCCTGAGGCCATATCGCATCCAGGGCAAGAGCATTGTGTTTTAATTACGACGTCCCATTAATTTCTCGGAAACCAAATCTCTGCACTCATGGGAATACACCAGTACTCCATACACCTCTCCCTTTACTCCCTCACACATATCTGCATTTGTTTCGGAGTGGACGAGGAAAGAATGAAAGGAAGTGATAAGCGGAGGAGTCCACGTCATGTAAAAGCTGACCCGAATGGGTCCGTCGGGTGATGGATTCTGAAGATAGGTGTTGCGGGGGAGGGGTTAGCGATGGAGGTGGAGGATGCCTGTGCTAGGTTGGCAGACGATGTTTTAAGGGTTACCCGCGAACCCTCCACTTGTCTTCCTCACAAATGAGTGAGTTATGGAAACTGAAAAAAAGTACGCAACCCTGTAACTTCCTACTTTCGCACCATGGCTCCAACGTGCGACGAAAATAGCGAAGGAGCATTCCCGCGACCTGTGCAACGCTCAAGAGGAGACAAAATTAATAAAAAAAAAAACACCCGAAAAAAAAGGAGCGCTCAGTCTTGCGTGCGTAACGACATATGCGAGCACGCGGCCATATTCCTTCCTATCAAATAGCAAACGTTACTGAATAGAGGAAAAGAGTTGAAGAAGGGAGAGGGATGGACTTTAATCTGTTACGGCGATGCATGCAAAAATAAAGCCGAGCAGTCTTTCCCTTGAAAGGTTTTCGCTCTGCTCTCGCGTCGAGGCAGATGCAGCGGGAGGGCCAGAGAGGAGCGGGTGAGTGTTCACGTGAACTCCTCTTCCCTAACCTCTCGCTCCTTTCCTCCTCCTCCTCACATCTCGTCGTCGATTTGTCCCCGGGAGCCACGTTCGGGGAGGAAGATGATGAGAGCAGCGGTGGGGCAGGCAGGTTAGATGCGAGTGAGTTTGTGGGCTCGGCTGCGTCGGGGTGGGTAAGTTGGGGAGGCGGTGACGTTAAGGTAGAGAGGGACAGTTTGAAAGCACGGGAGAAGGTGGGCGTTGCATGGGAAGTCTCTAGTAGGGAGTGGAGGGGAGGAGAGATCGCATAAACTTATCTACATCTACATCTAAAAAATACCCTGTAAGCCACCTCAAGGGTGTGTGGCAGGGGGTAAGTAGTCACCAACATGCATTACACTATATCCTAGAGTTTGAGTAACTACGACTATTGTTGCATTAGCATAAATCGCTAATGATAGTCACGAGTTGAAGCATCACCAGTATGCACAACACTAAAGATATGCTACCAATGTTTGAGAGAACGTTTGTATTTATGTATTTGGCAACTACGTAAACGGACAGAGATTCCAGAGTGATGCTGAAAACATGAACGGCGTGCTGTGATTACTAGATAGCAGATAAGAGTACAAGTATTAGGGAGTACTGCCACTGCTAATAAGAGCTACACTACCTATAAACCAGCCAAGTTAAAAGTCTCATTTATGTTTATAAAGTTAGGAGAGATCGGTGGTAGCTAGATATTTTATCGCCAAAACATCTAAAAATAATTTGGTGAGAGTCCCTTCCTTTTTTTATCGCGTTTCTGTGTTACTAAAACTATACATATTTATAGTAGTAAAGTAAGATGAATTTTAAACACTAGTTTCCACATGCAGTTTTATTTTTCACGACCATGGTTTCGTTTCAGAATGACATCTTTACGTCTGTAACGAAACTGTGACCTTAAAAAATAAAACTACATATGGAAAATACTGTATTGAAAATTCATCTAACTTTCCTACTATGAGATATTTTCACAAACTTACTCCCGAAACCGTTTCCTTTACATATTTATTTCTGAGCACTGATCACAGAGAGACTTTTTCCTCTATCCTATGTTTCTATATATGCTTTTCCAACCTATGTGTTTTCCTTATTTTCAGTTTCGGAGCCAAAATATCTGATTGACCTCTTTAGAAAACAAACCCTCTCTCGAATTATGAACAAAAGAAGTGAAGCATCCAATCTTTACTGTCCCGCTCATAGAACCACAAAATATCATAACTCTTTCTTAGTTAGGTCAACACAATTATGGAATCTTCTCCCTAATGATTTGAAGAACCTTGAAAGCGCACAAACATTAAATGAAAGCTTTGTAATTACTTCCAGCACACAAAAATCAAGTTCTAATTTACTACGTTAATGTTCATGATTGCTTGTTCTTTTTTAATTTCTAGTTCAAGGTAAAATGTGAATTGTGTGAAATGTGAGTTGTGAATTGTGTCTATAGCTGTATCGAGAAACCTAAATGTGCTCGGTTATTATATCAATGATGATTTTTTTCTGTTATTTGTTATGCATACTACATTAAATCCTTTTGTCGGTACATTGTAACTAATGATTCACATGAACTGCCTGGTTCTAACTTATAGAACTAAGATGCTTTATATTAATGTTCATCAAATATTTAATCTTAGATGTATTTCATGCTGCCAGAGCTTACCATTTGGTACCTTTGGTGCTCTCAGGGGTAATGTAACCCGGAGCAAATAAACATAATTATTATTCTTATATTTGCATGTGTGTGTGTTTTTGCGATGGAAATGAAAAGATTAGGGTGGAAAGAGGCGTTGAGGAGGAATGGGTGTCTGCGAGTGGAGTTTAGCCGGGTCCAGGGGGATGGGCGAATAAAATGGGATGGGATGTAACTCCGAGTCATGACATGCCCAGGCTCGCGTATATGACTCCCCTGGGCGTGGCAACCCCTCGCAATAGGTCAGCCTCACAAACACGTACGCGCGGGCACACACATACCTACGAGAGCCAAACCTCGGACGCAGCACGGGGCACACTTCAAAGGAAGGAGATGATAATTTTTGTGAAATATCCCCCGGGGAGAGGGGAGGAAACGGATGAGACGTCATGAGAGGGAGAGACAGTGATAGAGGGAAAACACGTTGAAGTGCGCACATATGTATAAATAAATTTACGTGTGTGTGTGGACAGACAAAGAGAGGAAGGAAAGGAGGTGGGTATAAAAAAATCCTCTTCCCCCCCATGACATGTGGTTGTTTGTCATGAAAATTCGTTAAAATATCCCCACAGTGATGTGCACTTTGAAAGACTCGTTTTTTTCTTCTCAGAGATTCCCCCTCCCTATTCCCACTTATTTCGCCCACTGCTTGTCACTTTTTTTATTCCATCCGTCATCGCAGCTGGCCCTCCTCTCGCCTGCACATCTGGCCGCTGCTGCTGCCACTGCTGCCTGTGACGGGCAATCGCGGCCGTGTCCCCAAGCTGAGAAGGAAGAGTCAGGCATGCACTGCGTAATTTTTTTCTAAATATCGTTCTCCTGCTCTAAACGCGAGTATTTAATTATGTTTTTGTTCAACTCGACGAGTTATTATTTTATATATTTTCGCGTTCTCTCCCTCGGCTCAGGGAGCAGCCCTTCTTCGTCCTGATTGTGGATATCCCGGGACGAATACAAAAAATGAAGAGGGCATGGAAAATGCTGCGGAAGATTCAGACCAAGAGTTTTGACCTTACGAATGCAGACGTGAATTTTCTGGGACATGCTTTCTGTTTTTTTTCACTTCCAAAAGGGGATGACCAAGTGAAATCCACGAACGATAAAAATGCTTTGGTAACCTTTCCTTCAATTTCAAATATTTTTTCAGAGGGGTGGAGTGAGGTTAGTTTTAACGCCGGAATCGTCCGGAATTTGTTTATTCTTCACTCGCACGAACGTGCCGTGGTGTTTAAAAACGGACTGTCAAGTATTTTTCCAGGACGCTGATGAATCTTTTGATCGGTCTTATAGTGAAAACTCCCGAGTTTTGACGAGAGAAAATTGAAATATTTAAAAAAAAATCCCTATCCCTCTGCTTTCCCTTTTCAAAAATCACGAAAAATCTGGCCCTCAAATGCAAATCATCTGCAAAGTGGGTAATAAAAATTCCTCCGCGTTTTCCACCAGAAGTTCATGATGCGAACTTGAAAATTCTGGTCAAATTTACGTGGATTCTCCGTCTTTGTTCCAACAATTAGAATCACGAAATAAATCAGAGGCCAAATAATTCGGAAGTATTCGAGGATCAAAAAGGCAATGCTGTAATAGCAAATGTTTCACCAATTGTAGTAGTCCATTGTTTTTCATTCCTTTACACTTCTCTTTATACGCAAAAATTCGCTTGAAAAGAGAAAAAAACATGTTCCATCAATTTATTAACGTTTATATGCCTGGTGATCCTGAACAAATTCTCGAAGCATATATCACTTTCTTTATTTCCTGAATGTATTAGTTTCCCTGAAAATTCATTCGTGGACTCTGACCCATCAGGAAACGAAGGCAATGTGATCTACTCAATAACAGATAGACACTAGGAAAACACTAAGTTATTCAATCTTAGAACTGCAGTTCAGCTCTAAATAAGTAAGGAAATTAAAATGTACTATGTTTCAGTACTTCTTAGCTGGCCTCCATATTAAAATTAAAATATTCCAGGATATCAAGATTGGTCCTCCCCTTGGACTTTGACGCAGTTGAGGGGCTTGCGCATTCCAATGACCCCTAGAGCTGACTGTTGTGCGCAATAACAATTGCTCCTGGTAGGGCCACCCATGCCAGAGGGGTAGACGGACAGGAGGCAAACTAAAGGCAATTCACGTGATGGTGTCAGCTTTTGGAAAGCGGCAATGGGAACCCACACCCCAACTATTAATTTTCCTGTACATGGAAATACATACTTAATACTGGCAACTATGGGACTCGGCCTACTAGGGATGGTCCTAACTCCTAACATCAGCAGTGGATACAAGACTACGACAGATAGGAAGAAGAAATTAAGAGAAAAGAGGAAGTAAGAGAAAGAACCTGGAACGTTATGGCAATGATGCGGGTTGGAAAGCCAGAGAATATCAAACATGAAATAGATAAAGGGAAAATGGATGTTTTGGGGTTTTAAAGGGTGAGAATAAGGGATATCGGGGACATTTGGTGTTATAGTCATGGTGACACTTGTAGTGGAGGAGATAAGGGTCAACGTGGTTTAGTCATGAGTGCTAAATTGGGGAAGATGGTAGCAAGCATTGAACAGTAGAGCGACAGAACTAAAGGTAGCCATAAAAGCAAACTCAAGGAATTTCGTTGCGATCCAGGTGGTATATTAGGGTGGACCGAAATATGTTTTTTTTTCAAATCAAATTTTCTCTGTGCGGGAAAGTTAAGTATTGATATCAGGATCTTGCATTCCAATTTTTTTCTAAATAAAATAATATTAGCCACTACTGCCCGACCTCGAAAGTTTAAAATTTTGCGGAAATACAGGCACAAATGGGAAACAAACGCCTATGGAGACTGAAGTACGAACTGCGAATACCGGCATCTTAGAGATTATCAACAATGAATGTATTTTTTTGCATAAAAATTACTTAAATTTTAATTTTATTTAACGAAACCTATGGTTTACTAAAACTGGGAATGGTCAGAACATTTTGAGCATAGGCATATCAACCAAATATATCCCGCATATCAACCAAAAGTTCTGGCGACAGAGGACACATTTTGCCCATTGGTAATCTTATTTGCCATAAATTTACTAATTTCTTTTCAAATTTTGTTCCTATACAAATGTCTCAATCATCCTTTTGCATCAAGTAATCGGTGGATAAACCGACTAAATTATAAATTTTGAAATTAAATTAATTTTGGCCAAGAAATATGTGCCCAATATTTAACGCTCACCAGGAAAATGATTCATCGGATTTCCTTCTCCTCGCGATTTATACCCCTTAATAGATTGTCGGTATAGCAAGTTTGAATTAAGTCAGAGGTAATGGAGATTTTGAGGGGGAGAGGTTTCGGAAAGAATGACTGTGACGGGAATTATCCTAAACGGATCCTCAGCGAAGAGTCGATCCATGAACGCCTTGCTCATAAAGAGGCTCAGAATTCTCAGACAGGTCATATTCCAATTAAGGCCCTTCTTATAATGTTGTTCACCTTCTCTCATCGCGTGCTGCTACTATCGTAATGACATTGTTGACTCTTTAGTCCACCATATTAGCTACAATACTTCATTTTACTCTGGTCTTCCCACCCATTTCCCTACAAGATTGTAATGCGTAATTCACATCACAAGGCTATTGTAGCCAGTCAGTTTGAGTTCGTTTCTTAGTGTTTATAACTATCTTTTGCATAATACCGTGATTTATAATGAGAGAATATTGCTTCTGTGGCCCATCAGAAAAGGTTTATTTGGTGTTGATTAGAGTGCTTGATTATTAGTGAACCCTAAAATTTCACAGGCAATATTTGCCCTACCTAAGAGATCAATATCTCGATGGAAATGTTTTTGCACTCTCGGTATATTATAGAAGAAAGTGGAATTACTGATTCGTCAGTGTCGGGTATTACAGAAACCATGGCATATGCGATAGAAGACATTTGGAAGAGACCTTCTTTACCAGTTGTCAGACAGGCAAATAGCCCGACGGATTATTCAATATCATGGAAAATACTGCAATGTTCTTCGATCTGTCGACATGAAGCCTTTCATTGATCTTAAACAAGACTACCCTCATCAAGAGTATCAGCTCTTTGATATTGAAGCATGCAAATGCTCTATTGGAACTGATGGCGTTGGCGGTGAAACTACCAATGTGCCTACTTTATAGCGTGAATTCCTACAGGAACAGAGGATTGAAAGAAAAATGGTTATTGGTGGCGTGGATGCCCAGAAAACTAAGTGGAAGCGGAAAATGTTAGAAAGAAAACGATTGTATACTGCGCCACCTCGCTATCTCTGCAGCAAGTTTATAAGATTTGGGAAGATTCAATGAGATAAATACCAGAAGATTATGAATCACGCGATCTAAATGTTGTCGACAATTTTATGGGTAAAAATATGGGTATTAATAATTTAAGTTTGCCGAGATTTTCATTTTCCTGTGAACATTTCCGCAAATCGAAATCGACGCTTCAGCACATTCATCCAATCTACTAGTAGATAACGGGATGGTTTATCAAGGAGACTAAGCAACTGTCGTAGACAAGAGCAAAGTGAGGAGGAAACGGGAAAATTTGCGTTTCTCGCTTCAGAAGAACGTGTGGGATGTTAAACTCCAAGCCTTGTACTTCGGTGGAAAAAAGACTACACACGTAAGCAATAAATATAAATACAAAATAGTAGTGGAGGAACATATAACTCTCGTTGAAGCATTATTTCCTGGAAGCCTGGTTTTCATTAATTATGACATGTCACTCCCATCACAAGTAAGGCTGTTGGGCTGAAGGATTCATTCTCTTTATCTTTCTTCCGCTTTCTAGCTCGCCCAGCATCCTCCCCTCTATCACGGCCTAAAGTAACACATCGCCCCTCATTACCTCTTACAGCCACCTACTTTGCCTCCTCCTAATCTCATCTATAATTTTCCTCTCCTCACCGCACTTCCTCGTTGGTCCTCCTTTCCGTCCACCGTGCCTTCTTCACCCTCCACCACACTCACATCTCAAACGCCTGCAGCCTATTCTCGTCTTCCTTCCAATGGTTATGGGATCAGAGAAATGATGAATGCGATCACCATTTAAACTGAATACCGGAAATGGAATATTTTTAGAACGCAAGGTATTCTATGATCTTCCACTGAAGTTCGCTCTACATAATCGCAGTTATTTGCAAGGTTACACAGGAAATCAAGGTATCTGGCCGTTTTTCAGAAGTATAAACGCATTTGTCTGTACTTAGAGTAAATTAAAAGATACCTAGAAAAAATTCTAGCGTATGCGCCAAGATCTCTCATCACGGTCTAAGTTAAAGCCTTCGTCTTTCCAAGATTATCGAAATTTGAAACAGGATACAGAATTGAAAAAGGCACTCACTTATTTTTATTCGACTCTCGGGTGTTAAATAGGCACTAATGTTTCAAACACTTTCTTTAATTCATAGTTGAAACAACAGCGAAAACTGAATTACCCACGATGTGCCAGGCTATCAAAATCAGCTTTTTGTATCATTATGCCCCGTATTAGGAAAATATTTGCAAAATGCTTTATATGGAGCATTGTGCTGTATGAATGCAAAACGTGGGCATTGAAGAAGAGAGAAGAAAAGTACTTAGAAAGCTTTGAAATGTGGCTATGGCGAAGAATGGAGAAGATAGGATGGAAAGATAAGATCACGAATGAAGAAGTGCTAAGGAGGATTGGAGAAGAAAGAAGTATACTGAGAGAAATTAAAATGAGAAAGGCAAAATGGATAAGACATATTTTAAGGAATAACTGCCTACAGAAAATAATAATAGAAGGGAAAATAGAAGGGAAGAGAGGAAGAGGAAGGAGGAGGTACGGAATGCTGAGGGATATAAAAGAAGGAAGGAGTTATGCGGAGATGAAGAGAGAGGCCCTGGACAGAATTATGTGGAGACAACGCTACCGTTGAAACCTGTCTGCGGACAGATGCACCAATGATGATGATCCTACCTCTCATGTGTACTTTCATCTCCCCTTTGCCATGCTCCTCGGAATCTCGTGCCAGCACGTTTCGCTACTCCCATAGCCATAGACTTCATGTAGTAATCCTAAGGTATAAATCGGTGATCTACAGGCGAAGGCATTTTAACTCGCATGTACACACATGGATGAAACGAGGATACATCCGTTTCCCTTCATAAGCTATTAGTAGATTCAGCAATTCCACTATACCAGGTGTGCCCATATCGTTACGAATTCATAGGGTGAAAATTCAAGGAGGCACCAGATGAGGCAAGACAATTTCTTGCAACGGAAATATCGCCGAGGGTTTACTGCCAAACATAACCAGTGCCCTCTGCTCGGGAGTGGAGGCGCCATATTTCATCCAAATATATCCCTCCGCCCTTAGTAGATGGGCCCGAAAAACTTTCAATGTGCTCTGAATAATTAAAGACAATTCTCCATCGCCGTAGAAGATACGTAACGGCGATGGAGCACTGTGCTTAATTATTCAATGTTTCGCTCAATAGTCGCTCAATCTTTTTCATTTTTAGTGTATACTACTCCAGTCTCCCATCCGCGTACAACCCCTAGTAGTTTTTTTCTTAAGCATGAAGGATGTCTTATATCACCTTTCTATCTTAATCTACGAGAAATGCAAAAATTTTATGAATATTTATTAGAGTTGAAGCTAGGAGTAAAATGTGGAGAAATCATAATTAGTTACTTTGGCTTTAGTCTGTTTGCTTTCGTTAAATAAAAGGATTGCGCGCGTTTTGGGCCAATATTTAACCTAAAGACAAGCACCCAGAGAGTGTACCGCAAGCTGGCCATTATTACTCTTCACTACTTCAATTTCAAAACAAAAAGTATGGATTTTTGTCGAATTTGGCTATATACCCGCAGACACTTTACAAAACTTCAGTTTCAGAAATTTGTAAATTCATTCCATGCTGCACCATTCCACATGCTTCTCTTTCAAAAATACGGTTTTCTGGTAATAATAGCATCAGTGACCATTTTGTAATATTCACTTTACATTTATATTGAATTTTACTATGATTTTTGCAATGTATAAACTATTTCTCCGCCACCCCGAGTAGGAATCTGCCTTTCCCACATGAGTGCATCGAAAGAAGAAAACAATTCACACGGTATTTAAGTTAACCATACTCATTGCCTATAGTAGGAACATAGTGTCTGATCTTAGAATTGAAATCACCCTCCCAGGACAAATATCCTCTTGAAGTTAAATTAACCCTCATTAAGACTATTGGACCTCTCTCATATGATGCGAAACCCAATATTTCATTGACCATAGTTGTTAGAACCAATCTTCTAGAAGATACACATACCTTAGGCATCTTTTACGAAAACATTTTACCCTCGGATAACGCTGTCTTTACTGAGGTCAAACATTACCAATGACTGCATCTTCAGAATTGCGAACCACTACTAACAGCCAATATCATCATTTAAAATGCATGTATTTACTTATGACTTATACTACATGACTCCATTCAAGATAATTATTAGTGAATAAACCAAACGCAGTTGATAGTTGCAGTAAAACTGCTGCTATTTTGATACTGGTTTCCACAGAGCCATTTAGTGTCTGCAATTTAGTTTGGAATGAGTTTGGCATCATAATTGTTTCACCAAAGTGAAACACTGAAAGGCTCTTGTCATAAATGACTTCATAACTGTAAATGAGTCAAATAAATTACCGTAATCTATTAAATAAATTACCCTGAAGTAGTAACAGGATAAATGAATCGTACACATGACCCAGCTAGATAGAATGGAAGCGTTGTATTTAGAGGGAGCCTTGGTGGAAAAAAAAAGCTGCTTGTTAAAACTAAGCAAACAACAATCGTAATATTTATATAGCTAAAATAAGATTACAGTTTATTGAAACTTTGAAGCAGAACATAATAAAATATTCCTCCTCCTGATGTCAAACTTTGCCACTGAAATTACCAACTTTTTCAAAACAGTTCCTCTTCCGTGAGCCTCTAAGCTTCTGAACTCATAATTAATGAAGAAAGTAATGCCCAAAAAAATAAATATATTATTTTATTTTATTATATATAAGTTGAAACTACACGTTCACATAATTATACATAGCTATGGCTTCCATGGCCAATTAAAAACTATTTTTCCGAGAAAAATCAGTAATGAAAACATTTTGGATGAATAAATAAGCATTAAACTTTGTAATGATAAGCTTTGAGTTAATAAGTGGCCTATGTATGAGCTGTCAAGGGCAAGAATTGTGTAAGTCAAAATTGCAACTTCTCGGAAAATGGCTCTTTGTGTGTAATACATAAGAAATTAAATCCTGCTTGAAGTGCTGCTTTCCAGTTAAATATAAGCTGAAGATTGACTAGCACCACTCATGTACAAAATAGAAAAAATTTGAAGAATGATTCTGCACACCATAACTTAAGTGTGGAAAAAAGCTGACGTACACCATTTTTGCTCCCAACGGCTCGTTTGAAGACGTGTATAATTCCATGATCCCATAACTATAGTATTATTGCACCCAAATAAGATTGGAGAATAATATCCTAAATTAATGGAGGAGTAATACGGAGCGTATGAAGTAAACATGCCCGAGGAAGATTCAAAAACTGTCATTGAATAATCACTGTTCTCACTCATACAAACAAAGACAACCCATTTAAGATGAATCCAACAAAAAACTCATTCTACCGATCTCAAACGTCATTATTTCACAGTTTAATCAGGGCCCATTATATTAGCCATTGACGGGACTAAGGAAAAGAATATCAGGGAAATATGGGAGTATAAAAAGGTACCAAGCAACTGGGGGGCTTTGCAGTTACAGGAAACGGATGCTAAACACTCACGGCTGTCAATCAGGGGTGCGTCCTCCCTTAAAATGGGAAGACACAAATCTCCCTCCACTCGTATTCCAGGCCACCTCTCTCCCTCGGTGATGAGCTTAACAAGTTCTTTAAGATTGATGACAAAGATTCTTCCTCCTCAGAGAGACGTGGGCTGTCTCGAAGTGCTTCTTTACTCACTGCCGGAGGAAATTCGAGGAAAGTCGCTGATAAAAATATCGATGCGTATCCCGCGACGTAATAACCCGATTTTATTTTTATTTTCCTCTCCAGCAGCGCTTTTATTTCAGGCAAACAAGCCAATCGATTTTCTCTTTCATTCTTCGACCAACTCGCTCTCCAATCTCATCCCTTATTAGACTGGCAAATTTGGAGAAAAAAAAGTAATTTGAACATCCATCCTTGTTTGACTTACCCCTCCCGTCCATCCCCCAACCCCCCTTAGTCGTTTTAGTATACATGAGCTGTCATCAAACTAGTGCGTTTCGATGAAAATCAGTTTCATTGATAATGTCGCTCATGAATGACGGATGAAGTGGTTTTATTTCCGACCCATTCAATTTACCCAGGGACGCGTTTAAGTTGAATATAAATATGGATTTACATATTACGGAATACAATTTCGAAAAATAAATTGGCTCAAGTATCAAGTTTGCCATTCCACAAACGGGGAAGCGTAAATTTTTGAGGCGATAAATTCATAAATACATGGCTGAAAGTCACAGGAAAAATACTTGAATATAATAAAGCTTATTCATTAGGCCTTCGATATAATTTTTAAATCGACCTATTCTGATAACATTCACCAAAAATTATCAAATTTCAATTCCGCACTGCTTTTCCATGGAGTAATTTAAATTTACTCAAGAAACCACTTATAAAGGTTAAAAAAACTTTGCTCCGCGTTGAAGCTGGAGTTGGTAATATTTTTGCAGATCAAAAAAGTTGCTGGAGTGTATTTAATACGTTTAATACTTTACTAACAACATTCACTGGTCAACGAAAAAAGGAAAAGGTAAAAGATAACATAACGACGGGTGTTCATTTCATTCTTATTTTTTAACAATTTTAGTTATGCTGAGATAAAATAAATGAAAATATATAAATAGACATGAAGTAGATATATGAGTATAGGAAGTCCTGCAAATGACAGTAGCATATCAAAACAGATTGAGGATTAACTGAAATCCCCATTTTTGGCTTGCTGCTATAAGGACCTTATGATAAGGTAAATAACCTAAGGCTACCATTGGCTTCGGCCATGTGCGCAAGTGGATGATAGCTATTTTTGAGGATACCGGGACTAGCCATGGTAGTTACCTTTACGGAGTCACCCGCAAGTGCACATAAGTGCGATATTCCACAGAGGAATAATCATAAGCTACCGAGGCGTCCTTCTCCCCTGTGAAGTATATGGTGGATTTATAGGAGCATGGTGGTCAGGACTGCTGGGCATATGATGTTATTAGCAGTCCAAGTCATGCGCTAAGCGCCACAGTCCGCGAGGATAAAGCCGTACATAGAACACAAGGAGGTGTTCGCGCTTTTGACTAATTTTGAGGATACCGGGACTAGCGACGGTAGTTACCTTTACGGAGTCACCCGCAAGTGCACATAAGTGCGATTCGCACACAAGTGGGGTACTCCACAAGAGAGAAGAACGCCTCGGTAGCATAACTGGTTAAACACTCGGCTCGTAATCGAGGGATCCGGGTTCGAATGATTTTTCCTCTGTGGAATATCGCACTTGGATGATAGCTGATGATTAGGCGTTAAAAACATATTACTAGGAGAAGAGAAACACTCTCTCATAGACAGAGCCCACTATCAAGTAAGTGCTATTACTAGGAAACTAGAGATTAGAAGCTAAATAGTTCATCCTATGGTCATAGATTAGCACCTATTCCTCTCGTGAAGGCACTCACAAAAACGAAACAAATACAATCGAAATTAATTAGTCTTAATTGACACAGGTTTGAGGTAAACCTGGTAAAATTTGTATACACATCATACCTTTACGATTTCTTTGATTCTTACGGTCATTGTGATAAAAATCACTAATGATTCCATGCTCCTAAATCGTATTTCTACAGATAGAAGAGTCATATCTGTAAAATCACATTAATTGTTTCATCTAGAATTTCAAAGTGCCTATGCAAATATTCTCGACACACTTGGAAGCAATAATTAAAATATAAAAACCTTAAAAAGAAGCACTTGAGCCCAGAAAATGCAGTTGCTCCGTGTGACAAGCAAATTGAGACATACTTATCATATCCAAACTATCATATCCAAATCATCTCTTTTTTGCCACGAATATGTGTATCGTACACATACATAACGATTCGTAAATGTAAGCCTTGGGCCCCCAAGTCTTAAAAATTTGCTGCACTCTACTGCACCGCGTATACTTTTTTTGTGCTGTGGCACCCGTCCAACGAGAATATTTTCCATTGCCCTTATGGCTAGTTACATCCAATCGCTTACCTACGAGGAATACCTCTTGAATAAATTCTTAATTCTCCCACGAAGAAATTTAAATATTTCGAGCAAATGATTCAATAACAAGTGGTTTCTCAATGAATCTCCCTGTCATCCCTCTTCATTTCCCCGTTGCTGTGAAAAGGGCCCAAAATTTCAGTTAATGGAGAAACCGTAGAAACGAATTGGTTCGAAAGGTTTCACAAATACCTTCACCTACGATTATACATAAAATTTTAGTCACTTAACACCATGGTGCCACATATTATGGTAGATCATAGCGTTAAACACCATTCAGACGCCATTAATATTATGAATTAATATCACACGGTTTGCTAATTTATTTAAAAGAAATCCATGGATCTTTTCAGCTTAGACTAGAAAAAGTTGTGCTTCCAATTAGTTTGAAAATAATTTTTTCTCCTTCAAAGGGTTTTGCTACTTAATAGTTACAAAGGAGCAATTATTAAAAAGAATCTACCCACACTCAAACAATAGCTATCATCATTCAATTCCTTAAGTTTATGAGAATTAGTTATCAGAGCATTTGATTATTAATCTCGAAATTCATTTAAATGGCATGTTTTTAGGTAGTCAGAAGATACCATAGATTGAATGAATTTCCAGAAATTTATTTAAATGAATTCGAGAAAGATAATTCCAGATGAATGAATTCGTTAATTCGTTTTTGTTTTATCATTTTATTTTATTGCCTCGTAAATATAAACGTCAGCACATTGAAAGGCAACTCAGCATTCATTGATAGAGCATATTTTCCTTTTTGGGTTTGAAACCTGTTTTCATCGATTCATAGTGATTAAAATGTTATCAAAATAGAGTTCAATCATAGAAATAACATTATAAAATTGGTATTTTATCCAAATTATCATATCCAAAATTCCTATGTATAGGCATATCTTTGTCAAATAGCGTAGATATGGCTTCTATTTTCATTAGTGTAGCCATTATGGAGCCCTGTGTTTCATACGATCACATGACTTTGAGAAAATTATTTAAAAAAAAATAAGTTCTGCAATACGTGTTTGCTACTTGCCATGTGAAACTAAGAAAGCCAAGCTTACCATTTCACTTAGCAGCATATTATCTGTCTGCTAAGGTGTAGTTCCCCAGAAACATTCATTCGTAAATTTCATTTGAAATTGAGTGCTAATTTTTTTGAGAGTGAGAGTTTTATGCAAGACAGGTATATTTTATTATCGCTACTATTCCATAATGGGCAATTATTTAAGCAATTTTTATAAATATTGAGAAGATTTAAATGTTTAAGTAAACTTTTGAGTTGCTTCCTTGAAATATTTTCATTCTGTAGGAGAATAAAAAAGAGCAATTTATTTCGGCTTTCAATTGATTTCAATCATGCATATGACGCATGTAAACAGTGGCATCTCCGTTACCTATTTAAAATTAACTGTCCCAGCAAATCGTTATTTTTAAATTGTAAGTAGCGAGTCTAAAATGGTAGCACATAAGTAATAGTGCCATAAGTTATCACCCTGGTTTTTCATTAAAACTTCTTTAGCAACCAGGAATATAAAAACAAATGCTATCATAATTGATAGTTTGCCTTCACCAGTGCCATTCCTTTGTTTCATTTAATTACTATTATAGAGCACGCCTAGAGAATATTTACCAGGAAAAAATAGAAATGAAAAAATACCACGATTAAATAAACTTTAAGAACAAGATTGATCAATTCATCTCCATAAACTCATCTAATTATTATCCTTTAGACTAAAGATTAGATGACTTAAGTGTTGCAAAAACTTTTTAACACAAGTACTTTTATTAAAGCACGAATGTAAGAGCAAAGTTATTTGAAGTTGGCAAAAAGAAGCAGTTGAGAAAGCGAGATAGCAGGGAATGGTAGCGACGATAGAGGGCGCAGGAGGAAAAAAGTGAAACGTTAGAGGAAGTTGGGAGTTGAAATAACATTGTTCATCGCTCGTGCAAGCAGTGAAATATTCAGAGAGCGCGTTTTACTGTTATGCGGTCTGCAGTTTTGTAACAGAGTTTTATGAACACAAACACTTTTCCGTGCTAACGCAAGCACAGTTATTCTGCCTTTACTAGCAGTTTCAGAGAAACTGCCGGCCAGTTTAAACTCTTCGTAGTTATATCCGTAGACTAACAAGAATAAACCGAAAACATTATTATCTTAGGTATCGAGACAGAGTCATATTATTCTTTTCAAAACAGCACGCAAATCCAAAGTAATTTAAATTGGTAACTGTTTCGTCTGATATGGGAATTTTTTACTCCCTTCCTAATTAAAATTGAAGTTTAAAAATTAGCATTCAAATTCAAATATTGAAATTAAGTTAGGTTGCTTTTCTTCATATAGAGTTTCCTAGGTTGCACTGAAAGTCATATGAAGTGAGAGAGACTGTTTTATATTAAATAAAGCAAATAACTTTAGAAGCTTGTGAGAATCTCAGAATAACATTTTCTCTTTTTGGAAAGCATAAATTATTTCGAGAAATTACCATGGTTTAAAAGTTTGAAAATATACTCAACTTATCAGAAAGTGTATACATTAGCAAAGGATGTATTATTATGGTAAGTACCTACCTATGGCAGTGGAATTTTATAAAACAATACACACGAGGTTTAGAGAGATGAAATAATAAAGGGAGAATTAAAACACTGGTGGAGGGCCACTAAGTCCACAACATTAAAAAATGCTACTCACATCACTCAGTGATTCAACCCAAAGGTTGATTTGGATAGTGGAGGGTAGAACTCACCCCGGACTAAGCCACAGGCGTGTGAATTTCACACATTCAGGGTAGGGGGGCCAGTTCCTTTCCCTGGGCTACCTCACACTCCAATTGATATTTTTGTTCGGGGGCGTCCAAAGGCTTCACCCGGATTTAAACCCGGGACCCTTCGATCAGTAGCCAAGCACTCTACCCACTAGGCCACCACGCTCCCTCAACTATTTATTTAATTGATTACCGGAAACTTAAGCACTTATCCATTATTGGAAGAGAGAAGAGGAAAATCTTAATTGACCATTCAATGAAACCACACGATTTTCATCAAACGTATACCATGTTTTCACTCAAATATCGCGATTGAGCCGCCGAACACATGGCGTTCCAGCATCCATAATGAAGGCAGAACGTATTCCTCTAGAGAATGATCTCACGCCTCTAAACTCAATTATAAAGATTCATCAGCAAGCGCGACGCATGATGAAGTATGACATAAAACTGCACGTTTTCCGGGGCAGCCATCGATTTCAGGCATTAATGGAAATTCGTCAGGAGGCCAGACTTTCTTTCCTTCTATCTTTCCCCCGCACTCTCCCCTCTCGACGCAAGGAGCGTCTCAATTCTTTTATTTTAACGTCGCGGCGCGGTATCCTTCTTTACTGCCGACCGTAAAAATGCTACCCTTTCGTTCGCCACCAAGAACAAAGGGAAGAAAAACAAGGGGGAGTGGATAAAAAAGTGACCCATAATCCCCCGCTGCGCCTTCCGCGAGGAAGAGAGTCTTGAGACCCCTCCCGCTTTACCCCCAACCCTCCATCCCTCTTCCTCTCTCGTCCTGTCTTTGAGTAGGAGGTGGTCGCGGTGGCAACAAACAACGCACTTGATGCGAGGAGAGCAGCATTCTTCGCCTCTCCTTCTCCTCTCACTACACTTCCCGGAGCGGATTCTCCGGAGCCGGAGGGCGCTTCTGTGTTTCGAGAAACCGCCCGGAACCTTAAAGGAGGACTGTAGAGGAGGGCTTTCCCATGACTCGGTGCATTCGACGGTAACATCGACACACTGGGTGTAGTAATAATGCTTGTTAGCTAATGGGAAGAGAATAAAAAAATTATTACTGACTACAAATGTTTAAAAAAATCATAATTTTGAAAGCAATTATTACTGTCAATCGGCTTAGCAATCTCACATTATTGATCGAGAAAGTGATATTCAAAATGAAGGGGTTTCAGGATATTACAAATCTTCCACCGTAAAAATGCCCTTTATACCACTAAGTGAACACCTCGAAATTGAAGAATTTTCCATCTCCATACCTGAGTTAACGAGAGTATTTTAAAATGTTGAAATGAAGATAACAAAAGACAATACATTGAAATCCATCGAGTGAATCTTCAATTCTGGCGTAATGATTTTCCCTTCTTGGTTTAAGTAACATTTTTGCATAAACTGCGAGAGTGCTACTCCTTCTGGAAGTGTTTTAGGAAATTTATATGGTTCCTTCAAGAAAATGTCACCCATGTATTGTACCTGCATTAACTTCCTACTGTCTAGAATAAGCGGCTCTAACTGTGCGGTAACGAAGAGCACTTGTTGAATAATTGAATGATAGATAATTATAACTGATGGAAAACCGATGAAATGAATCATCAATTTTGGTATTGCTATTTTTCCTAATTGAAGCAAGCAATCATAATTTGCAAAAATATTTACCTTTTGGAATTATTTTAGGACATTAAGGTAGTCGTACTGTGAATATATTCAATACTTTAGCAAGGCCTGGTTATATTATCTCTGATTTACTATAACCGCAAGATAACGCAGTTGTTACGTTTACTTGATGTTAACTACGAGTTCTGTTTTGTTAAGTTACAACAGTCTGTAGACTAGTTGACCAGAGCGTTATCGATGGGTAAACATATCCACATCGATCATCGAAATGTGAAATTGTCTTATCAGAGATTACAAAACCAGACTTGCCCAGAAACTACAAATTTGCAGCTGTCCTCCTCTGTAAGGAATAATTTCCGTTAAACAATATATTTTAAGTAAAGTAAATATTCGATAAATGAATCGTGAATTTGGACGAATTAGTTTTCATTCTTGGTCAAGTTTTATCAGCAGAGAGATATGTTTCCTAAAAGCATTTTTCGATATAAATATTCGTTTTTTTCTCAAAAATGTTTCTAAATGAACTATCGATCATTAATGAATTTTAACTCTGGCTGACGATGAACTTCTAAGGTCGACTCATTTTTTGAAGTAAAAAAACTAATAAGAATGCGTATTTACAAAGTGGCTGCCAAACGAAGAGGAGTATCCATGTCGATCGGCGTTGAACGGGATGTGAGTGCTGCCACCACACCAAGAATAAAATTACATTCACGGCGGATTTACCTGCGACGCTCATACCTATACCTAAAAATTAGGGAAACTTACTCTTTGGTTACCCTCCGGAGATTCTCTTAAGTAATGGATTTATATTTATAGTAGATGTACTAAAATGCATAGTTTTTTCGGAACGATAACGAGATTTCACGTCATTGATCTATTTATTTTATTTATTTATGAAAGAGCTCGTTACAATTAGTAAATTGGCCTGGTGGCAACGGCCAAGAATATAGAAATAGAAATGAAGAGAATGTAATTAAAAAAAAATATATATATACTCATGACTTATACACACAACCTCTTAGTATGCACCCTGAAGTAATTAAGCTCTTACTTCCTTTCTAAAATTTTTAACAGTGTTAGGAAAGGTCTTAAAAATATCTTCAGATAGGTATCCAATCCATTTTGGTACGAATAAAACGCTTTCTTGCCGAATTTTCGTAAATATGTTGTGAAGAAACTATCCAGAGTCACAGAGTGGGATCATGAAAGGGGGTTTTGCACTGCGATTACTCTAAATCGCGCTTTACTGCAGTTATGTTTTAAGGCTCTGGGATGGGACATCCTTGCAGATTAAAGTGACGTTATGTGATATCCTCCAAAAGCTAACAAATCTCCCTAACTTTTTTATAATTTAGAATTGACTTTTTGCGTTGGCCAGAATGCTCCTTTCCCATCATCCTTTGACTCAAGGTCAAGCGATGGTGGAGATATTGCAGTTGGGACCAATCGCTGACAGGAAGAGCCCTTTCAGGCCAACACTCCATCCGTCGGATAGTACGCTAAAATTTTGATCCCATTGGCATCTGTTGATGTTAGTGGACAACTTCCGACGGAAAGAAACCAGGTCTCACGATTTTCAGGACTGGTTTTTTTCCACCCTCCCTCCATTTCTTTTATAAATCTCCCTTTATTAGACCATCTACTTTTAGTGAAAACGATAGCTTAGTACTTTCCACACTGTATTTTATTATCAATATTTGTTTCAGTAATTCATTGACATGTATGGTCAAGGAGTAGAAGCTGATATATAACTATGTGCCTTAGCCAAAAATGAGGAGGGGGAAGGGGTTACGGTGATGAGGATATATAAAGACAAGGTAAAGAATCAGGGAGTGAATTTAGTGGCAGACGTCAGTTACATACTAACTTTCGTCGGAAGAGTGATTGTCGTCGAATGGGGATGGGCATCATACAAACGCCGTACATACAATAGACATCATATCAACCAAAATACATTGACCAGGACGAGTTTCAAAATTTCTAACATTTCTATATAGTCTTATTAACATTCATTGTCACCGTTTTTATTAATTGTGACGTGGTTCCACAAAGTTAGGCATGACTCAGTGTCTTACTATCTACCTTTCCTAAGCAAAGCCAATGTCTCTCAGTTGTCTTTCTCCTCTACAAATAACCAACCAGGATATGAACCACCCCATTTGATGAGATAATTTGACCGAAAGGATTCATATGATGAGAGTAATGGTGTCAAAGATTAAATGCGATTTTATGGTTTTAATATTCCACATCTGAAAATACGTTTTAATGACGAATGTCACAGTACTTGGGAGATTAGGGGAAAAGATAGTATTACAATTACCGTCATTAGTTTTGTTTTGCAACAATAGATTCCATTGGAAAATTAAAGTTATTATATTGCCAATTGCATTTGAAGAGAGTTCAAAATAGTCCTAATAGTCCTGAACAAATACAGTCGATAAGCTTTTAACATAACACTATGTAACATCCTGGAATCCCAGCCATTTTGAATACTTCGACGTTAAATATTTTAAGAAGCAACCACGTACGTGCAGTGTGCTCTACTTTTAGACTCCGCACTGTTACAGGTGTGAGGTAGCAACAATTACGCTACAGCGACCACCACTTGGGTGCGTGATCAAACTGAGACCAAACAATAATCGATAGCCGCAAAAACACTATTATTTAATGTTATGAACACCTGCACGCGAAGGGAAACGAGGGAAAAATCCTCTGAGAACATTCAAATAGGTGGAGGGAGAAAATGAATATATATACAGGGGAGTTACTCTATAGGAGGCTGGCAGTTTAAACAATCAAACAAGATAGAGGTCGAATCCACGCCACTCGCTGCGGTGAAATTACGTCATAGAGACCATAGAAAACAGAAGAAGTGTTTATAAAGTAGTGGTTTCTGGTACGAGGGAAGTAATAGCCGTACTGTAAAAGGAAGTAAGCCGAGGTCAGCTGGAACTACCCGAGACATAACCGGGGAGCAGTCAATCTTGCGGCCGAGTACCTGTAGCGAGGCAGCGGTGGACGTTAACTGCGTGATTTCCTTAGCCAGTCGAGGGATCAGCGCAAAGCATGTGTGCCATGACGACAGCCATGAAAGAAGTCACTACATATGTATGTATGTAACCATAATTAATAGTTAAACGGTATTTATTTGTGCAAGTGAATACATTTTTGAGCAAAAAGTGAAGTGAGCCGTGAAGGCAAAATAGAAATTCCCAAAGGGAATTATCGCTATGGCCCAAAGGGCGAAGAAACCAATGTGATACACTGACAAAGGTAGCAAATACTCCTGATATTGTGATTAATGTATTATATGTTTTATTGAGTGACGTGTTGTATTTCATATGAGTTAGTGCGGGCAAATATCTAACCTTCGATGTGGAGGGAAACACAACTGTGAATAAATTGAATTCATAAGTTATAAAGAAAGGAAAAAGTGCTAACAATTCTCTTAGTAGAATAGAAAGAGTATCGTTATAATATAGGACATTATTTTTAAATGTTACAACTACCAACTGTAACCATATTGAAAATTATTTTTAAGGTTCATACATTAATATTACGATTACCGCAACTATCGTTTCGTTTAAGGAGAACACCACCATATATGGAAACATAATAAGGTTCATGTATGATCACTTGATGCCATCATGCAAAACAAAGAGGGAATATCGCCGCATTAGTATTCCCTATAATTATGAGTTCAAAGTATAAGTTAGGCCTGAGACCGTTTCCTACATGGCTTTAATTATTTCATTTTCATTTCCTTACACGCTAGAGTAAACTTTAAAAGGTTCTCATGCACCTACCTGAGTTTATCCACTATTATTACCAATAATCAAAGTGAATACTTAAAAGCAAAAATCAAGGGTGGGGGATGAAACGGCCATTTCGACGTAGTTCACGGCGAAGCGTGGGATGCGGGACCATTAGCAACAGCTGAGGCTCGATCTCAAACACTGGAGAGCCCCGTCATTCTGGCATTACATACATAGCCGATGCCGCCGCACCATCAAGAGACGGCCGAAGTAAAACAAGAGTTAAAAGGACTGGCAGACAAAGTGCGGGAAGAAGAATATGAGGGGGATGTCCACTACAAGGGCCTGAAAAGGGTGGAGAGAGTAAGTATACGGACGGCATTACGCAGGGCTCTGAAAGGTACAACAACCTTGAAAGCAGCGACACCTCGTGTGTACCCTCAACCTCTTCCCTGGGCGCCCGAGCGAACGCACGAAGCCCTACTTCCTTCGCATCATCCTTGGCGTACCCCCACAGCCTTCCCTAACATCGCACTCCCAAAAGCTGGGTGGGTGGGAAAGGCGAGGAAAAGGCGATCCGTAAAGGGGGAAGAGGGTGGGATATAAGCGTAGGGAAAGAGGTCAGGAGAGGAGGATTGGGGGCAGGGAGAGGAGGTGCGTGAATAATTCATGTGCAGGTGGTGACACCCTTTTTCCTTCCACAGCCGAAAGCGGGCACACCTCCGAACCGCGCCCGCCGCCCCTGGCCACCGAAAAAAATCACCCCTGATGTCCTTCCTTTCCACGGGGCCACGCCCACCCGAGCGGCACAGTCATTCGTCGGTGGCGGCGACGGCGGAATAGCAACCTTTCCCTTCCAAGGTCCAACAATTGCGCCCTTCGCCCATCCGCCCTTGGATTCAACCCCTCCTCTCTATCCCTGACCCTCCCGCTCCAAACAATCCCCCCCCCCCCTTAGTCCACTCGCTCCCCGAGCTTCCCACTCTTTTGAGTCGCCCGGTTCTCCACGCACACCCTTCTTCCCGCATACAAGGCACTCTAAAGCCCAGACCCAAAGCATACTGATTCCCACTGAGCGTTCACTGAGCGCGTGAGTGGAAAGGAAAGTTGATGACGGAGCGTGGGGCGAAGAAAAAGGCCGATTTCCTCCCCTTACTAAAGTGTGGCACTAAGTAGCCTGAAGTAAAGGTTTCAGAACTCTCGATATTCTTTGAACAAGCAGGAATCGAAACTGAAAGCAGTGTTCCTCGATAATGCAATAAATTTGCTTTCATATTTCACTATCCTAGATAATCAGTAATAATAACCAAAATATCAATGGCTAAGTCACAGCAAAGCCACTATGAGGTAGTAACAACAGAAAATATAGGAGTTGTGGTTATTTAACATCGGGAAATAAATATCTTGAGTGGTTGGAGTTTGAAGGCTCATGTCGATAAATAGAATCAGAGGCAGTCAGCTAAATTCTAAATTAGGAGAGAAAACATTTTGAGATATGTTGATGTGCTCAAACATATAATATAAAATTTGATCTTTAAATCGGGTGGCAAATAGTGAAAAAATATGAACAGTTGAAATGAACCATACTTTTATGACAAATTGGATTTAAAATAGTGAGGCTGTTCATACAAAAAACAGCTTGATATTTTCTTAAAAAAACAACCTTTTATAGCATGCCAGGGGGAAAAATCTCAACTGCCCAAAGATAATCTTCAATTCTCTCAAACCACTAGGAAACTATTTCTCTATCACTTTGGAAACACCAGAACATCCTGACCATACGGCATGTACTTAATAATTAAAGTTTAAATAACCAGCCGGTAGCCAAAGCGTTTCTAGCCATTACCCTTTGAAGGGCTTAATTAGGAAACGCCACTTATAAATTCTACACATTCCCTAAAGTTTCAGGAAAGAATTCTATAACTGATTCAAAATTACATTGATGCTTGAAACTCCCCACATTCTAGAAAGCAATGAACCGTTCACAAGTTGTATTTTTTATTTCAATTTCTTCACTGATTAGCATAACACAATCGACATTCAGCCATAAAGCAGAGCGATTCCAGATCCAGCGGAGAGTTCCGCGATAAAGGTTGTGTCAATGTTATTTACTTGGCTGTTATTTAAAGTCTGCACACACTCGGGTCAAATTTCCTCCCAGGTCCATTCCACTTTCAATTAACTCTTTTTCGTGCTCTGTCAATATAAATTACTTTCTGTAAACCTTTTCATGATATTCCTTAGAGGAAAACTAATTTCATATGATATAAACCTCGTCGAGGAAGCCTTGATAATCAACAGTTTTGGATAATATCTAGAATTTCTGGATTTCTGACGTATCACACTAACCTAATACATACGCAAGAAATTAAAAAAAAAATATCTTGTTACGAGTGCTTATACTCTAAATTAAATGAGATCCGTTGATTATCAACTTTGAAGCAAAATGGTAAATTCACGCCAAGTATACTCTTACATAATATAACTCCTCGTCAGATACAAATTCATTGAACCCTTCTAATAATGCTACTACACAGAAAAATGCCTACAATTACTAAACATCCATATCCATAGCTTTACTAAAAAAACGGATCGCAAAAGCAATTCAACTATTTACGTAATACATAGATATTCATATATCTTATATCCATCATCAATTGTTTTTCCTGTCGAACAATCTTGCACCCAGTTTTTAAGACATCAGGTACACACTTATACCTTCTAAAGACTACATTATGGTAAATTCACGCCAAGTATACTCTTACATAATATAACTCCTCGTCGGATACAAATTCATTGAACCCTTCTAATAATACTACTACTGTACAATATTTTTACTGATCAAATACAAAGGAAGTAATCCAAGTTTTCCATCAGCGGCCGAGAGAAGAAAGAGGGTGATTGAGAATATTTCTGGAAGTTGGTAAGTAACAATAAAAATTGGAATTAATGACTAAACTATAATGTTCAAATCAATTATACCAATGTATCTGTAAAATAATATTAAATGTGTTTATGAATTTTAGCAGTGCATGATGAATATCCATCGCTACAAATTTAATAACAGTTAAAATAACCATTACTGAAAATAATATTGGCTTAAAATAAATGCTTTAAAACTACCGAGACCACTGAAAAACTCCTACAATTACTAAACATCCATAACCATAGCTTTACTAAAAAAATGGATCGCAAAATCAATTCAACTATTTAAGTAATACATAGATATTCATGTAGCTTATATCCATCATCAATTGTTTTTCCTGTCGAACAATCTTGCACCCAGTTTTTAAGATATCAGGTACACATTTATCCCTTCTAAAGACTAAATGTTTCCGGTTATGATGCTCAAAAAATATGGGCAAAGTTCCTCCAAAGATCAGATCAGATCCAGTTTTGGAGCTCTGTGGGTTGAAACTCTTTTCACAAACTACAAGAAATTCAGACAGGGGAGATGGCCCTTGGCTCAAAATACGAGTTTTGTCCTAGGTTGGCTGACTAAACTACAGGCGGCTTACTTGAAGAGTTCCATGAGCCCGCATACTAATCTTGGACTTATCATTTTATTAAGTAGAAAACGTACACGACACGTTGGTAAAAGCCAAGGAAGAATTTAAAAAATGTGGCCTTAAAATTTGTAATTGCATTAAGGCTCCCAGATTCGCTTTTGGTTTGCTTTTTACGCAAAACATTCCCATGTTTAGGCGATAAAAATATCCTCATGCCTTTCACTACGCTGGCATTTTATCTTTAGTGCTACTCTGATCAATTCTTTTATACAAGATTGGAAGGAGTGGGAGAAATAGGAATATATTCTGAAGGACTAATAAAATAACCGGAAATATTTAAAATTAAAAGGCATTTTTGTTAACAATTTACTTCTAAGCTATCGATCCCTGAAGATCGATCGGTACTCAAAGTGTACGCTTTTATAAAAAATACTGATGAAAAGGACTCAAGTCTCAGACCCCAAACTCTAATAAGCACGCTATTAAATATGCGATTGACCCAAGGAACTCATCGTGTATTCAGGAAGAACACAACAGCAAACCCTATTTAAACAACTGAGGAAAACGCAATCCATCTCGTCACCATGCATTTCTCGCCAATAAATACGATAGGATCAATATTTTGCCATCAACAACAGGCCTTGTTATTTTTTCGTATTTGCAGAAAGACTTTTCACTCGTTTTGTTTTCACTGAAAACATTCAAGCTAATGAACATTAATATTAAATGCCGAGTAAATCAAGTGTGGAGAGACGGTGGAAACAAAAACAAATGGGGGAGAGAGGGGGGAAAAACAGCTCCGGCGTAGTGCCTGCACAAATAGTCGCGGCGTTCTTACAATGTTGACGTGTCGGCCGCCGCCGGTTCATTGTCTCGAGGAGAATGGCGCAGAAGACTTGTTGAGTGGCGGCAACGGAAGGACTTTCGGCGCCGGTGTGAGCCGAGTGGACGGCTCGACGCCGGCGTCGGAAGGAGCGAAGAAAGAAGGCGCAGGTGGACAGGAGGTAAGGGAGTAATGGTAAAAGCAAAAGGGCCGAGAAATGCGCTAAACCCCGTGTCGCACGGGACCAGAGTTTCCAAAAGGGAACATGCAAATTCCTGTCCGTTTCGGGAATTCTCACGATTTCCCGTCTCTGAATCCCAGGGGTAATTCGGCCGGGATATCGTGAAAAATATGTTCCCTTATCCCAGCGAAAAGAATTTTTTTTTTACATTTGGAGATATCCTTAAAAAGGCATAAACAAACTCAAACTTTAAATCTGTTTATTCTGTTCATAAGAGGCAATATGACAGTATGCCACTGATTAGCGTCCTGGGCAAGATATGCACTTGATATGAAATTCCTACCGACCAATTTTTATGAAATTCTGTCTCATCATTTCTCATTTTGCGTCAATAATCTAATTGAAAGTGATCAATTTAGATCCCCAGAGGTTGACATGCCATTGATAAGTTTTGATTTAGTCTCAGGGATCTATGTAAAAACGTACATAATAAAATATAACTTGTTCAATAAATGCCAAGGCATTATTCCATTTCATCCTTAAACGTGTCATGTATCAGTTACTGAGATCGTATCAGAAAAATAAATACGCATTCATTAATATTTTCAATTAAAGTCCAATTTTAAATACACTCATTTCATTTATTTTTTAAATACGTCATACAAGAAAGTCTCCGAATGCAAATAAACGTAGTAATATGCTCAGTTTATCAACCACATTAGCTTACATTGGCTGTCCTGGTAAAATTACGTCCCAGTGAGAATGAGGGGGTGGCCAAAAATGTTTATAAACCACGAAGGGGTGTACGGTAAAAAGCTATGTGGGTACCTGTCCCAAAAGAAAGTCTTGGGTCACCACCAAATTGGATGGTTCAGCAATATTTCTCAATCTAATGATGCATTCTTTGGTGTGTTATTCCTAAAGGTTGCTTCCATATGTAACTCATCAAAATTAGTTCCATGAAAACTTCACAAGTACATATTAGCTTTCCAGAATTAGGGATAAACATGGCTTCAGCCAGTCGGATGGAACAGCTGTTCCTACGGAAATAGTATTAATGATTCGAACTTAATACGATCTGGCTATTTATTCAGTGGTTATTCCTTTTAAGATAAGAGTCCTTCTAATACCCTCAGTGATATTCGTTTTTGGTCATTTCAATTACTTTTTCACTCCCAACCAAGATAGCCTTCGGTTGAAATTGTTCAAAAAGTGTATACTCTCAATGATTTCTGAATTTTTACAGCTACACTCTGTGAGCTTCCTTAGGTCTTGTCTGATGCACAACAAAATTCCATCTATGTGTTTTATTCCAAGGGTTTTTTATATTTATACGTTAAATAATGCCAGTTATCATCATACTTTTTGCCGGAATTTTGTGGGACGTCCGCTAATTTTTGGACTCAAAACTTTGGCTAATTTTCGGAGATAAAGATACCATAAATGAAATGTCAATAAGAAAATGTTAAGTGCTGATTTTGAAAATTTTTAATTAACAGCATAAACTTAAGGGATACCATCATCTAAATGCAGTAAGTTGTTTCTCAGAAGTCCCATTTTATTGTGTATTTCTTTATTTTTCTCCATGAAATTAAAAATGTTAGGAGAGAGACATTTTAAAAAAATAATTTTACGGCAATTCTTGGAAAAAATTCTATTTTTACTCAGAGAGTACATAGTTAGCAATGTTTGTTCCACCGCAAAGTCAAGGAAAAAATATAATCGGTATAAACAGCTTTTTTCAAAATTCAAGAAGTTCTGGATCAATTCTCCAAATATTAGTGCCCAACGGTTGTTACGATTTAAATGTTACTAAAAATATTTGAAATAAGTATGAGATGCCACTGACAGTTCATTAACATTTGGATAATCATGGATAGGGGTATATATAATTTCTTTATTTTAAAGGATTGTTAGTTAATTGATAAACAGTGCTGAGAAACACGACGAAAACATTTATCTGATCAAGAGGAAAACACCGAGGGAAGCAGCTTTAATACACCTCATCTGACAGACGGAGTACAACTCTTGGAGTTTCACTGTGCATGTGACACCGAGCAGAGATCGGGGTTGTATTCACTACTGTTGGTGGGCCTCGTACTGTGACCCTCAGGATGGAAAGCCAGAGTCCTAAAAACCATACCAACTTGATCATCAGATTTTTTAAATATCCTTATTGCCTAATCCCTTCTGAAGAATACAATAATTTTCAAATTGCTAAGGTTAATTTGCAGAAATTATTTCACTGCTTTCTCACGGCCATAGAGTAAAAGCTTACCTACGGATGAATCCAATAAGAGGTGACTGGAGAAACGCTGTGTTTCATGTAAACCCTTCGTAAATCCACGCTTGATAACCGAAGTGGTATTACTGTTACCACTTCTACAGTTACGGTTACAGTTCTACCATATTAAGTGCCTGACGAGCAAACAAAGTCCACATTCACGATGGCTGATACCGTTTGCTACATTTTCTCTATCATGGCTAACTACTCTATCGTTAGTCAAAATTTATGTAAGATTTGTAAAATTTGAGTCCTTTTCAATAAAAAACAAGGGTCTCACTTATTCTGATTTTATAACTGGGAGCCTTTTAATTCGCATATTATTGTTGTGGACTCAGAGCAATGCCCTTTACGGTGGATTTTATTATACGTCCAGGAATCTGAGATAGTGATATAAGGGAAATGATAATGAAGGCTATTATAATATGTTTTACTTCCAAAGCGTTCCGTATGACAGTTAGCTTTTAAAAACCACCTCCTACTATTCACTTCAGGAGCAACACTCCCGTCCGTCGTCGGTTGGGTCAATAAAATGAGGACCCTTTGGGCTGAAGAGTAGGCTAATAACTAAGCTGAGTTTCTTTCCACCCTAATTACCATCCAATAAGTGGAGCCCATTGTTTGCTTACAGGTCAATTAACACAAGACGGTTAAATGTACAACCTCATGTTTCTTCAATCCATACATTGAATTAGAATAGAACAAAAGAACACCTTAGACAATAAAAAGGCATTGCACAGTACAGGCGATCGAGCTGTTTGATGTGCATTTCCGTCCTTTAATAAGTATGCGAATAATGAGTGTTTTGTTTGAACAAAGAAGGTGCCTTATGCGAAGCGTTGTTTACATTCATCACCCTTGAAGTTTATTTCCATATAGGTTTACATCGCTGGGTTAATTTAGATGTTTTACATCTCTCCTATTAGAGGAAAGGAAATTTTAATTCAAAGGAGCAGTAGCTATCACTGCTATTTTAGGGGTATTTACTAACATAACATTCACTGGGAGCTTATTAATAAAATATGAGGAGAAGGTTAATGGAGGATCATTTGGAAGTAAAGTACTTCTCATTTTTAAGCATAAGAACAAATTTTTGAACTAAAGTAAGCCATAAGATTAAAAGTAAATCACGTCATTCTCCCAATAATACAAGATTGAATATTTACTATAAAATTTCAGATTTTCTTTGTTGAAACTATTGCTGCGAAATCTACAGGGCACAAATAGTAAAAAATATAAGGAAGAGTATAAAAAATAGCAAGTCTGGTTGCCTCGTTCCTGATCATGAATTCGCGATATATTGCAAGCGGTGTACCACTATAAACGACGCGTTTTTAAAGAACATAAGTCCATGCACCTGACTACACAAGGAAATTCAAATTGTTAAATGGCCTTAAAAATAATACTTAGGATGATTCACACTGGACATCAGAGCATATTACGGGCATAATATAAGACGCTTGGAATTGAGCATTTAGAGCTTTAAGCTTTAATTTATGTTGTAGAAAAAATTAGTGCTTTCTGTAGTTGACCAACCAGAAGCTACATTGGTGGGCAGACATGTGCCAACTGCGACAAAAGAGTGAAATGAAGAAGTATAGAAAAATTAAATAAGCTGAAGTCACTAATTATTAAGCTATATAGCGTACCTACAGCGAAGTATATCCCAACTTTAAAAACGGAAAACATCTTGGCACATTGAATATTACAGAGGAAAATTACCATTGTTCGATACAGGCAAAGTAGGAGCTAAGCTTAAGCTGTTTGATTTTCGTAAGTAATTTTCATTTTTGGTTGAATGAAAAATGATACTCTTATATAAGTCTTAAGCACCTTTTACACACACGCATGGTAGGAAATGGATCACTTATTTTAGCAAATAGGTATCCATTTCAATTCCCATATTTAGCGCTAAGCAAGTTAGTTTTCGTCTAAATACTTGGCCTAAAATATTTCTGCTTGTTAAAAAATTATAGCCATGCATTCACGTATACTTTTTCGTGTTTGACTCATTCAACGCGTTCCGGTTTTCAATGAAAGCGGACGCTTACTTGCATAATAATTTTTGGAACCAACAATCCTCTAAATTGTCTCCCCGTCAAAGGATCAACCTACGTGGCCAATTATGTATGAAACCAACGGAGGGCGCCCAGTAGACGTTAACTGAATTCATGTAGCAAAAGGGGAAGGAAATCAACCTAACTCTACATCATGCGTGACGAAAATAAGGCACATGGAGTTTAAATTAGCGATATTAAGAGATAAAAAAGGTGAATGCAGCAGAAATTCACATGAAAGTATGGGACGAAATATTTTCGCTGTTCTGTCAATTTTAATTAGCGTACGTCATTCACATTAATTCAGCATGTCAAGCAGGTTTTTAGACATTTTTGACTTCTTTCTCTGCTCCGAACGCCACATCAATTTCAAAATTTGTCACAAGATTTTAATATTCCAGTAATATGTCCGCATAACGCCTCTTCACAATAAATCAAATTAAAATGATTATTGCATATGGAAAATCGGTAAATCCCTAAATTTCAATATGTTTTATATAAAAATTTACATACTAGGTATTGTTCCTAGAGCAATTTATTAATATGACAACTATTATTTGGAAAGCTTCAAAATTCTGCAAAAGTCGGACGCTTTCCCACAAAGTATTATTTCTCTAAGCTCCCTGTAGCACACTCTTTAGTGGAACATTTGCTATTTCTTCATTGGCTACAAGATAAGGCATTGGAAATTAGGAATTCCAGTATCAGGTGCTACATTCATGATCAGGAGAAACAAGTTCGTGAAATGTACCAAATTACGGTGATAGATAGGCGAGATGAATATAAGATAAACGTGCAGAGAATCAGTGATAAAATTTAATTTTTAATTACAAAATTAGATATCTCAGGGGACTAGAGATGCGACACTAATGAATAACTTAATATTTAAAAATCTGATTATTTCATGCCTGCAAAATCTCAAAATAAAACATCCATGAACTGTTTAAAATAGTGTGTGGATGGCAAACAATTAAAACCGTACCTGTTTAAATTCATAAGATAAAGACATTGTATTTATTATTATAGTATTGGACTTCACTAAATACATGCATTGTATTTTTTATTATAGTATCCCTAATGGAAACGTGAATCTTTGAGGTATAAATCAGCTTTAGTAGAATATGCGCGTTCAGACACTAGGGTATTTTATATTCTAGTGAAGTTTTTGTGGAAATTTAGATTTATTAGCTATGAAGTCAGGGTTAAATGGTTATATGTACATGCACTTTTAGCGTGCTTTGGAATCAGATTTATTCTCCTAAAATAGTAAGAAGAAAAATATTTGGGTGCTAGATACACTACCAAATTAAGGTTGAGTGAAACTGAGGGGAAAATTGGCGAACTATGAGATGAAGATGGGAAAACAGTGTATTTAAATCAATGAGCAATAATATTGGATACCTTTGGATACCATAAATAAGGACAGTTGATTTATTAGCACATCTCAGCATGTGAACAACAATTCAAAGTGCTCAAAATAAATTGCATTATTTTACAACATCTAACCACAAATGATAAATAATAAATATATAACCTAAGGAGAGGCTCATATCGTGGCATAGAGGCCAACTAGAACACGCGCTACTTTTATTACTACTAATGAACATTTATAAATAAGATAAATTGTTTTCTATAGAAATGTTCCTTTTTTACCAGTACAAGCGAAAAACTTGCGATTTAAAGAACAAAGATTTAACTCACTTGATGGGTTCCATTCGCATTACTCGCACAACATTAGATCCAATGTATCCACGGAGTATCAGGGAAAACTAGAACATAAAAACAAAGTATCATTGATGAAACTTGGTCTCTCTTACCAACGACACAGAATTCCGCGACGCATACATCTATATATATATATATCCTCGACAGCCCCGTATACTCCACTATTTCTTGGACGTTGAAAATATTGTATTGAAAATAAATATTTCAACTATTCAAGAGCTCTAGAACATTAAAACGCAAAATTGACAACGTTAGTCATTTCTGTCTGACGTGGTGCGTTGGTTTCCGCTTTGCCAGTTGGCCATTAAAAGACTATGGGTTCGACTCAAACCCTGGATGTTGAGCTCCCCCTATAAGATGATATTTCGATTTAACAGTGGGAATATTTTCCAATTTATCCCCAAGCACCGAAGCCTATGGCACTAAAATCCTTCCAGTTATTGCACCAATTTTTACCGAGACCAACTTATAATGGCGTAATAGAAATCGTTTAAGTGAGCGCTCACTAACGCCAGATAACGAGGAAATCGATGCAATATTCCCAAATTCGCCAAAAAAAAAGCGACCATCAACTACCGCTTCCCTCCCATTACTGTAACGTAAGCACTGTGAATACCAAGGTTACTACGAATAATGGTTTCGAATTAATGCCTCCCCAGTTTCCCTAACTATTCCTGTCTCCACTAGCTGACAAAATAAACTCGAAAACAGTGAAATTGGAGCAAAGATAACACATTTATTTTGATTTGGTTTCTCCTGTGAAAATACCTCTATTGAAAAATGATCTTGACTTATTATAAATTTATTTTTACACAACTAAAATCATACAATCGGTACAAAGTACATGTTAAGAACTGCTACGCTTTTTGCCTGACAGCAACTGGCTAACCCAGAGATTCCCAGGAGAATATTCTATTCTCGCAGAATGAAATGAAATTAGCACACATTGAAATTGCCCTCATTTAGACAAGAATTAATTTGGCTAATTTTTGAAATACCGTATTTCTCCGAATATAAGCCGCACTCTATTTTTGGGGTCTCAAACAGGGAAAAAAGTGACACACGAATTTAAGCCGCACCCTTTTTAGTGCATCCCGCACTACCGTATTAGGTAGGCTTGTGCGATGACCGATTTTGGTCATCGATTTTCGATGAAAAAATTTCATCGAAATGTTTCGATGACGATGGCTGTCATCGATCATCGTATAGAGTGTACACGATGATCTATGACTATCGATGATATCGATGATCAATGAATGTCGATGATCGATGAATGCCGATGATCGATGAATTACGATGATCGATGACTCTCGATGAACTGTGCAGTAGTGATGAGCGATATATCACTGTGATTGAATCACCGATACTGAAAATTAGCAATCACAACCTGTGACTAAATAATCGAAATCACTGTGACTGTGAATTTGGTGAATTTAGCCGATTTAGCTCAGGCTGCTACCGCTGCTACCAACTGCACCAGTACAACCAACGAATACAATACTACCACTGCTACTGCGTATTAACTGTGATTGAACGTGATCGCATACTTCTGTATCGTCTACCACAAACTTGAGGAAAAACATGCATTCCAAACATCCCTCTGTGGCCCTGCCATCGTCCTCAAGGCGGGGTGCTTATACTTTATACATACATTTTGGATCTAAGGCGTTAAAATGAATGGAAAAAAAGAAGAAAAATTAGTGATATAAGGATATCGATCATCCTCATCGATGGTTCTCATCGACATCAATGGTTCGCATCAACTAATCGGGATCGATGATTCGCATCGACATCGGTGATTCGCATCGACTCATCGGCATCGATGATTCTCATCGACATCGATGGTCGATGACATTCATCGTCATCGATTACAGTTATCGCACCGCGATGACTAAAATCATCGTCGATGACTTCGATTAATCGACTCATCGCACAAGCCTAGTATTAGGTATTAGAATTTTATACCTGTTTTTACATTCCCTATGTAACTCTAACACAATGTTACCTATATAATCCTTAAATATATGAAGAAATTGTGTACTAATTTGACCTTTTTCAGCGTTTTTTCTTACTTTCCCCGTGGCTTAGACGAGTTTCGCTGGCGTCCGCGTGAATCCGAATGGCTGTTTTGCTCAAATCAGTCATTTTTACGATTTTTTAACAAAGTTCTGGAATTGAAGCCGCACCTCGAATATAAGCCGCACGCCGATTTTGAGGACCCAAAATCGGGGGAAAAAGTACGGCTTATATTCGGAGAAATGCGTTAATATATTTCATATTTCCGATGAAGGATTAAATGTCTGCCAAAAGTAATTCATTGACATAATATATTCCAAAAGTTAACTCAAAGGTTTGATAAACTATGATGATTTAATTAAAGAATGTATCATTATTAACAAGGTTTTCTGATATTTTTGTTTCGCTGATAAATGAAATGAACTGGGCCGCTAGCATTTGCTTACGACATAGTCTGAGATTATTAACATTTGAGATAGTCACGGAAAAATTCTGTAAGTTTAATACTTCAACAAACAATCTTCAATTTTACCATGGTTCAACATGGTTATTATTATAACCAACAAATTGTGTTATTATGTTGGTTATACACTAATATAACCAACAAATTAAATCAACATTTTAGCAACCTACAGACACTGCAGTGAGGTCTTCTGCTACAATTTTTGCACGGATTTCCAACATTTAATAATGCATGCAATCACTGCCTTCCAAGGCGTCTGTTTATATAAATGATATATCATAGGCAGTTTGTCTTCTAGCTTTATGCAATCAGAGAGTGCCTGTTACTGGCACAGCTAACAAGCTAGATGGACTTGACTTACTTAATTGAAAGCTGCGTAATATGTAATTTTACTATCATATTTTTATACTTTAGCAGACATAAATCATTCGATTCCCGAGTCATACAACGTCGGCGTAGAGGAAAAGTTGTAAGCAAAGGAAACAAGAAAAGAGAATGAGACGATATAATTACGGGAGCGCGTTTTACGCACAGGTGACTGACATCACGTTTGTCCATGGCCACTTCACATGGAGGCCAGACAATAGGCATCTCATCCTGTGACTACCATGCAACGCGAATGAAAACCCCTGCCTCGATGCACTACCTACGTTCTACTTGAGGGCTGCAAAAGAAGGCAAGGTAAATGCGTCGACGCATCGCAAACAAACTCATGGCCACTTGATTGCGAGTAAGGGGTGAAACAAAATGTCCTCATGACCTATTATTCGGAGAAAGTACATGCACTGAATAAAAATGGTCTGGAAAAGAAATCGAGCCCGCTAATAGACGAGTTTTAACTAATGACTTGGCTTAATATCGATTTTTATAAATGTACTGTTATTGTATAAATATCATATGTTTCAACGTTTTAAATCACTTGTTTCAACATTCTAACTTTTTACTGCATCCTTCAAAGCATCCTAATGTTTCAGCATCCTAATATTCTTCAGATTATTTCCCCTTCTCCAGTGTCCAATAAAACCGGCATGACTCATGCCGGATTTTTTAAAGTTTATATTCCATGTAATATCAGTTACAGTAAAACTTACTATAACCAATATATGGCACCTCAGAAGATAATCAGGTGCAATATACTGCATGTTTAACAAACAGTTATTAATTTCCATCACATATTACATTAGTAAAGCATTAGAATTTCCAATTTTTTTTAAATAAATTAATATTTGACACAGTGTGAACAGAAAAAAAATGTTTTCATACCGAACAGTATTTACTCGCGGAAGCAACTGAGGGTTCGCCTCGTGTATCCCGCGCACCCCCATTTTCGGACAGGCTCGTGACGAAAAAAATTATTTTTATCAAAAAATCAGTTTTTTGCCCTTGAGCCTGCATCACATTGTCATAACATGAATGCACGTTCTTTATTAGAAATTCTGTGCCAAAGTTAAGTGTTGATGTACATCTTTCTCATGAATTTATTGCTTTACGTTTCAGTATCGTCACGATACACATCCCGTTTTATTGTGCATCTTTTTCTCCTAACATCACACAGTAATCATAGTTGTATACAATTACATCATCCATCTATAAAAATGGCATCTGTTCGAAAAGAAATATCCAGCTAAAATAATTGCTATACAATTTCAATTAACCAATTATACAATTTCAACCCGTGATCATTCGATTACGAAAATCCGTCGGCGAATCAACAAATAAAAGTAGAATGCCGTCCGTACCTGATAGATTCCTGAAATGTGATACGTTTGGTTCGCGGTCATAGCTGATAAGGGACTCCCAACGGGCAACGACCCCCCACCCTCCCTTTCCCCCTACTTTTGGAAGCCATCTGTGAAGTTACGGTGTGGGAAAGCGATGAGTGAAATGTGATACTTATGATGAAATGTGATGCTGACTCGAGAAAAAAATATCACTTTACTCCGACCCCCTGACTATGAGCGCCGAGGCGAGGGTGGGGAGAGAGAGAGAGAGGTGGTGGGGAGAGCAAGAGGCAGGCCAAGGACGCGTAGCCGTGAAAGGCCTGTGGAAAAAAGCGCTGGACATCCCCTTTGTTTTACACAACTACAGTAATTGTATTAAACTTACTTACCTACTTGAGGAGTATCTGCATTGAAAGATGAACAATGCAGCTATAATTTATATCAAAGCTCATTTTCGTATCACTTCTCATAGCCTAGTTGCATTTCCGCGAAATGATGGATTTTAGGCAAGTTAACTAATTGTTTCTCCGATGTGGTTGATATCATGTAAACCCCTATGAAATGAGTTCTAGCAACATCCTTCCTGTGCCAAACTGTGAAAACAGAATTTCTTTATCTATTAACATGGCGATTTAAAAGTCAACGGTCTGAAAGATGTAAAATATCCTGTCGTGGTATCCACTACCATAAGTAAATGATTCTTCCTATAAAAGGAAGTAAAAACAGATTAGAGTTCCGTCTCTCTTTGCATGCGCCGATGCACTACGTTATTTATCCCATTGATGTGACGATGCTTTTCAAAGCTCACTCGGGCGCTACGCAACATAATTTCAAGTTGTGGAAAAATCATGGAGTGCGAAATCAACCTCATAGCTACCACCGGGGTAAGATTACAATTTGAATCGACCGAAACAACGGCTCCCTCGTTCGAGCATTGGCCATGTTGGCTGTCGAGGCCCCTGAAAGGAGGTCCAACCCCTCCCCCACTAGTGAAAGCCACCTGGGTAAAAGCGAAAATGAGGGTGGATAGTAACAGATAAGGTGAAGGAGTGATCCTCTTGGGTTACCCCCTTCTCTTTCTCGAGAATAAGTCCAGCGCAGATGAATGTCGTCGCGCCCAGAAATAAGGAACGAACAACTTTTCTCCTGAGGGGTCTTCTGGGAAAAACCGGTTTGGACACGCCAATTGTTCAGATCCGACTGAAGTATCACCCTAAAATCTGACAGCTTTATTGTTTCCGGCTGAGTAATTGAGAGGGATAGCTGGATGGAAGGACTGCCTGTAAGGCAATTTCCACATACCCTGGAAAGGATATTTTTCCATTCATCACGATAACCTGAATCGAGCCTCGTATTGCCGGTAATAATTATTTGTCATCACAAAACGACTGTGTGAATGGAATCATGCCTCTATTTGATGCGAAGGCAGCCAAAGAGGGGTAGTACCAATCCGCGAGTTGCTGCACGCCGCACCGCCAGCTGCAACGGCAAAATAAATTATCCGGTGGCGCCATTTTTGACATTCCTTCACACGCTTGAATTTTTTGATGTTCACATCTTTGAAAGTTCGTAAGTCAGATGATCGTAAGTCGAGGACTTACTTTATTCACTTTGGAGAAACTAACTACAGGAATTTAAGGTAAAATGGTTTGGTATGTACGGTATGGTAAAATGAAAATCTAGAGGATTCGTGTAAGCCGCGCACCCCATTTTTTCACAGGCATTATGGAACTTACATTTTTTCAAAATGGAGAAGAAAATACCCTAAAGAAGCTTTTCTAATCATTCGAACCGTTACCATATATTAATGTTTTTTTTGCAAACAACGTACTTCAATGCGAATTGCACTTCCGCACCATTGAGATTGGAAATGGAAGTGAACTTTAAATATTAATGCGCCTCCCTTCAGGGTCATACTCAATTTAAATAGGTGCAGACATGAACTTCGAAGCGAGTAATGGGAGGGCAGAGAGGTTTATAACATTGCGTCCTCAAGCGGCTTTAAGATAGGAAACGACCCATCGAGAAACCAGCTACCGAAATTTTTCGTAAAAAAATATATATACATATATATGATATTATCGTTATCTTCGGTGTTCCGTGACGCTAATTTCCACCATAGCGACGGCTTACAAAAGTATAGATTCTTGAAATAAACTTAAATGAAGTTTATTTTTAAAAATGCATACTTTTGACCTCAGTTGAAACAGAACTTGACACCTTGTAATGTAAACCGTCTAATGCTAAGAGCGCGTAATACACAAAACGCCTTACTTATTGCAATGAAAATGTATTTCCACAAAATGAAATAATTCAAAAAAGTTAAAAAAAAACGAAGCTTTAGAATTTAATCATCTCAGGATTTTATGGACAAAAATAATCCTAGAAAATAATTTTCCGTTCCCTTTGACAGCTGAAATGACTGTAGTAGACTCCTGGAAGCGCGAAAAAAAAAACAAAGACACGTTTCGCACATAAATCGAAAAAGGATGAAGTAGTATATGAGAACCAAACGAAGGTAAAATGTCGAATAATAAAAAAAGAGAAGATTTGAATCGACGGGAGCTGGGAGAGGATATTGAACCGAATACACATACTAGGAAAAAAGACCACGCGAGGGACAATTTCGATGGGAAGGAAGAACACACGAGACGGAAAGAGAATAAATCCTTCCTGAGCGTCGCGTCGCCTGGGATATGTCGAGCGGAGATGAAGAGAGTAGCAGTGGAGAGAGAGAGAGTAAGGGAGTGTGGGCTGAAGGGCTGGCTGAGGTGTTCTTTGTCGACTGGCTGTGGAGGGGGCGTGGCGGAGAACAAGGACGGGCGGTGGAGAGCAGTGAATGAGGTGTAGTAGGGTTGAGGGAAGAAAAATTCGACCCTGGAGACCCACCGATCCCCTTTTTATTATTACTTCCCCTTCGTTTCTTCCCATACTCCCATTTCCTTTCACCCCCACCCCTCTCTTCTTCCTCCACCCCCGGATCTTGCCATCCATCTCCGTATCCCATTGGTTCCCTCTCTCTCAAGGAGCACCCTACCTTACCTTCCGACTCAACAGCAGTGGGTGTCACAAACCACCTTCTTTTGAGCCGATCAGAATGAAGACAGACTTTCTCTGCGCAATGATGTAACAAATACGCACATCACTGCGATCTAGATTCTACACACTTCTGCGCTGCTGCATGCACGTCTAACGCAGGATTCGGATCGATATCCTTTGGAATATGTAGCTCGGTAGAACGCTTCCCATTAAGCTCATTCGGGTAGGACCTCTTACGTTTGAAACCATTGTTTACTCCATTATATCGTACTGGGATAATTATCAGTGGCGAAGGGAAAGCATTGAAAAGTGCCATTCAACGAGAATGGGTATTACTGGATAATGATGCCGTATTAATTAAGCAGTACGCTTTGTACTAGTACCTAGAGCCCGGTTCAACATCTGGTGTACCTGTAAGTGAGATTGGGTGTCAGAGATTAGGTGTCTGAGATTAAGCCATAATTTTTAACGTAAGATTTTCTCCGTAGACTCTCATTTTATTTCATGACTGTCCAATATTATTTACTTCGTCTTGAAATAGCTCGTCTACACGCATTAAAATATTCTCCTGGGTCATTTCACCTCAATTCAACAAACGTTTGTCCTTTAGGGTCTCAGATTTTTATGAAAAATGGTGTATTGGTACAATATCAAATCAAACCGAATACCCTCAAACCGTTCCGTGAAAAAAAAAATATTTTTGAGCGAATAATGCATATTTTAATTTTTTCACATTTTTAGCAAAAATCCGAGCCTTAAATCATATTATCACTTATATCTCCGCTTGTATATGTCATACAGCATAGATTAATATCTCTTATTAAAGCTAAATCTTTATTAAATGCAAATATATCAATAAAAATTATTTTCTTGTATACCCTATTGTTGTTAATTATTAATGTTTAAAATATGGTTAATAAACTTTTATCAAATACTCCAGCTCAGAATCGGCGGAAACTTTTTTTTTCGTAATCTAAACATACCCATCTAACTACTTCAAAAATAAAATTTAGTGGCAATTCATAAAAGCGTTTGTTATAAATATTTAAACTTTTATAATTTTCTCTCGCGCGGCCCGTCGGCTCCCCCATTTGAAATACATGCAGCAGACATTCGATGCAAGCCTAAACATTTCCTAATTGCTCAATGTCGTGGCTATATGAGATAAAAATATATTATAAACTATAAATGTTAACAACAGTTGTTATTTGTTCTGATAAATGGACGTTTGCAGAGAAATTTACCATTGAGCCTCACTTTCTCTGCGCGAAAAATTTTGCTAACTACTCCGACATAATCGATTGAAAACTAACGAGAAAGCAAAATCCTTGTATTTAAAACAAATGTAAAATGGCTAAGTTAACATGCTTTCTGTAAACATATGATGTCCTACCTAGTAGGAAGAGGTCCTCTTGTACATATTTTATTTGAGGATCCTGTTACTCCTGCCTGCAACTACAGCTGAATCCTCGTCCCTTGCTTGGACGAGGATTCAGCTGTAGTTCACAGTCTCTTCATTCAAACCACTCCATTTTATTCGGGTATTGCTGCATCAAACTCCATAAAACCTGGTATGCTAACTGCCAGACGAAATCTTTTCGCAAGTACATCGGAATTTTTTCCAATTTCTTCTTTCTTTGCGTAGCCAAAATCCACTCCTAAAATATGATCTTTTGCCCAGTTAAAGAGTTCTATAGGTGTATTTGTTTTCGGTATGGAAGCTGAAGACTTGCACTTGCTTCTAGTCTTTTCAAAGTTTCTCCCAGTGCGTCACTTATCCCTTTACCATGTGATGTAGCAAAGAAATGCCATTCTGCAAAGACTGTGAAATCTTTCCTTTGAAGAGATAAGTTCTGAATGTTATACTTGTTTATAAAATGAGCAGCTGCTCCATCTGAATAATAAATTACTTTTTTAAGCTTCGGAACTTTAAATTTTAAGAATTTAAGGATACGTTTTTGAAAAACATGTACAGTTGATGTTACAGTAATCTTTAGGTAGTCTGTTATGATTACGTAGTTCAATGGGATTACATTATCCTGGTCTTTAGGGCGGTAATAGCAAGCAAAGTGGTGAACTGTTGCTTGGTCGTTATTCCAGTGCATACCTTGCACGCTGTCCTGTAAAACGAAAGCGTAATTTTCTGAAAAATCTGCAATGACGAGGACCTGCCCCACTTGGAAGTTATGCTTAACGTTACTAAGAAATTCAGATTGATTTTTAGCAATGTAGTAATGTGGCTGAAGTTTCTATAAATTTTCAATAAAAGTTTCCAAAACGTTATCGGTAGATTTTGTAAAATATTCTATGGAGCAACGGTCAACTTGCACCCATTGGTGGTAAGTAATAGAATCAATTAAATTTCCATCAAAGTGTTCTACTGAATTCCGAATTTTGCTCGGCCCAGAGCAGTTTTTACATTCGTTCAAATGGCATGCCTCGTTCGCAGGGAAACACATCATTGCTAACAAATAGTCTTTAATTATAAGACAATAGCGGCTCGGTGTTATCCCCTAGATTTAGCGGCGACAACCTTGCACCTAAAATCATTAATTTAACGTTTTGATGCACCAGACACACGCATACCAGTATGAGTTCCTGATGCTTCCGCAAGAACGCACTCCTTAGGTCTAAGCTCTGCAAATTTTGAAAATTAAACAGTACCTTCGGGATATTTTTCCTTAAAATTACAAAATATCTCTTTCAAATTTCCTAAAATTAGTCTCCTGTTTATGTGTCTCTTTTCCATTGTCATTAACGCTGTCGTATCCATTGACTCCAGACATTTCTCTGCTTACACCAGGGTCATGGAAAATTATATCACTCTATTTACTGTCTCTTGTTTAGTGTTATTCCTCGCTTAGGATTACAAGTGCATTCGTTACCTCGTTCTATTACTACTTATTTCACTTTTTGAGCTAATTATTGAGTTGATCCAAATTCCTCTTGAATTTTTGCCACGCTTCAGCTTATAGGCAGTGTAGACAGGAATAAACTTTTTACTGTAGAAATTAGCTTCAGCAAATCTTTCCTTGAGTTGACTTATAATTTCACACCGTACTAACTATAATGGGCCGAAGTAAGTTTTTGCTTTTACCCTACTTTCCCGATTGTTCCTCGATAAACAGAAGTAATTTTATGAATTTTTTCTTCAGAGTAATTTCTACTTCTCATTGTTTTTCTAATTACTGGTGATGTACCGATTTCGGATAAACTCAGGTTCATTTTTTCTAGCACAGCTTGACGAGGTGAATAAGGTGCATCATTGCTCTCTCTTTGTGAGTCACTGTCAAGGCTGGAGCTGTTTGAAGGCAGGGATACATGAGCCTCCGCAAATTCCAAACCAGAAGGTCCCGGTTGTGACAGTACTGCTTCTGCAGCCACAAGCTACTCAAGAACGTCTTCTTGATGACTGATGGGAGACCTTGGTGTGTCACCTTTCGAGACATCCTTATTCAGAAACTCTCTGCACTGACGACACAATTTTCTGCCCTCGACCAAAGACATCGCTCTAGTGCTGAAAGTTTTCGATTTGTAATTGGAATTGTATATATATTAGCACGACGGATATTGAAATGCAGTTTCAGTGAATTACAAATTTCTTTTTGACGCATTGAATAGAAAGCAAGAAACGATTTCTCATGGTTAATGCTCACGGTTTCCACTTTGACACCACTTCTAACCTCGATGAGCTGCAGATCTCTCGCAGAGTACTCTTCGATACATTTAAAGACACTGTCTCGCGAACACTTTCCTCCTCTGTCTGCGCCGATGGAGCAAATTTTGACTCACGACATTTTTATATGTAGGTATCGATGAAATTTCAGAAATTCGTTAAAAAAATCTACGTACGAGAAAAAATAGAAGGCCGGCAGGTCTTGAATAAGGAGATACACACGCGGTGACAGACCAAAACAAACTGAGAATTCTTCGGCGAATAAACGCGGCTGTCAACAAAAACATGTGCAGCTAGATGGTCTTCCTTCAAGCTTTTAGGCACATACCACTATGGGCAGATTTGGTCACCAAGAGGGTCATAAAAATTGGGTTCTGAAAGGAAGTGGAAAGGTTTTTACCCTCTTGCTCTAATCCCTAGGTGTCATAAAAATTTCTTTTTAGAGAGCGCTCCGGTTACGGAAAACGTCTCAATACACGAAAAGCCACAGCTGCAGGCTCTCGACTCGAATTGAAAATAAAATGTTTTTGCATGGATAATAAATATTTGACACTAAAATCGGAGTTTGCAGTAAATTTGTCTATAGAGAAAAAAGAGTGAGATTGCAAAATCGAAGAAATTTTTCTGCTAGAACAAATTATGCAAATTTTCCATAATTTTAATTTATTTTCATTTCATCAATGAATAAAACTTGAAGATTCTTAAAAAGTATTTTCATATTAATTGTCACAGATTATTAGCTAAAAAAAAGTTAATCCGAATGGAAACTGAAGTTGGGCTTGATGGTAAATTTCTCTGCAAACATCTATTTAACAGAACAAATAACAATTGTTGATAACATTTATAGTTTTTAATATATTTTTATCTCATATAGCCACGACCTTGAGCAATTAGGAAATTTTTAGGACTGCATCGCGTGTCTACTGCATGTATTTGAAATGGGGGAGCCGACGGGCCGCGCAAGAGAAAATTGTAATTTTTAAATATTTATAAAAAAAGCATTTATGAATTTCCAGTAAATTTAATTTTTGAAATTGTTAGCTGGGTTTGTTAAGATTACGAAAAAAAAAGTTTCCGCCGATTCTGAGATGGAGTATTTGAGAAAAGAGTATTTACAATTTTTTAAACATTAGTAATTTACAACAATAGGGTATAGAAGAAAATAATTTTTATTGATATGTTTGAATTTAATAAATATTTATCTTTAATAAGAGCTATTAATAATTGCTGTTTGACAATTACAAGCGGAGATATAAGTGAAAATATGATTTAAGGCTCGGATTTTTGCTAATAATGTGAAAAAATTAAAATATGCATTATTCGCTCAAAAATATTTTTTTCACAAAACGGTATGAGGATATTCAGTTCGAGTTGATATTGTACCCATGCACCATTTTTTTTCAAATTAGAGACCCTAAGGGACAAACTTTTGTTGATTTGAGGTGGAATAACCCTCCTAATATTTATACTTTAGAAATATGCTACTCCCTGCGTTAAGCATGCTTATGGATTCGTATCAGAATTTAGATTTATGGTTTTACTTTAGCAGCAATTGATTTTCCTTCTGTTAAAGCTAGAAATAATGAAATAGCTCAATCCACTTCAGATTAGCCAAGTATTGTTACTTGACTGTTCACTTCGTAGGAGTTACTAGTACTCATGATTAACGTAGCTTAGTACTTTTCTACAGCATCTTATTATTGTACGACGCATTTCGCAGCTTTACTATCAATATCGTTTAAGTACCGTTACTTTGATTTTCTCTCTCGTTGTATTTAAGGAGCTGTATACCCGTACAAATGTTTTTTAATCATCAGCCCACATTCATAGCAAACGACTCTCTTCTTCTGCTCCATCATATATTCATTTCAAAAGATAATACCTCATTTTCACATTTCTTGAAATATTTCGGTATTTCCTTTAATGAATGTTTCGAAGATTAAACCGATATAAGGAAGATGAAGGTTCGATAACACACATTTAGCCTAATTTGATCGTGGACTATCTCTATCATTCGAGACTGCTATGGAGGCTTTCGAGTTGATCTAACAATAAGACGTGAGCATTTTGTGGCTCAACGTTTCGTCTCGCGTTGTAGCAAGCGTCTTCAGGAGCGAAATGAATTTGCGATCATTTTTTCTTCCTTAATTACTTAGGCATGTCTCGTTTTTCGTCCTTTTCCACCTAGTAACTCATTCTATTCCCCGAATCCATGCACCATGGCATGCAAGCGTATCATAACCTACTCCGTATAGATTTTACGGAAAGTAGCGCTGTTACAGAAAAAGATTAATAGTTTATGATCAATTTCAATAAAAAAGAAAGTGTTACTACGTAGTATTTAATCACATGAATTAAATTAGAGAGATATACTACAAAGTGAACACTCGTTCAGTCAGCCCTTCCTCCCATTCCGTCTAAACAAACACCGCTAAAACATTGTAATACTCCCCTTCCTTTCGTTTCTTTCAGTGATACATTACATACCATCTCGGGATGCCATGCCAACATGTTTCCAACCAATTCCGTCGCAGTTGTCTCGCGATAATGTGCGATTATTTCGTATATGCGTTGTACCTTTCAAAGGTCTTGCGAAGAATCTTCCCCGGGAAAACAATACCCGCAGATGACACAACTAGTTACTTTTACCAATGAGTACGAAGAAATGTCGCGTGTGGACAACTGAACCTCTTGCAGCGTATCCTTTCAATTAGTTATCTTCAAGGGTTATCATATGCATGGGTAAGGCAATACAACCTCCTAACTGAATATCCTACGCTGCAAGAACTACTTTACTAATAAACAAGCTTCTACCAAAAATACAGAGCAAGCAGTCATCGGTCATAAAAAACCCTGTCAAATGTACCACGCTGCAGTCAGAGGAGAGATCATATAATCTTTTAACCCGTAAGTACTATTCAGATATAATTAATAGTATCTATCAACCTGAAATCATATGAAAAAGGTATATTTGCAGCAAGAGGTAACCAAACCACCTTAAACCTTAATCTTAAGCAATCTAGTCGTAGACATCGAGAGAGGGTAAATTATATAAATTAAAGGAAACAAAATAGAAGTTTCAAATAGACCTAATAAAATATGGAGCATTGTATTGTAAATCAAGTAGTTGAATTACAAGTAGACTGAAAACATTAGCTAACAGATAGACCTTAAGTTTTCAAACTAATGTATGATTCTGGAAGCCGCAATAATGATTCACTTTCCCTTTAATAAAAGAATGAAAATAATCCTCGAGGAAATGTTCCTTGTCTCTGTAAGACTTCATCGGTAATTAATGCTTTTGTTTGAAATTCCTTTTCTCTCTTTGTAAAGAATTTATTTTTTTCATAATTGTGAGAAAAATGAAGAGCCTCAAGAGAAATCTCCAATCATCATTCACTCTGCCACTCACATTGACACCGGACAGCAAACACCATCAAAATTTATAAAACTAACGCTTTGGAAATAAATTATTCAATTTTTAATTATATTAGTAGCGTAAAATCTTCAGGAGTTCCATTGTTCTTTCTAATAGGGTTCTAAATTAGTTAACCAATAACTCTATCGCCACAATATTTTAAATTAGAATATTTACGATGACGTTAGCTCTGTATTTTCAGAAAATGTTTTAAAAGGTTAAATCGTCCATCACCAACAAGATCGCCCTATTTTCATTTTTCATGTTAACTAGCATCCACCAGACGTGGAGATATTCGCAATTACCTAAATACGTATCCCTGTTTTTCACGTATAAATAGCTCAAGCAGAGAAGTTTGATTGGTTCCCGATTAGGAATTATTAAAGTTAATCTTGTATAATCCAATTTACATATATTTTATTTTTATGGAACATTTATAGTCAATAATTAATTTTCACTTCAATATAGGTACATTTATTTTTTGAAGCAACAATTCCAAAGAGAGAGCATTCTTGTAATTGGCTACATACCAGTTAATTAACTACGAAATTGGTAAAAATCTCACTGTATATCATTTAATTAAAAAATGGGAGAATTTATCAGCAATTCTCTAACGTAAAACCATCAAAAACGACTAATTCTCATGGATAACTAGGGCTAACTTACAGTTAAAAGGACGGATGGACGGAAGGTCTAGTCCCCTAGTCCCAAAATGAGGGCACCTAAGGAAGCGGAATTGCACAACCCATGGGTTTGAGGAGTTGGCGATTTTCAGAGGAAACCTTCGCACGGAGTAGAAGTTTGGGTAACCAAGGAGTCGCACTTGAGTGGGTGGAACTGTCTCCCTACCTGCTCCAGGGCCTAAACGCAAAAATTCTTGGAGTTGCCAAAATTTTTTCTCGCGTTCGTACTCTGTGACCCCTGATAGCAGTTTGAATTGAAAATATTTGTATATTTATAGCGTGATATATTTTGCATAAAGTAACGTTGCTGTGCCCAAGATAAGCTTCCAAAAGTACTTTCATTGAAAGCTCTACTTACTGAAACGATTAAGAAAATGGCATGGGAAGAAACAATTAAATAAAAACCTTCCCCTGAATCACATCATTCTTCACCTTTCTCAGCTTTCAAAAACGTATCATGTTTATAAAAACTCCGAAGCACAATAATTAAATCTGACATGATTCAGTTAATTCTCTCTTAAAAAACTATCCCCCAAAACTTCCCATCAAAATAGGTAAACATACGCCTCCATTCTGGATTAATTATCCACCATGGGTTGGAAACCGAGAATTTATATACCCAGGTGAGTGGTTAAAAGATGACCAGAATATTCCATTTTGCGCCAAATCAAAACTTTTTAGCTAAAAACGAAAATATAACGCAGACAGTATGTAAAATGAGTGATATAACGATTTTAACTGTTATTTAAATGTCATAATAGAAATTGAACGGATGTAAAAGACGCTCAATCAATGCTGTAATCTCACTACCGCGAGAAAATGTGCATCTCGAATACCTCCTTTGATGTTTGCTTGCCTAATCCTCCACAGGAAAGAACTCGGAAAATGCTAACTGAATGATGTACTTAAATACTGGTCTCTCATTGGAGGAAACCCTAACCAGGCCACGACCATAGATAGCTCACTAAGTTACTTCCGGGTTCATAGCAACGTAGGTATAGCCAATCGAATGATTCGTTTTAAACAGTTCAAATAAAAAGCATAATGGGTTGTTGTTTTCACTTAATAGCCGCTATACAACGGCTTCCGGTACTAGAGTTCTCTCTCTGTTAGCATAGGGATAAAAAAATAAATCAGAGACAAGGAGCAATAAAAATTGTTCGTAACTTTTTAAACAGCTAGCAGCACGGAATTCACACCGATGATAGTACGTAAAGATGCGAGCGACGACCTGAAAATTAGAACGAAATCGTTTGCTGAATCCGAGGAAAAACTTTGTCGAATACATCTAAATCATAACTCTTCTTGGCAAGCGCTCACTAAGTACATTTATCAAAGACGTCTTGACAAAACAATAGAGGAGTTAGGAAGGGGGCAGAGTAACAATGGCCTTTCCCCCACCTGGCAACCTCTAGAGCTTTTATCCCGAACACCAATATGTACACATCGCTTGGATCGTCCCCTCCGCCCTCCATCTCTCGTCGTAAAATATTTGAAGATAAATATTGGAGCTTATTAAATACATCCGTGGGAGTAGTTCATTCAATTAAAATAGAAGATTTTATTTACCGACTCCATGCCACGTATTCTCCACGTTGCTCATTATTTTAACATCAACCCAAAAAGAAAAAAGTAGAGAGATGGAGGAACGAACGAATATTCCGCCTCGTCATCAAGAAATTGGCCAATACATAGTGGGTGCACTCCGTTCCACTTTTTTCCGTTTGGAGGATTTGCTCTCTCATTTTTTTTTAATTCGCCGGAAGGGTCCCTAGGAAACACGCTACGTATTAAATGGCTGTTTACTGTATAAATATGGGAGCGCAGCTATGAAAAAATTATCGCAGAGCCAGGGAAAATGGACGGGAAAATGGCCCTTTCACCACTCGTTTTTGTACACACTCATACATACGGGCTAGACAAACGAAAAATCCTTTTTGACCAACATCAGTTCCTTCCCTTTCTCTTCACTCTCCCATTTTCCCTTTCACTTCACCCTTCTTGCCCTTCCCCATTGTCTTAATCCGTGCTGTTTTTATTGCGTTGACCTCGATTCTTTCCTCTTTGTTCTACCCCCCTCAGTCGCTCCTGTTCCACGTTATTTTCCACCCAGGATTACGTTCCAAACCTCTCAGGTTCCCTCTAAACACTTTCTTTTCCACGTCCACGAATTTTGTCTCTCCTCGCTTCTATTTCTTCTCAATCTATATAAAGAATTAGAATCAGTGCAGAAGTTTATTTTGTTGGTTTTATAATTTCCTTGTAATCAAGATTTAGGGTTGTACTTAGACCAAAGCTAATATATTCGGAAAATTATGCGGGATGTTAAAACTATATTGATACTATTATTCTGGCAGAAATTTTCTTCTTTATCCATTTCTTCCATAAGCATGAAAAGTACTTTCCCTTTTCAGGGACCAACAGTAGTCTGCCATCATGCTAGCAGTCCAACTACCATGGTATCTTCTTTCAATGTCTTTCAAATCTTGGTGAAGACGTTCACCCTGTTCCACACTGGAAAATCCAAGACTAAATTCTGGAAAATTGTCAACAATGTAACTTCAAACTCATGTTACAACCTAGTTTTATGAAATTTTCCAACATTGTGTTCACAATGATTTGGTAATCTGGACTCCTTTTGTTTCCAAGGAAGTTTTTCTGATCTGAGGTCCAGTAAAAACACCTACCTTTAGCTTATTTAGTGTATTTCTGTGATAAACACTACACATGTTCATAAACACGCCCTGTTCTTGCCTAGGGCACGTACCAACTGGCTCATGATACCCAATTTTAATTGAAAAGGAGGGATAAGAACTTTTTTAAGTTCTACAAGGGGCACATGCATAACATTCTTTGTTCCGGGTGTCAAGGGTCCTCTGGTTGGCCACTTCCGCCTTTGCCAGTGATTTTGTCGGTCTCGAATATCCCATTTGCACAGGAAGCAAGACATTTTTGTGAATTCCTTTTGTAGTCCGAGTAAAAGGTTGTTAACTTTTAAGTCAACACATACACTCCACCCATGCTCGGAGTACTTCACATACTGCAATAGAAACTGCAAAATTTCATGTGAATCTTTTAAAGTAATAGAATAAGCAATTGGTACATACATATCCATGCACGTTACCATTGTGGAGTAAAACACCTTTCAGGCTGGTTACGGAAAATTCTATGAAAAGCCTCCATTCAGAAGTTAGTGCACACTTCACAACAAGCGCCGTTACAAAGTTTCGGTACATCATTGTAGAAGATCATAAACCTTGCTTCCGAAAATAAAGAAACTATTTCTTGTTCCCGGGATCTGTAACATGAGATTCTTTTGCCAGGTAACAATAAATGTCTATCTTTCAGTACAGAAGCTAACAATTCAGAACTTTCCTTTGGTAACGCAAGATCACGTACCAAGTCATTCAGTGCGGTCTAAAAAAGTGTGGGGTATTGTCACTTGTACTGGATACAAACTTGTCTGTATCTGATCCACTGATGTCCGTTGTATCGCTAACTTCCTTTTGAGGCAATGTACAGCTTGAAGATGTACCAGAAGGAATAGCATGGCTTTCTTCATGTTTGATTGGTCTCACTGCAGATCGCAAATGTGGATACACTATGTCTCTTTTGTTCTTAGCAATGAAGCCTTGCCATTTAACCTGACAGAATAGCAGTCATAAATACGGTTTAATTGTTTCTTCCATATAATTGAAAGAGCAAAATAAAATTTCTCTCTTTGTCCGTTCATCCACAACCTCAATCCTTCCACACAAGTCTTACACACTTCCTGGGGTGCCCATGGTTTATTCTCATCACCAAGTACAAGTCCAAAATACGCAAGGTAGGCTTCTTAGACGAAAGGTCTTATATTTAGTCTTTGTTTACACAGCATATGTAACAAAATGTGTTCGGGTCGTTTTTGCAGCCACGTGTAGACATTGTCGGAATGCACAATTTGTCACTTCATGCAATCGTTGAGTTCAGTGCACTGAACTCAACACACTCGGTGTTCACTCCTTTCACTGTCACCACCTCTCCTCGTGTGAGTAAAAAAACTGTCGAATTACTTTTGGCAGATCACATACACCACACTTGAAAAATGAAATACGCGTAAAAATAGCGTAATCACACTTTAACACTAGATACTTCCCATGCCCTACCATGATATATAAACGGTACTTTTATGAAAAACATATTCTTGATTTTCTAGAAAACCTGATGTGATAAGAAAGAATGGATTGCACCGTTCAACTCAGCACAAATATTTCAATCAGGAACACTCATTCATTCGAAAACATAATTTTTGTATGCAGAGCAGAGTAATGGAAAAACATATTTATTTATGTTAAAATCTATCAAGGCAACTGAAGACTTAACAACAAAAGTTGCCATTTCTCTCGCAGTTGGACATTTAAAGTCTTTAAATAGCTGAAAGATGGTCATTCATTTATGCCCATTTATTTCGATCACCCATAATTAATTTCATATTTTATTTAAGTCCTTAAACGCCAAGAGACGACCATTTTTTTCAAATAGTAAGCAGTAGCAGTAGTACACGGTTAGAGCAGAGTAAATTACTGCAAAAATTGGTATTTGACTGGCATGACTACCTTCATAATAATCCTGGTAGCATTATCAATAATTTATATATTCCAATCGAAGATTTTTAGGTGAAGAATCGTGTTGGTGTGGTTGATAAAGTACTTGCTTCCCATCCTGGTTCCATTTCTCATCCTGGCAGTGGCAGAGGTTTTTAAAGTGGATTCCCGATACCTATTTGGGATTCATGTGATGAGAAATTCAAGAGCTGTGCTCAATTCGGTACCATTAATTAACACTAGGATAAATACAAATTTGGATTCCCCTCCTTCATTCACCAAATGATTCTACCGCACCAAAGATCCCACCAATCCATATTAGCTCAAGTGATATAGCACCTGAAAAGAATATTTTTCAGTTCAGAAATCTCGATCCCTTCCTGGAGAGCACTTCAATTGCAGCATTCCGTCTATCGGTCCGGACGTAAAGACGTCTACCGCAGATTTTCCGTAATAGTAGGAAAATCAAGTCACCGAGTTTCTCTCACCCTTCCTCCGCAGCTCAAAACTCCTTGATTAGCAACCTTTCAAGCGGCGCTAATAACCCCAACCGTCGCTCGCAACTTCAGAACCAAAAAACCATTACGGTTTAAGCTGATGACTAAAAAAAACTAAAGGAAATCGGAAATAGTTAAATTGGGAATTTTTCCCGTGCTTTCATTTCCCTTCTTATACTAGCTCATCCCTCACTTCCACTATCCTTTACCTCTGCCAACACACCATTCAACTCTTTTCACATATCCAATCACATCTCCCAGTGTCCCCCTTTTTCCAGCGCTTCCCGACTGTTTTTGCTTCATGAAAGTCCTTAATTTCCTTCCTCCTCTTCCTCGTTCTTGTCTCCTTTGACCTTCCAGCTGGGTGGCTTGTCATACATTCAATCGACTCACCCTTCATTCTTCACTTCTTTCCGGGTTCCTACCACCTTCCTTTTTATCACTTAAACGAAAAAAGGTGGGTAATGCTTGAATTCAGCCCCACTTCCGAAAATTAGACCAGACGCTATGCTTTTTCTTCGAAAATGGATTTTATTTAATCGTAGTGAGATGATAAATTCTTTATCTCTATACGGATATGATAAAAATCATACGAATGCGAGAATGTAAAAGCTATAGAATGAAGTATACAAATTAATTAAAGACATTCTTATTAGGAATGTTTGTCGAAAATATAGCAAACTCACAACACAAAAACATGTTATTTAGTTTTATTTCACCTTACTATGAATATCATTTGAGATCATTTGATTCAATTCAATCATTATAATGGGATGTCTATATAACAGATCTGCTGACATCAACGCTATGGATTTTTACTGATCACTGCGTAAAAGGTAATCGATGAAAATTCCCAACGCTTGTTTTGCTCTTCAATTCAAAGATTCCGATTGAGTTGAAAATTCCTGATATATTTGTAATATACGGGATCAGAGCATAGAATTCAATCACATTTACCATTTTTTATGCACAGCAACCGAAGGACAAACATAAAACTCAATCACTTAAAGTCAACCACAATAGGTATCACATTCTATTCACCCGTGCAATAGGATTCCATGGTCTGTTGAACAGATAGGAAATGCTCACTGTGTATTCAAGGAAAATAGTAAAGAATAACTTTTTACGGTAATAGAAGGCACGTTGAAATTCGTCATCAGCAACACATACACCACACCAGCACCACCAGCACACAGTAATTAAAAATAAAAGCAATATCCTTATGCTGTCCTCCTCTTTTGTCACCTAAATTTTGAGCTTATTATAGATCATACTCTGGAACCAATCCCAATGAAAACTACAACGTTTCTCAAAATATTTGGCGTCAGAAAAAAAGGATTCTCCGGGTTCTCCCTATTCCGACTACAAAAACGGCTCCCACTAATTTGAAACATGTTTGGTTCTAGAAATAAGTGGGAGTCCCTCAAAATAATGCGTCAATCAGAAGGTTTTCCTAAAATTGCCAATTATTAGAAGCTATATAAGTGATGAAATAAAATATAATTAAACATTTTCGAACTCTCAGGAAAACTCCCCAATCCGATTTCTTCATTTAATTAGGTAGTTCATATAGCATCCTACAATGGATTGTTGCAGAGAGCCCCAAACAGTTACAAAGAGTGTTTGTATTAATATAAAGGCTTCATTACGTGTCGGCCAAAATTACAATTCCGTCTCCCAACTTAGGCGACCGATTTAGAATGATAGCAGCTGGCTCTGGTATTTAGCGTTCGAACCTGACGTCAGCGGAAGAAGAATGTAGCCGTTACGGACAAACTTTTTATTTTCTCACGTAAGCGAGATTTCGATGAAATAAATGTTTTGCTGTCTTTCTTTTCACGCAATGTTCCGAGAGATACCAACGTCATCAACAAAGTTGCGGTAGTTTTATTGAAGCTTTTTCTCCAAATCACCCGTTTTAATCTAGCTTCATATACTTGCTGACAGGTTCTTGATTAAGTGAATCAAATGCATTTCCCTCTTATTGTCTTATATTTATTAGAAGCATTCTTCTTTCTTTTATAATATTTCATTCTAAGGAATATTACTAATTAAAATATTTTGTAATTACCATTAAATATCTCAATTGATATTCTCGATCACCCAAATACTCGCCTGTTCACCAAATGATTTAATTCTAACTATATTTTCTCAATCCACCATTTGAAAACGCTCTTGTTTCTCTTTCTGCTATTTCAGATGGACAATGCACCGGATCCATACGTGACAACACCCCCATACTGCATTTATCAAGTGTGACAATTAATAAGAGGTTAATGCTTTCGGTCATTGTTATTTGATTTCAGCGAAAGATATTCTCCACTAAGCTATATTCCCCTCTCAACCTTTTCTATCCACTGAACGAATTCAATTCCAGATTATTACACTTTGAAGGCAATCATGGAGTTACAATATTTATTGGTTTTTGGCGAATATTAATACACTCCTGTTTCTTAACTACCCCATCACTTTTATCGCCATTACATCATCATTCCAAAAATGTCTCCCTGTAGCACTGTAGAAATCAATTCCTAAACTATAGCACCCAGCGTCTTGAAAATCGACCCTGATTATCGAAATCCGACAGCGCAAAGAGACAAGTACACCTGTTTTCGGCGAGTGGCTATAACTGACCCTTCCTTATTCCACTTCCTCCCCCCGCTTTTTTGGTGGCCCATCACCTGAAATAGAAAAAAAGCTTATAACGGCTTAGCTTTAATCGCTTACGTAAGTTCAAAATCTGCCTGCGTGAGAGGCCCAAAGGGCTTAGCACCGCACTCCAACCGCTTAGCTCGTGAGTCAACATGGCCCAAAGGGGAAGGCGCGGGTCGGGCGGGCCTTGAAGCACCACGGGTGCACGGCTAAGTACGCTCTTTTTGGTGACGCTGATGACGCAGTATTCGCACCCGCATGCCCTTCAAATAGATCTCAAGAAGCTGTATGTTTGCAGACTAATGTAAAATATTTACTGGACGATTATACATAGGAAGAGGGCTTAACATAGAATCGATAGGGGAAAGTTTGCTCTTTATGCAGTTATATATATTTTTAGTAAAATTTGTAGTCAAAATTATAGTAAAGGGTACTTGGTCCAATGCTAAGATTTGGCAGTGAATCTGAACCTGATGGAAAAGATAAAGTATGGCAGGATAGATTTGAGAAGGCAGATATTTGAGTATCTCAAACAGAATAGTACTGTCATATAAAAACATAAGTATGATAGGTAAACTTATGAACAAGGGTCATTGATGAAATACTGCTAAAATGTGGGAGAAGGTTTGGTTCATATATTTGGTTTGGAATATTACATCAAGAAGTATCCAACTATCTCTGAATGCTAATAGCAATCTCTGATTTCTGCATAGAAATAGCAGTTAATGAAAAACATAAAAGTAAAAAATGTTATATAAGTGCGTTAAGACACAGCGCTTTTGCTGATCATGTACATACCAATGTTGGTAGAGAAGAGAATTCAACTGCCATCCAGAACTGCAAGGTGGAAAATAAGTCATTAAGATATTTGAAAAGGGGGAAATAGAATTATCTTCTAAGGACATTCAAGAAGACAGGGTTTGCTTGACATATCGGCAAAAAAAATTGGTAGACGTCAAGTATTTAACGAGTACGGAATTAGGATGACCACATTTATAAAAAGCACGTATGGTGAGCACAGTAATTCAAGCAAAGAAGATAATCTATTTGGAGTATATCAGAACTATAGAGAACCTAGAACCAGCTAGAGGCAAAACTTCGAAAATAGAAAAGTAATTCATTTGAGCACTTATTTGGATAATGCTCTTACTTGCCAATTAATCTAAGACATTGAAAATAGTAGAGCAAAGAAGATTTTATGCAGAGGGGCTATGACTTTACAGACTAACAAAAGGTCTTTGTCCACCATGGCCACCTTTGGCAGCCATTACTTCCCATGCTCTTCTCAAGTCACCGTCAATCATGACAAAAAAGAAAATGATGCATATAAAATATAAATGAGTACTTCATTTAAAGAACGTCTTAGTAAAATCAATAAAAAATAAATGAGATAAAAAGAAATGTCTTCCTGCCAATTGGAACCTGAATTTGTTTCTTTTTCATAAGGCACTATTTGCAAATTCCTAAGATCATTACTAATAATTTATTTTAGCAATAAAAATAATGAATTTGTATGTTCATTAATATGGTATGTTAAAGTTTCAGCTATGTAGAATGATAAAGACACAAAGAGCGTTGGAAACCTCCAGCAAAGATGTCCCATGAAATAATAATAATATCTTCTAAAGAAATGATAAATGGAAAAATAAAGAAATAGAAGAAATAGGATAGAAAAAAATAAAGAAATAAAAAAAAGAATGACAAATGAAAAGTTTATGAAAAACAAAAGGCAAGTGTACAAATTTGGAAAAATATGGAAGGCACAGAAAATTGAAAATGCATCAAAATGCCGCGGATAGAGTATATCATGCAAACTGCAAGCGCTGTAGAAACCACAATGAAGAAATATAGTGCATAGTTAACTGAAATACGAAGGGATTGGGGAGCAAAAGCAAATCAATTTTATCAATAATGACAGCTGATGACCAAATTCGATCAGTTTTCCATCAAAAGTCGAGCAAAAAGTAAAATGTGGGCATGAATGAGAGCAGCAGTGTTCATTAAATTTTACATCTTTGATTTTAACCATAAAATATATAAAATTATTATTCGTTGAATTAGTGAATTATAACTGGGAAAACTGAAAATGTATTTCTAGTAAAACACAGATTTTTATGATTTTCAGGCATGTTCCTCAGAATCCTTTCAAGATTTTTTTCCAAACATTTCAAGGAATCACTATTGTTAATGACAGAGAATTCTTCGAAGGTACACTTTAAAAACTAATGGAAATTACCAGAAGAACTCAATAAAATTATCAGGTGAGAGCCGTAGGAAATAATGCCGATTTCCAGCGTAACACTATAACCGTGTAGACAATAGCGTCTATTGAAAATCAAGAGTTCCATCAAAGCACACATGCATAAAATATACTTTCCTTATGGAAATGAGTCATGCAAAGCAGTTGCAGCCCAGCAACGGATACTTTAAAATGCCATGTTAATGCGGAGCTCTGGAAGAATGTTAAAAGGCAAGCAAATTTCCAGTTCTTTCTCATGAAAGGAATATGAAGGAATAAATCCGTGGAAAAATTATTCGCAAAAAAATGTAAGTGGACAGGGGCAAATAAAGATGGAATCTCTAACGAAAGAGCAGACGAATAAAAAGGAATGCATGGCGAAACAAACTATGCGGTGACACATGTTGACCAAACAAAAGCTTGGCGGGGTTTAGTAATCAAGTTTTCACCTTTATAATTTCTCATCATTTGAACTCGATAAATTATTATGTGAATTACCAAATATCGAATGAAATCACGCATCCAATTAAGTTAAATTTCACCAGTGCTCAATTAAGTTCGAAAACTTGGACCCATTTTAAGGAATGGAAAAAGGAAGAAATATCCAATAAATATATTGACACAAGGACTATTATGAAACATGTTCGATACTTTGTAAAAATAAAGGTATTCAAAATAGAGAATCAGAGTGCCTATTAAAATACTGGGCTCAAATAATGCTTTTCAAACATTCACTGAAGAATCACTCCCATCTCAAATATAACTCCAACTCCTCTGGTGAGTTGGATACGTGTCTTCCTAAAGAAATTCAAATGATTGCATTTTCATTAGTGTCCTAACAATGAACGCCGAAGTAATGTAACGACTGGAAAAAATCCAGACTGCCAGCTTAGCCATCAGATATGTAAATCACGGCAAGAGTTATTAAATCAGCTGTTATCCTTTCCGCTAGTCATTTTCAGAGGCACTTTGCGCAGTCGAAATCACATAAAAAGGATTCGGAAATTAAAGCATTTTAAGCAGACGTCTCATAAAACTGAGCTCAGCGCCGATAACAGCCTTTCTCATTGAATATGTATTCAGCACTTTCTTTCGACTGTTGTCCGGAATTCTTTCTGCTCCTTCCAAGTTCGCGGCATGTGACAGACACCATTATCCTTAATGCATTCTAAGGTTCTTTGAGCAATATATCCACTGCCTGTATTCGATAAGCCACCGATCTTCATAAAACCCAAGAAAACGCATGTAAGAGATTTATTCTTTAATGGCTACCTCTTTCTCTCTCGAGGTGAGCAGACGTTTTCCGAGTCGCCAATGATGTTTTTGTGTGGAAAAGTTTTTTCTACCTGAATTAATATGCTTTTGTTTTTTTTTATAATTTAAATAATCATTATTGATGCTTAAGATATAAAAAAAGGCCTTATTAAAAAATGCTCGTACATATTAAAAGCATGTTCGAGTGGCTTTCCACTAAATGAATCAGCCTTTAACGATTAATGTTGGATAACCGTCGAGGAACTCGTAGTATTATATCGATGGTTCTACATGCCACCTTAAGTCCATAAGGTGCTAATTTGTGGAGCCGATATAGCTATAAAGACAATACCTCCACTGGTGCAATGATCGGAGAAGGTATCGAAGGCCAGACACGTTCTGTCTCACGTAGACATGTCTCATGAAAATTTCAACAGAAAAATCTCCAGTGTGGCAACAAATCTAGTTTTATTTTAATATCCAACGAAGCCAGTAGTAAAGGCATATGGCTACTCATTTACGTAAATAGACATGGGATTCCTCGTAATTCCTTGGTTAAAATATCTGTAGAGGACCCTGGCGGAGGGTGGGTTGGGGGGAGGGTCTAGTGGATTTTAGAATGTCTCGCAGATTTGAGGGACGCTTATAGGAAACTTTGGGACATGAGGGTAGGAGGAGGGAAGTAGAGGTATTGTTTTTTATGATTGGATACAGGTCTTTCAATATGTTTTTGATTCTGTGTGCACTAGGGAAGAATGTGGTGACAAGGTTAAGTTGGTCAGGTTGGTGGGTCTTGGTCCGAGGGGTATATTTTGCAGTAGGAGACAGGATTTTATTTAAAATCAATTTCTCTGGGTACTCGCGTTCTCTGAGGGAGTGATGGAGAGTGTCGATATATTCTATTAGAGAGAGAGCATTGCTGCAGATCCGGTGGCCGCGGATAGAAATCGAATAAGGGATTGAGCATTTGGTGCGAGAAGGATGACAGCTGTTAAAATGGAGGTATTGGTCGTGGTTAGTGGGCTTTTGTGGACGGAGGTGATGGATTTATTGTCCTTAATTTGGATATTAATATCCAGGAACGTAATTAAGGAGTCAGAAATGGAAGATGTGAAGGAAACTGAGAATGAAGAGTTCAGTGTGGAAATGAAAGAGGATATAGAATCACGGCCGTGAGGCCAGAGGACGAATATGTCGTCAATGTAGCGAGCCCAGAAGAGAGGTTTAAGTGTTTGGTTTTTTAAGAAAGTGGTTTCGAGATGGCCTATGAAAAGGTTGGCATAAGATGGTGCCATGCGAGTACCCATGTGCCTTTAGTTTGAAGAAAAATTTGATTATTAAAGGAGAAAGCATTTTTTGTTAAAACCATTTCGGCTAAGCGGATGATGAAGTTTGTGGAGGGAAGTTGTGGTTTTTGGCGTTGGGATAAATAAAACTTTAATGAATTTATACCTTCATCGTGAGGAATGGACGTATAAAGGGAGGTAACGTCTATAGTGGCCATGAGTAAAGTAGTATTAGGAGGGATAGAGACGGCGTGGAGAAGGTCGAGGAAGTGGTAAGAATCTTTGATGTAGGAGGGAAGAGTTATGACTAGGGGTTTGAGGTGATGGTCAAGTAGTGCTGAGATGCGCTCTGTAGGGGAATTGATGCTGGAGACTATTGGGCGACCGGGATTGTTGATTTTGTGCACTTTCGGGAGCATGTAAAAATGCGGAGTTTTCGAAGACCGAAGAGAATGCGTAGACCTTCGTACACCGCAAATAAGGATCTCATTGTCATAAAACGACCTTTTTCACGGGGTTTTCTTCCTCTGAAGCCGTTCTCACCAGACCCTAGCTTCTAAGTGTTGAGGCGGCATGCAACACCGACTACTAGCTATTTGAGATAGTTTTTTTTGGCATTCTGAGCGTTTATTCAAAAAAATCCACACATCGAAGATTGTATTTCGTTTTCGGGGTCGTATACGGACACAAAAATTATCTAGGATTCACATTCTAAAAGCTTTTAATAATGCCTTATATGAATTAATTGGCGTATATCGGTGTTTAATAAAATTATTTTGCTGTTTAGTTAAAAAAAAGTAGATTGAAATCAGTATCCGCCATTCTTTTTATATGAAATTCAAATATAACGCAAATGGCAGGTAAATCACATTTATTTAAAAATATTCTTAAATACAAAAGAAAATTGTCATTCCATAAGTTAATTTCATGGGGTTCTGCAAACAGTTTGAATTAGGAGATTTTCAGAGAAAATCAAAGACGGGTCTTTTTCACGAAAATTGTTAACCTTTGTGCCACTGCTTCTTTTTAATTAGTGAAAACTGTGGAAAATGAAATGTATTTTTAAATGAAATAATCAATCGGGAGTGACATTGCACATCTTCAAGTTTCGGACTGGAAAAAGATTAATTGGAATTTTGGCCAGCTTTTTTTCGATTTCAACCCACTGCGGAGTAGGGATGGGCAAAAAATACCTGTTTTCGGTAGTACCGATAGTATTTATTTTTTAATCCGGTAGTACCGACCAGTATTTGAAATCGGTACTACTGACGGTATCGGTGCTAAAAATGCCAGTATATATTCAGCGCTGCCATCTTGCGTCAACAAACAGAACTAACTACGAAAATTTACTAACTACACTAATTTGCAAATGTTTTCGTAATGTGCCTGTCTTTTTTTCATATTCATATAACCATGAAGTAGAGATATGTTTGTTATCAAAATTGATATAATAGGCAAGTATAAATTTTTGACGCATACCGAACACCAGACAATCGATGATTTTGAACTGTATAAATACAAATATTTATTTCTGTAACTTTAACTTTAGTACGACCACAGGGATTGATCACTATAACAGGGGACTTTACCTGACCACAACATTCAAACAATATCGGTCGTTCTTCAAGTAATTTGAAATCATTGGAACAAAAAGCGACGAGCGCAAACACACAGCGTAAAATAAAATGTATTTACTGAATAGCTGATGTATATTCCCCATGATTATTCATTAAAAATTCCGACGGATGGAAATTTCTGTATACCTTTTTGGACTGATATTCTAATTTGGCGAAATAAAGTAAAATTAGGGTGAAACGTTTGTTAATTTGTAATTAATTAAAATATTTCGGTGGTCGGTGGAAAAAGGGTCATAAGTCAATTTTGGTTTATTTTGGCTTATGTCACATTTGTTTTCAATTTTTCTACTTCTGTGTCAAGAAAAGGGACACATGTCGAAATTCCTCCTAATATTAGGGTATTTTAGCACTGGTGCAATGGATATAAGTCACACAACTGATTACACAGAATGTAATCAACTTCACAAGGCTCTCCTGAAAATTCGCCATTGTTGACTTATGCACTTTTTCCCACCTACCACAGATTTAATTAGTCATATAAATACCTATCGGTATACCGGTATTTTTTCGTCGGTACTACCGGACGAGTAGATATATTGCTTTGAAATACTCGTAAAAAAATACCAGTACTATTTTGTGTACCGCCCATGCCTACTGTGGGGTGGTTCGGTCTTATTAAACTGACATTCGACCGAAGCGTTTCTTAGATTAGCATGGGTACCTGATTACGTACCCGAGGCCACGCACGCTCCATCTGTTACACGGCCGTTCGCTATTCTTCATCCTCCATCCCTTTCACATTCCTCCCTTCCACCCACCCGCCAAACCACTCATTTCCAAACCCCCTTCTCTTTCGTGCATTCCGAATCCTTCCCTCTCTGTTTCTCTCGAACACCAAACCCTCTTCCGAATGTCTTCCCTCCTCTTCGACCTCCCCAAATCCCTTACACCTCTCAAACCCCCATCCACTCTCACTTTTCAACTTCTGCCCACCGCCCTCTCTCAAAAATATATTGCCTCCCTGCTGAACGACCGATATTTCATCTCTTGTGGCTAACGACGTTTCCTTCCAGAGGACACTGTGGCGGATATAGGTGGGAAGGGGTGCGGACGAAAAAGGGGTTTTTGGTTGCCCTGGCGGGTAGAGGGGAGTTAGGGGGGACACGCTGGAGCGACGGCCGTAGCAGAAGGTGAAAGGGACAGAGGGGGAGAAGGGAAAAGGGGAGGGGCAGGGGAGTGAAGGGAAGGAACGGGACATTCGCAATGCTGGGTGTGTTTAGGAAAACATTTTTTTCTTACCTTGGCCTCCACTTTCATCCCCCGAAAACCTTCATGTTTTCCCAAGCCTCTGCCCACCATCCGATAACATTTTTCATTCCTTCTATGATTTTATTTTTCTCATCCCTCAACGTTGGAAAAAATAAATTCGTACCGTTTTAACTTCCGTCCCACGTCTGTTTGTTTTGTTCCTGGGGTTCCACCTCGCCTAACCTCGCACCACCCCTGTAGTATCACGTCGCCCAGCTCGACCCTACCCCTCCCACACCTCTCCACCCACCAACGCGTCCCTTCGTTCCTAAACCTCACTCCACTCGCATAACTCTCTCTACTCAGAAATGGAAGCCTTTCGTCGGAAGCCTTACACTCTTCATACATTTGTCCGCTTCCCCCTCCGTCAACTCCCGTTCAAGACACAAGCCTAACTTCTTTCCCCTCTTTTTTTGACTCTTTGAAAGTATGTGTGATCGTCTCCAAGGGGTATTGACGCGTTCAATTGCTTTCATCACGAGTTTACCTTCGCCAAGTCAAGACTGACCTTTGGAAATAATATCTGCCCAGCATAAAACAGAAGTCAGGGCATCCGTAGAATTTTCTTCCACAATATGCTCCTTCAGCAAAGAGTGTTTTCCCCTTCTCCAATTCACATTTTCTATTCCGTATCATGCCCCAGATGCTACTTTACTCTCCTTTCAAGCATCTATGTTCTCAGTAGACAGGTAGATTATATATTTACTTGCTCGAGGCACACTTCAGCACCCTCTTTCGCCCTATCACATGGAACAAAAATTATTTATGGCAAAAGTTAACAGTTGATGGCAATGAAATTTAAGGCCGTATACAAAAGAGGTAATAGAGTCCGGCTGTTAATACTTCGTCAAAAGAAATACATATTCACAATACGGAAAGAAAGATAGATAATAAGTTACAATATGACTATCACATTTATGCATAAAAAATCACTAAAAGTTGTAAAGACTAAAAAACAAATGAGGGATAAAAAGGGAAAGGGAAAATAATAATTTGGCCTCATTCCGAAGCAAAATTAATCACACAAAGAAACTATATGTACCTCCTCCTAAGGCAGCTTTTGAGTATCCTATTACCCCTTCATACACCCAAAACTTCTGCCTCCTCTGGATATATTCCACAGATATTCTCTTCGCACTGGCTATATTTGGAAATTAGCCTTATTTCCCTCCTTACCCGGTTAATTCCTCAAATGCATATCTCAACTTTTTTTAAACTTTTTATATGGTATTTCCTAAATAACTAAGTCTCATAAAATTATAAATCTACGCTAACATTGGAAATTAAAATCAATAAAAACATTAAAATTACTATTGCATAAAATTTATTCCTCAAAGTGGAGTAGAGTATCAGACAGAAAATTTTCTAAATATCTCTCATATATATAATTGATTTGTATATGCGTTTACCATATGTATAAATAATACCCTTTATATTTATAAAACATTGAAAATTAACGTGATCCAAAACGGCATCGTAATTGTTTTACATCACCGTACGGTATCGTTTTTCTTTACTCTGCAAGTATTTCAACGACAAGGATTCAATCACACTCGCTCATTGTCTTTCTTGAGGAAATAGGAACAATTATTGCCGTCAAATTAGAATAAACTAGGTCCATTTAGCAATAAAATAAGTCATATTACTGGAAGATACACCGTTCCATGGAGTTATTTGCTGGATTCACGATGGCGCACAGTGGGCTGAAATCGAAAAAAGCTGGCCAAAAGTCAAAAAGTGATTTTTTCAAGCCAGGAAGCTGAAACTTTGCATAAATATTTTCAAAAGACCTGTGCATGCGATGAGGTAAAGCATTTCCCTTAGTACTATGCAATTAACAATTTGCATGAGGTCAAAGTTGCACAAATGGTCTACACTCAATTTTCTCACGAAATCGTCAAAATCATACCCTTGATAAGTCTTTATGGGTAAAGAATTGGAATATAAATATGTAGTAAAATGAGACTGTTTTTCATCTTTGTTTTAATGTGGTCTACTTACTTTTTTGTCATTATTTACCAAAGATATTAAACAAAAAGGCGGACCCTCATTTTTGGTCTTTTTTTAATACATGTAGAGAAATAGTTATTTTCATCGCCGAGCATCGCGAAGTGACTTATATGGGGAAACTCTACAAAGCTTCCACAGTGCGAATCCGACGAGTTATGCTGCGACCGTTTTCGACGCCGAATTTATCATCAGTTTTTCGATCGCGCGGTCGAGTCTAGTCCAACCAGCCTGCAGTAAGGTGGCGCGGCAAGTGTGTGGAATAGATTGTAGCCGCATCCACTCCGCTATGTAGATTTTCGAGATACAAACGTTGAAAAGAGCCTCCATCTATTATATTTTGGAGAAATCATGGCAAAATTACGTACTTTTTTACATAGGGTTAAGGTTTATGAGGTACTGAAAGACTGCTTTCTTCGGGTTCACCGCGGGCGTTTCTCTTTTTAGCAACTTGACATCGCCTACTGACGAATAGTTTAACGGAGACAGCATGCATACCACTCAGGAGTATTGTCTCTTAGAGGCTACCAACCCACAGCTGGTGTCGCACGGCTGTAACTCATATGTTTCCCCGTATAAGTTACTTCGCGATGCTCGGCGATGAAAATAACTATTTCTCTAGATGTATTAAAAAAATGACCAAAAATGAGGGTCCGCCTTTTTGTTTAATATCTTTGGTAAATAATGACAAAAAGTAAGTAGACTACATTAAAACAAAGATGAAAAACAGTCTCATTTTACTAAATTTTTTAATTCCAATTCTTTACCCATAAAGACTTATCAAGGGTATGATTTTGAAGATTTCGTGAGAAAATTGAGTGTAGACCATTTCTGCGAAATTTATGCAATTTTGACCTCATGCAAATGACCTCATTGCAGAGTACTAAGGAAAATGCTTTACCTCATTGCATGCACAGGTCTTTTGAAAATATTTATGCAAAGTTTCAGCTTCCTGGCTTGAAAAAATCACTTTTGACTTTTGGCCAGCTTTTTTCGATTTCAGCCTACTGTGTGGTGTAGGTTTTTTCACCGCAAAACGCGCGTGTTTTACCAAGGATTATTTTTGTGAACCAGTTTTCTGCCGCCAATATTTTTTTCCTGTTTACATAAGAACATGATGTTTTGATGCAAATATTTTTGATACAATGCAAGTTCCTCACTGCAGTTGTTTTTACAAACAGTATCTGTATTTTCGCCGTTCGATGACTTCGTGCCTATACTAAAAAAGCCCACTCTTAAAGCCGTTTTTTTTTTAATTGAAACTAGTCATAAAGCGTGCCTTTTCCACATTATTCTTTGAACATTATTGATAAATTTAATTGCACAGTTAATTGAATAGTATAGTAGAACGTAAATGAGCTACGATTCTTAATACTCTAGAATAGCCATCCAACTCATCCTGCATTACTGAAATATTCCTAGCCAAATTCCAACAGAATTGAGAAAATTCTCCAGACATACAAATCTGAACCCAAATAAGCTAAGGTGTATCGTATCAAAAGCAGCTGGGGCGCGTTTTAGTTATTAAACTTGGAATTTCCCGCCCGTCAAGCCACAGTTCAGTTAAAACATCCGAAGTCGGATTACACGTTTCTATTTGTGTTATCTGAGGATAAATTTGGGAACAAAAAAAAGTCACACGGGTATTACTACTCTAACGCTAACTCAAAACCAAATACAGTCCACAAAATTCGGTATGCACCGGCATAGAAAGAGCGAAGGAACCGTAGAGATATGGGAATCTGAGAGTTGGTTACACGAATTAGGCCATGTGTGCACACCAGAAGTCATTATACGGGCTGAAATTCAAATGAAGCCGAAATCGGGTGTGCACGAAGTGGGCCAGGCATACATTTCCCTCTACACTATTACGTTAATGTAGCACTTATACACGTTTTGAAATAAAGGAGATCAAACAAAGATACCTAAAATTGATATCTGCCTCATACATTATGTATTCCCTCCAACGTTCCTAGAAATTTGAGACGGTTTCCTTAATAGCGGGCGACCTCCGTGAGCGGCGGCTGAATAGGAATACACGTGTTGTTTTGAAAACGGGTGATTCTATCAAGGAATTCAGCACAAATCCATGCACGTACCGATCACTCATGTATCTTAAAAAATATTTATCATTCTCCTGGAAACTAAAAACAAGGGAATTAGAAGGTTCGTGATTCGTACTCTGGCTTGAAATTACTACTATACCATACCTTACTCTCCACTAAACAATAATAGATTAATTATTTTATGAATTCTAAATGGCTTTTCCTCAAACGTATAAAAGCAGATATGAAATTGGTTTACAACCTGCAGGAAAACATAATCAGGAGAGGAAGCAAATTTCAATCTCGTCCAAAAGTTTCAGCTGATAATATGGGCGGTATCATTCAAATGGCGAACGAAATCTTGATATGGTTTATTTTATTTTCATTTAAATGATCTACCGGTTGAGGTAGGTTTAAATGAATGTGGTTAACTTTATACTAGATTTTTGCAAGCACAGGGCTCTGTCTACCAAAACAATTCCTTTCTTAATATCAGCATACGTCCTAACTTCCGTAATCCCTGTCATAAAACCTATTCACTTTCTTCCATTCCCCGGTTGCCCAACATACCACCCCCTAAGCAACCCCTCACCACTCATTACTTGTTCCAATCGCTGGATTTTCCGCCTTCTTATCTCATCCAGAATTTTCCTCTCCTCACCCAACATACCAAGCACTTCCTCGGTTGTCATCCAATCCTACCATCGCATCTTCTCCATCCTCCTCGATACCAGCATCTCAAAAGCCTGCAGCCTTTTCTCATTCTTTATTATCCAATCCACGTTCCATCACCGTAGAACGCTACACAACACACTAATTCTTTGCCAACGTTTTCTTTACATTTTTGCGCCTGATCCTCGTCATCAGCTTCCTCTTAATGCTGTCGCAATTCTACGTCCGTTTTCCACGCATGTAATTAAATTGCTGTACTTGTTTTAGTTTTTGCCCTCCTATTTTTGTGACCAGCCGTGGTTTCTTTCTCGTAGAAAATCTCATTAAATTGGCTTTCTTGCGATTAATCTTCATTTCGAATTTTCTGCACTGATTTTCTAATGAACCAACTTAAGTTTGCAATTCTTACGATGATTTACTGACGAACGCCTGGTCGTCCGCGAATCTTACCGACTTTATCAGCTGTCCTCCTACTTTGATTCCCACATTTACACCCTTCTATTTCTCTATTACTATTTCCTCGGCATAATTTTTCAAAAGTAAAGGCGACAACGGGCACCCTTGTCTTACCCCGCTTCCTATAACTAGCCAACATGATTAGCTGTCCGCCACCCTCACCAATTTCCTCTGGGCCCCATTTATTCATACTCCTAAAAATGCTCGTGTACCTATACTACCTTAGGATTAATCGGCGTACTGCTAGGTTATGGTGGAAATATATTTTATAAATTGTCTTAAGCATATGCCTTGGGTTTTAAATCAATATTTAGATTAAGTTTTAACAACTTATGCTTCCATCTAGCTCCATAATGAACAAGCGGAGTGGATTGTAGAGAAATACAGATAACAGTTTAAACAAGGCATACAGAGAAACGATATTGTAAGTTCTCACGACTTTCGATTAATTAAGTCAACTATTTTCAGTAAGGTCTGTCAAGGCTAATCAAATATTTTGTGTAGAGGAATCTAAAATATTACTAAAATAGTTAGACACCTTTTTTTCGCTTAGACAAACATATTTCTAGGTTATGGTGGAATTCTATTTTATAAATTGTATAGTGCATTTTGGGTGTACTTCATGATTCCCTCGACATTTTAAACTCATAAATTTTGGCTTGGAGATGAAATGAATATTCTTGATGTGTCCATACTACAGGTTCAATATTCGGGGACCATCTTATATTTGTTTTATTCCTTCACAGGTCCATATGTTTCCTGATATATAACCAGACAGCAGAAAGATAAAATGAAATTTAACATTCAAAAGAATTTTCGATAACATTCTAAACAATTTCAGGATATTGATTCTTTTTTATAGCTGGAGAGTAGAAAAGGAACATGAGCTCAAGTAAGACAGAATAGATAGGAGAAATCAATTTAACTAGCTGTGCATAATTCTGTCAATTACAATTCATAAGTGTTAGATAAATCGTGCTAAGGTACCTATAAAACAAGCTTTAGGAGTAAATGTACTTTATACACTAAAAAAACATTCATATCCGTATTACTTGTTAAATTAAGGTTTTTTTGGAATTACTATGAATGCTTTTTGAGTAGTCAGGCCAAATTAATTGAATTAGCATTCATACAAAAATAACAAAACATGTAAAAAAAACTGATATTTTAAAATTCAGTTTTGTACATGCTAATATTATTCATTGAGAGTATTAAAACAAATTAAATTAATACATTTACAAATATTCTTTTGTTTTGTTTTTTGTTTCATAGGCATATTTATATTTCATTTTCTGTAAACAAAGATGTTATTTTTCTTTATTTGACTATTTTGTGAATTCATTCAGTGTTATATTGTTGATTTGTATGTTTTGATTTCATAATGTAAATTAATCAAATTATTGTAATGCGGACATTTTAAATGTGTTGTCCAATTATTCTGTGTATTTTTTATTTAGGTTTATGTATTTTTTTTCATGTTAACCAGGATTTGAAATTTGAATTATATTTTTAACGAACGAATGATATGTAGTGGTTTTATGCATACATAATGTATAGGTCATGTTTTATTAGGTATGTCTTTTGTGTTTTTTTTCTCTCTGTCAATACTTAAGCCCTGAAGATGGTTAAAAAATAAACTGAAACGTTGGAAAAGATTATAAATTAAATTGAATTGACCAAATACCTCAGGAATATATTAATAGATTAATTGATTGTGGTCAACAAAGCTTAATAGGATTTAAAACTGTTTCTTAACTACACTTAATATACTCCAAAGAACGCATGTGACATTTTTGATGAGCAGTGAACAAAGTTGCTGCCTCTTCAGCAATAACCTACTCCAATAAAGGCGCCATCTTCCGAGGTAAACGATTTTATCCGCCCTAAAGGATGCCTTTGTTATTTTGAGTAGCATAAACTCCGAGAGCACCCACCAACGAAACGCTTAGAGATCTGTAAGTTTTGTTTTCAAATCCTTCAGGGGACGAAGTTAATTGGAAAACCGTTTACTAGAAGCTGCATTGAACAGCTTCTTGAATCAAATAAAGTTGGAAATCTGGTGTATTTGCTTTCAGACACAACGATTAATTTCCTTGTTTGTGGAGACGTGACGTATACGTAACGTAGAACCGTAAAGGTTCCTAGAGATGGAAAACAATACTCGTAACTTACTTGATATCCTAATAGTGGGAAATAATTAAAATCACCGCTCGTATTTAAATATCGAGAATAGTAGATCAATATCCGAAATAAAATTAAATTAGATGTGACCACCATCTTTCATCCATAACTTCTATATATGCCTAAATTAACCTTGCAGATAGATCACGCATTAATTTAACCACGCAATTATCCTGGACGTATAAAATTCCCCTTAAATTTCCATTTAATTTAATACGTTTCTAGAATGGGATTACTCAAAATTTTATGGGGATCAAAAAAGGAGGATGATTTGTCGAGTTTCTCATTTTCCAGGTTAGTACATACAAGGTTCAACTGCCAAAGAAATTCCAAGTTTGAAGGCAATTTTGCCGAGTAATTATTTTTTTTTATTTTTTTTTATTTTTAAGAACCACCGCAAACAGTTCTAATTGGACTTTACGTTGGGGTATTAACAATTAACTATGGACGAGCACACACAACCATGCCCTGGGGGTGAAAAATCCTCCCCAGGCGGGATTCGAACCCGCGACCTTTGGGTTAGCAGGCGAGGACGTTACCCCGCCGCCACCGAGGCCGACAGTTATCATGACCAGTGAGCAGTTTTTGACAGTTAAAGCTTCATCCTAGTGAAAGTGGCATTCGTTTTTATTACTCATATTTTCATGCAAATGAAAATATCTTAAAAATCGAGCAATCACTAATGCTCGGGCAATAAAATAGAGATGTTCCTACGTAAGTTTTATGAAATCAGGATTCTAAAATATTCAGAAATTTATATTTTAAATAAGCATAGTGAATTCATTAATATATGCGGACGCATAATAGACAAGGACGAATATTTTAATTTTCAAATAATTCTATATCTCAGAGACGGACCTCATAATAATTTTCAAAATTACACTTAAGTTAGGATCTTGGAATTAGTGCACACTAGTGCGTGCATTAAAACAAATTATATAAATACCTGAAAGTTTTTTGTGCTAACTTGTTGAGCATAAGTGATATTTATAAATTATGTGCCACAAGAGTAAAGCAAATGATCAGCGTTGATATTTATGTTTGCTAATGCTAAGGAGGATAAGGTTTACTTCATTGCCAAAACTCTTGAAAAACTTCAAAAATAAGAAGCGATAGCACCCGAAAGATCACAATTTTCGCTAAGAAAATATTTCAGATATTTAATAGTTTAAAAGTTATTTCTCAGTAGCTCAATTCTTTTTGAAAAAACACAGGAAAAATTCGTGACTTAATAGGTTCCATCAAAATTGGAATGTTCCCATTTCTTAAAACTAGTGCAAAATATCGTGCAAAACATACAAATCGAAATATGAGTGAACCATAAAAAATTACACATTTAATATTAAAGATCTAAACTAACCAAAGCTTTCAAAACGCCATGATAATGAAAAGAGAGATTGTAGTTCTCCAATATATCACTTATCTCTATTAGTTTTGATGACAGTGAAAAAACTAGAAACTGATATATAGAGGCCATCGACTCGTAAAAGGATTTATCTAAGCGAGAAATTCTATTTACTCATTATTAACGCAAAACATTACCGATCCCTCTAGCGAACTTTTTCGGTCATCATTTCCAATTGGAGCTTGGGTGTGATAGCTCAGGTATCATCATAATATATATTTTGGGTTTAGACAGTTTTAACGATATGATTTCTTAAAATTCGTCGTTTTGCATGTTTCGCGTTTTCCTCTACCTCTCTTGCCATATTTTTTATTTAGGGAGGCTACCCACAAATAAGGCCATTTGTGCCACTGAGGTAGGATTAAGTTAGAAAGGATAGCGCTATTATTGGAATCGAGGGAGGGAGAGAGGAACTATGCTTCGGCATCGGCCTAGTATTAATGAATGGCTACAACTGGCTGTTGCTTACTTTTCGGTGTACCAGCCCATCATGACGCTCGGTTCCGACGGTTCGGAAAGTTGAAAAAAACAATGCCAAGAAATTTTTCGGAATATAAAATGCTCATGTATCATTTATTCCCCATGAATATCATTTTCAGATATATTGGAGATAAATTGAACCTAAAACTAATTCCCTACGGAACGTTTTGCGCCTTGATATGGCCCTCAGGACGTGGGGTATTTAGATCCCCGCACAATGAAGTGACAAGCGTATTTTTGGTAACTTATACCATCTAATGGTACTTTTCTAGTTGTACAAATAGGCAATTGCTTACAAATTTTCAAATTGATTACAATTCCCCCGAGATTTGACCCCATTATTTTCTAGAATCATCGGGCTACAATAGGTGCACAGTTTAACGTCCCCAACGACGAACAGAAGACTTCACTAAAAGTGCTCTCCCTCCACTAAGCACCCAAGTAGAGACCGTGAATACACTGGAAAACGTCAACCCCTTCTGGAATCAGAACCTGGGCCTTCAGCATGAGATAGAAGTGCTAAAGCCACTACACTAACATTAGAGCTAATTTGGCAAAATTTGGTTTAAAAAATATGAAAATGAAGAAACAAACACGGTTTTCTCATTAGACACAATAGGATCTGGACATAATTTTCACCTTCAAATTCATCGGAGGCAACTCTACCAGGTGGGCAGTGAGCCGGTATCTTGGTGAGAAAAAGGGAGAGAGAGAAAAAAATGATAAAAGAGACTACCATCTAAAGAAAACCCTCCAGTTAAGGAAGTTCCATCTCGAACACGTGAGTCAAGAAAAATGAGAAACTCCACCGTTTAATTTTTTCCGAATAAAAAATACAACTTAGGCTGCATGCTCTACCTTTTGCATTGAAAATTTAAAGTCAGATACTAATATCAGATCTTAGATCAGATACTAATGTTGTAGATTGATCGACCAATATTTATTGTCAATGAATGCTTTATCCATAACGAGAGGCCGACTTCAGCGCCAGTTCTGTTGAAACAATGCATTTCGGCATTAATTACCGCAGTCAATTTATAATTGCTCTAAAACTAAGGTGGGTTCATTATTGCCATTAAAATTCATGGATATATCCACCACTTCAATCGGTTTATTTGCGAAAACATTATTTGCATGGGGCAGGGAAAATATTTTAACCCCTGATTCAACTAATTTTGCCTTTGGAGCCATGTAAATTCAAGTTTAACCCTTCAAGCCCGGAGGAAATATAATGAATCCCATCTCGTATGCTGGAGGAAATTTAAATGAAATCGCTGATTTTCCGATGATTTAAATGGAATCGCCGTGACATAGTCACTACGTCGCTCTACGGCATGTGAAGTTCGTGCCCAACGTAGTGACTACGTCGCTCGTCATCTAAGGGTTAAAATGCTTCGATGCAGGATTTTGCTGACGCATGTAGTATCCAACGGCTAGAAAGAACATGGCATTTTCTTCATTTGAGGGTAGAACCTCGAAAAACTCATAAAAACATTTTCATCATTTCTAAGGTCAGAGTATGCTCATTCAGAGCTTTCGAACTCAACAACCAGCCGCATTCTGAATGTTGGAAGCCTCAGTTTCAGTATAAGATTCTCATTCCGAAATATGGTGGGACACCAGCCAGGCGGAGTAACCGGGCCGACAAGAGCGTCCTTGGTGAGCCCAATTATGGCATTTTACTTTTTAGTCCCTTGCTTTCCTCCTAATAGCTTTCCCTCTCTCTCTTACAACAAAGCCATCTCTTTTCGTAACGCCTAATATGGGTATACTTCTGCGTATGTTTACCAATATTTTCTACGAACAATAAAAGACCAAACCACTGAGGTTTTATAAATAGGTAGTTCAACTGGCAATGTATCTAAATAGTTAGTTTGCTTCCTAATATTTCTGCATTAATATGCAAAGTAATACTAACAGCTCGCTGGCTTCAGTAGAACTCGTATATCGCTGATCATGTATACATTTGAATTATGGATTAATACTCTACAGTTTGTGCAGCATTTAAGGAATCACTTTTGGTAAATATTCAACTTCCTTGTATAATTCAATGCATTTGCGTAATGAATAAACATTCGTACTTTCTAAAGCATTTATATCATACTAGTAGTTAATATCCTGCTGAATCAGGGTAGAATATTTGCGAATTAGCCAAAAAGTTAAGAATAAAGCAAAACATTACATTAAAAATTAATTCGTGGTTTTTATATTTAATGAAAACAATGTATCTATGGCAAACAATATTTTCTATCTAAATGTCACATATATTTTTGTATACAACATTTTTGGAGCTGTTACTTAGCAGTTTCCCTCGTGTGTATTTTAAAAATGCGTACACCCGCGCCATGTGTCAGTTGGTGGAGAACGCAGAGTCCTCTGGATTGCCGATAATACACTATATAGTTGACTCTATGAGGGAGTAGTGTAGAGAATTTCCTTCCAGAGGACTCTGGGAGAACGTATATGGCTGAGTCCTCTAGTTTGCCATGTAGTAATTATGAAGTGAGGGGGTAATGTTGAGTGTGCAATCCTGATGATTCTGGTGTATGTGAGCTCGCTTGCCATATATTGGCGCTCATCTTAATCACTACGCCTAGCAACTGAATCGTTCATACGTACGCGTAGCCTTTTATATAGTAGATTACCTAATGTTTGCTGGCGAAAATTTACCCCCAAGTGCACATCCTTTACGTGTCTATCAGGGTACTTTATAATTGGAGAAATATCTCAAACTGACGATTAACTACTACCTAAACTATAAAGAAACATATTCAAACATACTTCCATAATATCTTCATCCCTATTGCATTTTTCCTCCAAGAGTAAGAGGTCAATTAAATTTCCGGGTTCTCCTCCTCAAGGGCGAACAAAAAAGAACGCCATCTCTTACAAAAGCAAACGTTTTTTTAGCTGCGGAAGCTGAAAGAATACGCGCAAGGTGTCGATGTAGTGATTCACTTCATTGTGACGTAAGATACGAGACAGTGGAAAATTATCCCATCAGAGGCCGCGTGTCCTGTGGAGATGACGCGCCTTCATCTTCCCGTCGGAACCCCCAAACCGCCAAAACCCAATCCCCTTCCTCCTTCCCCACACCCATTCTCATCTTACGTATTCCTTACGCACGCCTTTGAGCCCTTATTTCTGCAAACATCCCCTCTTCCTCACCCGCACCCTTCCCTACCTCTCCCTTTCCCCCACCGCGACCCTCTTTCCCTCTGCTCTTTCCCCTTCATTAGTATTCCTATCCAGGGAAAACTATCCTCGTCCAACCCCCTGCTCCTCACTCATTCCTCATTCATGCATCTCACTCCCTCAAGATCGCAGGTAACATTTCTCTCGCCCTCTTCCTCCAAATCCAATGCGTCTCTCTTCTTCACCTGACATACATCAAGGGCAGCGAGGTATTACGACAAATCGAAAGTGATTAGCTTAGATCTTCTTTTGTCATATTACCAAATTAACCAGCCAAGAAATTCAATTAATCCTATTGTAACATGATGCGATTTGATTATATCCCATGGAACATATAAGATCTAACGCTTTTCCGACCCACTTGATGCATGAATTCTTCTCAGGTTTTCCACCAGGTTAGGCTCTCCATACATGCCGACGTTTTGATGCACGAGTCGGGCATTGAAACTTCCGTCAGTATGGAAAGACATTCTCGGTGAAGAACCAAAGAAGATTTCATATCCTTACTTATGTATTTTATATATTTAAATATGTTGCTCATTGATACGATATCATGCAAAACATAAAAAATGCAAATTATAAATATGAATGTGTCAGAGCAAGAGAAACACCTTGGAATCACCTTAACTTAGACATTGAGCAGGGGAAAAATATAAGAGACTTTTGCGGAGGCGTTTTGGTAAAACTAGGATTTATTAAGCGAATAGTAGAAAGGTTCTCCGATGAAAAAGTGGAACAGAGATGTTACTAATACTATTTAGCTTTAATTAGGCAACATCTTGAACACGCCTCGAGCATTTGGGACCCTGCCCAGAATAAATTAACTTTGAGAAGTAAATAAAATGCAAATCCAAATCGTACACTTCGTTAAAAACTGCAGCGAGTGAACAGAAAGTGTTACACAGCTGATGGAAGGATTAGATTGGGAGTCATAAGAGACTAGGAGGTAACTCGCTAGGCTTAGGTTACTTGAAAAAGTCAGATGAGACGAGTTTCGCTACGGCACGGATGATATTATTTTGACCCCGCACTATATCTCTAGAACTAATAGACAAGACAAAATGAGAGAGATAAACCATAAAATTCAAAGGTACAAATATTCCATCATTCCACGCACCATTTGTAATTATTACAAGAAAACAGCATGGCACTCCTATGAGACAACTATTAATATAAAATCACCTCTTTCCTCTCCCACTTCCATTTCCCTATTCCCTCACCTTTCATGGCTGGTACCCTATCCCCTTCTGCCACACATATCTGCGGCGGCTAGCAGGGTGGTATGCAGATATAGTTTAGTTACGTTTGGGCAGGTGGCATTTGATGGTGCTACGAAGGCGTTCCGGGAAGGTATCACGGACTATAGCTCGGGAAGTGCTTTGTTTTTGCGATAGAGCTGAGTAAAAGGGAAGGCATTCAAGGCAGATGGCAGATGGAATTCACCAAGTGAGCAGTGGTGTGGAGTCAAAGAATAAATCTCTTCTATCTATCTTCTATGTCCTATTTAGGGTTTCCCTCTCATTTGTGCTGTACCAGGCACCTCCATTCTTCTCCGTGCCGCCATTATCACTCCACACCAAAGATCACTGCTCACTTGGAGAGCAGTGATCTTTGGTGTGGAGTGATAATGGCGGCGCGGAGAAAACGGAGGTGCCTGGTAGGGCACAAATGAGAGGGAGACCCTACATTACGTAATGCAAACGTAATGCAAAATTCACATAGAAGCTTGCATATTATTTACATGCTCAAAACAATAGCTGTAACATTGAAGCAAAAATAGATGGTTTGATTACTGCTGTAACAGGTAACTATAACATTTCTACTTGACGATTCCACAGTCCAATCCAGTTCCAACCAGCAAAAGTATATTAATGTGACATTGTGAATTTATATAAGTAAAAATAAAAATGAAAACGTAATATAAGGTGCATTATAAATAACAGACATAATTATATACTCCTAAAATAACTGAAATTAAAGTGAAAATAAATAATTTGATTACTGCTGTAGCAGGTAATTATAATATTTGTACTTGAATGATTCCACAGTCGTACAAGTTTTTATATCGTTAGGAATTGCATTACATACAACGGTATATCTGACGACGAACGATTTATGGAACATTGTAGTTATATGTTATGGTAAATAGAGATTAGATGGTTCACTCCGTGTTATTATGGTTCTGGGTATAGGTCCGTACTAAAAGAGGTCAAGTAAATATTTCGGAATTATGTTTTAAAACAGAGAAAATAAAAAGATACAAAGAAGGTTGTAACATACTGGAATCACAGCCATGTTGAATATTTCGACGTTAAATATTTTAAGAAGCAACCACGTACGTGCAGTGAGTTCTATTTTTAGACTCCGCACTGTTACAGGTGTGAGGTAGCAATAATTACGCTACAGCGACCACGACCTTAGTGCGTGATCAAACTGAAACCAAACAATAGTCGATAGCAGCAAAACACTATTGTTTAAAGTTACGAACACCTGCACACGTGACCACGACCGAAGTGCGTGATCAAACTGAAACCAAACAATAGCCGATAGCCGCAAAACACTATTGTTTAAAGTTATGAAAACCTGCACACGAAGGGAAACGAGGGGAAATTCCTTCGAGAACATTCGAATAGAAGGAGGAAGAAAATGAATATATAGAACGCAGTATACATCATATATGAATATATGATGTATACTGCGTCGTCGAAAATTGAACAGTTCGTGTGAGTTTCTTTTGTTTGTGTCGCTATGTTTTTGACTTGTCACGGACGACAGCCATGAAAGAAGTCACTATATTGGTATGTATGTAATCCTAATTAGTTGGTAAAGATTATTTATTTGTGCAAGTGAATACACTTGTGTTGAAAAAGTGAAGTGAGCCGTGAAGGAAAATAGAAACCCCCTAAGGTAATTATCCCTGTGGCCCAAAGGGCGAAGAAACCAATGTGATACACTGACAAAGGTAACAGATACACCTGATATTGTGATTCATGTTTAATTTGTTTTTATCGAGTGACGTGTTGTATTTCATATAAGTTAGTACGGGCAAATAGCAAATCCATGATGTGGAGGGAAATCCACTTGTGAATAAATGGAGTTCATAAGTTATAAAGAAAGGAAAAATGTTATTTATTTAATTGGTAGAATAGAAAGATTATCGTTATATAATATAGTTATGGTATTTAAATGTTACAAGGTATTTCCACCGATAGGAAGTATCCAGCCACTTCAGTTATTCCCTGTGAGGGGAAATGTGTTCATCCTAGCGAAGGTTTAGGATGAATCAAACACGAGTTTTGTAACGTTACAATTTCAGATTCAGTTCGCTCGACAGATCTCCGAAGGCTAAGGTACAAGGAAACAAGGGTACCCTATGCGAGGAATGATTAAGGTAGTGATTAACAACTTCCTTTTATGCAGAGGAAAATTTCTTTTCTGTGTTTTAAGGTTATACAATATACCATTAACTCTTTTGGAAATTACATGTATCTGATCGTGCCACGTCAGTGTTGTCCATAATAATACCGAGATTGCGGACACAATTTGAGTAGGGAATAGCTATGTCATCAAGTACAATACCGGATGTTGTTCATATAGAGGAAAGCTCAAGGAAACGTGACAAAGGAGACGGAGGAGATACGTCGGACGACTGTGGAAGCGAAACTAACAGAAAAGAAAAGGGAGAACGGGGAAAAAAGGGTGTCCTGTGGACCAATGGAGAAAAACTAAAGACACAAATTGAAATTAAGATCTTGCTTTCCTTTCTCTTTCTTTTTTTAAGGAATTCTTTTAAGTAAACGCTTTTCTCCATTTTCTTTCCCGGACCCAGAAACGCAGCAATACTATGCTCAATGATACGTTACGCGGTACCATGGCATAGGATAGACCGTGTAGCACACCACCACACAAGTACCACAAAGGTAACACTGACTACCACCCAAAAGCAGAATTGGGTACCATCGTTGTGGTTAGCTTGTCATTGGGTGGGTGATCCTGAAATTCGTCCAGTTCGCTTTTCCCCCTGTCAACAAGTTGCAGATATGTAAGTTGTCAGAAAGAAATTACATTAGCTGTCGATTAACTAAACCACTACTACCACAATTTGATTTTATACATCATGCGAAGAGGAATTCATGCCATCAAGCAAAAATATGCAAATTCATACATCATTCAATAACTGAAATAGTGTGATACGATGTCGCAGAGTGAAAAAACACTATATAATACGATTCATATGATTTCTTGCATTATGCGATGAGAATCGATATCCTAAGACATTTGATTCGGGACGCATCATATCTAGATAGATAGATCATATCCCAACACGATGATAAAAATACGATATTGAAATTTGATCTTCACAAAGTCCAACCCAACCCAACCCAACAAAGAATGTCGGGGGGCGAGTTGGTTTTGCAACATGAGTACTGGATTCCCATCCCAATTCCAGATTTTTTATAATATTGCCAATAACTACATGGGTGCTACATAGCATGGCCACTTTAAGTGTAGTACTTCATTGATCTAAAGGAACGTTGATCAGTAGACCCCGTTACGTCTATCGTTGAATTTTAACCCTCCCAAATCTCCTCCTCTTCACATGCAATCCTGCCCTTACCCGGTATCCAACCTCTCTTTAATGTGAAGAAATACCCACCTCTCTTCAGATAGCCTCAGATTTTGGTAGCCTCCCTAAACAATCTACAACCACAGGAATGATGATTTAAATACCTGCCGAAATATGACGATTAAATACGTTTAAATTGCCTCGAGTAATATTCCACCTGGACATGAAATCGAACAACGGTTCCTTGGTTTTTCACGGCAATGCTCATATTAGTACACTACCCAGGCTTATTGATTCTCGTGGCAATTTTAGAAGATTTGTGGATCTAATGCGCTTGCCCTTGCCATCAAGAATGGCAACGCCAACCCTCAAAACCTTGAAGCCAGAACCCTCGAAGTTAAGATAGTTTGAGCTAAATATCAATTTACCAAGAATTTTATGAATTTGACCTCATTTTAAAGAAATAACTCTCATCTTCCCAAATATATCAAAATATTAACCCCTTGCCGAACTACTTTTCGAGCCATTTTCCTGAAAATACAAGTTGGTTTACATGGGATTGATTACGGCTGTGCGCTCCAGAGGGTGAATATTGAAAAAAAATAAGGAATTTATAACACCTAGATTTCGTCAAAACACTAACAATGTGTAGTTTCTATGTCTTCTCAACTATTCATAAAAATTAATCTATTACTCACCTCAGTATTTTTTATAGAATCATTAAAAAAACTAGCTGTACGGCGTAAAAAATAAGTCAAATTAGAGACTTATATACATATATTTATTTGATTACTGAGAACTTTGGTCATGTATAACTATTATTTTGAGCCATTAAAGTTATAATACATATTTACTTCATATTTCTTACAAACGCTTAAATAAAAAAAAATTAGAATATGGCCTCCATTATGACTAGGAAACTATCTCGCTCAAACTACCTTACATGCAGCAACAGCACTAAGACCGTGGTGTTATATATGTATGTACGTCTCTTACTACCTCCAATATGTGTTCGAGAATATGTCAGCCGGGGTAGCATATAGATCTACGAATAGACACGGAAAGCCATAGGTCCATGATTCGATTCCCGATCTACATGAACTATTTCTCCAGGAATTTTCTACGCAACCCAAGAATGTCACTCCCAATGGCAAACGTTTTCTCCCCACGTCTCGACTACCCTACCTCCAAGTTTTCCTCCTGCCCTGCCATCCCCTTCCACTCTCCACCGACATGCCCCTTCTCATCTCTACATCTCTCTCTCTCTCTCCACTTACCTCTCCCTTTGGCATTAAAGCGAGATGACCGTCCTCTTGGCAGATAGGAGAGAGCTACCTCCCCATCCTGCCCTCTCCAACTCCTTCCTCCACCCCCTCCGCTTTGATCACTTCCTATGCCTAATCAGTCCTCCTTCGAGGCACATTCCTCCTCGTCCTTGCTCGCCTCCCCATTCGGAGCACAGAGAGCTTTGCCGCCGTCCCTCTGCAGCAATTTACTTAAGAGCATTCCCCCACGGCGCGGCGTCGTACGGCACCACCGTGTCTCACCCGCGGCCAGTATCCTACTCCCTCGCCGCTGGCTGCGCGATCCTACTCCTCCCTACCATGAGGACGAGGGGTCGCCGAGTTGAACCTCACCTCTGTGTTGCTCGTATTTTCATTCGGTGAACCGCCACAGTGAAATACGAGTGCTTTCATCCATCTCTCCTCTATTTTTCCGCCACTCCGCGCAGTTCATTACTATGGGCTTTTGTCGCTTCCCTTTATTTTCTCGACCCAAATCGACGTATTCTGTGAGTATAATGACTTCACGCCACTTTGTGAAGGAGAAAAAACTCTCCAGCCACACCTTTCTCTTCCTCATGTCAATTGAAGTGCTCCACTTCCTATAGACTCGCAGCACTGTATTAAATTGACAGATTTATTTAGCTCATCGTGAAGAAGATTCACGGACGATCAAGTAATGGAGATATATGGCTTAACTCGCGTTAGACCTTTCTCGAAAATGGCGTCGGACACTGGGATCCAGATTAGAAAGGTTTTATCTATAGGCTAAGGGAAAAACCAAGGAAAGTGGACCGTATGACTAAAAGCTCACACTTATGAATGGAATGTGTTAGAGACATGTTGGTGGATAGCAGTTGAGCATCGCAAGAGTCTTAGGTTACAGTTAAGGCTAATTTACTGTAATATTATTCAAACGTGAAGTTCAAACCTAAGATATATATCCCGCCATTCATCTCTAGGCAACGCAGAGTGCACAGAGTGTAAGAGGCTTTAAGAAGATAGGTAAAATAATTAATTTTTACCGGACACGATTTGTACCTAAACATTAAGCAAAGCACTGTTTTAACACATTTTTTATCTCTTCTTTTTGTGATTCCTGATGACTACCTTTTAGTTCATGACGCTATTACACTCACGTTTATTACAAACTACTATACCGGATCGAATAATAACAAATACATACCGGAGAAGACAAACCCCCGTCTCCCTCCCCTCCCAACTTTCCTCCACTCTTTCTAAATATATTGGACTTAACACTTCGTATTTTCACCTGAAGATGATAATGTGTTGAAACCCGGGTGGTGAATAAACTATCTATTGTGAAATTCGCATAATTTTTATCCTTCCTAACATGGAAAAATTTCACGTAATACACCCTGAAACCGCAAGTTTTCTTAAAAGATAAGTCGTCTGCCAAGTATCAGACCTATACGTTGAAATTCGCAAAATTATATCTATTGGGTACACTCTCTAAAAAGAGGCATGTAAAGATACGGTAGTTTCCAAAGCGATAGCCTTCTGAACTGGGGTTCAACAAAAAAAATCCGCAACGCAATACGAAATGAGATGATACAATTATCTATTTCAAAGAAAACACATGGTGATGTAGATAACACACTATTAGAGAATTACTTCCTACTTCGAAGATGAAAACCAGAAGTGTCTCCACAATTGCTACCATTCCGTCACAAATATCAAAGACCCCGTGGCGGCGTCACAGGGTCCATGATATTAAATGTCAGGAGATAAATGCATGGATTTACGTAAATTTTAATATTTATTTAAATATCTTACTTGAACCGGAACTTCCTAAACCAAATCCTTGATGGATTTAGATAAATTAAAGTACCTACATATAGAGGAAAGCATTTTATCAAAGTACAAGGAAATTCAGTGCGTAATTCACATTAAGATTCAAAGAGAAGCATTACAACTCAACATTGTGTAAAAGTACAGTGCTGAAAGCAGGCTAAAATGATGAGGTCGTGGTATATCAGAAATTGTAGAATTGGTCATCACTGAATATCATCAATTGTAGACTGCAGTCATAAATGACTGAAAAGGACTACAAAAATGAGAAAATATTCAATGGTCTAGTTGGATAAATGATGAAAGAATTTAATGCTTCAACTTCGACAAATATATTAACATAAGAGACGAAAACTATCTTATTGCTAACACAATTCATAACTATTTCAATGAATTCTTCGCTTGAAACACTAGAGAAGCATGGATCACAATATAATTCCGGATTGCTAAAGCCAATTGAATGCTACTCTGTAACTTTATGACACTCAACATACCAGGTACAGGTAAAGAAATGAATTTATAGTAGAATAATATCTCTCAATTTGAAGAACTTTCAAAGCCATTATGCCCTAAATTCCAACGATGAGTATAAAAGAGTAATTAATAGACTTAACTACGGTAAATCATAGAAATAGACAAAAATCGCAGAGCAAGAAAGTTATGAGGGAAAGCATTGCTGCGAAATCAACTAATGCCTCCAGGTAAACGGGGAACCTACGGTCAGTTTTTCACTCATAAGTAAAATACTTGTCTTTGTTTGGACGCCCAGCTACCTTCACAACAAAAAACTCAGCCGGCGAGAAGTCATAAAAAGTCTCAAAAATAGAAGATTAGGCAGGGTGTAAATGGCCAATGTGTTTAAACATTGAAGCATGACGGTAAAACAGAAGGAAACAGCAAAGGTTAACCTTTTACGGTCGATACGCTGCCCTTCTGACTAAGGAGAGTATCGTTCCGCACATAAGGTTGTCCAGTGTTGAACATACAGGTCCGAGGGTGGAATTCCACGCAGGGAAGGCAATTCGCAAAATACGCAGTGCGACGACCTTCGTTGGCTAGCCAAAAAAAGGCCCGAACAACTTACCTTCTAGTACATAGTATCCATTGGGAGTGGGCTGGCGAAAGTGGAGCACGATCTATCACCCAAATCGTTTCTTGAGAAATATGCTCTAATATATGATATCGTCAGAAGTAATTACCTTTATTATCACTACCCTACAGATGTTGCCACAACACGACTACACGCCGGTATGACGCCAGAAAGCCCATTTGTTCCGCAAGCTGTGAACCAAAAATCCTACATTGCGTATAACTCAACTATCACGTAGTGACTAAATGAAATGCTATGCATTTTACACACATGGCGAATAGAAATTGTCGGGACCGAAAGGGTTCTCGAGGACTCATTCCTTCGTCGTACGCCGTCTGCCCATTCCCATTGATACGAGCTCCAAGCAAACGATTCATTCCCCGACGGATGCAACTCCATATGAACTGCCGGTTGCAACAGTAAGAGAGCATTAGGTCGTCTACACACGGTGCTCTATTCATTATAAACGGTTTGGTGACACGCATTTCTTGCCTATCACTTGGGAGTCAATACCTATGTAATACGGTGGAATACCGTACACGGCGCTACCAGTTAGTAGCCCGTTAGTAATTAGCTCGTGATCAGGTCCATCAGGTCCAAGTAATTCGCCCTGCAGGTCAAATGTGAGATAAATTTCTAAATATTGCCATTTTACCTGCGCTCCAGAATATTATTGCTTGTTGTTAACAACAACGAATGAATAATTTCCCAATATAAAATTCGTCGAGGACATTGAAAAACAGCCAGCACTCTACTTCGACCTTTTTTGCCACTACGAATAAACTACAGCGTGGTAATGAAATTTCTTAGAAGTTTTCCATTTTTTTAAATTAAAATATAATTTTTTGCGACCTTTTCGATGTATTACATCATTCTCAAGCACGGTTGCTTGACAATGATGTAATACATCGAAACCGGTCGCACAAACCTATATATTATAAAAAGTGGAAAACTGCTAAGAAATTTCATTAGTATGAATACATTCCACCACATCAGCCCTGATACAACTTTATTTTATCTACAGTGTGGGTTCATAAATTGAATGAAAACAATGCCTACTTTTAGGCCTTCTAAAATAATAAAACACAATTGAATACAACGTCACTTGAGTGAGTAGTAGACACGTGTATTCATCCACCTACCTTGCTCAAAATTTTACACTTGCCTGTAGAAACTTCCATCAGTTAAATGTAGCTTCGTGTGGGAAGCCGAATCACTAACCACTCATTATTAATAAATTTGATTGTTTCAGGCTTGACTTCGTGGAAGTGATAGATATCCATGTTCACACGTTCGGTCACAGCCACATAGCTCGGTGAGTTAAGGGGTTTGGTTGCATTCTCCTTCTGAACCACCGGATGCCTTTGCTTCATTTCGAGGACAACATATTAAAGGAGAGGAAAATAGCTACAATGTGCACAGCAAGCGTATGGGAGATAGGGAGGAAGAGCGAGGGATGGAGAGGAAAGAAAAACCAAGGATTGCATGCTGTTAGATTCAGAGGAGGCATTCGACGTGACGCGTTGTGAGCGTATCTTGTTATTCGCTCCCAATGCCATACCCCTAAAGTGCTCTGGGAATGCACGGGACTTGGGTCAAATGATACTTAGGATCGCCAAGTAGATATGAAAGAGACGATACCAAACATAAAAGGGACCATATAAATAAGCCATGTAAGTTTGCCGTAAGCGCTGCAACATCCCACATCGAGCATTTCACAACCTTCAATATTTTGTGAAACACCACTAAGCCTAGTATTGTTCCGCGTTTACCGTCCACCAAATATACGTCCACATATATAGACTTCATCGGGTACTCCATGGCTGAGACCTTGACATGAAACCACTGCTTTGAATACCCGTATGACGGGTCAGTTAGGCCGGTATGGGACCAGAGGATACCCCAGCGATAAGAGACGTTTAGAAAGAAAGCCCTCAACCTCTGCCAACCATTCAACGTTAGCACTGAAGGCATTACCATGTACCTATCTACGTTAGTTAATCTTTTACTTACGAAAAAGCAAGCGACAGCTGAATACATTTCACTACATTAAGCTGTCGCTTTTGGCGACGGAATTATTCAATTCAGCAGATATTTCAAAAAGACATAAACCTATCGCAACATCTGGCGGCAGACGGATGTGCAGTGGGCTACTCAAACGGAAGGGGGAAGTGAACAGTGATGTAGGGGAAGGTGAGGAGGGAAAGGAAAAAAAAACTTTTACCTCTGAAAGTTTTATTTGCCATATATTCATATTTATAGTTAGAATGAAGATCGATATGCACGCTGGATATCCAAAAGTAAACGAAAGCACAGTGATACCATTCCTCTCCCCGAAAAAAAAACCTTTTCTTTTTATAAACTAGACACTTCCAGTCCCTAAATACTACACTGCGTATCTACAACGAGCTTTGATGGGGTGGTAATACTCCTCAAATGGTTCAAGCGGGATAATAGTACTCTCAACACTCAACGAATTTTGTATCATTGAAAAGAAATATATGCCATAATTATTTACTTGAAATCATCAGCCACTCAGTGCCCCGCTTTTTGAGATATGTATTTGTCAAAAAACAAGAAGCTATCCGTTTCAAAAATGTTTTATACTTTTCTACACTTTATTTTTTAAGTTCACAACGCGTTTCACCAATTTTTGACATCGTCAGGTGCAGTAGAGTTTGTTTACAAGTTATTTCCGTCGTTGTTAGATAAATACAGAACAATAGATTTGATTTTTTATATGCTTACATTAAAAAAATACAACAATTAAATAAAAACTAAAACAAAAAGGAGGGTAAAAATATTAACATGATAATAATAAAAAAATTTATATAGAATGCTTGGCAAAAAAAATAAAATCAAGGGGTGGTGGTGTGAGAAAGGTCAACGTTTTTTAGAGATAATTTTTCAGAAAGTAGTGGGGAGGTATGTGTAAAAAGCTGCTCATTGCATAGATTTGGAGAATGCCTGATAATTTCGATTTGTTCAAATGCAACCATTTTTAAACCTTTAGGAAAGAAATTTAAAATTTCAGGGATAAAGTCAATGACATGATTGTACAGAATAAGATTTTTAGCAAAAAGAGAGACAGAATCTCTATTATTTAAAATACGGACGTGTTCTTTTATGCGTATTTTAAAAAAATAATAAAAGTGAGAGAGTAAAAATCAATACAAAATAAAGTGTAGAAAAGTACAAAAGTAATTTTGAAATGGATATAAAAATATTCTACGAAGGAGAGCCTGAAACTGTGGATTTTATTTTTTTTTTATCTAGAAGCTATTTACAAATGGATATAGTACCCACGGATACGCGCCCGAGAGAGAAATTAAAAAAAAAACTAACGTAAAAGTCTTTTCAAAAATATGATGGTGTGAATAGTAATAAGTATAGTATCAGTAAAAATTATTTTATTCTAAATTAATAAATAAATATATTATTATGGACCATAATACTCTTAACAATCTCGTTAAAAAAAACTTCGGTAGTGAAGCCGGAAGGTGGATTGTAGCTGGCGTCCTGAAACAAATCAGTGATGTTACATCGCCATATGGAAATATTAATAAAATTACTGATAATTTCAGTCACAAAACCTTTTTTGACTGAAATTATCAATAATTTCATGGAGTCATAAAAATATTACCAGCAGTTTCTTAGCGAAAAATAACACTTATTCAATTTTCACATTTCATCTATAACTCATTATTCTAGCTACTGCTAACATTTTAAAATCAACTTTTAGATTAGCCAATATTCTGTATGGAGAGAAGTCTCAATCAAACTACCTTAAAGGTCTCATCTCGGAGAAAAATTTGTCTCTCAGTCTTATGGACTTAAAAAAAAAGATAACGCGGTTGGACCAAAAATTACATTTCCACGACCAAGGGTAAAATTTCGTGGCGAAAGTGAAGGTCGAACTTTCTCCCTTTCTTACCTCCTCATATCCGACCGATGGCCTCATGCCGCCCGGCGATAATCGCTTCCTCGCCAGCCCCATCACCTGCTAAGCCGCTCCTCCATTCCCATCCCCTGCTGCCTCCCCAAACCTCCCGCCAAACCCAATCCCATCGCAATTTCCGCCGCCCGCCTACTCAACCACCTTTCGACACTTAATCCACGCACCTGTCGCCCTTCTCCTGCACCCAGACATCAGCAAAACCTACAAAGCCCTAGTAATCATTGTCTTCCAAAGCGATTTGGCAGCCCTTTTCCACAAAGCCATCTCCGACCTTCCAGCCCTCACGCCTTACATCCCTTCTGCCTCTTTCAACATCTACGGGGCGAAGGGCAAAGGGTGACCTCATCTTTTTCCCCCACCCAACTAACTATGACATCTGAGAGGCACACATACACTATGCTTTACCATTCCTATACAGGCAGCGTCCCACAAACTGTTAACACCTGCGGACCGGTTAAAATACTTCGCGGACCGGCAGACGGCTAAGATACAAGTAATAACACACGCTGAAAAAATTTATTTATTAATTTATTTTCCATTCAAGTATTCTTCCAGCTGATTTGTATGTTCTTGGACAGTCCCCATTCTGCATCCCAACCTCATATAAATTGTCTCACTTTCCCTCCTAATGATAGCCTTTTATTAGATCCCTATTCAATTCTTCATATCTTCTACCTCCTCTTATTTCGTCCAGAATTCGTATCCTCTTCCTTCCTCTTCCACGCTTCCCCAGTGTTCTCCCCTGACGTAAACTGCTCGACCTGCTCTATCTTCTGCCCTCCCATCATTATATTCAGCCCCGCCTTCTTACTACTAGAAAATCTCATTACTTTCGTTTTCTTGCGATTAATCTTCATCCCGTACTTTTCGCACTGCACCTCTAATGCATTCAACATTGACTGTAACCCCTTGGCAGACTGACTAACCAATGCTTGATCATCTGCAAATCTCACTGATTTTATCAGCTCCCCTCCTACTTTTATTCCTACCTCCTCCTCCCCCCATGCATCCCTTACCATTTCTTCTGAATACACGTTAAAAAGCAACGGCGATAGATGGCACCCCTGCCGCACTCCCCATCCTATCGTGGCCCATCCCGATTCTCCATTGGATACCCTTACCTGCGCCGTCTGGTTCATATACTAATTCCGAATCAGACGCCTGTCCCTCCAATCGACCCCTAATTTCTTCAACACTCCCATTAATTTCGTCCATTCCACCCAATCAAACGCCTTCTCGAGATCTACTAAGCATGCAAAAACATCCTGCCCATACTCTAGGTTTCTTTCTACTAGCGTCCTCATCACCGCTATAGCATCTCGCGTTCCCGTCCCACTCCTAAACCCGAAGTGGTCGTCACCCAGGTATTCATTTGCCTTCTTCTCTAGCCTTCGGTTTATAATTCTCAGAACTACTTTGGCCACGTGGGATATTAAGCTTATTGTCCTATAGTCTTCGCACGTCTTTGCCTTGCTCTTCTCTGGTATAGGAATTAGTACAGTCTTCGTGAAGTCTTACGGCCACACTAAATCCTCATAAATCCTACGAATTAGCGCAAAAAGTTTTCCTCTTCCGTTCTTCCCCATGCTCTTTAAAAACTCTGCAGGTATGTCATCTATTCCCACCGCCTTATTCCTTTTCATGTCTCGTACAGCTCTTCCGATTTCGCTATCTAGGATACTTGGTCCGATGCCATCTCTGTCAATATCGTCTTCCCTTTCTATATCTAACCTATTGGGCCTTATTTCTTTACCATACAGCTCTTCAACATACTCCTTCCACCTATCCTGGATCTCTTTCGGTTCTACGATCACCTTTTCCGTCTTGTCTGTTATCAATGTAATTCCCCTTTCCTTATTACCACCCGTCAGTTCCTTTACTTTCCTATATAATGCAACTGTGCTTCCCTCTTTTTGGCATTTCTCTAACGAGTTGATCTGTTCTCTCCACCATGTCTCTCTTGCTTTCTTTGTTTCTCTTCTAAGCCTGTTATTTAATTCTCGGTATTTTCTCTTACCTAGCTCTGAGTTTACGCTCTTCCATTTCCATCTCTCCTACATCTTCCTTATCATCTCCTTCGTGATCCACGGTTTTCCAATTTTAGTTGCACTGACTACGCCTACCGTTGCTTTCGCCGCTTCTACAATTCCATTTTTCAAACTTCCCCATTCATCTTCCACTTATCTAACACCATGTTCCTCACCCATTATCTCATCCACCTTCTCTCGATACTTCTTCTTCATTGCCCCAGTTAATGCCTTCGTATTCCACTTTCGTATCCTCCTTCCCATTTTTATCTTTTTCAGTTTTACCCGACATTTCATGACTAATACGTTATAGTCTGTGTCTGCATCAGCTTCTGGGTAAGTATGCAAATTTTTAACACTATTCCTATATCTGTTACGAACCATTATATAATCTATCTGGAACCTATCTGTGTCTCCCGGCTGCTTCCAAGTGTACCCACGTCGAGGATGATGTATGAACCATGTATTTGTAATTACTAGGTTATTTCTACGGCAAAACTCCACAGCTTTCTCGCCCCGGTCGTTTCTCCTTCCTAGCTCGTAATCGCCCACCTCCCGCCCATCTTTTCCTTCGCCCACCACCGCGTTCCAATCCCCCATTACTACTAAGTGCTTACTCCCAGGTATCCTACCACTTATTTCCTCTAGCTGATCGTATACCCCATCTACCTCCTCCTCTAAATGATTAGAGGTACGCATATAAACTTGGATTATAGCTAAATTCGTTGGATCTGCCTTTAGTTCCACGACTATAATCCTATCACTCACCTATTCTACATACACTACTTTTCTACCTAGTTTCCTATTCATTACGAATGCAACCCCGCGCTGACTTCCATTCCCTCCACTATGAATTACTCTATAGTCATCGTTCCAGTAGTCCCCGTCATCCTTCCATCTTACTTCACCCAGACCCATGATGTCTACACCCACCCTCTATTATTTTATTGAGTTATTTTATCCATTTATCTTTTTAATTAGTTGCTTCATCTTTCCGCAGTTGTTGATTTCTGAAAGGGTAAATTAATTTGTTTTTTTTGTTTGTTTTTAGTGTGATGTCATTTTTTTTCTATACAATTCTCTTTTGATTGTATGCATTTAGTTAGGCAAGTATCTATTTCTGTTTTTCACTGCAGAGCATAATTGTACAAAATGATTTATGTTCCATAGGACAAGGTCCTTGAACAATAAAATTTATTATTTATTTATTTATTTACCCTCTCTATTTCTTGCTTCATATTATCTAGCTTCCCCGTCCTCAGCATAGTCCTAACATTCCACGTGCCTATTCTGATAGTTTCGTTCCTCTTCTTTCCTTCCTTCGTTCCTCTTATTAATTCTAATGCTTTTTAAAATTAAAATTTCAATTAGTGCCCCCGTATTGTTTTATTAGCCTTTATGTGATGAGGGCGAAGTGTGTGGGGACCGAGACGACATTTTTGTGGACCGGCACCAGTCCGCGGAACTTCGGTAAAAGGACACTGATATTAATAATAATATAGGAAGGGAAGAGGCTCGAGGATGTGAAGCCTCCTAATTCTGGGCATGACCAAAGACATAGTAATCTGAATTTCTTCGGTTAGAAATACATCATGGAGTTCTACTAATATTGCTGATGGTTCTTAGACACAAGACCTCAATGCTTGCTACAATTTTTATCCCTACAGTGATGTATAATTCGCTCATCATTGACTTTCGCAGAATATTGAAGCTACCTGTGAACTGCGTTTTAATCACAGTCATATCTCTACTCTCTGCAATGGTTTTAAGAGAAGCTCACTCCATTAAAGTAATAAATAAACACATAATTTAATTCCAGTAATTCAGGCTCTATGATGCAACTCAAACCGCTAGGGAGAAAGCTGGGATACAAGAGGAAGTGTAGGTAGAGAGACTGGGGCCATGACTAAAAATATAAGTACAGCGTGGTAATATACGCACCATAATTTAAGAGAATATCCAAGTTCTTTAATAGCCTTTGTGAAAGTCTCAGGACAAGAGAACAAATCGGTTGCTTATTTGGTTAAAGCACTCGGCGTAAGTTGGAGGGATCTGGGTTCGAACTAGTGATGGGTAGGTCGTGATTGATCGAATCCCGAGATCAAGCTCTATTAAAAGATTGATCGATGAACTGGATCTCTCCAATGACCGAGGAGTTCATCTTTACCGATCACGATAGGAATGATTGTATGACATTAAGTATCAATCATGTGATGTGAGACCGGCCAAATAAATCTTGATTGATTTGTCTAAAGTGAGATGTGTAAGTAACTTTATCGTTCGTGAGATGTAGGCAGTTCAGTCGTGTGAAACCAATCATGAATTATTTTTACAGTCGTGATTTATCATCGATGATCCGCTGAGTTGTGCAAACAAGGAAGTTACTAAAATAACAGTCGACAATTTACATCACAAAGCTAATATCTTGCATTGAGAAAGTTTTGCCAGTTCTCTGGCTCGCTTTTTAGTTTAGAATAGTAACATAATTAAAAATGATTTCCGAGTCCGTTACACTGTCGCCAAAGAGACTGCTGGGTTAAGATACAAGAGGAATTCAATGGAAACTACATGATTCAGGTAATTATCCGATTGTTTATTCGTCAAGCGATGCATTATTTGTGACTGCGTTGGCTATGTAGTGCCGTTATTTATTACGTGCAAAGGGTCAATCGTCACCTGTAAGTAGTACAATACAATACTATTTCCTATGAATTGTTTTCCTTTGCCGCGACGAGTCGAAAATTGTGTGATATATAAATATATATTAGTCTATGACGTGATCGCTTTGTAATCAAACCTTATACCCTTGCCGCGATATTATGCATACCGGCTGTTTATATAAACAGCTGTTCTTCATATAGCCAATGCATTTTAAAAATTCAACTCCACTCCTCTCTCTTCAATCACTTTTTCTAGACTTTGATGGTGTTGCTGTCAATCAAGAATATTTCCAGTGATTCATTGGATGTCCATTGGTTTTCCTTTCGTCTGGATTTTCTTCCTATATCTTCCAAAATACTGGCGTGTTAAAATCACCGGTGTATTCATCCAGCATTGTATTTTCGCAGAATTGTTTTCGAAAAACAGTTTTGTTTCGGCGTTCGTGAACATAATTTTAATTGTAATTCAAACCATCAAATCCTAATTTCCAAGAATTAAATTTCGTATGTAGGAATGGTATTTTAAGAACTTACTTTCAGGAACAATAGCGTGATTCCGGTTAATATTGAGCCAGGCTAGATGCAAACATGGGTCAAGACATAGTACTGTAAATTATGATAGCCCACATGTAATATGATTTTTACTTCCAACATTATACTTTTGTAGTGAATAGTAACTTAAAAGAATGTACAGGATTGATCTGTGAATATCAGTATGAATTTCCAGAACAGTTCATGACAGTGATTATGATTACTTGTTATTTAATCTTTATACTATCTATATTTGGGCTGCTTTGGTGGGCTGTAGCTCAAGGTAACGGGACTCAATTTCGTTTGCATTTGCAAAAAGTGCAGCTTCATTAAACGGTACAATTTCAATATCGTAATACTGTAATTGGTTGTAAGCCAAAAATGAATTACATGAATGGGTCATTGCATCAGCCTTAGGCGATCCCATTGAAATCGGCAAGGAGTTATTTCAATTAAAAAGGGAAATAATGACAAGGAAGGTATGTAATAACATGTATAGGAAGGCAATTTATGACTTCATACCGCCGATATACCGTAATTTTCTGCGTGCAGTAGACATCATCTGTTATAAAATAGCAGAGGCAATCTGTAATCCACAAAATCGTCATATCAACCATCACAATGTGTATTCCGACATGGCTTGTACATAGTGATAGGAGCTTAGACCATATTCATTTAAAATTTAATTCCCTGCCAAGGACAAATTATAAATTATGATACCGCTAATTATTCATTACTGGCCCAAAATAAGATTAATTAAGAACCATGAAGTTGGCATACGCAAACAACTCACGGTAACTACATTTAACACTATAAAAATACCGAACAAGTATGTGAAAATTCCCGGATAGTACTCCATCTGATGGAAAACGTACTTCAGAGTCTCGAAACTTTGAAGTACAATTCCTCCAAAAGTAGACAAAAATTCATAATTCTACGATTTTTAATGGTGAAATCACTACGGTAGTAACCGTGTGCTGTTACCGTGGGCCAACGTCCTGGTCGTGATTAATTAAGTCAACACAATCTCATTTCCAATACAATAATGAGATAATATAAAGAGATGACTCTGAGGTGGCAAAATGTATTGAAAGAAGTATAATAAAATACGACCAGTAAAAACTATACACTAATATCTATCTATAATAACTACACTGCTTAAGTACACAAATCAATTATTATATCCTTTCACTGAGGATGTAAACTGCCAAACGTCAAATTTAAGAGCATCCATGTAGTCAGTAACTTAATTTCAATTTGCGTTGATTCCAAATTTTATATAACAGTTGAAACAACAAATTAATTGCAGTCATCAGTCTTATCCGATTCTTGCAAAGATTATGCAACACTTTATACTCATTTCCTGTCATAACACATTCATTAGGAGTGTAAGTCTACCTAATAAAATTACCTTCAATGTAAAAATATCACCACGAGAACACACGCAATACATCACAGCATATATCGTACATATAAAAATTGTAATCACTGTGAATTTCCATAATTGCATTGTCACTTAAACAAACGTTAACCTTCGTTTCAATATTCTCGACAAATATTACGTCTCTTGCACAAGTGAAACTTGTGATACCAACTGTTTTTGAAAATAGAATTTAAGTGCTAAAGTCGAATAATTTCCTTTAAACTCTTACAGCCAAAAGAAAACGTTGATCGGTTCAAACTACATTCCAAAATAAATTTTCGCAGCGTTCTATGCTACTGTTTATCACTAGTTTTTATAATGAGTTTTGACTAAATTGTGGTCCATAAAATATGTCACTCTTCAATAGTTATGTAATAATAAGGGATATTTCTAATATTCTTCTTAATTATGCTTAAAATCACAAACCAAGAACACTGTGTAAGAACAAAACAAACCTTCGAACGTATATGCATAATTGTGCCTTCAATTGCTTTCGAAGAATTACCCACAACTCCATGGATGCCAGCACTAAACGAGGTAGCTGTACACATCGGTCATTATTACAGTATATAATCACGAATGGCCAGCGAGAGCAGCGTTCATTATGATTCTGTACCAATCACGACTTTCCTGAGAGATTATTGATCGTTGGCAACTTTAACAGACCACTAGCTGGAACATAAATCAATCATGACCTTACACTCTCGATCGAATTACAAGTGGGAGTGATAGGCGTGACCGAGATCTCTCAAAAGACCGACTTTGCCCATGACTAGTTCGAACTCCCAATGCAAGACTCACGTTTTCATAAGAATTTTTCACATCAATGAGAAATCTCGCTTAGCCTGCCGTCACAGCTCGTTCAGAACTACTTCCAATTCAACAAGCATGAATGTAAGGACAAAATCGGGAGATTCTAAACCTATGATTATGTGTCTTTTACATATTTTCTGGGAAAATAAACACTATAAGTTTCACATTACTATAACTTAAATTTTCACGAAATTTTATAAAGAAAGCGTCTCAGATCGTAATTTAATGTACTACTTGTAATACCCCTAGTACTCAAGAAACTCCAAGTATCATATGAAGACAAATAGTTTGGAAAATTTGAATTCTTCTCACGTAAATGCACAAAGGAGAATTTTATATAGGTATCATAAAACCAAAAACCAAGTGAAAAAATTCCATTTTACGACCAACTTGCTTTAATGAAACTGTGGAGGAAAGAGATGGAGAGGGAAAGTAGAAAATAATAGGTAAAAGAGTGGAGAGTGGTGGGTGAAGGAGAAATAGAAGAGGCAGGGTGGCAGAGGAGGTGGGTAAGAGGATGTTCGCGAAGACCTTGGAGTGAAAGGCAAATGCTCCGGTTGAATGTGTTGAACGGTTTCAGCGGGCGTCGAGCGAGCGGCAAAGGTGACGCTGGGGCACGGGAGGGGTCACCAGGGAGGGGGTGGGGGTTGAGGGGATCTCAAAAGGGCAAGTGGGTAAGGGGGAGGGGTGCACATTTGCACGTGAAAGGATTCAGTGTCAATACTGTCATACTTATACCGTGAAATGCTTTCTTTTTTTTTAATGCTCCGAAGACGTAGACATGGAATACTGCCCTCGCATTTCCAAGTCTTTCGCGTGCATGAGGAACATATTCTTCCCGTATAACACATAGCATTCGCAGGGAATCACTTATCATTCAGATAACAGAAAAAAACATTGCAGAAAGCAGAACTAAATGATGTGGAGTTTTTTTTAAAGCATTGCTTCATTGCTGCATTCATCCAAATTTCATGGGATTATAAATGAATATTTTCACTCAATCGAAGTTTCGAATTAATTGTTTCGAAAGATGATAATGTTAATTGAATAAATGCACGATAAGTCCACGATTCTTTATCTACATCTACAAAATACCCTGCAAGCCACCTTAAGGGTGTATGGCAGGGGCTGAGTAGTCACCAACATGCATTACACTATACCCTAAAGTTAGTGTATCTACGACTAATGATGCACTAGCATACATCGCTAATGCCTGTCACGAGGTGAAGCCTCACAAGCATGCACTACGCCACATATATACTACCAATTCTAAAGGGAATATGTATATAATGACATTATTATTTTACAACTATGAGGTTGAAAGCACTAAATATGACACACAATTTCGAAATAAACAAACTATATAAATCTTTAATAAAATTAATATTTTCCTTAACGATCATGTCTACTGATACTATTGTGATATTTCATCTCCTAACTTAATTTATAGGCATATTTAGTAAGTACATAACAAGTAGAAATGCTGATTTCCATTCATAACTGGGAGTGCCACAAATTATTAATGTTCTCGCTAGAAAATATTAAATACCAATAAGCACAGCAATGTATCGGCCATGGCAAAGTCACGCACCAGTAACAAAAATGCTTTTCCCTTTATCAATGTAAATATTACAATCACAAGGGGAAAATATTGCATCCATGTTGTGATAAGGATATCCAAACAGGAATCTAAAATGATGAATAACTTGTAAGTTTCCACCAAGCTTATTTCCAGCCACATTTTGCGGTCAAATCATCATGATGAGCGAGTTTCAACGACTATGTTCTTAATTTATTGTGCAGCAATAGTATAGAGCATTTAATTTTGACATCGAATTGAAATTATCTCTTACCTTATGACTAAAGTGATCATGACTTACACGCTCAAAAGTTATGTCTGATGTTTGTAGAGAATGTCTGTGCCTACAAGTGCCCAGGTTTTGAATCAATTAGTCATAGTTTCTCAAATTCACCAAATGTCGATCCAAAGGAATATTTAATAAACCCATAACATGAAGAACTATTTCCATCATGAAACAAAAGGCATGAACTCATGTTAGTTACCAAATGACTAGGTCTCATAGTCACTAACTCAACTGTCCCCTAAGATGACGTTTCTATAAAAAATATTTTATCTGCGGAAAAATGCATCTTTTTAACTCTACATTATGACGTTTGTATGCCTATACGCTTGCACTCAGTATTTACTATTTTCACTGAAAGGAATATTTAATTTTGGAATGGAATATACATGCTCTTTTTCTCATCATGACATGACATTTATTTAACCATGACAAGGAGGGCGGTATATATTTGGGTGGACATATGTATCACTAGTTTGTACATGATTAACAAAATAATTAGGGATAATTTTTCAAGTTTGTAAGTCCTCATCATATTTTCGAAAATGATGCCATTAAATGTCTTTGAGCATCTGTAAATAAAAGCTTAGGATTTCAAATTCTCCTTCCCAGCAGGATGAGTTAATATAAGTACATTTTACGCGTTTTATACTCATTATTTAACTAGCAATGACTGTCACTGCGTTCGCTAAAATTTCATAAAAATTTGAAAACTGTGGAATGATTTAGCTGTACACACAATCATTTGTTTTTACAAGTAGGTACAAAACAAAGTCGTCTCTCTCATAAATTACCTCTAACCTCGGCTACAGGCTCCACTGTGGCGTTACCTTGCAATTTAATATTTCAATTTCAAAGAAATTAAACACAAAAATATGGAATGAATTATTTTTTTTAAACCACATAACGTTTATGAAACTTACAGACAAGTTTTCGTCATACAAATTCATTATCAAGGCCATACCTTACCTTGATGATGACATTTTCAGTATAAACCTTGGTCTGCAAGATAAATACAGTTTTGGACCATACGATGTTTTCCTCATTTAATAAAAAATTGAGTGCCATAAGGTTACGCCTCAAAGGATCAAAAAATATAAATGGGTAGGGTTTTGCACCATATGCAAATTGACGGCAGTGTTTGAGGTCTTTCTGTTAACTCTGGAGACTATATTTGATTTACGGGATATGGCCCTTCATGAAGAGCACCTCAACACATTAAGAACATATTTTAACCAACCGTTTGATTGCACGTTTACCATATGCGACAGGTCTTCCTGGTTGTCCATCTTGTACCTTCGGACCTGAAGAAGCAAACTAGAACGCCTGCAAACATGTCGTCTGACAGGATAAGCATGCGTGGAGAAGTACCTGGAAGACCTTTCTCATCACTCTATGGAAGCCTTCTTTCCAAATTTTTCCCCATTTGTAACAAATGAAATAATTTTGCTATCACTTTCCCTTTTATCACTGATTCGTTAATTCCAAAGAGTTTACTCCAGAATTCAAATTCACATTTTCGAAAGAACTTACTTACTTCATGCTAATTTCGTAGTATCAATAGTGAAAGCGATATGATACATACAACGGAAGCTAATACGTACGGATTAGCAGTTATTTTATTGAATGAATAAACTATTTACGATTTTAATTACCTGTACAAGTTATTCTTGGTGAGTTTCTTCCTGTATATATTAATTTAGTATGTGCGATAAATAATTACTCGTTTCAAGTGTTAGCCTTATGTGAGACACAACCAATCATTATTCAATATGTGAAACATACGGTTAATATACGAAAAACTGGGAAATACAGAAGGTTTTTATATTTATATTATTTTAATTCAATGACAGCAGCACAGTGAAATTAACCCACTCATAAATGAATGTAACAAATCTAACAATTACAACGGATCCATCTTTGGTACAAAGATACTGTAGCCTATACATCAGAAACAAGCGTGAAAAACTTGTATTTGCTGATGAATATTTGAAAAATATTATTAAGAGAATTTTTAGGGAAATAAGTTACAATTACTTAATCAATGACTCAATACAAAAATGCATTACAGACAACTTTTTTTGAAAGCGAATTACCATGCGACGTCACTTCATGCAATTTTCAACTTATCACGTAGGTACGGGCCCCCAATGAAATATCAGCAGCATCACGCCATATAATAGACATACCAAAATCCTGAAAAACGAAATACAAGGTCAATCTCCTGACTAATGGTTTTACAGCAAATATAAGAAAAATACCGATCAAAAACAAAATATTTGATACCGAAAGCGGCTGTAACGCAGCATCATTCTTTTCAATTGGTGGAAAAGGCATTGGATGAGCAAATATTTCCCGATAAAAGCTCTCTATTACACTTCAAATCAAAAACTCTTAATTACATAATGCGTAATCAGCCGTTTGATGTTTATATTTCCCTCAGGAATTGGTCACAAACATTGAAACTAACAAAAGGTGTTCCTTCCAGAGAATGCTTCTGATTTAGAAGGAAATTAATTATTGCAGGCAATCAAACGGCTCGATGCTTTTATGGTTTAGCGGCTGAATAATTGAGTTCAATCCCAAATAACTTCCACTTCTCTGCTCCCCAAAGTTCCTCCACTTTCATCCCTCTTGCCGCCAAGACTAGGGTGAAACATTGTCATATAGCGAGATAAGGTTCTTGTTGCAACTTTGGAGGTGGGTGAAGAGACTCTTAGGAAATAACGCGAGAAGGAGGGACCTTGTAGAACAACGTATCACTCTAGGAGGGGAAAAGGCCAAGAAAGATTCTTTGGAGTTGATAAGACGAAAAAGCGAGTATTTTACATATTTTTACCACAATAAAGTTTAAGAGTATTCGCCTAGTCATAGACTAGCTTGTTATTTGGGGAGAACACCGACAACTGAGGTAGTTTGCGCTATTTAGGACAGCTGGGTAGATAGAAAAGGACAGGATTAGCACGGGAAAAGAGAAAGGGTATAGAGAAACCTAGAAACGACGTTAGAATGCTCTTTAACTAACGTCAGAAATGGATTCACATTTGAAATAACCATCCTATGGATACAGTTCTCCACTTGAATTGAAGGCAAGCACCAAATAAACGATTGGGATCCCATTTAAAAATCTGCACCACTTCCAGAATTCAAACCCGCGGCCTCAGGATGGAGTGCCAGTGACCACACCTACTCGATTCCCACGTCTATGCTTCTGAAAGATGTGTGCCGTTCCTACCGTGCTTTAAAACCAGTTTTGTGTCATATAGAATATCTTCGTGTTCGCGCGAGTGTTATTGACCACCCTTCTCCGAGCAGAGAGAATGGGCCACACAGATATGAACCACTCCTTGTTCCTCATTAAGGATGCGGTAATAACTAGTAATTCCAGTAATTCTGCCGGCTACATCGTTCGGGTGCAGTGGAAGCTGCAAAAGATGCTGACAAAGCATTACTAAGGCTAACTCCTTATCTGGCTTTGGCACGCCTGAATTTGAAGTTCGCGGTACAATATGCCTTCTGATCCTGCTGATTTTTCTTACTCTTGCTGCTCCTTATCTAGTAGCAATGGAAGCAGCACTACCAGTGGAGTCATCCCCTTTTAGCCTTCTCAAACATACACAGCAAATTTCACCGACACAACTTATCACCTTCAGCAGGGTAGTAAATATAATGTGTAGCTAACTATAACTAAAGCAGAGTCGTCTACATTTCGTCACAACAACTACTAGGGGCTTCCTTGACAGTAATTGTGGCTGTATGTAGATAATTCCGAAGTAAAGGCAAACGCAAGAGTTCTCAAAGTGCAATGATATTGTTGTTTAGGACCATATTTTATACTTCGATATGTTATACCCTACACTCAATCGTTTGAATACGACTTAGATGACTTTGGGCGAACCATCAACTTAGCGTAAATTTTTAGGGTCGATGTCAAATTAGTGATTTTGGCTAAACGGACTCCACCAAGTTGAAATAATTACAAATTTCCGAAAGCTTGTTAGCACGATCGTAATGGTAAGAAAGCATAGAGCGACAGCTGTGGTTCATATGTCGGAAAAAGTGTACTTTTTCCTGTTATGAATGGCATCTCTCCACCATTCCCATCAACCCTAAGCCTACCGTTATATAATCTAACCCTTTCCGTATTTTTGTTAACCTTAAGTACGAGTGTAGTATCGCCTAAAAGAGTAATCTGGTTCCTGAATGACCGTATACCCACAAACACAAAAAACTCTCACGTGTGCGAATAATATAAAAGAAAATAAATACATGAGGATAAAGAGATGGAGGAAAGAAGAATGAAAAAAGATAGAGCACTTCAAGTAACCTAACAAAAGCTTTCAATAGCTGAAAAACCCTCTTGGGGGGGGGGGGGGGTGAATAACTGCCCTGCTTCGCCTCTTCCCATAAGACCACTCGGGATGTATTTCCAAGACGAAAAACCCCTTTCCTCCGATGTGATGGGCACTATCCCTCACTCCTCCGCCCACTTTAACTTTCCCTCTCTCTCTCTCAACACCGCTTTCTGGTAGGAGGAAAAAAACCGACCCCACTCCCTCCCCCCATCTCGACCCCTATACACAAACTCACTTCCTTCACAACGAAACATCTTTTAAACTTTCCTCTCCGAAAAGAAAAAGGCACATTGAAGTGGAAGGGTAACCCCCACGCCCTCTTTCAAGAAAACCAACCCTTCCTCCTCTCCCATCCGTTGTTCACCCTCCTCCACTGGGAGGTATTTTACCTAACAAATTATTTATTTACTAAAAAAATTTTTAAAATGCATGTAGATACGAGGTCAGGTGGCACAATAGATGATTAGGTAAAAGACAAGTTAATATCTTAAACACATTACGCACTACAGTAAAAAAATTGAAACAAAAAAATAACCAAACAGACTTACGACCCTATTACCAACCCTGCAATTTTATATTGGCTCTTTTTTATTTGTTCTTCAAAATGTTCACACTTGATTAAAAAGACCCAAATATCTCTCCAGGTAGGTGGTTAAGGTTTACAATCGAGTGGGATTAGTGGCCAGAGTAAGCCCTTGTGACCTGAGTCTTCAAGATCATTCGAAACGCCGTAACAAATGAGTTTATTCCATAATACTTAACGATTTATACGCTTAATTAATTACATGAATTTCGCAAATATCTGTAGCCAAAGAAAATGTCTCAAAGGTTGTTTTAATTCTGTTTGCACAGCGAACAACATTGACCGTTCGTTAGCAGCTCGACGAAATAAATATTTGGGAAGGTTGTAATCAATAGTGGCGATATTAATTTTTCAAGATTTATTTTGCTGTCACTAAATACATCTCTGCCGATTTCAATTAAAAGATAAAATATAAAACTGAATAATGACAGCAATAAACAATTATCAACCAGAAGTAATGTTTGGTTGGCTTTCGGTGTTCCACCGCGTTGTTTTTCTTCAAATGACAACAGTTTCGTCCTCGTTCGGAAGCCATCCAAAATTACTTCTTCATGAAACACCGCGGAAGCCTACGTCACAATTATCAACCTGTTATAAGGGGCCTGGGCTGTCCGTAATACTGTAATAGCTTTCCTACTCATATTAAGAGCAAATATTATTTCAGTTTTATTCACCGAAACTAAGGTCGCCGCCACTCTGCCGGAATGAATGTTACGAAGACTTTTCGGCACATGATAACGATTAATATCTACTCAACATACAGGTCGGTTGCAGCTGTAAACCATTTTGAAGCTTATGAAGTTATTCTAATGGAGAATATAACTTTTTTCATCATCCAGCGAAAGATTCAATACTTGAGCCTTGGGTGACTGTTAAGGAATTATACTTTAAATCGTTACGCATGGAGTGATGTGTGGTACATTGTTGCTACATTTCGCACCTCACCGAATTTAGACTAAAGAGCAGGTCATGGCTCACAGAAAAAAATGTGGCAACAACGCCCTCTATTTCATTAGGTATACAGCAATTCTGTAAGCCCATAACTGCTTTCTTGGCATCGCAACCCGAAGAAATTGGACCAACAAAGGTGGAGAGTTATTAGTTTAATCCCGATCCCTAATTGGGAGGGGGGTATGTGGGGAGAGCTTTAAAGACCATGTCCCACGGCACAAGTCTCTCTCACACGACGACCTTTACCAAATATTGTATCGTGTGACATAGGAATCGTGCAGTTTCTCGTACGCAACTGTCAATGAGTCCGATCCAAGAATGACCTCTATTTTTCGCACGAGTTGATTTATAGCTAACAATTTAGAAGTAAAGAAGGAGACTCAGCGACACCCGTGGAAATGCATGGACCCAAAAACTATGACAAATATTTAGTCAGCAATTAATGACAATTTCTAATTTCAACCATTTCACAAATATCTATAAAGACAGCTCTTGAGCGGCTTAGTTCTTCGTGTGCGCGATCAGCGGCAATAAGTGTGATGGGTATAGTGAAGTTCATGTTGGTGACCACTCACCCTTAAGATGGTTTGCAGGGTATTTTGTAGATGTAGATGAATATTTTTTGGTTTCGTTTGCAATGACCGCATTGGTAATGAGGTTCATGGAAGCGTTTGAGTATTAGTCAACAAAACATTTTATTTTGTAGATTTCCCCGTGGACAGAGTTCGTGGGAACGCACGGTGTTATCGCGCGATAAATATTTGCTGGGAAACTCTCAGAGAAATTTGTGTCATGGGACACGGTCTTAAGTGCAGATCTCGTCCGATGAATTGGATGTATCCTTTCGTCCTTTCATTAAGGGTTGACTGATGCCTAAATCAAGTTTCTCTTCACCCTTTGTCCGAAATAATTAACCCCCTAGCAAAATGCCCATAGATCAGATTACTTCAGTTGTCGGTCGCCTTCCTACAATAACCAATCAAATCCTCGGAACGGAATCCTCTCCCGTCAGTTCGCAACCATAGCGGTGAGTCTACACAGGAGCAGATTAGGGCGCCGGTGATATTTTCACCAGCGCCCACCATTTCTGACGTTGTCAGTGGAATTACTACCCAGCGTAGTCGGTGCCTTCCTATTGCTAGGTGCTTTATTTGGCTCAAGGACTTCAGAATTCGAATAATCAAACATTTTTGGTAATATCAACATTTTTCGGGAGACTTCCGCGTATGTTGATTAGGATCACAACAGTTTCACCAGCTATCCTGCTGGCGTCCTCGGGTGAAGGACCTGAGGGCGACAGCAGCCTGTTCCTTCACCAGAGAACGCAAGCAGGATAGCTGGCGAAACTCCTGTGATAATAAACAACATACGCGAACGTCACCCGAAAAATGTTGATATCATCTGGCCAACGCCGCGGAAACCTGCGAGGGAACATTTTCTGGTAATTTGTCTGGTGTTGTTTCAATTATTCTCCTGCCTTCCATTCAAATGATGTGATCATTCCACTCCATTTTCTGTTTATTTCTTTATTTAATACAACACCAAAAACAGTAACGAAGGCCTTTACATTGGGTTCTATAAAAAAGTTAATTAAGCGCCCAACCGTTGATGTTTTCCACTATGCATATTTACCACTGTGGAGAAGAAGTGCTAGAAGATTACAAAAGAGAGTGACAGTTTCGCCATCGACTCTCGTACCGGTGATGAAGGAGATGTGGACACAGTGCCTACACTAAAGATGGAAGAAGAAGATACGTTATCGCTTAAGCTTGAAATATAGATGAGAGATAATTAGAGATGAAGAAGCCTTTCTCCATGGTTATACCACTGCTATATTCCACATCTTTGTTATCCAAGGATGGCTAATGGTCCGGGTGGTTCGGGCTATAGCCCATAGTGTTGCATCTTTTGGGGGCGCGATTTGACGTCAAACCAAAGATGATCATTGCTTTTGAAAAAAATAAATGCGTAAAACAAAATATTTTTCATGATGCTAACATGGTTTATGACAAATCAGCATTTATAATTTTTATGAGAAAGCCTCAAAACATATCGGGAAGTATGACGTAAGTTGGGGCACAGAAAAGCAAACTTGCCTGGGTGAAAAACTTCCTCGAGCAGCCCCTGCTCTTATTAGTACTCTTAGATCCTAGTTCCGGCAAAAACATGCACTAGGTGTTGCCCGAGGCTTCGGTTGGGCGTAAACGCGAACTTCTCATACTGTTGGAGGCACAACGCAATGAGTCAAGAAAGTCAAAAACACACGCCGATTCCGAGCCGACCAATAGCGGTGGCGGTGAGACAAACCTTGCCATCGGATGTGGTGTGGCATGGCGGAGACCACGTCAATTTAAATTTACAGAAATCCTAAGAATTCATCAAATGAAATGATAAAATTACGGATAATCCTGTTCATAATTTTTCCGACTTCGGGAAGACTTCTTTCATTAAACGATCTATTTATCGAAAATTACATCTTTTTTGAACTTTTCGTATCTTTCTTCAGTCTCCGTACCATCAAGTTTTTCTCTTCTTCTCCCATCTTTACACGGTTATCCAACATTCACCCCTAATCAATTGTTCAGCATATTCCTACCCCACAATATGTGTTATCCATCCTTTTTCACTGTGTTTTTAGGACACCTTCCATCAGTTTCCATTTCTACCCCTTTTTATCCTAAAATTTCATTTGCATTCCTCAACACCCAGCTTACTCTTTTCATCACCAATAACTAAATCGTCGTCTCCATTACACCTTCTTTTCTTCCTTCTCTGCCCTTATTACTCTTGCGTAGCGAAAAAATATATTTATTATCCAAAACTACGCGCTAGACTAGTTTCAAATAATTATATTATAATTTTTACGCCAAAATTTCCCATTTTCAGCTGCCTTCTTTTCGAGAATGCTTCCGTTGCTAACGCAATAGTCCGCTTCATATTGGTTGGTTGATTATTTGGTAGTTGGGGAAGAGAAGACTTAGATCAACAGCGCCATTACGCCGGCATTAGCCTGCTATTAAGGAAAGCGACATGGGGACCACAGCCAAACGTCTCACCTGACGGAAGGTGCCATAGATCTTCGATTGCTCCAGGGGATTACTCGAGGAGAAGGTACTTAAGAGGGGATTGGGGTTTTGCAGAAAAAATATTTTCTTCCCTGCCATCCGCCTTACACTCTCTCTTAGAAATAGCATAAAAATCAATAAAAATATCGATTAACATAAGGCTCACACCTTTGACTCTACTCAGCTCCCTTTTCATATTAGAAAAATGCCTCCATATACATACGCCCCCGATCGTGTGATTACATACGTACGTAAGTGAAACCATCGTCTAACCAACAATCCGGCCAAATCGTTCGCTTTATGCCTCTACATACACCTCCCTCACAGCGACTTGAGCGAACATTTTTTCGACCCAACCCCTCTCCTCCGACCGTATTCTCAAACACACATAGGAAAGGGGGGAGAACTTCCTTTTCCGCAGCACCCACTTTTTTTTGACCTCTCCGTCCAACCCCGGTGATACAACTTTCGCTCCAATTTCCCATTTTTTTCCCCACAACCCGATAATAGTTTTTTTCACCGCGACTACCCCATCTGCATAGTCTCCCTCTTGTGTTCTCCTCTTAAAAAGAAACTATGAATTTTTTCTCCAAGAAATGCCTGAAAACTTCTCTTCGCTCTATACCACGCGTCCTTTGCATCTCAAATGCCTTCCACTCCCGCCCTTGTTCCCCTCGCATCCTGTACATTTTATACACTGAAGCCATATTACATAATCCCAATTATGTACCCTTTCATAGGCATTTTCCATATTGGCATAAATATAAGGTATTTTCCATTAATGAGGGTAACTATTGAAACATGGACCACTTTTCCACCATAACTATGTAGGGATTAGCAATTTTTAAACTTCCTTTATCTTATTGTGTGAATTGAAAATAAACAAATGTTCTTCAAATTAATGTGCATTATCTTTGCTATTTGTTGTCATTATAAATAAAAAATCCTATTTCTTAAAAATGTTCTGTTATTTAAGACGCTATCCTCAAAAGTAGCATAATATAGAGGCACTTAATCAGAAAAACATGCTTTTATCGGTTCATTTTTTAATTCTCTTGATAAATTATGCGTAACTTTACAATGAAGCAATATCTTGAGAAAGACGTTTTGCGTTATGTATTTTGATTCTCTATTCACAAATGTGCAATTATGGTCGCTTACTTTTTCCACTTCATCCTTTATGCCTTGCACTGAGTCAATACTTCATTAGACAAAAACTTTGACAAGAATACCAAATACTATATCACGACTCCCTACCTGGTCCTGGCACTTAACACTTCCAACACAGAAATTCTTCAACCCAACCTCCAGCATATGCACGTAATTTTGAGCAGGTTTCTTAAGAGTTAGAGGATGACTTTTCGAATGCCGTTCTTTTTTCTTAGCATCGCTGATATTTTCTCAGTCCGTTGTGCCCGTCTGACCCGACGCGCCAGACTTCGTGAAGCTAAATTCACGCCCAGGGAATCATTTTATTTCCACTCAGCCAAGACTACACCAAAAGGTGAAAAGGCTGGATTGCTTTTTTTCTTTTGTTTCTTTCGAATTGCTCATCCCTCGACTTGAAGTTGTCCCACACAATTAAGCCCTCTTGTTCCAACGGCGTAAAACGATTATCGGGAACTTCTTAAGCGGTCTTGAGGAAACTACGACGAATGGTGGTTGCTCTCGAGTACCGAAGAAGTCTCACCAAGACCATTTGAAATTCTATTTCTGCGGCCTGTCTCGAACATCGTGGTCTCTCCTCAAGAAAAAATACACAGTCCTAATTTTACCTTCCATCGTAATAACATCCCTTGAAATGGACAGTCCGCTTTAACTGATGCTATTTTTTCATGTGAGCACTTAAATCCTGAACTTATTAAAAGTTAATGAACGTCACAGTCTGGAAAATACTGCACAAAACACCTTATGAATTTCTATCAAGTGAAACCATATAATGCATAAGAATATACGGTATGCAGAACAACTATGAAGGTGCAATTAATGATGAGCCGTATTCGAGAGGATTATAAACAATCAAAGTTGGCTCCATGTAAAATAATGAAGTTTGCAGTTGGTTTAATTACTCTGCAAGATTTCATACTGTAAGCAATATTTAATCCATTATTCTTAAGGCTTGCACCAATTATTCCAAGTGTAAGAAGCAGTAATCATTTACGATATCTTTCGTTTAACCACGGTTAGTTAACCCTCTTTCGACGTCTCCTTTTTAAATGCGTAGTTACTAATCCAATCGCCGCCTTTCGAATCCAAGAATCAAAGTCCTGGCATCAAATAAACTACTACTACGGATATTACTCGGAAGCTCTTTACATAATTGACAAGTTTTAGTCCGAATTTAACCATACCGAATCAATCAGTTACTGCCTTTCCGTAGTTTTTTTCTAGATTTCTTTGTATTTTTAAGAAATTGTACACAACCACATTCAGTGACAAAGAGATAAAAGCATTAAAACCTTGCAGGGGATGGATGTTAAGCAAAAAATAATTTTTACAAAGAGAACGATAGTAAAAATTATCAGGGGGAAAAGTTACACGAGTTTTGAGATAATACATAATTCGATTCCCATATTACAAGGATCAGGAGAGCTTGCAATGCACATTGTTTTGAAGCTCCGTTATGCGCTACTCACCTCCTGGATAGATGAGGTGAAGCCAGGTGTCGTGAGGGAAAAATTTCTTTACTCTATTTTAAACATACCTATCACGTAACGTCAGCAAGAGAAACAAATTTATGTTCAAGAAGTAGCTACTCAGGCAGAGCAAAGCAAAGGAAACTGAACAATTTCTTGACTGAACTTGACTTGAATAAACCAGACAATAAGCGGGAAACAATTACGAACAATTCAAGCGCTGATTTGCTTTAATTAAAAAGATTATTAATTACAGATTTCATCACTTTAAAAAAAAATTTCATCGCGTACTTTTACAACTTTGTGCCGCCGTCATTTAAAAGCTTGATTTCATCTGCTTCCGACGAATCAAATTCACTGTAGGTATAGGTAAAGCGGAGCTTGACGGCAGTCACGTGGGCTAAGCTTGACGTATGCTAGAGTAAAGTGTACAAGAGAGGTGGGATAAAGGGGCTGAGGGTCCCTTCAGAGGTCTCTGCGGATATCCTTCCGTACATCTGCCCAACCATCAACGCTTGATTAATCCTCTATGACCTCAGAATCTCTGCTGCCTAGTTCCACCAAGTTTCGCTATACCTATAATTTAGGTACTTTCTAAATGGTGAATTTCTTTTCCAAATAAATTAAATTGCCAATCATTGAATATATATCTGTTAACAACTTCTTTAAAATAAAATTATTTTGTTTCCAAATGAAATGATAAGAAAAACTATCCTTTCCCTAGTTTTGCTCGATAACTTCTTGGCAAAACTCATCACCAGATGATGTGCACAATGACTAAGCAGGCGGATATGCTGAAAATATTTGCTGTGCAGAACTGCAGGGGGAAATGACAAAATTATAGCGAGAGAACGGTGAAATCATATTAAATTTGTTACCTAAATACATAATTATCTTATTGTTAGCCATACGCGTACAGTTTTCACGATCAGTTAAACAGTGCATAAGATTTTTTTTCCTACTAAATCTGTTTCGCACTTATCCGCATATCCCATTGGAAAGGTATTAGGATGCGAGTAAAAGATTTGAGATGGCGGAGGATAAGTACCTTGATGGCATTAGTCTCCATTTAACAATATGCAGTCCGTGTAATGTCCCATCAGACGGACGGAGCACTGGACTCGACATTCATGCCTTCTAACACGCAAGAAATCAGATTACCTGAGCAGAACTTCCGGGACTGCCGGGACCCAGGCCTTAGTCTGTAGTAATAATGATGGCTCAGTTGACACGACTGTCAAGTTTTCTGTCAAATTTAAGTATATTCAAATCATCATCTTGTCTTTTAAAACTCATAATTTTATATGAAAATCTATACTCTTTTATAACGTTTTCTCATATTATTTCACTGTTTTTATATCGATCTTATTTAAGCGGAAGTTATATGTTACAAGTAACTATCAATGCTTCTCCACGCCACTTGTGTGTATCTATCCGATACTCATAGGACCATCTTCATAGGAAACTTCACGTTCATGTATGAATACTATGCCGAAACACAATTTTTAATATTAAGCTCTTTCTCGTACCGTGCATTTTTGTTACGGATGAAAAATAAACGAATTCTTCTTTAAATCCCAATTGATGCAAAGGCTATGAAAGGTCTTATTTTATTTCTTGTAAAAATTAAAATCAAATGTCGTGAAGATCATAAAAACTCTCGTAAACACTATTCATTGACTTCCTCATACGCCCTTGTTGTTGTGACTGGAACTGTAGTGTATTTCCGTTTATAATTCCCTTGTTTGTTTTTAATTACACCGGGACTGTTTTCGGTTAGTCATACTTGCAGAGCGCCGTTTACGTTTCTCTCAAGTCTGAACATTCGGCATTTGTTTTCGCAGGACTCCGGTCAAATTTTGTTATGAGCTCCATTTAACCGCCATTGTTCCGTGCTCAAAGGGCGTATTTGACTTCCACGCTTAAGGGACTTAGTTTCCGAAGCAAGATAAATATTGCCATTCGCTTCGTTCATTTTTATACAAGTTCTGCCTCTTTCTCTCTATCTATCTTCCTTCCTTACGTATTCTTTCGTCCCCGGTCATCTCCGTCCGCTTTCCCAACTTATTTCATTCACTTTTGACTTACGTTCGTCCTTCCCTCGCTTCTTCCCTCTTCGTCTCGGATACCACTCGCAAACTTCCTCTCTCGCTCTCTCTTTCATTTCCACCGAATGGATTCTCGTATTCCCGCCAGATTTATTTGCTCAGTCCTTTCCTTTCTTTTCCTCTCCTTCTCCCCCCCCCCCGTTTGTGTTTTTTCCGCTTCAGTCCATCAAAAAATTCCATTGTGATGGGTCTAAGGGAAAAACATGTAAGGCTTCGTTACCATTCCACAGAATTTGGCCATCTGCTCGTTCACACTCACTCGTACGTACAAGCTACCCTTTGAAGACTCTTCCACACGGCCATGAAACATGAAAAGTTAATGGATGACTTAAGTTGAGGGCCATGAGGTATGAGGAAAATGAGATATCTTACAGTGGCTTTATGCACTTGCTCAGAAGCATATTTATAAAACTAGTTAGTTGTAAGACTCCTGAGGCGCCCGCTGAATGATGAATAATAATAATAACTTTATTGACACTTACACATGATCCACGATTGCATAATAACTTTGCAAAAATAGTTGACAGGAGCTTTAGGTGACCCCTAAGGCATTTATTTGCCTGTTCTCGGGGTCACCTTCAGGACAGATGCAATACATGTAACAAAATGAGCACTACAGATGTGACAGTATAAAAGTTAATACAGGTAAATATTCAACAATCAGAGTTTAGCCAGCTTCAGAAAGATTTAGTATGAACGGTCGATTTAATTTGTTGTGGCATATAATTGACACAAACTAGAGGAATAACTATAGGTATATAATATAACAAACACTTTAATTTGTGGCTCCATCTATCTCGCTTTGCTCCCCGGAATTAAGGAGCGTATTGCTTTAGAGAGTAAGAAATTGCGTGGAAATATTTCAACGGAAGTTACCATGCAGAAATATACCTATACAACAATCTAAAAGGATACGCGAAAAAAATAAGAAAAAAAATATTTACCACACCGGTATCGAACTCCACACATTCCACTCCACAATCCACCCTTACCACCAATCTACCGCTTCCTTAAAGGATTACGCACTTCACAGGGTTTAAATGCGTTTTCGCGACTGTGGCCTCATTTAACAGCGTTACATAGCCAGTAGTTATGAGCGTAATTATTATATTAGTATTGCCTGTATTCATTCTGCGTTGAGGTAATTCAGATTGACGGAATTTTTTAAAGTTTTCTGCAGTTATTCAGAAGAATATTGATAAAAAAAGGACTAGAAATACATGCAACCAAAGTGGGTACCTACAGATAGAATCAAATGGCCGGGTGGTATTTTTCTTTAAACTCGAACAATTCAATAACTACAAAGGGTGGCGGTACAATCATCTGCAGACACCTATTTGTAAATTTCTGTCAAAAATAAACTTCTGATATGTATGCAACCGACACATAAATATAACGTCGTTCGTTCTTTCTGACTCCGGGTATTGCTCACAAGGCTACTGGAAATAGATATCGTCGTCTGAATATTTGCATTGTATGCCACCTTGTAGTATGCAATGTAATATCAAACAAGTGGTGCGAAGAAAGTGTGATATTTTCCTGACGTATCGGTACCAGCACTGCCATGGTGAAGAAGGGAAGACAGAGTCGAGGAAGACAACATTTGAATGAGGAAAATAAATGGACTATTCAGAGATGTACAGAAAGCTCAAATAAATTTGAGGAATGGAACTGAATTTTTCTTTCATCAAGTCCATTTTTAACGCATTCAAAATGTCAACGCCACCGCCTGGCTGTGTGTATGCATAGAGATCTTCTCTGTTATGCTGTTCCATAAATATCAACACCACAAGTTTTTTCGTATCTGACTCCGGAATGTAAGCAATTAGATTCGAATTAGGATGCATTAGATGTCCCGGAATCGGAGAGGAGCTGGTAAAAGTCGAAACACTGTTTCAAATAGATTAAAGTTCACCTCACAACCTATTTTACGGAATCTATCAAACTTTAGAAGAGCAAATTGTTATTCTAATAAAATTAAAATAATTAATTTAAAGCAATTAGCTAGGTAAAAGGATATTACAACACCAAATTTGAGGTATGCGACGTAAGAACACAGTCGTAACTTGCTCCCGGTTCTTCCCACGACAAGTTGGCAAAAATATCTAAGTAATTAAATATATCAGTGAAATTTTCTTAACCACACGTGAATTATCAGCATTAATACATGTGGAGGCATCAGGAGTTCTAAAGCCATATACATGCTCTTAAGTTCATTTCTTTTAATTTATGAGACAATTATTTACCCACGAAAACATATCAGAATTGCATTTAACTCACAATCAGACTTATGTTCAAACTTTAAACCAAAAACTTAACCGTAATCAATATTAAGGCCAAACCAATAATACACCTAAGAGTAAAGATAGTTCCTTCATTAAAGTTAGAAGTGCCTCTCGTATGCGAGATAATAATTCATGCCCATTGCCCAGTTAATGCCGCATAAAACCATTTAAAACACCCTACGTCCTGTTCTTGCTCATTTACAGTATGTGTTCATCATATTATTATAACGATAGCCGTTATTAATCTCATAAGTGAATAAACCACATAAGTTGGAGCAGTAACAATAAAAGAAAATTTTAAAGGATTCTATATTCTCATCCTAAAACTCTACATTCCATCTATATACAAAAAACTCTTTATCGGTACTTCTCATATGCCGAAGGTTTTATTATCTAGGAGCATCAGTACCTCAAAAGTAAGTACCTATTTCATTGATTCTATGGGGCAATAAAAGTACGTCATTTGAAGCATGGAAGACCAACTTACGAAAATGTGGATAGAATTTTGTAAGTATTCACTCGATGGTAGGCGAAGTTACCTTGCGGAATTTCGGCATAATAGAATGACGAGGTACTTGGTAATTTCCACACTTTTATTTTCAACCGACCGGTTTCGATGTTTTAGTACATCATCATCAGAGATATAACTACATATGTTACACAAACATATGGAAACATATGTAGTTAAATCCACTGTGATGATGTACTAAAACATCGAAAACGGTCAGTTGAAAATAAGTGTGGAAATTACCAAGTATCTCGTCATTCAATTGTAAGTATTCACTTAAGTTAACAATAAACATGGGTAAAAATAATCTCCGACACAAAGGCCTCCTACAGCTTATACCATTCTTAATATCTGTTTTCACCATGCACATGTTTTATGCTTGTTATACTTCTGTCTATACATATGTCTACACCAATTACCTGTTTTCGTGTTACACGTGTACCACTAGGTTAACTTTAACGCGATCACGTTGGCAAGAGGGGAAGGACATGGTCAGGGTGGTACCGTGATATACCATGAGACTCTAGTGAACATATTATTAGGAGGAGGAGAGGCCGGCAACAAACGAAGGTGGCGTGAGAGGGGAATTTTTCGTTGGTTGAGACGTCATTGGGTACGAGTACTGAGTTTTGAGCAGTCATGAGTGAGTAGTGAACAGAGGCAGAAGTGAACAGAAAGGAGTGGCTCGAGGCATTGAGGAGACGGCACGGAGTATCGGTATTTGGGCTGCCCGCGTTGATGGGGTACGGTGATTAAGAAAGCAGTGGTCCATCCACGGGGAGAGTAGCAGCTAGACGCAGAGGGCTGGGGAACCGGAGGACTGCATGAGAATAGAGCAGGGCAAGACGGAAGAGACAGAATCATCCCCGGACTACTCAGCGCAAGGAATCTCCCGTAAATATACTGTGCGGTCATAATTGGTCCTAAGGGACGGTTTGTGAATTTTGAATTGAAGTAAGAACGGCATAAAGGAGAAGCCAGCAAACTTATTAAAACTGTGATATAAATGCTAAGGTCACAAAGTCTCTTGCGATAAATTTCGATAAAGCTTATTTTGATTAGTGATTAGATGTTTATTAAACTAAATGTATGTACAATAACCAATTCTTTACCCAATGAGCAACCAGGGCATAAGGTGATTGCATAAGGTAAAAGAGAGTCTTTTTTTAAAGTAAAAGAGGATCTTACATTTTGCCACCCAAAGCGTGGGGCATTACTCAATTCATTTTACACTGTTCATATGTCAGTTGGGATAAGCATGAGTGAAAAACCTCAGACACAAAGAACTCCTAAATCTAATGTGTTTTTACACAATTAATCGGTCAGTTGAACACTAGTTTACCCAATATACCTGTTGATATTTTGTCACCTCTCATTCCTGCAGAAAAAAAGGTATTCTGTAAGCAAAAAATATATTGGCACATATGAACTTTGCGGGACGCCATATCATCCTACACTTAAAAGTCGAAGCTCCTACGAACTTCTCCCCATTACATTCTCCTTTTCCATTCACCCCTTGTTCCGTGAGGCTACCGGCTCATCTCGTGTCGTTTCCTCCGTTCCCGTCTGGTTTTCCCGTCCCACGGTCCAAAAGATTGGCGAGACGGAAATCACAAATAAAAGAAAAGTTCCCCTCCAAGATACGTCACTCTGAGTGTCCGACCGAAGAAGAAATGAGTTCCTCTCTCCCTCGCCGTCTTAGATTGCAAATGAGTGGGATAAGAAACAATGTCGGAACTCTCGAAAACAAAAGGAAATAATAATTGGGAAGAAGAGAAGGATGAAAAAAGAAAGCCGAAGGACAAAGGGTTGGGGTTATGCGTCACCGAATGACCTTACTTATTAAATTTATAAAGTTCACTCAAGAATACACTGGGGAAGAGTGAGTGTGGGAGGCAAAATTGCCCGAGGGCGTAGAGCGAATCAATTGCCCTGAGAGCAAAAAAATATATTTCCACCGAAAAGGTCACGCGTTCGAATCCCGTCTGAGGTGGAAATTCTTCCGTGCAATACTGATCTTCACTTGAGTGCTATGTTGAGAGCACTTCAAGAACAGTACAGCATCTGTTGGATGCGATATTAAACTGCGGACTCAAGGAACCATTCGTCATTAGAGGCTAGCGCTTATGCCGGGTTTCCCTCCACTATTCATCCCATTCCCCCAAAAATCCTTCCCTTACTAACCTACTTACTTTTCCTCAATTGTGCTAATGACCTCTATTATTGGTTGCCTCCAAGAATAATCATACCAAAATGAAACAGATACCTCCAAAAGCTTACGCCCTAAACTTAACAGAGATACTTTCTTACAATGGAATCTTCCTTGAACGTTTGAAAGGCAAAACAATGAATGCGAAAGGGTAGTTAATAAATCTTGAAATATCATTACAGGAGGACACGATTTAGAGGCTTTTACGAGTCCGTGAATTCTCACAATAATCTAAACTAAAAGGAAACTACAGAATGGTTGATTATATAGATTAATAGACTCCGTTTGTGCAACATCAATAGGCACTAAGATTTCATTGATATAGGATTTATTCATTCTGAGTCATAATTGAAATTTTCTCCACGTACAATAGGGGATCATAATAGTAGCGATAGATCAATCATATTAAACTGCCACCCTCCCTAGGTAGGGTAGAATTTTCACTTGTGTTTAATAACATAGCATCATTACTAACACTTCACACCGCTTTATATGTCCGGCATTATTTCGTTCTCTGCATGAATTAGTATCTCGTAACATTCTTAAATTAAAAGTATTAGTAATATTAATCATCAGTTGTCCCTTTATAAAGTACTGCATGTTTGGCTATTCATTTACGTAGCACTCTCCCAGTTGCTAGTTTAACTGCGCACTGTTCGACTTCTGACTGCTTGTTGGTCAGCGCCTAGCGGCCGGGGAAACGTACGAGGTCCCGATTTGTACTGGGGTATTGCTGCATGCCTGGTGTGGAATCACCCCGTGCCACACACCCTAGTGGTGGCTTACACGGTACTTCGTAGATGTAGATGTACCACTGGTCGCTCGCAGAAAAAACACGAAAATCACTGCGAAAAATACCATTTGCCTGGACTAGGGTATAAACCCATTTCCCCAGACACTGCGCTGATTTCTGCAACCAATTAAGTTACCCAGGCGTCCTCTACCACTTCAGTATCAGATTCTATTGATAACTTAAGTCCAGTGGAAACATTTTCCAGGTGATTAACTTCTAAAGCAATGTTTGATCCCGAAATATTCATCGCGGTTACACGTCGAGACCTAATTCAGCAGTCCATTCCTCAAAAAAGAAAGTCCTGAGAAAATTAAGCTATAAGGTTCCTGAGAACTCAAAATAATCATGTCAAATATAGCGACAGCAAACTGATTGTTTTGGAGAGCGTTGAGCAAAGCAACACATTTGAAATCCTCCAGAAAGTTGTCCTACACCAGCTGAGGCCTCGATAATACGATATACCCGGCATGGCTTTTAAAACTGCAAACTGTATTAAAGGTAGCTATCCAATTCATTATTCGTAAAAAAAAAACCTCAAGGCTTTTTAGACAGCAGATGCTAAAAAGTTTGGTCATTGAAAATATGAGTAGATAGAGAATAATGCATCTGCAATTTGCACATTTTTCCCCAAGATGAATCGGCATTGACAGCCGAAATCACATAATTATTAGATTTATTAGCTGAAGGATAGCCAAATAGAATTCCAACGATAAATTACTTTTACTCCCATTACTGTAACCAATGGTATAAATTTTTTTCAGTTATTGGTTTTCACTCTCAGTAAACATATCATTAAAATAAACATTATCAAACAGTTTATATAAATTGAGAGACTAGGCCTTAGAGACAACAACAATGAATGCAATTTCATTAAAAGCACAATTCCCACTAAGTATATCATGCTTCAAATGTAGGTGCAGAGCCACTGAATTTGCGCTAGAGTTTGAAACGTCCAATATTATTTCCGCTGGAAGAAATAATTTCCGCGATGAGCTTTTATAGGCTCTTACTCTTCATTACTCCTCACCTATTATTTTAACTTTCCAGCCAATATGACTGAAGCTAGTGTCCAGCTCGCATTTTTAATTACCAAATCCACGTTCCTCCACGTGCTCTCATTACGTAAAAGAAAGGCGCATCGACATGGAGCTATTAGTATGAAATGTCTTCAAACGCTCTGATGAATACTATCCAACTACTACTAGCAAATATTCTGGGAAAATGCTTGTCTCCGTTATTTTTAAACAAAATTAATCCAACCAAACTGCTCCTTTAAAATACACGTAAACATTACTGCTTTAATTATGGAAGACACTTTTCATGCGCGCATTTTGAATGGCTATTTAGTTTGAAACTCCTCGCATCAAACTTAATTATATGGCCCAGACGGCACAAGAAACCTAATTCGGTTAAAATGGCTTAAATATGATGGAGTGAACGAGGATATCCCTTTAACAGCTCTTCATTTGTTCATTAGCTGCATAATCCACTGAAATAAGAGCGTGCTACACGCCTCTCTTATCCGACTGCTAATAACCTCTTGATGAATTGAGTTTCATTCCCAACGTAAAATCCGAACGCAGTCCACATAAATCAAGGATTTTTCCCCCTCAATTTTCGCAAGTGATTTGGATCGAAGGGATCGGATAGCTACTCTAATTGCTCCCATTTGATGACCAAAATAAGGAGAGAGGGAGAGGATAAAAGGGAAGAAGAAAAAACGTAAGCCCTAGCTCCATTCAAGCTCCATCATCATCATCATTTTTTATTCGCTTGCTATTTTTTCAGTCTTTTCCATCGCCCCCATTATTTCCGACTCTCCTCAGGAGAAAAACTCTCCTCAGGAGTTAGTCAATTTCGAAGCGAACCGTTGTATTCATGTTTTCTTAATTTTTCCCGCCTAGAAGTTTCCCTCCAAGCGCTTGAGGAAGATCGTTCCTTCCTCCTTCCCTTCATTCTCCTTCCCTCCTCCAGTTTTCCCTTCCTCCACCCCCTTTACCCTTTCATTTCCCACCATTCCCCGTTTACCCTCCTCCAAAAGCAACAGAGCCAGCCTGAATCTCCTCTCCCTTCCCTCCCAAAACACTCCCCTCCAATCCCTTTCCAGTCCCCTCAATCGAGGAAAGGTTCCGAAGAAATTAAAATTTCAGCCTTTCCATTTAAATGAATTTGTGAGGAGTTTTATGTCGCCCACGTCCCGCAACATTGCCCCTTCCGCGCCGTCGGAGTCAGATGGAAGACGGGGAGAGAGCACAAGCATAAGGGGGTGGGCGGGGCAGGCTGGCGGGTTAGGGGACTCCATGCGTGGAACGGTGATCGGTTGGTTATTTCCGAAGGCACATCCACATCGGGGATGCGTATCTGGTTCGTGGCAGCAAGTGATAACAAATCAACGCCCACTCGGGCGCAAAATACAGCGTCACAACGCTGTGTGGAGCCACGGATAATATCCCTGCCGAATCTTTCGGCTACGCTTCGTCCTCACTATGATAACGTATGCAGATCAATGATAAAGTCATGTAACATCGTACAGTAACTAACGTTTGCTCACCAATTAACTGCGTTATGATCTAGAAATAGCATCAATAAATCTATAAAGCCTTTATTTTAAACAAAGCAAGTAAAAAAGTTTTGCCTAGCGCTTGAATCCTCGATTTTTTTATTTTCCATTCTCCTATGTTAAAAATGAATAGTTTACCTACTCCCCTTTCATAATGAAATCTCCATATTATAATTCACATAAAAGTATTAAAACTAAACACTAGAATTTTATCTGTTGCCTACGCTCCATTATTTTTAACATATCTTATGCCAAAATGTCAGCGTTTAGATTAAGTTTCTATCATTTGATAGAATCAATAAAGCAATTTCTCACAGCGTTCAAACATTACAAATTCTATTCCTCAGTCATGAACTCCTTTAACTTAAGCAGTTGCTATTTACCCATGATATTTTTCTAATCAAAATATCACAAAGCTTTGAAAAACAGTTTCTTTGGTGAAAAAAAAAGTTTTTCGAAAATAAATATCTCCATTTGAGAGAAGAATGTAGACCTTGAGGAAGTTAGTCGTATTTTCAGCCCGAAATATGTGTAATGCTATATATTCATTTTCCTCTTACAATACCTATGACTAAGGTCATCAGTAGAAATAAAGTGCAGCAGTAAATATCGGTAAGGTTAAAAAAGTATTCAATTTACATAAATTTCACTTCCTCATATTGGGTGGGGTTAAGTTTGACCTTTGAGAATCATAATCATAATTGGTTTTTAAACCACAAAATCCTGAGCCACACGGAGATGGTGACATTTTGGAGAATTAAAAAGATGTTGCACATCTCAAATCTGTGTTTATTTTTCTGCTTTTGGATGTAAACGCGATCACAAGTATTGAAATAACTGAACAAAAGATTGTCTCAAGCTGCTAGCAGAAGCAAGATTATTTTGGCACGATACTTGTAGTACATTTTTTGAGCATGCATTGATGCTACTATCATTTCGCACTTACTGTATGCCTCTTGCAGACGTCCAACAGCACTCGGGATGACGTTGCAAGCGGTTACCCTCGGCTAGACTTTGATTCTTGTGCACGACTTTTGTCGATGGACTAATATGAAATCAATAAAAACTTATTAAAACCTACTAAAACGTTTTTAAATAAACGAAAACGTTGTAATAATTACGTTGCTAATTTTTTGCTGTTTCAATCAATGGTTGACGAGTTTACTTGGTGGAAAAAAAGGTTGTTGTACAAATGAACCTTTTTATATTCCGCACTTTTCAACGGTTACAACGGTTTCAACCTTTTCAGGTCATTATTAAGGGTTAACTTTTGATAATGACCTCAAAAGTGTCACTCCGTTTTTGTTGACTCTTGATAATGACCTGAAAAGGTCGAAACCCGTTGAATGTAATAAATATTATGTGGAATATAACCAAATTAATCCTTAAATATCTTGCTATTAACTTGAATAACATAATTCATTTTCATTTTTGTGCCATTGTAATAAGTAACGAGTTAGCACTTCCTCCATGATAGATAGCCCCTAAAAAGCGTTTATTCAATAGTAAAATTAACACGCATACATGTAACATATTCCACGTAAGAGATATATCGATGAGAAATATAAGTAATGCTAATAACCCTACGTCAAGGAAATATATTTTTATCGGAAAGGTTAAAATTAGTTTTGAGTTTCTTGACGCTGGAACTATTACGTTAGACACGGCATAGATTCAGCAAAGGCAATAGAAATGTCTTGTAAGAGCGTAAGTACGCATTCTGTATACACAAAGTTTTATATAATACAAAATTAAGATAAAAGGAATAATTTGAATTAAGAAATCTTTAAAATGAATCATAAGTTATTTTACAAGTGTTGACGGAAACACGATCAAGTATAGCAATTATTGTCACAATGATGTGAATCATATAACGCCTCCCCTGGGATCTCTGTCTACAAGGGCATGTGAACAATATCCACGCCAAAGTTGCCAGCGTTCATTCACCGTGAAGGCAGAGCTGTAAAGTAAAAAAATAACGAAGCTGCTCCACTTTTCAAAGGAGGCAATCGAAAACCTGAGTGACTTATTCAGCATATGCATGAATTCTTCAACCTTTCAGAATGTAGTTCCCATGAAATGGAGTTTTGGGGAGTGCGAGAGGAATTAGAGAAAGGAAAGTATGCAAATTTTATGGCGACCTTTAAGGATAAAATTTTTATCAAATGCCGCCAGGTATTTATTTTTAATCCCCAATCAATTTCACACATGACAATTTGGTGATAATTTATTGAGCACCACAACCAGATTTGGAATAACTATTCTGTCCAACGGAGTGCTTATATAAGCAAAATGAAACAATAGTTAAAAGTATAGGAATTTTTGAAGTGAAAACTTCTTATGTCGCGTTGAGCACTTTTGTGGATGGGTAAAATACATTGGACTCGCGTCACCGTCACCGTCACCGCTACAACATATATGTATAATTATGTATATTCTGTATATACACAGTATACTCGCTATATACGCAGTACTTGTGGATGGGTACAAACCATTGGACTCGCATCACCGTCACCGACACCATCACAGCTACTAAATATATGTGTAATTGTATATTCTGTATATACACTTTTGTGGATGGGTAAAAGCCATTGGACTCGCGTCACCGTCACCGTCACTGCTGCTAAATATATGTATAATTGTATATTCTGTATATACACAGTATACTCGCTATATACACAGTACTTGTGGATGGATAAAAACCATTGGACTCGCTTCACCGTCACCGTCAAATAAACTATATTATAATTTTATTCATATTACATTATATATATATTATATATCTAATATACGGTTTAGTTCATTCAATTTGGGTTGCTACAAATATTGTGCCGGATAAAATAATAGTACATACTCGTGCAGGAGAGTGTACTCGATACAAGAATAGTGAAGGTTAGTACAATATAACTCAATTTTTTTTAATATGTTCAATTTGAGTAGCTTATTCATATATACATAAACATAAACTTTGCAGACGATAAAAATCTACCATTGATTGAATTTTTAAATAGTGAGTTTGGTTTAACGATGTCTAATGATCGCAATCCTGGCACAACGAAATATAAAACTACTATTGATGCAGTATTTACAAGACATTTAAGCAAATTCGAATCAAAATTATTCGTTTCTTACTTTAGTTACCATAAGCCTATTGTATCAATTTTAGATATTGCCGATGATGATGGCGGTGATGATGAAAGAGTTGTTGAAATAATGGATGAAAGTTGATTATTCTGAAGTGTATAATTTTTATGTAAATTAATTGTTTACAATAGCGCAATAAATGAATATTTAATTTATTATATACATGATACTACTTTCTACTGATTAATAAAACACTTCATTAGAAATTATTCCCTACATTCAAAAATGCTCACGTTATTTCAAGTTTTCACTTCTGTCGGCACTCCCGGAGTGCCTCTTTCTTTTTTTGTTGCGTTGTCTTATTCTTATCCATTTACAAGAAATACAAATACGATTGCGAAACATTTTCGAGTGCCTTGGTCAACAAATTGATGCAAATCGTCCTAGAGCAAAAAAAAACATTCAAACAGAAATATTTCCCCGAAAATCGACTGGGAAAAATAGGAACGATGGGATATGGATAATCAAAAACCTCTTTAGCCATATTTTTCGATAAATTCTCTCTACAAAAATTATAAATCCACTGCAAAGCAAGAAAAATAGGAAAAAATATCTATAGTCACATAATTATATTAAAAACATTTTAAGTCATAAAGAGCAACTAAATGATTCAAATGAGGGCATCATGCGTAAATCCACGTGCATATGATTTAAGCATAACGAGGCACGAGGAAAGCATGTGGTACTTTGAACTCATAATAGTATTATAATTACTGACAAAAAGGGACAATAGTTATTCGCCTGACGATTGCGTATGCATAAAGCTGCTGCAGATGCTTTCACCCGCAAACATACCAGCTCGTGAGGAATTTATTCGAATCAATAGGTAATCATTAGCAGTATATAAGTGCAAACAAGTCACTTCGTTCCAAACTGATAATTTACATAACTTTAATTTACCATGGAAAAATATAACATCATTATACAGTGAGCATCATGATGAATTAGACAATGCATTAGAAAACCTTAATTTGAATACAAATGCAGTGAATACACAAATATATTTTCACTGACTTATCCCCGGGAAATTACACGAATATTACATACAAAAGACACTCATGCATATGATTATAGGAAATTCCTTCATTTTACATTAACTAAACCCTTGTGAGTCACGAATGCCCCATCAGCTCCGCCTGATGCAGCAACAAATACGCATAATTCATGGTTAAATCTTGCTAGCCAAACAAAGCATGTTAGCTATATAATGGAGGTACGTCCATTACCTACTGAGTTATCGATGCAAGGATAAGCAAATAAGATATAAATTTAGCTTTTATAGGAAAATAATAAATTATTGCTGTGAGCTATTATAAGTTTATTGATACAAGCTGGTTCTTTAGAGTTTGGTCAGGAATAATTATACACCGTTGCCAACGTTTCGATTTATTTATAAATGTTCATCAGGGCTAAATAGAGGAACATACCAATAATAAACGCTTCATCATAGGATTCAGTAGGCTAATCAACATGCCAATTATATAACAATAATTTTAAATACAGAAGCTATACCTCGGCAGGGATGATATTGTGTGATATGGTGAATACTGTGTACATAATAGTAAGGACTTCTCATATCGTTTCTTTGTAATAATAAACCAATTTGCTTTTTTCACGTCCATATTGATGCTCTTGATGAATTCAGTAGTGCTGCCACCTATCTTTTCACATCACGAACCTTCAATTGCTGTCCTCAGGTGGAATAAAAAGTATTTTACAAAAAAAATCATAAACATGTATAATTGGCATGTTGATTTGCCTACTGAATCTTATGATGAAGTGTTTATTATTGGTATGTTCCTCTATTTAGCCCTGATGAAGATTTATAAATAAATCAAAACGTTGGCAACGGCGTCTAATTATTCCTGACCAAACACTCAACAACCTGCTTGGACTTTACTGCGGTCGAAAACTATGATGACATACAATAATTTTCATAAATATGCTGCAAAAAGTAGTAAATATTCAAACGAATAAAAATGGAAAAATTATACGCCGTGACTATCACAATGAAACATTTTGTAGTTAACTAAGGCCTCTATTAAGAATTTTTAATTTAAAAACAAGCAGAATATTGTTTAAGTAGGGCTAGAGAGACAAAAATTAACATATGATGATTAATTTTTTGCAAAATACATACAATGCGGGAATGAACCGCATGTTAATTTGGTCATGCATTGCTCCTAAGTTTTTACTTGAGTTGCCGGAGTTGTGCTATGAAACAGTACCTGCTAATTTTAAATGCTACATTAATAATCAGTACGTAAACTGTATAATTCATAAAATGTTCTGACTAATTAATTAAACGCGATTGCGTGAGGTTAAACCCGTACGTGATTCAAATAGCATACGAATCATATCAGCGTCAATTTACGGAGAAAGAAGAGTTTAATCAAGTTACGAATATCATACCAATACAATCGAATATTTCGTTAAAAACTTTGAAAATGGAAGCCTCCTTAACTTGAGCAACCTCTCTGAGAACCAAAATATCACGGATCTTTTGCGACTCGAACACGGAAATTTAGTAACACAAAATCATCCAAATCACCATCTGATGGAACAGAAGTAGTCCATACGCTTTTGAAATCATAATTTCCACATTTCTGCAAGCCGGGATAAGTTCTGCAAATCAAATATACCGCTGCATTACCTTACGTGAAGCTGAAAAATCAAACGACTGACTAAGGAAACACCAATATGTCAGCACCATATAATGGCTGAACTGAAAAGTAAAAAAGTCATAATAATGCATGGCATATTAGCTTAAACCTGCTCATAGGAGGAATTCAAGTATACGCGCATCACAAAACAGCACGAAATTAATTATGTGAGTGGAATGCAATTTACAAACAGCGAAATAATTGATGCTGAAGATAATTAACACATACATTCCAAATGTTTTCCTTCCCACACGCTATTCCATCACAATTTTCTTTGTTTTAGCAACCAAATATCAGGAATGAGAAAATAATTGATTAAGCCCACATAGCCAAAGATCACTCCGAAGCAGGAAAGAATTTTTATTAGGTGATTAAAATCCACCACTCCTCATATGGCGCAATAATTTTGCTGTTTGGAGGCAGTAAATAACAAAGGATATATTCCCAACATAGGGTTAATGGTTCCATTGATCTTTGATCAAAAGCAGCTTCCCCAGCCCACCAAAACCACCATGTAAATTAATTTGGAGAATATTAAAGAGTTTTTTGGAAAATTTCATGGAACACTTAGATCAATATAAAGTTTCACTGGCTGTTTAAAGAACGAGAAGAAATTTTCCTCAAAGAATGTATATCTTTGGTACCTTCTTGTGGTGAATGTTTCCTTAAAGTACAACTTTTGGAAAAAAGATGTTTTTCCACTTTTTCTTTCGCAAGTTCAAAAACGTTTTGAATTTTAAACTTTCGTATCAAAAGATGTTTTACAACCATTAATGATGGATAAGAGGACGTTTGATCATTAAATCCTTCTTTGAAGGTTCGCGTCCTCAACCTGACGACTCACTAGCACCTCCAAACAGTGAGTTCATCAAGCTCTATTTCCATCAGATGGAATTCTTTTTTTTTTAAATTGCATAAATTGAAACAAGTAAAATAAGGAGCCCAACAACGCGCACTTTTTCTTTGTTCAAACAGAGGATCATTTTAGATATTAACAATATACGTATCCAAAAAATACATGGGAGCAACACGCTAGAGTACTGAACATTCTGATTTTAATAGATTTCCATTTTTTCATTAAAGAAGATTCGTGAGTCAAAAAGTAAGAACTATATGTATTTATACCCCTAAACCTATCAATATACTTTTTTTGGGGATAATGGGAAATCCATCGGCACAAATTGTTTGTCACAAGGTAAACTATTATGATATTATCATGCAGATAACATAAATGCCACTGTTTATTACGCAACCTGTTTACTTTGCCACAACACCTTCAGGTACGTTCATCAATTTTCATTTAACTTGAAGACTCTGGGACAACTAAAACCAGCTGTACAAACAAATCAAAGTATTTTTTGAATTTACCAGTATTCTTACTATATTTTACCACCCTGTATAGATTGCACCAAGAAACACCTGGGACTGAGAACTTTAACTGTATATCGTTGAATATTATTTGTATAAAGAACTAATATTAACACTCCTAGCAGGATGATGATACAACGTATGTATAAATTACTCAATAACTGCAAGGAAATAAATAATCTCTAACATAAACTTTAATAACTAAAGCATCAATCTAAGAAAAAATCTTTTAAAAAGATTCGTTTAGAAAAATGAATGTTTCAAACTCGTCCTATTCCAAAATTCTTTTCAAATTATATTTAATCCTTAATCATTTCTTGGTTATCCATCAATTTAAGCACGAGGATCCGTTGCCACGAGGCTTGATGAAGCGACCTTGGCAATATTCTCCAGATCTGTATATGCATGGAAACACCTGCTTCCATGTCCCTTAAAAAATTAAAACCTTGGAAATGCTTGGGATGCCGAGGCGAACGAAATTCCGAGCTTTCATGCTTCAATTACGGAGGTGCCGCACCAGTGCTCTCCCCGTAGATGTCGGATGCAGTCTCTTGAAAACGACACGTGTTCCCGTACAGACCAATATTTCGGTAGTAGAATCATACTGCCAACAATAATCAACCAATACTTTGGGTCCACGCAATCCATGGAATGTTTCCAATATAGTATACAGCATTCACGAAATCCCAAACATTTCGCACCATTAATTTTTCAGCGTAACATTCCAATCGCCTCTTTCCATATCTATGTTTCGTTCCAAATCGCACTTAGGCCCGGATTCCATTTTACTTTCTGCGTAGGATGACACATTCATTGCATTGATGTCAAGTAAAATGAGAGTTACATTTTTTTAAACTACATTGAAAAGTGTTAAGTTTGTCAACTGGTTGACGTGAAAGTTAAAGATAAGAGAGAGTATTCAAAACAATTATCACGACAAGAAAATATTTTGCGAGGTATTATAAATCCGAGCATTAAGGTTACAAAACATGTTATAAGTTGCGTACATAACGGTGGGCCGTTATTCAGGGCCCATTGTTTTCCAAATGATTTTTACACTACAAACTCTTTTTGAGGTACGTGCCATGCAACGATCCAACTATAAGCGTGAATTTAATTATGAATGTTTGGTATTACCACCAACACGTGACCTATGAGAACTAATGGGTGGACAGGACCGTACTGCTTGGATAAGTGTCATTGATGAACATCGTTAAGCCACAAATTCAACGAGTATAGGATATGCCCCAGAAAGGAATTAATATATTAATCCCCAGTAATCATCATTCCAAAAATTAGTTCGCAGAAGCTCTGTTCAACTAACCACTTCATTCCATAATTCCACAATTAAAGTTTTTAGACAGTTATGTCTCAAAATTTGTCCAAAATCATATTCGCTTCCGGTATTTTTCCCCAATTACCTCGAAGGACTTTTTCATTTGTGATTCTCTCCGCATATTTTATTTTCACCTCCGATGACACTGAATTTTTATTTTTTACAATTTTCTTCTTTCTCTTGCATTCGTCACCCAGATTTCACCGCCGTAAGCGTAAATAAAGAAACAGTAGAAATAAAAAAACAGAAATGCCTTTTTTGAGGTGATACTGTGACAGGATTATAAATGTTACACGACTTAACGCTAAATGAATGCGTGAATTTTAGAATCTATATTGCATATATTTTTTCACCATTAAATTCACGAATTCGTGCTCTCCTGTTATTGACCCCAAAAAGTTTACTGAGAGAGAATATCCTCTAATCTCTTTAAAATTTGCTGCTCCAAGTTATTTAATGTTGCCTTAACAACCGAGGAACCGACGTACTATTGGATTCGTTACCTATCGGCACGAAAAACAAGAATGCATATATCCGTGCCTTTCCCAGAACATTGATGAGTTTGTGTGAGATTGAGTGCTTTTCTCCCCAAGTAATGGTATCACTTCTTCATTGCATAGTTTTTATGTGGATGCAGAAATTGTGATTTGTTGATGTCCTGAATCTTTATAGAAATCCTATGCAGGGGGAAAAGTACAGTAGAGTTGGAAGTACAAGGTGCCCCTTCTTTGGGTCATTTTATTTCGTTAACACCTTAAACAGCGGGAGCCATTTTACTAGTAATTGGTATCAGATTAATATTTTATATTGTAAAATTGTTAATTTGTCAATACCACCCTGAACTCATATGCTTGCTAACAATCTATTTCATGGAATATCTTTTTGAGATTTATTTAAAGTTTATTTTGTGGATTGTGTTACACTTGATTTCCTTTGGCAATTTAATTTAAATGGTATTGTATTAATTTTTGCTCAAAAGGAGAGCTAATCCTAGAGCAATAAAGAATATTATTATCAGTGATTCTCTCCGTTTATCTCATACTGAGGAAATACTATAACCCGTCCAAAATTTAACCCCGCGGAGAAATAGAACGCTGAATTCATTCCATAGGGAGAGAATGCACGAGGAGAGTAGATGGAAGGACAAAAAAGTGCTTGTGCAGGCGATTTTTAAAGACGGGAGCATTTCTTTCAAAAGCCTTTTCTTTTTCCCGCTCCTCCCCTCTCCGCACCCAACCGCCGCTCCTTCCTTCTCCTCCCGTCCCTCCGCAATTCGCCACACCCGTCTCCCGCACCCGTCACCGCCCTCCCAAGACCCTCCCGCACCCGCTCCCCCACCACCCCAACGGCACCCGCGTCATCGCGACCGTAAGTCACAGCACCCGGGGGATCGATCCAGCCACTCCCCCCCTTCAACCTCCCCCACCATTCCCGCACCCACCCACACCGCTCCCTCCCGCATCCACCGCGCCGCATCCGAGGACTCGGCGCACCCCCGCTCCCTCCGCTCCCAGCGCCCTCTTTCCCTCACCCAACCACCGCACCCCTTTCTCTCCGCATTCTCCTCATTTCTGCTTTCCCCACACCTCCAATAGCCGCTCCCTCCACACCCTACACCTACAAGGGGATCGGTGTGGCGGCAAGAGCACTGGCATTACATCCGGAGGGCCTGGGTTCGAGTCACTTCAGTGGTGAAAATCTTTCAGTAAAATCCCAAATTTTGTAGGGCGGAAGGGATCTGATGACGGGGGACTTTTGCATGAATGTAAAGAAAAGACTGGCGAAGAGTTTAAAGGAGGATGTGGCTCACCTGACTCGCCGTGCAACCTTACGCCTACCCATACAATCGACCTGCAACTTCAACCTATCACTTCCCTCCACAAAACCTCTGATTTCTTCCTCTGGACTGCAAATAGTGTTAGAAATGTTTTTTCTTTCACACTTGACGTTTTAAAATGTCAAGAAAATGTCATCGGCATGTATGTTCACTTCTTCATTTACCAGTAACATCTACTTTACAATAACATGCAAATTTCCCTACTTTATTGATTAAGTATACTCTTAAAGGCCTACTAAGGCGTTATCTTTTGCGTCGATTCATCAGAGACATATCAAATTTTAAACAGCTCTAACAGGCTCTCCAAACTCGATGATCGGCGTCGGAGTTCTTTTGGAGCTCAGAAATTATGGTATGAAAAATGATTGGTTCCTAGTGAGCCAAGTCTTGTGGAGGTCACATTGTTACCTTACGACAACTAGATGGCAGACAGACGACTTCCAAAAAGGTATTAAAGCTAGGATTGAGAAACTCGGTAACATTGGAGTTAATAGGCTACCTCGCTGTCATTTGGATGAGAGTTTATTCGCCACAGTATCAATGCCAGGAATTTTTAATATACACGATTCTAGCATGAGGAACATGGCTCATTAAATGCAACTGAAAGCAAAGCACTAAAAAGAAGTCGTTAATGGAGAATTATAGCACCAGAAATATCTCAAACACAAATCTGCAATTAGTGCAAAACATTTCACGATTGCATAAAAAACCAATTTTCCACGTTTTTTCAGTCATGGCTAGTCATAGAGCGAGTATGAATCAATGAATGTGAATGCAACCGACGCAAAATAGGCTCACAAGGACAAGGTCGCATGAAGGAAATTATTGAAAAAGTGTCAGTTTTGGAAGCCTCGCACCAATAATCACGATTTTTTTAATGTTCCTACCCAAAAAGGGAACGCGTTGAATACATATGTGTGAATGGAGAAAACCTTTTTTTCAATCGTTTTAAACTTAAAAAAATTTGTCCTTCGAGGCACCTTCTCCACTCTCACCCCACAGCCTTACCCTATTCCTACTCCTCCTTCAATTACCACACCCTACTTCTGTCTCCTTACCCTCTATCTCCCGTTGCCGCTCCACCATTCCAATTCCTCCCTCCCCACGTTCAAATCCTATTCCTTACTTCGGACTACAACCCTTTTTCCCGAGAAAAAGCTTTCCCGCTACGTCCCGACCATAGCCAACGTCTTTCAATCTTCCTCACTCTCCCTCTCTCTCAAACACAATCCCCAACTCCTTCCCTCCCTCCACCCGAAAGCCGAAATCTTTCACTCCGCATACCATCACACCACCTTCCGACTCCCCGACCATTAAATTCTCCTTCTTTCTCCCCAACATCCCCCATCCCTCCACGCTAATTCCTTTCCCAAGGCTGCTTGCTGTCCCCGCTTTCTCTTTCTCACTCCCTTCTCCCTCCATCAACCTCGCCATTTCTTTCATTCCTCTACTTCTCTTTCTTTTTCTTTCGTTCCATTTCACCATTTCGTCCCTACTCTCACACTTCTCCGTCACTCGCCCAACAAGAACACCACCACCGCACTCAGCTTCCCATCAAACTACTTCACTTCCCGATTCCTTCTAATCCATTATTTCTTTCTCCTTCAAGAGGATGACCTCTTACTCGAACTAAAAGTATGTGACGCCATGCGACCATCAGCATCCTCATGGCAACCGTCTACATCTACTTAAACTCTCGCCTGAAAGGGTTATATTTGAAACGCTCAAGATTATTTCGATCTCGTTACTAAAGAGTCACGTGGTACAATCACGAAGGGTTCAAGATTTATAGTATTTGCAACACTTTTAAAAATCTCACGTAGACTTCCCGATCGAGTTTCTATCACCGAAATATTGTTGATCGAGATAAAAATCCTGATTGGAGAAGTCATAAACAACATATCGAACGCTTAAGTTTGATATGTAGAAATTGCGTTCAACCGCTACGTGACTACTTAGTTACGTGTAGCAGACGGATGCACAGAACCCTATATCTAGGAAAGAGTTAAGTCTAGTGGCGTGTGCAATGAGAAGAGAGGGAGTGGAGGTCAAGGAGTGACACACAAGTTTAAAAAAGTCTTAACTCTGCAAGGCTGAGTTCCCGTGTATTTAAAATGTCTTAGCGTATTGAATGCAAGGTAGCCATAAGTAAACAAATCGCAGAACTTCAACTCATTCAGGTACTATGAAAGACATTTTGTCAGCGGGCGCATTGTGTATGTGATGCATATGCTAGCATTTTTTTCATTTTATGTGAATTGCTGCAGTTTAATTGGGGTCACGAACTATGTTAGGGAAAAATAGCATTAAAATCTATCCATACTAGTGTTCATCTCCGTTATTTACCGTAATTGTCGAATATACCAGCATAGTGAGTTTCAATAAATCCATCAGTTCCAGACGGAAACTAGAATTATTAAACACTGGAAAATATATTTTTTCGGGAGACTCTTCTTCGCGTCATAAAGTGATTCATCACGGCTAAACCCAACGTATGGGCAACTTCCTGCGAAATATTTTCATAGTCACTCACGATACTACCCTCCGTTAAATTGCAATGCCCTCCTTGAAGATCTGAGCGCAATCTCAGTAAACACGTTTCCAAAAGCGGATACTGCAAAAAAACACTATGGAGTCAATTTGCTCGTGCAGTACACGGTGATATATGCACACCAAATCCCATGCCCGTTCCTTTCCAATGATCAACGAGAGGGCCTGATTTGTAACAGGAACTACTAAATCCCGCACGATTTTTTCACTCGATAATAAGCATTCTAATGGGTTAGTGCAATCCTTTGGATCAGTTCCAATCTCCCAAGTCTACAATATTACCGTATCCCATTGCGGTACAGCCATGTAAACGGTTAGAGCGAACATTTCTCGTTCATCGCCAAAGAATAAGTAGTAGTCATGACACATACCTACCAGACGGTATGATCTGGAAAGAATAAACAAAAATTGCTCCTTGAAGACCGCAAGTGAACTAAGAAATAAAATTAGCTCAAGCACCAATAGAGGACCCTTGATTGAATAGAAAGTTTCAGGCTTGGTTGGAACGACTCCATCAATTTCAAATCTAATTTATCCCTATCGATCTACAAATGCCATACCGGTAACACGCTGGGCCTGGAAACCTAAAGGCCGTGAGTTCGAAACCCACTTCAGGCATGAAAGTTTCGTAGGCAGTTGGTTACATCGTACTTTACAAGATATGCTGTTACAATTGACCATTACAACTACTATAGCTTCAACTCCTTCTACGATGTCTTCCACAATATCCAACTTCAATCCTTTGAATGGCTGACCATCGAGAATCCGCAAAGACAGTCGTATTCCACAACATGATTGCAACCCTCTGGGTTAAGGTGAAAACGGAGATTGGCATAAGCAATGCCGTGACACAAAGGCACATTGTGGTCCGAAAATGTATTCCGAAGGGTGATGAACCGAAACAACCAATCCTGAGTCAATAGCCGCACGTAAACAGAAACTTTCACGTCCACTTGGGACAAACCGGGGAATAACCTTTAAAATTGCAACTATCAACATCGTCGCATCTCACGACTGTCCCGCAAGAATCGGCACTCATGACCAGGAGTAAAGAATGGGATAAAGGCAGAAAGGAAGAAACGAATGCAAAATTAAGACAAACAATGCCTCTATCAAAGAAAAATTCCAATGAACCCAGAGTTAAAAGCAGTATTCGCTTCATGGAGCACTGCACTTAACTCAAATACCCAAGCGGAGATTGGATTAAAATCGAAACATTTCCAACACCTCATGGATTTGAGTCAAGGCTGCTGCGAGACGCCTGAAACTGAGATGAGTAAGTTTTTCTATATCCTATACCCTATTCCCCGCGCTAATACAAAACCCAATTACATTGTGAAATAGGGGATCTCATTTCCGTTCGGTAATGTGGCCTTACTTTATTGATCTGGTCATTTTGGAATAATATTTGGTCATCCCTGACGGCTGTATAAAAAAGTCAAAAGGATGAGAATAGGTGATCTCGGTTTCACGCAAAGGAAGTCGTTTGGCCGTTCGCCCGTGACCTCCGACGCGAGGGCGACTTTCCCTGCTTCCAATATCTCCGTCAACCGACGCTGTCAACCACTCCCTCCACCCCCTTTCCGTACGTTTTTGCCTCCAATACCCGAGCGTCGCACATCTCCGAATTCCTCCACCTCCCCTCCCTTTATCCCCCGCTGTCCTCATCTCTCCTCTCCCTCATTCCTTCGAACCCCGAAGCGAAGCCTTCGTCCCGTCTCTCTTCCTCCCTCGTCTCAGACATCACCTTCATAATGCCATGCATCCTCCTCCAGCCTCTCCTCACTCGTCCGCTCCCATAGGAATTCCCTCCTCCTCTCCCTTCCTCATACTACTACTTCTATTTTATCCTCCTAGTAATTCCTGTGGCTATCTTCTTCCCCCATTCTCCATCCCGTTTCTTCCTTTCCTTTTTCATCCATTCCTTAACCCCCCGATTTTTTCTTCCTTTCATCCTCCCTCCCTGTCCAGCCAATCCCGAAACGAGGACGATTCGAGCATTTTCGTTTTTTTCCCTTAACTCTTTCGCCCACGTTGCCTCGTCCTACACCTCAAAATTCTCCTCCCGCCTTCCCCTTTTTGGCCCTGTTCCATCGTGCTAAAACCAGCCCGCACCGACCCATAACCCTGTACTCCCCCTCCACAAGCCCGTCCAATTCCCCTCTTTTTCCCTCCCCCCCCATCTGCTTCCCATCCCAATGGCCTTTGTAACCCCGCAACTTGCCCAAAACAATTGTCTTCCGCAAGTGCCATTACGGGGCCGCGCTCCCTCACCCCGTCAACCTATGGGAACGCAACGCGATATTCAACTTTCAGTATCACATTGCGTCACTGAGCCTCTGCAACGAAAGGTACGATACATTGAATTATCTCATATATTAATTTTCAATAGACGCTAAGACATACTACCGTTGTTGATAATTCGAATTTACGGAATGCATTGCGATATTTAGTATTTATCGCGAAATACACTATACGTCGCAGGATATCACTTTTTTATCGGGTCCAATGTGATATCGCTGTGCAATATTTGAGTTGAGAGCCGGATCGCAGAACTAATTTGGTATGTCGAATACGCAATATACCGCGTGACACCACGCACAAAATATAGCATTGCATACAATATGATATCGCATGTTGCAATAACATCGCTTTAATATCCCGCACCGCAACTGCAAGGGATGTAAAATCGCATTATGAACCTAGCCAGTAAGAATCTCAAAATCTGTTTCCTTTATTAATTGCCCTTTTGTTGCATTGGTGCAAAGAAATGAGCTGTTATTCGATAAGAATAATGCGACAGGCAACGAAATGGCAACAAGAGAACTCTAATATGCCCTTAAATTTTGACACTATTTCGCGTCTCACTTGATAACGAAAAACTCGCATTCAAACGATACACAATACATATCGCATGCTGCAGAAAGTGTCTCATCGTATTGACATCGATTATCGCGCGTCGCATGATATATGTATCGCATTATCTGGAGAGTCTTTTTCGGGATGCCATGTATCATGACTACCTCAATCCGTATCCCATGCATCGGAGTATCGCCCAGGGCAAGCCGTCCCCTTCCGGGTACAGCGTCCCCCATCCGATACCTCATCCACATCCATATCTACGCCCACTGGGATGCCCTCCCAGGGACCCGTACCGTTGAATTCATGTCTCTCTCTCTCCCAAGTTTTAAAAATGACAGCCGCAGCAGGTCGCCGCCATATTCTCTCTCCACAAAACCCGGTCGGTAAACATTTGTGTTTACGGAAGGGGCGAAACTGACTTTTGCCGCCGCCGTCGTCCCAGTTCCCGCAATTCGCTTCAATTCCAACTCGGCGTCATAGTCGCAGCGCTCTCCTCTGGGTCTGGATTTATGACGCCAAACAAAACTTTCGACGCTTTTGACGTCCCAGGGTCGGATGGATGGGACGTCACCAGGGCCGACGACAGACCGCTCTCTAACTCCACCAACGCTCATTTCAATTCGCACCAATACGAACACTCCTTCGGCGACCTCGTTCCACAAGGGACAAAAATATTCACAAAGTTGACACAAATCTTCTTCATTGATTATCGGATGATCTATCATCATCATCATTTAGTCCAAAATTCCACCAATTGATTTTTAGGTTTCATTGACAGCCTTTACATTAAGGAAGTCTTTTCGGGTCTTCCACCGGGATAAGCTTCTTACCAAATACGCAGGAAGAGAAAATTAAACCTCTTGCAAGAGCCTGCTTGCCTTGTGTGGTCACGGTTCCTGAAAAAATTTCTAGAATACTTGCCAGGCATAATATTATAGACGATTCACATGTCACCTCCAAAAAATCAGGGATTTCATCGTCCGAGCAAAAGACCCTACCGGCCGAAAGACACCAGGCGTCTACCAAGTGCAAAGTGTACATCGGAGAAACGAGTAGGACTTCTTCCCCTTTGGCACCTAACATTCTTCCCTCCTTTACATAATTTAACATTCCAGTATCTGTCAGTACGTCCTCCAACCAAATTTGTTGCCTTCTTCGTATTTCTGGCGCTAATCTGTTTTCCTACCTTAACATAGCCAACACTTCCTCGTTGCGTAGTATCTTCTTCATTCATACCTACACCCACATCTCAAATGCATCCTCCTCCCTTTTATGCAATGACCAATTCTGCAAACCATACAGCGCCGCGCTTCATATTACTAAGATGTATCTGATCTTTCTGACCTTAGGTCAGAGACTCCGCATTAAATTCCATTTTCCTAGTAAAATCTTCCATGGCCGATACAATTTCACACTCTATGATCTTCGTATAGTGCCCATTCTCCTAGAAATTAGACGATCTATGTCTCCCCAACTTTACACATGCAGCATTTCTCACCACCAGCAGTCATCAACCTAATAGTTGTTAGCAATCGATTCTCACTCAATGAACTGGCCACTCAATTCCTTCATAACTCAAATTTTCTATACGCCCCACTATTTGCTTCATTTATTTCAACTTTTGTCTTTTTCTGCGATTTTTTTCAGCTATTGAATGCTCCATTTTTTATTTCGAGAGTCTGTCGCGTCTAAGAATGTGACCAATGAGTTTGTCTCTCCTTTCATTGATCATTTTCATCCTCTCTAAAGGCCACGATACCACTGTTTAAATCTCCTTTGACTATTACTGCCATCAAATGAATTTTTTAGTGAGTGCAAATGGGTTAAATCCAAATGCCAGTTGCTAGCTGTTATTTTCCGGACAGAACGCCTCCTTTGTGACTACTGTCACTCTTGCCGATTCTTACCAAATGCTAACCGATGTCCCTCTCAGCTTCCGCTATTACCGACACGTGTTCCTCTAAAGCAGTGGTGGGGTACGTTTTAGATAATTTTTCAATTTTTTTTCACAAATATGTTTGCTGGTGGGTCACTCCACTTCTATTTTTAGACTACGCATTATCTTAGAACACAGAAAATAAAAACATTATACACATTGAATAATCTAATATACCTTAAATATAGAATTACAAATTTCTTATCATCAAATCTATATTTAAAACTTGAAAGAAATCATAAAATGTTAGCAAAAAAGTAAACACCATGTAAATAAAACGAACCCTGGGTCACCATAAGTTTCCCAGTTAGTCACTAGGTGACCCGCGGGCCATAGGTTGCTAACCACTGCTCTAGAGCATACTTTTTTACATAGCTTTTACTTTCCAGGGATGCTCACAAGATAACAGACAAATGTGCATGAATTAACGGACGGTCTAACTCTATTTCACATTTGCGAATATCTTTAAATCTGTTTAAAATAAATATCTTATCATATATTTTGCAAAGTAATTAATTGAGTCAGCTCTGGTCGCATCCACTCACCAATAGCTTCATTGCGTTTAGTTTATTTAATTCTGATTCTCTTCCATTATTGGAATGTTTTACAGGCATAGTGCCACGCTAAATACGAATATTAGGTTTTCAGTGTTAACTTATTCGCAGAGTTAGGATCCATCAGAATTTCCCATCAAAATACGACCCAAATTAATTACTTCCATGTCCAGCCTATTCTAAATTAGTCCTTTTATTGTCTACCCACCCTTCCTTTTTACTGCAATGTGTAATATTTCTTAATAACTGTTATTGTCACTTCCAGCTAGGAAAAAGTAATACTAGGGTAGTCTAAGAGAGGTCTGTAAAAAATAATTCAATCGTCTTGTTTCAACAAATTCATTTTTTGGCACAAGTAAAAGTCATGTGTCATACTTATTAAAAATTAAACACTGGATTGGCCATTCTGAAGTCCACTGAAAAATGTAGTTCTTCGCGTAACGGGCACATTTTGCATTTGAAAAAGGCCTTTCGTTATATCACTTCATATCGAAAGCACGTCTATATACTTATGTATTACATACACAAATTGCGTGCTACCACAGGAGTGTGTGCCCGGAGTGTTACGACACCAGCCATGAAAAGAGGAGGGAATAGGGAAAGGGAGTAGAAATGGAGAAAAGTGAAGTGCGGATGCTAACGGAATTCCGTAAAGTCTCGCTCTATTTTCGCCATGGTCACTAATGGAGTGTGGTTACGTAACTATGTTTCACGTCAGGAAAAAAAAATCAAAGTTAAAATAATCGAATTACGTTTTTTGGAACAGGTAATAAGAAGTGAAAGGATGCTGAAGGTCATGATAGAGGGGAGGATGTTGGGTAGGCGGGCAAGTGGATGAAAGGGAGCAGACTTTATGGACGGGATGAAGAGAGGTAAGTCATATACTGAGGTGAAGAAAGAAATTGCGTTTTTAGGTAGTCACTTTAGCCTGGAAATTCCAGATGGTGTTCACTATCTTCCGTTGAAACCTACCTTAACGAATTTAAATAACACCCTCTGGATATTTTCCGCATTGGAACTAGACCCTTAGATCTCGACGTTAGAAGTATTATAGTATGATGGTATTTCACGAACCACTTATTCAAAATATAACAGTATACAGAGAACTACCCGCAGAAAATCCTTAAACGTAAACTGGAAGTAAATTATTATGTGATTTTTCAACTGCCGTGCTCAAGCCAAAATAATGATTTCCTTTATCTTCTTTAGCCCTACCTTTGGACTACAACCTTGACGCGGTGGAGGGAATTGCGCGTTCCATTGACCAGTAGAGCTGAACTAGTAGGAGCAATATGTAGCAGGGACCTGGTAGGGCCACTTATGTCAGACAGGTAGAAGGGTAGGAGCCAGACGATTGGTAGTTCACGTGATGGCATCACGTGAAAAATATCGTTGGGAATGGAAGTTGGTAGCCCACTCAACCATTTATTTCCCTAAACATGGAAGCCAATCATATGGTACTGAATCCTGGCAACTACAGGACTCGTCCCAATGGGCGGGTATCGTGTTCGGGAGTGGGAGACGATAGGCCTCCGCGGTCATCATCTCACGAAATCCCTGTTCTAATCAGTGATACGGTTCGCAAAGTAAGATTGATTTTAGTCAGTATTTAATTTTTAATTTCTTCCGTGATTAATTAGTTGGTATTTAATCAGTAAATCACTCTAGTAATTATAGTACTAATAATTCTCTTCGTCTACTACCATAAACCTTTCGGCCAAATGCCAAAACCCTTTGAGAAGGACTTTTGCTTTCACATCTGCAGCATGTTTGCTCAGTTGCTCGAAACGCACACAATAATTAGACCCCGCAGTCCCCAATGCACCTCATTACTTGAATCAATACATCCCTCACGGTCAGTGGAAGTCCCTGAAAGTTGCTCTCACAGTATGGTATGTGCTCTCATTCATTGACGTTTGTTGAAAATGGGTGGAAAATTAATATATCCAATTACCATGTGCCTTACCATAATACTCTAGCCCAGCCATTCATTATAAATATGCATTGTGGGCAAAAGCAGACGAAGCAAATATGAATTGGATTTTTATGACGAAGCAACATGAGCTTCCCATTCCCTTTGCATATTCATTTTCCAGTGGGTTATTGGACACTTGAGTCATATAAGGGGATAATAACGCATAAGCAAGATGATTTAATATATAGTTCGAAGATCATCTATCCACTTAGCCAGATTTTTATGAAAATCCGGATTGACAATCGATCAGAAAAATTGCCATGACTTTACTTTAAATACTTTTATCCAATAGACTAGTGCTGAATAAATAAGTTTTGCTAGAAGTTTCAACCGTCCAGATGAAGTATGATTCTTCCGTTCACATGGTAGAACTTAATGAAACAGGCAAGCGTGATCGAGTGTTTAGCCGTTACAGCATTAATATAATAGCGAATAATTACGAACAGAAAGCCCGGGAAATTCTATGGAGTCATTACACAACTATGTGTCTAGTATCAATCACTGAAAATAAAATTCGTTAATGTGAAGGACAGGAGGGTGCTCAACGCATAAAGGCAATGATCAAAATGAATAGTAACGTGCGCAAATTTAGCGTCCATAGGGTTTTGTTTTTCTTTATCAATCAGCAGACAGTAACTTGGAATAAATAATAGAATTCATGTAACATGCATCACATGCTCATTCAAATATTTATTAGCGAAAATGAATAGATGATATCACGATGCAAAAACCGATTTACGGCCAGTAGGACTTTTAGCTCAAACATACACCCTTTAAAATCAATATGCATGCTTGAATCTCTTTCCAACAAAGGTGGTAAAAGTACCATTAAATTATTCCAACCACGGCTATCCTGAATTTTAATGGAAGCAGCATTCCGAAAGCACACGAGAGCAGTAGATTAGTTTTTGTACATTTTATGTCACTGGGAATATTTTGTAAAACTTTTTTCGAGCTCTCGAACGTATCTCCCGATTTCAGATTTCCCAGAATTTACCAACGTGAAAACGCACAATGCTAGATTGACCTGTTAAAAAGTAGTAAAAAAATACTTGGCAGAAATTCCATAAGACAAAAATTAAATGGCCCTTAGCATTTTAAAAATCCATAATCCGTAGAATTCGCATTAGAAAAAATAAATTTTAAAATATTTGATATAATAATCCTACGAGTCAGTGATGATAGATTTGATATTTGAAGTTCACCAGCGAATGGGATAACACAAAAGAGGCGTAGCCTAGATTTTTTAAGAAATTAAAACAGATTCTCACGACGATGTTCAATAACTTTTCAAACAATTATGAAAGGCTTTTCATCTCGTAAAATTACTAGAAAGGAGTAGAACCCAAGAAAATATATAACATAAAGAAATGCATGAATAAATTTAGCATAAATAAAGTAAGCAGAAGCTGAAGTAATGAAATACATTAATAAAATCACCACTAACATGAATAAATCCTATTTCTTGGTAACTGAGAGTGAAGATTGAATCTAGTCTAACGATGAATATAACACAATCTTTTCCCGTCCAGAAAATTAGGCAATAATATTCGCAACGATCGTTAAGCCGATACGGCGGACACTTAACACATTACTTTCGAAGACATTTATTTCGGAATGAAAATGTTAACCGCACGTGGTTCGTAAATCACTGCAAAGGCCGAAGGGCTAAACGGATATTAATGGGTCAAAAACAATTAATGTGAACGAAACACAACCGTGAGAGATCAATGGGTATCTCAAATTGAGGGGAAAGTACTTAATTCACCCAGCTTCCTAAACAAGCCATTAAAACGCTAGCCTTTATGAGCCTCGTCGGACATCGTTCTGGCCAACATTAAGCGCCCGCACCCCCGACACCGCAGCCTTTCCCAGCCATCCCCCCTAGCACTCTTACCCTATCCTTCCTTCCACTTTCCCCTCTCATCTCAATTCCACCGCTCGACTTGGAGCGAGCAAGCAAGCAAGCCGGCCGCAGGCGATCAAATTCGTTCATCACACACTGCCCACGAAGCGCACATCATTTCCATACCTTGACGAACGTGCTCATTGGATTCCATTCCCTCTTCTGTCCTCTCTGCCAACCCCCCTCTCCCATCATGCATCCTGTTCCACACTCCATTAAAGCTCCTTCCAGGGAATTGGTAGCGCTGTGTGTTCAAGGGTCCACCTCGTACACTTCCATAAAACTCATTTATACAGCGACGGCCGAACTCCGGCCATGCCACCGCCAACAGACCCTAGACAACGCCCCTCTCTATGCTCCCCCATTCCTTCCTCTTCCTCCCCTGCCTGTTCCTCGCCCCCTGGCGGCGGTGTCCCAGATACAGGGCCGGCAGGCGTGACGACCTTTTCATCCGTCTAGGGGCGCCTCTCTCATGCATTCGCCGGCGGCGGTGCCGAGCTAAAGGATTAAAAAATAATCATCGGCGGAATCTCTCGGCGCGCTCTGTCTTCTTCCCGACGGCCAACAGCGCCGGCACTCACCTCTTTACCATTCCAGTCCCTCTCTCTCACGATTTCCTTTTTTTATTTCCTTCCATTTGAATGCCTCCTTAAATCCCTTGCCAATCTCTCTCGATTACAATCTTCCCATTAACCAACTTTTCAATTGTAGTACGTCACTTAGCCTCTTCGCCCGAAGGTATCATTATTTTTTTAACACCTCTTCCAGTGAAAGAGTTTTTCGTCGACATTAAAGCCAAATACTTTACTTTTCCCCATTAAAAGGTTAATAGGATTCATCAGAAGGAATCTGTGTACATTTAGGAGGTGAAAAGGTAAGCTTTTTCAAAATTAAAAAATCGTACATTGTTAGGGGTAACTATGTGAAATTTCTCAATGATGGAAAGGAACAAACTTTGCGAATGTCACTGTAAGTTTTTTTATTCACGACCCGGGCTTCAACAGTTTATGTCATCATTAGGTGACGTTCAGGTGGTGGATAAAAAAACTTACAGTGAAAATCACAAAGTTTGTTCCTTTACTTTTTCAAATTTTTTTGTGCAATGGACTTGGGATATAGGGAAATGCAAACAATTAATTCAGCGCAGTTTTCAATAGATATGAGGAGTCGAATAACAGTGACTTATATTAACTGATGAGATATGAAACGTATCAACAGTGCATAAGATATTTGTCGTTTTCATTGTAGCAGCAAAATATGAGGGATGGCATTTTTGGGAGACCATGGCTCCGTAAGTAAGGAGCTGCAACCATATTTCCATTGGAAAAATAAATCCTTGAAAGCATATCCCCTGTCACCCCAAGGAATTACGCAGATTACTTCTGAAATACCCTGTACATGGTTCTACTAAACCGTTTTACGTCATATTCTACATCATGTGAAAAGACAAGCATAAAAATGCAATTTTTTTATGGGTTTTTCTGAAACGCTCAGTTTATTTCAAGGACCAGAGGTTGAACAATTCAAGATACTTCAAAGATAACTGACTACTTCTTTGTAAACCATACTCGACTCCAAATCATTCACATTAACTTCCATTATAAATGCATGTAAAGTTAATTTTACTCACATGCTGGTTTGGTTTCTTTTGCAAACTTAAACTAAAAATAACCGACGTAAGACACCCGAGAGTAGTGTCTTAGGAAAGGAAATTTAATGATATTTCTTATTAATGCCATCGTATTTTGTTTTCGATTCATAATTGCCAGAACCTTTACAAAATATTCCAAAATGCCTTCAAATTCAGCGGTTTCTTGAAAGGCGTCTCCTACGAAAACCGTGCTATGGTTGAAGAATGTGTTGAGGGAAAAGTCCAAATAGGACTAAATGAAGAAATCAATTTTATCGTCTAGTGGTTCTATTTATGTTGGCAAAAATATCGATAGACCTTGTTTAATCATGGACAGCTTTGCGCAGCACTATCAAGAGATCTATCAAAGGCTGGAATACAAATTCATAAATTTTAATAACGTCATTCAAACATTATTTTGTAAATATATTCTTCGAATAAAGTACCCTTTTTTCATAAAAGTATTTTTTCTTCAGCATTAATAGTGGTGGAGCGAGCAGACCAAGGTCCATCAAGGGCGGCGGCTAGTGGGCATAGCTCCCAAGTTTACAAATAAAATGTAAGTAATAGCTATTATGATACGTGTATTAGAATCTAGTATATACATGCTTTGACAGATTGTGGAAAGGATCAATGACAAAGGATTAGCTACTGGAATAGATTCTATACTTAGCTATTTTCTAGAGATGAAATTCATCTTGCTCACGATTTAGCATCTGAAACTCATGCATGCACATGTTATTCTACAATAATACCAGGGTTAAGTCGGATGAGAAGTCACAAAAGTCCCAAGATATAAATTCATCTATATATTTTTGCGTATGTATACATCTCCCTCCCACTCCTTCCGCCAGCAGCCATTAAAACGTTAGCGTCTCCACGAAATCAAAGAGCACGATTTTTTTTATTTATGATTCCTTTTTCCCAGAGAGGCAAAAAATAAATGGTCAGTCGGCAGCTCCACGGTGGCGCAATCATGTTTGACGCCAGGCATGAGAAAATTTGGTGTCGTCTCTCATGGAATCCATGGCGGTTAAATATTTAAGTTCCTCGGGCTGCAACTCCAGGGAGGAGCAAAAGGGTATTTTCCGTCAAGCTTCCGCTGGAATCACATTCCGCCGCTCGAGAAGGGATGAAGATGGCGAAACTCCCATAAATGCATTGGGACACACTCAAGCCGTCGCGGGTCTGCTTTTTAAAAATCCGTATGGAACCAACCAATCTCACGTGCAAAACCTTGAAATCAAATAACTCATCTCGTGATCAGAGGCAGGAATTACCACCTGCTGCACCCAGACGTCGCTTCCATTAGCACAAACTAATGATCACATTAGTTTACTCATGAATGCGTCACTTTTTCTTCCGTAGAATCACTATAGTGGACCGGCTCAGAAGCAAACACGGATGCGAGTAATTTAGAATATCAACAGCAATATAAATTAATAAAATGAACTAACAAGAACTTACTTCAGATGAAAATTCAAGCAAAAAGAATAATTAGACTTCGTAGCTCGAATAATGCAATACATGCTTAAAACTGAGATGGATAAAGTTCAGGTTTTTAAGATGAGAAATAGTTAATCTATCCAATAAAGAAGGATAATATATGTATTTTTTTTTAGTTTTTCGGAATCCTGTTTTATTAATTTAAAGTTTAAATACTTAGCTGAGTGATTTATCCTCACTTAAAAATATTGCCTCCATATTGCAAGTTAATTGATAAAACAGAGCTCATAAAAATTTGGAAAAGGACATTTCAATACATCTTTCCTTTTTAATTAGACAGGTTAACTATTTATCAACCTGAAAATCTCAACTTTACCCGATATAATTAACAGCAATTAGATAAACTACACATGCACTATCAATATTAACCATTAAGTCAGCTGAGACCATGAGAACTGAATTAATTTTTCAAACATAATAAGGAAATTATCGAATTCAACTCTCTTTAGTTGCTATCAACTAAATATTTGTACTAAAAATAAAAATCTTACAAAAAGACACGTTTTGAGTTCCAAATCGAAGAGTCAAGCAACTCATACCAGCCAAGAAAATATTTGAAAATATTTTGGATACGTTCAATGCTATTTCAGTTGGGTAAATCCTTATTATGCACAGAATCTGTGTAGGACGAATGGCATAGACATCTTTGGTAGACCTTGGACTTTCTATGGACAGAGAGATCCCAAACGCCATGAAAATTACTCCAATTGAAAGCTTCCAGAGGGCATATCATTGTGCTCAAGACTGGAGTTCGTTTAAAAGCGTAGAGGCAAAGAGGACTAGAATTTCAAATGCAGAGGACGACAGCAGTGAATGATTATACGAGTAATAGGGACGCATCCTCTATGTCCGAAAACTCATTACTATAAACATTTTCGACCCTGTTCTCGCTAAAATTCAGTAACAATAAGAATGACAATTAAATTTCCTTAAATACTGCTGAAACTAAAAAGCCATAAGCTCCACAATAATCTACATTGAGTAATTACCTCCCTCCGATTATCCTCACATTGAGAGGGATAATGTTTTACAGCTTGTAACTGAATGAGAGATCTTTTCAAATTCCCTTCCCTTTTGATGATGCCCCATTTTCAGAAACAGAACGACCAGTGATGCCTTGTAAAAGGCTCCAAATTTATGCCACGAAAGCAATTCTGCTGCCGTTTAATGACTTCTAGGCAATTTTCTAAATGGTGGAACATAAAAAAACGTGATGAAATCCTACTCTGTGGCAATAAGAAACAAGATTAAAAGGTGTGAAGAATCTTGGGGCTTAACAAAGGCGCGTACAATTGAAGTTGACACTGTAGAATTAGAAGGTTTGATCGTCAAGAATAATGCTAGGAATTTCTTAACAAGCTATTTTAAATTTGTGAATTCTATTTTACTCCCACCAGATAAAACAAAACTGGTTAGGCAAAGAACGCAACCAGAACTTGTATTCAAATTGCTTCCCTCAAATATTCATTTTACCGTAAAAAGTACGAAGAATCTCCATTTAGCTTTTTATAATTGTAAGTTGTGTTTTCTAAAAGCGAATTGCATCTACGAGTTTGTAAATACGTATTTGAAAACCTATTAGATAATCAAATTAAGTGAAAGTCCATTACACCAGACTTCTCAAGACGATTCAGTGATGAACCACTTAGAATCAATATGACTCAGAGTAATGGCAAAAGTCAATTATGTGTGATGGGGTAGCAGGGGAGACCGCATCAACTTTTCTGGAGTAAAAAAGTAAGGAGGAACCTCAATGCTAAAATACAATTTCGATGAGAAGCCTAAGATACAGCTGGTGACTGAATATGTTGTGAATTTAATCAAAATTGTAAAATGGAGCGTATTTAACCCGAATATGCACGATTTAAAAAAACTACATTCTAATGTATCAAAGACACAATTAAAAAGTTAATGCATGAAATAAATATTACATTAGAGAAATCATAAACCTTCTATCACTGAAATACGTCACCAACTTTTGCCACATATTGACTAAATATTTACGCAGGTACGTCAGTGTCACGTGCTTTGACAGCTAAGGTCATTTCATACATGTTGTTCACTATAGACAGGGGCGACAGTAATCGAACAAATAGAAGGATTACTCCTCCGAGTTCAAGCCGAGCCTTACGATACTTAATTTTGGTGACTAAGCAGTACCTAAACTATATTTCTATCGTGGCAAGTCGCTGCCCTGCAGTCTTGGATTCCGAAAGAGGGCGCATGAAGTGCAGTATCCGTCGTACTTGATCCGTTGTATCCGTTTAGCTGGATCTCTCTCCATTATTTCTTCATTTCCCACACAATCCTTCCCATTGAAAACCTCCCACCCACCTTTCTTCATTAGTGTAAATGGTAGTCGGTAGCCTCGCTCAGTGACCAATCAACCATTTACGTTCATACATTTAAATATCAACGCTAATGACTTGCCTTATTAGTCATCATTAGCTATAATATATGAGCACAGATATTTTCTTGTATTTAGCATTTCAGATAACGACCTGCATGGTCATAGCGGCCACGATGGTTCGGCGGCAAATGCAACCACCTGCAAACCCAAAAGTCATGCGTTTGCACCCGCCTCGGGTATGGGCAATACACAGATAGCGATGGTTTGCACAAGTTCAGCTACCACTGTTTACACGTCACGCATGGAGTCAGTCGGGTTACATGCGAGATTAGGAGGATAAGGCGTCCAGCTGATAATCGAGAGTGTTCCCGAGTCCGAGTCCGTACTTCCGAGTTTCAACGTACTCCTACGATTTGGCGTTCGGTGTGAAGCACGAGTATTTTAATAAACTGAATCTGGGATGACTAGAATGATATCGAATATTGGTGAGGCAAAATTTTGGTGAGTATAACATTTTTTTACGCAAGGAATACATTGCGTGTAGATTTTAATGATCACACGCAAACAATGAAATAGAAATGATTTTGTGATTTATTTTCCATTCCATAATCTTTTGCACCACTCTAAAGAATCTGAGGCGCTATCTACCAGCAAATTCGGTGATGATGGAGTAATATAGGAACATAGATAATTAAAAAAGAAGGAGCTAATACACGCTTCACGTTTCTTGCAAAACCTTTCATTGAGAAAAAATGATTTTATATTTAGAGCTTTACATTTGATGACTGAGTCTGACGGTAGATTTAATCACTTTATAGGAGCAATTTTCACCTCATTCCAATCAGTATTAAGGGATAATTACGATGCAAGGGTGATAATTGATAAATGCGATAGTCCAAATAAAAAAACTTAGTGGTTAAATTGGGATTTTACTCCCCAGAGGAAAATTAAGATCCTCACTTTCGCATGATTTGCGATTATAATAACGGTTAGGTAATTATAAAAGATAAGGTTTTGGCTTAAAAAGAGTACCAATCATTCAGTGGATTTCGAAGGTCAATTCAATCAATTTTTATGACTTTTGTTTCACTCTAATTCTTTATATTCGTAATGTACCTGAATAATAAAGAAGTTTCTTGGTGTGGTTAATAAGTTAATAAGGCTAATATTTCACGGCCTACAAATCTGGCAGGATACCTTGAGAATTTAGATAGAGTGATCTGCGTCCAGCAGATAGTATATACCTACTGACAGGAATCATTGCCACCATGAGAGACAGCCTAAATAACAATAAAATATAAAGTTACATGGAAATGTTTACAGTAGCTAAAATTGAATTTCTAAACCCAAATTAAAGTACGACGTGTAGTGATGCCGAGTGATGATGTAGAGATGAAATGTATTAAAGAGTGGACAAAAGAGAAATATTGTTTGTAAAATTTGCAATTTGGTGGGCACTAGATATTTTCCTTCCAATTTCATCGAATAAAAAAATCGCGGTGCATTTATTACTATCAGACTAAAGTAAAGAAAAATAAGAGTTATAATATTTCTTTGCATGAAAATCTCACAAATAATTTTCGAAGTAGTTCACAGGTTGTTACATGCATTTCAAATTGGACATAAGGCCCGGTTTTTCGATCTCTGTTTAAGCTTTTTCTGAGCATGGTAAATGGCGTGGAAACGTTTTCAAACGGTCTTCCAACGCTCAAGTCGACAAACCGTCAGCGAGATGTTTTATAAAAACCTGAATTCTCGGCTAGCATAAAATTACTGGAAATGCTGCGTTATCTATAGGTTTAATTTAATGAGAAACAATAAAATCGGACCTTAAAGGCCTCTAACATCCCTATACTGGAAGTTCCAAATTTTTTTAATCCTGTTAAACTTCAACGAGGATCACAACCCTCTTTTGATATTTTTATTAATATTATAGTATGGATGTAAAAAATACATTGGTTCAAAAATATAAACCGGATGAACATCATAATTAAAAGGAGCTGAACGTTTTTAGATGGCTTTGCTGGTAAAGTTGTATAGATAAGGCTAAAAAAATGACATTGTAAGGCATTCGGCTTCCATAAAAGCTTACAGAATGACTGCATTCCGCAGCCGGCGAATAAATCTCAATATATGAAAAACTGACTCGAGCCTTCGATCCGTTCCACTCTATATTGAAAATGAAGGTTTAACAGCATAATTAACCGTCATCTGCAGAGCTCAAATTTAGTGAAAACGAAGAGAGAATTACTGATTTTAGTTTTTATCCCCACAGCTCAGCAACGTCATCATATTTGGAATAATTAGTTAATAATCCCTCTTCATTTAATTTGACAAATTATTTTTTTAAATAAGGTAAAACATTGCCAATGTCAGGGAAAATTCATAAGTGGAATATAAGTATCATAATCCAAGTACTTATCTCTCTTGGGAATAAAATTGAGGTATGTATTATCGTTAAGGGAGAAATTCTGGAATTGCATACGTTTAATGCGAGTCTGTTGCAACCTTCCATTTCGCAGGCTCGCACGATCTCTTGACACTCATGGTAGTCAGCTGCATGAAAAACATTTTTAGTTGCACAAGCACAGAATCACAGGGAATACGAGGGTAGACTTAAAAGTAAGGTCTCCAATTTTTTTTGTCATAGAAAATGACATTTATTTACATTGTTGGATACATCGTTGAAAAGGTCATGGCTTCAGATATTTTTCGATGTAGTCACCCTGGCGCTCGATGATTTTCCTCATCTGCATGATGAACTTTTGAATACCATCGTCATACCAGCTTCCGTCCGCGTTGCGAAGGCGTTGACCTCCTCTTGCACCTCGTCGTCCGTCGCGATCTTACAAAAGCTTCGGCGCGCCATCAAGAACAAACGTTCGGGAATGCTGACGAAGGGGGTCTCATTTCATCACTACAACGCGCGACCGCATATGGCTAGTCAGACGCAGGAACTGATCTCGCAGTTTGGGTGGAAAGTGATCGGGCATCCTCCGTACAGCCTCGACGTCGCACCAAGTGATTTCCACATGTTCCTCACCCTGAAGAAACACCTAGGAGGGATGAAGATCGCGACGGACGACAAGGTGCAAGAGGAGGTCAACGCCTTCGCAACGCGGACGGAAGCTGGTATGACGACGGTATTCAACAGTTCATCATGCGGATGAGGAAAATCATCGAGCGCCAGGGTGACTACATCGACAAATAGCTGAAGCCATGACCTTTCCAACGATGTATCCAACAATGTAAATAAATGTCATTTTCTATGAAAAAAAAAAATTGGAGACCTTACTTTTAAGTCTACCCTCGTAGCTTGTAACTTTGCGAATATTTTTCCAACAGCTTAGGTGACCATGAAATGAATTAATATTTTCTGAGGGTTCTCGATAGGGCAGTTTAACATTTAAAACCTCTCGTCTACTCCTAAGGAATGCGTCTTGCTCCTTTTTTGCAATATAATAGTGGTCTATTCCATAGGAACCACAGTATTACTCTGAGGCTTTCGAGTTATGCTGCGATTGGAGCATTTTAGCTCAACTTTTCGCTCGCGTTGCAGCAAGTGAAACGTTCTCCAGAAGGCGATTAAAACGTAAAAAATCTAAAAATGCTCCAATCACAGCATATCTCAAAAGCCTCATCAGTATCTGTCAACAGCTGCGATAGCCTACACTCTAGAACCTAACTACATGTACCTTTATTATTAAAACTAAATGCTGTAAAATTCATATTCTTAAAATAATTCTACTTGGATAAGATGTACAAACACGGTTGTTTTCAAGAAACATAAACGTACAAAAGAGCAACAATCATTAATTTCAGCCTGGTTTTTAGGTAACATAGGATCAATTGCCTCACCACCCAATGATTTCTTGAGAATAAATCTGTAACACCTTGTACTTTTAAAAAGACTTCGATGAGAAAGAGATTTCAATGATTCCCCTAGGAAAGCTATTCTGTTTTATTTTTAACTGCCAATCCAATGTTCAGTGTCACATCTTAAGGTCTACAGGTTAAGGGGAAAATTTCTGCAGTTAATGAGAGCAAACTTTGCACAGTGACTCAATCACTGGATCGTTACCGTCACCGCTATGTACATAGCACTTGAACACTTTTGAAATCCCTTTCGTAGGTATTCCCCTTTTCCTCTCTGGGGATTCGACGAGAACTTTTAATCCGGAATTCTTTGAGTAAAAAGTTTTCCTCCATAGTCAACCTCATTACTTGAATCAATATATTCCTCGAGGTCAGCAGACGTGGCAGAAATTTTTCAAAGTTCACTACTTGCAGCTAATAATTGCCGTAAGTGCAGACAAGACTGAAAAATTTATAACGTAACATATAACCATATATCATATGCGCTCCAATGCACAAATTCCACTAACTACTATGTAATTCATCACAGACAAATGCAGACGATGTCAATATGGCCAAGTAATTTAATTAGCCCAGCGTTTTCACGGTCTTCAAACTTCGAACTAATTATTCTTCAAGCTACTTACGAACCATTGTGAGTTCGAAAATTATCTCTTCTCACATCTACATACTACCGCACAAGCCGCCTCAATAGGCGTGTGGCGAGGGGTGTTAAGACACCAGCCGTTTACATATAAAAAGGAAACGCTCTAATGAAATTACGCCTATCATTTATTTAAGTCCCTTATTGTTCGAGGGAAAAACGAATTCACATACCAATCCGTTCGGCAAAATATCTCTCTTAATTTATTGTTTCTGCCGGACCTGGAAATATAGTGGGGTTCTAATATGATGTTCTCCGTGTCGCTCTTAAAGATATCTATTCTCAATTGTTCAAGCAATCTAAGCCTAGCGCGCAGCCTCCGAATCTTTAGCGGCTCCCAGCCTTATAAGTTAGTCTGAAAGCTCTTTTGGCTATAAAAAAGAGTTAATATTTTAGTCATTAATAGGTGAACAATGACTCTTAACGTATTCCGACCTCAACAATGTCCACTCTTATAAATTGATTAATTCCAAGGGGATAGCTACAATTTGACTCGTTGAAAATGTGGGAAAAATCCGTTTAATTAAACAGCGGACTGTGCCCTTGCAGTCACCGCCGTGGAGGTAGAACCTGCATATTCTACACTCCCAGTCACATTCCCCGTTAAGGAGCCCACCAAGTACTTTTAATTCGGAATTCTTTGCAAAAGTTATCGATTGCAATTTTGCCCTTATTTTGGCGTGAGGGAACGGTGAGTGGAGGAGAGGGGGACGGGAGGGGGAAGGAGGAGTCGCGGGGCAGGCCGGGAAAGAAATCCGTGAAAAAGCCTCGACAAAAATTCCAGCGCGCGCGTTCCATTTAGACGTGCCCAGAGGTAAGGAGACTGCAAAAACCCCGCACAAACGCAAAACTCATTTCCCCGCATGTTTCAGATTGAGAACTCAATCTCGCAGTCTTTCCCCTTCCTGCCTCTCGCACACACCCACCCATTCCAACCCGCTCCCTCTCCCACCCTCCCGTCCGCCACCCCAACCACATTGACCTCTCCCCCGCCTACACGCCCTCAACCTTCCTGCTCGAAAAAATTAAGCATTGGGGCGAACGGAGAGAAAAAACGGAGGGAAATAAAATCGTGAGACTACTACTCGGCAACCCCGACTCGGACAGAACGGATTCGGAATACAACGACGGCTGGGAGGGAGGGGAGGGGTTCTGTGGAGGGATGAGAAGGCATGGGTGGAGGGAAAGGAGGAGTGGGGTGTTGTGGGGTGGGTCGGGAACCGGAAAAGGTGGAGGCCGAGAAAACGAAGGAGATTGGAGAGGGCGGGGTCGGAAGGAAAAAAAAGGAATTAAGAGGTTGAGGCAGAGTGAAAACTTCGGAGAGGGAAATAAAATCGTTAACTGCCCGCAAAGAACAAGTTAAGCGTAAAGAATTAAGAGAACACTCAAATACGATAAGTAAATGAGCATACGCGAATTCATGGTATGGTATGCTACCAAAATATATCCTTTAATTCGCATTAATATCTGATAATAAATATTCATAAAATTATGGTAAAGGGTTATAATAGTGTACAACCCAACAATTAACAAATCATCTACTTTTAAAGTAGATAGTTCTTGGTTAAATAATAAAAGTTATTTGCTCATTTTCCGTTTCGTAAATTTAAATTTTCCTCATCAGGGCTCTATAATTGATTCTCATCATTTTACAAGGAAGTAGCTATTTACAATTGCTACAATATTTCATCAAAAATATTTGCTGAAGACCTTTGAGCATTTGTTGAGAGGGTAGTTATTTCCCTTAAGAGTACTTTCTCTTATATTCGGAGTGTATTATTTGAATTTGATAAAAAAATAAACATCTCCCTTCAGTATATACTCTAAAATAAACATCTTCATCAAATACTTTGTGTGAAATATTGTACCAAATATAAAAACCTAATTCCCAGTATACAATGAGATTTAATTATAGATCCCTGATAAAGCAAAAATAAATTGGTGAAACGTTGGTAATTGAGTATAAAATCAATTATTAAATCAAGACTTTTCATCTCCTGAAAATATAAATAATACTAATAAAGAAGGATAAAACATTACAACTGGGTACAAGAACTAACGTAAATCATGATCGATTAGAGCTCGTACGCGACATCGAAAAATTGCACAGTAACTGGACGTATTAAATGTTTTCCACTACCTGTATGTGTTTCCTTGAGCTCGGCTACATCATTTTAAATTTCGTTTTTCTCAAACTTTCACCCAGAAAGTGTAACAGCACCTGCGGATTTTGCATTTAAGAAAATTTACATAAAAAAGAGCATAAAACCACTCATCTGTTCTCAATACTTGAGGAACGCCGCGAAAACGTAATATTTAACTATAGTGTATTTTCATATTAAATGGTCTTCCATGTTGTTTCCAGTGTCTTTGTATCAAAACATTTGATAGTAAAAATAACCACTTTATTCTGAGTTACAAGTTAACTCGTAAATAGAACACTGCACTCACAACCATGCAGTCACATTTGGGGAGGGTTTAGCAGGTGATAAACCCTCCCTAGGTGGGACTCGAACTCGCTACCTTCGGATTAGCAGGCGAGGACGTTACCCCGCCGCCACCGGGGTCGACATATTGAGATGGACATCCACATATCAAAATATTTGCTCAGCATTTGACAGGTGTGGAAACTGAAGTAGTAAAAAAATGATTATATTTTACAATGAGGTATGTATGGATAAATAAAGGCAAGAACATGGGATGGTTCGAATCACTCGAAGATAACTTCGAGTCAGCAGTTGGCCCGGGGCTAAAACGGAGAGGCCGCGAGAGAACGGAAGTTGAGTACGATGGAAGGTGGCGACTTGTGAAGTCTGGTGGGGAGGGAGTGCAGTGAAGGAAGGGTGGACTTGATACGGATGCAAACGAAGCAGAGAGGAATGGAAGGATAAGATTTAGGGAAGAGTTAAGGAGGAGTGGGGAACGAGAATTCGGAGGTGGGTCACAGTGGAGTGGAATAAGCAAAATAAAGAAACATGAAAGAGGGAGGTGGAGGAGAGGGGAGGGAATCGAAGTGGTGGGTGGTTGTGTGGGGTGGTTGCAGGGAGTGGAGAAGAGGGGGTTGTAAGGGATAAGCCGTGGCGGAGCATAAAGCCTTCGGCCCGTAAGCTAAGCCACACACAAGGCACACTCCTGTTTTAATGAGCAGAGCCTGACGGGGAATGAATGAGGTTAACTGCAAGGGTGAGACGAGATGAAGGCGGTGGGGGTGGGTAGAGGAAGCAGGAGGCCCCTCGGTGGAGGGGAAGAACTCAGTGGAGAGGGGAGGGTGCTGTGGAGTTGGGAGGATGAGGGATAAATAAGACAGCGGTCGGGGGAAGTCTGGTGGAGGGGTGGAGGTAGTCTACCGCGGATGGAGAGAGAGAGAATGGAGAAAGGAGAGAAAAGATTTTTGGTGTGAGGTGACTCGTGTCGCCGCAGGTCTGTCTGCTTCCTTCCTTCCTCCTGCAGCCACCCCCGCCTCACTCCTTCTTTTCCTTATTTTTACCCTTTATCCCACTCCGCGTTCCCTCTCTCTCTCTCTCTCCACCTTCCAGGGCAGGCCGTTCCGTGGCTGCTCCAGCCGCCCCTGAAACGAGTTCTTTCCCCCGTACCACCGCCACCTTTTCCTCCCCCCCACAGCCGTCAACCGAAATAAATACTAGCTCATTAGATGTGGAGCTGGCGGGAAGGCTCGCTCCTCGGAAAATAGAGAAGCTCGTAAACTTTTTGAATTTCGCGTCTCGTATCTTCGTGGAGAGTTTCGAATTTCGTTGTTCTTCTTTTTTAACAGAGAGGAAGGGATCGGGGCCTTGATTATTTCAATTCGATTTATTTTTTTTGGCGAGGCTCAAGGCTCTGCACGTTGTTGATGAAGTTTTTCATTTTGAGCAATTCCGCAATCTAATACTTAACTGTCCAATCGGACTTGTCATCTCATTTCTTTTTTTTTCGAATACATAACTTCTTACGCTACGTGAGAGCTTTTTTGAGTTTTCCATTGCGACATGAAGTTGAAAATGAAACCCGAAACAAACTGTGCGTCATGAACTGCGAAGTAGATTAGTTCATAAAGTTTACTTTCTCGGCATAAGAAGCGTGGATGGTGTTCAGGCACGCAGGCCACTGAGGTCGTCCTGAAACTCGCACTATCAAGGTATGAGGATATCATCAAATATTCTTAGAAAGGGAAATCAAAACAGAAAATCCCGTGCAAATAAATTATATATTTCCGCCAAGAACAGGATTTTCAGAACGACGTAACCAATTAGGGAATTGTTTTAAAGTTTAGTTGTTATTTTACAAATACATTGACACTAGTTCATCATATTAACAAATTAGCACATTCAAAAATTATGCATCGTAGTCACATCTCTCATACTTCGATGATACTCTCGAATAAAGCTGAAGAAATGCGCGTTTAAGTTCACTTTTTCTCATCTCCATTAAAAAGCTAATCACCCGTAGTGAAAATACAAAATGAAAGGCGAAGAGTTTAGTATATTCCCCATCTTTTTGCAATCTTTCTTGATCTGAACGCAAACATTACATCACACTAGGAAAATCAATGTTATTTGAGGCTTAAATTGAAACATATGTTATATTCCAGCTGCATGTTAATTTAAAACTTAAGTAAAATAACATCCATGGTGGTAGTTGGACATAAAAAAATCGACAACGGTTGAGACTCTTAGGCAACAATCTTATCTAAAATTTTGACGGAATAGGAAACAGCCTAAAATCAATTCACCCTTCCTATGTAGCGTGTCGAAAGGAAAACACGTCAGGTGCAGTGCGATGGCCGGAGCTTGAGACGTTAAGCTGCGTGATGTCTTGGAACACACTGTTGAAAGCAGGTGGATGCCTGAGCCGGCCTCCACTTATTCCGTTCCCTTGTCAACCAACCCCTTGACTGAATCCCTGGATTTTTCCCATCACATGAAGTCTTCACTGGCAACCTATCCCACACAAACGACCTTATCTTTTTTAAGAAGAAGAGGTAAAGTAACTCACCATTCCCAGAACGAGGAGCGGAGGACAAGACTTGTCACACAGATTCTTTCTCCACTACAATTCATCGTTTCTTTAACTTATTTAGCCGCTTAAGGACGTTACTCAGTGGGTACATATTCTCCTTGTCGAACATTTTTGCAAAGAAATATATTTTCTAAATGTATATTAGAGAATTAAATTACGAGTAACAACATAAAAAACCAGTCGTCCAATCAACATCTCGATTAATCAGGCATGCAACCGGAGATAAGGAACCCTAGCAAGGCATGATTGGAGCACCTTCCTATATTTTAACCTCTTCAATCCTTGTCTAGCATATTTCCCACATTTCGTTATTATTTTTCAGGCTTCTACTAGACTTTTAATTTCAGATGCATCGTATTTTCTCCCCTCGGGGTATTTCATGTTTCACTAATTCTCAGTAATTGACAAGAGCCTGCCGATAAGGCAGCTCTCGTCGTGTAAGGTTGTGTTGGTGGTGAGGGAGCGAGTCGAGTTTTCTTTTCTCAAAGTGCATAAGTCCTTGAGTTTTTTTCGATGGCAGGCACCTGCATTAAGTGCGGTCAGCCAACTAAGCGTAACCAGAAAACTAGTCACATGTAGCCGCTGCAACGATGTGCATCACTTACATTGCACATCGCTTACTGAAAACGATCTACAGGCACTGTCGGATCTACATCAAGACTGACTGTGTACTTCATGCATCACGAAAGCTCAAAAGTCACGCAGCGATGAAACACCGGTGAGGAGCAGTGCCTCGCGGGAAACATCCTCGGACATACTGAAAGAAGTCCTTGAGAAGATCACTGCAGTACAGAGTGAGCAAAACGAACTTAAAAAAATATTTAACTCTCTCCAAACGGATATAACTAATAGTATTAGCAAGTTAACTGATGGATTCAATGTACTAGTTGACGAAAACAGGCTTCTAAAGAAAAGAGTGTGTGACCTTGAGTGCCATTTGAATACATTGCAGCAGAACTCACTTAGAAGCACAGTAAAAATCCATGGGATTCCCGAAATTAAAGGCGAAGTTCCTGTTGGTTTAGTCTGTAAAACAGGCCTTGCTTTAGGAATTAAACTGGATGTGAATGATATTGAGCCTGCCTTCAGAGTTCGTAGGAAAAAGCGGAATGAATCCTATTCCCAACCCATTGTTGTGAGATTTGCTAGGCCCCATTCTGCCTCCAAGCTATTGCAAGCTCGGAGAGTCAAAAGAGATCTTTTGTTGCGTGACCTTAACCTTAATGTAAGCGAAAGTACTCGCGAAGGTCTTATTTATGTCAATGAATCGCCAACTCAAATGAATAGAAAGATATATGCCATAGCAAGAGAATTGAAAAGCAAGGGGGATATAAAATACCTGTGGATACGTGGTGAGCGCATCTTCGCTAGAAAAAGTGAAGGTAGTGAACGGAATCATATTAAAAACGAGGATGATTTAAATCAATTCAGATGAGATAGGGAGTATTGTTTCAGCCCTGGTAATAAATCTGTGAAACTCAAGGCTGAAAACAACCCAAACTCTACGGATGCTGTTGTTGCTGCTGTTAATTTTAACCTCAAAGGCCTTGGACTGTATTACCAAAATGTTAGAGGAATGAGAAGTAAACTTTGTAAGTTTAATTTAGCTATGTTGAACTCTGAGTACGATGTATTATGTTTTACTGAAACATGGCTTAATAATTCCATATACGACTCTGAAGTATGCACGCACAAACATTATAAAGTTTACAGGAAAGATAGAGACGCAGGTCTTACCGGAAAGAAAAGGGTGGTGGTGTATTGGCATTGGTTAAGAATAAATACAAATCTTGTCGAGTACTTGAACTTGAAACCAGTGATGAAAATATATGGATCAAGTTATCTGTTGGTAGAAACAAATACCTCTATCTTTGTGTTGTATACTTTCCACCTGATACTGGAATTGAGTAATTTAAAAAGTAATTTAATATGGTCTCATACAGCGATGTTATAAATTGTAATGTAATAATAATAGGTGATTTTAACTGTCCTGAATTTCTGTCTTCCGTTAGAAAAAATAGTGCCGTGGTTACAGAAATTGAATTATTCCAAAATGCCATGGCTTTAGAACAATTAAACTACGTAAGGAATGCTAACGGTAAAATATTAGATTTAGTACTGAACAATTTGCACTGTGCTAGCGTTGATCCCGTAAACAAGAGTTCCCTAATTTTAAAAGAAGACAGTCATCATCCAGCTCTAGAATTCAAAGTAAAATTATCCGCTTAAGTCTAGAGAAGAAAAATTGAAATATCAGGTTCTTCATATAATTTTAAAAGGGGAGATTATCTAAAATTATACGAGGAGTCACAAGGTAAAGATTGGGATTTAGTCACCAATGCAAACAACGTTGATCAAAGTTTGGATATTTTTTATTAATTTTTGTATCAGTCAATGGACCAATCTATCCCAAAATGCAAAACATCGAAATATAAACATCCCTCGTGGTATAGCTTTGACATAATTAAAAAAATAAAGAAAAAGCATCGTCACAGAAAACGCTTTAAACAAAACGGATCAGATTATCATTACAATATGTATGTAAAGATAAAATCTGAGATTAATCTTTTAATTGAGAAAGCTTTTACTGAGTATACAGAACGTGTCAAACTGAATGTTGAGGGTGGCAACCCTAATGCTTTTTGGGATTTTGTGAAGATTCAAAGATCCAATAGCAATACTGAGAACGTTATCGAACATAATGGACACAAATTTGATAACCCATGTGACATTGTAAATGCATTCAAACAATATTTTGTCTCTGTTTATGTCCCTGAATATTGCAATAGTCTAAACGCTTATGTATCAAAATTTAATTCATCAATCAAGTTTCACAGAACCAGATTACACAAGATGAGGTCCTAGAAACTATTAAGGTGACTAAATGAAAAAATCACTGGGATCTGATAATATTCCAATGTATATTGTAAAGGGTTGTGCGCACTTAATTGCTCCTGCGCTAAGCCATGTATTTAATCTCTCTTTGCGAAGTGGGGTGTTCCCAACCAAATGGAAAACAGCAAAGGTATGTCCAATTTTCAAGAAGGGTAATAAACAAAAGGTGGAAAATTATAGACTTATAAGTATACACTCAGTATTTTCAAAGATATTTGAGTCCATTATCTATAAGCATACACTTTCGAGTGAAAAACCAAATCAGTGAATTACAATATGGTTTCAGGTTAAATAGAAGTACAACTTGTAACTTAGTTACTTTTACTGAGTATATTATGAATAATATGAAAATTCATGCCCCGACTGATGTCATCTATCTTGATTTCAAGAAAGCCTTTGACACTGTTAATCATAGTATTTTAGTCAGGAAACTCCACTACATTGGTATAACTGGTACTTTGTTAAATTGGCTATCGTCGTTCTTATCTGATCGAAAACAATATGTAACCTATAACAAATGCATATTTGAAGAGTATTCTGTAACGTCAGGAGTTCCACAAGGATCTAATTTAGGACCTTTCTTAATTTTTGCGAATGATTTACCCCTATCGTTACAACACTCACAATGCTTAATGTTTGCCGATGATATTAAGGTGTTCAAAAAGGTGAGTTCAAAAAGGTGAGAATTGATGATTGTTTAAAATTGCAAGAAGATTTGGACAATCTGGTTAAATGGTCTTAAGAAAACAAAATTTATTTTAATGTAGAGAAATGTTACCGATTGGCATACTCTACGAAGAAGATTAATGTTAATTATGAATATAGAATGGAAGGTCTATCATTAAAGCAGGTACATCAAATAAAAGACTTAGGGGTTATATTTGATTCTTCAATGTCTTTTGCTCCACATATCTTTGACATAGCTCTCTCAGCTCAAAGATTATTGGGTTTTGTAAACCGAATGTCAAGGTGCTTTAAGACTGAGAAATCTCTCAAAATTTTGTACTTCTCCTTTGTAAGATGTAAGTTGGAGTATGCTTCTGTAGTATGGAATCCTTACTGTAAGAAACATGTCCAAATATTGGAGAGGGTACATAAAAGGTTTTTACGTTATCTATATTATACCCAATATAATGTTTATCCAATGTATGAAAATTATGTTAGCTACGAAACTTTGGTAAAAGTGTTTGATTTTCAATATTTGCAAAAAAGAAGTACCATGTGTGATGTATCTTACTTATATAATTTACTTAATACTGGAGAAAATAGTGACTTAATTAGAAAAAATTAATTTTGTAGTGCCTACTTTCAATGTGAGATTATCAAGGAAATTTAAGTTGAGCATGGTAAAGTCAAATTACTGTGAAAACTCACCACTGAATAGAGTGTGCCGATCTTTTAACATGTACTACTGTGATATGATTGATTTATGTCAAAAAAGAAGTCTCTTTTGAAAATTGATAAATGATATAGTTTCTTGATATGTTTCGAAATTTCTGTAAAATTCAATTGATTCCAATATGTTTTGTATATTCTTCTTTTTTGTTTTGTTTGCCCTGTAATTATTTTGTTGGGCAAACGTTAAACTCTATAAAAAATAAATAAAAAGTAAATAAGTTATGCTGACTCAGTCTGAAATGTGAGTGCAGGAAGTAAAGGCAATATTACACTTTCCCGTCAACTTTTTTTAATTTTTCACCACTCACTACGTGTCCAAAGTATTCCGTGGTTAAAAGTGAATTAAATAACCAAACCTTATGATTACGTAAGCACGAAGAAAATTTCTCGAAACCAAACGTGCTACGCAAGGTCATCATATAAAGTGAGTACATACAGACGCTCACCGTCTTCCACACAATGCAGAATATATCAAATATTGCAGATTTTGGGGTAGTGTAGGTCATTACACCGCATTATATTGCATACTAGCTGAACCCGGCAGACTTTGTCCTGCCAGTGTATATTTATTTCATCTTTATACAGAGTCATCGAAAACGTTGTTCGTGATTTCATTTGTCAATTACTCGAGAAATAATTATTATCGAGGCATCAACATGAAATGAATGCGTGATTGAGCAGCACCTGTCCGAGATTTGATGTCAGTGTTGATGTTGAAGTCACTTCAGCATATCAGCCAGCATCTTTACAGAAAATTCAACAAATGTAGGCCTATCCGTTGGTTTGATTACATGCCTCAGTTGAACATTGTAAGCATGCAATTTAAGACTTCATATATAATTTTGAATAGTTATTTTAGCAATGTCAAGTTTCAAACTGCGTCGAGAAATGAACATCTTAGTACTTCGTATACATGACTTTCTCAATTGCTCAACATTCTCTTCCGACGCGACGTGGGTGGATTCTATATAAATCTAGCGAAATCGCCAGGCTTCGCTAGTAGTAGTAGTATTTTAAAGCCGGCGACCGACAACTAAGGTCATTTGCGCCAAGGAAAACTGTACAAAGAAGGATGGAGGGACACCTGGCGTCGGCATTAGCCTACTCTTGCGAACGGCGCCAAGGGGTCCACAGTTTAACGTCTCATCCGACAGACTACTAGTACAGAGTGTACTGTACTTGAAATACTCCCAGCTTCGCTCGAGGTCATTTCAAAATATATACACTTGACGTGGATAGTTACTCAATCAGCATAATAATAACAGTTATGCATAGTTATTTATCATGGGTTAATGTTTAAATTGAAGTTTTTCTTCATTTTCAATGCCCTATTTGTAAATTTCCCATTGCAAATTGATATATATATTTTTAATAGCTGTACCTGTCCACGCATTCAGATGGCACAGTCTGATTAAATGGAAAATAAAGAAAAGGGGAATAACTCGTTTTTAATATTTTAAGATAGATATAAATATAAAAAAGTAAGAATTTAATGTCAACCAAATGACTTATTTTCTCCCATTAAATTTGAATTCACACGAATCTCAAGGTGTTATATGTGCATTTCGATTTCGATTGCAAGATCGATGTTTAAGTATAATCCAAGAGAAGAAATGCCTTGTTCCTATTTCTTTGCCTTGGCATCAATATATTTTGTTAATCCAACGCTGTATGATACACGACATTTTTTGTTTTGTTGTTTGGCGCGTAAACAAACAAAACTGATGATTTTCCGACACGGGAACAGGCGACATACAATTGGCCATGCTAGAAGCATGAATTTTCAAGGTTAATTCTGCAAACACTCAATGACTGCCGTTGCGATTTGTTTATTGTCATTGCGAATGCAAGCCGCACTGGAAACTGCAAGCGTTTGAAGTCGAATGGCATGTCGGTTGGAATCATAGGGATGCGTGGTATCAAAACGTCTTCTCCTTTGTACTTTCCTTTAAGAATTGTTGCTTCGATGACGTTGTTAGACAGTTTTTCACCGCAAGCCGGGTGCCATCACAAAGACGTGGTTGGTTGATATTCCGCAACATTATGATTACCGATCCGACTTTTAATTGGAGATTGTGAGGTGGCAATCCGGGCAATTCCAGTGAGTTAAAAAATTCGGTTGGTTAGTTGACGACATCATCTTGGGTAGTAACGGAATCCACCGATTTGTACGTCATCAATTCGCCAGGAATTTCGCTTTGAATCTTGAAATTCAATTCGTCTACATCAATGTTTTTCGCAGCCAATATAGCACGTTCGCTCAACCAAACATGATTTTTGTGATTTTGAGCAATGTTTGGGAACACTTTTCGGATGAGTTCGGTCTATGATTCGGTGAATTGGCAAAAATCGACGGGGAACGTAATGCAGCCAGTGGGAGTGTCAATGGGTATTTTTCCATTTCCAATGTCCAGCAATTGTTCAGAAAATACCTCTCCAGATTCGTTGTTCTGCAACTCGACACGCATTTTTGTGCCTAATTTGAGAGTCTTGACGTGTTTCCACAAAACGGACGACTTCAAACATCCATTTAGTTCATCGGCTGGCGTTGACCGTGGAATCACTGGCAATGTTTGGCGTAAGTCACCTGACAACAGAATCATCGCACCACCAAACAGATTTCGGTTGTTTCTTAGATCTTGCATAGTTCGGTCTAATGCCTCTAAAGAGTTTTTATGTGCCATCGTACATATATCCCAAACGATCAATTTGCATTGCTGCAAAACTTTGGCCATTGCACATATGTATATTCAATGGTAACTTGAGTACTGAATGAGCTGTTCTACCGCCTTTCAACAACGTAGCAGCAATTTCTGACGAAGCAAGTGCAAGTGCAATTTCATTTTGCGATCGAATCGTTGCCAAAATCAATGTGATCAAAAATGTTTTTCCAGTTCCACCGGGAGCGTCCAAGAAGAAAACTCCGCCAGTTCCATCATCCACGACTTTCATGCACGTACCGTGCACTTTTTGAAATCTCCAGATTCTTGGTTTCTACCACAATAATAAAAGAATCATTATTTATAGCCCTATAGCACGAAATGCGGTGTTTGTTTACATCAAAAATGGATCGGAGACATCAATGAAAGACCCATTTAAAGAGCTACAAAAATCGTTTAAATTGCGTAATTAATCGTTAACTGGATGATTTATCATAAAAACATCGAAAGAATAAGATAGTTCAGAGTTTCGACATTCCGATGAAGGAAAAATAAAGCGATCGGTAAAAAATTCAAGTATTTTAATGAACGAAATATGAAAGCACTGCACCGTGAAAAATGTTAAACTCCGTGTAATCTTATGGGAAAAATTGTAAATGTAATTTAAAATTCATGTATTATTCCTACACTATACATTATAACCCGTTTACCGTCCTGGAACGGGGATGAACAAATTGTGAAGATTTCAGCGAAATCGGTCCAGCCATTATCCAAGTTAACCGCTTACCAACAAAATGCGCAATCCATTTTTATTTATAAGAAGATATTGAGGATGATAGTTTTCATTACATGTCTAGACGTAAGTAAAATTGAAAACATATTGAACCAAATTGACCCTAATAAGGGTCATTCCATGCCAAGAGGTCTGATTTCAGCTCGACCAACACGGATTTCAATGAAAATTTGTATGGACATTTAGACATATCCCTAATAAACATTTGTAAAGTTTTACGTTCGCCGATGTTATATTTGCTGAGATATAGTAATTTGTTTGACCCCGTGCCGCAGCCTTCTTCAGTATGACTATGAGATTTCGGTAATTTTGAGGAATAGTATCTCAGGAGATAATTTGATGAGAGAAACAAATAATGGCTATCTTGTAAACCTTTTTGAGCTCTATTTAAAAAATAACAAAAATTACTGTAAGTGCGACCTCCTTGAAGAAAATTAAGGGCGAAACTGGCCCGAAAAATTGCGGATCGACGGTAACACACCATTTTGGTCTAATTGTCAGTACACAGCATTTGGAGAAGTTAATTTCAGCACCATATTTGTTTTGATATCCCACATACAGTTTCTGATTGAACAGTAGCAAAACCTTTTGTTTTTGATCCTTGAGGCCATCAAGCCGAACGGAAACACAATCCTTTTTGCTGGGGCACATCCTACTAAATTCCTCATCCTCGAAGAAATGTAGAACTTTCCCGGCGATTTACTTCGGAAGTGCTCTGCCAATTTACGCACCTAGTAGAGAAGAAATACCTTTTTTTTTACTCTTCATGCTGCTTTCACCATGCGTTCTGATATGCCAAATGATTTTACTGTTACTGGTATCGACCAACTCTTTGGAGCCAAAGTCAATAATTGAACTTTCGTCAAACTATCGGATATTAGAATTTTGGTTTTCATATCTTTGATTAGATCAGGGTAATCCTGACATGACAGGCATTCCTTAGCATCACACTAGGTTGTCCTATCTCTTCAGCTGATACTACAGCGGTTAGCGTTATTTTGTCTGCTACCACTTTCTTCACGCGTTCAATTTTTTCGTTTCACGTAGCCAGTTTTATCCCTACTGCTCACCTTCTGAATTCTTAACGGAGTAGACCCCAAACCGGACAAACTTCGCTCAACCGTGCCCGAAATATCTATATCAACATTTTCGGAAGACGAGCAGTCGGCCGTGTTCTGGACCATAGCAATGTATTTGATTGTACACTTGGAACACATTTTTTGACCCGGATTCACATTTGTTTTTGCAATTTTTAAAAAATCATCAGACAAGGCTAGATCGACTTTTAACAGCCCATGTTTAGCTAGAATATTTTGTTTGTTGAATAGATTGCAGCACGACTTTTCCTTCATACCGTACTTTTCCAGATGAATGAAAACATGGAATCACTCACAATTTAAAAAAAAACTTGAAGAAGAAAGCTCCCTCAGCTACGTCCTCAGGTCAGCAGCATCGATTTCCAGAAGCGACGCTAAAGATATCGGCTCGAAAATTCAATATTAAATAAGCGATCTGTTGAATTTGGCAGTCCATGAGGACCATACAACCTTCGGCTTGGAAACCATATAAGATGCCCACTTTAGGCTTGGGAGCCTAGGATAAGCTGCCCAACCTTTGGCTTGAGAACCAGACAGACACCCACAAAAGGATTTGGAACCTTGTCGAAGAAACCAAATTGTAGGCTTGGGATTCTCAACCAAGAAACCCGCATGGCTATCGAGAGTGACCCCTACGGCGATGGGGTTACTAGTTCAAATGCCTGAACAGGTAGTGACAATGTCACCATGGGCCAACGCAATATAATAAAATGTCCCTGCGGACGGCCCTAAAACAAACAGGACGATAAACAACAGAATGCATGTGGCGCCACTATAGCAACGTTCTCAAAGTTGTTCATATTTTATGGCCACATATGCTCGCGATGAAACACCAAGTCTACTTTTTAAGAGGTTTGAAACATGCTCTTTCAAATGAAAAAAAGTATCCAGAAGGTCTTTCTTTTGTAAGAGTGGGCAGAAAATAAACTATTTTTGTCATTTTTACATATGTCATCCTAAAAGGTTTCCCTATGTGTAGGGCTTCATATGCCGGCGATGAAAAACCAGATACATTTTTAGAGGGTTAAAATCATTCTTTTTCCAATGAAAATGATCCAAAAGAAATTCCAGAGGGTATTTTTTGTAAAAGTGGGGTGAAAATGCCCTATTTTTTACGCTTTTACAAAAATTGTCAAATATTGACTCAAATTGTAAACTAATGGAAAGCACTAGGAAAATAAAAATTTATGTTCATAAACCATATATTGATATGTTATCAAGCGCAAAGTTTCATGTTGATTAAACCTTTACTTCCTGAAATATAAAAATGTAAATTTTTATTTATTTTCGATCCGCAATTTTTCGGGCCAGTTTCGCCCTTAATTTTCTTCAAGGAGGTCGCTCTTGCAGTTATTTTTATTATCTTTTTAAATAGAACCTACAATTTTGTACAACATAGCCAATTTTTGTTTCTCTCATCAAAATATCCCCTGAGATACTATTCCTCAAATTTACCGAAATCTCATAGTCCTACTGTAGAAGGCTGCGGCACGGGGTCAAATGAATTACTATATCTCAACAAATATACCATCGACGAACGTAAAACTTTACAAATTTTTATTACAGATATGTTTAAATGTTCATACAAAATTTCATTGAAATCCGTGATGGTCGAGCGGGGACCACCAGACCACTTGTCATGGAACAGACCAATAAGTCTGATGATCTGTTTTCATAGAGATCTAAGACCCAGTAGCAAAATTTTTTGTTGAGAAAAGGCAAATTTACCGCCTAGTATAGTCCACCTCTATTGACATTATTGAATAGGAAATCCCAAATAGGAAAATATTCTTTTTCCTCTTTGGGATTTTCGTGGTTTTTGAAGTTACGTATAACTCCTTAAAAAGTGTAATACCAAGGCTAGCTCTGGTATACTAAATATTTGTAAACCCGTTTCTCGTTAGCATTATTGTTATAAAATTAGAACTTGGAAGCACTATAGCATAGAAAATTTTTCCTGAAGTTGTAACTAAAGGAACTTAGGAGGAGTAAATCCCAGATCGATGACAAATATCATTTATACGAGCTTAACCTTTCCTCCCCGGCATAAATACGAACGCCAGTTTCAGTATTTCAGAGAGATGATGGAAATATAGAACTAAAAATGGTGCTTTCATGAAGCTCATTACGATTTTCGTATTTATTTCACATAAATTAGTTGAACAATTTAACTTTTTACCCTCGAATAAATAATGCACCTGCCCACATGAGTTTTTTGCGTAACTCTTATGCGGTTGAAATAAAATGACAACGTCATCATGGCAAAATAATTTTAAATGAAATACTCAAATATTTAGCGCTCCCTTCTGAAAATAATTCGAATGCGGAAAGGTTTTTGAAAATGCCACAGAGCATGTGTGGATAAAAATGCTTTATTATTTGTTTAAATGCTTGATAAAGCGATTGGTACTTTCGTACATCAATGAATCAAAATAATAAATAATACGCATTTGTTACTCGATGCGTCACTTTTTCCTTGAGTTCATGAGCAGCATTGATACATTAAGTACATAGGAACTTGGTCGAAGATATGCGTAGAGCTTGTTTCTAAAAATCAAAATAAATGTTAAAATAATCTTAAAGCACGGTGAACTTATGGTTTCCAGATCACGTCATATGAACACTAACTAGTGTTTGGTAAGCCCAAAGAGGTGATGTACAGGTGTAACGGCCTACCACAACGAAAACACCGGTTCATTTTCTATTCCAAAAGTTGAACATCGTTCAACCCCGCTCGATTCCGGACGACAAATCCTCCTTATCGTGTCAAGTGCAAAGGCATTGTCTGCAATATGCAGACATAGATTACGAAATGACCTTACCTGTCAAGTATTGGGCATGTTAAACTGAATAAATCACGCATTGGACAAGAGACCATCACTTCAGCAGAGACTTGGGGATTTGTAAAATGGACCCTTCCAAATACTTCAATTGCAATTAAGTTTAATATACTTTTAAACAAACGTACATATCTTGTTTTGAATTAACTACCGCCTCGTATTAGTTGCCTCATTTCTATCGATTGATGACTTCCGAGGCAAACTATTTTTTCAGACCTACGACAAATTCTCTGTATAAGCTAATACATACCGTATACATACGCATATGCAACACATATACACCGTTGCGAAGGACTTTATCTGCAACCAATGAGGACCATTATTAAAAGGAATTCCATTGGTAAACCTAACTTACTTCTTCAATCACTAGATAAACACACAGGATTTCATTTGATTTTATCAATAGAGATTAGGCTTGATGATGGCGAATACAATATGATAGGTAATGACAATAGAGGATAACTGCTATCAAAAACAGCGGGATGAATTGAAAACGTAGTATACCAATCTAAGCATCTTTCGTCGGATTCCAAAGCGTACTCGAGGTGAGATCGAACGAGAGCGAAATAACAAGTATATGATACCTTCTCTTACGATAGCCTTTGCTTTACAGATCCCCACTCCTTTGATGCATTTCTGTAAATATTTCTATTTCTTTACGACGAGTTCGTAGTTATAGGTACCTACCCTCTAGGCAATTAACTTCTCCGACTGCCCGTGAATCTTCTCGACCTTGATAGATGTGACGTTTGCGGATTCTTTGTAATTGATGCATTACCATGCATTCTATTCTACATTAAATTCGAGCCCTTAATAGTGGTAGTAAAAACTGACATTGTACAATTAACGGAAGATGTTTCCTTGATGACAATGTTATGAGTTTTAGGGATGGTTTATGTCTTGAGCAGGGCGTTTATGGATATTAAAGGTGAAAAGCTTACAATACATCTACGGTGACCTTGCATTCTGGACAGAAAAAAAAAACCATTTGAATCTCTTCTATCTGAAATTTGTGTACTTTCAAGATGAAGTACACCTTTCCACCTTTGCCATCGCCTCGTAAAAGTGGTAGATCCGAAGTCATCTCAAACGCCCCACTTTTCACTGACACACTTTTTTTAGTCTCTTCCCCTCAAGATCCAGCAACGTCATCCACTTGCAACTGACACGTCTCAAGAACTTCTGCGACTTCTTTAAGAGACGTACTTATAGGCTCGTTCGATAGGATCTGATACTTCTAGGTCTTCACTGATGCTGAAGTGCATGTTTAGTATTTAATTTTCAGTTCTAATTCGAACTTCAGGATGTTTTGACACACGTAGCCCATCAGCTGGTGTAATAATTACGAAAATATAGCAATCTGGTTCAAATCACAACCAGATTAATTGACAATTGTTTTATGCTCAATATTAATTGAGTTTTTGCATGTCATTACGTAATAATCATTTTTCAAGTAGATCAAACATTTCTTCATCAGAGATTTACAGTTTATCGCGATGGAGCATAAAAATATTATGTACCTCGCAGGGTTAGAATATGTGCTATGCTTTTTAACAAGCACGCGCGATGAGAAGCAACCATTCCACTAATGAAACTTTATCATGAATTTTATCTCAAGGCTATATTCATTCCATTAAATCATCCAAATAAGATTCCACTTTCATCCTCAAAATATAAAAGTTATCCTTACATTATCTAATCCTATTTCCATTACCTTCATTAACATTAAGTGATACACAGGCATTACCAAAACCACGGTAATGGAAGAATAGCAATTTTCTAATCTAATTACTGCTCAAAAGTATATCATTCAACCTAATAAGCAAATGTTTTGAAATCTCCTAAACGAAAATTTTGGAACAAAGAGGCAGTTTCCAAAGTTTTACAAAAACAATCGTCTACTTTCTTTTGAAAGTGTGGATTTATTTTGAGTACGCAGATTTTATGTCATCAATGTTTTTAAACTCATTCATTGTCAAACATTGAAATTGTCATATAAATTCAATTTTCCATATCAACTCATTATGGCACTCATTTTATCATTGCATGAAAAATCCACCAAGGTGGAACTCGAACTCGTGACCTTAGGGCTAGCACGTTAGGAGTTTACTCCGCTCCCAAAGGGGCCTGTTTATTCGCTTCTGCATTTTCTAGGTATTTATTGTATTTAAACTAGTATTGCCATGTTTTGTTCATTTCTCCTACTATTAATTAACTCCTGGAACTTTACATAACGAAATACTGCTCGCTAATGCGCATGCAAAATATTGTAATTCTTGAATTTGCTGTACATTAAGCATTTTTAGGTTTCGTTTAGTCATTCGAAGTTATATTTACTACGAATGTAATGAGTAATATACATTGTGTTGACTAACGTCTTTTGAAAAATCAATATTTCCCGAGGCCATTGTTAATCACAAATCGCCCTCGTGTGCGAGTACAAGAGAACTAAATAAAGTCTTTATTATAATGAAAAATATTGAGTTTTTTAAAAACTTGCACTACACGACTCTTTTATGAACAAATTGCATTACCGAAGGCCACATTAAAGGAGTGTTTGAAGTAAAACTGGAAAAAATAATCAAAAGTTGTCTTTTTTTCCTTACACCTCGTTACCAGACCGCCCAGGAACACCGCACTCGATGGCAAATTTGAGGGAAAACGACGCGTCGCACGAACAAACAAGCTCGAGGATAGAATGGAAGAAAAAAAAGAACAGCGTGTCCAAGGAGAAGACGGTGGTGGGCGAACCACTTCCAAGGACCCTCTCTTCTCTCTTCCTCCACTCACAAGTGCCATCAACCCATGCCATCCACCCCATACCTCATCCCTACCCTTCCCACTCTCCCCTTCTTTTCAAACTCCACCTCTCAGCACCTGGAGGGCCTGGTTGGGACGAATCGACTGAGTAAAAGAGGGCAAGAAGAGAGAGTGAGGAAGGTTGTGGGTATCACATGGAGAGCACATATATACAAAGGACGAAGGTAAATGGAGAAGAAGGGAAAAAATAAGGTCGCGAGGATCGGAAAAAGGACACTTGGAATATTCAGACCTTAGGCGGGTAGGAATAAGAGGGAGTAGAGGTGGAAGAGAGGAGAATGAAGCCGACACAAGATTAAATAATGGAAAAGATGGGACCGTAATACGGCTCAATAAAACTGAAGAGAAGTCAACCTTTTTCGAATTAGCCTTGGGCCATCTTTTCTCAGTGGATAAGATAGTGTGCCAAAAACAGAGGTGCCACAATAAGCCCTGAACTGAGTTCATTATAATTTTCTTCGTATATAATTATAAAGGATAAGTAACAAATAAAATTGTCTCAGGAAATTCTTTCAGCAGATATGACTTAAATTAGGAAATGCTGATGCTTCACGTTACAAGAACATGTTAGAAGCGAGACATAGTTGAATACATGTCAGCAGGAAAAAAAATGTTGTGTAAAATTGCATAAAAATAATTAAAATGGCATGGACATCTAAGACGAATGACGAAAGAAAGGACATTTATGAAGGCTTGGAACTGAACTCGAGTGGAAATAAATTCAAGGGGAAGATCATGGAAAAAATGGCAAGTATTGAGACTGAAACAGAAAGAAGTGGACACCAAGCATGAGACAAGGGTGACTAGGAGAAATGGTATTTTGGATGCGAGTAGTGGAAATGAACTGCAAATATTTGCTATATACATACATTATTACAATGATTTTTGGGAAGGGTAGTAAGAGTAGTTAGGGTAGAGAGAAGGACGAACCAAAGTGAAAGGTGAGGGAACTTAATAAGAGGAAGAAAAGTGTATGTAGAATGTACTGAACGGTAAAGATATCCTGAAGTCTGCAATAGAAGAGAGGATATTGGACAATAAAGGAAAGGGTGGACATAAAATAGAAATTTATGACAGCATTGAAGAAGGGAAATGGTGAGAAATGTGTATGGTGGCATGCATGGGACGCGGCAGAACTGGAAAACCAACGGCCAACCATGAGAGTGTAAGAGATAGAAAAAATCCAAAAAGAACCTACCTTAGTAGTAATGATATAGTATTTTAGTATTGCCTATGAATTTATACTACTACTATGGGTAAACTCCAGAACAGAGTAAATTACTTTACTGATATTTAATCCTCTTCAAACATTTCTTGACGCTCTCATACTATCCCTGGATTTTTCCTGCATTAAAATTTTCCATAAAAAACATCTACACTATTTCTCTCTTTTCCTGACTTAATTAACGTTCTTACAAAAACAGTATAAACAAAACCAGTACATAAGTATGGATACATATAGTTTATACATACACATATACATACAGTACATATATGGATACAGTCTTTTGTAGGTAAAATGAAGCAACCCATCAAAGCAAGCCTTTTTGTTTGAGCCTACATTAATCCACGAAAATCAGAACGCTCTGCATTGCCTTTTCGAGGAAAACTCGGGAAAGAGCCTTATTGGTTTGGTAAAATTCCGCAAATAAATCGGCATTACTGTCGTCCACCAAGGTTAGTCATTGTACTCAACTCATTACTTGTTAAAAGCGGAGGAGGACGCAAGCATTTGGGACAGATTAAGGGATGTAGACACAAGAGAAGAACGAGATAGGCAGGTACGTAAGCGAAAGGGGAGATGGACAACGGAGGCGGAGAGCTCAAAGTGGAAGGAGAGAGTACCCTCGATTATTTTTTTCACGTGGTGAGAAGATTTGAGTTAAGGGGAAAGGGACATATTTCGACCAAGGGTCTGGGAGAGAGAAGATGGGAGAGGGAGGGCAGGGTAAGGGTGCAGGGTTTTGGGGGTAAAGGGGGAGAGAGCATTTTCCTCATGTGACTCGGATGGACCCCGAGGCTGAGAGAATATTCCGCTCCGTTTGTGTCCAACCCCTTCTCCAGCTTCCGAGTGAACGTCTCGCCCCCGTTTCCGTCCGCAGCAGACTCAACCATCCCCTTTCCCTCCCCCGTCCCCAGGGTGCCCCAAGTGAGAGCCGCAGTCCCGCAGTTCAATAGGGTGTCCGGGGCACTGTGATATCGGCCCGCTCCGGCAATCCCTCCCAACTACTCCCTCTCCGCGTCCCATCATCATCTCTCTCCCCACATGCATTCATCAAGAGATCGCTACCGAATTTTGGTGAGGGTAAAAGGTTCACCAAGTATAGATAGTTTCTAGGATTCATGAGGGGTGTACTAAAAACGATTAATTCCAGGGCAGCGAGTAAATTCGCTCCTCCTAGGTCCTTGGAATGAAAAACAGAAAACAAATTCACTAGATATACTTAAGCTATACATGAGGGCTATTCCAGAAGCACCAGAAAATATAACGACTTGTGTAATCTGAGTATACATTGTAACGTCTGCGACCCCTTCACCATATTTCAAAAGATCACCACCGCTCTCTGTACAATACATAATACACTTCTCGGAATTGAATCGTCCGGAAAGCAAATGAAATACAATACATCAAGTTATCCACTCCTGAGTCTCCTTCCTCCACTCCAGCAATCCCCTCGATATCAACAAATCATCTTAACGACATAACCAAATAATAAGTCCTCGTAATTTATAAATTAAATATTTATTGCAATTATTAATAAGTAAAATCATCTAAGTGATAAATTCCATTCTAATATGGAAAATATGGAGAACTTCAACGTAAAATCACATTATCTATAACGAGCATTAAAAAACTCATCACAACACAAAAAATATAAAATCAAATCTTTATATATATATATTCACTTCGTCCGTGGTCCGTGGTTCAATTCCCGGTTCAATATATTGTTTTCCACTTTCACTTGAGCTGTGGATTCTTCATACACTTTCTGTATTGCCCTTATGATCTATTTATACTTATTGTCTCAAGTGCTTCCCATAGTTTTTTCAGAGGTACGCTGTCGTAAGATTATGTGATATCAATGAATATGAAGTGCATCTCTCGGTCAGCAGCTCTTATTTTGTCTATTATTTGCGTTAGGCAAAAAGCAGTGTCTATTGTTGAGCGTCCTGCCCTAAAACCGGCTTGTTCTTCACATTCAAATTGTTTATACTCTTCATCAATGAGCTGAATCAATATTCTCCCATAAATTCTACTTAATGTGCTAGTGATTGGTATTCCCCTGTAGTTCTTGGGCTGGTCCATTGGTCGTTTCTTATGAATTGAAACTATCCATGATTTTTTCCAGTCATTTTTGGGGTTTTCTCCACCTAAATATTTATTTATTAATGTCATTAGTAGACACAGTAATTGTTTTGATGTTTCTTTCAATAATTCTATCCCCCAGTTCCGTTTTATAAGTTTTCCCCATGTATCTCATCGGTATTTGTCATCACTTCCTTGTATTGTGACCTATTTTCCTGGAGCAGGTCTTGATAGGAATGACTTAAATTATCTGTTGGTATAATACTTATAAAATGTCCATCTCTTTTCTGTTTTCGTAGGTTTTTTAGTACTTTCCATGCCTCTTGGTTGTCTTCCTCCTATATAGCTATCTGTTCTTTTGCATAAGAAGTCCCACTTTCCATTTTTTTTCGTATTATCTGTCTCCTAAATTTTGCCTGGGCTTCCTTATACCGTATCCTATCTTCTGTCCCATTTGATCTTATCCATTTCTTGTATAGCTCTTGTTTGGTTCGTTTTAAACTTTCTAGCTCTACATTCCACCAGCTTTCTCTATTCCTTGGATATTTCATTTTCATTCCCAAAGCTTCTTTGACTGCAGTATGAACTGCCTTCACAAGATGAACATGTAACTCTTCGGCGGACTTATTTATCATATCTATATTTAGTATCTTGTCTTATTTTTTCGGTACAGGGTTCTCACGCTTTCTTGATTCAGACTTTCTATGTTATATTGTTTTGTAAGAGCTTTTTCAGTGGAGTCGTGGTTGTGTTTATTATTTCTGTACTTTGCTATCTGTGGACAAAACATTTTGGCTTTTAATAGGTAATGATCGCTTGCGCAATCTACGCCTCTATATACTCCGACGTCTTGGGCTTTCAGTCTGGTATCTTGTTTCATAATAACATTATCTATAATGGAACGCCGTTGTCGGTTTTCTTCTCGTCATGTCTATTTATGTTTAGGTCTGTGCTGTGTTCATAACTTTTAATGCATGTATTTCGCAGATGTCAATCAATATATAACATAAGTAAATAGCTACATCTATAGTTGTATATGTATACGGAGATACAAATGTAAACCATTTGGACAATTACAGCCCGTACAGATAAATTACGGTTTACCTTCGTAATGAGGGTTAAGGGATGGGAAAGGAAGCGTGTACGGGATGAGTGATGAACAAAACGGCGCAAGGCACGCAAAAGAGTGTAAAAGGAAATTTTAGTGGAAATACGTAAGTTTTAGAAGAAGTGGGCGGAATATAAGATTCAATAGGTTACGATTTCAGAAAAAAATGATAAGTTAGAGGCAAAAATTCATTTTTGATGCCATTATAGGAGGCCAGAAAATGTCAGGACAATGAGAAAAATCGTAATAATAGACATTGGGCCATTTATAGCTATTACAACCGGCACATAGAGCATAATAAAATACAAATTATTTTGGTGCTCTGCAATACAAGGGTAAAAACTGCTAAGTCATTTATCATAATATGACAATCATCCCTTTGTAAAATAATTTCTGATCAAATGTATACATAACTCCCATGGTGATTTTTAAACCCAATATGGATGGAATGCGCAATGGAATAGTTCCGGCAAAGTGAAATATTCTAAATAAGTGGTAAATTTATCATTCAACAAGTAATCCTGAACTTCACTGTAAACTTGAAGTATTGATTGGAATAAATTTAGAACGTCCGCAAATGTCCTAAATTGTTCGAGAAAAAAATTATGAAATAATTAGAAAAGTTCTGCATTTATATCTAATATAGAACAAAGACCAAAAAAATACAATTGACAGTCGAAATCTTAACTTGACTTCTTTAAAGGGTATAAGCATGAGTAAAAAAAATGGATTATCAAAATGATAAATCTGACAACTCCATTCAAGGGCATGGGCAGAGATGAAGGAATAAGCAATGGAGGCGGTGCCCTTATTGACAGAAGTCCCGATGCATAATGAAGACAGATAATGATGTCCACATGCAATTCCACCAACTGTCGGGACACATGTTTTACGGCTGAACCTCTTTAATACCGCTGCCCCCACCTCAGCCCCTCTCCCCCGCTTCTCTCCTCCGGCACCTTTAACGCTCCCTCCCCAATACCCCACCATCTCGCCAAACACGCCTCCTCCTACACCTCCCCCACGCCCCCCAACCCTCCCAGCTTCGTCCTTCGTTTTTGCCATTCTTCCAATGTTTGCCCGCCTAATCGCTGCCTATTCTCCATGACCCTCGCCTCCAATCCCAACTCTCCCTCGCCCAAGATCGCCTGTTTTTTCAGTCAGAATGGCTACCCGCCCGAGGGGAAATTTTCCTCTGAGATCCCTGCGGCATGCTTGAACCGGTTTTGTTCCCAGTCTATTTTCATCCTCCCATGTTTTCTTAAAGCTCTCAAAGATTAGAAATATCTATTGTTAACTCCACGCATTAAACTATTTTTCCTCCGGGTGTTAGCTGTACTTCTAACGTCTCTCCGTAACGTTCCTAATAAGGAGTTTTCGAACTGCAGAACATTTACATTGTGTTTGCTTCAAGGTCTATCTGGCGACACGCTAGAACCTAAAAGGCGCATTATTTTTTTCTACAACAGCTATTGCATCGTGCAGCCAAGTGGAAATGTAGTAGTAATCCACAATGCTTCCAACGTGCAGCTTAGTAAAAATAAATAGCAGCATCTTGTCCGCGAAGTACGAGGACAGATCTTCCAGACATTAAAAGTCAATTGGATAATTTGTTGCGAGTTGGATTAATCAAGTTGAGCAGCTTATACCAAAATATAAATGTATTCGAACAACCTTAAATCAGATTTTTCTACAATGAATAATTAATAGAAGTAAATAAATCACATCGTTAGTTTTCGGTCAGTGATAATAAGTTGTATCCTTACACTAATCTGGGTTATAGTGCTAACAAGAAGTCAAAGTAAATATAAGTGGTTATATATTCGCAATTTCTGTCTAATCTAAGCGTAACTATTTAATTATTCGGAAGTATAGACACCTATTTCCACATAAGGGTGGTGGCTTCTTTATTCAATAGGTTTTAATAAGTTTTACGGTAAAATTTCACCACTATAATGTCAAGGGCATATCATTTTGCTATTCAGAGATTAATTACGTTGATTTACATCTGTTCCCTTATTAGCTTGAGGCTAGAAGTCGATCAAGATATGAAAATATTTCTCTCAACATGACTTTAGAGCCGTAATTATTTATTCAAACAGCGATGCAATACAATACTTTTCGAAAGAATGAAAAAAAACACCTTCGGATTAGCTGCAGGAACAGCTGATACCCACAGGACTACTATTTTATAACCCTTCAAGTATTATTGAAAAGAGGTGCACAGCAAGGGGAATCGATAAGAAAGTAAAAAATCAGTTCTGATTATCGCTAGAAAATAATGAGGACATCATCTTTCCTCTTTTCTTTTATTAATACATGAATTTTCGATTTATAGAAAGTACTATAATATTTATGACATTTCAGTTGATACTCTTAAGACAAAAACATTAAGAGCAATTAAACCAATAATTAGGCTTACATATGTAAGTTTCGTTGCCAATGATCAACAGGAATAGTTTACTGTCCAATTCTCATAAAGTAGAGCTCAGCCCACGAAGTTAGAGATAAATATAATGAGTGTTAGTAAATGAAACTAAAATGGCAATGGCGAATGACTTCAAATGCCATGAAATTAATAATTTATTTCCTCACCCCTTTGGAAATTATCAGGAAATCAACGAGATACAAAGTTTCCTCTCACAAATGGCTATCAAAGTTTCACCAAAACTACGCCAAAATGTACTCGAAAAGGGGTTAATACTAATCTAACGTTATAAGTATCAGCATTTTTACATGAGAAGTATGAAAAATCTTTTATATCATAAATAAGAACCGTCTATTTCTGCAAAGGTAAATATGGGTGCTCTGGAGGTATTAGAAATTGTAAAATACACACAAAATTCAAAAATAAAAAGCAATGAAATACTTTTTTGTTCAACCAACGTTCCCCTTTACTAGGTACCACTTGGTCCCACGACAAAGAAACCCCCCAAACACATATTTGCTCTTCCTATGTTTTCCAATGCCTTTAAAACCCTTCACCCTCCTCCAGTGTCTGGGCGTGGGCAGTGCACTTGCTATTTAAAACCCACTCCCCCTCCTCTCTCTCCCACCAACCAGGGTCCTCAAATAACCCATGCATCCATCACCACCCAGTCCCAAACTCCTGCTACCGCTGTGTCTTATCCAATATATGTTTTCCAATGCCTTTAAAACCCTTCACCCTCCTCCAGTGTCTGGGCGTGGGCAGTGCACTTGCTATTTAAAACCCACTCCCCCTCCTCTCTCTCCCACCAACCAGGGTCCTCAAATAACCCATGCATCCATCACCACCCAGTCCCAAACTCCTGCTACCGCTGTGTCTTATGTCTGTCCCTCCTCGGTTCACCCTTACTACTACTCCCCCGCGTTTAACTCTCCCCCTCCCCACCCAACACTTACCTCCCAACCCTTTCCCTACCTCCTTACCCCCCTAACGCTTCGGTCTAGGGCTATTTATGTAAGAACTAAGCCGAAGAACCCTGCACATGATTACGCCACTAAGTGGTGAAACTCGACTTGCCATTCAGTAAATCTGTGTAAGATCTCTAAGCCTTTTAATCATCATGAATACTCTACCATTTCTACGCAGTATCACATATCTAAATCTTATATATAAAAATGAATGTTTGTATGTATGTATGTCCTCCATAGACTCGAAAACTACTCGACCGATTGCGCTCAAAATTTCAGTTTGTTCTTATTAGTCCCGGGAAGGTTCAGAGAGTAGTTTGAATGGAATCAGATCGGTAGTAATGATGTTTTTAATGTTTTTTCAATTTTCTTGAAGTTTGCACGGGATTTGACAGTTTTCGTCGTGCAGTCCTTTCTGATTTCACTAATTAAAATACGTAAATTTGTACTAATTCCTTTTATTTTTGCTTCATTAGAACCTTGAAACTTTGAACTATCTTATTCCTTCGATGTTTTAACGTTATATCCTCCCGTTAATCAGTATTTTCGTAATTTAAATGATATATGGAGCACTTTTAACGGTATCTCCATTGTTGTATTTTGTTCATTTCTGGTGTATACAATACTGGATGCGGGGAGAAGTACAACGATGTTCTTTTATTGTTGTAGCAACCACAATTTTGTTTATAGAAACAGAAGCTGACTGATTATTCTGTGGATTAAAATTCAAGCTAAGGCTGCTGATTTCTTATTTGCTTACGACGTATTCTTAGTAATATTGTAATCTTCTTGCCTTTATATTTGCTTCATTAGAATATTGAAACTCTAAACTACCTCATTCATTTGAAGTTTTTACGTAATTATCTCCTTTTAGTACTTATTTTTGTAAAATAAAGGATATTTTTAGCACGGCTAAAACGTTCTGGCGTGTACAATACTGAGCGCGGGAGAAATTATAACGATGTCCTTTTATTGTTATAGGGACCACGATTTTTATTATAAAAACAGATCACAGCAACCACAGACGAATTGATTTGCAAAGTTTTCCCAAATATTGCACAGAACTACAAAAATCATCAGTGGCTCAGTGAACGTGCTATATTAGCAGCCAAAAACATCGATGTCGATGCCATCAACTTCAGAATTCAAAACGAAGTACCAGGCGAAGCGACAACGTATAAGTCTATCGATACTGTAATGAATGAAGATGAAGTTGTCAATTATCCAACTGAATTCTTGAATTCACTTGATCTGTCAGGCATGCCGCCGCACGTATTAACATTGAAAATTGGAGTGCCTATCATTCTTCTCAGAAATATAAATCCACCACGGCTATGCAACGGTACCAGGCTTTCAGTGAAATAGACGATGAACAATATCATCGAAGCTACAGTTTTAAATGGGAAATTTAAAGAAGAAGATTGCTGCCACGCATCCCAATGATTCCGACAGATATGCCATTCGAATTCAAACGTCTGCAGTTTCCAGTGCGACTCGCGTTTGCAATGACCATCAATAAAGCACAGGGGCAATCGCTTCAAGTTTGTGGAGTAAATTTAAAAAATCCATGCTTCTCGCATGGGCAGCTGTATGTGGCCTGCTCATGCGTCGGAAAACCTTCTGATTTATTCATCTACGCACCAGACGGAAAAACAAAAAATATTGTGTATCAAAAAGCACTTCAATAAGCAGAATTAAAACATAAACAATATCTTTCTTTGAATGGCATTGCATCGCATGCCGGGCACAGCTAGTGTATTATAAATGGGCATTTCCATATGTGACGGAATTACCTTTAGAGAAAACTATGTAATAGGATATTGTAATAAAATTGTAAAATACTAAATAATTGCAACACTTCTAACTGTGCATGATCAAAAAACTTTTGTTAAGATGATGTTCATACATAGAAACAAAATTAATTATCTAAATACCTTCTAAATATGCCTAAAATTTACATGTGACAGAATTACTGCCAGGTCAACCTCCTATGAGTAATGATTTCAAACATCTCCAAAACTCTGTGAATCTAAACAGAATTTGAAAACTTTTAATATGGCTCTGAACAATGTTTGAGCCATTGCTTATGATAGCACAGTTTACCAAAACTACAAATTAATGATGTGTATATAACAGTCATACAAAAACACGTGACGGAATTACCGTGACGGAATTACCAATTGCTTCTTGTTTCAAACTCAAAAAGAATATTGCCATTTAACTTCTACCAACTCTGAATCAACAGTCAACAAATTATGACAAGTTAAAACAAAAAAATGTAGCCTATACACAATCAAATTACAAATAATAATAATAAAAGGGGATAAAATAGTATTATTATTTTGCACTAATGTGTGTTTTACTGTCCATTCACTGCATTATGAAAAATGTAACGAATGCGATTTCCAAATATGTTAAGTATAGGCTGGTGCTCATGGTGAACGACATCCATTTTGTCAATCTTGTCTTTGTCTTCTTTCTCTGGAAATATGTACACCATCCCCTTGTCATCATTTCGGCGTAGGTTCAGTACTTCATAACAATTTGAATCTTCATTTGATACTGAAGCTATTTGTGCTACATACATTTGTTTTGTCTTCTTGCCACTGTAGCTTGTCAATATGAAAGTTCCAACTGCCAAGGACTTTGTGGAAGCAACATCACATCTGAAATATTTTGTTGTGGATTTCTGAAGGCTTAAATTAAATGTCTTATAATTTATTGCTTCGGTATACGGTTTCAGTAAGACAGTATGCTTGTCTACAACTACAATATTATGGGTATTTCTGGTACCCGATATGCTAGATGACATACTTTCCCATCGTTCCTGATTCTCTTTTCTGTTGGCCTGTAGTTCATTACTTGAAATATACTTCATTTTAATTTTCTCATTTTTTGCACTACAGTGTTCAAACAAAGTCTCGACTGATGAAATCTTGGCTACTCCTGTTAATATGGCAAGTTTTGCTTGTCTTTTAATTTCACCTCCAATTCCATCCACTGCACTGATCTAGGGTCTAAGGACAGTTTATAGTGGAAAATTGCCATTTCTGTGATTCAATAAGGACATTTACGTATTGATTCTTATTGTAGGGCATACTCATTCACATATACCATATGAGTAGCCCATTTTTAAGAAATTCATTCTTATGGTAGAGATAAGGAGACTATAGTAAACTGTACTTACAATATTTTTAACAGCTCACCCACGAATAATTTATCTCTTTACCTAACATAACAAAATTACAAAGTTAATTATCTAACCTAAAATATCAGCTCAGAGGTAGGCGACTATCCAATTTATTCAACACTGCTATCTAAAATGAGGGCCTCTTAAAAACACACATCACTTAATTTTAGGTAATTCTGTCACAGTAATTCCGTCACATCTGAGTAATTCCGTCACCTTGCTATATGGCCTCGAATAAAACATTTTTGAGGGAATCTAATATTAAGACCTTTAAGGGTGTCAGAACCTACCTTTCCAGGAAGAAAATAAAATCTCTATGTTATAAAATTGTGATAAAATAAAAAATAAATGAGTTTTTGTGACGGAATTGCCATTTTTGCATGTGCACTTATGTATTTCAAAATCTCTATACATTGCATATAAAAGTTGATGTGTGTTTCAAAACGTTTCGAAAGCTATACTACACAAAATAAACTGCGCAATAAAATCATTGCTTATCTTGTTTGTTGACATATATTACTCTGTAATCTATGATGAAATAGTTCATAACAAATCTCTGGCAGCCATCTTGAATTCAACAATCACCAAATGAGTTACAAATTTGTTTGGACAAATTAAATACTGATGTCATAAAATTCAATCATTTTACTGTTGAATTATCAAGATAAAATATTTCCAGCCTAAATTTTAATTTTAGAAAAAAAGTTGACATTTTCGTGGAAATGCCCAAATACAAAAAAACTCCATTTTTCTCTGCAGCCTTATAAATCTTGTTTGGGGGTACTATATCAAAAGTTCCAGATATTAAAAACAACTATGAAATCACAGGAAAAGTTTCATGGCAATAATAATAGCAATAACGAGAGTCAGGGTCCTTTTCATCATTATACTTTTACAACATAAAACATACGGGCCTCTTATCAGTAACAAGCTTGCAGTAATAAAGTCAAGCAGTAACAAACAGAAGTTATGACTCTCGTACACATAGATCATACGAAAATACTATACGTGGTTCATCTAACCTCGGCTCTACATTTTCAGGATTATATTTTAGATAGCTGACATGCAGCCATTTAAATGGAGAAAACTCCATTCACTGAAAATAAAATGTCTCCTTTAAGAAAATTACTCACAGAAATATAGAAACAAGTTTCAGGGGCCCTCAAAAAACTTACAAGAACGTCACGTCGTCACTTGACGTCGCGCATGTCCTGTGCTGAAGTCCCATCCCAAAAATGGCTCAACAGACATCAAAGCTCCAATTCTTTCGTTCAACTCGCTCCAAGAAACTCCGAGACGGGAGTAACTCGGCCGTGAAGGAGAGTTGCGCCGGCCTCCTTAAGTCATGCCGTCCTTTCTTCCTACAGACGACGTCGAGGAGCGAGTGCAGGGGGCGTGCGAGGCTGGCCGGCGGCACGGTTGAGGTAGGTGGAGATAAGATACAAGGGACGAAGACAGAGAGCGGCTGACGAGGTGAGCGAGAAGGAAGGAAGAAAGGAAAAGGAGCAGATTGGGATTTGTTTCCGCTTTCTTCGGGCCAGGACAGACAGGTGAAGAGAGCGGGTATAAAGAGAGAGTAGACACACACATCTGCATATACATACCAATGGGTTTAAATGCCATTCAATTCTCCTGAATTTTTGAAAAAATAAAACACCCCAACTCCCTCTCAAAGAGGAATGGTTACCTTAACCACCCACAGAAAATAAAGGAGGAATATCGTGGGTAGGGGGGATGTAAGGGTGGGAATGGGGGAGGAGGTTTGGACTCCCAGAAGTGAAAAAGGGAGAAGGGGCCTGCATTTGGAATCGGGTCTTATCGGGATGTAATGTTCCGTTCATTGAAATTCATGCATGCGAGCGCCCAAGGGGAAGAAGCAGTGAAGGGGGAGGGATGAGGAGCGCTTGTCGACGGACGGGAGCGGGGAACGAGGAGGTTACACGGGTCGAGAGGCGGAGGGGGTGTGATGAGGGGAAGGGGGGGACAAAGAGGGGAAGGGGGAAGGAAGTGTGGGGAGAGGAGGAGATGGACCTTCAGGGGAAAAGTTTCAGAAAGATTTGCATTTTAAAACACCATGGGACGTGGAGCATTCGTACAGAGAGAGAGAAGTGAAGTCAGGGACTCGGAAGTAAAAACTATTTTCCCCGGGATGGTTTCAAATGAAAAAAAAACAATAAAGGAATTTCTTTTTCACCCAGACGTCGAAAGACTTTGCAAGGGGGTTGGGGAGTAGAGCAAGGGTTGGGTGGGGTGGTCGCATCGGAGATGGCTGAGCTGAGCTGAGGAAAGGTTAAGCGCAGGAAGAATCGCGGAGCACGAGGAAGCTAGGCCATGTCTCAAAAGATATGGATTTCAAATGCGCAAGCGAAGAGTCTCCTACATGGATTAACACAGGAAAGCGGCCATAAAACTGGAAACGGGTCTGTTTTGCCCGTATATTTCACCCCATGGATGTTATCTGATACTTCACATTTTCACGGAATACTACCATACCCATAGTAAAATACCTCTCGATATAACGGAATAGATAATTAGAAACAGGGAAGATAAAACTGCGCATGTAATTACACGCAGCAGTAATAATGATGGGTCTTTTTTGATTGAGTTAGCTCAGTAACGCGTGAAGCTTCAAATTCTAGATCTTACATAGGTACCATACAGTTAATTCTTTACTAAATCATCCGTCATGGCAGGGACTCAGACTCAGTCAAGGCGTATGCTTTTTCCTCTGCAGAATTATTGAAAATCCAGTTACAATTAACTTTGGCATAGTAAAAACCAATAAATGATATCCCATTATTTAATAGTCATCAAATGGAAAAAATAATAGCCCTAGACGAATGATGACTCATGGAATTTCCATAGATATTCTTTTTTTAAGCACTGCAAAATATTCTGATTTCCAAAGAAATATCGAATATTCTCACAAACGTCTTCTAACCTCAACCACAAGGGAAGGAAAAAAGATAAAGCTTATGACGTAGGTATCTACTGTAACGTTTGAAACTTAATTGAGTTTTTCTTTTTATTTTGTTTTAATTTAGTATAATTTATGTTTAAATGTTTTAATTTATCTTAGCGTGGAATTTTTTTATTGATTGTTTTGGTTGTTAGGGGGTTGTTGAAAAAGAGTTGGATTGGGAATAAAAAAATACTGGAAGCTGGAAGAGCTGCTCTGTACCAGATGGAAGCATTTCCCAATAAAAAATGAAACAAAAGTGATGTTGATGAGTCGATACAGTCCAACGCAGTACAGTTCAGGGGACCCGATTGTATTCTGACTCAGAGGAGATTATTAGTGAAGCTCCCCCACTACCTCTTTCGACAACCCAGATAAAGCACATGAAGACTTGGGCTAAAACTTAGGGATATCCCTCTTTTTTTCGCTCAAAACGCGACCACTAAAGAACCACAGAAAACGCCCACAACATTAAATATGTGACATTATCACGCTGACCAAAGGATCGTTTTTCCTTTCCTTAAACTGTTCACATTTCTCTAGTATAATTACGTTTGCAATATTATCACAGGAATCAATAATTTCCGAGAGCTCAAAGGAAAACATAATTTCCAGCTCATTGCACTAAGCCCAAACCATTTACCAACCAAATCCATTAACAGTTATTTACAACGCTAGTGACAAGGTGCTTTGCAGATTCATGTAATATCATTCATTATTTTTATGTTTACTTATATTGTCAATGATATTAAAAATCTTATTTCTTTAGCTTTCTATGCCGGTCTTCAAGGTCTCATAAGTCTTCATTTACGACATTTCTCAAGACGTAATAATAAAGCGCAACAATTGTATAATTAGCATCTAACGAAGACCGGCGTAAACTTTGGTCACGATCTCCATTCAAGCCAACTTAAAGGAGAGCCTTTTTTTTGCAGCCACAAAACGTTTTCCTCTTGTCATTTTCATTTCACTACAAGGTATATACTTTGTTTCATTGACTATGAATTTAAAATATAAAGGGTTTCATTTCAATCATGAGCATCCCATCTTGCGTGTTACGTATCAAAAGATTGTGTAATACTCGCTTCTTCCTATGATATTTTTTCATATGCCTATATATTGCTTCTACTTCGAATCAGAAAATATCTTGATATAAAACTCAGTAGTTAGTTCATCTTGATTCACATTCCCTTAAAATATTTCGTTCGTTAGAGATCATCCAATTCTCCTATTACTCCAAGTGACAAGTTATAAAAATCTCCAATGGCCGTAATAAATTGGCACCACAATTTCTGTGTTGGTTTGCGGGAAAAAGGGGCAATTCCACGCCAGTGACCAACCACAACCTCTCGACCAGAACACCCCTGTGGTGGTTTACGGGAATGTAACTTCCTCGGTCGCGGACTTCACTTCCCACCTCCCCCACTCCTTCCCCACCAATACCTCTCTGCCCTCTCCCACAACCCAACGTCACTGGTTCCCCATTCCTCTCTCCCCTTTTCTTCATTTTCGTATTTATTCTAGGCTGTCCTCCTCCCGATTCACTTACAACCTTGCGTTGCAAGTGATTTCTTCCTTCAGTTCGCTGAAGAGGGCCACCTTGTGGCCGAAAATACGCGTATCCGACGCAAACCCTCGTCTTTTCTTGTTTTTGTGCCGTTTTTTGACTACGCTCTTTTGAGCTTGATTCTCCCAGAAGTTGGGCCCGTCTGAGTGTGTGAGTGATTTCCTGAGTGCTTGTGAGTGTGTTTGTGTTCATAACCCAGGCATCCTTAGCGGGGTCCCATTAGACCTAGGGAAGGATCCCTATTTGAGTTGAGTTTGTGTGTCTGTGGTTGTCACTGGCGGGGAAGAAACATTCCCGTAAACCACCACAGGGGTGTTCTGGTCGAGAGGTTGTGGTTGGTCTCTGGTGTGAAATTGCCCCCTTTTTCCCGTAAACCAACACAGCAATTGTGGTGTAATATTGACGAGTGGTGCCAATATATTACGGCCATTGGAGATTTTTATAACTTGTCACTTTAAGAGGCCGTAGAGGTCACGTTCCCTAGATCTATTACTCCAACTTTCGGAGTTTTAATATAGAATTCACAAACCACGGGCAAATGTTAATTTCCTTTCTTCTCTGTGAGGGTTTTCCTTGATAACAACTGGTAAATCTTTACAATTCTTACTCCTGTCGCACCTTGGATTTCGATTTGTCATCCTTGCCTTCATTTAATGGCTTAATCATGACTGCTAATCCTGATGTATCCAAAAATATTTTTTATGGAGGGGTATCTCCTTGCCTTCTCCATCTACATGTGCTTAAATATTACCGACTCATCCTTTATCTTTCGGTGCTGCTTCTTCCTCCAATGCCTCTATCCCAGCTCACCCGCCCCAAGAGGCCGTTTGCACTTGTCAAAGGAGGCCATCGCATCCCGGATGACTCTTCGTCGTCAGAGCCTCGACTGTGATCAACAGCGTTCACCACGAGAAGGCGAGATTGGAATTGGGGTACATTACAATTCATTCATCTAACACCTTATATGTTCTCTAAGAATCGAATTTCCATCTTCCGCCAACTCTTTTGTGAATGTTTCAGCTCATCATCTCTAATCTACTTTTCCCCTAGGTTTGAAAAATATATGTAGTTAGCTGGTAGAGGTAACATCCAATATCTCCCATGGATTAAATTCCATTGATTATCGTAGAATCCAACGTCATTAACAATTTAGAATTCAAAGAGCCAAACTGCTCATCAGCTCCATTCCAGTCATGCGACGTGAACTGGACTTTCTGAAAATATTTTAAACAGGGAATCTGGCTATTGACTTTATTCTGAAGACGTGAATGGGCATACTTTTCCAGTACATCATACTAATATATAAAAATTGAATGGTGTCTGTCTGTCTGTCCGTCTGTCTGTTGCTCAATCACGCAAACACTACTGAACCGATTGAGCTGAAATTTTGTATGTAGTTAAAAAATGTACCGGGATGAAACATAGGCTACATTAAAAATCTGTCAGGGCCCCCAAAGGCCCACCCTGGGGGTCCCTTGTGGTCCATGCTAAGCATTGGGTTCGGTGCAGTGGTTTTATTTTTTGCTTTTATAAATTACTTTCACTCAAGATAGAGGGCTGGAATTTTTTTTATCGGATGGCTGAATAAATGTAGTTTCTAATTCTTTCATACGATTTTCTTTTACGCTTCGTAGTTATCTGAATATCATATTTTTTGCTGAAAAATCTGACATTTTTCTCTTTAATCAACAATAGCATATTTCCTTGACAACCAGAGATTTGAATTTCAAAGGATATTCACGCGTCTGACATTTAAGTTTTCCTGCCGGCCCATGATAGCACGTAGAAATAAAATTTGTATAAGAAGGGCCCAGAGTCCCAAGGGCCCCATGATAGATTGCTTCGGGGGGTAATCGATGAATTCAATGCATATTTACAGGTATATTCTTCAATGTCTATTCTCAAAGTAGCACTCATAAGGAAACTGCATACGAGAGAACACTTATGTAGAAAACGATACACATAAAGGAATAAAACGTGGAAGAATATTTACGTGAAGCGAATAATAATGTTAATAATGCCTCTGTTGCTACAACAAATACGGTGTCGTTTATTATAGTTTAATACTCAGATGAATTACACGTAGTGGAACCGTCTGCCTCTCATTACGATTGCGAACTGTTTTTTAGACCAATTCCCACATAAACTTTACGAGTTATTTATATATACTTAAACGTGTTAAAATGCAGTTTACTCACATTGACTCAATCATCGAGTTGTCTATTCGAGTCTCTCACTTGCTTCTGTGTTTCCCCTCCTTGGACTTTAAATGTAATCATAAACATACCTAATAGAATAAAGGGTAACATTTTGAAAAAATCTTCTAAAGCATGAGAAATGTCTTCTTTGCGAGAAAATGAGTCCTTGCATGAAAAACGACAAAGGTTAGCCTTGAAAGCTCAAAGACATGCCTATCAGCAATCTCATGATAATCTCCCCGTGTTTCTCGGATTACGCTAAGAACCGCACAAATTTCATCCTAATCAAACCTACTGACGGGTAGCCAGTTAAAAATCTGGTTCAAATATTGAGCCATTTGATTCGAAACTTCAATCTGTTTTAAGATGGCGGAAATTATAATTGCGTTACTACATGCTTCTTACCCATAAGAAGAACGGATATTCTGCACAATGGACATCATCGGTGCATGAACATTGGCAAGTGCACTAAGAATGATCACCATAGATTTTTAATTTTGTAACCAATGATTATGATTTAGGAAACAATGAATATAGCCTCCCTTTATGCCAAAGGCATAGTCCGGGTATTGAAGGATTCATAGGACAAATAAACATCGCTGCTATTGAAAATGCTCCTTTTGACGTTGTCAACCGCTGGATTATACTCTACTCTCCTATCCTGATTAAGATACTCAACGCACATATCAACAATGAATGGCGGAACTCAATTAAGTCATTGAATGCAAATATATTTATGTACACAAGGGAAGTGCTAGAGCTGTTATTCACTCAGAAGACGGCTCAAGAGAACTTGAGGGACGAGGTCACCATCTATCAACCTAGGTGCTATTTGTTAAGTAGTAATGAGTCTTCGTGGCCCATTATTGGGTTTCCCGTGCATTAAAGAGGACAAACAATAACTCAAATCTCCGTGCACGAAATGGAAAATGAACGAGTTACAACGATTACAACAAACAAGATAGGATACGAACACCTCAAATGATCACGCTGACAGTATTCTTCAGGTTTTGTGTTTTTCTTATAAAATAAGTTCAATGTTTTTCACATCCGTTGAAGTTCAACGGGTACCTTCAGCTAGTTACCAATAAATATTTATTATATACTTTACTCTTAACTAATTTTAATGATATGCCAATGACTATAACTCTCTTGATGTCCTTTACCACTTAGCTCCCCTTCCCTACAAATCATCTTCTCCTACGCAAAAAGGAACATAAAAGGATCAACTAACACACAATCAACAAAACATTACGCGTAGTAGAGTCAATTGAACAATTAAAAGAGTGGACAAATACTACGTGAGTTTGTTGTGTTAAATATTATAATAGTTTTAACAAAAAAGGAGTAAGTATGTATAAATTCAAATAAGGGTAAATAGAAATCAAGTTAAAATAAAGGGTGAAAATCGTAAAAATAAATTAAGGTACACTAAACGCAAAATACACTAAACGGTGTAAACTACCTTTACTCATTTCTTTATTTCGAATTTAATATCATATACCGCCAATCGTAGGAATATTTTAACAAAATATTAACAAAAACATTAGATCATTAGTTAGGGGAACAGTTGAACTCGTGGAAGCTTGAGGCGTTAGTTGCTTCTATAACTATATGTTTCCATGTATGTCACAGGACGTTTTTATATTCATTTGTGCTGCTACTTGTTACCGCCAAAATATTTTAAAATTGAGCAGTACGAAAGAGCAGTTATTCATTCCTGAATTCGGGGGATCTGGCTTCGAGTCCCTGTCCAGCCAAACGGATTTCCTCTGTAACTTGCGCATGATAAAATGTATATCACCATTTAACGTCCGTTAAAGTTTAAGATGTAGATGTCTGCCTGTTTGTCTTTCCTTTATGTCTGCTAACGTTTGATTTCTTGTAAATATTCATTAGGAAAATTTTAATTTCAAATAGGAAAAAGAAGAGGGAAGTGTACGCATCAATTGATACCTATAAAACCAACATGGACATTTTTAACACAGTAATTATTTTCAAAGCTCTATGAAAAATACAAGAAATGATAAATGATAAATATTGTCTTCGGGTTCAGAAAAAAGTTTCAAATCCTTATACCTCACCACCTCACTCTTAGTGGGCTAGAAGACAACGCGCGGCCTCCATTGTTCTTTAAAATGGAGGCGATGAGCACCAAGCACATAACTCAAGCCACTTTACAGCTTTTATTTATCAATCCATTCATTCTACATCCCAGTCTAAAAGCCTTGCGGTGAGTAAATGCAGGTTGACGTGATTTATGCGAAAACGTGCGCTAAATCATCGGTATCTTAGCGGTGAAACGTGAAGAATATGGCGACTCCAAAGGAGAATCGCCTGCCTCCGCGGCATTAACTTCGCCCCGGATGCCTTTAGGGTTCAAGGGAATCGCCTGAAGGAAATAACTCCCTCTTCATGAATTGCTTCTTCCTGAAATATTCTTTTTTTCCGGAAAACATCTCATGAATTCAATATATTTTGCCTCATCACAAGTTTTACAAAACCTCTTGGGCCTACATCACATTGCATAAGTATTTGCGCAAGCAAATCTAAGCAATCATTACCTATATGTTTACGAAATTTTAAAATTAGTCAGTCTGCTGTATAAAATTACTATTTTTCACCATTCAACACTTAGTACAAATTAGGAGAGACTTACAAGCCATCATTAAAATACCCGGCTAAAAACTTTAGTATCGTTGCTTTAATGTTTGCAGGTTAAAAAGCGTTTATTTTATCATTCATATAGACTCATATTTAACAGCAAACACATCTTCACCAAAAGCTATTTTTATAGCTAGGTAAGTAAATTTATAGCGCGAATTTCCAACGACAATGCTAATACACATCGCTATGGCTCTTATCTGCTAACGGACACTTCTTCATTCCGTTAAGTATTTTATTCTGAAAGTTTCATGCATGGCTTGGTTACTGCTTGGCTTAAAATTCAGAGCTTCATCCTAATACATCAAGGCAGAATCTAATCTAACCCATTATATAATTTATATGACGACACTCTAGGCATAGTATTATCGAAAATCTGTAATCATCTAATTATTTCGGTAACATGCAGGAAAATTAAAAGGGAACTTTTGGGCGACGATCATAAGAGTATCATTACGCTGATGTAACTCCTAGTTTTCATCCACGAATCATAACCTGTTTATCATGTTAGCCCTTATAGAAAATGAACAAGTAATTATTTGATGATCCATGCCTTAGCATTTTGAAAGGCACGGATATGCTCCTAGGCCATTAGAATTTTTTCGGTGCAGCTCAATAAAAATGACATAATTATCAATATATTTGACCGAAGAATGGAGTAAATTAACAGTATTTCATTTACTGAGGTAACTATTAATGCATCATCATTTAAGTCCTATAGCCACAACTCGGTTTATCTAAATATTAATTAGCCATCGTTGGTTGTCTCAAAACAGGTAATATTCAAAGAATTTCAGAGGCATGTAGATGCAAGTCATTTTTACCATAGGTTAATTCATCATATTCACGATAATTTGCCCAAAGGATTTATTCAAATAATGATTCCCACTCACTAATTTAAAAGCAAATTGTTACGGCAATATCATATCATACAATATAATTCGCGAGTGATTAGCGAATAATAACAGCCAACAACGGATAAATCAATATGACAGCATAACAATCAATATAAAAATGCACCCAACCAATATATTAGCCATTAAATAACCAACAATTGACAAACAAAGTTGCGAAATTAATCATTTTTAATACATCACAACTGTAATCATTAAGTACAGAGAGATATTTTTATAAATAGCCAAACAAACTACTTTATTTCAATCTCAAGAATTTTCCTTCCACTGAAACAGAGGACGTGGTAACCTTGAAAGCTATTTGAAGTTACGCGCGAGAAACCGAATATGGGGAAAGGAATCATGAATGAACTCTATGAAAAATTTCTCCTTGAAAGCAGCACTGAAGACGAACATTTTAAATGAACGGTACCTCTCCAAGGAACGTGCACCTCCTTTTTGCAGCTCAGAACTCAAAAGGTAGGAAAACGACGACGCTAACTTATGGCGGGCTTAAGAAAGTTAAATAACGCATACTAAAAGACGATATCTCTTTTTATGTCCAACCGTTTACCGTTAAGTGGGAATACAATATTCCACTCAACAGTAGAGAGAGCAAAATTCCCCTGCCAGCGAAAAAAAAGGAGTTGAATATAAACAAAACGATTGAATTTCACTTCAGAAAACGCTAAGCAAAATGTGAAATCAAAACTTTTTAGATCACCTTCCTATAATAATTATCTTCTGAACGGAAAACGACAGACATACTTGAAACTAAACGCTTTGAATGTTATGAATACAAACAGTGGCTGACAGCGGAAGAACCTCTTCTCGAGCATTTACAGGGAACAATCCTTCACGGACTCAACGAACTGTTTCTCGCACCTACGCTATGTGCACGAAGTAATGTGATAAGTAATGAATCGATATTTTTTACAAATTTCAGACATCACTACTACTTTTACCATGCCAATTAGTAAAATTCGCGGGTTTTACACAACCATGGCTTCCATAAAAGAGCTTTTTCTATACAAGTTACGAAAATAGTGAAAATAAAATCATTTCCATCGATTTGCTTGAATATGGCCTTTCAAGTGACAATAATGCCATACGCAATTATTATTTTTTAACAAAATCGTCTTCAACGATAAAGTATTGTGGATTTAGGAACCTATGTGTAAATTATGTAATTTTTTGCAGCAACTATACGACTTGAGACGCAAGAAGGTGTAATATTTGAATTATGTTAAAGCAAAGAGAGCATTTTGCTTACCTTTTGATAACAGTTTCACATGGCTTCAGTATGGTGGAGACATGTAAGAAGCAAGTTGATATTTCACATCAGTCATCACTATTTCAGCACTGCCACATCTCTGGACCAACGTGTGCCACCATGCCTTATCAGCCCCTCGAGTACATACATCCTAGTTTAGGAGGAAGAAAAAGTGTTAACTCCTGATATAAGTGTTTGGTTTCACCACTTCATGGGAACCGATACCATAAAAGGGAGCTTCTGGGAAATAAGTTGCTATGATGATGGGAATAATAAGAATTTATATTTTTTGCAAAAACCGTTAGCGCGAATAATCCCTATTCCTTACGGACCCGTGCATAAAGTTATTAGGAACATAGGCAGATACAACAGAGGATGTACGCGCAATTAGAAATTGAATAAATCCCCGTTTGGTGAGCTGAAAAAACTCTCGCAAAAGTTGGTGCCAGACATGCGCCGATCGCTATGTAATGGGGGAGTAGTTGAATGAGTAGTGGAGGCAGTAGAGGGAGTAGTGGTAGAGGTAGTTACCATGGATGGAGTGGAAGGTGAGAACAAAAAGGAAGAGAAAAGTTCTACGTCGCCAAAAGTCTGATTTATAATATACATGTAGTTATACATACACAGAATGGCAGGCGCACAGCACGCAGGGCAGTCACAAGTTATCGAACGACAAGCAGCCACTATCCATGCTCCGCAATGACTGGCTCTTAGTAAACAGACGTTTCTACTATAAAAAAATTATCTGTGCATCTGCCTCGTCACGGAGTATCTACCACCAGCTTCTGCGAAGACAGTTGGATTTGCAGAAGAACACATTTTAGGGAACTCTTTGGTAAGATTTCCCCACGAACTACAGTTGACTACTACGAGCGTTGACTTTAAAAAATAATTATTGATTACTTTGAAGAAATCCAAGGAAGCAGTGAGCAAGCAGAGACTAGAGTGTTGCTTAAAATGCAATAATCGTCCCCTTTCCAGATAATCTGTTTGTCACCCATTAGCCTATTATGCCGGTTGGGGTTGTCTATCTCAGAAATTAATCAAGGTAACAAACACATAGGAGCTCAAAGGATAGAAATGCTTAAAAAGCTCGTTACACATTCCGGATGATCTTACTGTTCCCATTTATTTTCCCCACACTCTATACCCTCAAAAGCTATTGCACAAGTTAGCACTACCGGACCATGCATTTTTCAAAACAATATCGATGATTGTAGGACGCGCATTTACCGGAATTCTTCAATTTATTCTACAATCAAACGATTTCACGAGAGGAGTTGCTTTCCGCAAAACATAAGCTATCATCTCAAGCTAATATATACTGGGTGGAAAATTCACATTTTCATCCGCCACACGGTTAAATAATCGATTCCAAATAAGGTTAGCAAGTGTTTCCAATGAGCCTTTGAGGCAAACTTCATTCATCACATGAACAGACGCAACATTCCGAAACTATTTCATTCCTTTCTTTACTCAACCCTCATGTCTTTCAAACTTATCCGTACCTAGCACATTCATGGGGAACGAATTAACTCGTCCTTAAAAATACTACTTCAGTATTATTTCCACGGTCAATAAACAAAAGGAGCAACCTATGGTCCACATAATTGCACAAAAATAATAATAGTCAATTATATGAAAATGGATGTTCTGCACTAATTTTATCAATGCTTTTCTTGATTTCGCGAGATTTGGCCAATATCAACGTTTCCCCTGTATTTACAGACACCATCAGGGCTACACATTAAATATTAAAGAACGTAAATGAACATGTTTGACAGTTTAGAATATGGCTGTTTATGTTGATCCATATCACATACGTTAAGGTGAATTGGATTATTGTCAAAAGACATCAGGATACAAAGAAAATAAATCACGAAAAAATATCATAAATCAAATCACGCAAGACATCAAGAAATTTTTTATTGTCTTAGTTTTCCATGGCAACTGACTAAAACATCACCATTCTACCATACTACAACGTAAGTATAGCATAGGGAACAAAAAGAGCTGTTAAATAGTTAATTGCATTGAAGTTTTTTTATTCGTCAGACACTAAAAAGATACTGGTAAATGCTAATCCCTCCCATTCCGATCTGCACGTAATTGTAAGAGGGCAACAAATTACGGGATATCCCTCCTTTCTTTTCAAAGCACGTAGATCAGAGGGTAAATTTGTATCAATTTAGATATAATTCGTAGAAAGCGTAGTAATCATGCTCTGAATCAGGTAAATCATACAGCGGGTGTACTGGGAATGTTAGCAACTCAAAGTGGAACGTAATGGAATTTCCGGAGGTCTTACTCGAGATAAATTAGACTGATTCCCTTAAGGAGGAAGAAATGGTTGTACGAGCTGCATGCGATCAAGGTGGCCTGTAAAAGCAGTGGCTTAAGGTAGCGATAAAGAGAATGAGAGAGAGGTCGGCGGTTCAATTAGTGGGTCACTTGAGGTCAAGAGACAAGGCATTGGTGTGTGGCGCGCCGGCAGTCCCATCAGGCATTCCCGCCGCGGCGCCGGGGGTTTCGTCAGCCCCACCACTTGTCTTCATTTTCGGAGAGCGTATCTCCCTCCGCGGCGCCACCTCACGATATCGCCGCCGCCTCCTTCGTGCGTCACGCCCGTTTTTAATCGCAAGTAGTGGATTTCGCAGTTAATCATCAAGGTGATCGCTCGGCGAGATGGAGGGCTTTGCTCATGTTTATTCTGACCCCACTTCATGCGAAATTGTGGTAAATCGTCCCGTCCGAAAAAGAAGGAAAAAAGAGTCGAGTGGCACTTAAGATACAGCTTTTGATTAAACACGAAGATTGGACCAATAAAGGTCAGTTTAGGAAGGTAATTCGGAAGGATTTAATAATGCAGGCGTTCTAAAGCATTTTTTTTTAAATATCATCTTGAACAACTAACAAGAAAAGAATGAAACGAAAAGGTTTGTTAATTGTGGGACATTTTCCCCAATGCGTTTTCGATTAAATCGGACATAATGACTTTACCATCACCGCAATTTATTTACCAAAAGTTGATAGGTGGACACCGCACCTGAATTTGGACAAGAAAAGTACGCAATACAATTCACGGTACTCGGTGCAAAAGATCATCACATTACTGAAAGCCGTAAGCTTATATTTGTGTATATCACGAAACGACTCACGACTACTTGCAGGAGCTTTCCTCGGGTTTTTCACCGGATTAAAGACTCAATGCTGGCCAAAGTTTCGAAGTCAGGATTAGACATCGTCTTTTGGGCGTTCAAATGCCTTTCAACCTCAACCACAGTTCCCTTCAATGGCCCTGAAGACAAAGTCCGAGCCGGGAATCGAAAATTTGGGCAGTATGAAGCCTTTCGCCCAGTGGGAAACCTGAGAAATTTTCTTGCATGTAATTTGCCAGGGAAGTAACAGATCTTCTTTCGATAATTTGCTATTAAAATTCTGAGTGGAAGTGGAGAATATTAAAGATAAATTTTTTAAGTCCTAATCCATTCCATCCACCAATTTTTCAAAAGGATTAACTAGCTATTTTCTTATTAATGAAAACCTCAGCATCTAAAATGCGTTAAGCCCAGGTGCCACTAACTTACGTTAAAGGAAGTGCTAGATGCTATCCCTTAAAATTAAATCTAAATGAGAATAATATGATTTTTCAATGGAAGACTGAAAACAAAAATTTCATGTAACCCATATGGATGCTTATCTTTGGTTCGTCTAACAACAACTTCGCGAACAGTGAGAGGGAGTAAACAGATCCCTTGCATCTATCAATGTTCAAACCTTTCGTAACGTCAGTAAAATCGTGGGAGTAAATCTCCTCGACATTAGGGACATAATAAAGGACACATGACTTTATTGAGTAAAATTTCAAAGCTTCGTTGGATCTAAACAGAATCATGGAGGAATCATGGGACAATGGGGGAAAGAGATTCTGAATATAATGATCGATAGAAAGATTAAAATCCTAGAAATGGCTGAAACAAAGAACGAAGGAGAAAAAAATGAATAAAAATAAGACATAGATCTTGATGCATAAATGGACCAATGAAGGAAAAAGAAAGTTCTGGGTGACCGTGATAGTAGGTCCTCGTGTACTTGTCCATATTCAAGAAGCAACATTGATGAGTGATAGACAAACGAAAATATTAAATTTAAATTGGAGGAGAGGTTGCAATCCGGAGGAAAGGGGTAGAACAATAATATTGCCAATACATAAAGGAAAAGGCGACAAGGCAATTTGCCATAACTATATAGGAATCACGTAAATAAATCAAATCACAAAGATTAATGAAACAACTTAAGAAAAAATACCAAGAAATATTATTGAAAAAAAATGGGAGAGGAGCAACATGGATTTAGACAAAATAGAAGCACAACGGACATAATATTTTCTCTGGGAATTGTAATAGAAAGATTATGGGAGTTAAACAGGCCAGATTGTGAGGCCATTATATACCTAAAGAAGGCTTTCGATTCAAGAGGAAAGATATGGGAAGTGTTTGGAAGAAAATTACGGGATCAAGGGGAATTAGAAGAGAGCAATGGTGAAGCTCAATAAAACCTAGTGAGTATAATGTGAGGACGGGTTATAAGAGTGAAAAATTGTTTTAAAATATACACAGACGTAAAAAAGGCTAGTTTCCTATCCCCTTTTCTTTTATAGTATATTTGAATGGAACAATAAAACATAACAAGGATTATCACAATCATTTAGGGAAAGGACACACGATGGTGTATGCGGATGACATAGCTATATGGAGTGAAAGCAAGCATAAACTGGAGTAATTGGGACAGAGTACTGACAGAAATTGGTTTAAGAAAGAACTTCGAGAAAACCGAAGTAATGAAAATATTCAGGGGTGAAGAGGAAGACATTGAGGTTGAATTACAGGGATAATGGGATGGTAGAGGAAATAACTACCTTGGATGTTTTATCAAATAAATGCAACAATAAACAAGAAATACGCGGCAATAACACAATGCACCAAGTCAACTGCTGCATTATGCCCACTTTTCAAGGATACATTTCTACATTTGCATTACATACATACATTGCATACCATGCAGCCAAGAGAGATGTTTTTTTTAAGTATTCCCACTCCAGTTCTAGCATATGGAGCTGAAACTAGGAAAACAGGTACAAAGGACAGAAGCAGAGTACAAGCAGCCGAAATGATGAGAGTCTTAAGAATGCTAACCGGAAACACTAGAAGAGATAAAATTAGAAATGAGAAAATAAGAGGAACAGTAGGAGTTTGTCCAGTTTTACAACAGCTTGACACGGCTCAGCTGAGATGTTTTGGACATCTTGAGAGAATGGATGGAGACAGAATTACCAGAAGATGAGAATAGACGCTGCATGGTAGCAGACCAAGAGGGCGACCTAGGAAGAGATGTAGTGAATCTGTTGAAGAGACCTTGGAGAGATATAACATGCCAAGATTGGATGTTCTCCAAAGGGACCTGATACTGCTGGACAGGAAAAATGGAGGAAGAGGCTGTTCCGACTGACAGAGAAGAATCTCTAACTGGGAGCAGATGCATAATATTTAAAGGCTGGTGTGGCGGATAAATTACTGGCCTCCCATCCCTACGGGCCCAAGTTAAAATTTCGGCTTTGGCGGAGGTTTTTCAGAAGGATACCGATCCATACTTGGGTGCTTAGTGGAGAGCATTCCAGGAATGTTACTCTGTCTATCGAATTGGACGTTAAAATGGCGCTTTTCGTTAAGAAGTTCTCTTCATCCTTCCTACACTCTCCAATTAATCCTATTTTTTCCACCCTATCTACCTGCCGTAGTGGTGCAAACGACCTCAGTTGTCAATAGCCTCCTAAAATAACTAACCGGTTAATATTTAGCTAATTATTGACCCACTATCACTATCTTAAAAGTCAAAATCTGGAATGAAAAAACCTCTCACCAGAAAGAGACCCAACAGTATGTTAGACAACGGAGGTAGCACTATTCTAGGCGTTTCTCGCCCTAACCTTCAGCGGCTACCGGTAAATGCCACACGAAGCTGAATTATTAACCCCCCTATTCTTAATGAATTTTCAAACTATATTCAACAGAGTTGCTTCCCGATTGAAGGAAGGGGACAGGCGGCCATTTCATTCGTTACCGAACTCGAGGAATTTTTTAAAGGCCGCCACACACTAAAATTTAGTGTGTGGCAGTGTGGCATTTAATGCTATGCTAAGCGCGCAACCAGCTTTCGCCACGTGTCTTAAGATCCCGTATAGCGATTTCCCACTGTCCGTTCACACCAAATGCGAGCCATGCGAACCGATGTGAACTTCCCGAGCGCTATGTCGCAGGGCATCGCTCGGCCGGCAATTTTCTCTTCGCTTAGCTTTCAAGGCGCATGCGCAGTATCTATTGGGGTAAATGAGCGCTTTTGCTCCGCCAGCCCAAATTTATTTTCAGCCTACTTACAACAGATTTATTTCAATTAATTTATGTACCAAAGTTCTGCACATTTTGCTCATTGTAAACATTTTTTCATCATTGCAGTTACGCCAATATTAACGGAACAGTCAAGTGTCAAACCTGAGAAGTACGTTTTACGCTTTCCGCCAACTTGGAAAAAAGTGGAGTTTCACTTTACGTAAACATTCCGCCATCTTGCTACATAGCACGGAACGGTTAGCTTCTGTTACGTACGTTAGCTTACAGTGTGTGCGCGCACATAGCGGACGTCCGTTGCGAGAGCAGTCCTCCCGCTTAGCATAGCATTCAGTGTGTGGCGGCCTTAACTTTGGGCGTCCGAGAGCGCCGAGAATCTAAAATTTAAGCGACTTATCTCCCTCTCTCTCTCCTTCCCGGGCAACCTGTCACGTCGTACAAGCGAAGGGAGGGCAGCAGCCGCACACGGGCAAAGCGGTAAAAGGGATGGGCGAGGGAGGGAGGCGGCGCCTTCAGGGCCGGCGGGATGACGAGATGCGGACTCTGCCGCCGCCGTCTGGTGGAACAGCACGCCTCTTCCATTAAAGCGGGAGCGAGAACTGGAGGGAGGGAATTGGGGGGGGGGAGTGGAGGAAAGCCGTGGAGGAAGGAAAAAATTAAGGGAAGTTAAAGGTAAAAGGGGTGCAAAGAAATAAAACGGGGAATGGAGTCGGTTGGAGATAAAATGGGGAAGGAGTAAATGGTGTGAGAGAACAAGGAAGGATAAGAGTGGGGATGGGTGCGGGAAGTTTAATTGAAGTGATTAGGAAAGGGAGGGAAGAGGAAAGAACTGGACTAAGTGAGCTGTAAAGGACATTTACTGTCTCCCTCGGAATGCAAGCGAGAGACCGTAAAACACGCTCCACTTATTCCATTCATAGAGAGCGTTAAAGGATACCAGAGATCAACTTAAACGGGGAACATCGTGCTTCCATGTACCTACCTATGGGCAAGCAAGTTGTCCTCCCCCACACTTTTATAGGATGAACCAAAATGTACCCGTTGTTCATTTATGTTTATCGTAAATACATGTACAGATAAAACTCACGCATGGAAGAAACAGAAAATTCATTCGCCACGATCGGAGAGCAGCCCTGGGAGCTTCTATGAATTCGTCTCTTACGTCAACGTTTCCAAACGCAATTCCACTACTCTTCAATAGTAGACCTAAATACTCCTACCGAGTACCATGGCATTCTATGACGTACGCTAGGGTGGGCTGAATTTTCTGATTTTTACTTTTTTCAAATTTAATTGTCTTGAGGCTAATTTTTTTCATCTGATGCAAACATAACGCATACGCAATCAAGCCAATGCAACCCGTGCGGCAGGGGTGTCAAACATGCAGCTCTGAAGGGTGAGAAATTGTTTTTTCTTTATAATCCGGTGCATATAGTGAATATTGATATAGTTCCCATGTGAAAGTCATACCCTTCTATTGTGCACCACTTATAAAGCTTCATCATCACTGAATCAATGGCTAATGAATTGTTATAAAATAAATTCCGGCCCCTGATAGCCAGGCTGCACACATAACACGCACACATTTTTATATCGCGTTCGTTCGCTTAAGCAGGCAATTCCTAACTTATTCATTATGCTAACATTGAAAATAAAATTATAATTAAAGTCAATTGAGTAATTCATATACCAAAATATCTTTGATATTATCCATATTCTCCGCACAGTAATTAGCAACCAAAAGATGATACAAAAAGAAGTCAATACTGAGATTTCACTGTAGATTTGTATCAGAGTATGAATCGTTCAAAGACCTGACGTGATAATTTGCAGGGCAGAAACCTCTTTTAAGTAGTATGCTAGCTTAAAAGATATTTGGTCTTAATACATTTGACTGATGTGGTAAAACTATGTATTCGAACAAGTCTGGGAGGAATATATTCTCTTGATTGTAAGATGAAAAATCTTTTTTCTAATACATTCGAGATAATTTCCATCGTTAAGGCTCGAACCAGAGACTTTCCCATCAAAAATGCCATTAATGACAATTTATAATGTGGCATAACCACGCTAATTGCAATCTACTTTAACTTGCCACTCTCATACCAGCTACCGCTTACACTAACAGCGCGGTATGGGCGCTGCTGACAATAATACCATTTATTTAAGCTTAAATTATTTACCCCTATGAAGTCATCGATTGGGCTTCAAAATAACCATTTTCTAGCAATAAATTAAACAGGTCAGTGATAATTAATTTTAGTTTAAAGAAAGGTGTTAATTTATAGATATATAATTCCAATACTGTTAATTGCATGACATTATTAATAGAGTTCTCAGTCATAAGAAATAATTTGAAGTCAAATATATATGAATAACATTTCACAGTCAGAAAGAAGTAAGCCTGGAGTTGTGGCCAAACACTAACATTTTTAAAGTGTTTAATAACTGATTTTTACATTTAATACCGAGAAATTTTTCTTCCAATCGCATAGTTACAGAGCGGCGGTGTTGTGAAATTACATTAGCTATTTTTCTGTTTCTTCACGCAGACATATTTACATCCAAAGCATGCGTAGCAAAGCATAGATGATAGTTTTTCATGAGAATTCAACTAATATTCATATGTACATCATGAATTAAGTCTCTATAAATACTTTCAATAATTACTATCATATACACTTATTTTTAATGTCAATTAGCACTTTTAAAAATTCAGTAGTTACTTTAAAGTTTTTCGAAATACAGGTGCATAAGGTATATGGAAAGTTATTAGCCGTAATTTACCATGATGGTATACCTTTAGAAAGTTTTGTAGAAATAAGTAACTTTCCCTATTACATGCGCAAAGATCTGTGGTTTAACCCCACCTTGGGAATGCGATTACATGCATATTAAGTTGTGAATAAATCAAACCCGTATGACACCCAGGAAGGCTACCAGCTGTAAAATCTGCTGTTGGTCTGGAGAATAGGTATTTTTCCAAATACTAAGATCAAAAAATCCTACAAATATGCATGTGCAAGCATATAAATAAGAAAGCAAAGCCTGTTCAAGGACCTTCAAATGTTCACTTAAAGTTGTATTTTTCACAACGCTTCTAATTTACGTGCTTATACAGATGGTAATTCTTAAGCATAAGTCGTCATATTAACTTTTCATAAAAGACTATTACCTCAAGTTACATCTCATGGAATCACATATTACCCTTTATAGAGCTTACCATTTACTTTTAATATGTAAAGTTTCTGAATGTCATTTAAATTGGTATCATGAGAAAGTATTAAACATGAAATGGCACTACCGAGTAAACACGGGCTACTTTGGCCCTGCGGTCCTTCTAAGGGCCAAAATAAAAAAAACAACAAAACGTTCTCTAATGACCTTCAGGAAGAATATTTCAAACTAGTTTTGGTAGTTTTCGTTAACCAGCAGCCTTGTGCAGGCAACGTAAGGTACTCCGTGATTCACTGTTCGGCAGATAGTAAGTAGCACCAGTTGTTTACTTATCTGCGTAAACACGTGTATTTTTAGCTCTCATACTTTCTACTGAAGAAACTGTTCTGCATATTTCACCAGTTTGGTAAGTACTTCATTTGGAACAGATATAAATGCTATCCTCAGTCTTGTGGTTACTCGATTGTTAAGCATTATGTTTTTTTTTTAATTAATAATTTTTAAATCACGTTCTATTAACCTCCAAAGTACAACCTACTTTGGCCCAGCTTTTTTCTGGGCTGAAGTAAGTTTTTAAAAAGCGAGAGAAAGTGAAAAACAGTAAAATAAGCAACAGAATGATTTGGAAGAAAAACAAAAAATCAAAGGACAGTCCATGAAAAAAAGGAGGAAATAAAAGAATGCACCTCTCATCAACAGAAGAAGAAGATAGTGACAACTACAGTCTCGTGTCATGAGGCTAGAGCGATATGGTTTTTTCAAGCGATGACGAAGAGATCCTTCATCTTGTTCTCAAAAATGATGTTCCGGTTAAACCCAGTTCAAGCAAGAACATTCCCGTAAGACGTTCAGATGAAAACTCGAAGAGAACTCTGCCAGAAGGAAATGTTCTTATCGTTCATTGGAATGGTCTCCAGTTTCCAGGGATATCGGTTACTGTTATAGAAGAAGGTGCAACCGTCGAACAAATAGAATGCACTATGAAGTTTTGGAAGTCCGGAAAGAAAAAGACTTGCTGTTTTACGAATGGAACATTGTTATAAAAATTATTAAAACCTCAAAACTTGTTAAAAGAGGTTTTTTATGGTCAGCAATTTGTAAGACAGGGCCTACTTGCACTTTCCTAACGATGTTTCGACATTTGCGAATTTATTATAAAAATATGTTTCAATTACTTAGAATTATAACGTTTTTCTTTCATATGTTGATGTTATCTTTTAAACCCAAATATTTCTTTGGTCATAGGTCTTTGTAAAAAGCTTCAAAGTAGGTAAAAATCGAGTTGGGCTAAAGTTACCTAGGGTAACATTGGCCCAATAAAAAAAAACATTTTTTCATAGCAGACTTGATTAAGCATAAAAATCTAATGATAAATGAACATTATGATAGGTAGGTTGTGTTAAAGATGTAACCGGAGATAAAGACGTAAAAATTGCAGATTTATTCGAGTTGAACTTAAAATATCTAGAAAGTGGGCCAAAGTAGCCCGCGTTTACATATTTTCAAATGTATTTCAGTAAAATAAGGCATCATCAATAAGTTAATTATTTTATCAGGTATATTGAAACAAGTATATATAATTGAATAATATTCTGCATGCATGAGCTTTGTGAATCTTGGTAACATTCCTTATAAGCGTAATATGTACATTTTAAAATTCACCACTTTTTTCTGCTAAACACATTTAGGCCTATCATTATTGACCTCCTACGTATCCCTTAAGACTTTCTACATTGATATAAAGCATACTCACTGTTCACAGGCCGGCGTATGAAGTCTCTGCACTCCATGAGATTTCCAAGAAAGTTCTGATTCTTTTCAAATCAATCAGCTTGAGTCTATTAAAAGTTAAAAAAATATGTAGTCCGTTTTTTTATATTGGGCACAATGTTACAGAAAATTTTCTTAAAGAGAAAGGGATTTCGTTAAATGATCTTCAATTTAACTGACCGCAGAGAATATGGAAAAATTACTCTTACCTTTCAAAGTTTCTTTTCTCTAAGGCTGGAAAGTAACACCCTTACGTTACCTGCAAAAACGATGAACATTATGTAATCACCCTCATAAAATGCTCATTACGGAGTAAAATGTTTAACACGGCCTAAATTTCAATATTTCTACCTGTTTCGAAATTAATTAGGGGCTCTTATCAGGTTAACGATGTTATATGAAAAAGTAACCCCTGATGCAAACAAGTGTCAGTTATTGACTTTCTTTGTATGATATTTGGTTAATATTAATTATGCGGAGAATATGATAAATATTAACGGTATTTTGATAATCTGAATAATTGAGCTTCACAAAATGTGTACAATAGAAGTTTATGCCTTTCACAGGGAAAATATATCGATATTCACTATATGTACCGGATTATAAAGAAAAAAAAACCATTCTCAACCTTCAAAGTTGCAAATTTGGCACCCCTGCCGCACGAGTTTCAATCGCTTGATTGCCTGCAGTTTTTGTACACGTTATGTTTGCAACAAGAGGAAAACAATAAACCTATTTAATTCGAAAAATTCATAAATTGGAAATTTCGGCCCATCCCAACGAAGAAACGAAGGATTTTTGGATACGGATACGGAAAAGAGACAAGAGGAATTCGGTCGGGGATATTTGAAGGAAGAAGTAGATAAAATAATGCACATTGAGAGGGAACGGAATGTTAACGAGAGTGAGAGGAAGGAATGTAAGGCAATTACGGGAGAAGAACTATTAAAAATAGATGGAACAGTAACAGGCAGAAGGTATGACGAGCTGAAGAAAACTAATTAAAGAGAAAACTGCCTTTTGCGAGATGTTTTAAATTACGCAGAAATCAGGGGTAGGGGAATAAAACGCAAGGTCGTTTCCATGATAAGTAGACATAGGAAATATGCTCATGGCACTGTGAACATTTCATAATGCTCACACTGATGATATCACTAAGGTTGCTAGTTGTTCGCACAAGATGATTTATCGAAGCGCAAAATGCTCCACAAAAGCTTATTGAGTCTATAAAAAGTAAAAAAAATATGTAGTCCGTTTTTTATATTGGGCACAATATTACAGAACATTTTATACTACAAATTTTATATACGACGTATATTTTCTCTGACTTGCTGAACATACAGAAGCTTGATTTCCAGCAAAAATAATGAAGACAATTTTCTTCTATAAAAGATATATATATATATATATATATATATATATATATATATATATATATATATATATATATATATATATATATATATATATATATATATGTGTGTATTTATGTGGAAAAAATCGACCAATGATAGATTAAGACGGTTTATAATGATTGATTAATTAAGCTTTTTGCTACCTTAGTGAGTAATCTTCGATATTGTGCCTTCTACAAATTCTTCTGAACACCAAGTCCCTCTCTCTAACTCATGAAGACAAGATTCTCACGCCAGATAGGCACTATGAAACCTTCTGCATATCGTACTTCAACAACTTAAACGTAATAAAGGTCTATTTAATTGATTTTTTCTGAATGCTGATCCGGGCAATGAAGCTCAAATCTAAGTCGCCGAAACTGTTACCGGTGTTAAGTTAAAGTTAAGGTAAAGCGAAACTTGATGGCACACACCAGAGGAGAATCTGAGATCACTGAGGGTAAATCAAGCGTTGATGAGCGGGCAAAGGTGCCGAAGGACTCCCGGAGTGACATCTGGAGGAAGACTCGGCAACTGTATCCTACATCACCTGTATGCTTTCCTCTCCCTTGCGTCATACTCTGAACAAGCGAGTGCCACCAAGTTTCGCTACACCTATACCGTCAGTTCAGTCCTCATTCCAAATATATACTTATACTTACAAGAGATATTAATTTATTATCCATCTCTCTTGAGCTACCTATATCAAACATTTTCCAAGTATAATATCTTCACCTCCCTGGGGAAGTCATGCAAAATGAAGAAAAAATTTCTCAAACTTTTTTACAAAGCATAAGACAAATTATCAGTGAACCGATTCTAGAATGTCATGATGGTTAGACATGGGCCCTACTTTTGAATGAAAACGTAGATATAGTTTACAATGGATCTTGGGTAAAATTTAATACACCGGTTACAACAAACCAAATTCCGCGAAGGATAACTACGTGTGTACACGGAAATGCTTTCACAAACACTGGTTATAAAAAGCAATCGTAATATTATACAGATAACAAAATGAACTTAAAAAAAATTCTCCTTCATCATGGAGCTAATATATAAATTAATCCTTGCTTAACATGCCAAGAAGTAAGTTAATATTGCATTTTAACATATGGATGGAGCACTCTCTAAAATGGGAGTTTAGCATCAAGGAGATAAAAGCAGCAGAATACAGAAGATTGCAAACAATAGGAATGTGGTGTAGAAGAAGAAGATGAAGATGAAATGGAGAGAGAGATTCATCAACGACGAAGTGATACAAAGAGCTGAGGAGAAAAAATGCTATAACTAAAACTTTGCGGAGTATAGAAGAGATAATTGTGAAGCGAATTGGACGCGTTCTGATACAGCATCGTTCTGAATAAAAAGAATGAAAGGGAAAATGAATAAGAAGACCATCGAGGAACACCAACATTAATTAAACTATGATAAATATGAGCTAAGGCATCGTGAAAGAATAAAGCCTCTAAGCGAAAAGGTAATGGAGAGGAACTCAGAAACAAAACTATCTTAAAATTACAGCTGAGGGAATCCTTCTTCGCTATACGAATTAAAGTTTGCATCTTTGAATTGTTACATTTCAAAAAGGAATGGGGAAATAATACTAAGAAAAAACACATTCCATTTACGCGCTCAGTAATAATTTTCAATCTGGGTGTTATTCTTCAAAAACTCTCACATTCAAGGCAATAGTAGCCAACACGCTTAAATTATTACAGAGATATTGAGATATATGTGCTCTTCTCCCACACTCAAACTAAGTTTTTTTTAAATCTTATTTGGTCCTACTGTATCGTTACGCACCCTTGAGTGCCATCGCTTCATTTCTGGCAGCAATGCTACACGGCTGCCACGTATATTTTTACGACTTCGCCATAACTCAAAACTTCTCTAGACCAACTGCGCAGAAGGCAGCGTTGATTCTCGTAAAAAGGCCCGTGAACTCTGGCGTTAGACTGAGGAAATTCCAGTATCATCTGTAACGAAGAAGCCAAGTGAAACACATTCCCTTCCCCGTTTATGAACTTTGTTAACTGTGCGCTAGACAAATTGTACGCCCTTTTGTCACGTATATATCCCGACGGAGAAACATTGACCTAAACTTGAACCACAACTCTCCAGCACATAACACCCCGCTTCTGATTGCATCAAAATCTGGAGTCTAAGGTCCGGGATTCACAGCCCGTCGTGAAGACGACCTATGCTTTAATCCCTGCTCCGCACCGACCGTGCTCATTATTGTTTCTCAGGTCGATCTCAAAGCAGAAATTGGCTGATGCACGCTCCAGTCTCACCGCTAGGTCGGCGTGAAATTTATTGTTGGAGTCGCAATTCCCCATTACAAACGGTGGCATGGCAACCTACCAACGTCACCAAATGACATCCGTGAATAAATATCATCGTCGTTTCACGCTATTCGATTTCCGAAAAAAACGAATTCCAATGTGATTGGTGAGCCAACTTCCTTAAATTGAGGAAAAAAGGACGGATGTCATATCATTTGAAAAACAAAAGAAAGCCTGGGAAAACGTAGCTGCAGGATATAATTATAATGAGGAAGTGACAAAGGTAGACTATTATATCATCTCAACCCCAGCAACATGTGCATCATTTTAAAAGTTCGCTGTATAGGTATTCATTTTACGTATTTTTATTAGTTGTGGACACAATGCTAGGGCAAAGGATGTGGACTTTTTCCTGCTAGTACGTAATTTACTCTTTTCTTGCAAAGAAAAAATACAAATAGGTTAGCAGTGAGCTCCTTACAAACCTACACAGAAAGATACTAGTTTCAGATATCATAATTGATGCTTATCCTACCGGAATAAATTTACTGAGGGGCGACCTAATCAAGAATAATATACTGAAGTTATTACTAGGAACGAGTAACATGATTGGAACGTATGCTCAGTAGTGAAGAACAATACACCTGTAGTTCATCTCCGGATAATTATATAAAATCATCCTTCCTCACTGCCACCAGTGCCACATCATCCGCAAAGGCTAAAACATTGATTTTTGATTCAATTTTTTATCCTAATACTGACTAATTAGCGTCTTCCAGGGCTTCCTCAACTACCAAACTAAAAAGAAGTGGCGATAGCCCATCACCTTGGCGAACACCTGTTGATATATCAAAGCTTTCTGTGTACTCATTCTCCACTTTCACTTTTGATTTTTCAATGCACATTTTTGTTAACCTTATTAGTTAATTTGGTATACTGACCTCTTTTATTATATGATATAAATATCAGGAGTTTAGTTCAAATACAAATGTTAAGCTTCCGCCAACGTTTTGGATATACTATATATTCGAAACTTTGGCGGAAGTTTTGAATTTTTATTTAACCTGAACTCCTGATATTTATATCATAGTATCGCCAATGCGAGTAAGAAGCCTTGATAGCAGCAAACTCTTGAAAATATCTTCAAGTGTATATTCTGGGAATAAACTTTGTATTTTTAATTCATTCCAGTTCAATAAAGTCAGCATCCACAAAGCTTGACTTACCACCTCGAGTAACAAGTTGGTAAATTTATATCCAATATTAATAATTTTGAGATGCAGCGTAAGAAAATTAATGATATTGCATACGTGATTTAAGTCGCGCCCTACCACTCTGTTAATACGACTACACATCAAACTTAATAAGTCAAAGAGGAAATGAAATATAAAATTTCTACGTGAATTAATTCATTAACGTCGTAATCATTTGATACAATAACAAGTGAAATTCAGCCTTTTTAAATACTTGAATGTGGTAAACAGAAAAGTAGACCAATGCTTAAGTTTTTAATACTGAAGTATCAGACTAGCATAATATTTGTACTTAGTACTGTCATTACGGGGTTGCAGCCATTTCTTAAAAACCTGGTTTCCTAAGTGAAATTTTGCTTTCTTATGATGAGAAACAAAGTATAAACGATTAGTCTTTAGTTCTCTCCAGGAAAAGCGCATTATCATGGACTATGATTCGAATTTCAGTGGTCTTCAGATATAGAAACTACTTTACGTCCTTGCTCATATTTAGCTTATCACTACCTGGCATTCCTCAAGCGTTGCATTAAATGTAACCTTTGAACGGTCAAAAAACACAAACTACGTTTTATATGGACAAGAAGTCAGAATGGTCGAGCGGCAACTGGTAAATGCAACCATATTTGAGCACTACACGTAAATATTTAAAGGCTTTTACGAAGGATTTGTTAATGGATATCGACCTGGCTACGCAAAAAAGGTTATTCCTAACTCAACTGCACCCAGTATTCTCTCTGGTAGCCTGTTGAGGAAGTGTGAGTTCTTGTGGTAGCCTAACCTAGCGAAGCGGCCAATTCTTTTCAGCAGAAATAACCTTTCGACCGGGAACACCGACATTCCTTCAACCTTCATCTTGGTGCGTGCGTCACGGCATTGAATGACTCGAGGCTCAAACTTCTGTTTATAAGTACTTCACAGGAACCTCCAAGGTGATGAATGGTAATATTTTACCAGTATAGGAGACTCCTCGTGATCTTAATCTTATTTGGCCAGGGGTCAGCTTTTAATTCGGCGCATCGATGACATTCTCAACTTCACCATTTGAAGATCTAATCAAACATTTTGTGTCCAACATAGGTATCCATTACGACGAGCCCTTTCACCACACAATTATACCATGTCACAATGGAAATCTTCCGTTTCGTTTTGTCATAACATTCCCAACTCTCCTTTCATCGTCCTCCTCCCGATGACGACGTATATGCCCTCCATTCCCGAGCTCCTGTCCCTCCTTGTGCCCAAGTTCTAATTCCCGACCGTCCTTCCACGCTCCACAAATCTACTCTTTGCCCCACCCCCCTAACATCCAGTCTCCCTCCTGCCCTTCTCTCAACTCAACATTGGTTCTCGATCCCCTGCCCTACTCCATGAGCCATACATTTTCCAACCCGCAGTTATTGCATTCCCCATCTGCAGATCTCATCTCTCTCCCCCCTTCGTACAACCTTCTTCTTCTTGGTCCTCACAGTCCTCCATTCCACCGTCTTTATTATATCCTCAGGCTTCTCTATATATTATACCCTCCAACCAGATCCATTTAACCACTGCCTCTACATTCCCTGACCTCTACTATACGGTCGTATTTCCACGACCACCTCCTTCCCAAGTTCCCCGTTTTTCCGCTCCATCCCTCCACACTTCATAATTTTCCCTCTCATCCTCTCCTCACGCGCTATTTATGACTCCCTAAAAGTAACTTGTGAAGTGCAATAATGTTGGTCTCTTCTCAGTTAAACATCTTGGTGCGTTTCACAACCCCTTATTCTCCCGATGGAGATGTTCTGACCAACAGATGACCCTCAATTCTCCAGGATAATTGAGTTTAATAGTGATCTATTACGCGAAGACTTAAATGAGTGACACATTTAGATGACATATAATTCCTATATAGTTAAAGGTATCCAAACTATAATTCCTCTCACTTCAAACCGCGCTTTCAGAAATTATACCGTAGGTGAATTATAAATTTAATCTTCCTTTGAGTAGATAATAGATCATATTCTGGTCCAATCTAATTAGTGTCATACATATCTCTGGCACTGTTCACTCATACATGTAAGGCCATGTCCACTAAAACGAGATGACTCTGTCTTGGATCAGTCTTCTGTAATACATCCTACTTCCTGGTCCGCGCCAACTACTCTTTTACCGTCAATTTTTATCCTTGTGCTCTTCTATTTCTGTGGGTTACATCCTCCATCTAAGCCTTTTAAACACGCCCTCTCGATTCCCGGATCTCTGCTACACGGTTACATATATTTCAACTTTGACGCAGCTTTTCACAGCTCAGCTATATTAATTTTTTTCTAAGTACACACCTGGATTATTTTTATAAAATTTAATATAACTTGAAAATCATATTCTCTTGGTACATCTTAGTAAACATTCCCACACTGTCTTATTTTTAATTATTATTTATATACACTCTCTCATATTAATGTGCACAACCAGAATTATGGGACATATAAACGGAAAAAGGGACCAGACAATCTTTGCTGCGGCAAATATGAAGACAAAAGCTGTCCGCGGAAGCCAAGTCTGTAATTCCGTCTAGGCAACCAGTTGGTCGCTGGCTCGAATTCCACCAAGGGCATGGATGTCATGTTTGAATAAAAATTATGATTTTAGTTTAGATGATGCAAAGTGACCTAAGCTGTTGGTGCATCTAAAAATCCAAGATTACTATCACTATGAATATAAATTATTCATCTATCCATCTCCCCCTCGAATTCAATATCCAACCATCTTCAACCTCCACTCCCCTATACCTCCATCTCATTCGCAACGAACTCTGGCCTCTTCCAGCTCTCCCTCACTCCAACAAATAACTTCTCCTCATCCCACTCCTTCCCCTCCATTGCCCCCTCTCTCAGGCACATTTCCCGATTCCCTCCTCCCTTTCGACACCCAACGCTGTTTGTATCCACTCAGACCTCATACCCTCGACCCATTTTTTCACTTCTCTCCAATTTACGCTTCGCCACGTTTCCCCCATACCTCCCTCCAGCCTCACCCTCCAACGAGCCTTTTCTCATTCTAACTTCCCTCACGTGCTCCAAACTACACATAACTGCGGCAATTACCGAATGCTCGTTCAAAGTCTTACACATTAAACGGACGAGCCTTCTCGTGCCCACTGCTACCCAAGTGGCAAGACTTTTTTATCACTTATCCTAAAGTTCTACCATTGGCTCCTGTCCCTATTCAGGCTCTCAATAAGTGCGGTGGTCAAATGTCAACGCTAGTATTGGAAACTAAGGCATTGAGCGAGCCATTTGGAAGTAATGCAGCTGAAGTTGGTGGAGTAGTTACTGTTTGGAAGAGCTTTGCAGCCGGTGGTCATGGACCCATATGTGCCTTCCTGGTTTGAATTAATGTTCAATACGTAAAGCAATGCAGCAAACGAGGAAAAGCAATGGGAAAATAACATAACCGTCAACTTACTCCAAGAGTAAGACACTGTACGGACGCCACGACTCTATTCCGTGATGGCTAAAGGAGGAAATAGAAAAACAGCCTCCCTTACAACAGTAATGGTCAGAACTGTAACTAACGCTTCAAAAAGAAAATTATCCCACGGAGGAGGAAGTGCAGAGAGAAATGTAACATTACACTCAACTCGTACCAAGCCTTAACATTCTATACAGGCATTCCACATCATCCTTCCTTGAAGACTCCGAGAGTGACAAAAGCGAGGAGTAAGACGCTGTAGGGACGCTACGCCTCTGTTCCATGATGGCTCACGGAGGAAATAGAAAAACAGCTTCCCTTATATCAGCAATGGTCAGAACTGTAATTAATGCTTGGCAAATAAAATAATCCCAGGGAAGAGCAAGTGCTGAGATAAATAGCATTGCACTCAATTGGTACCAAGCCTTAACATTATACACAGGCTTTCGACTACGAGAGTAACAAAAGGCAGAGGTAGCCACGGAACGGCAATTGGCAGTGTTTTTTTGCGCCACACAAGTGGGCCAGGCCACGTTAAGAATCGAATCCGGTCCTTCCGCTCGAAAGACCATCATCATCCATAGCGACCGACCCTCAGTGATGTAGCCATCGTATTTGGCGCTGAAAGCTGGGTCTCGGTGGCCTACTTCGGGCGGGCGAGGTCGCAAAAATCTCAGCTTGCCGCTCTTTATCCAACCCCTGCGCCTCACCACACGAGGAACTCCTCTCCCCCCACAGCAAAAACCTCTCCCACACCCACCTTCCGGTCACCCTCCAATTCCTTGGCCGCCGCACTGCAACTCAGAATTGACCTTAAGAAGGCCTCTCCCTAAGAATAACCCCACTTTCTTTACCACCACCACTCGAATCCACCCCCCCCCACACCACAGTATCATCCCCTCCTTCCTCATCTTTCTTCTTTATTCCGCCACCTACAATTTATTATCCTCCTCCGCCTCGCATTCATTCTCCTTCCCTCGCTATCCATCTTAAACCCCGGGCCACTCCCTCTTATTTTTTCTCCCACTTTCTCTGTTTTCTTCTTCCCGTTCCCTCATACCCCCCACCTCAACAGCAGCAAATCCCCACTAGGTACGCCTCTCCCAAACCCGAATCCCTTGATCAATCCCTACTCCCAATCCCTCGTCTTCCTCCAATCCAATCCCCCTCCCACAACCCACTCCCTTCCCACCTCCTTCAGACCTTCCATTTACTCAAGTCAATAAGAAGCCTTTTGGTGAATCCCCCAGTATTGAACTATTTCTCCTTCCCCACTCTCTCTCTCTCTCTCCCTCCCACGAAGAAACTTATATTCACTCAAAAACTTTTCTTTTCCACCACCCCCCCCCCCACGGGGTACCCTCTCTCCTGCTTCCTGCCCCCCTCCCCCCGTGCTTCCCCATAAGGGCTCCTTATATCACTCTCCACCAGCGAGATTCCCCCCTTTGCGTAGTACATATCGGTCCCGTGAACAAGGGGCGTGACCAGCTCATGCCTCGGGTTTGATCCCCGTGGAAAGCTTCAGGATAAGTGCTCCATTTACTGCGTCACCGCTCGGGCTCTCGACGACCCCCGGCATCTCCAGCGCCGAAGAGTGGAGGTGGGAGCATTAGGGAGCGGTTAACAGGCGACGCGATCGACGGCGGAGGTCACACGCACTGTGAATGGATGGATACACGGGAGAGTGGTTGAGTGCAGAAGGGACTCTTTAAATGGTTTGAGGTAGAGTACGGAAGAAAGAAACCTGCCGTCGTCATCACATCTTTCCTCTACGCACTACCTAAGATTAGCCTCTACGGACGAGTAGAGCTACACATTGTGCATCACGGGCCACGTAAACGCATGCGTTGAGGGAGACAACAATTAATTAGAGCCTGGATAAACAAATAATTTGAGCGTTAAAATGATTATACTTTGATGTTTTCAGTTTTTCATGTAATTCATATTTATTCGAATTCAATATATATCAGCAATGTTAACTTCCCCAAGTATTTTGGCAAAGGGCATTATATCCTACAAAAATGGGTGTATCGGCAATAGCTGGACTACATTTGCTCTGCCATATTTTCTACACGTTCGTTTTGGTTTCTAATGCGTCTCTAATATGTGGCACAGACCTTTTAGCCTTCACTTGCGCATGAGGCTGAGGGTGTTAAGACAAAGGACTACCATAAAAGGTTAGAAAATAGGAAAAATAAATTGGGAGAAGGAAGGAACAAAAGGCGAGGTATTTTTTGATAGATTTAAGCCTCACTCCGCTCTTGCTGCAACCATGAGTTATAGTGGGCGTTAGGAATTCTTATGCCTCTCCCTTTGGCAATGCATTTCTCTCATATGTCACAACTAAAACATGAAATTAAACGGAAGAGCTAATACGACACAAAGGAGTTTTTTCATGGGTCAGGATAGAATGGAGGGCTGCAGTCAATCAGTCTTAGGATCGAATGACTAATGATATCGATTTTACCGAAAACTCTCCCGAACTGCCGGATAGCGTTACCGGCTCTTCTGAGTAGAACACCAGAGCTCAACTTAAAAGTAAGAGGTGGAAACTCAAGAGGTGGAGTTACGCCCTCGTCGGAAAGTAAAAAATACTCCCTCTCGTCCTTAACGACTAATAGAATGGCGAGGCCAACTCTTTAATGGAACCGGCGCCTCCGCGATTGATTCGTTTCTTTAATTGCGTCGGATCACGACAGCTCGGAGCAAAGTCACACGTCGATCTCAGTCATTTCACCGGGTCACCTTTGAAAACAACCAGAGTGAATGCCTGGAATCTACGTACAAGACGGTCTTTTGATTTTAAATCCGACCAACATGCCGTGTTTGACCTCGTCCAGTTTATAACACAAGTGCCCCCTTCGACGCGGCAAAATCATGTTTAAAGCGAACGTGCGAAATTTAAGAAGGAAAATATATTTTCCTGAGGGGGTGTCTGAACTGTTCGAGATAATTCCGATCACGTTACTACAGATTCTTGAGCTCGAATCACGAAATATTCGAGGATTTTGGTGTTATATTCACTCGAAAAAATCTCACGCATTCTTCCTGATTGAGTTTTTTTCACTGGTACATTCGAGCTGAAATCAAGATTGAAAGCGGAGAAAGCAGCATGGTGGATGCTTAATCTGTGCACCTGAGTAAATCAAAGTCCCCAAAATCTTGAACCGTTCGTGATTTAGTTACGTGCCTGGAATTATCACGAACTATTTCATGTGCGCCCCCATAGACTAGGTTTTTAACTCAGAACATACATTATGGAATCATGCAATCACTGGATACCAAGTGACATGAATCCTAATGTTTCCACATATGCTCTCTAACCGTTGACACTGTCTTCATTCTGAAGTCGGTAAGGTGTGAAATGTGGCAGCAATGAACTACATAACACTCGATACCCAACGATCGAAAAGTTCTCTTATAGACACCCAGATCCACCAAATCCACACCTGCTTCGACTTCCGCTAGAGTTATAATTCTTTCCATCTCGCCTTCGGTGAAACCTAGACAATAAAAGCTGCATATAAGAGAGTTGACGCATTAGAGAAGAGGTGTTTCGGAAGAATTATGAATATTAAATGGGCGAAGAGAATCAACTACAAAGGACTGCTAAGAGTTGGAGAGAAAAAGAGTACGACAACTCTGAGATGAAGAAGAGACAAACCTATTGGACACATTTTGCGACACAACAGTCTAATGAAAACAATAGCGGAAGAATAAATGCATGGGAAGAATTACAGAACGCCAGAATAGAATACATCAGGCAAATTATGAAGAGCATCAAAGTGAAGAATAATGTAGGAATGAATGGAGAGCTGCAGCAAAACAATTTTTGGATTGATGACTAATCTAGCCTTTAGTACACATTCATGTACTTTGATGTGGGCTTATTCTCGTGTGTGAAGGTGCCATGTGAATGAAAGCGATTACTTAACCGCATTAAATGCTCGGCACTTCGTGTGATCATCAATTTCCCTTAAAGCCTCGACAAATTTTGACAGCGTGTAGCTTAAGCAATTGAGGCACTCGGCGCGAGTTCGAGGAATCTGGATTCGAATTCCAAAATAGGCGAGCGGTTTTCAATTTTGAATTTTGCACTGTTGTTCCTGTTTAAAGCGGTCGACTCCTTGTAACGCAATGATTCTTCGAATCATATTATTTACGGTAATGAAATTCGATAAGCATTATTTTGGTCACAAATTTTGGGTACCAGTGACTGTAAGTGATGTTCTTAAAGTGATGCCAAATTCCGCCGTCGAATTCCTATAACTATTACTTAAACTCAAATTATTTTTTCTTTTATTTTTTCAATTGGCAAAAGTAAAATTAGTGGTAATTTGTAGCTAACAGGAGGCATAATAAAACAGAAATATAAAATGCATTACTTGAGCCACCAGATTATGGACATTGATAATCCAAATAAACTTCGATCGCTATAGCTTTCCTCGCGGATTTCAGGGACTTTAAGTGGAATACGAGTGACATACTGTCCAGAAATTTGGCCTTTGAATATTGATGATGAGCTTAAAAATTAGACGCGATTGGGATTAGGAATTTAAAGTAATATACTCAATGTAAGTTGAGTTTGGAAGAAGGTCAAATGAATACATTCTAAATGAGGAACGGGAAGAGAGGACTGTGGAGAAATGTCTGTAAGGAAGAAAAAGTGGACGGGGAAGGAATAGGAAGGTACAAGCTTTATGGAAACTGCGTTGGAGGGAAGAATATTGGGTAGAATATGGAGAAGTAGAAAGATTATAGAGATTTCAAACAACATGAGGGAAGGTACACTACATGAAGAGGTTAAAAGAGAGATACTTCATGGAATCTGTGAAGCTCAGTAAGAGGAAAGACTATGTATGGCCGGATGGATAGGGGATTATAATCAGGAGCTTTGCGAGAACTTATCCCACTTTGGACAGAAATACAGTAAGCATGATGGCTAATACACCATGCTTCATACCTAAAACGGAAATGAATTCGCGAGCATATTTATAAACCACTGGGTTTTCTCTCGCAATTATGACGTCTACTGGTCTCCCAATATATATTTATTCCGATCACTGGTCAGAGTATGAGGACGCTAATGTCATGCCTGGTACGCCGCACCGTTCCCAAACTATACCTTATCGACTCCCGAGCCACGCGAATTTACAGATTTATATCCTCCGCTATGTGATTTACCTGGAAGAAGCGGCAATAATGGGCTTAATGCTCTCAAAATAAAAGAAAAACATTTTTGGGAGTGATAAAATATTTCAAGAGGACCTTTTGAGGCGGAGGTCGTTGTAAATAAAATTTTAACCCCACTTTTATCGCAGCTGACTGCGGCGCTTCCACTCTCTCTCGCTCTTAAATCTAAACATCCCTGTGGCCTCTCCCCCTCCACACCATCCAACCACACCACATGGTCCACCCCCGCGACTTCCCCTATTCCTCTCAACGATCAGAAAAATCGAGACTCGACTTCCCCTACATCCACATATATACACCTCTCCCTTACTCAGCCATGCCCGCCCTAAATTCTTCCTCCGAGACGCTATCCCGCTAAAGAGCCTTCTTTTGTTCAGCTCTCCCTTCATTTGTTCTGCGCCACGATCTCCAACCCCCAAGGCTCCCCCTTTCCCACTTCCCATTCCACACTCACTTTGGCCAAAAAAAACACCCCCACAGCCCCGCTCCTTCATTTTACCCGTTCCTAGAGAAAGAGGCTCCGTACCGAATCATTGCGGCATAAATTATTCATCTTCCCCGCTGATAGTGTCGCCGTGTCGAGGGAGGAGTGAAAATGAGTTAGGGAGGAAGGGGAGACGAAAGGTTTATACGCCGGAGACATGGGTGGGCGGCAAAAATCTCCCGCCTACACTCCCTTCCCTTCCCGCCCGATACAACAATTAGCCATTGGCTCCAGAATGACACACTAAGCAAAGGTTTCTGCGAAAACTCTTGACGGCAGGAGTCTCAGATTGTCACAGAGGTTACTTATTCTTTCAACCCCACACCTCGGTGGCTGCGGGTTAATATCCTCGTCTACAGTTTACAGGGTCGAGTGTTCGAGCCCCGCTGGGGTAGACTTTTAACCGCTAAATTTAGTCCTAATTTCAATATAGACAATTTCGCTAGAAAAAAGATATCATCATTATTAAATCTATGGGAAAGAAAGAAGTAAAAACATAAGGAAGGTTCACTAGGAGAAAATCGTCTAGCAAGGACTGGTATGCCTCTTAAAAAATAGAATCACACCAAATACGGTGAAATTCGACATGAAAAAATCATTAATTAGCACAAACTAAAACTGTAGACCAGAGCAATCTATTCTTATGTATTATAATGTGGTTTACGATGTGGATAGATGAGAATTTAAGACACAAAAGCAATTATAATGACGTTTCAAACTTTCGATTATGAAAAGATTTTGAAATATTTGACTAGGTCATTTTTATTACAATAACTAATAATTTAATAATCTGCGGTCTATTTTTATATTTAAATTTACAAATACCGTCTGTTGGTGTACATGGTAACGCAACTGAATAATAATAAAGATATGTATCGATGTGTTTGACACGAGTGACATCAGATCTGATAAGTAATTCGCGACTATGCATTTGAAAACGTTGCAAAAAAGGTTAAAATTGTAAAGACAAATGCATGATTGCAGAGACACTTCTGTCAAACAGATATAGGATTTTTTCTACTTACGTACAATTCACAACTGTAATAGAAACAGAGTGAGACAATAATAAACCAAAACACAGAACACTTTTCGCCTCCAACTTGCTGTTCCCTATTCTTTTCCATTTTCATGTCTGTTTTTCGGCGGATCGTAAAGCCAGATGTAGAGCCCTGAGGGCTCTCAAAGATAAAGAAAACATTGTTCTTTCATATTCACTCGAGACAGCACTTTGTTTCTAAAGAGGAAAATTTCAGTGAAAAGAAACAACTGGTGCAGCTGGCACAACAGATGACACAGAGAAGTCTAAACGCGTTGTTTTAACAAATCAAAGTTACTGATAAAAGTAGCCTACATATTTATTTCACTATTTAAACCTGTTGTATCAAATGCCAGCGATATTATTTTCCCCTTAGTACGTTTCTAGGTACTTAGAGCATACAAAGGCGAATATGATAGCAAATATGCTGTCGAATGCATTTCCTAATTTTTCCTTCCCATGCACAATTCACGACTAAAATGGAAACTGAGGGAGGCGTTAATCCACCGATCAAATAACATTTATTCCTCATCTTCTTTTTCCCAATCAACTCGTTTTCTTCCTATACTCTTCAGTTTCACGGCCGATGGTTTTATTCCTTTCCATTGCGTCGTCACTCACGGTAGTATAGTGATGTAGAGCACCGAGACCCAGGAATCGTTTCCCCCCACACCGATGGGCCCAGGCTGCTTGCTCACTCTCGACTCGAAGAGGACGTCCTGTGTCCGGCCGGGTAAGCCCGCCCTCTCATGCCCATGGGCTCGATGAAGCTCTTTTAGTTGGAGTTCCATGTGAGACGTCGAGTCCAGACTCGAGACACATATGGGTACCTTCCAATCGTCAATTGTTGTGTTCATCCGCCTAGGACGTCTAATTGTGAAGGACTTTTTTATGCCTGTTCATGTATATTGTAGAGGAGGAATCTTCGAGAGGGTTCTGGATACGACGGTTGAAATAGGGAAGCTATTAGGCAACGGGTGGTAGTTGGCGAGGGAGAGGAATCAACAAGGATGGTTTAGGTAATGAAGTCTTTGCGAGTGACTTTGAATGTTACGGTGTGTACACTTTTGGTGAAATAAATTTGCTAAGAGAGTTCCGTCAAATGAATAGTTATACTTGCACCCACGTACGTAACAATGTATTACTACTACTCTACTTGCGATATCACCATTGTAGACGTCTCGCATTGGCGTGGGGAACGTGTGATTAGGCCATTTCGCTAGTTTCACGATACTCTGTCAGGTTTGATATGGTGGAATTTTACACTTCATGGTTGAGGCCTTTACTTTGTAGAAATCCATATTAAAAGAAAGAAATAGAAATACTTTGCTTATTTTCTACAATTTTACTTTAACACATCCTACAATTTTACTTTAACACATCCTCCATCAAAAAATCATTTAAAACTGCGAACTTGGTAGCTATTAAAGCAGATAAAGGGAATTCAACAGTGATTATGGCCAAACAAACTTACATTGACAAATGTTTAGATTTCATTACGGCCAACCATGTGCAATTGCTAAGCAAAGACCCTACAGTGAAGTTTCAATCAGAGTGCAAAACAGTTATTTCCGAAATCAAAACGGTCCTCACCCCCAGTGAAAAGTGGAAAGTAATAGAGAAGAATCCCACAGCCCCCAGGTTTTACGGAATGCCCAAAGTGCATAAACAATCCATACCTATCCGCCCAGTAGTGTCAGGCATCGGGTCCCCAGTGCATTCCTTGTCTAGGGTTGTGAAGTGCAAATTTATAGAACATTCCAAGTTTCGTGCAATGTACAGCATAAAAAATTCCATAGAACTGACAAAATTCTTAGAAGAAGTGACTCCACCCAAGAATTCTGTATTAGTGTCCTTTGATGTTGTGAATTTGTTCACGAGTGTCCCAAGAGAAGAAGCAGTTCTCTTGGCTAAGGATGTGCTACTTGAAGCTAAGACACCACAAATCATTTGTAATGAACTCATATCTTTATTGAAAATGTGCATTAATCAGAATTATTTCATTTTTAATGGTAATTTCTATCAACAAATGGAAGGATTAGCTATGGGTTCCCCCTTGTCACCTCTGCTTGCGGAAATATTTTTGAACAACCTAGAAAACAAACTTTTTCATGGTGATAACCCCCACCCCCTCCTTAAAAATGTGCATTATTGGTACCGTTACGTAGATGATATACTATGTCTCTGGAAGGGAACTAAGAGACAATTGGAAAATTTTTTAAAATACATCAACTCGTTCAACTCTAACATAAAATTCACGATGGAGTTACAAGAGGGAGATGCATTAGCCTTTTTGGATCTAAATATTTCAATCAAAGATGGGCATCACAAGTTTTGTATTCACCGCAAACCAACTTGCACAGACCAGGTCATCCACGCATCCTCGAAACATTCAATGAACCAAAAATTAGCTGCTTTTCATTGCTTGCTACACAGAGCATTATCCATTCCCTTAGAGCCCTCAGCTTTCACTTTAGAAATAACTAATATAAAAAACATTGCTGTTGCCAACGGTTAAACAGAGCAATTTATTGACGATTTGCTAGAAAGCAAAAAGAAAAGTTTTTTATTGAGAGAAATTTACAATCCCCCTCCCAGTGACCAACTATCATGGCGACGAGTTAAATATTTAGGGCAACCCTCCATTAAAATAGGAAATTTATTAAATGAGTTGAACATTAAACCAGCCTTTTACAACAACAGAAATCTTAACTGCCTTCGGTCAAAGATGCCATAGAACCAGCCCTCCAGAGCGGGGTTTACCAGCTGAAGTGTAATGACTGCGATGCTAAATACGTCGGCCAGAGTGGGAGGAGTCTAAGGGTGCGTGCAGCAGAACACCGACGGGATTACGTGAAGAACACTGGAATGTCCCAATTTGCAACCCATCTCCTGGAAAAAGGCCACCAATCTGATTTCACCCCTGAGTTACTGCACAAAGTTAAGAAAGGAACACAGATGGACATCCGCGAGCAGTTGGAAATTTTGAAATGTGTGAAAAGAAAAGAACTGATAACTAATGACCACCTTTTCCCTTTCCACTCCCCCCTCCTAGACATCCCACAATTACACCCCAAAAAATCCCCAGACAACCAAAGTTCCCCTTCCCTATGACGTCAACCCACGCTCCACTCTCAACTCCCCCCCCCTACTTTCCTTTCCTTCGCTTCCCTACCGCGCCTATTCCCTAATTTCTACAGTTTCCTACCTTCCATACTCTTCCCCAACCCTCCCCCCCCCCCCAACCCTAGTTCCCCTTCCCTATGACGTCAACCCACGCTCCACTCCTAACCTCCCCCCCCTACTTTCCTTCCCTTCGCTTCCCCACCCCGCATATTCACTAATTTGACATGTTCCTACCAACCGCTTCCATATCCTTCCCCACCCCTTCCCAACCCATTCAGTATATAACTATGTCCCTATGTCTTTTGTACCACTAGTCCGTTGAAGATGATACAGTGTATCGAAACTAGTCGACAATTAAAGTAAAATTGTAGAAAATAAGCAAAGTATTTCTATTTCTTTCTTTTAATGGTGGAATTTTGCCAAGAAAATATGACTTTTTCCATTTTTTTTAAGTTATATTTTCGACCCGTTTTTACATCGTAAACAAACACTTCATAATGATTTTAAACATACAAACGCGTCGAGAACGAACTTTCAAAAGGGATAAGTTACCGTTTCACAACCTTAACAAAAAGGTTAAACCGATTTTTTAAGGTAAAACATTCCTTTTTACATGCTTTTTTATACCATTCATTCGACCAAAAAATTCTTTCAAAGCTGTTTTTTTCTTCAGCCCACCCATCACTAGTCACCGCAGGCCACCTCCGTTGCATGGCCAACTCCCAACGCACCCCAGGGTCCCCAGCGAACCGCTTCACTCGCAACGCGAACGTCCCCTGGAGATGTTTAGTGGATGAGGTCGTAAGGTGGCAAACGGAGGTCGTAAGGTGGAGCATTTGTTATTACTCTAGTCAGTTCAGCTTGGAGGTCATTATAGCAAGCCCCTTCACTACGTCAAAGTAGTAATTAATAGTAAAGTAGTAAGTAATAGTAAATCAAAGTAGTAAAAATACGTTTAATCACCTAACGTCTTCAGAAAATAAGAGTAATCTTCAAAAATTAAAAAAAACAATATCTTCTGCTTTTGTGAAGGAATCTAGCTTGATGTCAAATATATTTAAGCTTTCTATTAAATGCCAAACATTTTAACCTAACCATCATTCTCATTTTTGAATGAATCTTAATTATCCATTCATACGTTTATTAACAATCATTTAAATCGTTCGATGATTTATATTTACGTAAGTCCTTTGAGTTATACTAAGAATTCGGCTCATTTATGGGTAGATTTATTTATATCAATTTGAATTATTGGAAATGACCGCGTCACTGACTAATTTTGACATCTGACTAAATTACTCAAGATCGATCGATCGAATACTCTAAGTGTCTGTAATAAAAAGATCGAATAATTAAAAAGAAATGACTTGGCTCATCTCTAGTATACAAAATCCACTTCACGCCAGGAAAATTTAACTTTTATGGGAGTTTTAATGCTCAGGGTATTCAAGGTAATTAGGAAACTAACCATTTATCGAGTCAATATGAAGGAGAAGAAATGGAGAAGCAAAATTAATTCTGAGAGTGGAATGATAAGGTAGGTAAGCCTGGTGAAGCCTGCCATTAGATGAACAGCAACGTAATGCCCTTCCATTCACACTTCAACATACTTCACAAAGAGAAGTGACTAATTAATTTATTCCACATTATCCAGGGAGTACCTCACACAGAATAATCAGCATGAAACAAGGTTAACAGCTACTCATCACAAAATAGCCACAATCACTACAACATTGATGTGATAGTACATGTCCCTAAAACATTTATTTCAAAAGAAAAATTTCAAATAACCCTATTTCACTTTGGTCCTGCACCGGTCGGCATTTGTGAACACGATGAGGGTTTTCAATCAGCTAATCAAGCGACCTATAATGATAGCTGGATTGAGGTGCCACCAGCATTCCACCAGGTCCATGATTGCATTATCTGTGTCAACAGTTCGGCTTTCATCTCTTTTGCACTTCCATAGTGACATTGCCTGCTCTATGTAGAATCGCAGACATCCCAGGCCTTTACCACCTCAATCAAGTAATCAAGGTTTGCATGATGATTTGCCGACCCGAGCAGTAGGTAATATATGTAACAGCACCGGCTAGAAATAATCTCGTTAGTTTAGAATACCCTTCCCGCAGGAAAAGAGTATTTTCGGGAAACGGCATTTGCAATCTACTCTTCAATCTAACGAGCAAATACCACTACCCAATCATAATAGTTGATGTGTGAATACTAATCAAAGCCGTCAATATATTCACTTCCATGCTCTAAAGCATCCCAAGCTGGTTTCCATTAAAGTAAACAGATACGTCACCTGTCACGTAAAATGTAGGAGTTAATTGTTATGCACGCATTTATTATGAATTTAGTTGATTATTTGTTTGTGCTTCTATACTATTAATTTTGTTGCTTATTTGTTTGTTTTTCCTTAGCCATAATTTTTTATATTTACTATTGTTGTGTGTAACGCCATTACCGCAATAAAAAAGTACGCGTCAAATTCGTCGGTAGTGGTTTTTTTATCGCCGGACACATTTGGCGACTAGAAAAAAAAATAATAACGAAGTGAAATGTTTGGACATGTTGGAGAGTTTATTCCAGAGAAATAAGAATTCGCTGCATACATCGAAAGAGTGGAACAGTTTTTTTGTTATTGATTACGTAAAAGATGAGAAAAAAGTGCCTTTACAAATCACGTTAATCGAATCCGAGACTTACGGGATACTAAAACATTTGCTCCATCCCGAGAAAGGGGTGGATAAATCCTTCCGACAGATTGTAGCCGTGTTATTGAAACATATCCACCCGAAAAAGTTGGTCATTGCTGAAAGAATGAAGTTCTACAAACGAAACCAGCTCCCTCACGAAAGCTTGTCGTCATATATCATCGAGTTAAAGAAGCTGGCTTCCACTTGTTACTCTTAAATCTTTTGGACGAGGCACTGAGAGACGGCTCATTTGCGGCATAGCGTCGTTGGCTATTCAAAAAAAGTTGATTCTGAAGTTCGATTTCAGTTTTGACAAGGCTTGTGTGCTTGCTCAAGAGTTGGTGCAGGCTGAATCCCAAGCGCAGCACTTGCTTGGTGCAAAGGACGTGGGTGCAAAGGACGTGGGCATATCGCCAGGATGTGCAAAGGAACGTCCGTAAATGCAGTTAACGACGCTGGAGGGGCATCCTGCATTGCTGACGGGTCCCACTACGCGGAGGGAAAATGTGGAAAAGTGGATACTGAGCCGGCGATCTATGGGATAGCCCAACCCCATTCCCTAGAAGGTTTGAAATTTGGGTTTGGTTCAGAAATTTGTAAATGTTATCTTAAAATTGATGGAGTCGATATAGATTTTGAGATAGATAGTGGGGCGTCGGTCACGGTAATGGGTTTTCGTCAGTTTACCCGGTGGTTTCCAAGAGCAACCCTTTTTCAATGCATATTAGCTCTCAGATCAGCATCAGGGGTGGATATGAGGGTAAAGGGCCAGGCACGGGTAACTGTGGACACCCCCACAAAACGCAGGATGCTTACGCTCATCATTGAAGGGTCAGATCTTCCAGTCCCACTGTTAGGGAGGTCATGGTTGGATGTGCTTCTGCCGAGCTGGAGGGAGATGCTTAAAATAAGCCATGCTGCACTCTAAGCAGCACAGTTTATTTCCAGTTATCCCCAGGTATTCGACAACAGCCGAAGCTCAAAAATAAGTTTCTTCAAGGCTCACATTAAATTATAGGAAGGCTGTGTTATCCTAATATTTAGTAAAGCCTATGATGTGCCATTTAAAATAAGGAGTCAGGTCAAATCCGAGATATCAAAACTGATAGATTCTGCGATCTATCAACTCATAAGGGACTCAGAGTGGGCTATTCCATTAGTGATAGTGCCCAAGAAAAATGGAACTTTGAGATTATGCATTGTCTACAAAAACTCCGTGAACACAGTAATTGAGCAAGATAAATATCCATTACCAAGGATAAATGAAATTCTTACTATCCTGTCGGTCGGGAAGGTTTTTGTTATCCTTGACCTAATCCAAGCTTTCACGCAATTAAAATAGGGTAGTTTCCTATTTTTTTTATTGCCTAGATCTGAAGTTTATAACCCCTGGAGTACGTATTTGAAGCCGCTTGATTTAAAAATGGCGTTAAGTATTTTTCCTTATTAATGAAAAAGTGAAAAAATTCAATGGCGCGAAAACGCGACGGTAAACTATTGCATGCTGGTTAATCCTATGTGTGACGTCAGAGGTACGTACGCCACTACTCTGCCGCTAGTTGGTTCGCCGTAAGCTGCTTATCTGCAGACGACGTCCACCGAGAAAGCTTTAATAATAATAATAAATTTATTGACGGGAAAAAAACCATTTACAAAAGTAAACTTGGTGTAAAATGGAAATGAGCTTTATTTATTAATTTAGCTTTTGCTTTAGTCGCATAGAGAAACCTCATCAAAATAATGAAACACATTTATGGTTACGGTATGGGGAATGAAAATCGTATAATAATATATTCTCAAATTAATGGTGCTAGCTCCTATTTTTTAGGTAAAGTTAGTATGAAAAGCATGAAATAAACCATTTTGTTCGTATTCATTTCGAAATATTTCCCGCAAGCAAGCACGAAATCGTCACTTAATAACTATACGGAGAGCAGGTGCTGCACCGCAGCTATGATACGAATACACATTAATTTAATTCATCCACTTTGTCGAGGTGTCATTGCCAGAACATGAAATTAGCAAAAAAAGCTTACCGTCAATAGCATAATGGATGGCAAAATCTCGAAGCAAACTATGTATGAGCAAATAATAATACAACTAAAATGCTTTGATCACCCCTCACCGTGATCACAGACCATTGATGGGAACTCGTGATTCACTGCATCAGTTGATCAGCATCATATTCCCCAAGGAGTCTCAGAAACATGACCACTTTCGGCCTCTTCAAAGTGCACCGGTTGCCATATGGAGTTTCTAGTGCCCAAAGTATCTTCCAATCAGTAATGGACTCAGTACTCCAAGGGCTAGAAGGGGTGCACTGTTACATTGATGATGTCATTATCACGGGCCAAGATCATGCAGATTGCCAAAATAAAACACATGCAGTGTTGAGTACCCTGAATAGGTATGGAATTCGAGTAAATTTGGAAAAGTGTAAGTTCTTTCAACCCAGTATTGAATATTTAGGACATGTTATTGATGAACTTTGAGTCCGGCCCTCGGAAGGAAAAATGAAGGTTATCGAGGACTGCCCTTGTCCTACAAACGTACAACAGTTGAAATCCTATTTGGGCATTTTCAATTTCAACAGTAAGTTTATCCTCATGTCATCCACTATACTTAGGCCTTTGCACAAACTTACTGAAAAAACACCCCGTTTCATTGGTCCGAGGAGCAGGAAATTGCATTTCAGGAAAGTAAAATCCTCCTCAGAAAAAATAATTTGATGACTATTTACCAACCTCAATTTCCCTTGGTACTTGTGACTGATGCATCCCCGTATGGAGTTGGGGCAGTTCTCTGTTATGAGATTGAGGGAGTGGAGAGACCAACCATGTGTGCGTCTGCAACCCTGACACCTGCAGAGAGGAACAACGCACAAGTGGAAGTGGAGAGGCCTTGGCTATAACCTTTGGGGTTCGGAAATTTCAAAAGTTTCTATATGGGCAGAAATTTACCATTGTCACGGATGCCCAAGTACTGAAGAGGATTCTAGGTCCCAAGGTTGAAATTCCAACATTGGCTGCATCCCGGTTACAAAGATGGGTCCTTATACTGCCTGCGTATGATTATCAGGTAACCTACAGGAAAGAGGTAGAAAATGCATGTATGTTCTCTCGATTACCCCTACCATCAAAGGCCACAGAGGATACGGAGTGTGTTTTCCAAATTGATAGCAGCTTAGACAGCTTGAATGTTAAGGTGCATACAGCCAAAGACAAGATGCTCCAAAGAATTATCCGGTATACCCAAACAGGATAGCCAAAACAATTCGAGGAAGGTATACGTCCATATTTCATGTGACAAAACGAACTGACCGTCACAAATGGGTGTCTGTGTCGGGGGAATAGATTAATTATCCCTCAGACCCTTAGAGGCCAGATATGGAAGATGCTTCATGAGCAGAACATAGGGATAGTTCGAATGAAGCTGATAGCATGATCAAATATATGGTGGCCAGATATGGATAATGACATTGAAAATCTTGCAGTAAGCTGTGAAACTTGTCAAGTGACTCAAGCAAGGAGGAAGTACTTAATGCCCTGGTTGAAACCTGATTCCCCGTGGGAACGTGTACATTTGGACTTTCTGTAATTTCAGGACCATAATATCTTCATACTTAGTGGACAGTTTTTCAATGTGGATTGAAGCTTGGATGATGGACAACACAAATGGTCAGAATAATATATTGAAGTTAAGAAGTTTTATGGCAATTTTCGTTTTCCCTAAGGAGATTGTAACTGATAATGGGCTCCCTTTTCAATCAGCAGAGTTTATATCCTTTTGTAAGAGCAACGGCATAAAGGTCACCAAGAGTCCACCCTACCACCCTGCCTCAAATGGAATCGCTGAACGAGGTGTTAGAACCATAAAGGATAACCTGGGGAAAAAGACCGTTGATGAACTGATGAAGCAACTACATGGGGGTTGGAAAATCACTCACGGTACACTATTGAGAACAAATTAGTGAATTTCCTGGTGTCACACAGAAACACACCATGTTCAGGAACGGGTAAATCCACTGCATCACTTGTACTAAAATGCCAACCTCGAACCTTGTTGTCATTACTGAAGCCAAACATAAGTTAGGGCCCAAGGGAACCCCCAAATAACTTTCGGAATCTCCCTAGTTTCAGGTTAATGGAGGAGGTGTTAGTGCATCATCCAAGAGGAGGGCTAATAAAGTATGTGAGGGGAAGAATCAAGGCGAAAATCAGTAGCACATAGGTTGTGAAAATGAATGATGGAGAAAGAACTGTACACTTTGATCAGCTTAGGAAGTATAAAGGAAACCATGCAGAATTGACGGAGCAAAGTGAAGTGAGAGATCAGCTGAGTCAAAAACTTCAGATGTGGGATACTATACCATGCAGGGTCTCAGCTCCAGAAGTATCAAAGGCTTCACAATTCCTCTCTAGTAGTACCAAACAGAGTACAGTACGGGCTTCCCCACCCCCTTCCCAAAACCCGAAGGTGGAATGCAGAAGGTCTCATGGAGTAATAGTACCCCCCAGTCGCTTGGACTTGTAATGTAACTTGTGCCGTATTTTATTGTTTGTATCACAACTAAATCTCTGTACATATGATAATTATTTAACTCATTTGGACCAGGTGGATACTTTGATGAGGTGTAAATTTCCGCTCAGACAGTGGTGGTGAGAAGACAACCTGTAATTTAATGGGAAGACAACTTGGACTTTAATGGATCATTAACCCTAGTCCGGGCAAGGTGAGCCTTTGATGCTCACCACTATACATTTTTACAATTTTCACCACAATGGTAACTATCCGGTTGCTGAAATTTTATGACTTCACCTTTTATGTAAGTATATACCTCTCCCGACTTCGGAATTTTTTTCCCTAGGTTGTGTCACTTTGAAAATTTGAAGTTTTTTGTTTCAGAATTCAACCGGGTAAGGTGAGCCTGTAAGGCTCGGAAAAAGGGATTTATTTACACAATGGATAATACGTATCTTAAGGCCCCAATGATCTTTCCAACGTATAGTATTTTACTTTTTCGGTGGACACTTAGGTATCTGAGGTTATAAAGTACTATTTTTTAAATGTTTGTGACTCTGTGTAGACTTCAGCATTCGCTTCACACACATTGTCATTTTCAACTATGTTTCATTTGTGTCACCTAACACATTGGAAGCCAAGGTTTCTGTGAAATGATCGACCCATTACTTTCCGATCCATTTCACTGTCTTTGCTACTTTAGATATTCCATTATTATGCAATTCATATCTGTTATATAAGCGTCAGACAGCTCCCTAGCAGGACAGTGTTACTCGTGAGTGTGAGACCTTGCGTATCCAGATCTTTAACTCTACCGGCACTTCTCTCACCTGTTTTGCTATTCAGAAGGATTTTTCTTGCGCCTTTCAAAGGCAAGTATAAACGACGAATTAGTGGAATTGTGGAAATATTTAGTTCACTTGAAAAAAATTTATTTTAATTACTATTTCAGTAACAATACGGCGAATAGAAGGGAACAATTTTGTCCATCACTTTTCGCGAAACTAGCTCTGTTGGAAGGTAAGAGGATACATGATTGAGAATTGTTTCAGAAAATCGTTTTTTTTTCAAAGCAAATTTTTTACGGCTCCTATGTTTTTCAGAATGACATCAATCAATGAGCTATTCTAACATTTTGGAGGATCCAGACATTGATGAAGATGACGATATTCCTGATTATGCTTCGATTTCATTCTGTTCATGTGACGATTATGTAAAAGAGGCCTCGGAAGAGGATGACATACTTGAGGGAGGGAGGAAAAATTCTGACGACGATGAAGTTCTGAGCACAGTGGAGTATGAAGGAAAAGACGGAACTACGTGGTCATCTGCTGCCCATCCAACAGGAAGAAGTCGGCAATGCAACATAATAAAAGGCCCCGTGGGTAAGGTTATCCTTTCTCCCGGCATGGTACTAGAGGAACCCCAGGATTCATTCATACTTTTCCTGACTCCATCTATGATAGATTCAATTGTAAGCCATACAAACATGGAAATGACGCGCGTTCGCGAGCAATCTTCAAAGCAAAGAAATTGGCAGCCATGCGATATGAGAAAAATATATGCGTTCATTGGTCTCTTATTAACTGCTGGTCACTTACAATCAAATTATTGTAATTATTAATCACTCTGGGATAAAATATATGGACCACCAATTTTTAGAGCTACAATGAGTCTAAATAGATTTAAATTTTTTCTAAGATTTTTACGGTTTGATGACCAAAATACGCGAAATGAGCGTAGAAACAAAGATAAGCTTGTTCCTATTCGAGACTTATGGGAAGAATTAAATGCTAAACTGAAGAAATATTATATTCCGGGGGAAAATTTGACCGCTCATGAGCAACTAGTGCCTTTCCGTGGTCGGTGCCCTTTCAGGCAATATATGCCTTCGAAACCTGACAAATATGGAATGAAAATATGGTGGCTTTGTGACTCAAAAACATTCTATCCTTTGTACGGCATACTATATTTAGGCAAAGTTGAAATAAGGGCACATAATTAGGGATCATCAGTTGTTTTATCGCTGACAGATATGTTCATTGGAACGAATCGCAATATTACTTACGATAATTATTTCACTGACCTGAACTTAGCTAAAACAATTGTCTTATGGCCTAGTGATGGTAGGTACCGAGAAAAAATAAAAGGTTTATTCCTGCTCAATTTCTCCCCAGCCGAGAAAGAGAAGAGAATTCCTCAGTTTTTGAGTTCACCAAAGATGCCACACTTGTATCATATGTGCCCAAGAAGGGAAAAAGTGTAATTCTCCTCTCAACAATGCACCACGCTAGAGTTATCTCTTAGAATGGTAAACCAGATATAATATTGTATTATAATGATACAAAAAGGGGGGTGGACTCATTAGACCAACTTATTCATGAATACCTGAGTAAAAGAAAATCCAATCGTTGGCCTTTCGTTTATTTCATGAATGGAATAGATGTGTGCGGCATTGCTGTCTACATAGTGTGGTGGCATCCAAATCCAAAATGGAATGAGAACAAGAAAGACAAACTGAGGTTATTTCTTATTACACTCGCTGAGGCTTTGATAAAACCTCAAATTCAACCTAAGAGTATTTTGGGATTGCAGTAGGTAACAAAAAGGGCAATGCCAGTATTTAATACCTCCTCGGAAAAACCTGCTGCTGAAACGGTTAACCCACGAAAAAGGTGTTACATGTGACCATCCAAAAAGAGTAGGATGCAAAAACAATTTTGTAAGAGATGTGAAAAAACATGTAAAGTTGATTAACAATTTTTTAAACATTATTGATTTACAGCAATAGGGTATAGAAGAAAATAATTTTTTATTGATATATTTGCATTCAATAAAGATTTTTCTTTAACAAAAACTATAAACCATTGCTGTATGGTAATTAAAAGCGGAGATATAAGTGATAATATGATTTAAGGCACGGATTTTTGCTAAAAATGCGAAAAAATTAAAATATGCATAATTCACTCAAACATTTTTTTTTCACAAAACGGATTGAGGGTATTCATTTTTAGTTAATATTGTACCCATACACCAATTTTTATCAAAATCTGAGACCCTAAGGGACAAACGTTTGTTGAATTGAGGTGGAATGACCCATATATAGATATATTTTTTTAACAGGACTATGTGCGAAAATTAAAAACCATATTCAATTGACGTACAATACGCCCCACAATTTTAATTATAGCCCTGAAGAACCATGAATAAAAATGCGAAACGCCGGAAAAGAGAATAAATAATTTACAAATTAATAGATCTTTATCTCCGGAAGGAAGAAAAAAATACATAAAAAAGTGATAGTTCCAGCAGGGGTAATGATAACAGATAAAATATGCCAGTTTCTCTAAAAATAATCCCACGAAGTTAATCACGAATAATCAGAGTATTATTCACTACGCATTATAAAAATAAATATTTTTTAGAGGTGAATTTACTACAAAATAATTCACACTGCTGGGGGTAAATTGATCCGGGTTTGGATGCTATAGTATCATCATCACCTGAGGCCTTCAACGCTACAGTATCATCATCACCTGAGTCCTGAGTCCGTCCTTTGGGTCGATATAATCAAATAAAACAGTCATGGATTGAGGAAAATATGGAATGAGGAAAAGGCGTGCCCATGAGGAAAAGGCGTACCCATGAGGAAGAATTGACAGGAAGTACTAGAAAGGTCAGCGACGGGAAAATCCAAATCGAGAAGGTGGGACGACGGAGGAGCATTGGGAGCAATGTAGTGGGTGGTGGTTGTGGGTTAGGACGACTGTGGGGTTCACGAGTCATGTTTTTTAGGGGAAAGAAGAGGTTTGATACAAACCCGTATCATTACCGTTGACTTCAGCGCAAATCTATACGTTAAATATCTAGTGATGCTAAAAAACATCAAGCTCGCGATTACCATTTGTAACCAATAGGATATGCAACAATGCCAATTATTTCAAAAATTTCAAATATTCCCTTTTAATTAAAGCCATCGTCAAAGACCTAACTTCATTAACTTTGCTGTACATGTTAAAATGAAAGCAACACATCAGGTGATGACGTCCTTCATGGAAGCCTACGGCGCATGTTAAATAAATTGTATGAGGAGAAACTTAAGTTTTACTATCATTTCAATTCAATCCTTTGGCCCGGCTCGATAATCTCTGGCTAAATATTTTCTTGGTTTGAAAACCGATGCCAATGCATTCTCACATAAACAACGCTCACGTCAACTAACAGGCACTCATATGTAATATAAAAAATTCAGATCATCATTTAACTTCATGGTAATGTTCAAGCGACGTCAACTTGTGGTTATCGTTAACCAGACATAATAAAACCGGTATCAAATGATATTAAAGGTATACCAATTGTCAATGGTCACACAGATTTCTAGCTTGTCCCACACACACACAACCTCATTGAACTCGCTCACAAAAACGAATGCTACTTTTATTCTTCGGTGTTTGCGGTGTGCGAGAATTTTGTTATTATTTGAGAACTAGAACGTCGCCTTTGGGAATTAGTTTCCCAACCTTATCAAAAATATTTTACCTGAATATCTAACACAACGCCACTTTTTCTTCATCTACAACCCATTTTTGCTGAGAATATTATAATTTATCTATTTCATATTGATTAGATTGTGTATCAACCCCTCTAGGGACAAACTCTTAAATGAAGAAATTCACAACCATAAACAGTTTTCATATATAAATACTATTACAGAAAAACATCACCCGAGTGAAATAATGTCACCATATTATGTGTTTGCCTACTCCACGAAAAATGGGACAGAGTTTCATAAAAATTATTCGTTTAGATTCCTCAAATTCGGTATTCCGATGTATCTGACAAATTTATTAAATTTTTGTCAACAGCAAGGCTCTCCAGATACTCTAAATTAAATGCGCTCACAATAGGACGAAATGACAAATATAGACGCTATTTTAGGAGAGCTTCTCGGAAAAGCCACTTTAAACGAGATTTCCTCTTATCTCCCGAAGTCTAGATGATAGACGAAGTGCCATTAGTGTAAATCACTAAAAGGTCATGAAAACCTAAGTTACAAAGCTACAGATTCAACGGAGTGTATTCCCCACGGGCAAGAGCAAATGCAAAAAAAACGTTTCTATTGAAAAAATGAAGATAATAATTTCGGATGAAGTCTTTAAAAAAAGCGGGCTACATTGATGCATGAGTCTCGATAGAATTACGCCCTCACCCCGTTGCTTTTAAGCCAGCTAGTGCCATGGAAATAAGTAATGGATTTGTTACTAGAGTTGACCTTTTTTTCAGGTTTTTGTCACTGATTCGGAAGAGAAATGATTCCATTTGGGAAAAGTCTCAGATATGAAGCCGTATACCGAGCATTCGTGCCTAAAATAAAAAAATATTAAATTAACCACCTTAGAGCAAAACATGGTGAAACAACATAAAAAAGAAATACCTTTGTGAGTTATTAGAAGAAAATGTCTACTCGAGACAACACAATGGAAGAGACACCGCAACTTGAGGGCAGGTTTATATTCCGAATTCTTAGAGGCTATGAGAATTAAACCAGAGAATATCCCTGATGAAGATTTTATCATAACAATTGGTGCAGCTCCAACCATCACCTAAAATCTACGTAAAAATTCATTTCCTTCAACAAAAATAGTACCATTTACTGATACTTTTTTTCGCACCTGAAGTTAGTAATCAACGCCGATTATGCATGCGTCACAACTTTTAGTAAAAATAGCTATATAGAAATGATCGTTTTCACCAAGTTAACTTTATGTAGAGTACACTCTATAGTTACAGGCTTACTTCGTGAAGACTTACTTTACTTTCTTACTTCACTTTTACTTTCAACTTTGATTTACTCGAATTTTTACGGTATGCAGAGTACTGCCTACTCATTGGCGTTTCAAAATAGAGTACTTACTGTTACATCAGTGATCGGATAGGTACGGCCAGGCTCTCCTAAAAGCATTCTCTAGACCTCAGTTTTCATTCAGGTCATTTTCGACCAAATTATGCGATCCGATAACAGTAAAAAGGTGAAAGAGACGTTTCGCAGCGATACAAAGGCTCCTCTCAGGGCCAACTGCTGCAATTTAATGGTCGATATCGGTGAATGAGGGACATTTCCCTCTGGAGTACGATCCCGCGGGCCATCATGGGCCACAGGGTGCCGATCATTTCCGTGTGAGTATAACGGCTGAATTTAGATATGCAATCCGGGCGGTTCGCTCACGAATATCACCCAATTATTTCTCCAAGTCAGAAAAAGGCTCCTTTGCCAGGAAATAACTTTTTTACGTAGGCGATGGAAATCTTTCCACCAGAGAGATAAGAGATGAACATTTTTTACAACTAAATCATCAAGGAAAAATACTGGTTCACAAATCGAGAAATTGCTGTATTTTACCTCTTTGAGGTTGAGTACATTTCCATTTTTCCCTCACGTAAGTAGCCAAGAAAACAAATCAATGAAAGGAATCGCACAGCAACATTACGTGCCACATTTTTATGGATACCAGACACCGCACAGTCCGAAAAAAATATTAAAAAATATTACGATGAAATTAATGCTCAGCGACTTTTAAAAAACTACTCGCGCAACGAGCAGTAATATAGAGATTTTTATTGCTACCTGGGATATCAGAAAAGCATGTTAATTATTAATTATTTGATTCAGAATGTCAAGCTATTTATCTATCAGTTTCTAAGGAAATGCATCATCTAAGCAACAAAAGGCGTGCAATATAACTCTATTTTCAAGTAAGGTAAGAAATTTTTTTTTTTAATTTATCTATATTCTTTAATCACATTGTAAATGAAAGGCCGAAGGTTGCTCATCACGTAGCGAAATCATTCGTCAATAAGGTCAATGTATTAATATATTCAACTTTAATAGAGGATTTAAAACTTTTCTAATAACTCAGCTTTGACATTGGGTTAATATCTGCATTCAATTACAAATTACAATTTTTTGCCAAGAGAACTGGAGCTAAAACAGTGAGAGAACTCAAAAGATATTTTCCGAAGAGATTTATAAAACTGTATTTTCTTATCCATCTCCACTAAAACCTCTATTTTCAGAGCGATATGACTTCCAACAACCAATATCATTATTTTTTTCCATGGACATGAAATGGCAAACAGTAGCTGTTAAAAATAATGCAGAGGAAATCTATCGAAGTTCGATACATTTTTTCTCAACAACAGTTCCAACCGGGCTGTAAAAAATAACTTTCCGAAAGGCGAAAAAACCGTAGTCATAACGGCTCCAAATAAAATTATAGCGATAGATACGACGCTCAAAGGACAAAAAAGCAAAGACAATTCCCACTTCTTGCCAAGCGAAGATGACCCGAAGAAAAAATTGCACAGAGTCGACGTTATCCTTAGTGGAATGTGATTCGAGAGGTAAGATGCAGTTGTCTCAGCCTCTCTCGCTGCTCCTCTTGCTCACATGGGTCTTTGGGGAGGAATCGCAATGCCATCTTGTTTTGCCTCGACCTCAGATCGCCGAAGTTGTAAGGCGCAGGCAGCGCTCGGGAACTTGCAAGAGGTCACGGAAGGGAAGAGAAGAGTTCGGGGGTCAGGAAGCAACTCCACCATACGGGAAGAGCGATATTGTTTCGAATGGAGCCCCCTCAAATCGGGTTGGCCGTTTGAAAGGGCCGTTAAAAGTGAGTTTGCCTGCCTGGGCGAAGAGAAAGGGAAGCGAAGTGAGAAAGAGAGGGAGGGAATAAGCTCCATTTTTTTCTTCTCCGTGGTTTGGGATGGCCAGGGAAGGGAAATCATGGCCAGGTCTCCGAGGGGGGCGAGTAGCTCAGGCTGCGAGAAAGGGATGTGGAGGTGGGGAGAGAAGGCTTCCTTCCAGAACTTGCGAGGCACTGTGGTAAGGGTTGGGAGGGTTATGGGAAGGAGGGAAGGAAAAGGAACCTTCCCAAGGGTCTCGTGAGCAGAAATCTTTTTCACGGACAGATAATTCCTCGCTTTGTGCCTTGTTAAGCGCCTCCCGCGCCAAGCTATCCCGGACCAATTCCCTCCTGCATATCCAATTTCTCGTTATATTTCTTCAATTTCTTGAAACACACCTTCCAAAAAAAATAGAACACGAATCAGGGGAAACATTCCTTCTCCCCTTCATCGATTCTACCAAGAGGCTGTAGAGATTATTACCTATTTTTGGACGCCTCCATCTGGAAGCCTTTATTGCATCTAAAAAGTTTGGTAGTACGAAAACATCGAATCGTTTGGATCATTTAGGGCCCCTTCGAATGTCAATACGAAAATATAAGAGCGAAGCCCGTTTATCTCTCAGGTTACACCCGCTATATCTAAGTACCGATCATTAAATGATATGATAGGTTCATATAGGAAATTAAAGACAGAGTGGCGCGGCGGATGTGACGGCTTCTGGTTAAAAACCTTGCCTGGTCTCTTTACATAGGAGAGTTTCTGGCGTATATTGACGGAAATAATTAATATCCCAGTTGAAAATAGTACACATTTTTCACACAATTTTACTACACACCGGTCAAAATTTCATACATAAAGCTATTATCAAGGTGAATAATACGTAGCTCTCTCTCTCTAGTCATATACACATACAAACACAAAACAAGCAGGGGGGGGAGATTTTTTTCCTTGCCCTGCGACACTCAAAAGGATATCTGATATTCACTCCTCATGGGTTCGTCCTCCATCCCTTATTCCAACCCTCGCCCCTTACCATCCAACAGCCGATAGTACACCCGCCACCCCTCCTTATACCATTTACAAATATTCTTCCCCGTTCCCAGTTTCGTGCATGTATTTCGATGATGGCATTATAAGTACTCTTAATCCATGCTCGATGTGTAATAAAATAGGGTGGTGATTTGCTCCTGTTTCTCATGTAACGTGGATATTGGCCCCGTAGGGTATTAGAAACCTATATCCCTATTCTCCACATTGATTTTCACATTTGCACGTGTACATTAACATGTGAACACTAGGGATAAATTTGACTGTAGGCGAGGTGACTAAGGAAAGATGTAAGGAATGCCGGCATCATAAACTACAACACCACATTATATTCCACACGGCATTTATTAGCAGCCAGGCAGAGACGTTCAGTCATACAAAACAAACTTTTTCTGTCATTGATATATCTAATCTTTACTTCACACTTCCAACATCTGTTTATGTGAAATATAAAATTAGAATATAGTCTCTATTATACCTAGAGAAAATTCTCGAACACATTACCTTGGTGACCTATGTTTTTTTTTGTCGTAGTCGTATAAGGTTGGAGACCAGAGAAAATTTCTACTTGCGATGATAACCGATATGGATTCTGCATGAAGGTTATAGGAAAAATTTAAGAGTATATACCATCCCTCCCGGGTTACCCAAGAGTTTAAGAAACAATGAAAGGCGAAAATTTTTCGAGCTTATTCATAGGATGTAAGAGGAAGAAGTACGGCCAGAGGACCTTGTGAAAACAGTTTTTTTCCCTGTCCCCAAAAAGATGAAAGCCTTAGAATGAGAGTACTAGAGAACAACAGATTGAATTACACACCCGGCAAAGATTAAGCTTAGGATAAGATTTATAAGAACTGTGCTTGGTGCGTTTGGGTGGCGAACAGTCCGTATTTAGGAAGGGTATGTCAACTCGGGATGCACCTGCGGAGATGAAAACACTTGTAAAAAGGATCCTACAGTATAACCAGCAGGGCTATTCCCATTATCGTATGGCCAGGCCATAAGTCGAAATCGACCATAACTACGGCCTCGGGACATACGTATGGCTTCGAGCGATTCCCATCCGAGCAAAAGGCCATAAGTCGGGCGGTACGTATGGCCCGAAGGCCGTAATATTATGACCTGCCTCGGAGGCCGACATAAGACGGGCCATACGAAAAGAGTTGCACACCTCGGAGTTATAAATTGATTTTGCGCATCAATTATTGATCTTGTTCTGTTATAAATATACCAGATCATTGACCTAAGTTAGCAAAATGACGAAAAATAAGGTTTCTCTAATTTATAGCCTTGCATAGCGAAGTTATCAATTGCAATCTAAGTAACATTCTTTTTCACATTTACCACAATGCATCATTTGTGCATCTATTCCCGAATTTTGCCCCTTTCCCTAATAAATCTCTTTCGGAACTTTGTTCCGTCTTCCAATACTTTCAACGAGGGCAGTTTTTCGGGGAAGTAATGTGCTGCCAGGGATAAGATGTTTCTGTCACAACGCCAAATTGATGACAAGGGAGAATACGACCGTCGGGTGGCCAATCGAGATCATAATATCTGGTCCTGTAGTTAAAGATTATTAATTCGATATGCCGAAGTGAGACGACACCGTAATTGTTTAAGAAAAAAGCATCTAAAAATCTTAGAAATAGGTAGCATGTTGCGATATGTAACTCGTGTGAAGCGACAATTGATGCAGGGATCGTGATAGCCCAGTGGACAAGGTGCTCGCCTACGGTCGGCGTGACCATGCGACCGATTCCCGTTCACTGACAATATTTTTGTAGGTTTTTATTGCTTTAATTTTTATATACTTAGTTCTTATCATGGTGACTTCACTGAAAAATATTCTTAGGCAATTTAAAAAATAATTAAGGAGTTGTTAACAGGGTAGGGATTGGAGCAAGGGCGGTTATGTATTTCTTTTTTATACTAAAAGGTATATTGTTAATTATTGCGATTGTAAATTATCATGACTAGGGATGGGGACAAAATAATGGCATTAGAATAAATGATTGGGGGTGAAATCCACCCTAAACACTACCATGCTTATGCTTCCATTGGGAATGTAATGCTAGGGATTGGGAACATATAGGATGAAGGGTGGATAGAAACCCGGCATCAGCATTAGCCTAGTCTTTACGAATGGTGCCAAGGGGACCACGATTTAACTGGTTTAACGTCCCATCACTACACCATGGTGTAATCCACAGTACATGCAAGGATCAGAATGAATTTCGGAATGCTCTGCAATGCGTACACGAGAATAGGACGTGGAAGGCCAGTACACTACCTAACCACTTATGTTACATATGTATTTATCATTTGCATGATTCAGGATGATAGTCATCGTAGAACAAACATCATATACATTGAATCTTGCAAAGCACGTCGTAGAAGCACTCAAAGCACGATGATTGTCGGCACCTCGAGCAAATGGAGAACGCGTTCTTCGAACACCTTATTAATGGATTAAAATAGCACTAAATGTCATTAAGAAAAAATTAACAACGGGTAACTTACTCCGCTCCTTCCATTTTCAGATATTTTCCGGTCAACAAAAATTCCACAACGTTTGTCTAGGTTTGTTTACATAGAGCTCTATGTTTGTTTACCACGATTTTCGCCATTGTGCTTTGCGATTGTCCGTTTTTTTCGATATACTTCCAGTAACTGCCGCAAAAATGACATTTTCAGTAGCGCTGGTAGTCATTTCAAAGCATTTCAACGTACTGTACCGCAAAAGATTCTCATACTCACCAGTGAAAACGGCGTTAAGACTTATGGCCGAGCCATACGATATGGCCCCTCGAGATGGGAATCGACGTAGGCCGTAATTTCGGGTCAGGCCATACGAAACTTACGGCCGGCCATACGTATGGCCCCGAAAATGAGAATAGCCCTGCAGGACCTTTTTGCTTGTTTCGTTGATTTCAAAAAGGCATTTGGAAAGTAGAGGCAGAGTAAAAAACTAATGGATACAGAGTATTCTTGAAAATATGGATAGTTAGATATATAGATGACTACGAAAATTGTATAATGACCTAACAGCAAAGGTCTGGTCAGATGTGACTGACGGAAAATTTCGGGTAGGCTGTTTTAGCTAGAGGGGTTTGGTAAGGTTGCCCGTTGTCACATTTGATTTTTTAACATTTATGCCGAGGAAATGGTAAAAGAGGCATGGGAAGAGCTAGAAGTACCAATTAAGGTGGGAGGAAAGCTAAATCGGTCTATTATATTCGCGGTCGTGCAGGCGTTGGTTGGTCGATCATCCAAGGGATTGCAAGCTTTGGCAGATGCATTAGAAAATAAGTGCGGGAAATAAGGAATGCAAACAACTCATAATAAAACAAAAGTACTGGCATTTTATGAGGAAAAGAAAGCGAAGCTGCTCATAAAAGAAGGCAAGTACAAACTAGAGAAAGTAGAGAATTTAACTACTTTGGTAGTACGGTGGAGGAAAAGGGGCATACCAGAGAAATGCTCTAGCAAAAGATGCGTGCAGCAAGAGTGGGGAGATGATGACGGGGAATATGTGTATGCAAAGAAAAGGCTGGCAAATATTTTAATAGGTGTGTGGGATAGTATGGTGCAGAAACGTGGACTCATAGAAATGAGGACGATAATAGGCTGCAGGCGTTTGAGATGTGGATTTGGAGGAGAATGGAGAAAGTGTGGTGGACGGAAAGGAAGACGAACGAGGAAGCGCTTGGTATTATGTGATGAGAGGAAACTTCTGGATAAGGGCTGAAGGGTTCCTGAATACGATGATAGAGAGGAATACATTGGGTAAGCGAAGATGGTAAATGAAGGGACTGGTACAAAAACCAACAAAAAAACAAAACTTAGCTCAATAGATTTGAGGGACGGGATGAAGTGATGCATGCTGAATGAAGAAATAAATCGTATAGGAAGATAAGAGCCTGCGTCTGTAAAAAATCTAGTGGATTTTTCATTTCTTCCATGTAAACCTAACTTTATCGATAGATTATCCTAATCTTTCCATTGATAATGATAGCTGAATGGTACAAATAATAACAAAATACAAAAAGTTAATCGGATCCAACAGCATTTAAGTCAATAAGTGTAGCGCAGTCAAAAAATCAAACATTTTCATATGTGTACAACTTAGTTCAATTTGAGAAAAAATGAAATAGCATTTCATTTATATCTCTCTCAACGTTAAAATGCTCGTCTTTTGATAAAACTTATTTCTCGATATTTACGAAACAATTAAGAAACAGTCTTAAAAGATACCCATTAACTTAAGTGGCATATTGGAAATTAAAGATGAAATGGAATATACATTTGCACTTGTTTATGAGTACACAGCTCACCTTATAACCCGCTGGTCGATTTTCAAATCACGCCTCAGGCTTGAATGCTGTCACGATGTAACTGATGAGAGTACTCTGGGTAATGCAAGAACCTTCTGCCAACGAAGCACCGAAAATGCACTCGCCAAGCTAACACGGGCGTATACGTGCGGTATAACAGCCAGCAGACCTATCCACTTACAACACGTCGCGAAAAAACTGATCCTCGATAATCCAGCAGTCCGCGGGAATTCCGAATGGCGGACCTTTTTATCGCCAGAATTCCAGGGCTTCGCCTCAACATAAATGGCCATCAAACTGGGATCAGGGTGGCGCAAAAGGAATGGACAATACCTCCTCAACGGTCACCGGGACGGCAGAAAAAATAACGGACCGAACGACCGGAGTTCCGAGTCTCAATTTTCACGCCCTCGACACTACTCGACCACTAAATTTCTCTCCCATCACGCAATGGACTGCACTTCCCATACTCCATGCCTTTGATGTCGCTTGACCTACTAGCACAGCAACGCCAGTTGAAAAGAAAACTACTCACTCGGTGCTCACTTTTCGACATCGCACTACAACAACAACGCTATCACTGCCAAGCATGATCCCACGGATGGCCAGAGGTTCATTTACGGTCTCTTTTGCCATACCGTACCTCCGCGCGGCGCTGTGCGTCTCTCGAGGACTATTGAGGAGAGCGAAGCTGTACGCCCGATTCAAAAAGGGCTGTTTTCGTTCCAGTTTAACTGAGATGAATTCGCCTCGGCGACGCATCCATTCTCACTCCCGTTAGGCAGTAAAATCTGATGCACAAAGACATCATTCACACTCGGTCGTGCGCATTTTATACGACCAGGAGAGGCGCAACGTAGTACGTTCCGACTCATTATCTGATAATGAGACGTATCTACGGCCACTATATTTAATGACGAATTGCGCCGGCATAAGCTGAAATCAAAGACGTCGCTGCTTATTCCGGTACAAAGCAGGCTAATGCACACTCCAAAGTGTCGTCATCTGCATCTATTTTCGCTCACAGGTGTGAATTAATTTTGTCCGAAAATTTCCAATACAAGAGTTTATGCAGGAGTTTTTGTGTTAAAAGGATATACGGTGAAGGACCAAAACAAGCATCTGCATCAATCATTTGTAAGTGCTCCCAGTCTTCATATAGATTCACGATAGAAATCTCCTTGATATCTTTATAAATCCATGAAATCTGACTATAACAAATGGATTCTACTCGTAGCACAAATATATATCCTCGCAATTTCACGCACAAAACCACATCGTGTTTGAGTTTTTTTTTACAGTTCGTAAGCGGCCGGGAAATGAACTGTAATCGTCTACAAAATATCTTAAGTACAGCCCTCCCTAAATTAATGGGCCGAATACTTGCATCTCAAGGTAACGAAATGGGAGAAAAATTTACAATATAATGGGTGCAATAATTTATTTTCCCAAAGCATTAATTATTATTTTACTCCCTGGGTATAGATTTTCACAACGTTATAACTACACAAAAGATACGGTCATAGGCTTGATTTTGTGGAAGTTATCCATTACGGAAGAATTAAAATAACTTAGTTAACTCCACTAATTTTTTATTATCACGACCCGGGTTTCAACACTTAGTGTCATCTGGATGATACTATTAAATTAGACTTTAGTAAAAATTAAATTAGTGGAGTTGACTATGTAATTTAAAATCTTCCGTTATAACTACAGATTTACCGTATTTGCTTACTCGCGTCCCTTTTGATAGCAGAAATATGTTCCAAACCACGTAACTATTTAAATTTTTTCTTTCATTTTTTTATATTTTATTCGTACAAATACCCACTCTAGGTATTAACCAGGCTTCTATCCCTTCGAATACCCTCAATGACCTTCAATCCAAGGGCCTATGTGGGTCAGGATTATTCATTTGCGAGCTTAAATTCCAAAATAACCTAAAAGAGGAATAATAAATTCACACTTCCTGCAGAAATACATTTTTCACTCCATGACTTCGTATCTTCGGAGACTTTATCCTATGAAATACGACGTATTTCCGTTCCTCACTCAGGGTCTTTTCTAGGCTGCCTTGCAAATAATGATCTCGGTTATCTTAATCCCTGGGTGGAGTCTTAAGAAATGTAACGTCACCTTTTGCCCATTACTCGCTTTTAAGCAGCTTTTAAATATTTCTACAATCTGGGTCACCTCCCACCACCACCACGTCGTCCCGCCTAGTTTGCGACCAACGAGGAGGGCACAATAATGGGATTGAGGCAGAGGCTTGCAGCAGACCGCCATCAGGCATGCAAAGTGGCATTGTGGGCTAGGGGAACAGAATGGACTACCAACCCCTTACCCCACCAACCAAGCCCTCGTCCCTTCACCATGGAAAGAACAGCACAAGCTGAGATTCATTCCAAGTAATCCCTTATTCCTAACACTCTCACGGAGTAAAGTCCGTCAGTAATCTTTCATTCACATCGAGATTAGGAAAATATGAGGCAGCATCAGGCCAGTAAAAACAAGGAGACAAGCCAGGAGTCAATGGTTTACGGAATATGAAACAATATTTACGTGAACATATGATTTAACATAAAATAATGAAAAACGTGACGCAGACGGTAGAAACTCGGGTAGTGGGTGATTTTTAACTACAGAAAAGTGGGAAAGAAGCAGGGGAAATTCCCAAAGGGGTTTATTATAAAGCATTAATTGAATAAATACCCACCGCTCATATTTTGATCGTTAAAATCGGAAGAATTTATATTATTTCTGGGTAATGATAGAATAATCAAATTACTAAACTTGACTGTGAAATACTAAAGCGGGAAGCGTCCAAGCGGGAGTAAACTAGGCGCAAAGATAATATAGAACGAATTAGATTGCAAACCAATTAGTAATCACACGACACTAACCTAGTAAATAGATCATACGGCATCCTAAATTCTGTTTTCTTCACCATCAATTGTAAGGCTATTATGGAAAGTAGGACAATTTTAATGGCTGATCTGACTTCTGTCTTTTGACGGGAACAAGATATTGAAATTTTGTATAAATACACTCATACATAATAGCAACAAACTATCGTTTTAGTACCCTTCTATTTAGGACCATTCATTCTATTTAGGATCTGACTTCAGTATCTTCCGAGCAAAAACGAGTTACATAATAGCCCTTCAAGAGTCACCAATTCAACGACAAATTCGCATATCCGCAACCTTGCTTAGCATTGATATCGGAATCAAAGTCTGAATAAGTTCATTTTGACCTTCAGAAGTAGTAGTGGTAAAAGTTAATTATGTCAGTACTCATGATTAATTAAAATTCTTAGTACTTTTCCACCAAATATACAACAAGTTAAATGTTATTTTTAAAAATTTAAATTAAATATTATTTTTTAAATTATTTATATTTTTGTTTGAATGTTTGTTTTTATCCCCTCCTCCCCTTACTACAACGATAATTAACGTATAAAACAAATTTTCTGCACCTGACGATGCCGTAAATCGATGAAACGCGTCGTACAATGAAAGCTGTGTACAAAAAATTGAATTAATCATAAGTACTAGTAGAATTAATGCACTCAACAAAATTGCTAAGCGCGCTTTTCGCATACATAATCTATCACCTTATTTAGGCAAATGATAAGAGTGATATCAACTTGTTCTAACCTATTTTCCATCATTAAAAAATAATAAAACTATCCACTATATTTTTTCACTTCGCGGGAGGCCTAAATAATACATTACTTCGTGAAAGGAATGTTTTTGATTTTCCATTTGAAAAATAAGTAAGCCAGTCTTAAACGAATCAATGCTAACTCCATTTCCTCCTCGCAGTAGCTTTCAATTGTGATTTGATTTGTTTTGTTCAATTTCCTTCACTCGTTCAGCACTAGCTTAGGAAAGTAAGTGTGCATGGTGGAACAAAAATAACAATAGCTGCCATGGATTCCGCACATTTTTCGGTAATTTCGCAGTAATTGAAGCATCTATCAAGGCAAAGAGGTTGCTAAAAATATACGTACACCTCTATATACCCTTTGATAAGGCATGAAAAAAAACTCTGAAAATCTTTCGTAGCAGTGATACTTTTTCAACGAATAAGCTTTGGAAATTGTAAAAATGAGAATCATTTAACACGCGTCCAGAGAACTCATATGAAATCCGCAATGACATTCCATTTCATTTTTTGCCCTCTATGTAAGGGTACCTAAAGGTATATTTACATTACTTTAACACTATGTCTACCATCTAGCTGTGATAGACACAGCCTTCCACATCCCTAAACTTCTGCAATAGATAAGGAGTATGCATATATTTCCTCGTATTTTTGGATCTCTGTCGGATAATCTTTTCGCAGTGCTCTCTTTTTCATTCCTCAAGAACCTTCCCATGGGACTCGATGCTGCAGAAGGGTTCTAACCCCCCCCCCCCTATCCATCCCAACCCGACCGTCTACACCCCCGTCAGCCCACCCTGCCCCGTCCCATCCCGGGGAACATGCGCTCCCCTGGGGAGATGGCCCGCGATCCGCCGAGTTTCAACTGCGCCCGAGGCCATAAATCCAACGTAGTTAACCACCCTCTCTCTAAGACGACCCATTTCCAGTGACCTGAAACAACTGCCTTGTAGAAAAGTTACGTCGAAACTGCGATGAAAGTTGAAAACAAACCGTTACCTCCGGCTTTGCAATAGAGCCCCGGTGAAACTCCATCCTAGTCGGGTCGAAAATCACCGCTGAAATGTTTCTCACAGCCACGCGAAAATGGTCCCAGTAACTGTTGATTCGAATATTGCCTCCTATCCATTGTGCTCGGTAGAGCGGAAACGTATGAGACAGCTATGCGTCATGACTAAAGCGCGCAGCGGTGAGTAGCTAGCGATAGTGATCCCACGAATATAACGACCCTTGGAAGAGTAAGCACTAGAAAATAAAAAAGAGGCAAAAATATAATAAATAAGTATTTTAGGTCAGATGAAGCTAAGAGTTAAATGTCAATAGTTAAGAATCTGGTGATTCCTAGCTTAATAAAAGTATAAAATAAATGCACGGTATTAACGTAAGACATTTTCAATTCATAAAAGAAACATAGCTGAAGACGCTCAAGCATTTGGCGCGGTACTGTCCACGGCGAAATATATCACATAGCAGCAAACAATCTGAAGGTTGGTTTTGATGATTGGTGACGGACCTCACCCACTACTAAGCCCTTGAGCAAATAAAATTCACACAGGGCAGGAATCCGTTGTTTGTCGTCCTCCACATACATTTTCCCGTGAGAATTATCACACTCGGTTTAATAATAATAATACGCCTTAACTGGGACGAGACTGAGAATGGGGCAGTCTCTTCTTCAATCAAACCGTTAAAAACATGAGTGAAATAATAACAATTTGAAAATTAAAAATAAAATACAAAATAATGACCAAAAATATTTTAAAATTAATCAATTGGAATATAAAGAGTGTAGAAAGACACATACGATTTTGAAAACAACTTAATGAATAAGTAGCTGATATCCTATACGAAAAAACTCACTGCAGGAAAACACCCACACATGAAGAGGAGTATGAAAAACTTGCGAAAAACTACTGATAGAAAAAGCTAATGTACAAAAAACAATGTAATAAGTATATTACAAAAGAAAAGGGGAGCAGATATGCACAAATAAATGTGAAATAAAATATTTAAAAAATTACAATGAAATAATTAAAAAAGACGTAAATAATAACAAAAATGAAAAATGGTGACATACGATTTTCTGGTGGTGTTTAATAGTAGGGTCCAGAAGTATCATGCATTCGCAACCGAAACGCAATGATCAGTAGGGCAGGGCCACATCCGGTGTGCTACCCTGTCAATCAAACATGTTTTGGAAGAACTTAATTTCATTTATTACAAGATAAATATAAGGATGTTAAGCGTAAAGCTACCTAATGCTTCTAGTAGATCATATATGCCTCTTAGGAGAGTAGCTCGTAAATAAGTGTGTTTGTACGCTGAACTAGCAGCAGAAGATAAAAAACAACGCTAAGAGTCTTCAAACAGTCTGTACTGGGATTTCTTGGCATGAAGTTCTACGGAAACTGCAATAAAATTCCATGACATTGCCGGGATGTATCAACTAAGTGCCACGTACGAAAATTCGAAATTTCACGAAAGAGACGGCAGAAAATTAAATGTTCACTGAGCTATGAAACGATACTTTTTCAATACGGCAGCACGTGGCAACAGTTTCCAACGCACCCGCAGCATTACGACGTCGGATAAAACTTTAAATTCACAGTAAATTAAAGGTAAAATCAAAATTTTATTACGCCATGACTGAGATAGCTATTTGATTTTATCACGTATGAACTGAAGAAAAAGTAAAACACACACGTGGATCTACGTGAGTGATATAAACCGGAGGTAAATATGCCTCCCTTTCGAAACTCTGTCCAGCTGGTTACCGCTCTACAGAGAGCTTCAGTCGGTGAGCGAAAAACGAGGGATTGAAGCCTTGATCGTGGAATCCTTTTGAATATTAGAGAACTAAAAATGTAGGAGAAGACCTTTAGGGCGGCAACTGCGAGATCTAATAACCTGGAACTCTGAAAGGAGAAGGGAAAGCCCACTGGGATGAAGGATCCAAAGACAGAATGAGTGGTCACGGTTAACCTAGCGATGAAGCCGATAAACAAACCAAGTTCCAAACTTTTGAGCGTGCTTTTTAACTCGAACGTCAAAGCGGACATCCTTGACAAAAGTGGTGAGTGCATGCTTAACTGTAGTGATTGTGATGGTGTGGGTCAAACAGAAAGGAAGCTCGAGTTAGAGAACATAAAAAAAGTGTGGAAAATTAAGACTGTAAATCATTTTTTGCCAAGCATGAATATTAGAGACTGGACAGAAATTTGGCTTTCAACCTAAATTTTTAGATGTAAAGGACAACAGTTGATAACTGTTTTTTTAGAAATTCTTAAAATTACTAGACAATCAATTTCACCTAATGAGCTAATTTTGAATTATTTGACAGGATTTAAATGCTTGCAGTTGCTTTTATATGTATTAAAATGGGCGATCATCCTACTCTGCCACCCCCTTGAACCCAAAACACATTCGCCTTCCTCACTTGTCACCACTCGACCCTAAATCCAAAACGAACCCCTCCCCCCTCAATACATATCCTCTGTATATAAAGGACTCAGAAATAAATCTTTTTATTCCAATGTTATCTCGAAAATGACGCGCATACGATGAAACCGATCGGGAATAAACAACTAAAGCGGAAGAGTACCAATTGATTTCATTTCACCATGCTAAGCGTAACAAAATTCCACAAAGTGTCGCTTGCCTCCATAAGTTTTCCCGAGAGAAACTTATCATCTGAGAAATTAGCATCGGTTTTTCATTATAATCTCGTTTACTTACTGATTTGGTGCTGTGTGGAGAGCACTTCAAGGTCTTTTGCCCCGTTCCAGATGGGAAGTTAAACCGAAGACCCCTTGGTGCCTTTCGATAAAAACATACTATGCCGACGACAGGTTTCCCTCCACACCTTCCTCTGATTCCCTTACCTTCCTACCCACACATCCGATCGGGACGGTTGACCCTAGTTGTAACCAGCTGCCAACCAGTGATATTTACATGAGAGATGGGTTTTTCGCTAACCAACTAACGATTCAACAGGAACTATTCACTTTAGTGAACTAAGTGACCGATTCACTCCCCCAGACAACTCGTTCATTTTGAGCTAAAAATCCAATATCCGCCACCTACTCCATTATCTTAAAATATTTTTACGTTTTAGCTTAACCACAGCGCAGGCGGTGCAAGCAATGAGTTCACTTACTTCGCTGACAGGCGGAACCACTTTTAGTAACACCACGATAAAATGCGCCTGAGGACACGGATGGGAAAGTAAGTTCCGAGAACCCGACTCAACGCGCACTGAAGGATGACAAAAACTTCACATAAATTAAAATCACTGTAAAATACACCTTCACTTTCAAGTATTTGAAAATACTTGCTTCGTAGTCTCGAAGTCACGACAAATCTAATAGTGATATGCAGATTTCTCTCTAAGCAGCAAGAACGAAGATAGGGTTGTTCCGCGAAAATGAAGACAGCACTTAAACAAATAATGTTAGAACACTCAAATTTACAAATGACATAATAAAATGTTAGAAACATTATCATGTCAATGTTTGAATGCCATCGAACTCGCAGTATTTGCGAAGCAATGACCAAAATTTTGGAATTTATTCTCGTGGGTAAAAATTCTTTCTTCATTTGTGATTCTTCATTCATTTTCCTATTCGCCCGAAAAACCAAATTTTAATAGAGTTCGAAAATATCTTGCTAAATAGCTTGTATCAACTAACTCGGATGGCAGAAAGTTAAATTTCGGTGTCCGTTTCATAAAAATCGAACCGGAAGATCTCTGGAAGTCGGAAACTCAGGGTCGCATGCTTTCAGAGTTGACATTATGTAATCACTTCGAAAGGAAATTTGAATGATGCTGGAAATGATCAAAGAAATCAATAGAATGAAAAAAATGTTTTCGATACAATTTTCCTATTTAGAATTTTTTTAAAATCTGAATTAGCAGATCAGGTAGTAATATTAATCTCATCAAAATGAAATAACTAGAAATATAAGAGCGGAGCTTGAGAAAATAACGTACATGGTACGTGATTCATACTACTCGCGCCTAACCTAAGCGCTATATGTTTACCCTTGCTATTCGGAAACCAACACGAAAGTGAATAGTTCATCTGAATAGTTCAATAAGATGAATTGAACTATTCCCTAAAGTGAACTGCCCATCATTAATTCATATTAAAAATCATCTCAACTAATCGTCGTTGTCGTCGTGCGCTCAGTTGTCAGGCGCTAAGCGCACGCTTTGGGCAGCTTATGTGACATCATATGTCCGGCAGTCCTGAACAACTAGAAAGTTCTTTTAAAGCCTTCAAAAATCCACTGGGGAAAAGGACGCATCGGTAGCATAACTGGATGTAACAATCGGCGCGATATCGAGGGAACCGGGTTTGAGTCCCGGTCAAGTCGAATGGTTTTTCCTCCGCGGAATTTTGCACCATATATTAAGAAATCTACTTAGTGACGGCGAGGTTAGAATTGAAAGTTTAGAAGCGATGGAAAACAATGACGAGCAGACTGAATTTTGAACAACTGAAGTATGCTCAATTGAGGTCGTCCTTGCAATGGATTACTGAATGTGAAATGAAAAAAAATTAGTAGAACCGGGTTCAAAAGAGAAGGGAGAAAAAATATGGAATGAGGAATACTAAAATTCTCAAAGTAAGAGAAACGCATACATAAAGCATGATCGCCAACAAAAGAGACGCGGAACTCTTATCGCTCGGAGAAATTACTAGAGGATCAAAGCTACAAGGGGAAAATTCCATTATTCGTAAAAAAAAACCTTCGAAAGTGGAAATCGCTTCATCACAACAGGAGCCAATTCACGATTCCTTGTATCATTGGATACGAGAGACACTCGCCAGATGAGAGAGGAAAAACTGAATCGATCGCCAATCGGTGGAAAAGGAGAATGACGAGAATCAAATGAATTGATAGAATAGTTAGAGGCTGTTGTCGGAGAGGCACTTAAAAAAGGCAATGGGAAATGTTAACTGGTGTACCTACTTTATAGATTGATTTAATAACATGAAAGAATATTGAAATTTTGGGAATGCAGAGTAACAAAAGGTCTCCAAAGTTAAGCAAAGTGTCTTGAGTGAATACGAAGTCTGATATTAGAGAGCTATCCAATCAAAAAAACATGAACTTATAGACATAGGGCTTCAGTTTTCAGTTCATGATAAATTCTTCAAATGCAACAACTTGAATTTGGCTCACATTAATACAATATTGGCAATTATATCCAGTGTAAAAAGCATTTTCAGTGCTTATAGCTGTAACCAATTAATTCAAACCTTCATTGAGTAACAATTGAGCCACCGATGCCGATTACTGGCATGATTTATAGAATACTCCTTCATTTGTAAAACGAAATTATTCTGGATGCTTCTCTTCAATTTTGAAAGATACCTCCTTCTAAGCTTTCATTTACAGTGAAGTTATAGGCAATTTTATTTCATGCTCAAGATTATGATACCCCAAATATCAAATCGGAGGTTACGAAAACATTCACATGTAATTGGCTGAAATAATAACGCATCAATGAGCCGCAAACATTAAGGATGTACTGCTATCATTTACAATACACAACAGGAACAAGAGATGCCATTACGTTTCATCAATAAGTGCGTGTCTGAACAGGCCATGAGATACTAATTTTCTCCATTTAATGATAGGCAACCGTTCTTTGGTACAACATATCGCATAGTTACCTCACATATTAGCAAATTTAGATGCTGAAATCATTTACGTGACACTAACCTGATATATGCACAGGAAGTAAAAGAAATAATGTCCAATTTACTACTGTGTGAGAGTAATCTATACACCTAAAACACAAAACGCGACTGAAACTCTCTTAAAAAATGTAAATAATTGTCACGTTTGTGATTCACCAAGGCTTCCAACTGGAGCCATCTTTAGTTAAAACATACGGAAACGCTGATGGAGAGTTTTTCCACTACCAATCGATAGCTAGAGTAAAAAATCTGTACGCAGTGATAAAATGGAATAAAAGATGGAGTTCAAATTGAGTGCATCCTCTTCCGTTTCCCCCAGATTTCATTTCGAGCGAGAGAGACAGAGAGAAAGAGGAGGACATTATTTTTCCTTCCCAATTCCACGACGAAAATAAAGATCCTCTCCCAACCTCTCCTCTTTCAATTCCCCTTGCCCCCAGAGGATCAACCGACAGGGGTTACGGGAGAACCATGAGACGGAGTGACACAGGAGAGAGGACTAGGGAAAAGAGAAAAGGAAGGTTCGTGAGTATAAAATAAAAACGTGGATTCGTGATACTCCCTGCACACTGGTTGACATTCCTTCCATGCAGCTCCGTCACCGGTACGTCCACAAAATCCCCTCTTAACTGCTCATTCGCAGCCGATCCTTAGCATGTCCCCTATATACCCTACCTCGTCCCCCTCCTTCACCAACCTTTTTTCTACCCAAAGCCTCTCGAGGCCCTGGGACGTAGAGAAATCCTCAACCCATCGCCGTCCCAACTTATCTTCATCCTTCAAATCCCACGCGGCTGGGAAGAGAATAAGAATAAGATCAAGAGGTTCGGTTCGCCCATGCTCCTCCAATCATTCCACATCACCCCCGAGGAAAGGAAACTGCCGGCGCTTAAAGGTTCGCGCGCCGCCTGGCGTGCGTGAGCCATGCCCCGTAATCTTCTTCGAAGCGTGTCCCAGTTCCGGAAAATTTGCCCCTTCAAGGGTGCCGTCTTGGAGACTCGACCCTTTCTTGAAAGGTTCCCTGACCTCTGGCCTCCCCCTTTTTCTTCAACATTTTTCTCAACGCAACTCCCTCTAAAAGATCCACTCAGTCTTGTCAGGGTCACTTTAGGGATGCTCATGAGAAGTCACGACTTCCTATAACTCTCATTTGCTTGCATATGCACAGTCCTTCCTTTAAGTTCCTCTTACCTATTTTCAAAGATAATTTCATCAAATCGTTTAAATGTGATTTCTTAATTATTATTCACCACACTGAAAGTGAGGAAAGGATAGTGCAATAATTACCTCCACTGCTTTTATTTTCTACGACCGATATGGTTGTGAAACAATATCATCCGGCAAATATACAAAGAAAAAGTGACGATGCTTTCCAAAAATACCGTAGTCATAAAAAATAAAACCAGTGTAGGAAAATTCAGTGTTATGCCTAATTATTAAATAAAATCTCTTAAGCCGTCAATAAAAGTGAAAACTGGAAAGTGCTATAGCTTAAGAAAGATCTAGTATTAGTTGGAGTGAGTCTTCTGGAGTATTCCACCGGGAAAACATCGCGTCAACTTTCAAGCTGCATTGTTGGTTGACGCGACGCAGCCTAGAATACTTGAAAAACCTCAGAAGACTTTCCACCATTACTTTCATCAGAATATCACTCGTGCTTACACAGGCCTTACTAAATAAGTTAAAAGATAAATTAACGAGAGTTTCATTCCTGGGTTCGATACGTAGTTCATCGGTAACAAGGCATTTTAATCATCGTTTTAGCTTTTTCCAGCTATGAGCAATGGAATGCTGATGCCGACCTTATGCTATGCCTGCTTCCAGTCCAGAGCACTCTCTTGTTTCCGCCTCTATTTTCACCCAACATAGTCAGCGAGCTAATGTATTATTATCCTAACCATCGGATGACTTTTTCAGGCTCTCAAAACAAAGAAACTGATCAGAATACTGCCAAAATATTTAAGCAACCAAAACGTTTTAAACACAGGGTACGAGCAGAAATAGCACGAGCGCGAGGAACTAGCACAAGCATGAAAATGTAGCTTATTAAAGGAAGACACTCAGGTAACTCCCGAGCAGTGACGAGTAGATCTTTAAATTAAGAACAATTTGAAGTGTTAATCGAATGTATACAGCTCATTCGGCAAACGTAGCCAGGAGCAAGCTATCATCAAATTCGTGTTTCATACTTTTTTGGAATAAAATCTTTCACCGAATATTTTCTTTTCGTTTAACGATGCCTTATTATTTTCCTTACGTATGGTATAACTATTAACAGTACAGACCTTTTCGGAAAACTATGGCCAGTGCCGTAAGGTTTATCAGAAAAATACTTGCCAAATAACTTTTGGCAGAGAAGAAAGTAGACTTGAAGATATGCTGAGCTGTATGGGCACAAATATAAAGAAAAAATAATTGACAGTGAATGTAAATAAAATCTAAATTATAGTTTGGGGAATAAATCAAGAGTGAAGAGACGTGATCACCGTCAAAACTTGCGTATCTAAAGGAAGTTTGTCATTTGATGGAATTAAGAATGATGTAGCGAGTGGAACAGCCCAACCAACCATAAAAAGTCTCATACCACCCTGAAACACAATTGAGGAAGTAGTAAAGCAGGCCATCAAAACATGTTTGGGAAATGCTCTTACATGGCAGGAAAATTTGAAAAATGCCAGCAGCAGAGCACAGACGATTGGAAGCAATAAAAATTTACTTTACAGAAGAATGACGTTCGATGAACAGAAAGAATCCGTACTGAAAAAGTCCTACAATGACTCGGAGTTAAAATAAAATGATAGCTCTTATCAAAAGAGGCAAACCTATTGAGCCAGGGTGTCCGGTGAATCTCAATTTCTTTTTCCCCTGAGTTTTTCAAGTTTTCCAGGCAAATTTTTGCATTTTCCAGGGTCTTGTTCCACTTCGTTTCTAACATATTTTTCATGAATTTCTAATAAAATCGGCATATTTTGCCTATGTTAAATACGACAAATTTCGGTCCTACTTTGAGTAGGACCGAATAATAGAGTATACAAGGAATGTGAAAATATTACAGGTTTTATTTTACCAACAAATAAACAAAAAAGGTTCACTGACAACAAAATTTTGAGTCAGGTACAATTTGAACACAATGAACTAGAATCAGAATATATGGCAAATATGATTCCTATTACCTGGTAGAACACCCATGCAAAATGTATACATCAGATTCATCGGGAAAATATTAGATCATTTAGAATCAGACTAGTTTGATAAAGAACTTACAAATAAAAGAAGACAATGGTGTGAAATGTTTTTCAATGAATTCACTTCCGATTCAACTTCATCAACAAATTTCTCGGCTTTTCAAGAAATTAAGTTTTTTGTTTGCAGGTCTGGAACCTTTTGCAGTACCTCTTTCTTATTATTTTTCTCTTGAGCCCTTGGTACCTTTCCTTTTCTCCGCTAAGGCTTCCCTGTACTTTGCATGAGCATTCCCGAAACTGTGAAATAATTGCTTTGTGGTAGGTACGGATCTAACACCCCCACCACCCTGATCGCATTGTGAATGGTACCACAGAGTAATACAGAGTGCCAACGCTTATAGGGATTTGCGAATAACTTTTTGGGTGGCCATGTGTTTCGCTTTTTCTCCGCTAGATGGTGTTGCTGTTATCAACCTGAAAGACTCCCGCTTCCTGTCAAGGTCAAGTCTCCCGCGTAACCTGATACGTCAGGAAAATGCTCACGCGACTCTTCGGGGACGGTCGAGGCGGCTGAGTTCTGCCGGGAGTGGATGTCTTGAATCCACGGTAACGATGCTTGTTTCCCAGAGCCTTGAATCCTACTCTGTGAGCGGGCCTAGGCCAGTCGCCCGGCACCAGGGGAATGGCAGCTTTCCGAATGTTTTATTGTCCATCCATCTTTGTGTAGGGGAATGTTGAACCTCCACTTGTTATATTCCGTCGATTTGATTTTTCTAATTCTAAGGAACTGAGTTCAAATTGTTCACTTCCCGTTTTAATTCAGAATTGAGTCTGCAGTTATGCCGCAGAAAATGTCCGTCTGCATATATGGTTTGTATCATTCCACTACACCCTTTACCCCAAATTTGAAAGGATCGAAAATGGAAAATCATGATGAGTAAGGTGGTAAAAATATAGAATCTCTGACTGAACGTGAATTCAAGCCTTATTTCATTGCGTTTCTTGTAACTCACAACAATGCGATAGAAGTAGTTAGGTGATTATTTATCGTTAAACTGTATGAGTTGGGCAGCGGTATGAAATATTTGTCGTCATTAAGAAGAAGGACAATCGGGTGGTTCCTTCCAAGCTCAATGAGTAACATTTAAAAGAAATACCTGATAACGATTCCAAAGACAAACAAATGGGTATGTACCTACTAAAAATGGGAAATGAGACAAATTTTTAGACGCCACTAATGGTTTTAGCCTACCACCGACAGCTGCTGTTGAACGTTTTTTGTATGAAAAGGAGAATAAATCGGAAGTCACTGGGCTGCGGCCCGGGTGGTCCCGGGTTCGATTCCCAATGAAGCCTCAGCCATGAAGCCATGCAGACTTAAGGAACACGAACGGACTGTTCGAAAGAAAGATTAGTATCACTCTGCCGTGGCTAACCACATAGGTACTTTTAGAAGAAGGTCACAGTATAGAAATGAAAAGGGCGGAAGTTTTATGTAAAGAAAGCAGCTACTATCCACGGGTCATCAGGGCGTTAATTGAAATAGGAAAAAGACCTAACAACTTAAGCAGAGAGGATGGCTACAAACTCCCTTATAAGTGGAAAAGAATTTTTCAAAATTCAAGTGTTAATTAATTCTGTAATATAATAACCGCCAAGTTTTGTTTATTTATTTGTGGTTGTTGATTCAGAAAGCCCGACGAAGCCGGCAGAATAGCACGGTAAAACTGTTGCTCAAAAAATTAATTATACCGCAGAAAACCAAATGATATTTATCTTATCTTCGGATTGATGACGGCTAACGATGAAATAAAACTTGCTACACACGTTCCGCTCCGTAGAACTACAGCAATAGCAGTCTAAGCCTACGATTCTGACGCAGCGAGAGAGAACCCCTCAGTAACCCTCTTCCCCAACCACATCAGGCGCAATTATAAGACTGCGCAGCAAATATGGCTATGTGAGCACATAGCTGCAGGCGGTATCAACTAATTACATGCGCTTTATGGCTGAAGTGAGTCAAAAACAAAAAATCCTGGGTATTTTTATGCTATTAGACAAGTAATTTATGGTAGAAACAAATTTACGAAGTGATTTCTTCCATGAAATTGAAATGCAATAAAAAAGCTCCAAAAAATCTTAGTGTTTTATGTATTGGCAAAGAAATTTAATATTAGGAGGTAAAATGCAATTCTTCAACGGAAATGACATTGAGGTTGCCTCATCAATCTGGAAAAAGTACTTTTTTAATGTATTTGTCAACGAGCTCCGAGAAAGCAAAATTTTAATGTGCTTTATAGTAGCTGTTGTCTGTCGAAGTACTTTGCAGACGACAAAAAATAAAGATTTGGACGGATTTCTCATATGTTTGGACTCATAGTCACCAGGGATCCTTCTTAAGCCTTCCCTCCAAGCGCCTTTCCCTTTGCACCCTTTTTATCGAGCATCTTCGGGCCAGCTTCTCCTTTTTAATCCCTGATCACCAGCCTCCTTCGCAGTCACAATTCCTCTAGGGGATCCACCTCTCCCGTGTTCATTCTCGACAAAGCGCTGATTTATACCCCAACCGTGAGCCACGACGCTTTTTCTTCCATCCCCCACCCTACCTCTCTTACCTCTGCCGATACCACAGCAACCATTCCCTGCCTAAGTTTAAGCGATCTATAGCGATGTCCCAACAGCGATACGTGATATTCATGAGATTCTTTACCAACGAGCCATGAGATACAACGTCTGTCTTCCCAAAGATGCTCTGCGACAACGTGATATATTAGATATCAAGCACCATAAGGTAATATGCAGTATGGAATTTACGTGAAAAAAACACTAGAGCAATGTGCTTGAAGTGAATCCAATGTAGTAACTGTAATGTGATTATAAGAGTATATCGTCAGGAAAGTCAATTGTCAAAGTCAATACACTGCTTCGATTAATTGCAATAAAAATACTAACCTTTGCATTTTACTTCACCTTTTTTATTACTCGAAGTTGCATATGCGCATATAAACTCGCATCTCGTCAGAAGCACGATGTAATGAGATATGTGCTCTTTACACTATTTGAATGAACATGAACAGTGTCGTAACCAAATTTTGAAAGCTTGAAAGAAAATGTTCGATTTAATACTTTACAGAGTGCAGAGGTAAATTGATTAATTGATTTTAGTACCTGTTACTCTGATAATTTAGCCTGTCAAACAAATATCTGTATTCATTTTTGTTGTAATTTGTGTCACAGGTGGAATTTATTTATTAATTTCTCAGCCATACTATTCATGTAAACTGTACTGTCACTATTTCTTTCATGTCAATTATATTGTTTCCTAGTATGGCGACCTACTATTCACATGAAAAATGATTTTTGTTTTTCAATTTATTTTCCCTTTTTCCACTTTTGCATCTCAACAATACTAGGTATTTATTTCAAGGACTACATTTCAATTTATTTTTTCGTTTCACTTTTGTTTAGTAATGATATTAATGTTTCAATTTTTGTTCAAAAATATGTATATGTAGACAAAATGTCTATGAGGCCTATTGGTATGCGACAATAAACGCTTATTATTATTATATTATCAATATTTTCTATTAAAACGGACATTTGCACCACGCGCCAAACAATCACGTTCAATTCTCACAGCACCATAGCATAAACTGTTGCATCCTTTACGGCGATTTTTCATAAATTTGCAGTATAGTTTGGACTTCCTTTCATCTGTGCAGACATTTAGGTTCTAGGTTATAAGCTAAATTACTGCGCAGAATAAGTGAGAACCATCTTCCCGATTATCTAAACTTCATGCAGTAGTTAAGCTTCTAAAGCACCTACACAACAATACAGAACGAACCGAAGAATATTACTAGCTTTTCAGATTTTTAAATCAGGGTGGATCATGCGATAAGCCAAACTAAATGCGCGACCATCATCAGCATTCATTATTCCGGAGGTTGGTTGGCACCAACCCTCCACTCTTTTCTCTTCTCAGCTTACCTCTTCGTTCCCAAATAATGATATACTTCAGCATCCGTCGTAATTCACTTCAAGTATTGCATCCTCGATCTTCTTTGGTAATTCTTCCCACCCATTTCCCCTCATAATTATTTTATTAAAAGGGTGCTCAGTCACAGAAGGTGTCCAATATGGTCTCCATCATATCACAGAGTTTTCATTCAACATCTTCAAACCTAACTCTTCGTAGAAATAATTCATTGGAGACTCGATATTAATATGAAGAATATACGCCACCAGGTGACATGCAACCTCATTCCATGCCATGAGATATGAAAAATTATCTCTATCGATGTGATTCTAATGAGGAATATATTGCGTCTTTTGCGATAAAGCATGAATATCACAATGCGACACTCGAGTTTGTGTATCGCACAGCTCAACCTCATACCCTGCCGCCATGAGACCCAAATTGTGACCCTCGCCTTCATTAAGGTAGTTCGAGCGATAAATCAATTCACCTGCAATTTGATGAACTTGACGTCATTTTACAGAAAAACTCCCATATTTTTAATGCTATGAAAATATTTACCCCTTACCGGACTACTTTTCGAGCAATTTGCCTAAAAATATAAGCTGTTTTACATGGGTTACATTACGACTGGGCACTCAAGAGGGAGAATATTGAAAAAAAATTAGGAACTTCTAACACCTATATTTCGTCAAAAAACTAACGATTTGTAGTTTGTATGTTTTTTAAACTATTTATAAAACAATCAATTACTCACCGCAGTAATTTTTACAGAATCGCAAAAAAGCTGTTTTGAGGGCTTTTTAGCCACACGGCGTGAAACAATGAGTCAATTTAGAGACTTATGCAGATATATTTATTTAATTACTGAGAATTATGGTCATATACAGCTATATTTTTGCAAAACTAATATTACAATATTTACTTCATACTTCTTACAGACGCTTAAATTAAAAAATGAAATTCAAACGGCCTCTATTATGACTAGGAAACTATCTCGCTCAAACTACCTTAAAACAGACTGCCTTCTGAATGCCTCCTCTCCGCCAACCATCCCCCAAACTCCCCCTCATCCATCAATCGTCTCAACCTTCACATCCTTACTCGCTTATCAGCTGTTTTCCCACCCCACGCTTCTTCCTATTCATCCTCACTTACACTTAAGCTCTTTCCATGCTCTTTATCATCACTTCATTCCGTCTTTCTTCCCCGAAGCATCCTGGCTACCTCAGGGATTCAAAGTTTCTTGTCAGGCTCGTGTTACCTCCCCGAGTTGGAAACGCCCAGATAACGAGACTAACAACTGCAGAGGGCAACGACTCCCAAGTACGCTAATATACTATATCACGTTTAAAGTGATAAATACGACTGACGCACAGCGGAATGCTACAACATGGTATCCACTATCATAATAGGTATGAAAGGAAAAATAAGAGGCAAACGTAAAGCGTCTCTCTCCAACATTCAAAAAAGGGAAATCATGGCTGATACCCACTGTGTTAATTTTATGACGCTCAGACCTACTATAATCCTTACTATCCACATAAGCTAAATATAAGACCACTCTCCGAATGTCACGCATGCACGGAGTAATCTTAAAAGTATATAATTTCGCATGAAATTGAATTGAGAATATGTAGGACACGACTGCGCTACAATGCAGGTCTGCAGTGATAGTACAGGTTTCAACATGACACCTTCCCACCCATTTTAGACAATACTGACTACTATGACTGTTGTCATTTTCATCACCAGGTGCAATCAATAAAATATCTAATTTACGGTGACTTTATTAGGGGTATTTTCACGCGGTCAAGTCACGTTTGCACGTCTCACTCCGCGAAAACATCTGGTAATTCCGTCCGAAAGAGTCCCGACGCAAGTAAGAAATTAGAATCGAGAGTTAAGCACATATAGAAAAATTACCCCCAGCAGAAATTTAATTCGTTACTTTTCAGCTCCTTTCACAATCTTACTCACGAACTATATGAAAGAATTATTCAGATATTTTTGACGAATGAATTAACACAACAGCCGCGGAAAGTCAATACTTAAGCGATCCCCAGGAGTGACTTAGCATAGCACTGCATGCATATTACTGGGTATCCCATCCTCCATTTATTAATACTATCGTTCTGCCAAACAGACATCCCAGGCTTGAGACCCCCTTCTCAGAAAGTATTATCACCGATCTATTTCATTCTTAATAGCCATAATTAGCCAATAAAAAGAGGGATGAGAGGAAAAGGTAATCAAGAAAGAGAACTAATGAATATGTTTATGCTTTGGTGCAATAGAATTCCTACCACTACCCTTTCGGGACAATGTAAAATGAAACAAAAAATGCATTTTCAAAATAGCCTGTGCGACAATCATACATCGTCAATTTTGCTTGGCCAGCATATAATGTCATGGTTATATCCTCAACATTGCTAGAAAAATCAGATGATAAAATTTAAAGATTTCAATCCGGAAGGAATTCTCCAGAATTCAAGAATTTAAACTGGAAATTTTAAGTAACTGAGGGAATCCTGTCGTACTAAGAATCATTATGCGACACGGGAGTAATTTTCACTGGAGTCTTCCGTAAAAACTATCCCCACTAATCATCGCTATATTTAATGAAGAATCCCGTTCTACTCCCTTTTCTTGTAAACTACCACAATTTCGTCGCAAACCATACATATGAAAATTAATTGCTATTGCCCTCCGCTACTATTCTTGTAAACCACGCTCTTCCGTTTTTGCGTTAATTGGAACGTATATGACAGAAAACTTTCATCTTTCTTCAGCGATAATTATTCATCCTGTCTCTTCTTTCTTATTCTCTATTTTCATGGATCTACAAGGATCAAACGAGTATCTTTTAACGATTAAATCCTTTTCCTATGATCTAATCTCAATGACTAACGACCGAGAAAAAATATAGATTCAGATGGAAGTGTCTCCGATTTGGACACGGGATGGAGCATAAGAAATTTCTGATTTATCATAAATTCTAATAATGACGATTCTAAACACTCAAGACTTGTGGAAGCCGAAAATGTTTGAAAGAAAAACTGTCATTAGAAAGGAAATAATTCACGACGTAACACCTTTGAAAGTATTAATTAATTAAGTAATTCACGATAACTCGTTTTCCTAAAAGCCAAGCCATCCAATACCACTTGATTCGACTTCAACTCCGACATATTTTTTCGGAATTTCTAACCATTAAGAAACGTAAGGGCACTACCATACACAACTCGGTAAATGATTCTGTGAATTTAAATCCATTGAAATTAAATAAGAAAACTATAAAATCTCTCCGCGAATGACGTTTATGCAAACTGAATGTATTAAAAAATTCCCTTTCGGCATTGGCCTAAAGACGCAGGTAGATTTCGAAGTTCATATATTTTATAAATACTAGCGAACAACACGAGTAGCTGAATTACACTCGGATGAAGTATGAGCGCAAGTTTCAGCGCAATCAGCTTGATATTGGCCGAGTTGTAGCCAGATACGTATTGCCCCGCGCCACCTGGGCAGTAAAATTGAGTGATTCTGTAACATGATGCATTGGAGGCAAATAGGCTGTGTAGTACATGCATGAGCTTTACATGGCGGCGGAAATCGGCCACTGAGTACATGCCTTTTGAAATCATGACGTCAGGATGTTATCTGCCGATGACTAGCACTGAATCGCCATAAAATATTCACCCCAACTGAAAATTCCAGGGGCAGGCGCTTCCTTTCTGAACTGAAACCTCTCTCGGTGACTAGCGAGACGTTATTTTTTCGTAAAGGCTCCATTTTATCGACACTTATTATTTCTACGATATATTTTAGTTTCTTTAAATTTTATTTGTACTGAAACATAAGTATATTAGCCTGCAATACGTACTTCAATTCTGGGTAACAATGAAATAAATACGTAGCAACGGAAATGACAAAAGCTCTAAAATGGCATAATTTTAACTCGAAAAATTCACTTTTCTCAGTTTATCAGTCAATTGAGACAAATCGGTTAAATAAATTATAAACTAAAAAAGATTTAGCTTAATTTTAGCCCAAAAAGAAAACTCATAGCTCAATTATTTCATATTTTAATGAGAAAAAGAAAATTGATCTACTCAGAATTTTTTCGTATTTAAGGCAGGGCAAGACTATTGTGAAAGAGTTCAATATTTTATAAGATTCCTATTTTAAAATACAAATAGGTGGCATTTGACACTCCTTGCAATAACGGTTGGTCGTACAAAAAAATGTTTGAAACAAAAGTAGTAGATATTGTTTTAACAGTTTCAGGTAACTTTAAACGGATTTTTTAATGTAAATAATAAGGGAGTTATGATATTTTTCTCCTTCAAACCCTAAAATACAAATAGGTAACATTACCACTCCTTGCAATAACGGCTGGTTGAACAAAAAAATGTTTGGAACAAAAGTTGTAGATATTGTATTGACAGATTCAAATAACTTTAAACGGATTTTTTAATGTAAATAATTAGGCAGTTATGATTTTTTTTGTCCTTCAATTCCTATTTTTTCACAAAAATATTTTGCAATATACTTAGATATTATAATACACCTAAAAAAATTCATTATGTTTTAAACTAAGGGAGATATGGGGGTTTTTTGATTAAAAAAAAAAGTCTCCCAATTTCTACTCCTTTGGTCTGATTTTGCTCAATAACAAACTTGACCGAGATTTTTCACCCCTCGATTTTATAAATAAGTCTTAAAGTCATCACAGCAAAATTACGGCAGTTAGCGTGTTTACAAAAAACTGGCCCTTGGTAACGACTAAAATAGATAGTCTTTCATCGAAATCTACCTAAAATATTGTATTAAGCTCAAAACATTTCTTCAAGCCTTTAACGACCACAACTTAAGATTCTTCCAGAAATAAAATTTGAATCATTGCGCTAACTTTAGCTAAATTAGGGAAAGTTCTCTTTATTTCAGTCTTCATTTTGAAGGGAATTCAATGATTGCTCAAATATTTCTTTAGAGATAGCATTTGTCCTGCTGACCACGTTAGTAAGGGTTACATGGAATGAGACTCCATACACTTCCTGGTAAATTACTGTAATTGAACGTTGGCGGCGTTAACACTTCAGGGAAGTGATAAGACCACGTTAAAATAGCTTAAACGCTAAAGTTCGGAGTCGCTGCTTTTCTCGAAGTCACTTCTTCGGACGGATGAGGGCTTAAGCGAGATACCACCTTTGACGCTGCGCAGCTTGAGGTTTCCCAAGGCAGTTCAAATGCATTGCAACGGTCTGAGAAGCATATTCTAGAGAGCGCAATTTTTGTTGCCGCATGGCACCAGCTGCTACTCCATTTCTTCCTTACTCAGATATTCCCTCGCTGCTGAATTGGCCTCCGCATACCCTGCGAATTCTGCATGTCCAAGATGTGAATTAACGAATGATACAAAATAAAAATTAAATCCTCAGAACTTAGCCCATTTACCAAAGAAAGAAGGCTGATGAGCACTTACAGGGCCATGCAATGAGTACGCCACCTTATTAAGTTTATTGCATAGAGCTTCTTCACTACATTACGTAAAACATCTTCACAAATTTGCAACTTTCCCCGTGAAAATAACCAGCCTAACATAAACAAATGCGCCGGAAATATATCCGGAGTCGCACTTATCAGCTGGTCCAGACCGAGAAAACTTTGTAGTTATAACTGGGTTTCTCTCACATTTTATTCCATGCTATTGATAATAGTTTATAAATGATTTTGAGTCCTTTGAAATGCACGAGAGAGACGAAATTCACTGTACGGACTTACCGGAAAAACCTTGCACACACGCCCGCAAAACTTCACCTTGAAGGCCAAAACCACCTAAACATAATGCGAAAGACGATATCCTATTCTGGGATCAATTTCAAAACTCAATGAATTTTTCGGGCACGAGTCGTATTTTCAAAAATTGTAAATTCTAAACAATAGGAATTAAGTCGGATTCACCGAATTTAAAGTAAGATGATTCCATGTCAATTTTCTTATGCAGAATTTACGATACATTCAATTGGTGTACAAAAACCGTTCGTTCGTGGATATAAATGCTTAAATAACCTCAAAATTTTAAATGCATAAACAAGCATATTTGCCAACGTATGACTCCACTAGTTTCAGGCATAGTCATGCATTGCTCTCCTGAATGGTTTTTAGGGTGGCCAGGGAAGCCAGCGGGGTACAACCTTGATCTAGAACGAATATTGCATGCCTGGTGTGGAATCAACCTGCGCCAAACACCCTAGAGGTAGTTTGCACAATACTTTGAAGATGTAGATGGGCAGTTTCCTCAGTTCTCATAACCGAAAATATGCCATGAAATTAGGGAACTGAGGAAAGTCTAGAGAATATTTCGAAAATAAAGCAGAGAAATACAAACAAAAGCCACATGCTACGGAATGCTGGTGGATAAAAATATGGAGTTTGTTTCTATATTTATTTCGGGGGAAAATACGCAAAGGTAGGTCAAGGCGCACTAACGAATGGATAAGAAAACGCGTGGACCTGCTTATTATTCAGAGATAACCATGGAGATACGTCTTGTCTTGTGAAGTTCCCGGTTGCAGACGCCAGCATCGGCTCAAGGGCCCAAAACGTGCACCAAGATTCCGCCCGGATTCCAATCACGTTCTTGCCCTGCATCCTCAAGCTTGTCAACCTTTTTTAACACCTTCGGCTCCCAATACTTTGCGACTCACTAGAGGCCGGAGCCACGTCAACAATGCACCTCCGTAAGCAACTGGGTCTCTGTGAACTCCACGGATGCATAACACACTACGTGAGATAGGGCGAGTTCAATAATAAAAACAACCTTCTCAGACGAGAAAACAGCAGGGTACACTTTGCTATATCCGGGATAAGCCTGCGCACACGTGGCAATGAAATACCCAGGGAGAAAAAAGTTAAGAATTATTTTAAATACCGTTTGAGATGCGCCACTTTCAATTCAGGTAAACTTGTTCTCTGCATGCAATACCGACGCGCGGCCTTATCTGGGATGCACCTCAGAGAGTATGTAATTTTTACAACACTGAAAATGCACGTAAGGATAATGTAGTGCTGCTGTTCTACTTTTAAAAAATATTGCGTCGAGGAACAACATGCGGCGAGCTAAAGGTGGTGCCTCCACTAAATTTAAAAAACATTAGTAAATGAAAATAAGTGATAAAAATTTCAAAATAATGCATCTACATTATGGTGAAATGTATATCACACATTTTTGCTTGACATGCATAGCTGAAATGTAAATACGGAACACAGCAATATTATTGAGACGTAATTTTTCTTTTTTCAAAATACCTTTGGTGACATTTTTCTGATTAAGAATCCTTTCACCAAAAGATATCTTAGTGACAGGTTAATTATTCTATTCAGAGGAGAATAATAAAACGGTTATAACGTACAATGCTAGTAAAAATTGTCGCCCGAATTCTAAAGAGAAACAGGTCAATGCATCAACTGCAGTCTGTTCCAGAACGAAGCCACCGTTAAGCCAACTACATTCAACGCTAGGATAATACATGTTTATTCATTCCACTACTGTAGTTGGTATTCACCACGAGCCAAAAGAAACGTCTTTGATAATCGCAGACTTTTCACTAACACTTCCCGCAAAAAAATACGAGAAAGCAGGGAAAAATTGAAAGCATATCCACGACACAACTTACCATCCAACCATTTGAAAGTAATACTATGCTGAATAAACTTGCTTTGAATCCAGAGCGTATTACGTTTGTAAGTACTTTCGATTAACGTCAATTATATCTTTAATTAAGTAAGCAAATAGTTAATTGAGCTGCACAGCTATGACGTTAATATGGGTATATGCACATTAAATAATGTTAAAAACTACAAATGAAATAGAAATGTGATACCCTGCAAAAACGTACTATATAGCTACATGTTCTGCAAAAATACTAAGTTAAACGGCAAACCTCTAACTATTTTTACTTCGTTTGGCATTTCCTAGTGAAATTGAAGGATTAATAATAAATGTAGTCGAACTGCTCAAAAGTAAAAAAAAACTAACAGAGGAATCCTTAGGAAAAAGACCAGATCCTGAACAAGGACAAACCCAGATTTACGACAAAATATAAAAATATCTAAAAATGATGCTTGGCTGATGCATGAAGTCAAAATAAGTAAAAAGTAGGACTTCCAATTATGACATGCGAACATTGTTTTTATCCTCTAGGTTGGGGCAACCAAGAGTGATTTCGCTTTAACTTATGCGTGAACCCATCGCTATCCTTAGATAAACGTTTTCTTTGATGCTATGGACATAAAATTTTCATCAAAGCCCTCCCAACCAACGTTTACCACGTAATTGGAGCGTAAAAATTCGCAGAGGTCAGATGCTGTCAATGAGGTCATTAAACTACACTGCGCAGAGACATAATATTAATAAACGGGGATTAAATACCTGTCTTTAGCACCTTTTTAAAACGTTTTTATTAGGTTGAGTTCTTGTCTGTTCGGTCAAAATTTTACAACCGATTTTTAACTAAGTTCCCGACGAGCTATAGACTTGAAAATTTAAATATACCTCAGAACTGGACGACAATGCAATACTATGTATCTAATAATACATATCATAAATGTTTTATACATTTAATATTTCAATAGAATATGCATTATAAATGATGCATACAATGTATGCATAGTATAATATAACATAATATACTGTAATAAAATATATAATAATAATAATAATAATAATATAATAACCCGCGATTACACGAAGTGACATAATAATTAATTTAAAATTAAAAAAAAAACATTTTTATCGTAAAAAAACTTTTTTTATTACTCTCTTATTATCACTTTAAATGGTCTTTTGCAGGGACTTGGCTAACGGAAATATTTATAATGGAGGGATTGATTTCCAAGCAACAATATACAAACGGCCTTCAAACAATAGATATAATCATTATTTATTTAAACAGTGAGATCAAGAATTTACTGGAGAATTATTAAAGGCGTAGATAAACTTGCTTTATCGAACACTTATAGCATATTATATAAACCATATTATTACATACTATGTTTCCAAATTATAAGCTATGCTCAACAACCTACTGTCAATCAAATTTACACATTACTAGTCATATCAATACATACTACAAATTACCAACTATGACCTTGATGATGTCTTAAAATTTTCGATACCGCGGTCGTTCAATTAGATTCTTTCAGGCACAAAATAATAGTGGTTTTATATGGATATCCCGGGATTACACAAAGTGATGTCTTAATCACTCGATTGTCGTTACCGAAGTTCGATAAAACACAAAATAGAGTTTCCGCAAAATAATAAAATACAAAATTTGGAGTTTGGAGCTTCAACGTTCTTCGAGGGCAATTTTAGTGAATACTGGGGATTCAGGTGGCAGAGTTTTAGGTTGAATCTGACCACCTGTAATTTTTCGACATGTGTACCGGAGAGACGCATTGCATCGGTACTTCATAATCTCGTACAGATACTCCTCCGATGTTTAACTCCTTGAATCTCTCGAGAGTGGAAATGTAATATACTGCAGGCCACAGCAAATATTTTACCCTAGATGGTTCACACAACGCGTCATCTTCGCACAGTCGGCATGCTCGGCGTGTTTACAGGCTAGCTAGTGTTCAAAAGCTTGTTTTAAAGTGTTTACCTGCCAATAGTTGACAGAGAATTGTAACAAATTATTTTAGTTTGTAAGTGCAAACGTTCTGTGAGAGTGTGAGACTGTGCTGGTGCTATGAAATGTGTCCAGAAGTAGAAATTTTCCAAAAGCCAAATGTCCCTCAAGAACAAATTTTTACACATAGTATGAAATGTTTATTGGCGATTTAAAAAGCTCTGCAGGGTATTCAGACAGTGAATGATCTACGCTATACTTGTTTTACAAAAGCAGTTAACAAGAAAAAAGCTGAGATTGCTGTGAAGCTGGAATCTCTCCCTCCGACGGAAGATGCCGCGAAATTCCACTTCTTTAGAGCATATTTGCAAACACCAAAGTGGCTAGGCAATGAATTAAATCCCACTGACTGGGGATGGAAGTTGAAGGGGGTTTTTTTTAACACCAGTAAAAATGTCAATAAAACCTGCGCCAAAAGAGCATTTTTATTAACAATATTTTTTTGCAGCTGCAAAAAATGTGGCAAAGCATGTGGGTGCGCGAAAGCAGGATTACTCTGTTCTTCTGGTTGCATCAACTGCAGCGCAGACAACTGTTCGAATATGCCCGTTGTAGAAATTGGAGAGTTAACAGACGAAAGCAGCAATGATAGTTTGATAGGATTGGATAAGCATGATGACGAAATCCTTAATATATTTAGCGATGATAGTTCCAGTAATCAATTTTTGGATTTTTGCGAGAATGACTCGTAAATCTGGCTAAGAATAAGTGATTGATTGTTACATTCAAAGTTTTTGCTATTAATATTGACGCTCAATAAAAATTGGTTTCATTTAAAATATTCATCTCATTATTTGTAGTTCCCATATCCATTCCCCAGCTATCCAATTTCATTTAAATATTTTTCACAGCTATGTCTTTTACGATAACAATTTTTTTTGAACTTATTCATTAATAATTGATTTTTCAACATTTTTCAACCTTGAATTGCTAGTAACTGCCTCTAACGACTGGACTATTAACAGGACCTAAATTGTATTAGCATTATTTTCTCTACTTTCTTCATAATTTTCCCAATGTATTCTGGATATCATAATCTATGTAACTTTCTCATATAATTTCTAATTTTAAATTTCTAGGTGTCCATATAGCTGTAACCAAATTATACGAGGAGAATGACTGTGTTACCAATATTATTTTGTATATGATGATGTACTTTGTTTATTTGTTGTATCATAGATAATAAAAATATTAGATCGTGTATTGTACAATGTTATTTTTGTAAAATATTTGTAAAATAATCTTTTTTCTTCTATGTAAAAAACGATTATGATCTCTTTAAACTTTGCACAAAAGATCTTTTTATGTTAATAAATTTCTCACTGCTCGGATTATGAAATACATGCTAAAAATATTTTGAAAAGCCATATAAGATAAGATGTATTCATCAGAAATATAATGAATAGTTGCTATGGTTATTCTTTATTATAATTATTACTATTCTTGCTGAAAAAAAATTGCATTTCAAGTATCTATTCAGGCAAACATTTCCAAAACATAACATCGTGATTCATAGAATATGGAAATAAATATATTTTTCTCAATACTTATATCGTTCGCCTGAGCTTTCTCTCTAATCGTTATCTCTGACACGGTACCGGAAACTTGATCCAGAAAAATTACTCCGAAGCGCAGTTTGCGGTAATACTGGCCAATAACTTTTGAAAATTTAATTCTTGAAACAGGTCACAGCACGCTTAGACGGGAAGCATTCCTTGCCACATTATGAAGGCTTCCTTCCCCGGAGTCCATCTCTATTGGCCCTTCAACCACGAGCCAGTAGACAGCGGCAAAAAATTAAACAAAGGAAGTTCACGACGGGGTACAGTACTCTTGCACGTAAGCTTCCGAGATGGCCGACTGGGAAGCGGCACGTACACAGCACGGGGACCGATATCACTAACGGAGGATCAGTTATCTAAGCCACTAGCCTCCCTAAAACAACAGACTGCCACAAATCCCGACTATTCTGCCCATCGCGAAGCGGGCGAAACCGTGACCCATCTTCCAATTTTGCCTCCGCTCCTCCAGCCTTACCCTCTCACTCCAGTCGTACCCCAGCAGAAGCAGCAGCGAAAGGCACACGCCTCCAGCCGCATTCTCCCTCATCAACATTCCCACCCCCCGCCCATCATACGCCTTCCCTTTGGCTCCAGCCGCGAACCCAGCCTCCCACTGCCCACCAATTCTGGAGATGAGGGGGGGGGGTCGACCGAATCCCATTTTCGTAAGGGGCGGCAAGGAGTACGAGAGGGAGAGAGAGAACGCTCTCGGAATTGAAATGAGCCTGTATCTCGATTCACCAATAAGGCTGCGCAATGAACGGTGCGGAGAATTAAACACTCCGAAAACCTCATTAGTCAAAATTCCCATAAAATCCGACCCAATTACGCTCGGATTCGAGAAAATACCTTATTGTCAATTTTCTTTTTTTCAAAAAGACGCTAATTACTACGGTTTGAGTGGTGAGGCCGTCTTCCCATTACCGAGGAGGGATAAGAAGCGAGTGTACACACTTGACTCGTTTTTTCTCCTCGGCTGCAGTCGTGAGTGAATGGATATGAAGGTGAGAGGGGGAAAAAGATAAATAGTCTCCCGAGAAGATAAACAAATCAAACAGACGCAGGGTTCGGAGGTCTGGTTGGTGGTACACACTTCGGTCGGCCCGAGATAATTTACGTTGCTTTACAACATGAAACGTCATTTGTATTTCGAAATGATCCAGCTGCGATAGTACTCTAAATTATAACTACCGCCGGCACACCAGTTAATTAATTTCCTTGAAAAAAACGAGGCCACTTAATTGTCGAGGGAAGAAAAGCAGCGTTTAAAGCATTTTGATGCACTGGCCTAAAAATCTATATTATATATGCAGTGCCAAAAATAATTTCCTCGACCAAGCAGAAAAACTGGGGGGAGCTGAGACGAGCTTTTTCTCAGATTTCGGGACTGAAGTGAAAAGTTATGAAAGCCTAATTCAAATCTTTTGATACTCTTTAATTTGTTTCGCGTTTGTTCGGTATTCTTGGGGAGGACTTAAATCATAGAAATTTCGTTTTAAAATACTATTAAATATGATAGGTATCAACAAATATATCGAAGGTTCATCATTAACATTTCTTTAATTTTTCTGACCGCCGGAGTCTTCCCTAACGTTACCATTGCTGAACTATCAATTTTGACAATGTAAAATCTCTTTTAGGTATTCAACACAATAAGCTAAAATTCATTTTAACAAATGTTTAGGATTCATACTGCATCATCAGGTATAGAATATTTCCTTAAGTATTTTTCAATGTAGATTCAGAGAACTCATATGAAATATGCAGAAATGATGGACAATTAGCATTTCCACATAGCATTTCCCGGCCGCACGTGTTCGCACCAAAGCCCTTAAGCTAAAAGCATAACTCTTCTCCATAACGAAACAACTGCTAAAATCATTGAAATTATGAACGATAATTAAAAGTGGAAATTGCTTTACTTAATTACTATTCAAATACAAATACATAAAAAATAATTCAAGGTATTTTTTATTTTTATTTTTTTTCAGCTACCCCGAAACAGTTAGCATTGGCCTCTTACATCGGGTGATGTAACATTAACAACTGACGAACACAAAAATCCATGCCCAGGGAGGTGAAAAATCCACCCAGGCGGGACTCAGACCCGCGACCCTCTGATTGGTAGGCGAGGAAGTTGCAACATTATAATTGAAATCAGAAGATTCTGCGAAATTGCGTCAAATGTATACATGATTAAATAGCAAAAAGTGCTATTTCCACAATATAAAATTTACTTACGACCCGGGTTTAATTGTTTATACATCATCTTCAGGTCTGATCATCACCTGAATATGATGTACCAACATTGAAACCCGGGTCGTTAGTGAATGTTATTCTGTGGAAAAATACAAGTATTATTATTTCATCAATGCTCTAATTGTTTTTCAATCGAGATCACCTAAGCCTTAGGCTCATCAGGTGGTGCTATTTTTACAAGTACGCACTATTCTCACATTTCAGGAAATATGTGCCAATAAATTTAGCAATATATTCCCTTAAGCCTGGTAATGCATATGCACCATTTTTTAAATTTATCCATTGAGTTTTTTTCATCAGGTATTTTTTCACCTTTTCTTTATTTTGTGAAAGGGTTTTTTTGTTCCTTTATATCATATCTATTGAAAATAGGTGGCACTACAGTGCTCAACCGTATTGAGTTATATATTGTTTCCCCATAGAGAGTCCTGTATTATGGCATCACATGATACTCAACCGTATTGGGTTCTGTATTGTTTCCCCATTGAGAGTCCTGTATGTTGGCATCACATGATACTTCTTCTCATAATCGTTCGTAAGAGGAATAACTCTTGAAAAATAAATTGAATTATATTTTTAATTTAATTTTTGAAGCCCTGGTGGCTTTATTCGCAACCCATATAAAGCTAAAATATTTAGCTATCCTTCTTGACCCATCATGAGCAACCTATTACGACACGTTCCCCAGTAAATACAAAACATGCTTAAGCTAGGACTGCAGGCGTGCACCACAGGAAATCGACTCTTGGGAAGGTTCATCGTGGATGTCAATAAATTACGATGCAGTGGAGACTATAATCTCGGCCAGATCGGCACAACGCGTCTACGGTAAAGATATCCCGCTTTACTCTGCCTAGCTTCCAAACGTACGACGACCCTCGAGGCTTTTCATTCTCAACTCCCAGCGTTCTCTGGCATCCTGCATCCACCGGAAAATCTGTCAGTAATGCCGATTAAATTTCATCCTTCCTATTTGTCCCGACTCACCGTAATCCCACCCACGAACACATATTGCAAGGGAGACGAACCCGAATGGAATATCTAGAACAAAAAAAGGAGGCGAAAAATTCCAAGCTAGGATTTGCATCATGCATCCGCCGGACAATCAGACACACATCCGCCCATGTCGCGCCTCCTCCTCCCAGTTAATTGGAAATAAAAATCGAAGGAAAAGCCACACGGCTGACTGCAAGCGGCTACATAGTTCGTGGGTAGAGCGTCACAGAGACTGGATGCTGCGGAGAGATCTGACCTCGCGCATCGGGCAGTTAGTAGCTAGTCGTTCGAGTTTGAGATCGCTTTTAGAGGATCGACTGCGCAGAGTCCTTCGAGGAGACAAGATGAACATTCTCTTCGCGGTGCTGTGCGTGTATTGCTTCTTGGGAAACGCAGCCGAGGGAGCGCAGCTGACGGAGAGCCGTGAGTAAACCTCCCATTCATTTAAGCCGTGTCATTTCCATCAGCGTTACGCCCAATATAACGACTTCAGCCACTCGCACGGTTGAGTGCAGTTTCGCGCCAGTGTTCGTCAGCCAAGGCCATTATTATAAAAGCTTAATGCCTAATTCGATTATTTGAAAATTTCGCGGCTCCTCAAGCCCGTAATATCCGAAGTTCCTCGCACCAGAATGAATAGCTATCACGCTCAATATCTTCATTCCAAAAACGTTTTACAATTAGTTCTAGTCTTATCTTACGTGGCACAAGGCAAAAATATTTCAATATATCATCAGATGATAATAATACAGAATACCCACTTCAAGGGTTGATAAACGACCAAAATAAGTTTCCACATTTCTGCAAGAAACTAAGCACAGTTGGGAAAGTTACCAAAAAATTAACTGATTAAATTGAAATTTAATTTCTGTAAAAAGTAACTAGTTAAAGTTTAAAGTTACTTTTCTGATAAAGCAACTGATTAAAGTTAAAGGTAAAAAAAATTAACTTTTACGTCAAATGTTACTTTTTCAGTTACTTTTAAGAAACATTCAAAAAGTAACTTTTAAGAGCCATTTTAGCAATTGATGTATAATAATTACAAACTTCAAATTCAAGAAAATTTTATTTAAATTTTACTTAAAAGTCATTGAACATTAGTAAAATTCTCATTTCAAAATTTTCATCGGGCATCCACAAATTTTTGCGGTCACTCCACTCAGCCTCACTGACGATGGGAAGTCGCCGAGTAAGTTATGCGTAAACTGACGCATTTTACTGATACGTCACTTTGAATGAACCCGTTCCCCTCTTTACCCATATTAGGTTTTTTGGTAACCCCCTTTCTCGTGTTCAACTATGTACTATTGATGACACGACGTCACCGAGTAAGTGCCCTCGCGGACATGGTCTTCGAGTGGTCTCGTGCTTTCTTGTCTGAGGGTGCATTCCTAAACTTTGGCGGTCACTCCACTCGACCCCACTTTTGTTTGGATGTATTTGTCTTGGCATATTCATTGCATTCTTGCACAACTACCCAGCTTTATTGCATTCTTAGATACCGTTTTATTTTCCCCTTAGTCTTTAGGGTAAGCTTTGCGCCCAAATTCGATCAGGTCGACATTCGGCAAAAATTAAAAAAAAAAAAATTAACTGAAGTTAGTTTTGCATCAGTTAATGTATAATTTTAACGATAAAAATTTAAAAGTTAACTCTTCTAAAAAGTAACGGTTAAGTTAAATAGTTCACTACATTTTTAACGATTTACTTTAATTGTTAGTGTTTTTAATCGTTAATCCCAACTATGAAACTAGGCTAGTAAATTAACAAATAAAGAGAGGTGATTTTCCGTCTAAACGGTAGAACTGCCCAAGAAATAAAATACAGTAAGTTGAAGTGAAATGACGATGCAATGCACCGACGCGACGTTTAACTGAGTAGACTAGAATAATTTCCTTTTAAATGAGTGTTTCTAAAAAAACTCATTTTGTAGGGAGGTTGTAATGGGTTATTTAGCATATCGTTTTCCTCCAAGAAAATATAATTTTCATTAACTGGGCTGCATCATTGAGAGAGATTAACAAAAGGAATCTTTATTATCAATGCTCACATCACAGGTATTATTTCAGGCGAGTTTCTGGAGACCTTTTCACACCAGAATACATATTTAATTTCTTTTCCCGCGTACACAAGGCCATCGATGGAGGAACGATTAAGCCTACCTTTGTTATAAATGTATTTTGTTTGACCAGTTCTTTAATATATAGAGTGGGATCAGTTCAAATTAAACACTCGAGAGAAGATACTGAACTTAACAGAGAGAGTTAAAACAGCCATCGCCACAGTGGAGAAGATTCACGCAGGAAGTCAGGAGGGTTTAATAAATATGAAGTTAGTATACGCAGCCTGAAGGCGGACGGATGACCAACTGATCAGCGAAATCAATGTCCAAAACAAAGTGAGACAAATTAGGTTAAGACTGTACCTAGAGCCCCATCGGTCTCTTTATCTCAAGCCAAATCAATCATCATTTAAAACTGATGAATAGCAGGGAGATTGGGAATGTACGAGGACGGAGAAAAAAATAAACGCTACGTTACTGCACACGCATAAATCAAATTAGAAATACACACCAACAAAACATATGTTCCCCTGCCACATACCCTTGAGGTGGCTTGGAGGGTATTATGTAGATGTAGATGAATACATTAAGGCTTTCAAGCGTATCTAATTGCACATTTTTAGGCAGTCACGTATAGTATGGCAATAAAAAGCTTTCCTTTCAAAGGGTGGCTACTCACAAGAACTCCCTGTTTTTTGCAGTCCCGCTGTCTCAGCACATCACTTCATCGCCCAGGACCTCGCAGAGCGAATAGTAGTAAAGGTCGCCATCCGAGTTCACTGCAAAAAAACGGAACCAAAGTCGCCCTAAGACTGGCATGATTATGTTTATATACGAAATACATCTAGTGGCTATGGAAAAAGTTCCTGACGTTGCGCAGCGGACGATTTTGGGACATGGGTAACGGAACTTCTCAAAAATCCTATAAAACGGGGGAGGAAGGTTGTTTATTCTGGAGGGTCAGATAAAAATTGCTTCCAGCACTAGCGCTTATAGGAGTAGGATGACTCAGCACCATTTAATGGCGAGTTTGGACTCGTCTCACAAAGAGAATTCAGGATAGAATCCCTAGTAAGGTCATAGCGATGGGTGATTTTAACCACTTGGGCCACTTTCCTATTAGCTAGTTTCGTTCCCCTGCCTCCCTCTCTCTCTCGTAGCCTACCTCTCTTCTCCTCCATCCTTTACTTTCATCCTCTCTATGTACATTGTCTCCTTGCCGGGCACGTCTACGCCACGAACTTTTGCGAGACAGTTGGGAGCTGTTTAGTGTATCACAGCAAAGTCTTTCTGAGCTCTGACACACCCTCCGACTGCATTGAAGATTTTAATGGAGGGTAATATATTCAAATAAATGACAAAATGTCTAAAAGTAAACTTTTCACTCCGTAATGTAATTAATTAAATACCTGATAACGATACTTAGACCTTAATTTCAATACCTTTATTTCATCAATTAAGTCCGATTTTACTTATTGACAGTAGTGTTTTTTTATTTGAACAATATTAATTTCTATGCCTAATCCTGTGCATTTATTCTGATAAAAGGCCAATTCTCTCCGGCCTCGTCGATCTTTTAGGATCCTGCGAAGTCTCTCTGTAAGCAGGAGTGGAGCAGATAATACAGGAGCGACGATCCTAAATAGTTAGTATTTTTTTCAACACCCATGGTTTTTACAGTAGGTTTTCAGCTCCTTTCTAAATTTTATGAATTTTTACACTGTTAAAGCATTAATATTATATGGAAAATATTTGACTGAGAAAATAAATTGAACCCCTTTTAAAAATTGTTTCCCCTTAACCCGAATGCGCAACACGGACTCGCCACGGCTTTCGCCCCAGCCTATGCAGTCTCTGTCCCGCTCATGTTGAACTCGTCAACGTGACGTCTTTTTTTGTATAGCAATTCAAGGTCCATGAAAATACAAGGGAAAGAGAGGGTCCCCTTCACATCCAAGCGTCCTTGTCACTTAATCGGTCACATATTCACTTTTCCTCCCCAACCATTAATGTTTCATAAATCTGAAGGTTTTGTTTCTCTGTTGATAGTAGCAGTAGTATTGAACTTATAGGGGCGTCGAGGGTTAACAAAAATGCTTAAACATAGGCAATGCCTTGCAAAAAAAATCACATCCACTTATTAGCTAACCAGTCTCTAGGCGAGTTGCTAATGGCGGCAATCCCTCATAAATACTGAAGACTGGCGCGGTCCCGAATAGGCCAAAAGCTAGCCACAGAACAGAATTATGAACCGTTGAAGACCGTTCCATGTTGGGGCAGAAGAATAACACTGAAGCTAAGAATAAGATAGTATAAAATTAATTAATGAATTTAAAGTATTTATAGCTCGAATTGATAAAAGCATACATGTGAAATCCTCAACCCCTGTCGAAAAATATAAAACCGTAAAAAATTCCAAACCTTTACTCAATCATCCTTGAAAAAGTTAAAAATATTCACGTCATTTCAGGCAATAGTCAAAGCTGATGCCCAGGAAACGGACTGACTCTACGCAAGTGGGAACCCGATTGTTATGAAGGAGATCCGGTGGAGCGTTATATCCCTGCAAACTGTAAAAATAAACGCACTTCACTTGGTTTTCTCAGTTGAGAAACGAAAGCCAATTCCCCTCCATTCCGGTCAGAAACCTTGTTCAAGGTTAATTGGGCATGCCTAGAGGCTCTAGCGAGTTGTGACGACAGGCAGAAAATAGCCAGAAAATCGACAAAGATAGACCCATTACCGGTGATCGTAAGTATTCTATGACGCCATCAATCGCAATAGCCAATAGCGCTATGCTCCAAAGGAGCCTTGGAGTACTCCATTTACTCCTTGATAGCATAGAAATACTTTTTTATTCACTCTTACTTTATTAAAATGGTTATATAAAAAGATCTAATTAAAATTGAATACTTTATCCACAAACTCTCAACTTTGGAGGGCAAACTTTTGTGTCGCAAAGCTACGAGGGAGGACCCAAAAATAACCGGACGGAATTCGCTGCGTGCGTCGCTCTTGTAGTTCGGGCTTCTTCCACTGGATGGCTGTTAAGTAACCTCTCCTGCAAGGCCATGGATTCTATCCATGGCCTTGCTCTCCTGAGTCATTGTTGCAAGCGGCGTCCTTTTAGATGGTTGTAGCGAGCCCCTGTGACAGTTTTAGTTCGACGAGTTTATCGACCTCTTCGATTTTGGAAATGGCTGATATTAGAGAACAGCGTGCAGCGTTGAAATTTTGTTTTCGGCTCGGTAAAAGTGCGTCGGATGTGGTTGATATGTTGTCTACAGCTTATAAAGAACACGCCTTGAAAAGAACTCAAGTTTATGAGTGGTTTTCGCGATTCAAACGCGGCAACATGGCGATCGAAGACATTCAACGCCCGGGCCGGCCTTCCACGTCCAGAACTGATGAAAACGTGGAAAAAAATCATGCACTTGTGTACCAGGATAGAAGGCGTACTATTGATGAACTCGCTGAACCATCTGGTCTTTCGTGGAGTTCAGTGCAGCGCATTTTAGCTGAAGAATTGCAAATGAGACGAATTGAAAATGCGCGATTTGTGGCGGAGTGGGGACTGGTTCTTCCACCATGACAATGTGCCAGCTCACACAGCCATTTCTGTGCGAGATGTTTTGGCGAAAAACCGCATGTCACCGCTTCCTCACCCACCCTGATCACCAGATATAGCACCTTGTGATTTCTTTTTGTTCTCCCGAATGAAAAAAGAGCTGAAAGGGAAACGTTTTGCATACATTCCGGAGGTGAAAAGAGAATCGAAGGCGGCGCTGCAAGGCATCAGAAAGAACGAGTACCAAAGGTGTTTCGCGCAGTGGAAAAAACTTTTGAACCAATGCATTAGCGTTAATGGAGAGTACTTCGAAGGTGACTAACGTTTATAACTCAAAAAAATAATTCTGTTATTTAAAAAAAATTGTGTCTGGTTATTTTTGGGTCCCCCCTCGTAAGTAGTTAGCTTTCTCCAAGTCGAATAAAACACGAAGAATAATGTGGTGTTGCAAGAGAACATTTTCCTGAATGAAATTTACCTCGCCGAAAGTCAGACCGTCAAAATGTAGAAAACGATACACGTCATTATCAAGAGGTAAGTTCACTTGCCTTTTGATAATGACGTGAAAACGTTGAAACCGGTAAAGGAAAAATAAATTGAGTGGAAAAATTACAAAGTGAACATTTACTTTAACCCTGGTAGATAATAAACTTCCACTTCTTCTACTAGAACTAGAGTTTAGTACTACTTCGTTGCTCAACTTCACTTCACCTAGAATTTGACCTCATTTTGAAGAAAAATATCCCATATTTCCAATGATATCAATGTACAAACCCCTTGCCGAACTACCTTTCAAGCAATTTGCCCAAGAGTATATACTGTTTTGAATGGGATAGATAACAGCTGTGCGATTGAGAGGGAGAATATTGAAAAAGTAGGAACTTCTAACACCTACATTTCGTCAAAAAAACTAAAGGTGTGTAGTTAGTATGTTTTCTCAGCTATTTATAATAATTGATCAATTGCTCGCCGCAGTAATTTTTACAGAAAAAAACTTCTATTGTGAAGGCGATTTCCCCGTAGGACGTGAAAAAATGAGTCAAGTTAGACTTGTGAGGTTTTATTTATTTAATTGCTGAGAATATTTGTCACATATAACTATGTATATTATTTCACCATTAATATTACAATATGTACTTCATACTTCTTACAGATGCTGAAATCAAATACAAAATTCTAATATGGTCTCATTCGAATATGGTATGAAATTATAATGACTAGGCAAATACCTCACTCAAACTACCTAAGCTCTCGCCGTCCACGCTCGTTGCAAGGGACCAGGGTTGGGGAAGGACGCGATGTTTGGCGTCCCCGAGGTACCGGCACGTGGCGACTCTTTTCCCGGTGTCACCCCCTCCTCCTTGTAGCGAACGTCCCTTGGTCGGAGGGAAGCGGTGGGGGGACGGCAACTTCTCTTCACTCCCGGTCGTGCAGTTGCGTTGGAATGGTGAAATCGTACTTGGCAGGGTGGAGTAATAGGAGAGGGTTTGGGTTTGGGAAAGGGCGACGAGGGTAGGGATTGTTGGATTATTGGATGGTCATATAAGGAGGTGAACTGTAGCGAAAGACGCCAGGAGATCCACTGTTTTAAGTCCATCCGACTGACGGAATGTTGCACCATTAGAGCTTTCCGCATGGAAACCAATTTGGGATCGGGATTCCACAAATATCTATGCCAAGGAGGGATTTGAACTCTGGCCCTCGGAATGGGTAACCAGCACTTCAGCCACCACACCAACTCGATCCCCTTACATTAGCTATCCATACTAAACACTTTGTACTTAGTGTTTTGCAACCTTTGCCCAGGCCCAAATTGTCTTTGTTTAGGCGAAGTTTTTATTTAAATATTGGGCCAAAAGTGAACAACATACTACCTTCTGTCCGCAAAAATGCATCAAACCTAACTTCATTTTTAAAAAATGCGAGATGTAGGCTATTTAACTATCAAATATTGATGACATATTTCGTTGAGGAATTAATTTTAAAATGTTGGCTTATTTTTTCATGTTAAATAACAATGTATGGTCATTTATTTATTTATGATGATGGTAACCTCAATACAGGTTCTACTACTAGGTTACCTAAAGCTCCCTCTCTTTTTGACATCGTACTTTATGTATATTGTTTTGGAGTAATAGACATAATTATTATTATTACTTTTCTACAGAATTATTATTCATGAATTCTGTGAAAAAAAGAACGGAGTGTATTATTCAGTATGGATACTGAATACTTCCACGGAGTGAAGCCTAAAACTATAGTGTACTACATTAGCTAGTTCAATTTTTTTTCTTTTGCACGTATTTTCTTTTAAAACTCGTAATGTACGCTATGCATATAGGTGGGCCTTAAACCTAAGACTGTAGCGGTCGACGGGCATAGCGCAAATGTCGAGGGCTTGCGCTACGTATAGAAATATGTAAGAGTTGAGCAGATGAGTGACAGGTTCACATCCTTCGATTCAAATGGCGAAACGACAGTGGCCATATTTCTGTGGTGATAAATATTTCCCTGGTTTTTTGGAGGCAATGTAGAATCCGATCCTGAAAAAAATTTCGTAAGGGAAGTCCACTCGCGAAAGCCTTTAAGTAAGTAATGTTTTTATTTTCGGTATTTTCAGTGGAACGCATTCAACCAGCAGGACTTCCGACGTTACGCTATTGTAATTAGAAATAAAACTAATCATCTGTGGCATTTTTAGCGATTTTTGGGTGGGAAAAATTCATTTAATTTCCATTACCATAATTGATTGGTGTATACATCCATTTTATGCCACTTTTTTATTTTATGGAGGGTCCTGGTTAGTATGATTATCTCTTTGCATCTATATTAATAGTGGCCCAAGAGATATCCTCTACTCTAGATGTTGAGATCATGAAGTTGGCAGATGCTTTTAAAACTTTCTAAATAAACTGTTTGAATATAACTGTTTCAGGCTGGATATGATGGAAGTTCTCGATATTCATAATGAATAAAAACACTTGGTAATCTTCCACAGATTTATTTTTTTGGCACGACGCGTTTCACCACACTGTGGCACATGATTATGCATCAGAATCTCCAGAGATGAATATAACCGATTCAGGATATTTTCGATACATTATTAAGACAGGCACAAAGCCACCAGAATCTCGAATTGCCCGTGACGGAATCGCGCCGCTGCTTAGTCACTGCATGCGTGCCGCGGCACTGCATGTTTATTTACGTAGCACTCTCCCAGTTTCTGGTTTGACTGCGCACTGTTCTCCTGACCGATGTGTGGCCTGCACCTAGCGGCTAGGGGAACGTGCGAGGTCCCGATTTGTACTGCGACGAGTGCTGCATGCCTCGTGCGGAATCACCCCGTGCCACACACCCTAGTGGAGGCTTACACAGTACTTCGTAGATGTAGGATGTAATCAATAAGGATCATGTGATACGTTTTCAAAGCCATCATTAGAGTCCGTCGGAGATAATATCGCAGTTGAAATATACTGATTTAGCTTAGGAAGAAATAAAAAGTGAACAATAGTTTCACGATCGTATAATTTAAACAAAGCCCACCATCTTGGATTATTTGGTCACGTGATTCCTTTCCTCAAACGGAATTGGTGTTTACTGATTGGCTGCACTTCTAATTATCAACTGCGCTATCACCTTGGACAAACTCTATGGCTTCCTGCATATTCTTTAAGTAGACCATTTTTATGAACTAAAGAAGAGATATTGGTGAAGTACCCCGTTGAATCAAATGTTTCAGCCGAGGTATGACTTACATCTACCTTGCGAACCGCGGAAGGGCGTGTGACAAGTAATGAAAGGATATCAGCCATGACATGCCGAGGGAATAGGTCCGAAGAATTCGGAGAAGGAAGGGAGAAAAAGTTATATGCGTTTGGGTAGTTAAGGCTTCCTGCTGCCATACTGCAACGGAGGTGACGGGGTAAAGTAAATAAAGGGTTTAGGGATAAGGGAACGCCAGGCCGATATCAATGCTCTCGGAGCAACGAGGCACCTAATCTAAAGAGGAACGGGGAGGCGTCATCGCATTGGTCCACCGGCGGATGTGCGTGACCGGATTTCGGCGCCATCCTTCTGGCCGCATTCTGGCTCCCGTCGCGAATGGTATTCATCTCATTAATGTCTATGCGCCTTCCGGCGAAAGGCATCGGGCAGAGCGCGAGTCCTTTTCTGACTCCGCGTCAGTTCCGTATTTGGGTTGTCTTTTCCCGGGAAGGCCACTCTTGGAGGTGATTTCAATTCTATTTGTCGTCGGGAGGACTCCGAATCTAGTCGTGAACGCTTGAATTATCGTCCGAGTCGGGCGTTTAGCCTATTATTAGACTCCATTCGCTGCACAGATAGCGCTCTCCATTTTTCAGCGGCAACGTCGACTCCGTATTGAAGTGTCGGATACGGCTCCCGCACGAGGATCGACTACCTTCTCCTTTCCCCTTCTCTTAACCCCTCCCTCCTTTCCTGCGATACCCTTCCCGTCTCCCTGTCTGACCATTGGGCGATCCTTGTTTGACTGAACCACCCCGGAGACGTCCCCCAGGCGCCCGTTTCGTCGGATCTTTGGTGTTTAGGTTGTAAATTGCAACTGCAGTTGCACAATTGTTAGACAACGAATACTTCCGCAGCGTGATTCCCACCTCCATCATCGATTTGATCGATAACGTTCACCTGGATCTAGATATCCGTTCCTTTTGGGAGGGCGTCTTTAAAAGACACTTCTAAGGAGGTGTAGAAATGAGTGGAAACTAGAACACCGGGTTTCTCCACTCCGCGGGAAATTCTCGCGTCGCTCTCACGATTGGCCACATTTTTTTAAGGAAGTCACGGCCTTTAAGGCAAGAATCCTGGATTTGTAATTTCAAAGGTATCACCCGAAACGATGGCAAAAGGAGTTGGATTCTAAAATTTCGGGTCCACTCACGCCAGCTAAACTTAGAAGTTGATACACTGCAGAGCGATGACGCTACGCCGCCGTCGGATAGGGAGGACCCTCGAAGTGACCTCTTAAAGGATGTCATGGCACACTTTTAGTCCACGTTTCAGCGATACGGGTCCTGGACGAAGGACGACACGCCTCGTCTTCCCGACTCTCCTCCCACCCTGCCTCCGATGTCCATGATACGCTGACGTGCGAAGTCGAAGTGTGGACGCCGTTGCCACTTCCTCGCGGGAAAGTGTGATAAAGTGTGACATTCTCTTTTCTAAAATCCACGTCCGTGCCCTCTCCGATGAGAGGCCCGCGTTGAGTGATCTAATCAAGGCCGACCTCGCGGGGTCCTTCTCGAACCCAGGGCGATCAATCCAAAGGATCGCTGTAACGCTGGCCCCCGGTGAGTCAATCGTGACAAAAAGAGTTTACGGGAAAAACTAATCTTAAATGAACTCCCATCTTCCGTACCAAACTCAATAAAAAATCGGTGTGCGGCAAATTTCAATTCTCACCAGAGGTCATTCATGTTCTCCGTCATTTTTGACATTCTTCCCACCCTTGAGACCCGAAAGCGTTACGGACTCGTCGCTACCGATCGGTGCCCTCTCTGTCGAAACGAGGGTCATGGGGCAAGGTGTGCAAGGCAAGGGTCAAGGCAAGGGAGGGTCATGGGGCAAGGCAATCCGTCGGATCTTTCTAACCTGGGACCCCTTCGGTGGTGGCATCATCCCTGACACCAAATTAGTATCCTTGAATTTCCGACTCTTTCCAATTTTTAAATCCATTAAATTATCCAGGATCATTTCGCGATATATACAGAAAAGGCTCCATGGAGGAAGTGACGAACAACTTATGGTTTCTTATCTGATATCTGCTCATCTTACATGGGCGCCACCCACCATGCGCCCCTGATTGCTCGATCAGTTCCAGGAGTCTACACCCTACCCTGGAACTTCCCCTTTCCTGACCAGACGGCTGACGGCACACAAATGACCGCCGGATGCAGCAGCCGCCGCTACCGTCCTCTCCATCAGCTGTTTAGCATAGTCACCATCCCGCGGATGACTGAAAACTCAAAATTAATGCAAATTTATCCTATGTCAGAAATCCATATAAAATCAATCTGGAATGAACACATATGAACCGTAGCTTAACTGGATAAAGCACTCGGCGTGATGTCGAGGTATCCGGGTTCGAATCCCGGTCGAGGCGAACGATTTTTCCTCTGTGGTATTTCGCATTTAAGTGCACGTGCGGGTGACTCGCTAGCCCCTGTATCCTCAACACTTGCCGTAATATTTATAGTTATGTTTCTATTGAATATCCGTACGTATTAACCCAACATCAATGACTGTATTATAGTCAATAGAATGAAACTGCTGGTATCCAAGATGAACCAGGCTCGGACAATAAGTTGGATTTCATTTATTTTAAGTAACAATTGATTATAACAGCGGCGCAACATTTTGTTTCCATGCCTAGCGTGTACATTAGCTACACTACATAGAATTTATGATTAAAAGCAATTTTACAACAAGAAAGACTTATTAATAAATTTTATAAAGTTGTGAACAAAGTGGACGACTAAGTCATTCATGCAAATTTTCTCCTTGTATTTACTTGCACGGCCATTTGTGTTGCGGAACCACTAGCTTTTTTGTCAAATCCGCTTAGACCAACTGTTCGACTTGCCTCATTGTTAAATAACCCCTGCATGCCCCTCAATCCACTTCACCTTTAATAAAATAATATCGTGATATCAAGTGGGTGTTGAGGCTTAAGCACTTGGTTACCATTCTGACAACTTAAATACAGCAAATAAGAAACATTTTTCTACGAAATCCCGGTTAGGTAGTTACTAGGTGCTAAGTGGAGAGCAGTTCGAGTACAGTATTTTGTCCTCCGGACGGCACATTAAACGGAGGACCCATTGGCACCTTTAGTTAAATGCAGGCTAATTATGACGCCAGGTTTATCTCCATTTCTTGATTCCCCATATAATCCTACAATTGCCATCTCACCCACCCTTAATTGCCCAAATAACCTCAGATGTTGGTCGCATTCCCTAATTGCAATGACAAATTATTTCGCGGAGCAAAGGGTTATTTTTTATTACTACATGTAAGTGGTTCACTAATTTGAACCGAAGTCTATCAAACAGGGTTGGCTAATATTATTTGCAACATTGAATAAATTATTTAAATATGACTGAGGAGATTGATATTGCCGTTCAATAGTTTCCTTTAAGTACACAATCTCGCAATTAGGGAAATACTAGAGCTATTTTCCACCATTAATTCCTTAATGCTGGTTAACCTGGTTAAAAATGTATCTATATACGCCATGGCACCTGGTTCAAAGGGATATCACGAACATTTTTTGCTCGTTAACAACCGAGGTAGGAATGACTTCTCATACATGAGTCCCAATAAGAGTTAATATCTGGCCGTCACGCAATGACCTAATTGCGTCTAATTAATTTTAAATATTTTCTTCATCAGAGTACGGAAGGGCTGCATATTCCAAACACGACGTCCTCAGCTCCCACCCCAGCATCGACCGTTCTTCTGCTTTCCCGGGATCAGAGAATGGTGACGTCATCGCAGGAGAGCCAGCAGCATCGGATCCATGGTCTGCCGTCCATATCCGCTCCATCTCTGGGCTACCCGACGAAACTGGAGCGTGGGGAGCACAAACCCCGCCAAGCTATGAAGTCGTTCCGCTGGCTGCGTCCGCAATAGTGCAAGACGCAAATTCAAATTATTATAGCGATTCATTCGACGAATCAGACGTTCACAGCTCATTGACACGCAGCCAACAACCAAAATCTCAATTGTTTTCCTCTTACCAGGCCACCACTGCATCTAGACGCCACAATCCAACTACGTATGACACACAAGAAAATTCAAAATCATGGAAGGAGATAATGGGAGAAGTCTTTCACACGCGGCCAGCTTTCTCTCATATGCCAACTACTAGTCCAAATATCTCTCAACACAAATTCGCAATGCTAGAAGGGACCGATTCTCAAGAAATAAACGTGAACGATGGAATACCTTGGTTGCGAACTCTAAAGAGCAATGTCTACGGGTATGATACTACAAAAAGACCTCAAACTGAACAATATCAGACGCCCTTGACAGGCAGCAGTTCTTACAGTCGTGAAGAATTATCGTACTACACCGACCCGGACCAACAAACACGCAGTAATACCCAAGCTTCCTTAAATGATAGCCCACTAGAGCAGTACAGAGAAGCCAAGGGAATAGTCACAAACCCAAGCAAGAAAACTATTGACGACTTAATTTACTCTTTCACACCACATTCACGAATAACCACGATGGGCAGTGGAGACAGCACACAGCCCGGCAATGCGGAACTACTCACTGACTACACTAAGGACGATACCAGAAGACTTCTGTACAACGATCCCTCATTTGACAGGCGTAAAGTTAAGGGATTAGACATATCAAGAAATAATAATGAACAATTCCTTAAAACCCCAAGAGAACTAGAAATTCTGAGAATACGGAACCAAAATGTGAAACCGCATCTAAAAATCACAGGTATTTCCCAACCAAAAAGCACTAAATGGCCACGCATCGAGGACTGGAGCATCCAGAATAAAATTGACGAACACGGGCCCATCAAGAAAGAGATAACCTCCGCTGAAATTCTTGATAGTGAGGCAGAGAAATTAAAAACAAAAATTGACAAGTTGAAAGACGATTTTTTAAAGAGATTAGAAAGTTATCTTCAGCAGACTAATACACTCCCTCAAATAAAACGGTTCAAGGGATTCCAAAGGTATTTTTATAATCCTGAAAAAGGCACCATGCGACCTTATTTACCACAACAACGGAATATTAAATCAAGTTATGGAACTTTGGATGGTATATTATCGACCCAGGAGTTACCAATTCCACATAATCACGGAAAACTCTTCTCAGAAAAGTCAGCATCTAGTTCAGTTGTCCCCACAGAGAAAAACACAGACGAAGATTTTTTTACAGGAGCCACAACAAAAAGCAATTTGAATTATGCGGATCTTCGAAAACTCTGGCAAAGTTTGGTTACATCACTCACTCATTCTCCTTTGCCGTTTTCAAAAAAACAGATGAACTATATGAACAACCTATCAACATTTTTAAAGGATCTTCCTACAACTTACAGTGATCTAAATTCAGTGAGCAGTCGTGATGTTCAAATGTCTATCACCCCCGACTACGTCAACTTACCCCCAGGATCAATAGAAACGATCGAAGCGGGAGCGGGAGGCACACCTGGTATACACGAAGGCGGCGGATTCAGAATTAAGATACACAAACTTGATGACAGGAATCGTGAATGAACAGACTGATCCCAGAAGATTACGAAATATTCGCGTCTCCCATATGACAGACTTCAGTGAAGACGGAGTTTGTTTCATCGATTCTTCACACTTAAATCCCTGTGGCACAATCTCACTATTTCAAACACGGCCAAGTCTGACTTCTGATAAGGTCATTTATATATGGACTTCCACGGACACCGCAAGTTTCTATTTACAATCCTTATTTAGCATACATTAGAGTTTTTAGCCTTTGAAAAAATAATTTTCCCAATTTTTTGCATACCTTAGCATAAAACTGTGTTTCTATTTACATTTTCCTTGCTCAAAACTATTGCCTGTAGCGTTTTTGTGGTATCATGAAAAAACTAAAATTGTCAATGTAACTTTAATGTGGTGGAGCAGCATGAGAGCACAATAAAGATGGACAAGAAGATAAGAAAGCAGATGAAATTCAATTATTTGTTCTGACATCTAGTATGTATGCCAGGGCAGTGCAGTAAACATTTTCATTTGAAATGTGAAATAAATCTATAGCCATTATATTGCGATTGGCTAATAATGAATAGCCATCATTTGAATGCATATTATTTCAAACTAAAATGGCGTCTCGATTTCCATCGAATCGCCTCTTTTTTCTTAATTTTGCTTTTCGTCGCTATGTGACTGTGCGCAACCAGACGACGGACGAAGAACTCCAAGCAAGTTACCGCAAGTAAAGATATTCTGAAGGTAGGTACAATTCAAGTTAACAGGGTGAGACAGCGGCCGATGTTCATCGTGCACCAATCACTTCTTACAATTACACTCAACTAATCGTATACGACTAGCATGCCCCATCGTGGTTCCACCCACGTTGTTTAAAAACTAAATTGACTTTCATCGCTTCATCATGAAATAAATGTAAAAATAAAAATATTGAGAAATAAACATTAATCACATGACTACCCTTATGGAAATATATGAATCAAGAGATTCGCAAGGATTCCACCATGGAGGATTCGCACGGAATCATAAAACTTTCCGAAGGAATGCGAATCGCATTGAATCCCAGTGAATGCTGGTGAATCTTAGGGACTAGTGGCGATTAATAATGAAAAGAAATGTTATTAAAATAGACAATTTATTGCACAAATACACAAATATGATAATATAAATACGCAAATACATACTAAACACTAGTTAATCCATTCATCACTTTCTCTCTAAGGATATCAGCCTCCCTTAATTTGCTCATTTTTGAGCCTAGACCATGATTATAAGATTTCACAGTAACCTCTGGAAATTTATTTGTCACCCCAATTGCATCACTAGCCTCTGAAATAGGATTGAGATTGTAAGAAAATGAAGAATGAAACCCAACATTTTTTATTTCCGACAAATTGAACACTCACCTAAAATTGCCTCATAGGCAGGAAGATATAATCCAGGACGCCGAGGTCCACTGCCGGAATTTGTCCCAAGCGGCGAGCAAGTAAGGAGGGTATCTTTTGTGAACACCTCTTCCAACAAGGTCTTCGCCACAGTAAGCCTTGTCGAGTACCTCACCCCCGACTTAATACCTAAATACGTGTTCTTACTAATGAGAATGCCTGAGCCTGGCATTAATTCCTGCAACTGAAATGAAAAATCAATTGAGTCAAAAACTAAATAAAGATATCAGAATCATTTGCTTTAATTACAGGTTTGACAAAACTAAAATAGCAAATATTCTTCACATTTTGCTTCATTCACAAAGAAAAAGTCCTAAAACACAGTTAACGCTCAATAAACCTTGCATCAGTTATTTGATGTCATTTTTTTATAGTGTTCAGAATGCCAAATGCTGCTGGGAATGATTGGTGGGCAGAATGGGCTGTAGTTAGTCATTTAATAATAATTTTTCATGCATTACATTCACCTTGCCTTAAATGTATATAAAATGACGACGAACAAATGAAGTATGCAGAGATTGCATTCTTAACGCCAAAAGAAATATGGCATCAAAAAAGGCATAGCAAGATACGTAGTCTCCCCTTCTCAGTAACAAAGTAATTTTAACGGAAGTCCCAGAAAAATTTTTCTCATATTCAGCATCTAAGGTATGCATTATAAAAAACTGAGCGTATTAAATGTTTGACCTAAAAACATATCACTATGTTATTGACTAATCAAAGTCAGAGCAATTGGAAACTTTTCAAGCATAGTAAGGCAAGCACGGAAACACTGGCAACATAAAATGATTACATACTACATGTAAAAACCAACTCTGGTATCAGCAATGCATAACTATGTCATCATCGGAGACACCAGTAACTTTTTCACCATGAATACTATGATTTTCCACTAACTTGAGCCAAAGGTGATTCATGTTATACTTCTATTTATTTATTTTACAACTCAAAATAAAAATACTAGTCAAAGAAAAAACTTGACTTGAACACTTCCAGGAAATATATAATAGTGATCACTTAAACTGAGCATGTGACTTCAATATCACAAGTTACAATGAAGTGGACAATATAATGTGCTATTCTTTCCTTTTAGAAAGCGTACTTCAGTTATGAAATTTGATATAAGGGTCATATGTGCCACGGTTAGCCTGCAATGCATTTCGAAAAGTGTTTGGGGCATTCCAACATTGTATATTGTGTTAAAAGAGAACTACATTTATATAAATAATAAACAAGGAAGTGAATGTTGGAGGCACAAATTAGAACCAAAAAATAAGTGACTTCTCAGAACTGAGTAGAAATTTTGGATCCAAATAGCTATTAAAGGGCATAATATCCCTTTACATGTACTCTCATTACTTACATCAACAGACATGTCCTTATGCTTCAACTGATCGGTGTCATGCTGGATCCCTGTGGTCTTTTCCACAAGCTCCAATGGCTCTGCCACCAGCGCATCAGCTGCAGTGATGCGGACAAGCTCTAAAGGCTGTACCACCACAGAATCTTCGGCAGAAATGCGGGCAATTTGGGCAGCTGAGTCCGGCCTCTTTCGCCCTGAATTTTTTTGCGGTTCGTCTGTTGTTGGGGAGCTATTCCTTAACTCTTTTCACATTCTATTGTATACATTTTTGCACTCCCTAACCAACTCACAGCCAGATACTAAGTCTTAAAAAGAGCATCATCTCATTCAATATATATTCCAAAGTAGCTTCAGGCAATGGCAAATTGATAGTCCCATACCTTGAAGAGCCTTCTTATCTCTCTTAAGCTCGGCGACTTCATCCTCCAATTCTTTTACACAAAGGTTAAGGCGCTTGATCTCATCGTTTGTTTCACCTCCCCCAAGCCACTCTTCCTCCCGAGAAGAGGAGCTCTGGCATGTAGACCGCACACCCCTAGTACACTGCTTTTTGGGCCGACTTCTCAACAGTAAACATGTCATCAAAGCAGGTTGACCGATGAGGATATTGGCATAAGAAAAAATGGAAACGTCGCTAAATTAAGGAGACCTTAGTTAATTATGCAAAGTAATTAAACCAAAGTCTACAAAAGCTACGACTAACAAACTGTTTGAATCAAATCAGAGAGGTTAGATTGCTAAAGGCACGCAAAGACTTCGGCTGGTACAGAGTTCACTGCTACTTGGTGATTGATTGAGGGAATTACTTTACCTTGCTTGGTTCTGGCTCCCAAGAATCACTCTCACTATCCGTGAGGAATGTCTTCGGAATTCCTCCGCGACGATTTCTCCCCATCTCCCTCTCCTCATCTAAAAACCAGACTTTTCCCGTGTTTTCCATTGGCGAGCAAGCACTTGTTAATTCTGGTTTGTTTCCTGCCAAATAAACAATAAATTCACATTAAAAGTAGACGTTGATAGACATCACCATGATAACCAGCAATGAAAGGACAGTAATACTCACCCGATATCCCCAGAATAACAGCTTCAAAAAACTCAGGACCTCTACCGAATCTAGAAAATTGGTCTGATTTCACCATAATATTATCCCTTATTTTGGCATTGGCTGTATGTTTGACATCCTCCGCTCGAATCACTCCCAAAGTGTCGTCCGACTAGAATTGCACAAGATAGAATCTCGTATCTCCAGATGTCTTGGTAGCCATCTCCCACAATTTAATTCGTAAGGTATATTTACTATTTGCAGTTTGGAATTTAAGTTTAGAATCTAAGATGGCGGGGCCTATGGTGAGCACATGCGAAATTATGCAATAGTATGTGAAATAAATTTTAGTGATACGCATCAAATACATGAAAAAAAAGAAATTCAAAGTTTATAAAATAATTATTCTCATTCAATGAGGTGATATTCCTCAATAACTTCGTTACTGTAAATAAAATAATTAACAGGTGGTTTGAGAGTAGAAGAAATCTGGGTGCGCTACTTAACAGTTGAGTAACGAATGCGAACGAATGGTTTTGAGATTAATGTATTTGTTAATAGCACGGATATTATAATTAATTAATAACGGTCGGTAACTGCACGGTTAATGGTTTTGAGCTTCACGATCAAGTACCTACTATGAATTTCCTACTTACGGGGATATTTCATACCTCAGTGATCAAGGAAATATTTTGATTAACATATTCCTGGCAATTCATGAAGTTTTGTCATCAATTGGTGCGATTTTTATACTGCGGTATATCTTAGCAAAATATTGGCCATGTCTAGCGGAGAGGTAAACCGTCCAATGAAAACGTATTTGAACAAGGTAAGTGAACTCTCCTTCAGAAATTCATTAAGTTTTCCAATTTTAGATCTTTCTGGCATAACCGCACCTATTGTTTCATATCTCCTTGTACAAGTTGAAAAAACATTCCAAACGTAAGCTAGCCGTAAGTGTTGAGAGTGGAAGCGGTGGAAGTTGCTCCGAGGTTGCTACGCTATCATACACATTATTTTTAAATATTAAACTCGTTATGGACTTCAGATCATGTAGAATGACCGTTACATATGAATTATAACCCCAGGAACTTTGGACTATGGACATAATAACGTATAGATGTAACTTTTGAAATAGGTAGAACCCGCCTTGGCGAATGCTTCGATGGCTGAGGCCATTCTGGTCATCTCTCACTCAAAGATATACAGTACTTAAAAGCACTGACCAGCTTCCTTGCGAAACACTTAAAACATATTTCAAGTGCATAAAAATTCGTGCGTTTAAATTTATGCACATCTGCGTGCAGAAATACTACAGGGGCGCAACAACGGGGGGTGGGTAAGGGGGGCTTTCCCTCCCCCCCCCCAGCAAGATTGTGGGGGGGGGGGGGGTTAGCCGCCCCCTGAAATCAGAGGTTGCGGCTCACATTTTATTGGACACTGCCCGATTTGAAAAATAATTTGCGCCTTCAGCCCTAGCGACTCCGCTCTGATTTTGAATGCTGCGCAAAATATTATACGGAGAACATTAAACTCCCTCCGCCCACTTACATGGAACAGAGTTCATGAAAAATTTTTATTTTCCCATTTATATGATCTATACAATTAAAAAACGGTAAGGAACTATATCTGTGCATACAGAAAGGAAATAATTTCCTTGTTTTTCGAGAAAAACTTAAAATAAACTCGCCTCTAAGCCCAACAAACACGTCCACTTCGAAACGTATTTCCATTGTCTAGCTAGATTATGGCATCAATTTACGCCATCATCAAGGAGAACCTGGAATCCAAAGTCGCGGAAACTACTCTCCGTCATTGAAACCATTATTTACAACTTTGTGATCATTTATTGCTATTTTCTTTCGGCATATATATTGAAAGCATTTTAGTAGTGGTGCAACAACGGGGTCGGGCAGGTGGGGCATTGTCCCCCCCACGGATGGGCAAGAGGGGGAGCTAAGATGCCGTTAGCCCCCCCACAAACGAAGACTTTGTGCCTCAATTTTTAACGGGTACTGCCCAATTTGCAACATATGCGCCTTCACCACCCCAAGCAGCTCCGTTCTGATTTTGATCACTGTGCAATCATCGACCTTTAGCAGCCGTCGCCTGTCCCCTTCCCTTCCTTGTCGCCACTCCCCCTCTCACGCTGCAGCCAGCGAAGTGGCTTCCTGGTACAAAGTAAGCAATGCCGAGAAGCATAGGAAAGAACGTCTGGCATAAAGGTGGACAGAAAGCTCAGCGCAGAATCGTTCCAGCAATCCTGGGGTTCTCCAAAGAGAAATTTGGCTGTCGGCACTACAATAGGTAAGTACAGGCTCAATTCATTTCCATTGCATGGCTACATCTCTCTTCAAAACTTGTGTATATATATGTAAGGGACCTAACACATAGGTATGACTTGGAAATATTCGGGTTCACCTTACGTACCTTTTACGCCTCTAAGACGTCAAGAAAGGTCTGCTATTTAGCTTGAAATACGATATAGTCCTCAATAGTTCTCTTCCTTCTCTCTATGTCCTTTCCTTGTGCATCTTCAACTTGAGTCATTTGAATGTTGGCTTCATCTCGCCAGCCCCAAGCTAAGGAGCCATATGCTTTGAGTTTCTTCGCTCAGTCTTTCACAGACCATATCCACTGAAGATAAGAGTCTCTCTATACAGTCAGCATAAACTGGGGCCCCTCGAAATCTTCGCTCACCCCCAAGCGTAACGAGTTTCGTAACCAAACGTTTAGGCTCGACTAATTGCCTCAGTGTCGAACTGATTATTCACCTATTACATGCTCCACTACAATGGTTAATTTTTTATATTTATCTTCCTCTTAAAAGAACTTATTATTTTAAAAAAATACATAAAATTATGAACAAAATGAGTTCAAGGACGATTTAGTTGCCATGTTTCAAACGAGTACAAATACATTTTAAAGGAACGGAAAAAACAGAAGCGAAAAGCCTCCATAAAAGCGTTCCACAAAATTTTGTACAATATTTTTTCTATTTGTTTTCATGTTATCAGACAAAATTTGTAAGCATGATTCATCAAATTTTTAGATTATGCATACAGCTTCGAATTTCTTACTATTTCGAACGAAGCGGAATCGAAATTACGAGGTTTTACTGACATTTATCAATTTCTCCTGCATTGTAGAACATGCAGAAGGAATATATTTATTGTGATACGAGTCGCATGACTAATTTAATGTCAATTTCTCCGGGACAGGACGATAAGATGCCGAAACGAGTTGCTATAACAGAAGCCTAAGGTTCCAAGGGAACCCTCATGGACTTTTTTTCGCAGTCTCTGGGCCATCGTAAGGTCATTGATGAGTGCAACGAAGATACAACCCGTGAGTGTGAACTTTTCTTTGCTATAATACATAAGAGCCTCGGCGGATGCTTGAACACGGCTGTCTCAATCGCCGGTGATTAGTCTTCCGCTGCGCCGGGAGACAAGCCGCCGACGACTAAGATAACATCGTAGCTTCGTGAAATCATTAGAATATAGTCAACTGATTATCCAAGCTATCTTTAAAAATAGCTGAGTACCTCTACCCTCTAACTCCAAGTAGATTCTCAATCAACCAGTTTCTCTTTCTTCTTTCACGGTTTTCTTCTCTGCCGATTTTGTTTTTCGTATAATGTATACAAAATTATAAGCAATTACCTGGGAAATCATGGGTTCTTTGTAGTTAAAGATGAGGCATTCAATTCTTGGAATTCTAGTACTCAGCACCCTACTACTCGGCATTCTACTACTCCCTGGATACCATTCTTAACCCAGAAAACGTCTATTTTGGAGCACTTATGATGACTGCAATTTCACTCTTGTCAGTTCCTCAATGAGGAGAAAAAGATTTGACGACATTCTCCGTTTCTTACATTTGGCAGAAAACTCAGTTTGATTCTCCCGATATGTTGCATAAAATACGCCCAATATTTGGATTTTAAGGAAAAAGATTTCACTCTTAACTCCCAGTATGAATAGCAGTGTAGATAAAACCACTATTCCTTATAATTTGACAACCTACACGCTTCATAAATGTTGCTGTATAAGTTACAAGAAATGGGAATGATTGGGACAGGCACACTACGCGAAATCAGTCAAATATGACGCTTATGGGATAACAGGTAAAAGTGCCTTAAAAAACAAGAGGTACGACTGAAGAAATAACCAAAGGTGATATACTGGTAACTCGCTGGAACGACAATGCAGTAACTACAATAATGTTGAAGTGTATCAAGGGTATAAACAGGGTAGTCAACCGTAACTCCATAAATACAAAAGCTGACTGTGCCTAATGACGAAATGATGAATTACTTCGTTTTCCGCATAAAATTTAGATAATCAAGCTGCCTTATATACCTATCGTTAAGGCAATAGCCTCTTGTTTCGGAAGCACCATTCGTTAATTGATATGTATTTACAGTTCTTAATAAATGTACAGTCACAGGAGGTGACATGGACCTACGTCCCCACTCACCTGATTATGGCCGACGGGCCCCCTCGGGCCGTACGTTTCTAAATGTGCGCGCACGGCCATCTTGGTCGTGCCATATATAAGGAAACGGCGCGCCGCGGCGGTCCGCGTTGAAATTCTGGGTGAGTGAGGGCGTAGGTCCAAAAGCCGGAAAGTGTTACGCATATATACCTTTGCAAATCCATAGTGGTAGCCGCGACCCAGTGTTACAAGATTTGTAGTAGTAGGATTTGATTAATAGGGTGCATCGACTGCAAAGGTCATTTTGCACCTCATACTATTCAATTTTTGTCAATGTTAATTATTTTAGACTTACAAATTATTATTACAATCAATGACGAATTTTTAATTTTAAAATATATGTATATAAGACAGAGTTATTAATAACAACTTCAAAGTTTTCTAAAAAATCCAGAAAAGTGTAAATATTTTATTAAAATATTGATGTGCTCTGAGTTATCAAGTATTTGAAGGCATGTAAATGAGTTTCAAACGAGTCAATAGTCAAACTGTAAAGCAAATGTAATACAATTAAAGCATTAAAATGTAACCAGTAATTCATCTCTCATGATTTGAAGAATGCATCCAAGCACGGGATGAAAATTGTCATACAGATTTCTGGACAGGTCAGCTTCTGGTCATCAAGCGCAAATGTTGACCTATGACCAAGTGAATACCATTCCTGCATCTCAAAGACGTCTTCACAACGTCAGTATTCTACTTCGGTAAAGTCACTCTTTCTTAGAAAGATATTTCCTCTCTGGATTCATTTTGACAAAAAACACATTTAACCAATAAAATTCATTTGAATATTCATGTAAATTGCTAAAGGAATACACAAAACTCTTATTAAATGTTAAACCCTACTCCAAAATAACCTTTCAGGTGCAATACTTATTTCAGATATGAGAGTAGGTACGAAGGAAAACATTGGTTTGATACTGAAGATGAAAACTTTCGGAAGCCATTAAAGTTTTTAAAACGTATGCAGGGACAAGGTGCGTCTCATGTTTGATTTTCTCAATGAAGTATTCAATCATGTTGAACTAGGGAACTTGAGTTTATATTGGAGGAAACGCATAGTCTCGCGTACAAGAGGCATATCTTGCATGAATTATTAATCTCTTGTCTTCTCTTCTAGCGTCGAGTTGATCTTCCCTAGGTCTAGGTTGATCATTACCGAGGAGCGTCTTCAGTTTCGATGGAACTCCCTTATAGCAGAAGCCAACAACGTCATTGGTAAGTTGTTAAACTTATTTCATTGCGTAAGATTTTTTTCCTCTTATGTATTGTTATATTCCATTCCGTGTATAATACTTCGGAATGAAGTAGACCAGCACACTATTTTTAATGCCTCCAAGTTCTTTTCTTGACTCTATTATTCTCTATTTATAGCTCAAGGCGAGGGGAATGATATTCACTCCAGAGATGATGGTGAGCTTCCATTGAGTGATGAGGTCCAACTAAACACTGCTCGAGAATTCAAGGAATTCGTCGTTAACATTCATGATCATATTTGTGAGTATAAAAATTTTTAATGCAATATCCGCAATTTATAATTTCCCAATTAATGTGTAGGATAATGGATTATAATGTGAGGGACCGGCATTTTAAATTTGATAACAAAAAGAGGCATGATTTTCAATATAATTTCTGCGTAAATAGCAAGATCTTGGTGGAAAGTATTCAAAAAAACTATAACGTCTATTTCAGTCCCTACTTTTATATAAGGGTTTTTTACAATGTGGCTCTCTGGACGTTACGTGAACGGTAATTTGAAGGTTGCCTTTGAAATTTTAGGGTTCCTCCAAAATATGGAAATGGAAATGTTTAACTGGCCACAGTTGAAATGTTTAAGTGGACATCCCAAAACAATCTTTTAATGAATCCAACGAAAACTTCATATGTTATTTTCCATCCATACCAAAAAAGGATCGAATACCCAACAATCAAAATAAATAATATGCAGATCAGACACAGTAAAGACATAAAATTTCTTGGTATAACCATAAATGAAATACTGGACTGGTCAACTCACATTGAAATATTGTCCAAGCAGTTACATTGATACAATTATTTTTTTTAAATTTAAATGGAACTGTATCCCCTAATATTGTTCATTGTTTACCATGCATACATACATTCTAGGATTAGATATGGTATATTATATTAGGGGACATCCTGTCATAGAGAAAGAATATTCTTACTTCAGAAAAGGGCAGTTAGAACAATTACCAGAATTTCAAATAAAACTTCCTGTAAACCTTTCTTTCGGAAATTTAATATATTGACTCTCTCATGTGTACTTATCTTGAAATCTGTTATATTTGCGAAATCCCATCCCGAGCTCTTTACACTGAATAATCAGGAACATAATCACTACACACGTCAACATGACTCTATCCACTATAAAAGAAATAAACTTTGTCTCATAGACCACAGTCCACATCACACCATTGTCTATGTATAATAAATTGCCAGCAGATTTAAAGAAACTTAATAATATAAATATCTTTAAAGTCAGGGTAAAAAAATATTTGTTACAACACTTTATATTCCATAGATGAATACCTATTGTATTTTCTTCAATTAATGTACCCAACTAAATTTTTGTCGCAGCTATGGTAATTAAACCATGTTTTTTGTAGTTCCATGTTTTTTATTATGTTCTTGTGACTACTTCTGTAATTGTATGACACGATGTTTCATATTAACTTGTAAATTCTGCATTGATATAATTGTTTGACTTGCCTTATGTTTGTATACAAACCAACGGGGCCAATAAACATTATTATTATTATTACCTTAAAATTATAATACATCAAAATTTGTTTGCGATAAATGCGTGCTATTAAGAAATTTTACCACTTACACATTTTTCCGTTTTCTTTTCTCCTTCTTATGACATATAATCTTTAGGGGACTTCTAGAATTGTGATCGTAGAATGGATCCAATAGTTTTAAAATCGATAGTAAATTTATTATAAAGTTTTAACAGCCGTTGTGTAGCATATAAAACAATCTTAAACGTAATTATTTCAGCTCATATATAAAACTCCATGTTTTACTAACAATAAATATGCCAGAGTAAAATAATAAATGCGAAAGTTTTTTTCATATTTTTTTGAACAGAGATAATTACTAACTTTTGCCCCTACACCGCTGTGATCTACGCATCTGTGATTATTAATCATATTGAATTACATTTGGATTAGTTTTTTTGTTATGATTATATATAATTGGCTGCACAAAGTACTTTACGTTCCATAGAAACATTGATGTCACATTGACACGAAGTCTAGTCCACCAAGCGCCATTCAGTTTGGTCTTCAAGCCTGTGGAGAATGCATGGGAGGGACCTATAAAAGTCACATAATTATATCGAGAAGTATTTCAACGCTATACTTTTACCGAGACAATAGCACAGATGTCATAGTATCGTTATAGCGGTTGATTTGACTGTTACTTTGTATTAGTTATTTGAAAATTACCGTAAACCTCAACTAACTATTCCGGTTTTTCCGTATACCGGAATGCTATTATACTAATTATGTAAACAAATACGCAAATATAATTACCAAATATTAAATTATTTAATTATATTTATTGTTGAGCAATTTGTTCATAGTCACATGTAACAATCTCTCGAGCATCAAACGTTTTTCAAAATAAAAACAATGTGTTAGGAGCCACAAATCATTCAACGTATTTCAAGTGAAACGAACTTTATGATCCTTTTCTCATAGTGCTAAACCATGTTTGATATAGACGACGCGCAGCGTCTCCTAACTCCTCTTTGGTCTATAGCCACAATCGCATGTATTAAAACTAAGGTTGATTTTGCATGTGTTCAATTTCGTCATCCAAATTCCTGATTTTACGAATAGCTAGGTTTGCGTAAGAAATTATCAGGAGCTATTGCTAGGAAAATGTTTTGATAACATTGAGGTCAGTATTTTCATGCATAATTTTTTAAAAGGCAACAAACGTCTAGGATTAAGATCCACACGTCTAGTTTCTTCTTAAAGTAACTCAGTAAGGTTCTTGAAAATTACATCACAGTGACATGAATGAATAAAAAACTTGATCACTTTACATTGTAAACATTGCTTAAATTGCGATTCGTTGATGGCATCACCATATTGTAGATGCTCTTTTTACAGTTTTACCTGATGGTGATAATTAAAAACTGCTTTAACAAAACTCCATCATACCATTTTCTATCGGAATATCATTGCGTTGGTAGCAAGGAGGAGTAGGAGAGTTTTTTCACGGCGAAAAAAGTGGACACTCGAGAAGGCTAAATAATTTCCGAAGAACCTGAAATATTCACCAATCTCTATGCTCAGGGGTTTCCGTGGTTCACGAACAACGTTAGCCAAACGACTTGTCATGATACCACGAGTACAACAAATGTACTTTCGGGTTTTAATATACCTACTGATAAAACTAATACTTTTTCCTCGAGCTTACATGGAGGAGAAGGAATGACCATCTTAGTTTATGACCATTGAGCGATGTTATTTTACCCAGTCGTTATATCTATCGTTAATTTAATGTGTTTATTGATGTGTAAAGCATGGAACATTCTCTGCGGTTCAAGTTCCATCTGAAGAAGTTGTACCATCTAGCTTTCAACTCCATTTCATTGCTTAAATAGACAACATATACTATCGATACTTTGTGCATATATCGTTACAAGAGTTGCCTTGCAGTTTCTGGCTTTAATATTGTGTAAATATAAGTAAGGGACACTGGCCATGAATTATACGGTGTCTCTCTCCATATTTTTTAAATCAATAAATCAATTATATATTTGTGAATTTGTGAAAATGGTTTGCAGTAATATTTGCACCCCTTTTAATTCAGAATCAACTGTTGTTTTCAACGCTGAGAAAAGTCCGTTACGACTGACGCCGTCCTCAATATCAACCAATGGAAAATGTTTTAGATCTGTATTTATTTGTTACCTCTCAACGGTATTTTAAAAACGTCTTACCTGTATATTTACGTTGAATAAGAATGAAAGAGTAAAATATAAAAACTCATAAAATAAGAGGGCACGAGTTCGGCAGTTATCATTCTCACTCGACGGACGTAGTGAAGCAATTTGCATGCTCTCTTCTTAAATTAAAAGAAAGTAATTTTTTCATATGTGGCGAAAAATACCCATTTCTAATGAAACGGACCATCAATAACAATGTGCGGAAGAGACTAATGACACATTTATATGGTTCTAACTCGATAAATTCAACATTTCATAGCAGTACTCGACCCCAAAACAATTACAAAAAGAAGTGTGCTTTTTGGATTCATGACTGGTGTATAAAATGAACAGAGCGTCGAAAAATACGCCGTAACCCGCTCAAACTTCCCGAACCAACGCCTATTTCGTTGTAACATTGCTTTTCTCGGCCTTCAATCACATTATTATAAACAATTCTTTAAAAATTCGTATATTTTGGTCGTATAATATATATCAGAAAACATAAGTCACACCGACTTTTAGGCAAGAAAATCAGTTTTTTTGTATTTCCTTACATGTATATCTCATTTGTTGATACTTGAATACGACCGTTTATGTTCAATTCTGCTGGGGGTAGGTGAGCCAGCTTGGTTAAGGGTTAACCCTCAAAGCTCGAAAAAACTTCCACTTTAGGGACTCGTAGTGACCTTGAACCATTCGAAATTCTTTCTACTCGAATACCACCAAACTTCCCTGGCCATAATTATTTGCGGCGAGAACAAAGGATTAAGGTGAAAGAATGTTGATCGGATGCTCCGGTAATGGATGTAAATGAAAAGTTTGGCACTTTAGAGAGATATAATAAGGATGCAATAAATATTAAGATACATAATAGTGGAGTTAATGACGTGAAAGGAAGGGGTGGTCCGAGAAATGCATAGGAGCCTGTGGTGGAAGACAATTTGAAGAGTAAGAGAGCGGGAATGAACCAATGCTTGGATGTGGCAGGAGTAAAGGATGCATGCAAAGATATATCATAATGGATCAAATGGGCTCTTTGCATCAATTTGTTTTCTCGACAAAATCTTACCGTTGCGTTGAGAATTGAATGAGCATTATGAAAAATACACCTTTATGTGGTGTATATGGCATAGTAATGCCGCAGCATAACAATGAAAATCGCTAAAATACTGACGATACCACCGGAGCGGGATTCACCTTATGACGACTTCTGCCAGTATCCTAGGCAGTAGGCCCAGCGGACATCGCCGTAAACAGAAGCGTAGTGGTATTAGAGCTGGTAGAGGCCACGGACAGATCATCCAACAAAGCCCACAGATCGGTTTTGAAAATTGACTGTATTGCTGTTTCGCCTGTATGGATATGGGCTACTTGCTAGCAGGGGCGGCTCTAGGATTTCCTTGAGGGGGGGGCGCGACGGGCTGTTTACCCCCCCCCCCCCCCGATGATGATTGAAATGACGATAAAATTTTATGCATCATAATAAGAATTCACATCTTCTAGTCTTTTGACTAGCAAACCGATTGATTACATTGTCAGTATTAATATTTATGTTTCTGTGAATATATAACAACGCCAACCCAGTCAATCGATCTTCATTCATCCTTGTTCTGAGCCAAGTTTTCAGTCTTCTCAAATCTGAAAAGCTCCGTTCAGCCGTAGCAGCAGAAATGGGTAGGGTCACCAAAATTTGATACAAGATTTTCAACAGAGGATAATCATTTTCATCACATTTCATGTAAAGTTCCATGGCAGTTTTCATTGATTTCATGTCATTAAATTCCGGACTTTTTTTCAAAAAAGTTATCTCATTATCTAATTCCGTTAACATTGTACTTTTATTTTTTTTCAATAACGGTGCATATTTATCACATATTTTTTCAAGCATGCTTTCTAACGAGTCCGAATTTTTTATTTCCATGAAAACAACTGGGATTAGTGTATTCAACATGAAGCACTCTATTGACTCTCCAGCAAATCTGTCCTTGATATCCGTATTTACGTAATCTAAGATGGGAATATAGATGATTTTTTCCCAATACGCGATTATATCATCTTCATCATTGGTAGCCGGGTAATTTGCTCTTTTGTCGATTGGCTGCACGTGGAATGTGGATTGGAATGTCCATTTCCTCCATAATTTTCTTAGCCTTTGCAAAAATTCCAGAGAAAATTTTATAAGAGTTCAACCGCTTATCCTTTAGTACTTCAAAAGTTTGGTCAACTTTTTTTTTAGCTTGAAAAACATCTACAGTCTCATTTTGCAAATATCTGCTTAAAATATAAGTTGCACTAAAACATCACTCAGACTATATACAGTTAAAATGAATTCACAATTACAAATTGATAACAATAAACATTTTCCTTTAGTTGCCGTTTTATAATCATCCCACTTTGACACTTTTTCGAGAGCTTTGGCAATATCAGGTAAGTCGTCTCTAAAAGTTACAATAGCTTTATGTCTTTCTACCCATCTAGTCTCACAGTTACCTGTCATTTGATGACCTAAGATATCAACAATGGTTTTATTACGTTTACTTGATGCTTTAAAAAAGGAGACGACTTCATTAATTACGTCAAAAGCATTCCTCACACTCTGAACTTTAGAGCTCCTAGATATGGCTACATTGAGAGCATGGTTCTTGCAACTACATAAGAGACTGTAAATCGCTTCTGTCTGTATTTCGGACACCGCGCCTCTACTCTCTGATATATTAACAGAACAACCATCACAACCAACACCTATGCAATATTTTGTATCTAAATTCATCTGTTTAAGTAGAAATAAAACAGATTGTCCTAAAATTTTGCCGGTAATCTTTGGTTCTTCTTCAACCCCAGAATAATTATGGTGGTGCAAATCCAGAAAACCTGCGAAATCTTCATGTATTTGTCCATCGTACACATATCGTAAACAAACAGTCAACTGAGATGTGTGCGACATATCTGTTGTTTCATCAAAAATGACAGAGAAATATCTGGCTGCATGAACACGTTCTTGAACAACTCTCAAAATTTCTTGCCCGCAACAAGTAATCAATTCATTGGCAGTATTTTTGCCAATATAGGTCGCGTTCCCCTTGCACGTTTTTAGGTGATTTTCTAAATCCATATCTCCGCTGTCAATCCTAAATCTTAATGAAGCTCTGAAATTTCCATCATTGTGAAGAAGATCTTCAGAATCTTCGAGCAAACTCCCATCATCACGGTGACCTCTCAGCGGAATATTCTGCCTTCCATGGAACATTATTGTTTTAATTATTGGGACTAGCCGGGCACGATTACTGTTTCTTCCTCTCTTCGCTTATTAGATTAATTATGCTGTGTTCTGGATTTTTGTAAGCCTTCAAAAATGCATTGCCATCTATTTCCGCATCCCGGTGATATTTGTTTGCACGATGTTATTCCAAATCTCCATCTTTTCCAGAAAGTTTTGCATATTTTTGTAAAGGCTCGGTGACTAATTTTTTTAAGGGTACGGTTTTTTGTCCTCCACTCTGCTTAGAATAGCAAAAGACCGCACAGAACTTGCAAAACAGACCCGGTTTTTCTTCAGAGAAGACTAACCAAGGATAGTTTGTGAAATGACGAACTTGGACAGATCTGCGTTCACTACGCTCTTGTTCTCCATGTCGTTTTGCATGCAAGGAAACCGGAAAATTGTATCCAGGTGGAGGAGTCCATGGATTATTCAATAGGTTATATCTGGTAAAATCATCTAGTTTTTCCATGATTTTGATGTAAAGGCCAACGTCATACTTCGGTATACTTATGGAACCATCAGATGAATTTCTATTGCCCTGTGGAAGAATATCTTATTAACTACTTGTGTAAATTTCACAAACATTTTTTCAATGCTTCTTCTCTTAAATGAAAATAAAAGTTTTCGTGCGGGATGAGTTACAACAAATAATGGAAGTTTTTCGCTCACTGCATCAAAATACCTCGATGGAATGAGGAATACAAGAAAATCAGATTGAGGAAAAGTAAGAATCTGATGGAACTTGGTCGTCCTCGTTCTTATTATTTATTACTTGTTATTAGGTGCTGATTTATTCAGCCAGTACACGTAAACAATGGATGTTGAATTCAACGTTCGGAAAATCGTTAAAATGGCGGAAATAATCATTAATCGGATACTTCTATGTAAAACTATTGAAAGCATAAGATAGTACACTTTTTCTACATCATAATTAAGAAAAAATTAAAGCGGTTGAAATTTAATAGTTTTAATGGGTGAAATACGTAAATATTGCGCCGTGCAAAAAGCCCAGCGACGCAAGATATTTTCCGTTTTGGAGGGTTTAAAATTAAAAAAGTAGAGTTTTCCGACTTTTCCCGTAGGTTACACGATATGAGCTACAAGTGTGCCAAATTTCAATACTTTAGCTGAAATGGAAGTGGCCTAGAATTTGTATACGTGAGTGAGTTACACAAGCGGTTGTATAGTATATTGTATAGTATATGTATATACTAGTTATCAAAAGATAAATAGCGCAAGCAATAGATAATGACGTGGGAAAACCAACCAAAAAATTTTTACTCGAAGATTGTAAGATTTCATGCTAAAATGAATGCGAATTCTGTGAAATTATTGAGATATAACGGTAATGAACTCCAACCTTCCTCCAAAAAAATTAGGTCCAATAAAGTTGAAATGTTCAAACTACATCAAAAACTGAAATCGTTTTCCATCCCATGTATATTTCAGAAGTAAATAGATTCCCGAGTTTAGCTATCTCTCCCTAATAACAAAAGGATTTGGGACCTCCTTAAATCGTTGAGTTTTATTCAGAATAATTTATTTTTGTTTATGACTTTCGCACTGCGAAGAAAGAGGCTACTGTAAAACAATTTTTACTCCGGAGCACATACGTTCCCCAGTTTTTGCTGACTTTTTCCCGTGATACCGCACTTTTTTTTACAAAACCTTACCTCCAGAGAACTCTATGACGCTTGTTCGTTGTTGCTCGTAGATAGTTGCAGTCCGGTGCATGTTACGGGTGGAGAACATTCAGCTCCATCAGGGTCAAACACCACTTCCGAATGATTCACGTCTTTCGAAGTCGCGGGAAGAGATGTCGAATCTTGTTCCTTTGAATCATTTTCTAGCCGAGGCTTCTTCCTTATTAGCCATCTATCCATTTTGCATATCTATGCAAATAAATTTAGATCTACACGTCCACAAAGAAAGAGAAATCAGTTTGATGACATAAAAAAAGAATACAACCCCAACACGAATGCAACTGTCCAAGCTCACGTGTGATTGATGAATTACTCCAACCGTTTCAGAGAGAAATTTTTATCTTCAACTTTAGAATGTGTCGTCAGAGGTAATCTTCAACAATTTTTGCTCGTAATTGTACAGAGTTCCAACTTCAAACAGCAGGCCAGCAAAACAGATACCTGCGCTCCACCTTTGTGCTGGTTGACCGTGCGCACGAGTGGAAACGATCGATGAATCTGTTGTCGGAGTTGCAGACTTTCAAATTCGAATCATAGATCTGGCAAGCTCATCTAAGGAATATATAGTTGCAGAAAATTTCTACAAAGAAATTAAACTCGCCTGCCGATAGTGAAACAAATTATTCGGAACATCTCAATTTCGAGAAAAACTCTTTCTGGCTATAGGAAGGAAGAATGTATGTACCGTGGAATGGGGTGACTTCGGCCACACGCGCGTCGCTTCACAAATTGATACTTTGTAGCACAATGGGTTACGAGCCATCATTTCATTCTCGCCTTTCCTGGCATAGGTAAGGGCAGGCGCGCACTAGCGCGACCACGGCCACGACCACGACAGATCTCTGTCGCACACCTTCCGACCAGAGCACGACCACACCCATGATAGCAAAACACATTCACCGTCCACTTGCTCAGTTCGTATGGTCGGGTCGGAGTGAAGTCGGAGTCAGTGCGCGGCGCGCCATAAGAATGTGTGTAATTTCTGGCCGCAACGACCGCTGAGTCGGGGACGACCAAATTCAAAAATTTTGGTCGGACGACTCAGGTCCGACCAACGAGTCGGACTTGGCCTAGTGCGCGTCGCACCATTAGTTGCAATGCTAAAACTGGTCGTGTGCCGCAGGTCGTGGTCGCGCTAGTGCGCGCCTGCCCTAAGAGGAGATTGCAAGCAGCAAAAAAAATTCCGTCAGTCACCGCCCAGGGGGGGGGGCGCGCGCCCCCCGCGCCCCCTGGCTGGAGCCGCCCCTGCTTGCTAGACAACTCGAAATGAGTCGCTTATGCTTTGATTTTTCGTAATTTTGGAAGACTTTCCAATGAAGGCCGCGAATATAGATTTTAAGGTTAGTCACTAGACTTCAGCTTCGCCTCGTCGGGTCTCTCACCGCTCAGTCCCAGGTGGAATGGGAAGGCTCCCAGTGTGGAAGGGGAACTCGATGAGCGAATGGAGTGGAGGGTTTGGAGGGGCAGGAGAAATCGTGATCAGCGCGCGTCGCTGGACAGTAGACGAGCCTAGAGTGACCTTGGACTTCGTCGCGAAGCTAGGGGAGTCGACGGACAAATAAGCGAACTTATTTACTCGCTGCTCAATCTCGCTGTGCGTTGGCCTCCAGGAATATGTTCATCCAGAAGAATTCATGGGGTAGGGGTAGTCTCAATAATAGTGCTGAATATTTTTCCCTTTCGTCAGGCAATGAAATGAATGTCAGAATATAGACATTACATGAGCGTTGGAAGTTATATGGGTGTGGATGTTGACTATTGTATTATCATTTGGATGATGCGAAAAGACTAAATTGGACTTTGATCAATTTACACCTTAGCCTACACTCTGAAAGATATTAACGCTAAATAAAGAAGAATGCAAGAAACTCGATAGTCCTTCTTCTGCTTCACCATCGATGTAGAAAAATAAATATAAAAAACTCAAGAGTACAGCAGTAGTATCAGATGCATCGATTGAAAAATTTTATAACTTTCAGCCGCGCAACCAATAAAAATGTTTGCTAAATACGTTGCCGCAAAAATTTTCGGCACAAATTGAAAATTATTTTCACACAAATATTAACCCCGTGCGTCGTGTGTCTGTGCCCAAGTCGTCAATTCGTGCGGCAGAAGAGTCCACATCGAGAATCATCACTCGGCGCAAATCCTTTGGCTTTCGTCAAAAACCCGACTGTCTGGAGTGTGTGCAATGAATGTGGATTGAATGCTGTGTGTCGTATTAGGCGCAAATTTATATAGGTGTTTTCGCGGATTTATAGCAAAATGAAGAATCCCTCGCACATGATCGGCTTTATGATGTGAACGGATCGCATAACTTTGATGTCGCAATTATCTCGCATATAATATTCCATTGTGCATTTACAGCGTAATGCGATTTGCCTATGCTATACTATCGATGCGATATATACCTGGTGGAACACGATATTTCACTAATATCATAATACATAGTTGAAACTTTCGTGAATACAGCATGTCCACGGTCAAAAAAACGAAAAGCAGTACAACCAGACTCACGATTTACCAAGATGTATCCTTGCTTTACACTGTGTCTTCTTACTTACCACCAATGTTTTCCTTATTCGTCATGGTTTTATCTCAGAACCTCAGTTTCCTTACCAGCACCAAATGAGAGAAAAGTTATCAATTGCAAAGATTTTACAGCTTGGGCCTGGACTAAGCATGCTTGTGAGGCTTCACCCCATGACTAGCAATAGAGATTTATGCTAATGCAAAATTAGTCGTAGTTACACTAACTTTGGGGTGTAGTGTAATGCTTGTTGGCGACTGCTCACCCCCTGCCACCCACCCTTGAGGCGGCTTGCAGGGTATTTTGTAGATGTAGATGTAAGATTAAAACAATTAAATAGTACGAAATTATGAAGAGCGAACTGCAAGGTAAATAGTGCGGGGTAAAACGTAAGGATGGTTACATCAAGAAAAATATCAGGTTAGGGTTACGTAATGGCTTAACATTTAATTTATTCGTTTTTATGGGTATTTAGGCGAAGTATTTTAGGCAGAAGTACCTCCATATAAAACTTTTCTAATGGTTGTTCCATTTGGTGTTTCCAAAAGTGATCATTTCTATTAATACGCTCAATGTAAATGCCCAATGGGCTCCAAACGATAAAGTCGCAGTACGTTTTGTCACAAATGCGCAACTGTCCTTGTATTTGATAATGGTAGTTATGCTTTTGCTTTAGCGTGACATTCTCCCCACTCTTTTGAAAAAAATTTAGTTTTTTCTGTCCTTCCGCCTCCGATGGAGACAAATCCCTGCAGCTAATTGGACATTTAACTTCGATTATGCCTTTGCCATCTTCTAGAACTCCATCAGGGGTTGCAGCCAGGAATGACAAGGTTTCATCCACAAAAAGACCTGTAGGCAATACGGTATTTCCGCTAATCTTCTCGTATTGTGCAACAGCATTTCCTTCAAACGCTTTACCATAAGAAGGAGCCTTATTCCCTCGAAAAGTTGGGAACAATATCCTTTCTGCTATTTTTTCTCTGCATGTATTAGCCCTCAATTTACATATTTGACCGAATAAGGATGCTGTTAGTCTCTTACGCCTTTCAGACACCCACGTCAGGCTAAGATATTGAGTCCTAGTTTCGGCCTCCAGCCGTAGTCTGTGGTCTCTACTCAAAGACAATGACGCAAGGAACTCATTCTTATTAGCTTCATCAACTTCCTCAGTATCCTCCAGGCGGCTACATATTCCGTAGTCTTGGTCAGGTCCAGCTGGTATTTGGAATTTATGGCGCGTTTTGTATTCCAGGCGTCGTTTGGACCGCGCAGTCGACTTTTTTACGGCACTGATCTTGTATTTTTTTGTAAATGTTCCAGGACTCTTCTGCGTCAGGCCCTTATGAATAAGAGAATGTAAATTGGGTCCTGCATTGTACGCAGTTACAGCCAACTCGCAACGCGTCTGATATGATCTCCTCAAACAAAAATTCACTCTCTTTCCACCGACGTATTTAGCCACACTTGCGTTATAGGATTCCGCCATGTTATTGGTGACGTTGAACATCAAACTGACTGAGTGGCGGGCTTAGAATAGTAATTAAAGGTTGGAGTGTAGAGTAAATCACTACTTAGGTGATGAAAACAGTTCGTATATATACGGTCCAGAGGGCACAGGTGAGGGTGGCTGAGGGAGAATCAGGGTGGACAGTTACAGGTCGTGGGGTAAGGCACTGGTACCCGTTGTCGCTTTGTTTTTTTAACATTTATGCCGAGAAAATGATGAGGGAGGCACGAGAGAAGCTAGGTGTGGGGATACAAGAAGGACTGCTCATGAAGAAGGCTATTTTCGCGGACGACCAGACGTTGGTTTGGTGAACATCGAGGGGATTGAAAGCTTTGTCTGATGCATTAGAAAATCTGTGCGGGAAATGGGGAATGATGGTTAATCATAGCAAAACAAAGGAATAAGATTTTATAGGACGACGAAAGCCAGGCAGGTCATGAAAGAAGGAGGGTAAAACCTGGAGGAGCAACCATAACAATTTGATTCTTGGTTGTACGTACTTAGGAGGAAAACGGCCGTATGATCAAAGGCCTTAGAAGGAGAATTGCGCTAGCGAAAGAAGCGTTCAGCAGTGAGGAGGAGCTGATGACGGGGACCTTGCCTAAGGATGTAAGAAAGACGCTGGTCAAGAGTTACATATGTAGTGCGGCGCTGTATTGTGCAGAAACGTGAATTGTGAAGAAAGAGGACGAAAATAGGCTGCGGGCGTTTAATGTGTAGAAGTGAAGGAGTATGTAGAAAGTCCGAAAGATGGAAACGGAGTCAAAGGAGGAAGTGCTGGGAATGGTGGGCACGGAGGGGAAACTTCTGGAAGATATTATAAGGAACCAGAAGATTGCTCATTATAAACATATTTTTCAGGACTCATTAAGTCAAATTTGGAATTGTAGAAGCGGCGAAAGCAACGGTAGGCGCAGTGAGTGCTACTAAAATTAGAAAACCGTGGATCACGAAGGAGATGATCAGGGAGATGGAGGAGAGAAGGAAATGGAAGAGCGTAAACTAGGGATGGGAGAAAAAATCGATTCTTCATCATAATCGATTATTTGCTTCCGATTCTTTCGATTATTAGATCAATTATGGGTGGACGATTTAATCGTTGAATCGATTATTCAATCCCGATTATGACCGTCAGAAAAAAATCGGCGGGATTGGTGTAATTTGAAAATTTACCGAGGGAAAAAATAATCGGCTTTAGAACTTTGATGATTTTTTTTCGCTACTGCCAGTGAATAGTTTCAAAATAAAAAGATTCAAATAGCCCATGAAAAAGCTATTTTTTGCATTTTATGTTTGAACTGCGATGGCAAGACTGCAAAATCTGAAAGAAGACGAGTGAAAACGCCACAGATAAAAAATATGACTCGGATGCATGTGGTTTAACGAGAGATGAGGTAAAACGTTTATGACTCTTAATGACAGACAGCTTCATTTCAAGGATAATGCTAATAATATTTGACCTAATTTAGGAGTATTAATGCTCCTGATATTTACACCATAAGATGTCGAGAAAACATATACTTTGAAATACTAAGCTAATTTTTCGAAAAAATAGAAGAACTAGGTACATTATATATATGATTGACAACATAAGTTACCATTTCTGTCGAAATAATAAATATATATATATTTATAACTCAAGTATCATCATCACTAAGCGATGTAAATTACAATCATTGTAAATTTTGCAGCATGTTGAGTGTGAATTAGAGCTATGCCAAGCATTACATATGGAGACATATTTTTTACTGTGTTCCAGGCACCTATAATCATTCCCATTTTGTCTATACCTCTCTCCTTTACAAAACCTTTACAATTACCTTGATTAGTCACCTACTATTCTCCTCTTTTCAATTAGGTTATTTAACACACATGCACAAAAATCAACTCCTTATATACAGCTCTCTATTCCCACGTCACTTCACAGTATCGTTTACTTCAGTCAGAGAACATAATTATATATCACTGAATATAATGATTTCACCACAATCATACAACACCGTGAAATAATTTCAACAGACCCTTCGTTTCAAAAATCGGGGCGCATCGCTTTCCGCTTCGCATACTCGGCGATCCTCCACAGGAGTCTACGATTATTCCATCCGTCACAAATATATCCGCAGAAAAATCGCATGATTATATACCGATTCTTCAAATAACCGATTATGCTACCCGTCAGGCATGCGCAGAGTGATGCTCATCCTTGAGGATCCTTCACAGGCTTGAATGAATCGCATGATTCTTCCGATTCTTCTGCTCGTCACAGAAGCTACGAACTTCACAGAAAAATCGCATGATTATTTACCGATTCTTCAAATAACCGATTATGCTACCCGTCAGGCATGCGCAGAGCGATGCTCATCGTTGACGATCCTTCACAGGCTTGACATGAATCGTATGATTCTTCCGATTCTTCTGCTCGTAAGAAGCTACGAACTTCACAGAAAAATCATATGATTATTTACCGATTCTTTATAATCGATTATGCCTTCCCGATTTTTGTACTGAATCGATTCTCCCGACACGATCATCATATGATACGATTAATCGATTACTGAGAAATGTTGCCCATCTCTAGCGTAAACTCAGAGCTAGGTCAGAGAAAATACCGAGAATTTAATAACAGACTTAGAAGAGAGACAAAGAAAGCAAGAGAGGCGTGGTGGAGAGAACAGATCGACGCGTTAGAGAAATACCAAAAAGAGGGAAGAGCAGATGCATTATATAGGAAAGTAAAGGAACTGACGGGTGGTAACAAGGGAAGGGAAATTACAACGATAACAGACAAGACGGGAAAGATGATCGTAGAACCGAGAAAGATCCAGGAGAGGTGGAAGGAGTATGTTGAAGAGCTCTATGGTAAAGAAATAATGCCCAATAGGTTAGATATAGAAAGGGAAGACGATATCGACAGAATGGCATTGGACCAAGTATCCTAGACTGCGAAATCGAAAGAGCTCTCCGAGACATGAAGAGGAATAAGGCGGTTGGAATAGATGACATACCTGCAGAGTTTCTAAAGAGCATGGGGAAGAACGGAAGAGGAAAACTTTTTGCGCTTATTCGTAGGATTTATGAGGATGGAGTGTGGCCGGAAGACTTCGCGAAGATTGTACTAATTCCTATACCAAAGATGAGTAAGGCAAAAACGTCCGAATTTTATAGGAAAATAAGCTTAATATCCCACGCGGCCAAAGTAGTCCTGAGGATTCTAAACAGAAGGCTACAGAAGAAGGCAAATGAATACCTGGGTGACGACCAGTTCGGGTTTAGGAGAGGGACGGGAACACGAGACGCTATAGCGGTGATGAGGACGCTAGTAGAAAGAAACCTAGAATATGGGCAGGATGTTTTTGCATGATTCGTAGATTTCGAGAAGGCGTTTGATCGGGTGGAATGGACGAAATTAATGGGAGTGTTGAAGCAATCAGGGGTCGATTGGAGGGACAGGCGTCTGATTCGAAATTTGTATATGAATCAGACTGCACAGGTTAGGGTAGCCAATGGAGTATCGGGGTGGGCCACGATAGGACGGGGAGTGCGGCAAGGGTGCCCACTATCGCCGTTGATTTTTAATGTGTACTCAGAAGAAATGGTATGGGAGGCAAGGGGAGAGGAGGAGGTAGGAATAAAGGTAGGAGAGGAGCTGATAAAATCAGTGAGATTTGCAGATGATCAAGCATTGGTTAGTCAGTCGGCCAAGGGGTTACAGTCAATGGTGAATGCATTAGAGGTGCAGTGCGATAAGTATGGGATGAAGATCAATCACAAGAAAACGAAAGTAATGAGATTTTATAGAAGTAAGAAGGCGGGGCTGAATATAAGGGTGGGAGGGCAGAAGATAGAGCAGGTCGAGCATCTTACGTATCTGGGTAGTATTTTGGATGAGAATGGGTTTAGTGGTAGGGACATCAGATGCAGAATTGCGCTCGCTAAAGAAGCATTTTCAAAGATAACGGAATTGATGAGGGGGGGGGTCTGAGAAATGGCGTAAAGGAAAGGCTGGTGAAAACTTTAATATGGAGCGTGGCGCTATATGGGTCGGAAACTTGGTCATTGCGAAGGGAGGATGTGCGTAGACTTGAGGCGTTTGAGATGTGGGTTTGGAGAAGGATGGAGAAGGTTAGCTGGATGGCGAGAAAGACGAACGAGGAGGTATTGGATATGGTCGGAGAGGAGAGGAAGCTTGTGGCAGAGGTTCGGAGAAGGCAGAAGAGATAGATGGAGGAGGTTTTGAGAGGAGAGGGCATGTTGAAGAGAGTGATAGAGGGGAGAACACTTGGGAAGCGTGGAAGAGGAAGGAGGAGGATAGGAATTCCGGACGAAATGAGAAGATGTAGAAGATATGAAGAATTGAAGAGGGATCTAATAACGGGCCATCCTTAGGAGTGAAAGCGAGAAAATTTTCTATTAGATTGGGATACAGAATGGGGACTGTCCAAGAACCTACCAATCAGCTGGTAGAATACTTGAATGAATGAAGTCAAATTTAACATGAATTACATACTCTGATTGTGAGATGTTTTCCAAATGCCCTTGACTTCTGGAGTGAACTACCCCGGAATCTTTTTCTAGTGCCGGTGGATTAGCAATTGAGTACTCAATCTCATCTTCTTGCCAGTGGCTGCACCCTGGCCGAGGCGAACGCGCCCTGTGTAAAATAGTTAGGAAGCAGATTAAATACCAAATAAAATGATTAAAACCTTTTTACAAAATAAAGAGCGTAATACAAAGTCTCACAACCTAGGTACTTATTTTTGTGACCAAAACCTACTTTGGCAATGACGTTCCGAACATGTTAGAAGCTGCGGGCTCACCCTCCTCCCTCTGACTGGAGCAGTGATAATCAGTCTCTCCATCAGCCCTAAAATATTGGATATGTACGTAAAATATTTATTTGTATCTTTTCCATAACGTTAGCTAGTAGAAAGATGAATTCTTTGAACCTCGTAATATGCCAAAAAGACTAATGAAAGTAGATTCTTACGTCTCGGTCTCAGCTTTTTCTGGCGTTTGTTGTTCAAAATGAAGATTGAATTCTCTTGCGCAGGAATCCAATTCCATAATCTCTCTACGATAAATATGATGTTGTTAACATTCCAAATCGCTGTTATAGTAATGTCAACTACGATAAATTGTATAATCTAGTAATTTAATTGAGAATTGGTCAAACTATCTATTATTTATAAATCATAACAATGACTTTTCATAAAACAACATTCCTCTGCAAGAGAATATGTATTTGAGGCCAGTACTACATATATCTGTTTTAAATATTAATACCCTTCTTTATCAACTTCCACGGAGCTGACGATGGACACTGGGGAAACATTACAAATTTCTTTGGATGTTATCTCCTCAGTATTACCTAACAAATAGAACAATTTGGGAATCACTATCTATTCAGAATTTATCACATAGGATAGCTTATACTTCAATGCATTTCAAGGAGAAACAGTGAAATGCATGCTAACCCAATAATAGTTGGTATGGAAATACGTACTCAGTCTTAATTTTTTCCTCTCTTTAAAGAAATACGTCCTCTTCTTTCGTTTATATCCTTTGCGGAACCGGTATTTTCGATACACTTCTGAACCCTCCATAACACGATATTTTACGTAAAATACGCCACTCCCGAATAAGGAACAGCAGTACTCCTATCATACACGCAGCAGACAAATATTTCTGCTCCACTTCTGAAACAGGATCAGCAAAGCCAAGATTTACACTCGCAGCAGTCGCAATTCCGCTCCGTCTTGATGCTCCTGACTCGCGTAAGTGAGGAAGCGCAGGATGCGTATGGCTGCCGCCCTGTGAGTCGACTGATGGTGAGGGGGTGTCGGGCACTGCAGGGAATCCACGCCAGTCATACTATCTCCCGCCCATGCCACGAAAATCGCTCCGCGGAATTAATGCCATTCTATCCGAAAGACGGTTTTTCGTCGCGCGACTCCATGATAAATAAATTGTTGAAAACAATAGAAGCTTCCAATCTAGCCGCCATCATGTTGTTCCTTTTTCTCTTATTGGTTGTTTGACGACGTCAGACGACAAGGCGCGAGTTCAGCTGTGCGTTCACGGCATAAACCACGTTCTCCCCGCACCTACTCGTCCGTTCCCCCGTCACCTACAGAGGCGAGTCTGCGAGGGTCGGCGGGTGGGGAGTACCCCTTCCACGCTGCGGCGTAGAGGAGAGTAGCTGGACGTGGGGGTATGAGGCGGCGGTGGTGGGGGCAGCCCGCCGCAGGCCTTAGTGACGCTAGTGAAAAGACGCGAAACATGCGTTAGTATTTTCCACACCTTTATCTATATTTTCGTAAATAAGGTGCTGTAAATACTTCTCATGGAAAGATGAAGGATAAACCTTTACCCCCAGTATGTGATATCTTTGGTTTTCGGCATCAAAAACTGAACTAAACCATGTTGAAAAACGACAAAAAGCGTCAGTGGACGCACTACTCTTCCTCAACATGGACTCAACAACGTCATTTAAAATGAACAATATCGCGTACTGGGGGTACAGATCCATCCTTTTATAAGAAAATAGAGAAAACTAGAAGTGTCTCAGAGCTATAGTTTAGCTACGAAAAGGTTTTTAGAAATGGCCTGCAGGAACACTTTCAGCCGATCTAGTGAACAACCTTAAGGCAAGGAATATCCTCCGATATGAGCAAATGATGACACGACCTGTTGGAGGGCGCCCATATTGAAAGCTTTCTTCAAACAGCTATAAATAACGTAATTGGATCCCAGATACTATTATTACACATACTAGGTAACCCGTGCGAAAATTTCGCACTTTCACGCTATCAGGGAATAAGTATGCTAAGGAAACGGTGTAATTGGGTTTTAAATAGAGAAGGTGTATCATAAAGTACTATATTTATACTTGTTTTCTTGCAAAAATATACAAAACATATGAATACAATACAGGCAAGAGAGTTTATCGAAAATTGAAGTCAAATTAATGGGTAAATAGTGAAATTTGAGATTGAGATTGTATTTTTCGTCAGAATCCAGTGATTCAACGTTAAAAATGATACCTCATTTATCACTGTAGGTGCAGTATTGACAAAGCATATACGGAATGACAGAAAAAAACCTTTCTGTAATAATATATATGATTTACGTGTCCTGTAAGTCGTGTAGTTTCAGATAATGATCTCGGAAATAATCATTAAATATTTTTTAAATGGAGGCCAGTTTCCTGGGTCTAACGCCGAGAGTGGAAGGAGCACCGTAGAAAATTGGTGATATGGTACTTCTTCTCTCCTCTGATGACGCCACTTTCCGGCGCGGCATGATGTGTACGCATAGTTAGCAGGACTACTTATGCATTTAATGATGGTTTATAGAAAAGATAGTGCATAGCTCGAAAACATTTCCTGATTTTTATGCAGAAACAAAATAATTCGAAATACCCCTGGAAAAAATATGTCAAATATACCAAGACAGCTAGCACTGAAAATTAAAAAAGGTAAAAGACAGATCTTCCCAGGATCTTTTATTCTTTCAAGAGTATTTATTGAACTTAGGCCGGATTTGTAAAATTACCATCCTTCAATTCCAATGGCAAAAAAAGTCTTAGTGGAATGTTTTAATGAATACATTAATTTTTTATTGATGCATTTTATTGCATCAATCTGTTTTTTAAAGATTAGTTCGTTATTTTTTCTTTACCCAAGTCCCACTTTATAACAGTGCCCGATACCTCAAAACACACTAGATGGCATACCTAATTGGTGTCTGATGCCTTGAAATTTGTTTCTTCGTTAACAATAATTCCTTTCTATGTTGATTACTTCCAGGTAACGACGCTGCAACCAGCGGACCATCTCCCCCTAATAATTACAGCGACTCAGCAGGGCCATCTGAAAATCTGAAACCAGTATCATGGATATTTTAAAAATTTTGAAATATCTGAATGCACTGCACTATCGATTTAAACATTGTGTTGTCCCTATGCTTCCCATTTCACTTGCTGCTAAACTGCAGGAACTATACAATGAAATTTTAGAAACTACGTATGAACACCCGATTACTGGATTCATTTATGCGGGAATCGCCTATTTATATTCCCTCATACGTCAAGCAAACTTACTTCCGCCTCACGTGATACAGTCATCTCATTATTAATTAAATTAAATATCACACAATTAAAATAATGTCATGTATAAATGTAGTTATTTCGAGTCAGTTTACAAATCCAATTAAAAGATTAATACAAATATTGCTTTTCCTTATTTGTTACGAGTTATATTCTTAAAAAAAACCTACCAAAGAAGTATAATTCTGCCTTCTCCGGTAGATGACCGCCTAATTTTAAAGAACAACTTAGCCTCCGGTTTCTAAAAAAGTGGGAATACATTAGATTTCATATCTGCCCCAATTACGTTTTTTGGGTAATTTATCCAACAATAATTAGAATACGTTTGAGGTTAGTTACAAAGTATTTGTTAATATATGTTCCTAGTTAAGGTGTTCTGGAAGAGAAAATCTTATTACAAGAAGATATTTTTCGCTTTATTACCACAGTGGATATATTTATTCAGGAGAAATGGTAGAGTAACTTTTCTTATTGGCAAGCTTAGCCTGCCAGCGACTTCTGCCACAACTTCCGCCATACCTCCCGCCATACCTCCCGCCACAACTTCCGCCAAACCTTCCGCCACACATTTCGCCGCACCATTCCCTCACCAGGTCCCTAATCATTTATATAGCCTCTAAAGTGAGGAAGGATTCCAAAAATGCGGTCATTCTGACTGACTCAGGCTGACTCATCTCTGAGCTCGCCCTCAATTGCTGTCAAGACGGCGACCGGGTAACACCGTTGTGTGATCCTGCTGGCATTGTCATTTTTGCACTAAGAGAGAAGCTCAACCTCTCGCACTTGTATATTTTAATTATTTTCCGAGTGGAATCTCTCATTACGGTCGCCTGGCACTCGACCTATGGGTAAGTTGCTTGTAATTTGGTAGTAGTATTTTGTTTTAGGGTGCTTCGACGGCAAGGGTCATTCGCACCACGAACAACCAACAATGGGTCTTTTATTAGTTTCTTAAATCAAGTTATAGTAAATAAATATATAATTTAATAAACAATGAAATTTTTAAAATAAATATAGAAATTAATTTAAGATAGGTAAAAAAGATATTCTGATATCTGTAGACCAGTATACAGTGAGTCATACCATGTTAAAAATCCTAGTTTCTTTCAAAAATTTTAAAACACATGTGATGCAACCAGGGTCGTTCCCTAGGACCTGTCTTAGGTCCCCCCTGATGCCGAGCCTGTCACGTGCTGCACGGTACATATTACACTCAGTCAGGAGGTGTCTCACAGACATGGAAGAGTCGCAGTGGTCACATCGAGGTGGTGTCTTCTCCTTTGTAAAGAGGTAGGAGTGCGTAAGGGCACAGTGCCCTATCCTCAGACGTGTGATCACCACTTCTTCCCTCCGAGTCCTTCCAACTGAAGTGGGCCACGCTAATATGTCCAACTTGATGCTAAGTAGCTTGTAATCAGTTTGGGAGCGTCATAATTCTGACCACTTATTTAGGGCTACGTTTCTCAACATAGCCCTCAAATCGTCGCTGGTTTCCAGCGAAGATGCGGGTGCGGTCGTCGTTAAGGGCGTCTTTCGCCGCAAGGTCGGCCTTTTCATTTCCGTCTTTTCCCACGTGCCCAGGGACCTACAGGAAACGAATTTCTACTCCCTTTTTATAGTCTAAGATGGCGGATTGAATCTCCCGTACGAGAGGATGCATAGGGGAACAGCCGGATATGACATTCAATGCACTCATCGAGTCGCTGGAGACCATGTAGCCGCTATTACATGCATGGATCCCACCAAGGGCCAATTTTATCGCGAAGAGCTCCACCATGTAGATGCTACATGACGGCCTTAGCTTTGCCTTGATGACTCCGTGGTGGGACGAGAACACTGCACATGCGCATGCTGACTGGGACTAGATTTAGATTAGATTGTTGTTGGGGGGGCCTTCGTCAGGAGCCCGGGCACTTAAGACCTTTCTTGGTCCATTGTGCCAACCCCATTCCTGTCTGCCACTTGCAGACAGGGGACAAGAGCACCTCGGTAGAGGTATGGTGGATTGGCCTCCCCCTGCCTCACCCCAGTACCAGGTAGAGTGGATATCCTCCCTGCAACCGGCCCGGTTTGGCCTGGTCTGCCGGTATAGGTATGGAGGGAGTATCATCTCTCCATCCATGCCTGGTTGAGGTATGGAGGAGGGTCACCCATCCAACCACCGTCCGGGCCCAACGTTGCTTAACTTCGGTGTTCTGATGGGAACCGGTGTTTCAACGTGGCTAGGCCCTTGCTCTGACTGGGACTAAGATCCGTCTGTAAATACGGGGATGAAGACGGAGTGGCGGTGCAGAACATCCCGAAACATCTGCTGGTACTCCACGTATGTGGTGTAAGATTTCTGGCCTCTTTTTAGAGCAAAGCTACACCTGGGAAATGGTACTCTCCACGGCGGGTGATCTCATAACCCACAGCCATACACTTCTGGAAGTTTCGCGTCCGTTCCCGCCATAAAATCATTAAAACGAATACTGAAGGGTTTGATGGCCCTTGTCCACCTATTAAAAACGTTTAAAAACCGGGGGTTAAAAATTATATTGAAACAAGGATGCGCTTCATAGATAAAATTTTTGTAGCGTAATTACACATCAAGATGTTCCTTCGCGTTGACAATGTAGCCTCCCCGGCATCCGAATAAACGCTCAAGATCGGAGACGTCCTGAACGCTCCGGTCGCCAGACGTAGTCCCGCATTGTGAACCGTTGCTAACGGTTTCAAATAGCTTTCGCGACCCGAGGAGTAGACTAAACATCCATAGTCTAACTTGGAGCGCACCATTGCTGTAAAATAAGAGCATGGTGGTGCGATCCGCGTCCCATAACGAATTAGATAGAATACGTAAAACATTTAACACTTTAATACATGCATCCTTTAAAACTCGAATATGTTCTTTCCAATTAAGTTTTGAATCTAACACCATCCAGAGAAAACGAATAAATTCTCCGTAGGGAAGATCTCTACCACAAAGTCGTGGCCTAAAAGATCTGCGTAAAGAGGTCCGTGAGCTCTTGCAAGAATATAATTACTAATTTTTTAGTTTCAGCGGCACTACCTCTGCTAGCTGATAATCGCAATCACTTCAACGTTAGAATCAATTCCCCTAACTGCCTTACATTTACCCATTTTTTTTTAATTATTTACTAATTTAAAGGTCTAGAAGTCATAAAATGCAAATACTTTTTATATATTTGCATATTTAATAATAAAAGGCGTTTTCTATGCAGTCTCCTCATTATCGGTTAATTTATTATTTAAATTCCCATTATCTTCTAAAATAATTATTTTTTGTTGAATATAACAGCAGAAATGAACTAAGAGCGTCTAAAAACACAACAAGGTGTGATCAAAAAAAGACCGGACTGATTTTATAACTTTTTTATTTCGACGGATACAGCTTAATCGAACTTGTCACCGTCAAAGTACATGCCTTGGCTGACGACACACCTTTGCCAACGTTTCTTCCAGCTCTCGAACCCTGCCTGGTAAGCCGCCTTAGGGATTCTCTTCAGGTCCGCCGTACAATTAGTAGTAGTAGTGTTTAGATTGGGGTGCGTCGACGGCTGAGGTCATTTTGCACCACTAAAAACTATTTCATGCTGATAATTTGATATTATAAAAAGAGATATATACAAAGGTAAATATCACAAAGGTAAAATAACTATATATTATTGTAAAATCCATAATTGTTTAAAAACGATAAAACCTTGGTTATGTTATCTGGGTTAACTCCTAGGACTTGTCCTATTCCTCCCCGGGTGTCTAGCCTCTCCCGCGCTACCCGATACACATCACACTCCGTCAGGAGATGCCGCACTGTTAATAGAGAGTCGCATTCGCCACATCGTGGCGGAATTTTCTCTTCAGTAAAAAGATAAGTGGGTCAGGTCACAATGCCCTATTCTCAACCGAGTAATGGCGACTTCCTCCCTGCGATTTCTCCCGACGGAAGTGGGCCACGCAGATATTTCGGATTTTATTCCGCGGAGCTTATTGCTATGTTGGTCAGTCCATAGCTCCTTCCATTTTTCCATGGCCACGCGCCGGAGGTCGTTCTTAAGATCATCTACGGGTACCAGCGATGTTGTCAGGTCTGGGTCGCTTAGTGCTTCCTTAGCAGCCGCGTCGGCCTTTTCATTGCCAGCAATTCCCATGTGCCCTGGAATCCACAAGAATGATATTTTCACTCCCTCCCTATTGAGGGATAATATGGAAGAGTGGATGTCTTGTACAACTGGGTTAGATGGTGAAAACCCGGAGATTGACTGCAATGCACTCGCAGAATCTGAACAGATTAAGAACGAGGTATTGCTGCACTTGATATTGGCCAGGGCCAATTTAATGGCAACCAATTCTGCCGTGAAAACTGAACACATCGGATTGAGCCTTGCTTTGATGATTCCGTGGTACGTAGACAACACTGCACACCCACAAGATGTTCCAGACTTTGAACCATCTGTAAAGATGGGGATGAACTCGTGGTGATAACTGAGAATTTCTTTATATAGCTGCTGGTACTCCGTAGATGTGGTGCAGGATTTTGGGCATCGAAGTAGCCGCAAAATAACATTTGGCCGTGGGATCGACCACGGCGGTTCTCTCATGTACCCGGTCGGGTACACGTCTGGTAGGTTAAAACTGCGCTCATCAATGAAGTTTTTAAAACGTAAACTTAGAGGCTTCGTTGCTCTTATCCTCCTATTAAAAACGTTTAAAAACCGTGGGTTAAAAATAATATTATAGCACGGGTGATTCTTTGCTGATAAAATGTTGGCAACATAGTTGCATGTCCTCATATCTCGACGAGTAGCGAGCGGCGGCTCCCCCGCTTCCGCATAAATACTCAGGACTGGTGAAGTCCTGAAGGCGCCAGTGGCTAACCGTAGTCCGGTATTGTGCACTGCAGACAATGGTTTCATATATGAGTCACGTGCAGAAGAATACGCTACGCATCCATAGTCCAAACGAGAGCGCACTAAAGCTCGGTACAATAAAAGCATTGTAGTGCGATCCGCACCCCATGTCGAATGCGTTAAAAACCGTAAAATATTTAAAACCTTCACACATCTGTCTTTTAAAATTTTAAAATGTTCACACCTGGTCAAACGTTGGTCAATAGTCACCCCGAGGAATCGGATAGATTTTACATAGAGAAGTTCCCGATGGCCGAGATACAGGGCCGGTGGAGCGTGTAATCCCCTTATCCTATGAAAATGGACACACTTCGTTTTCTCCACGGAGAAACGAAACCCGTTTTTCTGAGACCAGTCGGACAGTTTGTTCAACGTTAATTGGATAAGTCTGGAGGCACTAGTAATTTTTGACGATCGGCAGAAAATAGCCAGGTCGTCAACGAACAGGGAAGTCATACCTGGAGAACGGATACCTTCTGCGACATCATTAATTGCAATAGCGAATAGCTTCACACTTAAAACGGAGCCCTGAGGTACTCCATTCTCTTGTGGATAAAATCTAGAAAGACATTTTCCTACTTTAACTTTAAAAACACGCCCGCATAAAAAATTCTTAATGAAAATGGGTAGGTTTCCCCTAAATCCCCAATTGTGCAATGTCTTTAAAATTTTGTAACGCCAAACACGGTCGTACGCTTTCTCTTAATCGAAAAAACGCCCATCACGTGCTGGCGTAAAAGGAAGGCTTCCTGTATGAAATTGTCAGTTCGGTCAACGTGGTCAAGGGTGGACCTACCTTTGCGAAAACCACATTGAATATCTGAGAGAAGGTTCCGTCGCTCCAACCACCAGACGAGTCGGCGGTTTACCATTCTTTCCATTACCTTACAGACGCAGCTGGTAAGTGAGATGGGCCTGTAATTATTCGGGTCTGATCTATCCTTTCCCTGCTTAGGGATGGGCACCACAGCGGAAACGCGCCAGGTTTCCAGAAAGCTCCCCTCAGACCAGATTTTGTTAAAAGCTCGCAGAATTTCCGGTAGGGCAGCCTTTGGAAGATTCCGAAGAAAGGCATTGTGAACTTGGTTCACCCCTGGCACGCTGTCACGGGAATCTGCGATGGCGGATGTCAATTCCCACAGTGAGAATGGTTCGTTGTATTCAGCATTAGCGCCTATGGTTTTAAAATGAAGCGGCGCTGACTCGACTTTTTCTTTCATACTCACAAATGCTGCGTCGAAGTTGGAGTTGCTGCTGGTCTTGGCGAGTGACTGCCCACACTTCACATATGTCAAAGGGGCAGGTGACCACCCGATCGCCGACTTTTACCTAAGCAGGAGGCAGTGAGTATTTCATTAGAACCCGAAATGCTTTTAACCCTTCTCCATACGTCTGATGTAGGAGTTCTGTTGTTTATTGTGGAGACATACTCTACCCAGGAAGCCTTCTTTGTCTCCTTGACCACTTTCCGGGCTTTAACTCGTAAGCGTCGAAAGGAGGCAAGGTTTGTCGCAGTAGGAAACTTATTAAAAATACGCAAGGCTCTTTTCCGCGCTGTAATGGCGTTTGCACATTCTTCGTTCCACCAGGGAACGGCTGGCCTACGAATGTAGCTCTTAGTTCGAGGTACAGCGGATTCTGCAGATTCAATGATTCTCGCTGTAAGCTTTTCAACATTCTTCGCCCCGTCTTCATTTTCACTAAAAATAAAATTAAATTTCTGCTGAAAGAGTGGCCAATTGGCTTTCCGAATCAGCCAATTGGCAGGACGATTAAAAATCTCTCTCAAACCCCGTCCCCAGTTTAAAAAAATTTGGAAGTGGTCGCTCCCGCATAAGTCATTATGTACGGATAGACTTAATTTTGTCATAAGACTGCACGTGGACATGCACAGATCAATGATGGAGTAATCCCCATTAAAACTATTAAAACGGGTTTTTTCCCCGTTGTTTAATAAAAATAGGTTAAAATCATCGATGAATTTAGCTAAAATTCGGCCTCTTAAGTTGTACTGAGCTCTTGTGCTTCCCCATAGGGAAATATGGGCATTAAAATCACCCATTAAAATAAAGGGCCGGGGTAGTTGACCGACAAGCGCTTCTAGGTTAAAAGCGGTAACTGGTGCACCCTTCGGCAGATAAACGTTGCAGAGCGTCACCACCTCTGGGGCGTGCACGGTCACTGCTACCGCTTGAAAGGGTGTGGTCAGCAGCACTCGGGAGGTGTATAGGGCCTCCCGAACGGCAATTGCCACTCCACCTTGGGCACGTTGGCCACTGGTTTCGTCAAGTCGGAAAACATAAAACCTTTTAAAAAATCCTGTCCTTAGCTTTCAAATGTGTCTCCTGGAAACACAAGCAGGATGGGTTTAAAATTATGCGTTAAAATATCCAGCTCCTCCTTATATCGATAAAAGCCGTTACAGTTCCACTGTAAAATTAATGCCACAAAAATTAATTAAAATTGAATAAGTAATAAAAAATATGCAGTGTATCCGTACTTGGGGGATCAACGCCGTATACGGTGGCGATTTTTCTTCCCTTTTGTTCGAGCCCGGAGGATTTCCGTCTCGGAGAGACATTCATCCTCCTCCATGGACTCCGGTTGACCGAGTTTGGGTAATCCGGAGGGACCCGGGGATGGCGTTTTTGCACGCCTGGGCGGCACGACCCCGGCGTTTTTGGGCGGGTTCTTTTTGGGAAAAATTGTACCTTGCATATTTCTCTGATCTGCCGGTTTGGAGCCATTACCCGGCTTGGCCAACTTTTGAGCTTGGGTCTCTGTATTTCCGGTCTCTTCTTTCTCTGTCTGGATGGCAATACTACATTTACTTACTGCAGTTACAGTCGACGCAAACGATCGGGAAAAAGTAGGGGCAACGAGTTCGCGGTACCTTTTGCGTGCTTCTAAGTATGATATCCGGTCTCGGGTTTTAATTTCCATAACCTGGCGCTCTTCTTTCATTTTAGGGCAATCGCGAGAGTAGACCGCGTGGGTACCCTCGCAATTGACACAGTGTAAACCGCTGCTGCACTCTGTATTCTTGTGCTTGTCCAGGCCGCAGCGCACAGTGGTCCTAAATCGAAAAAAGTTGGCCAAAAGTGATTTTTTCGACTTTTTGCAAGGAAGTTTTGAGTGGTGTATTCGGATTCTACAGGATATGGCCTACAATATTTCGTATCTGATAGGTCTGTGTAATTATTGTGTTGACCTTTGTAACCCGTCAAACATGGTCATGTTGAGGGCAAAACACCCGATGCGTAGAAATAGTCGATTTTAGGCAAATTCAACTTAATATACGACTGCTTTAATTTCATGGGATTCATTTAATAATTTTTACAAGGTAAGTTTGCACCTTTTTGTAATAATCCCCTAATCTTTGGTCGGTTCAATATTGTTTACAACAATTTTAAATTATTTATAATTTTAACTATTTTTTAGCTTTTTTTAGTAAAATGTATCGATATGGTTTTGTGCTCCTCGGTGCTCCTCGAAGATTCCTATGCAGAATCCTTCGGAAGAGTATATAAAACAAGATGGAGAAAAAAAATCTTGCCTATCCGACATCTAGAAGGTTTTAAGCAGAGCGGTGCACCGCGCCGCCGAGGGCGGTTGGCCGGCGGAAGACCGAATGGCTTTATCGCTCGAATATTCCTATATCGGTGGTTGAACTCACGTGGTATATCCTTTACATAATTTTCCAAACTGTGAGATTTCATGCATTAAGTGTTTCACATTTCTTGTGTGTTGAACAATTTCCTTCAAATATTCATTAAACCAATGAGGGCCGGATTTCATGCTCTTAGTAAGACACATTATGCGTGATCTAAAACGACTAAATAAGTCATTATGCGAGCAATTGACAGTAACCGCTGTATATTTTCCTCTGCAAAACTTTCTTCATATTTCTATAGAGCGAAGATTCCTTACATGCGGGTCAGCATTTTCACTACGCTATTCCGAAAAAAGGTCCTGGCGCTAGGGGCAATGTTCCCTAATCCCCTTGCCGCCAAGGATTGTTCCAAGGATCCTTTCAACAGCCCGTAGACGTAGATAGGAAGGGATGAGTAGGGACGAATTCGTCTAAGGCCACCAAGGGTGCGTGTCTCTTGCACGTGCATTATTTTTCTTAGAAAATAACGGAATGAGGATGACGACCTCCCTCACCATGACCACTGCCGTAGACCACTTTATGGGTGTAGTGAATACTCCCCGCTCAGTTTTCTTTAGTAATTTGCTTAGTGAACAAGTGCTGTGCTCCGAGCTGTGTTAACTCTACTAACTCGAGAAGCTTCTCCCGTGCAGAGGATTGAAGCACATGTTTTGCCCGGCATCCAACATTCAGGATACGCTGGAAACTCAGAGGTAAGCTTATGTTAATCTTTTTTTTTTTCAATTTCATCTCATAATCTCCGGGTTTTTTTTAAATGGGTTAAATAATAGACATATTTTTTTAATTCACATTCATCGTTTCAGCCTAAAAGAAGTTTTTTTAGAATTATGGATGTAGCAAATGTTACGCACCTTGACGTGCACAATAAATTTACAGAAAGAAAAGAATATTCATTGGCGAAGAAGAAGGAATATGTCGTGGAATATTTGATAACAAGATTTCGACTGAATGAAAGCAAGAATACCAAAAATATTCTGACGCGCTTTATGCACAAAACTTTTTTTTCGAAATACCTGAGAAAGTGGGACCAAAGCTCAAGGACAGATGAACATTTCAAAAAGACTTTCAAAAGCTGGTTGCAGCAGAAATTAAAATTCCCTTCAGAAGTATATCAATATCTTCCTCCCACACCTGGTGAGTACTAACAAATACTATGCTTGCACAGTTAGCGAATATATGTAAATAACAGCGATAAATTAATTTTATAATATAATTCTTCTCTTCCCGCTAGAGCATGCTGACGTAGGACGACCAAAAAGAAAATTTGAAGAGTCCAGCGACAGAGTTAAGAGAAGGAAGACGGAAAAGCTTAGATCCAGCGCATCTCCGGCTGAGTTATCCTACGCTGCATCAATGGGCTACCGCAGCAGAGGCGACGAGGCGGCTACAAAGCTAATCAAGGAAGTGACAAAAACGACAACACCTACCAGAGCGAAACACGTTTTAACAAAATGGAGAGCGCAGGAGGCCCAACAAACCGCATTAACTCCAGAAGAAGCGGTGTCTTTGATTGTGTCTGGAAATTTTACTAAATATCAATATGTGCTGCTTCGCAAGGCGTCAATTAAGCATGGGCACACCATATATCCTAGCTACCAGGCAATCTTGAAAGCTAAACATGCAGCTTACCCAGAAGGTATTTGTGTTTCCGAGGAGAGGTGCGAGGTCAGTCTGCAAGCTCTTCTAGCGCACACAGCTAAGCGCATAGTGTCGTGCGTATCAACACTGCAGAATATGGAGGAAAAACTTTAATGTACTTTATATTGCAAGTACGGCTTCGACGGGAGTTCAGGGCACTACCAGTATAAACAAATATGGAAACAAGAAGATGTGACAGATACGTATGTCTTTGCAAGTTTTTTGGTACCCCTACGATTGTTAGATAATGACTCAGGTAAGGATTGATATTTACGTAATACAGTATCCATTAACTCAATACATTCTGGGAAGTAAATAAGCAGTTACTTCATTGCAGGGAAAATTTTGTGGTCAAACCCTCGGCCTTCATTGGCCCGTTTTTGTCGGCCTATTCGTTTCCAGTGGGTGCAAGAAACCAAATCTGTAGCAAAGAACGTAGAGAGGAATTTATCGGAGGAAGTCAACAAGCTTCAGGTAGTTGATATTGGAAATATCACGGTGAAAATGCATATGATGCTCACAATGGTGAATGGAAAGGTAGGTCTTTCACATTTATTTTTTAAATGGTTTTTACTGTTTCCAATTGCGCCTGTTATAATTCAATTATGGATTATCTTACAGGTGTGTAACGCTTTAACAGAAACCAGTGCCATGACGTGCTACGTCTGTGGTGCTAAAATATCTTATATGAATAATTTGGAGCACATAAAAAGAAGGCCAGCGGATCAATCCACGTATTCGTTCGGCTTATCCCTCCTCCATTGCTACATTAAGAGATTTGAGTGTCTTTTGCACATTAGTTATCGCTTGGAAATTAATAAATGGAAAGTCAGTGAGTAAAAATAATAATTAGTTAGTCTCAATCATTATACTTTCAACAGTGAAATAGGAATTTAAATTTGGGATTTCACTTCAGATAAGAAATAATGATGGGAGCAAGGACGTGTTGAAGAAAAAGAAGAAGGACATACAGAGCAAGTTTAGATCAAGGATGGGACTAGTAATTGACGTGCCAAAGCAAGGCTCTGGAAATTCAAATGATGGGAACACGGCTCGGCGTTTTTTCGCAGATAGCAAGTCATCAGCTGAAATTACTGGTAAATATAAAATTATGATAAATAAGTAAAACATTTTTCATCTCATTGGCATTTAACTAAATGTTAGAGCTGTTTCCATAATTTTGAAAAATCAACGAACAGATGCTTTTGATGTATGAAATGTAATTATTCTCATGATTTTCAATTTTCATTACAGGTATCGATGAAAGACTTATTGATCGATTTTCCGTGATTTTAAAATCACTATCCAGCGGCTACGAGATTAATAATGAAGCCTTCAGCCATTATTGCATGGAAACAGCTGAGCTGTACGTCGAGCTTTATGGTTGGTATTACATGCCACCTACGGTGCATAAACTACTGATACACGGAGCACTATTGGAGGAAGCATTGGAGGCCAGGAACAAAGACATGAGGAGATTCCGAGAGCACCACGCAAGGAAATCCTCAAGAATTTCAAATAATGAAGATATCTTTCGGCGACTTCTTTTAACGTCTGACCCATATATCTCAATTATATCGGGAGTTCCAAAAAAAAACAGTTCCAGATACTGAAGCCGACAAAATTCTGCGAATGAGAAAGGGAGATACCTTTTTAAGGGTCTCACCTTCCTTTTGACACCTCATTACCAAAAATCGAGTGCACGCGTTACACCTATCTCCCCCGCCCGTGTTCGGACGGGATCTATTTAATGGAAGGGGATTGTTATTTTCCATTAAAGAACGGGATTTCGTCCCCTGGGCTCCCCACCCACCACGGAGCCACACATTTAGGACGCCACACCGCGAGCCGGTGTGGTCGCCAGGGTTACCCATGGGATATAGCACTATCGTGTAGGCGGTCTGCTTCGGGTTAGGCTTCAAGCGCATGGGCCCTCAAAACCCATACACCTTTGGCCGCCCTACACAGACCCCCATCACTCCAGCACTCGCCAACGAAACGTGCCGATAAGCCGATTGATCAAGACTGGCAAGATCTTGACCGCCCGTTTACAGAGGATCCAGGACCAAAGTGGGGTATTGAACCCCGGCCCATACCGGGCATCATACACCCGGCTGGGTGCCGGAGAACTCACCCACCAGGATCCCCTTCTCCCCCTTACGGGTCTCCATGCACGGCAAACACATGGGTGGATCTAAGGCATGGTGGTATCGCCTCACACAGACAGCTGACCCACTAGACTGTGCGGACGCTACCCAAGCTTTACAGGGGGTTTGTTGTCGGGGTTTTCTCCCCGCCCTTTTAGTCGCCTTTACGACAAGCAGGGATACTGCGGGAGTATTCTCCATCCCCCTACCCGCAGGGGTGGCCGTACAATTAGTTTTAATGTCCGAATCGAATCGGCGCCCTTTCAAGATTGATTTTAACTTTGGAAACAAAAAAAGTCTGATGGAGCCTAGTCTGGAGAGTAGGATGGCTGCGGGATCACGGAAGTTCTGGAAATTCTGTCACGATCAGCGCCGTGTGAGCCGATGCGTTATCGTGGTGGAAACGCCATGCATTGTTTCTCCACATGTCCGGCTTCTTTCGGCTCACTGCGACCCTCATCCTCTTCATAACCTCTAAATAGAAATTTTTGTTGACGGTTCGACGGAAAATGAAGACCCTTCCACTGAGAAGACTGGGCCTCTGTCTCAACATCATAACCGTAAACCCAGGTTTCGTCACCGGTTACGATTGTTTTAAGAAACTCAGGGTCGGCATTGGCACGATCCAGGAGTTCCTGACAAATGTCCACACGTTTTTGTCTCTGTTCATCAGTCAACACACGCGGGACGAATTCTGATGCGACGCGCGTCATGCCCAAAAAACACTTTTAACCAATAAAATTTATTTGAATATTCTTGTAAATTGCTAAAGGAATACACAAAACTCTTATTCAATGTTAAACCGTACTCCATAATAACCTTCCAGGTGCAATACTTATTTCAGACATGAGAGTACGTACGAAGGAAAACATTGGTTTGATACTAACAATGTAAACTTTCGGATGCCATTAAAGTTTTTTTAAACCTATGCAGGGACAACGCGCGTCTCATGTTTGATTTTGTCAATGAAGTATTCAATCATGTTGGACTACGGAACTTGAGTTTATATTAGAGGAAACGCATAGTCTCGCGTACAAGAGGAATATATTTCATACATTAATAATCACTTCTCTTCTCTTCTAGCGTCGAGTTGATCTTCCCTAGGTCTAGGTTGATAATTCCCGAGGAGCGTCTTGAGTTTCGATGGAAGTTTCTTATAGTCATTGGTAAGTTGTTAAAGTTCTTTCCTTGCGTAATATTTTTTTCGTCCACATATATGTACCACTCGGTCCTTTTTCCCGTGAACCCAAGCCATTCTTTTGTACATCAAATTGGATTTCAAGGATACATTCCTGGTACATATTACTAGCCGCCTGGTTAAATTCTCCCCAAAGGAGTGCGCTAGGCGAAAAGACATACTAAAGCTTACCGAACATACTTTAAAAAAATTTAAACAGCAAGCATTATATTTTCAAAATATTACGGTGGATTCAGTATTGGAAAATATGTTTTACTTTTGACAAATCATTAATAAAGCATTAATATTTATTTTTAATAAAAAGTTCAACCAAAGAAATCCTCCTGAAGAAACGTACACATTATGAATTAAAGGGACAGAACTGTACCGTTGGGACACTGCGGTCGTCAACCATCATATATAGTGCGTTATCGTAATCTCCTGGCGATAAGGAACTCCCAGTTGTCTTGATTGATATTTTGGATAAAACACAGGTAAGTTTGTTACCGCCTATGTTTTTCTTTGTTACTACTTTGCAGAGTACAAGTGCCCATTTGCATATTCCTCTTATAATTCCGTAAGAACGTTATTTTTATTTGATGCTTTCGTTAGAAGAAAATGACTGCACAATTTTTTTATTTTTAGTATGCCTCAAGGTATAGGAAACAAGGAAATTGAGCACATTTTACTTGAAGAATTACCTTCTGACATAGGGGAAGATACCGAATTAGGTAATTATTAGTTTCAAAAAATTTGTAGGTCGTTTCATTATATTTTGCGTGCTAAGACCAGGTTCTTCATCGGTGTAATTTTGCAGATGATGATGTATTTTTGATGGCTGCATGACTGCGACCGAAACCTTTGTGACAAATCTGGGTGGAATAGTAGACGACATTGTAAACCAATAAAATTTATAGGCCGTGCAAAAAGGGCATACATTGAGATTAAAACGAGAGGAGCTTATTTCCTTCATAGGAGTGAATTTCTTCATGGGCTATCACTAACTACCGAGTATAAAACATTTTTGGTCCACTCAGCCTGATCTGGGCGTCTCTGTCGTAAAACAGAAAATGTCAAGAAACAGATTTCAAGAAATTTTGAGATATTTACACATAAATGACAATTCAAAGATAACAGCACAGTGTAAGGATAAATGTTTCAAATTACGCCCCCTTATAGACTCACTCAATGCTACATTTTGTTCAGTTTATAGAGGGACGAGAGAGTGGAGTGTGGATGAAAGTATGGCCCTTTTCAGAGGTCGCAATTCAATGGAACAATACAACCCTAAGAAACCAATCAAAAGGGTAAACAAAATTTGGGCAATCAGTGATATAAATGGATACACAAAAAACTTTAGGAAATATGAAGGGAAAGATGAGGAATTGGAACAACAATTTAATAACTATGGCCTAGGAGAACGCGTTGTTCTCCATCTCACACAAAATATATAGGGTACAGGGGATAAATTTTTTTTATCACTATTTTACATCACTGCGTCTTCTTGAACGACTTAGGTCTCAAAAGACATTAGCATGTGGAACAGTGAGAGTCCAAAGAAAAGGCTTACCTTGCCTAAAGGGAGACAAAGAGTTAAAAAAAGAGGAATTTGATTTTTCACACACTTCCACTGGTCTAGGAGTGTATAAGTGGAAGGACACTAAATGTGTGCTGTTAGCTTCTAATTACCATGGTTCAGAAGAAACAACGGTAAGGAGGACTGATCGCAATGGAAGGAAAACTGATGTACCCTGTACTGCCCTAATGAAATCCTATAATGATCACATGGGAGGCGTAGATAAAGCTGATCAGTTAAGAACATTATATGCGGTCAATAGGAAAGCAAATAAATGGTGGAATAGACTATTTTGGGCATTAATGGATATATAATTTGTTAATTCATATGTGATACACTGTGAGGTTGTGGAGAAGATTCCCCTCCTAGAATTTCGTAGGGAAGTAACTCTTGGAATTTCTTGCGAAAGAGAGATACCATCACCCAATTCCAGCCGGATTTCTCAGTCGGGGAAGAGGAGTTCCCCAGTTGCAAAAATAATGGATTTACTCAAAAAGAAAACAAGAGCACCAGGAAAATATTCCGTGCCCAATGATGTACGAATGACAGGCCTAGTAGGACTCCATTGGCTAGTTCATGACGCAGAAAGGGGTCGTTGTGAGCTTTGTAGTCTTAATAAAAGACAATCTAAGCCGTATACAAAGTGTTCTCACTGTGGTGTATACTTGTGTCTTAATTCAACAAGAAATTGTTTTCAAGATTATTATACCCAACTACAGCTAATAATTTTTAATTTTACTCAATTTTGTATGAGAATTCTTCAAAAAAATAGAAAAATAATTTTTTATCACTAGATGTTATATTGAACGAAAAATTGTTGAATTCATAGAAGTGTGTTCTAATAAGATTTATGAGTAAAAAAATCATGAATAAAGAGTTTAAAAAGCGAAAAATCACTGGTTTATCTTATTTTGGGAATATTAGATGAGAGAGAATAAAGTGCTCTAAAGTCCCAGCGGTACATTTCTCTCCATTATTTAAAAAATTGTGTAAAAAAGTATGAGTATATAAAATTAGATCCTTGAATACAATCGGTATTACGAAGTGTAAGAAGTCACATGTAATAATTTTCAGCGAAATAAGTTGAAATTAAAGAAAGGTGGGACTGAAAGGATTAATCTCTTGTCTTCTCTTCTAGCGTCGAGTTGATCATCCCTAGGTCTAGGTTGATCATTACCGAGGAGCGTCTTGAATTTCGATGGAACTCTCTAATAGCAGAAGCAAACAACGTCATTGGTAAGTTGTTAAACTTATTTCCTTGCGTTAGATTTTTTTCCTCTTATGTATTGTTATATTCCATTCCTTGTATAATGCTTCGGAATGAAGTAGACCAGCCCACAATGTTTAATGCCTCCAAGTTCTTTACTTGACTCTATTATTCTATATTTATAGTATCGCGTACAAGAGGCATATCTTGCATACATTATTAACCCCTTCAGTACCAGTGGTACATATATGAACCACTGGGTCTTTTTCCCGTGAACCCAAGCCCTTCTTTTGTACATCAAATTGGATTTCAGGGACACATTCCTGGTACATATTACTAGCCACCTTGTTAAAATTCTCCTCAAAAGAGTGCGATACGCTAAAAAACTTACTAAAACTTATCGAAAATACTTTAAAAATTTTAAACAGCAAGCATTATATTTTCAAAATATTACGGTGGATTCAGTATTGGAAAATGTCTTTTACTTTTGACATGTCATTAATTATTCATTAATATTTATTTTTTATAATAAATCCAACCAAAGGAATCCTTCTGAAGAAACGTACACCATTATGAATGAAAGGGACAAAATTGTACCGCTGGGACACTGCGGTCGTCAACCATCATAGCTATATAGTGCGTTGTCGTGTTCTCCTGGCGATAAAGATCTTCCAGTTGTCTTGTTTGCTATTTTGGAAATAATACAGGTAAGTTTGTTACCGCCTATGTTTTTCTTTGTTACTACTTTGCAGAGTACAAGTGCCCATATTCCTCTTATAATTCCGTAAGAACGTTATTTTTATTTGATGCTTCCGTTAGAAGAAAATGACTGCATTTTTTTTTTATTTTTAGTAAACCTCGAGGTATAAGAAACAAGGAAATTGATCACATTTTACTTGAAGAATTACCTTCTGACATAGGGGAAGAGACCGAGGGGACTGACATAGGGGACGAGAGAGTGGAGTGTGGATGAAAGTATGGTCCTTTTCAGAGGTCGCATTTTAATGAAACAAACATTGTGTTTGCCCTATGCTTCCCCTTTCACTTGCTGCGAGACTCCAGGAACTTTACAGTGAAATTTTTGAAACTACATATGAACACCCGATTACTGGATTCATCTATGCGGGAATCGCCTTTTTATATTCCCTCATACGTCAGGCAAACTTACTTCCGCCTGTCGTGATACAGTCATCTCATTATTAATTAAATTAAATATCACATAATTAAAATAATGTCATGTATAAATGTAGTTATTTAGAGTCAGTTTACAAATCCGATTAAAAGATTGATACAAATATTGCTTTTCCTTATTTGTTACGAGTTCTATTCTTTAAAAAAAAACCTATCAAAGTAGTATAATTGTTCTGCCTTCTCCGGTAGATGACCGCTTAATTTTAAAGAACAACTTATCCTCCGGTTTCTAAAAAAGTAGGAATACATTAGATTTCATATCTGCCCCAATTGCGTTTTTTTGGTAATTTATCCAACAATGATTATAATACGTTTGAGGTTAGTGACAAAGTATTTGTTAATATATGTTCCTTGATTAAGGTGTTCTGGAAGCGAAAATCTTATTACAAGAAGATATTTTTCGCTTTAATAGCACAGTGGATGTATTTGTTCAGGAGAAATGGTAGAGTAACTTGCTTATTGGCAAGCTTGGTCTGCAAGCGACTTCTGCCACACCTTCCGCCATACCTCCCGCCACACGTTCCGCCACACCTTTCGCCACAGCTTTCCCTCACCAGGGGGTCGATTGTGTAACTTTGGTGATTCCGTTCGGAATGGAATTGGGATTCCGAACACGTTACGAATGGAATCAGCAACAATTCGGAATTGCGATTGTATAACTCATTTCGATTCCATTCGTAGACTCAAGTTTCCATTCGTATGAAATTCCGAGTGGAATTTTACACGTTGCCAAATCTATGGTTAATCGGGTTAATCCATGCTTCTGCGCATGCGCCAATGAGTTCCCCCTCCCCGAATTTCAAAAACGTTTGAAAGTGTCTAGGCGCAAAATATGCCATTTTTTCACCACCGGGAAATGTGTCAACACTCGCATGAATAAAGAGATATTTATAACCCATGACCTATCGTATTAAATGCAAAATCGAAACATTAGTTGAAAGAGCAATGTGATTCGCAAAATTGTTTGCTTATTTTGTATTGGTTAAATATGTCTCTGGAAACCTTGGTAAACGGCTGTATGAATTCATTCGCGGTCATTTTAACGCGGGACTTTACAAGAGGCAAATTGAATTAAAATAAATACGATCCCTACCTCCACTAAATGCTTAAATGGTCCAAATAAAGTCCAAGAATTTAGTGCATGGTTAATCGGGTTAATCCATGCTTCTGCGCATGCGCCAATGAGTTCCCCCTCCCCGAATTTCAAAAACGTTTGAAAGTGTCTAGGCGCAAAATATGCCATTTTTTCACCACCGGGAAATGTGTCAACACTCGCATGAATAAAGAGATATTTATAACCCATGACCTATCGTATTAAATGCAAAATCGAAACATTAGTTGAAAGAGCAATGTGATTCGCAAAATTGTTTGCTTATTTTGTATTGGTTAAATATGTCTCTGGAAACCTTGGTAAACGGCTGTATGAATTCATTCGCGGTCATTTTAACGCGGGACTTTACAAGAGGCAAATTGAATTAAAATAAATACGATCCCTACCTCCACTAAATGCTTAAATGGTCCAAATAAAGTCCAAGAATTTAGTGCAAAGAAGAGTTACATTTAGGGTTCGTACTTGAAACTATATTTTCTCTATAGTAAGAAATGGTCTCAGCGCTGAATGAAAGGGACAATGTACATTCGTATTAAATTTGAAATATTTAATTGAGGACCGAGAAACTCCAAGGCGTATTTGCATGCATAATTAAGTTTTGCAAGCTTTTAATGGAAGATCTGCATTTTTCAAAATTGAATTTAATAATATGTCGTACTCTTTATATTATATGTTACTCATTGATAAAAAATTTAAAGTTGTTATTCATTTTTATCCTGTCATTTTAGTTGGTTCTAAAAATTTATGGACCAATGGATTATGAAGTACATTTTATTCTTATTTCACTGCCATTTCAACGGTGTGGATATATATCTCCGTAATCTTCGAATATTTTAGAATTAGAATCCATTTTGATCTCATCTAGGGTAAACTATCATAAATTGCCTTAAGTTTGTACAAATCCTAGATTCGCACTTAATTCTGACCTTTTAGTCTGCTTATGACTAATTCTTTTTGTGAAAAGAATATTAATTACGACAATTTCATTCTTGCGAATAATGCGAAATTTACTTACTCTTAAATGGACAAGCGCGGTGGTATTTCCCGCAATTATACGAACACCATTCGGCGGGCAACCTAAATGGATAATTGCTGCATTGTTATATAATTGATAATCTTCACCAAATAATCTCAACTAGCCTTGTTTTAATGGTAGCATAAATATTTTTGATGGAGCGGAAATATATTTATCGGTCACTACGTATAAAAATCACGTCTCTCGGATTCAAAGACGACAGGGGCTACCCATCTTATAATAGTAATTCGTGTATTGTCGAACAAATACAAATTGGTTCTAATTGAATTCTTACACTGAATTTGGGTTAGTTGGATTGCTTCCAACAATGGGAAATGATTTTTGACAGATGTCCAGCGCTAATCTGAAATTAATTGAAGAAGGGAAGAAGAAGGGGATTTATAATTTTGCCCCTTGGATTGCGCTCCTCGAGGTTAGTCGACTACATAGCAGCAGAGAAGGAAGTCAATTCTAGTGTCGGAAAGCCGGTTTCCTCGAACCTAAAGACTTTGTCTAGTATAAGAAATCATCTACCACAATGGCTAGGTAAGTTTACACTTTTAATTTTTGGAATGTGAATACATACTTGGCAATAAGGTCTCTGATTACTTTTTTATATACATTACTCCTTGTCGTTAGATAATAATATCAACATTTTTGTTTTTCTAAAAGGGATACTAAAGTATCACATGGGCAAATTGCTCAGTTGATAGGATACATGGAGGAACACAAAGATTTTGCTAACGGAAGACTAATAGGTCCTACAGGGCGGATCCATAGTGGACAGATGTGGGAAAACATAACAAGCATTTTGAATGCTGATGGGAGTGGACCTACATAAATGGCAAAAGGTAATTTTGATTGGCTAAATATTAATTATATTATAAAATAGAGATACTGTGAATGAACAAGAAATTAATCTTCCCAACTTTTGTAACCAGACATGGGCAGATCTAAAAAGCTACACGAAGAAAAAGTACTCCAAGGCAAAGGGGCATGCTGCAGGGACTGGTGGTGGACCACCTCAACCTTTAAACTTGACGCCTCATGAGGAGAGGGTGCTTGCCCTCATGATCATTGAGGCTATTGAGGGGGACACTTCCTTGGAGGAAGCTAGTCCATTGCTACCACTCGATGATATCCCCGTAAGTATATATTAAAAAATGGAATCAGCGTAAAAATGCAAGATGGTGTGGGAAACAACCCTTCATTCTTTACTCTGCCATGCTATTAATGCTGCATTGCATTCTTATAATCTTATATCCTCTAACTAAAATCCTTGTTATTTGTTCTTCAGATACCATGCATAGAAATAGAAGTGGGCAATTCCGAGTTAGTTCTAGAGAATGAACTAATAATGCCACAGGTAAATTTCTTAATACTTTTAATCGTAGAGGAATATATGTTAATGTAAAATATTCAATCTCTATTAAATGTTTATTTAAATTTATATTTGTAAATACACTTGAATATTATTTCTTCGAGACATACCTAAATCTGTCTCTCTGCTTAGCCACACATTGTCTCTGCCTTGCATCATCCCATCTAATATTCCCTTTCTCTTACTGGTTTTCATGTATCCTTTTATCAAAACTTCTCTTTAGAACATACCTTCCACTTTATAACTTTATAGATCTAACTCTGCACATCCTACTTCTTTCTTACAGCAGCCTCCTCTCCTAGTCACTATCTTCAGCACCTCTACATTCATCTTTTTCTCAATCCTTTTTACTTTCTCCATCCTACATACCCAAATCTCAAATGCCGTCAATTTCTTCTTATCCTATCCTCTTAGGGCATATTTTAGTGAATCAATTTTCAAACTTTGTACTTAAACTCTTCTTTACATCTTTGCTCAGGATTCCTGACATTATTTCATAGCAATTAATTTTATTTTAACAAAATACTGCAATATTTTTATGTAAAAATTTAGATTCTAATGACTTATTTAATTTTATTATCTTAAATGTTGTAATGATTCCTTAAACAGGATACTGCATTGAACGAAAGTAACAGCACCATTGAGAAAACCCCAGAGACCTCAAGTGCTGCGAAAAAAATAAAGGGGGGGCCTGTAGCTGAGTTTGCCCAGGGTTTTGTGAATGTGGAAGGGAGAAGGTTAACATTGGAGGAGATGCGGTTCAAGGTTGAAGAGGAAAAATTGTCTATAAAAAAAGAGAAACTTTTACTTTTAAAAATTCATAAAGAAGAGAAGCTAAAAGCTTACGAAAGAAGGACAGATGTCCTAGCTAGGGCCATAGTTGCTCTAATTGAATGTATTGAAAAAATTGATAAGAGATAAATAATTTATTTCAAACAATTGTTTAGTTTTAGATTAATTTGTTTTTGTTTTTACTTTTTAAAAATGTAATTGATTTTTTTGAATAAATGTTTTATATACTGATAAAATTTTGAGTACCACCTAATTATGTCTGTCTAAAACTTGTTTCTAAGAGCTTTGTAGATGGGCCCAAGTTCTCCTGGTAGTTTTCCCCAGAACCTCACCATGTAACTCTCCCTCCATAGATGGTCACCCAGATGACAGAAATTAATAGAATATAAATTCCTTATTATCTTCGATGCGTTGAGTTTTACTTCATCCATCAAATAACTAGCCAATTCAGGATACAAATATTATAAATCTTAATGGGATTTTCTATATTCTATATAATAAAGAACATAATTTAATTGTCCAAATAAATCATCATAAAATTATTTTGATAGTCAAACTCTCAATATTGAGGCAATCATGGAATGGAAATTAAAATTGTTAAGGTAATGGTGTTTTAATTTCATTATTTATTTTCTGGAAGTTTTCTGATTTCATTTAATGATAATTTAAATTAATTATATAAATGCCACCATGTGCCATATTCATGCAAAATGATAGGCAATCAATCGCCTTCGTATATCATTCCCATTATCCGCAGGAATTACATTTATGTTGTTATTTCCAAAACCATTGACATCCTCTCCAACAACTAGTTGGGGAAAAGGAACCCTGTAATGCAGGGCCATGTTGTGCAAGACAGCACAACTGTTTATAATTTTACCTGAAATTGTAATAAAGAGACATTACTAATCTGCTCGTAAGATAGTCCTTCATCACAAAAATTATTGAAAACTGACCTGCTTTCTCAGGGGAATAGTGTAAGGTGCGATCTCGTTTTAGGCACCGAAACCATCCCTTCCACACCCCAATGCACCTTTCAATGCAATTCCTCGACTGAATGTGCCTCGCATTATATCTTGATTCAGGACTCCCTTCGGGGGGATTATGGACTGGAGTCATGAGTCAAAGCTCTTGTGGGTATCCTGAGTCCCCTAAAATATTTTATATTTTACACTAATCTTATCTATATACATTTTATATTATAATACTTCATACTAACGATGAATAATTAGGATTGGCTGAAGGAAAAAAGGGCATTCTGATAACCCTAGTTTACACCTACCAATCGGCCAACTGCTCGCACCACCCATCCAATAAGTGCGCCTCATGTATTCCCTCAATCTTGAAATTCTCCATGCATGGGAATCATGGGATCGTCCTCCATGCTGGGCATTTATTGCAATTGCCTTCAATTCATAAGTACATGCCTGCCACAAAATAATATATATAATTAATGTTATTCATACGAAGAGCCTTGCGAGTATCTGTTATTACTTATGCTAGACAGCATATAGGATATGATATTCCTTCAAACTTACAACTAGAACATTCTTGCTGTGAAAATGTTTTCTGTTTAAGAAAATATGTTCACGCTCCCTGCTTGGAGGAACAATTGCAATGTGTGTTCCATCCACAGCTCCCACTATCCCTGGGAATCTTGTTTTCTCCATGAACCTTGAAATTATATTTTAAATACAAAAAATTTAAAAATGTTATACTTGATGTATGCAGTTGATTATTATTTGTGATTTTGAGTTAATAAAATCAATAATGAGTAATGCAGGTATCAGTAAATACTCTCATCATTGAGTGCTATATATTTACAAATTTTGCTATTGTAACTAAGTTGTTTTCCTAACACTTTTTCAAATTACCTTGCCTTGACCACATGCCTTTGCCTATCCGAGGTGGGAAAATTTACCCACGTCATTAGTAGGGCATCACTGACAGCCTGACTTACTGCACTGATACTTTTGCAGACTTCTGTCTGGCTCATGCAGTGCAGATAATCTTGGCCAACTCTCCGCTGGTAACTTCCACTCGCATAAAAATTGATACTACAAAGTATCTGACGTACAAAAAAAGAGGTAACAGTTAATTCTTCATGTGTACTTTTCAATTTAATACTGTCATCTCCTATTCCCAAGAAAATGTAACATACTACCCACACTAATATGAATATTAACCGTTATGCAATTCTTATTATATAAAATTAATTTGCCTTTTGTTTTGAAACGTTCGTCAGCGATTTCTCTCACAGGAAAAATGAATGAGTTTACAAGATAAAGATGTTTTGTTAGCACTTCTTTTGTAACAACACATTTGAATTCATTTATTTAAGCCTCTTTTGAGCTTCTCTAATTTGTAGGGCTTTTCAAATGCTTGACATTCTTAAACTATAATCTATGTAATCCATCATTGAAACGATAAGTTTAGATATCCTTCAAAATAAGAGATTATACTAACCCGGATATAATTTGGGATTCTTGTTCGTCTAATTGGTTGTCGTAAATGCGGTGCTAAGGCTTCGATTAAAAATCTTGCACCTTCCTGAAGCAGACGATATAAACGAATAAATTCGTCTTCCGATCCGCATGGAATTAAAAATTCCGCCCGGATAGGAATTAGGCCTTAAAAACTCGCATTCTTAAATTCCGCGCGGAATAATTCCAATATGGCGGCGATTCCGCAGCGTAATTGTCTAGTGGAAAGTTACGCAATCGGCCCCCAGGTCCTGAATCATATATATAGCCCCTAAAGTGAGGAAGGATTCCAAAAATGCGATCATTCTGACCAAGGCACAAAGGCTGACTCATCTCTGAGCCCGCCCTCAATTGCTGTCAAGACGGCGCACAGTGGGGCAAAACCCCACTTTAGGCGGACAAAAGTCCAAAAATGAAAGTTTGAATTAGAGATTCTGAAATAGTAGGTTGTGTAACCTGATGTTTGAACTACGAAACGGTGTATTTAACAGGTTGGTAAGTATGCACCTGCGCGTAGAGTAGTAGTAGTAGTAGTAGGTTTAAGGATGTAGGGTGCGTCGACGGCTAGGTCATTTTGCACCACTACACAGTCTTCGTAGTAAAAGTATTAAATATTAGTCACTTGCACTCATGTCACTTATTTTAAAAAAAAAATTATATAATGTGATTACAAATAAAAAATAAAAACTTATATTTTTTGGAATAGTCCTGTCCCTTTTATAAATAAAATGACTCGGCTTAAAACATTAGGGTCGTCTCCTAGGATGGATTTTAGGTCTCCCCCTAAATTAAGCCGCCTTCGCGCGTCACGGTATTTGTCACACTCCGTCAGGATGTGCCGAATGTTGAGAGGACAGTCGCAATTATCACACTGCGGTCGTACTTTCTCTTCCGTGAAGAGAAATGCGTGAGTTAAAGGGCAGTGCCCTATCCTCAAACGTGTTATGACGACTTCCTCTCTTCGGCTGTTCCTGACGGAAGAGGGCCACACTGACGTTACCGGCTTGATGTCACGAAGTTTATTATCCTGTGTAGTACGCCATGACTCCTTCCACTGCCCTAGGATTATTTGTTTCAGGGAAGATTTCAGGTCCTCGTGAGGAACCAGCGTCGACTTAGTCTCGGTATCGTTCAGAGCCTCTTTGGCCAAAGCGTCCGCCTTTTCATTTCCGGCTATTCCCGCATGCCCCGGGACCCAAAGGAACCAAACGCGTACTCCCTTTCTGCTGAGAGACAGTAGGGAAGAATGAATGTCCTGAATGATCGGGTGCATGGGCGAAAAGCCGGAGATTGATTGCATTGAGCTGAGGGAGTCGGTGCATATAACGAAGGAGTGACCTTCGTCACATAGGTTTTCAAGTGCCATCTTAATGGCAAATAGTTCTGCTGTGTATACACTACACATCGGATTTAATTTTGCTTTGACTGCTCCTTGGCTAGGCGAGAATGCTGCGCAGGCACAGGCCAACTCTGACTTAGATCCGTCTGTGTACACTGGCACAAAATCGGAGTGATTCCCTTTAAACATTAAAAACTGACGCTGGTATTCCGAGGGAGTGGTGAAGGATTTTTGACGATCACACAAGACCGCTTTAACCACGGGGGTGGGTGTTAACCAGGGAGGGTGGGATGAGTAACAGACAGGGTACACTTTAGGTACCCTGAAATCACACCCGCGAATTAAATCATTAAAACGTACACAAACAGGCCTAGTGGCCTTCGTCCGTCGGTTAAACATTTCTAAAAAACGAGGTTTAAAAAGTACGTTAAAACAAGGGTGTGCCGTCATGGATAAAACTTTGGAGACATAATTGCACATAAGCGCGTTCCTCCGGTGGCATAGAGGAGGCTCCCCTGCATCAGAATAGATGCTTACGACCGGGCTTGTCCGAAATGCCCCCGTACAGAGTCGTAACCCCGCGTTGTGTACGGGGGGCAGTGCTCGTAGGTACGACTCGCGGGCGGACGCATAAATAAAACAACCGTAGTCTAATTTAGAGCGCACCAGTGTGCGATACAATAAAAGCAAAGTTGTGCGATCTGCTCCCCATGATGTGTGGCTTAGAAACTTTATAATATTCAGAGATTTAATACATTTTGTCTTTAAAATATTGATATGTTCTCGCCAATTGAGCCTGTGGTCGAGTGTCATACCAAGAAAGCGGGCTGACTGGACAAAAGGGAGATTTCTTCCCCCGAGGTGTAATGTGGGCTGCATTTGGAGTCTTATTTTCCTGTGGAAATGGACACATCTGGTCTTCTCATGGGAGAACCGAAAGCCGTTCCTTTGGGTCCACTGGTCCAATTTGTTCAATGTCATCTGAACCATTCTGGATGCAGTTGCCACCTTGGATGATCTGCAGAAAATTGCCAGGTCATCCACGAACAGTGTGCCTATCACCGGAGCCAACCTGCGCGTAGAAATGAGTGTCAAAGTGAGAGAATAGCGGAGCACTGGTCCCTTGGACGCAGACGCCGAATTGGACGGTCGATTTGAAACTATTAGTACAGCATAATGGTGTCCTCTATTTCATTTTTTAAACTTTCAATCGATTGAAATAAGCAAGTAGAGTGTGAATATGATTTTAAAATTTATTTTTTTAAGAAAATACGCCTGGAGTATTTAATTATCACGAATGAAAATTTATTGATTTTTCACAATGAAAAGTTTTATTTATTTAGAGAAAAGTTATATAATCGGACGGAATCGTATCGTAATTTTGAGATATATTATTCATTTAAGTATGAGCTAGAGATTGTAAAAGAAATCAACTGTCATTGAGTTGCAAAAGGACTGTTACGATATAAAAGTTATTATGCACGAGAGGCGGATAGGAAATTCATCCGGCCGCTATGGCCGCATGGCAACGGGTAAACTATAATATAAACAATTTCAATCATGGAAAGCAAAAGCAAGTACCGTAAATAATATCTGTTCATGAAGTTATTACTAGATTGTAATAAGTCAAATTTGGATGCTATATGCATTATGTTCACACTTAGGTACAAGTGGTGATGTTTGTTACACCAGGGCTGAGATTTTTGAAATCTCAGCTCTGTGAAACTTCTGTGCAAATCGTATCATTTTTCTATGAAACATGAAAATATTTTGCAAAGGTGATTACAAAAATAATGTTGTAAATTTTATAGCAAATTCATTTTAGACGACCATCTCAATTTACGTGAACATTTTTTATTTGATTCGTTCAGATTATTCTACAGAAAAAATAATTTTATTGTCAAATATTATTTAAAAAATATAATTTGCAAAACAATCATAAAATACAATAAATATTGCAAATTTGATATCAGCTTTCATTTAAGCAATCTCAAAAACATACACATGCCTATTTTGGAGTTGATTGTAAAATATTTGGACTTTTGTCCGTCTAAAGTGGGGTTTGGCCCCACTGTGCGGCGACCGGGTAACACCGTTGTGTGATCCGGCTGGCATTGTCATTTTTGTACTTAGAGAGAAGCTCAACCTCTCGCACTTGTATATTTTAATTATTTTCCGAGTGGAAACTCTCATTACGGTCGCCTGGCACTCATCCTATGGGTAAATTTCTTGTAATTTGGTAGTAGTATTTTGTTTTAGGGTGCTTCGACGGCAAGGGTCATTCGCACCACGAACAACCAACAATGGGTCTTCTTTAGTTTCTTAAACCAAGTTACAGTAAATAAATATATAATTTAATAAACAATTAAGTTTTTTTAATAAATATAAAAATTAATTTAAGATAGCTAAAAACGATATTCTGATATCTGTAAACCAGTATACAGTGAGTCATACCATGTTAAAAATCCTAGTTTCTTTCAAAAATTTTAAAACATATGTGATGAAACCAGGGTCGTTCCCTAGGACCTGTCTTAGGTCCCCCCTGATGCCGAGCCTGTCACGTGCTGCACGGTACATATTACACTCAGTCAGGAGGTGTCTCACAGACATGGAAGAGTCGCAGTGGTCACATCGAGGTGGTGTCTTCTCCTTTGTAAAGAGGTAGGAGTGCGTAAGGGCACAGTGCCCTATCCTCAGCCGTGTGATCACCACTTCTTCCCTCCGAGTCCTTCCAACTGAAGTGGGCCACGCTAATATGTCCGGCTTGATGCTAAGTAGCTTGTACCCAGTTTGGGAGCACCATAATTCTGACCACTTATTTAGGGCTACGTTTCTCAACATAGCCCTCAGATCGTCCGTGGTTACCAGCGAAGATGCGGGTGCGGTCGTCGTTAAGGGCGTCTTTCGCCGCATGGTCGGCCTTTTCATTGCCGGCCATTACCACGTGCCCAGGGACCCACAGGAAACGAATTTCTTCTCCCTATTTATAAAGAGTCTAAGATGGCGGATTTAATCTCCTGGACGAGAGGTGGTGACCCCGTGGACGATTAAAATGCATAATTTTTTTCTTTTCGGTTGAAAAGTGAAAACCATTTCTCTGGGACCAAGAATTAATTTTGTTTAGGCATAGCTGTATTTGCCTAGCCGCAGTCACTGGGTTGGACGACCGACAGAAAATCGCAGGGTCGTCGACGAACAACGATCCCATAACAGGAGCACTGATGCTTTCAGTGACATCGTTTATCGCAATAGCGAATAACGTCACGCTAATGACTGAACCCTGAGGCACTCCATTTTCCTGCGTGTAACGTTGTGATAGGTGTTTACCTATCCTTGTTTTAAAAACTCGGTCCGTTAAAAAATGTATCATAAAAATGGGCAAACTTCCCCTAAAACCCCATCGGTGCAACTTGATTAAGATATCCTGACGCCAGACCCTGTCGTATGCCTTCTCCAGGTCGAAGAAGACCGCAATGACCTGCTGACGCAGAAGAAAAGCCTCATGTTTAAAGTTATCACTCCTGACGAGGTGATCGATGGTTGATCTACCTCGCCGGAAACCACATTGAATATTTGAAAGAAGGTTCCGTCGCTCTAACCACCAAACGAGATGACGGTTTACCATTCTTTCCATCACCTTGCACAGGCAACTGGTCAGGGAGATGGGTCTATAGTTATTCAGATCCGATCTGTCTTTCCCCTGCTTCGGGATCGGAACCACCGCAGATTCCCTCCAGGATGACGGGAAACTGCCCTCGAGCCATACTTGGTTAAGTGTTTTAAGCATTTCCATCAACGCCTCTCCCGAAAGATTTCGAAGGAAGGCGTTGTGGATGCCATCCAGTCCCGGAGATGTGTCTTTGGAAACAGCGATGGCTGATCGGAGTTCCCAGAGGGAAAAGGGGTCATTATACTCCGCGGGTACGGATGTCTCAGTTAAATTAAGAGGAATTCTCTGGAAGCGTTCCTTGATGGCCAAGAACGCATCGGAATAATTCCTGTCACTACTTATGTTGGCCAGTGACTCGCCGAAAACTTCGGCTATATCGAGAGGTGAACTCACGACGTTGCCATTGACTTTCACGTATGAGACGCCGTACTCCTTGCGAGAGCCAGGGATGCTTCTTACTTTGTTCCATGCCTGTGCAAGTGGTGCCCTGTGGTTAATACTACTAACTCCACCCAGGAAGCTTTCTTAGCCTCCTTTACGATTCGTCGAGCTCTCGCTCTCGATTGACGAAAGGAGGCTAGGTTAGCTGCGGTGGGGAACTTATTAAAAACCCGAAAAGCACGAATTGCTTCGGCGCACTCCTTGTTCCTTCATGGAACTGCTGGCCGTGGGAGATTTCCCTGTGAACGTGGAACACTGCGATTCGCTGCTTCAATCATAGTTTTAATTAAAATCTCCACGTTGCGAGTGGCGTCACGATTCTCATCGCGTTTAAAAGTAAAACCCTGTCTAAAATTATGCCAGTCTGCTTTACGGGCGATCCAATTGCCCGGTTGGATAAAATCTATGTAAAATTGCTTTCCAAATTGATTAAAATTGGGAAGTGGTCGCTTCCACAGAGATCTGAGTGCACGGACAAGTTCAGCTTGGTGAATAGACTGCTCGAGGATATGCATAAATCTATGGAGGACTATTCTCCATTAAAAGCATTAAAACGTGTTTTTTTCACAATTATTAAGCAGACAAAAGTTAAAACCAAGAATAAAACTGGCTAAGATCCGTCCCCTCCGAGTGCTTTGGCCCCTAGAGCTTCCCCACAAGGTATCATGGGCGTTAAAATCGCCCAATAATATAAAGGGCCTTGGCAACTGTCGGACGAGGGCTTCCAGGTTGCAACGATTCACCGGTGCACCCTCTGGTAGATAGACGTTGTATATCGTTATTACTTGAGGGGTAAGCACGGTAACGGCCACAGCCTGAAACGGAGTGGTCAGCTGTACTCGAGAGGTGTAAAGGGCCTCCCGAACAGCAACCGCCACTTTGCCATGGGCTCTTAGGCTACTAAGGTCGTCACACCTTTCCACCATATACCCATTTATAATACCCTTGTCCGTTTCTTTAAAATGCGTCTCTTGGAGACAAAAAGAGGGGTTAAAATCTCGGATTAAAATGGCCAGCTCTTCTTTATGCCTATAAAAGCCGTTACAGTTCCACTGTAATATAAAAACCATTAAATAAAATTTAAAATAAATAAATAAATAGATGAATATAAATCCTACAGAGCGGTTTTTGTCCGCACTCGAGCTAGATCAGCGCTTAAAACGCTGCTTCCTTCCCTTATTTCGTATTTTTTGGATTTCTGATTCAGAGACTCAGAAATCTTCGTCCATAGCCTCCGGTTTGGGATGAGTTCCCTTACCGTTACCGGAGGTGCCGGGAGGTGTTTTCTTTTGCCTAAGGCCGCGGACACAAAGAAAGCAGGTTTCCTGCTTGCCGGCTGTCTGTTCCAACTGGCGCTTGAAGTCCAAGCTGGTAGGCGCACACAAAGAAAGCAGGTTGACGCAGGTTTTATGATTCGGGTAGGCATATCAGATATGCCGAAATGGTTTTAACATGACATCTTTTTCTTCATAGTGTCGCTTACTGTCAATGTGACAATATTCTCGATTGTTTCTCGTTATCCCCAGCTGGTCGACAGTGAATAATAGTTGATGTACCGCGATAGTCCTCACTCGAAAGATATTTTGCTTATTAAAATGCTCATTCTCTAATCGTTATTTGATTATTATAAGCAAAACATTTTGGAAAAACAACAAAAAATAATGAATCACGAATAAGTTGAACAAGCATCACAATAACAATTTATCACGTAATGGCTTATTTCAGAGTGAAACAAGGTAACTTTCAACTTTTAAAAACTGCCCTAAAAATTGAAAGTTCCTTTACGTAGTATTTTTGGTATTTGCAAACAATGTCTTCGCATTTACTTCTTCCAAATGGTCCACCATTCGTACATATTTATGCAATGATTTATTATGAGTTTTTAACAGTTCCTTGGACACTTTGAGAACACAGACCGTAGAGGGTGTTCAGCAAGACTTTTGTGATAATTTGTCGCACGGGATTAGTTGCAGTCTGTAAAAGAGACACGACAACTTATATCACAAAGGTAAAAATGAATGTACGCACAAGTTTCATCGGATAGCGTTATCAATTTCAGCATTACTGAAAACTACCATCGAAGCCAGTTCTTTCATTCGACAAGGATGTCCCCTGACGAAGAGTTTATTCTCATCGATAGTGCTTTCCCGAAAGTGAAAGAAAAAAGAACAGGAATACATACCACTAAAAAAACAAGAGACCATGGTGAATTTCACCATTTGTTTAATACCCTCAAAGCCGACGAAGAAAGATTTCGTCAGTACATGAGAACGAAATTGGATACGTTCAATTATATTTTAAAGAAGATCGAGCATTGCCAGGAGAAAACGTGGTGCAACTGGCATAAGCATCCTATTTTACCAGAAGAAAACTGGTGATTACTCTAAGGCAAGTAAAATATCTTTTCTCACCATACAACTATTTATTATTACGAAATAGAAGCATTATGAAGAATCGCAACTTTCATTTCATTTACGAAGCTCTTAGAAAGTACCACCTTAGAAAATGTTTGACGTTCATTATAATTTCACAAAACAATCGACTCTTACAATAGTGGTTCAGAAAATTCCTTACAAAACGTTGGTTTAAATGCTATGAAATAAACCCTCAGTTTTAATTAAGGTCGTTCACTTATTTCAGGATGAAAACTATGCAAAACCTAACAAGCTATTTATATAGATATGTTTAGACAAATTCCCCGTCGAGATTCTTGGTTACACCGTATCTGTTAAAAAGAGTAGTGCTTTGAATTATAGCCACTTCACCGTTGGCCCGCCATCGGCTGCATCACCCGAACGTGAAGGTGGGATTTTTCCCAGCTCAATGGAAAATTGATCCCGCCAATATTTCCCCTTTTTTCAGCACAGCGACTAAAATGGAAATAGTTATACGCTAAGAGATTGATAAAATACCAATTTGGCCCAATCTGGTCCAAAATTATTGCTGAAAATTATACACTATACTTCAGCACTTTTTTAAATACCAGGACAACTTATTTGATATAGCTAAGTACAGCAATGGCGCTATATATGAAAGCCACAAATACCTTATTACTTGGGTGGGATTTAGAGAGAATAAGGGAAGAATGATGGAACATTAAAGGTAAATTGTGAAACAACTGACCTAGAGAACAACGTTACCGTTGCTGAGTATCGACGGAGTAAGGTAAGGTAGATGATGAGATTAGGCGCACTAATGATGGCTGAAAATCAGCAGTAGAGCGCGCATGGCCATGCAAGGAAGCCCAACGAAGAACGAAATATTGGTTTAAAAGCATGGTATAAAACTAAGGAGAATGATGAAAGTGTAGAAAGGGTAAGGGAATTTTCACCGGGACAATCATTAGTGAAAGAAGTGAAAGAGTCAGCAAAAAATTATGCATGTTAAAAATCTCAAGAAAATGGGAGCGGGTATAAAGCAAAACATGCATACGAAAGGCGTAATAACAGAGCAAGGAAATATTTGAGGGGAAGAAATAAGTGGAACTGAGTCTTTAAATTACGCTACATAATTTAAAAAATGTTCAACCAGCATTTCTAGAAACGGAAATACCTTGGAATGTGTATGAAACATAAAATTTTCTTTTTCATTGTTTTCGGTTTGTTATAGGTATCTTGCTACAGGATCGTCCTTCGAGACTCATGCATTTTCTTTTTGAGTTGGCGCTTCGAGCGTAGGAAAATTATAGCGGAAACAGTTTTGGGAAAATTTGCAACCAATCCATTTGCTCATTCCAAAGAAAGAATCTTTCAAAAGAGTAGCTGAAGGCTTTCTTACGAATTGGAACTTTACTCAAGTGATTGGTGGCATTGACGGCAAACGTTCGAATTCAATGACCCAAAAATACTGGAAATATGTTCTTCAATTATAAGAAATACTTTCCGATTGTCTTGCAAGGACTGGCTGATGCAAGCTACAAATGTATAGCCGTAAACGTTGGTGGTTATGGCAAGCAAAATGATGGTGGTACGTTTCAATCCTCCGGCTTATATAAATTGTTAAATAATAAACAACTGCCGATTCCTGAACCAGCCAGTTTACCTAACACAAATGTCAAATCCCCGTTTGCATTTCTGGGGGATAAAGCTTATCTACTCCTTCCTAATCTCATGAGACATTTCAGTGGAAATGATTTAGCAATCGATTATGAAAGTTTTAATATCGTTTGTCCAGGGCTAGAAAATCTATTTAATATGCATTTGGAATAATGAATTCCTAATGGCGTTTGATGTCAAAATGTGTTGAAACTGGAATTTCGTGGAATCTATTGTAAAATGCATAAATGTTTTGCACAATACAGTTATGCATAGATAAGAAAGGGATAGATTGTCTTCTGACTGAAGTAGATAGTGAACATATTACAAGGATAAACATTAGACCAGATATGGGACGACCTGAAAACCTAGCTAAATCTAGTAGGGATTTTGTTGGGAAATTTTTAACGAACAACCCGATGTTTTACCTACTAAATTAAAATATTTGAAAAGGTTTTAATTACTAACCATCAGTGTCCATCTCCTCCCTGATTTATTTCCGGCAACGGAAAACAACGATCCTGTTGGCGTGGGTTTTGTCTAAATTATCCCACACAGAACGTCTTTGGTACATTGAGGAAATTAGCAGTTGCTCATCAACCATTGTAGGTCCCTCCGACGCGTGCAACCAGCGTGAAAGAAGTGTCTAAGCATTCCGGTTAAATAGCCCGCGCGGGCAACCTGCGCCTGCTAGCCGGAATCTGCTTTTACTGTGTCCGCCTCCATTTAATTACACGGCAACATTTTAGACGCCGATTGTGCAGGTAGCCGGCCAGCAGGCAACCTGCTTTCTGTGTGCGCGCGCCCGCTCAATCTGCCGCATTCGCCCGCGCGGGTAACCTGCGCCAGCTAGCCGAAATCTGCTTTTACTATGTCCGCATCCATTTGATTACATGACAACATTTTTGACGCCGGCCCCCGCCGGTCGGAGATGGTAGCCGGTAGGCAGGAAACCTGCTTTCTTTGTGTCCGCGGCCTAACGGGCGAGACTCCGATGGTTTTTTGTGACGAGTTCTTATTTGAAGAACTCGCAGACTTGGTGGTTTCTTTTCCAGCATTACTAACATTATTTTGTTTTCTTTCCTTCACGGGTGTTTCATTTCCATTACTTGGGTCTGTTTGTGTAGAGATGGTTGTAAACTTCTTCATTGTGGTGGTTGCTACCGCGGCAAAGGATTTGGAAAAAGTAGGGGAATTTTGTGCCCGGTACTTTTCCCTTGCCTCAAGATGAGGTATTTCATCTAGCGTCTTTATTTCCATGATCTTTCGCTCTTCGGTCATCTTTGGACAACTGCGAGAGTACACTAGATGTGCACCCTCACAATTGACACAAAAGGGGTCAGAGACGTATTCTTCCCCATCATGCTTCGGTTTGCCGCAACGCGGGCAGGTGGCCTTGCCCTCACATCGCGTAGCGATGTGGCCGAAGTGTTGGCATTGGAAGCATCTCATGGGGCTAGGTATGATAGCACGGACAGGAACCGCTTCATAACCAATGAATACTCTATCGGGAAGCTTGTCGCAAGCGAACGTGAGGATGACAGATGTGGAAGCCTTCACCTCCCCGTTGCGCCTCGTTGTCAATCTACGAACATCAACTACGCCTTGCGATGCCATCTCCCTTTTGATGTCTTCTGCATCTATATACAATAGGTCGTAGTGACAACTCCCCGACATGTATTCAGGGTCCTGTGTGTCTCTACCTTGACCGGGATGTCGTGAAACTTGGTCATTGCCAGCAGCTTTTCGCTTTGTTGGTCCGTGGCTGTTTCGATTAATAGAGAACCATCTCTCAGTGTTTTGGCCGATTTTAACTCTCCAGGGTGTTTCATCCTCCCACCTTCCCAATTACTCGATATTCTTCGGTCGGCTCGACGTCGCTTGAATACAGGGGTCGAGTTTGCCCTTTTTAACAGCGACAATATTTTTCCGTTGTACAGTATCGTGAAGGTGCGACTGTTGCGGAAACCAGGCAATGTATTGCTTTTGGCAGTCCTGCCTCGGCGCAAGGAGGACCTTCAGTTTAAGGTCTTTAGGTCATATTTAATACCAATACTGTCTCCAAACGGCAAACATACCGTTATGCTCAAGCCTGAGTCGTTGTTCCTGGCTGTTAATCATGCACAGGTCCAGATTATTCGAGACATTGCGTGGAAGGCGATGTTCTCATTTGCCCACCACCCTTCTCTATTCTTAGCAACCGAACTGACTCCTGCAGCGTCGCGGCGTTCCTTAATTCTAGTAGAGACAAAATATTACTGTGAACTTAATTCTGTCTGTGTGCCCTTCGCTCATTATATCAAGGGAGAAGGAGCAGGGCAATGGCTCTACAGCGTCAGCAAGGTAACTTATCTAAAATTAACCTGCCCGAGAAATAGCTCCTCAGTTTTGCTCAGAGGAACCGGTAGTTTTATATTGCCAAGCGAATGCTCCGCCAGTGACGGGATAACCTTTTTAGATGGCGTACGTGGTCCACACGAGAGTAACTATTCCTTGGACGTCAACTTGAGCGTGGAACCGACGCCCCTCAAGCTACAATCCTTCAAAACTTCTAGCTTCCTCATGGAGGGACCGGAATTAAATCAATTAGAGGAGACTCTTCAATCCATAGAGGTGCTCAACACATACAAGGTCCCAGCTATATCCTCACCCGAAATAAGTAGGCAAGGAAAAATATTGGAGCCCATGGAGCAGAAGGTCCGCTTTACGCAGTATGCCGGAATTCCGGTGTGCATAGTAGTAGGGCTGAAGATTGTTGGGGCAGGTTGCACTTGGGTCCGAAGGACGAAACTCCGCCGCGAAGGAAGCGGCAGTACCCCAACGCCACCAGCCCCCATCGCCCCAGCAGTGCAAGTTGTTAACCTCATCCAAACAGAAGAGACATGTGGAGCAGTAGCCCCAAACAATAGTCCCCTTTTTCCCGTGTGGAATAGTGCTCTCCAGGGAAACTGCTACGCAGTGGCCCCAGCCAGCAGACCCCTTACTTCCAAGTGAAAACGTGAACAGAGTGAATATAACAGTGCGGAATAAGTGACCCTTGAGTAACTTCCCTTCCAATCTAAAGAGAATTATTTTAAGCAAAAAGACAAATTTACAGATATGAAGGCAAAAATAAATATTTTTTTATAATGAACTTTATTGTGATATATTTGACTTTTTTTGGAATGGGATGGTGTACTATATACATTTATAATTTTTTGCTTGTATAGTGCTCATTTTTTTGTTATTTTTAACGATTTATAGTTGTTTTGGTATTTTTGTACTGCCAATATTCCAAACCCGGGAGCTTAACTGCCACCGGGGTGATGCGGTACGGAGGAGGCAGGCGTGGTGACGACACGGGAATAACAGCACTAGTGGTTTGTCCCCTACGTCACAGCCTCCTCCTCCTCCTCCTAGTATGGGCGAATTTGCCTTTGGACCACCAAAACTGAGTATAACCCGAGGGTTCGAGCAGGAAGGTGGTCACTCACCCACCCCGCGAGACGGCGACTACGTCTGACTCGCAACCCTACCTTCTGAGATGGCGACCACGTCAGACTCAGCCTCCCTTCCCCCGGTGACCGCCTTCTCCTCCAGTTGCCATGTAAGTGGAATAAATGTATTTACAACCGAATTGGTGTATGCTTTATGTCACTACCACAGTAGCATAGTTGATTAGCACAGTAGACCACAGTAGCATGATTTAAAGTGAAATCCCGTGCATCAGGACAATATTTTTTCATCTAATTTATTAAAGAAGTGTGTTCTTTAGCATATAGACAAATAAGAAAAAAAATATGTATTCCTTTCTGCAAAATGAAGCAGATTCATTAAGAATAAATATAATGGAAACACTGAATTTATATCTAATTTTTTTTCTCTTGTGTTACCTTTTAAGTAAAGTGTGACTAGAGAGAATGAACTACACATGTGAGTAACTCATTGTTCATTTGAGTTGGACTGTAGTGCATTTTCATTATTTGCTATATTAATTTCTAATGTGGGTGAACTCGTAGAAATTTCGTTGTCCAGTGGTTGGTAGGTTGTGGGTGGTAGGTTGTGGGTGGTAGGTTTTGGTTGGTAGGTTATGGTAGGGCCAACAGTACATTGTAGGCGTTACTGTGGGAAATACAAAGGCCCAACTAAGATGTACCGTTGGCCCATCGTTGGGGAATTGTTTGTTGAGGAACGGTGGAAAAGTTGGCCAATCCATACTGATGGCCAACCGTTGCACCCCACCATCTACCAACTCAAGGCCAACGAAAAACGTTACTTGGGCGTCCCACCCTCATTGGTGCACACGTATGAGCGGCATAAGTTAAATAAAATAAAGCAGCAAGATAGAGAAACATTCAGTCACTTTCTCACGGAACTCAACTAAAAACTGTGGATATGGTGATCTGGAGGATAGTGTTGTTCGTGATAGAATCATAAAAGGAGTCCGGGACACTAGACTCAGTGAAGACCTTCTGCGTGTACCAAACCGTAAGTTGACAAATGGAAAATAATGACTCTTCTAATTCTGTTTCCACCAGTACTAATCAAGTAAGTGCTTTAAATACCTCGTCTTCAAATGAGTTTTTTAGCATTCTATAAATAACATGATAGGCTTATAACCACTCATCACCATGAAACAAACTTGTCTAATATTTAAAGAAAACAGAGAATTTTATGTACCCTTCACAACAAGATAGACCTCAAGGACGGGAAGAATTTCAGAGAGGAGGTTCGTGTTCAAATAACCTTATCTCCATTTGATAGGCTAAGTTAAGTTTATTAGGCTGCTCATCATTGTTGTATCCTCTTATATTTTTCTTCTAAATTTCCAATGTCATTCTAGAAGAAGGGTAGTACGAGTTAATTTTCATTTTATGAAGACAGTGAATTCACAAGTGTTGAGGATATTGAGTGCAAAGGAAAAGTGGACATCATTAAATATTTGAGGAATAAGTTAAAGCAGCAGAATGATGAAATATTAAAGCTTCGGCAAGCAGTCATCACAGAAAAAGATGAAGCCACTAAATGGAAGAACAAAGCAGAGGATGCAGCAGGACCACAAGCTAATATGGATAGGTTAAAGAGAGTGGCGCAGCTGGAAAAGGATCGTCAAGAGTATATATAACTAAACAAGTGGTGGCAACCAAAATAAATCAGCAGGAAATCAAGAACAAAATCACACGGTTATAATTCTTCACCTCATCACAAATCTCACCACCACAGCCACAGCAGCTCTTCCAGCAAACGATCTCACTCCACACGCACTCCTTTCTATTCAATTATAATAAAATACCACCGCAATGTGAAGACTGTGACTCTCTACTTAGTGTCAGACACATCATAGTCAAATGTGAGAAATATCGGGAAGTGCGCCGCAGACTCAACATTGAAGGTGACATGGACTCTATCCTCGGCGACAATACTCAAAGCCTTGACCGTGTGATAATCTTTCTCAAAGAAATTGGCTTACTACACCTTGTTTAACGAAAAAGTATCAATGATAAGATAGGGGCCCTGTGTGGTGCTAATGACCCCGCTGCCGACGCACCCTTATAAATACCCAGTACCCGACACAGTAAATAAACACCAGTACCCGACGCACTAAAATACATACCACTACTACTAGACGGGAGTTAAGGTTGTATATTCGTCCATCCGAAGGCATCAATCAAACCCTTGCAAAAGAGTAATGCCGGAGATGTCGCGTGTCCTTCGCGCGTACTGTTCCGAAGATCATAAGAAATGGCCGGAAGTTCTCACGCGAATAAATTGCTGGTTCAACGAATTGTTCGTTTTCATAAAGAACCGTTGAAAACTCCGAAAACATCGGACACACGTTTAAATTTGGACCCGTGTACAAATGAAAAAATTACGGAACATTTACAGTCTCAAAGCATTCGGGGCCAAACTCGTGTCATTTGATAGACGAGGCAGGAAAAGAGATCGGAGTGTTGAAATACAGTAACCACCGATCTTATCATGTGCCGCCGATCCGCGGGCACTGAAGGACTTCATCATTAGTTTAGACATAGGGGGTCTTTTTTTGTTGTTGTTTTATTTGCAACATATTGACTGCAAGCTGCGAAGTTTGTCATTTTTTAACCAATAACATAAAAAATAACTTCGCCGCATTAAGGGGGGGAGGCAATGTACTGGAAAAGGGCCGCTACAATAGAGCCCGTTGCGACGCACAAGGTCTGGGTTGACTGACCCACGGTTATTTTTGTTGATGTTTTTGTATAGCCTTATTTCCACGGTGAATGACTTTTGAGGTATTTCGAAGTGGTCTCAAGGCTATGTGTGAGACCAGAGTGGTGTAGAACTTGGCCCTATTCCACTAGGGAACCCAAAATCCAACCCCCTTTCTGTGTGTTGCGTGTGAAAATATTAACTCTTTTCGAAAACTTGACCGTAAAGAGTGCGAAAATAAAAGCGTCTAAGCGTTCTGGAGCTGGAACAGAAGAAATCTTCAAACCTTCTCTGGGGTACTTCGATTTACTATCCTTCTTGAACGACGAAGACCAGCTGCCGAGAAGCTCACGGACAAACATTGACAGTTGTGAAAAAGAATTAAGTAATAAAAAACCCTTTTTATTTTCAAAGCCAACACTCTTATCAGGGATAGAAGGATTAACCTACGTTACACAAAATTTACCGAAATGAGTTTTCTATATATCATTAACAAAACAAAACTACACAGCGTAGTTAGTAAATAAGGAAGACAGTTTTTAACCAAAATTATTAATTTCGCTGTGAATTTTTGTAATTAGTGCCATGTGGTTGAAGCAAAATAAATCTACTTTTTTCACATACGTTAAGTTCATTCTGGTTTGAATTGCACTTTTTTTATATAAGTTTTAAATTACGATATGGCCTTGTCTTTGCTACGATATTGATCCTTCATTGTTGAATAAATTTTTAATTTGTCTCACTACTCTTGCGCTTTCCAGAATTAGACCACGACTACCAAGTTGAAGATTATGCATAATGTCTGGATTACATCTCGCTCCTAATACCACAGAAGCATCCACTATATTTTCTGCGTCTAGGATATCAGGTGACGAGTAGCTACGAGAGCATAGTCTCCTTAAATATTGTGCAGTACAGTAAGTTATCACTATGGATTCAACATTATCAACGTCCAAATTAATTGCAGTTTGCGAAATTTGAAAACGAGATGCCATTATTCCAAATGTTTTCAATGACACGTTGAGCTCTTGATAAGCGATAATAAAATATTCGTGTTTCTCGGTACAAGCCACTTCTGGGGTAAGGTTTAAGAAAATCAGAGCGCAGTCCGAAAGCTTCATCGCCGACAAAAACGTAGGGAAAAACTTGATTACTATTTTAATTTTTTTCTGCTTTAGGAATATTGACACTACCTTGTGTCAATTTATCATTTAATATTGTGTTTGCAATGACTCCTCCATTCGAAACCCGGCCATTTGTTCCAACATCACAGTAGATAAATTCACAGTTAGCGCTGGCAATTGCCATGAGTACTGTGTGTGTTTTTGTAATTGAAATAGTAAGATCCACTATGAGCTGGTGATATGATTCTTACGTGCTTCCCGTCAACTGCACCAAGGCAATGAGGAAACTGCCACTTCGCGATGTATTCTTCAGCTATTCTAGCCATTGTTTTTGGATCGTCGGAAACTGAAAAAGAAAGTAATAAAAGTGAAACGGGAAAATTGTTGCAACAAAGTTCAAAAGCCGTTTCCAATAATTGTAGTTTTATTTAAAAAAAATAAAACAACTTATTTTATTGTGTTTGGCGGAAGACGAACAAGAATAATTAGATGAAGAGAAATTTCAAACAGTAGCTGTATTCTCAGCTCCTCCAACACCAGGAGAGGGAAGAACGGAAACAGCCAGCGAACATTTGTCAAGCTGCGACACACCATCGTCCAGCGGCCGATCTTCGATCACAAGGAAGAGGAAACAATCCAGCAATGATCCAGCTACTGAAGTACTTCAACTAGCTGGAGAGACATTGAAAGAATTTCGTGCCGATGATGGATTTGATACTTACGGGAAATATGTAGCGCATGAGTTGCGTGGCCTAAAATTGAGCCAACGCATCTTTGCACGAAAGCTTATTAACGATGCAATCTTTGAAACTGAACTGGAAACAATCACGAAAGACTTTAACGTTGTGACCTACGCTGGTTCTTCCGGAGGGCAGTTATTAATACAACAGATGTTTCCTTGTTATCATCAGGCAAATCCACCCAATAGCACAATGGGTTATCCACAACCTAGTTATCAAGTTCAGTCTATGATAAGTTCATATGGTCATAGATATGACGTATGGTCATAGATAGGATAATGCAGGCAGTACTCTCCCATATCCATCACTCTTTGAATGGCGTCCGAGTTAACAAACTGACCTACGCCGACGATCTCATTGCAATCACGTCGACCATAGCAGCGAAATGAGGTCACTCATTTCGCTGAACTAACCCCCTGGATCCGAACCCTTAATTGGAGTCCGTCGTCTTTCATACGGTGGATGTTTACAACAATTTGTGCAAGGACTGAGAAAATCACCCAATCTAATGAACGATTCCTCCTTGATGAGAACGTGAACGTACCGTTCACTATGTGGGAGTGCCAGAAGGCGGACGTATAGAAAGAGGGCCGCATGCAGAGACGAAACTCACTTTCCCTACGCGCCGAAGGGTGGCAGCATGGTCTTGAACGTCCCGGCAACCGAACCTACCCCTCACTTAACGAAGTAGGGGTGTACCTGTAATTTTCATACTTACGTCATGCTTCCGTGACGTTTTGCCATGTTTACTGACCACAATGAATTGGGCCCATCAGTGCCGATTAAGAAAATGGAGGACACGGTCGTCAAGCGGATGATATGCTTGACTAATGAAGACGAAGTTATTGGTCAGCCTTATCATCCAGCGAAAAGACATGTTGAAGTGCAAGAAGACATGCAGTGTCCAATGCAAGAAAGGCGAGAAGCTGGATGGAAGTGGAAGCTGAATTAATTCTAAGGAACTCATTCGCAAGGTAAGGATTTTTGGCGGCAAATTTGTTGATGTGTTACCGTTATATTATTGCAAAGCTACTTGTTCCACTGAACAAAACCAGTGTCGTCACGATACCTCTGTGCCAGAGATAACGAGTTTTTGAGGTGTTTTCTTACACACTCCAAACCTACACGTTTTGCTTAAGTCATGTGCTGACTGTAACGAGAAAACTTCTCTTGAAAACTGCGTGCTGTGTGGAGATAGTCTTTTCAGGGATTGATCCGGTTAACGACTTTTCAAAAGTATTGTTAATTTATGAAACATTGAGTTCAGCCCCCCTGCGGGAGGGGGATTGAGAATACTCCCACAGTATCCCTGATTGTCGTCAGAGGCGACTAAAAGGGCGGGGAGGTAAAACCCCGAAAACAAACCCCCAGGCAGCACAGGGATGCGTCCGGACAGTTCTGTGGGTCCACTGTCTGTGTGCGGTCATACAAGCTGGCCTGCGATCCACCCGCATGTTGGCCGTGTGCGGAGACCCGTAAGGGGGAGAAGGGGATCCTGGTGGGTGAGTTCTTCGGAACCCGGCCGGGTGTCGGATGCCCGGTATGGGCCGGGGTTCAATACCCCACTTCGGCCCTGGATCCTCTGTAAACAGGCGGTCAAGATCTAGCCAGACTTGATCAAACGGCTTATCGACACGTTTCGATGGCGAGTGCTGGAGTGATGGGGGTCTGTGTAGGGCGGCCAAAGGTGTATGGGTTTGGAGGGCCCATGCACTGGAGGCCGAACCCGAAGTAGACCGCCTACACGATAGTGCTATATCCCCTGGGTATGGACCGACGCACTTGACCGTTCTCGGAACGGCACTAGTTCATGTCCGTAATAATCATGGGCTAACCATTCCTCTTCGAATAATGGTTGACCCTGGAAGTCAAGTGTATGCTATTTCCTCGGCAGTGGTTAGGCGGTTCAGTCCAAGGTTCTTAAAGTATAAGGTTGCCTCATTCGTCACTGCGCATGCGCAAGCAGAGCCGCTGCTGAGAAGCGGAAGCCGTTCGTTTGGGACCAGCCGTCCAGTTTATTAAGACAGAGTTGTATCTGTCTGGACGCGGTTACTAGTTTGGATGACCGGCAGAGAATAGCCAGGTCATCCACGAACAATGATCCCATGACAGGTCCCGTGATGCAGTCGATAGCGTCATTGATCGCAATAGCGAACAATGTCACACTAAGGACTGATCCTTGAGGCATTCCATTTTCTTGCGTAAAGGGTTCGGAAAGGTGCTTACCTTCTCTGATTCTAAAAACTCGGTCAGATAAAAAATTTTTAATAAAAATGGGAAAATTTCCCCTAAAACCCCAGCCATGCAACCAAATCTTCTGACGCCAGACCCTGTCATACGCCTTCTCCAGGTCAAAGAAGACCGCGATGACGTGCTGGCGAAGAAGAAAGGCCTCCTGGATGAAATTGTCACTCCGAACGAGGTGATCTATGGTTGATCGACCTCGACGGAAACCACACTGGATATTCGACAGAAGGTTCCGCCGCTCTAACCACCAAACGAGCCGGCGGTTTACCATCCTTTCCATTACCTTGCACAGACAGCTAGTAAGGGAGATTGGCATGTAGTTACTCGGGTCCGTTCTGTCCTTTCCCTGTTTAGGGATCGGAACCACCGCAGATTCCCTCCAGGAAGATGGGAAACTACCCTCGAACCATAACTGGTTGAAGGTGCTCAGGATCTCTATCAACGCTTCCCCGGAAAGATTTCGAAGAAAGGCGTTGTGGATTCCGTCAAGTCCCGGAGAGGTGTCCTTGGAATCCGCGATGGCTGACCGTAGTTCCCACAGCGAGAACGGGTCGTTATACTCCGCGATTACGGACGTCTCAGCAAAGCAAAGAGGAGTTCTCTGGAAGCGTTCCTTGACGGCCAAGAACGCTTCCGAGTAACTCCTGTCACTGCTTATACTGGCTAGTGACTCGCCAAAAGCCTCTGCTACGTCGCGAGGGGAGCTCACAATTTGGCCATTAATTTTCAAGCAAGAGACGCCGTACTCCCTACGGGAGCCCGAGATGCATCTCAACTTATTCCACGCCTGTGCTAGTGGTGTCCTGTGGTTAATGCTATTGACGAATTCCCTCCAGGAGACTCTTTTTGCCTCCTTCACGACTCGTCGAGCTTTCGCTCGCAGTCGGCGGAAGGAAGGAAGGTTCGTTGCGGTTGGGTACTTTTTAAAAAGACGTTGGGCACGTTTTCGGAGACGAATTGCCTCGGCGCACTCCTTGTTCCACCAAGGAACCGCTAGTCGTGGGACGTTACCCGATGACCGTGGGACGCTGCAATTCGCTCCTTCGATCAAGCACCTAGTTAAAACTTCCACATTGTGTGTGGCATCACAATTACAATTGTGTTTAAAATTAAAAGCGTCTCTAAAATTCTGCCAATCAGCTTTACGGACAATCCAATTGCCCGGTCGGATTAAATCAGCGTTAAAACTTCGTTCAGAATTTATTAAAATGGGGAAGTGATCACTCCCACAGAGATCTGTGTGCACGGACAAATTAAACTTGTTAAAAAGACTGCTCGTTATCATAGCTACGTCTATACAGGAGTACTCTCCATTAAAAGCATTAAAACGGGTTTTCTCACCGTTGTTAAGTAATAAATGGTTAAAAACGAGGACGAAACTGGCTAAAATCCGTCCCCTCCTTGTGCTTTGGCCTCTTGAGCTTCCCCACAAGGAATCATGGGCGTTAAAATCGCCCAATAATATAAAAGGCTTCGGCAACTGCTGGACAAGTTTCTCTAGGTTATAACGAGTTACCGGTGCACCCTCCGGCATTAGGGTGTCCCAAAAAAACCGAAAGTTTGAAAGTTGAGGGGGCATTTCCATTTTCCTATGCGAATACATGAAAAAACATCCCATAAAAATTTTCAGCTCAATCGGACAATATTTGACCCTGCCGAAACGCATTCAAAGTTTGAATTTCTGAGTTTTCCAAATTTCATGCAATGTTGCCTACCCTGCAGGAGGCTCGAGTGTTAAAAAACAACCAATTTTAAGTTCAAACCATCTCCTCTAGCTCTATAGTCGTTGACAGCAACACTTGAGTCAAAATGAGCTTCATAGCCACAACTCGGTGTGTTTACAAGTCCCGCTCGCCGTTGCGGCCGCCAGGCGCCAGTCGAGTGCATATTGCTGATATGGCCCCGCCGTGTCGCGTTGAGATTCGAGTTATGCGCTTTCGGAACATCGCTCTGTTTATGTTAAAAGTATCCCGGCTTAGTCTATCAGTCACTCAAGGAGTTTAGTGTTGTGCACTAACTGAGAACGTGAGGTATTGTCGTGTGTTCCGAGGTCGAGGCTGTTTCGGCGGTGGCCAGAATGAGCGTGAAGTCGAAGGGTACGCCGGTTATGCGAAGTGCGACAAGTGTGTGGTTGGTGGGTAATGAGTCCAAACATTTGCCCGGAAATGGTAAACTCCCAACGCTGCGTGAAGTTCTCAATGTTTTCTTTTACAACCTACACTGTTCTCCAGGATCGATGTCAGCGGCAGATGCAGCAAGGATTACAATCAAAGAGTTACTTGTTGTGTGGGGAAAGTCTAATATTCCTACGCAGGAGGTCCGAGCAGCCATTAAGAAGCTCCTGACAGCTTACGAGAACTACCGTGCCCTTGGGAAAGACAAAAATAAAACTAGTGAGAAGTCAGTGTCAGCAAGAGAGGAATTTAGCAAAGTGCTCGACCGTCTGTTTGACATAGGCTGCAAAGACGCCCTTTCAAAAATTACTGTGGAGGAGGATAATTTGTTTTACATATCTATGAAAACTGATCGAAAAGGATATATGGCGGGTATTGATATAAAGTGGTGTAAGCGTTTAGAAAACCGTAAGAGACTTCAAGAAGAGGATTTTTTAAGGAAAAAACGGCATGAGAAAGAAAAGGAAATATTGGATGAGAAAGTGGACCTCGTTCGACAGATGTCTGCGGAGAGCACGACAAGCTCGTCGGATTCGGAAGAAGGTAATTTTTTCCGGGTGCGGGAAGGGTGACCAATATGGCAAAAGAAAGGGAGAAATAACATTTTGTTACTTATACAGAATTTGAAATGCGGACAAGGTCCGGAAAGCGCCGTAGAGTAAGTATAATGTCCGACAGCCTTGTGACTGCTTCCCTAGATCGGACTCAGACGTCCTCTGCCGCTGGGTCTATGATAGTCCAGGCTGTCGCCAATGCGACAGCATCTGCATTGGGTTTTAAAGGGGATGAAATCCATTTAGTATCTTCCAAATCTCATCTACATAGAATGAGAGTGAATAAAAGGACCGAGACAGTAAGGCTTATCAAGCAAGACTTTCACCCTCAAGTTCCTTTAGCAGTGCACTGGGATGGGAAATTACTTCCAAGCAATGAAGGTATTAATACTTTCTTTTTATGGCGGCAATTATTTAATTGTTACTTATACTTTCTCCTAAAAATTGTGATACTTAATATTTTGATTGTAGGTAAAAACAAACTGGCCGATCGATTGCCTGTGCTGGTCACAGGGCAAGGTATAGAGCAGCTTCTAGGCGTTCCGGAGTTGGCGTCCGGGTCCGGACTTAACACAGCCTATGCAGTCGCAGGTCTTATCAAGGATTGGAAACTAGACAGTCAGGTCATTGCCATGGTGTTCGATACAACTAATCAAAATTCCGGCCGATGGAACGGAGCTTGCACACTTCTTCAGCAGCAACTTAGCAAAGAACTCTTACACCTTGCATGCCGACACCACATTTTTAAGCTGGTGATTGGTGCCGTGTTCCATTCCTTGATGGGAACAAGTAATAATCCTGTACTGCCGTTTACTGACACCTTGCGCAAAGAATGGCCGAAATTAGACAAAGGTACTTGTCACTTCAAAGAATATATAATTTGTTAAATTTTTACTCGAGCTTTTTTACTCACATGCTTTTCCTGATTTTCGCAGACGCTTACCGTACAGCGGGAACGACAAGAGGCTGTTTGAAGGATATTTCAAATGTAGATGACATTATCAAATTTTGTATTCTTCAGCTGCAGGTTCGTAAATGGCAAATGTCAGGATGCTCATGGTGATTTAAAGTCCATCCTCAGGATTAGTATTTAAAATTATGCCCCATATTATTTCAGAACCACCATCCTCGAGACGACTACAAAGAACTTTTGGAGTTGTGTATAGTGTGGTTGGGTGGTGTGGTTCCCAAGAAAGAGAAGTATGTGGTTCGCCCCCCAGGCCCAACTGACAAATCACGGTGGATGAATAAGGAGCTCTACGCTTTTAAAACGTGGATGTTTGGCAAGCAATTGCGTTTGTCGACACATGACAGTGACAATTTATTCAAATTGTGTTGCTTCATTGCAAGTGCATTTATGAAACATTGGTACACCTGTCCCGTGGCAGTGAGCACTCCGAGAATGGATCTTGAGCTACTTAAAGTCCTTGCTCGGAAGAAAGACCCTCACTACGCAGCAGCTTTGGCCAAGTTTTGTAACCATCTATGGTATCTTTCCGAAAACTTGATTTGTATGGCCCTCTTCGATGAAATAGTTTCTGACGACGAGAAAAGAGACATTGCGGAAGCAATCAGAGACAATGAGGGGTCTGATGATGACGCACCTCGGGCTACTCTTCCGCCTAATCGATCTATTAGTGAGCTGACTCTCGCTGACTTCGCTTCGAAAAATTCTGTGAAGTTTTTCAAAATTATTGGTATTTCGCCGACATTTTTGTCGCGAGATCCGTGCACATGGAAAAGTGACGTAGACTATCAGAAGGGCCTATCTATAGTTCAACACCTTAAGGTTGTTAATGATACTGCAGAGAGAGGAGTTCAATTAATAAAAGATTTTCTAGTCAAGAAAAAATTGACAAATGATGAGGCTCAGAGGCAACATCTGTTACTAGTTGTTAAGTGGCATAGGGAAATGTATGAAAAAAGTGGCAAAAAACTCTAGTTTTTCATATTGCTTGTTGTTCCCAGTGCTTTTGTATCCGCATTGTGACAGTATAATAATAAGAGAGCATTTTCTTTCAGAAGTTTCTAATTTTAAATCCCCCAAGACCCTTAGAGCTAGGCAACATTGCATGAAATTTGGAAAACTCAAAAATTCAAACTTTGAATGCGTTTCGGCAGGGTCAAATATTGTCCGATTGAGCTGAAAATTTTTATGGGATGTTTTTTCATGCATTCGCATAGGAAAATGGAAATGCCCCCTCAACTTTCAAACTTTCGGTTTTTTTGGGACACCCTACTCCGGCATATACAAGTTGCAAAACGTTATACTTTTAGGAGTAAACAAGGTTACGGCCACAGCCTGAAACGGGGTGTCAATCCGTACTCGAGAGGTGTAAAGGGCCTCCCGAACAGCAATCGCCACCACGCCATGGGCTCTATGACCAGTAAGGACATCTAGCCTTTCGACCTTGTATCCCCTTAAAATTCCACTGTCTCTCGCCTTAAGATGCGTCTCCTGGAGACATATAAAAGAAGGGTTAAAATCTCGGATTAAAATGGCCAGCTCCTCCCTATGCCTATAAAATCCATTACAGTTCCACTGTAAGATAGAGGTCAAAAAATGTTAAAATATATAAATAAATATATAAATAAATAAAAGACTTAAAAATAAATAAAAATGTTAAGAAAAAAAGGAGCAGCCCAAGTCCGGACTACGGAGTGATCAGCGCTTGAGGCGCTGCTTCCTTACCTTTTTTCTAATTCTTTCATCTTCTGTATCCGAGATACAGAAATCTCCTCCATGGCATCCTGTGGAGGCATTTTGCCCCTACCAGATGGACCTGGGGATTGTGAGTTACCACGCTTTGTTTGCGTGGCCCCGGCGGTGGTTTTAGTGGGGTTCTTCCTGGGAGAACCCGGAACGGTGGTTTGCGAATTTTTTGCCGGATTTGTGGCCTTAGCCGGCGTGGCCGTTTTCTGTGCACAGGCTTTAATTTTTTGGCTCACAATTTCTTCCGTCTGTGTCGAAATGGTGACCTTGGCAATTCGAGGGGAAGCGACATGGGCGAATGATTTGGAAAAAGTAGGAGCAACTTGTGCTCTGTACTTTTTCCGAGTCTCGAAGTACGGGATTTTTTCAACCGTCTTGATTTCCATAACTTTCCGCTCCTCGATCATCTTTGGACAATCACGTGAGTACACCGGATGTGCACCCTCGCAATTGACGCAAAGTGGGTCACCTGTACATTCCGCACCCTCATGCTTCTCCAGGCTGCAGCGGGGGCAGGTGGCCTTGCCCTCGCACCGTGTGGCCATGTGGCCGAATCGCTGGCACTGGAAACATCGCATGGGTGCCGGTATGAATGGACGCACTGGCACCGATTCATAACCGACAAACACCTTGTCGGGGAGATGGTCAAGCGTGAACGTGAGTACGACAGACGTTGTGTTTACTCTTTCTCCGTTACGCTTTGTAGTGAGCCGACGAGCATCGGTGACCCCCTGAGAGGCCATCTCCTGCTTGATCTCGTCGATCTCAACATACAAAAGGTCGTAGTGACTAATTACTCCCCGTCAGGTGTTCAAAGTGCGGTGCACCTCGACTTTAACGGGAATTTCGCCAAGCTTTTCAAAAAGCAATAGCTTTTCACTTTGAGCCCTCGTAGCCGTTTCGATGAGCAGTGTGCCATCGCGAAGTTTCTTTGCTGATTTAATTTCACCAGGAACTGAAGCAGACAGTAACTTACGAATAAGGAAGGGAGACACCTTCTTCAGGCTCTCCCCTTCCTTCTGGCACCTCATCACTAGGTAGCGCAGACTAGCGCCAAGAACATTAACTCCCCCCCCCGTATCCGGGCGGGATTTTTTTGGGGGTGGAAGGTTAGTTTCCGCCATTCCCAATTACTCTTCATCCCCCGGGCTCCCCACCCACCATGGAGCCACATAATTGGGACGCCGCACCGCGAACCGGTGCGGTCTCCAGGGCTACCCAAGGGGATATAGCACCCTAGAGGTGGTTGTCTGTTTCGGGTTGGATCTTCGATGCACGGGCCCACCAAACCCGTACATCTCCGACCGCCCTACGCAGACCCCCACCTCCCTGGCACTTGTCACCGTTAAGCTACCACCACGGAAGCCGATTGACCGGGAGTGGCTAGCTCCCGGCCGCCCGTTTACACAGAATCCGGGGCCAAAGAGCGGTATTGGCCCATAGTCCATACCGGGCATCCGACACCCGGCTGGGAACCACGGACCTCACCCTCCAGGATCGCCTTCTCCTCCTTACGGGTCTCCGCACACGGCAAACATGCGGGTGGATCGCAGGCCAGGTGGTGTGGCCGCACACAGACAGTTGACCCACAAGACTGTCCGGGCTCAACCCTTGCTGGCTCGGGGTTTGTTTTCGTGGTTCTCTCCCCGCCCTTTTAGTCGCCTCTTACGACAAGCAGGGATACTGCGGGAGTATTCTCTATCCCCCTACCCGCAGGGGGCTTTCTTTATTTATTACATTTTTTAGCAACTGTTATGTCTCACTGTGCATTGATTCAGAAAATTAAACAGTTACGTGAGCTGGTGAACCTTAAGATGGAATGAACTCTACGAATTTTTAAAGTTCTCCTTTTCACTTTGAATGTGCAGGCTAAAAATATATGATAGCTGTGACGTTCAATTACCACAACACATATTAATCTTGGCATTGTTGTCCCATTTGCCAATTCCTCAACTGTAAGGAAATGCCAAGCTAATCAGTTCGTGGAGATATCTTTGTATCTAGTAAAATAATTATTAAATTATCATATTCGTCCCTTTGCTAATGCAATATAGTATAAATCATTTTAAAGTTCATTTTATAGCCATTTTAGCTATTATTTTTACTCTTTGACAGTTTCAAAAACGTTAACACGCTCATGAAATAATTCACTCCACGCACCCTAAAATTAGCCGTTTTCTCAAATTTATGTACTTTGTAACGCATTTTAGTTAAAAGTTATTTTTTCTACAGCATTATCCTTTTACCAAAAGTTGCAAGAATGATTAAAGATACGTTAATAGAAACTTATATTTATAAAACTCAGAACTTGTTAACTAACGAAAATATTTAAACATTATCTTGTCCCAAAGTTTGTCCCGAATCGAAAAATCACAGTTAAGTAAAGGCATTCTAATGTATTTGAAAATTTTTTATGGTCCATAATCAGTATTAATATTAGTATTTGAGCGTGTTATTCATTCGAATCTCATTTTATTTATGTTTATGATGCTGAAGCACATGACTATAACCATGATATATTTCCCTTCACAGGTATCCCAGAGATCCTGGAATAAGAAAGAGACGAGATGGGAAATGGGATCCTGACTCATGTCACATTTGTTCTGACCATTTTCTGCCCTCTGATTATGAGAGAGATCTTTTAGCAGAACTGCTGGGAACTACTCCAAAGAGGAATCTGAAATCTAATGCCATTCCATCGTTAAACCTTCCTTCATCATACGATCCTTCAGCTTCTGGTCTGGCCCGATCTGTTAGGATGCAGGATAAGTCGAGGAAGAGGAAGCATGAAGAGACACAAGGCAGCAATGAAAGAAACATGTCCACCAACAGCGGCTGACGACAGCAATGATACTACCCAAAATGTGGAATTGGATCATAAAGGGCTCTATGAGGAGTGTTTGCGACAGAATCTGATTCTTCAAGAGGAAATGAAGGAGCTGAAACAGACTGTTGTCTCCCTCAAAAATGAAATCAGGCGAATCAACTCAAAAAAACATGGAAAAAGAGCAGTTGATGAAAAGGTCCAAGAGGTCTTGGGTAAAGTGTTTACCCCAAATCAAATTAATTTAATCTTAAAGAAAAGATCCAAGGTTAATTGGACAAACAAGGAAATGAGCATTGCCTTCACCTTACGATACTTCAGCAAACGGGCATACTTATTTCTGAAACAGAAACTTCAGTATCCACTTCCTGGTGAGTACCTAATTTTCAAGAGATGATGCTTTTTATCCTGATATTCATGTAAATAGTCTACTTTTTGCGTGAAGAGGTCTTTTTTCTAGTGATTCACATATGTATATGTAAACCTTATCGCTAAAATCCTTATCCTATCCTTATTAGGCATATCAAGTTTTCAGAGGTGGGCCTCTAGATTTGAGATGAGGAATGGAGAGCTTACAGATGTCCTAAACATAATGGAAACTGCTGCCAAGGATTTGGGACCTAGAGATAGATTGACTATACTGCAGTTTGATGAAATGAAAATCTGCAGCAAATTTGAATACGATCAACGGCATGACGAAGTAGTGGGCAGACACAACCAAATGCAGGTGATGATGGCTCGAGGATTGTGTGCCCCATGGAAGCAACCCATATTTGTTGACTTTGACCGAAAAGTGACAAAGCAACTTCTGTTCACCATTGTGAGCCACTTGTATTGTGCAGGGTACATTGTTGTGACTTGTGTGAGTGATTGTGGCGCTGGAAACCAGGGTTTATGGAAGGAGTTGGGTTTACGTTTCCAGAACAATGTCATGGTTAGTAACTCTTTTTCCCATCCCAACACTGGAGGCAACATATATTTCATTCCAGATGCACCACACCTGCTAAAGCTGACAAGAAATTGGCTGTTGGACACATGATTTGATTTTGGTGATGTGAAAATAAGGAAAGAATCATTGTTAGCCTTAGTTGAACAGACAAAAACTGAGCTAAGTGTTTGCCATAAATTGTCTACACTCCATGTTACATGCACAGTGTTCAGAGGCAAAATGTAAGACTTGCTGCAGAGCTGATGTCTCACACCACTGCTTCTGCCCTCAAAAGGTATCAGTCAGGTGATAAAGTGGCGGAGGATACAGCTAACTTTATTGATATTGTAAATAGCTGGTTTGAGTTACTGAATAGTTATGTTCCTCTCAGCGATATTTATTTTAAAGCTGCCTATGGGAAGCACATCGAAGAACAAGATATGTTATTGGATAAGGTTTTTCATGTGATTGAATGCATGAGATGCCCTGGGAAGAGCACTCTTCAAGTATTCCAAAAGGGAATTTTAATGTCAATCACGTCCCTACGATTTTTGCTGCAGGAAGTGAAAAAATATGGAGTAGATTACATTTTAACTGCTAAATGTAACCAGGATAGCCTGGAGAATCTATTTTCGCAAATTAGAACAAGAGGAGGTATGAATGATCACCCTTCACCATTACTGGCTCTGCACCGCCTGAGGTTGATCGTTTTAGGAAAAAATGCTGGAACAGTGCAGTCTGGTGCGAATACTAGAGAGGGTTGTAGTAAGGAGTTCATATTGGCTCAGGCTTAAGAAAAAACAAAGGTGAAAATTATTGCTAATAGTGACAGGGCTGACTTGGAAGCAGTCATTGATTCAGAAACTCCTATGTGTGAATCTGAATTCAGATGTGACATTCCATCTTCATCCGAATGTTTAGAAATAAACAAACCAGAAGTCTCATCAGATGCCCTGAGCTATTTAGGTGGATGGATTGCCAAAAAGTTCAAGGGGTCTCATCCTCATTTGGGTAGTTACACTCATGAAGTTTCGCAGCAGCTTCAGAGTCAATCGTCTTTGGTACCTTGGGTGGTTCGTTCACCTTTCTTATGGTGGCCTTGTGCAACCATCCCAAGATTTTTTGCATGACTTAGAAATTCTTGAGAATGTTTTCATTAAAATTACCGGTGATACTTTGCCTCCAGGTAGAAAAATAGTTGATAAGATGACAGATATTCCTTGCGGCCACTCTTGTTTGGATAGAGTAATTGTGAAATGTTTTGTAAAACAAAGAGTGTGTATAAGAATTAAATACTTAAACAAAATAAATGTGTCGAGGAAAAATGCTCAAAGAAACTCTGTTTGTAAAAAGTTTAAAAAGATAATCCAGTAAAATGTTGTACATAAATGTCAGACGCTTTTATTATTTATTCCTTGCTATGTATAGGAACATCGACAATGCAATCACTTTTTCCAGCAGAACCAAGAACATGTAAGTACCGTCTACGCACCAAGAAATGTTTGCGCTATGATGTCTCCTTCATCGATTTTATACTGTGTAAAATTTACGAAATTGTTTTTCACTAAAAGTGACGTCAATTATGTTGCAAAGAAAGTGAACGTACGTTCTCCTACTTGTACTTCGCGTCCATAGTTCTTCATAATGAGGTATACTCGTCTACAAGATATTAATACGGTTACGATCCTCCGGGTAAAAGATTGTGTGATGTTTACTTTTCAATCGGGTAATTGTCATGTTAGTGCACTGACCACTCCTTCAAAACAGGTAATCACTTGAAATTATTTGCTCTAGAACGCGGGAATTTTCAAGTATTTCACCATGAACTGAGGATTTTTCTTTTATTTTACATTACAAATTACGTCAAGGAATATTTCCGGGTTGATTCAATAATGAAATCGTTGTCTTGGACGATATTTGACAATTTCTCATTTAAACCTGTATTTTTACCATTGTATTTCATTAGTTTTTGCGTATGCTTGAATAGGCATCTTACTTGCTTCTCAGACACCATTTCACCGCGGAGTTTTCCATTCTAAGGTAGCCCAGCGTGTCACAACAGCAAAGCTTAATTGCCGAATCAAGGGTTGTGTAAAACGGATTTTAACCTTTCGGAGCCCATTTTTATCGGATCTTCTTTGTATCGGATCAAATCATATTGTCTTGCATTGGAGAGAATAACATAATAATTATGTCATACTGAGGCTGTTGACTGCAAGAGTAAATAGATTAAATTTTCCTACAACAGACAACACAGAAGAAGCCGTGACATTGGCTCAGGAAGAACATGATATTTCAAATGGCGCGGGAGTTTGGGTCGTCAGTGACGTCAAACCAATAGGAGCCCGAGTGGCGAATGAGGCAACCTTTACTCTAAGAACCTTGGGTTCAGTCTACCCGTGTTGCCTTATCATGGATCTCTTTTTGGGTTGTCTCAAACCCCTCTGAGGCGGCCGGAAGGTTGCATGGCGTAATCGCTTTCGCCGACTCACCCTTCTTTGCCGGTATTGAATACCAAGGCTGTAACACTACCCCAGTTAACTTCGGAGCTTCCTCCAATTCCACTTCCGCGTTTTATTCGAAGCAGTATTTCTCATCTTCATTTAGCGGACCCGGAATTTGACAAACCGAATTTAGTAGATTTTATTTTGGGAATGGATTTCTTCCCCAATGTTTTCCTTGGGGGGCGGAAAACTTGAGAAAATTGTTAATTAATTCTAATCGATTTCATTTTTGGATGGATCTTGATGGGAAATATTTTGAATAGTTCTCAAAAGGCTCCTTCTTATGAAAACTCTTCATGTGTTTTAGAGTAAACTCCTCCGGATAATCAACTGAAAAGGTTTTGGGAATTAGAGGAATCCACGGTTCAAGTCGCTCAAAATCCTGAGGAGGTTAGATGCGAGGAGTTGTTTACGAAAACTCATCGAAGGAATGCCTCGGGAAGATATATCGTCTCCTTGCCATTCAAAAGTGAGCCACCGTCTCTGGGTGAATCTTATTCCCAGGCTGCAAAGAGGTGTACGAGCATGGAACTTAAATTGTCACAACGACCAAAGTTAAAGGTCAGTTATTGTAAATTTTTGAAAGATTACGAGTCTTGGCCACACGTCAATTGCTTCATCATCGGGATTTTATTATCTTCCTCATCATGGAGTTCATAAATCCACCCCTCACGGTCAGAAATTAAGGGTTGTTTTCGATGCTTCCTCTCGCTCTTCAAATGGCAATTCACTTAACGATGTATTGCTCACCGGTCCAAAGCTCCAAAATGATATTTTTGATTTGTTAGCGGCATTGCGAACTCACTTAATTGCGTTCATTACGGACATTTCCCATATATATCGCCAAATATTACTATCTCCTGAACACCGTGGCTTTCTGCACATTTTGTGGCGACAAGATTCCTTTCAAGCCCTTCGAGAGTTCGAACTAAATACCGTGACGTATGGAGTTGTCTCTGCTCCTTATCTTGCCATCCGCACTCTTCATCAATTAGAGAGTGACGAAGGAGAAAAATTTCCTTTGGCCGCTCAATCTCTTCTTCGGGACACGTATGTTGGCGATGTTGTTACGGGAGCCAATTCAATTTCGGAAGCTTTGGACTTACAGCAACAACTGATCGGATTACTTTCTTTAGGATTCCCATTGGGCAAATGGGCAAGCAACTCTGATGAATTATTAATTAATTTTCCGAAAGAGGGGTGCAAAGCCACTATACAATTTGAAGCATCAGAATTTCCTTCACTGAAGGTATTAGGAATGTCTTGGGCCCCTAAATCTGATATTTTTTTTATCATTTGAGTTTGATCCTTATGCCAATTCTAAGAGGATGATTTTGTCAAGTATTGCGAGAATATTTGACCCAATAGGCGGTGCCGCTCCAGTCTCTTTTGGGCAAAATGTTTTTGCAGTCTCTTTGGACTTTGAAAATTGGTTGGGATGATCCACTTCCTGAACCCGCTAGATTGAGATGGACAGAATTCGTGTCTCAGATGCAATTGCTTACCAAAATCCGCATTGCTAGGCATGCATTCTCCCCAAGCGCGCAAGAAAATCAGCTCGTTGATTTTTGCGATGCGTCCGAAAGGGGTTATGCTGCGGTAGTGTATGTACGCGTCTTAACTACTAGTGGTGGAATAAAAGTCAGTTTCTTAGCTGCTAAGATGAGAGTGGCTCCTATTATACCAATCACCATCCCAAAGTTAGAGCTATTAGCTGCGCTTTTACTCGCTATATTATTTAATCGTATCCTCAATATTGTAAAAAGATCGAATTCACATTTCGCGTACTGTTGCCTGGACAGATTCCAGCATTGTATTAGCTTGGCTGAAGACACCTTTATGCAAGTTAAAAATTCTTGTTGCGAACAGAGTTTCAATTATCAATAATTATTTTCCATGCTCTATATGGCATCATATCAACTCCGCACAAAATCCAGCAGATTGTGCTTCAAGGGGTATTTCACCACGCCAATTCCAAGACTCCACATTATTCTGGGAAGGGCCCTCTTTTCTACAGTGGTCGGAAGATCAATGGCCCGTAGAGGGTGGCTTGGACCTAAAATTATCTTCATTACTATAATTGAAACCAATCAATTCTATTGTGAGTCTTATCAGGCAAGAGAATTTTTTGACCAGGATGAATAGATTCTCGTCTTACATTACATTGGTTCGATCGTTCGCGAATGTTCTGATATTCATCGATTCAGTTAGGGGAAATCATCTTCTAATGATTTTATTATATCGGGATCAGAATGGTCGCAGACTCTGATTCAATTAGTAAAATTGGATCAGCATCATTATTTTCAAAAGGTAATTGAATTAATCCAAAAGGGGGGGAAGCACATCCATCCCAGTTTGGCACGACTTCGTCCATATTTACAACCCCCTGGAATTCTTAGGGTGGGTGGTAGACTCTCACATTCTTCTTTGTCATCATATATCAAACACCCTATTTTGCTCTCCAAAGATAGTCATCTGTCACGTTTGATCGTACGACATCATTTGGTATTGCTCCATGGCTCCACGCACTGTGGAGGCTTTAGTTTCCAGACAATTTTGGATATTGTCTGCAAGATCAGTCGTTCGGTCGGAAATTCTGACATGCGTTGTATGCTCGCGATATCGGGGCATGACACTACAACCGATTATGTCAGATCTGGCTGCGCATATAGTTGTGCCGCAGAGACCCTTTTCCTTCGTAGGTGTGGATTATGGAGGATCATTTTCGTACAACTTAAGTACTAGACGGAATTCAGCCATTGGAAAGGCGGATTTATGTTTATTTATTTGTTTTGGGACTAAAGCGGTACATTTAGAATTAGTTACCTCGTTGTCCACTCCTGCTTTCATTGCGGCATTCCAACGCTTCATAAGGCGGCGAGGAATTCCTCGTATCATATATTCCGATTGTGGAACTAATTTCGTCGGGGCGGATTTATTTTAAACGGAATTATATCAGTTGATAAGATCCTCCTCCCATAAAGAAGCCATGACATCAGTCTATCCGGAGTCGGGAATTAACAACCCACCATCCGCTCCGCATTTCGGCGAACTATGGGAGGCAGGAATCAAATCCGTAAAGTATCATTTACGCAGATTTCTCCACGTCCAAATTTTAAATTTAGAAGATGTTTCTACACTCTATTGTAAAATTAAAGCCGAATTAAATTCACGACCTCTGACACCAAAGTCATCCGATCCTGAAGAGATCGATTGTTTCACCCCTGGTCATTTCCTTGTCGGTCGTCCTCTGATACGTTTGCCAGAGAGCATTTCGGGAGATGCGATGTTTGCCTACTCAATGGAAACTCATTGAGCAAGTGTGTAAACATTTTTGGAGACGGTGGTTTCAAGTATATTTGCACACTTTCCAACAACGGGCTAAATGGACGCGAGAAATCGGAAACATCAAAAGTGGTGATTTAGTTCTGCTGCGAGATTCCAATCTTCCCCCTTCCCTTTGGAAATTGGGAAGATTTATCAAGGTCTATCCCGACTCCGCAGGTGCTGTTAGGGTTGCGGAATTAAAAACTTCATCAGGTACTCTAACTAGACCGATCGTGAAGTTGGTACCATTACCAACATCACAATAAGTTATTTTTTTCTTCAATTTTATGTTTAGTCAGTTGAGACGCTCTCGTTGTTTTGATTTTGAGTTGGAACCTATTTCCTCTCTTCGCATTAATCACCCTTCCACGGCCCAACCCAGATTCCTCTTCAAGTCTCTCTGATGGGCCTCTGAGAGTGGAGAGTAGCTTTAGTTCCTTCCCCTCACTCATATTTAGGGCCTATTTTTTGCGAGAGCGTCCCAATCGGCAAGAATGTCAATTTTAGTTTTATTTTGCAAAATTTATAAACTTTTCACCATATCTCGCCATTTCTCTCGTGCGTTTCGCCTCTTCACCTACTGCTTGGATAAGTAATAGTTAATTTCTGAGAAATTCACGGGGGCGCGCCCCCGTGCGGTATGTTCGCGCGTAAGCGCATTAGGTGTTTGTATTTCCTTCCCAACTTCCCTTACCTTCTCTTGTGACGCTAGTGAGGTGGAGGGGGACATAAACCCGGCGTATTCAGTCGGTTTTCAGTGCTCATAAAGAAATCATCGAGTGCTTCGACCTTCGAAGGAAGGCAAGTCGGGAGATTTTCGTCTCCTATATTTTGGAAGGATCTGCCGTACTACTCATCCTCTGGTAAGTGCCAATCCCCAAGATTCCTTTTCCCATCTCCCATTTATATAACTTTCTTTTTCTGTCCCTTTTTATTTTATTGAACCTTTTTTTGTTGCGTTTGTCGCACGTCACGGTCTAACTGACCACGTCTGCCTACATATGCTATTTTGTGCAACGAGGAACATAATTTGTAATCTGTTTACAGAGGTGACACACATTCACCCTGGTTTAGCAAATTTTGAGGTTATTTGAAACAATCTTATTTTGTAGATATTTTTGAGAGGGCATTGGCTAATGTCATTCGGATAGAAACTGGGAAACACTCGATTACGAGTTCTGAGAATGAGAAAAGGGGAAAAGGAAACATAAGAGAAAAGTGGCATCTGAAGAATACTCATCAGGGAGTGACATTCATTCAACAAAAAGGAAATTTGACTCCTCAGTGGCGAATTTAGGGCTACATGAGAAACTGGCTAGTGCAGCTGGCAAGTGCATATCAGAACAAGGTGATGCAGGTAGTTCTAGATCTAAATGCAAAAGCATATCAAAGTCTCTGAAAAACTCGGATATTGGAAGCAAATCCAAGGAAATGTCAACATTAAAGGCAGCAGGGTATCAATGTCCCTTACCCAAAAGTAGGAATCATGTCTGCACCTTCTCTCACGGGGAGTCACTAGACATTTGTGTAGCCAAGCAATTCTGTTCGGTGTCAAGTAAGTTAAATAAATAATGACATGCATGAAAATATTTTTATAAACTCATACTTTTTCACTTTGTCTTATTCTCAGATGACGCCAAGTACTTTAATAACAGCTAGTTTTATTTTTCAGGAATCTTGTTGGTTTTACAAAGCTCCATGAAGGATATGCACGAGCAGCTCAAGAGCTTTTCCAAAACATCAGAACACGTGCAGAAAAAAAATCTCGTTGTGGAGGGGAGTGAGGAAGATGATAAGGTCATGGAAATCATGAAAAACTTTCCATTTAAAACCATGGAAGAATTCAACAGCTTTGAAGGCTGTCTTAAAACTGAAGCTGAGCTAAGGAATTGTACTGTATTTTCTATGGATAAATTACAACATGTTTTACCATTCCCAAATACCACAAAAATTATACTAACTTAAACTCTAAATTGCAATAAAATTATATCAATGTCTTGCACGAGCACAGTTTGCACATTACTAGCAAAGTTTTGGCTTAATGATTTTTGTACTAAAAATATTGAAAATGAAGGGTGGTCGTATAGCATTTGTCATTGTTATTCTTTACACTCCATATATGAAGTCAAAAGATACAAAGTAAATTGAAAAATTGTTGTAATTATTCATGTTGAGAAAACAATGAACTAACAATTACTCTATGAAGATAAAACCTGCTCCTTAAAATTATTGTAATGGTATATTTTGGAAAAATATATTTCTGTAAAGATAGCAGTTGATAATCTAATGGTAATGCTATTTTTTATAGGTTTTAGCTTTCCTATCAACCTCATCGAAGTCCAGTTACACCCGTACGACAACCAGTATTCTGAGATCAATTATATCTTTTGATACCATTTTTAATTTCACGTGGAAGGGACAAACCCGGAAAGAGCATACCTCCCCAAAATTGGGCTTTCATAATTTGGCCATCTGCTCGGCAGTGATGAGTAGAGGAAGGGTGGTGGTTATGGAATAGGTAGGGGGTTATGGAATCCGGCAAAATTTCTTTAGTCTGTGCTGCAATCTGCCGACGACTGTTATAACTACTTCCTCCCAGTCTGATGTGACGTCAGAACATGGCTGCTGCCTGTTGGAAAAGCTGCATTGCCGCGTGAACCGTTATTCTGATTAAAGAAGAAAAGAAATTTCTACTGGTTCGTACTCTTTATTTAATTGGAAGAAGTAGGTTAGGTATTAATGTTTTAATTACATTCCACCTTCTAAATCTTGAATGTAGCTTTCAGATGATATAACTTATTGTAGGAATATTGACGAAATGTGGATACACTCGACCTGTAAAACTGTTCTATAAGAGGGACGAGGTTATGGACTGGTTGATTTTGCAAGTATTCCATAACCCCCTCCCGTTTATAGATGACGTTGCAGTTAATGCATTTTATCTCCGAGATTGTATTTAGCATTTTAAGTTGTTTATATTATGTACTATAATATATTAGGGCTAGTACACAAACTTTTAACTCTTTCTGATACAAACCATTTCTAACATTTTCCCACAGCTCGAACTATGCCAAGTCAGAGTAAACTCGTGCCGAGAGACGAAAGGAAGCGGAAGAAGTGGGATTAATCGCAAATGGCCAAAGCAATTAAGTTAGTAAGAGAAAAAAGATGGCATGTTTAAGAGCTGCAAAGGAATGCGCTGTCCCTAGAACCACATTGTTTCGTCTGGCAACATCAGAAACGCCCGATGAAAAAGTTGCAGCTGCAACTAAATTGAGAGGCAGAACCGTTCTGCCAAAATATATAGAAGATGAGTTAGTAGCATATTGTCTTCACATGGAGTCACTTTTCTATGGATTGACGAGAACAGACATCCATCAAATGGCATGCCAGCTAGCCATTAAAAACATTATTCCCAATCCATTTAGCAATACCGGAATTGCAGGCAAGGACTGGCTAAGAAGATTCATGCGGAGACACAGTGATGCTTTATCTGTTCGGAAACCGACAGGGACATCACAAGCCAGGGCTTCCGGATTCAATAGAGAAGAGGTCTACAAGTTCTTCGACCTTCTTGATGGTCTCTTTAAAATTCCCTGTAGAAAGAGTTTACAACGTAGATGAAACTGGGTTATCTGTGGTACAGAGCAAGGTTCCACACATCATTGGGCATAAAGAAAAAAGGCAAATAGGGGCGCTGACTGCTGCTGAAAGGGGCTTGCTCATGACAGTGTGTAATGGCCTCAAAATCCGGAGGCCATTTACAAAAGATGTCGCGGAGGACGGGGTTGTTTGCGAGGGAGAAGAGAGAGCGCAAACAGCCCTGTTTTGCCTAAAATAAGAGATCTGGAGGCGTGAGAAGGGAGGTAAGGACCGGCTGGCTGACAAATAAGAGTAGAGGCGGAAGCACGGGAATAACCCGCTAAAAACAAAGGTCATAAACGAAGCACTCGCGGGCACCAAGTCTCCCGATTTAAGTTGTTATTCGGAAAACACGGGTTTTAGCAAGTCATTCTTCCCCCCCCCCCTGTTTGCCACCGTCTCTACGTCATTCGGGAGACGGGACAAACACCTTTTTAGCACTATAAAGAGGCAAGCGCAAAAGGACTGTTGGTTGGTTCCTTGTGTGAAGTGCACGCGTGTGTAAGTGCGGAGCGACACGCTGTGGAAAGCGCGAATTGTTCTTCTTGCTTCATCTAACTTAAAACCTCGTGGTAATCTGTTGTCCCTTGTGCTCATAGCCCAAACCCGGTTCGAGGCTTTCAAAATTCTTAAATCTGTTTCGTGAGCCTAGTGTCCTCCCCCCTCCGGGGATTTGGAAATAGCGACCGTTTGCGCGAGTGACCTGTGAGTGCCTCCGAAAGTATTTAGTCGATCACCGCTCGTCAGCCAGCGACGTCCAGACTTCCTCCCGCCTCCAGAGCTCCTGAAAGCAGATTCGCAGCCTTGCAGAGAGACGGAGAAAAGGTAGATGCCTTTTTCTATTTATTGAAATGCAATCCATGTACCTTTATTGATACCCGACGCCAAGGGCAAGATCCCACGTATCCGTGTTCGAACCTCGGCGGCGATTCCGCCCGGGGTCGGGTCACGACAATGGTGGCAGCGGTGGGATTTAAAATGCTCGTGAAGGGGTGGGATTAAAACGCTCGTGAAGGGATGGGATTTAAAATGCTCGTGAAGGGGTGGAAAATTTTTCATTAGGAAGAGACAAAGTAAATTGTGTTTTGTTGGGAAGAATCAAATTTAAATTTGCCTATATATTATTCTTTTTCATTTTTGCCTCCGTTATTATGTTCAAACGTTTCTTCGCACGCACGCTGGTGTGTTTTCCATTGCTCGGGCCATAATTTTTTTTTTCTTTCTCTTTTGAAGTATGTAAAATAATAACCAGTCGCCTATCGCTACCATATGGGTTTTTCCGAAAGGGTAAAGTGACCGCGAGTTAAACAGGAGAGGGATGAATCTGTTTAATTGCTTCTAATTTTTAATTTGTGAGGAGTTTTTTTTTTTAAGACCCACTAACATTTCGTTGTGAGTTTTGTTAGTATGTGTGGGCAGAGTAATGTAACTTTAGCGGGATTTAATTTTTGGATTATTTACTGTGTTTAATTTTTCGGAAGCCCCATGTTTGACGTGATAATGATATGAATACCCCGCGTGCTCCCACGACTAGTTAATTTCATTTCCTCCCCCCCCTTTTTTTTTTGAGGACCTCTTCCTCAATGAAAGTAGGACCACGAGCTGCCTAGGTACTGTAAGACCCAATTTTGGACCCCTTACAGGAGTCGGGATCATGATGTGTGTGTGGATTGTGTTTTGATGTCTCTCTTTTAAAATTTATTGTTCTAGAGTTGCCCCCCCGAAAGTGTATTGTTCGTATAGTGTTACGTAGACGTGTTTTTCTTTTTCTTTCATTCCTTTTGTTTTGTTTCGGTCGTGTATTGGTTTGGGAATGTTCCCAAGTAGTCTGTTTGATTATTTTTGCTGATTAACGTAAAGTAGCTCGACCGAAGATGACGGAATCATCACTAGAGGCCCCCGCCGCGGCCCCCCCAAATGTTACTGGATTGTTATACGCGATAGACCCGTTCGAGGGTGATAGTAATGTAGAAGATTTTTTATTGTCTATAGAGACGGCTGCCACTTTGGGGCAATGGGAGGCAGCGCACAGGGTCATGGTATTGAGACTCCGCGTAAAGGGAAAAGCGCGTCAATTTGCAAATACCTTTGCTCTAGAGGGAGGATTAGACTGGGCAAAAGGGAGACGGGCGATGACGGACAGGTTTTCGGAACGCGAATCACAGGCCATTAAATTACGTCGGTTGCTAGATTGTAAGCAAGGGCCACGCGAATCGGTTAGAGATTTCGCGGAAAGGGTACAGGCTCTCGGTGAGTCCCCTCCGGACTCCGGCGCTGACCCTCAGGAGCGAGTTTGGAGGGCGAAAGCAAGGGACGACATGATTCTCACGCAGTTTTTGCAGGGATTGCGAGAGGGAATTAGGCGGTTCGTTATGATTCGCGAACCCGCAACTCTCGGGGAGGCCATGCGATTGGCCAAAATGGAGGAGACGAATGATGAGCAGGGAAGGCATGGACTATGTTTAGCAGCCGGCCCTGGTCCCTCCGAGTAGGCCCCGGGAAAAGCGCGCGGAAAGACATTTTTGCCCTCGGCACAGTCACCAATGTGTTTTGCGTGCAATCAGTTTGGACATGTAGCGCGTGATTGTGGACGAAATCCAGTACGTTGCTTTCGGTGTAATCGCAACGGACACATGATGAGGGATTGCCAAGAAACTATTGCCTCGCGGCAACAACCCCCCGCCCCTCCCGCCAGAACTTATGTGCCACCCCAACGAAGAGGGACCGGACGTCCCTGGGAAGCAAGAGGCCCTCCGCCTCCCCGCCAGCGCGAAAGCCGACCCCCACCCCCCCATTCACAGGACGCGATGGGTAATCGGCGCGGTCAAGCGTCGGGAGGATTCCGCCCTCCCCCAAACGATCTCCCCTCCGGGCCCTTCCCCCAACGCGCGGAGAGGAATCCGAGATGGTGAAATTGGAGAAGGGGGACAAGAAACAGACACGAAGGTCGCCAGAGGGAATGGGTTACGCGGTCACGGTGAGGATAGGGAATGTTCGTAGGACTCTTCTTATAGACACAGGAGCCACCTTATCCCTCCTCACCGAGGCAGTTGCCCAACCCCGCCGACCCCTCCTACCTCCTACGACACAGCTTTGTGGCGTAACCGGACATCCACTTAACCTCCTGGGCTCCGTCACCCTTCCCGTGTGCATAGGTGGTGTAATTTTTGTGCACAATTTTCAGGTCGTTGGGCCAGACTTTAAGTTATCCACAGACGGTATAATTGGACTCGATCTCCTTAGAACTATGGGGGCGAGCCTAGACTTGAAAACCGAGACAATAAGAGTGGGTAATCAGGCCCTCCGCCTGAAGTCAGTGACATTTAACGCAGGAGCAGGTATATGCACGAGAGCGAAGGGTGAAGGAAGGACAAAGACTAGGAGGAGAAGGAAAAACAAGGAGGTGAAGGAGGAGGAGAAGACGAAATCGCCGGAGGCCTCACCTCCGACCGAGGACGCCGTTCGTGTCGGACCGCGAAAAGACGGAAATGGTTTAGTGAGAGTGAGAGAAAGAATTATTCTTTCGCCGCGGAGCGAAACTCTTGTGGTAGGTCGCGTATCAGGTTTCGAAGGATGCGTTATCCCACAGGAAGTATTGATGGAACCTGCGGAAATTTTCATCCGTGGAGTTATGGTAGGGAGAGGGATTGTTACGTGCGGGGAGCACCAACAAATCCCTATAAAATTAATTAATGTTTCACGGGAAGCACTCGAGGTTCCCGCAAATACAATTGTAGGGGCGATCACGCCCGATTTCGTGGTCAGGCATGGGCCACACGAAAATAACGGGAAAAGAGAAAAGTGCCTCCCGGTAGAATTGGAAAATAGCTGCGCAGCCTTGCCTAGGGATGAAGGGAAGCAGCTACGGCGCGTGTTGCTTGAGTATGCCGATGTATTTCACGCGGAAAGAATTCCGTTAGGAAAAACGGCGCGCGTTAAACACGCCATACATACAGGTGACCACCCGCCGATATTTCGACCTCCATATCAGGTCCCTCAGACCCAGCGCGTGACTTTGAGGAAACACGTTGCGGAAATGCTCGAGGAGGGAATAATCCGCGACTCCACGTCTCCATGGAGCGCGCCGGTAGTGTTGGTAGCAAAAAAGTCAGAGAGCGGAGAGGAAAAACTCCGTTTTTGTACTGACTTTAGGGCCCTGAATAAAATCACGCGAAGGGACGAATATCCTTTGCCTAATATTCAGGAAACCTTGGACCAACTAGGAGGCGCTAAGTATTTTTCCACATTAGACCTAGCTAGCGGGTATTGGCAGATTGAAGTAGAGCCACGGGACATCGAGAAAACCGCTTTCTCTACGCCGGAAGGACATTATGAATATCAAAGAATGCCTTTCGGACTTGCAAATAGCCCTAGCACATTCCAGCGTCTGATGGATGCAGTTTTATCAGGATTAAAAGGTAATAAATGCCTTGTATACCTAGACGATATAATTGTATTCGGACGCGATGTGGAAGATCACCTCATACACTTGAGGGATGTCTTCGGACGACTCAGGGACTCGGGATTAACCCTAAAGCCTGCTAAATGCACTTTTTTGCAGCGCTCGGTGAAATATTTAGGCCACATTATTTCATCAGAGGGAGTAGAACCCGATCCGAGTAAAATTGAGGCGATTAAAAATTTTCCCCCACCCCATAATTTAAGAACTGTTAGAGGATTTTTAGGGTTAGTGGGATACTATCGCCGATTCATTCCGAATTTCGCACAGATAGCCAAACCTCTCACGGAATTAACTAGAAAAGGAGTAAAATTCGATTGGGCGGCGGAAGTCGCAGTTGCTTTCGGAACGCTAAGGGATATTTTATGTAAGGAACCGGTTTTGCGATATCCGGATTTCTCGAAACCTTTTCTTTTGCACACAGATGCATCCGGAGAGGCTCTAGGAGCTGTATTGGCACAGAAGGATGCTACGGGCGAATACGTGGTCGCTTACGCTAGCCGACAGTTGAATAAGGCGGAGCGAAATTATAGCGCCACCGAGAGGGAATGTCTCGCCGTAGTATACGGAATTAAGTATTTTAGGTGTTTTCTGTATGGGAGAGCTTTTACGTTCATTACAGACCACCGGCCGCTGAAATGGTTATTCTCACTGAAGGACGCATCGTCGCGGCTCACGCGATGGTCCTTACTCCTAAGCGAGTACGACTTTGAGATCCAGCACCGGCCCGGAAAGACACATCAAAACGCAGACGCTTTGTCTCGCAATCCCGTGAGAACGATTCAGCCACCGTTCGAGCCCGTGTGGGATCGACAGCTGAGAAGGGACGAGCAAGCGAATGATCATGGGTGTCAAAGAGAGAGAGAGAGTGAGTGAGAGAGGGAGTAATTTTTTTTATGGAGGAAGGACTCTTGTATAAGAAGGGCCTTCGTGGGGAGAATCCGCTAGTAGCTCCCAAGAGTATGAAGGATAGGATTTTGAGAGCCTATCATGACTCACCATGGGCAGGTCACATGGGAGTTAAGCGTACCCTCGGAACAATCCGAGCAAGGTTTTGGTGGCCGGGAATGCGACAGGATGTAACTAAGTTTTGTGCGCAGTGCCGGTCATGTCAGTTGAGGAAAGATCCTCAGAGGTTAAACAGGGCCCCATTGCAACCCCTGCCTGAAGTAACTGGACCTCTTCAAAGGGCCGCCATGGACATAGTCGGGCCCTTACCAAGAACCGATAGAGGGAATAGGTACATCCTCACCTTTCAGGACGCGTTTACTAAGTATCCGGAAGCCATTGCCATTCCCGACCAAAAGGCAGAGACCGTGGCTAGGGTCTTTGTAGAGACAATTATTACGCGTCATGGGATCCCACGGCAATTGCTGACGGATCGAGGTGCTAATTTCACGTCGCAACTCATGCGCGAAGTATGCCGCATTTTAGGAATAAGGAAGTTACAGACCACGGCTTATCACCCCACCGGTAACGGTTTAATTGAGCGGAGCCACCGAACATTAATGGATATTTTATCTCATTTTGTGGATAAATATCAACGGACTTGGGACGTTTGGTTGCCATTCGCCCTCTTAGCCTATAGGAGCTCCCCTCACACCGTTACACAAGAAACCCCTCATTTCCTAATGCATGGACGCCATATTGAGTTGCCATTTGATGATATTACCTCGCCGCATGAAATAAATTACGCTGTGGACCATAATTACGCAGCCGAACTTCAAGCGCGATTGAAGCTCGCGTTTCAGGCAGTGACTGAACGGTTACGTGTAGGCCATACGACTCAGGCGAGGGAATATAATAAACGCGCCGCGGAAGTGTCATTTCAAGTAGGAGATTTAGTTTATTTAAAGAAAGAAGTGGTGCGACCTGGGACAACTCGAAAGCTAGATAAACATTGGATAGGGCCGTATAAAGTGACGGAGCGTACGAGTATAGTGAACTATAAGATTCACAGTATTATAGACCCTAGGGATAAACAATTGGTGCATGTGAATCGTTTAAAGGTGTGTAGGGAAAACGAAAACGATGTTACCCCTCCAACCCCTCCCCTCACGCGCCGGGAAAAAGTGAAAGTGCGAGAGGACGACGCTAAGAAGTCTGCCCCTCCAGTACCCCCTCCGTGTGTCTTTCCCAGTGCAGTGATAGAAGCCCCTCCCCCTCCACCACCTCCACCCCCTCCCGCAGTACCACCATACGCCTTGCGGAGCAGAGGATCCCTGCCCCCGCAGTGGTGACGACAGTGTTGGTGATGACAGTAACTGGATATTACAGTTTGAAAATATGTTTCTTTCTCTCACTACTTGAAATGGTGAAAGAAATTTTTTTTTTATGTGTTAACATAATATTTTGTTTTGTTTGTTTTATAGTTTTCAATTTAGGGTTTGTTTCATGACATGAGTGATCTTGTGGCAATGTTCTCAGTACATTATCGGACAAGTAGTCCGAACCAAAATGTCATGCGAGAAGATTTTAATTTTCTTCTCTTTCTTTCCTTTGTTTATGGAGGTTTAAACTGTTATATTTCCGAATGATAAGGATGAATTTTTCTAATCAATCATGGAGATAACCCTATTACCCTTTCCGCGCGTGTCACAGTCAATGGTATATCAAAACAAACTATATAGGGCATTTTGCATAAAATATCAAATGGTCAATATTCGGGTACAGTTTTATAGTAGGGTCAGCAATGTTTAAAAAAAAAAAAATATATTATCGCATGTTAACAAATGTCGTTGCCCTCCCACCCGAAAAATATACATTGAAGCCGAGATAATCGTGGTATAACGGTGCACTTGCGCCGATAATTTTTATTAGAAGCTTTCATTTTACTTTTTATGTTTATTTATCTAAAGCCCTCTGTAGATTTGCTTGAATAGTATATAAGTCACTAAAAGAAAAATAATTACAATGTCACTATTCCTTCCATTTTCAAAGAGCATATTCCAGCCAACGCAAAGGAAATGACCTCATTGTGGATCATTGCCCTAGCCGTTTGCGCGGTGACCTGCGCAAATCAGGAGGAGACGGAACACTTAGGAAGGGGCGTAGCCTTTTTGGAGGAAGGGAACTTCCTCCTGGGAGGCGACTGTTGGGCACTGGTATTCAATATCGACATTCACCACTACGTAGACATGACAAGTCACCTTATGACGGAGGTGCAGACGTTATTAGCGAATGGTAAGGGGACCACCACGACTGACGGTGGGAACCAAACGATTCTGACGGTCGATTTTAGAGCCTTAGTGCAGGATATCATCATCACGGAAGGTAGTAGATTGGAATCGGCAGTAAATGGAATATTGGTCAAACTTTGGAAATTCGAAGACTCGCTTAAAAGGCAACGTAGGGGTTTGTTAAACCTAGGTGGTGAAGCCTTAAAATTTTTATTTGGGACCTTAACGGACGCGGACTTGGCAGAATTGAAAAAGGAGGACACCGTCCTCCAATCCGCGATCAATAAAAATATTCACGTAATAAAACTACAGGCAACCATCATTAATTCCACATACGCGATTACTCGTAAAAACAAGGCCACGATCGAGAAGATCGCGACTGTTACCGAACGGCTCGCAAAGGAGGTGAACCTCATTAATATCGATTTGGGCGAGGATTTAAGGGTACTGACGCACCGCGTGTCGAGTACATTTGCAATCTCGGCAGGCTTCCGTCAATTAGAATCGGTGTTAACAGAGATTAGGGAGGACCTGATCCTCCTCGAACATGCGTGGGAGAGCACGATACACAATAAACTCAGCCCATATTTCATGAGTCCTGCTGACCTATTATCATCCTTAAAACAAGTGCAACCGCACCTTGCAACAGGGACGAAATTCCCTTTTCCCCTCAGTCCATCGGAAGTTTATAAATATTATGCATTGGCACGCGTGTCTTACGCCATAATCGATGGTAAAATTATAATAATGGCTGAGATCCCAATACAATCGGGAAATCATTTTTTCCGACTTTTACGTGTAGTGCCACTTCCGGTTAAGATGCCGAACGTCAACGCCTCAATCGCGATCATTCCGGAGGCACAGTATTTAGCCATTTCAGAGAATCGTTTACGACACATGTTACTAAGTGAAGGCGACATGAATGGCTGCACTTACGGCCCCGTGACAATATGCCCACCGAGACGACAAGTAACAGAGTACCCGTACTCCTCATGCCTTTACAGTATTTATATGGGCGAGGAAAAACCCCTTGACTGTGACACCAGACTAATCACCCGCCCCAGACCCCTATTCTTCCGAAGCAAGGGCACGAACCGCTGGGTATACAGCGTGCCGCATCGCAGCCGCATCCAGCAGCGATGCCCCGCGGAGGAGGAGTCACTCAACGTCACAGAGAGCTTTCTCGCCGGGACGGGAGTCGTCGAGCTGAGAGACGGATGCTCCGCGTACATCGAGGGACAGGTGCTGACGTCATTTCAGCACCGCAGCCAGCGCGTCTCGCCGAGAGCAGAGGAAGTCTCCATGCCCGACATCCAGCGGATTCTGCCGAAGGGACTCCGGGCGTATTTCACCACTCCCACGGCGAAACGGCAACAGCACCTGGAGACGGTCATCGCGGCGGTAGCGGCGACGAACGGCGGAGGAGCAGACATCTCGACGACGCAGGTGGAGCAGATGCTGTCCGAGGCCGAGGGTTTGGCGGAGACACCAGTAATAGAGGGTGTCACAAAGAACCTCCCGTACTTAGGAGGGACGCTAATGGCACTCGTCATCCTACTAGTCGTAGGCGGTCTGATCACCCGCCGATACAGGAGGACGAGGACCCCTAGAGCCGCGCCAGCAGTGCCCGAAGAGGTGGAGTTGCTACGCTTGCGAGCTCCAGCCCCTGCACCATCAGCTCCCGAGGAACCAGAGGAGCCGAGGACATCGCCGGCAACATCGAGCCCTCTACCCCAGCGCGGAAGGATACCACGACCCCTATAAACCTCCGCCAACATTTCCCGTTTTTTTTTTTTTTTTTTTTTTTGGGATCAATTACATATATATTTTTGGTGTTTGTTTTGTTTTGTTTACATTTCTTCCTCTCTCTCGGATTTGGTTGAAATTTCTTTTCTTTTTCTCTTCTCTTCTTTTTTTTTGTTGTGTTTGGTTTTTCTCTTATTTTTGCTGTGTTGATTCTCAATTCGTTCTCTCTCTGGTTTTTCAAAGTAGGGAGTATCAAAGAGCAATGGTGAAGATCGCAGCGGGAGACCCCTGGGCCGCCGCCGCCACCTGGGGCGAGTACTGGGTGGAGGTGAATGGACTAAGGTGGGCAGCCAACCCATTCCAGTGGCTCGAAGATGTACAGGTGGCGGGGCGGTTATTAGAGACACACCTCTGGGGGAACGAGGTGGGGCTAAGTCTCTACCTGCGCTTCGGGAGCCAGGAGGAGGCAGAGGCGGCGCTCCTTTTTGGAAAAATCCCCGAGCCGGGGAAGCCGACCCTCACCGTAGAGCCTTGCCACCCCCTAGATGTGGAGAGGAACGATTAGGACTGGGGTCTGGATGATAGACCCCGGGAGAAGTGACCCCCCCCCCCCAAAGTGTGAAGTGACAGGGTATTGTGGAGAGAGGCATCTATTTTTTTTTGTTTGTGTGGGGTGGGAAAAAAATAGGGTAGTGAGGGTAATGGAACTAAGTGTGGTGTGCGTGTTGGAACTGATGGTGGAGTAGAAGGTGTGAATGGGAGCAAGTGAATGTTTTTGTGTTGTTATTGGATTAAATATATGTTTTTAGAAAGAAAAAAGGACAGCATACAAACTTTTTTTTGTTGTTTAAATATACCCCAACATTATTTGTCTTCTTCTTTTGCTGTCCTTAACGGGAACCTGGTGGAACCCGTTTATCTATTATATGTTAAAATCTCTATTCTTCTTTCACTGTCTTGTGCGTCTTTGTATATTTGTCTATGAGAGGGAGGAAATTTGTTTGAATAAAGTTATTAGGAAAGGGAATCTACCTTAAACAAAACGTCTCATACGGGCAGGTAAAATGCGAGCAGCCTCGTCGGAGGCTGCTCGCTCCATTTCGCGAAAGGAGGGAGTATTGTAATGGCCTCAAAATCCGGAGGCCATTTACAAAAGATGTCGCGGAGGACGGGGTTGTTTGCGAGGGAGAAGAGAGAGCGCAAACAGCCCTGTTTTGCCTAAAATAAGAGATCTGGAGGCGTGAGAAGGGAGGTAAGGACCGGCTGGCTGACAAATAAGAGTAGAGGCGGAAGCACGGGAATAACCCGCTAAAAACAAAGGTCATAAACGAAGCACTCGCGGGCACCAAGTCTCCCGATTTAAGTTGTTATTCGGAAAACACGGGTTTTAGCAAGTCATTCTTCCCCCCCCCCTGTTTGCCACCGTCTCTACGTCATTCGGGAGACGGGACAAACACCTTTTTAGCACTATAAAGAGGCAAGCGCAAAAGGACTGTTGGTTGGTTCCTTGTGTGAAGTGCACGCGTGTGTAAGTGCGGAGCGACACGCTGTGGAAAGCGCGAATTGTTCTTCTTGCTTCATCTAACTTAAAACCTCGTGGTAATCTGTTGTCCCTTGTGCTCATAGCCCAAACCCGGTTCGAGGCTTTCAAAATTCTTAAATCTGTTTCGTGAGCCTAGTGTCCTCCCCCCTCCGGGGATTTGGAAATAGCGACCGTTTGCGCGAGTGACCTGTGAGTGCCTCCGAAAGTATTTAGTCGATCACCGCTCGTCAGCCAGCGACGTCCAGACTTCCTCCCGCCTCCAGAGCTCCTGAAAGCAGATTCGCAGCCTTGCAGAGAGACGGAGAAAAGGTAGATGCCTTTTTCTATTTATTGAAATGCAATCCATGTACCTTTATTGATACCCGACGCCAAGGGCAAGATCCCACGTATCCGTGTTCGAACCTCGGCGGCGATTCCGCCCGGGGTCGGGTCACGACAAGTGATCGCGTGTATGAGTGCAGGAGGCAACTTCGTACCTCCGATGATTCTCTTCCCCAGGAAGAATATGAGCCATCAGTTATTGAGAGGGGCACCACCTGGATCTATTTCAGCATGCCATCCTTTTGGTTGGGTCCAGAATAATCTGTTCAAACAATGGTTTGAGCACTTCATTGCTAAAACCAGCCCTAGTGAAGAGTCTCCTGTGCTGTTGATATTAGATGGGCACTATAGTCATACTAGGAACATTGAAGTCATAGACCTAGCTCGGAGTCATCACGTCCACCTTATTAGCCTCCCTCCTCACTGCACACATAAGATACAGCCTCTGGATACAACATTCATGGGCCCGATGAAAACTTACTACAGCGGAGAAATTCGGCAATGGCTGCGCACACAAGACAGAAATTTAGGACCATTTGATATTGTGGAACTATTTGGACGCGCATATCTCAAAGTCCAGAGCGGGGAGATAGCTGTCAAAGGATTTAGAGTCACAGCTATCTTCCCGCCCAACAGAAACGTCTTCAGCGATCATGACTTAATTGCTGCTAACAAAGGGAATCCTGTTCTGGAAGTGAGACGAGAGGAAATGGACCGGCAGCAAGATGTATCCGGAACTGAAGCAGGTTAGTCGACCGTTCACAGTATCAGGCAGTAGATACTTTTATAATTGTAGAACAGTGCTTCATATCACACAATGATCCCATTCCGTTTGACTGAAATAAAGAGGTCTGAGGTCTGAATTTAGCCAATTTTTTTCAGGACCGTCGACAGCCGTTTCTCCTTACGATATATCGACTGCACCATCAAAGAGGAAAAAAACTTCTGGTCGTGGACGTCCTAAATGCTCAGGCTAGGTCATATAATAGACCACTTTTGCGTTTTTTGGAGATGGTGGCTATCTCTGATCAGACCGCGGAGACTGGCCGCCGCTTTTGTGCGCCGGTGGATACTGAACTTCGGGGTTCCGGACGTGGTGCTGTCCGATCAGGGTACTAACTTCATGTCGGAGTTGTTTTTAGAAGTGCCCAAATTGTTGAAAGTAAAGCGGTTAAGGACGTCGCCATGGCATCCGGAGACGAATGGCCGTCTTGAGCGCGTGCACCGAACGATAGCGAAAATTCTCAGTCACTACGTTAACTGTCGCCATACCGATTGGAATGAGTGGCTCCCATACGCCGTTTCCGCCTACAATACCAGCGAGCATTCTAGCCTCGGGTACACCCCACATCAAGTGATATTTTGCTATCCAATGAGGTCACCATTTGAACATGTAGCGGGAAAATTTTTAATGGACTGAACGAGGGTTACGTGTCCGAGTTGGGGGAAGTTGGGGGAAAAGCTGAAGAACATGTGGAAAATATGTCAAAAAAACAGTGAAAAGGCGCGGCGTAGTCAGGAGAAACAATACAATAAGGGTGTAAAGGATATGAGGTACAATTGTGGTCAGTGGGTGTATCTGAGAGATTTTAGTGCAAAGGCAGGACAAGTTAGAAAGTTGAACAAATTATGGAAGGGCCCTTACGAAGTGATTGAAGTCATTCCCCCAACAAGTGTGAAACTCCGCCTTACAAATAGTTCTTTTCGTCCACAAAAATCGCCTTAAGCCCCACCCCAGTGCAACGGTGCCCTCCCCCTGTTTAGTCAGCGAGAGACCCCACGGGAGGGCTCGGAAATTTTCACGCGCTGAAGGTGCAAACGACGCGATCTCCATGGCCGATGCCTCCCCCGAATTTCCCACACCACATAATTGGGGGGAGGAGGGAGAATGGAAAGATGTCGATGAAGCTACGTGGTACACGTGTCTTCCTCAGCGGGAACCACGGAGGAGTAGGAGCAGGACATCCAACGGCGGAGACGAAGATTGGGTGCCAGACGCCGAACCAATCATCGGAATTCAGCCGCGGTTGCCTTACCCTTTGCGATCGAGAACAGCGGATTCCCCGGAGGGCAGCCGAGAGACGCGGGATATCCCCCCTCTGCCCAGCCCTTTATCAGCGGAAAAAGCAGACGGTTCGTCGCCTTTTGTGCGACGAACTCGAAAAATGCGATGACGGAGGAGAGGAAGAAAGAAGAATCCCCACTCCCCGCCCCTCGCCCGCCCTACACACTGCGTTCCTTTGGCCCGCCACCTCACCGCCCCGCGCTGAGTGTAGTGACCCCTCTTCAGCCGTGATACGAGTAACTATGAGGAGATAAACACGGAGAGACACTATGTTGTGCACTGTGTGGGTGTTTAGGGTTATTCTGAGTGTCCGTGCAGTGGACGTGACTAAAGTGATTTAAGAGTGGCGTGATTTTGAATGGTGACAAGATGTCATCTCCGAGCGCAGGTGGTTCATTTTTCTAAAATTATGTGCAGTCGGAGATAAGGGATGAATTTATTTAAGTTAATATTAAGTTGCCCGCCGCTTTAGAGATAAATAACGCGAGCGTTAAAGGTGGAGCGGGAGGATTACGGGAGGATTACGGGAGTATTACGTGGTCGCGATGATGAGAATGTGGGAGAATATCAAGGTTTTGATGGGGAGTTAAGGTTCCTCATCGTTGTGAGGGGTCGTAAGGGATCCAAAAGGAGATAATTAAATGTCGGTGGAGCAAGATTGAAAAATTGTCGTGGGGATTTAGAGGCATTTAATCGGAGAATCACAAACGTGGAGGCAGCCGCTGAGAGGAGAAGGGCTGTGGCTGAAAATAAAGTTACTGTGGTTGAGAATTTGAGCGGGATGGTTGACATTGACACGAGGCTCATTACGGGGGCTGTTGACAGCATTCATTAAATTTAGTTAGTTGAATACGGGAAAACGAGTTGATGAAATTTAAGAAGGGATCAATTATTTTATGTTAAACGGATTTCGTTTTGTACCACAATAAAGGGGATTGGACTAGTTGGGTGAGAAGGGTCGAATATTCGCGTGCGAGCGATTGGAGTTGGAATACTATTTGTGGGACCCTTTTTGTTGCTGTAAGATATTCGTTTTGGTGGATTGTGGTAAAAAGATGTACGGTGGCGCGAGAGAATCGGCTCCTGCGCGTGCCGCACTCCCGTCATCAGCCGTTTGAGGCGGTTTAAATATTACGAGGGAGTAGAATTTAAATGAATTGTGTTGAACCGTGGGGCTGGAATTGTTGTGGGGCTGGAATTGTTGCGGTGCTGTGTTGTATGTCAATTGTGTTGAAGTAGTTCTGTATCTTTGTTGGTGGGTTTTTTTGGATAAAAATGGGCTTAAATTATTTTTTTACACTTTTGGGGATGAAATCGAAGGTTATACAAGTGGTATTAATGGGTTATTTTATGCACTCTTTAAATAGGTGATTTTGTGTGATTTGTTTAGCTTTTACTATGTGGAAATTCGTAAGTTTGGGGATCTTCCTATTGTGTGTGCATTAATTAGTGATTTGGAAGAGCGATGATTTTTTTCGATGTGCTATTTTTCTTGATTTTGAGTTGGAGGAATTTAATTGATTTAAAGTAATACGTTACTGGTTAATTTGAATGATTTCTTGTACGTGTGTTGTTTAAAATTGTCATGTATGTCAATTTTAAAAATTTGGGGGGGGAATAGTGTAAGATTGCAGACCAGCATTTCCATCGCCTTCGCTGCCGTGTCCCAGCCCTGAGTAGGCATTCCTTTTCCCCCCTTTATTCCTCCCACTCCCACCCACTTCCTGCCCACATTTCCATTCTTTCCTCACTCCCTCCAACCTAGTCAGCATGATCTTTGTACATAGACGCGCGATGCAACTGACGATATTTCGAGCCAATGGGGATGCTTGAAGGGAAGTCACGAGGGGACGCCAAGGAGACGCCGAGACACGGAGGTGTTGAAGGCGCGTGGTAGTCGCGCACAAGATGTAATCGGTAGTAGGTCAAATAAACTCCATCTCAACCGTGGCCTGATTTGTCATTTACCCTTGGTTCCCTTCCTCTCCTTTGCCGGATCCGCCGATTGCTGCTCGGCGTTACAGGTATAAGTTTTTAGAGAAATAGCATATCGAGTTTTTAATAATGTGTAAGGTAGAAGTTAAATTATTACCAGTATATTTAGGTTATTTTGCCTGGGCATATGAAGTTGCATTATGGTTTAATGGAACTATTAAAAGTCATAGGCACATACAGAAGCAATAATTTTTGTATGGGGAGTCTAATGTAGGGAAGTCTTCATAATTGAAAATATTATAGGAGAGAATATTATAAAATATGTGTACATGCCAGATGTAGGTAAAGTTGCGTACCAAGGTCTCTTTCCTGATTATCATGAAGTAGTATTATTTGAAGAGTTATATATGAAATATCATTGCTCTGGAATGTTAAAACGATTGTTAGAAGGGAAACCTTTCATTGCACCTGTTAAAGGTGGCATGGGGAGGAAAATTGATTTTGAGGGTTTAGTGATAATTATTGGAAATTTTTAATCTATAGACGATCCTGCTCTTAAGAACCGTCTACAGTATGCACACGCGGAGACGCCCTACTGGGAATCGGAGAAGGCCCTTCTTCCGAAGGAGGAAAATTGATCGGAGGAGGTAATACCGAGTACGCAGGAGATTATACAGATTTCGTCGGATGAGGAGAATGAAGAAGATTCGCAGGATTAGTCAGATGATATATCAAAAAAATTACTACCTTGCGGCACTTAAGCCATGGATATATTCAAGATAATTTTTATTTTTATATTAAAGGTGTTACTTGGCAAACCGAATTTAGGAAATTGGATTGGAAGCAATTGCTTGTAGGACCAAGTCATTTGATGAAGGGTTATAAATTAAATTTAATACTGCCACCCTATCTATCACCCATCCCATTATTTCCTCCCCTCCAAGGCTGCCAATCGCCAATATCCTGAGCTTACCCATTTCACCTCGTCCTTGTCGACAGACCCCCTCCTCAGCTGACTCATCTCTGAGCTCGCCCTCTATTGATGTCGAGACGGCGACCGGGTAACACCGTTGTGTGATCCTGCAGACTGTCATTTTTTGTACTTATTATTAGAGAGAAGCTCAACCTCTCGTACTGGTATATTTTAATTATTTTCCAAGTGAAAACTCTCACTGCGGTCGCCTGGCACTCGACCTATGGGTAAATTGATTGTAAATTGGTTGGCTCTATGTGTGAAATATATTGATAGTTTAGTTATTGATTGATAATACTTGTGTTTCGTTCGATTTCCTCATTTGTCTCACCCGAGCTTGGAGTAGTAGTAGTAGTATTAGTTGTTTAGGGTGCGTCGACGGCATGGTCATTTTGCACCTCAAACTGTCAAAATTATAGATATACTTTTTATATCCGGAGAAGGCAGGTTGCATGAAAGTTAGATATTCTGCTTATCTATTGTTATTCTGATATTAAAAACATTGAAAATTGCTAAATTTTACTTATAATTTATTAAAAAGCGCCGTTTCCTTTAGAAATAAAATGACGCGGCCAATTGCATCGGGGTCGTCACCTAGAATGGACCCTAGGTCGTCCCCAATGTTCAGTCGGCTACGCACGTCTCGGTATCTGTCACACTCCGTCAGGATATGCCGAATTCCGAGAGAACAGTCAGCCATCACACCGGGGTGGAATTTTCTCTTCAGTGAAGAGAAAGGAGTGGGCCGAGCATGGAAAGAGTTTGATGTTTACGGGTATTATCGGCGAGAAAAACTATTCCCTTCTCCCGAATGCGCTTCAATACCAATGAAATTGTTGATCAGTGCACTAAATCACGCCTTTCAAGGTTGGTACTCCGACATGGGAGAACCCTGGTAAGCTGACGAAATGTGCAGCCGAACTCCAAGAATGCTAGTGCCATACGGGGCTATAGCTACGAACGTCATTTCAAAAGCAGGTGTATACACACTGCCAGCACTTTTAGTATCGTGTCCGAGTGTGGGTTAATGTGGGTGTGACCCCTCTTGTCATGGGCATTTATGTGGTGGCAGGTTGCCAACTCAAAATCCAACCCCCAACCTTTTGTATCCACATCAATCTCTCCAGCTCATGCTACGTCCCGCAGTCCATTAATAAAAATGCTACCATATTAGTCTAACCAAAACTAACTATGAAGTTTTTGTTGAAGGCAAAAACCTTAAAACAAAAAGCAGTGATAGATTCGAGAAGTTCTAAAAAAGTAAAAGTAAAGGACTTCCCATTACTTCTCAAGTCTTCGTGCAATGTATTTAGCAATACGCCTTTAGATTTCATTTCAAGTTGCAGTGGGTGAACGTACACAATTATTTTTTACGACGTTTTTTTCTAAGTAAAAAGTGGAGCAGCAGAATTTCGTCTTCTTTCGCCGACATGTGCTTCACTAGGCTAAAAGTCGTGCACCGTCACGGCTGTGGTCTTACCAACTAACGACTGCAGTAGTGTTCACGTACAACTGAAAAGACGTTCCATGGTCAAGTCGCAAAGAATGTAAGAACCATTTATGGCACGACGACAAACGTACACGTGAGAGTAATAGATCTCCCAAAAATGGGTGAAGAGAGAAGTCTATGGAAAACACTGAGAATAAAGATGTTACGCTACTGTGTAAGACGCTTGAATTGCCCAGGAAAACCGCACCGGCCGTTCACTTCCCCGCTTACTTCAGATGTTACGGGAGTCTTCACCCCCGCCGCAGCGACGCGACGCGGCCCCTTAGGGTGGCTTTAAAGCTCCGCGCTGCGCTTACACCAGGACTGGCAAGCCAACGGCTGCGAAATAATTGCAAATTCAAAGGAAATACGGCAAAAACTGGAAACATACCAAAATAAATCAATAAGATCCATCCTGCGTCTGCCCAGACTCAAAACCATGGCAGATCCCACAATCTCCCCTCTATTGCCGACTTCATCCGACATCTTGTAAATAATTTTCAAGCCAGGCTAGAGGGCACAGGTTAGGGATGGGTCGTTCTGGAACGATTCGTTCCTTTGGAACGAATCCGCCTGAGGAACGAGTCGGAACGAATCCGAAGGACGGCAGAATCTCGTTCCAAAGGAACGAGTCGGAACGAATCCGGCGGACGGGATCTCGTTCCATAGGACCGAGTCGGAACGAGTCCGACGGAAGGGTTCTCGTTCCAAAGGAACGAGAGGGTTACGAAATTAGGATACTGCTTTTGTTCTGCCCATCAAATGTAAGATTTGGATTTTAGTGCGTCGAAACCCAAACTTGGGGCTCAGAATAAAAACTTGTCATTTTAAAAGTGTATTTATAAAATTGGCACTGGTTAACTTTTCTTTTAACTTTTAACAGAATGGAAAGGAAAAGGAGTGAAATTTGGAAACTCTTCAAAGATACTGGTTAGGAGATAGCAAAATGCAAATTTTTGCGATATCTAAAATCCTCTGTGTCCAGAAATATTTTACTTACTGTTTATTTTGGCCATTTCTATAGCAGAGCCACCTATTGCATCCTACTCTGGGGTGGCTCACCCACCCTATTGAATAAGGTCTTTCTCCTTCAGAAACGTGCCTTACGTATCATTCTAAATCTGCCCTTTAGAGAATCATGTAGACCCCACTTCCTAGCTCATAAATTACTCACATTACCCTGTGCCTATATCCTAAATCTGTTGCTCTTCATCATATAAAACCTCCACCTAGTTGAATCAAATGCAAATATCCATACTCATTTCACCCGCACTAGTAAACATATTCATCAGACCCATCATTTCTCATCACTAACATTACACAGTCCCTTAGGTATTGGAATTAAATTGTATAATAATTTACCTGTCTCCCTCAAGTTAGTAAAAGAACTAAATGTATTCAAACGTAATCTCAAGAACTATCTGTTATTAAATGCTTTCTATAGCCTGGATGAGTTCAGTGCAAAATGCATATAGGCATACTTCTTTTGTCTATCTGCTATTTATCTTGTTTAAATCTCCATGATTTTCTTATGTTTGAAAATATTATGTGTTTCATTTTGATGTATCTATTATATTTGTTTTTATACCCATTTGCTCTTTTTTCTGATGTATTCCAGGTGCTTTATGTCTGATAAAATTATATGTATAATTCTGACGTGCCATATATTTGCTTTTTGCAAATCGTTGGGCAAATAAAGATATTATTATTACTATGAATTCCGGTGGTTCGCGTGCTCGTAGTGAGCATTCGTGGTTACAAACTAGCTGAAGAGCGTATGCCTCACTTTGAGGCAGATTGCGCGAGGCATTCGCAGCGAGCAGCTTCGCACTGTGGATACCGGCCTTTACTCTCTGCGATCTGCACTCCTTCGCTCCCTCCTCCGTTCTCTTCTCTCAGGGTCTCAGGCCCTGCCTTTTATGGGGATCCTGGCCTGAGCGGGAGCCAATGGGCGTGCTCCGGCGGGACAGGAGGAGGGGAAAAGTGAAAGGCGTTTTGGGCGTCCGAGCGGGGGTGGAAGGGGAGCGAGGAGAAGTGAGGGGAAAAGGGTTAAAAAAAACCCGCCACGTGGTCTTTGCGGTGCGGGGTTTGAATTCCTCGCCGTGATGTCGGGGCACAACACCTGCTTGTAGTCAAAGGAATGGATTGTCGAAACAAGGCAAATAGTTTGAATGAACTACACAGGAGACAAAGCGATTACTCTGATAAAAAGGCCACTTTCCAGTGGTACCGTGGCATGGGAAAAAGACTGGGAAGAGAACGTCTATTTCGATGTAACAATTCACAACATTTCAATGAAAACACTTCCTTAAAACACGGTTTTAAAATTCGATTTGCAGCGAAATGTCCGCGATAGAGGTATCAAAAGGATCCATTAGGATGCAAACAAGGGGTAGTTCACAGAATAAACTAATCAAGGGAAAAATAGTTGTTCCCTGGAGGAATACGGAACGATTGTGATAAAAAGGAACGATTGGAACGAATCTTTCAACTCGTTACTTTTGGTGAACGAGAACGAAATGACCGAGTCTGGTAAAGGAACGAAACAGCCCATCACTAGCACAGGTAAACCCACTGTTGACACACACATGGGATTACGACCCAAGTATCCCGACAACATAAAAACTGCCTCAACAAATTACTCGACTGAGTCTTTCCTGTCATCTTTAGTTTGTTTTTATGTTAGTTCTTGGTCCTTAGAAAGACCCTTTTATCTTATTATTTGACTTAGTAGAGATAAAATATTCTAAAATCATTGAAAAAAATAAGAAAAAGATAAAAAAAGCCAAAAAAATGAAATATATATTAAATCAATTTAAAAAATGATAAAACACAAATTTGCAAAAAAATACATAATTTTGTAAAAGAAATAATAATAATAATATTGCACTCTTTGTGGTGTGAGATGCATCCAGAACACGACCACCTGTCGCAGCAGAATCTGCGCGATTATGCCAACCACCTGCGAAAAAAGGCAACTCTCCACCAACCGCCAGTTCAGAGGAACATACCACCGGCCAGACCACCCTCCCCGACACAGGCAGCTTCTCCACCACCTGAGGCTAGAACGACACTCATGCCACAGTCTCTGCCAAATGGAGATGATGCTGGTCAGGCCGTCGCTGAATTACGAACGCGGTTGTTAAGCACAATATCTTATGATGATGGACAACCTAGGCCGAGAGATATCCACCGAAAAATCTCTCTGCGGGGTAATCACCTTTCCCGGTTGAATGGTCTCATCGACGAAATCCTGACAGAGACGTCGGACCTATGGACGGTCAATTGCGTGGTCTACGCTGCTGCCAAATCATGGCTCACTCCCAAAAGAACGCCTCTTGGGAGGAAAAAGCAGAAAAAAGGCTGGACCAGTTGGAGGCCAAGATCACGCAGGCGAGACGACAGGCGTCGAGAATTCAGTGTGTGATGGAATATATCGCATCTGGGCGAGCTTTCACTACTAAAGTTCGGCGCATAGCGCGCAGCCTCAGATATAACCATCACACACTGAATAAAAGCGTGCTGCTCACAATTAAGCAGCACGCGGTCGACAGAGTACGCGCGCTCACCACGGCCCGGAAAAAACTCCTCAAGAGGAGCAAGGCCGTGAGGGAGAACTCTACCTTTCTCCTTCACCCGTTCTGTCTCTTTCGGCCACCTCCGCCTGTCGTTGAATCTCCGCCACCCGTCCATGAGGTTGGACGTTTCTGGAAGGAAATCCATGAAACGTCGAAGCCATTCAACGAGGACACTCCGGCCCTAGGCCTCTTTAAAGAGTTCTGTGACCGCCACCTACAAGATGTGGATGGCCACCTACAAGATGTGGATGGACCTCTTTCAGTCACAGAAAGCGATGTAAAGAAGGCCTTCTCGGGCAAGAAGAACTTCTCGGCTCCAGGAATGGATGCCGTGAATATCTTCAGGTGGAAGAAATTTACTTCCACCCACCAACACGGTGTTCCAGGTGACAGGAATCATAAGGTCACCCATTTGTTTTATATGGATGACCTGAAGCTGTACGCTTCTAATGCGAAAGACCTTCGCACTGCCCTGGACACCGTACTGGAATACAGTGAGGCTATAGGGATGGAGTTCGGATTGGACAAGTGTGCATCCATCCACTTGGCGAGAGGAAGATTTTCGGAGATCAAAGAAGACGTGCAACTTGTTGACGGGAGCGTCATTCGCCACCTCGAGGACGATGACAGCTATGAATATCTCGGCGTCCCCCAGCGCCGAATGCAGGAGGTTGCAGCAGTGAAGGAAAGGATCACCGCCAAATACAGACAGACTCTCAGGAACATCTGGAGTTCTGAGCTGTCAGGCAAGAACAAGGTTCTTGCCACGAACATGTTCGCGGTTCCTACACTGCTGTATACCACGGATTTACTGTGTGCGCCTCCGGCACCGTGATTAAGGACCTTTCAGTACACCAGGATTGAGATCAGCAGGAGCATCGTGGGACATAGGAGAAGAAGACCAGCAAAAGGCAGCTCATCGAGGGACTAGGCGTTGATCGTCGGTGACTTGGAGGAATCTCTCAAGGAATCGAAGAAGAATCGTCGCAGCAACAGCCAAGGAACCACGCCCGTCGAGACAGCCAATCCGCTTCGGCGATTGGCCGCGACTCCGGGCCCTCCCCCCTCACGCTCAGCTGGACCATATAAACCGGCCAGTATCTCTTTTCCCTTGGAGAGTCGACGCGTTTGCTTTCTGGTCTTGTTCTATTGGTGACACCTTGTGCTCTTCGACCCTCTGCGCTCTGGTCTGCCCTACGATCCCGAATTATACCCCTGCTACGTTAGGACTACTCTCTTTGGAATATTGAAATAACGACGCGCGCCACTCGGAGCAATCGAAAGGTTGCTCCGAGCGTTCTTCCCATGGACAACGCTCCGGATTCATCCCATGCGGACAGCCCATCGATAACGCTGTACACTGCTAGGAAAATGGCCGCCGCCTCCGCAGAAGCTGGTGGCATTCCGTCCGTGCTGACTTCGCTGATACACTCCGTCTCTGCAAGTGATGTTCCTTCCGTGCTACACTGCGCCACTACAAGTGATGGTTCGTTCGGCCTGCCTCCGCGGGATAATTCAACGCCCCTGCAAACGGTGAGTCGTGGCCGACCCCCCCCCCTCCCCTCCTCAAACCCTACTAGAGCAGGACCCGCGCTTCCTAGCGCTGCTAACGGAACGCGGGATTGAAATGTCGACGTTTTGCGAACGACAAACTAAAATTGCAAGCTCCATACCACGCGAACAACCTTTTCAAGAGATCAAGAAACGAAAAGCTAGCAGCCCAATCACGGTTGAATTAGCGTCTGCCCCGATTGCGACTTCAAACAGTTTTCACGCTCTAACCACGGACCTTGAAGAAGATCAGCTGCCGAGAACATGCAAATTGCAGAGGAGGAACCCGCTCCCAGTGCTTTTAAAGTAAAAATACCACCTATTTACGTAAAGGACTCATCCAAATGGTCCCAAAAGTCGGCGCAAATTAAACGCGTGTGCGATCTACCCCCGTTGCAAACCTCGTGAGAAATGAAATTAGACTCCAGTGCCAGAAAATTTCGGATTACCGAGCGGTGATCCGATATTTAAAAGAAAAAAGTATCCTGCACTACTCAAACCTTCCTAAATGCGATAAAAAACCACACTTCGTTCTTCGTGGCTTGCCGACCGTCACGGAGAAAGAAGAGATCGTAGGCGCCCTCGCTGAAAAAGGTTTTCAAGTAGAGCACGTATATCAACTCAAATCAACTAAACCCACAGAGATAGAACGAGCTGAACGAGATGTGATACGCTCTGCTGATCCTGAAGTGTCACTTCCTTCCATCGCCGCTCGCCCGCTGCCGCTCTTTCAAGTGAGACTGTCAGACGACTCGCAGAAGGACGACTTCATGTCCCTTACAAACTTAATTGGATTAGAGGCATCCGTTGAAAAGTTCCGTGGAAACAGCCGTCCGCATCAGTGCCTAAACTGCCAGGGATACGGCCACACATACAAAAGCTGTGGGTTAAACTCAAGATGTGTGAAATGCGCTGGCGATCATCACTATCGGGATTGCACTGTACCGCAAACAACCCCACCCAAATGCGTAAACTGTGGCGGAAACCACACAGCTAACTATCGGGGTTGCCCTCGATATAAAAATCTGTTGCTTAAATTGAAAGAAAAGCGTCAGCAACTTGCAGGCAACACCACTGCTGCCGCCCAGCCTCCCCCTGTAACCACCCGTAACTACCCTTCCCTTGCCAACGGATAGACCCGAAACCCGCTTCTCCCGCAAAACTCCCCTGCATATCAACCAACATCCACGAACCCTGCCCCTCCCGCACCCACACCTCTAACCCCTCCTGTCTCCCAAACATCAGAACCTTCTTCGTGGAAGACCGAAATAAAAGCGTGGCTGAAAACTCAGATCCCGAAATTAATTATTCCACCTGAAGGTCAAACTAGAACGGACGTGCTAATCGAAGAAATTCCCAATGTTGCTGCAATATTCCTCAATGCCTTCTATGACGTCTAACACCACACTAAAACTTCTACAACTCAACGCAAATTCAGTCCTAAACAAAAAGGAAGAGCTGATCCTTCTAATCCAACAGGAGAAGCCAGACATCATCCTGCTACATGAAACCTGGCTCAAACCCACCCACAAATTCTTCATTCCAAACTACAAAGTTACTACAAATGACAGGACGCGTTCCAAAGGCGGCGGCGTCATGATTTTATCGAAGAAAAATCTTCAAATAACCCCCCTTGTACCCGCTGATACCAAAAACTAGAACTAGCCGGCGTCAGCATCACCACGGAGATCGGCTGCCTGGAAATATGGTCCGCATACCTCCCGCCTCAAAGTAATATCCACTCCCAAGATCTACAAGTCCTGGAAAATATAACCAAGAAGCCGGCCATCATCGGAGGGGACTTAAACTGTAAGCACGTGTCGTGGGGATGCGCAGTTACCACGTCCAGAGGAACCTCACTCCGAACTTCGGAACTGCAACATAACTTTTCTGTACTTACCCCGCTCTTCCCCACGCACTTTCCCGAACAACTTTCTCATCGTCCTGACATCCTTGACCTCGTCATTGCTTCTCACCTCCCCACCATCTTCACTTCTCGTACTCTCCCAAACTCTACCACTTCAAACCACTGCCCCCTGGTATATACTATACTACTCAACCACCCACTCCTTCCATCCCCACCCAGGATAAACTGGAAAAAGTTCAAAACCCTCGCCGAAACAATAAACCTTCCCGATCCCCGACATCAAAAAACCCCAGCTGGACTTGACGAAGCTGTCACGATAATGACAGACAAAATCAAAGAAAAAATCAGCTCTGCCTCCTTTCCACCAAGAATGGAAGAACATTCTAAACCTCCACTCCCGGCCGAGATACTCCACCTCATCCAACGACGAAATGCCGCCCGGTCCCTCTGGCGCCGGACAAATCTTCGTCAAGATTCACAACTGTATAAAGCCTTGAAAAACCGGGTTACGTCCGCCATTCGTCGTCATAAAGGAGAAGAGTGGGATAAAAAAATATCCACTCTGTCCCACAAAGACAATTCCGTCTGGGAACTAGCCCGAAAATTGAGGAGACCATTTACTTCCACTCCACCTCTGAAACAAGACGATTCTATTGCCACCACAGATCAAGAAAAAGCCAACCTGTTCGCCAAAAACCTAGCCAAAACCTTCCAAAATTCCTTACCTTCACCTGTCGACGAAGATTGCAAATCCTCCTGCGTATCACTTTCCTTCTGCCCATCACCTCCCTTCCTACCGGTGTCACCCCCCGAACTATTACAAATTGTCAAATCCCTAAACCCTAAAAAAGCTTCAGGTTGATAATTTCTCCAACACCCTTATTAAAAACCTTCCCGCAAACCTACTTACCTACCTCCGCCATTTACTTAACGCCTGTCTTGCCCTTTCCTACTTTCCTTCTCCCTGGAAAATTGCAAAAATCATCCTTCATCCAAAACCCGATAAAAACCGATCAGACCCAAACAGCTACCGACCAATCAGTCTCCTCTCCTCTCTCTCCAAAAATCCTGGAAAGAGTTATCCTAAACCGTCTCCTCCCTATCATTTCCGAAAATTCCCTTATCCGTGACGAACAGGTTGGCTTTCGACAGAAGCATGCAGCCACCCATCAGATCCTGCGCATCGTAGAGCACATCACCTACGGCTTCAACATCAAGAAATCTTCTGTTGGCGCCTTCCTGGACCTGGAAAAGGCCTTTGATCGTGTGTGGCACTCCGGTCTTCTCCACAAGCTGACAAATCTCCCAATCCCTATTTTCCTTTCCAAAGTTATTCAATCCTATCTCTCTCAGCGTGCCTTCTACGTATCCATCAACTCCTCCACATCCCAACCCTACCCTTTCTCCTCTGGGGTACCCCAAGGCTACATTCTATCACCTTTCCTATTTAACCTCTTCATAAATGATCTCCCTACCCAACCTTCCACCAAACTCTTCCTTTATGCTGACGATACAGCCATCCTAGCTCAATCCTTTAACCCTAACGTCGCTGCCGAAAAAGTCCAGGAACACATCGACGAGGTGGAGGACTGGATGACTGACTGGAAATTATCCGTCAATGTTAAAAAAATCGGAAGTTGTCTGCTTTTCTAGAAAAAATTAATAAACATCTGTCGGACTCCCTGTACTATAAAAACGATACTCTTCAAAGAAAAACCACAACCAAATTTCTAGGTGTTCAGCTCGACTCCAAACTCTCCTGGAAACACCACTCTGTGCATGCGCACAGAAAAGCAAAGCAAGCGTTCGGCGCCATTTACCCACTCCTCAAAAGGTCCAGCCGTCTACAACTAAAAACGAAGAAAATTCTATATACCTCCATGATCCGGCCGAATGTAACGTATGGTTACCCAGCATGGGGAACCATATGCAAAACCCACCTTAAATTAAAAGTGCTACAAAATAAAATTTTACGAACAATTTCTAACGCCTGATGGTTCAATAGAAACGTTGACATCCACAACAGCCTACAAATCGCTGCCCTAGATACCCATCTCCATTACCTTGCCAAATCCTTTTCAAATACCCTTGGAAACCTCAAAAACCTTACCCTTGATTCCCTCTGGTGCTATGAAGAAAACCCACACTTCAAACATTCCAGACCTAAAATATCCCTAAACCCTCAGTAATAATCCCTATCACCTTCTGGTCACGACTCCACCCAATGTGCTAACTAGAAAATAACAAATCTACTCTTATGATAAAACTGTGCTTTTTACTACATGTATGATTCCACCGAAGACCAGCTGCAGCTGAAAGTTCGGAACCAGATGCGCGTATGCGCAGTGCCAACCTGCGATTCGATTCGATTTCCCTTGGAAAGGGAACGCGTTTGCTCTTGTCTAACTGCCTACCAACTTGGACCTGTCTATCGCTCCTGTTCGAACTTTCTGCCTCCCTTGACGACTCTTCTTGATTCTGGACCAAAATTGACTGCCGCTCCATATCTCGACCCTGCATTCACGGACTTGTCAACTGGACATTGAAACACCGCTGTTCTTCCAACAGCGACACTGGTACCAATCCCAGGGTGAAAATCGAAACAAACAATTTTGGCCGCTATTTATATCAAGCCATCAAAAAAGGCTCCTGTTGGGGCCACCCTGCTGATTCGCCAAAAACGGTAAAACAAAGGTTTTTGGCAAAAAGAAGCATCCTGCAACCGCACGTAGGTACATACATCCAGCTAGGGCACCCGGAGGGGGCGGGTAACTGAGAACCGCCTTCTCACCTTCGGGTGTCGCCGAAACTGGACGCACTACGGTCGCACTCGTCCGTTGACCCTGGAAAGGAGGCTTGCACTCCCACTGCACTTCCGGGGAAAATACGGCCGGGTCCCCACGTTAGGGATCCCAGAACATACACAACACAAATACATGAAGACCAATCGGACCGAACGCCAATTTACGCCAGGACGCTGTATTCAGCGAGAATGGCGAGCCAAATGGAGAATTTAGCCGTATCCAGCCAAGTAGTTCATCAACCTGCAGCTACCCTACCGCCTATCCTACAGCAAGTCCTGCAATCCGTAGGCACCAACGCTATACCACCCACAGCCGTCCCCATTGACCAAAACCCCCGCTTCCTTGCGCTTCTGGCGGAGAGAGGGAGTGAACTGCATGAGTTCATTGCAGCCCAAAACGCTTGGAAAGCACCTGCTGAGAAACCTTATCAACAAGTTAAGAAGAGAAAGGCGGGAAGTCCTCTCACTACAGAGGAAGCAACACATCTTCTAGTACACCAGGAGAATCGCTTCAGCGCTCTCACCAACGATGACGACCAATACGATTCCGAAATGGACGCGGAAGTACATGAAGAAGAAATTCCCGCACCCAAGCCTGCAAAAGGGAAATCAAGCATCCCGCCTATTTACATTAAAGACACTACGGAATGACCGAAGAAGTATCGCATGATAAACAGCCGATGCTCGATTCCACCAGTAGCGTCAATGAAAAAGGGAGAAATCCACGTGCGTTGCCAAACAATTGACGACTTCCGTGCCGTCACAAAGCTTTTAACTGATCAAAAGATCGTCCACTATTCTCACCAACCCAAGGCGGACCGGAAACCACATTTTGTGATCAAAGGCCTCCCGCCCGACTCAACAATAACTGACATCACCGCCGCCCTAGCATCAAAAGGTATCAGGACCGAGCACGTCCACCAGCTCAAATCTTCTAAACCAACGGCTGAAGAACAAGCCTTAAAAGAAACAGATCCAAACGCCCAGCTGCCACAGATACCTTTGAGACCACTGCCGATCTTTCAATTTCGCTTAGAGGAAGAGTCTGCGAAAGACCAAGTGAAAGAAATTACCTCACTCCTGGATCTTAGCACTAAAATTGAACCTCATCGACCGTCAAAAGGCCCAATGCTATTCACGCGTTGCCTTAATTACGGACATTCTTCGAAGTTCTGCGGACTGGACCCAAGGTGCCTGAAATACGCCGCGCCACACTTTACCAGGGACTGCACTAAAAGCAGGGAAATCCCGGGAAAATGAGCCAACTGCAATGGCCCACACATTGCCAGGTACCACGGATGCCCTTTCTACAAAAAGCTTGTGCAAAAATTAAAAGAGAAAGCCTAACCGCCACAAGCAGAACCACCTCCAATGGACGCCACTAACTTTCCAGCAACTTTATCCACACCTCAACACCAAGTAAATGTACCAGGACCTCCTCCATCTGCATGGCGAAATGTGGCTACTCCGACCACGTCTCAAAACACGCAGACTGCTGTCCCACCGAGCACAAATCAGGAGTCAAGGGAAACGGAAACATATGACAACGCACCATGGAAGCCCAAAATTAAAGCATGGTTAACGACATTAATAAAATCTATGATTTCTCCGCCTGAAGGGAAATCTAGGATGGATATCTTCCTTGAGGAACTCATAGCCGGAGCAATGATCCTTATAAATGGATTGTAGACAGACTCAGCGCTCCCAAAACCACCTCTCAATAATGACATGGAATGCCGCCGGCATCCGTCCCAAAAAGGCAGAACTCTTTCATCTGCTTCATGAACACAAGCCTGATATTGCACTCATCCAAGAGACATGGCTAAAGCAAAAAGATTCATTTAACGTACCAAATCACCAGACGATCAGATACGACCGCCAAGAGCACACGGGAGGAGTGATGTTAATTGCCAAAAACTCAATACGCATCACTCAGCTAAAGAAACCGGCCACGGAAGACCTGGAAATAATCGGGGCAGAAATAAATTCTACAAACGGACAGCTACAAATTTGGTCCGCATATCTTCCTCCAAAACGACCACGGATTGCACAACAAGATTTGGCAGCCATAAAAAGAATTACCCAAAAACCGGCAATCATTGGTGGAGACCTGAACTCCAAAAACAGCTATTGGGGATGCAGAGTATCGAACTCAAGAAGACAGGATCTCCGGTCAGCAGAACAACATTTTCCCTTTACAATCCTGGCTCCTATTCATCATACCCATATCCCGTTAAACCCGAACTCATCTCCTGACATCTGACATTTTTATCCTCTCTAAAATACCAATATCATCTCGCCCTTTCACAATTCCAAACACCGCCTCTGACCACAGACCAGTCCTTATCCACCTATCTACTGAACCGATTTTGGAACCTCAACCGCCCCGTACCTTCATCCGGCCAAACTACCGAAAAGTTGACTGGGAGTCCTTCAATGAAGACAAATGTATGTATGTGTGTATGTTAGGCGCATCAACATTTTGTTATTAGCGCCTGGATACTGCGTAATTTTAGCAAATAATAAATAGATAAAAAATAAATAAATAAATAGTTAAAATTTATCGCTTTTATTTATGTGTATAACAGCAAGGTATGAGCTATTTAATTAGGATTAAAAGTTATAAATTAAATAAATTAGTTTAACATTTATGGTCATAATTTATAAAAAATGTCAATATGCTTTAAAAAATTTAAAACACTGTCGATAATATGTGGGTCATTTCCTAAGGCTAGGTCATTCTGTTCCGGGATATTAAAAGTTCTCCTCATCTGAGCAGATTTCTCGCACTCGACCAAGATATGCTTCACTGATAAGGTTGCGCCACAAGGCTCACATACAGGAGGGTTCTCCTTTCGTAGGATAAAGTTATGGGTAAGCCTCGTGTGGCCTACTCGGAGTCTTGCAATTTTAACCACCTCCTGGCGACATCGTCCATTACTGCTCTCCCAGTACTTCAAATTCCTTCGTATTTCCTTCAGCTTGTTATTCTGGACATGGTCCCACAGCTCTTTGAATTTTTGGTGGAAGGAGGCACGGATTAGCCCAATTAAATCCGTTGGAGGCAAGATTTGGCTCTGCTGTATCCCAGAGTGGGCAGCAGCTTTCGCAGCGGTGTCTGCAGATTCGTTTCCTCGGATACCCACGTGAGAGGGAATCCACAAGAAAGCGATTGATTTTCTTTTATGGAATGCCTCGTAGAGTAGACGTTGGAAGTCCAGTAGTAGGGGATGGACTTGGTACATCCTGTCCAATGACTGAAGGGTGCTTAACGAGTCACTGCAGATTGCAAAAAAATGGTGGTTCTGGTTTAGAATGTTTTTCAGGGCTAAGTTTATCGCTAGAACCTCGGCAGTAAAGATACTTGCTGAAAGAGGGAGGCGGGCTGTGCAGATAGGGATACCATCCTCCACTACAGCACATCCTACTCCGTCCTTAGTTTTTGATCCGTCGGTGTAGAGGAAATTATAATTATGATATGAGCTTTTTAATTCTAAAAATGCCTGTTTATAAAACTCAGGTTGAGTCTCTTGTTTTAAGAATTGTCTGAGCTTAAGGTTTAACCTGGGTCTTGGGAGTGTCCAAGGGGGGGGGGGTTTGTTTGTCTCTATTATTTGGATGGAGGGCAGGTCAAATGCGCTCTTGGCGGCAATATCCTTCAGGCGTATCCTAAGGGGTCGACTGCTCTTGGGCCGAGCCTCAAACCTTAGATCAACTGATTTCGGAGTCAGGGCTAGATAAGCAGGGCACCCTCTAACAGAAAGTATGCGCGTAGAAACTGTGGTCGTCAGGTACTGTCGGCGGAGCTCTAGGGGAGGTTCCATAGCTTCTGCGTACAGGCTAACTACCGGGCTAGTATGGAAAGCTCCCAAAACTAATCGAATGCCTTGATGGTGCACTGTGTCCAGACATTTAATATAAGACTGCTTTGCTGAGTTGTAGACAGTGCATCCATAGTCGAGTCGTGATCGCACCAAAGCCCTGTAGAGTCGTAACAAGGTCGCTCGATCGCCTCCCCATGATGAAGACAAAGGTGAAGGTCGAAACTGTAGGCGAACTACACGACACCAATGACGTAGACTAGGCCCTAAAAACAGTTGAAGACGCCTTCTCCGCAGCCTCCGAAAAGATACCTACCATCACCATCGGCCCCTCCAAACCCCCCCTGCCACCTATTCATTCAATATATTAAGTGATCAGCCAAATGCTCTGGAGGGAATTTGTCACACAATAATCATCTGAAAACAGGAACGCAATAGCGCTATTATTACCAGCTCAAAGCAGTGTCTATAGAATAATTCTACTACCAGCAGCAGCTGATTATATTAGCGAATTATGTAGATACACAACGCACGTAGCCAAATAACCGCCTTAAAAGTACATTTGAAAGGAATCATTGAGGCTTAAATTTCAAATGAAGATAGCATTGAACTTGCGTTTTATATTTTGTAAATAATAGAGTAGAGTGGGGTAAAATTCCGCATGGGGCGAGTCCTATTAGTCACTAAAATGTTGCTCATGTTGAGGTTGGTTAACCTGACTAGTATGTCAGGAAGCTATCTTGGCGACACGTATTTAATCCAAGTTTGAGAGCCTTCACGTCAGTAACAGCAAAGTTATGAGGTAAGGTAACATTTATTTATATATGATGTTATTTCAGCAATAGGTTACTTAAGGAATAGGCTTACAAATAGGAGTACAACAATCAACTTCAGACACAAGTAATATTTATTGGACTGGTAAATGAGCAACCACGCCAGCGCATTGAGAAAGTTGCCGCAGTTCACGACAGTTGGCAACACCTCGCAGCTTGAAAAGTACGGGACGGGGCAAGAGTCCGAATATGGTGGTGGGGCAAAAGCCCGCGTGTGTATTCTTGCCCCTCAAACGTTTCGCACTACGCAAACAAAGCTGATTGCAAGACAAATCAAATTTCATGTTTTGAAATTTCATCAGGAATCACAAAAGAAAAACAGAAAGGAAACCATGCACACTAGGGTGTTGCTTATTTTTTATTTTTTCTCGGATTTTCGATTTCTACCTCTCAAAATATGCTATGGGCTGCAGAATGCATGTCCTAAACATTTCAGCCCAATTGTTTAACATTTAGAGGTCGCTCAAAGAGCATAAATGCAATAACATTCAATTCTCCTGATTTGAGAAAATAACATCAATTTTAGGAGTAACGCACAATTTTACAGCCCTTTTGGGCCGAAATTCGCTTCATTTTTACGTCCGCTCAACAGTTTTCCAGGAATAAAATACTTTTCCGCGAGCTACAGCCGAGCGTCACACCCCTAACGGCGAGCTGGTTGCTCGCGGGCCGCATTCGCGGTCAGCTGATAGGTCCTGCACCCCTCATTGCCTTACGCCCCCCTCGCGCCTTCCCTAACGAGAATCAGCGGTGGTGATTGCTAACACCATCGTTATGCTCGTCAAATTTAAAATAAAAACTTTTTTATAGTTTGACCAATCGGCCTTGCGGACAACCCAATTGCCTTGTCGAATAAAATCAGGGTTAAAAACATTTTCTTTAGCGACAAAAAGAGGAAAATGGTCACTACCACACAGGTCATCGTGAACTGACAGTTTTGGTTTGGTGATGAGACTGCTTGAAGCCATACACAAATCGATGGAGGAGCAGTCACCGTTATGGCAATTAAAGCGGGTTTTTTCCCCGTCGTTCAATAAGAATAGATTAAAATCATTTATAAAACTCGCTAAAATGCGACCCCTTCGGTTGCTCTGAGCCCGCGTACTTCCCCATAGAGGGTCATGGGAATTAAAATCACCCAGCAGAATCAAGGGTCTAGGCAACTGATGTACAAGGGCCTCCAAGTTACGGCGGGTGACCGGTGCACCCTCCGGGAGATAAACGTTACACAACGTAACCGCCTCGGGGGCGTGCACAATCACCGCCACCGCCTGGAATGGCGTGTTTAGCTGCACTCGGGAGGTGTAAAGGGCCTCCCGAGTAGCAACCGCCACTCCACCTTGGGCTCGTAGAGCCATTGGTGTCATCGTGTCTAAAAACATTAAAACATTTAAAATAACCCTTGTCAATAGGTTTAAAATGTGTCTCCTGGAGACAAATGCATCCCGAATCCCGAATTAAAAGCATAAGTTCTTCACGATGTCGAAAAAATCCGTTGCAATTCGATTGCAATAAAAAAGTCATTCAAGATGAATTGAGGTTGAAAGCTAGGGGTATATTAAGTGGTATTAACGACTGTGATTCACCGTTTGCTTTTCTTTTTCCCCCTAAGTTCGAGGATTTCGGTATCTGACACGCAAAAATCCTCTTCCATTGATTCCAGGGATGCTGTTTTTTTACGGCCAGTTGGGCCGGGAGAGGGACTTTTTTCACGAACGATGTTCGTGCACCCTGAAAATGTTTTTGCGGATTCTTAGGAGAACCCGCGGTATCTATTTTCGTTTTGACCGAGTCTTTGACCTTGTCTGGTTTGGTTGTTTCTTTTCCAGGTTCTTTTTTTCTGCGATATTTTCATTGCATGTTTGAGTCGAAACAGTACACTTCTTAACGGTGGCAATGGCTGCGAATGACCTTGAATAGGTGGGTGCGATTAGCGTCTTATACTTTTTCCGAGCTTCTAAGTAAGGGATTTTTTCTACGGTTTTGATTTCCATTATTTTCTTTTCGTCCTTAAGTACTTGACAGTCTCGGGAATATACTGGATGTGCTTCTTCGCAGTTGACACACTTAGGATCAGACCTACATTCCTCATCGTCGTGCCTGTCCATTGCACAGCGCGGGCAGGTAGATTTTCCCTTACGTCGAGCGGAGATGTGTCCAAATCGCTGGCAGGTAAAGCAACGCATGGTATTTGGGATGTATGGTCGCACTGGTACCAAGGTGTATCCCACATAGACCTTTTCGGAAAGCGAATCGCGATTAAATGTCAGGATAATGGATGTTGTGTTCACTCGTTCTCTATTACGTTTAGTGGTGATACGGTGACAATCTATTACCCCCAGGGAGGCCATCTCTCTTTTTATTTCGTCCTCCTCGATGTAGAGTAGGTCATAGAAGCTAATTACACCTCTACTGGTGTTTAGAGATTGGAGGAGCTTTACATCGATTTCTATTCCATTTAATTTCTTCATTTCAAGGATTCTCTCACTTTGCTTATCATTCATCGTCTCTATTAGTATGGTGCCGACTCTTAATTTTTTTGCAGATTTTAGGTCCCCTGGGATCGTACTTGACAACACTCGGCGTATGACAAAGGGAGACACTTTCTGTAGCGTCTCGCCTTCCTTTAGGCATTTCATCACTAAATACCTTCTGCAGCTTTTAACCCTGCTGTTCTCTTCGGGTCATTATGACCCGAAACGAAATTTAGTTCAGCATAACTTTTTTTTGACTAAACTATATGACTCTGTATTTCGTGACTTTGTTGTTGCTCGTATTTCACATTTCCTAAAGTATGAAAATTGGTAATTTGATAATTTTTTATATCTCAAAACAAAAAAGTTACAATCGTGCACCTTGGGTCAATATGACCCGGTCCTTTTGGTAACCAATTCCACATACTTTTTGGGTAATTTCTTTGGGGGAATACGTTTTATGCCAGTCGTATATTGTTTTTTAGGCAACATGCACCACGGGAGATGCCTATTGCTGGCAGTTCGACTCATTTGAAGGCAGACTAGGGTTGGAGGGACCAATCGTGGTGAGGGTGTCGTGATTAGCAAGAGTGTGGGACGCAGTCAATGTATGGGTGGCCAGACAACGAAGGCGTGAGGGTGGTCGTCAGCATAAAGTAAGAGTTTGGCACCTTCCTCCTCCATTCTTCGTAGGCTCATAGGAAATGTCTTCTTTGTGTGGTGTTAGTTTCTATTTGGGGCTGACTGCCGTTGAAGTTCCCTTCCTGCTAGACACGTGTTCCGCCTCGAGGGGAGAGGTAATGGGTGCCATCCGCAAAGTAGTGACACTCGAATGCGTCAAAGCGACACAATTTATCCACAAAGTAAGACCTCTTCGAAAGGGTAGGTATGCAGTTGAGGATTGGTGAACTTCTCTCCTCGTACCTTTTGTGTAAAAAGTGTCTTTGAAACTACTAACGTGCCGATTTAGAGGATATAAATACGGGAACTTGTACCGAATGGCCTCAGTTACGTTTCTTTGACTCTCGGTAACGTTGCATTCCACTCTGGAGTTACCAATTCAGTTTTCGTGAATATTGTGTTTGTGGTGGCCATGGGAACTCGATTTATTCCTGAAAATGAACTAGTGGTTTTATTGAATGCATCTGACAGTGAGGAGGAAGTTTCTGAAGAAGAGAATCATACGAGTGATGATAGCTTTCAGCCTACCTCGGAGTCAGACAGTGATACTTCTGACAGTGACATTGAAAGGTACAACGTTCAGTCAAAAGACAAAAAAATCACTTAAGAGTGAAGAACCCTTTCCCCAGCATGGACGGGCATCATGTGCGAACATATTGAAATCGACACCTGGTCCAACGAGATATGCCATATGCAGGGTGGGTAATGTAAGATCTTCTTTTGAAATAATTTTGAACACTAACTTGAAGGACATTGTGTTGAAAATGTCAAACATTGAGGGTCGAAGGGTATATGGTGACAACTGGGAAGACTTGGATATAATTACTTTTGATGCATACATCGGTATTTTATTGCTGGCTGGTGTTTATAGATCACGTGGGGAATCAACTAAGAGCTTGTGGAACTCAGAAACAGGTAGGGCCATTTTTTCTGCCACAATGTCACTAAAAACTTTCTATTGTATCTCTCGTGTGTTACGATTCAACGACAAGTCCGATCGACGAGCAAGAAGAGCAGATGACAAGCTAGCGGCCATAAGAGATTTTTGGGAGCAATGGGTGGAAATTCTTCCAAAGTTGTACAATCCTGGTGCTAATGTTACTGTTGATGAGCAGCTTGTTGGTTTTAGAGGACGCTGTCCATTCAAGCAATACATTCCTAGCAAACCGGCAAAATGCGGGATCAAAATATGGACTATATGCGATAGTGACAGTTCCTGTTTGAAGGCACAGGTCTACACAGGAAAACCACCAGGTGGGGCACGAGAAAGAAATCAGGGCATGCGTGTTGTAATGGAACTGACAAACGAACTAAGGGGCCAGAACGTTGCATGTGACAATTTTTTCTCATCGTACATATTAGCTCAAGCTCTTCTCAAATGCAATATTACACTGCTAGGGACAATGAGGAAAAATAAAACTGAACTCCCTTGTCTATCAAGAAAAGAAGCTCTTCACAGCTCAAAATTCTATTTTACTAGAGACACTGCAGTAGTATCCTATATCCCAAAGAAGAACAAAAATGTCGTTCTAATTAGCACAATGCATAACTACAAGGAAATAACCAACAGAGTAGATAAGAAACCAAAAATGATACTCGACTACAATAGTACAAAGGGGGCAGTTGACACACTGGATCAGCTTATTGCCACGTATACATGCAGGAGAAAAACTAATCGTTGGCCTGTAACTGTATTTTACAACGTTGTTGATACAACAGCATACAATGCTTTTGTACTGTGGATAGAAATTAATCCCAACTGGAACAAAAATCTTCTCCACAAGCGAAGAATATTTCTCGAGGAGCTGGGAAAACTTCTTGTTACACCTTACATTGAATGCAGAAAGCGGATGCCACGAAATGAACCAGCAATGGCTATTGTTAGAAAGAAACAAGCTACAGATCCAGCACAAGGTCCTAGTAGGTCTAAACAAGCTAGCAAGAGGGCTAGATGCAAGTTTTGTCCCTCAAAATGTGACAACAAAACACCTGTGAGTTGTTCAAATTGTGGCAAGCATGTTTTCAAGGTTCACGTAACATATTATTGTCCAGAATGCCAAAATTAATTCATTAGCAATAATTTGTATTCAATATATTACTGTCCAGAGTGTTACTTCTAATGATTTATGAGAATTTTGTATTCACCATATTTTTTTCCACAATGTCTAAATGAATGAAAATCAGTATTTCGCATTTGACATACTAATGTCCTGAGTGTTCATTCTTATGCATTATCAGTATTTTGTGTTCAAAAAATCATTGTCCCGAATGTGAAAAGGAATGCAGTATCCATATTTTGTTTTCAAAATATTATTTTCCAGTAAGTCACAAGTAATGCATTATCAATCTTTTACATTCAACATATTATTGTCATGAGTGTTAATCGTATTGCGTTGTTTGTATTTTGTATTGCACATACTATTGTCCACAAGATCAAAAGTAATGTATTTCCAATAGATTTTATTCAATATACTATTGTCCTGTATGTCAGAAGTAATGTTTTATTAATACTTTGTGCTCTATCTATAAACTGGTACAGTAACATGCCTGGATTTTGATAGGCATGTATTAGTTTAAATATTTAAAAAATTATTATCTATGATTTTATTGTACTTAAAAAAACTAAATTAGACATAATAAACTAGTCAAAATAACATTTCGCATTTCATTTTCACTGCTTTCAACATTTCTGCATACTGGGTCATTATGACCCGAAGGAACATGAGTGTACGGTAGTTTTAAGGGAAACAGCAGGGTTAAACGATACTCCCCCGCCCAAATTTGGACGGGATCTTTTGTTTGGTGGAAGGAATTTATCCGCCATACCAAAAAGAAATTCGTCCCCCGGGCTCCCCACCCACCATGGAGCCACATATTCGGGACGCCGCACCGCAAATAGGTGCGGTCGCCAGGGCTACCCGAGGGGATATAGCAACCTAGAGGTGGTTGTCTGTTTCGGGTTGGATCTTCGATGCACGGGCCCAAAAAAAACCCGTACATCTCCGACCGCCCTGCGCAGACCCCCACCTCCCTGGCACTCGCCACCGTTGAGCTTAACGCCGCGGAAGCCGATTGACCGGGAGTGGCTAGCTCCCGGCCGCCCGTTTACACAGAATCCGGGGCCAAAGAGGGGTATTGGCCCCCGGTCCATACCGGGTATCCGACACCTGGCTGGGAACCACGGACCTCACCCTCCAGGATCCCCTTCTCCTCCTTACGGGTCTCCGCACACGGCAAACATGCGGGTGGATCGCAGGCCAGGTGGTATGGCCGCACACAGACAGTTAACCCACAAGACTGTCTGGACTCAACCCTTGATAGCTCTGGGGTTTTTTTTCGGGGTTTCCTTCCCCGCCCTTTTCGTCGCCTCTTACGACAAACAGGGATACTGCGGGAGTATTCTCCATCCCCCTACCCGCAGGGGTGCCCCCTGCCTCAATCTGATAAGTTAAACCGCTATATTCTCGCATTTCAAGATGCATGTTCCAAGTACCCCGAAGCATTTGCTCTTCCCGACCAAAAGACTGAGACAATAGCTCGTGCTTTCGTAGAGGGTGTAATTGTTCGACATGGAGCACCCACGCAGCTATAAACGGGTCGAGGTGCAAATTTTACATCAGCTTTGATGCGGGAAGTTTGTAAAACACTAGGAATAGGGAAGCTACAAACCCCCGCGTATCACCCGGCGTGTAACGGGCTCGTGGAAAGGACCCATAGGACTCTGATGGATGTACTGTCTCATTTCGTAAGCGAGAACCAGAGAGACTGGGACGAGTGGCTCCTATTCGCGATGCTAGCGTACCGGTCCCCCTCATGCATCCACAGGTGAGACCCCGTTTTATTTAGTGCATGGGCGCGATATAGAGTTGCCATTCGAAGACATTGTGGCTCCCCTGCAGACTGTCCTTTTCAACGTTAGGCAAAGGATGGTAATGACACTCCTCTGCCATTTCATTGCCATTAAATATAATTTGATGAGAGTTGGTTAGACCAATTAACTATGCAAGGATGTTTTTTGGGTGTTGATCATAAAATAAATTATATCATATTAGTTTCCTTTGCCAACGTTCTGAAAATATATCTTTTCCTCATCAGGGCCTGGGGTTGGAATAATTAATTAGATTATTAATTCAGAATATGCAGACAGTTATTACGTATACTGACAATTTTATGCACAAATGAACAAATATGTGTATGGATTTATATGTATTTATGTAAATTATGTATATAATGTAACTGTCTGCATATTCTGAGTTATTAATTTAAGTCATCCATCTCAAGCCCTGATGAGGAAAAGATAAATATTCAAAATGTTGGCAAGATTACTAATATGATATAAATTATTGATGACGAACTTACCAAAAAACATCCTTGTTTCTTAGATATAATTGGAAATTTAAATAAAACTGTCAGGATTTCTTTTTACTGATCTGTATGTCTTGATTTGTGTTGTACTTTTCCAATTCCATCCCTGCTACTGTGAGAATAACAATATCTTGCTTGTAATTGAATTTCCCTTGAACTTAAGTAAAATGTAGCAAAGATGTTAACTTTTTAATGCTTTTTCCATTAATACTCTCAAGGCCTTGAAACTTTACCAAAAATTACCCCTGGTCCCTTTCCGGTTAAGTATCAATAATGCATGCTTCCCATAAACAGTTATGTAATACCAGGCAGATTTATATGCATCATAGCCACATACATTTCAAGTTAACTTCGAGCCTGCAGTCATCTCGTGGTTCTTCTTCTATCTTCTAACTTCTACCAGAGTTCCATTGATATTTCCTGGCACCATACACAGTGACAAAAATTTGACTTCAAAGCTTGTTCAACTACCTTGTGTATCATTCTGTCTTCACTTTTCTTTCTAGAATGTAGTAGAAGTACTCCTGCTGGGGAGACTTTTGCACAAGGGACTTGTGAATCCAGTGTTGATATCACAGCATCATATGACTATGGATGGCAGAAAAGAGGGAATTGGCGTTCATATGACAGTATAACTGGTAAGTTTTGTTATCATGTCAAGGAAGTGATAAAAATTTCTAGCTATACTTGTATGATGTCTTAACTTTTCAAATTTCTTTTTTCAAATGTGTATGATAGGTCATCGGCTACTACACCAAAAACTGCTGGCCTATGATATCCGCAGTATAACCTGTGCCATGTGTAGACGGGGGCATAACAAGTTGGATCATGATTGCAGGAGGAATTGGAATGGGAGTCCCGAAGCCATGGAGCCAGATACTGCAGTTAAGTTGATAGCTACAAATGAGGATTTTCTGGCTGCTGGAATTCAGGTTGGCACCCTCATAGGAGATGGTGACTCCTCTACACTGGCAGCAGTGCAGAGAGAGACTCAACACTTTGTTGAAAAATGGGCGGACTTAAACCGTACCAAAAAATGGTTCAGTGCTTGGCTCTACAGGGCATCTGCCAGTCATCGAGAGCTCTTGGGCAGAAATGTCATCACCTACTTGAAAAGATGCTTTTCATATGCCCTGGAATAAAGCAGGGGAAATGAGGGTGCAACAAGAAGGGCCATAAAGAATATTGCTGACCATTCGTTTGGTGACCACCGACGATGCGGAGAGTGGTGCACTGGACGACACAATCCGAATTATGCCCACAAGAGTTTGCCTCGCGGGAAACCACTGCAAGAGCTCCCCTTCGCTCAGCCCTTGATAAGATCTTTGATAGTTTTGCTGCTGAATCCGCAAAGATTGCACCGGGATGTTCTTCACAGGCAAATGAATCATTTAATCAAATGGTGGCAACAAGGGCTCCTATGAACCGCCACTATGATTCCTCTGCTGCCCTGAAAGTGAGAGTGGCAGCTGCGGCCTGCCAGAAGAATTTAGGATCCAAACACATTGTGGGGATAAACAGAAAGATGGATCTCTCTCCCGGATGTGTGACAAAATCCTACACCAGCAGAGTGGAGGAAAGGAGGAAGTCCAAAGCAAGGAAGCAAGTGACTGTTCCTTTCAAAAGCGCTATTCCTGAATTCGATTCACCTACAGAAAAGAAGTGCCCATGAAAATAGGGAAGGTATATGTTACCAGTCGGCAGTGGAATTTGATCTTGGTTGTGCTCCATTGCAGGAGACAATGGTAGAATTGCCACCCATAATTGATGAAGATGTCTTCGTTATCGTGGATATTGAGACCACTGGATTTGCTTATAATGCAGATATTGTGCAGCTTGCAGGGAAATGTGGCCATTGTGTGTTTAATCGATGCATGATGCCAAGCGAAGCCTTTCACTCAATTGCATCTGAGAAGACATTAAGGGTTGTTCATGGTAAACCTCTCCTAAATAATCAGTGTGTGGAGACATCCCCTCCAAGGGATGTAGGAGAGGAATTCTCAATTTTTCTCTCCAGTTTTAACTCGAGGGTGGTGTTAGTTGGACACAACATAGTGAGTTTTGATGCTCCTCGCATTATGCTATGGCTGCAGCAACTTAACCTCCACTCAGCTTTTGGAGAATGTGTTTGGGGTTTGCGACTCCCTCAAGCTTATCAGCCAGGGTAGTTGCAGGAGAATTGAAGAACTTGCCTCAGTTTATCTGAAGGGGGAGGAATGGCAACAAATTGTTAATAGTAGGGGAGACCGTTGTACCTAGGACATGGTGTACCTTGGACCACTCCACGTATCTAGTAAGTGCTGCAACCTAGCGGACTCTGGGTGAACCCTGATCACCATTGTGGCCAAGCCAGTGCACATGTTGAGTTCTGCAGCTATCAGTTCCTGTTTTCGGTTTTGCGTTGCAAAAGTTGTTTTTTATTAGCAAAAGTAAAATTTTCGTTTGTCGGGTGAGTGCCCGTGCTTTCGTGGAGTTGGCGATAGCATTTCTACTAACTGACTACGTGGATAACGCATTTTTTGGTGAGTAAAACGCTTACTCTGTTTCGAAAATTTGTTAGGCATTTACTTGTAGGCGGCCATTTTTGCTTAAAACAAGAACATCGTGTACCTTGGATATAAACTTGGATACCGCTGGTCCACGGTACAAGACGTTGTAACATGTGTTGTGGGTTATGTTACAGGTGTATGGAGGGAAATGCCGAATTAATATGACAATGCCTACCGTCAATTGCTCCAACGCAATTCGGAAAATTCCATACATCCCAATAGCCTTCTCTCGATGCCATCAGCATTTCAGTAGTGGGTTTAGGCATATGCTCTTCCAACAAATTCTTCCATATCGCTTGGCATGTTTCAATAACTATCTTTCTGACAGTTGAAGCCCCCATGCGGAAAGAAAAGGCCTTAAACTGCACCCCAGTTGCTAGGTACCTGAAAAGAGACAAAAATATTACTTATTTTATAAGAGAAATTACTTATTAGTAGTAATCATTATTTTGTTGGTAACATTTTGTATTAATTATGTTATTCCTTTTGCTCTGCTTGTTCGGAAGTTATTAACAAAACACCTATTTTGTTATATTTCCCAATAAAATGGTGTTATTTTCATAATATTACTACTTTATAAAGCTTGTCAGCAGGCTGGCTGTTGGCTACCCTGCGAATAACCGATGGTGCAGGGTGACCAAAGGTCATCCTGTATACGGTCACACGTGGAAAGGTTGCCTTAGGCCGGATTTTAATGTTTCCTATTTATTTTCAGAGGACGAGACTCGTGCCAAATGGAAGTCTATGAGGGACTACTACCACAAGGAACTACAAAAAGTGAAAAAAACTAAATCTGGTAGCGCGGGAGGACAGATACAAACATCAAATTGGCCTTCTTTCGACCTTCTCTACTTCCTTAAGGAAGAAATGACTCCCACACTTACTTCAAGTAATTTAGGCAACTCGAGTGCTGTTCCAAGTTTTTGTTTCCACAATGTTTAAAGTATTTTTTTTCATTTAATGACAAAGTTATAACTGCTCACCTACTAGTTTTTTAAACCTTGATAGGCCTACTTTTTAATCTGGGTCATAATCATAAACTTACTTATTCATGCTTACTTAAATGTCAATTGTCGATATTTATCTAATGGGTGTTGAAAATGTCTTGCAACCCCAACGTTAACTGATTAACATGGCGGTGGTTTGTAAAAGTTAATCGAACTAGGCCTATTTAAATATTTATAGCTGTTTCCAGACATTGTCAACACCCTGCATATTTATACCTCATGTGTTACTTACCTAAGTGTAACCGAAAGTCTTTCTTCAGCACCAATAGGTCGCCTCCAGTTTGTCTCCTGCTTTTCTACATCACATGAAATTTTGTCCAAAATATAGTCAAAAGTAGGTATTGACATTCTAGTGTATTCCATAAATATTTTCTCATTTCTCCTTAGGACAGGAAACAAATGATGATATTCACCGAATAGACTTCTTCCTTCACACACTTCGCCTTCCCACTCACGTCGATTTTGCTTCACATACGTATAATACTTTAAGTGTTTTCTAAACAAAGCAAGCGACGATCCAACTTGCTCAACGCAATCTTGGCCACTGACGGAGTAGGAGAGTAGGAGACGCGCCGCGTTCTGTGTGTGTGGGTTAACGCTTATTGACGCGCCGCGCCGCCCCGCGCCGTGTCGCGCCACGCCGCGTTCTGTGTGTTTGTACCCTTAGCCTCGACCATACCTCTGCTTGCCAGCCGCTTGAGGTTTTTGATAAGGTGGCCATCGAAGGACCATGTGAAAAACACACTTCCTAAATGTTTCTGGAAGAATTATAAGAACTGCAGGGTTATTATTGATGGATCTGAATTGTTTATTGAGCGACCCCTAAATTTAACCACGAGAGCTCAAACATTTAGTTCATATAAACAGCACAACACAGTGAAGTTCCTCATTGGCATAACTCCTTATGGTGCAGTGAGCTTCCTGTCTGAATATTGGGGAGGCAGGATGTCTGAATATTGGGGAGGCAGGATTTCTGACAAGGAACTCACAGAGGTGTCTGGATTTTATAATATGCTAGAGCCAGGTAAATTAGTAATGGCTGACAGGGGGTTCACGATTTCTAATGAGATTGCATTTCGCCAAGCACAATTGGTGATTCCTCCATTTACAAGGGGGAAGAAGCAGCTGCCTGGGAATGTCATTGAGAGTGCTAGAAGATTGTTATCTGATAGGATCCATGTCGAAAGAGCTATTGAGCGTATAAAAAACTTTAGAATTCTGAAGTATTCTCTTACACCAAATCTAGCTCAAGCTAGCAGTGAGATAGTTAGTATTTGTTCTTCACTTATTAATTTACAGGAAAAATTATTGGTAAGTGAAATTTGTCATTTTTCTTTCACAATCTTAAAATTATTTCGTTCACAATCTTAAAATCATTTCGACAAGCGTTCGCCTTCTGGCGTCTAACTTCGGCTCGTAAAATGCATATTGGTGAATCCTCACGTATTTTACAATATAACACTGGCATAATAATTATATGCCTCGAGAGATTTATAGGCAGTTGCTTTTTTGTAAAACGTGACTTACTCTTAGTTTCAATTAAAAACGTGTACACGCCGCCGAACTCGATTGGGGGCCAAAGGCTAACTTTTTCTTCCCACTCAAAATTATCGGAGTAAGGATCCGGAATAATAATATATTTTCCGTCCTTATGGATCGTGATTTATTAACGTACGCATCTTTGCAATCGCTCGCCAACCCGAGGAAATAAGAACTCATTTTTTACTCAGCTCTTCCACCAAAATCACCTGAACTTATGACTCCCAAGCTGTTTTTTTACCTACCAGTGCGCAAAGAATCATGGGCAATTCGAAATGTAAACATAAACACGAAAGGCCCGTATATTAAGTTTGTTGTAGTTCAACTTTTCACCACTACAGTGCTGCTTCTTCTTGCTGATGATAAAATCTCTCATTTGGTTCTCTTCAAACTTTTGATTGAACAATGTTTACCTTACATATTCCAGAGCTGGTAAGTGGATTTTATTTTACTGTTATTAGTTGCACGAATGTTTTTTAATGAAATAACTTTTTATCTTTTGTGATTTTTTTTTAATCTTAAATATTGTTTTTGGGGTAACTTTGTCCCAGTATTTGGGGTAACTCTGGCCCAACATGGTGGTTGGGCTAAAGTTTCCCCAACCTTAAATATTATGATTTTTATAAAGGAAAGATGTTGGTTGGAATTTATAGCTGAATTTCCTTAGGCCTAACATTTAAAACACAACAGCAAAATAAGGTAACCCGAACAATGAATGAACAGATCCAGTAAATGAACACTATGGAATTTTTTTAATAAGGAAATTTGTTGTTTAAAAGACACAAGTTGGCATCCCTGACCTCCTCCAACTTGGTGAGAAGCTTAATGCTTCTTGATTGGTTCTCTGAGTCACATGACCTGCATCAAGAAAAATGGCTGCTTGTTGCTGACTGTTGCTGCCTCTTGTCTCTCAACAAAATAGTAAGGTAAGCCTAGAAGTACTTCAACTTAATAGTGTTATTTGAGTGTTTTTTATTTAAATCATATAGGTCTTAAGTAAAACTTATAAGTGTATAAAAAGTAAAGATTTGAAGGTGTTACCAAGTGTTTAGCATGTCTAGGTGTCTTCGGTTAGGGGGAGGGTGGGCCACAATGGAACATGGGCCACAGTGGAATTTTTTACTGTCTTTCGTTTGCTTGTCTACTGCTGCACTCTATGAGTAAATTTCAGAAGTGTTTTGTTACCCAGAGTTCCTATTTGCAAATGGCTAACACCTTCTGAAGAAGATTTATTACTCGTGAGTTTGATTTTGATTGAGTAAAGTTAATTTTTCAAGGTTTTTCATCAACCTAATTTACTTGTGTTGCTTGATATTAGAGGTAAGTTCTATTTACCACTAAAAATAACATTTCTTTCTTAATCTTTTAGAATTGTTATTATATTTATATACAGTTCTGAGATGGAGTTAAGGTTAGCTTTACTTAGGTTATACCATTGGGCCACAATGGAACACGTGTGTTCCATTGTGGCCCAATTGTGGTTCCATTGTGTTCCAAGGCCATAATGTGACTGTTCTTTACCAGATAAATATGTCAAGAGGAAGAAAAAGAAAAACTGATAAAGGATCATTTTCTGAAGAGACAATGAGCCGTTAAGGATGTTATTGAGAACAAGATGTCTCTTCTCCAAGCTGCAAGGGAGTACAATTTAAAACCTACTACTTTGCACAGGTATATTACCAAAGCCAAAACTCAGGGGCAAATCATAAGAATGGCTCCAAAGTACAGAAGCAGGCAAGTATTCACTGCCGCAGAGGAAATTTCCTTAGAACAATATATGATACAGTGCTATATGATACAGAAGATGTGTTATGGGAAATCTACCAAGGATTTCAGGGAACTCGCCTATGAAATGGCAAAAATTAACAACAAAAAAATGCCTGATACTTGGGAAACCAACGAAAAAGGTGGAATAGATTGGATGCAGGGATTTTTTAAGAGACATCCTAAATTAAGTGTTCGGCAACCTGAAGGTTGCAGCTTGTCAAGAGCTACTGCATTCAACCAACACAATGTTTCTAAGTTTTTTCAGAATTAAAAAAGTGCTCTTGATCGATCTGAAAAATTTGCTGATGGAACTCGAATTTATAACAGACGAGACCGGTACAACAACAGTGCAAGAGCCTAAAAGAGTTACAGCGGAAAAAGGTACCAAGCAAGTCAGCCAGTGCACAAGTGCCGAACGGGGTAATTTAGTTACCGTTTGTTGCATTATAAGTGCATCTCGCAATAGTCTGCCACCTGCCATGGTATTTCCAAGGAAAATATTTAAAGAGCACATGATAAATGGTGCACCTGCTGGGACTTTAGGACTGGCCACAGCTTCAGGTTGGATGAACGGTCTTTTGTAAGTGTTATGAAGCATTTTATCAAGCACAGCGGTTTTTCTATTGACAACCCAATTATCTTGATCATGGATAATCATGAAAGTCATTTGACAATCGAGTCTTTAAATCTTGCAAAGAGCAATGGTGTCATTGTCGTTACCCTCCCCCCTCACTGTAGTAACAACCTGAAACCTCTTGATGTAAGTTGTTATGCTCCATTTATATCACAATACAACTCTGCTGTAGACTCTTGGCTCCTTCATCATCCTGGGACACCATTGACTATCTACCAAGTAGCTCAGTGTGGGGTTAGCTCATGATCGAGCTCTAACTCCTTCAAACATCAAAACCGGTTTTAAGTCAACTGGAATTTTTCCATTTGATGATAAAATATTTACGAATGATGACTTTCTTTGCAGTTATGTAACAGATCGAACAATCCAAACTACAATACCATCACCACTAACTATGCAAAGACCTTTGAGTGAGCCAACAGATAAAGATTATGTAAATCTTAGCCATGCAGATATTTCCATTTCAACCTCTCCTCCTGCGACCCCATCAACTAGCACAGCACACCAGGTTAGAATCAGTGATACCAGTCAGCCCGGTTTTGTCCGATTACTTCATAAGCCCGGATGTCTTCAAAGGGTTCACAAAGGCTGCGGAACGAAAACAAACCAATCGAGGACGAGCTAAGCATAGCAACCGACACGCCAGAGACAAGAAGAGGAAAAGATAGAAGAAAAAAATTTGAAAAGACAAGCAAACAAAAAACCAGCTGGGCGTATAAGTAAAAAATTATTTGTTGCCAAGAAAAAAAGGGAGTTAGTAGACTGAGTCTTCAAGCAGTAACGATGAGCTTCAGTTTTCTTCCAGCAGCGATGTTGATATGGAAGACGATGGTGACAAAGAAGAGGGTTTAAAGCAAGTCAACCCAGATTGCTTTGAAAAATTAGACCGTAAATTGGCTGTTGGTGATTTTGTGTTGGTGGAGTTTAAAGATGGTCTTATACGCAAAGTGTTTTATATTGCACAAGTTTTAAAACCTGAAGACTTGACTAAAGAAGTAGAAGTGAGTTTTTTACGGAAGTGCGCCAAGTTTGAAGGGTCCTTCACATTTCCTGCTGTTCCAGATGTCTTAGGTGAAACTGGCTGACAAAGATGTTACTACCTGCTCCAAAGGAGATTGGTTTAACAAAGCGATTAAAATCAATTTATAACTTTGAAGTGAACTTTGACATACGTACTAGAGGAAGGTGCCCAAAACCGGACCCCTCCCCCTAAAGTGGACCCCTGGCTTTTTTGCTCTGTACGGTGCTGAACTCTATCGAAGCCAAGCGTAACTAGTAGTTCAGACTTCTACCACTACAAGGGTGGAGCGCTCACGTCATCTGCTTCACTCGCCGGCTGTCAGTCCGCCATTACGTGATTTGTTGACCGATAAACTTTTTACAGTGTCATACGTTATTCGACATTTCTCCTACATTTTTGAAGGTAAGACTTTTAACATATATATATTCTTAAATAGTAAGGAATAGAGATAATATTTATCATCAAGCTATCTCATTCAAACGTTCAGTTAAAAATTTATTAAGTAAAAAATAATTAGGCTATAGTCGCGTAAAGTGGACCCCTTATTTTTCATGTCTAAATACCTGCTGTATGTGTCTCTACATGCTATTATTCTCTTGGAATTCTGTTTCAGATTTCAAGAGGATAATGGGGAAGGTTGACCATAGGAAGTGGAGTCCGTCTTAAATGGCTAAAGCTATTGACGCAGTCCGAACAAAGAAGATGGGCTGGAAGAAGGCTTCTTAGCAGTTTAATGTACCAAAAACAACCCTTATGAGGTTGTCCAACATGAAATACGGTACTCCTGAGGCAGCAAAAGCAAACAGAGCCAGGCCTACAGTTCTGGGGAAAGATCTTGAAAAAGAATTAGTTCAATACTGCCTTGCTATGGAGGCCTCTTTTTTTGGTCTTACTCGTAATGACTTGAGAAGGATGGCCGTACAAGTGGCAGAAAAGAATAACTTAGAACATCCTTTCAAAGACGACATTGCTGGTAAAAAGTGGGTTAGCCTTTTTCTTAAACACCACAAAGCAAAGCTGTCAGAAAGGAAACCTACTGGAACATCCTACAGCAGGGCCCTTGGGTTCAGAAAAGAGAACACAGAGAAATTTTATAACCTTCTGGAAGACGTCTATGACAAGGAAAAATTCACACCAGACCGAATCTACAACGTCGATGAGACTGGCATTACTGTGGTACAATCTTAAGTACCAAAAGTAATTGGACTTAAAGGCTAAAAACAGGTAGCTGCCCTAACATCAGGAGAACGTGGTGCCCTTATAACTGTTGTTGCCTGTATGAGTGCTAGTGGATCATTTGTTCCACCTTTAGTAATTTTCCCAAGGAAAAACATGAGTGAGCAGTTAAAAAAAGGGGCTCCACCTGGAACACAATTTGCAGTACACCCATCGGGATGGATCCAAATAAACTCCTTCACTCAGTGGTTTAGACACTTCGTCGAGCTTACTAATCCCACAAAGGAAAAACCAGTGTTGTTGCTATTGGATGGCCATTTTAGCCACACACAGAACATTGACGTTATTGATTTGGCAAAAGCAATTTCGTTACCATTGTGTCCCTGCCTCCTCATTGCTCCCATAAATTGCAGCCTTTGGACAAAACCTTCATGGGTCCTCTCAAAGTATACTACAGTGAAGAAATCCGGCAATGGTTGCGGCTCAATAAACGTGCTCTCAGTGCTTTTGATGTAATGGACCTGTTTGGCAAAGCCTACATTAAATGCCAAACAGCTGAAATAGCCATAAATGGATTCAGAGTGACAGGAATATATCCTCTAAATAAGAAGTTGTTCTCAGATGCCGAATTCATTGAAGAGGCAAACAAGAAACGAGATTCAACTTTCTATGAATCAGTGCTAAAGAGAAAAACTACAGAAAATCAGATAGTTTCTGAAGTAACAGACTAATGTTGCGTAGACGAACCACAAGAAATTGCACAGTTTGACCTGAATCAACCGTCAACATCATCAGCAGGGCAGTGTGTTACTTTGTCACCAGCTACGCTTGATGATTCTGAGGGTTCTTCGTCTATTACGACAAGTTCATTTGGCATTGCTCCCATACCAAAAATCAAAAAGAGGAACTCAACTAGAGGGCGAAAGGCCTGCAGTTCCACGATAATTACATCTACGCCTTATAAAGCCCAGTTAATGGAAGCAAAAAAAGCTAAAGAGGCCAAGGAAGCTGAACAGCAAGCACGAAGAAATGCTCGAGGATGCAAAACCAATCGTGGTCGTGGGGGTAGTTCAGCAGGACCTTCAAGAAAAGAGCTTTTGAAAAAACGTCTTAACTTCGAAAAAAACTCAAACTTCGAAAAATCAAGCAGTGAAGAAGACAGCGTCTCGACTGGGTCATCTGTAATGGAGCCTTTGCCAGGAGTAACTCCATCAAAAAATGATGATGCTTTGTGTATGTTCTGTGACAGAAGATTTTCTGATGACTCTAAAGGCGAACTGTGGGTGATGTGCGTTATGTTCTCACAATCGGCCCATGTGGACTGTGCTGGGGCAGAAAAAGACATTTATGTCTGTGATTTTTGCCGATAAAAAAGTCATTTCTGTACATTTTCTGTAACTTTTTCTTAAATTGACTTACAATTGTTTGTAATATGTCGGAAATGCCGATGTACTTTAACATTAATAAATATTTTACTGTTATTGTATACTTACTTTTAACTTTACATTGTTTTCTGTGATTTATCCCATTCCTGAACTTATTTAAGTGTTATTTTCGTAATTTTTACAAGGGGTCCACTTTAAGCAACTTTTTTTGAGATTGTCAAAATGCAAGGTTTTGTAAAATATTTTTTTCTTACTAATTGTTAGTATTATTTTATAAAAGTGAAATTTAAATGATGCAAAACATTATCAAGCAATCATTACATGCATTGAAAAATGTGGTTTTCACTGTTTTAAATTTTTAAATAATCAAAAACAAAATGGGGGTCCACTTTTGGGCACTTTCCTCAATTAATTAGGTTCATGCTAAGCTATTGCAAGTTTCATTTTTATAATTATTTAGGCTTAAATTAATATACAAAACTGATTGTAGCCAATGATTTGCATTTTTATTCCTTGTTTGACTGTGGCCCGTGATATGTTCCATTGTGGCCCAGTGAAGGGCCACAATGGTACACTTGCACGAGTTTAGAAAGAAATGAATAAAAAATTTCCAAGTACAGTTATTAGTTTGAAAAAATATACAATGTGTACAGAAACAACACCTTTTGATGTGGGCTGACCTTTTGTAGCCATTAAACAGACACACAAAAGAATAAAAACATTTTGTAATTTTTGTTCCATAGTAGCCCACCCTCCCCAACGCAATGTACTAAGGTTTTTTCAACGGGAGAAAGAGTTGGGTCAACCAATGATTTCTCTTGATAAGTGCAAGAGAGAACAGCGGAGGCTTGTGGATTGAATCTCAGAAAGATTCAGGCCATCGCACGAGAAGGTAAATACGTAATATATAGTGTTCTTGCACTTTTTTTGCTTTGCTTAACCCTTTCAGTCAGTCTTTTTTTCCATAGAGTTAAAAAACATTTTTTGTATGTTTTACGTTGATTATGGTCTTCTAAACATATTTACCAAAAAAAATGTTGATTTGTCCATTAGCTGAAATTTTTTGTTCATGTCCATTTTAATGGACAAAATTACTCAAAGGGTTTTTTTCATTTATTAGTACCTGCCACTTGCATTGGTTTTACCGTTACAGATTTTCGTGATTTTATCAAAGATTCAGCCACTTCAATTCGGAAGTGAAGCAAATCGAGGCACAACTTTTCTGGTATCCCCATATTTTTAGTCTTGGCGATACTCAAGCCAACTGTTGACTAGAGCAAGATCAAGTGCATCAGTAAACATGCACTGAGTCCATTATTTTTTAACTTCAGTTGTCGCACCCTGATAAATTAGAAAATCATATGATAGTCCGCTTTTCCCACACAAATGAAATACTTTGACCGCCCACGGAGAAGAATTTCCTTTAATGTTTTGTTTTACATTCAAGAACCCTTTAAAAGGAATAAATTGCCCATCGACACACAGTTCCTTTTCCAGAGTTAATTGCAAAGTTATTTACAACATGCAAATTGTTCCGTAGTTTGTAAAACCTATTGATATCCAATGACTCTTTGAAAACCTGAATCCCAATTACGCTTTTCCCGTACATTCTTACCCTTGGATAACCAAGATTTCCCATAATAATATGAAGCCCAAGTAGCAATTTAATTTCTTGCCTGTTTGTGGGGGGGAACCGTGCCGTATCGGTTTGTATAGCATAATAGTTAGACATATCCACCATACAGTCGATAATTTCCTCGGGGATGTTCCTGCTGAAGTACTCACGAGGAGACAATAGATCAACAAAAGGTTCTACCTCAGCAGCTTCCCAAATTTGGTGTAGGGGTATACAGGGAAAATGATGTTTACGCCAGCCAATGTTAATTTACTCTCATCGTGCATCTCATCATCGCTACTGTCAAGGAAATCCACCTCCGAAATATTCCCATCATTAATGACGTCCAATATATCCGCTTCTCTGAGTATTCTGGTGGTTGAAATACCTAAAAGTCCAAAACATAGGGAAAAATGCCTAAAGCACATGTGTACACACTTTGAGTAATTTTGTCCATTAAAATGGACACAATGTTTCAGGGCCATATTATCACAAAACTTATGTAATATTGTATATCAACCACTCCATAAGGAATTAATAATATTTCATTTTCCAAACACAATTGAAAAAACTGCAGTTAACTATGAAGTTGTTTGATTATAAATAATATAAGATGCTACTTAACAGCAGACCTTCCTCTGCAGCCATATTCTACTCAAGCCTTCTCTCTTCTAAAGCTCAAGCTCGTAAGTAAGAGTTTGCAACTTAGTAATGCTCAGGAAGGTTGAGCGAACAAATACACTGTTTCACCACCATTGACACAATGTAACTATTAGGGGAGAGGTCCCGAATAGATATGTCCATTTTAATGGACAATATGACTGAAAGGGTTAATTACTGTTAATAATAATATTATCAAAACATTTTACAGGACGGGATTCCGTTAACGCCAGTAATGGATCGCCCGCCTTCAAATCACCGTACAAAGGGGTATAACGGTGACTTTGATTACTTTCAAAAAGAAACATTGCGGCGGACTATCCTCTCATTTTATGACAGTGGGACATTTCCAAAGCTGAAAGAAGTCCGGGAAAAAATGCAGGAATCCGAAGAGTACGAAGGAAGCTGTAGGTCCCTGTGGAGGGTCGTGAGGGGAATTGGTTTCCGCTACAAGAGGACCGTGGACGGCCGCAAATTCTTAATGGAGCGGGGCGATATCGTTGCATCTAGAATTACGTTTTTAAAGAAGATGAGCAAACTCCGGAAGAATGATGGAAGGCCCATATTTTACCTAGAAGAAACGTGGGTAAACCAAAATTAGGTATTCACAAGGCGCATCGTGGATAGGCCCTAATGAAGGAGGCCTAAAGGTTCCCGTGGGAAAAGGCTCACGGGTGATAATTTGCCACGTAGGCTCGGAAGAAACTGGATTTCTTCACGAAGGCAAAATGGTTTTTAGAAGTGAAGGGAAGAAAGGCACAGATTACCACAACGAAATGAATCCCGATGTTTTTACAAAATGGTAATTATGACATTTACAACTTCTGAGTATTAGTTATTGTGTACTGGCTTATCGTTTCCAAAAATCAATTTATCCAAAGATATGCTCTAAATTCACAATAGTACTTATTATCTCTCTTCTTGTTTTTACAGGTTCAAAGATTTTCTGAGTGTCCTCAAAAGGTGGGTTGTAAATAGAGCCATAATAGTAATGCATAATGCAAGTTAGTATTCTGTGGTAATTTAAAAAAAATCGTTAATAAAATAACTGTAGGCATGTTGTTTATGACATAAATAACTTACATTTGTAGTTTTTAAGTTTCAAAGCAAATTTTTTTTATAGAAACTTAAAAAACATGGAAACGTGGGACAAAGTTACCCCTAATGACGGTATCAGTTGTTTTAATTTGTCAGCAAGTTTATAAAACGTGATATTAAGTGGAAAAATTAGCTCATGGTTGAGGTTGACATTCCCTGAGTATTCTTTTTCTGCCATTGAAAGAACAAAGTAAGAATTTAACTAACTACTTAGGAATTAACATAGCTCAAGTTTGCAGCCACATGTTTAACTAAAGATTTTTATCTACCCCTATTTTCAGTCACTTCGAAAGGAAATGGTAATCAGCATCCACAGTGAATTTATAAAACCTGATTTCCATTGCACCTACACAACGAATGGTGATCCTTGGCCTTCTGTTTCCTCAAGGAGTAGGGGAAGGTCGGACAAAACCGGGTAGGCGGGTCAAACCGGGTACCTCCCAAATTTTGTGATGGGTGCTTCTATCTAGCGGTTGAACACTGGAACTACTAGCGGCAGCCATTTCATACAGTTGGAGAGAACAACAGCAGCAGAGAAGTACGTTTTCTTATTTCTACGAATTTTTAAAGTTTTAAGCTGTAAATTTTTCAATGTTGTTCTGTTTGTTTAATGAGTTTGAAGCAGTATAACATCGTCTAAAGATAGAGGTAAGTGCATATCTTGATTAAGTATATTTCACTGCATATTTTGACGTTCTTTTCATACACCTGCAGCAACACATAACCTAGTGACGCCATTTTCAAGTCAACAAGTCGCTGTTGGGTCAAACCGGGTACCTAAGTGTGGGGCAAAACAGGGTACCCGGTTTTGCCCCACAACTCAAAAGTAATGTAACATTATTGTTTTGATTGCAAAATAGCAGTTAAGCCACGTTGAATGGAAAAAAACACTTAGCGAAGGGATTGTTATTATTACTGATCATGATAATATGAATATAAAAAACATAAGAATAAAAATATAGGCCTATCATTTTCTTCCATAAATACACGACAGGTACGTAAGGCCTATTTGGTTAAAAAGGCCTTACGTATCTAAATAATTAAAGTGCATATGTAATTGAAGTAATACGTAATTGAAGTGTTACATAATTGAAGTGCATTCATTCGACTGTTTAAATTAAGTTATTATTTCTTACGAGATTTTTCACTTTATTTCTTGAACAAATAAGCGTAATGTTTCGACAAGCTGTCATCTGTAGGCCTACAGGTTCTCGAAACATGTTCGAATTCTTAAAGAAATATTGAAAAACTGTTTGACTGAGGTAGTTTGGCCTACCTGATCTAAACAATATCCTTGTTATTCTCAACTGGTTTTTTTTTAAATTTGTTTTGTTTTTCAGTCAGCAATGCCCAGGAATTATCAGAGGAAGACGCAGAGACAGAGCTGGAGCTTTGAATCCATGAGTGCAGCAATTGAGGAGGTTTTAACCCAAAGAATGGGTTACAAGAAAGCTGCTAAAACATTTGGTGTTCCACAGTCAACACTAGAGGATAGGGTCAAGAAAGCTCGTATTCATCGTCTGTCTTCGGAGGAAGCAGCGGCAAAAGCACTGGGCAGGTACAAAACTGTTTTTTCCCAAGAACAAGAAAGAGAGCTGGTTAACCACATACTTTTTCTTGAAGAAAGATTGTTTGGAGTCACCCTACATGACCTTCGGAGACTTGCATTTGAGCTTGCGGAAAAAATCAGATACCCAACACTTTTAACCAGTTGAGTAAAATGGCTGAAAAAGAGTGGATGTATAGTTTCCTGAAAAGACATCCACAACTGTCTTTGAGGAATCCAGAAAAAACTTCTTTGGCTAGAGCCCAGGGATTCAATCGGGTGGTTGTCAACTCTTTCTTTGATCTATTGGAATCAATTCTTACTCAGCATAAAATGAAACCAACAGAGATATACAATGTTGACGAGACGGGTATTTTGACAGTGCCCAACAAACCGTCCAAAGTTTTAGCCCTTAAGGGTAAAAAACAAGTTGGCTCGATCTCTTCAGCTGAGCGTGGTGTTTTAGTCACGGCTGAGATATGCATGAGTGCGTCCGGAAACTTCATGCCACCGATGCTTGTATTCCCCAGAAAAAGGGACAACCCTCTTCTGATGGACGACGCACCACCTGGAGCATTCGCAGTTTACCATGAGAGTGACTGGATAAACAAAGATTTGTTTTTGATATGGTTTCAGCGGTTTGTAGATTTTGCAAATCCTTCAAAAGAAAAACCTGTCCTCCTAATATTGGATGGTCACAGCTCTCATGCTAAGAGTATCGATTTAATTGAATTAGCAAGGCAACATAACGTAATTCTTTTGTACTTTCCCCCCCACACAACCCACCGTCTTCAACCCCTCGATGTTTCTTTCATGGCCCCCTTGAGCACCTATTACGAGCAAGAGATCAGACAGTGGATGATTTCAAACCCTGGTAGACCAGTAACTATTTATCAAATAGGAAAACTATTCAAAGGTGCTTTTACACGTGCAGCTGTAATGCAAACCGCTCTGAAAGGCTTTGAAAACACTGGTATTCAGCCCTTTAACAGATATGTTTTCCCAGATCATCTGTTTGCGCCGGCAGATACCACTGATCGGCCTGCGCCTCTTCAAGATGTGCCTCACCAACTTTTGCAAACCTCTGTAGAAGCTGGCGAAACTGAGGTGGGAACGCCGAAAGCACCTCAATCCCTAGAAGCAGAAGAGATTCCAGAAGAAGCACCCACTGAAGAGCTCACGGTAGTAGAGGCTGATGGCGGCCAACTAGAAATTCCTCAGCAAAACCCAAAGGATATACAAGTTGCTGGACCTTCAGGAGTGTCATCGTTTCCATCCATCTCTCCTAAGCTGTTAATGCCTCCTCCAAAAGTAAATTTGGAGGTGAGAACCAACAGACCAATGAAAGCAATACGAAAAAAAGGTAAAACAGCGATACTCACTTCTTCACCATACAAAAATGAGTTGCAAGAAGAAGTAAAAAAGAAAGAAGAGCGAGAAGAAAAAAAATTTGAAAAGAACACTTTTCAAGCTCAGTAGGCCTATCTCTATTAGTAGGCCTATATCTAAAACAAAATTCCAGAAAGGCAAATGTTCCAAAATGATAAAATCTGTGGAGAAGCAATCAATCTCAACAACATGTAGCCTGGCTAAAAAATCAAAGAAGATGTTTGATGAAAGTTCTAGCTCTTCAGAAGAAGACAACCCTAAGGAAGCTTGCATATTTTGCAACGAGTTGTATGCACAGTCTCATTCAGAAGAAGGATGGATTCAGTGCATTTCCTGTCATGGTTGGGCACATGAGGCGTGCTCCAACGCCGAAGAAGAGGACGACACATTTGTTTGTGACTTCTGTTCTTAGTTGATTAGGGCTAAGTTTTGTTTGCAAAATTTGTTCAGTTCTTCAAAATTAATAATTAAATTTTAAGATTTTTTAAATATGCCAATTATGTTTATTTTATAATATTATAAACTGACTATTTACCTTATAGAGTAAAATTGGCCTAATAACATTGATTTTTAAGTATTTTAGGCCGAAATATTTAGTAAAGGAACTTGTGGGAGCCTAAACTTTTACATTTATTGACAATTTCGAAGTTTGTATTGAGTTAAAAGGTTTTAAATAAAATTTTCACAATAGTATACATTGTTTTGTATTGATTTAAATGGGTACCCGATTTTACCCAACCCATGGGGTAAAACCGGGTTTTTGCACCTGCTGAACAAAAAAATTGTGTGTTAATTTTAAAGTAAAAACATAATAATATGTTGATAACAAATAAATAGAGAGTCCTAAAAAACTATGGTTTGTTGATCTATTGCTAATAGATATGTTTTTATAACAATTTCAAGTTATGGTACCCGGTTTTGTCCGACCTTCCCCTACTGTGTACACAGCAATGTGACTGCTTTTGGAGCGTCAAGAAAAAGCAGAACAATATTGGGAACATGCTCAAATGGTGTAGTTTCCAGGAGTGCGTTCGTAATTCTTCATCAATGTGTAAATTGCAAAGTGTGGTTAGATTCAACGTGATACAGACAAGTCTGTTTTTTTTTAATATTTTATTTCAGTCGCCTCTTCCTTGAACTACGACCTTGACGTGGTGGAAGGGCTTGTGCGCTCCAATGACCCCTAGAGCTGGACTGGCAGGAGCAAGTACATTGCTCCTTGTAGGGCCACCCATGCCAGATAGGTCGAAGGGTAGGAGCCAGACGAAAGGTAGTTCCGTGATGGTGTCACGTTAAAAATACCGTTGAGTCGCGGGGGATACCTCTCAACTATCACTTCCCAGAACATGAAAGTCATTCAAAGAGATCTGATTCCTGGCAACTACGGGACGCCGCCCACTAGGGCGGGTGTCGTGCCCGGCAGTGGGGGAGGCAAGGCCTCCGCGGTCGTCATCACACGAAATCCTTGCACAGAATCAGAATCATCATCAGAAGATACAAGGGAAAGGAGGGAGAAGAAGAAGAAACAGAGGAGGAGGAAAACAGTGGTAAAAATAGGAACTTGGAACGTAAGGACCATGATGTGGGCCGGGAAGCTTGAAAATATTAAGCAGGAAATGGAAAAAGGAAAAATAGATGCTTTGGGATTGTGCGAGGTTAGATGGAATGATAGCGGGGACTATTGGAGTGATAACTACAGGGTGATCTATAGTGGGGGAGATGAGAGTCAACGGGGGGTAGGCATGGTACTGAACACAAAGTTGGGACTGAGGGTGGTAAACATTGAACAGGTGAACGACAGGATACTAGTGGTAGAAATAAAAGCACGCCCGACGAATTTCGTACTGGTCCAGGTATACATGCCTACGAGCAACCATAGGGAGGAAGAGGTGGAAGAGGTGTACGAGCAAGTAGAAGAAATAATTAGAGAAGTGCCGGGGAAGAAAAACCTGATAGTGATGGGTGACTGGAATGCAGTGGTGGGAGAAGGGAGGGACGGATTAGAAGTAGGAGGGTTTGGGCTAGGAAGAAGAAATGATCGCGGGGAAAAGGCAGTTGAATTTTGTAGAAGAAATAAATTAGTAGTGACAAACACTTGGTTTAAACATCACCCCAGACGTAGGTACACATGGAAAATGCCGGGTGACACTGGGAGATACCAAATTGATTATATAATGGTGAGGCAGAGATTTAGGAAGTGTAAAAAACTCTCGTAGCTATCCAGGGGCGGATGCGGACTCGGATCATAACTTGGTGATGATGAAGTGTGAAGTTAGATTCAAAAGGCTTTGTAAAGGTAGGAAGATAAATAGGTGGAACCTTGTAGCATTGAAAGGGTTGAAAAGGAGGGAATACCAAGAGCTAGTAGAAAAGAACATAGGTGAAGAGAAGCGGATGGGAACCATAGAGAAGAGATGGGAGGTTATAAAAACAGGCATCGCAAGAGCGGCAGAGAAAACAATAGGAACGGTGGAAAAGAAGAGGGTTAAGAAGCAGTGGGTTACAGAAGAAATGATAAAGAAAATGGAGGAGAGAAGGATATGGAAAAACGTGAACACCGACATAGGGAAGAGGAAGTACAAGGAATTGAATAATAAACTCAGGCGAGTGACCAATCGGGCAAAAGAAAACTGGTGGAAGGGACAATGTGAGCAAATGGAAAAGATGCAGGAGGAGGGGGAAGTGGGCGCTTTGTACGCCAAGGTGAAAATGTTATCGGGTGGTAAGAGAGGTCAAGCGATACCAAAGGTTAAGGACAAAACAGGAAAGATATTAATCGAACAGGAAGATATCCAAGAAAGGTGGAGAGAATACGTAGAGGAGCTATATGACAGCGAGAATAGACCCCTTAGCCTAGATCTAGAGGATGAAGGAACAATAGATAAGGATAGCCTCGGACCAGAGTTACTTGAGAGTGAAATAGAGAGGGCATTAAGAGAGATGAAGGGTAGAAAAGCCGGGAACCGATAACCTACCTTCGGAGCTACTGAAGAATCTAGGTAGTAGGGGGAGAAAATCGTTTTTCGAACTTATTCGCAGGATCTACGAAGAAGGAGTATGGCCAGAGGATTTCGTGAAAACCGTATTAATACCTATCCCGAAGAAGAAGAAAGCGTCAGAATGCGAGGAGTATAGAACAATCAGTTTAATTTCGCACGCAGCAAAAGTGTTACTTAGAATACTAAATAGAAGGTTGGAGAGCAGAGCAAAGTGCTATTTAGGCGATGACCAATTTGGGTTTAGGAAGGGGAGGGGAACCAGAGATGCGATTGCGGTAATGAGGACACTTATAGATAGAAACATAGAGCATAATCAGGATGTTTTCGCTTGTTTTGTAGATTTCGAAAAGGCGTTTGACAGAGTAAACTGGGAGAAACTAATGCAGATACTGGGGAAAATAGGAATAGATTGGCGTGATAGGAGACTCATCCGAAACTTATATTTGGGGCAGAGGGCTCATGTAAGGGTAGCGGACGGTGAATCAGGGTGGGCAGTTATAGGTCGCGGGGTGCGGCAAGGGTGCCCGTTGTCGCCTTTACTTTTTAACATCTATGCTGAGGAAATGGTAAGAGAGGCATGGGATGAGCTAGACGTGGGAATGAAAGTAGGAGGCCAGTGGGTAAAGTCGGTTAGATTCGCAGACGACCAGGCGTTGGTGAGTCGGTCATCGAAAGGACTGCAAACTTTAGTAGATGCACTGGAAAAGCAGTGTGAGAAATACGGAATGAAGATAAATAATAGGAAAACAAAAGTAATGAGATTCTCTAGGACAAAGAAAGCGAAGCTGGTGATAAGAGTAGGAAGTCACAAACTGGAGCAAGTAGAACAATTTAATTACTTGCTAGTACCTTAGAAGAAAGAGGACATAGTAGCAAAGACATTAGGAGGAGAATAGCGCTAGCGAAGGAAGCGTTCAATAATAGAAGGGAGCTGATGACGGGGACCTTAAGTAAGAATGTAAAAAAGAGGCTAGTAAAGAGCTTGATATGGAGTGTGGCGTTGTATGGGGCGGAAACGTGGACGTTGAGAAAGGAAGACGAAAATAGGCTGAAGGCTTTTGAGATGTGGGTGTGGAGGAGGATGGAGAAGGTGCGTTGGACGGAAAGGAAGACAAATGAGGAAGTGCTTGACTTGGTGGGCGAGGAGAGGAAACTTATAGATGAGATTAGGGGAAGGCAGGGAAGGTGGCTGGAAGGGGTAATGAGGGACGATGGTTTGCTGAAGGTCGTGATAGAGGGAAGGATGTTGGGTAAGCGGGGAAGGGGAAGGAAGAGAATCGGTTTTATGGACGGTATGAAGAAAGGTAGGACTTATGCTGAGTTGAAGAAAGAAATACAAGAGATAGAAAGGGCACAGCACGTGTAAGAGTCCGTTGGATATTCTCTTGACTTTCATGACAACCTACCTCTAACCGGTAGATTACTGTAATGAATTAATTTCAGTCGCCTTAAGAGCATTCAGCGGATGTGTGGAGGTATTGTCAGGAAGCTACTTTCAGAGTGTAATGGCTCAACTGGTCTTTTCATACTAATAAATGCCATTCAGTTTCATTCTCAGTTCTTTACTCTTCATGAGAACTCTTGAGGTCAATGAGAATATTTCTTGTTCTTATCCAATCTCTGTTGAATCCAACAGTAACTGTTTGTTGTGCATTATAGTCCTAATACACACAGTAGAAAACAATAGGTTTATAGTAGACCAACTGTAAACAGTAGGATTACAGTAGACTTACCGTAAACAGTAGAATACCAGAGTTTTACAGTAGGCCAACTGTGAACAGTAGAAAACAGTAAGATTGCAGTAGACTGAAAACAGCAGAATGTCCCAAAATGCATATAGGCTACTGTAAACAGTAGGTGACATTTTTAGCAGGGGTAGCGTTCGCTCCAAGCATGTTTGTGCCCTGTATGCAGATAGGTCCTGATGTGTCCCGTAGGACACATAATAATTATTACTTTCCATTGGAAATTTAAAAAAACGTCTAATATCCTGGTCCCTCAAGTGCTAAGAAACCAAACTTTCATAAAAAAAATGCCTAAAAACCAAAGGCATGTGTGTGGGTGAGAGGTTGATTGGCTACTTTCATATTGACTTTTTATGGTACCTATTCTACTACACACCCCTTTAGTCGCCTCTTACGACAAGCAGGGATACTGCGGGAGAATTCTGTCCCCCAACCCGCAGGGGTAAAGAGTAATATTAAATACATAGGTTAAAGCCACATTTATAAATGACATAGGCTGGCTACTGGTTCAAGTTCAATTCCAAGGCATTTAAAGTACATTATTATGCATTAATGAAAACAAATACTTAAAAACCACAGAAACTGAATTCAAGCTACATAACTATTTGGAAAAGCAAAATACATAATCGTTATAGACACACCTTGCAAATAAAATCCACCTACATTCCAATTCTTCCTACCTTATTAACAGCAGAATAATCTCAGACTCTGAGAATAATCTACAGCAAGATTGTCTTAAATAGAAACCAAGAGACCAATTTCAGTCCCAAGAAGTATTTCATGGCAGAAGAGAGTATGTAGTAAGCATTTCTTAGGGAACATTCTCCAGCTACGTCCTACAAACTATATTTGCCAATTATCACCTCTAAAATTCAGCTCCACACAGCAACTCAGTCCGCAATTCTTTGAATGCAGTTTTCACAGCAGCTACAGATATGGCTTCAGGCTAAGAATCAACAGGTGATGGCCCACATGATCATCGAGTCAACTGCACACAAAAAAACAAGTAATATGTATACTAAATCATAAATATATGCCCCAGCCAGCCAGGAATTCCTTTAAAAAGTTACAAAAATAAGGTTTTGATAATTTGACCCAAATCTGCACCAGAATCATTGTGACAAGGTCTGAGAGCTGAATAGGTACAAGGCAGATGGCATGAAAATGATACCCACAGTAACCAAACACATTGGAGACAAGTAAGAATGCATCAATCAGATACACTATATGTTTACATAAAACTCAGGCTGATACATCAGAGGAAAAAACTAGAAACTACCTTACCAGGCAATACCACACATCTCCCCAGAAAATTCAACCTTAACTTCACAAATTACACAACAAGGCATTACATATGACAAAATACTATGAATGTAAAAAGAATAGAGCAGAAGGTACCAAGGAATGAAAAAATAAATTCTTAATTGCAGACAATTATTTTTCTGTCGTTCTAACCAGTCACCATGAGACTTTACAGCACCAAAGAATCATAATAACAATTACATCTCTCCATTCTCCAACATCAGGCCTCCAAAGCTTTCCCATCTGCTAAACCAAAGATCATATCTTCTTATCCATGGAATGCTAAACCACACAAATTGTTTTCACATCTGCTTTCTCTTCTCTAGAAATTTTCCTTTAGCATAGTAGCTGCTGCCTCATCATGAATGTCTTCCTGGCTTGATATCCATGGTGCTCCTTCCATTCCACATCACACAGCTTTAAAGGTAAGTAACCAAATGTATTATGCTATAAACTACAATTAGACCAACCCTGTGATTCACTGTAATCAAAAAGTTTGAATCAAAGGTTGAACATTTTTTACTTCAATGATCTCACAAAAAAAACTTTTTAAAAGAATTTTGCAGGTGGAGTACCTGAGGAGGTCAACACTTGAAAAGTTATCCATAGTGGAAGTTACAACACTGTACACAATCACCACTAACCACCATACAACCAAATCAAGGGAAAAGGCACTACTAAAAACTCAACCCCAGCAGGGACCACATGACTCATTATTTGGAGGCCACAGTTATCATAAGAAATCAATAAATCACCAGATGATGTTTCTCTTCATCATAATGTGATTCTGCCTCAAGTATAATGTTATTTTGATTTTATGAAGAACTTCAAGCACTCTCCTTTGTTCTTCTGTACATGATTAATACTGGAATTCCTGTATTTCAAATAACAAGCCTTTTAGGTTATCATTAATATGAAGGACCAGCTGTACATACATAATGCTTTTCACAATAACACTTAACAGAAGATCTTGGAAATGAAAATAATACAAGCTATTAAATAAGTAAACTGCTGAATAATCAGCAAAGTTTTCAATTAGAAAATAGTTGGTAGCATTAACCTCTTGACCAATGCACAGCTTTATGCAGAGTAGGTACATCTAGTGTCCAAGGGAGGGGGCTTTGGTGAGGATGTTGGATGAAGGAGAATGCAAATAAATGAATGCTTGGATTCTACAAATCTTGCCTAAAAATAAGAATTAGGTATGTAGTAAGACCAATTTCTGTTGAGTCAAAGAACTATTTGTTGGGCAAAATATCAAAGTATTCTGAAATCAGAGTAAACATTTCAGGCTAGAATTCAAACACAAGAATAAAAAATTATAAGAATCAGTGTAGTCAGAGACATTGAGCACTTCAAGGTTAAAGAATAAACAAAAATTTTGGCAAACACTAAATAAATTCAATCATCATCATGTACATGAAATCTATTTAATTTTCACTAGAATATGCAGGCAGTTAGAGGAACCAATTATATTATAAGTTAGAACATTAAAATAGTAAAAAATATGTTACCTAAATACAGGTTTTGAATATCAAATAGATTCTTAACATTTTCATTCATAATTACAAACATCTCTTATGGGAATATTTACAAAAGTATCGATCAACAATTGCATCATATCAATTCATTATTTTCACTGACAACCTCTTGCATGATTTTTCTCTTGACCACATGAATCTTCTTGTTTGACATGCATATGACATAGGAATGCTTCTCAAAATTCACTGTAATGGGGAGAAAATGGGGATGAAATATGATAACAAATTATTACAATAGAATGATTTTTCAAACAAGCATTGCCAACTAGCAATTGAGAACTACATATAATTAAAACACACCTGATATTTTCTTGAACCCTTCTTCTGCAGAAAATGCCACAGGGTCCACCTTATCTGTTATTGTAACAAGGCCGGTAATGATATTAGCCATATGTTCATCATTCTCCAATTCTCCACCAGACTTGAAACAGAGAAAATACAAGCAAATATTAGACCCTCAAAGGCAGGGGAGTTATTCTCTTAAATCAAAAAAATAAAAATATGATGTACTCCTTTCTATTGTCCGGAGGCATAATATTTCAATCCACAAAATGATGAAATGACAATGATCCACTAACACATGAAGCAGCTTTTGTCACCCGGGTTAAAGCACTCGGCGCGAAATTGAGGGATCCGGGTTCGAATCCCGGTCAAGGCGAATGATTTTTCCTCTGTGGAATATCGCACTTATGTGCACTTGCGGGTGACTCCGTAAAGGTAACTACCGTGGCTAGTCCCGGTATCCTCAAAATTAGTCAAAGAGCGAACACCTCAATGTGTTCTATGTACGGCTTTATCCTCGCGGACTGTGGCGCTTAGCGCACGATTTGGACTGCTATTGGCATCGTATGTCTAGCAGTTCTGACCACCTAGCTCCTATAAAGCCACCAAATTTTCCACAGGGGAAAAGGACGCCTCGGTAGCTTAACTGGTTAAAGCACTCGGCGCGAAATCGAGGGATCTGGGTTTGAATCCCGGTCAAGGCGAACGATTTTTCCTCTGTGGAATATCGCACATAGGTCTAATAATTTATGATTTATAATACATCAAATTAAATTTAATAAATAATAACTAATTAGACCAATGTCTCCAGAAAGGATAGTATTAATTAATAGAGGTCGAGAAAAGAAATCATCTGGATATAAATTACCTACTAAATGCATATTATTGTCAATGATTCATTCCTTAATGCAACCGAAATACAACAATTTAATGATATTAAATTTGGCTTAACTGCACAAAATCCATGTATAAATACAGACACTTCTAAACCTAACCCAGGCTGGCGTGCATAGATTAGATTGTTGTTGGGGGGGCCTTCGTCAGGAGCCCGGGCACTTAGACCTTTCTTTGGTCCATTGTGCCAACCCCATGCCTGTCTGCCACTTGCAGACAGGGGACAAGAGCACCTCGGTAGAGGTATGGAGGATTGGCCTCCCCCTGCCTCACCCCAGTACCAGGTATAGAGGATGTCCTCCCTCCAACCGGCCCGGTTTGGCCTGGCCTCTCAGGCCTGCCGGTATAGGTATGGAGGGAGTATCATCTCTCCATCCATGCCTGGTTGAGGTATGGAGGAGGGTCACCCATCCAACCACCGTCCGGGCCCAACGTTGCTTAACTTTCGGTGTTCTGATGGAACCGGTGTTTCAACGTGGCTAGGCCCTTGCCCCTGGCGTGCATAAGTTCACCCTGTAATTTTATTTTTTGCAAGGGTTGTAACGTTTTGGGGTTCCCCTGTTTAAACCGCCCGCCTTGTCGCATATTAGATTGGGGTCGCCACTCGTATCTGGTCTATATATGTAACCGGTCTAAACTAACCGGTCGGCCAACCGTGGAGGAGGAGGGTCATGCTGTTGGTGGTGCCGAAGAGTTTGGCTGTGAGTGCAAGTAGTTAGTGAGTTAGCAGTGAGAGTAGGAGTGCTAGCAAGTAAGAGTGAGGAGGTCTCTAGTCCTTAAGCTTACCCTTTCCATGTTCTTCTCCTTTTTTTCCTGTCCCCCATGTCATATTCCCTTAATCCTATCCCATCTCCCGATTTTCCATGATTTTACACAGTGTGACCGGCAGTTGAGCACCCAGTAACAGTCTGAGGTAATCAACAAGCTTCGGCTTATGCCGTGTCCCCTTTCTCCTCCCTGTTACCTTCTCCCCTCTGAGTGCAGATGGAGATAGTCCTATTCCCTTTCCCTTATCTGCACTGCCACCCTGTTAATACTCACCTGGAGGAACCCACAACCGAGCTAAATTGGGGGCAGCGTCACAGGGGGTCAATAAATTAAATATCCAAAGAGTAACTATTTGAGTTTCGATGGCTAGAAAATAGATTGATTTGTAACGTCAGTATCATTGTCCTATGATAGGATAACACCAAGCCAAATTATTTATGCCAGCAGAATATTAAAACTCATGCAAGTACATCACAGATAGAAATATTGGGACACATCAAGAAGATAAAGCTCGAATCCTCTCACACCACTCAAGGCAAAACAAGAGATACACAGATCAAGAAGGTCGAGACACTGAGTAGCAGACAACACCAGAATATTGACCCTGAAAAGGAGCGTTCCGTTGTCAATCTAACAGAACTTACACTAGACGACGCAGCCACTTCAATATTATCCATGGGCCTCAACTTTGCATTGGCTCCTATTTCTCTACCGATTGAGAAAATAATCGCTGGAGTGGAGTCTACCATCCGAAAACTACCCAGGGGACCCACCGATGTATTCAGGGAAGACAGTCCTCAACTCCGCAATACAAGAGAACCAAAGTCCAACATCACAGGCACAGAAAGAAAATCACAGAAGAAACTACAGGACAACAGTTATATCCTCATATTACTTGCTGACAAGGGCAACGCCACAATATTATTGACCAAGAAGGATTATGAAGGATTTTCACTGCTCCAAGATACGACCAATAGGAAGCTGAAGACAGATCAAACTGCCAAAATAGAACAGAACACCAGAGCCATCATAAAGGAGTCATCTATTCCATGAACAGAATATCGAGATCTACTGCCCTCGGCACCCAAACTACCATGACTCTACTGACTTCCTAAAATTCATAAGGAGGGAGTCCCTCTTACAATTAGACCAATTGTGAGCCAAATTGATGTCCCGACCTATCACCTCTCCAAATACCTGACACAGTCACTCCAACTCTATGCTGAGAAAACAACCTCTTTGATGAAGAACTCAAGCTATTTCATCGACATCCTCAATAAGGTCACCATCAAAAAGAGTGACATCCTTTCCCTATTCACAAACATTCCCATCCAGGAATCTGTGGACATCAACCCACGACTCGCCTCTGAAGGAATTCCTGAAGACTACCCAAGACTGGTGGAACGCCTCAGAAATTCCTACTTCCTGTTTGGATTAACCACCACAACATGAGCAAGGATTCAACCATATAACTGATGACGGGTAAGGTTTTTGCTGTGGCACATTGAGGTCAAGGGTGAGTAGCAATACTAACATTGATTGTTTATGGATTAGTAAATCCAATAAAACAGGTACATATATGTAATTTGAAGATTTAAGTCCCCATCACCAGCACAATGGATGCTAAGGGGAGCTCCTAAATGAAGGTTCCAATGGGCCAAGCTTCAAGTGGGCAAGACTCCTTTTAAGTGTTTACAAATGGCAGAGGACTGGAATTACTTGACCACTTCGGTAAATTATTTAATTATATTTACAAAAACTCCATGATTCTACACCTTTGCAATACTTGCGAGATGGCAGAATTTGGAGGAATTATATTCAGATAGGTTTTTTGTGACTGGTATCAGGTTTTCCAAGAGATATACATACATGGATAATCTATTGCCCATGTTATCATTAGTGATCAGAAATAGCCATGGGATGTATTCGCCACAGATCATGAAGATATTGACAGCCCTGTGGTTTTTCTGCATCCAGCAGCTATCCATATGATATTGGTGGTATGAAGTCATGAATTGCCTTTTTGGACATGTTAATACCAATTCTGTCATTACCTCCCTTTTTGATTAAAATTATTCCTTGTTTATTTCAATTGGATTGTCAAAGGCTGAATTTTCATCAATTCAATATATTTCAAATCAACCTTTTCATGTAATTCAATTCTTATCAATTAAAGTTTTACAAAAGTATAACTGTCCCATCCAATTAAACTGCACCCTCCTCTGCTAATGCAAACAAAACTGGGGGGATAGAGAAAATAGTGATCGCAAAATGATAATATTTTAATATTGAAGCAATAGCAACCTCAATCACCGTCATTAACTGGCCAGAAACTCATACTGATCAAGTAGATACTTTTAAGTTGCTATTTGTGACAAAAGTATAACGATGGAGTAAAACTCAAATTACCCGAGGGATATCACACACCTGTTTGCATATTACTAGCTCTTTATCAACCGGAATCACACTATTGTACCTGAAAGTAGGTTCCTAAAATATCATGCCTCCAAATGAAAATGAAACACAGGCACAAATTAAATTTTATTCAGAGGAATTACAATTTGCTAGTTAGCCTTACAATTAAAAATAATTGCATAGACTTCAAAACAAGAAGGGCATTCCAAAACAATTGGAGTGAAAATATAATGCTGGGTTAATGATCCAGTGATTTCTACATTCCGTTACATCGAAAGGCATGCCGGGAAGGAAATTCAGATGTAAGGAAAACAAAAGGAAACACAATTCAGAACTGGAAATAGTCTTGATTGACGGCAACACCATACAATTCTTGAAAGAGTGATGGAAGAAAGACCAGTAAAGTGTATTCTTTTAATGAATTGGCTATATAAAGCACAGCTCCTTACATAAAACAGTCGCTATGATTGATATCACGATATGGTATCAAGTTTGATTTCCAAGTGATCACATCATATTGTATTCATATATCCTATGATTTACAACTTTTTATTGCGGAAAAGGGAAGCAATTCATAAGTAATATTATTGTATTGTATTATTTACAGGCAATAAATAACATGTAGAACACACTAAATATCAGTAAGTAGGTAGTACATAGGTAATGCAGTCACAAATAATGCTTCACTTGACCAATAAACAAATGGATAATTATATTTTAAAGTATCAGGCAAAAATTTGTGGAAATGTGTGACAGACAGCATTATCACAGAAATACTTTGTAAATTTCCACAGCCAGTTTACCTATTTTACCGACCAAGGTTTCAGCAAAGCATTGCCTTGATAATGGCAATGTTTTGCTGAAACCTAGGTCGGTAAAATAAACTGGTTTTGGATATTTAGTGTTTCTGTGATAAAATTGATAATTACCTAGTTCATGTTCCCACTTTGATTTAAGTCACCTCATATCTTAACCCAGCAATCTCTTGGCCGACAATGTAACGGATTCAGTCTTCATTTTTAATTAAATTAAGAGTTTTAGCTAAAAAGCAAACCAGCAAAACTTTCTCAATTCAGGGCATTGGCTTCATGATGTAAATTGCTGACCAATATGTTAGTAACCCTGCACCCATGTTTGCACAACTAAGCGAATCTTGGAACGAATGAATTGAATGAGGACAACAATCAAGGAGGCCTCCTACATGGAGGAGAGATGCTGCCTTCATGAAGGTTCATCTCTCGAATGTAAATGTGTGCATCGAGGAGGAGGTCACCTATAATCAACAGATGGAAAATACAAGACGTAAAATATTCAGGCATAAGCCAGAAACTAATTACAAGAAACAGAGATATGAACTACATGCATGAAAACTGCTTTGTGATACCAAGAATTATCTATAAACAGACTGAAAACTTCCCTCCTGAATACATTTTATGTGTATGAGGATTCTTTAATTATGAAGATTCTTTTAGATTCTAGAGCAAATTATTCCAAATAAGGGATCCAATTGCAAAGGCGGGAATAGTATACAGCGCCACTAGTAACAGAAATTTGAACTACATCAAGTTGTAATCTGCCAGTTATGATTCACGCCATGGAAGTGGGATGGACGAGGTACCAGGTAAAGTGATCTTTTCGAGTTACGTTTTGATTGAAACTACTTTATTATTTCTCATTAATGAATCTCTGTTACAAGGTGTTTTTCCATCCCAGTTAAAAACATCTAAGATTATACCTGTATATAAAAACAAGGGCTTTTCCAATGACCTAAATAATTATAGACCAATAGCTGTACAAAATACTTTTTCTAAAATTTTTGAAAAGGTCATGTATAATAAGCTAGTTTCTTACCTGGAAAAGTACAATATTCTTTCTCAATCTCAACATGGTTTTCGAAAGGGAAGATCAACTGCTACTGCCATTTATGAAGCAGTTAACTGTATACTAAAGTCTATGGACAAAAAAAGTGAAACAGTGGGACTATTTTTTGACCTATCTAAGGCTTTTGACCATGTGAATCACCACATTTTTCTATCTAAATTAGAGAGATTGGGTATAAGAGGTGTGCCTAATGATTGGATTCGCTCCTATCTTAGAGACTGTATGCAGGTTGTGTCGCTATCAATTAATGGACTAAAATATTTATCTTCTTCCCAACCAATGACATTAGGAGTCCCACAAGGATCTACTCTTGGGCCTCTGTATTTCTTGTTATATATAAATGATCTTCCTCTGGTTTTAAAGGAAATTGATGGGACTACCCCTCTTATATATGCTGATGACACTAATGTCCTCTCTTTTCGCCTCGATTGGCCAAAGGTGAGAGAAAAGATAAATTGGTTGAATCACTAAAAAGACATAGAAGTGGACTGTAAGATCTATGGCCAAAAGCAATGCATGACTTACCGAATAGAACGTTGAAAAATAACTGCAGGTGCGGTGAGGTGTCTTGAAGTCTGATGGTATGTCGACGGCAATCAGATCGGAACTGCACACGCACTCACGCATGCACACACACACACACCAAAAAAACAAAAAAAAAACTCCACGATACGCGGACGCGGTCATGGCATGCATTGCCCTCTTGTGGCCATAGAGGAAAAACAAAGATTGGCGCGAATACGAAACATAACCGCCCACCAAATTTGAGAATCAAATTTTAACTTAAATTTAGTTATGAAAAAACATACTAATACTTATCTTGGGAAAAGGCTCAACAATTTCGTACAAAAAATAATAACAGAATACCTTCTCTTTTGGGTAGCTCAAGGGTGTTAGAAGCATAAGGTAAGTTAAAACAAAAAAAAATGAAGGATGCCCGTGAATCTTCACTTTGGAGGGGGCGGTCACCAAAGACTTTGTAGATGGGTAGGACGCCCTCGGAATAAGGATATAGAGCTACCCAGGCTAACAAGGAAAATAACAAAGAAAATAAAGAAAAAATATCCTTTCATGATCTTTTAGGAATCAATTGGTAGCTTTACCAATTGAGCGACAGGTCGTTTTAAAATTCCTAGTGTATGGCGAATATTTACCACTCGGACACGACCGTCCTGACCTGGAAATGTTTTCATCACTCTCCCCAATCTCCATTGCTGAGAAGGGGACTTATCACTTCGAATCAGTACTAAATCTCCCACGTCTAATTGCGGCTGATCTTTAAACCACTTTGACCGGGTCTGTAACGTGTGTAAATACTCCTTAGACCACCTCTGCCAGAAGTGTTGAGCTATTTGCCTCACAAGTTGCCAGCGAGATAACCTACTACTGTTTAATTCTGTTATATCAGACTCTGGCGTGCTAAGGAGCGGTGCACCTATCAAAAAATGGCCTGGAGTCAGTGCTTCCAAATCATTTGGATTGTTTGAGAGAGCCGTAAGAGGCCGCGAATTGAGTGTGGCTTCAACTCGGGCGAACACAGTTGTCAGCTCTTCAAACGTCAACGAACGTTCCCCTATTATTCTGCGCAAAACATTCTTGGCAGTTTTGATATTGGCCTCCCACAAACCTCCAAAATGTGGAGCAGCCGGGGGGTTAAAATGCCACGTAATGTGTCTGCTTACGAGTACCTCAGTAATATTGTCCTTGAGGAAAATATTGTGAAATTGTTTGTTTACCCCCATTAGATATCGGCTGGCTCCCTTAAAATTAGTTCCACAGTCAGAATATACGTGAGAGCATAATCCACGTCGCGAAACAAATCTGTCAAGAGCAGCTAAAAATGCATCAGTAGACAAGTTGGACACGACTTCAAGGTGACAGGCCTTAGTGGCAAAGCAAACAAATAAACACAAGTAAGCTTTAGAAATTTTGGCATTTTTTCTAATGGATTCCTTTATATAGAAAGGACCACCAAAATCTACTCCCGTGTGGTAAAAAGGACGACTGGGTCGTACTCTCGAAGATGGAAGGTCACCCATTAGCGGGTACGTAGGTGTGGCTCGAGGCTTGAAACATACAAGGCATTTATAAACGCGCGTCCTGACAGCTTGTTTGGCAGATACGATCCAATACTTTTGAGAAAGCAAATTCATAAGGGTGGTGGAATTTGCATGATTATACGCCCTATGGTAATGATCTATGATTAGATTAGTCAATGTAGAGCCTTTTGGAAGCAACAATGGGTGCATCTTAGCGTAGTCCAAACATGTATGCCTTAATCTGCCGCCCACCCTAAGGCAATCGTGGGCATCGATAAACGGAGCTAATCTTAGAAGAGTAGTAGAACAAGGCAAACTCCGTTTTATTTGTTTAATATCGCGTTCATAGAAAAACATTTGCGTCGCACGAACGCACGCTATTAAGGCATCAGAAAGTTCTGATAAACTCAAGTTGCCTGTAGGAACCTGTTTCCGTTTGAGATAGGCAACGTATCGCAAACAATAGGACATTACTCTCTGTAGCCGTGGCAACGAAGAAAACCTATCAATGAAAGACAAATCCATTGGTATGGTGGTATGAAACATTACAACAGGCCTACAGGGTTTTAATTCAGGCACTTGGCTATGATCGATGTTCTCCAGAGAAATTATTTCCCATTGTTTACAAGGATAAGATACCCAGGAGGGACCATTCCACCACAAATTATGTGCTATTAGCTGTGATGGCAATACACCACGACTAGCACAATCTGCAGGGTTACATTTCGTAGATACATGATTCCAAGTTATTCCAACCGTAGAATCAATAATACGTGCTACCCTATGGCACACAAATGTTTTAAGTAAATGCTGAGGTGTTTTCAACCAAGATAATACCACGGTAGAGTCACTCCAAGCATGAACTGAAGAGATAGTAACACATTTAGATAATGGATGAAAAATATGCTCAATTAATTTTGTTAGCAAGACAGCACCAAGTAGTTCCAGCCTTGGAATGGAGACCGTTTTAATGGGTGCTACCCTCGTTTTGGCCATGAGTAGAGATACGTGACCTTGCATGTCGAGTTTTCCACTACGCAAATAAACAACAGCGGAATAGCCTTTCTCCGAAGCATCACAAAATCCCAAGAGATGATACTCCCCAATCATGCCGCCCGATAAGTTTACAGACACAAACCTTTTAATTTTGACCTCCGACAAATAAGGGAGCTGACTAACAAAATCATTCCAAACTTTCAATAACTGAGGTGGAATAGGGTCATCCCAACCTAAGTTAAGTTTCCACAATTCCTGCAACAAATGTTTGGCCCAAAAAAGAAAATCATTTAATGACTTTCCTGAACTTGATGTTGAGGACCCATCAAACACTACTCGCACATTGGTGGTAGTACTAAAAGGTTTCACCACTGCATGGTGGGGGATATAATACTTCCCCGATCCCCATTTTGAAGGTGACATATGTTCAAGATTCAAGTATTCCTCCAAGAAGGCTGTATATTCAGCATGTAGTTCACCATGCTGTTTGAATTTACGCTCTAAGTTCGTAAATCTCCTGATAGCTTGAATTTGTGAGTCCCCCAGGGATAGAGAGAGATCATAGTCTTTTAGTAGCAACGGTACCACATAACTTCCATCAGGATTTCGATAATGTAACGTTCTGAATTGCTCCTCAGCGAGTTTATCTTCAAGTGAGACATTAGGAAGTGTAGGCAATTCCTCAATTCTCCAAAAATTCTGTATAGATTCACTCAGGTCATTGTCAACAGAGGTGAAGCAACTGATCACATTTGAACTTTGATTCGTTGTTCTTGATGCGAGTGGACCCAAAAGAATATAACCGAAAACTGAAGGCCATGCACTAGGGAGACCCTTTTTACGCAGTATGTGACCTTCAATCATAATTTCTGAATATAAGTCAGCGCCAAGCAAGAAATTAATAGGCCCTGAATTATAAAATTTAGGATCCGCTAAATCCAACGAGGAAAATTTTTCACGAACAGAGACAGGGATTGTAAAGCAAGGCTGATTAGAGGTTATTTTGGGAATGACGATAGCAGATACCCGTATTTCCTTGTCACTATTGCGTGGCTTCATTACAAATGACGTAACACCTTGAGTAGTACACACAGGGGTACCTGATAAACCTACACAGTTAAGGCTCATCTTTTTTCGAAGCAGCCCTAATCTCTGTTGGCACTCGGTGGTTATAAAGCTAGCCTGCGATGCGGGATCAATTATCATTCTAATAGGTTCTAAGGTTCCATGAGATGTCTTGACTAATGCCAAAGCAGTGCCTAATAGAACAGAAGGATGTTTAGATTCAGACTCCGCCATGCAATACATTGAGGTCACTACTGGATTAGTTGATTTGAAAGAAAGAGTACTTTCATCAGAGACGTCTTTCGAAGCCCCGTTGGTACATGAATGCTTTGGTGCTTGGTTAACTTCTTCAGAATTCGGCTTTAAACCTTGAACAGAATTCCCGTTTACACACAATAATGAATGATGCCTACGAGAGCAGTACCTGCACCTGTATTTAGACTTACAGTCGAGTGATTTATGAACACTTGCTAGGCAATTAAAGCAAATGCCTTGAGATTTGATAAAGTCCTTACGTTGAGCCACATTAAATGCATTAAATTTCGGGCATTGATAAAGTCTATGTTGTGCCACACAAAGCTGACATTTAATTTTGTGTTCACGTTCAGGTTGAGATGTAGCAATTAATGAAGTTTTTTGCGTCATCCCTTTAGCCACGTAAGAATTCTTGACAAGCTCAGACTTAATTTGCTTGCACCCTGATGTCCTTAAAATATTGACGTACTTACGCCCAAATTCTAAAAGACGTACAATTGAAGGAAAATCCACCCCATTATTTTCTATCTCAAACTGCCTTTTGATAGATTTGTCTAGAGCTTTAGAGGCTATGTAAAACAAAATAAATTCGGATAGATTTGGAATTTTCATTGCATTTAATGCGTTTACATTTTCCGAGAAAATATCGAAAAAATTCTGCAACGAATCAACCGAATCATTATTGATCCGTATACTAAATAATTTATCTAGATAGTGACAAGCAAACAACCTCTTATTTTCGTATTGCTGAACTAGTGTCTGCCATGCAATAAAGTAATTGTCTGAAATTATGGGTATGCTAGAAACTACAGCCAATGCTTGACCCTTTAGGCTCGATAAAAGATAATGATACTTTTCAATGTCAGATAAAGTTTTATTTGAATCAATTAGGCTCGTAAATACATCAAAAAATTGCTTAAAGTTGGCCAAATTGCCATCAAATGACGGAATACTAATTGTCGGTAGACGCGTTGAGGAAGAGAAAATAGGTTGACCTTCCCGAACAGTAACAGGAGATTCCTTCGTTAATTGACTCGCGATAGCATTGATTTTGTGATAATGGCATTCAACGCGCTCCTCTACCTCGCTTTCAGACGCATCCGCGTCTAAATTCAAGTCAAATGCCAACTCACGCAATTCGTTCGTCATCGTGATAAAGGACTTAAAATCATCTGGCAAAGCCGAAACACGACTTAAGAATACTGGTAACTCTTCCCTTTGCGATAAAATCGTAGTTGACATCAAGTACAGTCGCTCAATTGTCCGAATGACTGAGTCACGTCTACTTTTCGTAACGGCATAGTTACGTTTTAATACGCGAATAGCTCTAAAATCATTTACTAAACTACTTTCTTGTTCACTATCTCCCTCAAGAGGCATGATAACGTCAATTTTAGCAAACAAAAACAACTAAACACTAGAAAAATTAGAAACTTGACTTAAAGAGTAAGAGATAGATACACACCTTCACACTGAGATAGATTGACGCGTAATAAAGATAGAACGAGCACCTGCACAAATAGCTACTGTCAAATCACAATGCAATTTACTGACAAAGAAACTGAAATGCTAAGCAAAAGCCTTTCCCAAGATAAGTAAGTAAGCCATACAAGATAAATTCACTCCGAATTCAATATCCGGCCCGAAGGACCAAAAACAATGTCCTCTCTTTTCGCCTCGATTGGCCAAAGGTGAGAGAAAAGATAAATTGGTTGAATCACTAAAAAGACATAGAAGTGGACTGTAAGATCTATGGCCAAAAGCAATGCATGACTTACCGAATAGAACGTTGAAAAATAACTGCAGGTGCGGTGAGGTGTCTTGAAGTCTGATGGTATGTCGACGGCAATCAGATCGGAACTGCACACGCACTCACGCATGCACACACACACACACCAAAAAAACAAAAAAAAAACTCCACGATACGCGGACGCGGTCATGGCATGCATTGCCCTCTTGTGGCCATAGAGGAAAAACAAAGATTGGCGCGAATACGAAACACGCTCCTATCTTAGAGACTGTATGCAGGTTGTGTCGCTATCAATTAATGGACTAAAATATTTATCTTCTTCCCAACCAATGACATTAGGAGTCCCACAAGGATCTACTCTTGGGCCTCTGTATTTCTTGTTATATATAAATGATCTTCCTCTGGTTTTAAAGGAAATTGATGGGACTACCCCTCTTATATATGCTGATGACACTAATGTTATTATCTCCGATCCATCTTACTCTAATCTAATGTAATTATATAGCAAACTCTGTAAATAACTGGTCTGCTGATAATCATCTTGGTATAAATGTGAATAAAACTAAGATGATTCGGTTCTCATACTCTGGTATTCCTAAGGAAAGCTGTATTGTGAGGATAGACAGAAAGTCTATCGAACAGGTCTTTATGTGTAAGTTCCTTGGCATAAGTCCTAACGCTCCTAGAGCCGTTTGAAATTTCAATTTGAAATCTGCGCCGAAAACGTATTTCTCGGCCGACGCCATGTTCATGACGTGGAAAGTATAATATATCGCTCCTACTATCCCATGGAATGCATTGCTGGTGTCTGTCACAAACAGTTATAAGAGTCTAAAGTGGTTAGCCCAGCCGTGTGTGTTAAATATGAGTGATAGAAAATCGTATGTGTACTGTTGTGTGCCGAGTGGTAAATCTATGTCACAGAAAACACCCGAGAAATATTTCTTTTTGGTTCCTAACAACCCGAAACGAAGAAGAAGTTGCACAGTGATCTGAGAGCCCAGTTGTTCTGGTCAAAAACTGAATTTTTTTTAATTCTCTGAAATGTCATCATAATTGTCCTTATAATGAAGGTAAATCAATACCTATTTCATGAATTTTCACTGTCGGATGACTCAAATCTATTTAATACTTTCAGATGCTAGAGGGAACCAGGTTACCACCATAACATCGTGCATTCACGCCAGAATAGTTAATCGGATTACCACTAGCCATGAAATTATTACTTGCGATTGTTACATAATTTATCGATTTAGCACCCTAAAAATATTAATTCATAACTAAATAATTAATTTGTCGTATATTTAGTGACAGCGATTTCTTAAACGATGCAACACCACTCAACTTACCCGTTTCAGTTAGGTGTTAGAAAAAAATCGTTTAATATCGGGTGTTCTGGCATGGTATCGCTAGTTTAAGGCTTCCTCTATAAGAGAAAACAACTTTGAGGTGCCTCTAGGAGCCATTTTTACAGCAATTAACATTTTTATCTTAAAGTGCGCGCAACAGTCTGTTTATCTGTCACTCCGTTTACGAGGCGGCGAAAAGGCATTCTGATACAGTTGTTCTGTAAAATTGTAGCAGCTTACAACAAATGATTTTGCCATATATGATTTTTTACACACACGCTATTTGTGGACAAAGTTAAAATTCTTATAGCATGTAAACTGATATGTAACTTAGTTATGATGCTCCTTGTCACTTGAAATGTATTCAATTACAGGTGCAATTAGGGAAGGAAGTAGCAGTGCAAGTACATCTGTGGGAATGGGATCTTTCGCTTTCTTTGGGAGTTCTCGTAAAGAGAATATTAGAGGATCTGATGACTGAAGGAGGATATGTAGTACTAGGTAGATCTTCATTGGTTATCTCCCTTTTAATTTTTCGCGTGTGGAGCTCTCTGAATCTATTACAGTCCTTGTTCCTGGATTCTTGTGGTTCCTCAGAGAAATATCCTATTGTAGAGATAGCAGCTTGTTTTATTGATCATGAATTTGTTTCAGGTACCAACTTCTGTCACATAATGGGAAGGCATAGCGAAAGGCACTGGAATTTTCCCCATTGCATTGGAGCCCTAGATGTAAAACATTAATTTTCGAGCTGTAAGAACTGACGGATCAACGTATTCTAATTACAAGCAAACTCATAGCATAATTTTTTAAGGCTTTGGTCGATTTCAGTATAAACTTCTGTTAAATATAAAACGCATATAGGTTGTATAGATGCATAAAATGGAAAACGAAGAATCTGGAATCATAATACGCCTATAGTCGCCGTGACACAGTTTGCCGACAAAAAAATGTGCACAACTAGAGATCGAAATATTTTGTGGTTCGACTCACCGGCACTACTTATGAAAATATTTTATATATTGAGTTAAAGAAGTAATTAAGAACTTTAAAAAATTGCTAGTAAAGATATCCGTCGTATGGATTTGAAACGGAGACTTCCGCATCACCAGGCGAAGACGATAACCAACAGGCTACGAACAACTCCTTGACGTCTGGAGAACAAATATGATGTATTCCGTACATGGCCTTTAGCAGGCTTTCATGCTTGTCGATGGCTAGTCATGTTTTGTTATAAAATATTCTCTACATTCCTTCTGAAGATCTTATTTGCACACAAAAACAATTGTTATTTAAAGATATAGAGTCAAGTCTCATGTTGCGAGAAAACTAGTACAGAAGTCGAAAATTATCATAAATTCTTCGACGGTGTCCCCTTCTTGCCTGGAAATTGTGTGAGCGAAATTTGTCTATTAAGTTCTTATTGTGCCAACAGTTGACGTTTCATAAATATTAAGCACGACATCAATTATTAATAAAAATGCAGAGATCATTATTGTACGCCTAAATACGCTAATGAAAGTTCTTTCAAAATACGAGGTGAGAGATTGACTTTATTTTCCTTCCGCCACTAGAAATATTTTACCGTCAATTGAGACCATCATATACCTCGTATAGCTAATATACATCTTTCATAATTTAAAGTACAATGGCACTTGTATGTTAAAAAGCGTAAATGTTACATTGAACAATTATTTTATTATAACATAATAGCATAAACTAAGTCGCCGAGTTTCTCACCCACACATGAACAATGGGTGAGAAACACGGCAACTTTGTTTATGCTACATATTATGTTATAATAAAATAACTGTTCAATGTAACTTTTACGATTTTTAACATGCAAATGCCATTGTGCTTTAAATTATGAAAGATGTAAGATTCAGTAGACGACTCAACGTTGAGCAGCCTTCTGAAGTCCGTTCCTTCACTGCCTCTCCGGGTGACTTCATGCACTTCCCACGTCACGGTTGGAGCCAGCCAATAGAAATACATTTCGTAGGGTGGGCGTGGTAACAGCTCCGCGGCGACTTTTAAGGCTGTATATCTCCCGTAAAAATCGATCAAAAACACCAAAATTTGGAGGGTGTGTGTTTTATGCATAATTTATTCCGTCAAACGGTTCAAATTCGATTTTTAATTTTGAGTGATCCCTCCTATTCACGACTTTACACGATGCAATTTGAAACCCACGTTCTTACGTACATCAGATTGTGCAATTACGTGTCCCGTGTAAAACGAGCTAAGTCCTGCTGGTTTCTTCAGAAAATCTAGTCATTTCACACAATGAATGAAAAGTACTGGCAATTTTCCACAAGAGTATAGTTTTAATCGACCGGTTTCGGTGTACAACACCATCATCAGGTGTTGACCTGATGATGGTGTTGTACACTGAAACCGGTCGATTAAAACTATATTCTTGTGGAAAATTGCCAGTCCTTTTCATTCATGATGTTATTCCACAAAATTAAGCCTGAAACAACAACTTTGATTTCACACAATATTATAAGAGCACAGTATGACGAAACATACACTGCCATCTGTGAAAGCTCTACCTCTATTTTGGTTTTTCAAATCACCTTCCCTTGATGCAATGTACAGTACAGGATTATATCGTTTGCCCCTAGAGTGATGAAATGCACAAATATCCTCCGACCAACGAACTCCCGATCAACGAACTGGCAAAATTTTGGTCCCGTGGATTTTGTTTATTAGAGGTTTCACTGTATTTGGGAAGGGGAATCAGCAGCTAGAAGTTGAGGAAGAATTCTGATATTTGGGAAGTAGAATCACCAGCAATGGAAGAACCAAAAAGGATGGTAGGATAGTACAGGCAAAAAGGGCATTCTATCAGAAGAAAAACCTGACAGCCAAGAACCCAATCCTTGAAGTAGGAAAGCACTTCATCAGGGCACATATGTAGAGAATTCTTCTGTAAGGCAGAGAGACACAAGTAATACATGCAGCAGAAAAGTTTAGTGCAATGGAAGAGGGAAATAATTTTCTCACCGAAAATTCCCATCTAGAAACAAACTCTTTTTAAGCTCAGGTGAGACAAAAGAGGAAATCATCATGAAAAAAATATTAATGATGAACAACTAATAAAAGCAGGTTATTTCACAACAGCAACCAAACAACAAATCAATAATCAAAGGTTCAGCCAACAGTTTTCTAACTGCGAGCTACAGGTTCTCTAAGTCAAAATTGAAAATGCTGAGCGCAATGTGTACTCCTCGCTAACTAGACTGGAACCGAGAATGAGACTTTGATTATTCACCTTTCGGAAGAGGAATTTTCAGCAAGGTTGAAATGGAGGGGGTAAGGCATAGGAATAATGGCGATTTTTGGTATTTGGTAGCCTCGGAGGGGATGAAATAGTGGGATGGGTACATATTTGTGGTGTAAGTCTACAATCGGAGCTTCAGGAACTGGTTTGTGTCTCCGTCTGTGGAATATGAAGATAAAGCCCCTGTGATACTATCAGATGCAGGGCCGTCCCTGGGGATTGATGAGCCCTATGCAAACGAAAGTCGGGGGCGCCCTTAACTTTGCATTACCTTATAGATACATGTATGTAGTAGCACCTTTTAGGTATATTTTATAAAAAGAAGGAAATTAACCCACAAACGCTAATGATTTCAAGAAATTTACATGTGTAGTAACTAGTAGGTAATTTCGGGTAATAGGCGGGTTGCCCCGCACCATCTGAAAGAGGCAATCCTGGGCAGGGCCCCCATAGGCGTGGGGCCCAGTGCAGCTGCACCTGTCGCACTACCCTAGGGACGGCACTGATCAAATATCCTGTGTTTCTCTGCTTTCTCCTGTACAGACTACTATATAAGCTATAAATGGCCAGTTAATGATTAATGAAAATACACAGTACCTACTCTTCTACAACTTTTTTATTGTATGATGCGTTCAGTGAAATAGCCATAAATCAGTGAAATGCATCATACAATAAAAAATTTGTGGAAAAGTACTAACAAGTATTTTCATTAATCACGAGTACTAACATAATGAACTTCTACGAAGTGAAGCCTACTACTGTCAAGTTTACTAGAAATGACCTGGAGAGGGAAAGGTTGCAGACAGTAGTCACTGGCAAGGAGTAGTCTCTTATAAGTGCACATGTCGGGATGTGCCATGGGCAGTCTATGGGCTAAGTCTGGAGGGTAACAGTTCGTCAAGGGGAAAGAGGGGAATATGTCCAAAGAAGGGAAATTGTGGCAAAAAAGGGGGGTGCATAAAAAAATACCACAAAAGAAAAGATTGGAATCATTTAAAACGTGATGAGACAGAAGGGTGATAAAGTCCAGTTGATGTATCTAACTTAACCAATGAAGGGTTCCAAAGAAAAGAAGGATAGGAAAGAAATTTCATGAGAACTCAGAAGAAAAGGAGTGACAACCAAATCAGGCATATTTTAAGACATAAGTGTATACTGAAGACAGCCTTTGAAGGAAGAGTGCACAGAACTTTTCCTTTGTGGTACTATTGCACTCATGTGCAGCTACGGGTGATGCCGTTAAGGTGATACTGCAGCTAGGTCATCATCTGTCGTTTGTGCATTTGAAAATACAATCTAGCAATTCGCCAGTTTACACCACGAAATTTTCAATTCACAACCAAACATCAGATTGAGCATTAGAGTGGTTCGTGTAAAACGGACTTTCGGTTCAAAATACTTTCGCCAAAGCGACCACGAATAGTTTACAATGATGAAATGTTTTTCAAATACGCATGCATAGTGTGCAGAAAAAAATTACCTAAGCAATTTGGTTTAAAAAGCTGTTGTATGTTAATAATGAATTTGGGCTGGCAGGATGAAAGCTCACATAAACCCGGCTACGTTACGACTCATTTTATTTAAGAAACGACGCATCTTAAGCATTATAATTAAGTGAACTCATTAGTTTCTAAAACACACAGCATTATTCCATTCCATTTCCGTAATTATGTGCAACGACATAACGCCGATTAACTAATAATCACTAGGTTATATTTAACAACATGCCCCCTCAACGTCTGGCTAGAGTAGCATAGTTTAGGGTATAATAGTTTTCTTTAGCGAATCTCCGAGTAATCAGACTGCAATCAGCATTCCCTCGTAACAGACGTGACCAAGACAAAAGCTTCCAAAACAAGTCACGATGCAATTTCAATTTTAAGAATGTAGAATCGTGATCACTACAAAAATGACTCTCAAATTACAAAATTAAGACAGTAAAATTAATACTTACTGCTACTACAGCACCGTCATCAGTTAATACGAGGTAGCCAACTTGGTCCGGTATTCGCTCTAAGCTCAGCATTTTTGCAATTGTTACTTCACTCGTTGTATTTCAGCACAATACAACACAATCAGGCTATAATACCACCTCCATACACAAAATAACAGATTATATCTTAATAACCTCTCACATGACTAACATGACCTCATGACGAACGGAAACAACTGAATCCAGGAAAAACAAATAACATACGTAATACGGTGACGGTGCCTCACATGCCGAATGGGCGACAAGCGCGCCATTTGAATATAATTTTAAATATTATACGCCGGTATTTCACATTATTTTTCGTCATTTACTTGCATTCATGTACTCTGATACCTTTCCCCCAAGTTCTCCTCAGCCATCCGATGTAAAGGACATAAGTGTCCATCTAGAGCTGTAATAAAGCCTTGAAACAAGATGTGGCGTCAGCCTATGAGGCAAAAGTGGATTACGTCGGAAAACTCATGAAACTTAAGTCAACCGTCATTCAATTAAAACATGAATGCTCACAAGAATTCAGTAAAAAGATGCCAGTTGATCAGTAGGAGAGCTTAAAAATACAAATGCATATTGAAAAATCACTTGGTAAATTCCACACTTTATTTACGAATTTAAACCGACCCAGGTTTCGGCAACTCAGTGCCATTTTCAAGGTATCCGATCGTGTGGTGGCCGAGTATATTTTCCTTATAAGGTGGAGGGAGGTAAAAGGAGTGGGAGGGGTGGATGGAAGTGCAAGGCCGGGAGTTGGGGGGGGGGGGGGGGGTTAAGGTAATCCTCGGAAGTGTGGAATTTACCAAGTGATTTTTCAATATGCATATTAAACATTTCCACCAAGTTACGCTGGAAACATTTTCTCATAAAAATACAAACATTAATTATGTCATCACAATAAAAGAAATGCAAACGGAGATATACTGATAAATTTCAGCTATGACAAGAAAATGGCATCAGCTCACTCACTTCAAGCACCATCGGTGTACATCGGAAGTACACATGGAGGATGCCAGGGGATATTGCCAGACACCAACCCACACAGCACACAAAAAATTTATGCCGCATAAAATATGCATAAATGGATTGGTGTAAATTGTAAATAATATTCCGTTGATTATGTGCATATAATTTAAAAAGGCAGTGTTGGTAATACTGAGAAAAAGTAACTGGGCTCAATTACAGTTACTTCGTAAAAAAAAGTGATCAATTACGAGTACAAATTACTGATTTTAAAAAGTAATCAGTAAAATAACAGTTACAATTACTTCTTGTAAGATTGTCCACCCTAGAGACCACCTGGCAACTGTCGAATAGTGCAGTAAAATTAGTGCAGCATTTGGAATAATTGAGTCATAGAAATTGCTAAGTTACAATTTCACTTGCCATACATACAATTATAACAGCTGTAACCACACAAGGGGTGTCATATTTTGTACCCATCATAAGTAGGCTACAACATAAGGGTGGCTGAACCTAAAATAGCAAATTATGGTACTCAGGGATTCGAAATTATCTGTAGGCCTAGGTAAATCAGTGAATAAGTAAATACGATGAAGTAAATTATGCAACTTTAATATGCACAAAATAAGAAATACATGACAAAGAGAAAATAATTATTAACTAGAAACAAACATAAAAATTATGAAAGGATATTCTTAATCTAACACATCCTTGTTTACCTTACAGAATAGTTGCATATTAAAATTTTCATCGCTGAGTCTTGATCTCTTTGGTGATAGCACCTCCTTGCACACACTAAAAAGTCTTTCAACTGGAGAACTTGATGGAATACCTGTGTTATATTTCACAAATAGAGACTTCAGAGAAGTAAATTTCAATAGCAATGACAGATCGGTATTAATGCAAGGCAAATAGGAAAGTGTCTCCTCCATGGCTGGAGACACCAAATTCTCCTGTGAGGGAAGATTGAAAAATAACGCTTCCTCATCACTGCCCACCTCTGCACTCAAATTCTCAACGGAAGCTTCACCAGCTACTGGTAGGCTGGAGTTGCAAACAACTTCCAAAAATACAGCTACTGCTTCGTTCTTCGCTTTCCCAACAAGCCATGAAAACTTAAGTGAAGGTATAAGGTCTGCCGCAATCATAAGTTTTTTTTCTTCCAGTGTACTTTTGAACCTCTTTTCTACACCTTCCATTAATGCCTTGGCTAAGGGTCTGCAAAAGCTCAGGCTAGTGTCATTAGCTTTCTTTAAAAGCTCTTGCTGTATGCACCTGACAGTTGGCCGTAAATACCCAAGGTACATGTTCTTCTTTGCCTGTAGGATGTTCAGGGCCACAGCAACTGGTTTCATCACCTGTAATGAGACCAATCAAATCCATCAGTCTATCCAGTGCATCGACTATGCAGCTTTTGATAGCAGACAGCAGACACTTGACACTGTCGAACGTGCTGTTCCACCTTGTTGCACTGGGTGTCACAAGTAACCTTTTGAACTTTTCCCTAATCTGATCAGCTGCAATGGTGCTTCTCTGCTTGTTCCACAGAGCGTGGCAGTGGGAAAACGGACATCTTGCTACTTTCTTGAAGATGGCATTACTTTCTGCAGTCTGGCTGTCCTGTAACATGCACAAGCGAGAAGACTATTTTCAAATGTAAAAATGACGAAAAAGTTTAGAAGCACATCACACAGGCATATTCATGAGAGTTTGTCTCCTTAACCAGAAGACACAGGTGAATAAGATTTACCTTCACTGCCACGAGATTGAGTGTGTGCGCAGCACACCGCTGATGAGGAGGCAAGTTGTACTGGAGCTCTTCGCCTTCATCTAGGATGGTCCCTACATCAACAAAGACAAGCTCTTCTTCTGACTCTGTTTCATTTCTTACTTCGTTCAATTCCACCCCAAAAGTCCTGAAGATATTATTAATATGCTCAGTATTATATATATGTAAGCATTATACATCAATAGCATAAGAAAATTCTTATGCAACCGTACTCACGAGAAAGCTTTGACAAAGTTGCTGCCATTCACTACGTTTACCAATCGATCTCAGATCGATCTGACTGGCTCAGCTCGGTATAGTAAACGGAGTGCGCTAGCCAGATCGATCTGAGAAGCAAGCCGAGTCAGCCTGCTTTCCCTAACCGGTCTGATATCTCAGATCGATCCGAAGAGGCCGGAGCGTGGCGCTTATCGTTCTTCTTTTGGTTGCTGATGGTAAACAAAATATAATCGATATCATTTACGGCGTGACTTGTTGCAAGAAGGGAAAGGAGAGAAGTGTGCGGCTGAAATATGCAAGAAATCTCAAAATAATTCAAACTACTGAAATCGATAGTTCAATATCGATATTTTCAGACCGTGTTGGTAAACCAGGCGATCTGAGTTAGCTCCCTGCTGAACTTTCAGATCGGTCTGAACTCAGACCGATCTGAGATTGATTGGTAAACGTAGTGATTGTCAGTGACACAGAGCGTCACTTTGTTGTGGATGCCAAACTCCTGGAGTACTTTCTCAATGGTGGCAGCTAAGACATCATATTTAAGACAGTCTATTTGAAATAGACTACATACTTGTCAGATTCAGATACAAGAACCAAGTAAAGCAGTGCAAGAGCTATCCAGGTACATACATAAACACTGACCAAAACTAAGTAGCCATGGTGAGCTGCCTTCAGCACAAGAAAATTAAGAAGATAAAACATGAACCAAGATGAGACACAAAAATACTGGCAGAAGAAGGGAATAGAGATAGATTTGCCACAGCCATTGAAAAGAAAAAACAAAACGGCCACTGAACGGAATATTAAATTCACAAGTCTAGCACTGCTCCTGCAGTTACTGAATGTAACATTTCATTTACGCTTGCAGGATTGGCTATTTCACGTTGCACGATTGGCTTCCCTGGGACATCCCACAGAGCTGCCTGGGACTAGGCAAGGTTCTGGCTCGGACATCCTTGGGGCGCCCTAGGAATGTCCCATATGAGCAGACATAGGAAGTCCCTAGGTGCTCCGTGGGGTGTCCGTGGGACCATATGGGATTTCCCAGGGAGCTCCCTGGGACTAGGCAATGTCCTGCCGGGACATCCCAGGGAATTCCCTGAGACGTCCCGGTGCTGTGTGGGTCACTATCAGTTTCTTTAACTCTTCAAAAGAGTTCACATGCATACCCTCAATCAACCCTTGAAAATAATTGGTCAGTTTATATACTACATGACTCCATGCCATGCCACTTAATTTAAACTGCTTGTACAACCACTGTCTGAAGACTTCTGCACTGAATTTATATTTCTTGAGTAGTAAATCCTTGACAACTTCATAAGTATAGTTATAAAGTTGTCAAGGATTTACTACTCAAGAAATATAAATTCAGCGCAGAAGTCTTCAGACAGTGGTTGTACAAGCAGTCTAAATTAAGATATATCAGCTCTTTCACAGGGCTCCCTAGAAATTATATTGTTAATCTCGTTTGGTAGTAACCCAGTCAAATAAAACAACAGTTGATGTGCTGGAATACCGGCCCTATCAGCCTGTCTTTCAAACCGTTCGAGAAACAAACTAATATTTTCACTTCTGGGGTCAAATTTGTCCATATGCCTCGTCAAATCTATCTTTGGCGTTACCCTTTGGGTAGTTTCCACTTCTGATCCACCACATTCACGGTTTACATTGGCCTGAGAAATCTTGAGCCTTTCTATTTTTAATTGAAACCTTTTTTCTGCCAATCTTTTCCCCTCCGATTCTCGTTCCAATCTTTTCTCCTCCACTTCAGGTTCCAATCTTTTCTCCTACGTTAAAAACTTCAACATTTCTTTGACAAATTCCTCATCATAGTTTCCACTATCTAAAATTGCTTTCTTAAGGCTGTTTTACATGATGAAAGATTTTTTACAAACCCATGTATGTGAGATTGTATGTTTGTCTCAACGAAATAAGAACAGGTTCTATTTCCCGTGCAGATATTGAGACATTCGCACAAGCGTTCATGCAATTTTCCACTTTACGCGATGCATTTTGCCTCATGCAAGAGTTCACAGAAGAGTTTCTACAAACAAATGTACCGTGTAAAACGGCCTTTATACTCCACGACTCTAGCATCCTCTCCCACATCAGCGCCGACTTCATACGTGATCTTCCTCAAAATGTCCTTAGTGGCTCTAGCCAAATACGCCATTATGAAATCTTAGACTTTGTTTTTTTCCACAAATTATGAGAAAAATGCAGTCATACACGTGGAAGTCAAGAGCAGTACCCAAAATGCACTAACCATTTGGCAATGGGTACTCACCTATTCAACTGCACAGCATCACACCAACGTGTCCGATCGCAAATCCTTTTCTCAGTGGCCGATAGAAGAATCCAAGATGTCACTGCCCGGAGTTCCTCGGTTATGGCTTCCACTCGTTGTCACTCTTCCCCGCAACACCTCGTCCAGCACATGCAGCCTAGTGACTTTTTCCCCATCTCAGCAACCGTAGACACAAATGATCCGTCCCAGAAAGGATGCTGATCTCCAAATCCGTTCAACGAACGACCAATCCTTGACTCGCGATTCTTCTCACTATTCCCGGGATGCTCCCGAAAAAAATATCCCACCGCAGCCATCAAAAAACTTGGGTTTGCGTCCACGTCTGTAGTGTCGGAGGATGTGTACAAATAAGAACTCCTAGTTTCAGTTTTCTTCATTCTTTTCTTCTTTTTACTCAAGCAGAGCCGCTTCCAGACCTGCTCTCTTTCTTCCTTAACAACCCACCCCTCCCCCAAACATAAACCTCGTCACCAAAACATTTTAACAATCAACACTAAAATAGCTTAAAACATTTAAACAAAAACTATACCAAATGTAACAAATTAAAAACAAATACCGAGGTACTGTTCTTATGCTACAACATATATGTAGTTCATTTCTGACATGTTTAACTGTATTATTTGAATGAAAACTTAGATAAATGTTATTTACAACCAAATATTAAGAATTATTAATAAAAATATTAATTATTATACGATTTTGGTAGGAGTATACTTTTTCTGTTAAATAAACAAGCACTACATCTACATCTACATCTACATCTACATACTACCCCGCAAGCCGCCTCAATAGGCGTGTGGCGGGGTGGCTCCTCAAATGTTGCCCATCAAAGTTAGACACTTACTTAATTATAGCCACCTCCTTGAATGGAATAAAGGGTTGATTGAGATCCTAAGAGGGTCTTAAACATGCTTCGCCACTGCCAGTGGCGAAGAGGTACACTTTCACTCCCAGTTCCTCCCCAAACACTGACTTATGAGTTTACCACAGCAGGGGTTGGTCCACATTTTTGGCCACAGAATTGAGAAAAGTACTTCTCAATGCACTGGACGTTGGTTGGAGTGAGAAGATCATTCAGAAGGGAATTGAAATACATTGAGCATACAGAAATAAAAATTATAGTTCTGCAAACATTTGGTCATTAAGTGGGATGCTTGCTTAATAGGGGTGGTCGTTGAGAGGCTTCACTGGATGTCATTGGTAAAAATGTCTCTATTGTTTTCTATTGAATAAGTGTCAGCTTATATATCACTTCCATCAAGGAAAGTGTCCTCCCCAAATGTTCATAGGTATGAATATGAGATGGGTACTATGACATTTTCAGCAAATGGACCCTTTTAATCATTAAGTTATGAAGACAGTCTATGAGTTCATTTATTTTTTACTGCACATACAGACATAGGCGTGTCAAGGGGGGGTTTTGGGGGTTGTAACCCCCTCCCCCCCCCTCCTAATGGACCCCCATTGGTTAAAAAGAAAAAAAAAACATTAAAATGATGTGTTTAACACATGCTAATAGTACACCTTTAGATCACCTTCCATAACATAATAAAACACCTTCAAAACGTCATTTTAAGATTTATATTTTTCAAAATTACCGAACCCACCATGTCTTTTGAAAAAGAAACCTGAAACCTTGTTTTACATGAGGGTATTCGAATACCATATTCGAATTTGGATCCATACACCCCATGACCCCCCCCCCCCCTTCAGATGCTTCTAGATATGACAATGCATACAGATACTATTGAGTGTGATTAAGGGAACAAACATTCTTAATAAATCACCTTCATCAAAGGAGTATCACAAAAGTGAGCACATTCTAGCACTCCTAAATTACCTTCATGCCATTTCTACATATGTACTTGCCAACTGAAGACATACCAAAAACTTTTCATAGCCCCATGTGGTTCAACAGACATCACTTGGCTCTACTCCAGGTGACCTCATTGTATGAATTTTCTTGGATAACATGAACAGTCAACTCAGGGTCCCGCCATCTGCAGATTCTGAGGAGATGCCCCCAGCTTATCTAATTGAAACATAAGCATCCAATTTAAATGATTCAAACTTCCTCCATCTGAGATGCCAATATATGCAGACATCCTTAAAAGATATAAGTAGTAGTCATGGTTCATCCTCTCCACTAACTCTCAAACTTTCACCATACTGATAGAGAAAAAATCATCCAAATATGTCACACCAATTTTTTTTTTCAAATGAATCATTTAGGATAAGTGCAATGTAAAAGTATATTTGATGAAGAGACAGTGGCGTACGGACGGGGGCGAGGGGGGTTTAGGGTTTAAACCCCCCCTAAAAACATGTTTTTCTGAATTTGTTTTCGTTAGTGAATAATAATCTGAATATCATTTTATGATGATGCACATAAATAATAATGAAAACCCCAACCCCCAGAAGTCAATCCTGCATACGCTACTGTGAAGAGATGAATGATCAGTAAATGAATGGTCCACTCAAAATTCCTGTTCTGCTCAATAAGTTAAAGTTAGAGTTAAGTCCTACACTGTAATATGCATAAAGCAGTGGCATGCCATGAATTATGTTCCTTCAAGTATAAACAGATGGCGAGAGCAGTGGTTTGTTATTTAGTGCAGGGGAGGGGTTGGAGCCACAAGCCACTTATGTATTTGATAACACCCCTCGTGGGAATAAGCGGGACCAAAGGTGCATCCACACTATGCCGATCTGCTTTGCCAAGTGGCAAAGAATATTGGCCTCACAGAATCAGCAAACGTCCACACAACACTTAATTAAGTCTGTACGTCAGGTACAAATTTCAGTCTGAATGCGACAATGTACGCAAGATGAGTGAAGTGACAAAGACGGTGCAATTTTGGTAGCTGCAGCTTCTGTTATTATTGATTCTTGTGTATCTCCGTATAAGAAGAGAAGATTTCTGATCCCTCCGAATCTCAAGAGTCGCAATAGTTACAGTGTGATTGATTTCATGAAAGACTTGATTTTCGACGATATAGATTAAGTCTCAGTGCATCTGTATCACTCCACTTCATCTCTAAAGAATGAAAAATAGTAAGAAAACTACTGAATTAATGTTAACAGAAGAAAAATGCACAAGAGCAATGTGCACGGATGTCTATCTACAGAAAAACTGCCCAAAATCCGATGGGGTTTACCAACTAAAGCATCTCCGCTGCCAGAAGGATTTGCGGCTACCTTTGATCTTTACCACCACTGCTCTGGCATGATGCCAAAGCCAACCGTTGCATCCTCACCGGCTCAGCCTTACCAATTGTCATTGCCGATGGCCACATCCTTGATGCTTGCAAATGCGGTAATCTGGAGGATATATATAATGTGAAAAGGTAAACAAGTTTAACCAACTACTGAACTAATCATGTAATATTTAAAAACTTTTCCCTCATCTATAACATTTGCACTAACTCCAAAGGATATAGCCAGTCAACCACTACTCCAAAACATGACCTTAAGAAAAAGTGCCAAGAAGGAGATTGCTGAAAATCTGGAGTTGTGTGAAAAAACATCAGGGCTACATAAAGAATGGCAGAGTTTAGTGAGTCCAAGTATGTATGTAGCAATCAAATTGATGGATTCTTACAATAATCATAAATAGGCAGTTGATGGATTCCTCACAAATTTTTGTTTACAGGATCTAATTTATTTAAGGTAAGAAATATGTATGTAATAACCATAAAAAGTAAACTGTGAGGCATACCAGTACTTTTAAATTAAGTTCAGAAACCACCTAATTTGGTTGTATACATATGGGACATTCTGCCGGAATTGAGAGGTATTGATATGTACACTTATACATCTATGGAACATGATGATTCAAATATATGTATCTTGCTTAACTATACATTCTTTATTAAAACAGTCTCGTATTTACACATTAAAATAGAACAATAATGAAATGTACATATAATTTGGCACATTTTGAGGGAACATTTAACTTTCTACAGTTACATCAAAACATATTATTTACAATTTATGACATTACATTTTTAGATATTAATTTTAATGTACAATAACATGCATCTAACTGAAACACCATTCTACCTATGAAGGAGCCATTCACAAACTATGCAGCCTAAAAGGCAAAAATGGTGGAAAGATACTAAAATATGGGTTGATGATCCCTAAAATAGGAAAAAGGGTGTTATGGTTTAAGTTCACTGTGATACGATTTCAATGGTAATTCAAGTTCTAAAGGCATATGCATATGAAGCCATAATTATAATCCCTTGTCCTTTCTTTGGCTAATTACATAACTCCTTTTTTTAATTTGCCAAAAAAGTGAGATACAGGCAGTCCCCGAGTTACATTAGCCTCAACTTGCGTAAATCCGTACTTACGTAAGTGGCAACCTTACCCAAAAAAAGACTAGAATTATGAAAGTTATGGATTTGGGTGGTTGCCTACTTTCAAGGAGCACATGTGCCGCAATGTTAGTAAGAGCTGGCCTTCCCCGTATTTCTCTAAGTAGACCGTAATCTTGAGAGTACAGACTCAGTAACAGAGTAATTTCCAACTTCCGTAAATTTCAACTTACACCACTTGTGTCGGAACGAATCTATTAGGTAACTAGGGGACTGCCTGTATACTAAACATTTTCCCTCTTTGCGCAAATGAAATGAAACTACTTTCTCTTCTCTGGAAATGATAACAATGTACGATTGTGATAAAGAATTTTTTCAGTGCATTTTATGCTACTTTTTCTGATGTAAACCTAAAATTAATCATAGATTATTAGAAAATCATGCATGAAGTTGGACTAGGCAAAACACTGTTCCAGCAATTTCTTCGACAAATGACCAAAAAAGTCACATGCCTCGGGTACATTATCTTCCAACCCCTAGGTATTCATTGAGACTGAACTTTCATGATCAATTAAAGCAGAAAAAATTAACAGAATTTGAAATTTAGATTATAAAAAAAATTAATTTGAAAAAAAATAGAAAATGCATCCAAAGTCCACTGAGAACATAGGGTAGAATCAAAATTGTAGTAATACAACACTCAATTAGCAGCCATGTAGTGACCTAAAGCCTTTTTAAAGTGCACCAATTTCCTACTTCACTGTTATTTAAGTTTCAATCCAACCACCACAACTCTTGTCTCTTTGAAACATTTCAACTGGACTAGTTATTTCAACTATCTTCTGGCCCCCGTTCTATACCCTCAACACCATTGCATGCATGGTTTATCCAGGATGTTAAAACGAAACTGTATTAACCCCTTTAATGGGGACTCTTTTTCATCTTATTGACTTTCAAGTAAGGATATTGAAAGAAAAAAAATTCGAACGTTAATTCATAACATTTTAATGTTCCCATCCTGATAAATTATTTAAATAAAAATGTTTTGAAAAAAAATTGTTTAAACAATTTAGCAGGACGGGGGCGTAATATAAAATTAAATCAGAGGAGCAGGTCTAAAGATGGTCTTCCCATTAAAGGGGTTAATAGCAAAAAACTGCATATGCAACAGCAGAAATGACCTTGCATAAAATGCATGTACATATGTGTTTTTACTATTTGGAAAGTCTAAGTTATCTGTATCAACCTCATCTCATAAGTAATATAAAAAGGTTTGACCAAGGAAGTGTTTTAGTAAATTATATAACTTATTTGAAAGAAAATTTACATTGACATGCTCTATTGGTGGCGATAAGGAAGAGTCTAGACATGACTAAGTAAAAATGTGATAATAGAAGCTGTGAAGGTTCAATTTAAAGCAAGAATTCTGGATATCAGTTAAATAATCATGAGGAAGGATCAATTCAGTTTCCATAGCCCATGGTCATACAGCCAGAGCTAAAAATGTTTCCACCTCCAATGCACACTCAACAAACCTGCCAGGCAGACATGCCAGAGCACGTCCTGCTAGGGTCAAATCTAGTATGAAACCAGAGAATTTAATTACGTGTAGTAAAATTACCCCAACACAATGCAAATTAACATTAAGAAGAGGACACCTTTGTAGTAGAGAGTAGGCTAAACACAGCCTCCAATGACATGTATTTCTTAATTTTTAATAAAATACATTAGCCATGCAAATGTATTTTTGCCAACGGTGAAATAAAGATGAATGAATAAATTATTTCCCACAAAAAGAAGAGAACTTTCATTCAAAGAGAAGAGCAAGAATGGTTTAGTAGCTAAAATTGATTCTTTAAAATCATATTAACAAAAAAATATATTTATAAGACGTTACCCATAATAGCTATGATATGCAATTTACATATATTATTACAACCCATAAGACAGTCTGGCATGCTGGCAATTTTCCACAAATTTGCATTATCAAGGTTTGGATAAATTCAAAGCAAATATATGCTATTCCACTAAAAAATCTAGAAAAAACATAAGAGTGAGGACATTTTTTTAGATAAAATTGAAATTATCCATTGGAAGTTGATTTGACATTTAAATAGTAAATTTGAATTTCTTCAATATTTCATCATTCATCATATCTAGTGATAGCAGAGACATAGGTACTCGGATGGAAATTCAAAACAAACAGTAGAATGACAGGCAAAATAAATTGCAGCACAAACTGAACACTGCATAAGAGAAATTGTGAATGAAAGATACCAAAGAGGCATAAGGATGTGGCATACCAAAGAAGTAGTGCCTACAGAAGAGTGCAAAATGACTACACAGTCTGCACAGCCACCAACACGGGTTGCATTATCTCCTGCATGATCAGAGCCATTTGGCAGAGCTTATGAGGGTACTTCCTTTAGGGTACTAACTTGGTGTATACAGAGTATTTTCAATGGAAGAATAAAATGGGTAAGGTTAAGGTATAATCTAAATTGAACTACATTAATTACACAAGATGTCTTCCCGGCATGCATGAGAATAGGTTTTTAAGTTAAGGTGAAGAATAGTGGCTAGAAATAACAAATAATGTGTACAATCAGAGCCAAAAAAGCAAATTACAGCACATTACAGTAAATACTTGAGGGAAAGTATTAATTTCACTAAAAGCATATCTTTTTACAAGATCGCAGGATAAAAATGAAAGAAAATGTTGAATCTGTGGCATACTAGCATCAAAAATTAATAATACACATATGTATATGTTTTCTGTTTATAATACATTATTGATTTCCTATCATTTGGCAGAAGTTCACCATTGCCAATGGTCAGAAAGAGGAGATTTGCATATGGAAATTTGATTGAGTAACTTAAAATGTTTTAAATCACAAGTAAAATTTAAGACTAAAGCAGCTAAAGTTGAAAAGGATTTACTGCAGTTGTAAACATAAACCATCCTAGATTTAATAGTTCATTTAATCAGCAAATTCTTTAGATAAAAAACACAGTAAAAATAGTAAAACCACAAGTTATTTCACACCAATTCAAAATATATATAATTACAAACAAGATTTAAAATAGCTCGTAGAATTTCTTAGAATGTTTCAGATACATGATGGAATAAAAATATCAACAGAACTCCGTCAATGAAAATATTTCACAATAAAAACAACTGCATATGTAACAGCAAAAGCTTTAAGTTGTGCTAATGACAAACAATATCACAATCTATCACAAAATCTTGCAGAATAAGAATATTCAGACAATGTAAATAACACACATAGTTCTCAGTCTACAAAATATATTCAACAAATTAATAATTCAATCAAATTATGGCACACGTAATCTCACAGAAACTAATCAGCTTCAAATTTCTATAGACTCGCTCATTGAAAATTCACCTAATGTCATGGGCGCCGGCAGAAAAATTTACAGAGGGGTGCAATCAGTGGTAGCTCGTGGCCAACCAAAATGAGGTTTCACAAACTGGTTCGCTCCCAACAAAATGCATAAAAAATGTCTTCAGTTCCATGCCCATTTTCTTTTTAAAATCGATTATTGAGTGGAAATGCTTGTGTCCCCAAATTTTTTTTCTAATTTCCAAAGAGGCAGAGGGTGGAAGGTGCACCCTTCCCCTGCCAGCACCCATGCCTAATCTCAAACTTATATGTTTCTCAGTTAAGGGGTCATGCATAAACTACGTTACCATTTTCAGTGATTTTTTTTACCCCCTTAGTTGACAACCTCAGTCCTCCCCCAATGAAACTTTCAATACAAAAATATTTTCTTAATTATTGAGTGAGTTTATTTTAGGCATAGGTTGAAATAAGAAAATAAAGTAGCCGAATTAGATACAATAGAACTATCTAATCTCATTTTAAATTTGTGGTTCCACAATTATATTTTTATTAGCACAACCCAGGTTTCGATGAACTATAACGTCATCTTCAGATGAAGACTCTACAAAACACTCTTGGTTATCTTTCCACGAGTGTTTTGTAGCTTTAACCGTGAGTGTTTTGTCGAGTCTTCACTTGAAGATGACGTTATAGTACGTCGAAACCCAGGTCGTGCTAGTAAAAATATCATTGTGGAACCACTAATTTAAAGTTTTTCATTTAAACAATGAATAAGTTCCACCAAGTTATGCCTGAAACTACCAGTTATATCTAATGTCAATTGGAACAAGAAATTTATTTATTTTTAAATTCTAAAAATCAACCATGAATCACAGAGCAAGGTGCTGTACTCATCTACTTTGTTCTCTCCCCTCCACACATTTCTGACTACTGCCTTGAAAAGTGTTCTCGTGCGGTCGCTATTTAACCCGCGAGAAGGTTAAAATGTTAGCAATTTGATGGTATGAAGACTTGCAACATTCTAGAGGCAATGGTTCAGTTATATTAAGTTAAAGTCAAAGCTTGGGGTGTAAGAAACACCCCGCGCACCCTTCCTCATGTTAAATTCTGTAGTATTATTGACCCGATGTTGACGAGTAAAAAACGTAAACAGGCCCATTGTAACAGCTACGTTACTTTGAGTGAACCCTCGCCTCGTTACCCGCAGTAGGTTTTTAGGCGACCCCCTCCACTCCCTAAGTTGGTAACGTAGTTTATGGATGACCCCAAGTTCACCAAGTGATGGGGCTTTTATGAAGTTGAGATAGTAAGGGTAAAGTAAAGCAGCAGAATATTTTAATAAGATTCCAATTTCATGCACATTCATACATTTTACCCGTATTACAATGCACGCACCTAAGTACTATCAATAAGTATTCCATCGACTCCTCAGCACATTTTATGGACTTTCTGGAGGTGAAAATAAAAAAAAATAATACTTAATGTACGTACCTCAATTTCATTCTTGATAATAATTAAAAATACACATATAAACGGTAGCAAACAGCTAAGATCAAATCTCACAGTTGTCTCACAAAATGACTTCAACAAATAGAAGGGCAATGTTCTTCTCAATTCCATTAAAAAATCCTAATAATTCTGCAAAGGTTAAATAAACATTTCATTTTATCAATCTAAAGTATATGGGCAATGAACATTCCTTACAACAGGAATACAAGACTAATAAAATCTTTGATTATTTCCATTTTCGTGCCTAAAAGAATACAAGCCTTAGATTATTCAGCATTAGAAATATAGTAACACTTATGCCTTGCCTATCACACACACTGTCCAAGAAAATAAGTATACCAATACATATATGTATCTTGACTTATGTCATTTCGAGTCCCATCAATCCCATTAAAATGTCAGCTTTTATTAGTAATATTGATAAAATCAGTCAAGATATGTTTACTATATGGCATTCAGCCAAAAATACCAGAGCAACCAAACAAATAAACATAAAAATTCACATTGAAACAAAAAAAATCTATTAAAAAATATAAGAAAAATAACAATGCATATATGTCAGTGTTATCTTTTTTCAGAGCTCATACTTCCAATTCCCATAATTATGAGACATTTGTGTTGGCATGTTGCTGTTTTTACGACTGTGCGGTGTCGTTCACATTCACTCAGTTGTACTGCTTCAGTGACTTAAATTTATGTGCCCATGTCAATAAAGAAAAATCGAAATGCAAGAGCTGGAGCTACACATCATGATATACCATTATAGGATTTGATGTCAAGGATAAAACAGAATGATAAAACTGAAATAGATTCAGCCATTGCGTGGTCTTACAGGTCTCATACTATGGTATTTGTTGTCAATGGTATTGGTCAATGGTATTGTTAATGACATCAAATGGTATGGTATTGTCAAGGACATCAAAGATAGACCTCCCAAGATGAAGAACACCATTATCAACTAGAAATGAGGCAAAACCTATAAAGGAAAAGAACAACTTCTCGTTATTGAGATGATGGGCAGATTCATCAGGGTGCTTCAGACAGTCAGGATGTGGTTCTGGAAAAAGCACTGTCACTGTTTGAAGACCTCAAAAACAAGTATCCAGATGAGAAAAAAAGTTTGAGTCAACTCGATAATATTACTTGCATATGACATATCCTATGCACTTGCCAGTATAATTACTGAGCACTGTGTTTCTTGGATGAAAAAATGTATTATTATTATTGTTTATGAGGTTTAGACAGCAGCAATACATTCACCTCATTAAGAAACAAAGTGAAAGGGCATCAGCTGATGGTGTAGGAGAAGCCATATTTCCTTCTACACTGGCAAAGATTATTGAAAACAACAAATTTCTCCTCAAACATATACATATTCAAAGTTGATTAAAATGGTCAACACCAGAAAAAATTGCCAGATCATACATTTGTATCCCTGGCGGATGGAACTGCTCCTGGCTACAAAGTCTCAAAAGAAGACTTGAACTTAATATTTGGAGGTTTGTTCAGGAGATGGAAGTTGAATCCTTGTGTCATAGTGCACAATATTGTAAATATTAGCAGTTTAGAGGGCGGAGGATACGGTAAAAATTGACAAAAATCAAATAAAGAAGTAAAGTAATGTACATTGTACATTGATACAATTCCCTCAGAGGGTCAGATAGGGGCAAAAAGCAATAAAAAAATCAAAGCAGCTTATTCCAGAGAAAATACTTAATGTAGAGAGGATAATTTTTGGCAAATAATGAACTAGGAGAAAGCCCAAATAAATTATCTTATAACTAATGCATGTATAAAAAACTTTGTATTTGATGTCTTCAGTCAGATTGAGGTAGTGAAAATGGGAACATCCTGCTGACAATTTATGGTACATAATTATAATGAGGAGTTGTCAATAAGAATGTAAGTCACGAATTTAAAGTGCAAATCACAATTGAGGTTAGTACTGAAAATTTAGAAGCACAATGTCAGTAGAAATATGGGGACATGACATAATTTACTCTGAGGAGAGCTGAATTACAAAAATCCATTAACTCACGACCAGTGATGTGCCTGTTCCACTTTTTTTTTGTTCCAGTTTGGTTTTCAGTTTCGGGACTCAGTTCAGGTTCTTAGATATAGCAAACCATAAATTTAAAATTGGCACAATGGGTGGTCACTCGATTTACTATACAGTCAACTCTCAATTATCCGTGCTAATGGATGCACGACGAGGCACCGATAATCGAAAAACACGGATAACTGAAAAACATGGAAAATTTTGTGGTGATATCGACATTTCACTTCGTAGGATGGAAACTATTTCACATAACAGACTGCAGTGGTTACCGCAAGACAACTAATGAAATACTAAATATTACTATTATTTCAAAATATAATAATATCGTAAACATCTATAAATTTATAGCTTCTAATGCTTGAAACACAACATAATGGGTACTTACTTAGCTTGACCACGTAGATAATAAAAAACTGACATCTTGCTTATTTTCAGTAAATGTATGACATTGAAGTGATTATATAATACAGTAGAGTCTCAGTTATTTATGCAGTAAGCTATCGCGCGAGGGCCCCCTTTCGTCGCACATAGCAAGTGCAGTCTTTCATATTATTACTTGTACGTCATATAAGTAAGACAAACGTATTTGAAAAGTTTCCAATGTGCAAATTAAATTTAACATTTTTTTACATTGATTTTATTATTTTCCATGTTATCCGACCTTCTCACTTATCCGACCTTGCCGCGGCCGGTTTAGGTTGGATAATCGAGACTCTACTGTACAAAACATTGTTATAATGTGAGCCTCTGAAAAATATATGTGATTTTATATATAGAATTGGCATTAGTGAGGTTAAAAATATTTTGCATTACAATTGACTGCAGGAGTTACATCAAGAAAACAAGTGAATAACAAAATGCTAATTTTCCGGTTTGTTTATTTCAAATATCATGCACACTTCCTCATCTTACTTTTATTCTTATCTATACCCCAAACCGTTTGTTATCCCACATCATATACTTTTGCCAGTTTAAGCGGAGTCTCTCCTTTTTCATTTCTTGTAATCAATTCTAGTTTTTTAGCGATGTAAAGGACAATTTTCTTCCATTTTTCTGCCATTTCTTTCAGCTTTATCAGAACGCGGCACTACAGTAACAAAGGCAACTTTGAAGTTATTGAGATTTCCACACGAATGCACTGTCATAATCGTATCTGGGAAAAAACAAATGACTGTTAAACGGCGAATTATGACCAGGAAGCACTGATACTATTTCGTATTTATTAATTCAGGCCGAAAAGTAAGTACATACGGAACAATAAGTAGTTATTTTTACGTATAATATAAGTAAGTTTATTTACAAGTAGTTTAGTTGAAATTAATCCATTGTACATTTACTATTCTGTTCATTTTAGGAATATAGAATATTCAGTGAAAAAGGGTAATGGGAAAGAACGGATAAAATAATTTCAGAAGCAGATGCGGCTGAGTTTCCATCATTCTTAAACGTAGCAAACAATTTCCATAATATTGTGATTAAATCAAAAAGTCAATCTAAAAAGAGACATTAAAAACTTTCAATTCTTTTTAGATACATAGAACTTTCAAAGAATATATTTAATTTTATCATTCGAATATTTCATTGGAATTTACTTAATTTTACCATTGGAATATTTTTCAAACTTTTAAGTGCAGGGATGAGAATGCATGGATAATCCACAAACCAGATAATCGGAAGCCAGATAATCGAGAGTTGACTGTATTTACATTTTCAAAACCACGGTTGGTTAATGGTTTCCCAAGAAGAAAATCCAGTTTTATAAGGCAGTTGTCATGTACTGAAGCGTAGGTTGTTGGTTACACACATCTAAATTACTTTTTTGATCACAAGACGGCCACCCAGAAATACCCTGGGTATGCTTTGTTAATTCAAGCCAACTGATTCTCTAAAGCTAAAAATGCAACCACATCCACCATATATGGTTGACACAGCAGTGCACCTGAAGCAGACTGAGTGAATGTGTACCCCAAGGTGGGAAAAATCATTGTGCCAAGCAACAACCTGGTCACATGGAGCATGCAAATCACCGCAAGGCATGTTTGATAATATCCAAAAGCTGATTGGTGTGGGTTTGGTGAGGCATCCACACACTCACATGAGGTTGCCATGTACTGTTGTGTGGTAAAGTATACACTTCTGGAGACAAGTACCTATTCTAAAGCAGCCTTAGGAGGCAGCTTTGTTGGTTTGCAGCTTTAGGCCTGCACAAGTTTTCAACAGGAGAGGCCAAAACAAACCAATATAGGCCCACTTTTAACACTAACAACAAGTCCTCTTTCAACAAACTTTCTGTTAGAGGTAGTACCCATAATTTTATGGAATATTGCTTGTCAAGAGCAATTCCAAAGTTACATAAAGAGTAAAACATTTGAGCCTACCAAAATTTGGGAGTGGCTTGTATTCCAGCACAAATGGAATCACGAGGAATGAACTTAACTAAGTTTCAAACACCAGAGAAAATTAATTCATGGAGTAATATTACATTCATAACTGCTCATTCCACTCACTTTGAACATTCATTACAAACTACTAGCAAGCCAATTCTCATATCATGACACCCAAGTAGAGTAGTGCCATCAACAGCTTCCAATGACTCATTCAGCTTCATACAAGAAATTTCACTAAAACAACTTACAATCTGATAAACATTCTCCAGTATCCGCATTATATAGGCAGTTAACACATATTAAGAACCTACCACTGGATTCTCAAAAGAGTCCCATTCAGGGTAGATCATAATTAAAATAATCTTTTTTACAAACATTAGGTCAGTCATTTCAAAGCCATAATCCACTTCAGATATATACACAAAATCAATTTTTGCATAATTTGGAGTTGAACACAACTGTTTGGAATTTTTTGAAAAGTTATGCCTAACGCATACAGATAAAATTACTAAACAGCTCATTAAAACACCACAACTATTTCAGCAGTCACAAGGTTTATAGATACATTACTACCTATAACTAAGTTAGAAAAACTGATTTTAAAATCAATGCTTGAAAAGTAACCAAAGTAAAAAGAGGAAATAGCCTATTATGGCCAATAGAGCATATGAGGTGTTAGTTGTAAAATGCTCGAAAAATTATGAATACAGAGTGATAAATATATTTCTAATTTAATGGCAACACAATGAGTATTGAATGTTGATCACAAAATACCATGGACATATAAAAACTACATATCAGCTGCTCCTTTCAACAATAAACATATTTCATTATTTTGTCATTTTCACCAATTGACTCAATGAAAACAGACACCATTTAAATCTGGAGTTCATTAAGTAACATCTATGAAATTGGCACTAGATTTTAAATTTAAAAGTTATTATTAAAATATATTAAGTTTTAAAATGATAAGATTGGAGATCTGGGGAAATAAATTTCACCCTTGAGCATGAATCTATGGTGCAGATCTGTCATGAATGTCAACTATCATAGATCGTAATTAGGACTTGCAAGTATTGCACAACAATACATGAAGACTAGTGAGGAAAACAAAAAACAACAGGGAAAGTATCTCCCCACATGATAACAATTATTGACTAAACTTTTCAATTCTTCTATCAGGCCAAAAATACAAACAATTTACAATAAAAATACTACATTGGCACTTTAATGATTAAAATCTATGCGACAAAAGCACCTTAATAATCAAGTCACTGGACATTTCCTTCTTCAGTTGGAACTATTCCTTGTGGTGGTTTCCACTTCACAGCTTTAGGATTTGGATATTCTGGCCTTTCAATAGCACCCTTTCCAAACTTCAGTTCAAGAAAATCCCGAATGTTATTGGGGGCAGGCACATGTCGACCTATGAAGTCTACAGTAGACAGGGGGCGAAGAAAATGCTCTGGAAACTCTCTGTCCTGTTAAAGATTAAGAGGAATAGAAATAATGTAACAGAACAAAAGCTTTAGCAACAGTACAAATTATGATAAAGAACATAGAAGAGCCAATTAGTCTGTAAATTTCTATTTTGAAAAATTATTACATATACTCTAGAACCTTGTTATAACGTAAAGGCAAGGGGGTATGAAATGTGCCTTTAACCAATAACAAATTATGTTATAACAAGATTTCATCATAATTTTTATTCAGTAAATTTTGAAGCCCTGGAAGTATTCTACTGGTTAAGAAAGGTTAGAATCAAATATCAGGAAACCATTTATCAATGAATAGACTAAACTAAAAAACTTTACTTACTCTGTGCATTCCTTTACTAAACATACTTCCTTTCACTTTCATGGCATCGTATGTTACTCATCCACATTTCTTTTAACCCCTAAACTTACCCAATATTTCCCTTTATATTTTCAATTTTATTTCTCGACCCTGAATAATTTTTTTGTTAAAATTTTACGGTCCTGAATGATTTTAGGGTTTCATAACATATGACTTTCAAGTTAAGTTTAATTATTTATTTTATTTATTTACTTTGTTTAGGGTGAAATTAGGGCTATGCAGCCCTCTCTTACATTTAACCCTACAAATTACATTACATTTACACCCATATCCTGAGTGGAAGAAAACTCACCCAGGCGGGACTCGAACCCGTGACCTTTGGATAAGCAGGCAAGGACTCCACCCCGCCGCCACCAAGGCCGGCTAATGAAGTACTATCTATTCCATTTCCCGGCCATGAATGATTTTTTTAAGCCGTACATTCTTGAAAATGTGCTGGACATTAAAGATTTCGGATGATCATGCGTTGAGCTTGCAAACAACATATTTTTAACGATCATTTATTGAATTTGCCAGCCTAGAATGATTGTAGCCAACCCAAAATTAGTTTTGCTGACTTTTAATGATTTTTGCCAGCCATGAATGATTTTTGCCAGCCTTGAATGATTGTAGTCGGCCCTGAATGATTTTTTCCTGCCCTAGTTTCATTGCATAGAACCTTTGAAACACCTATAAAGTATGATTGATTAAAGGAAAAGAATCCTAAAGCCCATTTAAAAAATTGAAGAAATATGTGAAAACTTGACATTTTGTAGTTCGTTGTACAGCTTTTCTACAATTAGTGCGATGAAATGGTGTTTTGCAAGGAATATGTGTGTTCCGCAAGTTTTGTAGCGTAGCCGCGTAAACATTTTGGCAATTATGGTAAATTTAGCCTCAATTAATTGATTTGCGTAAAACTTGAATCTGTTGAAAATGAAGCGAAATTGTTCCAGATGGAGTGATGAGGCTCTCTCGATTTGCAGCGACCACCAAGCCTATTGCCGGCGCATTGCTTTTTGTGAGCTATCCTCTCCAAGATGAAGAAATGAAGAAAAACATGCGTGTTTGTCTAGGGCTATTTTGTACGGCTTATCTATACGCACGACAGACTAAGCACGCATGAATTGCCGCATTGAGTTCATTTCTTCGTGTTTGCCGTCAATAGCTGCAGCGCAGCCGCTGGTATACAAATTGTAAATCTCTTGTACAGTTACGAATTGTATAATTTTTTGAAAAATCATTGTAATACAATTGTATTCCAGCATCTTTCATACAAAGCAGTGGTAATACTATTGTAATACGGCATCAAAATACCAGGAATATACAATTTGTAAACCCGTTGTATTACAATTGTAAGGCCAAAAATAATACAAGGCTTCGTGTGCATTAGGTGTTTATGTGATTCTTTTGTCCAGTATGACGTGTATTGTGTATGATATGTATGTATTATCTTTGTTATATGTAATCTTTGTTATGTGTAATCCAAGGATACTAGGTATAATCTTTGCTGTGGACGCTTTATCACGAGCTATTATCCTACTATTGCCAAATCATGGTAAAATCAAGATATTTTGTCATTAATCACCATTCAACTGCTAAACTTTCATCACATGCTAGCCTGTGGTTCATCCTTCGATCGAAAGTTTGGTTTAAATGGGAAGCTTGCAAACAATTCGGAGAGCGAGTAAACACTACATTGATAGCTTTGCGTAATTCATTTCCGTTGTACATTATATTATTGTTATGCTTCTATTGGTACAGTCATCATTTTTCTCCTTTCCACATTCGTAATTATGAATATACTCCTGAATTTCTTTCGTATTACCTGCGTGGTATTACGAAAGAGATTCTGTTTGTAAAACTATTGTAATTTGGCTTTGTATTATCACCATATTTCAATTTGTAAAACGATTGTAATTTGGCTCAGTAATACAAAGTTATTTCCGGAAATTTTACGCTGTATTTCGATTGTAATACAATTGGATAAGTTACGTCTTCATTGAAATGTAATCAAACGTATGTTTTATGGAAATAATCTTGTTTATTCTCTTTAATATTGACTTTGTAGTCATTCTACGTGGCAACATAGGTTTCAATTAAATAATGCCTTGCAACCGTTATCGTATAATTGGATGGTATTTCCTCAAGCTATAACGGCATTGACATTTAAAAATTAGTTCTCGCAGTCACTTTGACGCACGGGAATGGCCACATATATACGACTTTCTAGAAGTGCTTTCAATTGTGAGTGAACATCGATAGGCGTTGTATAAGTCGTGATTTGCGGTTAGGTAGGCTTTAGTTAGTAGGTAAAAGTAATGCACATAATATATTGACAGTTAAATTCTGTAGTAGTGGAAATTATAGTATAACTAAATAATATTTTTATTTTGGTATCCAAGAAAGAAAATTATTTCGATGGCTACAATTTTGCCTCCATAAATAAAAATGTCATAGCCAAAGATACAAGAATTTTCTAGATTGATGATCAACATTTTGAAGTAGGGCCAAATTTTAACAAGGACAAGATACCCCAGTTCCATATCCCTGCTGGTCTGTAGCTGGGGTGCAAGTCGGCCATGGAGTTAGTTCCAATTCATTCCCAGTTACAGAAGTCTTCATACAGACCTGTTACATAGTTCTATCCCAGTTACAGAGCAAGAAATTTCCACCTGGGTGGTTATACGAAAGAAATTTGTCATTTTGTAAAACTATTGTAATTTGGCTCTGTAATACCATCATTAAACAATTTGTAAAACAATTGTAATTTGGCTCTGTAATACAAACTGTATTACAATTGTATTTGCGGACATTTGACACAGTATTACGATTGTAATACAATTGGAATACGAATACCCCATTTTTGTAATACAATTGTAAAATGACTGTAATACAGTAATATTACCAAATTTGTGCTGTCTGGGGAGCCGTTAGAGAAAGTTCATCCATGATGGCAATAATCAGCAGTCTGAGTATTTACCTACCTATTATTCAGTGAGGTTTTCTCAAAGTAATATATTGTGCTGCATCTAAAAGATTTGTTATGGCCTTTGAGTTGGAAATACTTTGAAGATAAAAGGTGTGCACATTTAAGAAGCTTTCATCATCATAAAACAAAAATCACTTGTCCTAGGGCATTGTTAATGCATGTCTGTAATGGCAATATGCCTTGTGAATGTTGTAGTTTGAATATCTGTCTAGCTTACTGGCTTCATGGGGGTCTATTCTCTGTAACTCGAAGCTATGGAGCTTTCTGGCGAAAAGATGCTTCAATTGAGCATGCAACTATAGCTTATTAATAAGCTACTTGCTCCCATCGGTATTCTCTATCATGGAAGCTACCGGAGAAAGAGCTAGCAGAAAGCTTGTGGTAGCTTATTAGGCTCCCACCCATATTCTGTAACTGCCACGAAGCTACTTCTGTAGCTCCAATAAACTACCACGGTAGCCTCACAAAGCGCGGCCTCCGAATACCCTGATTAACCCTTTCCGCGCGGCATGACGTGAATTCACATCCCGACTACCCCACCCGCTGGCGGCATGACGTGAATTCACGCCCAGCACTCTGCTCCGTATATAACTGTACCACAGCACCTCAGCCGTCCCGAAGAGCTCGAGCGGGCTCTCAGTCATCAGTGAGACTCCACTCTTCGCTTGGGGAAGGTCAGTTTTACTTGCTCCGGTGTATCTTGCGAGTTTCTTCGTTTACTCTTGGAGGTGCGTAAGTGCTAATTTTTTCGTGTGGTATTTTATTTACTTTTGTAATTATACGTAATCTGATATTTATTTTCTAGCCTTAATGTGCTTATGTTTTTTATATACAGGTAACCAACAGAATATTCCCAGTATTCGGATTTATATGAAGTCTTTTTATAATTTTATCGAGGTAAACTTTTAAAATTTTTTTTCCGAACTTTTTCATTATATTATCGTTGCTTCTTGAATATTTGTGTTTATGATTTATGGAATTAGGTTTTACTACTCTTTAATGGAATGCGCATCTTATGTGCCGCTAAAATCATCCAGGTTATGATTTTGTTCAGTAATTACATCCTACAGGTGAACTTCAATCAGCCGAAAAGTCTGCATTTTTGCTGTTGTTGCGAATTCTGACACCGGAATTTAACCATTTTTTCAATTTCCTTCTTTTGTTGTCACTTTTGGTGAGCAAACCAGTAGTTCATGAAGTTCTTTTTATTTTATTTTGTTTCAAGAACGTGTTTACTAATAAAATATAACAATTTTATTTTTCATTTTCAGTCTTTATCAATCATTGCGGCATTGTTTATTTCCTGTTTTGGTGAGTATTCACATTGTTATTTTGTTGTATATTTAGTTTTGAACGAACGACTTTTTGCAGAGTTAATCCGTCTGTCAGTGAACAATAACAAATGCATGTAGCATTGTTCAGTATACCTTTTAAATTCGTTACTATTACCAATATTAGTGAATAATGCCAAGGGTGGTGAATATTACTTACTCGTTTAGTTATGCCATTGTTTGTAATCAATATAATGCCGGAAAGCATGCGTAAGAATAAAAAAACTGCTGCATGATCTCACTGAACATTTTGATATTTTTAACCAAGTTCCTCAAGGATTCTAATTCGCGTAGTGTTAGGCCAAGTAAACTTTTATCCTATTAATTATATACTTTGTTTCTGCGACCCGCATAGTTGGAATATTTGAGAAAAATAACTATCTACCTAAGTGAAAGTGTAAGTTCCCATCAGACATGCAGCCTCTGAGAGAGGGTGTTTTTCGAGGTTGGAGACTGGTAAACAACAGGGTTAGGTCTTTGACATTCCCCTTATTTCAGAGAAAATATTTAGAAAATATTTGAGAAAAATAACTATCTACCTAAGCGATAGTGTAAGTTCCCGTCAGACATGCAGCCTCTGAGAGAGGGTGTTTTTCGAGGTTGGGGACTGGTAAACAACAGGGTTAGGTCTTTGACATTCCCCTTATTTCAGAGAAAATATTCCGTTAGTCCTTTTGTCTAGTCTCTTGCCGGGTTGCCGTGACACACGACCGAGTCGGACACTGCTGGTGAAAGTTTCGCAGATGCGGGGAGGGTTTATTGCAGCCCGGAAAGGATTAGGGATGAGTGGGTAGAGTAAAAAGAGAGAACAAGACGGCGTGAGAGAGGAGGGATTTTCCTAGAGGAGTGCTTTGTTTGAAGGATAGTTCGATGTTGCACAGGTCAGCTTTGGAATTCCCTCGGTGAACAATTTGAGACACATGTTAGTGCATGGAGATGAATCGCTATTTTTTCCTAATTTGTAACGTCTGAAATATAATAATCAGGGTCAAATTTGAAATATTTCAATCAATAGAATTTTCAAAATCTATTTCTTTGTAATGATTTAGAATAAAAAGTTCTCGAGTTGTGTAGTTTTTAGCTTGATACCACATTTGCCTGAAGTTTCGGATAATAAGAAAAAAAGGAACATTCCTTTTTTTCTTATGCCCTAAACAATAGATAAATGTCAGATTACGCATTCATGAACCCATAGTTCTGCCCATAAAATGAAGATATTTTCCTGAATTATGTGATATTGGGTCACTTTAGATTAACTTTTTTTAATGTAACGGAAGAACACAACGCGCTTGTCACCTTCGATGAACTTTTAAAAACGTGGCAAATAAAAGAGTCAAAAGCGTAATTCACATCAGAACGTAACTAGGTATATGCACTAATATTCTAATATTACTGAACAAATAACTTGTCAACACTAAAATATTTGCCCTTTATTCTATTTAGTTTCTTTCTTATGCATGATTTTATATTGATGTGAAGCTTTATAAATTAAATAAAATAATGAAGAAATAATTTAAATGTAGTTGAGCAATATGATATATTGAAATAAATTAACAGTAATACTAATTGTTGATTTTCTTTTCTAAAAATAACCAAAGAACAAAAGACTCATACATATTAGCCGCGGAAGTAGGGTAGAGTTCGAGAGAAGTTGGAAACCTTGCAGGTAAGATAACCTCATGATTGTATTATTGAATGATAATATACCTGATGTTTTCAGGTTTTTATTATTTGTTTCTAATTGTATTTCATTATATAGAATGGTAAAAACACGAGGAGGAGAGAAAAGGGGAGTGGCAGCGGAAGAAACAACTTCAAGGGAGAGCCCTCAACCCTCAACATCCCGAGACAGTCCCCTGCCGCTGTCTACTCTAAAGCCTCTGGATGTTTCGATAAATCCACCCCCACCAAAGTCTTGGAGGCCTGAGGTATCGAAAATTATAATGGATTTGGTGGAACTCCAGAGGCTTCTTGAGGAGGAAGACGATAGCAGCGGGAGTGATGAGGACGAAGGGAGTCATTTCTCGGGGAAGACAGAGTGGGGAGAGAGCGGCGAGGATGAATCAGAGGAGGAAGGGGATCCCTCGCAGGGTAATGTACAGTTATCCCAAGAGTCTGGCCTACCCGGCCCTTCTTTGCATGCCACCACTTCCAGACTGAGAGAGACCACGTACTCTTGGACTTCCGACAGACCGACAAAAGACCCAATCCCATTCACAAAGACCCCTGGCATGACTACGCCAACCCAAGGAGATGAACCCAGAGACTATTTTAACCTCTTACTGACTGACAATATTCTCGACCTTACTGTGACAGAAACGAATAGATTTGCCGACGAGCTAAAGGTGCAAAATGTAGCCCCTAAGGCGAGGATTGTTAAATGGAAGCCGTTGAACAAGGAATTCCTTGTTTTCCTTGGCATCTTGTTTCATATGGGAACCATTCCTTTGAGCAGGACAGCCGATTTTTGGAGCACGGATTTTCTCTTTAACTTTCCTTGTTGGATGCATGAACCGTGACAGGTTCTCGGGTATTTTGCAATGTTTACGCTTAGCAAAAAACCCGGAACCCGGTCAGCCTCAGCCAACTGAGCGACTCTATAAAATACGCCCCCTAATTGACCTCTTCCATGACACCATGACCAATGCTGTGATCCCAACGCAGAAACTCTGTATTGATGAGTCTATGCTCCTCTGGAGGGGACGACTAGTTTTCCGAATGTTTTTGAAGGGAAAAAAAACAAATACGGTATAAAAATGTATATGCTTACAGAACCCTCTGGTTTAGTTCTCAGATTTATCGTGTACACTGGCTCTAGTGACGCTGACGTAGGAGGCCGAGGCCACGTTGACACTGTTGTAAATAAACTAATGGAGGGTCAGCTTGATGCTGGCCACTCATTGTTTATGGACAATTATTACAACAGCGTCAATTTGGCCCACCAACTACTAGAGCGGAAGACCTATTGTACCGGAACTCTGAGAACTAACCGGAGGGGTAATCCTCCCCACATTGTTTCAAAAAATTTAAAGAAGGGGGAAGTTGTGAATGCCTTCACTGAAGACGGTGTCTGCGTCTTGAAGTGGAAAGACAGGAGAGAGGTACTGATGATCAGTTCACAGTATGGTGGTAAAATGGTTGATGTCCTCCGTCGAAGGGGAGGGGAGCCTATACCCAAACCTGAGGCAATTGTTAGATACAATGAGGCAATGGGTGGCATCGATCATACTGATCAGATGATGTCATATTATCCAATTGAGCAAAAAATGCTCAAATGGTATAAGAAGTTGGGCATTCACATTTTCCACCTTCTTCTCCTGAACAGCTACAATCTCTACAAAAAATCTCACCCCAGATCCTCTCTATACGACTTTCGGCTTTCGGTCATAAAATCTATTCTTTCCCCAGCCATTTCTCGCCCTTCCCCTTCAGTCCCTTCCAGAGGCATAGGCCTGTCAAAGCATTTCCCTCAATCCCTCCCAACAGATGACAAAGCCAAAAGGAAGAGAACAATGCAAAGAAGGTGCCGAGAATGCCAGAAGATGGGGATACGTAAAGACACAACGTATTTTTGCCCTGCATGCGAGGGACACCCTCCCCTCTGTATTCAACCTTGCTTTGTCACCTTCCATAGGAACATCAGAGCAAAAGTGTATATAAAAATGTATATGTATAAAAAAAGCAAAATCTAAGGAAAGAAGTTAGTAAATTTAGGATGTTTTAAGTTAATTGGATAAATATATAAAATGTTTTAATATTTTGTCAATTTTTAATAATTATTTTGTATTTTTATGTATGCATACGTGTGTCGTGATGTAAATATTATATGATACTTTGTAAATAATGATTTATATTTTATGCAATTGCAATAAATACTCGAAAATCAAATTAGTAAATGAATAATTTTTTCAAAAAAATTTCATAATTATTTATCGTGAAATTCTCAAAAACATTGAAAAATGTAGTCAAAGGTTGTGTTGTAATGGATTTTCAATACTATATCCCATTACAAATCATCTCATTGAAAGCATACAAAACGTCTATTTAGAACATCGGCATAAGGTCCACCCGGCAGGCAGAAAAATTTGCTCAAAATATTGCAACTAAAAGTAGTACGGAAATATTATTAGATAGATACATAATGAGCTAAAAGGGTAGAAAATAATAAGCTCGCACTTACATTACAAACATGATAAGTTTTGAAGTATTTTTTTGAACTTAAAGTGGAGAGGAATAAATAAAAAAAATTAGAAGAGTAAAAAATATTTCAGGGGCAGTGATACTACCGAGCATTACACACAACAGGCTCTAATGTACGGCTGACGAAGTGAATTAATCACTTTACGTCACTTAAAAAAAAAAATTTTTTATCACTTTTTTTAAAAGATTTTTTAAAATGAATAAAGGATATATATTTTTCAATTGACAAATTAGTAAGAAATCCAAAAAACTGCATTCAGTCAGAAGGAAGACATCAAATAATGGCTCAGCGTTGAAAGGGTTAAATATTGGACTAACGCTTATATCTCTATAACAATCCAACACACGGGTATGTTTCTTACATTTCTTAAATGCGCATTCCTTGCACTTTTACTGGGTTACGTTGTCATTTTCATCACTTACGGGTGTTTTTCCCAAAAAAGATATTAGCTGGAGTGACGGAAAACCATATTTACCTTCATTATCTTCGGTAGGTAGCGTAATTCTAGCTCATAATGGGATACTTTGTGGGCCTTGGTTACGTAATTATCACCTTTGCATTTCTTTTGAAATAGTCATCTTCGTAGATCATTTAAATGATTTGAAGTAACCATTTAAATGATTTGAAGTAAGTTATTGACGAGAGCAAATAGCATGAATCATATCATTGCGACATGTACCCTAATTCCCGAATATATTTCCGAAAAATCTTATTTCAATTAACCAAAACAGCCAAGATGGACGTCGTGCATTCATATTATGCGATTCATTGAGGTAGATGGAGGGGGCATGACGTCACTAAGCTGAAGCCTGACGATCGAAATATCTGCCATGATGGTTCCCCCCTGTTCTTTCTTGACTTGCCATTGAATTGCGCAGAAGTGTGTACGCATTAGGGCGGATCGGAAAAATCGATTTTTCGCGGAGAAACATGGCCTTCAGGAAAAAGTTGCCAAAGTGACTCAAAATAAGGCCAGAAAAATTTGGGCCCTCTAGGTCAACCCTTGACCCTCGCCCCGTGGCCATTTATGGGGAGGGGGGCTGAAAATGGAAAAAGTCACGTTTTTATAGCGGTTCTCCATAGATTTTGCCGAGTTGCGACCCTAAAGGGCAAAAATTTCGTACATTTGGACGTATCTGCAGCCGTTAAGCCACAAAATGTCTATTTTGAGTGCGCGGCCGCGCGTAATTATAATGCAACGCCCACGCAGCGACGCGTCTGCCGGCTCGCGTCTCCTGCCCGCTCGCCGCGAATGCAGCAAAACTCATCATGCATGCGTCTTCCGTCGTTGGTCTAACTAATATAATTAAGCATAATGCCCATGGAATAACCATTACGGAAGAATTATTAGAAATCAATATGCCCTTTCTAAATTGCCTCAGGTGGCTTTTGGCGGGTATTCGGCGCTGATAATGTATACATATTTTGTTGCCTGAGTTTGTTAACCCTGGTAAAACTCCTAGTACCCTCTCTTTCCACCCCTTCTCCTCCCTCTCATCGCCTCTCCTTTCTCCCTTCCTTCCCCTACCGCCTTCAAAATATGTATATATTGCCAGCGCTTTGCGCCATTTCATTAAGCGAAAAATTGCACCTTGCTATTTCAGTGAGCATATACTGTGAAATTCTCTACTAACATTGAGTGAAGTCGTGCTTTTCTCTACGCCTTCTCCCTTTTGGTCAGTGCTGTGGTAGTCATTTTTAGTGAGAATTTGGAAATAAGTGCGCCTCTCTTAAAGTCAAATCCCTTAGTGATTTGAATATTTTAACTGTGCGATAATTTGGACTAGGAAAATGCCAAAAAAAGGATGCGTAGTGAGGAAAATTATCCCTTTTTTGGTGTCTCGTCGACATTAAACGAATTGACGCTACCAACTTTTAAAGAAGTGATAAATATTTTTTTATGCTTGCGACATATTGAGACCCGAAAACGCAGGCAAGGAGCCTGCAGTTTATCAAGTAGCTAGTATAGTGGCGAAAAAAGTGTCCGAACTTAGGAAATGCGCCTCTATTCCAATCATTCTTGAACGTGGTGTGATTAAAATTATTTTACGGTACCATAAGACGTACTACGGCTTAAGAATAAGTGCAAGCAAGTCTACTAAAGGTGTCAAATTGATTTAAAAAAGTAATAAACTTTTAAATGTGTCTGAAAAACTATGTGATATTTTTGCGTGGAAGTGCAAAAGAATCAACGAGTGTAAATATAAGAAGGAGAATAAAGTTCCCCTAAATGAAGTGGCATTTTTTATGGATCAAAGGACAAAACGGAAGATGATATCCGGTGATTTGGATGCTTCAGAAACTCGGCGATTGAAGAAAAAACTTAGAAGAGGATCGTCGGAGAGCGTTGAGTCAAAATCATTCATTCTTGAAGAGGAAAAAAGTGAGCATCAGGAATGTTTTCCTCAACATCCCGAGAAAATTCAACCGACGAGGAATCAGCCGACTTGGACCTCAACGTTCCTCATACGATTAGGGATGAAAATCAACCTGGACCTTCTTCGGGGCTAATGTGTCAACTGTGGCGGAGGTGACGGAAGAAAGGATGAAACAATTAAACTGGAGAATATAGGCAAGAGGACTAATCAATCTAAGGTTTGGGAGGAACATGTCGTGTTAGTCGAATAGCCAGGCTCCCACTATTTGGGGTGTGTCTCCCACACAGGAGGATCTGCAAGAAACATCAAATCTGCAAAACTTAATTTTTGGGCGAAATAAAATATTGAACTTTCAAATTTAAAAGTGATTGGATGCGACGGCACCAAAGTGAATACAGGTCGGAAAGGAGACATCATCCGTTTACTAGAAGCATAGCTCCGAAGTCCCTTACAGTGGTCTATTTGCCAATTACACTTGATTGGCTTAACGCTGCGGCATTTGGTAGAAAAATTAGACGGGCAAACGAAGGGTCCAAATTTATTTGCAGAACCTATTGGCTCCGCCCTTCAAAACTGCCAGACTCTTGATATCATACGATTCGAGCCAATTCCAACAAAATTTATCCTACGAAGTAGACTTGACATTACTGAGCACTGACCAGCAGTAACTTTTGGAAATTTCCAATGCAGTGTCGAAAGGATTTTACTCGGAAAATTTGGCCAAGAAAACTCCAGGGAAAGTGACTCATGCTCGCTGGCTCACTACGGCCAGCCGACTACAGTGGCTATATGTGTCCACTGAAAATCCAAGTGCTAATTTACCAAATCTGGTGTCATTCATTCAAAACGTATACGCACCTGTCTTGTTGTCAGTGAAGCGAAACCATTGTATACACGACGGTGCTGTAAATTTATGGAAAATAATAAATTGGTCGAGATATCTACCGGAAGGTCTTAAAAAAGTAATTGATCCTGTTATTCAGAGAAACGGGTTTTTCGGGCACCCAGAAAATGTACTCCTCTCAATGATTTCTGACCATCGAGAGGAAGTGCGAAGAGATGCGTGGAAAAAATATTAGAGGCGCGAAGAAATACGCGTGCGACCGAAAATTCAAGAACTTTTGAATTACTACCAGTTTTTAATTTTGATGCAGAAGACTACACGCTGCTGATCAAATGAGACGAGAACACCGACCTCCCTGCTCTATCGCATATGGCTGAAGAAATTCGATAATTACTTGAGCAATGCTCAACTTTGGAACTCAATTTTTCCTACCACACGCAAGCAGTGGAAAGATTAGTGAAAGAGGTAATATTAGTTAGACCAACGACGGAAGACGCATGCATGATGAGTTTTGCTGCATTCTCGGCGAGCGGGCAGGAGACGCGAGCCGGCAGGAGGCGCGAGCCGGCAGGAGGCGCGAGCGGCCTGCTGACCGTTGCGCTGCGACGCGTCGCTGCGTGGGCGTTGCATAATAATTACGCGCGGCCGCGCACTCAAAATAGACATTTTGTGGCTTAACGGCTGCAGATACGTCCAAATGTACGAAATTTTTGCCCTTTAGGGTCGCAACTTGGCAAAATCTATGGAGAACCGCTATAAAAACGTGACTTTTTCCATTTTCAGCCCCCCTCCCCATAAATGGCCACGGGGCGAGGGTCAAGGGTTGACCTAGAGGGCCCAAATTTTTCTGGCCTTATTTTGAGTCACTTTGGCAACTTTTTCCTGAAGGCCATGTTTCTCCGCGAAAAATCGATTTTTCCAATTCGCCCTAGTACGCATTAGTGAAAATTACGATGAAATATCTGCCTTCTACTAGAAAGTTAAGGTGAGTAAGTCTTGAATCATATTCTAGTTGTTTTGAACTGTTAATTGCACTGGAATTATGGATGGATTTCGTTGGGAATATGAATTATTATTAATTTGTTCTCATATGGTGCGTTGTGCTGTATTCGGGTGCAGTTGTCATAGCGATCACCTTAAACCTGAAGTAACATAGGTTGGAGACATTTCTTATTTATATGGATTATATTATTCAGATATTCGATTGATTTTACCAAGAGAGTATAATTGATCACGTGAACTCGTAAAAGCACATGTGCTTTCACAGCTCATACTAATTGCATACGCGAATGTTTGTTCATTTGGTCACCTAATACTTATAGCCTAGGTATGCATTTATTTAGAAAATTATATTTAGTATCTAATTCAATTACTTTCGAAACCATTACCTGTCATTATTAATGACCAGTAGATATGTACATATGGCTTGAGGAAACAGATTAACAAGTGACTAAGCTGGTAATGTCGGCCATATTTTACACATTAAACTCTAACTATGTAGGTAAATATTCATTTCAATGTTAGATGTGGGTTGTTTCGTTGTATTGGATCAAGGAAAGTGGAATATAATTTTGGGTAAATAAGCTCTTAGTTTAAGGGATACATAATACTATTCGAGTCTATGCAGGACACATTATTTGTGCTTGCTAAGGAAGAATGTGGACTAATTAATTGATACCTAACGAAGCTGTTCACATTTGAGCAAGTGCTGAAAAAATGTATAGTTAAGTCCAAAAGAAAGTATATTGTAGATTTAGAGAATACTTAAAGAAAAATTATCCAGTGTAATTTAAATTGTTGTCCATGTTAAACTCAGCCACAAAATTTCTTTATTCTACTTACAGAAAGTTCAGCCAAGTCCTAGATTGAAGAAAAGGAAGGTGATGGATGGAAGTTTATCCATTCTTTTCTCTGTGACATCTGACAATCGTGTGTGTTTGGATTATCACCTCTTATGTTATTTCCATTGATTTAACATGCTATTTTCACTACCCTAATGAAAGTTTTATAGTCACTATATTGTGATACGTCTTTATTTTGTTTTAATAATGTACAAAGTGATAGTGAATAATTAGTTTCATTCTGATGGCTTTATACATCAATGCTAATTTTAATGAAGACTATACTGTAGTGTCATCGGTGCTTATCATAAAACAATGTGAAAACACAATTGTGGAAGATGAGGAGTGTGAGTTGGTTGAATCCTATTTTTTAAAGTGCTACAATGGTTTTAAGTAGTAGATGCAAATACTCATAAGTCATGAAGTGGTTGGTGCTTATATGAATTAGTGAAATGATATTGCAATATTATTACATACAAATATGATTTCATGTGAGTCAGGAAGTTGTGGAGTTTGAGTTGGCTGCATCCTGTTTTTTAAGTAGCTACAGTATTTTAAAGTTGCTAATGGAAATATACTTCCAAGTCTTGGTGTCCGTGGTGTTTATCACCTGATATCAACTCAAGGAAGATGTGGAGTGAAAGTGTCTTGCCTATGTAATATTTTTTTAGAAATCATTGGTGTTCTAAATTTAGGGTGATTTGTGCAGATAGTCAAGGCAAAGTCATCAGTGCTTATAATTAATTACTATGTAATTACTACCTTTTCTCAAGAAATGGGAGGATTGTGAAATGAGGATTATCTGGATGCTTCCCTTTCTTTACTGTTTAAGAAATTTCTTTTAATATTGAATGTCTAATTCTACACCAATTGTGCTGTAACTTCATTTTTTGGCCAATAAAGCACATAATGAATTAATATGCTCTCTGATGTTTTCCACAAACTCATGTTTCAGGAAGTTCCGCCAGGTGAGCAAGAGGAAACCTTAGTCTGACATATTCTCAACTTGTGTTGAAAGGTATGATTTGCTGGGAAAACTTCCCGTCTTCATTTAGCTTGAATTGAAAGGTGTCATTGTATCGTATATTCAAAGTTTCATATCAGCGTTTTATTGACATTGTCCTTTCGAATATTTAAACTCATTTACAGCTTTACAAATATCTGGTCATCTGTAGTAAACATTGTGAGTAAGATTCAGTGATTTTGTGCTACATATATGCACGCCAAGGTAGTCAGGCTACCTAATTTTGGAATGTTTTTATCAATATTAGTAGTTTGGTTTGTATCCACGACATATGTAGAAATGCCTTTAGTGCTTAGAATATGCATAGCCAGTGCTTCCACCACCATATTCCACTGAGCATCTTTGGAGATTTTCCGATCCGCCTCTCTTCGCAAAAATGCGTGGTTTTTAGTGACCCAGTGAAATGAATTACTTGGTAAGTCATAATAAATGTTCTCAATTATTTAATCCTTGGTGATCATTATTTCTTGTATGAGGAAAGAGCGTACTCTCCTATTAATCTCTGGGTATGTTAGTGAGTGCTGTACAAATTTCTTAATGAAATTGCGTGCGACTTGGACGATGTCACCATATACATTGTGGAAATATTTGGAGATTGTGCTTTTAAGAAGGGAATACTTGGTAACTTCAAGAGATTTACTGCTGAAAAACGTCGTAAATTTGCAAAATTAGAGCATTAGAGAAAAATTAGAACATTAGGAGCGCGGATAAATCGGGGAATACAAGTACGGTGGACCGGCCACACCCACGTTACACTTTCAAGCATTGGCCACCATAGCTAGTGCCCCCTCCATCTACCTCAATGATTCGATTGTTCATGAGATTATGTGAGCAAAAATAGAACAAGTTCTAATTTTGCTCGCATGATTATTATTGTGCGGAATGTTTCGCTAAACACGATGCACGAACATCTTCACCGTCTAAAACAGCCTTAAAACAGGTTTCACCAGTTTTATCCACGGAAAAAACATCGAGACGAGCTATTCTATTGGTTCTAAGAATGACGTCACCAGAACAGGAGTTCCCGTGAATTTGTTTCAAGAATATTCTCGTACCCGCCTTTTGCCAACCCTCTCAACTTCCTGTTACGTTGTTGAGAAAAGTCCATCGAGTAAGTGAATACGGTTGGTAGATAATTCCTGTAGCTTATTCAAAGCTACTGCATTGGTAGCTTTGAGATAGAGAATATGCCATGGAAGTTCACTCCACCAGTGTTTTGTTTGAAAATGAGCCTTTCTTTACCTTGCACGTGTTCTCGTTTACGTGATAATTTGACTTAACCTCTAAAATGTGTTTTACTTGTCACAGTAACCCCTGGTTATGTTATTTTAAAAACTTTTATCGCATTCAATAGGTTCAGTGTTCTCTAGTAATCCAAAATTCAATGAAAGAAATAATCATATGCAGATTTGAATCGGGTGGTATTCCCCACGCCTCACTACTTTTTATTTATTTATCAAAAACTCCAAAAACAGCAACTAAGGCCTTTACATTGGGTTTAATAAACAGAATAAATTAAAAAACAACAATAGTAGTGGAAACAAAACAGAAATATTCAAAATATAAACAAGGCAAGAATAAGGCGAAGATGACATGAATGTTACGCATTACGTTTCAGTTGGGAGAAAAAGACGTTGCGTGGGGAGAAAAGGTCAAGGGTGGGGTGACTATTAGTTAGGGCATTGAAAGATGAAGGTAGGCGGTAGAATAGTGATCATTGGGAAATTGAGAGATGGAATTTGGGTGTGTGTTACAGACTCATATTGCGAGTGATGCGGGCTGGGATGTGGAGCGAAAAATAGGAAAGCAGAAGATCAGAGAGGAAGGACCCATTCATGATGGAGTGCAGGAATATAAGGTCCGAAGTCAGCCGGCGAAGGGAGAGGTGTGATAGGACAAGAGATGATAGGATTTCTTCACATGAGGTATGTCTAAGGGAGGGCACGCGATGACGGACTATGGCTAAAAAGAAGTTAAGGGGGCGGTTGAGTAATTTAAGAGTGGTGGGGGACGCAGTTGACCAGATAGGAGAGCAATATTCTAGTATGGGTAGTACACATCCAAGAAACACAGATTTTAGGGAAAATGGGTCCGTTATTTCTTTGAGCCAATAGAGAATTCCCACTATCGACACTGCCTTTTTAGAAATACCAGAAATATGTTCATGGAACATCAACTTTTGATCAAAGGTAACCCCTAGGTCATTGTGGGAAGTAACAGAAGGTATAGGGTGCTTGGAAAGTTCGGAGGTAAAGGAGATGGATTTGCATTTTAAGGAGAAGGATATTGCAGCAAATTTCTCAGGATTCACGCGCAGTTTCCATTTGGCGCACCAGCTATCAATGGCATTTAGAGATGACTGTAAATTAAGGGAATCTGCCACACTGTTAATTGCTGTAAATACTTAACAGTCATCTGCATATAAAAGAATGCAGCAACCCGAGGGTAGAACATCTTCAATTAGGTTGTCTACATAGAGTGAAAATAGAAGGGGGCCAAGAACGCTGCCCTGGGGGACTCCAGAGGTAACTGGCAAATACTTCCATGAAATTCCATCTATTAAAACCCGCTGTCTGCGAGAATTCAAAAAGTTAGAAATAAGGGATAATATGGGGCCATGTATATTGTAACGGGACTGAAGTTTGTGTAGAAGGAGGTTGTGATTGACGGAATCGAAAGCTTTAGAGAAATCTATATAACAGATGTCGAGTTGCGACCCATTTTCGAATGCAGAAATAACGTGATGTTGTAAAATGGATAGATTAGTGAGGCAGGAGCCACCAGGAATGAAACCATGCTGAAAGGGTGAGATGTATGGGACAGTGAAATGAAGAATGCGATCATGGATAATACGCTCAAAGATTATGGACAACACTGGTAAAATGGAAATGGGGCGATAATTTTCAATTTTATCCTTAGGACCGGATTTCAAAATGGGGGTTACATTGGAGTTCTTCCATTGCACTGGGAAAGTTCCGGATAAAAGGAATCTGTTAAAAATGATGGAGATGGGAATATAGAGAGCGCCAGACGTACGATGAAGGAAAATTGAGGAAATATCATCCGAACCGGTTGATTTGCTAATGGGTAGGGATGACAGATACTTTAGGATTTCGCGAGGAGAGGTGGAGATAGACACAAGGGAAAGAGCAGAAACCGGATGAACAGGGGGGAGGTTCATATTAGGAGGAGAAGGGGTGAAATTAGAGGAGAATTAATCATTGAAGCCCGAGGGCCTGGCGTCACCTTCATATGTCACCACACCGGCTGAGAGTTTATGTGGGATGCGACAGGTTTTTCTTTTGGTATTAATCAGCGACCAGAATCTCTTGGAGTTTACCTTGATGTCACAAGTAATTCTACTTCAGCACCATCCACACTTGCTGCGGGAACTAATCCTGTTTGCGTAATAACAAAATAACGACGTCTGGTGGTGCCACGAGGGCTTTACGTTATATCAAATTTTACGTTACATCAAGATTTTTACATTGGCAAAGATAGGGGTTGGTTGCTTCCTTCGGCTAACGTTATATCAAATTTTATGTTACATCAAGTAACGTTATAACAAGGTTCTACTGTAAAGGGTATCCTGGACTGAGAATCCACTATGGCCCATCCGAGATGGCACTTGTAAGTCAAAGTCGTGCTCCAAGGAACTAGCTGCTCTTAAGGACTGATTCTATAAATTTTTACATTGCTTTACACAAGATTCCACGATTTTCATAACCACCACCATGAATGGCTTAGAATTTATCAAAAAAGTGGGAATCCCAAGTAACACAAAGCTCCAGAAAGCCAAATGTCAGGGGTTCGATCCCTGTTCCTAGAAGCCCTTTTTGTAATCATAATTTTCCACATATTTCCTAGCATTTCTTGTTGCAAGACCAAGATGTTTCCAATTATTATAACATTTGTTTGACAATTGTCCACTGAAAGATTTCCCAACACACAGCTTGCAGCAAAAAAAATACTGCAACCTTCACCTGGGAATAAACCAACCACTGCCTGTCCATACATTCTCCATTGCTATCACCCAAGTGTAGAAGTAGCTCAAAAAATAAGTTACCTCATTCCTTGGGTAGGTATTGATATTCATATACATGAACCAACCAGTGGTGACTCTCCAACCCCCAAGTTCATAATCGCAGGGTTCCGAGTTTCAACATCGGCAGTATGAAAAATCTGCCCGGTAGTGTGATACGGTCCTCCCGTTCGTGATAGCCCCTATGTGTCATACCTGCTACTTTTTATGATGAGTAATGAAGCAAATATGAGCCTAATACAGTAGGTCATATACAGTAGGTCATCAACAAATGCTTTTTTTAAGATATGTAGCTATAATTTCCTCCCTAAGTTTCTTCAATCATGGAAATACAAGGAAAGCATGAGAAATTTTGTGTGGTACATTACTGCAGATAAAATCTCACGTTTGCTAGTATGTACTATGGATCACAGACTTGACTTGAGGTAGAATAGGGCTACTAGAGTCTAGAGTGATCTGATAGCTAAGGTCATACTGCACTATGCACAAACCCATTCAGCATATAATTTTGGTTAAAAATAAAAGCTAAACACCCTGGATTCATAAAAAAAGAGTTATAGTTTATATATATAAAAGGCCTGTTTCATGAAAAATATTTAAAATATGGCTGGCAACCCTATGGTTATCACCTAAGATATATCTTATGTGTCCCTTGATGTTCAGTCTCTCATGCACCACATGTAATTCATCATACTACGTAAGGAGATGTCTCGTTTTAGAGGAGAGTCACACTAATCACATTGGGGACAGTCTCCTTCTTCAGGGGAGATATAAGAATTCACCAGAGCACAATGCCCTATTCTCAGTCACATGAATGCAGACAATGGCTCGAAATAGATAATTAAGAGAAAAAGTCATCATTGTCGCATTAATGAAATGGATAATTCACACATGGATAACTGGAAGTTCACAGTTAATAATAAAATATACTCTTAGCACATGGACAAATTTGGTTACTTTGAGTGAGGCCTTTCCTACAGAGCAAAATTTAATAGCAAACACATCACAGTATAAATAATAAATAAGAAGTACCTGAGGATGGGTAGGGAACCAAGTGTCTTTGGTCATTGTGCCATTAGCTGTCGGACGAAATGGGAATATATCCAAATGCAGACGGTTCGTTCCACTCCAATGAACACGGAAAAAATCACCTTCTGTGGCACGTTCCCAAACGAAACCACGGTCATCTGTTATGGAATCTCCTCCTACTGCACCACCACCCTAAAGAAAAATTCTTTTTAATCCACTGACATATGTCACTATAGATAATGTGAAAGTACTCAATAAATCTAAAAACAGGAAATATTATCAATACAATAAAGAATAACAGTTACCATAATTTTACAAATATGGAAAAAATGATAAATAATGATTTTTTCACATGGGGTAACTTGAGGCATCACTAGAGGTCCGTGAAAGTGGTTTTATTTTTTGCTAAAATTCGTTTTAAAACTATGTGACTTCGGTGTTATAGAAAATCTTGGTGGTGTTATTATAATGTTACAATTTTTGCAAATTTTTGCAAAACCAAATGAAGGAAATGATTCAAGTTGTGTTAATATTATAGAATGAGCAATAAAAGGTGCACCATGAGCATTTCACTTTAATAATTGTCTTTGTGAGGAAGACTAGTGCAAAAATTAACCAAATGGTACTGAAATTTGTTTACAATTTCATTGTATTAATTTAGACCAATGTGAAGAGAAAAACTCTTTTCAGTGAAGTCTGTCATTTCAAACAAAAGCTTGCCAGGGGCAGATATGCTAAACAAATTATAAAAAACCGAAGTTCGAATTCAAGTGCAAAAACACAGAAACAAATTCTATGGATCCAGACTACTGCAAAATAGAAATAAAATACCGGGAAAAGGCAACCATGGTGAGGACGCAATTATTTAGTTGCGGCAACTAAAAAGTCGCCCATGCGCACAGTCAATACTGTGTTTCATTGGAACTTCTTCAAAGTAACTAAATAGTTGCTATGAAAAAGTTGCCAGTGTGCTGAATGTTGCCCTTAGTCTACAAAATTGCTACATTAGGCCCACACTTAGGGCACCCTGCGCACTGGCAACTTTAATCACCGGCAACTAAACAGTTTACTCACCCGTGAGTTGCCCGCGACCGCGCACTGGCGATTAAATAGTTGCCTCTCAGCTCAGTTTACAATGGATCTCGTGGAAGCTACTTGTGTTGTTTCGCTCATTCTGAGACAGCGAAAATATTAGCAAAGGAACAAAAAGTTTTGGGTACATCCAATAATTAGTTCCAGACTTCTTGATGGGCAATTTTATAAGCTGTTTGATAGATTGAAAGAACATCCAAATAAGTTCTTTAATTATTTTAGAATGAGCGTAGAAACTTTTGATCAACTGCTGGTTACCCTCGGACCTCGAATAACTTACCAAAATACATCATTATGACAGGCTGTACCACCTCAAGAAAGATTGGCAGTGACTCTTAAGGTTTTTATCTCCGTATTCCTTGAGACGCGCGCTGTATAGCGCTGGCCGCTTCTCAATAAGCAAAATAAACTTTTCAACGTCTACCGCCATTGCTTTAAAAACTATGTGGCCTTTTCAAAACGTAAACATCAAAAAACCTCCCCAAGATGCACACCGAACAAGGGCCGTCAAGCAACTGAATAGTTGACAGTGCGCGGGGTTGGGCAAAAACCCACGTGGTCTATTCCTGCCGGCAACAGTTTACTCACCCTCGGAATAGGTTCGGACGCAATTATTAGTTGCGGGAACTAAAAAGTCGCCCGTGCGCGGGGCCACAGTCAATACCGTGTGTTTCATTGGAACTTCTTGAAAGTAACTAAATAGTTGCTTTGAAAAAGTTGCCAGTGCGCGGGGGCCCTTAAGGTTTTCCTGCAACAAGTTATCCAATTACGCTGTCTACTGCGTCGCGGTGAGTCACCGGAATTAATATTCTCGGCATTGACGCGTGCCGGGCGCGTGAGCATATATTTCCGCTCTTCCGCGGCCGTGTTAAATTTCTTTCAGCACATTATTGATTCAGAATATCTAATTCTTCAGGAGAGAAAGCGCGTACTTCTAGATATTTACGAGAATTTCAGGATTGATAAATGTGAATCGAAGAGAGAGGCGGTGATTAATTTAACGGCAAATTCCGGCGGAGACATCACTACAGTGCGCGATATTACGCGAATGCGATATGCGCACAACAAAACAAGCCAATTGACCTTTTAATTGTAATGATATAGAGCGAATGAACGTCAGCAGCTTTAAACAATTAAGGCTTAGGCTTTAATCGATTACGACTCATTACATGTGATTTTTTCGCTTATTCACGTAAATTTCGCGCAAAATGCGAAATTTCGTTTTATTTTTCCGATTTCGCGATATTTCGCATTATTTCGCGTTATTTCGTGATATCGCGTCTCGCGAATTTCACGGACCTCTAGGCATCACACATAATTTTCCAATGGGGGTTGGGATGTATGGGAAAAAATATTAATATGGTGTGCAAAGATAGGTTATATGTTCATTAGATTATATGAGCATTAGATATGTATTTGAACAACATAACCTCTTACTGATAAGTTTATCATTCAGGCTCTGATATACTCTGATGTGCTAACTTTCTAAATACATATGTATTTCTTTAATGATTGCACTATCATACATATTTTCAGGTTGGTATGAAAAAATTTATTTTTTTTGTCAACTTGTTGAACACAATAAGAAACTTCAAGCAAGAGGCTTTCCTTAAAATATACTGTGGCAAGCAGCTGAGCGCACAGCAATGCTCAATTTCCACTACTACTCAGCCTGGCCACTAGGGTGTCCGAAGGGATGACAAGTACCAGAATCTACATGCTGCCACAGCAAAAATCTAGTAGAGTTGTATATATTGTAACCAGTCCTGTTTGGATGCGGTACAAAGATGAGGAATTTGCAGTAAGGAAGATGACAATCCTCGGTTTCGTAATCTTAACCCTTATCCGGGCAAGATGGGTCCAACGGACCCTATTGCCTTTATTTCAGGTTATAACATGAGAACAAACTATTCCTCCGCTGTGAACTTCTATGACTTTGTTCATGGGAAAAAATGGCATAAGAAAAATAAAAAAAAATTTTTTTTTTACTATTGTTTCATTATTTATAGTAAATTTTAACTTTTCCTTCCGTAACTGGGCAAGCTGGGTCCGATGGACCCTTCACATACGCGATCAGTTGCACATCATTAGAAGGTTAATATAAATAGTAAAATATTGTCATTTTACAAGTATTATTTTGGACTATTCAAATATACATCTACATAACCCCTTGTGAGCTAGCGAAATTGTGTATGGCAGGAGGTGAGTGTTCACCAGCATGCAACACGCTGCACTTGGATGCTGACGTGCACATACACGCAGTTTGTGTGAGCTTCAATCAAGCCGTTTATTTGAGCTATCAAGGCTGGAAAATATAATTAGTGTAAATTAAATAACTAGATTCTGTACGCAGAATGTCATTCTAGGTAATATGGGTGGTAAGATGGGGGTAGATACCGGGGGAAGGTGAAAAGGGAATACAGAGTAGGGTGGACACTAGACAGTCACCGAGGCATTAGGGTTGGAAAATCCTGGTGAAGGAGAGTGAGGTGGGTGAGGAATGAACAATACGGAACAAACATCATTATTTGTATCCATAAACGAAGGGTGGGGATGGTTTTTCATTCTTTCGCCTATTTCTAATGTCCCGCGGTGTTCGCCGAAGGGCATATGCCAAGAGAACTTTTCCCTCAGTCAGGTTGAGTCACCGGGAAACCCGTAGAGAATGGTCACTGAAAACGAGCCAGGTGTTTCCTAAAAACTCATTGACCCTCGGAATTTCTTTGCAGCGTCCACCCAAGGACATTAGGAATCAAGGAAAGCATATCTCCTGCCATATAGAAAGCATGCAGATAATGACGCTTTGAATTTGAACGTTCCTGTTCATTATCACCCACCTAAAAATCCTCCATCGGTATTTTCCAACCCTAACGCACTGATGACTGTCCATCCTTCCCTGTTGTCTCCTTCTCCTGCACCCCCCTGCCCATCTTACCACCCCCTATCACCTCTACACCCCTCCCCTCCATCCTCCTTCCCCATATAAACTATGGCATACATGGCAACAAAGTAGAGTGCTGAAAAAGTGTTACTGAGTAACATACGTGTAGGCATATAATCTGTTGCACCTAACTGATTCCGAAAAAATTGGTTTCTATACGGAACTACCGCCTCAATGTGTTATTCTCATTGCGTAAAAGTAACACGGCCATCGGAGTGACGGCAGATATTTACAAGTTTCCTTCACGAACTTGAAGACATCATATGCACTGGTAAGTTCCAATGGTCGAAAGTACTAAGGAAGTAATTCGTAGTTTTAGAGAAGTTCTATGAACTAAAATATTTTGTTTATTTCTTAGATCATGGCTAGACAAAAGCTTTTATCTCAAGATGACATACAAAAAATGCTGAACGTAGGAGAAACGAGTGACGATGATTTGGATTACCAGCCAATGGAAGAGGAGAGTTCCAATGAAGATGACAATGAAAGTGCTGCATCTGAAGTGAGTGATTATGATTCTGAAAATTTCTCGGACACTGACGCCACGGCAGAATCTGAAAGACCGGTTTCATTTCTCGGTAAGGATGACACTGTATGGAATTCTCAGCCATTTCCAGTGGGGCGAGCTAGAGCTCACAACATAATAAAGGGCCAAACACACAAAGTAGTCTTACCACCAGGGAAAATTTTAGTGAGCCCGATAGACGCTTTTTCACTCTTTGTTGATGATTTATTGGTGGCAGACATTGTCAAGTTCACAAATATAGAAGCTGAACGGGTAAATTCATCAAAAAAGTTACAAAGTACGTGGAAACCTTGTGATTGTATTGAAATCAGAGCATTTTTTGGCTTGCTTCTTACAGCAGGCCACCTGCGATCAAACCATACGAACTATGATGTTCTCTGGAGTCAATTGTATGGACCGCCTATATTTAGGGCTACCATGGGACTGAAAAGATTCAAATTCTTGCTAGCATTTATCCGTTTTGATGACAAAGCAACGAGATCAGTACGGCGTCAGAAAGACAAATTGGCCCCAATTCGAGAAGTCTGGGAAAGGCTAAATTCAAATTTTAAAAAATATTACCTGCCAGGATCAAATATCACTGTAGATGAGCAGCTCATTCCTTACAGAGGTAAATGTCCATTTAAACAATACATGCCTTCGAAGCCAGATAAATATGGCATGAAAGTTTGGTGGGCCTGTGACTCAGAAACGTTTTACCCTCTAAACTCCATGCCTTATCTGGGAAAAGAGGGAGGGGAAAGAGCATTGCCTGGTTTGGGTCGAAGAGTTGTACAGCACCTAACTGAGCCATACCAAAACACGAACAGAAATGTAACGTGTGACAATTATTTCACTGATATGGAGCTCGCACAGAGCCTTCTGAGTAATGGCCTCACTCTTGTTGGAACTGTAAGAAAAAATAAACGATTTATTCCAGGCAATTTTCAAGCCAATAAAAATCGTGAAGTTGGTTCTTCATTGTTTGGTTTCACCGAAAATAGTACGTTAGTATCATATGTACCCAAAATGAGAAGGTCGGTAGTTCTTCTATCAACCATGCACCATAGTAATAAAATTATGGAGGACGTCAATGCTAAACCTGAAATTATCAGTCACTACAACTGCACCAAAGGTGGAGTCGATTCCCTTGACCAGTTGGTACATGCGTACATGTGTAAAAGGCGCACAAATCGTTGGCCTTTTGCGTTCTTCATGAATGGCTTGGATGTCAGTGGAGTAGCAGCGTATGTGGTGTGGATGAATACTCATCCAAATTGGAATGCTGATAAACATTATTCAAGGAGATTATTTATTCAAAGTGTATCGGAGAGCCTGGTTCAGGTCCACATTGAAAGACGATCCAACTTGGGTTTGTCTAGGAGCATTGTTATGGCTAAGGACATTTTTGATGGAGGAATTTCTGAGCCAGCTCACTCATCAAGTTCTAATATAACAAAAAAGAGATGTTATATATGCCCATATTCTAAACATCGTAAACAAAAACAAATATGTAACAATTGTGAACAATCGGTGTGCAATGAACATAGTGTCGTAAAACGTGTGTGTAAAAAGTGCAAAATGTTTTGATGGGTAGCCTACTCTGTGCTTGTTGATGAAATTTTGGTTTTTTCTCTAATAATAAGTTTTGATGTTGTAAAAGTGACTCGTATGACAAGTATATATGAATACATTGTATCTCTTACGTTAAGTGATTCTGAATTTAAATTATTTCCACCAGAGATCATTTTTATGAAGAATGAATCATTATTATTTCAGATTACAAATTTTTGTAACTAATTGGCATGTAAATTTTTCATTGTTGTCCATTAAAAATTATTTAAAAACATTGATTTGTATAAATTGGCATTAATTGATAAAACCCAATGATATATCTGCTGGCAGGTAACCCCACTTGAGCAAAAAAAAAATGGACAAGGAGGGTCCAACGGGCCCAGCTTGCCCGGTTACGTTAGAGATTTGAGGTGCCCGGATAAGGGTTAAGGTAGTTTTAAGTGGTGTGAGTGAGGATTAATGTGTGGGGAAGTAGAGTGTATGGTTCCCCCCCCTCCAAGAAAACCCCGATTCCTTATCTCCTTGTATTATTGGGCTCGAGTGGAATTCTCAGGTCACTGCATTCTTACTTCCCCCATTTTTTCTCCAGAATCAAAGGGCCCAGAGCAACCCAAGTGAAGTGGCAAGGTGCAAAGTGTCTCCCCCCCTTTCCCCATCCCCCATTGTTTTGCCTTCCTGAGCTGTTTAAAAAGGCCATCATCATCCCCAAAGAAGGGGAGAAAAGACAGCTATCACCCGTGAGGAAGGTTGGTGTCGGTGGAGAGCAGAAGGCCAAAAGCTGGGACGAGAAGGCTGGTGGAAGAATTTTGGGCCAGGCAACAAAGGAGTTTGAGAGGAAATAATGTCGTGGCCAAGTAATTGAGAAGAGGTTCCACACCCCGTACCCTGCACCATGTGAATTGCTGATCGTATTAGCACCAGTGCACTCCCAACTGGAGGAGAAGAAATCTCCGCTCACCAACAACACACTCCAGAATCTGCTGTCATCGTTCCTGAGACACCCAACTGATAAGTACTGTCATATTCCCGCCCACAGCATATCCCCTTTTTCCATCAAGATTTGATAAGTCCATTAGAAAAAGAGCTCAAGTGCAAAGTAAAGCTCCCCCATTAATCGTATCAATTATTTCAACCCATTTACCAATTCCTGTGAGCGTGTGCTTAGTATTAGGATGAGTGTGAAAACAGGCTCATTATTTAAACGTCAGTCCAGCTCACGAGACGCCTATCGCTCTCGGAAAAAGTTAAATACAGACTTATGAAGCTGCACTTGAAGTATTTTTCTTTTGTATTATAGTAATTTGTAGACTCTGAATACGCCAAGCATCGGCGACCTTGTATATTTTCATGATTTATTTATTGTGTATACTAGTAGTAGAGTAGGATTAGGATTTTCATGCTAATTGTGCCAATTTTACCACTCTGGGTGGAATAAATCAGCATTTCAATCATATTTGGTCAAGGAGTCTTTTTCTCAACCCCCTATTCCTCATGAATTCTATTGACAGGTTCACCACGTGCCCTGCCATTTCCTGCAATCATTTTGTTAAGTACAGGACTCTCGGAAAAAACCCTCTCTGAGACAGTCTCGTGTCAATCCACTGGCAAGCCCCATTTTCCCCTTTCCCTCCCCACATCCGGAATTCAGGATCACCCTCCCTCCCTTTCACACGTCATCCTCGTAATCACAGGTGACTCGCGCAGCACCCAAACCTTCCTGGATTTCCTGTTTCCCCCCAAGTTCAATCACTTTCGAGTCTAACCACCCCGCGACCCCCTTGAGGAAGAGGGCATGGTAACAATATGCACTATGGGAAATGTGTCGGCCACCATTGTTGGGACAAAAACACTATTGTCCCTCATGGAGAAAGGGGACTTAAATGCATTATTTATTCAAAAATCTCATATTCCTTGGTATGTAGTTACAGGGCTTTTACTTTGAAAACAAAGCAGTGAAGTGGCAAATTGTTAACTGACATGTACGCTAGCACTCCTGTTACCCCCTAGCGGTGATAAGCTGTATTACTGGGTACCGAGGAGAAAAATACTGTATGGAAGTTTTGGCCATAACTTAACATAGTGGCAGCAGATAAGTGACTAAAAGAAATAAATAAAAGTTTTTCTTTACTAAACGTGAACAAATGATGCGATCAGAGCCAAGACCATGGGCAGTTAGAAAAATGAAAATGCAAAGGCGGCAGGATCGTCAACAGCTCCAGGAGTATCATAGAAGGTCATACAGAATTTTGTGCAGCAATTCATTGTTGAATCTCCTAAACACTTCTCTTATTCATCCGAAGAATGGTCTGCATTGGTCACAACGTTTGGAAAGGTATCGTCAAGCGTTAGATTGTCGATATATTACACTGTAATGGATAGCGTCTAACAGAACTCAAGCTGAATTTTATACTGTATTCTACTGGCGGGGAAAGATGAACGAACTAATAGACTCCATTGGCAGGAACCACTCTACAGCCGTCTATTCTCCTAGGGCGCAACACAATACAGCAAAAATAATACCTAAAAAAATACTTTTTTTAAAACCACGGTTACATTTGAGTGTACAAAAAATTAGTCTTTAGAAATTGTGCAACGGTTCTTTGAAATTCAAATTATTAGCATTTCTTCTCACTATAAATGCTAACCTCTACTAGTTACACCGGCGGCCATAGGCGGTGTCACTAGTATAGGTGTAGCGAAACTTGGAGGCACTCCCTTGTGAAGATCATACCCCAAAGGAGAGGAAAGCATACATGAGATGTGAGCTAAAGCGGCCGAGCCTTTTGCCAGAGGACCCTGCGGGAGTCCTTAGATAACTTTGCCCGCTCATCAACGCTTGGTTTACAGTCAGTGTCCTCTAATCCTCCACTGGTGAGTGCCACCAAGTTTTGCTATATACCTATAAGTGCCTCAATAAAGTGTTCAAGCCTCCATAGCTCCAAGTGCCTCCATAAAGGATTCAATGACAGGAAAAGGACGCACTGAATGCCAGAGGTCCCTCCACCACACTACCTAATTTGTGCTAGGAGTCACATTTTCACTCGACTACCAAAATGGGGCTATTCGACACAACCCACAACACAAAATTTAAAAACAATTTTATTTTCGTAGATTAACTTCGTAATTAGTGAATTTAATGACTGATTCATGTATTGTTATCAATAGAAAGTAAGTGTGCCAAATTTCAACTCGATTGAACATTATAAAGTTGGTTGGATTTTGATTATAAGATTCCAACTAGACAAACAACAAACAAACAGGGCAAGTTAAAATAAGCGTGGTAAAATAATACTCAATGCGAGTACACGGCAAGTACAAACATCAAATTGTTTATGATGACACATGCTACAACTCTAACATAGATCTCATTCATCAGAGCAAGGAGGAGCAGGTGAACATGTTAGTGATAACAATGATAAAAATGGCTCTCCATGCTGCAGAAAAATTATTTAATCGTAAATGTAAAAAAAAAAATTTAATCCTAAAAGAACCATTATACAATCAATAGCGTTTGAGTAAAGGCATACAGGAAATGGATCTCATCAGAAATCACATGGAGAAGCAGAAGATTGAAGGAAAATATATTTAGTTTTTTTTCAAATCTTAACACGTTGCGTACGGATGGCGAGAATTCTCGTCATTTAAATCCCAACTGTTGTGGACGGATGACGAGAATTCTCGTCATTTGGGAGCACCATTTTAAACTCTTAAATTACGTTATTTACGTTTTTTGTGGTAATTTTTTCATTTGCCTTTTGTTAATAAATAAGAATAGTCGCAACAATATTTGTTTTCGTTAATTAATTTTGACAATATTAGCCATTTAACTGTATTTAAATCCCACATCGGTTTTCTGTAATGGCAGGCAATCTCAATTTCAACAGCTTGAAACTTATTCGTCACCCCTCTTCATTTCGGAGGTAATATTTCTTTCATCTCTTCCTCGCAGGTACCCCAACTCCTTTCCTCATTATTTCTCTAGCGTTTATCCACGTGGCCCTAGCCGAGCCATCGCGTCGGCAAGGAACCTTATCTGTATCGCTTGAGGGCCATATCTGCCTCGCCTTCAATTCCACTCCCGGCAAATGGAATGCACTCTCAGCTCTGCTCTGCTCCAATGTAAACATTCATTATGAAAAGAATGAGGGGGACAATAATGAATCGTCCGTAGTTCTTTTATGGCTCTGGTCAGTTCCTTCTCTCGATGTGTCTTGAACAGTTCGTTTTCTTGAGTCCCAGTGAATTGTGATTTCGGTGTTGTGTTTGTCTTGCGAGAGAGTTTTCTCAATCCGTGTTTTTCGAAATATTTAAAGGAATATTCCATGTAATGGCATCACATAGGAAAGAGAGTGCTTTGCGCGAGGAAGAAATTTTATTAGATCTATTCGCTGATGATTTGTCAGATGTGCCATTAGAGTATGACGAAGAGAGCGGAAGTGATTCCGATATTGTAGTGAGGGTCAGAAATAGAAAATCCACTCCTCTCTTTTTAAGTGAAAGTGACTTCAATATGAGTGCCAACGAAGACAATACTTCACCAGGAATCTCTACAACATGGAAAAAAATAGATTCGGAGAGGGATTTAGAACAATTTTTGGGCCAACCTGGAGTAAAAAGTGTACCAGACAATTCTTCCAGTATCCTTGATGTAGTCTCACTGTTTGTTGCCGATGACTTTTTCGAAATGATGTGCATTCAATCCAATCTGTATAACCATCAAAATCAACATAAATACAAACAATCACCAAAAACAGGGAAGTGGTCAGATGTAACCATTGCTGAAATGAAAAAATTCTTCGAGATTTTGATTCTCATGGGGCAAGTGAGAAAAGATTCACTGAAGGAGTATTGGAGCACTGATCCTTTTACTGCAACGAATATATTTGGAGAATTACTGATGAGAAATAGATTTGAACATATTTGGAAAGCATGGCATTTCAGTGATAACGAGGAAATGTTGGTTGCGACGGACAGGCTATATAAAATAAGACCCGTACTGGAATACTTCATAGAAAAATTTCAAAAAATATACAAACCAAAGCAGGAGCTATCACTTGATGAAGCGATGATTCCGTGGAGAGGAAGATTAAAAATCAAGACCTATAATCCAGCCAAAATCATAAAGTATGGGCTACTAGTTCATATGGTTTGTGAAAGTGATTCTGGCTACATTAGTAATTTAGAAATATATTCGGCCGAGGGAAAAAAAATTAGAACAAACCATCCTTTCGCTTCTGCAGCCTCATCTCAATCTTTGGCATCATGTCTATCAAGATAATTATTATAACAGTGTAAAAATAGCAGAACTGCTCTTTGAAAATAAAGTAAGAGTTTGTGGAACCATCAGGACAAATAGAGGGCTCCCTGCCACATTGAAGAGTGAGGCGAAAAAATTGAAAAAGGGACAGTACACGTTTGCTCGTAAAAGTGAAGTGCTTCTGGTGATTTGGAAAGACAAAAGGGAAGTGAGGATGATTAGTACTATTCACAGCACTAGGATGGGTAATACACAACTAACAGATAGGATTACAGGACTGCCAATCAAAAAACCTATCTGCATTTTGCAATACAATAAGTTCATGAAAGGCGTTGACAGGGCGGATATGTATTTATCGTATTATACGATCATGAGAAAAACAATGAAATGGTCAAAGAAAGTAGTTCTGTGGCTTAAAAATTGTGCTCTATTTAATGCTTTTAGAGTTTTTAAAACCCTAAATGAATCAAATAGCATTCAATTCAAAGGTTTTCTGCTCCAGATCGCCATAGAGTGGGCAGCGAGTAGAGAGGAGCCATATGAGTCATCTTCGGAGGCCGACGGCGGTGATAAGCCGACGCAGCATGTTTCGTCAAGGGATCACCCACATCGTCTCTCGAGAGACCTTAGTAAACATCATCTCGTTCCCATCGTGGGTAAGGGGAAGAAAGAATACCACACAAGAAGATGCAAAGTGTGTGCTTCAAGAAAAATTAGGAAGGAGACGAGATATGTGTACTCATCTTGAGGTATTCCACTCCACAAAGGAAAATGTTTCATGGAGTATCACACAAAGAAGAAATACTAAAATTATTTGTGAGTATTACGTTCAAAGTTCCATTAAAAAATTTAAATTTATAAGAAAGTTATGACAATTTTACTGAAGCAATGCATGTTCAAAAACTAGACTTTAAAAATCCGCCGGAACGGAGGGTTAAAACCCATTTAAATACCCCGGTATGCGACGTGTTAAATCCTATCCCTATATTACTGAATAGAAAATAGGAAACTATCAACCAACTTTATAATGATTAGACAAAGAACCAAAGGATCTAACTTTTAAAGAGTTGTTACATGTCTACAGGTCAGGGTAAATATTTAATTTGAGCTGCTAATTGCACTGTTTCCCTTCTTCCTAATGATCAAAACTAGAAAATGTTAGGATATTACCTTTAGCTAAAATGTATGACCATATGTACCCAACAATAAAAATAAACCTGAATTAAATTAGAAAATAAAACTTAATTTAATTGACAGAAATAGAGATGTAAGCCAAAATGCCACATACCTTTGCTCCCTTTGGAGCAAGAAGTTTAGAAAGCCACGGGACTCGAGCAATATCCTCCTCGTACATTCCCACGTCAACATCATGATCCCATGGGAGTAGATCTCCTGTACGGGCTGCTCCAAGCAAACTACCACCTGCAAATGACATAAATATGAGAGAATATGGGAAAGATCAGCATCCTTGGAATAAAACAACTTTCTTTAAAATATTAGAGTCAAGTTAGGGCAAAGTGCAACCCTCAATGTTGTTTCTGCAGAAGTGAGTAATCATTGGTGAGGTCATTTAATTTAATGGGTCTAGGGATTTCAAATGAAGCCAGCCAGTCCAAGTTTTTAGATATAAAATAGGGGTAGAGAAAAGCTATCCAATATTAGAAGTAAATGCAGCATTTTTTTCACTTTCTGAAAAATATTTCTATTTTCATACATAATACAAATACATATAAAGTCTGTCTAGTGTGGATGATTTAAAATTCACATGCGTACACCACATAAAGAGTTGATGAGAAGAGATATTGAAAGAAAACCCTGCAAAATAAAAGAGACAAAGAAAGATCTGATGCTTTCCTGGCATATGCTGGTGGTGAAGTCTACTTGGGATCTCCACCGGATCAAATTCTCCATCACATCCAACATTTCAATGGTCGAGTCATCCATCGTCTAACAAACTAAATGTTATGTCAGTAAAATTTAGCCGATATATATGTACCCTTAGGGGATCAGGTGCTTCCTGCCTTTTCTTGGCCTCTTGAATACTTACCAGCACAGATTTTCAGGAACTGCTGATAAAGATCTAGAGTCTCGGTTAAAATTTTTCTCCTCCAGATGGTCTCAATAGCTGCCTTTGCAAGCCTTTCCCAGAAGTTATTCCCATGGCAAAGTAACTTCTCTAGTCCAATTGGATGGCACGTTAATGTTGATGCTGTGTTCAGTGATGGCATATTTATCAAGCTGACCAAGTCTGAAGTGCTCCTTGATTCTTGTGGCGTTCAGCCTACCTGTCTCTCCCACATATGCCTGACCATATTCACATGAAGTTGGTGGTTTCCGGCGTAACTTTGTGGAATTTTCTATTCATTTTGAATAAAAAGGTAAAAATGAAAGTAATCGATATGGTACTGTCCACTTTTATTTAAATTTACAACACGTGTTTCGGCTTTTTTGTACTAACGGTAAGCCATCCTCAGGTACAATGTGAACATTGTACCCGAGGATGGCTTAGTACAAAAAAGCCGAAACACGTGTTGTTAATTTAAATAAAAGTGGACAGTACTATATCGATTACTTTCATTATTGATAATGCAGTTCCACCACATCTCGCCTGACACTGTTGAAAAACCTTATGTGGAAAATACTTTGTTTTTTCCACATAAGGTTTTAATTTTGATGACCATGGTTTCGACTGTTAACGTCATTGTCAGGTAAAAGATACAATTTGTATGTACATATATATATAAGTGTCTCACGAATTGTATCTTTTACCTGATGATGACGTTAACCGTCGAAACCATGGTTGTCAAAATTAAAACCTAATGTGGAAAAAACAAAGTTTTTACCTTTTTATTCAAAATACATATTCACATGTTTTACCATTAACTCCAAAGGTCAAGAGGCTACAGGAGCCCTTCATCCTGACAAGTTGGTCTCTTAATTTTGAACCAGATCATCTCTCCAGTGTATTCCAGAGATTGCCAGAAACCATGGAAACATAAGTTAGACCAACCCCGGCAACCAGTTTTTGGCATTTCTCTAGCAGGATTATCCTTTGGGTATAGCTCTGGGTGTTGGAGCTAAGTCTAGTCCCTTCGACAGGACTAAGAGTCGGCATCAAAGTTCTTGATGGTTAGGTTAATCACCAAATATTTGCAGTTCGGTGGAGGGACTGTCGTTTTGGAGGTCGGCAGCCTGCAGCACTTTCTCTTGTCTTTCGCCGCCTTTAATTAGAATTAATTTCCCCAAGGCAACTGTAACACGGTCAAGGAATAATGGCACATACATTGGCCAGATTTGACTGACCCAAACTGAATGACATTTAGCCCAAAAGATGATGGATGACTCAACAATCAAAATGTTGGCAGCAATAAAGAATTTGACTGGTGGAAACCCTGATAAGATATCACTAATTAAAATGGAAAAACTTAATAGACAAATTCCAAGTAACAACATCCCCAGGAACACAGTCTGGAATGAGAAATGAATTGGAAGATCACAAAGGAATACCAAGGATGGCAAACATGATGCAAAGAATGAAGTATGTACATGAATCAAAATTTGTACTTTTGAATGAATTAAGCAGTTAGCAGAAAGGAGAATGGAGTGGAGAGCTGCAGAGATCAAATAATTGGATTGATAACTGCATATGATGATTTTGGCATATGAATGAGCGAGTCGAGATTGGAGTCGAGGTCTTGGGGAGTCGCTCTGGCTCCAGTTTTGGTTTATTTTGTAGCCCAGGCTCCGCTCCAGTCAAAATTTTTGGTTCCAAATAATGGTTATTATTTTAATATTTCCATATTAAAAGATTTTCTTGTGTTTCCATATAAAAATACAAAACTTGTTCTCTGCGTTTATCAACTTGCATTAATTTCTTTTTAACGTATTCTTACTCTATTACAAAAAACAATGCATAGTATCATAGAGTAATCATATTGTAGTAGCGCAGCACATGCTTACTCTATGATAGATCAAGTGTAACAAGTGTATCAAGTGTAAGTGCACCAGATCAAGTGTAACTACTGGTACAACATTGTCTGCTAAAATTTACAGTGAGCAAGTGTAACTGCAAATAAAAAATCACTGCCACAATAGAAGCCACAAGTGTTCCCTATTTCTTCTCTAATTTTTGTTTTAACATTTGCTACTCTTTTAAATATTCACCAAGTTATATATCATGTCCTGCTTTGTTTTCTGATGGTGACATCATATAGCTCTCTCAGAATTTCACAGGGGCACTCAATATTTTCTGATATTTTTATAGATGAATAATATACAGGATCTATTGCACCAACATGCTCACAGAATGGACATAAAGCAAGGAATTACTCAATCATGTGCAATGTTGAGCCCCGCTGAGTTTGATTATCCAACACTGGATCAATTTATTTCTGCTTCTTTGCTGAAGAAATCGTACTTGGCACTCAACAATTTTTTCACAATAGCTCCAATTTTCTCCAATAATATTTACTGCGTAGCTTTGCAAGAATTTGTCCATCACGAATAACTAGTTATAAGGAATGAGTGGATCACGCAGTGCAAGAGATGACTGCTACCAAAGCCATTATGGTAAAATAAGGCTATCATTAAAAAATAACAACTGAATACATAAACGTGAGATAGAAAGATTGTGGGATTCTCAGACTCAATTCAAGATAAGGATGGCAACATGATGATCTCAAGAGAATTAAGATACATAATTTGTTGATAGAAATGCCCAGACCTGGAAATGGGGCTTTAAGCACCCCTAAATTTTGGTGCTATCTTTGGTGGTGGTTTGGTAGTTTATTTGCTTGCCCTCAAGGTTCTACACTGACAATACTCCCTACTGCGTAAAGTAAACATATCGAAGGAGTTTGGACAAAATTTATTCCTCAGGCTCAATAGAGAAAATGATGAGGTAAAGTCACTTGAGAAAATATCAAGCAAAGAAAGAAGTTAGGGGAGTCACTCTGCTGTTTTGATTTTTCATACAAAGGTGAGGAAATCATTATGATTCTATTAAAAGCACTCTTGAGTAATTTAAAAATCCTCAGCGCACAAAATGTTAACAGGAATGAAATTTATTACATCGTAGTTTGGCACAGATACCCATAGGAGACTAGTTACTTAAAAATCGGTGGTTAGTGCTGGAGCTGGAAAATTATGCAACTTTGAGCTCTGGCTCCAGCAAAGCTTGGAGCCCCGGGTAGTTCCAGCTCTAAACCCCTGCCTAGAATATCAACATGTGTTTAAATAAGATAAGTGCAATACATTTTAGATTTAAAAGACATCAGACGTTAGGTAAATGCCCAAAATCAAAACTAGTGTCCAGGTTAATTTCAGTGCATATCAAATTCCATGGGTCATTCCATGTCAGTTCAACCAGACCATGGCACAGTATTTCTAATCCAAAAATATCAATAATGAAATGAACAAGTTGAACTTAACTTTCCACCAACTCAAGTATGCTATTCCAAAAAATTACACACATACGAGCACATATTTTCCTGTCACCCTTTCTCTGTTAACAAGAAATTATGGTAGTGTTTTTTTAGTAGAACAAGGGGTTCATGCAAGGGATAAATGCTATTTCATTTACAGCTACAAGGTCTGAAATTCAAAATCAATCCAGTTAAGGGAGAATGATGTAGCCTGCAATTAGTACAAAAAGATTTTCCTCTGATTCCATAGTCTAATCTCAAGGGAATTCATAGTGAACATTGTATGCTTATGCATTAGCATACATGATTATAAGAAAAACTAAGCAAATCAAAAATATTTTAACCTGAACAGGGGTGGGCACCTTTTACTTCTTTCTTGTTATAGATATCCAAAATGCAAACCACTCAAAAAGAGCAATACTCACAGTTACTGTCCTAAGAATGCACTCCCATCAATTAATACTAGTATTAATTATTAGTAAGGTGCTTTAAATCACTAAAGTGCTAGTGATTTAAAGCACCTTACAAAATTTGAAGAACAGAGATCAGATATTTGCTCTCCTGAGCACAGATAAAAAATAATACGAGCACACACATCATGGAGAAGTGTGATTGTGCCTTAGGATTTGAATACATGTTATTCAGCTGCCTTGTATGCATTTAATTCAGTTATGCAACCAAGCCTTCAAGTAAGTAGTATAGTGCAAGCTAAGTTTCTAAGAGTTTTGCGTGAACAAGGTTTTTCCCTCACCTCATTGGTAGAGATGAAACCCTTAAAAGCACAAGCACTATCTTCTCACTGGTAGTTCTTCATGCATGGCTACACTTATGGCTCAATGTAATTAGGAAATGTTGTGTCATAATCAAATCTAAGGCAGAAATCAATGTGAATGTAAGCAAGGATGTAGGTATATGGATGTTCAGAGCATAGAGAAGGCAATGTGAGAGTGGGATGGATGGAAAACAATTAAAACAAAGCTAGTTGAAATTAAGAGAGAAAAACATTTTGAGGAAATGATCAGTAATGAATCACCACATCAGCTAATCAACATACCTTCCAACCAGAAGCGTGCACCAGACTTTCTTAAAGCTGCAAATGCATGCCTTGCTGTAGCTCTAAGCCCTTCAAGACAGCACGGTGGAGTCCAGCGCCCCTCAAAGAGATATGATGGTGTATCATTCACTACAGTTGGGAAGCACCGTCGGGTGCTACGGCTACACCCAAACCATTCAACTGTGTTTGAAGTAAGACCTGAATACTGGCCAGACGCTCTTCTTCCACTGACTGGATTGGCTTTATTTTTCACCGAAGACTTGAGATCACTTTGCTTGCCATCAGCACCACCCAAGGTTACAACTTTCTTGAAACCAAAAACTTTGAACATATTGGCTCTTCGAGCTTGGTGCAGGTCATTAGCTTTCCATTGCAAATGGTTATCTTGAAATAATAAGCGGCCTTCAACAATGGACGGCGTAGGATGAGGAAGCAAATGCACCTAAAAGTTAAAGAGAATTAAAACAAACAGCCCGAGACCTTGATTCAGACAATATTTTCATTTCTTCAAAAAAATAGGGCACAACTCCCACCGTAGGCTCCACCGTATTTTTGGTATTAATATAAATAAATTATCATGATAATATGCTTAAGAACTATAACATGAGAAACCATAAAACAATAAGTGAAATTCATCAGCTAAGTCTACTTTAATCGAGGCATACCAGCTGGGAAATAATTAATGATCAGCCTTCTCACCTTAACTCCAATGGCAGAAGTCTGCATATAAAGAGAATCTGGTAATGGAAGCATGAAAGGATTTGGAAGTCTTCTTAGGGTCTCAGCCTCCACTAAAAGGAGCTGCTTACCCTCAACAGCATCACACTCAAGAAAGTTAGGCTTTTTCTCATAATTCAAAGTCCACTCTCTACGGTTCATATTTATCAGATAACAATGCGGTTTTCTTGTAGTAGGAAAAGGCAATGAAACTATACTATGAGGCCACTTTTTCATTTCTAGCATCATGCTCTGAAGAGCAACTTCATTGTGAATTCTCGATGAATCAGGAACAAAGAGTACATATTTTGTTTTGATGTACCACAAAGGATTTCTTTCTTCAAGAGATCCGATAAGTTGTAACTCAAGACTCAACACTTTTACATTCTGCAAAGTTGAATTACTTAACTGATCAAAGTTCAAGGGTGGATATGGAATTGTGTCACTAACAACAAGGATATGGATGTTTTGAAACACAGAAACGAATGATTTTATGGTGGGAACAACATCATTCTCAAATAGCTCAAAACTTCTGATAACAACAGTAACGGATTTACCTATATGTTGGATATCAATGTTAGGCGGCGGAGGATTTTTCAAAATAATCTTACTTGTGGTACCACTCCGATCATCACCAATCATCGAAAGTAATTTCCATATGTATATTAACGCTAATAAGTTTAATAAGACTATGACTATGGAGCTTAGTTTGGCGAGACGGATTCGCATGGTAAAAACAGACTGAATCGGTCATGAGTATCACAGGAATACTAACCTTCTACCTAATAAAAATCAATAATACCTCAACTACTTTCAGTAATAAACGCAGTTAAAGACGCGGATCGTCACTTCTTTGCTTATCCATTCACTGCTAAGTTATTTTCGTCACTGGATAGTTGACACAAAATATTTCCATTTGCTTCGGCTTCTATTTAGGAAGTTTCAAATTGTTTCTGAAGGAACACCAACAGTTTTTCGTACAAAAACTAACCGACATGATAAACACTGTCATTCAGAATATGTCAAATTCAATGCGAGGAAAACAATAACGCTATTTTCGTATTTACTTTGTCAATTATTGTGTAGACTATTCCCGTGAGATGGCAGCAGTGACTGTTTTAGAAAATAGAGCGCCAATTTTAATTGAACTTTTTTGCGAGCCGCAAGTCGTTGATATCTGCCGGGAAAGAAAGTGGACTTAATTTTACAGTAGATAGGTAAAAAGTGAGTGACCATTTGATTCCAGGTTACATATTTCAGGGACCAGGCATGTTCATCAAAAATATTTTCAGGCAACGATTTTTACTGTGCTTAGTATCTCGTAGAGTATTGACCCCTCGCGAATAATTACTTGTTTCTTAAAATTAAGACTTTTGTTGACATATTACAGAGTATTGTTACATGTTGACATATTTCAGAGTATAAATTATATACTTTCTGAATTTCTTGAAGATGAAGTTCTATATTAGAACTCTATTTGTAATTTGTATGTTTAATTGTGTTTTTTTTCTATCTAACAATGTATATGGTATGTAAGATAGCCAACAAAATAAAATAAAAATTAAAATAATACAATTCGTTCGTCGGTTTATTCAGCAAATTTACAGCCAACGCGTAACAAATATCTCCAATACCAATACCACAGCCTTCTTTCAACTTGTAAAATACGACTTTCACTAGGTTTCCTATTATTGTCGATTTTACCTTTATTTTTAAATACTTTCAAACTTTGTTTGTGAGTCAATAATCCCATAAGAATACTTAGAATCGTGAAAATGGTGAACCCATACCGGTAATTCGAGAAAAAAACTTCGAACGTGAAGGCCAAGTACGAATACCTAATAAAAAGTAATATGTAATAGACCTCTCATATTGTTTGTCAGCTGATGCCTGAGGAAAAAAATTCTGAATTTGCACAATATAGTGTTAAATTTGCACCAAAGTCAAAAATTAAAGAATGCTCACGCATCGAGATTTGTAAATATCTATCTTCGAATGTAGGAATGTTTAAATGCAGGTGAATTACAGATTACGACAAATTGTAAGGAATGGTTCCAACTTCATTGCATATTGTGCATTGAGCTGTAGCCTTACGTCAATGTCACTGCGGCCGATAATTTTGTTGGAACAAATTCATCAAACTGTGTTTGCATTCATGTCAAAAGTTCACTCCGAAGGCGAAATAAAAGTAAGGTCGGGCGAAGAAAAACTAAGTTTAGTGACCCAATGAAAAAACTATTTTGTAACGCCGAATGTTACACTGGCTGGAAAGCCGTGTTAACAGGTTTACCCGTGGCATAATAACAGTTTTTTATTTCCACGTATATAGCTGTTTTGCAATTATTTCAAAACATTTGAGCTTTAAAATTGAAACGATTGTTTCAATTGCCTACCATTGCGTGTATAAAATAACGTTACCAAATGCCATTAGTTAAGTTACTGTTACATTTACACAGGCTGCAGCCATCATTATCCCAAACGTTCCTCATATCGACTCATGATATTGAGGACATCTATGAAATTTACTTAAGTATCCAAATGAAGTATAAAGTATCCAAATGTATTAAAGTTACACATTCATCTAAAAATTAGTTAGGAACTAGTATCAAAACTACTATCTCGTCAGTAGCTGCTTAGAGTGAACTATAGGGGACTGTTTAATCGACAACTCAGCAAGCCGTAGTTGCCTAGATTGAACACTTGGAAATTGTATATAGCTGTTCATAATGAATAAAAAAGACTTGATAATATTCCTCACCAAGTGTTTTTTTTATTCATTAGGAATAGCGAGAACTTCCACCCGGTCCAGCCTGAAACAGTTATATGTATATAGCTGACTAATCAGCTGGCAGAAGTTGCCTATATTGAACTGCTTGGCACAGTAATACTCAACTACTCAGCAGGCAGTAGTTACTTATAAGAAACTTTTAGAGATCACATGGTAGACTACAATCAGCAGTAGATGCTTGTAGCAAAACTACTCAGCCTTGAATGACTGAGCTGTGCTTCCTGTCACGAATATTGAAACCTTCAGGATTATTATTGTGCAGTTTATTTGTTCTCGCCAACAAATTCTCGCCCATTACAGCCATTCAACTACATTTCCCAGGGCTAGGTGTTTGGTGGAGCTCACAGCCAATCATTCGAAATAGCAAAAGGTTCAAACCACTGATTAAAGTGGATATTGTATTTAAATCATTGTTAAATGTCATTTGGTCCATTCTAATAAGATGACATTATGACAGCGCTAATAAAAAAAATGTTGATGCGCCTAACACACAACACACACACACACATTCTGACAGCAGTACCTACGTCACCCAGCTCTTTCTCAGTAGTCACATTTTTGTACGAATCAAAATTTTCCACAATGCAATACGCTTATGAAATAATATCATTTTTTGCATTGATAAATACACAATCTAATAAAAAATTATGGGCATCTTCAATTGAAAGTGAAAATTTGAATTTGAAAAGTTAAGTGATTTCGTCATTTTCCTCATGACTTTTACAAACATATTATATCTTCAAGTCTATAGTTTCTTTTCTAGGGGATAAATAAAAATATTAAAGACTCACACGATGTTTTCTCCTCGAATAAAAGGTTACATGAATGAAACTTAAACCCATGTAAGCGCACCTTTTACAACTTGTAGTCAACGAATCGGCATGACATCGGGATCACAAATCCGGCGAGATCATATTCTACTTTCCACCCGACTTGACACTCGAACGGAACAAATAAAGACATGCCCTCATCAAAACATGAGATGTTCGTGCATGTATATCATCTATGACTTGATTATTTCCTAGGACTAGAAAAGCCAACCGCTACATTGGCTGTTATTTGTTGTTATTTACATTGCTTCTTACATATTCAAAATGACTGCTGGCTAACTTTTGAACGATCTAACATGTCGCCTTTTTGTCGCGTTTAAGCAGTTGCGCATCGGCTGTTTCCGCGGCTTTCGTTCTGCCGTCGATTCTTCTTGGACCTCAGTACGATATTAAGGTTCATTTTCTACTAATGACAACAATTCCAGTTCATCAAGCATTGTTTCCATGCGGAATTTCCAATCATCAAAATCGTTCCCATCGAATAAAGGAATTCTGTATTTTTCTTCCTTACTTTCTGCCATCTTCGTCAACCGGCTAACTTCTTCGTCAATGGCTATTTATATCTTGTGATTGTTTTTCCTAACGTACTTATTGTCTCACATGCCTGGTCCCATAACCTATTAGTTACTTAAACCTTTCTAATTAATTCCTGGTTTAGGAGAATCAAATAAATCAAGAGAAGAACGTCTTCTCAGGTTCAGTGCGGTCAAACAACCGACCCCTTTATTGTTACAACCGATTGGTACATCGAGGTAAAACATTAAAATTGTATATTCCGACAATGTATACCTCCCCCCCCTCGGTTCGCCCCTGCGTGAACTCTCAGCCGATGGTCGGTGACTACAGTGGTTGTGTGACCGGAGCACGAGGAGCAATTGGGAAAGGGTATCAGGTGGGAGGAAAGTCGGCAGGAGGGGGTGATTTGGCGGCTGGAGGGGAGGTCAAGAGGGGGAAGGGAAGGAGGGGAGGGAGAGAGCGGATGTGAGATGGAGGCGGGGAATCGCGGCGGTCAAATCAATGCTCGGAGACTCTCAGCCGCTCCCGTCAAATGGAATCCCCACTCGCGTCTCCTCCAACATCCATCGCCGACACCCCCCTGCTACACTCCTTCCCCGTCCAACCATACCTCCCCCTCTCACAGGCGTCGCACACCCACTGCTCATAGAATCCCCAACGGTACCCCCCGATAGCCCCCCCACCACCCCAGGGACCCATTCACTTATCCCCGATTCCACCACCTTCATCCTCCCCATCTTCTTCATCTGTTCCGCATTCATCCATCTCCCCCTTGTCCTCCTTCCTTCAGCGTCTCCTTCAGCGTCTCCTTCAGCGTCTCCTTCAGCGTCTCCTTCAGCGTCTCCTTCAGCGTCGCCTTCGCGTTGAGACTTAAGAGCGCGATCAACGGATCTTCGCTTTGATTTGATGCTGCCATCCGCAATGGGGGTGTATCACTACTTTTTACTTTAACGTGCAGGGGATCGTGACAAATGATCATTTGCAAATCATCTCTTAAAGATTCCAAAAATTTCCATGGAAATAGGAGTCTAAAGTTGAATGGACGGACCACCTTCCCATAACGGCCGTGATGTCATTTCATCCATCGCTTATTCCCTCTTCTTCCCGATACATTCTAAAATATGCCTTGAAAAGGCTTTTGTGAAGATGTCCACTTTTGCCGGAAATACAACAGTATAAATATTTAAAAAAATACTTTGAAAAAATATCCGTCTTCACTGGGAATCGAACCACGGGCCTTTGATCGATGGATGAAATGACGTCAGAGGTCGTATTGCGGAAACAGAAAAACATGCAACTTTCAACGATTAGTTATTTGGTTATTAGGCCTTTAAGTTTCGAAGAAACTCCGTAAGTCTATAAGAAGACCTTTGCAAATTTGATTTCAACGGTATATCGAAAAAGCATTCGAATGATAATCCCCCATTAGAACTTCCACAGTTGTTAACTTTTCGCAGTCACAGGATGATTTCCGTTCGCTATGGTGCAATGTTTACTTCGCAACACAACAACGTTATTGCCTTCCATTCATTTTAGTACCTGCGCTCTAGCCAGCGCACTTCAAAAAATATCGGCAGCAGAGTTGATGTGCGCGAGAGAATAAAAGAGCTCTGATAAACGCATCCGCGATTATTGTTTTTGTGTTTCTTTCCAATAACGGGGGCTTTCCACACAAGGTTATGAAGGTAGCACACATCGGAACACATCAGTGAACTTTAGCTCACACGAAAGACGTTGAATGGAACGATTTGCGATGGTGAAATGTTTTGTGATTTGCCGGTAGGTACCTAGCATTCTATGGTTGAACAGCAGTCACGGCCGAATGTTTTGTGTTCATACATTTGTTGAATTCGTTCAAAATAAACATTTAATAGCCTTAGCTTTTTGTCACTGAATAATAAAAAACCTTACAATATTCATGTTGACGCCTTTACTGAAAATCAACAATCTTGACATCAATCACGGATGCCATTATCGACGCGCTTTTGCTATATATCAACTATGCTTACAATCTGTTTTGAAATGCGCTACCTATTATTTATTATTATTTTTATGCAGGGTTTGTAGCGAATGAAAGGCAAGTGCGCTGTTGTGTTACGGAGTGATTAGTACAATAGAGCAAATGGAAGGCACCTAAAGTCATCAAGCATGGATAATGTAAAGTTTTTATGTTCTCTGAAGTTGAAAGCCTACGTTTTTAAGGTTGCAGTAGAAACGAATTCGTTTACTACACATTAAACATTCAGCTTTGATTATTGCAAACCTTCAGACGCTACCCACCAGCAAGTTACCTAACTAGATCAAGTAGAACTAAATTAAGTAGCTTCCGTAGCATGACAATCTATAGATACACTTGATTTGAGCTGGTCATAAAAGTGTTATCTAATAGTTCAGTAAACTAAAATTTTGCATAATTTTGGGTCATTTTTCTTTTCACAATTTGTTCCGTGGCCATAAGTTAGAAAAAAATAAGCGGCAGATATTTCGTCAAAATATAATACAGTAGAAGTAAGATATTATGTATCGCAAGAATATTGGTAGAAAAAAATGATAAGAGATGGAAATTTCACGCCACTGTAAAACGGCTAAAGATAATTCACAAAGTTCACACCCAGTTCTATAATTTCCGGCTACATATTTTCTCGGTAGGGCAACCGAAGTCATCGATAAAGTTTACGTTAACTAACCGACTGCCAGATGTAAAATACCAAACCCGAACTCTCATAAATTCGACAGTCTCGGGCGTTATGTGGTGGAACAGCATTTTTGTACTTAAATAAAACTGCAGTAGTTGTACTGTCCACTTAAATTTTAATGTAAAACAATACACATCACGTGTTTCGACGCTTAGGGCGTCATCATCAGGTCTACAGATACACCTGATTATGACGCCCTAAGCGTCGAAACACGTGTTGTGTAATATTTTACATTAAAATTTAAGTGGACCGAACTTTCAGTTAACATTAATGTCATCTTGCAGTTAACGTTATGCCAGTATTGTAATACCGGGCCTAAATGTGGTAAATAAGGAAGGCATCATGTTCAGAAAGGCCAAATAAATAGAAAAACGATGAAAAAGATGACGAAATAGTTCGCTGAACAGATCCTTTGATAACAGTAACAATGTTTATACTTAAAGAAAAAGTAGGAATGTGAGCAGAGTTCAGTAAGATAAAGTTGAATCGTGAGGCAAGATAAAATCATGAACTGTTTCATGCACAACATAATGTTGGTAACATTATAACAATAGCTAATACATGCTGAAACACTTGACTTCACGTTTACCTGAGAAGAAATAAAGGATGAATGATCGAGGAAACCATAAAAAGTTACACCAAGAGAGTGAGGTGGATGCTTTATTCTTGAGCGTGTCATGAAAGACGAACAATCCCGCTCCCACATTTTCTTGCCCATACAGTTCCCGCACCCAAGATGGACTCCTCTGAATCCCGTGAGTAATGTTCTCCGAGTAAAAAGAAAATGAGAAGGATGAGGGAAAAAGGGAAGATGAACTGGCAGGGAAGGGGAGAGGGGCAGGTGGAGGGTGGCGAAGAGGGAGGGGGAAGCGAGGGAATAGTGGGAGAGGGGGGAAGATGGGAGGAATGAATCGGGAACATAACTTATTTTTTTAAACTACTTTTATGTTAAGTTCATATTCTTAAATACGATAATAGTTCTACATATCGTGGGCCTCCTAGGCCCTTGAGATAATTTTAAAATAATATCACAAACATTTTCCCTCTGTAGGTATAAAAACAATTTGATAAGAAAAAATTAAATGAAAAGGAAAAAAAAATTATATTTAATTAGCACTTTGTGTGAACGTGCTCAAGTTCAGTTTAAAACTTGAAAATATGTCACATATATGTATACTATATATAGCTAAATTGGTTCACTTCATTATCGTTCTTAGATCATACATCATTTGCTAATTTTTTATAACGTGACAAAAACAGAACTTAATTATTTCACTTACGTGGATGTATTAGCACAATATGACCAATTGCATAAAAAAATTACCAAAATTACTAAAAAATAATTAATACACTTTCCATTTTGGCTCCGGAATATATAAAAATATTCTTTGTTTCAGATGGCAGTGAATTCTATAATCTGGCAGCTGTCACTATGAAAGAATTATTTAAATGAGGGGTACAGTGATAGTGGATGTTATAATGAACTAAGCGGCTCCTCATGGTGGATATTGAGTGATTATTTTTCCTGGAGAATCTTATGGATGTATAGGGTGGGTTACCAGAGGATATTACTTTATAAGTTGGATTACTTAATAAGTTTTTCGAATTCCTGTATCTATATATCTGTTTGTCAGAATGCCTCTCTTACTTTGGACGGCCTGTTTAGTCATTGCCAACCGTCTCTTTACCTCAGTAATACACCTGTTGTCCTCTGTAACTATACTTCTTAGGTAGTAAAATTGACTCTTTTGATCAATTTCCTCATTCTCTATTGCAATCTTTGCTCCTCTCACTATGTTGTTTTTGTTTACTATCATCAATTTCGTTTTCTTAATATTTATTTTCAATTTCCATTTCCTAAATACAGTGGTTAACTTCATTAGCATGTTATTGATTACCATATCAGAATCTTCTATTACCACGATATCAGCAAATCTAATGCTGTGTATTTTTACTCCATTTATTTTTACTCCTCTGGTTTTTGCTTCATATTCTCTATTCTTCATTCAATAAAGATGCCAAATAAATATGGTGATAACGAGCATCCTTGTCTTACCCCTTGTTTTATTTTTGCCTTCCTTACAACTCCTGTAATGTTGATTTTTGTCGTTTGTTTTTTATTATTAATTTAATAAAGACAAAATGAAAAACGAGGTCGTTTACGAAGTAGTAAAGAGATAACAGACAATAAAACAACATAATAAAAAGAAGAACATGGTGCACTGAATACGCCATAAAACAATGGATTTAAAATAACCATTCTAGAAGACAAAATAGAATGGTAAGTCCCATATATGAAGGCCTAGAGCCGAATAGCAAGATAAACGAAGAGGCATCTGAGGAAAGTGAAATACTCGGAAGCAACGGGGATAGAGCGGGACAGGGAAGCATGGAGAGCTGCTATTTATATGTTACGATGCCGCTACGATATTAAGTGATGTACAAAATGTGAAACGCGATGCGATTTTTTAAAATCAAATATTTCACAGGCCTTCCTTGATTCACCATTACCTCAACTTCCCCGTATATCAGCAAACTAAGCGAACTTATGGACTCATCGGATTATAACAACGTAAACTCGTTGTGTCTTGAGTGGGGGCTTGAACTTAATCTTGGTAAATGCAGTGCAGTACACATACAGTGTATACAATCACATTAACTACTTACCTATAAAGTGAGAGAGTACATATAAATGTATCAAGTAAATTAAGACAGTTGGGAATCACCATAACTTAAGTCCATAAAGGTCTAATGTGAAGAAAACACATGCAAAACATCTGAGACACTGTATCAAAGAGACTTGGATTAATCCAGCGAACAGTAGGAAGTTCCTGGGATGAAAAAGTGGAAGAGAGATTCTACTTCGCTCTAGTTAGACCACATCTTGAGTATGCCGCTAGCGTTTGGGACCCTGCATTCATGGGGAAGCAGCACGCTTCGTTGAAAACTCTTACGGGTGAACAGAGAGAGGAACAAAGCTGATGGAAAGACTAGGTTGGGAACCGTTAGAGACTCGTAGGCTACAAGCTAGGCATGGGTTACTTGAAAAATACAGATTAGGCGAATTTCAGAAAGACACGGATGTGGTTATTCTAACCCTAGGTCTCTAGAATTGATAGAAGCGATAAAATAAAATATATAGAAAAATTGATAGGCACAAATACACCTTCTTTCCACGCCCCAAGAATTTTATTAATTCAAATTGATTATTTCAAACACACCTTTAGTGGCCATAGAAAAAAAACAGATCGAGACGCTGTGACACTCCGCTAACACGCAGTTCACTTTCGCCCTTTCCCTCATCCGATTCCTTTTTCCTTCTCCGTCCTCTTTTCATGACTATTGCCCGAACACCTCCTGCCATACGCCCTTGCGAAGGCTCGCAGAGCAGCACGTAAATGTAGATATCCTATCTACATTCACAAAATACCCTGCAAGCCACCTCAAGGGTGTGTGGCCGGGGGTGAGTAGTCATCAACAATCATTAAACTATACCCTATTAACGTTAGTGTAACTACGACTATTAATTCATTAGCATAAATCGCTAATGCTTGTCACGAGGCAAAGCCATACAAGCATGCACTACACTATAAGTACCTATGCTATTAATGTTAGAGGGATCTTTAGCATTAATGTAATTTGCAACTACATTACAACTACATAAATAGACAGAGATACAAGAGTTATACTGAAAACATACACGGCGTGCTGTTATTACTAGGTAACAGCTAAGGATACAAGTATTAGGGAGTAAATAAACTAACTAGATACACTATCTATCGACAAACCTAGTTAAAAGTCTCATTGGCAGGTGTTATATTCTCTTATTTTTCGCGGGAAAAGTAGCATTTTAAATCTGTCCGCTATGCTGTCTAGTTCTCTAATAGCCGATCGTGACTGTGTTGTAATTCTCATGATCTGATCTACCGCTCTATCTATCTATCCATAGAGCACACATCCTGCACTCCCATCCATCTCAATTCCTCATGTTCCACCAGAAAAGAACACCTCTTTTCACCGATCGGAAAAACTTCGCCGATGTCCTCCAATACTGGGAGGCGATTTCTTCGACAGACGGTGGGGGGGATATGAGGTGAGGTTCGACGAGGGTGGAGGGGGGATAAGGGAGGGAGGGGGGCTGGACGAGAGGGGAGGGGAGAGCAAAGAGGGCGGGGCTTCTGAAGGGAGACCTCATCTGCGATCTCTCCATCGAGATGGCGGTCTTCGATTACCGATAAGGCAACAGCCGCGAAGATCCGGGCAGGAGGGAGTTGAAAGTGACGCGGAGCGATCTGGAAATTTATTGGGTAGCGACCGGCGAAGGGTGTGGCGGATGAAACCAGGGTACGACAATCCGCTGCGAGCAGGATTCAAATTTGATGTCAGACAAATCCAAGCCCTTATTCATACTTTGGCAGTCTGAGACATCCTAATCAATCACCAATCAATGAGTAAAGTACTAAAAAAAACACGAATGTATATACCCCGGAAGCTGTGAAGCTAGTAGTCTTCATCATAGGTGTGCTAGGTGGAGTTAAGGGCACGCTGCTTGATAGCATCAACACCTGTGCTGCCCTATGCCCCTGGAGATATTAAGTCCATAGTGGAGAACGATAAATGTACAATATGGTGGAATTACTCCTTCCCCACCACCAGGCAGTTGGAGGTGACCAAGTCTAATATCGTTCTCCTTGACCAGCTCACACTCTCCATGTCCGTGATTGAGCTTTTGCTCCGGCTGAAACGAACATGGATCCGAAGAAGGTGGAAAAACGGTCTTAATATCAAGACCTGCTTTTTGATCTTCGGCAAATGTACCTCGGGCACTCCGTGAAACCACTAGTCTTCATCATAGGTGTGCTAGGTGGAGTTAAGGGCTCGTTGCTAGATAGCATTCCAGACCAGATTCACAAATATCAGCTGAATTTATTTTTTTTATCATTATCTGTGATAATCATTAACTTTAGCAGTTTTAGAAATTATAAGGACGCCTGAAAAATCCAATAAATATAAATTAATGCCTGTAGTTGAGTATTAATAAGAAGCTAGAAGCACTAATTGGATAAATGAAAAAGGCATTACTTCAATTTTGTTCGAGGATGGACGTTTGTAAAGCTATTGTAATTAATGCTTTCTCTCTCGTTATTAGTAACTGTGATCAAAGTGCTTAGCCGCGTTAACTACGTTGGAATTGGACGATTTCACGGTGTGGAAGAAGATGGAGAAAATTAGGAGCTTTGGAATTACATATGCCAAATAAGTTTTGTATAAAAACATTTTGATGCGTTTCAAAGACTAAGATAGTTCGAGAATCGGTATTTCATGGCATATTCAATGAACGGAATGAAGATATATCAGACTATTGCTTCATAAGTATAGTAATCAAGTATGTAAGCGCTCCAGATCGCTTTTTAAACCCATATCCCGATTCAAACTCGAAAGAAGATACCACTACTTCGTGAATTATCTCTCAGTGTAACAAAAAAAAATCCAAATCCACCGAGTATCCCTTTTCCAACCCTTCCCGGCCACCAGGTGCAACACGATTGAACTCTTGTTATTTCTTGCTTTGCCCTCGCACGCCCTCTCTAACGACTTCCAGACTTTTTAACCCGGCGACCGACCGTGGCGAGAAAAAAAATCTGCCGGGATAAAAACAGAAGAATAACGAACGACCGCAACGATACTTCCTCTCCCTCCTCCTCTTCCACCCCACCCCATCAGAGGAACGTAAAGGAAAAAGGGTGCGACGGAAGGGGGAAGGGGGGAAGTGGAGGAAGACTAACAGGATGGGGCAAAAAAGGTGGGGGGAGGGAAGGGGAGCGCTTTGAGGAGACACGGAACTTAATATAAGGGTGAGATGGGTAGAAAGAAACGTTGTTTCGTTGGCAGTTCGTTCTCTAGCGGTGGGGATGGCTTGGGGGGGAGAAGGAGGGGGAGTGAGAGGGGGTTTGTGATAGGTCCGAGGGGGGGGGCTGGGGTGGAGGGAGTTGGGCAAGGAGGAAAAAATAAGAAAGGACTGGGCAAAATCCAGATATTCTTCCGTAAAATCCTTCCCCGGAACCTGCGTCACGCCCAGGCGAGGCAAATGGACCTTCACATCAACCCCCACCACTCTCAATGCTGCAGCTCCTTTCCATTCCCACCCAACCTTCTCCCACCTCCCTTCCCGACGGGAAAAACTCTCCCCACCCCACACAATCCACCACGGGCAACAATCCCCTTCCCCCACGGCGCAGTATCTTCCTTCTCGCGGGGGTCCCTCTCGCCAACCCCAGCTCTCCGTCCCTCTGCCCTCACCCCCACGGCTGACCCCACAGACCTTCACAGATTCCGAATGGGGGAGCTAAAGTCCACTCCCAACAAACCCTCCCTCCCCTCCCCCACACACAACAGTCGGCGAAGAGATGGATAGAGAGGATGAAGAGACTCCATCGTGGGAATATCGCGTAAGGTGAACGCGTGCCCTGCTGGTCGGCGGGAGCGTGTGAGCATGTGTGGCCGAGACGGATGAAAAAGAAATAAATAAAAGGGGGGGTGAAGGAATAACAAGGTATGGGGGGGAAACAATGGAGCGATCTTGCGAGGGTTGAGAGTATGTGAATACAGTCATACATTCGAGGGTTTTTCATAAAATTCGCACCTTTGGCTAGAAATACTACCGTGCTGGACCTTGTGACAGAATGTAAAGAGTTGTTAGGCAGCATTTTAAAGCGGAGTTTAGCATTTTTTAAGGAGCATAAATCAGGAGTCTGAGATAACAGTGTAAGAATAGGCTGCAGACGTTTGAGATGTGGGTGTGGAGGAGAATGAGGAAAGTGTGGCGGACGGAAAAGAGAACAAACGAAGAAGTGCTTGTTATGGTTGGTAAGAAAAGGAAAATTTTGAAAGAGATTAGGAGGAGGCAGAGTGGGTGGCTGGAACAGGTAAAGAGAGGATGCTGAAGCCCGCGATGCCCGGTTCAGGCTATAACTATCATACGTACCATCGTAGCAACCCTGCACGCATTCACACTACTATCGTAACTCAGTTCTGCCCTCACCTAATCGCGACGAACAAGTAAAGAGCAAGCGAATAAAATAGGGATCCCCACGTCCCTGAGGCGTTTTGAGACTTTCGAAATGGTTTTACAAGCAAATGACACCTAATTAAATCATCAAAGTAGCACCATCTGCTTCAATATAATGATTGACTTTTTTAATTATCGTCATTCATCATTTCAGGTTTACGCTCGTGATACCAACGCTTACCACTGTTAGGTAACAGCGTTAAAAACTACGTGTTTCAGCTGTCCGGACATGCATTCACACTACGATTTCCGCCAACTATCGTAAGGATGATCGTACGAACGATAGTGGTTGTGAACGGGACATGATAGAGGGGAGGATGTTGAGTGAGTGGGGAAGGGGAAGAAAGAGAATAGGCTTCATGGACGCAGTGAAGAGAGACGGAATGTAGGTATACTAAGATGAATAAATTAATCATTTAAGGAGATAGGGGACTGTGCCAGTAAAAGTAGTGAGGATTTTTACTCTCATCCAGACAAACCTATTCTTAGCCGTAGGATCGCGCGTACTAAATAATTATACGATTACCGCGCAGTATTATCAAGATCTACTGAGAAAGACGCGCCAAGAAATTAAGCAGAAGCTGTGAGGAATGCTAACAATAGATGTTGAAATCTTTCGTGGCAACACCTCCGCTCACTCCACCAGAGCGACTTTGGCTCTTTGGTCGAGTCTGGGTCACGACATCCAACTCAATTCACCATGTTTCTCAGATATGGCGCCCAGAAGCGTCTCTGGGAAAGAATTGCTAAGAGAAAAACGTTTATCGAGTAACAACGACGTGATGGAAGCGACGGAAAACTTCTTTCAGGACCAAACGACAGACTTCAACAACAATGGCATATCACAGCACGTGTTATATCGCTGAGAAAAATGCGTGGAATTGAACGGATTTAAAGTATGCAAAATTATATATCTTTATCCCTTTTTCTTCTGTTCAAATGTACAGACTTAATGTATACCCATCGTATATATGCACATATTTATGAATTGAGATAAGTAATAGAATTCTGCTGAAGGGTAGCTGGTTAATCGGCGATTTTACACGGAATAAGATCTAAATAAAGACAATTAGGGGAATAAAATGTCATTAGAAAACATAGTGACCCCTACCACGAACAACCAAATTATGCCATACCATTAGTTGGTGAACTTTCATCATAAGTGTCTTCTATATACGAGTAAAGCCACAGGTGTGGCAGTATAAACGTTGAAAACACAAAAAAGGCAGATGAATAAATTCTCCAAATTTTCAGTAACGCAGGTACAGGCATCTGTGGGCAAGCTCTATCACACCACTGGCGGCCATGAGGAGAATTAGAAATTTCTGTTGGTACTACATGGCTGTTAAGCGGTGAGGGAGGGAGAGAGGAATTGGAGAAAGTTTATTGAAATGAGGAGAATAAGGGAATGTCCCAGTTTCAGGGTCGAATGGAGGCCCCTTCTCACCCTAATGGAAGCGTCTATACAAGAAATACTCAACGACAGGCTTGCATTTCCTCAACTCATGCTGGCTGTTTTCCTTCCGGCCGAAGTCCAGGGATATGTTTCACTGCTGAAATTATTTGTGGGAGAAATGCGCAGTATTCCTAATCGATTAACGCCAAGTTTCCGTGATTATTGTATATAGGTCTATAAATATCTAGGGAGCATTGGGCTTTGATATATGAGCACCAAATCTTCAGTCCGCTAATTTTTACTAGTATGGGTTTTATGTCTCATCTGCGTATAATATATCTGTTATAGTTTCATTGACGAAAGTGTTCAATTGACTAAATACTTAGTAAGCCTCGCAACTACACGGCTACAAGTTTCTTACTAGCGCCTATTTATCTTCTTGTAAACATTTAGCTTTGTATCTGCTTTATGTTGTTTATTAAGCTTGAGCGCAAACGATATTTGTAAATGGAGTTATTGAATTATTTGTTAGAGAAAGTAAATTGAATGGTTGAATTTATTTCAAGGTAAGAACAATTATTCCAGACTTCAAATTCAAAGAATTTCCATAATTACAATATATTAAAAATTATTTTTCAACTTATACTAGCAAATAAATTTTTGCTCGTTCCCGTTAACCGTCTTATAAGCGCTAAAACCCGACTACCATAATTAAAAATCATTCCTTATTAATAGCGTATTATTGCTTGATAACATTGAGTGCTTGTTACTTAAAGACTAAAAAAAACACAAGAGGGAGAAGAAACTCCACTCGGGTATCAATTTTAATCACCAAGTTCAGGTTCACAAAGAATTCCGAACCAGAAAGAATGGTCATCAAAAATTCCTTCGGTACCATAAATTTCTTAAGTCTATATATATTTAACCGTACAAAGAAGCCGTCTTGATATCAGCGTATATTTTTGTAAAAAAATCGAGAAAATGAGTTTCAAGGGAAAAAACGAGTGCGAGTTCTATGGAAATTTCCTCAGAATAGTCAGTCTTTTGTAGACGGAAGCCGCAACTTTTTTCGTACGTGGGTATTCCATAAAACATTTTTTTAGCTGAGAGTTTATCAAATATAGAGTCAGTTAAATACTTAGGTGTGACCGTTACTCAGGACCTGTCTTGGGGGAAACACGTCCGGGAAATCTGCGGACAGGCTAGTCGCAAATTGGGATTTATCAAAAGAATATTAGGAAAATGCGACGAGAAGGTTAAAGAGCGATGTTATTTTTCACTCGTGAGAGCTCACTTGGAGTATGCCGCTAGTATATGGGACCCTTACGAAGTAGGACTAATCTCTGAAATAGATCGAATACAACGCAGAGCAACAAGATTTGTGAAAAGTTGTTACGATAAACTTAGCTGTATTACCGAATTGTTGAAGGAATTAGGGTGGGAATCTCTAACTGATCGAAGGGATAAATACACGTTAAATCTTTTGCGCAAGTTCGGAGCAGACAGTTTTTTGCCGGAGGCTCAGCATATACTGCTTGAGCCAACGTACTACGGTAGACGCGATCACAGGAATAAAATAAAGGAAATTGACTGCCGAACCGATAGATTTAAAATGTCATTTTTCCCACGTACAATAAGGGATCATAATAGTTGCGGTAGATCAACCATATGAAACTCCCACCCTCAATAGGTAGAGTAGAATTTTCACTTGTGCTTATTACACCAAATCATTACTAACTCTTCACACCGGTCGATTTGTCCGGCATTATTTTATTTTGTTCTTTGCATGAGGTAGCATCTCGTAGTATTCATAAATGAACAGTATCAGTAATATTAACCACTAGATGTGTCTATAGCATTGCTCTGCATGTTTGCATGTTCATTTACGTATCACTCTCCCAGTTTCCGGTTGGACTGCGCACTGTTCTCCTGACTCCTCAATACCGGTAAATCCTAACTCCCAAATTTCCTCTCCTCCCCCCTCCCTCCCCCCCGGCCTTCCTTTCACCCCCCTCTCCCCTCCCCTCCCCAACCTTCTGTTGGATTGGATGTGTATATATACTAACCGCAAAACTGGAATGTTATTGTACCTGAGGATGGCTTAGTGAAAAGAGCCGAAATACTTGTTGTGAATTTCAAAATAAAAGTGGTGGTACTATATCGATTACTTTCTTTATTCATATGAATTTCCACCACATGTCGCCTGAAACTGTTGATTTAAACTTCTTTCAGACTTCTGAAGGGACGATTTTGGGCGCCCATTCGACCGTCGCGCTCCCTCTCTTCCATAAAACTATTCCAATGACATCGCTCGTCTCCGCTCTTTGAAACATCAATGCGTGCCAACATAAATTTTGATTCCTCTGTATGGCCACGAATGGCGCGACCGAGCTTGCCCATAGATATCTACAAATGCCTACATACAGATTGAAGGTGTAAGGGGAGTGGAAATAAAACCAATTCAACTGGCCTAAGATCGAACCTGGACCTTTTAATGTTGCGTCCTATTTATTGGAAGTAACAATTTCTCATACCAACGTGAAGTTAATATATTTTCACATTTATAGTCAGTAATATTTTGTTCGTTATATCAACGAGTATCGTTTCTGGGTTTACGTTAAAAAGAGTTTATTGTTAGCCACTGTGAAAGACAGTTTTAGAGAAATTAAACTCCTAAGTAAACGATTATTATCATCATCATCATCATTGGTGCATCTGTCCGCCGACAGGTTTCAATGGTAGCGTTTTCTCCACAGCATTCTGTCCAGGGCCTCTCTCTTCATCTCTGATTACTTCGCTGCCTTGAAGTGGCTGCCTCTTCGCTCCCGAAGGAACTACTTCCTGAGGTGTTTTCTGTTCTCCCTCTTTCATACTCATATGCCTGAATACCTCTACAACCTATTCACCCTCAGAACTACTGTTTCCGTCAGAAGAACTCGGGCAGACCAAAACCTTCTCCACATACCCCAAGCCCGTACCAACCAATACCTAAATTCCTTCTCGATTATAGCATCCAAGTTTTGGAATTCATTACCCCCCTCAATAAAATGCTCCTCCACTCCGGAATCTTTTAAGAAATTATACGAATACTTAAAACAGTAGTACTCTTGTTTTAAAATGTATGATTCTTTGTGTTGTTTATTTTCATTTATATTAGAACCTTTGTTTTCAATTGCTCTTGTGTTTATGCTATGCTATGTTATATTATTGATATGCTATGTTATGATATGCTATGCTATATTATTGTATTTTGAGCAGAATGTTTTTTTGTACTTATTCTTTTTTGCTCTTATGGGTTCCCCAGAGCATCAATAAACTATTCATTAATTCATTCATTCATAACTCCTTCCTTCTTTTATATCCATCAGCATTCCGTACCTCCTCCTTCCTCTTCCTCTCTTCCCTTCTATTAATAAAATAAACGATTGTATCTTGCATAAAAATCATTAAGATGACCCGCAAACTTACAACATTATTACCTGTTTTACTTTATATGCTCTCTTAACCTTTTTTTATCTAAACTGACATCAAGTGATGCACGAATTTTACATTGCCTTTGAAAGTTTGCATGTATTTATGCTTGTACGTTTGCATCTATATACTTGGTGAGGGATAAAGAAGAGGGAGAGAAAGGAGAAATTGAAGTAGGATGGAGAATAGATATGTATGCAAGGAGCGGGGTCCAGTGTCCACCTACTGTGTGCGTCACTTATTCCCGCCTGCGGTGCCCTTTCGGTTTGTTGTTTCTCGCGATGGGAAATCAGCGGGATATGACAGAAAATCTTTCTCTCTTCACCCCACCCCCTCCGTACCATCTCCCCAAATCCCTCCCCGAGGCGTATGGACCGCAATCCCCTCCATCCAGAACCCTGTGTCTCCTTACGATCCGGGGAATTATATAAAAAAGGTATATATCCTCGCTCTTCCAACTCTCGCATTCTGGCGAATCTCTCCCAATGCTCGCAACATTCCTCAGAACCTTCGTCGACCAAGCAGAAGAACAGTGTTATTCTTCAATTCGATTATCTTCCTCGTCCCTTCCAAGCGCGACCTCATAAGGCGTCGTGTAACTCTAGGACCTAAAGCACTCATTTTCCAATACGTCAGCCACACCGGTCTTTGTTGTTAGAGACAGTAGTAGGTGTGAGATCAAATTCGTACCGAGGAAGAAGCGAAGATGACTGAGGGGTCAAGAGAAGAAATGATAGTTGTAATTCATCGTCTCTTCATACGTTCCCTTCTTTACTCTTCAGAGAAAAAAATTAGCTTCATATTAATGGCATAAAGAGATGAATTACCTAGACAATGGAAGAATTTTCAATGAGGACTGGACCCATGATAATGACTGATAATAATCATGAAAGTGCTAAAAATAAACACAGATTTTGATCATTTTCATCCTTGCCGAAGTACAGAAAAGATTAAAATCATCAATCACCTTGCAAACCAAAGGTCCCTGATACAATTCTCAGTCCAGCCGTGGAAAGGGGAGGAAAGAAAATTCACTCACTCACTCAGTGATTCAACCCGAAGGTTGGTTTGGATATTTGAGGGTACAGCTCACCCACCAGTTGGCTTAGTCCGGGGTAGAGCTCACCCCAGAATAAGCCACAGGCGTGTGAATTTCACACATTCAGTGTAGGGGGCCAGTTCCTTTCCCTGGGCCACCTCGCACTCCGAGGTTTTTGTTCGGGGGCGTCCAAAGACTTCATCCGGGGATTTGAACCCGGGACCCTTCGATCAGTAGCCAAGCGCTCTACCCACTAGGCCACAACTAGGCTCCTGAAAGAAAATTAGGAGTCAGGAAAAGTAAATGGACGTATGGATACATAACAGAATATCCAAGGTGTTGAATGAAGGGGTAGTATTTTAGCAGTCGAAAGGAAGATCAGGGAAGGCCACGAAAGCTTTTAGCAGCCGAGAGGAAATACAAATATTTCGATGAAGATTCCTCGAATTACTCAACACAAAGTTAACTAGAGGATATGCTGAGTTATGCAGGTAAATCATACCTGTAAGACAGGGTTTGTTGTGAGAGAGGAAATACTACAAGGGACCGATGATAGTCTGGATAATTTTAAAATGGGACTGTCCAAAGACTTACCTTTATGGGTAGAGTGCTTCTTATTATGGTTGAATCCCATCCACCAGAAAATAGAGTGGAAAACATCGAGGAGAGAGACCGACAATTTTTTTTCGTCCTATTGCACTCGTTTGAATTGTGACAATCATATGGTTAGTCGGTAGCAACGTATGGTTATTTGACAATTTTCTGTTTCAAGGATGAAAACCTATAAAATTACTCGGTCATTTGGAAACTTGGGTCGACAAATGAAGCGGCGGGCATGTACGAAGTGTATTAATTGAGACCTATTGACGGTTCTAAAAGAAACTGTCGGTTACTCTTCAACTGGACAAATAGCAAGCACGTCGACTTAATATACTTATTCAGAACTCGAACCATACTTTGGAAATGTCTGAGGTTGCCAAAGAGCATGTCGTATCAGCTGATGGATTATAAACCCGATAAACACTCTTGCAAGCTGAAAAGGATTTGTGTCTACCTGGTTCTTCCGGCTTGTTATCCATAAGTGTCCACGGAGAAATTAGGAAATCCTTTGTTTTCGACTCTATGACGGTTACATTTCCTGATTATGCTGATTTTTTGGTAGAAAAAAACGCGTTAACGGTTAGAAAAATCGCAGGAATACCCATATATGTCACTAAATTGCTTATTAAGTGGATAATGATAGGTTTGATCGTTCTTTTTCACAGCTTATTAAAATGGAAGTTTGACAGATTTTTATCCTTGCTACAACATAGCTTTCTTCAAAACACAGTAAATACACTAGTACATTTAACTCCATCTCTTCAATGGCACATTACGTCTACAGTATTGATTAAAAAACAAGATGGCACTAAAAAACAAGATGGCACTAAAAACAAGATGACCCAGAGACCCGACTCCTCGTTTTCAGAGATGTGTCAAGAAGACTGTGGCGGTGTGCACGGGACTTTTTAACGATGGGACAAAATCCAACCTAATTAAAATGAATCCCCTTCCCCCGAGACTGTTTGGGCTCCCCAAAATCCATAAAGCAGGAAATCCCATTAGACCAGTGGTGTCAAGTATTGGTGCCCCGACCTACAAAGTGGCAGCTAAATTAAACAATATCATCAGGAACTTCACTTCCTTTTCCTCTACATTCAGCATCAAGAACTCCATTCACCTCACTGAGTGCCTTTTGAATCTCAACCTACCCCAGAGCTGCAGATTAGTTTCCTTTGATGTTGACAACCTTTTTACGTCGGTCCCGATTGGCGAATCAATCGAAATGACAAGACTTGTGCTTCAAGATTCGCGAATCAATGACGTCCTCGTGGAGGAAATTCATTCCCTTTTAGTAACCTGCACCAACCAAAACTATTTTATTTTTAACGGCAGTTTTTATCACCAAACGGAAGGCCTTGCTATGGGTTCTCCCCTGTCCCCGTTGCTCGCCGAAATTTTTATGGCCAATTTTGAATCTAAGCTTTTTAATTCTGGACACCAACTTTTAAAAAATGTGACGTACTGGTACAGGTATGTTGATGACGTCATCTGTTGCTGGTTGGGAAGTGATTGCCAGTTAGACTGTTTTTTAAACCTTTTAAACAATCAACACCATTGCATCAATTTTAAGTTAGAGAAGGACAAAGGTGGACGGCTGAACTTTTTAGACCTGGAAATATCGATAGTCAATGGCAAACATAAGTTTGGAGTGTTTCGCAAAAAGTGCTATAATGACGCGGTTATCCCCAGTGACTCAGTTCATCCAATATCACATAAACTGGCAGCCTTCAATTCGTTGATCCATAGACTGGTGTCCATATCCCTTCAACCCACAGAATTCCACAAGGAACTCAGAATAAGAAAACACATCGCTTCATCCAACGGTTATAAAGTCAGTATAATTGACAGGATTTTGAATAAGAAACAACAAAACGTAGCTTTAAGAAATTTGAGTACACTCTTAGTGCCCCCAACTAAACCCAAAAAGTGGTGCAAATTACAGTTTATTGGTGACCTTTCGTAAAAAATTGCTAAATTGATCCCGAAAGACAAACTAAGAACTTCTTTTTCAACCCAACCACTCTAGAAAGGTTATTGTGCCGAACTAAGGACAAACTACTTCCCTCCCTCCAATCAGGAGTGTACAAAATCAAGTGCTGTGATTGCGATAAAATATATATTGGCCAGACGGGCCGAAGCTTCGCCACCCGCATGTCGGAGCACAAGAAGTGTTGGGAGAAAGGAGACTCCAACTCTCTCGTGGCGAAACACCTCCTCGAAGAACGCCACACTTGTACATTTGACCCGGAGATACTCCACGTGGAGAGGAAAGGCAAAAGACTGGACGTCTTGGAAAGATTGGAAATTGTGCAGGGAGGAACCAGTGCCTTGTTGAATGAACAAACGTTTCTGTGTCACTCCCCGATCCTCGCCATTCCATTTCCCAAGCGTCCGTCATTTCAATAACCACTTCACCCCTCCCCCATCCTAATTATTCCTTCCCCCCCCCACTTCACCCTCTGAGTGGTATATATACGGGTCACAGACCTATCATAAATGTATTGTACCTGATGATGACCTAACGGTTGAAACGCGTCGTACCGAAGTAAAACTTGTTGAAAAAGTGCCATCTTGTTATTTAATCAATATGTATACTTTCCACTACATCTCGCCTGCCTCAGTCAATTTTATACGTCTACAGTAGTTTATCTACTCATGTCAGTATCTAAATGCCGGAAGAGACATTCAGAACAATACTTAGCTTCCTTCTCCATTCAAGCTGATTGTCGACATATTCGATTTGTAAGAGAAAATTCTTTTAAGATAAAAATAATCTTAATCTTAAATCTTATTCTATTACATGTTTACCCATCCTTCTTGAAAGGTTTTCTTTAAAATGACAACCATATTTTTATTAAATTGATAATTGGAGAAAAACAATGTAAATTTTTAAATATTTTAATATCAATGAAATCTTTACATCAAAACATTAAGCTTTTTGAGAAAGATTCTCGGTGCTTACCAAAAACTATGAACTACTTTTAACATGAAATTATGCACAAGTGACTAGATATATTCAAATGTTACACGTACCTGAAATAGGATTCGATCGTTTACACTAGATGTGATATATAGGCCTTTTATAATATACTTTTCATGTGAAAATGAAGAAATAAATCTCTATATTCTCACGTCTGTAGATATATTATGTACACATTTTAGCCATGTTCACCGGCTCACTCACACTTTTCAGGATTACCCTGGAAATTCTATTAGTCTTTCATATAAACATCGCGAGTATGTACAATTCAATATATATTAATATAAATAATACAAACTTTGTGCATCTAATAATTTACCGTGCTGAACAACCGACATAAGTAGTGAGAACCGACATTCATTAGTGGTAGGCCATACCTTTGAAAACGACTTCTTCGGAATCAAACCCAATCACGCACATGGTTAAACACACTATTAACCCGAGTTAAAGAGGAATATCTAATTACTTCCCGATTTTGGAAAAATGTGTCTTTCTTGCTTAAAATGCTAAGGCGTCTCGATTATGACGCTCAATTCACCAACGTTAATGAGGACCACGAAGTGGAAAATGAATCACACCAATTTTTAAGTTTGTGGATTTCAAGCTCGAATGTTTCTTCCTTTACGAATATCCGTAGGATATGAGAAAACAGACTTCCTTTACGAATATCCGTTTTCTCGTACCCCACTGTTTCATTGCTTCCAAACAAACTCAGTGTGGAGCTTAAGAAGAAACAAGGTCAAATATGTTTATGCTAAGCAGAAAAATACAGTTGACCTTATTTAAAAAAATACTTGATAATATGCTAAGTATACGAAAATAAATCTGTCAAATATCAGAAAGAACGCCTTCTTATATTTAAGGTTAAATAAATAAGTAGTTTAACAGTCACAGTAAGTCAATAAATAAATAAAATGTTTTAGCAAAATAAATCTTGAGAGGAAACGTGGAGGAAAAATAACGTAACTTCAATTTTGAAAATATCAAATGCTCTGATTTCTCAATATTCCATAATTGTTGGTTTAGTATCCTTTCCTCATGGTACCCGATTCCATTCAAAGGAAACTATTCGGAGTGGCTGAGTGTGAGCATAAAAAATGCGGATGATAGGCTATTTATGTCAAAAAGTATGTCAGATACCATAACGGGGATGAAAAACAGGCATTGAAATTAAAATTACATAGGGGATAGTTCTCCCGAAATATTGCACATTTGGTGGTATATCACATAATAATAAAAAATTCTTATCGTAAAAACCTAAGTTTTACTCAAGTTTTTGCGAAAAATTAGACATTCAATTAGAATAAATACTCAATTATAACTAACTCAAGCAATGATTGATAGAACTATAATTCAGGAATCTTAATCACCAGCTGTAAACATCATATTACAATTTCATGTTTGGTGTCCTACTCTTCGGCTTTATAAGCTGTCCATCATCTCATTGTCAGTTGAATTAAATGGAGAGGGTAAATGAAAGGGAGAAATAACTCACACCATTAAAATGCAAAGTCAACCAAATCAACGTGGAACATTATTAAAACTAAGATGGTGACCACCTATAAAAAGGCTGCGTTTAGTCTAAAATTGAATCACTTCGTGATCCAATCATCATCATTTCGAATGTTCACAAGTACCTAGTCATCCAAACGTTAGCTCAGATGCTGATTTTTGTGGATCCTTTTCCTTGATGGACAATAATCACCACTGATTCGACGAAGTTCGCTAATTATCCCTCAATTTAGGCATCTCTCCTCAAATACTACCCACACGCCATGACTCGATCAGCTCAACGAGCACGGATGGAATCTTCTTGGGCCATCAGTGAAATAAGAAGGCTGTGGAAAAGGGATTTCTCCCGTCGTCCAATAGCGTTACTACGCCACGAGCGCTCTTGCCATTGGCACGGAGCCGGTGCGGATCAGCCGTCTTCCCCCATTCGATTCGAGGAGAGGGATCTCAGTTTTTGTACATGTCGCAGAGGACCTTCTCCATCGGCGTGTTGCCAATCGTCCGATGGAAGAACACGTGCTCCACCCGGTGAGTGGGCACTTGTCTCAGAAGCGGTAGCATGAGGAGTAGGCGGCCAAACCTCGCCGGCTGACCCGGCTGCTGAGCCCTCGCGTGCTGGCCCAGCATCACTTGCGCCTGGTCCTGGAGATTTTCCACCTGTGCCGGATCCTTCAGTCCTCGCGTCTCTATGAAAGGATAAACATTAAAGGAAGTTAGAGTGAATCCATAATTGAATATTGAATAATTGAATTTATTGATGAAACTTTAACCAAATGGCACGAGATGATAATATCGGACCTTACTTGGTGGAATTCCTTGATATCAGGGATAGAAGAATTGACGCTGCAATTCCACATGGTAATATATTTCTTAGCTTTCTTAGAATACCAGCATCTTAGACCTGATGATGCTGATCTGCAGCGAAACCGGTCGTGTCAAAAAATTATTACCATGAAGAATTGCAGTGTTAATTCTTCTATCCCTGAAATGGCACGAGTTTCTTGTGATGGGCAGAAATGAAAGAAAATCTAATTTATTCCAATCCACTGATTACTTAATTAATCCCTTACATAGTGGGAACAACATTACGCGTTTTTAAATTTCCACCTATCTTATAACACGATTGCCCTTTTGATTACATTTCTGTCCATAATTTGCCCGTTAGCCACCGGCTTTATAGAAATGGACAACGTCGGAATAAATATCTATTCATATTCGTATAATATTATGGAACAGAGAAACCAGGGAGGCCAACCGGAAAGGAAGCAGTGCGTAAGGAAATGTTGTGGAATGTTACCCTTTGCGGATAAGAGGCATGGGTCACTTGAAGTATGGACAGAGGAGAAAAGAATCTTTTAGAAAAAAATATCTACGGAAACTACATTCTCAATATATTAATTAAGGCGGTAGTCAATAGAGATAGCAAAAACACAACAAAATTTCAACCGAGAGGACGGCTATACCCTCGCCACCGCTTGGAAACGGCTCTTCAATAGTACCGACCAATCACGACACACCTCCACCCGAAGGCGCGAAACCAGTATAACATAAAAAGGGCGAAATATTGTCCACCAAAAATGGATAAACGCGGATGGAAACACGAAAAACCATTCACTTCATCAAAACTCCGCGGAAGCCTTCACGAAAAAATTCCTTTATGTGTATCGTTTATTACATAAGTGTTCTCTCATAAACATTCAGTGCCCTTATGAGAGCTACTTTGAGAATAAACAATGAAGAGTATCTTTGTTGTAAATATGCATTGAATTTATCGGTTACCCCCCGAAGCAATATATCATGAAGCCCTTGGGAAGCCTTTGATTCCTTTTCCGTGTTCTTCAGTCCTGATATTTTCGATCTGTTGCTACAACAATCTTGTATTTATGCAGGGTCGAAGGGTTTGCACAATTATGATATCAGTCGAGAGGAGATGTACTGTGCTGTGGGTATTTTGCTTTTGTCGGGTAATCATACGTTACCCAATAAAAGAGTATATTGGAGTAAAGAGAGTGATTGTGGAGTAGAAATCGTTAAAAACGACATGGCCAGGAATAGATTTGAAATGATTCTACACTTAGTAGAAACTAGAAAGTACCTACACTTAGCTGACAATGCAATGATAGATGGGTCCGACCGGCTGTTCAAAATTTGGCCATATTTTGAAATTTTAAACAAAATCTTCAAAGCAATACTTCCAGGAGACATGCTCTGTTGATGAGACAATGATACCTTATTACGGCAGGCACGGATCCAAACAGTTCCTCCGTGGGAAGCCTATAAGGTTCGGATTCAAATTATGGACTACAGATGATCTCTCTAGATATGTTTTTCATGCAGAGCCTTATGCTGGATCTCACATACTCCTTCCGAAAATGAACCTATGTGGATGCAAATGAACCTATGTGGGTTTGGATTACGCCAGGAAACGAAGGTTTATTTTGAAAATATTTTCATTTTTGAAAAGCTGCTTACATGCTTACAAGAAAAGGGCTTAGGAGGAACAGGAACTCTTCGAGAAAACAGGGTGAAAATTATCTATCAACTGACCGAAAAAATCTTTTCAACAAGAGGAAGAGGGGTGACTTTGAATATGTGTCGAATGGCTCATTGCTCATAGTAAGATGGATTTACAATGCTGTGGTCACTGCAATGACTAACTGCACTTCTAAAATGGGGACAAAGCAGGTAAAGAGATATATATTTTTCCATTGAAGAAAGAGAATATCTCTTCCAATGCCAACGATTATCAGAGAATATAATGAAAATATGGGTGGCGTGGACTTGCACGATCAATTTGTTCCCAAGTACCACACAAATGTAAGGACCAAAAAGAGGCGGTGGGCATTTTTTGCTTGGGTAATGGATGCATCGTGCACTCAGGGATGACCGTTGTACCGAAAATTGGGGCACAATATACCTCTACTACAGTTTCGGAGGGAAATAGTGACATATATTGTGCCAAGTGCATTATAGTGCCAAGGAAAGACAGTCTCATTCACGTGATCCCATGGAAGACCTTCGGAGGACAAAACAGATTACATCATTTTTCGTGGAGAAACGAAGTATAGGAGATGTAAGGTGTGTGGAAACCGAACAATATACCTATGTAAAAAGTACCAGAAGGCCCTTCATTCAAGGAGATTTTCAGCTGAAACATGATACTCAGACAATTACGAAGCGTAAAAGAAATTCGATTGAAACAATTAGAAACTTCAATTATTCAGCCATCCGTTAAACAAATTCCATCACTCTATCTTGAGTGAAAGTACATTTAAAAAGCAAAAAATGAAACCACTGCACCGAACCCAATTCTTAGTATGGACCACCAGGGACGTTTGGGGGCCCTGAGGGCTTATTAATATAGCTTATGTTATATCCAGATACATTTGGTCACTAATTGCCAAATTTCAGCTCAATCTGTTCATTAGTTTTTGCGTGATTGAGAAACAGACAGACAGACATACCATTTAATTTTTATATATTAGTATGATGATTATCATCGGTAATTATTATAGTAGACTAGCGGAAGGTACCCGTTGTAATTCAACGGGTGTGAAAAACATTGAACTTATTTTATAAGAAGACCACCAAGCCTGAAGAAAAACTGTGAGCGTGGCCATTTGAGGAGTTCGTAACCTATCTTGTATGTTGTGTTCGTTGTAGTAGACACGCTGACCGTTTTCCAGGTGCACGGAGAGTTGAGTGACTGTTTGTCCTCTTCCATGCACGGGAAACCCAAAAATGGGCCACGATGGTTTTTCACTACTTAAATAGCACCCAGGTTGATAAATGGTCACCTCGTCCCTCCGCTTTTCTTGAGCCGTCTTTTGAGTGATTAACAGCTTGATCGCTTCCCTTATGCACATAAATATATTTGCATTCAATGACTTAATTGAGTTGCGCAATTCAACGTTGATATGTGCGTTGAGTATCTTTTTCAGGATTGGATAGTAGGGTACAATCCAGCGGTTGACACCGTCAAAATGAGCATATTCAGCAGCAGCCATGTTTATTTGTCCTATGAATCCTTCATTACCCGGACTGCGCCATCGGCATTAAGGGTAGCCATAATTATTGGTTTCGGTTGCTTAATAAAAATCTATGATGATTCTTAGTGCATTTGCCGATTTTCATGCACGGATGTTGTTCATTACGCAGAATTTCCGTATTTCTTTCGGGTAAGAAGTATGTAGTGACGTCATTATAATTTCCACCATCTTAAAACAGATTGAAGTTTCGAAACAGATGGGTCTATATTTGAAGCAGATTTATAGCTTGTTACCCGTCCGTAGGTTGGGCTAGGAAAAAATTTGTGCGGTTCTTAGCGTAACCCCTGAAACACCACGGGGAGATGATCATGAGATCGCTGGTGGGCATGTCTTTGAGAATCCAAGTCTAATCTTTGTCGTTTTTCTTGCAAGGGCTCATTTTCTCGCAAAGAAGACATTACTTTTGCTTTAGAAGATTTATTCGAAAGTTTACTCTTTTTTTTCTTTTAGGCATGTTGATGGATATATTTTTAAGTCCAAGGAAGGGAAACAGCGGTGAGTGAGAGTCTTGAATAGGCAACTCGATTATTGAGTGAATGTAAGTTTACTGCACTTTTACACTTTTAAACATATTTAAATAACTCGTAACGTTTATGAAGTGGGAATTGGTGAAAAAACTGTTCGCAAACGTTATCAAATTCAACGGGTGTGAAAAAAATTGAATGTATTTTAGAAGAAAAACCACAAAGCCTGAAGAATACTGTCAGCGTAGTCAATTGAGGAGTTCTTAACCTAGTATGATAGGTACTCGTTGACGTTCCTTCGTTCGTTCGTATGATGTAGAAATTGGTCTAAAAAAATGTTCGCAATGGAAATGAGAGACAGACGGTTCCACTACGTGTAATACATCTGAGTATTAAACGATAATAAACAACGCCGTGTTTCTTGTAGCAAAAGAGGCATTATTACCATTACTTTTAGATGCACCTAAATATTCCTGCACGTTTAATTCCTTTATGTGTATCGTTTGCTACGTAAATGTTCTCTCATATTCATTATGTGCCCCTATGAGAGCTACTTTGAGAATAGACATTGAAGAGTTTACTTGTTGTAAATATGTATTGAATATATCGATTCCTCCCCGAAGCAATCTGTAATGGGGCCCTTGGGACTCTGGGCCCTTCTTTTACAGATTTTCTTTCTACGTGCTATCATGGGTCTGCAGAAAACTTAAATGCCAGAGGCGTGAATATCCTTTGAAAATCAAATCTCTGGTTGTCAAGGAAATATGCTATTGTTGATTTCAGAGAAAAATGTGAAAATTTTCAGCAAAAAAAATAATATTCAGACAGTTACAGAGCATAAAAAAATCGATTGAAAGAATTAGAAACTTCATTTGTTCAGCCATCCGTTAAAAAAATTCCAGCCTTCTATCTCAAGTGAAAGTAATTTTTCAAAGCAAAAAATAAAACCACTGCACCGAACCCAATGCTTAGCATGGACCACAAGGGACCCCCAGGGGGGGGCCTTTGAAGGCCCTGACGGATTTTTAATATAGCCTGTGTTACATCCCGATACATTTTCTAATTACATTAAAAATTTCAGCTCAATCGGATCTGTAGTGTTTGCGTGATTGAGCAACAGACAGACTGACACCATTCAATGTTTATATATTAGTATGATTAAGGAGGTTCCACCGCGACTGTGTGAGTCAAAACAAATACTAAATTCCACATTTTTTATATTTTGCCAAAATAATCCTGCTTTCACTGATGCAATGCGTTACCAATAGAAACCCAAAAGTAAGGTACATAATATGGAAATTATTCCACGAATGTATTTTAAATGAGCACTTTTTTCAGCCATAGGAGCCGACTGCAGCACCATTTCCTACGAATTACCGCATTTTGACTTCAATTACGGCATAATTCTTCAATAACTAGAAAAATAAGGTGGTAAGATGCCTGTCATTTTTTAAAATTCAATTTCTCTGGATTATTTCCTTCATAGAGACAGTTTTCCACGAAAATTGCATTTGTATTTGGAAAAATACTATTTTTCCCCGTATTTCTCTCATACCCCCATTGAACACCATGTAATTTCAAGTTCAATTATAGAATAAAATAGCGTGGAAAGGTATTATTTTGTTGTTCATGTCAGATAGAGGACAACTTTTTCTACAAGTAGACAGAATATGAATAAAATGACATAAAGGCATTTTACGGTGGAAACACCTAAAACAAACAAAGGACAAAACAAGGGATGCGCGACCCACCTGGCCTGAACAGGACGATGGCTTTGAGGCAGGCGAACTCGGCCGGGTCGACGGCGACGGCCCTGAAACGCGTGAGTGCGTCGCTGAGCACGCGCACGTCGGAGGCCGTGGCGTGCGCCGCCTTGGCGTTGTTGCTCTGGCCCCCGCCGACCCCGTGATTCGCCTGCCCCTCGCCCTGCTGCTGCCCCCCCGGCTGCCCCTGGGGCTGCTGCCCGGGCTGCTGGGTGCCGTTGCCGTACGCGGCGTTGTTAGAGTGCTCGGCGACCGAGAACAGGGGTGGCGGACACGAGCCGCCGGACAGGGGCAGGCACCACTGGATGGCGTTCAGCAGGAACAGTTCGGCCCAAGATTCCTCCAGCAGGATCACCTGGAAAGGAACGGAAGCAAGTCTCTTGTCATGCTACGGTACAATATTATACACAAATCAGTTCTAATGGTCACACAAATCAAGGGGAAATTCAAGTATTTCTAAGATTTTTGAGGGGGTTGGGCTATTCTTAAGTTGTTTTACGTAAGGGAGTTTGGGGATCCAAGATTATCTCACATAATATTTTAGATACTCACGAGATTGTATCCGTATTAGCTTTTAAATTATAGTCACAGGAAAAAGCTAATTTTGAGGCACAGAAAATAACGCGTAGTTTCCCTACTTAAAAGTTGCACAACGCATCTCTGATATGCGCACTCCCAGTCGTCAAATGTTTTCATGGTGGCAGATGGCTAATGTTATTATGTCATATTGTTAAATATGAATCAGTTCCATAAAGTTATGCCAGAATCGACTGATTTTAGTATATTCTAGGGTTAAAAATATTTTAAGCTTCAAAGCCAATTTATAACGCTCGGTAACTGCCAAAATAACAAGACATAGTACCGTCACTGTTTCCAATAATATTATTTGAAATAAAAAAAGTAGGAATCCTTTTTTCGATTGCGATATTTAAAAAGAAATGGCGCTCAAATGAAGTCAACAATGTTAAAAAGACCTAATACTTAACATTTATTTACTCTTAGGGAAATTAAATAGCTCTTTTTCATAATTCTTTATACATCTGTAATGTGTTCCCTCTTATTAGGAATTAATCTTGAAATATCATCAGGAATCGTGGTTATGGACGCATATTCTTAAGCTATTGGGGGTGTATGACTGCCGCCGGCCCAGGACCTCTTGTTTGAACCTCTCCAAGAATGAACGCACGAGAATATGTCGGAATTTTAGAATAATACTTAAAGCCAGAGAGATTGTTCCTGAAAGAGAGGTCAATTTCATTCATGATATCTGCCCCGTGCACACAACCGTAATCGTAGACAATTTTCCCAAAAAAAACAGGAGATAGTGTTTACACCATGGCCGGCTAATTCACCCGACCTAAACCCCATAGAGAATTTGAGGGGAATTATGGTAAAGGAATAGCAACCGAAGGGCGTCACAACAGTGGAGGCGATAGAGGTGCATGTCCATGACTTGTGGAATTCATTTCGTCGATGGCCTCAAATATGCGAGAATGTCGCATCAATGCCTTGCCGTCTGCAGCAAGTTGTATAGTCAGGTGGTGACTTCACAAAGTATTAAAAACCAAAAAGAAATTAGACTAGTTTTACTTTTTAAGCACCCTTTCTACTTCGAGAGAAATGCATCATATCAAAATTACGCCTGAGCCTGATTAAAAAGGTTGAAGATATGGGTGACATTGATTTCGGTCATACATATTGATATGTATAACTATTAAAAATCGTCTGATGATTTGGGGTAAAAGAGCTGATACACCTATTTATTTCCACCTGGTCCTTATAATTTACTATATTTCGCACACCAAGTGACTGAATAGCACACTTGGGGGCCTATAGGCAGTACAAGCAACGGGGTCCAGGTTAAGAAACAAGTTGCAAGAGAAGAAAGGGGAAGACAATTCTCAGCGCCCCGCCGGTGCCCCCAAAGCCTCCGGGCCCAAAGGCTACTGCCTACTTTACCTTATTGGTAGTCCGGCTCTGCGCACACCCACTGGAAGGAAAGCGTTCGTACTTTAATACACCACACTTCCCAAATTGTTACGTGACCAAGTACTACAGGTTTGAAAATAGAGATTATCAATTGAATTACAATCGTTTTTCAAACTCTTGGGTTCACCAAAATAATCGCAACTACGAATTTATTTGGTTATTTAGAGAGGATTGTAGATACTATGAGCAGGTATTTAACTCATCGGAGATTTGATGGTAATTCACTGTAAGGACACAAAGATGCAACCACTGCACTTCCAATGCTATTTTTCTCTTAGTGAATTGTATCTGTTAAGAAATAAATGTGGTAACGCAGATAGAGTTTTCATTTTTATAAATTAAGCCGCAAATAAAAAAATCCGTTTTATCTCTTTCTTTTGTCTATTGTATAAATTGTGTTGATATTAAGAATGCATCTTTTATTTACAATATGAAAAAAACAGCCTTAATTCGGATTCGAACACTGCCAGAAACGCACCTCAACTTCCTCGCATGGAATTAACCAACTCAACTACGGAGCCACTCCCTGGTTAGACACTCATGGTGAGTCCAAATCTGAATCTAGGGAGAATAAAAACCTCGCGACGGAGCCCGAGAGAAAAGATCGGCCCAACGTGTGCTAGGACGTGAGTTTCCTCAGTGCATTCCTTCCGCTAGGGCTTTTGCTCTCAGAGTTTATTTGACTCTAATTCCGCTAGCCCTGTCGCATCCGCTTTCAGTGGCGTAAAGGCAAAGGCCGCAGCTAGCCTTGTGTGCAAACCCTCCAAGTTTTTCCGACCCGGCCCCATTCAATAAAATCAGTACAATAGGGCGTGTGGGTTCTACATTTCAGTGGAAACGATAGTACTAAAAAAACAATGTAATAGTATATAAAAAGAAAGAAAGGGGGAGCTGATATGTACAAATAAATGTGAAATATTCCATCAGGGAAGGTAAAGGATAAATTATAGCAGTGGTTTCTTTTTTTAAATGGCGATGAGATGTGTGGCTGGTGCCTCACCTGGTCCCTGAACGGCAGGCTGGCGAACGACGGAAGGTTCTTGGCCCACTTGACCGCCATGAAGAGCAGCCTGGCGGACGTCTCGTAGACCGTCTCCTGTGCGGGTGGGGCGTGGGGCGGCGCCGGGTACATGGCGGCGGCCGCGGCGGCGGCGGCTGCAGCGGCGGCGGCGGCGGCCGCGAGGGCGCTAGGGTCGGAGGCGTTGGAAGTAGCGGAGGCGGCCGTCTGGTTGGAGGCCGGGGAGGCGGCGCTCAGGGAGTGCGACCTGCTGTGGGGGAAGCCGTGCTGGGAGGCGACGAGGGGGCCGTTGGCCTGTGGCGGGGAGGACGAGGGCGCCGCGGACGAGGCTGGCGCGGAGGCGGCTTGGAGCGCCCGTGGCTGCAGGGAGTGGTGGTTGTGGTGCGGTCCCTGCGGGTGGTGCGGATGGTGCGGGTGGTGCGGGTGGTGGTGTGGGTGGTGCGGATGGTGCGCCTGCGGCGCCGGGGGCGGCGGGAGGGGCGGGGGGGTCTCCTCGTTGGTGACGTCGATGCTGTCGTCTGTTGTGGGTGAAAGAGGACGTCGGATTAATATTGAAAAATAAACGGATAGAGGCAACCCCTATAGTATATAATATAACAATATATTCTATAATAATATAGCTGCAAACGGCCTTCATATGCATAATAAGTAGTATGAAAAAGGATTAAGCAAGACTTTTTATTCCACAGGTAATATGTATTCTTTTTAAAAATATGATCATGTTTCCGCAATTTCTGTAGTGTCTTCAGTTATGGTACTACTATATCACATATAGTATGATATCTGAAGATGCTTCAGCCTTAATGGAACTGTGGGCATATTTTTCCCCATGATTTCAAACGTTAGACGTTATGTATGCATTATTTTATTTATGCATATATATATATATATATATATATATATATATATATATATATATATATATATATATATATATATATATAATAAAAACTTGACAGGGGGTGGGGAAAGAAAAGTAAAAAGAGAGAGAGGACTTACTGGGACGTTTCGGGCATGTAGGCCCTTCTTCAGCTGTAGAAAATTGAGACTTCTCAATTTTCTACAGCTGAAGAAGGGCCTACATGCCCGAAACGTCCCAGTAAGTCCTCTCTCTCTTTTTACTTTTCTTTCCCCACCCCCTGTCAAGTGTTTTTATTATATTGTGGCCTATTGGCGAAATTTTCGTTTCGTGTATATATATATATATATATATATATATATATATATATATGCATAAATAAAACAGTAATACACTAAACAAACACAGAAACACGCAAAAAGGACACTCACAAAAGAAAACTTAAGACGTTTCGGCGGTCAGGCCGCCATCGTCGGCGGTAGAAGAATGAAAAGTCTATATATATATATATATATAACTTCTTGGAAAATCACTCGGGTGATAAATATATGATATGCCAAGAGGGTGGCCGATAAATATACAGAAACAGAAAAAAAGGACACTCACAAATTGAAACTTCCGATATTTCGGTGAAGACTAGCTCCACCTTTCTCTAGGGTAAGAATATATATATATATATATATATATATATATATATATATATATATATATATATATATATATATATATATATATAATCTTTGGAAGTTTTCGCCAATTGGCCACAAATATATAAATTCAAACTTACAGGAGGTAGGAGAAATAGGAAAAGATAAAGAATTCGTTCTTACGGAACGTTTCGAACCAGTTGGTCCTTCGTCAGCTCTAGAAGTCTTCTAGAGCTGACGAAGGACCAACTGGTTCGAAACGTTCCGTAAGAATGAATTCTTTATCTTTTCCTATCTCTCCTACCTCCTGTAAGTTTGAATTTATATATATATATATAATATATATATATATATCTTATTTGGTTGCAACCAATGCTGTCGATAATTATAACTTCTTTCCTGTGATCAGTTCAAGATAAGATCAAGTCATGTAACCAATTTACTATTTCGTCGTTTAATTCAAGTGACAGTAATTTACTTGTCAGGTTTTTTTTTATGAACCCTGTCAAATTATTTTTTTGAAATCCAGGAATAACAGGTCGAGTTGTTTTTATGGCTTCACCTGATATTTTGATACCATGGAGGAAGAGACCATGCTGGGTTTCGACTAAGGTTTAAGCCATTTAAAATGATACTGCACAAGTATAATACAACGCGTATGAAGTCCTATAGGGTTTCCCAGCGGTTTGAATTCTGGTTCAGTACCGACCCGATGTTTCTAGGACAAAGTCTGCCGTGTCCTCAGAGTGAAGTATATTGGTACTTTACCATGAAGACGATGCATAAGACACCCAGCATTTGAAACGTCAGTGCTGACTAATGATTCGACCCCATGGGAAACCTGATTACTCCTCTTCCAGAGTATTCGTCGGGAATGCCAGAGGTCCTCATGCACACTGTCGAATTTTTTTGTGATCTAGATTCTTTTTGGAAATGTTTTTCACAGAATTCAAAATCCTATTGTTAATTTGCCCAATTAAACGTAATAACAGAAGTCCAAAATTATTTAGTATTCAAAATTGCATTTAGGACAGGATTACTGAGAAAAAATTTCCTCGGAACGATTTAAAATTTCTATCGATAAACATCGAGGTCTCTAGTTACCTTATTATGAATGTATTGACTATTTTACCGTTTCTGCTGTTGCATTGCGTGTTGATTGTTGTGAATTACGTTCATGCTGCAATAGTTCCATTCCATATGCTTGCAATTTTCTCACTACACTATACGTGAGAGTTGCTTTTCTTTCAATTCTCACCCTTATTTAAATTTAAAGTAATTTTATTGAGATTAGTTTCTCTTTTATTTTTACTCCAACAACATAGACATGGTCAGAAAGAGCGCAGTCATCATGAACTGCAAGATCCAAACATTGAAGCTTTTGAATACCGCGCCTCCGTAGAACAAAATACCCTTCATCTTCAGGTCTTCTTGTCCTTTTCCCAATGTCCGGGCCCCAGTTCGGGGGCGTGCTCATCCAGGGCCGAGAACCGGCCCTGGTTGACAAATTGAAGTGCGTCGATATGGAGAGGGAGGGCAGAGGAAAATAAGTGTGTTGTTGGGGAGCATCCCTTACCCCGGCGTAAAAGAGAAGAGCACGCGAATCATAAAATTGATACGCTACGATTCTCCCTCTCCTCCATCCTCGATCTCTCTACCGCTCACACTGCCCACCCCCTCCCTCCCTCAACCTCCCCCCTTCCAATGCCCCCCCGGTGGGCGGAAAGCCATTTTGGAAAAGATTGAAGAGGAGTGAGAGCAGGGATGTAGGGGTGGGGTGTGGACGGATCGACCTGGTTGGAGGAGTGGAGGGGTTTTGCGGGGATCGGATGGGGGACAGAGGACCACTCGTGTGTATGGCGCCAGGGTTTCTTGGATGGGCGCAGGGTATGTAGTGGGGGGGGAGGGAGATGGAATGGCGTTAAAAGGAGATTGGTGTAGGAGCTGGACGGCAGGGTGGAGACGGAGGCTGGAAGGACCCCTGAGGTCCTGCGAGGCACACTTCCATCTCCCGATATCACTGCGTCCAATACTTGATTTATAGCTTGATAAAAAGGAACGCGCAGGATCGGGAAGGGTCGAATAAAGATTAACTGGACCAACGTTTATTTTCCATTCATCTTCGAGCGTGAGTACGCTTTGCTTCCATTAAAAAGGATTTGTATACTTGCTCTCCATACTTCACAACTCACCCAAAACTCATCTCGAGACAGCGATACAGATAATAGTAGGTACTACACTTGATCTTCGCCACGTTTTCCTTTCAAATCCACTCCCTTATCTCTTCGGCTATTTTAATTTCCTCTTGTTAGAGATGTAACACGAGCAGACTTCACGTCATATAATATGCATTATTTTGTAAGGGTTTTATTTTTTATCTATCCTGCTACACTTAATTTTATCGAGCGAAAATATATGGCGCCTGGATTACATTTTAGTAGAAGTAAATTAGTATACTCTAAACTCATCACCACTAGCAATCACCAATCCGAAGATCTGTTTGCTGTAGTTATTCACTCAATTCTCCTAGCAACCAACGATCTTATTCCGAGTCACCATTCTACATTTTAATATCCCTAATCGCTTACCTAATGTATTGTATCCTTAATCTTCCCCACCAATTCTTCTCAATCAGTTCTCTTTTCATTTACGTTTTCAAAAGGCTATTTCAATATACGATAGTTGGTCCAAATAATCACATTTGATTAACTGGTATTCAGTGTACAAGGCTGCTTTGATGTACCACTTACAGAAGGTACATCAGTATATGTCCGCTACTACATTCACATCACTTGGTTTCAGGTATTACCGCCAGGGGATTGATTAATGGCCGCTGTAACTCCTTTGTTTGTAGGCAAGACTTAAGGCTGCTTATGTCTGGTCTAAACCAATGAGAATGATCTTCTCAGCTTGCCGGTAGTGATCAAAGATCTCCATTAAAAATGTAACTCGTCCTTGGCAATTAATTCTAATCACGGATCGCTTTCGGCTGTGACGAGTCTACGAATCTATTATATTACCAATCTGTTCACCAGCAGTCACGGTCACTCATCTTTATTCAAGCACATGTCTCTGCGTTCCGAACCATCTGATAATCCACTGCGACAATCTACAGAGCGATTTATAAGATTGAGCTACTCCTATCAGTTGTTCATATATGTTTGACGATGTTTCATAGCTATCTCAGCATTGAATGTGCTATCATCCTAATATACTTAAATTTTATCAATACAATTGTATTGTATTAAAAAATTCTGGATTTTATCGGGAATGGTAGAGTTTCCTCAGTAATATATATTCTAAAAATGTACAGTTGACAACTTAAGGCAGCGGAGACGTTTTCCACAAATGTAGAACTTGTTTAATAATGCAAAATATTAAGTGATGAAAACGTTTTATGTAGACAACATAATTCAACCTGCAGGGCGCTCTCAATTCGTTTCCGATATTTCAAAGTGTTTCACGAGAGAAAAATGAGCAAAAAAGAGTCACCTGGAGCACCATTGTCAAACATACCATCGTCAGTTATTGTTCTGACGCCCACGAGGTCTCGTCAATTAGGTGTACGGACCCGTCACGGGACGGAAACCCAATCATTACGCAAGAGGATGCTGAGGGAAAAGAAGATTTCCAAGCCATGCACGCATGAAATAAAAGGGGGCAAAAGAAACACAAATAAATAAGGGCTAAAACAGCGGTGACAGTAATGGGGTTGACAGGGGATGGAAAAAAAGAAGGGGACGGTAAAAGATATCTCCTTTTACATCATATCCATCAATTCTTCGTCTCCAAACATTTTTTAAATGGGAAATGAAGCGATTTTAATTAAAAAGTGAGGCTTAAGCGAAAAAAGGAGCAATAGCGGCGATTTTCGCGAAGGATATCAGCTCCCGGAAACGGAGAAACAAGGGGGGTGAGAGGGGGGGTTTAGGGTTGGGGAGAAGGGAGAGATAGGTGGAGACGTTGAGCCGGGTGAGGTCTCAAAGAGGGACGGAGGGGTAGAAGATAGAGTGGGTTGAAGAAGAGAGAGGGAAAAAAAACAGAAAATAAAAAAAGAAACGAGATGACTGAGGATGGAGAGGGTAAGACGCAAACGAGGAGGGGGGATAAGAAGATGGGATTATGCCGGGCTAAGGGTGGGTGGTTGGGGGTGGGAAACAGGGGGGGTGAGGCGACTAGAGTGAACAAACGGGGAAGGGGGATGGGGAGATATGCAGAAGGCAGGGAAGTGAGGGGCAAGTTTTCCGGGAGTCGGAAACGCTGCGCGGATCGCCATGTTTGTTCGGTCTCATCCCCATGCTTCACGCACGAGTCGAGTCGGAAGGCTCGGAAGGAAGGCGGGGAATAATTAAAGGATAAAGGAAAAACATAAAGGACGCCATAAAACGGCAATAATAACAATGCTTAAGAGATGAAGGCTATCGCTCTCTTCTGAGTTAAAGGGGGGGGATGAATAAGGAGAGGAGGATAGAGACGGGGAATGTGGGAGGGGTGGAGGGATGAATGTGGGATGACTAATTGATATCAACTCGCTTCGGTAATGAAACCACGAAATTAATTAACGATCTGAATGCGCCCTTTTCTGCACGGGCCGCGGGATTAAAAATATGCCGAGGAATTTGAATGGACGGCCTGTGGGAGGAATTGCGAGGGTGTGGGTAGGAGAGGCGCTGAGGGGGTGAGGGAATGAAATGAAGAGGAGGGAAGTCAAATTATGAGTGAGCTTGCTTCCGAAGAAGTGTAGGTGGTTGTGAAGGAGGGAGAGGGGATGAACGGGAAGGGATGGAAGGAAGAGGGACATGGAGGAAGAATTAAGAGGGTGAATCCGACTCAAGGGGGAGGGGATGTCCTAAGGAAAAGGGTCCGAAGAGCAGGAGGGCTATATCAGGGGAACGGGAAAAGAGATGGAGGCAAAAAAAGTAATAAGGGGATAGGGAGGGATTTTACGAAGCGGGGTAAAAACATGAAAGTTTGGCGGTCCCCCACAATCTTGCCCTTCCTTTTCATTTTTTACTAATCGGATTACCCCGCAAAAAGTAAGCGTTTTCTTTCAACTCTTGGTTATGCATACGTGAAATTCTTTACTCGAGTCTGGGTTATTTTTAATTTTGTTTGTGACCTTAGGGATGAAATGTGGGATGGGCTTTAATACCACGTGGAGTTTTTTTTTACTCGTGATAACGCGCGATGATGGACGTTACGAAAACGTTATTGAGGAAGCTGAGCTTTAAAATTTCTTGGAATACCATGTTAATACCTTGGTTTGCGAAACCATGATCCTCACCAGTAGCTTAGACCTCAAAGGCCTTGTAATGTAAATATAATCAACTCAAAAATTATTAGTTGCCCACACCCCGGGCTTCACATAACGTGATAAGCTTCTACAGCAGTTTATATTTAACTCGTTGCTTTCAGAAGTCCCTAGCAACACAGACCCTTATAGAGAGTGACGTAGACAAATAGCGCTGTGGAACCATTTACACGAACAGGAATTTTACATATTTAACCGCCGATAATATTCCGGCACGTAAGACCTGAACAAAATATGAACCAATACGATGCTTACATGTAAGCAGTGTAAAATGTAAATGCACAAGTACAAATAACATGCATGGCTTGTTACTCACCATCTTCCATCTCTTGCTTAGTGGACCCATCTTGAGGCGGCGAAGTAGGTGCGGGGCCGAGTATTCCCGATGAGTACCGTAGTGGAGATAGCCCCATCGTCAAAGACACCGGTGGACTGTCAAAGATAAAAATACCGTGATTATTGTACTTGCAGGGAAATACTCGGTATCTTTTTCTCAAAAATATTATTTCATTTTCTGGAATGAATAAATCTGAGGTCATTTTATAAATATTCACTTTCCGGATGATTCAGATGGTCCACAAATCTCTGAGAGTCCGACACTATCAACTTGTAAGTAGATATCCCTGGGGGCAAATCAACAACATATTACATAGGTACTCATACGATTGCTGGTGAAAAACCCACCCCAATAGGACTCGACCCCGGGTTTATCAGGCGAGTACTTGACCCCTACATGACAAGAATTCAACGAGGCCGAGAACAATGTATATTTTTACATTACCACAAGCTTTCGACGATTACTTTCTAAGCATAATTCTGTCCATTTACTGAAAGATTTAGTTAGCAATGACTAAAACTTGAATAAAAAATGTCAAGCCCCACATGCTAGCCCTAATAATGAACATAGGCGTATTCACAGGGGGGGGCGAACGGGACCGGACCCTCCCCAGAACCAACTTTGTTAAGGGTACCAGCGTTAATATACAAAAAAGTTACCCAAATATTTACATCAAAAAGGGATATAAAATGCAGTTTTTTATATTATAATTTTCTAAAACTTTCCGGGGTAGGGCACCCAATTTGGCTGGACTGAGACTGGCTGTAGGGCTGGCCCCCCGGTACTCACCTATCAAAAATATTCCAGACCCCCCCCTGAGCCAAATTTTAGATACGCCACTGACAATGAATGTTTTATTGCATGACTATATTCTCCTAATACATGTTTCCACATTTTCAATATAAGCTAATTTAAGTCAATTTCGTGTAGATAGAAAAAAATGTTAGCTTAAACGTCTCCTGATATTTCTACTGATCTTGCTGCTAAGATCCGTTTAATACAAGCATATGAGTTTCATGAAAAACTTTTGTCGGGTTTCTACCGGGTGATTGAAAAGTTTTCGATCGGAAGGCCGACCAAATAAAGAATATAAGCCAAAAAGAATTCACCATGAAAACTCACCGGAAAGCATAAAATCTTTCAATTGAGGTTCATTTCAGAAAAACTATCCCAAAAAATTACTGACTATAAATTGTAAAATAAATTAGTAGTCACCTTACTCTGATATTCCATAAACAATTAGTAGAATTAAGCTAAAATATTCCATAAAGTATTTCAGAAGTGATACTGAGTCTTGAGAACAAGGCTTTGGTTGAAATAAAAATTTAACCCAGCGGTTTAATGATTGAAACAAACGTATCCCTCGACAAAATTATTTGTCACAGGCATGTTGTTAAAAACAAATAAAATTAATATGGCCACGGTGATATGAAACAATTAATTTTTCCCCTTAAATGTTAAAATATGAAAATTTATCCAAAAGAGAAGCAGAATTTTAATAATATAAGTACGCAAATTCATCGTATTATAATTTTTATATCTTCTGAAATTAAAAAGTAACATTTGATCATTCATAAAAATGGGAAGGGATGTAAATTTCCTCATGAGCGCACAGAAATTTATTCCTCAATGTGACGTAATTTTTCATATCTGCTTAATTAATGATGATTATTGTCAATATTTCTGAAATCAATAAGTGCATCACTATCAAAGAGGAATTTTTTTAGAAATCTAGTTACGTTCCTATAACTAAGTTTCTTTATGGTACATTTTAGTAGATCAGAACTCATCGATATTTTTACAAAATTATTTACTGGCAAAAATATTAAATACTAATTTCAGGGCTTGTTCCAATTAAAGTGTCGTACTTTATTTATATGACGATATTATTTGCATGATGAGTTTTAAACTCAAACCAAAAGAGATATGTCCTTAATACGTATTTTTATAGCCAATTTCCCTCATGACTTGAGGTAGATAAAATGAATTCCCCTTGCATTAACCTCAACGCCCTCCATTTTACAGATTTTAAGCTTAAAAAGAAGAACGAATTTCCTTGAGGAGTAAGGGTTTAAACGAATGGTCATCATCAGCAGTCATCAATCCGAAGATTGCTTTGCAGCAACTCTTTATTCCATTCTTCCTTTTGCCAACCGCTACATTCCCACATAATTATTTACATTGGCGTCCTCAATCATTTGCTTGATATATTTCATTCTTCGTCTTCTTCCGTCATTCTTCTCGTTTATTTCTCACTCTAAAATTGTTTTCATTCGGCTGTTGTGTCGCAAAATGTGTCCAGTAAGTTTGTCTTTCCTTCTTTGCAGAGTTTTTAGTAAGCTTTTTTCTCTCTAACTCTTCGTAAGACTTCTTGGTTAGTAATTCTCTCCGTCATTTTAATCTTCATAATTCTTCAGAAACATCATAGAAATATTTGAAACAATTAGTTTTAGACAGTATTTTTTTTTCGAAAAATATATGTGGATTTTTTATATTTTACAGCAGGTTTAGCATTAATATACTGATTTTTATACGAAGGTATGTTTAGGAGCTCCAACTGCTGAGGGTATATCGTGATACCGGGTCTATCCTTAGTTTACAGCATCGGTACCCGAGCATATTAATGCACAGAAATAATTATTATTAATAAACAGGTGGATTAAATATATCTCGCGGACAATGACAAAGTAGGAGAAACCACAATCCTCGATGAATTGTCTGTAATGTCCAAGCCCCATTGTCGCGTGCTTCGTGGAGAAAATGGCCGCTTCCGCTTGTGTAATCCGACCACGTAACAAAATTTCGAATTCCACTCGCGCGAGGGGTCGAATCAAAACGCGAAATATTTAATTCCGCCAGCCTTAATGACCGCCCCCGACGTGGACGTCAATGATTCATATTCCCCTTCTCCTCCCCCGTCACCCCCTCCCCCCTCCCTCGTCCAACGGCGGATTAGTCTCCCGAAATCAGAGAATAAACCAATTGTGAAGTCCACCCTCTCCCTCTCCGCCCATAAATTCCACTCCACCCTCCCTCAGCCCAACTGGGATAGAGGTGTACATGTACTCTTCGCGGGGGCATGTGGTGCGGCCGCGTTTAAACACATACATGCGGGAGTATGTACGTATGCATACATATGTGAACGCGAGAATACCCTCCCGGCACAGCCGAGTCGCATACTAATGCGAATGTTCTCCCCTTGTTTTAACCGTTTGATATTCCTCGCTTCGTGCCCATAACGCCTCCGTTAATTTTTAATGAACAAATCCGCACGCGACTCCCACTATTTTGTCACTCCCGCCCGCCGAACCTCCTCCTCTCCGTTGCCCCGGGAAACCATCTTTCGCACGCATAAATTCTATTCTTCCCCTCTTTTCATCTCTCTCCCCCCCGCGTCTCTACTTTTCATGGACGTTTCTCTCTGTTTTTCCGCTCTCCTTCTCCCACGCCCCTCCCACCTCCCCCTACCACCTTCCCCTCCTTCCCCTCCCTTCCCCTTCCATCTCCACCGTCGACGACCGCATCCACTCTCATTATCGTCATTTAATTGAGCCATCTCGGAGTTGAAAGTGACGTATCGGGAATCGGATTTTCGGAGGCTTCGGGATATTCGGTAAAGCGCGGCACGGCGATTTCCATTCGCTCCACCTTCCCTACCCTTCCCCCCCTCCCCGTTCCCCCTTCTTCTCCTATCTCTCTTTCCCTCTCTCTTTACTCCCAATATTCACCCCTATTCTCTTCCCTCCCTGAATTTACGGATCGGAGTGAGAGACTGGTGTTAACACAAGTGCTATCGATTCTTGCCACCATTCTTCTCAGGCATGAAAAATATGAAAAAAAATAAATAAATTTTTTCCCTGGGCATATAACCCGAGATTTCGCCACAGATTGATCAGTTAGTATCATCAGACAATTCTAGCTTTATTTATATACTACTAATTTAGATTAAACTAAAAGTGTAATCGATTCTTTTGACGATTTTTCTCATGCATGAAAAATATTTAAAAATAAATAAAATTTTTCCCAGGGCATACAAGCCGAGATTTCGCCAAATATTGATCAGTTTGGATCATCAGACACATCTAGTATGCTTATTTAGATTAAATTTAATTATGATTGAAAAACGTATCCATCAAGTGAAATGTGTGAGAGTATAATCAATTACATAAGCCAAATACTTTATGATATGGGTCAATTAAGTGCCAGTAGGTATAGAAATATTTGAATTCTTTTTACACAGCAAATTTCCAATTTTTTCCAAAATTTCTGTCGCATACTGTCTGTTATCATTTCAAAGCAGGCAATTAATTTTTTTAATATTGAAGAAATAGTATTCTAGGGATTTACAAGTATTTACTACTCTAGAGAGCAATATCGCACTTTGAACATAGAAACAAATATACAAAGCTAACATAAAAAACGCCCAATCCGCAGTCGGATTCAAACCTGACCTTTTGGCCGTCAGGCTGATACTTTACGGTGCGATATTAACCATTTCATTAAAACATTATATTTTTGCACAGGGCGATTTAACCTCGCGTTTTAAGGCATTGATTTATTTACGTTTTTTTGCGAAAAGCAATATTCCCTTCAACTTCGGTTGAAGCTCTAGCACATGAGGACTGATTTTAAAAAGGCTATCAAACATAACAATTTAAACGTGTTCAATTTGTCGTTTACGAGTATATCCACCTGACGATTCGCTCGTAAACGGCAGCTCTCACTCCAGTCACCCTTCATTTAAGTATGGCTATATCGTTCATCAGCGTTATGGAGTGATTTTAAATGGCACGACTCGCTATGAAGTTCACTGCGTTTTGATTGATGCTCCATAAAATGAAGGCTCAACGTTGGGCTATGCATAAAATAAACGCGACGGGCAGAGAACCCATGACAAGTTTTCGAGTAATTCTTCTTCCATCCATGTGCCTATTACTGTAATCAAAGTATTGCTTGGGACTAAGGTCGTAACGCATCAGCTGCACATAATGGTGATGCTAAGGCGTCGAGACGTGTTGTTTAAGGAAATACTAATTTACTGATTTTGTAATTACAAAAACACTCTTATATATTTATTCAGATAAAAAATTTCTTTGGCACCATAATAAATTGAAGTGGAGGACCATTGAAATTGAAATTTCATGCTTCAGTTCTAAGACTTAGTTTTCATTAGCATCCCCATAAGAGTAACGAAACACTTTCCCTGCTATTTCTCGGAAACATTTTTCACCATTCACACCAAAGCATTTATATTTTCTCTTCTTTAGCATTTTATAGTTACCAATTACTTAGATCACAGAATGTCTATAAAACATTTGTGGATGGCGTTTTAAGGATAGGGTGAGAAACGAGAGAATCATTCAAGTATCATGTTTGGATGTTCAGATAATGGACGAATACGTTGTTTAATGGTTCAGTAACGCGTAAAGATGAATATTGAATAACAAAGCAGATATGTGGGAGATGGGATAATTGTGAATAAAAAAGGTGTATTTCTGCTGGAAAAGACAGACGAAGAAAGTTTGGAGGAAGACATTATTAAGGGATAAAAAAAGTAGTTACAGAAGAGCTTAAGAGGGCACGAAGTGATATCCGAATACGACAGAAGCGAAAGAGGTGATACTCATAAAGCGATGTATTGAGATTAGTCAAATAGAGCTTTAGTTAGAGTTTCCTAGCTTGACGACTTATTGATGGGCTTTTTTTGTCAGTCTAACTCGAAAGGGAAAGTCATGTGGTTATGTATGTATAATTCTATCAGGTATCATATTCTTTTCGACGCGTATACCATAATAACTCTTTCCTATAAGCTATTGAATGAAGCCAGTGTAACCTTAGGCACACTTGTTTATTAGACTGATTATATAGTGCTGCGGTACAACTGATTGAGCTACAAGCCGCGATCACTCAATATTAATTCCATGGATGGGAATGTAAAAATGAATACCATTTTCCTCCTCAAGAATATGCTCAGCTCTCTACATTTTTTTGTTAATGAAACATTACTAAAATTAAATGCTATCTGCAAAAGATATTTTTCAGTGTTTCAAAATAATTTCAATTGATATCTTTAAAAGTAAAATTTACATTATGCGCCACTGAATTTTATTTACTTTAAAGTGATAATTTTATAAGTAGTTCAAAGGATTATCAGTGTTTTGAAAGTAACATATTAAGAGCTTTACATGTGTTTTCACAAGTGTTTTACTATATAAAATTCGCAATTTTCTTCCACATTATAAAAAAGAATATTATGCAAAACACTCCTTTTTCTGTAAAAAGAGATCCATAAGCAATCAAGGGCACTTAATTAGATCGACAGTTCATTACCTAGTTCCATCTATCTTGAATAATAAACAATAAAACTATTTAACATCAGCGCGAGTCATTGAGATTCAAGCACAGGATAAATATCCACTCAAAAAGGTAATTTTTTTTACATGCCGAACCATTAGAAAATGTAACCCTAGGCGAAAGATTTTCACTTCCCATCAGCTTCACCAGCAGCGGCGGCAGCGGCTAATTAATGTGCATTTTTAATCAACCTCACCGAGCCAGGGCGTGCAAAACTTTTGCCGCTTATCGTTAGGGCGACGACTAACATTTTTCGAAACTGCGATGGAAATCACGTTTCGGCCGGTGGAGGCAAATCAATTAGTGTGGAGCGCAGTGTCGGTCTGTGGGGTAAGTTGGGGGAGGTCGGCCTTCTATCCTCCCTCCCAATTGCCCCGCAGGGGGGGCAGAGGGGCATGCGCGTGGTGGTGGCCTCCACCCGACGTGTGTTGAAGGGGCGGGAAGAGGGGCGGTGGTCAGGAAATACACTGCGAGAGAGAGAGATGAGAATAAAAAAAATAGCAGTCTGGTTGACGATCGACAGGGGACCGCTTCCCCGTGATTGTTTCCTATCTCCCAAGCCCGCAAAACGCATTCATCAAGGGTACGCGACGGTACGGGGGGAGAGAGAGGCAAGAAGGGTAGGCGCTAGGGGATGTGAGGTGATGGTTTTCCATTTTCGCAAACCTCCACCCTCTTTTCCCACCCGCCAACCATTCTCACTCCCGCAACAACACCACCCCACGAGGGGTGACAACCCCTGCCAGTTTCCCCACCATCATCCACCCTCACCCTACTCGCTTACTATTATGCCCTACCCCCCCCCCCCATTCCCCTTCCACGCTCTAGACTCCCCCTCTCTCCACTCACACTCCAACCTATTTTAAATAAATTAAATAAAAAAACACTGCCAACTGGAGAGACGAACCTGATCCGTCTGGCTCATTTGAAATTAATCGCTGGGAGTTATGGCGCCGTAATGTCAAGGGTAAGCGAGGCAGAGGGAAGGGGCGGTTCCCCCTTGTTTGATTGCGAGGTAGCTGCGCTTAATGGCTGCCAACCGGGTTGGTGCGGGGTAGGGTAGGCGATGAGGTCGGCTGGGAATGGAGGAGGGATTTAGTCTCCCATTTGATCGTGCGCTTCGCGAGCTCCGTTTGACTGCGCGCAAAATCGAGCCGAGCCAGCATCAGCGGCGCAGCCAATGGTGGGTTTTGGAAGTTAAAACCTATCCCCAGAAGAAAAAATGTATACTTTTATCCAATTTTCGAAGGCCATTGCTAGGTAAAAATAAGTTAAATTAGAGCAACTCATACTGTAAAGAGGTTTGTGCCATTACTACTACGGAAACTACATTACTTCCCCGTGCAAAGCCAGTTCCTCAGTAGTAGACTTCCTATGAAAAGAGCGTTCTGCGCAACTGCCATTATTTTTTTCAACACTATATGCTTTAGAAACCTACTTTAGGGAACTCGTGATTTTCAAATGGAAAATTAATTAGCAAGCTAACTTCGAAAACATTTCCCAACTACTTTCAAAGGATGCTTAAAAAAAACAAAATCTGGTATTAATTTTCTCGTCATGCCATTGTGCTTGAATATACATTTGTCAATATACCTATGGTTGAAATTCTATGAAATTATAACCAGATATGATGCGCAGTTTCAGAGAATCATGCAAGTACAAAATAAGTGGAGAAACCTAATTTTAATGGCAAAGACTGCCAGTTTCATCTAACAAATTAACATAAAAATACAACATTATGATTTCAATGCAATTCAATGATCTAATGTATGTAAGTATTATCCTTCCTTGCAGCCTACATGTTTGAAACTAATTTATTGAATATTGAGTAAGATATGTTGAATCTTATGTGTATCGACATTCTGCATGGATAGTAGATTGCTTTACGCGCATTTTAATGTATACAATTGCATAAGGCGTCACATGGTGGATCTCACTCTTCATGTTAAAACAGTGAGAACGCCGATCGCTCCTCTATCAACTAGGTACATTTTATTAATGACCAATTCCGATGCTATAACATGATGCCCTTCGTTGAAAACGTCCCCAAAGAGTAGTCTGTGGGACAAAAATGTCTGCATTACTACTTTCCGCATCTTTTAGGAACTTAGCTAAATTTTAAAAAAAGGTTAGATTTGTTTTTGTCAACAATAATTTGAAAACCCTAAGACTAACTCTAATTAGAAATATGTAGAGTAAATACTTTCAGCGAACAACTGATATAATAGGCAGTTTATTCGATTGAATGTTATGCCTGATAAAAAGACGAAGATCCAACAGAACACGGTATAGAGAATGGGAGCAGTGAGTAGAGAAAAGGTCGTCTTGCTCAGATCACTTAAGAGCAATCGATAATGACAAACGCTAAATATGTCGTAAATTGTGTGCGCGCTGATTTTTTCGCTCAAAATTTGTATAAATTTTTCATTCAAGGCATCCGCTTGATTGTCACTGAAAAAAGTGCAGCATATACGTCCAGCGAAAATTGTACAAAATGTTCACTTGGTAAAAAAATAAATTTTTGTAACAAATAAAGGAATAAAAATAGTTATTTTCTCCATCGCTAGCCAAGGGAGGAGAAGGGATGACCCTTGGAGCAGGTCGACAGAACGGCAAGGTTTAGGGTTTGAGAGAGGGAGAGAAGAGAGTTTGGGAGGTTGAGGGATTAAGGGAGAGGTGACGGAGGGAAGTGGCGGAGATTGGGAGGGAAGCAATGGCGGACGATGAGGGGGGAAGTTGCGGGGAGGAAGGGGGACAGAATCGCGTGGGTTATGGCGCCGAGCGTAGCGGCGGTTAAGCTGGGGGCGGGCACAGGGAGCAGAGGCGTTGGCGGCGGCGTGATGGTGCAGGGGGAAGGAGTTAGGGGGGACGGAGCATCGGAGACAAGAGAGCAGGTGCTCTCATCTGGCGGGAGGTCCGAGTCGGAGGATGAGGCAATAAAAGTGAACGGGGAGGAATTGGAAGAGGAGAAGTTCCGCTATACGGCGCGAGGGAGGATTGCTAGCTGGCTGGCGTGTCGCTGCCTCCGTGGCTCGAGCTTCCACGCCTGCCTCTCCCCTTGTACTCGCGAACTAATGAACACTTGAGCGAATACGTGAACTAAACAACATACGAAAGAAATAGGTGGGCTTTATTAAGGAACTCCCAGCATAAGAGGACTTAAATGTCATTTTATTCATATTCTGGATACATATAGAAAAGCATGTCCTCTACCTAATATTAAATACCAAATTTTACCTTTCCACGCTTTAACTCTCGCAAATTAAACTTGAATTTACATGCATGATTAAAAATTACTTTGTTTAAATCCACACTTTTTTATTCTAACCGACCTAGGTTTTAGCAGCTATGTGTCATTATCAATGCCATATTGATAATGGCTCACCCTTGATAATGGCACATAGCTGCTGAAACCTAGGTCGGTTAGAATAAAAAAGTGTGGATTTAAACAAAGTAATTTTTAATCATGAATACTTATGACTTCCACAAAGTTAAGCCTAATACCATTTCTTATGAATTTACATAGTGTTAAATGCGACACTGGGAGAAAAACCGTAAAATAGTATTTTTCTATCTATTATAAATGCCATTTTCACGAAAAATTGTTTACAGGACTCGAAAACACCCGAGAAATTGATTAAAAATGAAATAAAAAACATTTTTTTAATGGGTAATTAGCTAATTAATGCGATAATTGAAGTCAAAATGTGGTAATTCCATATAAATGGGGCTGCAGTCGGCGTCTATTGCTATACAAAAGTGTTCGTTGATAATAGATTCGTATAATAATCTGCATATTATATTTTTTATATTATTATATTATACCATAACTTTTGTTTTCAAAAGCTAACTCACGTCATCAGCGAAAGCAGAATTTTTTCAAGCAATTTTAAAATGAGTTGCCATTGAGAATTTTTTTGACTCACACAGTCACGGAGGAACCACCTTAATATCTCCTGCAGGCGAACAGAGAGCGCGACGAAGTTATATGAGAGACTGGGATGAGAGCCACAAAGATTCGGGAAGTAGACGTAAGGGGCAATTCAAGTATTACGTAAGAATTTTTGGCGGAGAGGAGATCGGACTCTTCTTGCATTGTTCTGCGTTGGGGGCTTTGGAGAATCATAATCACACCACGAAAGGCTTGTGAAATCGTGCCATTACTTTCGGAAATTTCGTCCCGAAAAATCTTTGTTTAAATCCCTCCGAGCAGCGCGTAATTTCCCCCCTTTGATAGTTGTCCCCGCGGCACGCCAACACTCTTAAAGACCCTTGCACACATAACCTAACATTTCAAAGAAAATTTTTGACTACCTTTGTGCCCATTAGTGTGGCCTTTAAATAGCCCCTGGCTCCAGAGATGTAAGGAAATATTGAGAATACAAATTGCACATCGATGCGGATGGTGTTATTTTGCCCAAACACTATATCTACGGAGAAGCCTAAAGTGAAAAAATCAGGGAGATACAAGGTTGGAAAGATGGAAGAAATAATTCCGTCCTCGTACGCGCCATCAATGAGTGCCACAAGAACAGAGCGTTTAATCAAAATCCACGGAAGCACATTTAACTTTTCGACCCTTAACTTCCTTTGTTATATTTTTCTCTTCCCTCCCTTCTGCAATCACGAACACTATCTAGCCCATACCAACGCAAGTTCTCCAAGAAATTTCCCTGCACAGAGACACAATGGTTAAGACCACCTCATTCAACATACACTGGCCGGAGGGTATTTACTTTTGCCTGGAACTTTCGCTCTCATAATTTGAAACTTTCTTGAATATAAAGTTGTTTTCGGGCGTTCCTCCGCGTAAAGCCCATTGGTGACAACAGTTTCACCAGCAATTCTGCTGGCATCTTCAGGTCTGAAGTGCCGATGCATATTTCTGGACAATCTCATATAGCTGAGTTTGAGTCGCGGAAATAACTCTGATTGCTGGTTTCCCGAATTTCTTCTTTGAAAATTCTTTTCCAGGCACTTGGTAGGTTGTATCCGTCTTCTCGGTTGTAGTTCTTTGGACTACTGATGATTTCAATGGCTTCCCGAATCAATCTGGGGTAGTAGCGGCTTTCCCTGCACAGAATTCTCGGAATCTCTAAGTCCACCTTGTGCTAGGTTCCGACCAAACGTGTTCCAAGACGGTGGAGAGTCGAAACTGCTTCTTAGCGGTAGCTCGTTCATGTTCTCATACTCTGCACTTAATGGATCTTCTCGTCTGCCCGATGTAGGATTTTCCACAGGAACATTCCAAATCGTACACACCCTCAAATAGTGCGTGAGGGAGTATGTCCTTTGGATTCGGTAGGTAGTCTCCCGTCTTTCTGCAGCAGTTGAACCTTTGAATCAACTTGAAACTTCCTTATCATCGCTCAAACTGAGTAACCGAGGTAATAGGATAGGCCGCAAGAGGGATGGTAATCTTGATGATATCGCACGGTCCTGGCTTCCTGTATGTCTTCGGGCATATCTGCTGTATATTTCTTCGGATCAGGGTCTTACATCAGACCAGATCAGGTGCGATGTAATCTTTATAGTCGGGGCACTTGAAATCAAAATCTTTAAGTGTTTGGAAACCTGCATAGGTATGGAAGAACTTGTAGGCATGCACCAGATGAGAATTAGAAGTCACTGAGATCATCAAGCGTTAATGAGCGGGCAATGGTACCGAAGAACTCCCGAAGCGACCTCTGGAGGAAGACACGGTAGCTTTATCCCACATTTGTTGCATGCTTTCCTCTTCTTTGCGCCATGCTCTTCACAAGAAAGTGCCACCAAGTTTTGCTACGCTCACACCAAACAGTAAAAGGAACAAGGTCGAATATAAAATATTCATAAAGTATTAGGAATATTCCACCTCAAAATTCCTTTTTTTTACCAAAATATCATCATTTCTAGCGGAAAACTTTTGGGAGCCCTGCTTATAGAGAACGGTTCAACTTTCGCCAGAGCTCTGATATACTGGAACTCTAAATTGCCTCTGCCATCATTCAGTGTCGCATCTATGTTTCGCATCGCGTCGTAACGCATCACCGATAAACGATACCAAATATTGAAGCTCTCTACAGCCAGTCAATTAACATCAAGAAAATGCTCAATCGCAGGAGTATGTTAATTCCAAATAAGTAAACGAATTAAATTGGTAACAGGCTATATCACAATAAAATAAAAGAGGAGTTAATGAATGACGGAAAAAGGTATGCAAAACTAGTAAGCTTAACCTGGAAAAAAAGATGAATCAATAGAGGAAAAAATGGGAGAGAAGATAGGCTAATTGATAAACAGAAACTGGAGACAATACACTAAATTCAATATTTATGGTTGGTAACAGAGCTTCTTGCCTGCTATGATTTTCATGGTCTTTTTGGTAGGGCTTTTCTGCATGCATGCATGTTCTTAGTGCATCTTTTATTTTTTTTCATTTATCTAATTTTGGTTAATAATTATATACATAAAATGTTATGGTATTTTTCTATCCCCCCGAATAAACATAATGTATTGGATTTATTAAACCGCATAACTGCACTCCTATATTGCAGTGCCTTGAGGCTGAATATTACATTAAGATATTTTATTAATATCGTGGTTCGCACGCGACACATCGAATTATCGCACGACTCTTCCTCTCCTACTTTTCGGGATTTCACTTACCTACATATTACCCTGCAATCCACCGCAGGGGTGAGTGGCAGGGGGTGTTAGAACAGCAGCCATGAAAAATGGAGGAAAAAGGAAAAGGAATTTAAAGAGGGAAAGAACTAAAGTGAACACTATGTTAAGTGAGTGTCTTAGTGTCTCTCTCTGTTTTTTTATTCTGGTCTCATAAGATAGTTTGAGCGAGATATTTCCCTAGTCATAATGGAGACCATACTTGAATTTTATTTTTTATTTTCAGTGTCAGAATGAGGTATGAAGTAAATATTGTAATATTAATGGCGCAAAAATATAGTTATGTATGTCAAAAATGCTCAGCAATCAAATAAGTGTATCCTCATAAATCTCTAAAATGACTCATTTTTCACGCCGTACGTGAAAACCTCTTCAAAACAGAAGGTTTTTATGCGATAATGTAAAAATTACTGCGGTGAGTAATCGCTAATATATTTTATAAAAAGTTTAGAAAACATACAAATTACACACCGTTAGTTTTTTGACGAAATCTAGGTGTTAGAAATTCTTAACTTTTTCAATATTCTCCCTCTCGAGCGAACAGCCGTAATATATCCCATGCAAAATAGCTACTATTTTTAGACAAATTGCTCGAAATTGGCCTGACATCGTGGAAGTAATGGATATCCATGTTGAGAAAAACCAACTTAGTAATTTCCACAAATTTTATTTCGCTGGCACGACGCGCGTTTCATCACAGTGTGGCATAATCATGTGAGATTGAGCATTTTCTTGATGTTAAATGACTGGCTGTAGAGAGCTCCAATAATTGGTATCGTTTATCGGTGATAGGCGATGCGTAACATTGATGCGACACTGAATGATCGCAGAGGCAATTTAGAGCTCCAGTACCTCAGAGCTCTGGCGGAAATTTAACCAAACTCTTGGAATATGCCACAGTGTGGAGAAACGCGCGTCGTACCAGCGAAATAAAATTTGAGGAAATTACAAAGTTGGTTTTTCTCAACATTGAAATATGAGAGTTTTTCTTTAAATTAAGGTGAAATTCAACAAATTCTAGGTGAAGTGATATTTCGCTCAAACTACCTTGGGGTGCGTTGGAAAGAATGAATTTTTGAACCAGTTATTTCGGCATTGTCTCTCTTACTTCGTCTCATTCATCAGCTTTAGAGATATAGTGAGAGGTTAAACTAACATTCTCCAGGTCACCCTGAAACTCGCCTGATCTGCTCACCCCCTCGGCAACAACTAAAACTTCCCCTCTCCTCAACTCTCCACTCCCCCCACCCTTTTACAAACCGGCTGCCACTTCCCCCGCCACTCTTCCCCGACCCGAAATTCCTCCCCACACACCCCTCACTCCCTCTTAGCGACACCAACTTCCCAACCCGCCCCTTCCCCCTAACCCTCTCTCCCCCGTCTCTTGTGATGCTAATGGGGTGGAGGCGGTGCGCTCGGGGGCGGCAGCCGAGGGATGATGAGGGGTGGAGGGGGTAGGCGGTCGCCGGAGGATTGTTGCCGCTGGGATTTTGGAGAGTCCCCCCCCCAAATCCTGTGAGCTCACTCTGATGGTCCAGAATATGCGCGGCCCAGAAAATGTGGGGTTGCTGCCGGGGCGTGTGTGTTGCTTTCGGGGTGGTAAATCCGGTGACGGGGAAAGGGGCGGTTTTGTCCCCGCATGTGTGGGCGGGATTCAACGGGGGGGTCTGACGTCGCCACCCCCCCAACTCCCTCTTCCTCCAATCTGTTAGTACTTGATTGATCAGGAGCGTGACGGTCGTTTGGTTTATGGAGTGGGCGGCGGTCATGAGTAAACGTTTCGAATCCATCTTAAACGCTTGTTTGTGTTTTCTTGTTTCTTGTTTGTGTGAAGGTGGACGACGGTTTGTGTGGACACAAAATTCAGGTGATATTCAAAGTTAATGGTATTTTTTGTTTTTAACTTGAATCATTATAACCTCGCTTCCTCATTTATCGCGTAGTTTTTGCATAGCAAGTCTAAATGAACATAGCAAATAGAAAGAAAATAATCGGTCAGTGAAAGGATAATAGTCCAATCCAATGTTAGATATTTACATCATACTAAACTGATTATACTAGTATATGATAGTTAATTCTTCGATCCACATCTTTCTAATATATATGGTTTTCAGTTTCAAACCAGATTTATTGTGTTTTTGTAATTTAATGAAAATCAATTCATCGGTCATAAATAAGGGACCCTTGTTCACAATTTTTTCTCCATTTGCATGCAATATTTTTCGCTGTGAAAACTTTATGCAGCTATCAACTCTTAAGCAAGAAATTTGATTCTGAAGGAATGGGTTCTAAATAATTTTTAAATTAATAGATGTAGTCTCAGTAAAATACTGTTTTCTTAAAATATGATTGTTTTTGTTAAGTTTTTTCTTACTAAGCCGTTATAAAAATACAAAGGCTCTTAATCATGCATAAAAGGAGGCTGCTGCTCTCCACATCCATTAGTTTTAGTTCATGAGCAGAGTGGAATTGAGTTTTATTTCACTTCATTTTTTTACATTATAGTGAACTAATTACAAATCTCATTTGAAGAAGATTGTCTCTTTCGGTGAAACCATTGCAAACTTTGACTTCATTTAATACACCGCAGGAATAAAACTCCTTTACAAAGTGCAGTTGAAAACTTTTAAGTTCCATATACTGACCTAACCTCACTTCATAACGAAACTGCATGTTATTTTTCATATGTGAGGTTGAAATTTATTACCTCTGAAAGTGTAAAATATCTTGTTTGCTGTAGCCAAAACAAGACGTAGTGAAAAGATTCCTTAGATTATATTTTAATGTGAAATTCACCAAATGGCGATCATGATCTTCTACTCATGATTGTATTCCATTGAAAAGCTTCAGATTGAATGGTTGAAGTATGAACTGCTGGTTTATTTGCGTGAGGGAGTATTTCATATTTCAATGGATCTGCAGAGGGTGGAATGGAAAATCGAAAAGTACGAATGGAAGAAGAAGAACTATGAAGCCTCTGACACATCCGACGAATCATAGAGTCGAAAGTGCTCAGTTGTGACTAAGCAAGTGGAGACAGGGGGCGGAATGCAAATGTACCTCCCGAAAGATAGCCATTTGAGCACGGCCGCTAAGATATTCTCGTACGGGTGCAACGGCAAAGAGAGGCCACATGTTGGGGCATTGTTGCCGGGGGGTAGAGAGACTTAAAAGGGTCACCATCAAGGAGGGACACGAAGAACATGGAGGATACCAAGAGCATGTGTCAACCTATTATATTCACCTTTTAGATTGATGGTCAGGTCAAGGTCGTTGATTCAACAATAAAAAATGACGCGGGCTCCTGTTGGGTTAATTTGAACGATGGGGTATTGGGGGAAATAGGGATTGCGAGATATAAGGGGGGAGGAAGGAGGGTGAAGAGAGGGAACGCAGATATAGAAAGGGTAGGGTTCGGAGGGGTTAGAGGAAGGACACGTTATGAGATGATATTTATCCCCGTTCATACCAGATATCCTGGGCCATATGTGACTCTCCCAAGCGTATACAATGTTAGTCCGCCTCCGGCCTCGCCCCACTCGGCTTCCCCGTCCCCAATCCCGCCATCCAAACGGGGAAGAAATATGCGGTGATCGAGGGTCGCAGCGGTCCAGCAACAGTATAAACAAACCTGTTTCGAATGTTTGCCTGCTCGCTGCTCCCTCCCTCAGCCCCTTCCCTTCCCCCCTCGCTATCCCGGCTCAATCTGTGCACGATAAAATGTAGCGTGCGTTCGGTTTAACGTGTAAAACGGCAATTATCGTGCACCTCGACTCGTGTTGGCCCCGGAATCAATTCCTATTTCCACTTCTCGCCGTGTGTGTTCACCAGGGGCCTCTCCCGGTGTACCACAATTGTTCCTTCCCTTGTCTCTCCCTCCCTCCCCATTCCCTCCCTCACTTCCTCAATTCGGAGCACGGAATGGGATCGGCGACACACCGCCGAATTTGTTCCTCGAGCGACATTGCGCTCTCCGTTCCGAATTCCCGACCCAAATTTTATTTCGGATCAGCTTCGTCGCACGAGGTAAATAAATGTAATACAGATTCCGCTTATCGCCGTTCATACGCTTCTGCAAAACTGGATTGAAAGAAAACAACAACTTTTATCCCAACTTTTAACGGTTTCCAAAGCTTCACTATTGATAGTATGTAATAATCACACTCCTTTACGCATTATTTCTTTGTAAAAAGCCTGAATATTTACATATTCCGTTCCAAACTAAGCAAAAAATTACAACTGTTACTACGAGAACAGATGTAAACTTAATTTACTATCCCGCTCATCGTACAACTTCCTTTCAGAAATCATTCCAGGTTGTAGGATCCCATCTCTGGAATAATCTAACAGATGAAGTAAAAAATGTGCCCATGCTGAAATATTTTAAGACAAAGGTTTATAGTGTATTGGTTACCACCTCACTATAAATCACTGGTAAAGTGAACAAAAATTTATATTTTTATATTTATTTGATTGCATGTTATTACTATTATGTAATTTCAAGCTGTTCCATTAACTTATTCTGGCAATTTGTGCACTCTTTTGTTGTATTGGTCTATCGCTCACAACGGATAAGTGTGTTTGATTTAATGACTCTATTTCTTACTGTTCATTGTTTTGCTCTTTGAGGAAATATGTCCTAGAGCAAAAAATTTCTTTTTCTTCTTTTCTTCTTGATAATATCACAAGATTCATTGAAAAGAAGGATTCAGGCGATTGGTGGGTTTTCCTATCATAATTAAAAATCCTAACCGCCAAATTGACAGATATTGGAAACCTTTTATCAAAAATTACCAATCAGAAAAGAATACGCATTACTCAAAACATTAGATACATTTGAATGAACTAAGCGTACCCCTCTATTCAACGTCAAAATAACGTGTTTGTTCAAGGGTTCTAAAATACATTAAGCGAGAATAGTTATACAGTCATAATTGGCATAAAAGTATAACTATCACCAAGTGATGACAAAAAATATCATAAAAACTTCAACGGGCAACATCAACCCCAAATATTTCTATGCAAAATGTAGCTTGGAAACGTAGCTAATTCCGATTCAGATGGTGGCCATAGTGCTGAGGTACACTCGGCTGAGAGTATCCTGTTTAAAATGTGACTACTCAAGGCGAAAGGACGGAAAAGCTTCTAACTAATAGTAGTGCCATAATATTTATTCCCTGCAAAACCTTTTTCAGGTTATTGGAAAATGATTCCTCTCCTTATTTAGAGATTGTACCATACTCGATGGAGCTGCTTCCAAGAAAATTGAGTAAATGTGTAATTTGAGTAATAAAATTCATATCACTGATAATTAAAATCCAATCTTAAAAAGTAAATGAAGATAAAACTGCACTCGGAGTTAAGGAATATTTGATTACGGTAAAGTATTTCAGTACAAATAAACAAATCGTAATTTGTTTAGAATGAGCATTCCAGTTGCAATACTACGTATCTGAAAACTCTAGTATCTGAACTAGTTTCAATAAAAAATCTAGTCATCGACCCCGTAAAGGTCTGTAGGAAATGTTGTGTATTTAGCCCCACAAACAAGAAGAGATGGATATTAGTTTGATGGCGTCCTCCATCGGCAATTTTCGCTAATGATTGGAGTTAAACCATAACGTAAGGGAATGTAAATAATATGTAGATAGTATACTCAAATGTATGACAAAAGTTTGAAGAACATAATAGTGAGTACTAAGCACATGATAATATGGAGACAGGGCTGGGAAGTATTTAAAATACATGTATATGAAATACCTTTGGTATTTTGTGTTTGATATACACTTCGAAAAAGTATTCTGTATTTCAAATAAATATTTGAGGTATTTATAGTATTATAAAACACACTTAATATTTCTGAGAGACGTATACTGGAGCTCAAAAGTCACTTGTTGAATTTTGCACCCAGGGCTGCCTAGTTGCAGCAAAGTGAATTGATATTAAATTTGAATTGTGGCATAAAGTCATTATAGTGCTTTTGCATCAAAGAAAAACTTGAAGAAAGAAAAAGACACAAATGGGAAGAGATGGCCTTAACACTGCTACAGTCTGTGCTGGGGCCAACAAGAGCCCCATCGGTATTCTGCATGACATCCGTTCTATCAATGTCTCAAGCGTTCATCAACCAATAAAGTTGCAAATATTAGTTCTACGATAATCGCTACGCAGAATCGCCAATCGCTCTGAATACCGAAGGAGAACTTGCCGAATTTCTTTTCTGCGCACAAGGGAAACTCAGATAAATCTTATGAAAGGGCATGCATAATGGTCCTATTTCATCTACAATTCTGCTTAATGGTTACCTTAATGAGCAATGTTATGGTTGTCCCTCCTAGTGCAGAAAACTCCTAGAAATCGTCATATCTGAAAACATATAAAACTGAAAATAACTGCATATTGTGCATGCATCCCAAACTCTAGGATTTCATAGCTTTTCAAAATAAAATGTCTGTAAACCTCTAATAATTTGTTGACTGACTGTGCTTTTTGCGTATATTACATGCGTGGCTTTCATTTTGTTCATTTTTCCCATTTTGAATACAAAGATTTATTCATTACCAAGATTGTCCTACTCAATGGTGCCCACAAAAGGAAGTCACAACGAAAAGTACCTATGTCATAAAATTAATTTTTAGAGGAAGGAAACCTGGGGGGGGGGGGAGATTAATAAAATATGGTATACGGGGAGGAGGATGAGACAATGAGCCAGGGGGGGGGTGTGCATCACTGGTCCTACTCATGTTTGTGATAGGGCAACGGACCATATACGATCTATTGGCATTAAAAATAGCAAAAAATAGATTTATTTAATTGGAATAATATAGGTATAACACCTGATTTACCTTCAAATCCACGGAGCATAATTTTTGCGAGCTTCAAGTTCAGGTTGATTTCCAGGAGACCATTTGTTTTGATCTTACGATGAGGAAGCCGGGAAATCATGACTGGAGTGAATTGATGTAGGTTATCAAAATAAAACTATGTAAATGACGTTGCTTAGTAGTTGTAAGGATAAAAAGATTTAGTTATCTCCCGAAGAGATCAGAGGAGGAGGAGCTAGGAGCAGTAACGTATTGATCTGATGTGGGATTATGAGATTGATTAGCGTGAGAATAGGGTGTGTGCAACCTTGAACTTCGGGAAGACCTTACATTATGTGAGGGAGAATACGAGAATGAATATTTCACTTATTGGGTTCTTGCTTATATTTTTGAGGATTAGCCTTTTATAGTTGTAAGTTTTAGTGTCAATCTAAATATACTGCTTGATTTTTTATTGCTATGACATACTTTTTCTTTCGCACTTAAACTTTATTCACATTTTTCACCGATCTGGTGTCAAACTCGGTTCTAGAAGGGCTCCATCGGCAGTATTTTAAGTAATTCCTATGGAGACGCTACAGGATGTTCTACCCAAGTAGAAGCATTGCAGTCTTGAATCATGCTAATTAAATCTACTTACAGCTTACTTAAAATGATTTTTTTTGGCAGAGATGGCTCCAGAAACTCAAATGTTATTTGTCTTGATGCAGTTTAATATTATTAATATATATATTATATATATATACATATATACACACACACACACATATATATATATATATTGTAGTTTTATTATTTTTATTGTTTTCATTAGTAACTCTTTACATTTCCATTCTTCTAGGAATGTATTATGGTGTTTTCAGTATTTTTAATGCATATATTTGTATTTTGTTTTTAAAATACATCCTGCGAAAGTATTTCATATTTAAAACACTTTTCATTAGTTCTTTGTATTTCAAGTACTATTTTTTTAGAGAATTTTCCCAAGCCCTGTATAGAGGGGTGATTTGCTATTCAAAAACAGGTGGGGTATATTATGCTTGTGAAAAAACAATGAAAATCTGGTCGCATCATTCAACCGAACTAAAATAAGGTTCAAGAAGCTTCTGCCATAGCAGAAAAATATGATTCTTTGAAACTAATTCCAGCGATTGTGTTTCGTCAAACCATAGGGCATATCAGGATTCTGCTTGTTCACAGTGCAAAGATTGATGGAAATAAATTCAGGCTCATAATAAGCTCCTTCATTACTCTATGGTTTCATCTATCACTCACCCGAATACGCCGACGGCCACAGCAGCCTCTCTCAGCGCTCTCTCGTGGTCCATCTCCACAAGCGCCTCCGGGCGGATGGTCGCCGTGTTGCGAGGCTGCCTCTCGTTCTGCACAGCTGTGTCCGGAGAGAAAGAAATGTCAATATTCATTGTAAACGATTTAATAAAAAAAATATCTCTCGCAAAATCTGAAACGGGGAAAAAATGATGATTTGATTAGTTATTTATTGTGGGAAGGCAACCGACAATTGAGTTTGATGAGTGCTTCTCGGGTTTCCCACCGGGTTTGGCTCTCCATGATCGCCGACTTTTCGGCAGAAGAATTTCCCGCCATTATCAAAACTCTGGCCTCTCTTTCTGTTGAAACGTCGGCGATCATTCGCCGGGAAAGCCTGAAATCATGCATCGACAACTAAGTTATTTAAGCCATTGAGGATAGGTGTGTTGGCTTGATGAGAGCAGTATTATTTGGGGGATGGAGAAAGGTTGGAGAGAAATTCGCCGTCGGGGTTAGCGTGCTATTAACGAAATGAGCCAAGGGGTCCGCTGTTTAACATCCCATCCGACGGACGGAGTACTTAACTTGAAGTGTTCTCCACGTGGTATACAAGTAGGGGTTGGAATTTCTATAAAAACCTCCTCCTGTGGCGGGAGACGAACCGTGGACCTCGGAATGAGAGGCCAGTACTCTGACCAATCAATACACCAACCCGAGTTCCAAGCATAGATTTCCAGGTAATATTAGGGCCATCATGGCCCCTCTTTAGCGCGACTCGTTTAAAGTTTTTGAAATAATAAGATGGAAAAAAATTTGCTAGCATTCACTTACCCCAAATAATGAAAAAGAAAACTATGTATTATTTCGCCAATTTCCAAATGCACCAAATATTGGTGGAATTAAAAAAAATTTATTTTTCATTATTTAAAATGAACTTCCACAAAGTTGAGGCTGAAACCATTGGGATAATTCACTTATCCCTTTGATGCAGAAATCTTCTTCCAATGAGCCATCATGTACAGTGAGAAATTAAGTGACGGATGGAATTGCTGCAATTCATCTCCTGCTGCTTAAAACTTCTTCGATCACGAATTTCCAGAAAAGGGCACATCTACATTTATACAGTGCCACGTCTTTGAGAAATGTGCACAGAGATAGAACATTATGTGAAGTAGACCTCAAATAGAAAACTGGCCCTTTGAAGTTTGGGATTTCAGCGTTTTATCTACATCTAAGTACTACATGGCAATCCGCCGTAAGCCTATTAGGATAGGGTGTTAGGATACCAACCTTGGAGAGAAAGGTAATAGGGAGAGGAAAGCGATAATTAATGAGGTGTGTCCTTGTTGAATGGTGACCTGCCTGTATTTTGCGGTCGTCGTGATTTCTGCTTGGGAAGAAGGAATTCATATGCCTATCTGTGAGATACTAAATCAGAATTCCTAAAAATATCTTCAGCTGTGATCCCAATAAGCAGTCTCACCCATGTATTTAGTAATGCTGATGCCGTAACAAAACTCTCTTCCATTTATTTCTATTACAGATTTACGTAGAAAACAATAGAGGCGGCTCAGCCAATCACAACCACGGCATAATATTTACTAATAAAATACCATTAAATGCGATATTTAGAAACCTATAATAAAATTGGTGAACTAAAATGGAAACGACTTTCAATACCAAATCTGGCGTAGATAGAGTTATTTCCCAAAAAGTTGCATGCTTAGGCAATTTTGCTGAAAGATCAAAGAAGAACCAATGCTGATTATATGAGTCTCTTATGTTTTTAAAATAAGAAATTTGAATATTGTAATAACTAATGTTTTTCTTACCACAGATTGAAATAAATAGGGTGCTATTTTATCTCAATCTTTGGTAATTCAATTAATGAACATGGATACAATATACCTATCATTGCATGAAAATCGATGTATATATGCTATTCAAATGCCATGTAATATAAAACTCAACTTAGCGTGGAGTGTTTTAAGAAATTGATTTAATCTGGCCATCAATTCTGCACTAAGACGAACCTATTACGCAGGTGACGTCACTTGTTTACGTCCTCCTGAATGGCTCACCGTCTGTTGGCAATATCATGGTTCACGATGCCCCGAGAAAAAAAAGTGTTTTCCAAATCATCGTGCGAAGGCGAGAAGGTATACAAAAAGATGGTATTTTCGTTTCATGCTCCGAGGAAAGGGATGTCCGTGAGGAAGACTGGTCGTACATCCAAATCGGTTCCGGCCAGGGAGCTAGAAAAAACATCATTTGACGAAAGAGAGAGAAGGCGTGGCCTTGCCGAAATGGAGCCGAGTCCTCCGTAGGATTGGTGGCGAAGCAAAAGAGGTGGCTATGAACTTGAATGCGGGACATATTCGTCCGATGACGGAGCAAAAGGATTGGACAATCGAAGCGGGCGGGATGATATAAACACAAAAGCCCATACTCCCAACAGAACGCTGTCCACCCAGCCCATCCTCCAACACTCCCCGCCGTCCCAGTCCTCACAGATGAGCATTGTTGTTTACGCATTCCCAGCAGGCAGGCCAAGTAGGGTCGGAGGGAAAGGTAACAATGGCGAAGGATGATATCCTTCGGAACATCTCGTTTGTTTTGGTCCTCCCGAGAGTACCAATTCGTCCTTCAATCTCTCCACAAACACGGAAATAGTCAGTCCTCCCGACGTAATCTCGTCGCGTCCTCGGATAAAACTCCGCTTGGTAGGTATTCCCATCCCCAACCAATAACAGCGGGCCCATCCCCCACGAAAACCTTCCAACCCCCGTTCCACCATCACCGGATCTCATCATCCTTCAGCCCACCATATTCACCCCCTTCCTCCATCTCTCCCACCCTTACTTTCCAAATTCTCACGCTTGCTTCTGCGCGGCGCGACCATGTCGGCACCCGGCCACGGTTGACTGCGGGTGGGGAAGCGGAGTGTGGGGGAGATGTTGGGGTGTGGGTGAGACATGCATGTGGATGAGGGAAGTGTGGCCCAGTCTTTCCGCCAAACTTTATTTCGGCACGGGACGTTTCCCCTGTCCAAACAAGGTCCATCCCTATCGACAAATTGTCTGCTTCGACCCCCAAGCGCTCGATTGTCTTCATTTTTTTTGACTGGCTGGGAAGGGTTGGGGTCGAATTGAAAAATTTCTTGGTTCCTTTCTCTCTCCTTTTGTTAGCCAATCCAGGGGAACGCGGTGCTCTCGAGCTGGGTATTCTTTACCGAGACGCGAGCAAGCGATTCGTCCGTAATATATTTCGCTACCGATCGTTTTCCTGACGCGCCAAGCAATCATTTCTGGTTACTGATCGTGACGAACCCTGGATATACACGCAACCAATCGTTTTTTTTAAGACAAAATTATTTGGCATATCAAAGTCGAACTCCTATCTAATTTAGAAAAAGTAAATGCAGAAATTAATGTGGAATGCGGTGCGTATTTAAGCACATCAAATATGGGCAGGATAAGATAAGAGACCCATTGTTTTCAGAAAGAGGCACATGCATCCCAATGAATTGGTTTATATAGCTTTTCATTTTTTTATCACGCTTTTCTGATAATTTTTTTTACAATGCCAAGTTCACGCTAGACCTAGGGTTCATGTAGTACCTAGGGTTAATTGGTAAAATCACAGGCGTATGCAATGAGTTACATGTTTTACATTTTTCAAAAAGAGCGATAGTGTTTTTGGACTTCACAAATTAGGTAGGGGTTTTCATTCGTGAAATCTACCAAATAATGCGACTTCGAGAGCGCAGTAAGTAAACACGTTATCCAACAAAGAGTCAGAGTTTCATGATGCCAGCAGCAGTTTCTTTTTTATGCTTTGCAAATGCTATCACCAGGAGTACATGCGGGGGCTGCACTACAAGATCCAACTCAGAGTCAGCGTCCGAAAGGGTATTCGAACCCGTTACTCTTTAACTTTGACAATTTCCGTTGATATAAATATTAGCTATAAAATTAAAATAAGTTACAGTCAGCTGTCTAACCGACAAGCCACGACTTACTTAACAAAGACATAATATATGAACGCAGAACGCAAAACTCATGACTGGGACAATTCGGAGTATGATTGCACATGAATGCCACCAGTTTCCATCGCTATGGTTAAATCGATCATTAATGATTGTGAACAGTACTGAATCCAACAGTGAGTGGAGTTAAAATAAATCATGATAGGCAGTAAATTCCCTTCCTTGTGCTGCCTATGTTTTTATAGTAAGTGCAAGTATCTAGTAAATATTGAACAGCTTTAGATGCTTGCGAGAGCCACTACAAGCGAGCATGAAACCGAAACTACCAGATCGGTTGGTGGATTCAAAAGCTCCATTGAAACCGCCACTACAAACCATTGAAATAACTTTCATTTCAAATAAAAAATTCAGAGCGAGTATTGATTAATGTACTCCAGCTCTCTAACTGGGTTCCAGTTATGATGCCTATGCAATCTTGGCACTTCATATGGCATCCAAAATCAGGTGAAGTAAACATATTACTACCAGACCTGCTGCCCGCTTTGCAGGCAGTCTCTGTCTGGTGTGCTCTTGAGGTGAACTAGGTGTTTTTCCTTTTTTTGCACTACTCAAGTGGAAGCAGTGGGAAATGTGGCTAAATGAGCGTATTTCATTCAAGTATTCTACCAGCTGATTGGTAGGTTCTTGGACAGTCCCCATTCTGCATCCTAACCTTATAGACATTGTCTCGCTTTCCCTCCTAAGGATGGCCCGTTATTAGATCCCTCTATAATTCTTCATATCAACTACCTCCTCTTATTTCGTCCAGAATTCCTATCTTCTTCTTTCCTCTTCCACGTTTCCCCAGTGTTCTCTCCTCTATCACTCTATTCAACATGTCCTCTTTTCTCAAAACCTCCTCCATCCATCTCTTCTGCCTTCTCCAAACCTCTGCCACAAGCTTCCTCTCCTCTCCGACCATATCCAATACCTTTTCGTTCGTCTTTCTCGCCATCCAGCTAACCTTCTCCATCCTTCTCCAAACCCATATCTCAAACGCCTCAAGTCTACGCACATCCTCCCTTCGTAATGACCAAATTTCCGACCCATATAGCGCCACGTTCCATATTAAAATTTTCACCAGCCTCTTCTTTACATCTCTTCTAAGAACCCCCCTCATCAATGCCCTTCTTTTCGGAAATGCTTCTTTAGCAAGCGCAATTCTGTATCTGATGTTCTTACCACAAAACCCATTCTCCTCCAAAATACTACCCAGATACGTAAACTGCTCGACCTGCTATCTTCTGTCCTCCCACCCTTATATTCAGCCCCGCCTTCTTACTTCTAGAAAATCTCATAACTTTCGTTTTCTTGTGATTGATCTTCATCCCATACTTTTCGCACTGCACTTCCAATGCATTCACATTTTCCCATAAGCATTTTGTACCATAAACTTCGCACGTTTTTGCCTTGCTCTTCTTTGGTATAGGAATTAGTACAGTCTTCGCGAAGTCTTCCGGCCACACTCCATCCTCATAAATCTTACGAATAAGCACAAAACGTTTTCCTCTTCCGTTCTTCCCCATGCTCTTTAAAAACTCTGTAGGTATGTCATCTATTCCCACCGCCGTATTCCTTTTCATGTCTCGTAAAGCTCTTTCGGTTTTGCTATCTAGGATACTTGGTCCGATGTCATCTCTGTCGATATCGTCTGTCCTTTCTATATCTAACCTCTTGGGCCTTATTTCTTTACCATACAGCTCTTCAACATACTCCTTCCACCTATCCTGGTTCTCTTTCGGTTCTACGATCACCTTTCCCGTCTTGTCTGTTATCGTTGTAATTCCCTTTCCTTTATTACCACCCGTCAGTTCCTTTACTTTCCTATATAATGCATCTGCTCTTCCCTCTTTTTGGTATTTCTCTAACGAGTCGATCTGTTCTCTCCACCACGCCTCTCTTGCTTTCTTTGTTTCTCTTCTAAGCCTGTTATTTAATTCTCGGTATTTTCTCTTACCTAGCTCTGAGTTTACGCTCTTCCATTTCCTTCTCTCCTCCATCTCCCTTATCATCTCCTTCGTGATCCACGGTTGTCTAATTTTATTTGCACTCACTACGACTACCGTTGCTTTCACCGCTTCTACAATTCCATTTTTCAAACTTCCCCAATCATCTTCCACTGATCTAACTCCATTTTCCTGACCCATTATCTCATCGACCTTCTCTCGTTACTTCTTCTTCATTACCCCAGTTAATGCCTCCGTATTCCACTTTCGTACCCTCCTTCCCATTCTTATCTTTTTCAATTTTACCATAAATTTCATGACTAATAAGTTGTGGTGTGTGCCCGCATCAGCCTGGATAAGTATGCGAGTTTTTAACACTATTCCTGTATCTGTGACGAGCCATTATATATTCTATCTGGAACCTATCTGTGTCTCCCGGCTTCTTCAAAGTGTACCTACGTCGAGGATGATGTCTGAACCATGTATTTGTAATTACTAGGTTATATCTACGGCAAAACTCCACAGCTTTCTCGCCCCTGTCGTTTCTCCTTCCTAGCCCGTAATCGCCCACCTCCCGCCCATCTCTTTCTTCGCCCACCACGGCGTTCCAATCCCCCATTACTACTAAGTGCTTACTCTCAGGTATCCTACCAATTATTTCCTCTAGCTGATCGTAAACCCCATCTACCTCCTCCTCTTTATGATTAGAGGTAGGCATATAAACCTGGATTATAACTAAATTCGTTGGATCTGTCTTTAGTTCCACGCCTATAATCCTATCTCTCACCTGTTCTGCATACACTACTTTTCTACCTAGTTTCCTATTCATTACGAATTCAACTCCGCGCTGACTTTCATTCCCTCCACTATAAATTACTCTATAGTCGTTGCTCCAGTAGTCCCCGTCATCCTTCCATCTTACTTCACCCGGACCCATGATGTCTACACCCACCCTCTCAATTTCTTGCTTTATATTCTTTAGCTTCCCCACTCTCAGCATAGTCCTAACATTCCACGTGCCTATTCTCATAGTTTCGTTCTTCTTCTTTATCTACTTTTCCTCTGCTGCTACTACGTCTGAGCAAGTATTTCGTGTGATGACGACCGCAGGGGCCTTGCTCCCACCGCTGCCGGGCACCACGCCCGGCCCTATGGGCCGATTCCCGTAGTTGCCAGGATTCATTTTCATTTGAGAACTGTCCATAATTTCAAGGATTTTGTTTTAATTGAGATAGTATTCCGTGGCCTTAATAAATGAGCGTATATGTTTCCGTGTATGCGTGGAAGCGTGTATAAGAGGAAGTGCTAAATATATCCTCGACTGTACTCTGTAATTTTTCACGAAGAGTCTATCGGAAGACCAATTTGTAACCGAGAGAACTATCTAAGATGATGATTTACAATTATTTAAACGTTCTTTCAAGAAGTTCATGAAATGTTTGGTCGTAAGGAGTCCAACATGAAAAGTACGGTTGCGAGATGTCGGTGCCGGGTATCCCAACGATTTACGTTGAGTCGTTCACGAGAATTCGGTTATGGAATTGCAGGACTGGCTTGCGTGAGAGGGCTCGACATCCTGTCCCTTCATTCCTCTGCCTGCTCACCTGCCCGGATCCACGCCCTCCAATGAGCAGCGAGTGTTTCCGACAGGTATTACATCCACGTATGCGTAGAAACAGACAGACAAGCAGCGTCAGTTCCATCAGAGCGCGGGATGCCGTCCCGCGACATAAATGCCTTCGATGCTTTGATTATTCCAGTTGCGACTAATGCTCCTCTTTTGTTTTTCCCCGTTCTTCCTCCCTCCTTCCCTACCCCGTATAGCCCCGCACATATTCCTCCCCACCTCAATCCCTAGGGATTCGAATGTTACACAGCGTATTCATCCGTATATGGCGTATTCAAACTATGAGATGGGAGGGTGGGTGACGTTGGGAGGCAGCGCCACGTGAGAGACGATGAGAGTAAACAAAAGAAACGCAGCTAGCCGCCGCCGATCGTCATTTTACCTTTCACGGTCACAGCGCGTTAGTTTTTTTTACTATTATTCTTTTCTCTTTGGCCGAGGCTTATTTTTGGAGACTGACAGAGAGATAGCAGATACATCATATTTCCTTATTGCTTTATTTCGACAATGTGAAATTAATACAATAGGGTGATTGACAAGGTGGGACAGGAAGTGAACAGGAAACGCGGAAATGATTACCTGGTGTGTTTTCCTAATTCAAATTTTGTATTTTCCCGTTTGACTGAAGCTTGCGCCCTGCCAGTGGCACAGCTCTGAGAGACCCGTTTCTTAAACAGGTTTTCGCGGTATCAATCCATAGCGGAGAGCTATAATGAAATTTTATCTACAAACCTTTGGAGTGTTGCAAGAAAACGACCTTGTGGAAAAACACTGAAAGAAGGTCATATTCCTAGGCCTTCTAACTAAAAATAAAGCTTTTTAACTTCGTCTTATCCAATAGAGAAAAGCACGGAGTTAATGTGATATGTGCATAAACATGGTGAATCATATTGCAATGGATCAACATCATATGTTCTCTTGGATGGAGAAAAAAATGCATTGTGATTCATGTAAAGGCTTCAGTGTAAATTCAATTGCTTCAGGGTTCACATTATAAGTTTTCAATCCTCATATTATAAAATGGCACAACGTACTTTTCCACAGAAATTTTCTGATGGAATGATATGGAAGCTATAGCATGCTAATTATTAGCCATACGCGAACATCAATCAAGCATTTTTTTATTTATTGGAAATTGAAATTCTTCAGTGGAATTTCATGTTTACTGAATATTATTAAATGGAAAAAATTATCAGAAATAAGTCACCCTATTCTTTATAAATATAAGTTTTTTTAATTTATTTATTATTTATTTCATCAACCTGAATACAGCCTCGAGGACCATTTGACATCAGGCGTTGTAAGAGTAGCAAAGGACAACACACACAACCATGTCCTGGGAGGAGAAAAATCCTCCCCAGGCGGGGCTCGAAGCCGCCACCGTTGGGTTGGTAGGCGAGGACGTTACCCCGCCGCCACCGAGGCCGACGATGCTGATTATTGATGCCCGGAAAAGGTATAGTTCACCCATAAAACAAAATTTTAAATCTAATATTTATAACACAATCTACGTAAAAGAGACATGTCAGTACGAGTACGTGGAAAATGAAAAAGTTCAGGAAGCGGAGTTAAGCATAATAATATGTATTCGCATTCCCTCTTTGGTTCCTGGAAATCTCATTAGGCTTGTCATCCGGTCTATCTAAAAGCTAAGCTGCCAAGCTACTCAGAACCCGCTAGACACTAACTCAGGACTTATGCGTTTAGCAAATAAACTAATTCTTAATTGGCGGGCATAAACAATTTTATCCATGAGATCTAAACTAAGAACATATTTGAGGAGAAGAACGAAACTACAGCTTAAGGTAATAATAAGCTTAATCATTAAAATACTGTTTCTGATAGTTAAACTCAAAGTTGAACAGCCTAATAAAAAAACAGAATAAGCCCATGTCTGTTTATATTTCCCTTTGCTACGGCTGAGGAAATTTAGATGATGATGATTTATTGAACATTGGCATGTCCTCACTGTCAACGAATAGTGTCTTTCTGAATGAAGTCAAAATCTCAAATGTCCGCAAACAACTGTAATAAAGCCTTAGGATATTTTACTACTAATTTTTACATTTTAGCTGAACTATCTCACGATTTGCCATTTCAATAATTTCAGTTCCTTAGAAAATTTATTTTAAGCCCTCGTGTTGATCAATCTTTGGGCAATTAGTAAGAAACAGTTTCTCCATCACCCTCTAATATTGGAGAATTTATTCATTCATTTTTTCCTCTTATAAGCTCATACACATAAAGATAAATATTCCAAATATCAAAACAAAGGACATAGGTTCCCCTTAGGATAACATCCTGCTTGGGATTAACCGACTCTTCTTCATCAAAAAAAATTATATCAATATAGAAAACAACGAAAATCAGTCACTGTACCGCAAATTATAAATCACTTTATGAAAATTATTAGTGGATACAAAATAAATATAAACAATAATGAAATGACAATGAAAAAAACATTGATAATGCCGGAACACACAACAGAATCTGGTTAGGATCACTGCGATTTACAAAGATAGATATAGTTTTATATAATTATGATGCATAAATAATGAAACATGAGCCTTGACCACGTAATGTGACCAAGGATAATCCATATTACGCGCAGTTGAAAGAGTCCAATCAGTCAAGAAAAAAAATCGTGTGAGCTTAAGCGAGAGCCTTTCACCGCAGTCGTTGGCCAATTCCGCCGGGCTTGTTCCTCGATAAAATCGTTGTGAAGTCATTTTCGAAATGAAAATAAAATTATTTCCGTCCATCCCGCGGGAGAATAGCTGGAAAGAGATGAACGAGGATTGAAAGGGGCGCGCTCATACTTCTTTTCAGTCTCTCAACTATCTCCCCTGAGTGCTCTCCGCCTTATCAAATTCCTCCTCGGCTGCCTGCCCCCCCTCATCTTCAGCCAGCCTCCCTCCGTCAATCTGACTAGCATTTTCTTCCTGTCTCGCCCACATGAGGCCAATGGCGTGGAAGGACGTCCCCGGTGGTGTGCAGGTAAATATAAGCCTTTGTCCAACAGCACGCGGGCTGAAGTCTGTTGTGTGCGCCGAAACGTCACGGGCAGGCAAAAGCCATTTCCAACCCCTGAGCGGAGGCAGGTGCGTCGTCCTGCCGTCAGCAGCCAGCGACGGCCGGGATGTATGAGGGGGAAAGGGGGACCGCAGAATCAACTCCACGGAACAGGAGCTAAACAATGGGGTAATTGGGAGATGGGGTAGGAGATGCGGAGAATAGGCAGGATCCCTGGCTGTGAGGAGGAAGACGCTAGGCAGGGTAAGCAAAGAAGGAGTTTTTGGAGGGTGGAGGAAGAGACAACCTCTCGGGCCTGCTCTCCGTGCAAAAAGTCGACTTTCTCAACTATGCTGTGTCTCGATAATCAACGCATCGATTGCTACGAAATAAAATGCAAATTTTAGATAATTTTAACATAAGTGAAATGCATATAGTTTCGGTCATATTCTTTAATTCTCATTGCTAACGTTTCGCCATATTTTTTGGCATCATCAGGGCTTTGAATTTAAAAAAATTCCAATATTAACTCAGAAACTCTATGGCAGTATAGTTGTGTTGAGTGCAAAACTTTTGCAATGAATTATTAAAGATTATGACCAAAACTCAAGAAATTTCACTAATATTTATATATATTGTTTTATGTATATTTGTATTATATATTGGTCAAGAAAAGTCTGAATTGGTAATTTTAATGTGATAAAATGTTTCAATAAATAAAAAAAATCGATTGCTACGAAATAAAATGCAAATTTATGGTAATTTTAATTTAATCAAATTTTTTATTGCATGCAGATTTTTTAAAGCATGGTAATATTATTATGCGGCTTCGTTTGAAAAAACGCAGTTTTTTCCACCGAAAACACCTTTGAACGGCTAAACTTGAAAAGTACGCATCATAATTGCAAGAGCATTTCAATATTTTCAATGAATTCATTCATTAATGAGTCAGGTATATGTCCTGTAGTAATGCAAAAAAGAAATAACCAAAAAGGCTCACAATTTTTATTTTTTCAGAATGATTCAAAATAGTTAGGTTCACTAACTATTTCATTATATATTGCTTGCTTTCTTCATCATCACCCACTTAAATCAAACCAATGATTGCTGTGCTGCAGCTCTTCACTGTTGCCTTTCAAGTTAACCGCTCCTTTGATTCATAGGCCCTTCGTTTGCTCCTCACAATATGCTTGACACTTTCCATTTTTTGTCTTCCTCGATGATTATTACCGCTTAATTCCTTTAGAAGCTGTCTTCAGGAGGCTATTATGTCTCAGGATGAGTCCTATGAGTTTATCTCTTCTACTTCGTAGAATTTAAAATTTAACTTTTTTTCTCCCCGAATTTCTTCATTCGCGACTACCATCATCCATTCTCATTCATCGACACTCATATATTTTCTGTCCCCCCAAATTCCTATTCCGCTACTCTTAATCAACCAAGCTAATTCCTCACGCAAAACCATTTTTGAAGAATGTTTTAATAATGAGAAAATAAGTAAATATAATGAAAAAATAAAACAAATAATAAAAATATTCCTTACTTCCAAACTTGTGTTTCTAGACTTACATGGATTCTCAGACGAGGAATACTCATTTCCTGATGTTCTATATTTTGCTCATGTATCATCTTAGGCTTCTGGCGATAAATATTATTCCATTGTCCTTATGATTTTCTCTTATGTCTCCATCACCGTTGTGCCAGCGTAATAAACCGAATTGCACTCTCACTACTTTGGCGTAACACATGTAACTTTGAGCTACCCTCTCCAAGAATTGCAGCACGACATTAAAATTCCTTGCCACATTTGCAATGGTTTCCAAATCTAATGAATCTTTTATCTGTTTATAAAATGTCTTCACATTATGTATGCTCTTATCTATGTTTTTTGCCATGTTTGATTATAAAATTTTGTGACACAATAGCCAAATGAGAACAATATTGGAAGGAGAAATGAATGAGAGAGTTTCAGTTGAAGAACAAGAATGGAATACATCAGGCTAATCATGAAGTGAATACTTATGTAGGAATGAAGCTGTTGGTATAGAGATGATTGGAGTGGAAAGCTGCAGCCAACCAATCTTCGAGTTGATGACAGCTGATGTTGTTCGATCATCGTCCTTCATATTTCCGGTCCCACTCAATGACGGCAATGTCAACAATTCTAAGTTGGCAGAGTCAATAAATCTGTATTCCCGGTGTAAGAACGTGCAGTCCCACAACAATTTTGGCTCGCACGCGTACTTTCGTCGGTTGTGGAAACGGGGCGTTACCCGTCATTGAAGGTAGTTTTTCGGGATGTTTCTTCTTCTGTTCGGAATGACTTGTAGGGGAGGGTGGGCCGGAAGAACGAAGAAGGGGTGGCGCGGGGAAGTAGGAAAGGTGGCGTATCCAAAATGGGAACCGTGATATCCCCAAGTCCATTGGCCGTAACGAGATAGGTAGGGGTCATTCAAGTATTACGTAAGACGTTTTTGGGGGATAGGGGGGTTGAGTTTTGCTTGCGTTGTCTTACGTGTAGGGGAGTGAGGAGGTCCGAGACAATCTTACGTAAAGTTATAGTCATAGATAGATAGAGATCGATCATATTTATCATTCTTGTCGGACAAAAAAATGTTCTCTGTTGGATTACTGCGGCGGCGGTACGCTTCAATTGACGCTAAATTACAGAAAAACGTATGATCATTTCTTTGCAATTGCATTTGCTGTGAATCGAAAAATATCGAAAACTGATATCGTTATCCGGCTAAAAAATCATATTTCTAAATTTATCTACTATTATTTAAAAAAATAAATGTACCTGAGGGGGGTGAGTTGAACTTTTGTATACTTGGACAGGGAATCACCCATAAGTATATCGTTATCTGTGTGCATGGTTCTAAAAATATATGAAAATTTACGTAAGATGAGGAGGGGAAGGGTTCATGAAATCTTACGTTGTCTTACATGGGGGAGGGGGAAGTTAAAAAACGGCAAAAATCGCCTTACGTAACACTTGAATGGCCCCAATTAGGAATGGAAGGCGAAAGAGTGGGAGGGGGAACAATGCCTTGCGCGGCATCGTAATTACTAATCAAAACGTCGTAATCAAACGGAAGGCATACGCGATCCCCAATTAGAATCGTCATAAGGGTTGGCAGGTGCGTGTATGTCGGAGGAGCGCAGCAGACGGAGTGGACCAACGCTTATCCTCTGCCCGTCCCTTCCCGTTTCACTGCTCTGACCCCGAGAGAGTGGCATGTTTTGTTCGCGGCAAAACGCTCGGAGGAGAATTATTTAATCGCGCGGGATCCCAATGCTCCGGGAGTTAAGCGAGGACCTGGCGCTAGCCATGAGCGAAATCTAAATGGAGTCATCCGGGAACTGCCAACCGTGTATTGGAATCGGCGATTGGACGGAGGGAGAATAATTGGATAGGTCTGGATGATTGGGGACGGGAGCAATGTGAAAGAGACTAAGGGAGACCATTATTTGGAAGTCATTTTGGTGAAGGCACTCGCTAAATATTCGGAAGATTATGTTTACTAAAAAGGGGAATGTATGGGGGATATTTATTTGTCTCACAAGTAAAAGATTTACTCCTGCCTAGGGAACAATATAGCAGGGATCACGGAGAAATCAAGAGGAAATACCCATTAGACGAGACGAAAATAACGAAAGAAGCCAGCGAACAAATCCAACTCACAGTACCTATACCTTGGGCATCTCTCTAATTTTGCTGAAACATATGAATAAATAGATGATTTGAAGTTTAATGATCGGAGACCCGTTCTGATATTTTTCCGTTCTCCGCTAACTATTCATGTAACGTGAAAAAATAGCCACAGAATAATTTTACCCCCTTTCGAGCTAAGTTTATAGCTACCTACCTGCTTATAAACATACATTTTTCAAACTTGTATTTACTTTTCAAAAGAATAAGATACTTTTAATAACAAATATCCTTTATGCTACACTCAGATTGATAATAAAGCCTCAGCTGAGTTGGTTGATTGTATTGCTTCCCTCCATTAATTTTAGAGATTTGTATTACCCTTCAAATAAATTTTATATCGCTCGTTCAGCAATTATGGTTTTAATGACATTGGTCAAGAATATATCAACCAATCATCTTAATATGGTCCTCGTGCTATGTGCTGGAAAATAAATATCAGCGGTTAGCTTAAAGATAAGCATAAGGACAACTACAAAACACAAGGAAGAATTAAGAGAAGAGATGTACACAGACTGTACACAGACAGAACACAGACTGCGACCCAACATTCCCTTAGATATATTGATGTGATTCCATTACACTATTGTAACCATTTTTCTTTACATTTTTCCTGTGCTTATAAAGAGTTGGATATAAATGAAAACAAAATACTTGTACCACCTGCTACCAATACTGTAGACAAAACCTCATTTTTTGTTCCACGTAGCAGAATAAAGCTCAGGGGTAGTTTTCTAAAAAAAATTAGAAATTTATCCACCAAGGCAAGAGTATAAAACAGCTGATGACTCCGGTGGCATAGTAACTATTACACCATGAAATAGATTCTCCGGTATATAACCACGCTCACCTCTTTGATAATGCAAACATAATTCCAAAGCGTCCAAATTACTATCAATTCTAATGAAAGAAATTATTATCGGAAATGTGCGTAATATTTTCACAAATTAGCCAATGGGTCTCATAAAATCTAAGAAAAACTGCAGGTTTATACTGTAGGAATTGTTTGCCTAAAGAGGCATGCTTTTTCATTAAGGAGAGGAGATTTATTTAGGTAAGAGAAACTTACTTATTTAGGAAAAACAGAAAGTCGCACAGTGGGCTGAAATCGAAAAAAGCTGGCCAAAAGTCCAAAAGTGATTTTTTCAAGCCAGGAAGCTGAAACGTTGCATAAATATTTTCAAAAGACCTATGCATGCGATGATGTAAAGCATTTTCCTTAGTACTCAACAATTAAAAATTTGCAGGAGGTTTTTGCACAAATTTTGTTACGTTGTAGTTCATATTTTGTTAAGAAAAAGTAAACTTACGTAATCCTGATGTAAAAGGGTAGAGCAAATTATTTCCCTCCACGGTATTTCTCCCTGACACTGAATGAAAAATGACACTGACATTAAAAATACACAAAATAATTAAGCATAGGAATCGTTACCCCGCAGATTCCACGAAAACGTTTCGCGGTGGTAATAAACGACCCTTCGCCGTCCGCCCAACCTCAGTGCAGGGGGCGGGGGAGTTGCAGCCGTGCGACACCAGCTGTGAGTTGGTGGCCTCGAAGAGACAATAATCCATGCTGCCTCCGTTAAAAGTGTACTTATTCGTCAGTAGGTGATGTCAAGTTGCTAAAAAGAGAAACGCCCGCGGTGCACCCGAAGAAAGCAGTCTTTCAGTACCTCCTAAACCTTTACCCTATGTGACAAAATGCGTAATTTTTTCCACGATTTCTCCAAAATATAATAGATGAAGGCTCTTTTCAATGCTTATATCTCGAAAATCTCCATAGCGGAGTGGATGCGGCTACAATCCATTCCACACACTTGCCGCGCCACCTTACTCCCCGTTGCAGGCGGGTTGGACTAGACTCGACCGCGCGATCGAAAAACTTATTTGAAATTCAGCGTCGCAAACGGTCACAGCATAACTCATCGGACTCACACTGTGGAAACTTTGTAGAGTTTCTCCATATAAGTTACTTCGCGATGTTCGGTGATGCAAATAACTATTTCTCTACATGTATTTTAAAAAATGACCAAAAATGAGGGTCCGCCTTTTTGTTTAATATCTTTATAAATAATGACGAAAAAGTAAGTAGACTGCATAAAAACAAATATAAAAAACCGTTTAATTTTACTGCATCACTTATAATTCCAATTCTTTACCCATAAAGGCTCAGCAAGGGCTTGAATTTGAAGATTTCGTGAGAAAATTGAGTGTAGACCATTTTTGCGAAATTTGTGCAATTTTGACCTCATGCAAATTGTTAATTGCAGAGTACTAAGGAAAATGCTTTACATCATCGCATGCATAGGTCTTTTGAAAATATTTATGCAACGTTTCAGCTTCCTGGCTTGAAAAACTCACTTTAGGACTTTTGGCCAGCTTTTTTCGATTTCAGCCCACTGTGCGACTTTCTGTTTTTCCTAAATAAGTAAGTTTCTCTTACCTAAATAAATCTCCTCTCCTTAATGAAAAAGCATGCCTCTTTAGGCAAACAATTCCTACAGTATAAACCTGCAGTTTTTCTTAGATTTTATGAGACCCATTGGCTAATTTGTGAAAACATTACGCACATTTCCGATAATAATTTATTTCATTAGAATTGATAGTAATTTGGACGCTTTGGAATTATGTTTGCATTCTCAAAGAGGTGAGCGTGGTTATATACTGGAGAATCTATTTCATGGTGTAATAGTTACTATACCACCGGAGTCATGAGCTGTTTTATACTCTTGGCTGTGGATGGCTGAAGAGTGGATGGCTGCATTTAATGAAAACCAATCTTCGGATTGAACGGTAGATGATTAGACACGGTGTGCGACTAAAAGAAGCCATCCATCTTCATGAACAAGAAGCGTACCCATAGTGACAAGGACCAGGTTGTATACCCAATACACTCCACCAACCTGTTCCCGAGGGGACTTACGAGTCGTGCGCAAGCATTAATGAATTTAAAGCTCTCGGAGCGACCGTTGAACCCATTTGTTGAAACCATTCTCATGTTCCACGGAGGATAGAAATGAAAGGGGGACGTGCCAAACCGTGAGGTGATCGCGCAACTCTCCGTGGTGACAGGGGCGATCGAGCTAGCGTGGTGGCTTCCCATTCCCAGGATCCGGGTTTGAATGCCGGAAGTGGAGGAGATTTTTCAATGGAATCTCTATCCCTGTTTGGGTGCTTTGTGGAGAACACTTCAAGTGAAGTACTCTGTACTTCGAATGGGACGTTAAACAGCGGACCATGCCTTCCGTTAAAAGTAGGTTATTACCAACGACGTATTTCTCTTCACGCTTCCTCCGTTCCCGAAATTATCCCTCGATTTTTTCCTCAAACTATTGCTTTCTATAACCACTGATACAATTTTCTTTAAAGCAAGAGCTTTCGCAGACCCTTCTGCCGACTCCGTCAGGCAATAATGGATTTTAAATCTGCTGGACTACGCATATAATTGGTGGTTGCAACAATATATACCACTAAACTTAACCTTTTGACCGAAAATAAAAACCTTGTTAGTTCCACATAAATAGATTTTTATTACAACCTAGTTTGTAATAAAAAAATATATTTACGTGGAACTCACCAAGTTTTACTTTTAAATCATGAAGCTGTTCCATAAAGTTACGCCTGAAACTATTAAATTCGTTACCTTTTGAATTTTTATCACTTTTTTCCATGATTATGGAAGTTGGCACTAATAAAAAAAATGCTATCCATGGTTACCGAAAGCAAGAATTTTCATGAAAAAAAGAAAAAAACTGAAACATTGAGATTAAAAGTTATCCTTCTCTTACCAATCTACCCACTTATCCTAAATGATGCAAATGACGTCAGTCGTCCGTCGCCTCCCCCGAGTAGCCAACCAAACCTACCACGGTCTCGAAGTGAGAGATCCCTTAAACGTAGGGATGGTCACGCATTCAGCCGGCGGCGGAATAGATATATCACTCACTTGGTTCGCACCGTTTAGGAAGAGATGAATTCAAATGTGCTGCTCACAAGCCCTTGAGATGGGGAAGTCTCTCGCGTGGCGGTACTTGGAAAAAAAGAGGGAGTGGAAAGTTTTTCTTTTTTTTGAAGGAACCCAATCGACAGTTGAAAAGCGTGCGTTTGGTGCCACGCGACCACCATTACTCCACCCCCCTCTAAGTAAACCCCTTTACCGGCGAGTGGGCGCGATGGCTGTCTCCTCTTCCCCTGCCGAGCGATTCTTCGCCACACCCGACCGGAAAAAATGGGCTGGCCCACCCGCCGCCGCCGCACCGTGGGTTCCGCCTCGTGCCCCCAAGGAAGGGAACAGGGGGGCCGCTGCCCCAATCTGCATAGCGGGCAGTTCTTGCGCGTGAAGTGTTTGCCTGCGTGAGGATAGGGGTAGGGATAGGGAATAATTATGATGAGAGGCAGCGAGGGAGATATCCTGTCGCTTTATAACCTCCGTCCACTCCTCTCTTCTTCATACTAAATATCTCGCTCCCCCTTACATCTTGTTCTTTCAAACAAGATCCAAACGCGCTGGAGCGATGGGGAACCTTGTAAGTTAACCTCGCTGCTGCCGTCGTCCCGCCTCCCTCCCTCCCCCCCCTTTCCGATCGTTGGGAGTAAAGAGGCTTATGAAAATTCAACCCCTCGATTCCTCGAGGTTTGCAGGAGAAAAACTGATGCGTGGGACATGATCCCCATCTTTTTTTTTAAACCACCTCCATTCTTGTTTTTATCCGTGCAGCCCTTCGGTCGTTTTGCATCCTTCGCTCCGAAGGGGTCCAATCCAAAGGGCGATATTAAGCGCGAGTTCCGCCCAGAGGAGTTTTTAACCATTACGCAGTTGGAGGCTTACATCTCGGACTGCCAGGATTTAAATCCGCGCCCTCAGGATGGGAATCCAGTACTCAAGCATCGGTACCAACCCGATCTCTTCAATCCAGAATAATGCGGTCATTTTTCACGCACAAGTTCAGGGATACCTACAACGTTAGCTCAACAGATGGCTTTGTGACACCATCATTTTCAGGGAAAGAGGCAATGATAGGGATCCCAATCCCTTTTTCCATCATTTAAGCACGTCCTTTCATTCACCATTCCTTCATCATTTCCTGAACACGTACGTGAAATTGAACCGCTGCTAATCAGTGCACACGGTAGCAAACAGGGAATAAGGGACCTCATTTGAGTTTTTATCCAAAGATGACTGTAAGTATCTCGAAAACGATCAGTTACGACAAAAATCACCGAGTGATAGGGAAAATGATGGCTTAAAGCAGCGGTCAGCAACCGGTATGTGCACATGGGCCAAATTTTACATACATTCCATTTCAAACCGTGCGCGTGCCACCCCTATGTGTCGATCTTTCTTAAGGAAATAAATAAGATTTTTTATATGAGAAGGGTATAAAATATCGGAAGCTTAATTAAATGGTTGTTATTTGGTTTTCCACCAGAAAATGTTTTGCGAGTCACATCGTGGCACGCGTGCCATTGTTTGCCGATGGTTGGCATAAGCTATCATTTTTCATACCATTGAAAAGCTGTAGCTCAAATGATCCCTGGACTTGTACTGAGAGAGTCAAGCCTAAGCTGAATATCTCAGAATTGCATTAAATCCACAGTATTAGGAAAATTTTAAATTTTCTCCGAGAAGCCTGCTTACCAGTCTTCCCCCCTCCCCCACTGTCACTCATGCCTTTATTACTCCAACGCTCATACCGCACGCCTCCCCGACCTATGCATTCAAAAGTGCTCGCCTCTGCTCTCATCCCTTTTCCCACAGCCCCGTCACGCGGTGCGGGAGACTTAATGGCATGCGTCGTACCAGATCAGCTCGTGTCGCGCCCCGGACTTTAAAATTCCCGACCCGATCGCCCAGTTGCCTTCGGGAGACGGCGCGCGGTGTGACGGCAAAAGCAATCCTCTGAGATTTTCGTCCATGGACGGACGTGAGGCACGTGTTTTCAAATCTCCATATCGTGCTCCTCTCCCACGCCTTGTTTTAAGCTCTTGACTGTGGCACGGTGGTTGAAAAGCTTTTGATGTCTCCGCTGGAACAGTGTTTAGTCCTCGTAAACTGGGGATCAGTTATTTTTGAGTTGCTGTCCCACTAAAGGAGGGAAAAGGCAACTCGACTAAATTCGAGGGCGTTAAACTTTTCCGATAGTACATATTCTCCGATAGTATTGCTCAGTAATAAATTTATCCGTAAGAAATAACTTCGTAAACTGATACATTATTATTTACATATTGATGCAGTTACATAACCCGAACTGTCAGTTGCCATCTCATCAAGGTAAACGCTATTTCGTCTAACGGTAACACATTTCGTCTAACGGTAAAGTTCCATTAATTTATTAATTAACCATGCTTCATAAAACTGGACCCAAATCAATTTTCCTAAACTGATTAGATATTTTGTCAAACTGTCACACATAATTTGTGCCAACAAAAAGTTTGAAATTATGGAAATTTTATTTCTGATGCTGGAAGTGTTTCTCGCGCTCACTTAGGAATCTTCTTCCTCGCTCTCTTTCTCCTCACGCAAATGTTTTTAATTTTATTACACCATCACATTATCCTAACCCACCTTTATTCTCCTCAATTCCTTGCTCGTGTGTAATCACCCGCAAGCATTACGTACTCTACTCAATCCCTACTGCCGTTCACTCCTCTCTCTTCATCATCCATCAATCCACGTCTCTTCTCACACTTACCAGCCCACCTCACTCCCTCTCTCCCTTTCGTATGATAATTCGCACGTTTGATGAAATTTGGGCGCTTATAGGTATTCTTAAAGAAACCAGCACTGATAAATTACATATTTCGGTGTAAAGTAAATCGTCTGCAATCATGACGTGAGGCATGGATGGGGCCAATGTTTTTGTTTACTTCTCGAACATAGTTGCCAGGTTTGTTTCAATATAGCGGCTACAGAACGAAAGTAAGACTCTTCATCGCTCTTCAATCATAAATATTTGCATTAAATGGCCGACAAGGTAACCTGAAAAAATGCATTGTATCCGTTGATTATTTAATCACCATATAGTCGTTTTTGAGGTAGCCTTGTCGAGGAAAATCTTGAGAAATAAAATGTTGAAGTGACGAACGACACCATTCCGCCATAAAAGCAATGTAATTTGAGGCTGAAAATGACGATTTTCAAATCCTGATATCAGCGCTAAATGGCCGATGACCCCCAATTATTTTTTCACAGATCGATTAAGGCATAATTTCTCTGTAATACATGAAAATATCAGGGCATGTTTTCGAAGGTCTTTGTAGTAGAGGTTCTACCTTAAGGGTTGCGACCCAAAAAAGAGAGATAATCACTCGTGTAGAATCAAAAAAGGAAAAACAAACTTCAAATGAATCGCCATCGCTCCACATTTTTCTTTCTTTATGCCTTCGGCCGCATTCCCTCTCTCAACCATCCTATTTCTCGATTCTTTTGATCATATAATGTTTCTCCTCTTTACGAAGGCAATGCTGGATGGAATCCCTGCTGGATGCCCTCAGCCCTCTCAGAATCCACCATTATTTCTTCCTCGCATCATGGCTCTCCCCACTAGCTTCTCGCATATTTCCTTAGTGGAGCCTAAGTTATTAAAATAAAGAAACAAGCTTAAATAAAAAAAATTTCAAGGAGTAAGTTGGCGGCAAAATTTAACGATCCCCATAGAGAGTATAAATAATCGTTGAATGATCATCAGTGTGACTGAAATTGAGGTGGATGAATCCGAACGCCTTTTTTCCTTGCTTTACATACAAACTAACCTCACTTCCTATTTCCACAAGAACTAATTCAATTAGTGATAAGAATCAACCCATGCAAAAAGAGAAGAGACGAATAAATAAATGAATACTTAAATTTGGTGTAGAAACGAGTATAAACTGATATAAAATGTATAATTTTCCACTGAAACTAATTTTAAAAATAATTGCACCCAGTTTCAAGAAAAATGCTGGTTAACCTACTACGGTTGTTCTCAAGTAAAAGAGATGATACATCGACATCGTTTAACCAACTTTTAAGTGCCTGAACACTTCATCAGTCAGAACTCCTGAGAGGCAAAGGATGTTTGTATATGAGGCAAGTAAAATTTAAAGAGTCAGCATTATATCCGATAGTGGAGGACTGCTTTCAACCTTAAGTACATACTTCATGTTTCTTGTCATACGGAATGACTACAGGCTTCTGATTACCATAATGGTCATTCTATTCCTGATCTTACCTTCATAGCTCTGTTTTAAAATGTTATGAATCATTTTTATAGTCCTTTAATGTATATTAACATCATAACGAGTTGGGGAAATATAAAAACAGATTTGAGGCTATATATTTTAAAATATGACCGTGCAGTCGTTTTGGTATAAACGTACGAACTAACTAATGTAAAAATCGGGGTGACACCATTCTGCCTGGCTTCCATTTATATACACTCTATGGTTTCAGGCTTTATTTTGTGGAACTATTTAGTACCCATACTAAATAATATACTTTGTATTTTTCCACAGAAAAAATTAACGGTACAACGCGTTTCGCCGGTCTACGGCATCATCAGGTACAAATTCTGTGGAAAAATACAAAGTATATAATTTAGTATAATTGCATTTATATATGTTTTAATTCTCTTATACAAGCATGTTTCATAGCTGTTTCTTTTATATGGTCACTATTCCGCCGTTCCGTCCGTCAATTAAATAAGAATCACCGCATTTTAAGCATTGCCTTCCGGAGGCAATCTCGGCGGTCGTTTCAGCTATAGGATGATCCTGAAAAGCACTTACAAAGCAGTACTTTCCTCCGCTTTGACATTTTTAACTCGCCCGTCACCCATTACCCCGCGCTCTAAATGACTCACCCAGTCCGACCTCGGCCTACCTCCCTCTGGCCACGGCGACCCACTTATTAACCCCTTTCCCTGTCCCTCCCTCCCCCATGCAGCATCCCCCCTTTTGCCTCCCCTGCCTCCCTGCTTGGCCGCCGGACCCTCTTCCAGCGCCTGGTCACCACGCATCCTCTTCCCCCATTATCTCTCTCATTACGAAGATTATCGAAGCGGCACCGTGCCTCCTCATGCGAGGGATTTAAGCGCAGAGTTCTCGAGGGAATGGAGGAAGGAGGGAGGAGGGTGGTACAGCGGAGATGGAACTCGGGCGCGAGGGAATTTTGACTCGATGAAAGAAACAATCGATTTTTATTCACCTCAAGGTGCAAAAAACCATCTCGGTGATCATCAGCAATCAGCAATTCGTAGCTGAGAGAGAGAAAAAAATGTGTATCTTTCCACTGATTTTTAATTAAAGAAGTTACAATGCACATCTAGTTTCAACGGAAAGTCTTGGAATTCAGGTGAAGGAAGACGATAGGAATTCTGGACGAAATAAGAGGAGGTAGAAGATATGAAGAATTTAAGACGGATCTATTGGCAGGACATCCTTAGGAAGGAAAGCGAAACAATGTCTATGAAATTAGGATTCAGAATGGGAACTGTCCAAGAACCTACCAATCAGCTGGTAGAGTACTTGAATGAATAGGAGAATCGGGTTGGTATGGTGGCTTCCCATCGCGAGGACTTGGGTTCCAATCCCGGAGGTGGCGGACATTTTTCTCTAGAACACAAATCCCAACTAGGGTGCCATGTGACGAGGACTTCAAGTATCGTACTCCGTTCGTCGGACGTGACGTTAAACGTGGTCCCAATGTTGCCTTTCTTGAAAAGTAGGCTATCGCCGACGCCGGTTTTCTCTCCAGCCTTCGTCTATTTCCCATAAACCCTTTCCATTACCAACCTACCCAACTGTCCTTATTGGAGTATTTGACTTAGTTTGTCAATCCCTTCCTCAAATAATCAACCAACCATAGTGCTATAAGCATCAACAGGTCTTTTAAAGGGACGCAAAATGCTGATATATACTCGTTGTCATCATCATCAGTAATAGGGTAGTTTCCTTCATCAAAGAAAACAGAATTCATTAATTGTGAATGGTGCCCCACCATAAACGTATTCATTACACGCAAATTATTTGGATTAAAAAGTTTTAGTTCCCAAGAAAATTGAATGTTAATTTTAAGTTCATTTGAAAAGGCTCGGAAATGGCGGGACAGCGGCAGCTTTTATGATGACGTAGCAGGTAGATAGTCAACATTGCGAGGTATATGGAATTATCATCGACTGTACTTACTATTGTATTTAAGAGTCCCTAAAATCTGGTGAACATGTATTAATATACCTCGATTAAAATGCTCAAAGTTCGGAAAGTCTACTCCATTGAGCATGCCATTAAAAGACGTTTGCTCAGCTCCTACGCTCCCTGCTAGTACAGAGCTACCGCGAAGGCGTTCTTCGCGGCAAGCGTCGCATGCGCAGTGAAATGAATAACGAAACTGCGTAGATACCTGTGACTTCGCGTTCTGTGGTGTTCCGGCTTAGTTGTTTACGTTTTGATGACTTTCGTTTTGACAAACATTTCCTTTATCTCATCTTCTATTCCTTTCATTTACCATTCCTATCATTCATACCTTGCATATTCCATGAGTTACCTTTCATCATCAGTCCCTTTTACTGATATACAAAGCCACAAGGTTTCATGAGGACAAGTTCAATGGCTTTACAAACTGGTTTTGTACGGACAATCTACCGAAAGTGGATGTGGCCATGGTGGTGGAGTTCTTTAGAGAAGATGTTCGGTTTAGTGAAGGTGAAATCAGAGGAGTAAAGCAAGGTACTCTCTTCTGACAGCTTTGAACCACAAAATTCTCCTCTTCTCGCTTAGTGGAATCGCGACGTAAGCTTTCTTGCTATCGCTAATTGTTGTTGTGTGACACTGCGGCACAAAACAATTTTTATAAAGCAATGTTCTCGGAGGCATGTTACTGGTACTCCTTGGGGAATATGATGCTGATCTGCTGATGTAGTGAATCACGAGTTCCCATCAATGGTCTGTGATCACGGTGAGGGGTGATCAACGCATTTTAGTTATAGTATTTGCTCATACATAGTTTCCTTCGAGATTTTGCCATCCATTATGCTATTGACGGTAAGCCTTTTTTGCTAATTTCATGTTCTGGCAATGACACCTCGACAAAGTGGATGAATTAAATTAATGTGTATTCATGTCATAGCTGCGGCGTAGCACCTGCTCTCCGTATAGTTATTAACTGACGATTTCGTGCTTTCTTGCGGGAAATATTTCGAAATGAATACGAACAAAATGGTTTGTTTCATGCTTTTTATACTAACTTTACCTAAAAAATAGGAGCTAGCACCATTAATTTGAGAATATATTATTATACGATTTTCATTCCCCATACCGTAACCATAAATTTATTTCATTATTTTGATGAGGTTTCTCCATGCGACTAAAGCAAAAGCTCATTTCCATTTTACACCAAGTTTACTTTTGTAAATTATTTTTTTTCCCGTCAATAAATTTATTATTATTATTAAAGCTTTCTCGGCGGACGTCTGCAGATAAGCAGCTTACGGCGAATTACCTAGCGGCAGAGTAGTTGCGTCACCTCTGACGTCACACGTAGGATTAACCAGCATGCAATAGTTTGCCGTCGCGTTTTCGCGCCGTTGAATTTTTTCACTTTTTAATTAATAAGGAAAAATACTTAACGCCATTTTTAAATCGAACGGCTTCAAATACGTACTCCAGGGGTTATAAACTTCAGATCTAGGCAATAAAAAAATAGGGAACCACCCTATTCTGTCCTCAGACAGGTTTCATCGGTAGTAATACCTCAGCAACAGTCTGTCCTGAGCTTCTATCTCCATATACATGTGATTCTTTCCCTCCTTAATATCCATCAGTATTCCGACCTTCTACTTCCTATTCCTCTCTTGCCACCTCTCTTCCCTTCCATTATTTACTTCTGTGCCCCATTCTTTCATAAAATATGGCCAATCCAGTTGGCTTTCCTATTCCTTATTTCTATTTGTATTCTTCCTTCTTCTCCAAACTTCCTTAGCACTTCATTATTCCTAAATTTTTCCCCGCATCCAATCTTCTCCATTCTTCGCCGTAGTCATGTTTCAAAGCTTTCCAAATACTTCTCCTATCTCTTCTTCAAAGTCCACGTGTAACAATGCTGCATATGAAACGTTTTGCAAGTATTTTCCTGATTTCCGTCTTGATACTTCTTGTTGATACCGGTTCCTTGATCTTTCTTTGCGCTATTCTGCTTTTGATTTCTCCTGTGCTTCTGTACTCCCTCTCTCTCGGTCACAACCCTAGGATTGGCTTGCAGCAGTCCTCCATTTTTTCGGTCCTGAGCCAGCCTCTTCAGCTCTGCATTGGAATGATAACCTAGCTCCTTCACGATCTGCTCCACATAGGACAGCCTAGGCCTTCCCCTGCAGTTTTTTTCCTCAACTGACCACTCCAAGTTGTTCTTTACAAAGGCTTCTTGCCTCAAAATATACCCGATTAGAGTTGCTTTCCGTTTATTTATCATGTCGAGCAGGAATTTTCTCTCTCCTACTCTCTTGGGAGTACCTCTTTATTTTTCACCCAGTTCACCCAGGGAATTTTTAACATCCTGCGGTAGCACCATAATTCAAACGCTTCTACTCTTCTCTTCTTATCCACCCCGAGTGTCCATGTCTCACTTCCTACACAACATAATGCTCCATACAAAGGTCTTTAGTAGTTTTCTTAATTCTATATTGATGCTACCGGAGGTGAGGAGTTTGGATCTCTTGTAAAAGGCTTTTGCTGGTGGCATGGGGATGAAAATCAAAGAGGAGCGGCAATGAAGAAGAGACGGAGAGCCAGATGTACAACAGAGAGGAGATGACGGAGATGAAGCGGTGCAGGGTGAGTGGGTAGGGGAAGGGGTTTAGCGTGACGCTGGGCTTAAGGGGTGGACGTGAGGGTGCGCGGAAAGGGGTTCAGGGGTTTGGATGGGGAGTCGGCGCACGCGACGTCCTCCCGCCGCCGCACCCTTTACCACCGCCGCCGCCAACCCTCTCTGACGCCGCCGCTCCCCACCCAACCCTCTGGGCGTCGCGTCGCTCGGCGAACGCTCTGCGGCGCAAGACATCGCACGCCAATTTGCCTCCGGGGAGCGGTTAGTGAAAAAAGGGGGAGATTGCTCCGAAACCGCGCCCTATTAAAATCATTATAACATCGGAGGAGCAAAAGGAGAGTTGCTTTGTCTCCTTCTCTCCCCCTTCCCCACAAAAGCAAACCTACTCGCCTCCTCCTCACCCTCTGAACGTTCGCACCCTACCAACCCTTCCTGGAAACAACGACGACTCCCCACGGCCAGTCCGTATGAATACATATGTGCCCTTCACCCTGATGCACGCGCCACCAGTCTCCCTAACCGCCGCAACAACTTCTCCCTCTCTACCAGCTCTTTCCCAAACTGATTCTTTTTCTCTTCTTCCCTTTTGAATTTAGTCTAATCTCCACATTTGCTTCGTCTCTCTGTCCTTGCCCTGTCATCAGGGAAGAGGGAAGGGGCACCTGCCTTAAGGTGGTTTCATCGTAAAAGGGCATGTATGTCATTCATATTCTGGACACCTATAAAAAACAAGTCCTCTATCTGATATGATAAATTCTACCTATCCTCGCTATTATGTGTGGGTGTTTTCCTGCAGTGGGTTTCTTTCTTGACGGATGCCAGCCAAAATCCTCACGTTTTTCCCGCAATTGTAGACATCTTTTCACACTCATTTCTGATACTCCATTATGTCGCGTTAATATTCTATTTCTATTGTTTTTAGTATTATTTTTTTGGTTTATATATTGCACTTTTTGTCATATTCACTGTATTGATGTACTGACGAGGGGTTAGATGGAAGAAGGGAATTTTTAAGTCTCAATCTCGCCCCAATAAAAACGTTTATCTATCTAAATAAATGCGATGGTGGGTGGCGTAACATGGTGGAACTCCTTCATGATGCACAAAGGGTAAGAAAAAAGACTTTGCTGTTCCACAAAATAAAATATATTTGCGACCGGTTTCGATACGGCGTATCATCATCTGGCCAGATGATGATACGCCGTATCGAAACCGGTCGCAAATATATTTTATTTTGTGGAACAGCAAAGTCTTTTTTCTTACCCTTTGTGCATCGTTTATCTATCTATCTATCTATTTTTCTCGCAAATTGAACTTGAAATTACATGGTGTTAAATGGGAGAATGGGAAAAACACAGGGAAATGTACTATTTTTCTATTTAACATAAATGCCATTTTCACGGAAAACTATTTATAATAAGCAAAAATCCCCCGGGAAATTGATTAAAAATAAAATAGATGCATCTTACCACCTTGTTTTTTTGTTGTTATTAGTAAATTACTGCGATAATTGAAGTCAAAATGTGATAAATCCATAGAAATGGCGCTGAATTTGGCGTCTATGGTTATAAAAATTGTTAATTAAAAATATATTCGAGGAATAATCTGCAAATTTTGTGGCTTAATTTTGGTTTTCAATATCTAACGCTAGTCATCAGCGAAAGTAGCACATTTTAAACTAAATAAACAAAGAGTTGGAATATATTATTTGTTTTGATTCACACAGGCGCGGTGGAACCTCCCTAACTCCCCTCTCTCCCCCTCCCAATTCCTTCCTCTCCCCCCCCCCTCCGACCACCCCGAGCCTCCATTGAGCGCTAATACGCCATGTTCGTGTCGACGCCACCGAGTGTCACTTCAAACCCACTTGACTCTCAAGTGAGTTTGAATGAGAGGTGGGGAGACCTCGGCAGCAAAGAGGCGCGTTTGCCACTCATCTTTCTTCTCTGCGTTCCGCCCTTCTGCTCTGGAATGCCCGTATAATGGTAAAACTAATTTCATATCATCCTTTTTATATATTTCTGCGTGCCGATACTAAACTCAAAAAGGACTGCTTTCGAAGACGGGCCAACTTCTTGCACAGAGACTGCTGTGAGCTTCCGGGACTGCCAAGAGGGAAGTGAATTTGTGGTTAAATATCAGCCGTATGAAATTCTCTAAAAAGCTATTTTGGGTCGCAGCAAAACTTACTGAGTCAAACTTCGTTTCTGTGTAAATTATGAGAAGTATCGGAGAGAGTTGGGGAGAAAATAAATCGACTGAAAACTTTGCGGAGTAGGAGTTGCAAACTTTTGGGTACAATTTGAGGTATAAAAACCTCCTGATACAATAATGGGTGGAAAAATGCCCGGAATAATTATCGATGAAGACCAAGAATGGAATAATGGTAATTGTGAAGGATATTTAAATAAATATTTTCGGATAAATAAAGCGGCCAACTGAAATGAGTACAGAGAGGATAGCATTCGATAAATATCTCGTGATTGAGGGCTGCTTATGACGACGACCGAAGAATTCTTACAATAGCGGTAGACACTTATCTGAGGCCCCAAGCTAAGTTCTATATCAGCCGCTTTGGCAGTTCTCAAATTCCAAAGGCCGTAGGAAGCATTGCCGGGCTATCTAGTATAATATCTTGCCTTCTGGTTCATTCAGAAAAAATTCATTTAAAAACATGGAGCATATGATATCAATCATTGGAAAATTACCTACTTATTATAGAGGGTGTTAATATAAATCCAAGAGTGTTTTGGCCGGAAATCGGCGGACTGGATTGAACTTTAAGGGGCCCAAAGGACTTTCATGTCCTATTTAACAAATAAAATTAAACATTTTGTACACAAAGCACAATCTATATCTACTCCTTAATTCAATGCTTAAATAAAACAGTATGATATCATGAAAATAATTTAATAATAACTTGGCTATCATACCTAATTATCACTTTACATCTCTACAAACGAGATATGGAAATGAAACCATTGAAATAAATTAAAACGCATTAATTTTTCAATAAAAGTGATAAGTACTACGAAATTTATAAAAAAGCATTCGTCTTGACTGGGACTCGAATCAAGATTCCTCAATACCTCGACGGGCGCTTTAGTATAAACGTTGTTTAAAACAAATGGGGCGCTAAATCGGGAGACCTGGGCTCCAGTCCTAGCCCACAGGAATGATTTGTTTTCTCTGTGAATGTCGCATATTCCTCAGCAACGCCTGTTGAGGAATTTACTTAATGCCTTTAAGTGATAGTTGAAAATGTAGGTGAAGAATTTGATTCATAATAATCACAAAATTTTACACACGAACGCCCGCACCAGAAAATTCTTAAAGAATCTTGTTTCAGTTTGAGAAAAATCTCCGTAATAACCTTAGGCGCTCATTTTTTCTCCTTCCTCCGACCACGTTCTCACAGTGAGGACCCTTATCCTCTCATCCCATCCCTAAGACCGGAACCAGGTACGCGTCCACCCCCTCTCTTAGAATCTTTATCTCTTATCCCTTTGAAGGCCAGCCTTTCATCCCCGTGGACTCAAAGCTCAGTCGAGGGGAAGTACCTTACCCCCTCCTCTGCCCCACCACTCCCCACCCTCTGTTCCTCCCCCCCCCCCTGCGTCCCTCTCCTCGACCCGCAACCGCTTGCTCACCCGCTGATCATACGTAAGAGGTGCTGCTCCGTCCTGTGACGAGACAAAGCAAAGAAAATATACCTTTGCTGTGTGAGAGAGGAGGCATGGAGTGAATGAGGAAGCACAGTTGGGGATTTTTAAGGGGTGGTTGGGTGGAGAAGGGGGGTGTAAGGGTCTTTGGGGGACACTTTGGCCTGTTCCGAGCGGTGGTGGCGGGGCAAAACGTGACAAAAATGATATGTCCGCACAAGTCGACGAGGAAGACTTGAAAGAGGTTTCCAGATTCGCAGAGAGAAGATGAATAAAAAGATTCCCTCTTTTGTGTCCTCCCTCTTTTTACGACTTTAGATTTCTGTCCAGAAAGTCTTTAAATAAAATACATAAGGGAAGTACCGCAAAAGAGATTCTATACTCTCACATACATTTCTACTATCGTCGTCTTCACCCGTCGGCAAATCTATTTTGAAAGCTGGGCATGTAAGTGGCATTAGTAATTTAAGTGTAGTACGTACAGAAGAGTTGTTGACCTTTCATGTCACAAGAAAATTACTTTTTTTCAAATAAGGCTGCTAGTAACAATAAGTTAAGCATACAGTTAGCATGGACATGTGCATTGGGAGGAAGAAGTTATCAGAAAACTAGTAGCAGTAATTATTACTCGCCCATTGCAAGGTGGGCTAATCTACGAGAGATGTTTTGCAGTTGATTTGTATTCATGTGAAACATAAATCAAGGTAGATGAGCTGAGAAATATTTTATCTGTGAAACATAAATGAAAAATAGAATCGGAATTAATATCACTTATCTATTTGTACGGCAAACAGTATTTTAGTTTTAAGAATATTTAGGTTCCAATCTTAAGGATCTTACTATAGTAATCCGTTCCCTCATCAGCCAAATGACTTACATTTTTTACCAGCCGAAGAGACGCGCGATCAGACTCCGATTCAACTTTTCAGACGTGTGGCAATCTGAATAATTTGAATTGTCACTTGAAATTATTAATTTACTGAATAATTAAAATTAAATAATATTATGTAAATACAATTAACTTGCCCTAACATAATTCCACATAGAAATAACTTTACTATTTAAATTCCACTTCGCAGATTATGTAGGGTCTGCAAAATCTCTCCTAAAATATGCCCTGGAGGAAATAATTGAAAACAATCATAACGATAGTATAAAAATGTTAATTTTTAATTTTGAGAGATTTATTGCCAGAAATCTGCGGCAGAATGCAAGACACGATAAAAGTTTTACGCGAAGCACACGCATTGGCAAGGAATTGGATTTTGGTGGGCACAGAGGCATTAGATGAAAGAAGATCAACATTTTGTAGTGTGAAATGGATAAAAGGAGAGAAAGGAGAGTGGGACAAATGTTAGGAAGAGGAATAAGCCGAGGGAGGAAAGAAGAGTGTGAGGATGGAGTATATTAAAATAATTGAAAAGAAGCACATAGAATGGTGGTGTTTCGAGTGAAGTTTAGCTGAGGAGACACGAGAAGTTAAAAATTACCTTCCACTTCGCTTAAAAGGCGTAAGTCAGCTGGAAGTCTAAGTGCATGAAGTATTAAATATTATAATTTTTAAATTGTATCATTAACACTACATAATACACCGAAGCTGCCGTTAAATCTATCCTAAGTATATCCTAATAGTTTCGATTATTCAAAAATTGGAAAAAATTGGGGATTAATTATGCTTAAACTCTGTGACAAAGCTCGATTCATGCAAAGGAAACATTTTACACCGAGCGCATGACACAGCTAACAATTTGGATTTTAGGAGACAAGCCTTGCGACAAAATTCGAGTCAATTTCGAATTTGCACGCCACAAATATATCTAGTGTGGCTCACAATTTTGATTTCGGCAAACACTGAGGCATGCTGAGGAATGAGACCTAAAATACGTTGTGGGATGGAGTGAAAGAAAGAGAAAGAAGAGAGGTGACGGTGGGAAAGAGAGCGAGGAAGAGGAAGGAGAGAGAAAAGGGGTTTAAAAAGTAGCGGGAGCACAATGGAGGTGATGAGTGAAGTTTCAGAGGCGGATCGGAAGGGAAGGAGATTAGCGGAAGACGGTCGACGGCACGATCGTAGGAACCCCATCTTCCTCCCCCATCCCACAGCGCCTCAACTCCACATCGCCCCGACGAGCAGCAGCCACCCTTCCTCGCCCCAGTTCCACGCCTACAGGAACAGGGCTCCACCCCCTGCCCTCTCCTCCCTCATACCCCTACCGATCAAGAACCCTTTCCCACCCAGACACACCTCTGCTGGGAAAAAAAACCCTTCCACCCTTGCCTCCCTCCCATCTGACGAATCCCCGGGGCCACAATTACCGTCGACTCCGCGCGAGAACTCAAAGAGGCCACGAGGCATTACGAGGCGAGCTGCAGAGACCTCTTGCGGAGGATTACACGGAACGCGAGTTCGACCTTCCGCCGCTCGCATCGCTTGTTGTGCTACCGTCTCTTGTTTCTTCCGTCTTCTCCCCTTTATCTCTTCGTTCTCCTCTCGTTCCCCTCATTCCAGTCTTTCGTCTCCTTTCCGTGTAATCAATTTATTCACCATCCCTCCAAATCCCCACTTTCCTCCACCCCTGCGGCGTATTTTAAGTACCTACGTAATTTTATGTCCCACGCGGGCCACGCCGCTGCGTTGTTAAATGGCGCACGTGCTCTCTCGCATAATGTTTTATGGCCATCGTTTACCGGACGGTTGACTAGTTCGTGCTAACCTGCTCGATCTTTTGCTCATTGAACGTGATATCCGCGTACCCGATTGGTGGGAATTAATTTTTGGGGCCAAACTGGTGACCGTTAGGCAGGCGAAATATAATTCTAGAGATTTCCTCCAATTTTCTAGCTGATCAACGTCCTTGTGCAAAGTTACCTCCAAACTGAGGAAGAGTTTGGAAAATCTTCTGCCTCATCTTGCGCTTTTCGCTTATTTTAACGTCACAGATTTAATACCAAAGTTTTCATTTGTATCTTTGAAACTACGGTTATCCAAGGAGTGCAAGTGTGTGACATTACTTTAGGGTTACGTGTCCGTCTTATCTCTTGTTTTCCTAATTCCAATTTCCCAAATATTAGTGGTAACATATTTAGGAAAATATTACACAATAAAAAGGTATGCCAACCTCGTTACATATGTATATATCACTGTCCATTATTTTCCTAAGATAATAAAGAAATATTTCCCCAATGATCCTAAATACGCAAATGTCAGTGGAGAGCAGTATAGTCCCACAGCTCAACATATTAGACACAAAAATACTTGAAATGTTAATTGTGACATTTGCATTTAGGAGCAAAATATATTTTATTTACAAGGATTCTTTTTCTGCGTCCAAAGTTCCACAAAATATGCAATGATGGCCACTTCCACTGATTACCATTACCCATCCACTAACGGTGAAAATGCATTGTTCCCTAAATTATAGATAAAGTTAAGTGACAAATATTGGAAGTGAAAAAGACTTAAGGAATCGAAGCTTCTTCTTTGCCACTCTTATGTTTATCCTATCCTTCTAAGTGAAATAGTTTTTCCCTGACCATATCCGGATTACTACAAATGGTGAACCTGGACAGACGTACAGACTATTCTCTCTCTCTGTCTGCGAGTAAAAGACATCTCGGCTCCAGAATCACTCGTGGACTCACCTGCACCGCGTCAAAGACACGGCGCATTTTCCCTTATTCTCCTTCCCAGGGTCCCCTCCGACCACACACCCCACCCATTCCATCCCTACGCCCATTTCTTTTATTGCTTTCACCAAAAACCCTTCAAGCTCCTACGTGGGACGTAAATTTTATGCCCTCCACATCCCCTCACGTCTTTGGCAGGAGGATTCTCCCTCCCTCCTTACTCCCACACGGCGAGGGCACACTCTGCCCTCTACCTCCCTTACCATTCTCGCCTCCTCCGACCTCACTCACTCGATACCCACCCCCATCCCCCTTCCTCCCTCCTTTTATGTCATGCCTCAAAACTTTTTTTTTCCAACCCTCTACATCATTTTTTATTCACTCTCTTGCAGCGTCTTTCCGTCTCCTCCCCTCTCTTACTCACCCCCTTCTCTCTCCCCCCAAGTCTCTTCCTGTTTCTATTTTTTTATACCACGCCACCTTTTCGATAAAACCTTAACCTGTGTGTGTTTCTCTCCTTTTTTCTTTCCCTCTCTACCTCTCTCCATCTTCCCTTCCTCCCCCATCCACTCCGGTGGTGAGAAAAAGAACTGCGCAAAGCCCGACCTTACTTCCTGCTCGTCCCGCTGCTTCCGTCCCCAGCGTTTCTTTGCCGAAACACGGCCGTACACCTTCAACTGTCCAACTTTTCCTGCCGACCCTACCTTTTCCCCTTCCCGTTGGCCTGTTAAAATTAAGAACGACTTCGGAACAAAAACTAGGGAGGGAATGAAAAACGTCCGAAGCAAGTTGAACACCGATAAAAATAATGTTTTTTTTTGCCGCTTCCCGATGAGAATAAACGTTGTCAATGAATTAAACTATGCTAACATGTATAAATACCACTGAAAATTTCCTCGAAATAAATGCATGCTTAATTGGAAAATTTACAAAGTCAAATATATAGTTCTGCTTATATTACAGTAATATTTTAACTAGTAATTAGAAGGTTTCATCTTATAAAATCTGTTGGGTTTCTTGTAAGTAAAACTTTGAGATTTATTAAGCTTAATGTACATTGTTTCATTCCTTTCAATTTCAAGCTAGAAAAGCGATCTACACATCTACTCAAAATACCCATTCTTAGGTTGCATTTTTAAGAGCTAACGCATAATCAAAATATTTGACTTGGATGTTGCTAAGAGTATGAAAAATGTTTGACAGAAACTAAGTTTCGACTTCGGCTAACAATGAAGCCAAAAAGAGCTAAGGATCGAATCTCACCAATGGATTCAAATTGGCTTAATCAAATTAATATATTGTATCGGACTTGAGGTAAGCGATGGGAAATAGAAAATAAATTTTTAAACATGGAGTAGGTACCAATAGTCTAATGAACGAGCAATGAGAATAGTCATTCATTATATTGAATATTAACAATGATTTTATAGAAGAATACACTTACAATCCAATTTCATGAATTCTGATCATTACAGATAATGTAAATCACCTGTAACACTTTAGTCATGGGTCTACGACCTCTAAATGATATATTTTTACAAAAATATTGATGAATGTTTGCATATAGTATATTTCTATGTCTTATTCCAATTTGCGACATCATGGCGATACATTAAATCCCTGGAAAATATAATCTTACAACATTTTTCTTCTCACTCACGAATCAAAAATCAGTGAAGAGAAAAAGATTAATACGATATTACAAGGTTGTCAAAATTTTAAATTTAATTACTTATGTGGTACATTTAGAGAAAAATGGGCATAGTAGTAGTGACATTGAAAGGAGCATTTCGCGTGTAGTGTATTAATGCATAGAAAAGGCTGTGGAGGAGTTGAATAAAGAGGGTAGCGTTGTAAGGGGGATTAGGTTGGGTGCAGGCGTTGGAGATGTGGATGCGAATGAAAAAGGAGGAAGTGCGGTGGACTATTAAGAAGGCGAACGAGGAAGCATGGTGGGTGAGGAGAGGAAACTTCTGCAGGAGATTAGTGTGGGGCAGAGTCGGTGGTTAGAACAAGTAATGAGGCGCTAGGGGATGCTGATGGTTGTGATAGAGGGGAGGGTGCTGGTTAAGCGGGGAAGGGGAAGATAGGGAATAGGCTCTATTGATGGTATGAAGAGAGGTAGGACGTAGGCCAACTTTAAGAATGAAATGCTGCTGGTGATATGGGCCCGCGGCTGTATAAGGTCAGTACATGTAGTCACCCCTAATAATGATAAATAATCAACATTCATGCCCGTATCTCCTCCGATGACATATGCCCATAGATAAATGGACCATGACAACCTTAATGGTACCCTAATAATATATTTCCAATTTTTCACTGCACAAACCTATCGGAAAAAATAATTCCCCGAATACTATCCTCGGCACTTTGTTCTAAAGCTCAGCACCAAGTCAATCCTCGAGGATTAGGGTAATCCCGCAAAAGCTTTCACACAAACGGTTTCTAACATTCGAGAGCATTCTTTCAAGAGCCTCATTAGGGTCGCACATCATCAAAGCTAAATTTTTGAGTCATCTAAGAGAGAATAGAGAAAAAACTTTGGTGGTAAATTAAGGAGATAGAGAGGAAGAAAGGGAGTTAAGAGAGCTAAATGGAGTTTGAAGGGAGGCTACACATAAAAAAATGGTGTCTCAATGAGAAAAAACGTTCTACATTGCTTCTAAATATCCTTTGTGAAATGATCAGTCAGCAAATTGTTCGGTTAGTGCAGTATGAATTTACAACGAAGAACTAATTTTGTTTCATTCCCTAATACTTGCGAGGATTTCCTTCGCACAAATATCAAGTACAAGAAACGGTTTCGGGTGTAAATTTGTGGAAGTCTTTCATAGTAGGAAAGTTAGATGAATATTCAGAACAGCTTTTTTCACATGTTGTTTCATTTATTACGACCATGGTTTCGCTACTGAGTCCTGAGTTTCGTTGACCCGAAGATGTTACTCTGTAACAAAACCATGGTCTTGATAACTAAAACATGTGGAAAAATCTGTGCTGAATATTCATCTAACTTTCTTAATATCAAGTATATTAAATCCATTATTTATTGAAGAGAAAAAATATGATTTGGCATAATTATGCACCTCAATTTTAACGTAAAATAATCAAACTGTTTTCCATTTAAATGCAATGCACTTAGTCCCAAATTTCCAGGATTCAGTTTGAGCACAGTTGTTTTAGATTTTTTCGATAAAATATCAAATTTTAGAGACGCTTTAATTATATTCGACATCTCGTAATGATATATTAAATATTTGTAAATAGCCTTATCATCCATTATCTTAAAAAAAGAATCTTGGTGTTGAATAGTGTGCCATGGCTCTTTTCGAGTACAACCGAATCGAGTCATATTTTAGGAAGTGGATAAACCGACAGCAATATCAAGCGAGGGAAATTACGCGTATCTAAGGACGGATATGAAAACTAACCGAAATCGAACTCCGGACCCATTAGCTAGAGGAGGATGAGTAGTCACTCAATTCATTCTACCACCATGATGCACCATGATATTTAGACATTGTGATGACGAGAAACTGGAGGATTAACGTATAGTGAGGAAAAATATTCAAGAAATAAATGAAACTTAGGTTACCCACTACATCAGCGCAGCGCCTCCAACCCTTGTCGTCAGATTCGTTCCCCGGCTGCGTCTCCAAATTGGGAATCACCGCACTGGAAGGCGAAGGCAGGCACGGTCAAAGGGAAACGAGGAGGAGATAAGCAGAATAAGGGATAATGGAGGAAGAGAGGAAGGGAGAATCCTGGAGGAGGAGGAGGAAGACGAGCGTGCGTGGACAGCGGTGAGGATAGGCGAAGTTGGACGAAGAAGAGACAGCAGGAGGGTGGGATGGTTATGGAGGGCTTGAGGGTGACGGGAAGGGTGAAGGAAGAAGGACTCCCCACGGGATTGGATGGATGGAGAGACGAGATGGGATGTAAGGGGGGTTGAGAGGGGGGGGGGTTTGGAGGAAGGGGAAGAAAGGAGAGATGTTTCAGAGGGCGAGGCATGGGAGATGAGGTGAGGCTGGCAAGTCGTGGGCGTGGAAAACGTGGAACGGCCTCCGTGGTCTACCGAGTTCGGGCGAGGTCGCGCAAGGAGGGGATGGGAAAGGAGCGAGTTGGGGGTCGCTGGGGGATGATGGGAAGGCTGGATGAGAGCTTGGAGGGGGGCGGTGGATACCCCCACCCCCCCAGGATGCCGTACGGGCAAGACGGCATGCAAATGAGGTCTCTCCTCACCCCGCCCCGGTGCCTTTTCCTCGCCTCCTCCTCCTCCATCCCCACGTCTCCACTCCATGTACGCATCCACTATATAAGGGTACGTGCATTTGAATGCGCCCGTGGAAATATGTATCTCCTCCCAAACCACCCACCCCACTGATACCAGCCCCATTCTCTGTTTGGCCGTGCGATACTTCCTTGTATCGTCCGCGCCATACGAAAATCATTAGTCATAAATCCGAAGGTAAGTTTGCTGTAGCTTTCTACTTCATTCACTTTCAGCTAACTGTTATATTTATTCGTAATTTTTCATTCTAGAGTTCCTCATAATTTGATTCATGTATTTATGCATACTTGTTTTTCTTGGAAATTGTTTCCATTTATTTTTTATTCCATTATTGCCTATAAGATTCCTTTATGTCTCGGAATAGTGAAACTAGTTTTTCTCTTCTGCTTTTCGTACATTTCAATGGCAAATTTAATCTCCAACTCCTCATAGGACTTGTGAATTCGCATTCCCTTAGTCCATTTCATCTTCATGACTCTCCTGTTTCTAAATTAAATTTTGGCGCCGTATTGCGTTTCAAAATTCAGCTATCAAACTGTACCGTATATGTCAAAGCAATATCATGCAATATACATGGCGAATATCTAAGAATGACGCTCTGGATTTGAAACATGCGGATTAACCAAATAGTAGCAGTTTTCCTCAGATATACTTTATTGCGACCGAGGTTTCTACGACGTCACTGCTTCATCTACAGGTAACAATGTATGCAAAAGGCAACGTATATATTGGCCTAATACTGAATTAATACGCCGCATTTAGTCAAATTTAATGCTTGAAGATGATTTAGTGACATGGTTACATACATATCAGAGTGAAAATCGCTGCTCTGAAGTCATTCAGTGTTATGCGAATTCATTCGTTTGGCGGTGCGTGATATATCATGAGTCAAATCGTAAGGGAAACGGCCTGCCACGGTGGGAACACCGGTTCCCCCCTCAGTCGCCAAAGTTATGCATCGTTGTGCCCTGCTCAATTCGGATTAGTGATCCACCTATTCGTCTAAGTGCTGTTGCCTCCGTCCAAAAGAGACTAATTGCGAAATGACCCTAGCCATCGAAGTAAACTAAATTAATTCCAAGATTAAATATCTTTAGGACTTTACCTTACGATGCCATGCAAATATACTTTAGAAGGAATAATGTTTTAAATTTGATTTCCATAGAATTTGATAGTCATAGATTTATTAGACCTGATCCTCTGATCGCGGGGCGTTGACCGCTGATTGCAATATTTCTACAAGAAAATTATGGACTATTTTCATACCAATTCCCTTTCGTGCTGCATTGAGATACATCAATGACGCACAAAACGCAAAGAAAGACCGAACTATACTGCAGTTTCCTTGCCATTTGAATATCATATTCATTGAGCTTTTTCGCTTCGTTTACTCTAGTCACTGCTGCCATATTCAATAATTGGTATAATTCAGTCTATGGCTTTATTCTTATAGCAAAGTTACTGACATAAGAATGGTTATCGGTATTTATTTTCATATCCTGTTTCTGTGGCATTTTTCTGTAGCTAAACTGACTTTTACAACCATCATGATTTCCATAAGTCTAGCATATCTTTTACTCCACAATATAAGAATTCTTCTTCCTCCATATTGACTTATTCACGTTCATCTGAAACTCCGCACCTTTTCAATTGTGGAGGATAAGTGCTACCTAGCGTAGTCTTTCAGACAAACGGAATTTAACATTTAAATATATTGCCTCAAGACAGTCATCAATCTATCTTAAAAACGAAGAAACCGAATTTGTTGCAATAACATTTTCGTGCAAGCATGTTTATTTCTACTATCACCGATGGGTGCTAACATTTTATTGTTGTCTTAGATGTACTTTTTACTTAATTTTATTCGAATAAAAGTCACGTTTACGCCGTACAATATCTCATTGCCCAAGTTTGAGCGCTTGGTGTTCTGTTACTTTTCTATTTATTATCTTGTGATCATGAAGTTATAAAATCAGATTAATTCTTAACAGTTTGTTTGCTTTTAGTAAAACATTGTACAAGTTATTGTTGAGAGTCTGAAACTCAGCAAACATTGAAGCAAATGGCTCCATTGCAACTTGAGTGGGACCATTGTGAGCTTTAAAATACCAGCATTATGGCATAGCACTATAAATAAAAATCGATATTGATTATACTGGTAATACTTTAATATATTCTTCCATACGTCCTGACATTCCATTTAATACTGACATTTCTGAGCACATAACGGTTCCACTTAAGTTTCAACCGAGTCATTCGCTTCGAAGTTAGAAGAATTTTACAATTTTAATAAAAACTTTCATGCTAAAAACAAAATTGTTCTCTGGAAACTGTTAGTAATAAATTTAGCTTTTTGACTTCATAATCAAAAGTCTGTAAGAAAAATGAAAGAAGATGAAAGAAAAAAAAATATGAAAAGTAAGAAAATACCAAACGCTCAAACATGGGCGATTAGATTTTACGCGCCAAAAAGCGTGACTTTTTTCACTCAAAATAAGTAAAGGTATATCTAAGGAAACCACATATTTTGATTTGCATCAATAAACGTAAAAATGGAGAAACTTTGATTTGTATTTTTTCTAAATTTAATTCCGCTTCCTCTTTTTTAAGATAGAGAATCTCAAACTCGAATATCTCGACTTTTTGATGGACAGTGCATCGGTATCATTCGATTTTCGATATGTGATGTATTTCCACATAATACGCGATTAAAATATAGCGTGCATCATCATTTTATCGGCAAAAAGCAATATATCGCAAGGCGAAACGAGATTATACCATATCGTACGATATAAATCGATGCCAGTATCGAGTATTTCTCGATGGCAAAAACATATCGATATAATAAATACTGAAATTTACATGTCGCAGCCACCCTGTCATTTCGCGTCTCACCGCGCGGCACAAACATCCCTCCCACTCCTTCCCTTCGTCACTTTCTGTATCCTTCCCCTCTTCCCTTCTCCTCCTCTCCTGCCCGTCCCACCGATCCCTTTAACGAGGCCAATCACGCCCTTAACGTGGCCCGGGACGAAGAGGCGGATGCGGCACGGCGCCCTTCTGTCCTCGGGCGGTGCGGGAGCCAGAGGCATAGTGGAGTGCCTGTGACCGAGGCGGGATGAGAAAGTCTGCAGACTTCGAATGTGCTCCAAAGGGTAGTTGTGTCCTCGGGAGACAATGCCTCCGCTTGAGGTGAGCCCGCTTAACAGCGTGAACTCTCTCGTTTGAATAGGACGGTGCGATATACGAATTTCAGTATCGCACTGCGATGTTTCTTTTGTAGTAGTACCTACGTAGTAGTAGTCGTAGAAATAATTTTGGTAATGAGGGTGCGTCGATATTTAAGGTCACTTTACACCACTTACTTCCGAATTACGTAAAAAAAACCTTAAGTTTTGTTAGAGCACGCTTAATTGCATTCTTGTACAATGTACGTGCATACTATGAGGCATTGCAATGACTACTGTTTTTTGACAGGTCTTTTTCATTGATAAACACCCTTATTTTGATGATGGGGTAAATGCCATCAGTATCTATCTATTTGAAATTTTCTCTTGCTTTTCACCGGGTAATGTTTCCAATATCAGCCGACGTTTCTTAAGGAAATTTTCCTTTCGACATCAGGGCTATTGATGCCGGTCCGTCAAGGATTTCAGCGTAACGTTGGGGGACATGTAGAACATCATCCGGTGGGAATCCCAATAAAAGAGTCAGTAAACTCTTACTCTAAACGTAACGATATATCTTTTGTAGTAGTCGAAGTAATTTTGGTAGTTAAAGTGTGTCGATATCTAGGGTCACTTTACACCATTTACTTCCAAATCATCCCGGTGAGAAGCGCAAAAAAAGCGTTAACATCCATAATTTGCCGAGAAAGTATTAAATCTTTCGTCATCACCAAGTATTAGCCCTTGCATGTCGTCACTGCTATTGAGCGTGTTGTGAACCACCCGGAATACGATTCATTACGTGAGGGGATGTCGCCCGCTATCGCCTAGATCCACTCCTGCTCAAGTACCTCAACCCCTGCGTCTCTCCCCCCAACCGAATCCCTTCTTCCACACGCCCTCGCATATTCTTCGCCGTGAGGCAAGTGAGAAGATAAAGGTGCGAGGAAATGGGAAAAAACAGCCTCGTCAAATCTTGAAGCGTTTTCCGCCAGAAATTTCGTGGAACTCAAAACTTTGCATCACCGCCGTTTTCTTCCAACGCGACGCCCCGGGGGCAAGTGCACTCGTTCCGACGCGGTCATATCAAGGCGGATGGAGATGTGCCCCAACCATTAAGGAGGTGCTTCTGGCGGGGAATATGAAAAAAATATGAGGATTAGGGACGTGCTTCCTTCGTCGGGGTGAATTGGAGATCTCGAGGATGTTACTCGGGTTGTCGAAACTGTTGAAACTATTGCAGCTTGAAGAGAGTCGCACCTCAGTTGTAACAACTGGTCAAAAATAAATATCTTGCTATTTTTCAAATTCTTTAGAGTCATAGAAACATTTTTTAAGGGGGAAAAACATCGATAACAACTAGTATTGGACAGTTTTAGCGTCAAACAAATAATAATGATAGCTATAGAGATAGTCTTAATGAATAATGATGAATCTTGCTATTTTTCAAATTCTTTTGAGTCGAAGAAACATTTTTTTCGAGGGGAAAAATCGCCAATAATAACTAGCATTGATCAGTTTTAGCGTCAAACAAATAAGAATGGCAGCAATGGAGACGTGGTGTTAATAAATAATGATGAATATCAAACGTAAGGGAAGACTCAACAATGAAGACGTCCTACAAAGGATTGGGGAATAAGATGTTTACTGAAAAGTGTGAAAAGTAGGTCACATTTTGAGACATTTATTGCATTGAAACAAAGACTTATGAAAGGGTAAATGAGAGTGAAGCGGAGAGCTTCGAGAAACCAATATTTGGATTTATTACCGATGATGATGGAAAACACTAACGTTGAATACGAACAGTTTAACTATTAAGTCAAGCAAAGACGTGGGTTATTAGTAGGGATAATATTTTTTTCCAGATTCGATAATCGTTTATGGAGTTCATTTTATTAGTCATGAAGATAACATTATATTAACGCGCGAGAATATGGTAGGGAATTATGCACCGACTCATCGATGGTAAATTAACCACATGTATGCAGACGGAGTAGGTCACGATTGGTAGCTAACATGTTCGTCACTTGAGGAACCATATAGATTAAGAATCGTTAAATAGAAGAAAAAATGAAACAGCAGGTATAGTTTTCTCGAGGATAGGTCCGAAGTTAACAACAGCGTTTGGGAATTTTATGAATTCCATCTTCGGTGCTAAAACACGATTCATGAAGGTCAACAATGCAGTATCATGAGAACAATGTGGAAAACTATACTGTTAAATCTTTGAGGTCAATATGAAGAACACCGAGAAATGAAATCCAGTAGTGATAACAATAAAAATACGTTGAGAACTAAAAAGTTCATCTAAATTGAATCATCATCTGATGAATTGCAGCTAAAGATATGACCCGAGGGAACAGATGGAAAGACAGGGTACCGTCAGAGAAAAGGGGTTAAAGTTCCGTGATGTGGTTAGCCGAAACTTTGGCCCCGAGCCTTTCGTCTTTCACTCGCTACAATCGCAATTACGTGCGGCAGAGGGAAACAACTCAACTCCCGGCGCACTGACGCAGACAGAGAGAGAGAAAGAGCCGGGGCGAGGACGGAAGAAGAAGAGAAGAGGAACATCCGAAGTGGGGAGGAAAGGGTGGGCAAGAGATGGGATGGGGAGAGCAAAAGACTTGTGTGGGGAGAAGGCGGGTAGGGTGGTGCGGGGACCGCAGGGCGGGTGTGTGGCGTGGGGTGGGTGCGCAATTAACGGGCGCGGTCGGATCCGGAGGCGCGGCAGAAAACTCGCTCCGCTCTGTGCGAGCGCCGTGAAACTCCGGGAGCAATTTTGCCTTTTCGGGACGCCAAACCAGCCAAACCCTCCCCCCCCCCCCCTAGGTTTTTACCCTCCAGGGAACCCCCCCCCCCACCACCGCTGGATCCCTCCCCAATTCGCACCCCGACAGATATCCCACCCTTTGCTCTCGAACTCTTGCCATGGATTTTTACAGCGATCAACTCCTTTTAAATGAAAAAGGAACATGGTATCACCAATTTAGAATTTATTTACGTCTAAATTTGGGAGAGGTAGGGTAGGAATAGGAATTTTGGACGGTATGAAGGGAAGCAGAAGCTATAAAGAGGCGAATAAGTATTTAATGTAATATAATGTGTAGTTTTTAGGTGTAAATGTTCGTGAAGGCTACGCGTGGTAATAGCAAAAGTTGAAATATCCCACGCTATGCACTCGAACTCTTCCCCTGGATTTTTACAGCAATTCTCTTCTTCTGAATGAAAAAATTAATATATTCTACCAAATAATGATTCATATTGATTTGATAACAGCAGTTTGACTACATTTTTCTAGTGATGAGTGAGGAGACTAACTGAATGTAAAATGTCATTATAAATGCGTATACTTTTGCTTTAGATTTTTTATATCATTCCTCAAAATGCACATAACTTCATTATATTCCTCCAACCATAGATCGTATCTATCAAGTTAAGTATGAGAGCGTGTATTTCTAATTCTAGACTAAACTAGTATTAACACATTTCTAACGAAGAAAAAAGGTTATCACATGCTTCATCCAAATTTTTTTTCATCAAAAATAAACATTGACAAGTTATAGGTACTTTTTCAGATCAATTAATTTTAAAGGATTCTTTGTTGTTATTTGTTCATTATTTGTGAGCGTGAAGTGGTGAATTTTTCAGATGCATTGGTGAACTTACTTCCAAAATTTCACCAGTTTATATTCATTTCTCCTGAACCTATGCTTTAAAATAACAAAGGACCGATAATCTAATGGGTATTTGTAGCTATTACAGGTTAATGCGCCAGTTTATAATCATGGCATAGGCTTTGGAACGAGTAGCTTCATTGTATGATGAATATGGAGAAAAATAGGAACAAACATTTTTCAAAAGGAAGAATTAGGATAAATTGAATATAATTGACAATTTCAATTAGATTGGCTAAATCTTGAGTAACACCAATTCGTATTACAGCACTCTCGGTTGATTTACTTAGGGAACCACACAGAAATTTCAAGGATTTGGACCTCTTTCAAGTGAAAGCCAAAATTAGATCAAATTACACATATTTTTGTATAAATTATAACTATAAAGTTTCCCAATAATCAGCGAAAGATTTGTAATGATTGAATTTAATAACTTTGAGCAGTTCTACACCCATTTAGAGTGTTTTTGTAATAAAGAATGTTTTCATAACAAAGGTATAATTTCCATTTGATGAATATGTTTCTTTCATTATATTTTATCTTAATCATATCTATTTAACCTACGAGCAGCAACGAGGTCATCATCTTCAGCATTTTTCAATCCGGAGGAATATAATAACATATATTAAGCAGAAGGAAATTCTGCTTTTTTACATTTTTATCCTAAGGCGAATTCAAATGCATTGGCTAAATTTTTGCCGATGAAGATTTATGGAAATATTAGGAAATGGACGAAAGACTCAATGTTACTAACTAATTCAGCTTTTTGCTGGTGTGACCATTGTTATTTCATATGTCCACGTTACTAGGCGTTTACTTCCTAATCTGTTCAATTATAGCTTCTGGGATATAGAGACTGGTTATTCACTCCTTTCTATGGCCGATCTCAATAGCTTTGGAAAAAAAGATTGTACATAACTTTTTATAGAAAAATGTAATGATCTATAAATAAAGATAAACGCCTATCCAAGGCAATAGCCTAGTTATCACCATCACACTCTGGATCACTGGGAGTAGAGACGGTGCCTCAAAATAATTTGCTTTATCAAAAACTTATACCAAAGGAGAGTGAATACCATGTGAGTACTATTTTATTCACAATAGAATGTGGTGAATTTTATTCTGAATATTTTATCAAATATTATTTGAGCTAAATATAGGCGCTGCCACTTATTTTTTTCCATTTTTTAAACAACATCGATGCATATTATTATTTATCATTGCTTTTCAGAACATATTTTAACATCCCAAAGTTCACTGCACGTATTTTTCTTGCATAATGTTTGCTCTGTGACTCATCTTATGGTGCATTGAATAAATCAATATTTTATAAAGAGCACTTGAGCAATATTTTGTAATATTATTACTAAAATATATCAATTTCCCCAATCTTTAATCAATTACGATGAATGTAATATACTCAAAACTAAGATTATAGATATTTAGACAAGGCGGGGTTCGAATCCGCGGCCTAATGATAGCAAGCGAGGACTTCACCAGGGTCTGCAGCGCAACCATCGGGTTAAGTTCCGCATGATTGCACTTGCTTGCCATTAAAACGATCATTAGATAAGTCCTAGCTTGCTCGAATTTCGACGCAATCATCACCTTAAGTAAATAAAAATCAAAGTTAATGTTAAAAGAAATGAATGTAAAACCTTAATCATTATTCCACGGAGAAGTCTTCATTTGAGTATGTATGTAATCTTCAGGGAAGGGGAAAAGTTTCAAAGCGTAAGTTATCCACCGGATGAGGTGCACGTATTATTCTGCTCGCGATTTCCTTCCTCACCCGTGCCACTGATCCATCTCATCCCCTGCGACGCTCCTCCTATCCCTCTCTCCGTCTCTGTCTCTCTGATTAAACCCGATCGAGGTGACTTCCCAACGCTGGCTGTGCTTCTCGCCTCCCCCTCCTTCTTCCCGCTTCCCCCTATTCCCTCCTGCCTCCCTCCTCCTTGAACCCCAATGCCTCAGATTCCGCCGGACTTGGCTGGCGAGCATAAATCCCGGGTCCTCAACTCCCGAACTCTCCACTCCTCGCTGTGGAGGCGACTTCTGGCCAACTCAGACGCCATTTGGCGAACAAACTTTTGGACCGGGGGAATATGGCCAGGAATGCAGATCGCCCCAAACTGAAGAGTAGGATGAGGAACAGAAAAGGACGGGAGGTTCATTGCTGATGTGGGAGTCAAAAGACTTGAACCTTGTTCGTGTTTTCGAGGATTCGAATTTCCATTTAACTTTTTTTCTAATTCCACTCATATGCCATCACAAGCTTTTTCATTTTAGCTATTATGAAGTATTTTTTAGATTGCTTTCATTAATGATGATTAAATGAACATTCTTTTGGTGAAAAGAAATAACGCGAATATCCTAACAGTGGATATCAATTTAATACCTGTAAACCCTGTTTGGTTTGCATAAAATATATCAGATGCAAATATTAAATAAATAAAGCCAGCAAAAAACGGAGGCTTAGTAACTTTTGGAAACCAAAACAACTCATTTATCTGTAAGTGAAAATCAGCCCATTCATTTATTTAAGACCAGTAACATCTTTTTAAAGTGTCACGTGAATATTTCCAGTAATAAATAAAATAGGTAACAATTAAGACTCTCAAAATTGGCTAAAACAAATAATACATTATTTGTTTTAGCCAATGTTTACCTTTGAATTTGAAATAATACATTATCAAAGCGCCGTATAAGGCAGATGTATCTGTTATGAATTAGCTAGGAAAATCTATTTTATATCAAGATTGTTGGATACTTATATATGAACATAAAACGCAAAATATAGTGGCAAACACGTTTCCGTCCCTCATTTATACACTAGACTGAGCTCAGTTTACTTTTAGTAAAGGTAGCTCATCCGATTGATCGACTTTGGTTTACGAATTTAAAATTTTCTTTCCTGCGAGATGATTGGAAAGACCTCCGGGGTTTTCCAAGCATAATAATAGGATTGTTTAAAAAAATGAAACGGAGATTAAGTCCGCCCTCCCCCCCCGTTTTTCCCGAAGATCCACCGTCAGACCAAACCTTTTTTTGCTCACTGCGTTCTCAAAAAGCAACAGGCACACGCCTTATTGCTAAAAAAAAATGAGAAATGGGCGCTTGCGAAAATGGCAATGAAACATTTGCATAGATTAATATGGATAGATACACCACAAGGTTCGATACACCACATCATCATCAGGTAGGAAAGTGAGTAAAAGAATTTCCTTATGTTTGGAGTGGGAGGGGTGATTGAGGAATCTTATTAATTTGTAAAGAACACTTTCCTCATTCCTTCGAGAAAACGAAGAGTCAAGTTTTTAAGAATTTATTTATGAATAATCGAGGCGTAAGAAGGGGGAGAAAATCCGTAAATCTTAGGCATCCATTACCTTAAGTCACTTCAATACTATGATATAGATGAATAATTCCTTCAATTTTTACAAAATATTTAGTGGTTTATTACAAGAATATTATTTAATTTGTGTACATGTAGAGTATTGAATTATCAGTCATTTATCATAGAACGAAGAAAAATAACACAAGTCTCTCAAATACGTTTTATATGCCCTTTGAAAAAAGAAAGAAAACAATCACCCCTTTAGTTTTCTGAGTGAGATCTCGGTCACTTTTTTACTCTGAAACAAAGGCGGTCCCGTTCGATGTGACCACATCTCGCTCCTCTATTTCTGAAGTCTTGGGAGCCTCCCAACCAACCGACTGCTGCCAATACTGATGAATAAAAGGGAAGAAGAAAAAAATGAAGACGACGTATTCGAGCTGCTCCGAGAATGGAAGCACGCCAAGTTAAAAAGGCATGCAAGCTCAACGGGCGATGGATGGACGGCTGGTTTTAGGGGAAGAGGAGGAGAAAAAGTGGAGTGTAGCAGGGGTCGCACGATGGAGGAAAAAAAAGTTAATCCCCGATATCTTTCCGCCAATCTCGAATCCCATCCCTTCTTCCCCCCTTTCCCTTCCAACCTGACTGAAGGGAGACTTCGGCAATTCCGATTGGTGCCAACGTTTAGACGAGCACTGCCACCACTAATTCTCTTTCCCTCACCTTCTAAACCCCCTCCCATCCTCTACCCTAACGCGGCCCGTCGACTTCCCAATCCTCCACTCCCTATATCAAGCCACCTAAGGAAAAAATATAATCCTCCTCTTCGACCAATTGAACGCTTTACTATAAAAAAAAATTTCGGGGGTTAGGGTGGGAGGTGAAAGAAAGGAGAGACCTCAACTTCGCTCCTCTTCCGCCATCTATCGACCTCGCCAGAACTAATTCTCTCGTCGCCGTGACACGTGTATAATTCCCGCATCACACGGCCCTTCGCGGATTTAAGGCTAAGTTTGGGAAGGATGAGAGTGTGAGGGAGAGAGAATGAGGGAGGGAAAGAGGGAGGAAATGTTCAACTTCTCCTTTATTACCCTTCGCGTGAAATAACTCATATCCTCAACCTACTCGCTCGCACATGAAGCCGTTCACTTCTGCGGAACATTACGGCGATGAAATTCGTTGAACTTGGCACAAGAAAAAAATCACATGGACTGGAGATCGAGTCGTGGATTTTAGACTTCCGGGCCAATACGCACACCATAGCGCTACTCATGCCAATAATCTACGTATTTACCGAAAAAAAATTAGTATCTTCATGTACATAGCTAATCACGGCTGTAGTGATTCTATCCTTGCGGGCTTCTTTGAAACGCTTTTCGCTTCATAGTGCCAACCTCGATGGACCGTTAGGCTACTAACATCCTACCACAATTGACGTGGGAAGAAGAAAGCCTGAGTAGTATGGTGGCTCGCGCACTGACGCGGGAAGTCAAAGGTCCGTAGCTACTTCGATTCCAGGTCATGGGGGACTATTATATGGCGATTTTTTAGAGTGCTCGGAAATCGTTCTCCACCCTTCCATTTTAAGTAGTTGTAGCAAGCAGTAAGTAAATATTAAAAATTAACGGCTAAAAAAACTTAGTTTTGGGACTCAAATTCATAGTAACTAACTAAATATGATATAATACTAAATAAATACTAAAAAATTAATACTAAATCATAATTCTTTGAGGCATTAACTTACATACCTATTTCACGCCGTACGCTGGAAGCGTCTTCATAATCGAAGGTATTATTGCAATTTTATAAAAAGTATTACAGCGAGTAAAAAATTTATATTTAAAAATAGTTGATTAAATATTGAATGAAAACTACACAACCCCTTGAAAAAGGACTAACATTTTGGAAAATATCTCGTAAAAAAGTGTAACGAGTGGGTGAGATTTCGGTTCTATTAGAAAAATTAAATCTTTTTCTTCATTATGAGGCCAAATTCATTGAAATTATACGCAATGATACAACTACCACTCGTTCAAACTACCTTAAGTGACTCGTGATAAAGCATTCTGAGACGTATCAGCCTTCTCAAAACAATAATGAAAGGAGCAAACATGGTAAGGGATTACCTACGGAGGAAGAGCAAGGATGGAATACACCAGTCAAATAATTAGCTTTTAAAATGAAGGAATGAATAAGATAGCTGGACGAATAATGGAGTGTAGATCTGTAGCAAACCAATCTTCGAACTAATTCCTGTTGGTGTTGGCACCTTCTTTATAATAGTTTGGGATCGGAGGGGTAGTTTGATGGAATTTTACTTTTTCTAACTTAAGGATTGAAGTTAGTCAAAGTTGTCTTAAGCTGCACTCGAGTGGCCTCTAATGGAGGAAGTCACCGCAACATTTCCCCAACTTGTTTCAGTGCCTGACTATCCTACCATCAATTGCAGACGCATTGTCTTGGTAATTTTTTACATAATTTCACCACGGATCACTTGACCAGTTTCAACGATTTACATCTTTATCAAAAGTTATACATTTCATTATTGATACTTATTGTTAGTTAATCAAAGCTAAAACCTGGTCTGGCGACCGATAATAAAAGTGTGAAAAACCACCAATTATTTTTTATCCTCACTCTTGCCCACTGGATTCCGTCCACACGTGCTCGCCCCTCTCCTGCCTTCTCAACAGACTCCTAATCTCTCCCATACACTTCGGACACGAGGGTGCAGGAGAGTCAAACCCCACCACTGCAACCTACCGTGCACTGCGGTCTCGACACTTACACCACCTTAGCGCTCCGGAGTCGTGGACACATTCCAAGGGGGAGAGTGAAATCGGTGAATGCTCCAAAGCCAAAATTTCTGAACACAAGAAGAAGAAATCATTCCACTCTTTTGAAGTGCTAACTTCTATAGGCGCACCACGCACAGAAAATTCTGCTGGCGGTAAATCGGATTCTGGGCGTCACTCTCTTTATCTCACGTCACGCTTAGCATGCCGAATGTAAACTCAAGAGAACGCTCTCTCTGTAACAGAGTATGATGGTCGTCGTTCAACGTACCGAAGGCCCCAGGATCGATTCCTTAGAGGTGGAGTTTATTTTCGTCACGATTCCAATTATTTTCATTCGTTTTTAAATTATTATACCCAAAATACTTTCCATAATATTTTTTAAAAATTATGTTTATTTATATATTATATTTATCAGAATATCGCCATAGAAGTTGACACTTCTCCCGTGTGTTCTTAAGCACACAAACGTTTTTTCTTAGAGTCATGATCTTGATTTTGCTTTGTAAATAATCTTTCACTTCTGCACGTCAGTACCAAATGCACGAATGCAACATTACTTCTACTAAAATGCTTAATCATTTAGTTTTTCTTGTATTGAAATGAAAGTTCTCAATTAAAAAGCTCCGCAACAAAAGTAAACACATATTTGTGCTCTCGATTTCAATCTCGATATACCTTGTGCTCACATTTTCCTTTCCAAAAGGCAACCGTTCCCCTCTTACGCTCCTACTTCCTACAAATTCTGCATTTACGTTAAAATAACTTTAAATTTCTGCTCTATTCTCCTAATCCGTCTCTTTATATTTTATTTTAATCCTCTTATGCCTATTATTTGTCTATTCGATACCGTTTTAGACTATCTTCTTTCCATATTCCACCGTTGCCTCCATTCTTCTCCAGACACTAATATAAAAATTCTACCATATATATACTAGACTAATAAATCTCTTAATCATTCCATGAATGAGACTCTAGCATCTGCTCTTTTCCGGAATTCATATTCTTTTTGCAGTAAAACACTTGCTACAAAATGCCTACTAAAGATTCCCCCTTCATTTTGCAGAACCCAAGCAGATAAACCTTGGCTATTCCAAAGTAACTATTGATTACGGCCATGATAAGATAATGAGATGAAGCTGTATCTCAGAAACGCCATGATACGTAATAATTTGTAATAAAGTATTGACAGAGTTTTATTTTGCTTGTTCTCCTCTTTCTCGCTTGCTCGGTTGAGAACGCATTGCACGCACGTGTATGTGCCATAGTTGGGATTAACGATTTTAAAAATTAACGATTACAATTAATCGTTAAAAATGTAGTTAACTATTTAACTTAACCGCTAGTTTATAGAAGAGTTAACCTTTAACTTTTTATCGTTAAAATTATACATTAACTGATACAAAACTAACTTCAGTTAATTTTTTTTTGTTAATTTTTGCCGAATGTCGACCTGTTCGAATTTGGGCGCTAAGTTTCCCCAGCAGACAAAGGGGAAAATAAAACTGTATCTAAGAATGCAATATAGCTGGGTAGTTGTGCAAGAATGCAATGAATATGCCAAGGCAAAACATCCAAACAAAAGCGGAGTTGAGTGGAGTGACCGCCAAAGTTTAGGAACTTAAAACTTTTAACTTTTAACGTAAAAGTTCCTTTTTTAACTTTAACTTTAATCAGTTACTTTTTCAGAAAAAATTACTTTTGACTTTAACTAGTTACTTTTTTCAGAGATTAACTTAAACTTTAATCAGTTAATCTTTTTTGGTAACTTTCCCAACTATGGTATGTACCGACCACGCTAGGGCAAATGTTACATCCCAAATAAGACTACAGCCCCGGTGGCCTTAGGTTAGGCGCTAACATGTAATATTTCTTATACGGTAAGCTGATTGGCCGACCTTCGAGTAAATCTTGCTCATTAAAGAGTATCCATCATCATTATGCCAAATAAATGTATGGCCCATGGACAGTCATTCCTATGGTTTCTCCGATCCCGGAAAGTTTACTCTTGTGCTACCCAATCAAATCTATTGATTTTTCCTTTACTAAATCCCTTTCAAGCTCAAAGAAATTAATTACTTCATATTGCCAAAAATACCTACTATTTTCCTACCACTCCTACAATTGACCAATATTCTTCCCTATAGCACCCTTGCAAACATGTTCTTACGTCATCCAGCCAATTTTCCAGCCTCTTTTCCATCCATATTCTATCCCACACTTGCTCTTTCGCTTTTCTCTCCACCAAGGATGCCATAGTGAACCTTCTACGAACCCACATTTCAATAATCTCTGGTCATCGGTCATCTTTTCATGTTTCTGAAACATCAAATTTCCACTCATATACTTTCAGTTAAGAAAAAGCGCTACCTTATTAATCCGCTGACGAAAATATTTCGTGTTAACACTGTCTATCTTAAACTTGGCTCGCAAAGGATCTCACGGCCCACCACTCCACCCTTTCTTTCTAAGATGTCCGCGCATGGCTTGGAGAAAGACGACCTTTCTCGGATTCACGACGTGATTCACGAATGATTTCACCTTACCCTCAACCCAGCATCAACGTCTATGTCTTCTCCTGATTCCTAAACCAATTCCTCACTCGGCACGGCTCAGCACGGGAAGGGGAGACCACGGTATTACCCCTTTGTCCCCTCGCGATCCCTTATTCCCCCTTCCAATCCCTGGCCCGTCACCCTTTTTCTCCTCCGAAATCCTCCCGCGCAGACCTCAAGTTTACTTCAGCCAAACCTTCCCCTTTATTCCGCCGTGCCACTCCCACCTCCTCAGACCCCGGCCACCCTCAAAAACCCTCCCCAGCACCATCTCCCGCGTCGAAATCCCACTGATTTATCTCATGGAGAGATAGAATTCTCGCGGGGACTGTAAATCACTCGTGTGAGGTTAAGCCGGCATCGCAAAGTGGCAAGGGAAAGGACGCGGCGCAGATCCCCAACCCTTACCACCCACTCCCTTCCCCCCCCCCCACCACCCAACATCCCATTCCCAGCACTTCAGAGAGCCCAACACCCTCGACTCCTTCCCTCCGCCCGGCCCAACTCTTTATACCGAGAGAGAGGAGAGGCGAACGGGGACTCCCATCCCAATTCCTTTTCTTCTCCCGAGCAAGCACTCCTTCGTCTTCCCTCCACGACACAAGAAGTCTCAATCGCTACTCGCGCAAACCAACCCCATCTCTCTCGCGGTATCAGAATCACATCTCCTTAACCCAATTCCCTCGCCCATCCTTTCTCATCCCCCCAACCCCCTGTACCTCTCTCCCCTTTCTATCCTCCTCCATCTCTCTCCTGGGTACGAATCGTCTCGTCCGAATGGAAGAGCAGTTCCCTTTGATGACTCCGGCATAGGAACGAGGCGTCGAGCTTCGGATCGGATCGAACGCTGAAGATATTCCACCCCACTCCGGAGAGGATGCGACTATTGTGCTCAAAGGACAGAGGAGCGCGCGAAGGTTATTGCCGTTTAATGAGATACGGAAGGGATCATTTGCGACACGCAACTCACACATGCAGCACCAGAGGCATAGCATAGACTCATTTGTGTAGTATTTTTAAGTCCAAGTCAAACTTACAGTTTATAATCCTAGATTATTACTACTAGTTATAACCAATTATTTTCATATTATCAAAATAAAAACGCTGCCAAAGTTTTCTCACCATATTCAACAATATTTCCAAAGACACTTCCAAACACAAACTTTACAAGTAAAACAACAACCCATTCCAAGTGTGTGGGTTAAAGATTGAGCAGAAACCTTGCAAGCCATTAAGATCTGCGGTTTGTTTCGCAAATAGTCCTACTCATGAATGTACCAACGCCTGGCACGTATTTTAAAAAAACTACCTAATAACTTTTCTGGACTTTTTTTTAATAAAAAAGCATTAAAACTCTTAGTTAATATCTGTAGGCATTAGGTCCCTAATACTAACATTCGTATGGATGCTTTCACTCAGATAAATACTTATAAATGGAATTCTACCAAATATCTACTGATCAAAACTATAATTAGAGGGATTAAAATGTTAGTGGTTGATTGTGGTGGTAATTAGTGTTGGTAGTAGTATTTCTTTGAAAATAATAATCACTACTCTAGATTGAACTTATACTTTTTAAATCTATTTCAAGCACGTGAGATAATGACATGCTGGTCTATAATAGTATTATCCTCATTAATAACAATTTTAAAATCACCTCTGAGTGGTTGAATAACTAATTATCAAAAAACAACAATCTGATTTCAGATTTGAAGGTATTCAATTATTGGAGCGCAAATGTTGGAAAAAGAGAAACCACGTTAGTTTGGTTCAAATAGGGTTGTTTTACGTAATATCAGGCAAGGGCTAACCATGTAATTGAGTAGAACTCGAGAAATGTTTTTTTTCAAAAGTAGAGAAAATTCTTAGGAGGTAGAGAATCTTTCACATGGACGAGATGACCCATGTAAATTATTTAAAAAATGTAAAATATTTTCTTTTCCACTTTAAATAAAGCTCAATATTTACATTTTAGGTTCAGTACCTTGTAGAACAAAACCTACGAGGCCTGCCGGGAAACGCATTTCGGAAAAACACTTCGTCCCTTCCCCAAGCGAGAAATGGAATCCATCCGCTCTCTGTCAACTTTCCCAAACTTTCCTTGATCAAAAATGCTCAGCGGAGAAATAATTCACCGACAATGTGAACATACCGCCGCTATTCCCCCACTACTCACTAAAACTTTTCTCGACGCCTGATAACACCACGCAGTCCCGGAGACCGTAATGCATATACGATAGATTCAATTATGGCCGTGAAAAAAGGGAGCCGGAACATCTGCCGGTTATTGTTGAGAGATCGCTTCCTATAAAACCGAAAGAGATGGATAGGGAGCGCTGGGAAATGAAGTTAAAGAGGCAATTGGAATTCTCGGGAGCACGAGCGAGGGAGATCTTGAGGAGGTGGTGTAGTGCTGGCCCCCAGCGGAATGGAGTGGGGATGAGGGGATGGGTGGGGATTGGGACAGGTGGACGGGGTAGGGCAGAGGGGGAGTAGGGGGAGACGATAGAAAGAGGTGAAAGGGGAAGGGTGCAGGGATGTAATGGAGTTGGGAGTTTTAAGGGAGGCTTCTTTTTTGGGAGGGGTGAGAGAATGACAGAGATAGGGTAGGGACGTGCGATATTCAAAAGTCCAATATCGAAACGTTTGATCCATAAAAAAAGTAATGTATCGCAACTATGAAATGATATCGCTTTGCATTACATACCACAATATATCACTTTGTAATATACACCAAAATATACCGCCTTGCACTGCATGTCACATCATATCGCATAGCACATCCATTCGATACATCGAATCACATTGGAATACGATATTGCATAATCAGGAATGCGGCTTTACACGTGGGAGTTACTCCTGATGGCAGTGACCTTATAAGTCGTTTGCAATAGCACTTCGATATGTAGGCACGGACTTCTGAGGCAGTACGTTGCGACAGGAATCGTGATCGGTACACTATCGACCATGGTTTAAAATTGTACAAAAATAAACAGCCATCTACTTTACTTGAAAATTATATTTTCATTTTACGGTTCATATTGGATAACGTCCGGTGAGTTACTGATCACATGACTGCAAGCAGGGATTGTAAATATGAAAAAACAAATTAATTTGCCGGAGGATGACTAACTGTTGATATTATAAATACTGTAACGTCAGACGTTTATTTTCGTTTCAAAACTCTTTATTCTTTCCAATACAAAGTTTCTTCCAGCATCCTCTCCAAATCCAACTCTCCAACAATCCCCCCTTTCTTTTTTCATCAAAAACTCCCCAGCATCCACAACACCATTCAAATCAAACGTTACAATACTTATGTTTATTAAGAGATGCTTTTTTGTTATAAATTACTTCAAAATGACTAATGACTCTTTTGTCTTTTAAATAATAAGGAATAAAATAATTCTAAATCTTAATACGCTTTATAGATGTGCTTTTATCTTCTTCTCTCGACTTTGGCCGTCTAAGGACCACGTGCAATAACCCAACGCATACATTTTCGCTTTTTCTTTCCCGCTTCATTTCTTGCTCTCCAAAGATTCTTTATTCCTTCGCTCTGTTTTCCCTCCTCTCTTTAATCCAGGTTTAATCTCCTTTCTTATTTTCCTTCTTCTGGAAACCTCAAAAGTTTCGTACTAATTTTCTAGCTTTAGTTTTATTCAGTATTAATTATGTCATTCGTTATTGCCCACTCTTATAAACATCCTTATTACGTCGCTGAAGAGCCCAGCTTTTTTTTCCTTTTCGTATATGACATTTTTTCGTTTTCTTCATTCTTATAGAGGTCATAATTCTGTAGGTGCACAATTATATTTCTTGCAATCTATATAAATTTATGAACCCCACAAATGCCTGTGAAACTCTAAGTAAGCGGCGTATTAATGAATTGTTTGTTAAAGTTCGGCAATATTCTACGCTTCCATACTCATAATTTTCTTACACCATTTTTTTCCCGCGGAGAAGTCGCCAATGACGTGTAAGCAAAATAATGACCTGCGAGTAACGTTGCACATCTAGACATAGCCACAATCGCATGCACGCATAAACCCGCTTTGTGGATAAGCATTGCAATGCTATATCTGCGGCATATCGTGGTCGATACACCGCAATATGCATAGCCAAGTCTTAACGGGGAAGGGAAGGGATGTCTGAAACGGGGTTGGAGGGGTAGAGGAGGTGTCGGAGGGGGAAAAACAAGAGAAGGATGGGAAGGAAGATGGAGAAGGAGATTTCGAAGGAGGAGGCACCTACGTCGAAATAAAAAAATAAATAAAGAGAAGAAGTGCGGGTGAGAAAAGGAGGAGGGTGGGCGGAAGGGGAGGAGAGAAGGAAAGTTATTCCGAGAGGGAAGGAAACACACGGAGGGCAACACAAAAGCCTTCCGCGTACTAAATTACTCCGATTTTTACTCATTTTTCACAAGCGTCATAATTCACCCTGCCATTCAAGGGAAAAAGGAGGCAGGAGGAGGAGGAATAAGGAGGCCTTCAGAGGGGGGTGGAGAGTATAGGTGGGTGGGGGTGGGTCGGCAACCGGGGAAGGAGACGAATATTTCCCCATCCCCATACTTTCCCGCGGCCCCATTAGCTCGCGGGGAAAACAGCGAAACGTCGGAACAGATAAGCATCTCTTGTTTCAGCGTTTGATTTATTCCCCTTCGGAAACAATGCGGAAGAAGAATAAGAAGAGGTATACGTGTATCGGGGAGAGAGATTGCGTCCCATGAGAAGAGGAGTGTGGGGTGAGAGGGGGTTGCGTTCGAGGCGGGAGAGAAAGAGTGAGAGGGGTGGTGAAGAATTGAGAAAGGTTCGGGAGAAAGTTTTTGGCAAGATGGGGAGGGAAGGGGGGCGCGAGGGTTTGAGGATTTAAGGGTACGCGGGCGAGATGGCACGCTTTGGCAGCGGCGGGCTGCTGGGGAAATTAAGCAAACAAAACAGAGCGGGAGGAGGACAGGAAGCATGATGAATTATGGGAGGAAAAATTAGGATGGGTGGAGGGAAATAAGGCTTATTGGAATTTAAAGCTCCTGGAGCTTTTGAGTGGCCCAGTGTGTTGCGAAAAGGTTTGAGCTGGATTCTCTACGTCTGCCACGTTGAGCAAAAATTGAGATTGCTCGGGCCCTGAACGATCTTCTGTGGGGATAAACTTCCTCCTTTTATTTTTTTGAAAGAGGAGAGGGATTACGAGTGTTTCGCGGTGGAATACGCGATTGAATAACTCATCATAAATATTTTATTCTCGTGGACGCCTGTTAAAATTAGGGGAACGGCTTAAAAGTAAATAAATCCGTTTTTGGAGTCAGGGAAAATTCCCGCCCCATTCTGAGAGACTAGTGGTTGGGGCTAAGATCTTTTTAATTATTCTCACGCCAATATATCACTCATCCCCTAACTTTCACCGTAAAATTCTTTGAAATGCAGTACCTACAATTAACATAATAAGGTTTTGCATATGTGATGAGTTTAATAAAATATTTATGAAACGTATTATCAACCGCAGACAGTGAAATAAATGAGTAATTCGCGATCAAAAGAATGAGAGTTGATGCTATAAGTTTAAATGTTAACGAAAAACTCAATATCACTCTCACTATAAGGCATTAAATGCTTGATAAACATCTAGTCAACGATACATTAATTTCAATTTAATATAAATATTCAAAGTGCTGTCCTTTTAAATATTGATAATATATTTTTACCACATTTCTAAACAAATAGGTAAGGGTTACAGATAAATTTCATATTTGCATCACAGTCTAAGCTAAAGATAAATATAGTGTATCTGACGTGGAATATTCCATAGACATTGTCGAGGATATTTGTGCACTATGATTTCTCTTTTTAGAATGGCTGAGGAATGACTAAAATGAGGTCTATAATCTATATATACATAAGCATATACCTCACCAAAAATACTAATATTTGGCTCAAAATGTTTTACCAATCATAATTCCATGTGTAATTTGCATAAAATATATTCATTTCTCATGCAAAGTCAATAATACTTATTCTGTGGCGCATCGCTAAGAAGGAGAAGTGGATATACATCCACACCTTTTGCAAATCGGGCAGATATTTTTAAAAATAGAGCAATGTTTTTTGTTTAAATACTTTTTTTAAATCCAGGCGGCATTTATTTTCGCTGGGGAAGATGAATTTACTGGCCAGTATCTCCGGGCATCGATGACTACAAGGTGCTTTCATTCAGGGATCGTTGATCTTAACACCTGTCCGTGAAATGATTTTCCATAAGTTCGTACGGCAACAAGTTGAGCAGATAGCAAACCATTCTTTCACCTGCCAGAGTTCATGCCGCTCATCCGAGTGTCCAGTTGGGCCGGCATAATCACCCAAGAGTCCCACCTCGATCCAGCCCGCGAAATGTACTGAAGTTTCTCACAATAGGCCAACCAGCCTCGGTGCTCGGAAACCTCGCTTTGCGGGATCCATGAACCCACAACATGAACACGACTCTGACCAAATGTCAAAGTCTATTCTTTTGACTGTAGCAATTAAATGTTTTCCTCCAGACGAGTGTTATTTTTACCTGAGTACTGAAGCTGAAGCAGGGAGGCTGTGGAGAACAAGTAGTGATGTTCTGAGTCACGAACATCTGAGATAGAGAGAGAGAGAGCCCTAGTCAAAGCATTGGAGTGTAATGCACACAAAAATACAATACCATATTTTCACAATACATTACATTTCAAGCACATGAAAATCGAGATTAATTATCGAGCATATTCTGAGTCTCTCCCTCTCTTCCCTTGCTCTCTACTGCCTTCACCTTTTTCAGTTGATTTCGTGAATATTTCTCCATAAAAAGAATTAAAATAAACCCCAAAATCAGTAATCCTTGCCAAGGGGTTAATTTAAGAAGTTAGCATAAGTAGGATAAACACCCGTCTAATATGATTCAGCGTTTATCGCCTGTGCTTCCGCCATGTATTAGTCGTAAACCAGTTAGGTTGAAATGAATCCATGCTAATGTCTTCACCTTATGCTCCATCCTACTTACAATTAGATAAAATAATTAAAAATTCACTGCCAGTAGCAGAGCTTAAGACTAAAAGGTAAAGATGACCAACCTCTGCATATACTCAAAGACACTTCTAGTGCCTTGATCATGTACCGAATAGGTAAAAATTGAAATAGCTTCAACTAAATCACATGCGACACAGTAAAACAGAATCACTACTGTTTTTTTACAATTACATATGAAACGTCGTATAAGTAGAAAGTGACTGAAGCACAATCCAACTCACCGTCTTTGTTCATTCCCATCTGAAGACACTTCTTCAATCGGCATGCCTGGCACTGGTTCCGATGAGCTTTGTCCACAGTGCATCTACCGGTACCAGCTTGGCACCTAAAATGACATCATAACGGGCGAGTGAATTATATTTTATCAAGTGAATTGCGATTGGAATACATGAGGTTTTAACATTTACGCAGGAAAATTAAATCTCTTTCCATATTTTTTCCTTTAGTATGATTCCTCTTCTCTATCCTTATTTTAGATGAAATTTCTATGGACTATAAGCAAAGCATCATTTTATGTAAAACATTAGTAAGACGTAAAAGTTGTGCGTAAATCTTGAGGGCAGAGTTAGTTCACTCTTTTCAGGATACTGGGATGATTATTAATGAATACATATTAGATTTTTCTCAGCTGAACATAACCATGTGATTTTCTGGATATAAGCAAACCACAGTAGACTAAGAAAGGAAACTGATCTACTTACTCCAGTGCGTGGTCTCTTTTGGCATGGAAATATCTATCTCCGAAAAGAACTCCTCCCTTTGTAGTTCAGAATAATAAATGCACGAAAACGGAAAAATAAAAATAAGTTGACTCGATAAAAAGTTGTGCATCATGCATTAAATGTACACTAAATTTTAGTGAGATGATTACTGATTGAGAACAATAGAATTGGTTACTTTCGGTGCCACCTTGGGAGTAGTTATCACGGAATATTTAGATGGATCTAGAAAAAATGGAGATACCAAAGACATTATCTTTCAGGAATAAGGCATATTGTTTAATATTTGCTATCAAGAAAGAAAATCTATTTTTGGAAGGACCGAGTAAAGTGAATACAAATTAATTCGGAGATAATAAAGGTTAACTATTACAGAAGAGTCCCAGTGAATCGTGATCGATTTTGTAGGATAAAAACCACTACCGGGCATAACCGCAGTTACGGATGAAACAATAGAGTTTATCCAGAAAAGGGACGTAAAGTCGAAAAAGGTTAAAAGTGCTTCACCTAGCTCTGCACATTCGACATTCGACGTCCCACGAGGAAAAAAAAGCCAAATCTCATCCCAAGGATGGAGTTCAACAATCTCAATCAACGGTGAACGTCTTGCGTGAACGAAGGGATTCGCTCCGCCTCTCTGAGGGGTCGGATTATCGCTTAATTCGCCCGACGCGGACGCAAAAGGGCCCTCTCCTCCAGTCTCCACTCCCTTCCGCCTCACGAAGTCTCCCGCTCGCTCGCCCTTATAGATAAGTGCCGCAAATTGGAAGGCCCGTCCGAATACCCTCTTTCCCCACTCCCAACCTACTTCTCACTCCCTTTCTCACTCTATCCCTCTTTCTCTCTTTCATTCCTAATTTTCCATTATTTTCCACGCCTCCCTCCTTCCCATTTCGCTTTCCCCAAGCCTTTTCTCTTTCACTCCCTCTTCAATCGACTCCGTAGGTGAAAAAAAACTTTGACATGCCCATCCTTTCTGGGTAGACACAGACAACAAATAAAGTTGTCTTCGGGCAGATGTGGTGGAATTTATTCATTAGGAATGCAATAACTTAGCAGTTTTCCACTTTTTTATGTTAAATATACGTCTATGCGACCGGTTTCGATGTATTACATCATGTATTACACAACCGTGCTTGGTAATGATGTAATACATCGAAACCGGTCGCATAAACATATCTTTAATATAAAATAGTGGAAAACTGCTACGTAATTTCATTCCTACAGACAAAAAAGTTTAAATCTCGGTAATATGCCTGTAAACATGACGCTGCTTCAATAATTTCCTGCATACTCCCCTATCCTTGCACGACCCTTTTGCTCCAGTTAACCTCGTACGTTGCTTCATGCACGCCCCCCTGTTCTTAAGACACCGAATATTCTTCTTCTTAACGTTCACCCCTGACTTTCTCGGTCTACCCGTTCCTCTCGCATCGCCCACTCCTTCAAATGTTTTATTTTATTATCTCAAGGTACCTCTCACTAGTACTTGGTTGTGGTCATCATGCTGAAAGCCAGCATCATAAAAACAAATTTTTCTAAATCCTCAACTTCTTTACGCACTATTCCCATTTCCCGTCGGAGCATATGTGCACGAAGGCACATATGCTCCAACGGGAAGACGAAGCTATTCATTCACACACCCTTGAAATTATTTGCCTCCAGCCACACACCTTTTGCTTTTCCTCAGCTCAAAAGGCATTCTTCAAAGAAAAAATATCAATGAGATATGTCAAGCAATTTATGTATTAAAAGAAGTTGAGCTTTTAAGCACCGTATTTCTTTCAACCTGATGAAATACAAAGCTCTAGATGCAGTCCAGTAACGGTCCTGGATACAGGTAGTGCTTCTGCCACGCCAGGCCGTACTGCCTTTGATACAGTGAAGTCATGGACAGCCAAAAAATAAAAAATAAATTCCTCAAAATCACTAAGAGACAGAAGCCGAACAACTTATGCATGCTGACTGTTTAATCAATTTAGATGCTTGTTTATCCGTCACTGTCAATCCAATTTACGTTCGTAAAACGACTTCTCTACTTTCGATAAGCCTCTTGTGCTCTCATGCCGTTCATATGCATTCCAACGTTTTCGGTTTAAGACATAAATTGATAGCAAATAAGTGTGGATACTTCGCAAGAATACAGGAGAATGACTGGAAATTGAAAAGCCGTACGTTTGCTTGAATAGGACAACGATGGATTTCATGACAACATGAAGGAGTATTTTAATAATCAAACTAAATACATAATAATACTCGTATTAATATTTATTAAAATAAAAAAAATGTTGTTCCTAATAAAAGCGTGCTTCGACGGACATCTTAGGTTATTTAGCACTTACTGTTGGCCACTCGGAACGCATTAGATGGTAACCCATCCATATTCGAGCCGAGCCAAACGATGCATAACATCGGTGGTGGAGCGGGAACCACTATTTCCGTCAGGGCAGGCCATCACCATCGTGATTAATTTTCGTGCCATAAACCACTTCTCTTATTCACTCAATTGAGTCCTTAGTCAATAAAGTACGGGTTTATTACAAAGCATAAACTGGTATTGATGAATAGATTTCTTGGTGATATAACTCCGGTGCTAACGAGGGTATTAGACTTATCAACAGTAACGATGCCTTCGGTAGGGAACCGGTGTTTCGATCGTGGCCGGTCTTTGCCACTTAATTGCAGGAGTTTTATTTTATGTTGCAATTTTTTATTTGTCCTTAATTTTCTTCCAAGCTGGATGTTTGCATACGTATCCTAGTAGTTTTGCTTTCCTCTTCATTCATCCTTCTCCGTCGATGACAGAGGAATTGCTTCCACCTCGACAATCTCTCAGGGCCCCTTTTAACTCCCTGTACCCCGATCCACTCTTTCAAGCACCCGATCACGCAATATCCTTCCGCGCATTTCCTTCGCCCTAGAGCTGCAACAGCAGCAGTGCCTACTAACCTTCCCCCCCCCTCATTCCACGTCGACGACCAGAGGCGAAAGGCCTCCCCTTCCCACAAGGGATCTAACATTTGGTCAGATGGGAAAGGGAAGGAGACGCATGATGAGGTTCAAAAAGAGGATTAAGGGGCAAAACTTATCGGGATTGGAAGCAATCTCTTCGCCCGGACAATCCACAGCGCGCCGTGAAACACGGAAAAGCCTTTGCCGTGCTTTCATCGTGATGAACACTCAGAACTCGGGGATCGAATCAATAATATGAGAACCTTAAGATTACATCAATCCATCATCTCGTAACGACGGATGAAAAGAAAAATTGTTTCGCCAATGTCTTCATATCGGACCTAAAATGTAAACGTTCTGCCACTAAGTCACCTAGGAAACATGAACATTTGCAGCTGTAAAAAAATTTCTTTAATACCCTTTTTGGGAATAAAATTGACTTTTATAAGTAAGGCTGAGTCTGCCACAAAAGTATGACTTTTTGAAAGCAACGGGGGATGGAAAATTTGACAGCTTTTTGTAAAGTCTTCGCTCGTAAATTCGCTAATCATGTGCAAGGAACGTACAACTTTGTATGATTAAGTAACTAAGTCTACTAAGTTCACAAAGCGGAAATTCATAATTCAAATAAAATGAAAGGTTATTTTACTCAGGTGCTTCATAAAGTACAGCTTTTTTTATGTGTATGCCATCATCGGATGTAAACTGATTTTTAACAATGACATCTCTGCTGATGATGTTAGATGTTGATTTTAAAACTAATTATACTAGATAAATTCTCGCAACTTATCCAGATTTTAGAATCCACCAGTACTGTGACAGTACTTCTATCAGTATTGCAATATGGAAATAAATTTTCCCCAATCCAGCTGCTATTTCGCTTTTTTCGCATAAAGCGCAACCATTAAAAGTTCAACATAGGAACTATTGGAAGCACTATTGAAAAGATATGCCACTACAAAAATCATCAACTACGAACCCATCAGATCAGAACCTCATGAGATCAAAATCTCTAAGTCTTGAACGAGTAACCATCGGTTAGGAACCGCTGGTGCGTCATTAAATCTCAGGAAAAATGACGTGCGTGTGTAATTCACAGCCAGGACGCGAGCAGGTAGTTTTCACGAATGGCATGTCCACGATTTTCCTTCGCTCTTTCCAAATAATCAATGAAATGGCACGATGGTTATTACCCATACGACAATTGTCGTTAACACTTGTTAACACTTCCGGAATCTTAATTAATCAGATCGAACAGCGCGCGCGACTGAATAAACAGGACCAGGAGAAATTACAGCAAAGATGTCAAACTCCTGACGGCGAGATGTGCCGTGCACCTTCTCCAGTGGCCGCACGTGCCGACAATGCGAACTCAGTGGGCCGCGCCCTAAAGCCGCACCGCGACTTACAGAAACTACTTCACCACTCACGAAAGGGTGAGCGACTGACGTCGAAAGGATATTCAGGGGACGAGATGGAAAGTTGAAATGAATTGAGGTGGCGTGAGGCGAGGGTTCGGTTGGTCCCCGTGCGTCGTCGCCTAATGATTCATGACAAAGAACGGAGCGGGGATAGCAATCGAGCCGTGGCCAATAGTCCCGCTAAACGGATCTGCCGTTTGGCGACACCAACCCTTACATATAAAAAGCCCATCCCTTCAAACCAAAACCTCCTCTGTATGCGAACCCCTTGGGGAATGAGCTGACACCATTTCCCGATCACTCCCCTCCCACCCCACAATCATTTCCCATCCGGGGAGCACCCAAAGCACCCACCCTGGTGGTGGTGGAGCCCTGCCCTCATCCCCCTCGTCCGCCGCCCCTTCCCAATCTTTCTGCTCCTCCCCGAGGACCAACTATTCGATTCCACTAATCCCTTCTCCTCCTCCCGGACCAAACCCCCGGCTCCTCACTCGACTTCCCGGGGGATGGTCGGACGTTAAACCCACTTCATCCCCCGTCCATTCTTCCCTTCCCCCCTCCACTCTCGCTTTCATTTCCGAGCACCAACTGCCCTCCCTCCACCTCCCACCTCCCCGTAACCACTTTCGGCAGTCGAATGTTTCGGGGCATTTCCGTCACAGATACTCTGCAGGGTGGTAGTTACGAAGGGGAGGGGGCAGAGATGGTCCTCCACCACCTGCCACGCCATTGCTAAACTCTCGCTGTCAAGGTTCGGAGAATTTACCACGAGATGGGAGTATTTTTAAGGACTTGCTTGCTACTATACTTTAATTGTTGAATTAATTTGAATGATTTCAAGCTTTCCCGGGAAATTTTCGATGTGTTCTTAAATCAGGCCTTCCACCATGTTATCTTACTGGCCAGCAAGGATAACATAACCTGGTGAAAACCCCGAGAGGAGTCCAAAGTAAATTTATTAGTTTTTTATTTCTTTTCCCAGACTTTCATCTGCATAAATATTTGTTTTAAATCACGATAAACTCAACTATTTCAACTGTGCTGGAAAAAGAGTGGACTTCAAGTTAAAAATATCTTGCCACAACAATATCTTTCCCCATGAAGACTGCATGAATTAGTAATTTAAATCAGTTTCTCCGAGTAAATCTATGGTCTCACAACATAGCATTATTCATATTGATTTCTGTTTCTCGCATAAAATAAATAGTGTTTCTTAATTAGTTCATGCTCCTTCCATGTTTACTTTTGAAAAACAAAACAACTGGGAATCTAATCTCAATGACTAGATGGTTTCCAACGAATGTTTTATCCTTGGATAGGCAAGTTAAACTGTTTATGTCCTTAAAAAACTTGTTGTAGCCAGCGTTATCCAAAAGCAACGTTTCTTATTTTTAAATGCTTGACACACTGGTACTTACTTCTGTTACAATGTGCGATAGTTTTAGCTTTCAGGTCGTTCACATTCACCATTTACTACCGAGAAAAATAAAAACTAGCATCAGAGAAAATCTATCCGTCAAAATGTTTGCTCAAAGGTGGCCTTAGTTAAAAAAAATCTCAATTAATCACCATCCTTCCGGGAGGTGGAGGTGCCTCACTCGCGTTGAAAAAAATAACAAAAAAGATAACACGGTCGAAACTTAAATAGGGGAACCCCAATCAAGCCGAACAACATTAATCCCTGAGCATTACAGTCGGATGGAAAAATAAAACGACTCCATTATTTTTTTCTCAATAGTCTCCCTCCACCGACCGTGTTCTTACAGAAGGGTGGCACCTTCCCCCGTTCAAGGTTTGGGATACATCGCATGCATTCGCTACGTACAATGGTGAGGGGGCTATGCTGGTGGAAGGTTTTGGCAGGGAGAAATAAGAAGGGGGGGAATGGAAAGGGACGGGGAAATATAAGGATTATGGCCGCAGAGTCACCCTGGCCCGACCGAAACCCCCCCATCCCTCCACCCCATCCTTAAACACCCCCGTAGGGGAAGGGGGGAGCAGAATAGGGTTCGGGAAGGCTGCTGGGGAAGTTGGGGGGGTGGAGAGGGGCACAGTGTAATGGACGAACGAGGCGGATTCAATTCACCCCTTGGAGAGGAAGCAGTCGCGAGTGCCAAAGAAGTTTTCGGCGGTCAGGAATGGGGGGGGGGGGTGAGGGCCGTGGGGGATGTGGGTTACTGGATGGGGATTTAGGCTCGCGGAGGCAGATTTGTGAAGAGAGTGGGGGGAGAGTGGGGTCACTTGTGTCGAGTCGGGACGGGAGGGTAAGGGACGAGGGGGACCGGAAAATTGGAAGGCCATTCCCAACAGCCAGGGGTGTATTTGTGTGTGGGGGAGGAGGCGAGTTTAAGGGTATGATGAGTTTAGAAAGATGAGATACGGAAGGTCAATCCTAATTGATTCTGGTTTTCGCACTCCATAACATAAGGGTGAGTCCCACCCGTTGGGCGGATCGTGTGGTGCGCGTTATGGCCCTCGGCTGTTGTGATTCCGTCCGTCGAATGCATGAGTGGTGGATGGCGACGTGGGACACGAAGGGTGAAATATCCGGAAGCTCCATACATTGGGGGAGGCTGTTCTATCAGAGCTCATGCATACAATGACCATTTTTAATGCATGTATATGCGATACCACCAGAGCTGTATCGTAGTAGGCACTGCACCCAAGAGTCCATAACCCGGGACGCAATCTGATTGATTGAAGAATTATTCAAAGTAAGCGAGAGCCAATAAGAAAATGAAAGTAGTACGAAACACAGCTGAATTCAAAATTTCTCTTTCATTCATAAATACCCAGACTGGGTGTAAGGAGGTTCGTCATACGCTTCCATTAAAAGAGTATTCACGTCGTCGTTTTACCCCCGAGAGACGTTTTTCCCAGCAGGATAAGTCAGGAGAAAGTCAATCTATTGGCATACTGAAATAACGTTGAGTGCAAACTCACTGCAGAGCCGAATTCATCTTTTTTCTCCATTGGAATCCTCTTTTAGACGCGAACTGAATAAAACATCCTTAACGAACGTTTCTCTTGAATACACCAGCACCTGATTAAATGAATGTGGAATAGACATAATAATATTTCAGTTTTAAATGCATTATGTATGACTTACAAAGATCGCTAGTGTGAATTTTACTCAGTATATATTAATTTACGCGAATGGTCTTCGACCACCAACGTTTTTTATTTAAACTGAGTAACCGTCAACTATAACTCATACGAGAGACCCGTGAAAATCTCGATTTTATTCAGAAGCGCTTGCAAAAAGATATGAAATGGGACTACAGCAATCATTTATTTAATAACTTCTGCAGGCATAGTTCGATACCTAATTGATTCCATTTCAAAGCTGGCAGAAAATTAATAGCTTTTATATTGATCTGTATCAAGCCAAAGTTGTGAAAAATATGAGTAACATAATAGCCAATTAAAGTGAAACTCTAACAACACTTTTAAATAGTGACATTTTTAGGACATAGGGTATCATTTTTCAAACAATAACTCTTTGAGTGCCACAGAAGCATTAAAAAAGAAATACTCTGAACTAGTTCCTGAAAGTGCTATGCAGTGAGCACCCTAAAAGTCTAAAATTGTATTCAGCACAGTATTGTGTGTCGGACTTCACATTGAGTTCTATTTATCCAGAAGGAAAATAATCACACGCTTACTTAAACAGCCGCCTGCCGGCAAAGTTCTTGAAATTCGCCGCCGCAGTACGACACCAAATTTTCAATTCCGCACTAATTTTCCACCTTCCGAGACAGTTGATGTCGACCATTTTGCGAGATGAACTGGTAAAAAAGAAATGTGCGCGAGACGAGTGCGTAACATGAGGTAAAGGGAAGTCCACGTGCGAATTACGGCACAGATAACAAAACAGGGAACATAAGAAGAAAAAACAGTGATGGAACAAAAGAAATTGGAAAACTAAACATTTATGAGGTTTTCAATTAGATATTTTTTTACTTTTATTACGGTTCCCCAGTACCGCATTAAAAGCCTCATAAGGCAAGCATCTCAGTGGAGCAATAGGCCAATATTTCATAAAATGAACCAAAAATGAAGTAAAGCCTCAGCACCGCAATAAAAATGCCGAAGAGGAATCTTCAAAGCTATTTAACATATATAATCATGAGATTTCATACATTCAAGTAACAAGCCATCGAAATAAAAACTTCCTCTAGATTTATTTTCTTTCTTTTTTTCTTTTCTAGAAAAAATTCTTAATTGAACGCTCAAGTTCTTTTGAAAAGGTATTTCAGCTGAAATAATAGTTATTTTTCCGCATATTCAGCAGTAACTAACCCCTTAGTGAGTGTACTTTTCAGGACCTGAAATGAAGTTAAACATTCAAAATATTTACTCCGATTATGAATCACCGCAACTTTTCATCTGAAAATTGACACGAACGCATAAAAAAGAAATTCAACACGTCACACTCCATACTAGCACTAGATAATGCTGTTTTTAAGTGCTCAGAGGGAGAAGAGTTAGGACAAAAGTTTCAAACGTTCTTTGCCCTGCCACGGAATACTTCGTCATTCAACCTCCGGCATCAACCTATCTCTTAAAAATAACGTCGTTTCATATTGCATTTTTACTAATTAGTTTCTCTCTGCTGAAGTAAAGCGAAAGTCAACAGATGAAAGGATAGCTAAAAAATGCGAATCTATTAGTTGAAGTAAGTTGCGGAGCGACAGTATATATTGCGTCAAACTCGTTATTTTTGAGAGAATTTGAAACAATTTTAAATGCGTTTTGAATGAAGAACACCTCTTAGCCGAACTTACCCACTCGTACCACGGGTCTATATAAATTATATCGAGCTCAGCTTCTTTGGTGAAAAGTGCTGAATTTGACGTCCTAACGGAATATTGGATATGCAATATAACATTAATTTAACCTTTATCATTACATAATTCTCATTTATGTCTCTCCTTCGAGGTAATATGAGAACAGTACACTAGTAAGTGACAGTGGAAGTAAATTTCACAATGGTATTTCAACATAATACTACCAATTGTTACTGCATGAAGCTTCACATTTTATTTATTTAACTTTCGGTATTCCAAAAATGGTTCCAATAAAATGGTAAATATATATAATCAGATTGGTTTTTTTTGGAAATTTGGTCAATTAAACATAAAAAAACGACGTTTTGGACGAATTTGTTATGGATACTTGTGAAATAAATCAATTCAAGTGTACAAGTCTGTTATTAATAACTGTGCTTTTTATCTACATAATATATGCATATGATATGCAATTGCAATGCATATGCATAAAATATACAAATTTAAAATTTATATTATATATTTTTATAAAGATTCTGTTCATTTATAATCATTATTTTTATTATGTTTTTAAATTAGCATAGTATTTTCACTCTGTTTCTAGTGGTGTTGCTTGTTTTGTTACTAATAAACCATTATAAGCTGAAGGTAAAAATTCATTTTCAATGTAAACTTATCATTTTTAATATATTCCTTCAGGTACTAAATACTTTTATAACTGTTTTCACTTGTTGTACTGCTACAGCCCTGATGATGATCTAATTAAAGGTCGAAACGTTGGCTGAAATTTTTTATGTTTAATTGACCAAATGTCCAAAAAAAATCCCCAATCTGATTAATAACTTCAAGGTTAACAACAACCTCAAAAATAATATTAATAATGGGATAAAACATTTGAAGCATTAATTTTTATTCAAGTCACCCTTCCAGAATGTAAGGCTAGAGACGTCCTCAGTGGATAAATTTGTCTCCGCAGCAACTTCTCGGAGTGAGACGTCAGAGATAGAAATACAGCAGAGAGAGCCCACAAAACAACGTTTAAGTTTCATCTTTAGTGCTTAAATTATTTGCGCCCCCGAGGCTTTTTTGCAAGTGTACAGGTATCCAGAAGAAGACAAAATGTATGGATGTATCATTAATATTTCCAATGAAACGACTTACCGGTTTCCTTCCCTTTCTGTTACCATTTAAATTCTGCACCTTAAAGCGGCATTTCAAAATAGAATGAATACAACCATTTCAAAGGCCTTACAGTGATTTTTTACCCAGATATTTCGCGAAGTAACCGTACTCCACCATCAAATCACTACAAACCTGACCTTGTCTAACGTCACAACAATTGGATTACACGGGGGCCACAAACAAAACACTGCACGGATGGTGCGCACTCACCCTCTGGGGCAGGGGTCTCCAAACTTATCGTAAAAAGGGCCACAATGAGTACTTGAACACTTTTCAGTGGGCCGTAGTAAAAATAAAATAAATAGGGAACTCTAGGTATGAGTTTTATCGAAATCAGAAAATATAATTAACTAATTACAGAGAATGTGAAATTACATTATCGTATATTGATGACCGATAACTACCATTGTTATTTTTATAATTATCATATTTTCATAACAAAAACCATTGAAATGAATGATGTAACTGTGTTAAGGCTTTTAAAATCTTATTAAGCTAAGATTTAAATTTTTACATGCTAATTACTAACAAGTAGCGACCATACAAGTAAAAATTAAGCGGAGCATTTCCACATACTTTTCTGCGGGCCAGATAAAATCATCTTGCGGGTCAGATGTGGCCCGCAGGCCGTACTTTGGAGACCCCTGTTCTAGGGTATACCTTGAAGAAGACGGCCAGTCTCAACCCCTCACCTGTATATTAGCTTCCTCCGGACGCTTCGCTTGAAGAACCCGGAGCATCCGTTGCAGGCGAGAATGCCGTAGTGCTTGCCGGAGCTAGTGTCTCCGCAGACGACGCACGTGAGCCCCGCCCCTCCACCCCCGGGGCCACCGCCGTTCTGCCCCTTCACCTTGCCCCCGCCCCCGGGCGGAGACACCGAGTTTGCCGTCACGGTGCCTTGCGACGAGTTGTTGAGGGCCGAGGGCGGAGTGCCGGAGTGGTCCATGAGGAAGGAGGGGGGCCCGGGTGCGGGCGGGGAGCGGTTGGCCTGCACCACGAGGGCCTGGGGACGCGGGTGCGGGGCGACGGGCGCCGGGGGCGGGCAGGGTCCCATCAGGTGGTGGGCGGGCGGCGGGGGCGGGAGGCAGAGGGGCGGCGGGTGCGGCGTGGGGTGGTGGAAGGGGTGCAGGTGGTGCGGGTGAGGGTGGTGCGGGTGGTGCAGGTGGTGGTGGTGGTGGTGGTGCAGGGCCGAGAGTGGGTGGTGGTGCGAGGGCGGGGGCGTGGGCTGGGCGGGGGCTGACGGGGGCTGCAGCAACGGGTGGTGGTTGGTCGGCGGCGGGGGAGGTGGCGTCGGCGTCCGAGAAGAGTCCGACCGCTGCGATGGGGAGGGCGACCCGCCGCACTGCTGGGAGTCTGAAAGCGAACAAGAAAAAAAAACACGTGTCACAAAGAAACACATCATAGGTAAGTATATCCATTTAGCCAGGAGTCATAATGCAAACTAGTGGTGGAATAAAGTGTTGTCGGAGCGAAACGGCTGCAGCCTTTACTGTTCCGGTCAGACAACTGTTTCGATTAACTCCTGCAAACAACAGGTAGTTTCGTGATCGTTCCGGAACCACGCCGTTCCGTTCTGTGCTGTGCAGCGACAACTGATACCTGAAGCTGTTTCGTCTTCTATTCGGTTTCAGGTGCACTGCACGTGTGGCTGCGTGACACATGGGCTGTTGCGTTGCGAAGTTACCAGCGTAAAAAAGCGATTCTAAAACTCAAAATAGTTATAACTAACTATTCGAATCCCCCATACACATTAAGTCCGGGTCCCAAGGAGGACTACCACAGGCCGTAGGACGACTAGCACAGGGTGATGACCACGAAGACAGACGTACCGTACCGCGGCTCAGCTGTTAAGCACACAGCGAATGCGGAGAACAGCCTGCGACCTAATAATAAGAGGATATTGGCATCATCAAAGTGTGTTATGCAAAATGAATCCAATATTGAAGAGCGCTGATGGGGTGTTTGAAAGATTCTTCAACGGATCAGAGCACAAAACTTTCTGAGGGATCTGAACTATTTTGGTGACTTTTCTTGGTTTCGTCACGATCTTTAATCGTGCCACAGGATCAAGAATTTTGGTGTCCATCTCATTTCATCCAATAAGTTTCATCTGCCAGCATAATGTGGCAACCAAATGATCGATCTCCTTGGTAACACAAGTAAACCTTATAATTTTGAGTTTGGCTTCATCGCTACTCACTTGAACAACCATAAGTAAAACTTTTACAAATCGGCACAAGAGTTAACTTTCAGTATAACCTACAAGCAGAGAATCAGAGATGCCAGTCGAAAACAACAAAAAATCGGGAATAAATAAAATGGAGGAGGATTCCTTGGCTATCGATAAAAAAGTTATTCTTAAATAAAGGTCTCTAGTCTCCCCCCTATCTAATTAATAAAATACGTGAAATAATGTACGTTTTATTTTAAACTAAAAATGAACACATATAATCAATGATATGACGATGATTCTATATTTTAAGCTGTAGCACAAAACCATCATGATTTTTATAGAGAAGGGGCCCAGAGTTGTAATTGCGGTAGATTCATTAGCCACTTCTACCTTTTTCCTTTGAGGTGTAAAAATGTAGTCTTTAAAAAGCGTTCTTTGGGACCGGCGTGTGACCAAGCCGTGACCGTCATGTGTGATTATCAAGGGTTTCTGGGCTTTTTAAAAGGTGCATTTACCATTACCAACCAAACCAGTGGTTGAGTTAATCAGTGACAGTAAGATCCAATTTTATAATGCCTGGTTAACGTTAAACGTAGTATGTCGTAGCCTTTACGTTAACTTGATTTTAACAGTGGGTTTGGTTTTTTATTATTTACATTTACCATTGATTTAAACTACTGGTTTGTTGAAGAGAGCGTTATCTATGGCAGAATGCATTAACTTCGGTTTTCATATCGATAAAATATTTAGCCAAAGATCAAAGCCGGGCCTAGATGAAATGAGGGGAAATGAAAGTAGAGGAATTCTCGTTTGCAGTACTAAACCAGCCGATAAAAATGTTGACTTATAGCTTACGTACCATTGTGTACTCTTCTTTAAAATGTGTTCCAGCGCCAATAAATTTCAAACCCAAAATGCTTGGAGAAAAAAAGTTCACCAAACAGCCTCGATTTATCTCTCACTTGGTTCTCTACGCTGCTCCGTTACTCCCTTCCTCTTTTTTCTCCCCTGTTTTTCCCTCCGTTGAACTCCAAGACATAAATCACCTCGAAGGTAGCGAGAGGATTAATGCACCGCGATATATTAAAGGCCAAAGAGTCGTGGGATTAAAAGACCCTTTGCATTAAAAGTAGAGATGGAAATCAATCTAAATGTGGCAGTCATTTACTAAACGTCCCTCCTCGCGGCCCCTAGTGCCTTCCACGCTTCCCGACGATAATCCCACTTCCAGATTATATTTCTACTTCATCTTGTTTATCTCCACCTTTCGCGCTCTCCACTGATTGCTTAATAACTTTAACAGCCGTTACTTATTCGCCTTCAGTTGTACCCACAAGTAACCTTAAAAATGCCAAATTATGTGATTTATCCAATAAACTACTTCACTGGTATCGATATCTGGATAGCTGGGTATTAAAGTGTTTGTATGATGCCACGAGTAGCTCGTAAATGTGCAAATGTCAAGAAATGCCAGAGAATATTTATTTCAATGGCTATAAATGATTTACTGCAACTCAATGCAAAATAGTGTGTGATGTCAGGACTTTCATCACCTCATTCCGCGATAAAGTGAAATGTCTCCATTATTTTCCCCACTTTTTGCTCTTTATTCCATCAACTTTGATACATAATAACTCTCCAATCAAATATAGCTCCATCAACAGCTGTTCCGTACAATGGGCGCAAAAGATGTTGGTTGCGAAAGTTTATTTTGATTGAAATGAATGAATGAATGAAAAATAAGTCAATAATCACAATACTTAAACAAGTTCAATTGGATGGAGGTTGAAAACGCTTCCCACACGTATCAACCAGGACCTCACATTAAAAAATTAATCTGGACTATTCGATGTTATATGTGCTGTATAGAAACTAATATACTGGAGCCATAACTAGGCACATCACAAAAATGGATGGCATCTTGAAAAATGCAGACTTTCTAGAGGAGTTTCCCCTATATTCTTCCTAAACACTACTGTATCGATTAATCTTTTACAGACCATCTGCACGGTGGATATTTAGGGTATCTATGTGTTTTTTCATGCATAAAAGCAATCGGTGCATAGTTTTGCGTAGTTCTTTTATTACCCTTAAGACTTCCATTTATCCTAACTGCTTACTTCCCGAAGTTTACCTCGATGTTTCAAGAACTTCTGGAAGTTTAGTGGAGCCATAGAAATGAGGCTTTACTAAGCCGGATGTGTCATTTTGAATCATGAAATATAGGGCAGAAGGTTTACTCATCCCTTTATTTTATTGCTTTGAGGTTCCCGTTTTTTGATATGGCCGCGTTCCACTCGTGCCATAACCCAAACTCCTTTGGGAGAAGCAAGGAAAAAGCGGCATTAATGTTACGATCAACAATATTTTTATTGCTTTGCATCGCGTCTTTACTGCCTGAAATGGCGGATTTCATTTTTTACACTGGGGCACAAAGATACTCCAGCCATAAAACCATTTTGTTCCCCACCTTTTATTACATCCTTCAATTTCTTTCATGCAAATGCAACAGTTATCTCTTTCAGGCCAAAAATAAGATTTATGGACGGGTATATCCCGCTTACGTGTTCTTTTTTGTTAGTTTCAAAAGAGCCATATTCCCCGCTGATCACCACATGTTTCTTTGAAATGTTGAGGTCAGTCTTGCACTTATATATTGCATTTACTCTTCTTTCTTTTCGAATAAAAATTAAAATTGCTAACTGAATTCAATTTTAAATACTTGGCTCTATAGTCATGGTAGAATATATATTTCTAAATTAACAGATAAAACAATTAACGCCGTTATGAATGATATTTTGTAATATATAACGTTAAAAGGCCATTAAAGCTGTTTTAAAGCCATCAACATTTACATTAGAGGAGTTTTATTATTTTTTGTACGTAATAAGTAACGATGTTTTAGGTTGTAGGTTAATTCAAAACTTATATGTTTACGCAGCTTTCGTGTTTTCTAAAACAAACATATGGCGATGCCTAATACAGATTCCGGCAAAATACGTTGATCTGAATTTTCATGCTATCATTAAACACGGATTTGAGACATATGACATTCACAAAATAGTTCCTGCTGATTTAACTTCCACTCTAATTTCATGATTACGTATCATATATAGGACTATAATTAGGTAAATATGAATTACCTGATATAATCACATTTCTATTACATTAATGTACTGCTATGATAAAAAGTAAAAAAATGTTTTATGTACATGTTTTTTACAAAAGTTTTATGTACACATTTTTCATTGTTGAATATAAAATATTAATGTTAAAAATGTTGATGTATGCATTTACGCGTTTACATGCTCAGTTTGGAAACCATAATAGTCCATCATATTTATAGGAGAAAACATTACCCTACCTCCTTCTACCTCCACTAATGCATACATAAATAGTATTACATATATAATTACCCATAATGCTTTTTCCTATCGGGGCCAAAGAACTAATTTACTAGGACTTGGCTTGTGAATCTGGCTCTCTTTTAAAATATTCCTCCATACTGCCCTATCCTTGAGTACGTCTTTTGTATCAGATATATTCATGCATTGCTTCATACACGCTCTCCTATTCTCGACACTCCAAATATCTTTTCTCTCTTCCAACACATTCACTAATTGCTCTCTTTTATTCGATTATAAATCTGTTTTATTCTTCGACTCCCATCCATTCTCTCAGCATGGCCAAACCAACGAAGTGGTCGCAATGGAAGGAATGGACTCATGAGGAAAATCAAGGGACAGATGCATGGACCAAATAGGTATAGTGAGATGCCCAATGGAATACCGATAGGAGGGACAAGTTTTCGGAATTATGCACACGGTTCTGAAAGTTTATAAGGAAGAGAAGATGACTATATGGAACGTCATACTGAGTAGAAGAACAAAATGCAATGGGCAGTAACCAAGACACAACGAATTAGTGAGAGATATATCATAAAGATCAAATAGAAAGGAAGGCCCCGCGAGATAATCAAAGGGACGGATGCATTGATCAAATCAATAAGGACGTAGGGAATGACAACGTCAGGGTTTGGGATAGTTCACTTCGTATAGGAAGAGCTGGAAGACTGCAGAGAACCAATCTTCGGAATGAACAATTGATGATGCATTTTTGGTTACTCAAACATTGGCCGTATAAGAAGTAAAGAAAGGAGGTAGTTGGAGGAGATTCGAAGGAAGTAGAGGTGCCTGGAAGGTATAATGAAGTGGTAATTGGCTATTGAACAGGGCAATGGTGAGGAGAATGTTGGACAAAAGGGTAATAGGTAGGAGAAGAATTGGGACGCCATGAAGTAGGGTAGAGAGTATGAAGAGTTTTCATCGACGTATGGCAGGAGGTGATGAGAGAGGGGAAGGGTGAAAAGTGTGATGTGTTCCGACAATTTAGTGTTCCACTGTTTTTATTGCAGTCACTATTGGTGCACGGGAGGCAAGAGTTATTGATCCATTCTTTTTTAAAATTAGTTTCTTTCGTTTAGTCTCTTTTCTCTGTCCTACAAATGGAGCGTGGGGTTAAAATAACAGTTGCCGTGTCCACCTAAAACTCCTCAATTACGAATGTTTCCAGCACTCACTTAGTTTAGGAAAGCGAAAATTCAGGACGTGTGCAGGGCTTCGTGACGCAATTGTATATGAAGGGACGGAGGAATCTGGAGCTTGGGAGTTACACAGGAATAGTTCTCAAATATAACAATGTTCTTTGGTAGAGCCCCATATTGATGATTATGTATGGACCGCCGCAGGATATGCTGGGGTAACCAACCAAGCCTCTTCACCGACCCAGCAGAGTTCTCGGTGGCGTCCCCCATTGCCCGAAATACCTCCATTCACTTCGGCATCAAATCGCTTCGACCAACCCCACCCGCGCTTTCCTCCCCCCCTCCCCCATTCCATCCCGCCCCCGCTCTCCCCCTCTAACCTCTTACCCATCACCCATCCCCTCCCCGCTTCCCCCATCCAATGCAATCCCCGGCGTCATGAGGCAAGGGATCGCGCATCGTATCGACCAATCCGGCGTCGCGCCCAATGGCAGCGGTCCTCTTGCGGGCGCGGCGGGGGTAGGGTGGCCGGGAGGGCGGTTAGGGCGGGGGGGGGGGGGGTGGAAGAGGGTGTGTAGGAATATTACGAGAGGGAGGAGAGAGAGGGATGAGGTTTCGGGAGCATGCGTTGGAGGGGTCTGCAGCGGGAGGGGAATGAAAAAGGAGAGGGGAGGGTGGAGGGGTGGGGGGAAATTTGGCTCCTTGAGTCCTCTTTGCAGTTTGCTCAAGGGAAAATGAACGATTCCCCATCCCCATTTTTGTTATTTCAGAGGCAACTCCAGCGAGAGCTGGTAGGGGTAATTTTATTACATGGGTATAATTCCCAGTGTTCACATCCTAGACCTCATACGTATCAATAAATGATGCAAAAACACGTAAAGGAAAAAATAAGCTAGTGGAAGTTTGGTAATAAGTTGGATCAATAGGGTAACATTATAACAGAGCAATTGAATATGATGAGCGCGGTTTTAAAACTCATGCTATCGAACAACTAGACCATCCCTTTTGAATGAAGTGAATTGCAAAACGAGTTCTTCCTTACAGCTCTTTCTCTGACTAGCAGCTGCATTATAATGGAGACAAACGACCATAATTACTCGGTTGAGTAGTATGAGCAACGCATACCTGTTGATGATGTATCAACATTGAAAGCAGGGTTGAAAGTAAATGTATACCGTGGGAAATTGTACGGTTTTTATTTCATCAACAAAGCATTCCTCTCCGCTCTGGTAAATTTACATTATTCATTCTTATAAATCTTTAGTTAAGATTTCATAAACTCTCTGTAGGCATGATGTAGGAAGCGAAGAATCGTTATTCCGTTTCAATAGCCCATCAACAGGATATGGGTCAAAATCAAAAGTATTGCTCATGCTACTATACAATTATAAAATGTAAACAAGAAGTAAACCATTTCAAATTTGAAACAGAATACTCTTAAGTCCAGAGGCAGTACTACGCACGCACACATAAAGTTCGTCACTATAACAAATGGCCACCAAATAAATCTAGTATCATCTGTTTAACCAAATCGATAGATATGCGATGATGTCGATAATTTTAAGACGCGCAATGCCATTCATATGATAGTAATCCCAGCCATTGGCAATGGGCACCAAAACGCGGAACTTGTGAATACATTTAATATGCTTTTATAATCTTAATAATACGACTCTTTATTTACGATATTTCCTGTGCATCCACCCATACTCAAATGACTTAAATTTGAGTCATTAATCTTAAGTAAACGGAAGAGGAAACAGTAAACCGTGCGGCAAGTTGTACCCACTCAGGGATACGGAAATCAAAGCTCCCGAGTTGAAGAACTGACTTTAAAGAGATAAACTTTGCACCATCGCGTTTAACTCCCCGAACAACGTCGCAGCGTCGCGCTGGGCACCCTGAAAGGGGGAGGAGGTGGGGGGGGAGGAGGGTGGGGGGCGTGGGGGATAAGCCTGGCTCCTCTTCCATGGGTTTAAAATGATTCTGGAAGAAGCATCGTCGTCGTAGGCCGTGGGGAGGGGGTTAGGCGGATGGGATATGGGCTCGGGGGCGTGAAGCCAGAAGGCGCCCCTGGTTTTAGTGAAGGGGGGGCGAGGAGGGGAAGGGGAGACAGGGGAGGTAGCAAGGGGGGGGTCAGGATTCGTTGGTAAGGGGGAGGTGAGTGAGGAGAAAGGAGCAATTTGCGAAATTTCATTAGCATATCTATTACCGGGGGCCGACAACGCCTTCTCCGACCTCGGAGGGAATAGATTGTGAGGGGCGGCGGGGGATGTGTTGTGGAGTGCTCTTCCTCCCCCACCTCTCCCCCCACCTACCTCCCATATCCCTCCCATTCCTCCCCCTCCCTCTGCACCCCCTCCCCCGTATCTTCCACACCCGTGGGTCTCCCTTCACACTTCCAACCCGACTTACAAAAACCCCTGTTAGATCCACTCTGCTCTCTCTCTCACTTCCCTCTTTACTCCTCCGAGCGAGGGGCGTGAGCGAACACGGGAAAGCTAAAACGGAAGATAGAGTACAGAGGCGAAAAGGCAAGGAAGGAAAGACGCTAGAAAGCATGGGAGAGAAGGGAATAGTTGAAGAGAATACAAAAAACGATTGTTACAGGAGTGATGAAGCTGTGGAACGGTTTAGGAAGAGGCCACCGGATGAATAGTCATGTGGAAGGCATGAGAGAAATGGTTCTATGCGTCAGGGAAAGGATCGTGAATTATGCAAATTAAGTCAAGTGAATGGCAAACCAGGGGATACCAGGGCTGCGTAGTAAAGAGCTAGTGGCATGACCGTTGGACGAGCTCTATTTTTCAATAACACCCTAAGTATTCAAGGAATATTTATATCCGACGAAAAACAATGTATACAAATTCCTTTTCTTTAAAGATAAGCCACTACAGTCTAGGTCACTATGAAAAGACGCACAGAGTATAAGTACTCACAAGATATATTGAAATAAATGAGAATATGGAGCAAAAAATTAATTACAGGCATGCATTAAAGTTGAAATAAATGTTGGTGCACGATAATTTAAAAAAATCAAAGTACGCTGTTAAGAATAAACCTTTAAAAAAGCGAAATTGGGTTTAAAAATTATTTATATGTTGTTGATACGGACCCAAATATAAGCATTGAACTTAGTTAAGAAGACAGACAGAACCTTGAGTGATAATTTCTCACGCTGTCCGTTGACTTGTTGTTAAGTAATATTCGCGAAGAAAAACCTACAGGATGTAATAATACCTTGATACAGAAGAAGTGTAGAAGCTGGCTTAGGCGAACTGAATTTGGAAAATAAGAGAACAAAATGGATGATTCAAAGTTATATAAATTCGGAGATATTATGCACTACATCCCAATATTCAAAATTTTGGTGAGCTGCAATCATATTTGGAGCTAACTCGCTTACGCACCAGCATATAGCCTGAGGAGGAAGGCGAAGCGAATGCTATCTGAAGAGAAAATAAAAGGATAAGGAAAGGAGGAATGGTGATGGGAAGAAGATGAGGGATAAAGGTTGGAGCGAGAGGGGGGATGGGAGGCACGGGAACACTTTGACCCAAAGGAGATGTTTCCCAACTGAGACCTCTCGGGGAAATCTCCGTCCTCGAGTAAGAGGGCTTAGAGGGAGGATGATGACTCCTTCCCTCTTGAGAAGTGGAAGAAGACATTTGGGAGGGAGAGAGGCGGGAGGAGGTTACGACGCCAAGAGAGGAAAAGGGAGGAGGGTGAGGGGGAGGGAGGAAGGAGTTGGTGGGCGGAGCAAGAAAGACATTCACTGCAAATCCTCCCCCCCTTTTCCGTCCTTATCCTTTCGCCCTTTCATTTCTTTAACGCGTTCGGGGATTTCTCACGCCAAAGTGTTTTCTGTAAGGGGGTGGGGCGAGGGGCTGGAGAGGATCTCGCGCGGGGGTTTCTGGGAAGGGTGAACGGAGCGAGAGGAGAGGATGGAAGGGTGAAAGGGCAACGAGGAGAGGTTTGGAGGATTACTTCCCCACTCTCCTCTCCACTCCCTTCTCCCCCTTCCACCCCTCCGCTACATGAATCCTCCCACTTTCCCTCCCCCCATCCTCTCGCCCCCTCCCTTCCTTATCGCCACTTCCCCGTCGCCTCTTCGACCCTGTCCTCAACGCTCCTCTTCATTCTCTTCCGCCATGGTGCCTTTCACGCACATTTTGGAAAGCATGATGGTTGGTTACTAGGGAAGGCGACCGGTAACTGAGGTCATTTGCGCCGTTGGGGATAGGAGGATAGCTTGTAAAGAGAAGGATTACTTAGGTACTGGAGGAATGAGTCGAGAGAAACCAGGAGTCTACATTTTACTACACTTAACGAAAGGCACCATGGGGACCACAGTTTAACGTCCCATCCGACGGGTGCTGTACCACACATGAAGTAGCTTCCAAGTAGAGATCAGAATCACTCATAAAAATATCCACCACGGGAAACGTTGCCCCCTTGATTTCTCTTTTAATTCAAAGTACAATTCAGGATCAAATATTCCAATCCAGTATGGGCAATGCACTCGACATGTTCACTGCGTTTACCAATCGATCAATCGGCAGATCACTCCGACCAGTTCAGCTCGGTATGGTAAAGTAAACGGGCTGGTCAGATCGATATCTAAGTAATCCGAGTCGGCCCGATTTTCCGGTGTCTGAGATTTCAGATCGACTCGAAGAGACTGGGATGTTGCGCTCTTTGTTCTTCTTTTTTTCCCATGGAAAACAAAATATCATTGAAACGATAGATCAATGTTGATATTTTCAGTCTGTGTTGACAAACTAGGCGATCTGAGTCAGTTCGCTTCAGAACTTTCAGATTGGTCTGATTTCAGATCGATTTGAGGTATATTGGTAAATGTAGTGATTGCTGTCGTCTACGGACTAACCTACCCGTTTTCTTCGTTCCCAATACTCTTACGAGTCCTCTTTGGACTAGCAGCGATAATTAAATACGCTATGAATCAAATAAATGTTTCGCTGTAGGCTTGGGCGGGTGGGGTAATATACTAAGAACACCTCTTTCGACGAGTTTTCTTAGGCACCGCGGGATGCCTCTCAAGGCACTCCCAAGTAGGAGAGCTAGGGTCCCTAACTTTGCCTCACAACAAAACCTAACGCTCCTAATCTTATCTGCTGTTCCCTTTACTCCCCAAGGTCCCTCCTGTCCCTCTCTAGTCCATCCTTTTCATCTCTACCACTCCCCCTACCATCTATATCCTCTTCCCCTCCCACCATTGGTTGTGCTTTGCCTTCTATCCTTTCAATCCTTAGTCGATACGTTACCTAGACTGTCAAAAACGGCCTGAAGCAAACAGAAACTGTGACTGAGCGATAGAAAGAACTACCTTGGTAGCCGAAAGAGAATGTCAGCTGTATTCATCATTTTCTGAGACCAGAAAAAAGGACGTTTGTGCGGCGGACCTATTAAAAGAACGTAGCGTTGATTTATTGGCAAATGGCGTTGGTTCCATTGGTCAGAGAAAATTAAAAATTTAGCCTGATGGGTTAACATTAAAAGATAAAACTCATGGTTAAGCCAATTTCATTATTTCAACTCCTGGTCCCATTCGAATCCTCATTTCGGTAAGGGTTTGGTAAAACTTTCAACATTACGTTCTCACAAGAAATCTATGAATACGGCTATAGAAGGTAATTCGTAGGGCTGAAGTAACTATGAAAATTCACATCGGACGAGAAGTTTTACTCTTGTGAAGCCTCTCATTGAGTATGCCAAAAGCATCTGGAACCAAGCAAAGAAATATTGAATCCATGAAACGAAAATAAAACAAATGAAAGCCGATAGTTTTGTTCAAACTGCTGCGGGCATAAGGAAAACTTCTTAAGTGTACCACAGATATTGGGAGGACTTGGTCGGAAGACGATAGAGCCCCTGGAGGCTACACGCATGGCTAAGGCTTACTGGAAAACCTCAGATCGCGCGACGTTAGGGTTGACACATAATGTATTACCCCCACACAATATCTTTAGAACAGACAGAAAAGACAAAATAAGGGGGATGTATTCTCGGGCAGATTGGTTGAAATATTTTTTAAATTACAGTTTACCATTAATGTAGGCAAAAATAGATGATTTGAACACTGAAACTACCAAAACACAGCTCTCTAACCATCCCTTTCTTACTCCAAGGTCTTTTCCCTAATATATCTCTTTCTCCATTGCGTTCCCTAACAGCTCCTGCCACATACCATTTTGGCGGTTTGCAGGGTAATGTGCAGAGCCTCTAAGTTTTGTCTCTCTCTCATCCGACAATATCAGGCTAGCAAGTTGAATCTCCTTGTCTTTTTCTTCTCCAACCTTCGTCTCTTCCCCAACACACTCCTTTCCGCAGTAAACTTCCCCAGTTCCAAATTCTGTTTTCACTGTATTTGTGAATTTAAGAATATTTTAAAATAGATCATACCATCAGTAATATAATTACTCATACTATACATCACTATCGCTGTTTTTTCAGAAGGCGACCCCATCTTCAAGCAAATACCTATTGATAAAAGGCTTCAGGCTTTCCCTGTGAACATAATGGATGAAGGCTCCTCGGGTTTCCATCCGGGTAATTGAGTCCATAACCGACGTTTCGGCATCGTACTCTGCTACCGTCATCAGCGTGATGAGTGACAATGACTGAGAATAACCTTATATTGCAATCGATAACCATATATTGCAGCCAATTCCTAGTCATCGTCACTCATCACCCTGAAGACGGTAGCAGAGTACGCTGGCGAAACGTCGGTCATGGACCCAATGACCCAGATGGAAACGCGAGAAACCTTCACTCAGGAATACCTTATGGGCTACCTAGAGTTCCGACGTTATTTATTTGTTTTTTACTGTTTTTATGCGTTAAACGAGCAGTAGAATATAATCATTTATTATTTTTTTTCTGTATCCATTCCAACGAGATATTTCACTGTATCACTTATCGCAGCGAATCGTTTTACATCAAATTTCGTCTTGCATCTCATTTATTGCATTTCACCGCACATTGTACTGCATCGCATTACATTGAAATGCGATATCGCATGGCGTGGACCAGCAATAACCGATTGCGATATCTATGGAATATCGCATATCGTAATCTATGCCTCGCGATACCGCTCAGTCTCACTCAGAAGCCCGACCAGTGCCGTCGGCCCCCCTGGCAACCCCCAGCATCCCCCCGCTCTCTTCCTATCCGGAGAGGCTTTTTGGCTCATGAAATTCATATGCGGGGCTCCCATCGGATTCAAGGTGGGGTAATGCTATCGGGCCAAATGCGACGCATTCCATTACGGGGGTAGGGGGTGGAAAGGTGGCGGGGAAGGAGGAGGGTTGTTGCCGGGTATAGAGGAAAGGGGGCGGGGTCACAGAGTGTCTTCTTTTTCATTTCGATCCTCTCTTGTTTCCGTGTTTTTTTCTCCGTCCCTGGGAGAAGGAGTTGACTTCCTTCTTTTTCCTCTTCTCCTCTCGTGGAGGACATCTTCGGTGCCAAGGAGTATTAAAGGGGTTGTCTCTTGAGAGAGAGCTAAGCACCACTTGAGGTAGTTTGAGCGAGATAGTTCCCTTGTCATAATGGAGACCATATTATAATTTTATTTTTTTAATTTCAGCGTCTTTAACACATATAAAGTAAATATTGTAATATAAATGGTGCAAAAATATGGTAATATATCACAATCATTCTCAGTAATTAAATATCCAAATCAATTAAGTTTGGGTAAATCCACGAAATGTAAGTCAACACAATATCCAAGTCATTGCAAAATGCGCAAAGTATTTGATACGCAGTAACGAGCACGGGTGCTAAGATATTCACCAAGGGCAAGAACTTCGCCATGCAAAAATAATTTTACTTGACCAGAATCCAACCCTCGATCTTCCAATTGTCGGTCACATTTTTTAGCTGGTCGGTTGTTTGGTAGTAGGTGTAGTAGCTAGTTTCAGGTGTGTTCGTACAAATTCCTGCTGAAATTTTCCTTGAAAAAGCATGGCTGGTAAATATAACTGGCCAACACCTCGGACCGATAACATGAAGATCCGGGTTTGAATTCCGCTCAATTCAAATTATATTATCATTACGGACATCATGACTTCAGTGTGCACATTTACAAAAATGTTTCAATAAATATTTTTGTACAATTGGCCTTAAGTATAGATTGATTGTAAATCAGGCAGAAACCGTAATGAGATTTTGTCGACAATTTTACAATATAGATATCGTGAAATGCACGATACTCAAAAAATAATGGTTGGCATTATTTTCCCCCAAATCCTTCATCATATCTGCGCTACATATCCACAACGATTATAATTTTGAGTTTTCCCCGAGCCACACACCAACGTTACAATTTGGACCAGGAATGATATAGCCTTCGTTTAAGGGGTTGGGGCAAATTCCTACAACTATGGTTTTAAAAGTGCAACCCATCGCCATATGAGTAAGAAGTTGAGATAATGGAGTTTTATCCTTTGTATTGCTTTTTAAAGTTATGACAATCATAGTTTAGTTGATTGAATGACTATTATATTTTTAACGCATCAGAAAACCATCAAAAACGATTCATATTCGAATTGGGGTTCCGATTGGTCTGCCTATTGCTGTCCAGTTAAATGTAACAAATAAAAATAAAGATAAAACAATGTCAATCATGTGTTATTAGGTCAATTTCAGAGTAATCTAGTACTAAATTAACCTTAAGAGGCTAAGAACTACTGTTTTCTGTTAACATTTTCAGCTATATTCTCATTCTCTCGGCTCTCAGCGTCACATAAATTGCCTTAATGACATACTGGTAAGCATGTTAAAATATTCTAGGCAGTTTTGACTTATATCTCGATGAGTAAATAAGTCTGGTAAAAGAGGTCATAATACTCGCTGCAGATGTTCAAAATGCTTAAGTTCAATTGGAAATAGCAATGATGCCGTATAGAACAATCATTCAGGGGGAACACGATTTTGTATTTGGGATGAGCTGCGAAAAACTAAGTCAAATGAACCTCAGATGGAAGAATACCATCAAAGTGCGTGATCTTGATCAATGAAGTATTGTAGTCAATGTCAGTTTCTTATTATTATTTATTATACGTTATAGTTGTAACATGTCCCTCCGAGTCCCCGGCAAGCATCAGGTTTCATTGCCGTCATAATGGCCGGAGACTCGAGAGGGGTTGTGCAGTGATCGCAGCCACGTCCGACGCCCATCGGATGTGTGGCTACGCTGCGGTCGGGTCATGCGTACGCAGTAGACGGAGTGATTATTATTATTTACATAATATAAAAAAAATAATAATCTAATATTGATATCCTTAAAGCCTTCGATAAACTCGTTTTTTTATACCAAATACCCTTTAATACTCCGCAAATCATTTGGCCCAATGCTCTGCATTAAGCTGCCATGAAACCTCATGGTACTCCTTCAGGGGAACTTGCTCGATAAAATTCCCTAGCTACCACATTATCATTGGAGTCATTGTACAGAACATGCAGTCGATGGAGCTAGGGAAGCGAAAAGGATGTGCTAAGGTATTTCCTCTTAGAATGACGCCATCGTATAGGATAAAAAAGATGAAGTGATTTAAACACCGATAGGGAGAATTGCTCATTCATAGAGTCATGCCTTCTTATTAGGCTTTAATTTCCAAGGTACTGTAACCAAAGAGAAACATGCTAGCGTGTGAGATCCCATATAATGCCTTCGCTGGCATTTTAGAGGCAAAGGTTTTCCAGTCAATGGCACAGAAACAAAATCATTCAAAACGTTATAGGCTTCCCTAAACATACAAATAGAAAATATTGATTTCAATATTCTTCACCTTTTAGAAATCTCCAATAACGCTCTATTATTTTTTACGCTATAAGACTTTTTTAATACAGATCTCCATTTTTCTTGAAAGAGTGGATCCTATTCTGCCATATTAACTGCAGTGTAATACAAATAAATCACAAAATTGGTGATAAAAGTTTTTAAAAATTACGATTCTTCATATCGAGTAAATGAACTATTTTATTCCATCCCAGTCGACAGTAAAGCGTTTTAAAAAAATACGACATCTCAGAATCCCTGCTCAATATGCGAGCAAGGACTCGCGGTGAGAACCTGAAGAGAAAGACGAGAGAAAACATTTTTGCATTGCAAAAACTCCGATCCTCAATCATTACTTGATAAGTTCACGTATTTGAATATTTAAAATGCGACAATTTTAATTTAAATCCAAACTTTGAGTAATACACTGACAAAAATGAAAATGCAGTTATTTACAGTATTGTCTTTGTCTCTGTGTTTTAAACAGTATTGTCATGACAACAAACCTGCAGCAGTTATCTCAGTTTTAAGTGAACCAACGGGCGAAATAATTATTCATCGCCAATTTATAATATAAAATTCACTTAATTACGTTAAATTTTACAGATAAAAGTAAAAAGTTTACGTAAAATGTTCCCAGGTCCAAAAACAATAACTGCGCCAGTGCTCAAGGAACATCATACTGTATCTATATATAATTTTCCTCAAATCTTTAATGGAAGGGAAGAACCTCAAGGCTGGAAATAGCCGTTATATTTTCAGTATTTACAAATGGAAACAGACAAAATCAAAGAAATTAACGACCTTTAAGGTTTTCGTGAATAACTCTCGAGCATAATAGAAACATAAAGAACTTCATAAACAAATATTCTTGACCAATTAAATCCAATTTCTAGCCTGCGAAACCTAATTTGGGCTCTTCCTCCATGATATCTTCAATTCAGGTGAAACGAAAAAACAAGTTGACGCCTTATTCTTTGATATAAAGAAAGCATTCAGCATTGTTTCTCACAAAAAAATAATATTCAAACTACAGTCATGTGGACTGAACGAAAAAAGAGTATTGAATACGCTTTCAGAGATATGGCAAAGTAATATTCGACAATATGGTTAGGATGGCATCCAGAGTCCCACAAAGCAGTGTGATCGGCCGCCTGTCATTCCTCATTTATATCAACGTCAAAGGCACCATAAATTGGCACCAATGACTATTTTCTAGGGATGCAGTTATCTACCGGGAAATTACAATCAAAGTAGTCTTGAATGCTCTCTCATTAAATCTTAACAACTTCATATGTTGGTGTATTAAGTAGGGGCTCGTATTTAAATTTAAATAATTGATTTTCAGTTCAAATCTTACGAAAGAAAACACATACACAACATGAAGGTAAGCATAAAGCGTACTGCATTAAATATTAATGAAATATATGAAGTCAAATACTAGTAAATCACCATACTTTTAGTCTGTTAGTGGGGCAAATAGATTCAGGACATTTGCGGCACTAAATTAAAGAGATTGAGCTCAAACATGCAAATAGATGGAAGAACAATAAAGAGAAAGAGAGATGACATCTCACAGTTGTTGGGTCGCAGTTCGAGTTCGTCGTAACCATTTGGAGACAACGTAAAGAAAAATTTAATCCGCGAAATAAAGAAAATACAAGGGAAAGGAGAAGTTTTTCGTTAAAAAAACTTTAATGATCGAACAAAGGGTGTAACATTGACAGATTCCGCACAGATTGACAAGGATGGGTGCCACTACTTTGCTAAGCTAGTCGAGGCTCTGAGGCCCCACGTCTGGCTCACATTAATTTTAAGAAATTGAGATCACAGGAGTTCAGGGTGACACGGGGGATATTTGTAACAAGAATTTAGCACTAAGCGTAACTGTATGCATTACAAGTAAGTGAAGCCTGGACAATAACAGCTGCTGAGCAAAGGAGATTGGAAGCAATTGGAGATGTGTTGTTACCGAAGAATGATGAAGGTTAAATGGACGGAGATAATTACTGAGGAAGAAGTCCTACGAAGAGCTAGAGATATAAGAAGCATAATGAACACAATGCGAAGAAGGAGAAACAAACTTCTTGGGCACATTTTGTGACACTACAGCCTAATGAAAACAATATTGGAAGAAGAAATAAATGGGAATAATTATGAAAGAAGGTCAGGAATGGAATACATTTAGAAAGTAATTAAGGACGTCAAAGCAAATAATTATGTAATAATGAAGCGGATGGCAGAAAGGATAGTGGAATGGGGAACTTCTGCAACCCATTCTTCGGACTGATGATGATGACGATGAAATCTAATTTACTCACACCGTATGAGTAATAACTCTTTTTATACTAGGTCAGATAACTCTATTACATCAAGAGATTACAGTACATAAATATATTTAGGACCAAATTATAGATATTTTCCATTACCTTAGGTAAAATATATCAATCGGAATGAGCAAAAGTCAGAATACTTATCTGCTCTTTTTACGAAATTAATTCGATGATGAAGTTGGTGAGTGCTCATAAACAACGATTAGGTACAATTGATCGAGCTTTTTTCGAGATCATGTAAAACATTGAGTATATTATATTATATTATATTATATTATATTATATTATATTATATTATATTATATTATATTATATTATATTATATTATATTATATTATATTATATTATATTATATTATATTATATTATATTATATTATATTATATTATATTATATTATATTATATCGTATCGTATCGTATCGTATCATATCATATCATATCATATCATATCATATTATATTATATTATATTATATTATATTATATTATATTATATTATATTATATTAAACTTAGCTTGGGTGTATTTTATACTATTATCTATTACTTTATTTAACGATAGTGCCTGATAAATTAAACCTTAGACCTATGTAAAACATTTGCAAACTCTAGGTAGTTCAGATTTCGAAGGATGAGTACAGGTTTTGTAAGACCTTTCGTCTTTATGCATTGATGCCGCTCCTTTAGCTTTGTTCTATTATTTTAAAGCGGACAAGGTTTGGTTTTATTTATTATATTATTTAATATTATTATAATAATATATTTTTTCTACCTAATTAATCTATGTCTCCTGAAAGAAGAAGAAAATACATAATAAAAAAGAGGCATGAAAAGGAATCATCTAGATATTATTATTATATTATGCTGGCATCCTGATCAGCAGAGACCAGGACTCCACTTTCCCGCTTGGTAACAGTTGTCATACCTAATACTCTTCTGCATCGTGCACATTACCGTGAACATAATTATTTTTTTTCATTGTTTCCTCAGAGCAACATTTTCAAAGACGAAAAATTAATTGTCGTTCTTGCAAGCGACAGTAAGTCTGGGATTTAAAACATGTTCTTTTTCAGTTGGGTGCAGAATTCCAAATCATAGATTCGGCATTAGTACGGATCTTGGTCAATCTGGTCCTCGATTAAATCTGTCCAAATCGATTGGGGTCTTTTTGATATCTTTGCAAGCGCCGAAAGCAGCTGGGGAACGAAAAGGCAACTCTACTGGCACGTGAGAAAGTAGTTCCGATGCAATTAATTCAAAGTGACAGGACGAAGATAAAAAGCACATATCGGTCCTCCCTCTCTTTCCCTCACCAACCCTCCCACCCACCCCGCCCATCACCCGAAATCCCTTCAGCCTTCTCCGCAAGGAGTCTTACTTTATTTCGTTCAAAAGTTATTTCCGAAAAAAACCGACGTCTGAAGAGGCACGATTAATGACTTTTCATTAAAGAGTGTCTCATCAAATCTTCTTCCGCTCACCACTTTATCTCTTTCTCTTCCTCTCTGCTTCCACTTCTCTGTCTTTATATATTTCTTTCTCTATTCTCTACTTTCCCTCCTAACCCTCGCTCTCCTTCTTTCTCTCTCCTCCAATCAGAACACCCAACACAAACTATAAGGTAAAGGGAATGAGAGAGGATGGTTGGTGGGGGTGGGGGAGGAGGGAGGGTGACGCTGAGGGAGATCTTCGCCCAGATGCACTTCCCCCGGAATCCATTAGCCCCAAACCTTCAGGGCAAAACTGGGAATCTTGCCCCCTGCCTCAAAGCTTTAAGAGCCAGGTCATCTCTCCCTCCCTTCCTCCCCCCTCTGCCAACTCTATAGTATGGTAGACCCCCTCACTACCCCCACGACGCCCGACTCCATCTCTCACAGCCACCCACTCCGAAAACCTAATTCACCACCTCACACCCTTCCCACAATACCCCCCCTCCTTTGCCTTCTTCTTTCTTTCTCCTCCTCCTCTTCACCTTTTTCTCTTATCCTTCTCTTCTCCCCCTCTTCCCATCCTCCCCTTCTCCTCCTCTTCTCCTCTCCTCCTGCCTTCTCCTCTTCTCCTTCTCCTCTTCTACTTCTCCTCCTCTTCCTCTCCTCCTCCTCTTCTCCTCTTCTCCTTTACCTCTTCTCCTTCTCCCCTTCTTCTCTTCCTCTCCTCCTCCTATTTTCCTCCTACTCTTCTCCTTCTCCTCTTCTCCTTTTCCTCTTCTCCTTCTCCCCTTCTTCTCTTCCTCTCCTCTTCTCCTCTTCCTCTTCACATCCTCCTCCTCCTTCTCTTCTCTTCCTCTGCCCCTCACCTTCCTCTTCCGCACTCCCCTATCCTTGGCAAAAGTGCCAAGATGGAGTTGAAGCGTTCGGGGGAGATGGGCGGCAGGGGTTGAAACGGGGGGCGCTCTACTCGATCGGGAATTAATTATCCCCCAAAGGTTGGAGGGAGGCGTGTGGGGGTGTGGAAGGTGCGCAGCGTGTAGGCGGAGGGGAGGATGGGAGGAGAGAACAGGGTGGGTTTTGGCGTGGGTGAGAGTTAGGATCGAAAAAGGGTTGCCGAAAGAAGAGAAGGGGACTGTGGGTTTGAGACGAAGTAAGAGAGAGAGAGAGATACAGAGGGGGGATGGACAAGGGGGGTGGGGATGGCAGGAGGTGGGTGCAGGAATTGTGGGACGGTATTGGCGATTCGCCCCCTGGGAAATGGAATGAACTGGAAACCCGAAAGGGTCAGAGAAGTTCGAGGGTAAAAGCGTCGGGAGGAAATGGACACGTGTTGAAAGAGACTAAACTTTTGATCGGGAGTCATAAAAGTATTATTTGCAAAAGGCTCGAGTATATATTTTAATACTAATGGTTAATTCTACAGCTAATGATATTACATTTATTCAGTGATTCGAAATATTGACGTACTATTTCTCCCCATCACAGACAATGCCCTTTTCATGACATACCATGTAGTTTGTCACAGACAATGCCCTTTTCATGACATACCATGTAGTTTGTGCTAAAATGAGAAATGCCTCAAATATGACAATTTACCAATTGCGTCAAAAAACGCGGCCAGTTTCAGCAATCTGACTGATGGTGAATCGGAAAACATATCTTTTGTGATAAAGCGATTGCTATAAAATGGAGCGAGTTACCGATAACATGCCGTGGCTTTAAAAACAGATAGTTACTGCATTAAAACAGTAAATCACCTCTAAGTCATAACCAAGTATTTTCGCTTCATTACATCACCAAAAATAAAAACATCGTTTAATTTAGGTTATCGTAAGTCAAAGAATTACTATCTTGGAGTCACTATCATTATATTATTAAAGGGGGTGACTCGCCTAATTTTTTACATGAGGGGGGAATCTTGCCTCTGCAAAAAATAATTCGCATTTGATCAAGGTACTTTAGTACAAGTAATTACCGCAGCTGCTGATTCCCTCTCCAACATAACATTTTTGTTTGCTATCATTCTCGGATAACAAACATCAGTGTGCGGAAATTCAGGGAGTTGAGCCCGAATCTCCAAGTTGCCGGACTGGTGTGCTAGCTAGCTATAGCATTTAGTAGTTGTACCACTAGCTACTTACCCCATCCTCATCCAAGGTGAATTGTCAAGGAGGTTCATGCGAGTAATATTGATATGGTTCAATGGTGTAATTGGCTAGTACTCATGACAGGCAACAGGGAATTCCGGTCCAAATCCTTGTCTGGCCAAAAAAGAAAACCCCTCGGCGAATTTTCTGAAATCGGTTATATATATTTCGTAGCTAAATGAATGAAATTCATAACCTCCACCCCACTCATTTTTAAAAACTCCGAGGGGGAAAATTCCTCTTGTGAATGGCATCAAAGTGTTGAAATCGGTTGAGTTGTTACAAAAAAATAGCATGGAATTTATAGAAATAGATTTCATTCAGTTAATTACGTCTGCATACCACAGATTAAATTTGCTTCTTATCATGATGAGCTCTCGGGTTTCCAACTGGGTTACGGTGTTGTACTGCGCCGACGTTTCGATGGCGTAGTCTGCCATCGTCTTCAAGGTGAATCTGAAGCGGACTACGCCATCGAAACATCGGTGTAATTCAACACCATTACTCAGTTGGAAACCCGACAGCTCTTCATATTAAGCATTCGCCGGGAAAGACTCAGATCCTACATTGATTCTTATCATTAAAAATACATGAAGCACCAGATCGCGCGACTGCGTTGAGTGCTCATTTGCGCATTACGCAGATTAATTACTGTTCTCAAATGACAAGTTTAGAGGGAATAGCAAGATGAGAAAATGTGGGCAACGAGAAGAGGGAGCGTAGGAAGAGAAGACGTAGTTGAGAGAGAGTGGACGTGCGAGGGATAGAGCAGGGTTCGTAAGGTTACTGGAAGAGTTTTCCGGAGAGCGTAGACCACGGGGGTTTAGGGCGACGGGGCTCTGGGGAACGAGCGGAGAGAGGAAGTTCAGCCGCTTAATCAAGGAAAACCCTTTACCCGCGCGCCTAACGCCCTCCCCCTCGTCTCCACCCCCCTCAGCCCACTTGGGCACCTTGCACCGTCCCTTCCACCAATCTCCTCCCCGACCGCACCTTAAAAATGTTCCGACGTGGCTCGGGAGCTCATCTGCCCTGCCAAAGAGGGAAATGGCGCAGCTTAGTCTATCGCCCTTAAAACCCTCCTCTCCACAATCTCTTCCTTTTACCTCCTCCCACTTCTCTTGTGCCAGGGAAAGCCCCCCCTCCTGCAGCAAAACCCCTAGGAGCCCCCGGTTCTTGTCAATTCCTTTGCCCGTGCCTTACCCGCGCGAAACATGGGGACAGGGGTGGGTGTGGTCGAGATAAAGGGCGTGAAATAAGGCCGGCCCCTCATGAGGACGAGGAGGAGAGAGTTGTGGTGTGTGGTGTAGGGAGAGGGAAGGAGATGAAGGAAGAGAGCATGGAACAAGGGTCTACGTGCTACCCTGCGAGCCACTGCATGGGCAGGGGATGTTGGGACACTATCGATAAAAAAGGGAATAGGAAAAATGGATTTGTGGGAGGAAAGGGGATTGCTAGTCAGGTGGGTTTTGGTGAATTACAGTCTTGCTCTTTGTTTGCTGTTGCTATTAATGGCTCGCGGAACGGAAGAACTCTTTAAACCAATCTTTTGGACAAGTTATCTCTCTTATTTTTTTCGTTTTTGTCATTTCTAGAGACTAAATGCGAGATTAATTGACTCATTAGCGTCTAAAGTAAATTTACGAGTATAAGCGTCTAAAAGGGAAACCCATTAAGACCTCAACGTAATTGGACAAGATTATGCCTTCTGACATTTTAGTTTCTCTCCTGCGAGATGGCACTCCCATTTTTCAGCAGTTCCTTAATCAATGTTTTCATGGATAGATGCCCTCGCATCCGGGGATTATTTCAAGTTAGTTAAGACCCCATATCTAAAAGAACTACTGAAAAATAGCGTACCTACCTATATTCATGATTCACTAATACATTCACCAATAATTTACCCAGACAGCTAATAAATTTCTTCACTAACCACGGTGTACGTAGTATTTGATATGTAGGTAAGTCTTTTGAAATGTAAGTATTTGATATGCAAATATTCCACGGGGGCAAATAAAGTGGCGTTTTTTTGCTTATAAGTGCTCTTTCATTGCTCTCCAATGCGATCACGCCAGCCTAAGAAAGTCTTAGAGGATGGCCCTTACGTTTTCGGCGTGAATGTTTTTTTTACTGAAGGACGTTCAAAAACGAGGACAAAATTTTCATTATATTTGAACGTTTTCGTGTTTTCCAGGAATAACGGGACCGGTAAATGTTCCAAAATACTAATCATCAAACCATCAAATTGAAAATCCTAAGACGATTCTGCCAAGTAGAAGGTCGTTATCATCCCCTCTTGCAGGCATGGAGAAATTAGAACTTGAATACAAAGCGATAGACTATACTAAATATATTATGTAGTGAAAGAGGTATTGAGGAACTAAATTCAGGGAAAATTGAAAAGTGATGGAGGGTTTTTTCAGGCATGGAACTTTAGGCAGGAGATTTTGGAGACTTCCAACGTCAACTGCAAGTAATGCTTAAAGTGTTTACGGTAAATTTCCGAAAATGAAGTACTAACATTGAATAGACATTTTAGTTTTAAAAACTCCCTTGCTTCCAGTAATAATTTGAAATATCACTCATCAATTAATGATATCAAATCACCAACGAGCGCCCTTAACTATAAAGGCAAAATAGCGACACCTTTTATGTGAAATGGTGATTAAAAAAGACCGTCATTCCTCCTAATAGCCTCCCAAAAACTCCCAATGATTTTATTTACCTTTCATGCTGACCTATTTAAGCTGTAATTAAGGACATAGAGCAGTTTTGTAAATTACTCTATACATGATTACAGTAAAATCAAGCAATTTATCGTAAGCATGCTGAATGTAAATTAAATCCACATTCACGGACACAAGCATTTCGAGCAGGATATCCAAGCATTTTTTGTTTCACCAACACAAACTAGTACTTTTTAATTGTGAAAGTGCTAAAACGCTATTCCCGGTATTAGTTTAGGGTAATATTGCTACGGAATACTTTCCCAACTTTCATCCGTATTTTTTCCCTAGTTTCCTTCTAAAGAGCTTATCTAGAGTCAAAAGAGCTTACCATTGCTGGACGTAACTACAGTTATAATTGAAATTAGGCCGGATATAATGGTGAATCCCAGACACCCGAGTACATTGTGTCCATAAGTATAAAGGTAACATTGTCATAAATTGTTTCAGACTCCATATTCGTCGTTGCATCTCTCTTCGACAATATTTTTATGACGAGTGTTTTTAGCCACTTTAAGATGTCTGTTCCTCACCCCGTAGATGGTAAAGGTCGTTAAGTAGCCCGAACGTATGACGCAATTCATATCGCTAGTTGTTGTTTCTCAGTACCAAGTAGCGTCCGGGGTTATGAAAATATCTTTCAGGAAGATTGCAAGGACACATTTTCTTAAGACCTGGAACGGTTTACGTGGGCAGAATGGGTTCCAGAACCATCCACTAGTCCCATTTCAACTCCCGCGATTTTTTTATGCAAATACTATATTTTTCATTGTCCAAGACAATTCCCCGTCGGCCGATAGTTTCCGTAAATTTCCCTTTGTGTCCACTTGCAGAGAGAGGATTTGAATACCTCTAAGTGTGATGAGCGGGGAAAAATAGCCCTCCTTCCTTCATCATATCCACTGCCCTTCACTCGGATGCCCTCACCCAGGCAAAGAAAACGTTGGAAAGTGGACTGTTTTGTAAGAGAAATATGAAGGCAAGCACCACTTCCACGTGTATGAAGGCAATGTAAGCGGAGTGCCTGATGGACGCAAGGCGTTGTGAAAAAAAAGAACCCTTCCTCACTTTACTTTACCCTAACCAAGAAGGGTGCTAAAGTTGAGAAAAAATAGAACTCGTCCGCGTCGTTCAGTAGGCGGCCGAGGGACGAAAAAATGTATACCTTAAGCGTTTGCCAAATGGAGGGTTAAAGGTGGTGGCGCTGTGGTCGACGACGGAAGAGAACACTTTCGGAGATTGGATGGGACGGGATGTGAGCGAGAGGGATGTGGAAGATCGGAAGAGGAAAAAATGGAATGGAGAATGAAGGATAAGTGAAAGGAAAAGAGGGGGAGAGACTAAAGAAACTACTGGACGGCAGAGAGCCTTGAGAGAGAGATTGAAGGCCTCGTTGTCTGTCGGAATGCCTTGGTCAGCCGACGCCTCCATTCCACTTACAAGATTTGAACGCGGTGGCAATAGTGCTGAAATCTCTCAGGGAATAACACTCGCTCACTAATTCCGATGCTTCCACAAATAAAGAGAGACAAAAAGAGGAAGATTGAACATAAAAGTACCTCGATAAAGTAGGGAATATTGAATGGTTAAAAATTTAGGGCAAATGATAGATGAATTAAGGAATATAGCGTCAAGCAGTAGCCTTTCTATCATTGAACCAGAGGGAATGGGATGAATAAATCGGAAATGGAAGTGATAATGATGCTTAGGATATCTAGATAGGAATAACTGTAGAATGAAGGCGTAGGTGGGTGAGAAGTGGTAGGATATGGAAGGCGGTGCAGGGCGTACTGAAGGAGTGTAAATTGCGGTGAGTAAAATGATGAGAATACTCATTAAAATGTTAAAGGCAGTAAAATTCTATATTCAAAATGGGTAGAAGGGGAAAATAAAGGAGAGATTAGGGGAAAGAATTCAATAAAGAAAAAAGTGGTGACATACGGACGGAAGGTGAATGGGAATAATAATTGTATAAGGGTGGATAGCCAAATGATTGGGGTTAGTGGATGGTCATGTGAATCTTGGCCGAAAGCTTGTGAAGAACAAGTGGATAAATGATAATATTGACGTGTGAATGCTGGATGGAGATTCGAAGGTAGTTTATGGAGTACATCAAGGATTGAATGTTTGTCTAAAGAATCAAAATTTGGTGGCTACAAAAGTGTACTCCTGCCACTTTATTATATGACAGCCGAACTTGTATATTCCAGGATAAGCATAAAAGTAGGAAAAATGCAGCAGGTATCCGGAAGGGGTATCCGGAAGTGTAATAAAGTAAATAACTCCAATAGCTGTAAATAGCGTAACTTTCTAAGGAAGGGATTAAAGGGGGAAATTGACAGCGATCAACCGACTTTAAGTTTTCTGACAGGAGCCGCGACCCCTGTTCAAGAAAATGCAAAGTCAGACACACCCAAGTAAGTGGTTTAGGTGTAGAATACCACGCCCGGGACCAAATTATGACAAATATACTCCACTCCACTGAGTCGTTTGTGAGGAAAGGCCACGCTCAACGACTGCATGAAGGGCCAAACACACTCAAATACTCACACACAAAAATTAAATTAAAGCTAATTCAGTGGTAAGAAAAATCACTAGTCACAATCACTAAACCCGCTTATGATTTTCTGACAGGAGCCGTAAACCCTGTTCAGGATGTGAAATGAATGCTCCAGTAATTGACACGTATGTCGAAAGAATGGACGAGAGTCGAATAACGAAGCAGGTTTATGAGAAAGGAGTGAATGGTTTGAGGGGAAGGAGTAGACTGAGAAAGTCATGGTTGAGTGTGGTAGAAGATAATCTTAAGAGAAGGAATATTAGGAGTCATAAGAACAGGAAATATTGTAAAAAGTAACAGGAAATTACGGAAGTAGCTATTAAAACAAAGCCAGTTTCACTCGCCGAACACGGAGAATGAAGTTCTTTTGACTTTGCCTACCCCGAAAGAAAACTGCGAATGTATTATTACTTAACAGTGTGGTGAAGCACGCCATGCCACCAAAATGAAATTGTTGAAGGATGTACAGCATGGTCTTTCGTTAGTTCATTCATCATGGAGAGTATTGAAGATTTTATTTTTTAAAGTGATGTATAACGGGTGCGCTTACAATAGTGAAACTCTCCCGCAGTTCAGCAGAGGTTATATTCTATAATTTTCTTCTTTGCTCCTTTCCTTTTCTCCTTTACACAGGTGATCAAAGTGGGCAAGAGGTTATGAGAAGGTAGATTTAAGTCACGCCTCCACTATAGTATCCGAATTCGGATGCATAAATCACGAATAAAGCACCGAGTAATTTTCAGGAAACAATGTGAACGAAAAGATTGCCAAATTACTTTCAAAGTACGTAATTATTAAGCAATATTGCTTCATTAGGAAGTTAGCACTCAGGCCTAGATGACGTCTGAAAATTCATGTGGAAAAGCAGTGGTAAAAGCGAGTAGGTTCATCCAACAGCATTTTATAATTGATATGAATAAAGCCTCCAAGAACAGCCTCGGAATTTCAAGTTCGATGTACTAAGTAACATTGACACACATTTTGGTATTTCAATGCCAGCCGAATTAACGCAAGCAAATTTAAACAACAATAGGTAACAACCCCATTTAAAATAAATATATATTTTAAAGCCCCAGTGTTGTTTGGTTTTTATGATCATGACATAAACTTTCGAGGGAAGGAAAAAATTTCTATTCAACCGTATGCATCACCCGACATTCTCTGTTTGACGTATAACGTTCGAGTAAAATTTAAAATGAGAATGAAAGCATTGGATGTAAAAACGATTTCGGAGACCGCGAGATGGGGAGTGTCCCTATGCATCCAACAACGAAGAGAACGTCAAATCAACCTTCGCAACTGTTTCCAGGACGACGTCGTGCCGCAGTAAAAATAACGCGCCCCGTCGGAGCTAAATGTAAATCGACAGGACGGCCTCGTCGAATCATTTCACAACACGCGCGCGCAATCCGGCAGCGGCGGAAGGGCGAACGATTCGGGAAGCGACGAGGAAGAAGGAATGGCAGTGCTGGGAGGAAATAGAGCTTGTGTGAGTGACAAGAGCATCAGCTCGCATACACAAAACCGCTCTATGCAATCCGAATGGACGACGGGAAGGAAAAAAATTGAGAGGGAAGCAATGCAGGAAACCATGACATGGCTTGCTCAGCAGTGCACCCTCCCCTCCCACAGTGAAAGAGTGGTGAGGGGTAGGTCCTGTATGGTGTTGTCCATAGGGGTTCTCCGTTGTGGTGTGGGTAGGACAGGGCAATGCTGCTCCATTGCACCTCGCTGATTCTCGCTGCAAATTGACGAGGGCGAGGCAGCAGTTGGAAAAGGGGGGAACCCTGCTGACGGGCGTGAACGGAACAGGGTGGCGATGGTGGTTGGCAATGGGAAACTTTTTGAGGGTCGTGTAGTGAGGGAAAAACCCTGATAGAGAGGTGATGGTGGAGGAATAATTGGCGGAGGGGAGAAGACAAGGGCGAAGCATCACAACCCTCCCCGCCGGCCCCACCCTCTTCTCTTTCCGATAATACACCCCCCACCGGTTCTCTCTTTTACTTTCCCCCCCTCCCTACCCACCCTCTCGTCCAACGCAGGCACTCCTCCCCCTCCCAAAATCCCTCTCTTCCAATTCACATCCACCCCCATCCAGGGCCCTCAACCCCCCTTTCAACAGAGCCTCCTCCACTTCTGTTACTAGCATCTCTCGTCGATGTTGATGGACTTAGCTGCCAAAAGGTAACGAGGTTTGCATCCATTGTTTGCTATGGAGAGTGGTGGGAGATGGAGGGAGGGGAGAAATACATATACCTACCTACTGCGTGTGAGTGTGTGTGTGTTTGTGAATACACGGAAATAGCATGCTGCTCTCACGCAGACACGGAAGCACACCTTGACAGCGAAAACATGCTCAATATTGGGGACAAGGATGGAAAATACAATCAAGGGCAAATGAAAGCTAATTATATAAAGGTTTACATTTTTTGGAGCTAAATATTTTTTTCCGGCCATTAACTCGGCAGTTGCATGCTATATTTAAGTTAAAATTCACGCTCTATCTGTTATTCTGTCTTTTAAATTAAATACATGTTTTTTAAAGTGGTCATTAAATAATATTTAGGTCCAGTTTTAAAACTTCTGATCAATCAATATCTTGATATGATAGCTGGTGTAGATATCGTCTCCTATCCGTATCACCCAATCCACTAATCAACAATCTGATGCACTTTACAAATCCAAAGCCCTCAACTAACACGTCATTTAAGCATAAGCTGCATCATCTGACGTTTAAAGTTAAGAAAGCATTATACACCTGAGTATGAAGCCCGATTTTTTAAATCTATAGTGAAATATTTTCTTGGCATGAAAACCGAAGTTAATATTTTCTCACATTGCTAATGCTCACGTCCAATAACCACCAGTCTGTTGTGACATACTAAAGCCAAACTCTTAGTTAACATCACGTTCGAGAAATGGCTACGATATATTGCGCTTAACGTCAGCCAGACATGATAAAACTGAGCTTTAAAATTACGAAGATTAATATAATTACAATTCCACGTTTCCGTAGTAACGAATAAAGTGAAGCTTCTATAAAATTTACGAAGGACAGAGTTGGCGAAGAAAGTGGATGCATTCCAAATTCCAGCATTAGTAAGTTCCACTTGATTGGGAATTAAGCCCCAGATATTTGGCATCAGTGGTCAAATTGTTTATCAACACAGCTCTTAGTCACCGTACGATAAGTAACTGGATATCTAGCAGGCAGTTATATTACCCTTTTTTTGTCGGTATAAATCTTTAGTATTCCTTTTCAAATCGCTACCCAACTACTTTACTGCACGTTAATGCACAAATTCGTTGAATGCAACTGTGGTTGGTAACTTTGCGAAACAGATATGTGGGAAAAAGATGTACGCATATACAGATAAAAGGGGAGTGGCCTTAGACTGGGTTTTGTATTCCTTTTCAAATCGCTACCTAAATAGATGCTTAACTGCACGTTAATTCGCTAATTCACGGAACAAAAGTGTGATAGGTAACTTTTCGAAACACATATGTGGGAAACAGATGCACGCATATACAGAGAGAAGGGGAGTGGCCTTAGACGGGGGCGGAGGGGAGGAGAATAGAGTGGCGAGGAGGTGGAGGGCGGACGAGAGAAAAAGAGACCCTTAATAATCAAACGAATCCATTTTACTTTATTCGTTCCGGCAGGGTGAGTTTTCACCATTTCCACACGACTGTCGAGCCCTCCTCCGTTCGTTCCGAAATCCACGCCGTCCTCTGTTGACAAGCCATCTCACAGCCTTCCCAACCCTCTTCCCCCTCCCCTCACCCCCCTACACCAATCACCCTCCCCCTCACACCCTTTCCAAAAACAAACCTCCCACCCTCCCCCCGAATCGCTCTTCCAGTCGACGCACATCTCTGCACACTTGTTTCCCCGCCCCGACAATCGGACAGCCATTTTTGGGTACCTCCCTCAAGCTTGCCATCACTACTTATCCGGCACACCATCGCATTCCACCAGCCTGGGATCGAGCTGGTGTGGTACCTTAAGTACTGACCTCCCATCCCGTGGGCCTCTGGATTCGAATTGCATGGCTGTGGCGGGGAATTTTCATTTCAATCTCAATCCTTGCTTTGTGGAAAGCAGTCCAAGTACAGTAGATAATTGAATTAAACTGTAGGAGTTGTACTGTCCACTTATATTTAATGTACAATAATATACAACACGTGTTTCAACGCTTAGGGCGTCATCATCAGGTATGGTGATGATGCCCTTAGCGTTGAAACATGTGTTGTGCATCATTGTACATTAAATATAAGTGGACCGTGCAACTCCTGCAGTTTAATTGAGCTACTGAAATTCTGTTTCATCACGTAACGCCAGATACGGTCGAATTTATACAGTAAATAGATATTTATTGCTCATTTACACGTGGATCAAACGCAAACATCAATTTAAAACAAGTGAGATTTAGTTAGCTCTAAAAGAAATCCTATGGGGAGCTACCATCATGAAATGAGTGCTAAAGAGTACAAAATATGCATTTATGAAAAATTGGACTAATATCCCAATTTCAAGATATGGAAAATGAATAAATTTAAAAATATTGAAGAAAAAAATTGTTTTGCCAAAAATATTTCCACACTTTCAAAAGAAAGCAGTCATACTCGAACTTTTTGCTAGGAATATGAACACATCTTGACAAGCTTTCAGAGCGGGTGGTGACTTGTTATACAATTTAGGCCCAAGGTGTACAAAACGTATTTTGAATACTGATATGCGAACCTTTTGCAGAAGAAATAGCATTCTTCAACGGCCACCTCCAAAGTGTTGTTTTTTTAAACAAGTCTATGAACGTAGATATCTGTTGCCACTTCTTAAGAAGGGCGTGCAAAAGACCTTGTACATCATACAGTACTCCGTCCGTAGCATGGGACATAAAGCTGTGGTCATCTGCCATCTATTGCCATATATATATAGCAGGATAATACCGATTCCGGGCTTCTCTCACCCCAATCACAAATAATCCTTCGTTACCAAACAACATAGCTGTCCTCAATGACGCGAATTACTTTAGTTGTCGTTCACCCATATTACCACTTTCACCTTCCATGAACTCACCCACATTCACGCCAATGATCACAGAAGCTACACGCATCCTCACTATCTACTCATACCAGTGGAAATGGTGTCGAATTCCAACAGCCAATAAGTATCGATATTTGAGAGCCGCAATCGATTTATTTACGATTGCTCTATTATTCTCTCAGGCCTCTGAACTAACCTCCACTTGCACAATGCAGTTTTGATTAACAATGTTTCACCCTTACTTGGTGAAATTATTAGAATTTGGAGAAAAAAGATTTAAAAGTGCTGACAGAATTAAAAGTTAGCTTTATGTCACATGCAGTCTTAACCTTTTTCGATCAGTAAATAATATTATTCAGAAATTGAAAGAATGTGCCTGAAAACTGTGAAAATGTATTTTTAATTTAATGCTGAGACAATGTCCTCAACGTCAGTCATGAAAATTAATATTTTTGGAGTAGATTTACTTTTATTGATAGACTATTTCTTTATGCCTCGACATGTAAAGGTGCCCAGCGATCCACAAGCAAATGTTCCATCCAACAGAAGGAGAGCTTTGCCCTTGAAAACCTCACCAAATAACACTCAAGTAGGGATAGAGGTTTCACTGATAAATAATCTTCACTGACAGGATTTGAGCCTGGTACTTCGGGGATGGAAACTGATTCTATATCCAAATCACCAACTCGATTCCTTGATAGAATGATTTCGCATGGTAGATGGCTCTTACAAATCGCAGGAAAAGCTTTATCATACTTTTATTCGATGGCAGGCGTCGTTTATTTTCTTTCGATGCTCATTCCTTTTCACACACCCCTATGGAACCCTGCACAGAAAGATGTAATACGCAAAATAATCAGAACTAAAGGAAGCCCGCACACTTCATTAAAAACTGTTACGGACAAACAGAGAAGGTGACGCAGCTGATGAAAGGATTAGGTTGGGCGCCAGTAGAGACTCGGCAGCCAGGCTAAGATTAATGGAAAAAATCAGATCACGACAGTTTCAGAGTGACGCAACAGGTACTATTTTAACCCCACACTATATCTCTAGGGCTGATAGGAGCGATGGAATAAGACAGATGAACTGCAAAAACTGTTAGGCAAAAAATTCATTTCTTGACGCACCATTAAGATTACCTATATCATAAATGGTATACATATTGACACTAATATAGTTCGTTTCCATACAGTTCACTTTCTTCCACCCAATTTCTTTTGGCTATTCTCATTCTTTTTCATAGTAGTTGTCCTACATTCCATCCAAGAAAACAGCGCAGTTGAAATCCACTCATTTGGGTCGGAATGAAATGAAAATTAAACAATTTTTTCACGATTGTATTAAAACCAGGGGTCTCCAAAAAACAGCCCGCAGAAGAATTATGCGGAAATGCGCCGCATGATATTTGCTTCGATGGTCGCTACTTGAAGTAATTAGCGTTTCAAAATTTAAATATGTATCAGTTTTATAAGATTTAAAAAGCACAAACACAGTAGCATCAGTCATATTAACGGGTTTGTGATTCAAATATGAGAATTTACTGATAGTTTTCGTGGTCATTAATATACGATAATTTAATTTCACATATTCTGTAATTTGTTAATAAAGTTTTCTGATTTCGAAAAAACTCATATGTAGAGTTTCCTTTCTATTTTTTTACTACGACCCACTGAAAAGTGACCAAGTACTCATTGTGGCCCTCGTTACGATACGTTTGTAGACCCCTGACTTAAACAAAGAACACAATCGTGGATTCTTCGGTCACGTGATTCCCTTCTACAAACATCATCAGACGTGTTTATAAATCGGCTGCATGTATAACTGTCTTGGGCTATTATCTTGAACAGGGTATAACTCCCCGCGTCACACACCATTCGGTGGCTCGTAGAATAGCATTTAGGTGTATACAACCTCCCCTTAATAACCGTCATTCGCGAGCCAGAGCCACTCCTGAGCTCTCTTAGCGTTGTCCTCTGTACTACTTCCTTCCCCTGCTCGAATGCCTTCCCTCACCATTTCTCTCTCTCCATTCGATTTCTCTCCCGGAATATTCCCATCCCGAAGTTTATCCACCAGTCCTTCCCCACTGCACACCCCCTTCAATGCCCTCCACCCATGCCACTCCGCCCTCGCTTCCTAAAGTCGCGCTAACAATCGCCACAGTTGATCACAAATAGCTCCATTGCCGGCTGCAGTGCCCTCTAAATTCTTAATTGTTTCTGTTCATGTGTGGCGGGATTCCGATGCACACAAGAGGGTTAATGTATGGTATCAATGTGCGCTCGTCGACAAGTAGTATTGATGAATATAGAGTTCTAGCAAAAATATCATGAAATTGAAATTTTTACACTTTCTTATTTTCATTTAACTCTTGCTTTACTATTAGAGATATTGTATTGGTTACTGGAGTAACCAATGTAAAATCTCTAAGAATATAAGCGATAAACTATTTTCTACAACCTAAATTGTCCAGATATTGCATCTGTTTGCTCTGATGACTCACTTTCCAAAAGCTGTGAATCCGTTTTTTTTAAAAAAAAAAGGTATAGAAAATCAATAACATTTTCATTGGGAAGTTGTTTTGTTTAATTTTTTTATCCAAAGTTTTTCACATGCTTGAATCTCTGTATTTGCAACTATAAAAAATAGCTCTGTCTGCAGGTTTAGAGAAAGTATGTGAATGAAGAGCTCTCGGGTTTCACAATGGTTCAGGTTCTTTGAAAAAGTAGGTTTCTTCGTCATCAAATTAATATTTAATCGCCGGGGTTTTTGCGTGCACTTCGTTCATGAGCTTCGCGTTCTAGTCAACGCTTTTACTTGCAATTTCAAGTGTTGCGAATGCTTGAAGGAGACACGCGGTCGATTAGGACTCGGAAGTCTCCGAATATTGAGGGTTTTCGTCAAACAACGTGTAATTCTATCAACACCAATCTTTCGTCTTCGCTCTCATCAACTGAGGCTGAATAAAACAGAACTTCGCAAAATGCTTTTCCCATTATTTCGTCTTCGCAGTAGACTTTATTCTGTTGAGTGGACAGGATAACATCTATTTTTTGCTGCAAAAGACCGCAATGATTTTTTTTCGCTTTCTGAGGCAAAGATCGTTTCTAGATCTGGCAAAAGTTAGTAGAACACCCATTATACTTATATTTCTGCGATTTAATTAACATTTGAGTCACTGAAAATATTTAAAAGAACTGTTACGACCATTATAGTTATAAGAACACGCTGATGCATTATATTTTTCACTATTTATGGGCAGAGGCAAATAAATATTTTGGAGTTCCTACCAGTATAAAAACCAGTTTTTACTGGTGCGTGGAATAAACTACACCGAGTAAAATCATTTCCTTGCCGCGAAATAAATTGAGTCAGAAACTATTGCTACATATTTTTAGAGACGTTATTGTTCTACCATTCAGTCACCGTCCCTCTACCACAAGCCTGACTGGTATGCTCGACAATATCTCACTCATTAGCAGCCGTGACATTCGTTATCTCCACAGATGCCCTATGAGCAATTTTGGACCAAGGAATAGCATTAGAGAGATCAGTAACAAAAAGCAATAGCTCTCCAACTCTCATGGAGCATCCACACCCGAAGATGAGAACGGACACCCATATGGATCATGTTGGTGTTGTGGTTAGATTGCTTGCTTCAAAACCCGATGGTACGAGTTTGAACTCCGGAATTGGTAGAGGCTTTTCTAAGGAATTCCAAATCCCATGTAGTTGCTATGCGGCGCACCGAACAATTATAGTGCTCCTTCCGTCCGATGGATGTAAAACAGCTCCTTTCGTTAAGGGAAAGATTTTGCCGACTCCAGGTTTCCCTCTGCCATGTATCCAATCCACAAATAACCCTACTTAGACTATCCCAATTACAAATGCTGATTTGACGCAAGTGATAGAAGCTGTCGGTTTCCTCTTTTCCCTAGCGTCTACTAAGTAAGAATACTAACTAGCTGACCGCAGTAACCAGCTAGGTAACTGGCCGGCCTGGCAACGCTGACGCAATAGATTCGAAATTCGCGTCGGGCACGGCATGACTTCAAGTGTTAGACAGTTCGTGATAACCAAAGTAATTGAAGCACTTAAATATTCAAGTACGCTAATGTGGAAATAAAAAAACGCGGCGGTGTCATCTTTCCGACACCTCGGGTACTAATGAATTCTCACATGCAACCCTCTCCGCAGTCAAATATATACACAAGATACATGTGTACAGGAACACAAGCCTCATCCCACCCGCCGCTTGGTCGTGAGGAAATTGTCAGCTTTTTCACGTAGATGCAGATGAGTGTGGATGAGGTGCAATGGGGGGGAGGAAGGGGTAGGGAACATTATGAATGGAGAGTGGGGGTTAAGGGTTGGAAAAAAGGGGAGGAGGTAGGGCGTGGGAAGATAAAGAGAGTTGGGGGGAAGGAAAGAAGGAAAAGGGATGTGTCCCGGGGTTTTCTTATCCTCTCCAGCCTCCACTACTTACCCTAACCCTTATCCACCCCCTTCACACCGGCCAAGCCTCGGAATAAAAGAGAGAGTGGAGAAGAGTTGGCCTTATTCTTATTCGTCTCTTAGCCTTTCCTCCCTCCCTTCATATCTGCCCTCCTCCTCGCCCTCCACCTCTCAGCCACTCCCTCTCCCTTGCTTCTCACATGGCCCAAGTCTTGAATTTTGCATTGCTGCGCGACGATAAAACACTGCCGTTTTGTTACCATGGAGAACAAATGTAGCTTAGTTAAAATTTTGGGCATCAATGAACTTTTGGAGCTTTAAAATAGGTAATTATTTATCGTGAGATGGGAAGTGTTCGTTTCATTTGTCCCTGTACTTGGGAAGTGTAAGTTATTACCGCTGCAAATAGCGATATACTTCGAATGTAAGTAGAAGAAACAGTTTGAAAATATACAGCGCAGGATGAGCGTTGATGCGTGAGAAAAACAATATTTTGAATATATTCGTCAGTAATGAGAATATTCAATACTCGGAAAATAGGTACATAATTAAAGAGTAAATGGATAAGGTTATATGGTTTGATAATGACAAGACATCATTCTAATGACGAAATTCCTTCAATACTGCGAATAGAAAAATTTAAGACACTGACCGCGTGTCTGACCTTACCCTCAACCCAAAACCTCTGGCCTCGCCATCTACAGCACTAACGATCTAGTTCACATCTATCGACCCCTCTCTACCTAACCACCTTGCCCCTGCTTCATCGCTTCCTCCTTTCGACACACTTCTTCCCCCTTTTCCTCTGCTCTTCATTCAATAAACAGCCAACTGAGAGAGAATAAACACGGAAAGCACGTGATGTGCATCACACAAAATCGCTGCGTTCTTTTGATATCCCTGTCAGTATGTTCCCATCAAAATATCGTACGAAAAGTTGACGCGGGGATCATGTTGGAGTGGTAGCTTGAGCACTGTCTTATTGTTCCGAGGGACCTGGTTCCAATCGGAGAAGAGTTGGATATTTTTCAACGGAATCTTGATCACTCCTCTGTTTCCATGGTGTGAGCACTCCAAGTTTCAAATATAAATCCCCTAAAAAACAATAAAATCCCGGTGGCGCAGGTGGCATATGCACTACGTCACTAAAATCTCTTTAGCACTCGAAATCTCGCCTCAGAATTTTTTATCTCGAGGTCATTTTACCAAAAAAGTGTTTATAACTTGCGTGAAAATTCATTGCGTTATACATACGTACACAAGCGGAGATACTATCGAAATTAGTCACGGAAAATTTCGTTAAAATTCACCGCACGGCGCTTGTGAACATCGTTCATATACTCCCAATGTATTTTCAATCGCGCAATCGACGCGCGCGCCGCAGACCATGCCGGCCGTTTCTATCATGTGCTCCACTGATGTACGGAAATATTTTACATATTTTTAAACGATGTTTTGAGCTGCAGGAAAATATACACTTTACCCATAAATCCTAGACAAACATCGCTTTTTTCACTCCGCAGAAGTTGCAAAATTTCCACGTAACCGTTTCCGTTGCCCCATCGTGCCGTGGTTTTGCACCGCAAATATAAGATCATGCAATTTAAGCAGATTCCTGCGTTATAACTCTTCAGCTAAATCAAGCCTGGTCCTTCTTAAGGATTATTAAAGGAGTTTTTGGGTTCTAAACATGGATTAAATTTTGACAAATTAATTGAAATGAAACAGCGCTAAGATACGGGAAAAAGTTGTTTATGCGTCCAGAAGTTAAGCGACATATTGTTGAAAATATGCTGATGATAAATGCGTGATTTACGTAATTTGCGGCTCTACTATATCCCGCGATGGCGTCTCCAAAGCCGCTTACGCAATATGAAAGCATGCAAACAAAACCTTCAATTTCAGCCCGTGAAGTAGCAAAAGCCTGTAATTTAACCCAAATATTTGCATGGCAAGATTTTGAAAGCATTTTTGGACTGTTCTAGCATCAGTATTTTTAAAGTGAGCCTTTAGCACTACCGGAAATTTGTTTAATATTAATTAAAACATAAGACCCTGACAGACTTAGAATAATCCACTTCATAAACAAAAATGTATAGTATACGATTTAAGTTTTTCCCGGTGAATAATATTCAGGTATTGTTCTCGGGCTCTGCACCAGGTAATAATTGGCTTCATATTGGGCTAATATGAAGCCAATTACCTGGTGCAGAATCCGAGAACAATATTTGAAAAATGATTAAGTTATTTCCGTTCAATTCGCTTTTTTTAATTCTAAACTTATGAATGAATGATTTTATTGTGAAATTGAAATTAAGAGCTTAGTTTTATTTCTTTATTAAAGCTAAATAATTATATTTGAGTTGAGGGAAAACTTAGGCATACTTTTGGGTTAATAATGTTACAAGAAAATCTATAAATGGATTTTAATTTGTTTTATATGAGCCATTGTTATACCCTCCAGATAAGTATAGAGTGAAATGTTCCGAAAGAGTAAATTTCTGTGTTTAATGGTTTTTAACATATTTTCGAATATCTATTAACTAAATGGATCCAAAACATTTTCTTAGAAGTGGGTCCAAGTTAAACAAGTGGAGAAAATTAACCTCCATTGAATATTGCGTCATTTACTTGTCGTAGCAAATTAATCGATCGTGGCGATACTTTGTGGAAGTTGAAGATAGAATACATTGTTACAAAAACACAGTACAAAATTCCACTAATTATTTTAATGCTGTAGACGTGTTTCGACGTCTAAAGCGTCATTTACAAGACAAAACAGTTAGTTTTGTAAATGTTTGTATTGTCTTGTAAATGACGCTTTAGACGTCGAAACCGGTCGACAGCATTAAAATAATTAGTGGAATTTTGTACTGTGTTTTTGTAACAATGAACTCTACTTGTCGTAGCTTTCATTCGTTCTGTTCAACGCCGAGTAGATGTCCAATGTTGAGTCTCGATCATATCTCCCGTGTCTCAGTTCCCTCCATTCTCAACACGCGTAACTGCGCATCCACTCCCCTTCATCCTCCCTATGCACTGGAGCCCAGTCTACAGCATCCCCTCGTCGCAAATCCACGTTCCTCACGCACCTCCGTACCGAGAATTCTTTTTTCCGACCCCGCCGGTGGCAACATCAGTCGGGTAATTAACGACGTTACCACCCAATCGAGTTACCCGCCCCTGTCAGCAGCAATAATCAGGCCACGGCAACAATGGACCCAATGGTTAGTTCCAGGTCAGTGGACGCGGAGCTGGGTAAGGTCTATTCACTCACTCGCTCACTCAATGTATATATGTGTGAGTGTTTACATATGTATATATATATATATTTGTTGGGAAATTTTCGCCAATTGGTCACAAATATATAAAATAAACTTACAGGAGGTGAGAGAAAGAGATATAAAACAGACTTGTTCTTACAGAACGTTTCGGACCAGTTGGTCCTTCCTCAGCTTTAGAAGTGAGCAGTTAGTACTGCCCTGAGGAAGGGAGGGGAGGAAATGAAGGTGGAGAGGGGAACTAGGAGGGAACAATGTTGCACCAGGCTGGTTTCGGATGGGAGAAGTTTCAAGCAGGGAGAATTGCAACAATGTTGTAATACTGAGGGCAATAAATATTGAGGGTCAGTGACGAAGGGAGGGGATGATGACCACCGATGATGACGGCGTGACCGTCGAAACGTCCAAGTTTTCTTTTGTAAGTGTCCTTTTTGCGTTTTTCTGTTTGTCTAGTGTATCACTAGTGTATAGTGTATTTATGCATGTGCATCGGCACCGAGAGCGATTTTCTACCAAAAACTTATATAATAATTATATATATAATATTTCGTACAAACAGATGGTGAAAGAAAGAGGATAGGAAACATAGAATTTGACAACACAATGGTGATGTGAAGATAGAATGATGGCCGATTCCAAGTGAAAAAAATTAGACTAGGCCGGAAATCGAACCACGGACCTCTCGATGTTGCACCGAATGCTTAGACCACCGAGCTACCTAGTCTTATAAGAAACCCTGGAATCGGCGGGGGATTTCTATAAACCAAACACCCCCAAGAGTAGCCCGTAAATGTCGCCAAGAGATGGCGCAGGGCAATTTCACTCACCGGCAGAGAAGTAATTACGTACACAGAAGTGGAAAGCAAAGTTTGAATCAGGCACACAGACAGTGGTAAAGATACAGATCCGGCGTTTCGGGGCACGCAGAGCCCAAGAAGTAGAACTGAGCCATTCCGGCCATATAACCATTCATTCATTCACTCAAACCGCTCACAGGCATAAATAATATATATTTCGTTCAAACAGATGGTGAAAGAAAGAGGATAGGAAACATATAAAATTTGACAACAAAATGGTGATGTGAAGATGGAATGATGGCCGATTCCAAGTGAAAAAATTCGACTAGGCCGGGAATCTCTGCAATACAACGATCACGAGGATCTTGAGCAAACTTCAATATTTTGTTTGAGTAAAACTTAACGGCGGAGTTTTTTAGGTTATATTCTTCAACCGGTGCACATATTGTATATTAGGCATGATTTTGCTAAAATGTGAAGATTACAAACTTTGATAAACAGCGAGAACAATTTTACATGATTTAAATCCTTTTGGGATGAGAAGTGAAAAATATATTAGGGGCCGTTCAAGAATTACGTAAGACGATATCTGGTATTTTTGACCTCCCTTCCCCCTATGCAAGACAATGTAAGATTTTTCCCAAGCCCTCCTCCCTCCCTCTGTCTTTCGTAAGACGTTAGATATTTGTATCTACTCTACAGTATCGATATTTGTATCTGCTCACTTTCTGCAGTTTCATCTTTCCATAGAAGCCATCGTACATCTTTGAGCAATGAACAACGTATTATTATGCAGTGTTGGAGTACCACATTCATTGAGCATGGACGTAATGTAGCTAGCCAGTCAGGCGACAGAATAGGAGCATTGGTGTAGCGGTGAGATTACGAAAAATACGCTATTAACGAGCGGACGCTCCATGTCACTGCTAAATCTCATTCGGAAACGACAGATTCAATGTTTCAAGACCGACAAAAATCTTATGTAAATTGGTTCCAGATCCCCTGCTCCCCCTCCTACATAAGACAATGTAAGATGATCCCCCCACAAAAAATTCTTACGTAATACTTGAATGGCCATCCCACTGGATTGAAAAATCTGCGATGGAAATCCGCCATAGCATAAGTGTCATAATTGTGTTAAATTAGTCTTTTGGCCTCAAATCGTATTTTACGTTACTGCGGAGACTTTTACCTTTGCAACAACCATTTGCATGTTTTTACACTCTTTAAAAATCGACTTATGACGGACTAACCCGGCACTCTGACCCACTGTACGGTGGTTCACGGGCTGGTGCAGGTCCACTGTAATTTCTTATTGGTCTGCGAAAATTTCGCTTTAGTTACAATGTAACCACAACATGATTAGAGCCCGGCTTCATTAGTGTGGTGGCTCGAGTACTTGTTTCGCATACCGAGGACTCAGGTTGTAATACCGGCAGTGGCGAATAATTTTCAGTGGCATCTCGAACCCAATTCGGGAGCTGTATAGAGAGCATTCTAGTTGTAGTACTCCGTCCGTCGCATTGGACGCCAAACAGTGGACCCCTTGGCGCCAGTTTAACAAGTCTAACTATCCCTTGCTTAAATAGGGTCAGTTCCAATGATCTTCCCAGAAAAGTTTGCTACCTACTACAAACACATTGTAAGATTTTAAACAAGCAAACCAAGATGTAGGAGTAGATTATTGCATTAATTTTAATAAACCAAATATTACCTTATTTTGTTATTATTTCTGTTTAATCTGCCAGCCAGTTAGCGTAAAACTTCTCCTATTTTCGCATATCTGCAAGATTGAAGAATGCTGATTCACATCATGAAGGTTTCTTGGGTTCTCTTCCTCGTTGACCCATATCTTAGGACGAAAACTTCTCCAGCATTCCAGCCAGCTTGTTTATGTCTGAAGAACCGTTTAAAATATTTTGTCCGCCTCATGTAGGCCTCTCTTTCAGCTGGGCGCGCTGTGATTAGTTGTTTTAATTCCAAACACGCATAAAGTGAAACCTGAAAGCTCCCGCGGAGTGGTTTCTTCACATGGTATTTATCGGGATAACTTCCGCGTCGTGTCATTTTTCAGACGACAGTTTCGCGAGCGTTCCAGCTCGCTTCTTCAGGTCTGAAGTGCTCACGATTCATTCTGGTCGCAATATATTGCCGACGATGTCGACATAATATACAACCATCACCTATGTGAAATGAATAGTGCCACTCATGGTGAGGAAGACATTCATGAATGGCAGAATTCATAACAACCTAGTGAATATTCTGTTTTCAGAAACTTCAAAGTTATCCATAAATATGAACGCAGATATATCAATGACATATTTAGCTATACAATTAGAGTAACCGTTTATCATACGCTCTCAAAGCGTGTATCAAAATCAATAAACACGAGACGCAGACTTATAATTTATTTCAGCGCACTCATTCAGATTGGAGCTCTAATCTACACTCATAAAATTGGAGTTTTTTTAGCACTTAGAAGCCAAATGAAAAAAATTGAGAACCCATGATTAGTACAATCTTCTCTGCTCCCTATGGTGGCACTAAAATTTTGAAACGAGCTGCAAAACTTTCACAAAAGCCTGAATTACTTGGGTGATCGAAGTACAATCCATTATCCTATGGTTATTATCATTCCAAAGACATATTTCAACTGCCGGTGTGTTGCATGCTCGGTAGCTATGAAAACAATCTTCCAACACCTTCTAAAACCCATTAAATGGGATTTTCTGTAAGCCTGAGCTTTGTAAGAGATTGCATAGCTGAAGGTGCTGAACCCTCAACTATAATGGAGAAAGTCTAGTGCATAGGGCATAAAATGAGCCTCCTTTCTTATAAGAAATGTCCTTGGACTTAAAACTAGGAGGCTTTGCGTGTGAAATGTAAAAAATCGTTTACTCCATTGAATTAGCTCTCTCACGCCAAAGTAAGCGCTTCATTATTGATATTAGAACCGGAGAGGTTGTTGTAGTATATGTTGAAAAGGATAAAGAGAGGTTTTCGCTATGCTTTCGGCTAATATTATATTTCAATCGACAAACTTTCATTTTCAATTCCTTTCTCAGGAAATAAAACTGTAACCTCATTAATAAAGTTGAAGCGGTCAAGATTTTAATAATTTAGTTTTATCGAAAAGGTTATCATTATAGATATTTGAAATAATTAAATAAAACTGCAGTAGTTGTACTTTCCACTTAAATTTAATGTAAAATATTACACAACATGTGTTTCGACGCTTAGGGCGTCATCATCAGTTCTACAGATACACCTGATGATGACGCCCTAAGCGTCGAAATACGTGTTGTGTAATGTTTTACATTAAATTTAAGTGGACAGTACAACTACTCTAGTTTTATTTAAGTACTAAAATGCTGTTCTACCATGTAACGCCAGATACTGTCGAATTTAGAAATTTTAAAGTTTTCAATTCTCCTTTATCCTCTTCAGAAATATGTATATGCTCAGACGCAGGTACTAAATGCCCAGGCATTTAAACAGAAGTGAATCAGTTCGCACAATTCGTCGATATCGACGTCGGAAATGAAAGACTATCACCACACCGTGGCACATTTCACAGGGCGGAAAAACGCTTCGTGTTGCATGATTAATCCCATTGATAACTACTTAAGTATTTTTGATCCAACATAAATAGACTATTTTTTTACTTCCCGGAGTTCTTGTTGTTGTTTACGGAAGAGTGATCGCGGATCTGTTTCCCCCTAGTCTAACGCCGCGCAGAAGTAAAACGTTTTCTATTTACGTGCCCTGACGCTGCAACGCACATCCCACCTCCAAAAATAGTTCAAACTGTCCTCGCGGACTCGTTGTCTTCCGGTCGACGTGCTTCCACGGCATGACAGGCCACAGAGAATTATGCAACATGTCGCAACGTGCCGGATGCCGGTGACAGCAAAGGATTCCGGAGTGAACCGCGCTGCGGCAAACACAACTGGCTAAACAGCTCCTCCTCCCCCCCCCCCAAATGGCTGCATCCCATTCCTTCCACCAGGAGGCGACACCTTCTCCGACAAAACTCGACTCCAGGAGCGTTTGCACACGCGGACGAAAGCACACAAAACCCGTCAGCTTGACAAAAGTTAACTGTTGCGTCCTCCTTCCGCAGCAGAAAGTCAACACGTTTAAGCGCCCAAGGCGACGTGCCGTAACAAGCAGTCGTGGCAGCAGTGGGACTCTCGAAATTGGGCTGAGGAGGTGGGGGGAGGAGGGGGGGCGTTGTGAAGTTTGTGGCGTGGAAATGGGCGGGTGTGGGGGGAGGAGGGGAGTGCGAGAGGTCGCCAAACAAAAGAGCAGCGCAGTGCATGGCGCGTGCGAAGAGGGAGCATATGGTAAGAGGCGACGTAGCCTGGGGGGTTCGGCGGAGACGGTGGAAGGGGGGCGGTAGGTAATGGGAAGAAGAAACGAGAGAGCTCGAGGAATAGGAGGTAAAATAAGTGTATCGATGCATAAATAACGCTTCTCTGATTTTCAAGTGGTCGGATTCCCACCACGTTCGGCTTATGTGAAGAAAGGTTACTCGGCATTTTCCAATTTTCTCCTCTTACATGAGCGTATGAACACCTTTTTGTTAATAAATTGGCACTTGATCATTTTGAGTATCTTGAATTCATACAAAATGGGTAGGAAATAAGAACTAAACATAAAATAATATAACCCCATACTCAGTTTCTCCTGAGGATTAGATATATGTACTGCATATCATGCAATATCCTCGTATCAAATCTCAATTGTAAGTGCTACACTTATGAGGAAAGAATGTTCTCTTATTCTTCTTAAACAGTGTCTCCGATGTTACCATGTGGGAGTTAACCAAGTGCTATCCTCCTTCGGAAAGTAATAATTCGGCGATCTATGAAGACCCGCCAACAAGAATATAGCAGGGTGACCAAAAAGAAAAAATTCAGTTCATGGTCTTTTGCTTGTCTTGTGAATACTTGGTGTGAACCCGGAAATGAAATGATTTTTTCAAAAATAAATTAATGTATAAGTAAAATCTGCATTGTAAAAAATAGTGAATTGCAAATTAAAAAGCTGATTAGAGAATTAAGGAATCCGAAACATTTTATGAGAGAAGAAATATACCGCCCAAGAAACTTACCGAAGTGATTTTCGGAAGATAGCCAGTAAGAGCACAGAAATAAGAGAGAAGGGCCCAGGTAAACGGGGCCCAAGTGACGAAATTACAGAGGATCGGATTAGCGTGGTGTCTAAAGCACTGATTTCCCACGTGGATGACCCGCGTTTCAGTCCCGGTGGTGGTGGTGGGAATTTATAGGAAATAATCTGATCCCTTCTTGGGTTCTTTGAACAGTACAAATACAGTATCCTGTCCGGCGAATGGGACTTTAAACTTTCTGGACCCCTAGCTGTCTTTCATTCAGAGTAGGACAATTTCGGTAGTGGGCTTTTCTGCACCTTTTTTCTTAATCTTTGCACGTCCGGCCTAATACCTTCCTTTTCGGTTCGAGGCACCGATTAGAGTGAAGCACACTCTAAATACAATAATAATGAAACAAGTGATGGAATATGTTTGGTGTGGTGGCTAGTGTACTGGCTTCCCATTCCGAGGGCCCAGGTTCAAATAACGGCAGTGGCGAAGATTTTTTCAGTGGAATCTCGACCCTTTCTTGGGTGCTACGTGAGGACTACTTCAACCAAGGCACTGTAGTACTCCATCCATAAATCGTCAATAGCACTCAAAAGCACCTATCTCTTGTTCCTTCCTTTAGAAAAAGTCTTCTCTATTCGAGCGTGGGAAAAGTATTTTCAAGTAGTGGCGCCCACCCCTTACAAGTCCGTATCTACTAATCGTACACGGTTCATTTATCGGTGAAATTTAATTTCATAATGATTTTATCATTTATCTTTTCTGTAAGAATATAATAGGCATAAATTCAACTTTTTGAAAAAATCGATTTTTGACCGCGTGAAGTTGGTTCTCAGACCACGTCGGATAGGACGGTAATTTATGGACCTCTTGGTGCCTTTAATTAACAGTGGCTAATGCCAACGCTGGGTTACTCTCCCTCCCTTTTTCCATTCCCCATGTAATGTAATCTTTTCCTTACATAACTACAATCCTATACTTCTTGACACAAATGACTTCAGCTGTCCGTTGCCTCCCCCTAGTACCCTAACCAAATGAAACAAGTGAGAATGAAGAAACTGAAGAAATAAAAGGTGTTGAAATCGTATCACAAATGTATGTTTCCTCGCTAGGGAAACTATTCTTCCTCTCTCATCATCCACCCGACAGTTTCCCAAAAAGGTCTCTCTCCCCCCACCTTTGTCTTCCCCACCCCAACGCCCTGGACCAAAAGCTGTCCCCGGGGGCAAAACCGTATCTCCCCCACTCTCATGGCGTGATGTCCCACATGCGCAATACCGGGATGTCCCGCCCATGCACTGGTGTTGTAAGGACAACCTACTCGTCAGTCACAGACCCTTCGGTCCCATCTCCTTGCACATCCCCTAAAGGGTCCCCGGAACGTCGGCCTATGACTGTCGCTCGCAAAAGCGGATCGGTTTTGATGGATAGTGAAGGAGTCAAGATTGCTATATTGCTTTTTTTTCTTTCCCACTCTGGCGCACAAGGCACAAGGAAGACAGCCACGCCCTCACCGCTGGGCGCCTCGCACGGGAAGGGAAAATATCGCATCCGACCCCGCCTCGGGACTTCCATTAAAGTGGAGGGGAAAAATGACGATCGTGGAGCGGGGAAGAGGCGCCGGGGAGAGATGAAGAAGGATCGCTCCTCTCCGCTCTTGACGTGTCGCAATCTTTTCCTTCTCCGTCCCCGTGGGTTATTCCTCCGGGGATTCTCTTTCCCTCGCGAGAGTTCAAAACAAGCACTCCTCCGGAGAGCAGACGGAATTCACGATAAATAGTTTTTTCAATCCTCCGAGAGAGGATGTGCTCTCTATTCCCTCACTCTCAGCAAGAACATTAATTCTTATCAATTTTCTTTAAAATTACAAGTGTTTTATCTACGTATGTGTTGGTACTTATGCTTAATAATGTCTTACTATTATCACCTAATACGTAAACTCGCTGAAATTGTATCCCACATTACTAAGTTTCACTTATGAATGAGTAACCCTTGTCAATCAGGAACTCGTTATATGTATGAGTGTTTATTGACGTAGTACTCTCCCTCTATATTGTCTAGCCTTGCATTGTGTACGTTTGCGAGTTACATGTACGTGCATTGTGTATTGGCCTTCTGAGAGCTTTTTAGTTCTCGCTTACCAGGGTAGTGCGGGGTTCGACCTTGAACTGGAACGAGTATTGAATGCATGCTGGGTAATCATCCCGTGTCCCACGCTTTGGAGGTGGCTTGCGCGGTACTCTGTACGTGTAGATGTGCGTTCTTCCAAGCCAGTCTCCGCAAGGGTTTGTGACAATTGTTTTTTAAACACAAGCAATCCAGGGTACAGGAAAAAGGAATAGAGGTCATAACCATCAGTAGTCATCAATCCGTAGATAAGTTTGCAACAGCTCTCCATTCCTCTCTCCTCTCTGTCATCCGTTTCATTCCTACATAATTATTTATTTTGACGTTCTTCATTATTTGCTTAATGTATTCCATTCTTGGTATTCCTCTGTAATTCTTCCCATTTATTTCTCCTGCTAATATTTTTTCATTAGGCTGTGTATCAAAATTTGTCCAATCAGTTTGTCTCTCCTACTTCGCAGAGTGTTCATATATATAGTATCTTCTCAGAAAACGCTCTCGGCGAATAAAAACACAAATATAAATATAGTTTTAAAAACACAGGCACACGGAAATAAAAAGGATAGTCACAAAATATTTTACGGGACGTTTCTACGGCCGGCCTAACCGTCGAAACGTCCCGTAAAATATTTTGTGAGTGTCCTTCTTTTTATTTCCGTGTGCCTGTGTTTTTAAAACTATATTTATTTTTGTGTATTTATTCGCTGAGTGCGTTTTCTGAGAAGATACTATACCCTTTAGCACTTGATCTAAATATCTTTTAAAAATTGTGGGGGAAATACAGCAGCCCTGTCTTAGACCTTTATTTATTGTGAATCCCTGTGAGAAGTCGTTTCCCATTTTGATCATGGCTGCACTGTTTTGTACAAATTTTTTATGGCTATTATTAAGTATGAGCTTAGGGCAAGGGCCTAGCCACGTTGAAACACCGGTTCCCATCAGAACACCGAAGTTAAGCAACGTTGGGCCCGGAGAGTGGTTGGATGGGTGACCCTCCTCCATACCTATACCGGGGAGACCCGGGCCGGTTCGAGGGAGGACATCCTCGATACCTCTACCGAGGTGCTCTTGTCCCCTGTCTGCAAGTGTCAGCCATGAATGGGGTTGGCACAATGGACCAAGAAAGGTCTAAGTGCCCGGGCTCCTGTCGAAGGCCCCCCCAACAGCAATCGAATCTAAATCTAATCTAAGTATGAGCTTATGTTAGATCTTTGAAAGGCTTCCCACAGTTTCATTTGTGGCACCGTATCGTATGCCTTTTTAAGATCAACATATAAGAGGTGAAGTTCCTTGTTGTATTCCCAGGTTTTCTCTGTTAGTTATGTTAAACAAAACAGACGGTCTACAGTAGATCTTCCTTCTCTAAAACCCGCTTGTTCTTCGGATTCCTTGTCTGCATACATTTTTTTAATTCTATTTTTTACTATTTTGCCATATAATCTGCTAATTTTACTAGTAACAGATATTCCGCGAAAGTTATCGCACTCGTTCTTATTGCCTTTTATGTATAACGGTGAGTTATGGGAAATTCTCCAATCTTCTGGGACCTCTTCTCCATTTAGGCATTTAGTAAAGAGTTCTGATAATTTATTGTACAGTAACTCTGATCCATATTTTAACAGTTCTCCCAGTATTTCTCCAGGGCAAGCAGCTCTTCCATTTTTTAGGGATTTACAAGACTGTTTAACTTCACTGCATTGCATTACTGTAGGAGATGTAGCATATCCTATGCTTAGCAAATGGATTTCATTTTTGTATTCTTCTCTATCCTCGTTCAATAACTTTTTAAAGTATATTTCCCATTTCTCTTTAATAATAGTATAATTAAATCTTTCTTTTTATCCTGCTTTAATGATCTTAAAAACTTCCAGCTTTCTGTATTTCTGGTTCCTCCGATGTAGGTATTTAAGTGGTTGCATTTCTTTTCCCAACAAGGGTTCTTTTTCTGGGTTAATTTTCGTCGCACTTTCGTTGCGCTTCTTTGTATACATCCTTGTCATTGTCTGATTTCGTGGTCAGATATCTGTTATATTTAATCCTTTTTTCTTCTATTTCTTTTTCTATTTCATGATCCCACTAATATGGCTTTCTTTTCTTCTTTTCATAGTAACTTAATGACTCATACACAGCTTCATGTACGCATTGAGATAAATGCCTATAAAGATCCTCTGAGTGTGCATTATGCTCCTTTTCTCTCCGGCTTTTCGTAGGACTTCTTCTTTAGTGATTCTCTTCGTCCATTTCATCTTCATCATTCTTCGGTAACACCATATCTCCATTGCTTCCAATCTCCTTTGCTCTGATGCTGTTATTGCTCAGGCTTCACTATTATGTAAGGGCATGCTCCAAATATATATTTTAATGAAGTGCTTCCTTACTTCATGGTTTGTGTTACCAGCTGTCAGTAGACACTTCTTCTGGTAGAATGCCTTCTTTGCTTGGGCTATTCTGCTCAAAATGCCTTTCTTGCTCTTATGGATAATTCTTGTCAGAATTTTTAGATGCATGTACTGTTATGCTAATAGTTCTAGTCTTCGCATCTATTGACTCTTCTCTTTTTCGGGATAGAAAGGATTACATTAGTTTTAAATTCCGTTGGCATTTGCCTATTTGAATAAATGTCACATATAAATCTGAATATCCTATTTGGAGTCCTCACTCCTGCATACTTAAGGAACTCCAAGGGAATTTCAACAACTCCAAGCTCCTGTCTCTCTCTCTAAAATCCTTTACTGCAGCATTATATTCTCATCTCAATATGGAGTATCCTTTCTCATCTTCATCCACAGTGCCTTCGTCTTCTAGTATCCTGGGATTCAGTTTTTTAACGCTAAATAGTTTCTCCAGGTATTCTTTCCATCTCTTCACTTTGTCCTCACTTTCAATGAGGTCGAATTTGTACCTCAATCTTCTCCTCTAATTGTTATGACTGGTGCACGGGCACAGGGCATTCTTAAGCCTATTGGTTCGAAAGTGAAAAATCTCTTAATTTGTCGCTTTTATCTAACTGGAGGTACAATAATATCCGCGGTATTATTCTGAAACTCGTGAGTTTCGAATTTTTCTTTTAACCTTAGCTTAACAGGTAATCTTCAGAGTCTTTAGTGGCTTCCCAACAAAGCCCCTCAAATAGTGTGCTGGGGAAAATTTGCAATTGAGCAATGAGACGTAGCCTAAAGATCACTATCGATTTTCCGACGCAAGTACCCCAAATTATTCTGGTATTGCTCGAGTAGCAGAAGTTATTACGTGAGTTGACCCAGGAGAGCCTCTCTCCTTTGCACACTTAAAGATTGGTGGAAAGATAGGGATGGGTAGGATTTCTAAAGGGAGAGAAACCCAAAGTTGGCATCAATCTCCTACCAACGAAAGATAACATTAAGGTGACAGCCATTACAGCGTAGGAAATGCGATATTGCACTCAAAAAGGGATCGAGAATTCGACTCCTTTTAAAAATTTCCAACACTGTTGGGTTTTGAACCCAAGCCTCTGGAATGCGAAGCCATTACTCTGTCAACCGTTTGTTATATTCTCTAATACTTACACTTGAATGAACGATAAACAATGAGATATCCTTTTCTTGTTTTCAGCGGTCTGAAATATTATGTGCACTTTCAGTCACCTAGTGCATTTTTGGGAGCCTTCGCCTCGTGACAAATATTAGCGATTTATGTATATTCATCAATAGTCGTAGTTACACTAACTTTAATAGGGTATAGTATAATGCACGTTGGTGACTACTCACCCCCTGCCACACACCCTTGAGGTGGCTTGCAGGGTATTTTGTAGATGTTGATGAAAGTAACGCCATTAGCCAGTGGCAATCTAGCGGTGAGTGTGTGTGTGTGTAATTCGAATATCACGCAGGCAGCCCTATTAGCGTACGGTGGGGATTTGCGGGGGGGTGGATTTTGGGGAAGAGAGGGGCAAGCAGGGAGAGGGGGTGGTTTAGGGGAGGGGAGGTGTTCTGAGGGGAGGGGTGGAAGTGTTATATTCCCCGGGGTGGTGTGGTTTTCGGGGTGAATGGGTGGGGTAGGGTTTCAGGGTAAGTAGAGTTTGCGAGGGGTATAGGAAGATAGAGGGTTCGGCGGTGGGGGGTGTCGGAGCGGAAGGGTTTTTAACTCGCTCGGGACAGGGGGAGAGGTGGGGCTGCGCGATATTCGAATTTCGATATCGCATCACATTTTAGGCTTAGAATCGCTGAAGAATCGATATGCCACATGCTGTGATATCGCATAACATCTCGTACTACACTGTATCGCATATCAAATGGCATAACATATCGTCTTGCATCTCTAACTGAATAGCACCACATTATATAGCATATCGTATTGAACCACATATCTAATTTCATCGCATTACATCGATCATCAAATTGGATCACATTAAGTCGCATATCGAGTTTCTTCGCATTAGGAACTTCGTAAATCAAATTTGATCGTAATAAATCGAATATTTAATAGCATCGCTCCTCATTGTATCATATTAAGCGAATATTACACCCAGCAGTAGGCTCTTATACAAAATCACTTGAAAGGAGGGGTATTACGCGGATCATATCAACTTCTATGTGAGTTCGTCATCTATAGCAGTGGAGTCCGGTACTTGGACGGAGCAGCCACCGTCCTTATTGTGGAAGCGATTATCCTTATGATTTCGACCAAATTTTCAGTCGGACGAGTGAAAATCGCACATATTATATAGAGGACGTTTTATGAACGAAATACGTATGCATAAAAGTTTTGCCTTCTCAAGTTTATATTAAAAGAAGTCACATTGAGATATGCACATCTAAAGATTTTTCTCATGCGTGTTTAACACATAATATTGATTGATTTTCCTTTCATGTGTAGGTAAATTCAAGCTCAAAAACTCAGAGGTGAGTATTAAAGGTTTGTCAGGAGGATCCGAGAGGTCGAGTAAGAATTCACACGAAGAGGTATAAGGTTTTCCATGACGTGGAGGCTTTAATACAAGTTAAAAAACATGTGTTGAGGTTTACGCACTGGTTCGAAGTTGACGACTTGCATGGAGTTTTGAGGAAAACATAGAAGACCTTCACTTTGATGCTCTTAAAAATCATAATAATCGTGTGATTCTGTGTTGTATAATTTATTTTCTTTGTTTTTCATGTATTACTCTCTTACTTAAGGGAATTTTTTTTCTTAACAATTTATTTCTAATGTTGTTATCTGTAGTAATAATATCATAATCTTACAGCCATTTTAATACCGTGTTTCTCCGAATATAAGCCGCACCCCGTTTTTGGGGTCTCAAATAGGGAAAAAAGTTAATACACGAATTTAAGCCGCACCCTTTTTAGTGCATCCCGTACTACCTACAATATTAGGCATTATAATTTTTTATCTGTTTTTACATTACCTATGTCACTGTGATACAATGTTTCCTATATTATCTGTCAATATATGAATAAATTGTGCATCAATTTGACCTTTTTCGGCGTCATTTCTTACTTTACCCGTGGTTTAGGCGAGTTTGGCTGGCGTCTGCGTGAATCCGAATGGCTGGTTTGCTCAAATCGGTCATTTTTACGATTTTTAAAGAAAGTTCTCAAATTTAAGCCGCACCTCGTATACTCCTATTTTAAATAATCCTCCCTGCCCTGTTGTTAGTTATACATTTTAGTTGGAGATTCCGCATGATGACACTTTAGCGCTAGCACATTCTGAGCATTGTGAGATTCACGACGTGGATGCGTGGTCGTGACTGACCTTCCAAGAAGAGTCGAACAGCGTAGTGGATTCAATATAAATCGATGAGTTGCGAGTCAGGTTCTAGGCGCATCTGGGGCATCACATCCCAAATCAGATCGCAATGTGATACGTCGCACAGTTCGGGCCATGGGTTTTACGGTGCGATATCTCCGATATATCGCGGTCGATTCATCGCGATATTGAACATTCCCTCCCCTTAGCCCCTCCTCTTTCGCGAAGGAGTAGGGGCAGGGGGAGGGAAAGGGTAAAGGGATCGAGAGATGTATCCTCTCAGGGACGGGAGGGGTGGTTGGAGCAAAGGCGTCGGGGACCGTAGGATCAGGCAGGGGCTTAAGGGCATCGGGGTGCGCAACTCGCTATAGCTGGTCGGAGAGCTGCATAACGAGCAAACGATGAGGCCGGGGGCACGTGATCGGGATTTCTCATGTGCCTCCGCCGCCCCCGGCCCCTGAGGGAAGGGAAGGGTGATGCGGGGAGCAGGAGGAGAGGCGCGCGGGCCGCGGGGGATGGCGAGGTTGGGGCAAGCAAGCGCTCTCATCCCTTCGTGGCCGCGTATGCTGATTTAGTTTAATGCCGACGAGCATCCCATCCCCTCCTCACCCGCCGCGGTCTATTCTTTAATCGCTCATTTTTCCTCTTTCTTCTCCCTCGCCCTTATTCCCTCATCCCCTAACGTCCTCTCCGTCCTACTCCCTCACCACCTCTCTCTATAGTCCTTTCTCCGCCCAGAGTTGAGTCTCCCCTTCTCCATCTTTCACGCAAACTCCCTTTCCCCGACCCCTCTCTTCTACCCAGCACGCCAGAACTAAATACCTACAGGTTTACGTTGAACATAAGAACACATAATAATAACGTAAATTAATACCAATTTTACGTAATGATGTGATTTATGATTAAATATTTGAAATAGTTACTACTGTTTTTACCCTGATTAATTCTAAGAGACCAAAATTACAACTACTTGTATTATTAGCAAGGTGATAATGACTCTTGATATTAGAAACTTGGTCAGGTAATATAAAAATAGTATGAAGCTCTTAATTCATTTCAGTATAAATATCGTATACGCTCACAAAGTGGAGCCTGAAGTGATTTCACAAATTGAGCATGTGAGGCAGAAGGAATATATCATGTTGCACCGCAAGAAAGTAACATATAAGATGGCTGTCGCACTCTAGGCCAATCACGGAGAAGAGTGGAGCAGATTTATGACTGCTATAGCATCGTAGGATATTTTGTTTTGGGATCAGGTTGTAGTTGTGGATGGAGCACTGGCTACCCATCCTGAGGGCTTGGGTTCAAATTCAAATATTTTTCAATGGAATCCCGATCCCTGCCTTGGTACTAAAAAGAGAACATTTATAAGTGCAGTACTTCGGATGTTAACGTTATGAGTTGTGCATACTTTCATAAAATGCTAATGGAAATTCGCCGAAATGTATAATATATTACAAAAAAGCTATGAAGGTTTGGCGGGGGTGGTGATTCGGGTGGACTGCTGGGCTTTGGTGGGAAACGGCGCTGCCTCCACGCCACCAAGCCGAGGACGGCAAATGACACCCCACACGGTTATCACGAGTAAAAAAATTCAATGAAACTCCAGTAAAAAAGTAAAGTAAACAAAACACGAGTAAAAAAGTGTCATTGCGTTATAAATAAATATATATATTTTCAATAAATGAAGAATCACACGTGGTGAAAATATATACCAACTAAGGCGTCACAGGCGTGACAAGCAAAAAAAATACGCACAAAAAAAGGAAACACACGTTTGTTTGATATTTCGGCAGCACGACTGCCATCTTCTGAATTGTATAGAGTAATTGCATAGATTACTCTATACAATTCAGAAGATGGCAGTCGTGCTGCCGAAATATTAAACAAACATGTGAGTTTCCATTTTTTCGTGCGTATTTTTTTTAGCTTGTCACGCCTGTGACGCCTTAGTTGGTATATATATATATATATATATATATATATATATATATATATATATATATATATATATATATACCAACCAGAGAAAGGGAAACAGTTTGATTTTGGGAGGAGAAGGGGCGGATAAGGGAATAAACGAGGAAGAATATGCGACAAAAGAATAGATCGATTAGTTGTTTGAGCTGACGACCAACATATGACGTCAATGAGATATGGAGTGTAGGGTGGCTGGGGAAGGAATATTTGGGAGGATGGAGGGAGGGTGGAGAGAAATCTGGGGCCGGCATAAGGCTATTCTCGATGAAAGGTGCCGATGGGATCGCAGATTAAGGGCACGGATACTACGACAGAAAAGGCGTCATGAAACCGCTGGTGTTTTCATCGCCATCGTTGTTTGCAGGTAGATAAATAAATACTATATTCACTAATTTGTGCGTTTAAGTTGGAACAATGAGGCAAATATTTGTTTGCTAAAGTCGAAGGAATCACATCGGAAATAAAAATTGCTAATTTCGCCTATAATTGGCCGTTTAAATCGAATCAGTACGTGGTAATGGGGAACGATACGAAAACAAACTAACATATATATATATATATATATATATATATTCATTCATTCACTCAAACCGCTCACAGGCGTAAATAATAAATATTTCGTTCAAACAGGTGGTGAAAGAAAGAGGATAGGAAACACATAAAATGTGATGACACAATGGTGATGTGAAGATGGAATGATGGCCGATTCCAAGTGAAAAAAATTCGTCTAGACCGGGAATTGAACCACGGACCTTCCGATTTCGCGCCGGATGCTCTGACCACTAAGCTATCTAGACTACTAAAGAAACACTGGAATCGGCGGGGGGTTTATATGAATCAAACACCCCTAAGATTTTATATATATATATATATATATATATATATAATATATATATATATATAAAATCTTAGGGGTGTTTGATTCATATAAACCCCCCGCCGATTCCAGTGTTTCTTTAGTAGTCTAGATAGCTTAGTGGTCAGAGCATCCGGCGCGAAATCGGAAGGTCCGTGGTTCAATTCCCGGTCTAGACGAATTTTTTTCACTTGGAATCGGCCATCATTCCATCTTCACATCACCATTGTGTCATCACATTTTATGTGTTTCCTATCCTCTTTCTTTCACCACCTGTTTGAACGAAATATTTATTATTTACGCCTGTGAGCGGTTTGAGTGAATGAATGAATATATATATATATATATATATATGTTAGTTTGTTTTCGTATCGTTCCCCATTACCACGTACTGATTCGATTTAAACGGCCAATTATAGGCGAAATTAGCAATTTTTATTTCCGATGTGATTCCTTCGACTTTAGCAAACAAATATTTGCCTCATTGTTCCAACTTAAACGCACAAATTAGTGAATATAGTATTTATTTATCTACCTGCAAACAACGATGGCGATGAAAACACCAGCGGTTTCATGACGCCTTTTCTGTCGTAGTATCCGTGCCCTTAATCTGCGATCCCATCGGCACCTTTCATCGAGAATAGCCTTATGCCGGCCCCAGATTTCTCTCCACCCTCCCTCCATCCTCCCAAATATTCCTTCCCCAGCCACCCTACACTCCATATCTCATTGACGTCATATGTTGGTCGTCAGCTCAAACAACTAATCGATCTATTCTTTTGTCGCATATTCTTCCTCGTTTATTCCCTTATCCGCCCCTTCTCCTCCCAAAATCAAACTATTTCCCTTTCTCTAAGCCACAGATCTTCTTGCCTGTCCCTTTACCTCTCCTCATCCGGTCGAGTCAGGGCTAAAGGTTTTTGCTTCCATGCGGTGCCACTCCACACTTCTCCAAGCACTGGAGAAGACTTTCCTAATGCCAGAAAAAAATAACGACATGTAGTAGCGAAGAACGTCCTACTCCTGTAGGCTGTATTTAATTGAACTTGGTGTTAGTAGAATTAGATTTGGGTTATTTAGTTTCTCCACCGAAATATTACATCGCATTGAGTCAAATATGTTGTAATGTGTGTTAATCCTCAGACAAACAACATCCATGTCCTGGGCGGGATTCTCACCCGCACATTTCATTATTTCAGACCGTAGCATTGCATTTCTCGCTTTTGCTATTGGCGCAAAGTGTTGAGTGCTGTCCTTAACCAGTAGACAGTGACTGGAGACAACTTTGAATTAATGTAAATAAACTTAGAACATACAGGAGTCAGACACTAGACTACATATTTGCCAGAGAGTGCATTTTGCCAAGGTTTGTCATCTTCAGTGATTGTCATGCTTTCCCTTTTCTTCTAGTGTTTAATACTGTAGATTTATCAAATGCGTTGATGTCTGTTTCCAGAGGAGCTAATTGCGTTCAAAAGTCAGTTTGTTATCGGGAGTCGTCGGACTGTGGTAATAATACCGACAACTGTGGTAATAATAATACCGTATTTATGATAATTACTAGTCCTTTTCGCCAAACTGCGCGAGGACGCACGCGAGTTTCCCTGAGAATACCATAAGTTTAAAAATCCTCTGAAGTCTCGGTGGATTTGAATTAATTTTAACGCTTTATTGAATAATTATACTTTGGTCTGGAAAATAACGAAGAAATAGGCACGTCTTCTTTTTGAGGAAATATGTATATGAGAAATTTTTCACTCTTAAAAACCTTAATAGGTGCGAATTGGATTATACTCTTCAGAAATGTGTTAAACTCATTCATGAAGGACTTATTTAGGCGTAGTAATACAACTTGTAAGACTTAATAGAAAAGGGAGATCATTAGCAGCTATTGATTACATGATTAATTCTACTTAATTCTCATGCTATCTTTGTTTATTCACTTGTTTTTCACATGCTGCCCTATTTCCTGAATGCTTAGCGGCGTTTCACAACTCCCTACATTAAATTATTATGTATTAAATTACTGGAATATAAAAAGTAGCAATAATTTTCACTAAATTTTCAAAAGAAAATATGCTAACACCTTTATATGAAGGTAGTAGAAAATAAGTAGCATACTAAAAATAATGAAGTAATGGGTACTTGCGTACGAAGACCATAAGATTATAAATTTATGCATCCAAAAAAATACGAAAATTTACTAAACTAACAGACTCTTTCTAGACACTATAAGAATTCTTTATACATGTTTTCACAATTTATTTGACGCAGTCCTTCACATAGTAATCACCAAATTCATGTCGAAAAGAACTTCTTACATTGCATACTATCATAAATTAATATAGATGCTTCTTCCCATTCTGCTCACTTGACATTGCAATAAAATATTGAATTGCTAAATGAGAACAACGGCATATACGGAGCAATATGATTATTTACATTGCCGCAACTATGTTAATTTTATGATGAATTGGTTTATAATTCAATCTCAAACTAAACAGAATTTTAATAAACATTTAAAATATTCACTGAGAAACGGCATGCGCACTAGGCTGCATTGCTTGAATATGATACATTACATCAATAAGGATGGTAGCGAATTAATAGTCTACAAATTAGAAGATAATTCGTTTAGTTTACACGTGTTAATTTAGTACATCTCAGTATGCATCCCTAACAAATTAAGAATAAAGCTTGATGGACAGCTTGTGAAAGTTTAGCGCTAACCAAACCATGGAGCACTAGTTTGTATTATCCTGCAAATTAAAACATTATAGATAATTAGTAAAAAGCAATCACATATTAGTAGTGATTTCGTTTTCAGAATTACTTTGTAATATGTAAATACCTAGCCTATAACTTTGAGAGATTTTATGCTACATGAATTACAAGTTACATTTGAGACGATTTAAATGATTGGTCGAGAACGAAATAATATTTAGCTGGCTAAAGTACTTCAATAGCACCTTCATCACATTTTATTTAAAAAAAACATTATTATCACTCCATTAATTGAATACTAGATCTACGGTCTTTAAGGTACGTAATAATGAACTCATTTTAAAAGCTTGCATATACTTTTTTAAGGGTATATAAACGAATGTCATTGCCTCACGCTACCTGAACGGTTCTGCAATCCTAGGAAATGACAAATAAAAGTAAATCAATTTCTGTGTACCAGAAGGAAGGCATTAAACGAAAAATTTAGTCGAAAGAAAAAATAAAGTTTTTTTAGTTGGGTAAGCAGCGATAAATCTAAGTAGGAAATATGCATTCATTACGTATTCTTTGCGCCTCCTTGCATCGCCTCTTTTATACGACCTGCTCGATAAATAGGCTCAACACTACCATACTTCATCCTATTGGGTTTTTTCTTCGTTCTCTTTCTTTCTTTCCTGCTGTACCACATCCTCTCTCCCTCTTTCCATACGATTCCCGCCACTTACTTCCCCCCCCCTTTAGTTCCTTTATATTCTCCCTGCTGCTAGAGTCCCCCTCCCCTGCGCCCCTCCCCCCCGCACCCTGTCGCATGAATAGGATGATCGGGGCAGTAATTGGACGGACCCGGAATGAGATTAGATGGCGCGGCGATTCCCAATTGCGCCACCTGTGACGCCACACCACCCCCACAGACGGCCGACGGAGTGTTTTCTACGATATCCCCTTTTGAGAGGCTCCGCGGAGATCAATTTACTCTAATGGGCATTTCATTGGTCTTCTTTCACACAGACAGAGTAAAGCTCTCCTAAAGTTCGCGATAAAAGTACCTAACTACGCAGAAAATAGATAAATAAATGCTACATTTTTTTATATCTATGAGCTAGCAATGATGCAAGATTAAAGTTTATCCCGTCAATGAATCAATGGACAGAGATCTCAATCAATTGGTTCGATCTTAAATGGAACCCTATTAGTTAGTTTAATGCAGTTACTTTTCAAAAATACAGCATATTGGAGGTTTTTTAGATTTTTAAACTGAAAACTTGTATCAAATCCCTCACACTTGAACGATTTCATGGGTAGTAACAAAATCGAGAGTAGGTGTGATAGAAAAAACTACCTTAATTAATCGCAATGCATCTTGAAAATTGCTATTTTTTTAAGTAAAACGTATCTCCAATGTCAATTGAAATGAAGATAGGAGATTTTGATTTCACATTTCATGTGCCAACCTCAAGCATCATTCTCATCATTAGTTTAAACGACATATTTTGATTTTTGAACGCAATAAATCTAAAAGATTACAAATTCTTACATTTTCTGCACTTACAAAGTTCAAGAAAATTGCAAAAAATAATATGATACTCTCCCACATTTAAATCATTAAGCGATAAATATTATATTCTATTATTAGTTTTCATACTGGGTTAGATCAATCCTAGGTCACGGGTAGTTAGACTAAGTCTTTAATGTTGGCGGGTCATTACCCAAACACAAATTTTACACTAGAAAGCTATAACATTCTAGAAGCATTATTAACATAACTCAGCATTAGGCTTTACACTAGATAGAAATAAACGGAGTTTATACTTTTCCCATTTTTAAGATAAAATAAATCTAAAATTCCCAGGAATGCGATGAACATTTGAGTGAAGAGAAAAATTGAAAGAAGGTTTTGTTCTAAGATCCACAAACTTAAGATAATGAGTTAAAAAATTTCAGTATTGAAAGAATTTGGGAGCGTATTGTAAAGTAATGCCACAGAGGTGCGTGTAGAATAATAAGCAGGCTAGGAAAGGGTCCTCCGCTGCCTATTCCTAGGTATGTACTCTTGTGGGAGTTTCTACACCAGATTGACGTGAAGAAAATTTACTGTCATCAGTTCACTCCTCCAGGGTAAAGTCAAAAAGTGATTCCATGAGAAAGGCAAAAGAAAATTGCTGTGATTTAATTAATCTGCAACTCAAATGTATGTACGTCTTTACGTTAACTGTTATAATATTATGGATTTTTAACGCCATCAAGTGTGCACAAGAGTGCAAGAAACGCGTCATTTTTATTGGATACTAGAAACAATGCCGAAAAAATTCAGTGGACATTTTTTAGTAATAAAATTTCTATTGATAATTACCTTTATTTTGTTTACAACTATCGTTAACAAACGTGGAGTGAAGAATTACACGAATTTCATGAAATATCTCCTAATAATAAATGTTTTCCTTCTTCAATTATTAAATTTAAGAACTCAATTATTTGAATTTCACACCTATATATCCCTCAATTTATGGTCTGCAGCGGAAAAACGATAAAGTAGATGCTGAGGACATTTGTTCTTGAACAGTACGAATTTCAGGAACAGCTTCAGCCCCGATAAACTCTGTAGTATTTCTAAAGTTAAAATTTTTAGATTACACAAAGTTAATCCTAATTATACTGAGGCACTATTCAAAAATATTATGAATATTTTTCACTTATTAGTTGTTCATCAATACTTAATAGCTTATGTTGCAATATTCAGGAACAAACTACACTTTCCCGTATTATTCAGTCTAGTTCCGGAAAATATAAAATTATATATTTGGTTCAGGATTAAGAACAGCCTGCATTACATTAGGGTGTCTTTTAAGATTGAGCGTGGAGTGGTATATTATACTCACATTTATTATAATTCTGGAAAATGTCTTATGTCCCTGTGGCTATTGATGAAACAAATCATCAAATAGCTCCTCCATATCCTATTACATAATATACAGCTATGCATATATTACTGAATTTAAGTAATTAAGCCCAACCGTTTCACCTTTAGTTTAAGTAATAATTTTTCATTTAATTTTTAATCCATAAAAAGAGAATTCGTCGCCTGCTTTGTATTCTATGCACTTAAAGCAAAAGTGTATTGGCACATGAATTTCGCCATAAGGAAAATAATAACTTTTGTTTGTTTACGTCGTAATAGAGGCAGTGTTCCCGTAGTTTAAGCTCCTTTTGGTTGAGTGTGGGAAAAAATCCTGTTATTTTTTATGATCCAATATCGTAAATTTTACCAAATTTCTCAATCAGATTCCTCTAACAATTACTATTGTAGTAAATGAGGAGGAATTTCTCGAACTGAGGGTTTTTTTAGAGAAAATATCACAATTCTTTCTAAACTTGTTGACCTCAAGGTTAATATCTCGTCTAAGTTGAAAGTATTGAAACTAATACATCATAAAATTTCTTCTATACCATATTATTTACTTTGGGATTAAATCGGACTGCCTTCTCAAGTCAAAAACATTCCAACGGAAGAAAATCTCGATATTTTTTTAAGGCAAATGATTGAATTTAATATAAATTAAAAGTCTAACTCATATTTGCATAGCTAAACGAGAGTCCTTCACATTGCAAAGCTAAACATATCCTTATATGTATAATCAGCCTAAAATTATCTACAATAATCAAATTAAAGTCAAGTATTCGTGAAAATTTCGTAATACCATTTAAATGAATTATATATAGTCAATTTTAGTCTTTCCATTTTCCATAAATATTTGCGCAATGACACTTCACATCCGAAGGAAAACTGAAAATTACATAGCTAAAATTACAAAGGAATAATCATATCATGTACATCGGGTATAATAGTAAGTAAAGTAAAAAGAAAGATAACTTCCTTTATTATGCCCACCAGCTAGCGATATTAAGAGCTATGGGCTAAATAATATATCCTATCGACATCAAAATACGCAATAATCAAATATAACTCTATGCAATACTCAAATGATTTCTTCCGTTCGATTCATTCTCTCCGGAGAGAGCCGAAGAGCGCATATGAGATATATGCGCCGTGGAATTCGGCCACCCGCCGACAACCTATGCCGCCGTAACCCCCCGTACTGTCGGCAGGGGCAAACTGATTCTAGATTCTTTTTGATAAAATGTTACAATTATTTTAGATGAAGATATCCAATTTCAATGATCGAGCAATAAAAGAGCTAATTAAAAAAATCAACATTCCCAAAAAAAAAGAATAATATTTATAAAATTTAACTGAAAAGCAATAGTTATTAATCGAACGGCATATCTATGAGAAAATACAAGCTCCATAAATTAAGTATGGTGATTACCACATCCAGTTGTTATAAATGAAGAGGTTCAGAGAAATTATATTATATGCGTTATTTAGTTGCATCTTTTTAATTATATGGGAGTAAAATACGTTAAGACGAAATTTCAATGGGTATGCCAATTGAAAAAAATCGGTATTGGTCACAGAAAGCTTTCATTTCGCTATATTATTCTACTTAATTTTGGCTAATTTCCCGCATTTGAGTTCAACTACATTCAATTTCGCATGCTTTTATTCTAAATCTTATTTTAGGAACAACGAAAGTGTCTTTTAAGTCAGGTAAAATAAAAGATTTTACACTTTATTTAATTATATTTTTCGGATTCAGTACTCCTATCATGTATAGTTACGTGTGATAAGTGAAACAAGCGCTGACTGAGTAAAACCTACCCGAGAATGTTACCAAGAAAACATTATACCTGTACGGTTATTTCTATCAATACCTGCTACAAACCCTCGCAAAATTAAAATAATATTTACAGCCTAAATGAAGATTATAAATATTCTGCTCGTTGATTTTTAGTATGAATTCCAATTCAATAATTACAAAAGATATTTTGACATGAAACCATTCAAATCCTATACGATGAATGTACTTGAAAGATGGAATGTTCCCGCCTCTCACTATTGCATACAAACATTTCTATCATAAAACAAACGTCAATGTTAACATGAATGAACCCAGTTGAAATATACTTGAAGCATTTTTATATAACACATAACTTCACTGTAGCAATACATGCAATTTGCCGAACCATCACCCGCATACGTCAATTCGGAGATAAGTCAGTTCTTGAAGTAATGTCTGTAAGATAAGTATGCGTCTCAGATTGTCACATAGAAAACCAAATATTATGGTCAATATGTCAAACATTCTCATAACTAAACTAAATGCACGGAAAATTATGTAACTTTAAACGGAAAAAATAAATGTGTTTGTTAAATTTTAACAAAGGATTACGATTGAATTTATTTAGTGCGATAGCTGTACTAACTCGTCTTGCATAAATTGTTTGCTCAACACCTATAGGTACGAATAATCCATGTAAACAAAACAGCAAAAACAGCCAACAAAATATATCAACCAAATGATAAAGAGAGAATTCTATTCACATAAGTATTTCAAAATTCCTTTTCAGATGAGAAGACACTGGGCCATAGACTTCGCTTTCAAAGAAAGAAGTAACCACTTCATAAATCCGAAAGTTTTTAAGCACTGTAATACCTGCAAAAAATAAAATAGATACTGCACAAAAACAATGCTGACTTAATACCGAGGCTTGTGAATTTTCTTAGGAGAAGAGAACTTACGCCCATTTTAACGGAATAATTTCAATTCAAAGTCACAGTCTTCTGCTTACCGATACCCGCCGATGGCGTTTATGGTTCTAGTTCAACGTGTGCGGAGTTTTAGTTGAAGAAGGAACCTAATTAATGACTCACCCGTCAGATCCACGTCTCCCGGCTGGTGTTGTCCCGGGTCGTGAGCGAGCAGTCTCCGGCGGGACGGCGACCCCGGTCTCGAGCCGAACCCCGCCCCAGAATCCTCCGTCTGCGACAGCAGAGGCGAGGACGAAGACCTCGGCGAGCAGTTGCTGCCGCTGCCAAGCCCTTGGGACTGCTGCTGAGGGATCTGTAGGGACGGTGGAGGCGGAGGGGGCGGCGGAGGCGGCGGGGGCGGAGGCGAGGGTGACTGGGGAGGCGAGGCGTGTGCGGATGAGGACGAGGGCGAAGAGGAGACGGAGGTCGACGGAGAGGAGGTGACGGACGAGTTGGCGGATGACGTGGCCGCTGTCGCCGCGGAGGAAGAGCCGTGGTGTCCCTTGGGACCGGAGTGTCGCCTCCGGTGATGGTGGTGGCTGTGGTGTCCCGTCCCGATGCCGTTGGTCGCCGCCGTGGAGACCTCCATACGGCCGGCCAGCTTTCTTGGGAAAGGGTCCTCGACTGTCTTCGTCTTCTGGGGGACTTCCCTGGGGATCTACCGGCGGGGACTTACTGGGAGGTGGTGTCCGGGGAAGGATCAGCCGATTGTCTCCGTGGTGCGTCGAAGGGAGGCGCGGGGGCAGGTGAAACGGGTCGGTCGAAAGTGGCGTGGTACCCTGTTGGGGGCAGCGCCAGCTTGCCGTCCGACTAGGTGGCACCACCGCGGGGATCAAACGCAAAAGGTGGTCGTGCTGCTGGGTCTCCGGTTGGTGGTGTGGTGCGAATGTTGGGCCCACTGCTGGTCCCGCTTGTTTTTCCTCCCCGCGACCTATTCCCCTCCTCCCTGTGGCTCTCAGCCCGTGGGAGCCGGTGGGAGGGGCGAAGAAGGGTTGGGTGGGGGGGGAGGGGAGGCTCTCTCATCTGCGAGAGGAGAGGAACGGGGGCGGAGAAGGGGGTGAAGTTTGCGTGGCACCCTCCCATCCCTGAACCTCCCATCCCCCGCACGACCGACCCACCCTCTATAAGTCCCGGTCGCATGTGTGTTTTGGCGTCGGTGTGTGCTTTCCCATCCTTCCATTGCGAGAGCACAGTCGCTGGGGAGGGAGGAATGGATTTAGATTCGCTCGTTGCAGAGGGGAGGTGGGAGTTCGGTTATAGACATGGAGAGGGGGTGGATGAGAGCGGGGCTGTAGGGATGGGAGGGTGTAGTTGTGTGCGGGAGAGTCAAAACTGAGATGCCGCCGCGGCGCGGGTCCGGGGAGGGTAGGGGAAGAGGGGAGAGGGTGGGAAGGGGTGCAGGGTGAACACCACGTGGGGGACGTTAAGGAGGCGGGGTCTTATAGAAGGGGGAGGGGGGGCAGGGCTTAGTCGGAATTCAGACGGCGTGAGTGAGCGACGAGGGGGCAGGGGTCGTTGGTTGGGAAGAGGAGCAGGGGTTTGGGAAGTAGCACTGAATTTTGCCCCGATATACTACAGGACTGTCTCGATACTACTTTTTCCAATCCATTTCTATGTACTGATATTTTACCTTCCGATATGCAAATACAAGCACATCCATGCATGATAAATAGCTGATAAATGTTTAATGCGACCGGTTTCGATGTTTTGCATCATTCACAAAACTTGAAAATCGGGTAAAACATTGACATCGGTGGCATTAAAATTTTTCGTCCGTTATATGTTCCACTAAATCAGTCCTAAGACAGCATTATTATTTATGCATAATATTTTTACCGTCTTCATTTGGTAGTACTACTTTATTTTAATGTACTCCGAAGGCTTTGGTCATTTCACATGTACAATCTATCACTTACACTCATTGGCAATAGCATTCGGCACAAGTTAGAGAATCACCATCCGAAGCCGAGCAGGACAAACCATACTTAACTTCGTTGGTTCATTCTGGAATTGCTGTTTCCATCGTGCCAGGCTGTTAACCCCCCCCCCCCATTATCTTTTTCTTGTCATTAATTTTATTATCTTTACAATTCCTTTGCCAAGTATCCTGTTCCCTAAAAATTCAGTTTTAAGTCGTCACGAAGTCCACGGGAGCCATAAAAGCTGCACGATTTATAGGGCACTTCAGAGGAAAATTAAGAGAAGCAACAAATTTGCGTTGCTAGAGGCATCTTTGATGGGTTGCAATGTTACAAGATAGATGTATATGGATTAAGTATGGGTGGCATAGTGATCTGTGCATCGGCATGGACCCAACATTGATCAAACTGGTGAAAAATTAGGACGAGAGGGCAGGAGTGGCGTGTCCTCAGCTTTAACTGAACAGTTATCGGAACATCACACGCAACCCATAAATATTATATTCTTAATATGTGCTACTTTTATTAGGTAATTATTGTGGTATATGTAAGATGGTACTCATGGTACTTATAGTGGAATATTAGAGATTTTGATCTATAATAGATTTAAAATATTAATGGACCATATCTTCCCTGGGCTGTCCTCATTTATATATATTTTACTCTTGGTGAGGGAGTAATTATTATACAAAAACAATCTTCGCCCGTCCTATCCTGGCCTCATTAATTTTTACCCGTTTCCTTACACCCCTCTCTCCCTAATACACCTTCACCTTGATTAAGAGGGTTTTACTATATTACTGACCTACCGACAACTTTTGCTTGAAAAATGACAGTTACCTGTTGACGTCTTGTTCGAATTATTTTTTGAATAAACAGGTGTGGAAATTAAAGTAATTTCTCTATGAACTTACGAGTAGTTTTTCCAAAACATTTCCCAAAATCCGATACAGTTGCCGATTTAATTCTCAACTGCGGGGACGAATCAAACCAATAATCACTGGTAGTATCGGCATCGGTCGATATGTATCGGACCATCCCCAAGTTATACACATAATGGCACGCAGGGGGGGAAGCTTTTTGGATCGGGTGGGTGAATGGAGGGAAGAGGGTAGAGGCGGTCGTATGAGATGGCGGATGAGAGGAGGGAGGCTGGAGAGAGAGATTGGTAAAGGGTTTTCCTCTTTCGATGTGAAGGGGACGAGGAGGAGTGTGGCAGGGGGTGAAGGGGAGGGAGAATGATAGCAGAAGGCTCTCTGCGCATGGTCTTTACTCTGTCCTCGATGTCATTAGGAGAGGAGGCAGAAGAGTGGGTTCTTTCGTTCCCTTGCTATCCTGCCCTCCCCTCTCTTGCCCTTCCCTCAGCCATCATCCCTCACTCCCACCTCCCCTTACCTCCCTCCCCCCCCCCTCTCTCTCTCTGTCCATTCGTATCTCTGCGGACGTTTTATGGCCGCCATACATTTTCCCCAAATGGTCTCCGTGTTTTTTTTTCGTTATATATCTTTAGCCTTTTTTCCTCTTTTTTCCATCGACGACCGCCTTTTTTATCACTTTATTTTTAACCCTTCCTGAATGCAATCCAGGAGATATGTTATTGATTTCTACCTCTGGGTACAGATTAAAAAAATAAAAAGAAAAAACCAGGAAGCGTTCGCCGTCCTGGGATCTGTTACTGTTTTTATCGCCATTAAACGGGGCGAAGAATTAGAACGCTTGGATCGATTAGAGGGAGTAGTAGTCGGATCGGATCATGAACCAGTTTCAGATTCGTTAAAAGGGATGTAATGCTTTATAGGATTCGTGTCGGGAGAGAGGTCGATTTTCATCCAAACGGCAGAGATTAAAAGGATGAAAGCAGACGTGTTCACTTTAAGAAATTCCGCAACCATTAGACCTTCGGCCAAAACAAACCAAGAGAGGTTTCTCAAACGCTACAGTTTAATTTTTTTGGTGACGATGCTTATTCATGTATCACACTTGGCAGCAATCGCGTACCTTCTAAAAATGTGCAAACACTATTTAACGTGCGAGCAACGCTACTGCATGGTAAACTATATCAATATTTGTAAATATTGTTTTAGAAACCGTAATTAATTACTCTGACGTTCTAACCTACCGATCGATACCGAAGTCGATGCATTGAACGGATAAATATTTTGGTAAAACTTTAAAACTCATTTAACTATTTTACTTTGATAAAAATTAGGAATATCTATGCATTCACAGTGGTCACCTCACAACTTGGCATATAATCACAAAATATCCATTTACTTTGCTTTCCAAAGTATCACTTTCGCAATCAGCACCGCCATTATGGTAATTGCAAAACGGTCTATTGTATGAAAATGGCATCATTTTGAACCTAGTTCTGATTCATGATTTCTCACAACATTTCCCTAATGTACTTAATATAACGAATAATTCAAACATAAACATTTATACTAAACAATTTCTGTGTGACCGATATATTGCTGAGTAGAACTCCAAAAAATGTATATAAATCGTATGAAATATCCTGGGTATTTTTTTAAAGTAAAACTTGTGTTAGAAGTATTGTCACTTGAAAACAGGGTGGCAGATATGTAAAATGATTCCATCACGTTTTACTTAATTTAGGAACTTTGGAATAATTATGATTGATGTTATAAATGATTCAGTAAATGATGGAATTTTTTTCTGAAACTCATTCCATTATTACAAACCCTTTACGTAATTCCTATTATTGTATTTTTTTCAATCATTCTCTGTCACTATACGTGCACATTTATAAATTATCTTCGACCTTGAAGTATTTATTTCTCCATTCAATGCATTCAGCAATCTCTTTCTTAACTATTAACAATGAAATATCTAAAATAATCCTGTTTTGTGAAATATAAGAATAAAAAATGGATTGAGGAAGCAATATGGATTTCAACTAATGCTGCAGCTCTGTAAAATGTGTTTTTTAATCGTTCGTTTTTTTTATTTGGAGTCACTGACCTAATCTTGAATTTGTCGATTAACTTTTTAAAAATATGAAGATGCCGTTATGAAAACGTGAGGAACAAAAGAGGCGATCTCTTGATCGGAGTCTCCACCATAGTGGTGGCGGGCATCATCGGCGGGTGCTGCTCCGCTCGAGAGTTGGCGCAGCGTCAAGAATCCAAAGAGCAACGACGAATGAGGGGAAGAGAGGGAGGCTGCGAAGAAAGTGAGAGGAGGAGAAAGAGGAGCGATAGGGAGGGGAATAGGGGGAGGAATAGAAGGAGGAGGATGAGGAAGGGGGAAGGGGATCTGGGTAAGCGGAGCAGGAGGGAAACGCCTTCTACCCTATCACAGATAATGTGATCTCGATCTCGGCCATTGATTGGCTGCAGGCGCCGCGGCACCCACTAATCCCATATGGCCACGCCCCCGCCATGACGTCGTGATCTCATTGGCTCTCCAGCGCTGTGCTGCTTCTTTCCAGCGGTGGCGGATCGTGGTAGAGGGGGAGGGGAAGGTAGGTGGGGGGAGGGGAAGGTAGAGGGGAAGGGAGGGGAAGGGCTTTAGAAGCGAGGGGGAGGGGAAGGAGGGGAGTAGCTGAGGGAGGGGGAACCCCATGGAATTACTCGCGTATATGTGGATCGGCGACGGTTGTGTGCTCAGAAGCAGTTGGAGCGCGGTGGGGGAGGAAGTGGTGCTGAAGGCAGGAAGTGACGTAGGAGGGAGTGCAATGGGCCGTGAGCACCAGACTGGAACGGGGTTGTGACTTCATATATGTATCCCAGGGATTTGGAGTAAGGATGGGATTGAGGAATTGATATAGTATCATTTTTTATTTCGGATGATTATCGAGCACAGGGGAAAAGACCGGTGTTATCTTTGTACCAAGGAAAGAGCCAGATCAATGATCATCCTAGCGGCATCGTCGTTTCGTGGGAAGTGGAATTTAAACGCGACCTCTCTCTATAGCAAGTAGCAATTCGGTGGAGCTCTGTGAAAATTTTCAAAGTTAGTGCGCGGTTTCCAGACTCTCCTTCTATTTACCCTTTTTTAACACGTGTTACGCTGATAGGTTCAAAAAAATTCTTTTCCCTTTTAAAAGAACTGTTGACCAGCAGAAAAATAAATAGAGCTACTAATCAAGAACGGCTTGGCAAACTTTGATGTTTTTTTAGTCGCAAATATTGCAAAATAATCACGTTATTTTTTTCTGCGCCTCCATTTTGCGGTAGTTTTAAAACGAAAATATAAATATGAATGCATTATAAGTATTGCCCTGCGTTATGATGGTTCAGCAAAATATAGGTTGGCTTAATTTTAAGGATTCACCTACCAGTTAGTAGGCCTCAAACATTTGGATAAAATTTGACCACACTAAAATTTGAAAATAGACGTTAAATGGGCAAAATATGCTTTAAAAGTCTGGCTGTAGTCTCCTAAACATTTAAAATGTCATCACGTTTGAAATTACAGCGTTTGATCGACACTCATAGGTGTTGTAGTTTGGAGCTGCGCAGTCTTCTTTCACAAAAAAATTTCCTTTGTAATATCATAGAGTAAGTTACTCTATGGTAATATAAATGTTGAGATTTGAAAGAGGCTAAATGCTATAACATATAATTTTGCTACACACTGCCAAGTTTCCACTCATTATTCTGGCGTATTTCATAAATTCCATCCCACCACAGAATCACCTCCGCTTGATATATTTTAAGACAAGAATATTAAAAAAAAACTGTAATTAGAATAATTTTAACATGAAATATTTTAGAGGACCGTGATAGATCCTCTAAAAAATCTAAATATAATATATCTAAATAAAATAAAATAGATCAAAAAATATTCCAGAACATTTTTTGTTTCGGTATCTACATTGGGTCAGTTTGGAAAAATGACAATGCTGGCAACATAATATTTCTTAGCAATTAACAGTGAATTCAAACAAATGTAGATGCAAGTCTTCAGGTAAGAAATAAGGTATGTGGGTGAAATAAATATTTAATTCGACTCTAAGTGAGTCATAACCTATCATTGCACCATTATAGTCACACAGTGTATGCAGTATAAATAGAGGATTTATAATTACCAGTCGCGGGAAAATAAGTACACGCCAAGAAAGGTAGCTGAAGGGCCTAGTCCGTTGGAATCCTTCTGGACCGAACTTAAAATCAAACTAATGCTCATTTAACAATCTTGCATTAAATTATGCCATACATTGACATAAGAAACATAAATATAAACCCAATTCTAGTCATATTAGGCTTCTGGATATTTCGGCTATTTTTTCTAGAAAGATCAGAAGAGTTAGAATTTCTTTTATTAATGCTTAGCTGAAAATTGTTTTAAAAAAACTCTATCCTTTGGAAAATGGAACGCTTTTTAAGAATCAGGCGTCTCCTTTAATTCAATTCAACGACTTAGAAGAAAACCAAAATAAGTTAACAGCGTGAATAACCACATAACAAATAGTATATTTCTCAAATTTGAACAGCAGAAGGGAATGCTCATGAGATTTTAATGAAGCATAAGCCATTTTTTGATAATTATAGACGCTTCCACTATTTAATACCAATAGCAAAGTCACTCAGTATTACACCAGAAAAGAAAAACTACGAGCAATAAGGCAATAAAAAAAGAATTGGTGTGCTTAAGACCAAACGGGAGAAGTGTTAATTTCTATGGCGATATTCTGATAAATATATTATTTAAAAAAACCTCCACCACAATGAATCGATCCTGGTACCTGGGGTGAAGACTCAAACCACTACGCCACCTTAATCTGTTAGAGGGAGAGCGTTCTCTTGAGTTTACATTCGGTATGCTAAGCGTGACGTGATAAAAAGAGCGTGACGCCGAGAATCCGATTTACCGCCTGCAGAATTTTCTGTGCGTGGTGCGCCTATAGCAGTTTACACTTCAAAAACTTTTTCAACAAAAGAGACTTTGATGCCGTAAAAAAAACGAGAGATAACCCGTAACCACTGATATTCCCGGACTTTTTGTTTGCTGGACAATGCATTGACCTCCACGCTAACCAGGCCACCGAATGCAATGTGCAGATCACCACTCTATCCCAGCCTCCTAACCTAAGGAATGGGAATTACGCGCTTAGCGCAATGGAAACTATGCAAATATATAGTACAATAATCAGTGGATACAAAACGTGCTAAAGTACGGTGTTCACCGATAAAAAAGTTATGAGGTGTGTCTTATTTTTTTAAACATTAAAAAAATAGTAAAATAGCATATGATATGCTGATGTTCTATCAAATGACTGTTAAAGTGTTTGATTCTGCCATCTATCAAGTTTATATTTGTGAAAGTCAGTAGTGGAAGTCAGTCGACTGTGATATCGAGGCAGTCATCCAATTATTGAGCCGTTGGAAGCAAAAGAAATGTAAGTCAGTTTCATGCCACACTTACGTTAGGTATCCAAATGCATTCCTCTACCGGCATTCTGTTTTGAGCATGCATGCTACTAGTCTACAGTCAGTGTATTATCACTAAAATTCAGCACTCAGGGTTTAACTTTTTATTTATTCAACTTTGAGACCCATTTCACAAAAAGTGTAAATTTTGACTTCAACCATTCTTGCTCTCAGCGACTCAATTATACATTTGTTATGAGAAGAAAAGGAAATGATTTTTCAATTTGTAAATTCCACACTCTGTCTTTGCCGACCATGGTTTCCACATCTACAGTGGATCATTATCAAGATAAGCAAATGATGTTAAAACCGTGGATGGTAAAAATAAAAAATAAAAATAATTGGTGTGCTTAAGACCACACGGGAGAAGTGTAAACTTCTATGACGATATTCTGATAAATATAATACATAAAAAAAACTCCACCACTAAGAATCTATCCTGGGACCTTCGGGATGTGGGACAACGACTCTAACCACTACGCCATCTTACTCTGTTGAAGAGTGATGAGTTTACATTCGGCAGGCTAAGCGTGACGTGAGAAAAAGAGCGTGATGCCCAGAATCTTATTTACCGCCTGCAGAATTTTCTGTGCGTGGTGCGCATACAGAAGTTTACACTTCAAAAAGTAAATGGAATTTACCAAGTGATAAATCATTTCATGTGAGTCAGAACCACAAAGTAATCCCTGAACCATTAACTTGTATGAGTAGAAAATACTCACGCAGTAGTCACTCGATCACTGAAGACGTGGTAATTAGTCAACAAACGAGCTGTGGTCAGCTAACAGTCATACAAGCTGTATTCACTAAAAAAAATCAACAATTGGTAGTGGTAGTGTTTCTTATTCATTCCAACTTTCCTGAGAGGGCCACTGATTAGGCGAATGTAAAGTAAGAAGTAGTGGAAACTTACTTGATTGGTTGCGTTAGTACGTATGATGGTTGGGGGGGGGGGCATGGGGCATAAGTCAATAGTGGGAGAGAGGGGTGGGAGGAGGGGAAGTTAGGATTCTAAGAGTGAGTTAGATGGGGAGAGAGGGAGGCAGGTCTGGAAGGAAGGGGATAATACGCTTAATCCTCATTCAAAGAGCCCGAAGCGGCAGCAAAGTAAATGCAATTTCGGAAGAGGGCTCTCTGCCTTACAGAGGGGAAGGCTCTCCAAGGGGAGGTCCACGGGCCGGGGGGGGAGTAGAAGGACGAAGGGGGTGGGGGAGACGATGGGTGGGGTAAGGAGAAGGGAGGGGGTGTGGGAGGGGTAGGCTCTCTAGGGTCAGGGGAGGAGTGCCGGAGGGGCGAGAGGTGAAAGGAGCAGAGTGGGAAGGTAGGAAGAAGATGAGGTTAGACGGCGGAGGAATGCCTTAACCCCTTAAAGTTAGGAATGGATGCCCCGCTTCGATCGATAGGCTGTGCCACGCGCAAAACCATTGATTATTGATCGGAGCGTGCCAAAAGGGATGAGCGCACGGCTCTGCTTTCATTCCACCGCACGCCGGCCCGCCCTAAACCTTTGCTGCGGGCGTCGCCCGTCAATCGGAGGCGATTAATGCCCCCGCGGCCGAGACGCGACGTCACCGAGTGAGAAATAAACTACATTTTCCCGCCGAACGCCCGTTTGAAGAAGGCTCACTCGCCAGTTAGTGAGTCCAAAAAACTGAGAACTCATTCAAAACTCTGATTCCACTGGTGATGCCTTCTGATAGCTACTGGAAAGCAAAAACAAGATATTAAAAAGTGCATATTAGTGAACGACTACGTTTTTAGAGAATACTTTTTTCCGGCCCTAGTGGCCGACTGCCGGGTTAAAACATTTTGAATTGAACTATAGCAGTAATTCGGTATTGAGTGAAAATTTCAGGAGCCTGAGGAGGGAATTGGTGCCTTCATTTCAATTCCAGTTATAACATCCTGGAAGAATTAGCTCTTGTATCAATTTTCAAGAAAATGGTATTTTAGTAAAGCTGAGAAAATATAGTAATTTCCTATGTCTTTCAAATTCTAACCCATTTTATAAATGCCATGTTTGTAAAAAAAAAAGATGTGAGAAGGTAGGATTTTGTTAAAATTACCATATAGAGGACACTATTAATTTTGGAGAATATGGCATTTGATTAACTCTATCGAGAACAACACTCAAGGTTGAAACAGTGAGCAGAAGACAAGCTGAGTGTGTATGTACCATCCCAAAGGTCGAATGCCGTGAGCATCTTTAAACACAGCTATTCCAATCCAATTCCAATTATTAACACTGAATCTCATGGGTCTAATAACTCTTTAAGCTAATGCATCCAGCAGTTTTATTTTATACTAAATGCGATATGTAAGTTATTAAAAATTTCCTCTATCAGGCTTCAGGGGACAGCACTTTCTCAAAAAAATAAATTTAGATCAAAATAAATGACTAGGCAATAATCTAAGGAGCCAAAGCTCGATATAAATTAGCTCGGCATTATGTGTGGGTTCAATAGCTGGAACCTGAAGAGCGCTTGAGATTGGGATGCTGAGAGTAACCATGCAGACTGAGGTATACTCTGGAATGAGCTTCTAAGTGTTCAGCCCGTATCACACTTGATAAGCTGTGTTCTAGAAGGCTCGTACAGTGGATGGAGCGTTGTCCTGATGTAATCTTTCCTCGGAGAATCCACACGATCATCGACCACGCACAAGCGCGGAACATTGGTACGTTTCTTCGAGAATGTACAGTGGACTTCGAGAATGTACTTTTCACAGGTTAACCATGCTCGAAGGACAAGAGTTACGTTTGAGTTGATGTTAAACGAAGCGTGATAGGTCGTCAGCTACTTTCTAGCGGACATGAAAGTAACTAACAACCAATCCACACTTGATTCCATAAATTATGCAATCAAGGATCCCAATAAATATCCTATCAACCACGCTACAATAGTTGAGTCTCCAAATGTTGATAGGATTTAGTGCTCAGAGTTCCTGGCGTTCGATAAACAAACCCCTCGCTGCCCTCCTTAGACACGGGTTTGGAGTAATGGTAATGGAAGAGTTAAAGTACCACCGTATTATTATCCTGTTGACCCTTCATTTTCATCGCCTTAAATGTCAATTTGATTAACGTCTATCACAAGAATATTATTGAGCCAGGAAATAGAAAGAGTACAGATGTTTGGCTTTGATTAAAACTTATTTATTTATTTTGGGACATTTTTATCTTAAATGAATCATAAGGTGGGCATCCAGAAATATACACCGACATTGTTCCTTCAAATGTGTGGTGCTGAAACGAAAAACTGTCCCAGATTCTTAACAATATAATGTAGATTGTTTTCGAAAATATTGTCAGGCATGTTGATAATGTTTTTCGGAAATAAATCCTTGAGTAGGTAGTAATAAAAAAAGTCCTTGGTACATAAATTTCAAGCCATGAATTAGAAGCATAACAGTGAGAAACAATGAGAAAAAAATAAGGAAGAGTCACCTTCTTCAAATTCAATTCTAAATCAGAAAAGAAATTCATGGAGTTACCGACACAAGGATATTAGAGTGGCCTAAAAACATGGGAAAAATTGTTCCCATCCATATCTTCCTTTCCTTATTAGCAAATAATGTGGTAATATTTGGCAGAATAACTGTATTGTGATTATGCGGCGTATTCACCTGCCAGATGCAGCGACTGACTTCCATCCAGAAGGTCCCGTTTGGCGGACGCCCCTTCGTTTTAGGTCGGCCAGTGATTGCCTTTCTGTCGTTCCGTCGTCCGCTTATCCGCGTCGTTTTCCTTCCGTGTATCCAGCTTTACACTCTGGTGGGCTCTGACAGTGGAAATTAACTAATTAAGTTGAAAACCCCGGTAGAGGTTCCCCAACTGTAAAATTATAACATTCATTGAATTAAGCTGTACCATTATTTTTCTTGGGACTGATTGGAATCTTCGTGGTGCCATAAAACACGGTGGCGTAACGAAAATCTAATATACCCATTCTTCTCAGTCACCTTGAAACTTCAGTCTTTACCAAAAGAATAACATATTACCAAACAAATTTCCGTAGGTTCAATAAAGTTCTTTCACCTCCTGGGATAACTTCTAAAATAAAGTTATCACAGGTAGAAAGAGATACTGCTGTTTTTAAATATAAAATTACAGCCGTATTTTGGTGGACCGGAGCCATCTATATCCTGAAGTAGGTCGTTTATGCTCAGTAAACATGGTTCAGTCGTAATAAATTACAGTATAAAAGCGTGGAGTCGATATTTTTGCATCTTAAATACATGGTACTAGATAAATAGTTCAATAAATGACATGAGTTTTAATATTGGTACGTCTTCACTGCTCCCGATTCTTAATATATTTTGCTCAGAGTGGAGAGACTGATAACCATTATAAGTACCTCCTTATGAAATTCATAATAAGAAAGATAACACACCCTTGACATTTTTATAGGTGCAAAGTATTTTTCCAGGCAGAGCAGAATACAGATGTGTGGCAATTGATAAAGGATTGAACTTATTTAACTAGCGGCTCCACTCATGACGCAGGAATGATTGTTTTGAAGCCGGTCAACTTGAGTTTGTCTTCTCCGTCATAGCGCGGAGATGCCAGGGGGTATCTTCATCCTAAATCTAAACATTATGTAGACTAAATTTAAAAAAATGGTCATCCCTCTATACGTAAATAGATAATAAAGTATGTAGCCAGTTGCAAAACAAATACCTGCATGCAACATTTTTTCACAGTAACCTCAGAAGAACTTATCATCTATTAATTATATACAAGTCTGGGATCATGTTTGATTGGCTATAAAATCTCTTCTCATCCCGACGGCCAGGATGTTATTCCTGGCAGTGGTAGAGATTTGTCATAGCAATCTCGATCTCTACTTGGGCGATTATTTGGGCAGTACTTCAACTTTGTCCGTCGAATGGAACAGGCTAACTATGGACCTTGACGCCTTTCATTAATGGCAGACTGATTCCAACGCCGGATTTCTCTTCACCTGTCCCACATTTCCCATGCAATCTTACCTATACCGAAATACCACACTATCCTCCTTGGAGAAAATATATAATCTAGCTATTAGTCTCATGCCTAGTCTTAAAGCGGCAGAAATACTAAAATTTAAATGAGCGTTTCCATAGCAGCCGACCCTAAGGATTTGATGAATCAGGTACTAGGGGATTAACATATTCTTTATGTTGTCGTCAAGAAACGAGCCCCATGCCTTCTCGGAAAATTTATGGTAGTGATGGATCAATCAATAACCAAATTAGATGGTGTAATTTGAGATTACAGAACGCCTAATAAAAACTGTATGGGATCTGGAGAGGCGTTTCGCAATGCCTTTTTTTATAGCGCGGGGAACGTCAGCGGAGGCCACAAACTCCTGCCGCGCCGGCAGCTGAAGGACCTCTTTCCCGATTCATCGGCCATGTGATTCGTTTTCTCGTGACGACTTGGCGTTCATTCCATTCTTTCTGCTACGCACCGGTCTTGATCAAGCACAAAGAAGGCCTCAGAGCATCATTGCGACGGCAGAGCTTTTTTGGCATCTGGCGACAGGTGCATCATTGTCACTTAGAGGACGTTCGAAAAGAGATTTGTATTTTGAAATAGGGCAGGAATTTCAATTATAATCATTATTTTCCATTAGAACGTACCATAAAAACTCCTTGGTTACGGAGTCTGTAAGCGCAAAAGTTCAACTGAAAGATAAAATGCGTAAAAAGTCATTAGCTAATTCGGTTTCTTATGTAATTGTCCCTGTTTGCGAAAACATCGCTTCTTAATTGTTAATTCTGACTATAGTGGAGAAAGAGCGTAACATTCGCCGTATTTTAGAACACTAATAAAGAATTCTCTGTTGACTCCTAATATTCAAATGGGATAAAGAAATACCTTCAGTAGGTATTTGTAGCCTCGTTTCCCCAATGATATTACTTTTTTCCTTATAGCATCAACAGTTATGCTATGAAAGGAAGTAGACCATTTCGATGGTAGTTTCTAGTCAAAAAGTTCTATTCCTACCACCTTTAAAAATATTTTCCATCATTCTTTGATCATCAACTATTGATAAAATTATAAAATATGCCAAAAGATGTAAATAAGTAAAAATGTATGGTATAAGAAGAGCAATGTTTTTCATGAATTCCCGTCATAAAAATGAAACCAACATTTAATTCTTAAAAAACAATGTACCGAGTAAAACTTGTTTAGCTTCAAATATTCCTGTACAGAGCTATTGATCTGTTCATACCATCACTTTGAAACACCCGTTTAAAGTAGGAGAGTATCAAATTAAAGAGCATACAATCCGGTTGAAGGCCCCTAGGTGGAACCGATACAGAATTTATTCTTGGTGGCCTGAACCAATCGGGTGTGAATATAGCTTGTTGGTAAAGCAGTGAGCACGGGAATACCGAAAATAACTTTGTGTTGTGGTTACAGCAAAAAGTCACTAATGATAAGAAATTCTAAAGTTAGCGCGGTAAGTTCTTTTTTGACTTCGACATCAGCTGCCTCTTTGCTGTCGATTGAGAAAAAAATATAACAAGACGCACATTGTTTTGTTTTTGATTCATTCACATCATTTTGACGCGTCGCTGACTTGTGTATTCTTATTGTTAAAGCAAATTACTAGATCAGCCGTGAGAAATGCTGTAGCATTAGTGTTTCAGCATTAAAATCAACGAATTCGATTCGGAAAAACATCAAGTAATTCAAAGTAAACAAGCAGAAAGAAGCCGACAAAGACTTGAGTTCAAAGAAAAAAAAATAAAACTCTTTAATAAGGTTGGTTGGTTATCGGAGACCATAGGCGAGTAGAATGGTGAAGGAAGGGTTATTAGGGATAGATAGATAAATGTTATTTATTTGTGGGACGAGATGGAGACTTAAGTATCTCCTCTCTTTTCACAAATATGTCACAATAAAGTATACAATATATACTGCTGAAGTATTGTCAAATGAAACAAAACAATATATCAAAAAGGATACACAATACAATTTCACAATTAATTATATTAATAGAATATTCAAATATAGACGATAGGATTTGCTGTCCGACGATTGGTCATTGTCATATAAGGAATGTTGGAGAGAAACCTGGCGTCTAAACCATTCTTAACGAAGAGTTCCACAGTTTAACGTCCCATTGGACGTTAGGAGTTCTACACTTCAATTTCTCTCCACAGAGCACACGAGAAGGAATAGAGATTCTACTGAAAATTCTCAATTACTGACGAGGTTCGGAATTGGGTCCTCGAGGAGAGAAGCCACTTACACAAAACCTGATTCACTGTTTGCATGGGGAATGCAACTGTTCAACTGGATGCTTGAACATATATTTGTATCGTGAATGCTCACTTTTGTACTCAAACTTGTGAAAGGAGTTCTTAATATGATATTGTACAAGCCACTCAATAAGACCTGTGAATGAAAACATCGTGAACGAGTATTTGGAGTATTTAAATCGGCTATTTATTTTGAAATGTTTCATACATCCATGCAGATTTTCGCGCGAACACACGTGATACTGATGGAACATCTGTTCGCGCGTCTATTTAGGCAATTTTGCGCCGCGGGTTAAACAACTTCGTCGCATTAACCCAGGGGAGAATGATGAAGACAACTTGTCCGCTGCCGCGCGGGGAGAACATGAAACACGGGAGACGAAAGGCAGGATCATGGAGGAGCGAGGGAGATTGGGAGAATGAGGGGAGGGAGGGAGGACACGGAGGGAGAGGCGAATGAGAGGAAGAGGAAGGGAAGGAGTGAGAGAGAGAGAGAAAAGGACTACGGCGGCGGTCGGGGTGAGGAAGGGGATGGGAACGGAGCTCCTTGAGCCATTGATGGAGACGGAGGCGAAGATGGAAGGGAGAAAGGGGCGGGGCGGGGTGGGATGAGGGGTGAAAAGCTGGGAGGGGGAAGGGAGTAACGAGGTTAGGTCCCCTCTCCCCCCTCCCTCACCAACCTAGCAGCGAAGAGGCAAGACTGAGCTGACTGTCGGCCATTTTGGCGAGATATCGACCCCCTGTGCTCCCTGCCACCATGGCAACACCCTCCCTCCCCCACCCCACCCCTCTCCTACCCCTTTCCCCCTATCTTTCGTCTTTCCGCCACTCCCACCCCTCAACCTTCCCCTATACACCTGTTCCCCTCCCCAACTAAACCCTTACACCTCTCCCCTACAAACCATCTACCACCCCCACCCTTACCCTGCCTTCCCACAACTATCCCTACCCTTCTCCGTCACCATTCCCCACCCCATTCCTATCCTACCCTCTCCCCTATCCTCCACAACCTTCCTCCACTCCCACTACCGGCAACAACCGCCGCTCTTTCCGCAGGAATAGCGACGGAGGCCGAGCGAACCGGTACTTATACCGCCAAGCCGTCGAAGGATGCTGTTGGCTACCATCCCTCCTGTTTTTTCCCTCCTCCCGCACAAACCGCTCACTTTCAACACTCTCGACGATACTGAATGTTAAAATTTGCCGGTTTTCCCTCTTCCTCCCCCTCCTCCTACTCCTCCCCCTCTCCCGCTCTCCCTCCCTTGCCCTCACCCCCCCCCCTCGATTCCAGATTCGATTTCCTCGCTCTCTCGGCCTCCATTAAATTTTCGACGGAGGGCTTAAAGCGTTAAGCGGCGTAATCGCATCAATTTGTCTCTTAGCGTGAGGTTAGCATTAATTCACGGATAGGAACCCTCCTCTCGCATTCGGAGCAAAGATTGCACCCGGTCTATAAAATTATTACTTGATTTGAAAGCGTAACTTTTGATAGCGGGGAAAATTTTTATTTAATGCCTGAGAACACAGTTTGTATTTCCAAACCAATAGCCAAAGTTGTAACTTGTTGCGTAGAAAAGTGATGAATAATACAACTGAGAGCAAAGTAAGCTTTTTCAAATTTAAAATTCTTTTTCAATCAGGGGATAATAATAACGCTATGAATAAATTACAGCCTAGTTATCTTAAAATTCAAGGTTTATGTGGATTTTTAACCCCAATCCCAACAACACAAAGTAAAAATATGGACAGGTTTCACAAATAGCAAGTTTTGTCATTTTTTGGAATGGTAAAAAATAAAATGTGAATTTGAAGTTCGGTTGGAATATTTTCTATCACGATACAAGCCGCAATTCCGAGTATTAAAGAAGTAGATACAATTCAAATGACCACCAGCTAACATTTTAGCGTTGTGGTTTGCAGGTTGCACAATATTCATAATTCAGAACAATCAGAACCTCCTTCAAAAATGTTTTCATATTGTTTCTGTAACTGTAACTTTAACCTATATGTAACTTTTAGCTTCATCCTTCCATCTTTTTTGGGCCCAAATTCCACCCCATGCCTCCCAAGCCCCCACATTCCACCCTACCTTTTCCTCATAACTCTCTACTTCCACTTCCCACGCCACACAACACCACTTTCGACCTTTTGAATTTGCTCCCTCTTTAGGTATTTATAGGTTGATGTGTGGTTGGCGCTTCGGTTCTTCACGCTTCACTCCTAATCCCTGATTGTGGATGTTTAAATGAATAAAGGGGGTCATAATCCCCAACCCTACCCTGCTGGGTGAATCTTTTTTTTCCTGTTTCAGGTCGAGCATTCTTCCGGAATAGTTAGGGTAAAATAATGTGAAACGGGCCTAAAGCATTATTGGCTCGTCACTCTGCCAGCTCTTTACCACTTTTTTCTCAAATTATCAAATTTAATTCGACGCCGCTTTTTTACTCGCCTTCCGCGAAAAAATATAATCCTCGCGCAGGAATCCAAGAGAAAGGAAAGCAATTAACTACAACGCATTAATGCACAAAATCCCATGCGTTTAATCATTCCTATAAAAAAGGCTTACCAGAAGAAGTCTGGCCAGTTAGCTATTTAGCAAAATGAACGATATCAAATAGAACGATAATAAGGCAAAGCATTTATTTCTTTTGATAAATGTGATATAATTATGCGTACAACAAAGCTATTAAAAACCGAATCGCACAAAGAAGCCTGAAAAATTTATAACTAGTTTACTAGATGTTCTCCAATGGCGTTCGTTTTTTTTTCAATTTCCGTTATCATATCACTTTTACAATACTAAGTTGTTTTGTGCGACTAGTTCAAACAATACGTCAACCACATATGCTCTACAAACATTAAAACATGAGACAATTCACCAAATGTAACATAGTGTTTGCTTCCTTGTGACGTGATCATTTTGGTATTCATCCTAAAATGAGTAATAATATTATCATTGTCAGGTTTTTAAGACCCATTATATCTTCTCACTATATACTTACATAAGACTGATATATATATATATATATATATATATATATATATATATATAAAACTTCTAGGAGAATCACTTGGGTGATGAATATAAAATATGCCAAGAGGGGTTCTTAAGAAGATTCTTACTTTTCACTTTGAGAAAAGTGGATACAACTCTCCACCGAAATATCGGAAGTTTTAATTTGTAAGTGTATTTCGCTTGTTTCTATATTTTTATCGGCCACCCTCTTGGCATATATATATATATATATATATATATATATATATATATATATATATATATATATATATATATATATATATATACATACACACACACACACACACAAAACGAAAATTTCGCCAATAGGCCACAATAATAAAAACACTTGACAGGGGGTGGGGAAAGAAAAGTAAAAAGAGAGAAGACTTACAGGGACGTTTCGGGCATGTAGGCCCTTCTTTAGCTATAGAAAAAGTCTATTAAAGTATATAAAATACTTTTTCTATAGCTGAAGAAGGGCCTACATGCCCGAAACGTCCCTGTAAGTCTTCTCTCTTTTTACTTTTCTTTCCCCACCCCCTGTCAAGTGTTTTTATTATATATATATATATATATAAGAACTTTTTAAAGATTAGTTGTAAGCCTGCACTGGATATCGATCTCACGGGATGCTTTTTAAAAAGGGAACTTAAATCAGAGGTCGTTTTCCTATTCGCTAATTTTCGACCTTCTTACTCTTTTTTGATGTTAAACTACCGGATGTGACGTCAGATTCACAGCAACCATTGAAGGCGCAAGGAATCGAAGAGAAAGTGATCAAAGAAGTGAAAACGCTCTCTCGCTTATGTGCTTAACGTACACATCCCTTGTCTTTTGCAGTTTAGCGTTGCTATCAGTTATTTTTATTTCCGTTTACACTACAAGGCACTAGTTAATCGTTTAAGGGGGTGAGATATGGAATAAGGGTGGAGGAGAAAAAGAGAACAAGTAGATACTGCACTAAATGGAAAACTCTCTGAGTTTATAAGCCCAGAAATCCCTCCCCTTCCTTGCAAACCACTTACAGAATTTTACCCAATCCCCTCCTCCTATACCCCGGACCTCCCCTGCAAATGCCGAAATTTGAACTCTGGAGTTCAACTCGAGTAGAGGACTTCAAAAGTCTCAATATCGCCCCAGTAAAGATGTTTATCAATCTTCCTATCTACCCTCCTCTCTTAAACTCCTCACGAAAATACAAGTGTGTACAGTATACTTTTCTCGAAGGTAGGTCGGAAGTTGAAAACAGTGACTCGTTGACAACGTTTCAGAATATAATGTATTCCATCTTTAGACCTAAAACACTATGTATGAAGGTCAACCATGCAGTATTAAAAAAAACATTATACATCATTACGCACACATTTGAACTGTTTCACCACTCTTACCTGTATCTAAGTCCCAAAATGTTTTGTGCACTCCCTCAAAACATTGCGTTATTAAAACATTACGCTAAATTCTGTAAAAGCGTTAGGGCCTAGTTGTTCAGTCAGAAAGAGGTATAATACCTAATTAAAAAGATTGTGTAATTTTGTATGTATTATATGTACAAGGTTTACATAAATTTTTCTATTGTATTTATTAATATTACAAAATATTGCTAAAAAAACTCATAAGTACATGCACCTGTAAATATTTAAATACAGCAATGTTATGTATTCAGTGTACTTAAATGGCACGTAGAGTGTTTTTGATCTAGTTATGTTATATTAGTTTGTATGATAATCCATGTTTACCAGTGAAAGATTCGGTAACCCCAAAGCAGGAAGCTTTGTTTCCTAAGGGGTACCTATATTCCTCGATTAAATGAACTACTATTAATGTATATTCAATGTATTTATATGAGGAATAAAATTATTATTATTATTATTTAAAACATAAATCTTGTTACCTGTAACTACTTTATTAATAACTTTGGAAAACTTAAGCGTCACCCTTTAAATATTGAAGTCAAATTTTTCCTAAGGTGGATGTAAAAAATAGGCACATGCACAGATATCTTTACAACATAGATATGAATGCAATTTTAATAGAATATACAAAATGTTAATAGTCATACGCCTGCGTTTTTTTACATCCACCTTAGGAGATATTGTACTAAAATATTTACATCCTGATGCTTAAGCTTTTAAAATTTTATTCTAAGGTTAGGTAAGGTTAGGTTAAGGTAGGCTACAAGATTTTTACATTTTATAAGAATAACAAAAAATACACATATGCGCGCTGAATTAATGCAATTGGAGAGTGAAAATAGCTCACCTTTGAGCTTTAAAAAAAATTTGTTTCGAGCATAAACACATGTAGGTGTGCATATGCATCTGCGTGATCATTAATACATGCATTAGCATAAAAACATATTCGAATATGGTCATACTAGTGTGAGTATTAATATATATCCATGAGCTAAAATACACGAATGCGTGAACTGAAGTGTGAATATGAACTAAATGTGATGATGTAAGCACACTTGTGGACATAAACGCAAGTTCCCAGGAAGGAAGACGCAACTTTTTTTGCGTAGTACACTCAGCCCCGACGGCTACTCCACTGAAACTTTAAATTACTGCTGAGAAATCGGTTCCCATGTAAGTTACACACGGCCTCACCGCAGAATATTACCGCGAGTTTTTGGACCTGTTCCGAGCACCGCCACTTCAGGATGATATAGATCTTGCTCTCCACATAGGACGTCTTCCAAGAACAACGCGGACTGCTGCGATCTCTCTCTTGCTCTTGCACAAAAGCAGAGAAGAAACAGCCCTCGGTAACTGGAGACCCTATTCCGAACTTGAAGTCAATTATAAGATCATAGCCAAGTCCTCGTCCAACAGATACTCCTACTCCATCGAAAGTGCGCTCTAAAACGTGCAAATATACTGCATCCCGAATCGATCCACATTCGACAACATCTCTCACATCTGAGATCTAATAGAAACAACCAAGGTTGAAGAACACTCTAACGCCATTGTTATGTTATATCAAATGCAACTTTGAACATTTGGAAGCATTCACTTTTGATGGAAGAAAGCTATTTTGAGCATAAGGCATTTCAAGCATAGAAGGAATTCTACTAAGAGTATACTAACAGTTAGCAATAAAAGCCTCATAGTAAGGAAGCACTGCATTTAGACATTATTTATAGAGTTCTCTTTTACGGCGGTGAAGCCTCAACAAAATAGCTGCAGAACTTAAAAATTGGAAGCATTGGTATTGTGGTGTCATCTAAGTTTTATGAAGATCGAATGGACTCAGAGAATCACTAATGACTAAATTCTGCGAAGAGTTGAAGAGAATATGATTCATGAGCATGAAAATACTGAGAGGAAGTTGAGACAAACTTGTTGGGCACATTTTGCGACATAATAGCCAATTGAAACTAATAATGGAAGGAGGAATGAATGGAAGGAGAAATGAATGGGAATTTTTGGACTTGTGGGACAAAATCTCCTTTTTATTAAGGGTAGTTATGTCTTAAACTATCTGAGGTTATATCTGCAACACCTCAACAATTGAAAAATAAACACATAGGAGGAAACGTGAAAGATGCTGGCTGGGCAATACACTTCAAATTTAATTTCACGATAAAAAAAGACTATTCTTCGTTGAGCATGTCTATTGCAACACCAATGTCTGATGGCATAAAATATAACCGATACAATTTTGGGACTTATGGGACAAAATGTCCTTATCATTAAGGGTAGTTAGAAACATTCAACTGCATGTGAATGAGTAAAACATGAGTGATCTTGCAACAGGCAGGCCCTGCTCGATGCCGTTAAATACATTAAAAAAAGAAGTACCACTTTATTATTCAAGATAATGGATTTACAATGAACAGCTTGAAGACTTAATGACACGATGAAAGAGTTATTGCGTGTAGAATGGAGTTTATTCACTTGTGCCAACTAATTATTGTGAGTTCAATTAAATTCTACATAAGTCTCCACTAAGTGAAGACTTATATCGGAGTTGTACGCTTAGTTGAGAGGGTATTGGAGAGTAGAGGGCTGTATCAAACCAATCTTCGTATATAATGATTGCTAATGATGAAGCACATGTACGTTAGAATGAACATGCATGTGAGAGTATAAACACATTCGCGTGAGTGCGAGTGCAGGCGTCTTTCCTCCCACATCACCCTCTCTCGTTCACACGAGGGGTAGAGCACCCCGAGAGGGTCGCTCTGGTTCCTCCCTCTTCGCCGCAACCCTCCTCAGCCTCCCTCCCCTATTCAGCACACGAATCTCTCCCTCCCCATCGTCCCTTTCGCCGACTCCAACCCAGTCGGCTACGCTCGTATGCACGCGAGCTGGTCGGCACACGCGTGGTTTGTTTAACGTGTCGTAGGGGGTGGGGGGGGGGAGGAGGAGAGGAGAGGGAGGGGAGGGAAGAAGAGGCGGCGGGTGTGGTTCCACCCCTGACCGGTGGCGTCGTTCCGCTCGCCGGGGCCCTCACTCGGCCGTGATTTCCGTCCACACTTGGTCTCCTCTCCGCCCAAAGGTTTCCCGCCTTCCTTCCTTTCCCCCCCCTCCCCCCACCGCCCTCCCCCCCCCTTTTAAGCCAACCGACCGACCCCCCCTTGTGTCCGTACGTGTCCCGAGAAAGGGCTTTCCTTCCCACCCTTACCCTCAACGCTTTCCGCTCTCTCTCTCTCTCTCTCCGTAGACGGACTTTCTCTCTCCACGTCCGCCATCATCCCCGGCCCTTCGGTTCCTCTCCTCACCCTTCTACCCCCTCATCCACGCCCTCTTTTTCATCATTAGTTTCGCGTCAACTCCCACGCCTCACGACTCATCCTTCACCACCCCACCCCAAAAGCCTCTCTCTTCATCTTTAATTCTTTCTCACCTTTTATTCTGTGACCCTCTAATCTCCGGTTCCCTACCCTCATCCCATGTTCTGAGAGGCGTGTATCCCACAAATACATGCAGGTGTGCAGAGACACATGAGGGAACCTAGACGGATATGTGTGAGCAAAAACATGCGAGAAATGATGCATATGCTTGAGCATAAACATGCATGGATGAGCATAAACACTTACATTTGGGCATGTACACTTGGCTGAGCATAAACTAGTGAATGTTTGAAATCCACAGGGAAAAAAACTCATTTGCCTGGATTGGAATAACAAATAAATGAATGAGACAAGAATGTAACCTCTAATATCCGGTTCCCTCACCTCTTCCCATAATCTGAGAGGCATGTATCCTACAAATACATGCAAGTGTGGTGAAACACATAAATGAACCTAAACAGACATGTGTGAACATAAAAAAACAAGAATATATGCATATTTCTGAGAATAAACATGCAAATATAAGCATAAACACACTTATGTGAGTATGCGCACTTAATTGAGCATAAACTGGCGAATGTGTGAAATTTACAGGGAAAAAACTCATTCACCTGCCCTGAAATAATAAACTAATTAAGAAGTAAGACAAGGGTACAACCTATAAACAGCAGTCTTTAATACCTACCTAGAAGAAGCAAAAAGAGAAACTAAAGAGAGATAGGTACATACCTATCGAGTGAATTAAGGTGAATGACGGAGGAATTAGCTAGCTCAGTTTCGCAGATGACAGTGCGATCATAACAGATATGTCGAGGGAACCTATCAAATCCTTGAACACCATGGGACAGAAGCTCAAGGACTATAACGTGAAAATATATACGAAGAAAACTTAAGTTTAACTTTGGTTGGGACAAGGTGAAGACAAACATCCAGATTAAAGAGGAGTAAATGGCACAAAAGGATTCCATCGTTATCTAGGGAATACCACAATATGTTATGAAAGAATATCGAAGAACATTAAGGGAAGTCCAAGCTAATAAAGCACTAGTAAGGAAAATACGTCTCTGCTTAAACAAATACGATTATAAGTAGAGGGTAGTACCTTAAAGTATTCAAGAGGAGCTTAGCTTAACACATAACAGGGACGTGGATCATTGGAAAAAGAGAACAAAGATGAATGACACGAGTCGACCAGGATTGGAATACAAGTTTTATTGACAACTTGTGAACAATCATGACACTAAACTTCTAAGAAAATAAATTTTCTCACAGCTACACTACTAGTGCAATTCGCTTTTCGCAAAAAAAGAATTAACAACTACAAAATGGCCATTGTCGGCACAGTTTGGCAGAACTGTCATCCAAATTTGCGGAGAGGTGGGTAGATTTGAGAATCTATTTGAAAGATAAGGTTAAATTCTCGAGTTCTTCACATTTAAAAACATATTAAAAACAAAATATTATGTAAAAGTGGGCGGAAAGGCAATGAATTTCCTAAGCAAATGAATCATTGTTAATTTGAAACTTCGTTGTATTTCTTATCAGATTTTGGATAATCATGATAAAAAGATTATTCCTCTTAGCTTCATTATTCCGATCGGCCTCAACGTCTATGCTTCCTTATCAGTATTACCATGATAATGACGCATATACGTTAAATCGATCTGAATAAAGAGCCTGAGTGATATAGTATCAAGTGATCCCTTTTCATCATTCAGCAAGTGTCGCCTGCCTTCATCAGCTTTTAGGTAAACATGAAAAGTAGCTAAGCATGCCCTGCTTTTTTAAACCATACTCCATGCAGATATAATTTTCTAACAACACTTATCACTTGCTTAGTAAGGAGCAGTGAGTGAAAACATGCTCCACCGGTGTTCTGCCTCGTGATAGATTTAAAACAGCAAGAGATATTATGACTATTTCTCCATTTCTATCCTGTACTGTAGCAACCTGCATAACATATATGTGCTGCTCGCAAAATGAATTACGGCGCACTTGCAGACGAGGATAAACAGAAATGAATGGCCTTAGTGGCGTGACAGAGAAGTTACTCGTCATATCATCGCACTGCAGTTCATCGGTAAACCGCATCAACTGACAGCATGCTTGATGTCCCAGTAAACTCATCAAACGTTCTAGTTTCAGAGATAGTTAGGGAAAGCCACGATGAGATAGTGATAATCATTTGGTAACAAATTGCTAAAATACTTGGAGAAAGCTCATAACTTCACCACAAACATATTCTGGAGTACATCCCTTCTGGATTAAAGCATTGGATTCCGGATGAATCAGGTTTTTCTAGAGGGATGCCTCATGGCTCCCAACGAAGAGTGAGGTTACAACTTTGTTTTTCATCGCTGATGATTACGGAATTTATATTGACACACGTAAAAAGAGCCGGATGTTTTTGTTATAATTTTGATACTTGATGTATAGACACTAGGCAGGTAATGAATTCCAAAGATTCAGGCGATATGGCGTGGAATTTCAAGATGATAAGGTTGAAGAGTGATCAGCAATAAAAAATAAAAAGCAATTTTCCACCAATAAAATTTATTAATGGAAAATTGCTTTTTACTCTTCAACCTCCTCAACTAGACAGGTAGAGAAAATTCATTATCAAAGAAGTAACCCGTAAACCATGCGCTGCACCCATAAAATTTGTGCACATTTGTGTTTAAATCACTAGGCCCTCTAGGTAGGGCGTAAGGCTAACGGGCTCACGCAATAAAAGAGACAATAGCTGAGAAGTCAGTAAATTGGATTTGTAGTGCCATCAGGTAATAAATGGGAGGCGGATATTACATTTGAAATGCAGTCAACAGGTGCTATGCTTAGACGCTAACGAGACAAATGCAAGAATAGCTCAACATCTGGAAACGGTAAGTTTAGAGAAAAAATTTGACACAATTAAGGTAGGACAGGATGGAGAATAAGATCCAATAAGAGGATAAGACATGTGTACAGGGGAACCAAATTTAGTGGACACCATTAAGATTGGTAAACTGAGATGGCTGGAACATGACCGTAAGATGAAAAGAGAAAGAATCCCAAAGAAAGAATTAGCTAGACATCCAGATGGATAGAGACTATAAGGATTCAGGCCTCTGAGATGGCAGAATGATGTGGAGTCAGATCTAAGGCGTAAAGAAACCAATGTCACCAATGTCCTCAGAAGACCGTAGCATCAAGGAGTATGTACATGCATTTAAAGTCTTACTGATGATATTGTACGAAATCCATATAGGAGAAATAATTTCCTTCAAAATAATCATTTATCAATGGTTTACTCACAAATAAATACTTTAAAAATTTCTGAAGAATGAAACAATGGTGATTAATATTTTTTGTATAAATACCTACGAAGAGACCGAGGAATATATGCCAATAGTGTAGTCAGAAATAGTTTGGTTCAAACGAATCCAATCATAAAATTATCTCCTGCCCATATAAACTCAGTATTAACAGTCTGATGCTAATGCTATTCTAATCTACCAATTAGGCCGCAATATTTTCATCTTTGGGCGGTCACGTGAACTCATATTCTTTTAGATTAATTTGGACGTGTAATGAGCATCATTTTAACCGAAAGGTTAACATCGTATTCATAAAAATGGACTTTACTTTTTCCGGTAGAATAAAATCCAATTTTCTTACTGACAAGATGAATAGGGTATTGCGTAGCAATTTTCCGCCTTTTCACTAGCGACTGTATCACAGTGCAGCAAAACCGTGTCTATAGAAAGTTGCATTGCATCTCCGGTGTAAAATATTGCAACCCACGGCCTTTCCTACCACATAATACACATATCCACATAGAAGACGCTGACTCTCTCTCTCTCTCTACATTACTGAAATTATAGTACCTATGGGATTCATGAGGCAGAACAAGGCCCCGAGAAGCTTTTAAATGGAAGAGGGAAATATTTTCATCGGGATAAAAAGCATTCATACACTCCCCGTCCCGTCTTGCTGCTTGTGAAGGGTATGACTGGAAATGGAAAAGCCTAATTCAGCCCAGTTGCTCCTATAGCCATCTACCCGCGTCCGAGTAACAATGGTCCCTCAGACCAATTCTAACAACCCTCCACCCCTCTGGCAGCCCAAACACTATAACTCCATGCATGGTCCTTTTCCCGCCTCCCCTTCCTCCCCCCACCCCCACTCTCCCAAACCACCCCCAAACTCCGCTTCTAAAGCATCTCCTTCCCCGTCCACCCCCCCTTGCTCCCTCCCACCCACTCTAATGTCCCATGAATACGGAGAAAGGGCGAGATAAATTCCTCTTAACCCACCCTTACCCCACCAACTCCTGCGTCCGACCACGCACCCTTCACCCGCACACCAGCTCAAAAACCTTCACGGCCTCCTCTCCCCCCTAGCCACGCGATAAAACCTTCGATTGTTCCCTTGTTTTCCTGTCATCTTTTTCTGCCGTGGAACCACTCATCTACAACGTCTCCGCGAGCTGCCGCAAGGGATTGTGGTAGAGTTAACTAGGCCACTAGTCATGAAGATAGGAAGAACAGGGGATTGAAGAGAGAAAGGAAAAAAGTTTATTGAATAATAATGAGCACCCTTTCTTTGCGGGTTATATATATAGATAAATAAATATATACAAATATAAATATAGTTTTAAAAACACAGGCACACTAAAATTAATTGAAAGACACAGTAAATGTATGGACGTTTCGGCGGTGTGGCCGCCATCGTCGGCAACAAGAGACTCGTTGTTCCCGACAATGGCGGCATGACCACCGAAGCGTCCATACATTTTTGTGAGTGTTCTTCAATTAATTTTAGTGTGTCTGTGTTTTTAAAACTATATTTATATTTGTGCGTTTATATTCACCGAGTACGTTTTCTCAAAAGAAGGTGTATATGTATAGAAAATCGCTCTCGGCCATGATGTACGTGCGTAAATTAGATAGCAATGCACTTAACAAACACAGAAAAATGCAAAAAGGACACTTAAAAAAGAAAACTCGGACGTTTCGACGTTCAAGCCGTCATCGTCGGCACCACCGGTTTAAACAGTGGGATGGATTACATATACAAAATGGCTATCAATTCATACCTGATGATGTTACCCATGCGAGGAAACCGTTCTTGCATAAACGTAATCTTGTAAAAACATAAGTTGCTTTTTCCGATGACCATCAATTTTCACCAAGTAGAAGCTAAAGCAATAAAGTTCATCCCTGCTCCAAACTTTTCCTTCTCTCTCTCTCTCTCTCCAATGTCTGTCAAGACTCTCCGCCACTTTGTCCCCTTCTCCTTAGCCCCAAATCTTTCCATCACCCGACCTCTCTTCTTTATCTTCCTCCACTTCCTCCCATCTCCCACGTCTTCTTCCCCTTCCCATCATTCCACGCTCCTTCGCATTCCACTTTCCTCCCTCCCGTCTCCAGAACATCTCTCGCCATCTCTCCTTCACTGGCTGTTTTCTCGCCCACCCGAAGCGCCACAGTCCACGACACAAGGAGAAATGTTTGTTTTTAGGCAGTTCCTCCCGTCTCCAAGACACGCACCCCTAGTTACCTCTAACACCACCACCCACCCGCAGCCTCTGAACAATTTCCTTCGAATCATTCGTCCTAATTCCATCACCCATCTCCCTCCATCCGTAGAACCTCATTATGCTATTGGTAAGAGTAATGTGGATGTATATACAGCGAGTATTTTTCAGCTTAATGCCGCTTCTCGCATCCCAAACGCAACTTTTCCTTATCACCCCAATCTCCATGTTTTAATCCTCTCCTCATTTCCAACTCGATGGCTTCTTTACATTTTTTCCTAGGTCTTCTTCTTTTATTAATTTCCACTGGAGTCAATTTCCAAACCCTTGATTGTATTCTTTCCTCCTTCATGCGTCTTAGATGTCCGTACCATTTCAGTTGTTTGTCATATGTTGTTTCTAAAATTTCTTTTTATTGTTGACATTTTTTCTATAATATAATTATTTGTTACATGATCTAGCAGGGTTTAGTTACAGTATCTCCTCCTGCATGATATTTCATCCGACATCAATCTCTGAGACATATTTTATCTAAAACCCAAACCTCTGACCAATATGTGGATGTACCACTGTATTTATACGATAGAATAATAGAATAAAAATACGCTATGCTCAATATAAGCATCTTCTCACAGTGGTTAATTTTTTTCTAATGAGAGGAAATACACATGAGTGCATTTGATAAAAATTACCGTTAGTTTTCAAATAGCTAACCATAGCAAAAAGCATTTTTTTAAAGAAAGTCTTATATTCATCTGATAGGCATGTTAAGACCATAAGAATGGAGGCAGCATTAACTGCTATGTTGGTTACAATGGAAATAAACTTAACATGTCACTGCAGAATAAAAACGAACAATATGTTATTAACGAGTAAACTATTGTAATGTTCTCAACACCCACTCACACCTATACCTCATTTTTCAACCGCAGTTCATGAAAAGGCAGTATTTACACTCATGCTTCGGCGCTTAGTGATCACGTGGTTTGGCGTTAACGTGGCGTCACTCTTGGAATCGTCCCAAGTTAAATCGTTGAGTTTATTAAGCTCCATTATGACTAATAATAATTTGATGAAGCAAATACACATTACCATTATTTGCAATGCCTCTTGGCGTCATGCTGTATTTCCTGCTAGCGGTGGCCCCAACCTACTGGTCATTTTGGTCACATTTACGTTTGCTTGCTTTTTTATCTCCTGCAGGAAGCTCCTAAAAACGGGAAATAAAAAAATCAATCAATAGATTTAATCCTTTTCATGAAGTTATTGGTGGCGGCAGATATTTAGTGGAATTCCATTGTAGGAAAAAGATTAAATACTTTGCACAATTCCAATGGAGAAATTTGATTCATAGAGTCAACATGTTTCACTGCACTGCAGCATCATCAGGACTCCCGTCCGACGGCTAATGCCAGGAATTGTGCATAGTATTTAATCTTTTTCCTACTTATCCTTTTCAGCATTGCACAGAAGCAATGGTTCCTTACGAAATGAAAACCTCGAAAATAAATGTGCGGACGCTTATTAATCACCACTAGGAGAAGTAGGCGGTGTACTGATACAACCACCATAGGTATTTCAAATTTTTATAATAATTACCTCAAGAAAATCGGAACCCAGTCATTTCATTCACAAGCTGTCCACCAATATTCCTTCAAAACGAGCATATTTACTAAGAATTTCATAAAATTCTTTCTAGTCCTCGGTTTCTCACAGTTTTCCTTGCCTCAGACGTCTTCAACGTTAGTTCCTTACTTCCCTTGACCCTGCTCTCAAAGACACACCTTCCCAAACCTAATTTCCCGCGTCTAATCACCATCCGGCCGCTTCACCGCCTACCGCATCAAACGTTTCTCAACCCGCATTCCTACTGGGGCGTAAACTGAACCTTAATTCATCCAAGGGAATGGTGGCTAAGTTGATATTTTGGACCAATTGCATGTATTTTTTGTTAAAGTACGTATGAATCAGATAATGAGACAAAACCAAAAATATAAATATAAAGTTTTGTACATGGAGATGTGTTAAGTTTACAATACCACCGCTAAACCGACACGTACGAATGAGGAAAGGAAGTTGTGTAATAAAACGGTTTTAATGATAACGGATTTTTACCTCCGTGTGATTAAAAATAGAGGTCCCAGAAAAAATACAAAACTGTTTAAAGCTAAGTTTTCTGATATTTGTTTATAATTTTTGCTTATATCGAATTTGACACATTGGACATTGATAAATGAGCTGAGATGACTCCATAAATGTTTGCCGAGTTCGACATACTTCAGATTAAAAGGATAAATTTTGAGTAGATATAAATAATAACTCATGGCCATAATTAGTGTTTTAATCCTGGGATTGATCAACTGAAGCCCTGCTTCCTTCTCGTAGCAACATAATTCAATCACATCCTAGTAATTCTTCTTTCTTACGTCTATTTTTTACTCGACATATACACCCATCACTTTGTCCTCCTCTAGAGATCCTTTATTCTATTCTTCCTTCAATTATATTTCTAACAGGTTCTTTATGTTTAAGGGCGTGGCATCGAGTGATACGAAATCCATTGTTTCCACGTTTTACGCCTCAATGCTGCCAGCTCGAGATATTCGTCATTGATCACTGTGCGAATGTGGCAACATCTCACGCAATGTCACGCCATGCGTATCGTTCTAATAGTTAGGCAAGTACTAAAGTGGCTCTTCTTTGTATTAAGTTCTTTCAAAAGGAACTTTCCCCTTCTCCTTTTTTTCTTCAAAAGTGGGTGATATGACACCAGCCATAAAGAGGAAAGGTACAGAGAAGCTAATTTGAACAGGTTTGGCACGAAAATTGTACTCCTTCCAGATTCTTCATTTTTCATTGTATCTATCCATTTTATCGTCCACAAACCTCTCCAAAATTACTACCCACCATACATAACGCTATTTAATAAATACCTACATACATACCTATCACGCCGTTCTCTTTCGGGGAAGGCACCGCCAAAAAGTTTAAATCTCTTTGATAGGCCTGTAAGGCTGATTTTGCTCCAGTAATTTCCCCCATACTTCTCTGTCCTTTCGTGCATCTACACTTATACAAAGTTTTATCCACAGTCACCTGTTCTTAAGACCCCTAATATTTCTTCTGTTTAGAGTATCTTCCACAACATTCTCACAAGTTTCTCGGTCTGCCACTTCCTCTCCCACCATTAACTCCTCTATCATAAATCTGCTTCGTTATTCGATTATAATGCATTCTCTCAACATGGAGTTGACGTGAGAATGAATAAGGGAATTTAAATGGATAAACGTTAAATCGAGAGATCTTTAATTAAAGTGGAACGTAACTACCCGCATAACCCACCTTGAATCAGTACAATTGCTCCTAACACCCCTCCCAGTTACACCTTGCACCTGACTTCACCCCTGGGGGCTCCAACGTTTCTCCCCAAGATAAATCCGGTCTTCTGCTTCCTCCCCCTCCACCAAGAGCTTCCAACCACTCCGTGTACATTTCTCCTTCAACCCCATAAACACTCCTCCTCACCCCAGTCGTGGGGGTCCCCTCCTCACCGACAGAAGCGCATCCCACGGTTATTCGGTTTGAACTTATCCCTCTGAAACTCCCACCCTCCCACCCTTGCTTGCTCGGGGCGACTGCAGACGACAGGGACTCATAATTATTTCGCATGGCGGAGCGGGAGAGGGAAGAAGGGAAGACTCGGAACATTCATTGGAGTCAGAAACGGGCGGGTGGCAATAATGAGGAATCTCCTAGCCGTCACAGCCCCGCTTTGAGCTCCCTACGAGGGAGAGGGACTGAGAGGGTGCGGTGTGGGGAAGGGGTTCGCGGAGCGAGAGGACGGGGGCGGTGCAGGCGGGAAGGGGGGTGGGGACGGGGAGATGACGGCAGGGAGAGAATTTATGTGTAAGCCGAAAGCGGAGCGAGTTTCTTTCCGCGTGTATGACCCTTGTCTGAAAACATATCTCAGAGCAAATTATTAACGGCATAGTTCTGTCAGTTCTCCCTCTTCCTGCGAGTGATTAAAGTTATTTCTAAGCAAAAGAGAAGTTTTAATACCGCATTGCGATATAAATTTTGCATCGCTAAGAATGCCATGAAATTGCATCGCGTATACCGCTTTGAATCTCTTTATTTCGTATATCACACAGTATTGCATTACTTCGAATCGCATCCAATACCGCATATCATCGCATAAAATATAAACCAATGTCCATGGAATCAAATTGCATGTATCTTATTACATAGCAATGAATACAAACCATATTGCAAATATCACGATTCAATGAATTCGATGCGTCAAAACATCGCGCAGGCCGAATCAAATTATTTTCGGCTCCCAGATATCCCTTCTTTAGATAATTGAAAATTAATACAGGACTACTATTAAAAGCATATTGTTTGCTAATGACGTGGTTATTTAACGAGATATTATTTTTTTAAAGCGGGCCTTAAGAGACTTACTTTGGACATCGGAAACATTGGATCTTGGAGCCCTGAGTGAGGCCTAGAACTTTAAAAATGCGCTGTAATACACTTCTTACGGCATAAGACATATCAACAGCATGTAGTAGAAATGAATGCAGCGGACACCTTAACATTCCTGAGCGTCGACAATAATTTCAGATCTAATAAAAGTACAGCATAAGATACACTGTGCTACATCATTGGAATAGTGAGAAGCTCTTGTACAAAAATACGAGTGATAGATTTTCAATCTTTTCTATTTATATTACATCTTCAGTACGCCACTAGCATCTTGAACACTCACAGAAATATTTAATACGCAACCTAAAGAAAGTAGTCCGTGAGTTTTTCTTTAAAAAACAGCTGCAAGCCTACAGTATGTATAGTCAGTAAACTGCATGAATAGTTATTATAGTAAACTTTGTTGCAAAACTATTGGAAAAACTATATTGGGAGGCTAGAGACCTGGAGGTTACACGCAACACTAAATATACCAGAAAAATTCAGGTCTCACGATTTTTAGATAAAATGGAGGATATTTATTTACACCTGAACTATGAGTTCACAAAGGACAAAAAAGGCAAAATAAGAGAGATATTCAGCCAGATTCGTACAGAAGTTCAAGAATTCCTTCCCCTCATGTACCAGTAATGACCGAAACAAATATAGAGCCAGACATTGAGCGCCGAAATCAGTTAGACACCACCATATAAATGGAAGTATATGAAAATTACTCGTGGAGTATGGGTACAGCTAAAAAATTTTTTTCAGATAAATTCACAATATAATTCAATAAAATTGCTCGAATTATTTATATCGCGAAGATTTCTAATTTCCTAACCCATAAGACGTACTTTTTTTTAATTGACAACATGTCCTAAAATCAGCCTGCGTCTTATAGGCCGAAGATATTTTTCCAAAGTCTCGAATACCCATACGCGAATTAAAAAAATGAAGCTGTCATCAGAAATACAGAAATATTAAGTGTGGTACATCCATGTCAGAATTCAGTTAACGTGCTCATAAATAAATCAAGATTTTCAGTAATAAATCGCACATGTAAACAGTGTAGCGCTTTTATATTCATACTTCCAGGACACTGAAGCATCTGTACGGATTTAGCATCCATTTTTATAACTTCTTAACAGCTTACGTTCATGAACGGGGATTAAACGTAACTGAAACATTGCATCTATCAACTTTCTTCTTATAAATTGTCCACATTAAAATACGCAGATTATTATTTTATTAGTATAATCGGAGAAATCACAATGAGTATCATGGGCTGGAGCGTCCTATGAGATGGGAAATAGGGTACATGTTCCGAGACGTTACAGAAAATATTTTATCGACGACCCTGAGGTAGAGAACCACATACGCACAGATGAGGATAGAGAAGCGAGCAAAGTGCGTCATGGGTGGGGGGAGGAGGCACTTCTGACCGGGGGCGACTAACACGGAAAACCTTCCCGCTTGATAGGAGAAGGTGACAGGGAGGGAGGTCGGTGGGGGGTGGGATAGGGTGACAAGCTGGCGGTTTCGGAAGTGATTAGATCGGGGAGAGATCTAAGGAAGGAGGCGTGGATATTTGCCGAGGCAGAAGTGGAGGAGGACGGACAGGCGAGGGAAGAGAAATGGGGAGGAAAGAGGAGAATCGAAGGGCAGAACGACAGATACGGAAAGAGAGAGCATGCAAGGGAGATGTGCATCAGGGTTGATCGACTTTCAAATTTTTTTCGTATACTTGAACACCACAGCGAGTGGAAAGTTAGCTCTAGGGATTTTAGTTCATCATGCCGAATTTTATCAAAGCCAAAATGTGATTGTATGTGACAATTTCCAAATCACTGGGGCTTCACAAATAACTCTCACCTCCGAATCTCATCACTCTCAAACTGATACGAATGGCATCTAGTTCGTAGGTAAACCCCTGCTGAAATTTGCCTTGAATTAAGATGACTTGTTAGTGTAACTGGCTACCACACCTGACTGGATATTGGGAAAACCGGGTTCTAATCACGGTCAAGTCAAATCATTTTTTTCATGATGAATTTCATCACCTTCGGTGTTTATTTTGACAATTTTCCAAAAATCACGTGAAATACGTGAAACTCCTCCGATAGTATTTGTACTTGAGTAACTGGAAGTCACACATGAAATGTGTGGTTAATCTCATCCATCAATGTAAGAAACTATTAATTTTCTGCACACCTATTTCCATCTGTTAAATTCTAAGAGGCTTCAAAGGAACTAGAGGCTCAACTAAGTGACGAGTGTCTTGCCAAGTATTATTCTTTGTGCACATGGCACAACAGTCCACGTGGTAACGACCTCTTTCAAATACATGGGCGTTTATCTTAAACGAGATTCAAAGCATTACGACTTCAATAGCGTCACTCGATGAGAGGATAAACACGTTACTACATTAATTATCTCTCTAAATTTCCCATACTATCTCATTATCTATCACACTTTTGACAGAAACTGTCATCAAGGTACAGTCCCATCAAGGTCAATGTTTTAATGAACTTGGACTCAGAAGGGAATGAGGGTGGGTGGTTTTGTTTTTCAAGGAGAGTGGTGGAGGTTGGAAGACGTAAAATCACGAAGTTAACGTCACATGACGTCAAACAACTCTTGGATAAGGCTATCGACATGTAGATAGAGTGAGGAAAAAGTTCAAACCGTACACCAGGGTCACACATCTCGCATTAAAATTTTAATTGCTCTCTAAAAAGTTAATTTTTTGCCTTTGAAGTGCCTATAGAAAAATGCCTGCTTTGTCCACTATCCGACAAATTTAAGGTAAAATTAGATGATGAGTCACAACTAATAGCATCCCTTCTAAGCTCCCAGTGACAATTTTTTTGTTTGGCCAATTGAGCTTGAGTAACACAAATTATATCTGAAGGCGTAAATACCACTTTCGTCGCTAACTACAGAACTATCTTTTTTATTTAATGAAACTTCACCAACCGTGGTCAGGTTATAAAATAATGTGTCAACATTATTCGCAGGCATAATTTTCATGATCCTGTGCGTCAAATTTCCAAAAAAAAATACCAACTTACACCAACTTACAGGCTTGCTGTGAATTTTTAAAAGAAAGCTTGGAGAGGGACCTAATAAAACAACTACACACGAATGTATGAATTTTAAAATAAAACAATCATTCACCTGAACTGGTTCTATGGTACCAACAAACATTTATTTACAAGTGGCTTTAACGTCGTGGACTACGGCGCCATGACCACGAATGCGAGTACTTGGCTCAATTGCATGCACGGTACTTCCTGAGAACATCTAGTTCCTTCAAAGCCTTCCTGAGATTCGTAGTAAAAGAGGATGCATGAGTAGCTTAACTTGCTGGCCATTTAAAGATAAGAATAAAATGGGTCAAATTTCAAAGAACTGCGGAACTGACAGCGCTGTAATTTTAATGGAGTCACTTGCTAATGGTCAAACAATGGGTGAAATTTCACAGTGAAAAAAAATTGTTTTAAGCTCTAGCACTGTTAGTGGTTACGCTATAAGAGTGGAAATTTATATGCGTTCTCTATATCATGATATGGATTATAAGTATTTCCACAAAGTTAAGCAAAATATAATTTAAAGCATTGGCTAGTTAATGACCATGCTTCAAATTCAGGGGGATTTGGGTTCTAATCCCATTCGAGGATAATGTTCTTTCTTCGAGAGTTTCACACAATAATCTACTAATCTCTCATCGGATGACTCCTGTTAGACATATTATGCTTTGGTTTACCCGATTTAAAGCGGACGGTGATGGGTTCCAGCTGCAGGGATGAGGGAGAGTGGTACGGTGAGGTATGTGGGATGGGAATCTATATCTACATAAGTACGTACTACTCCAAAAGCCAGAGCAAGGGAACGTGGCAGGGAGTGTAAGTTCACCAGCAATAAAAAGGAAGGGTATAAGAAAAAGGAATTGAAAGAGGGAAAGAAGGGAATGGGAGATGCGTTTTGAAAGAGGGACCTCGATATGTTTTTGTTATTTAATTGCTTACTTAGGTGGCCATCCAAGCCGTAAGAAGTTTTTGGCCTCGTCAACCACTTTTCTTCACCTCGGCCTGTCCTACATGGTGTTTTCATCCGCTCCTATTTTCCTCATGTCCCTTAGCATCTGGTCGGTCCAATTTCTCAGTCTTGGTCTTCTTGGAGATCTTTTTCCAATTGGTCTCCCATTCATTATGGTTTTCAGTAAAGAACTATCCTCTCTTCTATTTACATGACCCGCCCATCTCAGTCTTCCACATTTTGCTTCTGCCACGATGCCTGCTTCCTTGTAGAGTTCTCTTAGCTCCTTGTTATTCCTAATTCGCCACTGCGCCCCTTCTTTTATTGGTTTCATATATTGTCCTAAGTATTTTATTTTCAAAAGTAATAAGTTTCTTCTCCATATTTTTAGTTATTGCCCATATCTCTGAACCACATAGGACTACTGGCCTAATAATTGTTTTTTTTAATGTTTCTGTCGTCTTTCTCGATAGAATTTTGTTCCTCAAGATGTTTTTTAATGCCCAATAGTATCTGTTTCCATTTAATTTTTTTTTTCTATTTCAGTTTCTTCAGCGTTGCGATGAACAATAGTGTCACCAAGGTATTTGAAATCCTTACTTCTTTGAATTTTGTGTGTATTTATTTCAAAGTTGGCTATTCCTTCTGGTTTTCGTCCGACTTTTAGTTACTTGATTTTCTCTTAGTTTACTTCTAGCCCCACTAGTCTTGATAGAGATAGCAATTCCTTAGTCAGGTTTTTGACGCTATTCTCGTCTTCCACGAGCAAGGCGACGTCATCTGCGAATTCCAGTATACTGACTTTGGTGCCCACAAACAAGCCTTCATTTAACTCTTTTGTTTTATCTCTGCTATGTTTTTGTTGCTATCAGTAATGGTGCGCGGGAAAAAACAGCTCCCAAATATTCGCCTGTGAATTTCTCTTATTTTGTCGCTTTTGTCTGTCCTAGAGAAATTTCAGTTCGGGGGAATAATACCCGCTGGGTCGACCTTAGATTCGAATTTTTCTAGTTACTTAAACCAAGTGTGTAGCCTTCGAAACCCTCTCGGATACCAGCCAAGTCCTTCTATAATGCCGTCACGCTCGCTCGCGGCAGCTTTCAGCAAAACGTGCGGCTTTTCTTTGTATTCTATAATGGTCGTGGATTAAATCTTTCTGTACTGGGAACGAAATGATTTCGGCGTACTCGGGGTGTGGCCTAACGCCAGTGAGATAACAGTTCTATTTAACTTTTCCGTCCGAGGTCTATCCTCCCAACTATTTGCATGATTCATCTATATCTACATACCACCCCGCAAGCCGCCTAAATAGGCGTGTGGCGGGGGGTGTTAGGACACCAGCCTAAAAAGGAAACGCTCTAATGAAATTACGCCTAGCATTTATTAAAGTCCCTTATTGCTCGGGGGAAATACGAATTCCCATACCTATCCGTTCGGCAAAATATCTCTCTTAATTTATCGTTTCTGTCGGACCTGGAAATATAGTGGGGTTCTAACATTATGTTCTCCGTGTCGCTCTTAAAGATATCTTTTCTTAATTGCTCAAGTAATCTAATCCTAGCGCGCAGCCTCCGAGTCTCTTGCGGCTCCCAACCTAATTCGTTTAACATCTGTGTAACGCTGTCTGTACGCCCGTAGCAGTTTTTGACGAATCGCGCAGCTTTTCTTTGTATTTTATTAAGGTCCCGAATTAAGTCTTTCTGCACCGGATCCCATATGCTCGCTGCATATTCAAGGTGTGGCCGGACGAGTGCGAAATAGCACCTCTCTTTTACTTTTTCATCCGAAAATCTTCCCACAATACGCTTGACGAATCCTAGCTTCTTCAGAGCTCTGCCACAAATATTTCTTATATGTGTTCCCCACGATAGGTTTGAGGTTATCGTAACTCCCCGTAACTTCATCTGTCGCCTTTATGTTAACACCATCCACAGCATATGCATGGGGATAGTTGGACGACCTCCGCAAAAAATGTACCGCCGTGCATTTGCGCAGATTAAGTTCGAGTCCCCACTCTTGGCTCCACACATGAACGTTGTTTAAATCCGATGATAGAATTTCAAAGTCAGAGTGATCATTAATTTCACGATAGATGACAGCGTCGTCAGCAATTAAACGTATTTTACTGCTAGTTTGAGAGCATAGGTCATGTATGTATATAATGAACAAAAGGGGGCCGATTACGCTTCCTTGTGGGACACCTGATATCACTTTGACTACATCAGAGCTAATTCCGTCAAGAACTACTTTTTGCTTACGATCACTCAGAAAGTCGCGTATCCAGTTTACTACTGTTTCGTTCAGCCCGCATGACTATAATTTGTATAAAAGTTTGTTGTGAGGTACCGTGTCGAAAGCTTTCTTAAAATCTAGGAATGACGCGTCCACTTGTCTTTTCGATTCACCAGATTTGAGAACGTCATGAAGAAAGAGCGCGAGCTGTGTTTCACATGATCTACCTTTCCGAAAGCCGTGCTGACAGCCATGGAGGAAGTTACGACTGTCCAGGAACGTCATGATATTGCTAACGACGATATGTTCAAGTATCTTGCTTATAATCGACGTTAATGAAATTGGTCGATAGTTCCCTGGGTCCTGTCTGTTTCCCTTTTTGAATATCGGTGTAATGTTTGCAATTTTCCAGTCTCTTGGTATCTTTCCTTCAGACAATGACTTCTTGAATATTATGTCTAAGAACGATGCGACCTATGGCGCTAATTCCTTGAGGACATGCGCAGGTATTCCCTCCGGACCCGGAGATTTACTATTTTTCATCGACTGTAGCTGATTACTTATCCCATCGCATTGAATAGTGATTTCTTTCATAGGCTGCTCAGTGAATGAAATGTCAAAATTACATGCAGTATCGTCTGTAGTGTATACACTTTCGAAGTGGCAATTTAACGTGTTAGCTTTGTCAATATTTTCGGTGACAAGTTTGCCATATTAATCAAATAATGAATCTACGGTTGAAGATTTTCCCCTGAAGCTCTCTCGCATATGACCAAAAAGATTTCGGATTTTCTTCTAGTAATTCACCGAGTACTTTTTTCTTTAAATTTATCAATGCAGTACGCATTGATTTCTCCCATTGATTTCTTCTGATTAATCCCAATCTCTGTAATGCAGTGCCGCAAATGTTCCGAATGTGTGGGGGATGCTTATTTACGGAGAGAGGGTGACAGAATCGCCTCCCCAGCCCTTATCCCCCAACATGCTCAGCACGGATCTCATCCAATCAGAGTCACGAGTAAAGGAAGGAGAGCGTAAGAATGAAACGCCGTTTAAGGCTGGTCCGTTAGTTGATTATTCGGGGGTGCAAACGATCACCATAGTAACATCCGCCGTTGAGGAAAGGCGGATAGATTGGTAAGGGAAGGATTACTTGAGAAATGTAGGAAGGGTGGAGAGCAACCCGAAGCCAGGATTTTCCGAATCTGTTAACGCCGGGCGCCTGAAGGTCCACATTTTACCGTCCCGTCCCATGGACAGAGTTCTGTAATTTGAAGTGCTCTATATTTAGAATCCAATTATTATTTCAAAATAAAACTGAAGCACTAATGAGATTTTCTAGGGCTAAGAAAGCGAGATTTTTCATGAAAGTAGAACTACACAAACTAGAGCAGGTAGTCAAATTAATTAAGCATTGGTTTCTTTGCTCTCTGACAATTCTGGTGGTCCATATGTCCCTGCGATTCCGATAACCAATTGGCTTGTCTTCAGGTTTCTCAGGGGCCGAACCACCAGAACTTGACAGAAACACCCAAGCCCTGGGCATGCAAAAAACCGACCTAGGCTGGACTCGAACCCGCGACCATCGGATTAGCTGGCGAGGACTTTACCCCAAAGTAGTAAGCGAGTGAGAAAATTAGTAAGTATGTAATTATAACAACAGAGGCACCTTTCTTGACCAGGGAACTAAGGTCTACTATATTCTTTCTTGCACATGACTACTCCTATAAAAAGAAATTAAGGCACTAAAAACACCCTAAACTTCCATTCGCGTAACCCGAGTGCTTTAAAGCACTAGGCGCGAAATCGAGGGATCCGGGTTCGAATCCCGGTCAAGGCGAATGATTTTTCTCCTGTGGAATATCGCACTTCTGGGCACTTGCGGGTGACTCCGTAAAGGTTACTACCTTTACTTAAAGGTTACTTGTTCCGGTTTCCTCAAAATTGGTCTAGAGCGAACACCTCCTTGTGTTCTATGTATGGTATTATCCTTGCAGACTGTGGCGCTTAGCGCACGACTTGGACTGCTAATGACATCATATTTCTAGCAGTCCTGACCATCATGCTCCTATAAAGCCACCAAATAATCCAAAGGGGAGAAGGATGCCTCGGTAGTTTAGCTGGTTAAAGTACTCGGCGCGAAATCGAGGGATCCGGGTTTGAATCCCGGTCAAGGCAAATGATTTTTCTCCTGTGGAATATCGCACTTATGTGCACTTACGGGTGACTCCGTAAAGGTTACTACCGTGGATAGTCCCGGTTACCTCAAAATAATATGTGATGTCAAAGATATACCTCACACAAGAGTTCTGAATCCTCTTTAGCTTTAGATTTAGTTCGTTTGTAAGGTCAGAATATACCACACAGCAATAGTCTTTGTGTGGGAAAACAAGAGTATCAACTAAGGATGGGTCGATTCCAGTTTTTTTCGATTCCAAACCCGATCCCGATTCCTGTGTTTTCGATTCTCGATTCTGAAATGGTACTCTTTTGCAAAGTTTGAATATTTAAATCTTTCAATAAGCAACAAATTATGTATAGCCAAGCTATAAAATATAATGAGCTATAACTTTTGGATATTTTTTGAAATCTTAAAACAAATAAAACTTAAATAAAACTAACACAAATCTTAAAACAATATTTTTTTACTTCTAAAAATTTTTTTCCTCATTCACAGCTCATGCAGTCAATTATTTAAGTTTTTATTCAAAAACAAAATCATTTTGACCCTCTCTGGATCCAACCTATTTCTTTTGGCATCTACAATATTCCCTGCAGTGCTGAAAAGCCTTTCACTGAAGACTGTAGCTGGGGGTATGCAAAGATACTTAAGAGCAAGTTTTTTCAGTCTGAGAAAATGGCTGTTGTGCCAGTATCTCCCAATATCTTCCATGCTTGCTTCTAGGTGCAATGTACTCTCACTAATGTACTTATTTAGTTCTTCCTCACCTGATGTTTCCTGGGGAGTATTCTCTGAGGAGGTAACTAGATTCTTATATTGTGACCAAATCCCTAAACTAGTGAGCACAGTGGATGTTTGGGCCACAGAATCCAGTTCTACTTTTGAATCTTCCTCTGTGATTACTGACAATATGAGCTCTTTGACATTCTGCAAACTTTGTTCATTTGTAAATGGTATTTTCTTGAACCTAGGATCTAGAAAGGTAGCTTGTGCCAATGTAGAATCATTCTGAATTCCAGAAAATCTTCTTTTCAATGACGACAAAAGTTCATTTTTCAGCCCTTGATGTCCTGAACCCATGGGTGCTGGTGCTTTCAGATTGTGCTTTATGAGTTGCGCTAGTGGTATTATCTGCAGAAAAAGATTTATTTTTAGGACATTGAAAAAGAGCTAATAAATATATTGGCCAAACAAAATATAATCTTATATTTTTAAAACATTCAATGACGTGAATTTATTAGATATTTGTCATCTAAAACATTTTTTATATTTTATTTTTTATTCTATACTAAACATCTATGGTCACTTGAAGAAACAATACATTGAACTTCCCCTAACTTGTAGGGAAACACAATATTTTTATAAACTGAGTTGGAAATTGTGGAAGGAGACTATAAATTATGCATTGGCTGCCTGAGTAGACCGGTACAGTTGCTTACCTCTGATGAAGTTGATGTGGATTTACTTAATTGGAAGGGTGCAGTATCAAAGACTTCAAGAAGTTGCACAGCAGCCTCAGTAACTCGCCATTCATCAGCATTCAATTCAGCATTTAGTTTTATATCAGGTGAACCTGAAATCTAAATTATGGCATTCTTCTGCTCAACCAATCTTCTCAGCATGTGCAGAGTGCTGTTCCAACGCGTTGGCTCATCCTGTATTAGCCGGTGTTCAGGCAGACCAAGTTTTTTTTAATTGCGCCTCAACAACTTCGAAAGCTTTGATGAATGTTTAAAGCTGCCTACTATCTTCTTGTATTTAGTAATGATGTTTCTGATTTTAGCATTATCTAGAAAGCTATCTTTTACAACATTTTGAAGCAAATGTGCAGTACAACTAATATCCTTGAACTCGTATTCTTCAAAGCAGCTTTGATGTCTGTGTCTCCGTCTCTCACCACCGCAACGATTTTTTCTGTGGGTCCCCAACCACGTAATGTCTCCCTAATGAAATTTAAAATGTTCTGTGCAGTATGACTAACTTCCGGGAATGGAGTAACTTCTAAACATCTGTGATATAATTTCAGAGAATTTCCAGATTCTTTAAAGAAATGACAAGTCAGAGTCATGTAGTCATTCGTACTGATTGAAGTTCACATATCTGTAGTCACTGCGACGTATTGGACTTCGGCCAGGTCTTCCCTTACCATTTTCGCGACAGCACTGTACATTTCCGTTAGATACTTGTTACCAAGGATTTTTCTGGAGGGCATCACGTATCGTGGTTCGATGTGGTGTATAAGGTTCTTAATGCCCACATTTTCAACAATACTAAATGGTTGAAGGTCTAAGCAGATCACCTCTACGATCAATCTATTGATCTTCACTGATCGTGGATCATTTGACTTGAATTTACTTGTTCTATCACAAAATTTACCCACTGTCGGTTGACGCAGCTTATCACCCAACTGTATACATTTTGGATATGCTTTTGGAGATGGGCTTTCCCAAGAAAATGGAAAATTGGAAGATTCACGACACTGAAACTCAATGGATGATGAAAGAGAATCGCTAGTCGTAGGGCTCACGGGTGGATCAACGGTGACGTCGGAGGTTGAGAACTTTGTTGGAGGATGGCACTGTTTAAATTGAACTTGATATTGTGTTGCACAGAAATGTGTTTGTTGAGGTTGGTCGTTGATTTACTCTTTCCTCCACGTGAAATAAGTTTGTTGTAAATATTACATTTTGCGTAATTTTCATTGTCAACGTCAATAGCAAAGTATTTCCATACTTGGGAAGACATTACAATAAAATTAACAGGTTAATTGCCACCAGTATAAATAAAGTCACTGAATATCTCCACAAAATTCGGTGAGGACGTATTTCACCATGCCCTCGCGCACTGTGGAAAAGGAACACAGACATTAAAAGGCGAAAGAAGAGAAACACGGGAAAAACGACTTCCGTTGAAGTTTGCAGGACGATCCACTAGAGAGCGTGAGCGCGTGCTCACGCTCACCCGGGAAATTTTAAATCACGTACCGTTTTGGTTGGTTTTTATTTCTTCAGAATCGACTTTGAAGGCTTCGATTCTTCGATTCCGCTAAGAATCGTTGGAATCGAGAATCGGGAATCGGAATCGACCCATCCTTAGTATCAACTAATTTTTGGCGAAGGGGGACAGGGATAAGGTGTATAAATTGTTTTAACTGATATTGAGTCTTAAACACCCTATGCGAAATGGATTTTATGTGTTCATTCCATGTTAAGGTTTTATTTATATAACTCCTAAGTTAGTTACACTATCAGAATAATCAATTTTGACATCTTTGACATTTATCTTTGGTATGACATCAAGTATAATTCTATTAACGTGAATATTACTACCAATGATGATACTTTTTGTCTTGTTTGGATTGAGTTGTAGACAGTTTTCCAGTGACGACTTACTTATATTTCGAATATCGTCATTCACCTTAGTAATGGCTTCAGTCGCATCAGAAGGGTAACAGTCAATGTAGATCTGAAGATCATCAGCGAACATGTGGTATTTACAGTTTAAAATAACTTTAGAAAGATCATTGACATAAATGGAAAACAGGAGTCCAAGGATTGACCCCTGTGGCACTCCTTTGGTTACAGGACAATAGTTTGATAGCTCGCTTTTCGGTCCTCTAATGTACTCTAACTCATTGGTACAGAACCTCGATGTGAAAAATGAGATATCCCTCTGCGAAGCAAGAAGTAGTGGAGGATGTGTCAATAACCGGGAACAGACCGAATATCCATTGGGACGGATCTAAATACCTCTCTTATTTGGGAGTTTATTATGTCACTTTTCGCATCCGCATCGAAAAATAGATTCGGTTGCTTACGGTATGGGTTTCAAAACTTCGGGCGGAAGTAGTGGGAAATTCGTCGGTAGAAATTTACGAAATAACTCTGTTTGGATGATCCGCTAAATTGTGGCAGAGACCTCGAATTATGACCTAGAAACCATCAGTACGACATTTACGATAACCTCCCGTTGATAGGTAGCAATAGCAGCATTATTCTTCAACATAAGGCTTTTTTTAAACAAACAGACTGAATGGGCTCAAGTAGCGACTAATGACTATTTCTAACGATAATCATAGCAAGCAAAGGAGCCACTGATTTTATAAAAGACACTGAAAAAAAGTAAACTTGCAAGTCGTTTTCAGTTAATCATGAACACAGACATAGTTACGAGTTGAAGAAAAAAATTTCGTCGGAGCGCCCAATAAAGCTAATCCTAATCCTTAATCGCATTTTCCCCTGGTGTCTTATCATTCACTAAAACCAACAAGGTATAGACGGACAGCAATGAGATAATTTAACAAAATTGGGCTTCATTCAATGGTTTGTGCATGCACCTTGACACAAAACGTGCATTTAAGTTGTTCACGCTTTCCCAAATCAGAAATAAAAGGGAACCGCGCGGAACATTGTCTCAAGGATACTTGTTCCCTGACATCTGGGAAAATACTAATAATGTACTATCAAAAATGAACATGAAAACATTAATGAAAAAATCAACAGGTCAGCCAGGAAGTTAGTGCATCGAGGAAAGTACACGTGGTATTGTATATCTGTCAGTCTGGAACATCCAGCTCCTTTGAATTCCGTAGAAATTTCTTAACTGGCTAAAGCAATCGCAACTATATGGAGAAGTTCGGGCCCGGCCAAGGCAGATGGTTTTTCGCACTTCATTATAATATGCATTGCGACATATCGGCATCCACTAAAAATGCTTTGCAACATCGAACTTCCATGCCAGAGCTGAATGGTGAGGGCATAGAGACAGCGAAAAAGCTAATATTTTATGTTCAGTGGATCGGAAGGATCTATTATCTCGTAAAAGTTCCTGGCGCTTGGCTGTGGACGATTTTGGGACATGGGCTACGGAACTTTTACAATTCTGCGAAACTGGCGAGGAAGGTTGTTAATTGTGGAGGGTCAGTCGGAAACCCTTCCCAAATGCTGCCAACACAAGTGATTCGAGAAGTGGGAAGATTCATCACTATTTTCCGTCCCGTTTCGACTCGTTTTACAATGAGGTATGAATATAGGGCTCTTGGTAAAAAGATATCGATGGGAGATTGCCTATTAGCCTTGCATGTATGTGCCTCGTCTTTTTTCGCTGAGTATTTTGATTCCCCTTCCTCGATCTCTCTCGTTGCCTCCCTCTCTTCCTCTCCATCCTTTCCCCGCATCATCTCTACTTATACCTCTCTTCCTTGCCGTGCAGGTATGAGCCAGGAATATTTGCGAGAACTCTATCTAAAAACCGGTCATTGCGAGGGAACTAGCACCAAGTAACTGTGTGCCTTTATTTACTTTGCACTTCCTCGCGTCCAATGCCCTCCACCATTTTGAATATATATTGCACATCGGGCTTTCAGTGAAAAAGGCCTATTAACTCCCGCTATTCAACTTCCCTCGCGTCCTTTCTCACTACGCCTTGCTGACTTAACAGGTGAATTTCATAAAACATTACATATTATGTTAAACTACGATGTGGGATACACACATAATCTAAACTGATATGAGCACATGACTCCATATTATGTTAAGTTGAACAACTTGAAATTAATCATTGAAGTATCATAATAATTAATACTCTTGAACTCATTTTTAATGTATAAGTATTACCTTGTAATATCTATTAGTTTATTCGTCGTCAACAATTAATTGATTCAAGGGTTCGGATGATACTCCAGACCACAATTTTCTTTCAAAGAATGTAGTTTAAATTTCATCAAAAATGTTCTTATATTTTCGTACTTATTATAGTGACTTAACTTGATAATTTTCTTTCTTATATCTGCCATTATATTTGTATTCAGATTATTTTTGTATTGCAATAATATCTGGAATCTACAAGTATGTGATGGTTTTTAATTTCATGTTGTTAAAGCAAGGCGACTTGTAAATTTTTCCATACCACAGAACTTCTTTCTCTGTATCAACTGCATGTTCCATAGGAAATTCTGTCCTAGAATAATACATGTATATTCAATTCTTTCAATAAACAAATTCCCCCCGTGACGTTTCGTTCTATGCATCCGTGTGGTTCTTATAACTTCAAAGGACATTTAATGCAATTATTCGCTTCATTTATTTGATCCAAAAATTTGATCACTTATCACATGCACGCAAGCTAGCAAATTTTCTCGCCGGGCAAAACCGAAGAAAATACTTCTTAGGATGTTTCCTCTTTATAATCCTCAAGTTCAGAAAACATGACTACTTAACGGAGTTCATTTTATTCACCACAGACGTCTGAGAAAGAACTCTGCGCAGCCCCCCCGCGGATATACATTACATTCCCATTCACCGAACCACTACTATATTCCATTACTCCTTCTCGGTTGACGGGGAAAAACTATGGAATTCCCTCCCTCAACACATTCGTCAAGCATCGTCCATATATTCGTTCCGGTCAGAATTATTTCAGTATCACAACTCCATATCCTCAAATTGATAATATTTGGTCCTAATGCAGTTTAAGATTGTATCATAATATGCAAACCTATCCGCATTATACTCAAGCTCTAATATTGATACATGTGTTATATTTCATGTTAAATTATGTTTGGTTGATATGTAATGTAATTTTAGAAAAAAGGCAACGTTCAGATGATCCAGCTCTGTATTTTTGTTTTCTTCTTTTTGGTGATATTATTTATCAAGGTTCCCCTCAAGGCCTATATCATTGAATTGATCAGTGTAATGTTATAAGTAATTTTTTACTCATTATCCACTTGAACCTAGGGGGTACGAGATCCCAGGTTCTAAATAAAGTTATTGTATTGCATTGTATTGAAGAGCCACCGTCCAAATTTTAGAAATAAATTTAAATTTTGCCATCAGATTTTGCGAGGGCTGTACTCGCGAGGGAATGCGAGATGTGTGGTGTGTTTCCGGGCGTGAGATGAGACTTGACATGTGAAGAGAGAGAGAAACGGATATGTGGATGCCTGTGCATGAGAGGGCGGTCGCAGGAAGGAAGGTGGAGTGAGAGGAGACATGGAGACAGGTCCGCCGTGCGTCACTAGCAACCCATCCCCCCCCTCGCATCCCACGCCACCCACCACCACCTTCCCTACCCCCCTCCCCCCCCCCCCACACACGTGCACATTACACGTATTGCATATGAGGTCTGCTCATAAAGTTCCAGGTCTGAGTTTTATTATATTTTTTTTAATTACAACCAGTATCCATTTCAAATTACCACCCCCACCTAGCCAATTACTTCTCTAAACGGGGGTTTCACAGCAGGAATCATTAGTGTACCGTATTTTCTGGTTCTCCCTCCGCGTTCGTTGACTTGGGCTGACAACGGTTTCGATAGCCATCCTGCTATCGTCTTCAGGTCGTAGGTGGAAAGAAGCTGTTTTGGACGCTTCATGTAGAAAGATCAATGGTAGACGAGTTCACGTTGTGGAAACTCATCTTCATAAAAAGAGAGAACTTTGTCATTTTCCGCACTATTTTATTCTTCCCTCAGGCGGTTTCAACGTATTTGACGTCATTTCCAGGAGCTGACTTCAAGATCAGAGCTGATTCCAAGTCAGCTCTAGAAAATGACGTGAAATACATTGAACCCGGTTGAGGAGAAAATTAAATAGTGTGAAAAATTATAAAGTTATCTCTTTTTATTAAGCCTCATATAGCGCTGGTCGTCCTGGTGCTGCGATGCGATTGGTTGGAGCGAATGATCCTTCTCCATGAACGGCTGCAATCACAGTAGATCTACATATCCCATCTCTTCACGAGGGCGAGGAATCCTGATGAAAGCGCATTGTTAGGATCTTGATTCGTACCTCCAGTGATATTTGCCTTATCTCATCTCTTTTGCCAAATCTTCGTCTCATGAGGGTGGACTTGAACCTAGGTAATTGAAAAAATATTCAAGAGCTAAATCAGGTATGCATGAGAGCTGAAGAAGAACTACCACCCCATTTTGTGTGCAAAACTCTCAAATAACAAGGGTTGAAAGAGCAGGAGCATTTTCTAGGTCCATTCATAGGTGCGCCAAGGTTCGGAACCTTCGGAGCCTTTCGCGCGATCATCTCAAAACTATGAGATAGTAAAAAAGATTAAATTTTTGGTCTTATGAGGGATTTAAAGACGATAACTCTTGGGAATCAAAGAAAGGAGTTAACAAGACCTTAAAATTTGATCGCGATTGACGCGCGATCTTTGGTCTCGCAAAACTGACGGTTTTCCGTTGTGATGCCTTTCCATGCAATTAGCTATTCTGAATTATTTTTAACACGTTTTTAAGGTAAGTTGCATGTTTAAAGCAACTTTTGACTTCAGCATACAAAATTAGAACTAATAGAGATCTGCAAAAGGTGAGTTTATTTTATAGCCAAAAGTGGTGTTATAATTTTGCAAATGTGTTGTTATTTTCACGACAATATATTTGGTGTGAATTAAGTGCCCTCCTCCCAGCACGCCCACCTATTGGCAATAAGTGTTGGATACCATTGATTAGGGAAAATTAGAACAGTTAATATCATGCTGTATTCACATTTTATATGTGTGAACATTTCACATAACCAATTTAAATAAAGAGACAAATTGTAGTTATATGTCCGTATTTTCAAATGAAAAAATTGCCAGTGTGGTCAAAATATCTTCTTTTAGATTTGTTCTCCTATTAGTTAGCACAGTGTTGTAGGAGGAAAGAAATCTCTCCGATTCCACATTTGCACAGGGGGTCCAAATCGCTTCTAGGCACTTTAATGCAAATGATGTTCAAACAATTTTAGTACCTGAATTGGTTTCATTATATCCACTGAACCCTGGAAATCCACTTCGGCATTATAAGTTTTGGTGAATGTGATACAACTGTCACAAAAGAAAATCACTATGCTGATGCAGTGACACGCGCCCCTTGAAAGTAGACAAGCACTCTTCACACCCCGTAACTTCCGTATTTTTCGTCGTTTTGGGTAAGGTTCCCACTCACATAAGTACATATTGACGTAAGTTGAGGCTAACGTAACTCGGACACTGCCTGTATAGCAAACTTTTGGCTTGTATTTTTCACTCCTTTAGTTAAAATTCACGAAACTTGATTGAAGAATATTATATAACATTTCATTATGTAACATTTCTAAATAAAGTTGTACCGGATAGGCCATTTCCAAATGTGTACTGCTTAACTAAATGTTTACAGTCCCAAATTAAATGACAGAAACCACCAAAATGAGGACATTCACGCTGGAAATGCTGAAATTCGCGATTGAAATGTTGAAATTCGCGATTATATACGAAATTCGCGTTTTCGCGGAAAAACCCCAGATTTCGCGTAAACATTCGCGTTATCGCATTTGCGAGTTTTGCATGTCCCTACTAATAGTATATGAAAACAATCGGGTAGAGTACTGAAATTGGAACGACATTTTCAGTATCTTTTTACATTTTCTCCCAAGAAATAACAGAAAATCATCTCAAAAATGGTGATATTTTCACAACCTACAAAGCTAAGTTCAAGATATACGATTAATAATATACAAAATATTGGTTTTCTGACCCGAAATCGCTCATGTTTTAGAGCCGGTGGAAACGAGAGCAGGATGAAAAACCACAAAGAAAGAAAGAGGATTACTCAGCTTAGGTTGTTCGCAAAGAGGCAATCAAATAAACGGCGTACCCTTTCAAGTGGTTTCAGCTTCTTCTAGGGATAACCTAAAAGTTGAGAAGAAAGAGAATTCCTTCACTGTTCGTTGGAATTTTCCACGAGGGAGATCGAGCTCAAGTTAATGTAATCAATGCCAGTGCCAAACTCTTTCCGTGAAAAAACAAGCTTTCCTCAGGGTTTTATTAAAAAAATAGTTGTAATCAAAAAGAAAAAAATCCCATGCTTGCTAGCGTGTATTTCACAAATTAGTATTCCTTAATAAACAAGAATTTATATAACCTAGTTTGAAAATCCAATTTATATTCTTTAACCAGTTTAAATTGATTTTTTACTTTTATAATCTGTATAAATTACACATTTATTATCAATTACTAAGATAAAAAATGTTTTCTCTCGCAAGCACCAAGTTAAAGCTGAAGCTTACATATCACGACGACTCAGAAATATTGTGTGCATAATTAAGTAATTGTAGCATAATAAACCGAAATATATATAATTATGTTTTATTTTTAACAGATAGGAACCTGTAGTGGCATAATAGATCTGTTTTAAAAGTTATAATAAATTAACCGTTGGTTGTTAAGTAGTCATTAAGGTTCCAAAAATACAGCGAGTATTCTTGGTACTCCCGGAATTATATACACTATTCGGATATTTATTTCGTGAATGCGAAATTACATATGGTAATCTCGTTATTGGGAGTTTCTTTTGTTTTGCTTGTCAGAAAGAGAGTTGAAATGAAAGAAAGAAAATTACGCTATACATAACATTAATTCATCGAAATCATTAGTACAAATGGCTAACCTATGAATAATTGGTCGATGGTAACTAACATTTTCTGCTTTCCAATTGAAATTTTATATTTCTTGTGTTATTAACTTCTAACTAACGTTCTCAGCTCTCCGTAGACATCTCGATCGCTGAAATCAACTTACTCGTTCCGGAGATACAACTGAACTGAGTGCGCGCGCCGTGCCGTGACCACCGAGATACTCAAGGCCTCTCTACTCTGCCGTGACGTCACGAGGTCTGGGCGGAGTCGCCGAAGCAGGCAGCAGCACATAGATAACGCTCTAACACTACGCCGTGCCACCCGGTCCGCGAAACAACGCTGTACGATTAAACTACGAAGAGCATACGTGAAATAGACTTAAGTGGATTGCAAAAATTCTTGTTTAAGTCATTCAATAAACCGCTGCCTATTTTAAAAATCGTTAATAAGCGGATTCTCTTGCGCGTCAAAGTAAACTCGAAATAATATTCTGGCATGTCGGGATTAAGGACAAGAAAATATATACCATCAAAATAGTAATTATATAGTGTCTTTAAGAATGACGGGGTTTTTCATTCCAACACCAAATAATATCAGGCATGTGCCACCCCTGAAGAAAAGATTTTCACCTGCCTAATTAACAACTATTCTTAAACACCATATTAGGATGAGGAAAGACATGAGAATAGGCCATTTCCAGCTCTTTTATAAGGAAAGATTACTTAAAAAGTATTCAGTGCTAATCCTCATCAGAGAGGAAGAAATTTAGGTACAACTGTTAGGATATGACTACTTTCCACTACTGTATGTCAAGGACATTCTCCACACCAAATCTTTGTAAAAGACACATATAATTAAATGGTGTCTTTAGGAATGACGGGGATTTTCATTCCAACACCAAATAATATCAGGCATGTGCCACCCCGAAGAAAAGATTACACAAAGTTTTAGGCACCACAATGAACCTACTCCTGTAGATTATCAACTTCATAGCATACTCACCAAACCCTCTTGTGTTTCACAAGAGCCTTTGAGAGAAATTGCCTGAGTCTCTAACAAATCTATAGGCGTGGGGAGAGATAAGGAAAAACATGGAAGCAAAGACAATCATGTCTGAGTTGTTCCTTGTTTCTTCTTTTGAAGAAATTGGATTTGGTCAGAAAAGAAGTTATAAAAATTTTTATTTTCACTGTAAATTTTTTTATTTGATCAATGGCTTTGGATATATGAGAAAAGTTATTGCTAATATTGACCTGGCAGGTGGTTTCTATTATATCTAATAATTCATATATTTCATACATAAATGATACTTTGAATGGTAGGTTAAATTTTCCAGCAGCAGTGATTTCAACATTGTCTTTATATATTTTCACAGTTAAATCTTGGTCAATAGTCATGGCATGAGTCAACACTGGGCCTTCTTCATTATTAATATGAAGGAAAAGAATATAATCCACCTTAACAATTAAATCCCAAAAGTAGGACACTTGGGGAATATATGTGGAACAGCTGACTCCTTCAATTTAGGGCGGTACAGTGGTGCAGTCACACTCTTCCCAGACCTCTCGTCGAAGTATGTAGTTTCCCACAAAACCTCCACTGAACTGAAGTGCAGCTGACATACCTTGAAAAAAGTTGTGCAATTACATGAGGATAATAATTTCTGCTATTATTTACTATTCTAGGAATTCTAAGTCAAAATCTACCAGATTTCTTCAAATTACATAATCAGGAAATGACAATATGAAAAGTAAGATTAAACACCACTCATCTAATGTGAACTGGTAAGAGAATAATGATATTAATGTAAATTCAATGCCTGAGAATTTTTCATTAATTAAGGATTGACTTTCTATTATGCTGTTCCTTTATGTGCTATCATTAAACGTAAGCAAATCTACAAAATACCGTGCAAGCCACCTCAAGAGTGTGTGGCGGGGGGTGAGTAGTCACCAACATCCATTACACTATACCCTATTAAAGTTAGTGTACCTAAGACTATTGATGCATTAGCATAAATCGCTAATACCAGCCGCATGACTGATTATTAAATCTCACAAACATATTCTCGCAATGATTTTGTAGGGTTGAGCTCTTGCTTAATATAGTTTTCTTAAATATCAATCTGAAAAAAAACCGATCAACTAGACCCAGAAACATTTCAGCTCAAATCTTCGAGCGAATTGTCGCGGCAACGCGCAATAAATGTTCAAGCAGCGATAAAACTATGGTCAAACTTAACAGAGAGGAATGTGCTCCAAATTCTTATTGATGAGCAATGAACACCCAGCAAATGTAAAGCCATTGCAAAAAGTCTACCGCATCGACCTTAATTATAAAACAATACACTTAAGAGAGGATATGAATTCCGGCGAGATATGGTGGAAGTTTTCCATTATGGACAAATGAAAAAACGTAGTGAACTCCACAGTTAATTTTATTAAGACGACCTAGGTTTCGACACGTTGTGTCATCTTCAGGACCCTTCAGGATTCTTCAACCTGAAGATGACACAACGTGTCGAAACCTAGGTCGTCTTAATAAAATTAACTGTGGAGTTCACTACGTTTTTTCATTTGTCCATAATACACTTAAGAATCTTCTGATCATTTCCCCATTGAAGTGAGAACCTTTCTCATAATTACAACGTAAAATTTACATTTATACATTCCATTGCTTCAGTACACATATTCAGACCTTTGCAAACATAAGCAGCCATTCCGCATGAAATTGTAGGAGTTAAAATTCCCTCTCCATAAATAACCAACATGACCAATGGTTCCCATCGAGGTCTCAACGACTGCAGGAATTATTGCAGTTTTAAAATTTCGGCTATCACCGCGTTTTAATATTATAACATACTAACTAAAAACAATAATTCTTAATAATGCGAAATTAAGTCAGAAAAAAATAATGAAGCGTATCATCCCTATGATGATTTGGCTCAGAGATAGCGTTAAAAAATCAATAGTATTAAGCTACGCATTGTACAACTTCATGATAGATATTGTAAGTAAAAACCTCTGTGCTCCATTGAATTTCTATTTTGAGCGACAGGTTTCGTCGATTATTCAAGATCAAGAACCGATGATGTCGAACAAACGACCAAATCGGTCGTTCTGTGAAACTTACTAAGTTTTACTTGTGTTAAAAACTTAAACGATGATATGTATGCATAATAATAATAATAATATAATCCACAAAATATAATATGCACGCTTATAAAATACTTACTTTAGAGTGCTGGGTAGGTTGAAAATTCTTTCTCGGAATGGCGTTCATCCATTTCTTCCTCAGTGCTTCATCGCTGGGAAACTGGAAAACACAAACCTTCGTATCCTTGTCGTAATTCCCTCTGCACAATGGAACACAACACTTATACACCATGATGGTACACTATTGATTCTGTGTAAATAAAAATATACACAGTAAACTCCACTCTAATCACAATATCTCGCTCTTCACTAACTCGCTCAACACCCTCAAAACCGACAACTTTCGTTCATGCAGTATGACTGAACCAGGGTTAGGGTCGTTAGGGTATAACGGACACGTTGAAACCTGTCCGTGAGTCGCCCAGTTCCTGTGACGTCACGAGAAAAGAAAGGCAGAGTAGGAAGGCCTTGAGTATCTCGGTGGTCACGGCCGTGCCCACACAAGCCCAAATTTAGACCCTCACGCGCAGGGTTATGACGTCACCTCGCAACTATCCTTCCGCTTGCAAAAAAACCATTGATTTCCCGTAGTCGAAGAAACGGGCTACCCAGTCATAGTTTTAAATATTCTGTAATCTTTATATTTTTTGTACACAAAGCCCTCGAATGTACACAAATATTGGTCGTGAATTAATTAATACAAATGCAAGTGTTACGGCAAAATTTTTCTTCTATTCTTTCGCCAAAGCGGATTTGAATACACAACACATAAAATCAAAAACCTTGGCAATTATTAAATTTTTCCCTTGGCGTCCCTTTCACCTGATGCAAGAACCTCGCCCGCCTCACCTTTGGCACGGCTCTGCCTACACCGGTTGTCATGCTGAGAAAAAGTGTAACCAGAATTTTAAATTGGGCCTAAGATACACGCTCTTGACGGTTTAGGAGAACGTGAAAACAATGAAATATTGGCGAAAGTAGGCTCAGCACAATCGCATATTCACGAGGGAGTCCAGCTGATTGTGGTTCGCTCGAGGGAAATGTGCTCTGGCACCAAGGGGTGCCCGAGAAGCAAGGGAGCGGGTACTGGGTGTTGTCGGTGGAGACGAATCGTATGATTGGAGCGGAGTGGATGCAGGGTGGCGGACGTGAGCGGGGGCGGGAAGGGAATGTTCGGAGATTGATAAAGTGCTACGCACCGACACACGACGTGATGGAGGCTGAGGGGCGTGGGGGGCAGGAGGTGGAGGGTGGAGGCCGAGGTGGGGGTCAAAGGGGGGCGTTGGGATCGGATTGATGGAGAAAATCGTTTGGTTGAGAAGCGAATTCAAAAGGAATTGTTTTGTGGGGGGCACTTGGGGCGTCAGTTCATTTCCCTGGGCAAGTCATGCTGGCGGTTTGGGGAGCGAGCTAGTAACTCAACGTCGGGTGTGAAGGACTGTATCATGCGGCGATATATCGACAGCATATCGATTTTTTTCACTTCTACCCGGTAGATTAGAATATTTCCCGAGAATGAGTATTTCGAACGCCAATTTTTTCGTTGATATTACGAAAAAAAATTGATAACTCGATTAAGATCGTTCATTATTTACACTTCGATAAGAACGATATCAAAGGAGCGAATACACACAGAAGTGTACTCCTATGCAAGTCTACTTGGAAGGTAGACTTAGACGTGTATTATACCTACTATAGGAGTTCGCCATCGATAGTGGCGGAGTTCGATACTTGGACGGAGTAGCCGCCGTCTTAAGCGGCGATTACACACAGAAGTTGACTCCTATACGAGTCCACTTGGCAGGTGGACTTGGACGTGTATCATACCTATAACGGAAAACTCTTTATGGACGATAATTACTGAGACGATAAGGGGATTATTGACAACTCGATATAGCCGATATGTTGATCAAAAACAGACAGACAATAAATATGAACGTCTCGATATGACGTGAGAAGAAGGTAGTGCTTTATATTCCCGATAGGACCGACTTATATTTTTTATGCGTGAGAAGAATCGTCAAATCGATACATTGCCTAAAATTTGATATTTGTATCAAGTTTAAAAGTTGTTTTTAATATTTGCGCAGTCCAAAGGTGGGAGCGAACGATCAGTTGGCAGAAGTGAGGGGGGGGGGGGGGTAGTGTTGGATATCTGATGATTTGCAAGCAAGAAGGAGTTATTTTTTTATTATAACCACATAGGTGTAAGAACATAACAAAGAGATTATCGGGTACTTAACTTCCGTCCGCGCCGTTATTAAATTACGTATGGGAATGATCAATTTTCCCTGGAGGGAGGAGGTTGAACGGAGATAACTTGGCCCTATTTTTAAAACTCGTCTAAAGTTCGATCGTGAACGTAAACAACCATGCCATCCTCAAAAATCAACAATTTCCCACGCCTGTCAGTAGCAAAAAATAACAAACCTACAATCAAATGAAAGGGAAGAAAAACATGTGGACGTCCGGTTCATCCACGGCTGCCGACGCCGCCGCAAATAAATTTGCATGGAAGGTTAGACGTCTTGGAAGGCAACAGAGAGGGAGGAAAAGAGCTGGAGGGGTTATTTGATAAAATTTATGGTGATTGATCGTTTAAATTACACATATGTATCAATCGCATTGCTTGGAATAAATCTAGGAGTAGAAGGATAGGTTTAGTAGCTAAGGATTGGAAATGGGGGCAGGAGAAAAGTGAATCAGTCAAGAAGGACAGTGTGATGGAGGGTTTGGATTTCCACCCTCCAACACACAAGAAAAGACTGTAAAGCGACTAATAAGTTCAAAATGCAGTCATGTAGAGTAAACGACAGGTAATGGTGAGCTTCCGTCTCGCCAGCGAAAACGCGATTGTTACCCACTTCCAACACACCTGTCGACACCAAAATCACCTCAAATATGGCGTCGAATCTTACGAAAACATCGCGAAATTGGTCATTTACAACCTCTATTATCTGTTAAACTGCTGGTCACACGGGTATGCTTCTTACATTTTACAAATGCGCGTTATTTTCTCTACCCCTAAGTATCATAGTCAATTCCGCCATTTACGTGGGTTTTCGCATAAAAAAAGTTTTGCTGGCGAGACAAAAACTCAACTTTAACTAAATGACAAAATAAGGAACCAGATCCACGGCTTTCTGACTGCAAGCAAAAAGCAGTCAACGAAAGGTAAAGTTTCGATACGGATAGGGTGACACGGTATACCACAAGAAAGTACATTTGGACCTATTGATTCTCATTTATATCAGCGACGTAACCTTCAGAATTACTTACAAAAATAGATAATTCGCTGACGGTACGGACCTGGAGACTCTTACAATGGGTTTCTAACTACGTGCTTTCTAGGTGTCTTACGAAAGGGCTAGGACTCAATCATAGATAATGCCCTGAAATATACTCCATTCAATAACAGACTCATTACCCACGCCATACATACTATAGAGAAATGGAAATTCGCAAAAATGCAAAAGGATAAGGGCGGACTGAGGAGTCCTATCGAGAGATTATTTTCTACTCATTAACGTTATAAATTGATTTTTTGTTATCTTGTAGTATCAAAATCCCTTTTTTTTAATGCCACGATTGATTTTGTGTGGTGCTAAGAAGGTTGTTTTGGAAATTGACTCTTTTTTTAAATTGTTTTATTCGCAAATTTACTGTTTCCGAAAGTAAGCTAGAGTGAAATAACGAAATACATTTAAGGAAGCGGCTTTCCGAAAGTTTTGTTTTTAATCTTGCAGGCTGCGTAGAAAATTAGATATCAACAAAACTCACGACACTGACGTAGGCATAAGGTTCCCCCACGCAGTCATACGACCCCACCACCCTCAACACCCTCGGTCACCTCAGCCCTTGGAAACAACAAATTTAATTACAGTGAGCGTGTGAGTGTATGTGCGAGTCTGAATGGTGCTTCCACTCGGAATGGAACGAACGAGCGAACCAGCGTGGCGTACACCACTCTCAGGGTGTACTCGGGCGCGAGTGCGGGCGTTTTATGTTTTGCGTGCGTCGCGGTGAGACTGTGTTTGTGAGGTCCTTTGTGTATACAAGGGTCGAGTGGAGCATGGAGGAGGTTGAGGGTGGAGAATTAAGCTTCGTATGTCTAGCTCTCTAAAAATTTCCTGGCGCATAGCAGAGGACCACTGTGGGACATGGGCTACGGAACTTTCAAAATCTTGCGAAACGGGGGAGGAAGGGTTTTCAGTGTGTTGGCCCAGTCCGAAATCCTTTCCAACTTCTGGAAACACAAGCGCATTGAGAAGCGGGATAACTCACCAGCATCTGCCGTCCCGTTTCGAATCGTCTTACAATGAGATCACTAGATAGGTTTCCTGTTAAAGTCAAAGCAATGGGTGACTTTAATCACTTGCATTTAATGTGTGTGCCACGTGCTTTTTTCGCGAAGTATTTTGGTTCACCTGCCTCAATACATCTCAATTTAGCTTCGTATGTCTAGCTCTCTAAAATTTCCTGGCGCTCAGCAGTGGACGACTTTGGAACATAGGGAACGGAACTTTCAAATCCTGCGAAACGGGGGAGGAAGATTTTTCATTGAGTAGGCCCAGTCAGAAAACTTTTCCAATTGCTGACAACAGAAGCTATTCGAGAAGCGGGATTACTCGCCACTATCTGCTATCCCGTTTCGACTCATCTCACAATGAGATCACAAGACATGGTTCCTGGTAAAGTCAGAGCGATGGGTGATTTTAACCACTTTCATTACGTGTGAGCCACATGTTTTTTTCCCGAAGTATTTTCGTTCCCCTTCCTCAATCTCTCTCAATTAATCTTCGTATTTCTAGCTCTCTAAAAAGTTCCTCGCGCTTAGCAGTGGACCACAGTGGTACATGGGCTACGGAACTTTCAAAATCCTACAAAACGGGTGAGGAATGTTGATTAGTGTGTAAGACCAGTGAATAAGCGGGTCTTCCGCGCAGGGTTCCACCCTTCGTCCCCGGTCTGCAAGCTTCCGCTCATCACCGAGGACTAGGAAGGGCTGCGGGAATAGGAAGGGAAAAAGGATAGGTGAAAGGGTTTCGGGAGAGGGCAGCTTCCGGCCCCAGAGCCATAATTAGACTAAGGGGTAGAAAACGGAACGCGAAACAACATATAATCTCCAGCGTTTGCTGAGGTGAATTCTATAAATAAGAAAACACCGGATCGGCAGCCGTCCTAGCCCGGCCCGCTAGATAGTGTGTAAGACCAGTCAGAAAACCTTTCCAACTGCTGCCATCGTTCCAACCAACTTACGCAACATCTTAAGTAAAACACGCAGCGTGAACATTAGTTCGCCCCATCGTGCTTTTGGGCATGAGCACATCTTTCAAATCAGACCGAAAGTATGGTACCACGACGGTAACGGCCACATAGCTTTTACAAGGGGATCCGTTCCAGTACTCCGTGACTAATACGACGATTGAAGTTTTTTAGTATATAGGGTGTACGACTACGGTGCGATCATGCTCTCGGCAGGCGCCGCCCATGCGCGCAGTGCGCCTGGCGGCTGAGCCCGGGTGAGCGCTGGTGAAAATTTATGCGCAGCTCATCTCGTGATTCCTATGTGCTAGTGCATTGATTTTGGTGCCAAACGAAATATCTGGTTGAGGTCAGACTATTTAAGTAAAAAAACTGACTTTATAATGTTTTCTGGGGGAAAATAAATAATATATCATAATTTTTTTGTTTAATTTCAGGTACCGGCCCATACTCATCAAAAGTTCAACGAAAATACAAGAGGACGCATCTCTTTAGGAAAGATTCTCTAAATTGGTCATTGGTCAGCACCTTTGCGTCCGTAGAAGAACGGATGAGAGTTTCGGTAACTTCAGCAAGTTGACGAGGACTGCGCCGCAAGCCACGGAACAAGCACCTCTAAGGCCGCTAGTTATTACTTGCTGAAGCATTCGCATTCACGTACTACAACCGTGTCTAAGCCACGATCGACATTTTATTTCCTAGATTTTCCAACCCACCATGGAAAGCACTGGTGTCGCGGAGGAAAACCGAAAATGTGAAGCACGATAATGAAATACGGCAAGTAAATTGGTTGTATTTTTTCTTGGTCCTCTTCTTTCTTTTTATTTATACATGAGCGGGAGTTATCTGCTACGAGACATATGAGAGTGTGAATTTCACAGTGATAAAATCATTCACACATGAAATCTCACCTTTTTTGTTCCCAATCCTGGAGAACGATTTTTTGCGTGAATTTCACACACTTTGGTAAAAGGGTAAACTATTATTTTGATGAGCAAGCAATGAGTAATGCCATTTGATTTTTAAAATATTCCTAAAGTTGCATTATTCTTGGGAGTGCGAGATATCTAACTTCATTTTAAAGTAGCAGAATGCCTTTCACATTATCCTAGAGGGGGCACGGCAGAACATAGTTACGATGCTCATGGTTATTCAATACTACGATCGTCCTTCTCTATCAGATGTGGACACATCGAAAGAGAAATATATATATATATCAAACGACCCTGACGATGGTAACTCTTGAAGTGGGGTTAACGCACGCCTATTGGTTCCGTTGGTACGTTCGATGGTATACTGTGAACCGTGGCATGTAAGGGAATCGAGCGAAGGTGCTAAGGTGAATGTCAGTAGAGAGGGGAACGTGGAAAACAAGGGGAGGTAGGGAAAAGAAATGAAAGAGGACCATGTATTCAAATAAATTTCGATACACACACAAACGTTTATCTATATGTGTATGAGAAATGCATTGTGGTTTGTAATAATTCTAGAGGCGGAGGGACCACAGCGGCGTGAATGCATCGGGATCACATCGGTGTAAAATTGAACAACGTGGGAAAAGTCCCACGCGGGCGGGTTGGTGGCTAAAGGTGCATCGAAGTAGAGATGTTTTTGGAGCGAGATGTTAAGAGGATTTTCATGCCTGGGGGAAAATTAACCACCGGTATAAAACGATTGCTTTGAAAAGAAAATCCTTTTGTTTTCCGAATCGAATATACCCGCCTGTGGTCTTTTTTTTAGACTTTATGTGATTCGAGTTCGGTCTCCGGTTCGGCTGTTATCTCTGTTACGACTCAATCGTGGTTAGTAATTTAATGGAAATAAATGTTTTAATAATAAAGCGGTAATGAAACAATAGGAACCAAACCACAATTTTCAACCCGAAAGCCAGCTTCATCGGTAAATTTAGATTTCACAAATTACTTATCCCAGTGGAGTGTTGGCAAGAGAAAGACCATCCCATCTCGAGGGAACGGGTTGAAATCCCGGCAGTAGTAATTTTTTCAGAGAATTTTGGATCCCTACTTCAGTGATATATGGAGAGCATTTCGAGTTTAATACTCTGGCCGTCAGATGGGACGTAAATGCGGATCTCTTGGCGCACGCAAACGCGTGCAGGGAGTATTGAGGCGGCAAGAGAAATCAACTGACCGGGACCTCCATCACCACGCACCTCCGGAGTGGTGTAATGCATGGTGCTCGTGGCAATGAACTGCGTAAAAATATCTCATTCATGGCCGCTGCACACCAGAGCAAATTGAGTGAATTAAAGACCTGTAACTTTGTGCGTCACCCCAAGGAGCCGTGTTAGTTCTCTCCAGTGAGTAAATTAATAGTCGCTGCTTGAGCTACCTCCAAATATTAGCTAACTGAGCCAAATTTTCCTTATTATACTTCTTCCTTCGTCTATATTCGGCCAGTAGCAGTTCTTTTTCACTAATTCCCAAGTTGTACTTCCATCGTCTTCCGGATATTCTTTTACTTCATCTACCAATTGGTAAGTTGTCTCGAGCAATGTTAACAGTTATTTTGTTATACATTCCACTTACTAGGTCTTTTCATTCATTTGGTCTCGTGCTCACTCACTCAACAATATTTTGTCCTGACTGGCACTTTCTGTACCTTATATTGACACTTCTTTTTATGGTTTTGTAATGGATTTCAGATGACTTTCTTTTCCATGACTAGAGATATTAATAGACTGCATTGGGTGATTATATAGCCTAGGCATTGTAGTGGTGTTATTTGGAGAACATGTTGTATGGACGCTTTGGAAAAGAGTTGAGGATATTTGCTCTTTCTATTTTGTTGTTCGCTCTTTCTCCGAGATTGTTCTTTAGTGGCGTTACCGTTGAGTTGCTGCCTTGAACCTCCCTCACGTACGACCAAAATACCTTCGGGTTATCCTCTATACATTCGTCCAATATTTTACTTTTGAATTCCGTTAATGCTTTTTGAAAGGCCGCCTCAGCTGCTGTTTTAGCTTTTTTATATTTTTCGCTTAACTTCTCATACTTCTCTTCGGGGTGATCCTGATGTGCGTTCTTCATTATGTTGTACCAGATGCGTTGTCATCAAATTTGGGAAGGTTAAGAATTGGAAATGGATCTCGGAATGGCTCTTCAAGACAATAAAAACTTGAGTTAGGCCCTCTGTTGCCTGACATATGAGGCAGGGTTTTGAGAAGTCAAACTTAGCTCTGGCAACAAATCCTTTTCTCATGTCTTCAAAAATGTTTTTCGCGTGCCCTGGGTACATGGTGGCCAACGGATGAACGTTATTTTGCAAGCGAGAGATGATAAAAGACGCAGTTCGGATGCTTCAAAACTTGAACCCACCAGCTAAGGTAAAGAAAACACCTACAGAAAACTTACCTTTGAGCTAGACTAGTAACCTAAGATGTAAAGACTCTAGTGCTCGAAGAACAGCGCAAAAGCCTCGAAACCAGACTGATTTGAAGATGATGACTCACGCTACGCATAGGTTATGGATTTGGAAAAAGAGAAATATATTAAGTTTAGCATTTGAATACAAGACATCAAGCAACAAAGAACAGGTGCTAAACGAAGAACTACGACAAAAAATTGGATATCTGGGCCATCCAGGAAAGAAAATGAACAGGAAAAGGATGCTATATTCTGCCAAATATGCCGCAACCATTGGTGTGTCATGGCTCTTAGAAATGATATTTTTTTACAGTACAAGCCTGCAAGTTATCCACTTTAGTTATATGATTGGGATGTTTGATAAGAGAGTTCTTAGCCGACCGCGAACAGAGGGTAGCTCTAGATGGCATTAGTTCAGATGTAATGAAAGTAACATTAGGTGTACTCCAGGGAACAATCATCAGTCCCTTATTGTTCCTTTTGTACATTAATGATATCACTACCGTTGTTACGAGCAAAATTCACCTCTTCGCAGATGACGCAGTGTTGTACAGGGATCTAAGCAATGAGACTGACAGGATTTCGTTACAATAAGACCTAGATGCTATAAATGAATGTTGCAATACTTGTCAGTTAGAATTGAATTTTAAAAAGTGCATCGTTATGAATTTTTGGAAAAAGAATAACTAGGTCAACGAAACGTACAAAATTAATCAAACCAGCTAATCAAATGTTGAGTCAGTTAAAAACATAGGTGTGACCCTACTCAGGACCTGTCTTAGGGTAAACACGTACGGGAAAACTATGGACAGGCTAGTCGCAAATTGGAATTTATTACAAGAATACTGGGAAAATGTGATGTGAAGTTAAACAGCAATGTTATATTTCTCTCTTGAGACCTCACTTGGAGTATGCTGCTAGCATATGGGACCCTTACGATGTAGGACTAGTTTCAGAAATAAATCGAATACAGCGGAGAGCAGCAAGATTTGTAAAAAGTTGTTACGATAAACTGAGCAGTGTTACCGAATTGTTGAAGGAATTAGGGTGGGAATCTCTTAATAATAGAAGGAAGAAACATGAGTTAAATCTTTTGCGCAAGTTTGAAGCAGACAACTTTTTGACGGACGCTAAACATATATTGCTAGAACCAACGTACTACAGTAGAAGCGATCACAGGATTAGATAAAGGATATAGACTGCAGAACAGATCAATATCATTTTTCCCGCGTACACTAAGGGAATATAATAGCTGCGATAGATCAATAATATGAAACTCCCACCCTCACTAAGTAGACTTTTCACTTGTGTTTAATAGCATAACATGATTATTAACACTTCACCCCGCTTGAAATGTCTGGCATTATTTTGTTTTCTGCATGAAGTAGTATCTCGTAGCATTCATTAATTAATATTGATAATATTAACCAGCATTGTCTCCTTACCTGTGTACTGCATGTTTGCATGCTCGTCTACCAAGCACTCTCTCAGTTTCCAGTTTAATTGCGCACTGTTCTCCTTACCAATTTTTGGTCTACGCCTAGCGGCAGGGGGAACGTGCGAGGTCCCAATTTGTACTGGGACGAGTGCTGCATGCCTGGTGTGGAATCACCCCGTGCCACACACCCCAGTGGTGGCTTGCATGGTACTTCGAAGATGTAGATGGAGATGAAACTTATTTCTTTCAGCTCTCAACTCCATTATACGATTAGTTAACCGCTTTATCCCTCATAATTCTTCATTTAAGCGTCCATAATAATTTGTCTGATTTTATCCATCATTCGTCTTCTTCGGTGGTGCTGATTCTATACGTTGATCCTTCTAATATCGTTTCTAAGGAGGCTATAATGTCTTATATTGTGTCCAATATGTTTGCTTCTATGGATTCTAATAGTTTTCAATGCCCATCTTTACTCATCTGCCCTTCGTATGACTTCTTGATTGGTGATTCCATCCGTTCACTTGGTTTTAACCATTTTTCAGCAGCACATTTTCATTTCTTCCAATACTATTGTTCAGCACCAGCTATTGCTTTAGCTTCACTGTTATAAAAGAGCATACTTCATGTGTTTTGATAAAAAGGCTTCCTTACTCCCTTATGTATGTTTTTCTGGCCGTCATGAGAGGTAGTAGGTAGGGATAATGTTAGCGCAGCGGAGAAATGCCTGTTATCAACATTTTACCTCTGGGTTGCTCCCGATGTCGGCTATGTTTTTAGCCTCATGAATATTTCGCAAAATCATGCTTCTTATTTTTCTCTCCATCTCTTGGTCCTAAATCTTATTTTAAAAAACGTTTCAGTTTATTTTCTTATCATTAAAATCCGTGTTTGCTAATTTTTATCTCCGATAACACGCCATCGTCAATCTTTTCACGTAACATATGACTCGATTCTTCCCTCCACATCTTACTACTCGTCGCTTATCACGCTTATCTCTTTCAGACACCTCCGTTGATAAAGAGGTGCACTCACTCTACTTCCCACGCCCAGTCTCTTACAATGACTCAGTAATTTAATAATCATCGCAATGACGAATTCCTGATTTTATGCGCTTATGTTTTTCAAGTGCAGATAGTGTCTTCCAAGCGTTTCAGAATGTCAAACTGATACAAGTTGACGCTTACTTGTGCGTAATTACGTATGCGTCAAATTATTTCTGTATATTGTAAGCTAATGCACTGAATAAATGCATGCAACATTGCTTTCCAAATGGGAATTATTTTATACAAATTTACAAATAAAAATATTTAAATTTCCGCAAGTGTAACGGCTAAAAGAGTAGGTACTTACCGAAAGCAGAGGTTACTTTGTAAAATATCAGGAATAATTTTAGGCCAAAGATGAATTGTCTTGCCTTGTAAAGATGATATTGGGTGTTTACGTACATTGCCTTAAACTAAAGATTCTATTTTACAGTTCTAGTACATTTTAAAAATGGCTTTACAGATATCAAACTCTCAATTCTTTTCGAAACATAGGGCCCACAAACTGCGAGGCGGAGATTCTTCCATGGAATCCCGGTCCCTTCTAGGATGCTATGCGGAGAGCACTTCAAGTTCAGTATTCCTTTCGCCAGATGGGGCGTTAAACTGTGGACCTTTGTGTGCCTCTCACCAGAAGCAGGCTAATGGCAACTCTAGGTTTTCGTTTCCCTGCACCCTTCCTGCTTTCCCTGAATGCAGTGCTTCCCGTACCAAACACCCACGCGTCACAAACGGCGCAAATGACCTCGGTGGTCGGTTGCCTCCCATAAAATAACCAATCAAGCTGATTTTGGGACTAGAGCAGACTTTTTCCTAAAAATCGTTTGCTCTTGATCACCCTGACTGCAATTCTTCTTCTTTTATTTACACTGAAACCTTTTCCTTCATCCTTTCTCGCTACTCCTTCCTCCAGAATTACCCCCTATGTGTCTTGATCTTCTGCGCTTTCGTCCATGTCCAACACTTTCGAGAGCGGTTTAGATCTCACAAAAGTTCCTGGCGTTGCTCAGTGGAAAATTTTGATACATGGGCTACGGAACTTGCAAAATCATGCCAAACGGGAGAGGAAGGTTTTCTGGTGAAGAAGGTTGGTTTTGTTGCCAACAAAGTTGTTGAGAAAAGGAGTTACTCACCACTACTTGCCGTCCCATTCCAACTCGTTTCACAATGAGACCTCAATATAGTATCCCTGGTGAAATCATAGCAATGGATGATTTTAACCACTCGCCATTTGTGTTTGTGCCTCGTGCCTTTTTCGCGTAGTTTTTTTTGGTTCTTCAGCCTCACTTCCTTTCCTGATGCCCCCCTCTCTTACCCCCCGCCATCCTTTCCCTCCAACCCCTCCACATCTACCTCCCATCCTTGCCGCGCAGGTCTACGTCAGGAACGTTTTCAGGAGCTATACCAGCATACGATTTCGCAAACTTGAATAAATGTTTTTTTCGGTAAAACTGAAAAATTTGACGCTAACATGTTCGTAATTACGGATGTGTCCAATTATTTCTTTTGCAAGCTAATGCATTGAATAAATGCATACAACTTTGCTTTTCAAATAGGAGGGATGGAGCGGACTTAATATTGATCGGCCCACTAAAAAGTAACCGGAGTTGTCTTTTAGTCGAGTTTAACCTCAAAACATGAATACCACAGAATAATGTGCGACGCAACTTTCTTTTCTGCCCGGTTGAACCAGATCTATCACTGTGCCACCTGGTAGTCCATCGGGGATTGCTAACGAGATGTGTCCGTCATATCCGGTTTCCAAAGGCAGAGTCCATTCAGAGCAAATAATCGTTTGGAAATTAAAAAAATGAATGCCTTGCGTGCTCACCCACGTTCACTGCGAATCCGGTCTGAATGAAATTAAACGCGAATTAAATTATATAATTGCAAAGTTTCACCTTCCTTTGAGGGGTGTCACTTGGCGCGGGAGAATTAAATGGTGCAAACTTTCTTCTGCGGGGGGCGACGGGCAAATATGCGCGATATCGCTTGCTTTAGTGTTGGGTGACAGGGCGTGGGAGGATATAGGAGGGGGTTTGCAGAATTAAGCCATGCGTTTACTTCGTCATCTCTCCCTTCTTCCCGTCCTCCCCCTCCTTCCCCCACGAAACGTGTCAATTTGCATAAATTTGCTCCTCTCTCTCACTCTCCCCACTTCTCTCTCTCTCTCTTTTAGGAAAAAGCGGCAGCGGTGCAAAACGCAAAAACACATTCGCGAGGAATGATTCCCGGGTGGTGTGTGCGCGAAAACAAAAAAAAGCCATATGTACAAACGGACGACAGTCGTTAAGGGCTCGGATGCTCTTCCGGTCGGATAATTATTTGGATTCTCTTTCCGGTCTGCGGGATAGCGTTGAGCGGGGATAATGCGTGCGAAATATACGATTTGTTGAGTCCGGCAGAGCGCAAAAACATTTATTATCGTATTCCGTCGGAGGACGAGGGTGTGTTACTGCTGGGTGGACGAGTATGTAAGGGGGGGAGGATTTGGCGAAGGGGGAGGGGTTTAAGGGACGCGAGCCGAAATTTCCACTCTCCCTCCTCCCCCCCCCACCCACGGACGAATCGCTTTACGCCCGCTCAAACAGCTTTTGCCAAACCGCCGTTCCTCCCTCTCGTCCCGTTTAGCGGCCATTTCTACTCTCCCGAGTCTCTCGATACGATGGCTGCCGGAATTTCCATCCCTACTCTCCCAATCCGGAATTTTGTTTTTAGATATTTCGGTTGGCTATGTGGAGGAGGACACCGGCAGCTGAGGTCATTTGCGTCATTGGGGTTATGTGGGCAAGTTCATAGGCGTGCGCATAGTGGGTGCTATGGGTGCCGCGGCACCCCCAAAAAAATTACGAGGGGTGCCAAAATTTGGATGGACCACAAAACTTGGGAGAAGGCGAGTCCTGCTGGAAAGAACTGGAAAACCAATCCATCTAAAAATTTTTAAAGGTCTGATTTTTTAAAAATCTGTAATAAGACTACTCAAACTATCATTGCATGTGCTTCTTTGAAATAGGCTACGGAGCCCTATTGTGGGCGCGAAAAAACTAGAAGTAGTAGGTATAGTATTATTATATAAACAACATTATTCTGATAAAGTTGATTAAAAACTTTTTCGCATTGTTTTAATCGAATTACTTATCCTATATTTACTCTGTTTTTATTTGATAAAAAGTAAATAACTGACTATTTAAGATATTTTATGCAAGTATCTATTATCAAAGCTTTATTTAATTGCAATTTCAAAGAGTATTTTTAAGACATATCCAATCCTAGCATCGAAAAGTAAAGCAGAAATGTAATATATAGATTTTTTGTTTTACACAAATATTGGGACCTTCTAATTTTGCTGTGGCAGTTGCCTTATGGAACTGGCTTTCCTCCGAGCACTTGGGGAAAAGACTTATGGTTACGGTTATGGGCATGGGCAAAAGGCAGAATTTTTATCGTTGGCACCCCCAATAGCAAAATCCTGCGCACGCCTGGTCGCAGAAGTATGGTAGGTACGCTCCAGAAAAATGAGAGCAACTTTATTGGGTGCGAGTAGGCATGAATTACAGGCTATTACTGGTTCACAGCCAACTGCCTTAGGGTTGTAATACACTTAATTCTCAACTTAAATTTCGTAAAACTTTTTGTGGTTGTAAACTCTAAAAACGCTTAGTGCGAAAAAGAATGAATATTTTTGATGACACATTCAGCAATACTTAACCACATCCAACCTTGCATTTCATTTAAAAAATAATGCATTTTTGTGACTCGGGGGCTGCGCGCTCTCGGAGGCTGCAAGCTAGGCTTAGATTGCTTGAAACATTGAGAATAGATATCTTTCAGAGCGACACGGAGGACATTATATTAGTACCCCACTATATTTCCAGGTCCGACAGAAACGATAAATTAAGAGAGATATATTGCCGAACGAATAGGTATGGGAATTTGCTTTTCCCCCGAACAATAAGGGACTTCAATAAATGCTAGGCGGAATTTCATTAGAGCGTTTCCTTTTTATATGTAAACGGCTGGTGTCCTAACACCCCACGCCACACGCCTATTGAGGCGGCTTGCGGGGTAGTATGTAGATGTAGATGTAAGCAATCCTTTACATTTGGCGTGGAAATTTTCAAAAAATCAAATAAGCCCAAATCGATATATACACCGAACATGACTGATGCGCTGTTTCAAAACATTGTTTCACCACCGTCAAAATGACGAGTGTTTTCGGGTGAATATTTATTTCATAAGGTTCATTCGTTCATTTCATACATATAAATCTCAATTACGCATAAGTGCAGCGTACTTACATTTCATAATTTGGTCTCGCTAAAGTCTTGAAATCGATTGGCAGCTGGGACTCGACCTAATGAAGTCTCCAGGACAGGGGACGACACTGTTGTCATTTCAAGTCAAAATACGCGACGGGATACCCGGAAGATGGATTCTGAGACCAGACGTCGCGGAAACATGCAGTATAACTAATATCGTGATTTCATTAGTTTGAGAGAAAGTTTTTAGCCCATGCATCTTAAGCAAACCAGTGACACTGCCATACTTTTCATTTTTTATCGTGTTTCCTTTCGTTATTTCTTTTTACTTCCCTTGTTCATTCCCTTTTTTAGATAAAACCTCTCAGTTTTCTCTGCACGTTCTAACCGATTAGATCGCAAAATTTAGACCGCAAAGATCTTTCCTCTGCACCGTTCCGAATAAAACCACGGTCCCCTTGCTATATTCGTTACCAAAAAACACCCAATTGTAACTGCGAAAAAAACTACTGGTAGATAGGGTAGCTCTGTCATTATATTTTGAAATCTTCAAAATGGGAAAGAATTTCTTCAAGAAACCGTTCGTATTGCTCACATGAAAATTAATAAATCAGTTGTCAGGTAAGGTAGATTAATGAGGGTTCATAGGTGAAATTCGTGGAATTCCTTTCTTGTTTGGAGAAACAATTTCCACGATGACTCAAGCTGAAGTAGATTCTGCTCAAATTTAATGTGCTTTTTAAGCTTTTTACCAAAGAAGAAAGTTCAGTCAAAAATTATGAGTGATTATATTTAAAAAATTTACAAAGAAGGAAAACTAAAAAATGTTTAATTTCGTATGGGAAAGAAATATGCTGTAATTAATTCAAATTCCAGCAAAGTTATCATACCCTTGTTACAAAAGTGACTCACTATCTATCACACATGCAGTTCGTTTAACTACATACTAAACTAGGATTTAGCATTGTTAAAGTTATGCAACGAAACTGATGTGTAAGTCTCTATTCCATAGGTGTTGGGCTAAGAAATCCGGAATGAGAATCCTCGGCATGTAAAAATCATGAAAGAGTGTGGTAAGGTCTTCATGTGTTGAGGACCTGAACCCTCGAGCAATGTCTTTCTAAACCTGCTCCCGCTGGTGAAAAAATATAGCCATCATTTGCACCATCCATACAAACACAAAAACAAATTAACTAATGTACAGATATATTTCCACTACCTCTTTTACAATCCGGCCGCAGTAGTCTTTTTAAGTGACACAGAAGTTTGGTGTTACAAAAAAACACAAAATGAGCACTAGGTTCTTCCATCTAGAGCAATCTGCGGTGGCTAAACACAGCCTCAACAACACAGGACCGACTTCGCCAACATCAAGTTTGAGGCGTGAACTGACTTTCAATGAAACGCTGGACAAAAAAGGATCTTTTTCATGCAACATCTTCCACATATACGCCCACTACAGCCCAATCGAAAAAGAATGTGCACAAAGTCCACGTGAAAATGTTATCTGAAGGTGTACCTTAAATGATAAGACAATCTGTGACCAAAAAAATCAATGAAAATAAGTGTGATCGATGACGATCACGTATTTTGTCGCCTGAGTTAATGAATAAGTTTGGCGCCTTCCGATATTTTCACCGCAAAACTAAACATGCATTGGGGCTATTACCAGTCGGGCTGACGTCGAAGATTCATCCCACCACTACATCTTACCATGTTACACCGCCGACCGATTAAATCTATGGTTAACAATTATGCCTCAAATCGTAGACGGTGCAGAAGAAGGAGCTTGTGCTTTGGTCACGTCCTCGTCTTTAATAAAAGATAAACACTTTAAGAAGCACTCTTTTATCCTCTTATCTCGCCTGTTGATGTTCAAATCATTATATCCCTCTTAAGCGTTTTATGCACACGGTTCATGAGTATGAGATTAAGAATACCTTACAAAGATATCAAAATTCATTATATTTACGCGTAAAACTTGAAATAACGTCACAGAATGAATTTTCGCACTGTAAAGACATTAATAATGACAACTACTGTCGAAGTCACTGTCAAGAATAAAAAGTGTGGAATATACAAAGTACAATACAGTCAGTGACTTGTACCAATTCCATAAAATTATGCAGAAAACTTTAACTTTAAATGACGTTTTTTCACGCTGTAAAATTAATTTCGATATGAAGAACGGCAATCCGCAAATAGGTACCTAATTCCTTCATTGATACCTCGTTAATGAAATAAACAGGTGACAGTACCGATTAAAAACTATAAGACTAAGGCGATTGATAAAATCAATGAGTATTTGGATTAATATACAGCACTTACTTGCCGGAACAATTTTTTATTCACATGTACGCAAAAATACATATTTTTGCAGCAATTCATCCTTAAAAATTGAACTATACCATCCAGAGCATTAGTTAGTGCAAAATAAAAATGTGATTTGACAAATTATTAAACTAAAATAGTGACTGAGTTATTTTGATTGAAAATTACAAGTAAATTGTACTTGCTATGCAAGTATGAGATAACATGACATTCTTATCGCAAATGTAATTGCGAAAGTAATGAAACGTACAAGGACTCAGATAGATGCTCATTGGAAATAGAGGTGAAGCTTAATAATTTGTAAACTCTGGCGTCAACATGACAAATATATGCCATTTGCGAAATCAAATTGCTGAAAAAAGCTGTTCGGGTTGTCCACCGGGTCAAACTCTGAATTTCTGCCGGTGTATCTAAGTGCCAGTCGTCCATCAAAACGTCGGGATAAATGCAGAGTTTGACACGGTGGAGGACACAAACAGACTTCACTAACAGCAAACACCGGAAATGCATCAAATATTGAAAATTACAAGGCGTTTTTACGTATTCCAGGAAAATGTTGCCGCTGGCATTATGTGGCTTTCTCAATCAAACCTTTTACCCTCGTATTTGGTTAAGACAGGTCTTAAACGCTTCTTCATTTATAACGCAGATATGATACGTGAATTTTACAGTGATATAAATTAGGCAAATTAATGTACTCGCAGCTATTTCATTCAAGGTAGACTTTATATAATTTTAATGAAACTTGCAACATCGCAGATTCTCTTACCTAGTAGTTCTTCGGTTTAACGTGCTTCACGGGCTAAGGTCCTATTTCGCACATACTTTCTGCCGCTTGCAGACAGGGGCAACAGCACTTGGACGAACTGGAGAATCGCCCTTCCAAATTCGAGCCGAGCCCAACGATGCTTAACTTCGGTGACTGATCGGGAACCGGTGATTCCATCGGGCCAGGCCGTTGCCGAATTTTCATTCCATCCAGCATACAGTGAAAAGCCATCACTGCAATTAATAAGTTCTAGGTACTACGTTTAAATGTCTTGCTCACTGTGGTGCGAGCCATAAACAATTTTTTTTCCATTTCACTATCAGGAATATTCGTTCCTACAGATATTTTTTTTTGATTCTCCTGCTCTGGGTTGCAGTTGCATCCAAATTTCTGTAAGTTACAGTGCTTAGAAACATCAACTTACATAACAGTAAATGGCTGTATTTCCAGTGAATGGATAGCCATGGCAGAGAAACTATTTGCAAATTATAATTCAACACACCGAATTCCTAAGGAAATGAATAGCAGATCTCCTTTGCCCAACAAACTTTGATGTTGCACACACAGTGAACAAATTATACGCCTTTCACCTTTTAATGTAGCTCTCGTGATTTCTTTTTCTTTCGTGTCTGACAGCAAGGAGCTGGTGGAATTATTATTGAAGGTTGGAATGCAAGTTTGGTTTTCTGAAGGAAACTCATTCATTTTTTTATCCTCTCTGTGCATTATAGCTGTGCTATTTGTTTTGTGAGTCTTCAAGAAAATAATATCAGCATTAGATTTCAAAAATGTCTTGGATATTGTTGATAATCTGTTGAAGAGATCTGCTTTTTTAAGACTTTTGGTTTTTGGATAAAGTTGGTGATGATGTTAGTCCATTCTATCCATGTGGTGCCTAGCTTTTTTTCTATTTCTGTGATAATTCGGTCAAAGTAAGCTAATATTTGTACAGTATTTCGGTCACAACTAGAAAAAAGCAAACCAAGATTAACCACAGCAGACCAACATGACCAAAGCTACATAATCAGAGAGATTGAAGTATCATTTTCACTTAGTTGCCATAGTATTTGACATTATCTTAAAATATTGACTAAATAATTAACTGCATTATTGTTTAGTTTAAAAATAATAATTTTTTTGATTCCAATGAAATATTTTCATATATGAATCAAATTTTACCACCAAAGCCTCTGGGAGAATAAATGCTCAATCCTTCCCGCTTCCCCAATCTTTTCACCACTGCAAATAATTTTACTTCTCGTCTGTGACCCAACTGCGAAAGCAGCATATCTTATTTTTTAAACTGATAAAGCCTCTGTTCCATTCAAACCAGACTGTATTATGTGTCCGACCATTAGTGTAATTTCCCTGACTTCCACTGATGACAATGATCACTCTTGCCCATTGAAGATCCGAAGAGCCCGCTCCTTAGGACCGCAGTCGAGGGCATTCAATAGCCAAATGTACTAGCACAAAACACCACACCGCACATAAACAACCAGTCCAATCCAAGTTATTTTTTTAAATTATTCATCACTAGCCAAGATTTTTATAATACACAAGAAAAATTCGACGTATTCCAAGTAACTACAGGCCCATTAATGTTGAGACTTAACGCGCTGCCAGCAGTGCAACCAGGGCTTTACGCAACCCTTAGAAATCGCTACTTTCATCATATTTTATAAGAAATACTTGAGTCAGGAGTCACTCTCGGCTTAATGGAATGCCATGTAAAACCCTCAGCTCAGCATGGTTCCTTAAGGAATGCCAAAAATTACTGCCATCTTCAATCTGCTTCAAAACATCTTTATATACATTGAAAATTAAGAGTTAGTAATAGATCTAGTTTGTGTTTGTGTTCAATCAAAGCTTTCTGATACCTTATACCACAAAGTCTACATTATAAGTTAAACCGTGTAGGGATTAGTGGCATTAATTTTACTGAATAATCCATTTTATTATTAATATACAATCTGAGACATTGAAAGGCTATATTGACGATTATGCACATAATAAACATTATTCTTTACTGCCTAATATTACCTAAGTAGTCCTATTGGGGGATCATGTTATGTTATCTTCTATTTATAATCAACATTCATGGCATTACCTCCAAAGTACGTAGTAAACAATTAATAATCTATGCAGATTACACTAATCTCATAATGATTGCGCCAAAATTAAAATCACTAGAAAAAGTGCGCACTGAGCAATAAGAAAATCGAATTTTACAAATTTAAACAAACTTCGAGTCCAATAAAAAATACACATTCCATTAAATTCTCAGTAAAATATGGCAGACTATCAAACTCTCAAGTAAATGGCTTCTGCATTTTTCCCAACCCTTGAATGAATAGCATCTGCAGTTGATTCAATTCCTAAGGGGAAAGCATAGTAGAACTACATAAGTTTTACCCCAAATCGTAATACATTAGCGCTAAGAACTTTTAAAAGCAAAAATTAAAGCCTCATTTCCATTTATCAAGTTATGGTGATAGTTAGTGCAACCGCGTCCCAGTCATTTATACCCGTTTGGAGAATTTTTTTTTTTAATTCCTTTTATGAGCAACCACATCATGAAAAGGAATATATTTTCAAAATTCCTGGTAGTGACTTACAGAGCTTTGGTAGGATGATGATGAGTAAGGCAGTTAGTCAGACAAAGCCTTTTACAGTGGCACAAGATTGTGGACGAGTAGTGGTCAAGTCGAGCACGCTGAGTTGGAACGTCCAGCCAAGACATCAGCATCTCCTCCCTTTCTCTGAACTGCGCACATCCCGCTTGCTCGACCTAACGAAGTGGTCATAAAAATACAACTGATTAGGATAATATAAGTTACAGTTTCAGGCTTAACTTTCTGGAAACGCAACACATGAAATAATGTCTCACTTTGTACCTTCCACACTTTTTTATTTTTGACGACCATGGTTTCGACATACAATGTAATTTTCAAGGACCTTGAAAATGTTATCGTACGTATGTCAAAACCATGGGTGGTAAATATAAAAAAGTGTGGAATGTAGAAAGCGAGAAATTATTTCATGATTAGCATAAGTCCAGCGAAGCAGGAATCCACACATAAGAATATCAGAAGAATTTGTTCACTTAAATTGTGATAAGTCCATACATATACCATAAAAATCATTCATATATTACTAATACCTAGATAAAAATTGGAAGAATGTTTGTTTGTTACCTCGAAACGGATAAACCGATGAACCAATTACCTTCAAAATATTCATGCAAGCAGATGATAGTGCAGAGAAGAACATAGGCTACTTGTGAAATGGTCTCAGTGCCAAAAGGCCAACTTCTAGTTTTTGCAAACTAGAATTTGGCACACTTCTGGGTATTTGTGTATTATACCTTTGAAAGTGCATGAAGATCCAAGAGTTAAGATATAAGGGTGGAGTCCTAGACTAACGGGCTTGTCAAGTATTACGTGAGTCAATTTTGGCAAATTTTTAAATTTTTCTTCTCCCCATCATTAAAAACAACTTAAGATTTCGTGAAACCCCCCTTTTCTCGTAACAAACTTACGTACGTCTTGATTGATTTTTGGCAGCATACAAATGAAAAAAAAAATAATGAAAGATATTTTAGGCAATTTTGGCTGTGTAAGAGGCTTAAGCCTGGCACCGGTTCGTGGGGACTTCTCTCAACGAAGATATGTGTTGTTTGCAATGACGCAAACTAAGAGCTTTCTCAAAAATTAAAAATATTTGCAGCGACACAAGCTAAGAACTTTCTTTTAAAAACAATAAAAAATACAATCTCACAAGTAGCCCTAAAAAATTGCGTAACTTCATCTTGAACCCCATAATCCTCTGACGTAAGACAATGTATGTATAACTTTGCCCTCACAAACGTCTTACGTAATACCTGAATGGACACAAATATCTATCACCCAACAAAAAAGTTTGAGTCTGCAAGTTAAATATTGCAAGACATATCTTGAGGAGACTCACAGCCATAGGTTAGCGTTTATGTCCCTCTTAGAGAATACTTCAGTCACCTACGCAAGCGAAAGTTCACACGTCAGCAAAAAACTGTGTAATTACTTTGAGCTACAAAATACTTAAAATTATTTTTTTTCGAGATGTGGGTGTGGAGGAGAATGGAGAAAGAATGGAGTTGGACGGAAAGGAAGACAAATGAGGAAGTGCTTGACATGGTGGGCGAGGAGAGGAAACTTATAGATGAGATTAGGGGAAGACAGGGTAGGTGGCTGGAAGGGGTAATGAGGGACGATGGTTTGCTGAAGGCCGTGATAGAGGGTAGGATGTTGGGTAAGTGGGGTAGGGGAAGGAAGAGAATCGGTTTTATGGACGGGATGAAGAAAGGTAGGACTTATGCTGAGATGAAGAAAGAAATACTAGAGGTAGAAAGGGCACGGCACGTGTAAGAGTTCGTTGGATATTCTCTGACTTTCATCACAACCTACCTCTAACCGGTAGATTACTGTAATGAATTAGTGAAACTCTAACTGCTCGGTTAAGACGGTAATAGCATTCTGTTAAACTGTATTGAAGATCCTAATGCAATAAAATTTATGTGGAATTGCAGTACCTTCTTTTCCTATCTTCATGATGGATAAAGTCCACCAGATTCCTGAAACCTTTACCTTTATCCTAAGGTCTAATCAAGTGAGTGCGCCTTGAGCGAAAGAGTGGAAGAGATGTGTTAATCATCCACATTCAGGAAGTTGGGTTGCATCTCTACAATAGTACGCCGCAAGCATATTTGATGGCTTACAAGAACACAGAGAGAACACATTATAACACAGAGTACCGCAACACGCTTAGTTAAAATACTACGGAAAGCCGAAGGGAGAGCTAAAAAACTGCCACGAATGGACAGAAATTTTGAACATATATTAGAAGGGCTGCCGTGGAATTCACTTAAGAGTGACTGAGTTTACAGGGAAGGCATGCGTGAGTTTCAGATCCCACGAGTTTTTTGATGACTATGAGATTATATAATGCCACCACACAACAACTATTACAATGACAAAAAAGACAAAAAAAGGGATACTACGTCCAATTTGCAGATACAAGGATTCCTCTGTCCACGTACATGAATGTGCTATGAATGACTACAAAAAAAGAGTGAAAACTAATTAATTTCCCTTACTCCCTCCGTTCTTCATGAATAGTGCCCAAACATGCTCAAGCGCAGGTTCATGGGGAGGATTTTAGATGTTGGTAGTATAAATATGTCGTATTAGTGATTCCAAACGCTTCACTATGACTTATTTCAATGCCCCTAGCTTGTATTGTTTCGTTTAATGAGCTCGGCTTATGAAGGAAATATCTCAATTTCCCTGTTAGAATTATTTCTTCAGCAAAAAAAAACCACAACTCACATTGTGATGATCGCAATGTAAATTAATTTGATTCTAAAATTAAATAAAAGAGCATTAAGAGGGATAAAATATATGTTGACTGTTGGAACCGAACCTGTAACCTTCCTATTGAGCTTTCACACTAAAAATTGCCCTAAAACCACTCGACCATTTCCTCAGTAAACTTTCTATGACTAAATTTATGTTTTAAATCTTCTTTGCCTGTACGATGGTAAATTCCATCACAAAGGTATATTTAAATTAAATACTCCTAGAGTATGTTGACATTATGGGATGCTCTGTATTAAGAAATGTTATTCAAACCCACAGCCTAAATGTAAAGCTAAATAAATCGAAGGGTAACATATTCATTAGCATGATGGAAAGGAACATAACAAGTAATTAGGAGTTATGCAATATATGAACCTACATTAAGTTATGAAATAATTAGGTATAATTCATTCTATGAATTGGTGATAAAGAAAACACATTGATGCTCTAATTGTGAACAACCATATTACTCAACTGTTAGGTACGCCAAATAGATGATTACTTTTACAATAACCTTAACACGCAATGATGAAAGAAACATGACGCATAACCAACAGTTAATAGAAGATTTTTTTCATTCTATAACTCCGGAAAAGAAATACACGATTAACATAAAATAATATTTCCTATCCATATGCTCGAAATCCCAAGTCTTGAAAAATAACAAACTACAAGGGCAATAAAGAAAGCTAACAAAACACTTAAAAGTCAAACATGAACGATGCTAATACAAATACTGTGCTGGAGACTTACCATGTAGTTGTCCCGATCGTAGGGGCTGGTTTTTACGGTTGAAAGTTACGATTCACTCCTGTCGACTTAAGTGCGAGCCGACTGTTTTATGGCATCAATTCTCGCCAGATGTCGCATCGATATGTTGGAGACGATTTTTGAAACCAAATTTAAAACTGTAAACCACCATGTCATGGCAATTATAACCATGTAAAATTCATACAGCCTGACACTTTGATGTCTTTTTTCCGCCACGGTCATCTAACGCTGGTTATGCCTTTGGCTGGTTATATTTTGAAATAAAAACGCCAGTTGCTGTCCACATTTGCTGGATTTCAAATCACGACCGACTAACCCTGGTTGGTTGGTTACGCTGGTTTAGAGTCACAGAGGAAACGCTAGTTACGTGGCTGCGGGAACAAACGAGTAATCGCTAGTACCTTCTCCACCGAACTCCTTGTCCTTAATTCATGCATGACATGGAACTCTGAAGAAAAAATATTTTTGATCTGCCAAAATTTAATAATATGTATGGTGAAAGAAGACTGTGTGATGTGGTTCCAAGGCTATAAAATATTTGTTGGGATAATCTGGCGCAGGTTAATGGTGGGAGTGATTTTAAGAGAAAGTAAAGAAGGGTTTGTTAAAAGTGGATCTTTGATCCGACAGGATTTGAACTAGCATCATGTTTATGTTTTCATTTAAGGTGTATCATTTTCTTATTGTGTCTACCAAGATACATCACATGTGCATAAGCACCTCCTGACGAGCAATGTTGCTCAGGAGGACTTAAATTATAAGTATTTATTTTCAAAAATTTAGTATGAAAAGTAAAAGTAATAATAAAGTAAATAAAATCACAATGGCAACGGCAAGTGACCAGCAGATCGAGGAAATTCTCATATATTCTTAAACATCAGTTTACCAACGCAATTACGTCGGTATCTATCCATTTCCTCTACAATTTTCGTTGTTCATTTCTAGTTACGTTATCCATGGTTCCCAGTAGGTTGTTCGTAAGGTGGGTAAGTAAGTTCCCCCTGGAACGCTGGTTGCTGGCTCAGCCTTTTCTAACCAGCGTCGGACGAGCGTAGTTGAAACAAGACGTGGAAGTAGGTGCAATGAAATATACGCGACAACCCCCCCCCCCCCCCGGGGCCGATGCAAGGGTGTATAGCAGAGGGTTAATGGAAATGGGGGGAACCTCAGCTATGAATGGGTACAAGGAATTGTGAGGTGAAAAGGATGACTAAATCTTGAAAGAGCTTTTACCTATTCTAAAGATACAGTTTGAGAGGACAATCTCATCACATGAAAAGTGATTCAAAGGAGTTAACCAACCTGTCAGCACAACATTATTATGCCATGGTGAGTAAAGCACTAAATGAACCGTGAAATCACAGATTACGTGACGTCCTGGCGTTAATACGAGGGCCGTTTTTTTCAACCTCCGATCACCCAGTATGGATGCCACGCGAGCCTCAGAAAGCGGGAATACGCTGTAGGTAACTGCGCAACTCTCGCACTACACACTCCGCCATTGTCGACATCAAAGCGTCAGTTTGCGTTGCGCTACAACCACGTAAACATGGATGCCATCATTGATTCTCCTGCCAAGTGTGAATCGTTCTGATCCATAACAATGCACACACTGCTGGTGCAACTCAACGGCTCCTCGACCAATTTCAATGGGACATTTTCGATCATCCGCCGTATAGTCATGACCTAGCACCCAGTGACTTTCATCTTTTTCCTGAGCTGAAGACAAGGCTAGGAGGGAAGCGCTTCCAAACCAATGAAGATCTTCAAAACAACGTCAATGCTCATTTTAATTCACTGGCGGGAACATTTTTTTAAGAGGGCATTGGAAAACTTTTTTACAGATATGATAAATGTCTCAATCTATTCGGTGATTACATTGAAAAGTAACCGTAAATGTACCAAACTTTTGGTAATAGCATGATTGTTTTACATGAACTCGTCTTTCATTTATAGCCTATCGGAGGTTGAAAAAAAACGGCACTCGATGTCGGGAACAGCTGACCGTTGTACGTTTCAAGTGATTCTTCGATTGGAAACGGAGGTATAACGGAGGTTTAGATCACAGAAGCAACCATGCTCACAAAATAATTTATTATTGTCCTTTTCACGGGGGAACGGACTCATGCTTAGACCAATAGGTAGATATGGCCAGCGTCCACTCATCTATTACATCTATCCCCCTGTCAGCCTGCAACTCGTGTGATCTTAATTTTTCTATCAACCTTAATGAAACTTTAGGGCCTTAGTGAAACCTTAAGAGTCTATGGCAGACCTATAGACTTTCCAAAACTACTGTACCCGCGTAGCAGTTTAGCAAAATAGCTATAAAATAAGATGTTTTTTTTCTGCGTGCATCTCCGTGTAACAGTAGCCTTGGGAGTCGCTTCCAAGTAGTACTTCTATAAACAAGCACGTACTTCTATAGCAATATGGGTCGATAGCGTTATTAATCGACCGCGGTTTGCACTTTCTCGGGAAATAAACTGGCTCCTAATTTGCTTGCAAGTAGAATTTCGTTTTTGCTACTAAATCGTATCCGGCGAAAACCTGATAACATGACTGTGAGCGGAGATTAAAAATGTAAAAAAAACTAATAAATTAGTAGGATCAAGACTCATGATTACACATAGTATAAATATTTATTTTCACCAGAAAATATTTTTAATGCTAGTGATTACTTAAGGGTAATACTTATAAGTGCCCAAATATATATATATTTTCAATATCAATCATCAATATATTCTGACACAATATTTTCCCATACAATTTCAATTTACAAAGTCAATTTACGAAGTCCAATTTATTAGTAAAGCCTGAATCACACGATCATTTTTTCCATCATTTTTAAGGGATAGATCCAATGATAGCTCAAGGGATAGCTTTCCCTACAGCTCTGACGTCATCATTTTTCAGGGATAGTGGCAATGATAGGGATTGCCATCATTTTTTCCATCATTTGGTCCTGTCCCTTTTTCCGTCCCTGAACACGTAAAAAATCTTAAGTTCAGCCAATCAGAGCGAAGGGAAGCAAATCGCGATTGTGTCGCCGCTAGTGACCCCTGGTCGAACGAGCTCGGTAAACGTATAAGTGGTAGGACAAATTTCCCGGCAAAAATGCGAGCATCTACAGAAAAAATGATCATGTGACCGGAAAAATGACAGCTCGAGCTATCATTTGAGCTATCCCTTGAGCTGTCTTTGAAGCTATCCCTTGAGCTATCATTGGAGCTATCCCTGAAAAATGATCGTGTGATTCAGGCTTAATTACGCAATAATGTCTTTCTATTTAGATCCAGCTAAGCTATGATATAGCTTGTCAGCAGGTTCCTTTCTGAAACTTATAAATAAGTACTGTTTTCTTTATCATTACTATATAAGTTGATATAAATTGAGCGATTGAAAAGATTCCAAAATCCATATATTTATCATTCTAATAGCCAGTTTTTAATTTCTTTTTCAACTTCACTTATTTTCTTAGATTTTTAACTTATTGGGCATATTGTTAAATAAGGTTGGTACTTTACTCTTCAGATGTCTCTCTCCATGCAAAGTGAGACACTTTTTTACTTTATATCTTGTATTGCCTCTGAGTGCTGATTAATTTTTAACGTTATCCAAAACCTTAAGTTTATCGCTTAAGTATTTCTCAATAATAATCACATACTTACATGAATAACTTATCCACTGAATGATAAGGAATACAGTAATATCCATACTTAATACGCTGTAAATGTGCATATGTATATTTGATGTAATTAATACTAATTCATAAGATACTGTGAAACTCGAAAAGTGTGATGTGCAAACGTATTGATTGCCATAATTAGGCAATGTTCAGAATCGCCATGTTCATTGCTTACTTCCATCATTCGTTTCTACGCGCAAAACCGGAAGTGATGTGTAAGCACAAAAATGCTCTGCAAGTAGCAAGTAGCTCCTCATACGCATCGAGACGTCACTACACTCGCTACTTCCGTAGAAGTCAACTTTCATGTGTAAAGCCGCCTTTTAAAGCAGCAAAGGGTCCGCGGTTCAGCGTCTCGTCCTAAGTTGGGTGGTCATCACTCGAAGCGATATCAGTAAAAACTTAAGACGGGACAGAGAGAGAGAGAGTAATATAATCGTAATGAAAGAAAAGATTTAACTACAAATCTAAACCTGAGACAATTTTTTCTATTATGAGAGTAACAAAGCTATTGGAATAACTAGGTCGGGAGCAACTAAAAACTCCGAGACTACACGCAAAGATAACCTTACAAATTCAGACCAGGCGATCTTCTGTATCACACGGAGGATGCAAGTGCTGTCATATAGAGAACACACTCCACGCGTTAGGCACCAGGAGGAATAGCGGGAAATAAGACTACAGTACGGACAGATTTAAAATATATTTTTCCGTGAGCGATAACAGACCACAATAGCCGCCACTGAGACTTCATTACTAGTTTTGTCAATAGGTAGTGTAGCTAATTATTTTATTTGCTCTATAATGCTTATTTCTTAATCTATTGATTAGTACTAACAGCACACCTTGCATTTTTCCTGTATAACTCTTTGTATGTCTGTGTATTTATGTAGTTACGAAAGATATTAATACGCATAGTTTATATACGTAGTGTCTTATGATGAGCAATTACAATATGTTATCTGAAAAAAATATATATCTTGACGCTATGCCTATGTTTAAAAGAAATTTACTTAATTAATTACCTTATGAAAAAATTCTGAAACCACAAATTTTTCTTTACTAGAGGTTCAACATTCGCTGCGCGCGTTGAACCTCTACCCTCGCTGTAGCGGTGCCCCCGGAATGGTCTGGGAGGTTTTAGTATAGTCGATCGCATGGTTTGGGTGTAGGTAGGTAGGTGTAATATTTTTCTGGAATCGTCTGGGTGGTTTAAAAACAGAATTGGTCCTTTGAACTTTTGGAAATATTTTAGGTGGGGATATAAGCAAATGTCTTAATTGAAATTGATGAAAACCGGAATGGATTGGGTATAGGATAGCTATTTTTAACTTTATAATGGTGGGTGTGGATAGGTTGGTATAATATATTTTCAAATATATATCCTGATATAGCAGCAAACATTAATAAATTACCGAAAATAAATTAATATCTAAATATGAGCCTCAAATGATAGGCATCTGATAGGGAACCTTATATTCAGTAAATAACAACGGAAACAAAGCATTTACACTTATCAAAAGTGTATAATGAAAACATTTTAAAAAATTTTAGTTGTCAAAATTCATCAACTGCCAATGTCAAATTAGACTGTCTTCCAGCCGCCTGCTCATTAACTCGTCCAGTGCGAAAAGTCTCGCTTTCCTGTTACCGTTCACCCGCATGTCGAATTATATCATGATTCCAGCGTTCTTCACGTTCCATAGGTGTTTCACTGTCACACAAACGGAAAACCAACTCACACTAACCTCAACTTAAATGGGAGAAGTTACCACCACCCCTCCCAAAAACAGGGCATCTTAACCACCTTGATACATCGCACAAAAATTGTTGCAGATGCAGAAAGTCTTCCCTCTGAATTGGAACATCTGAAAACTACGTTCAAACGCAATGGATATAATGACAGAGATTTTCACTTGGCCTTGAAAAGAACCGTTGGAATAAGTATGCGGCCGAAAAAAGATCATGAAAAGTCGTTGGGAAGAGCCTGCATACCCTATATCTCCACTATATCGGGAAAAATAGCAAGAATTTTACAAAAATACAACATTCAGACGATCCATAGACCTCCAGGGAAAATACGAGATCGACCCGTAAGAGTAAAGGACAACCTCGGCCTTAGAGTGCCTGGAGTGTATAGTATCCCTTGTGAGTGTGGCCTCGTCTACATTGGAGAGACTGCACGCACGGTGGAAACCAGAATTAAGGAACACAAGAGGCATATAAGACTATTTCAACCCGAGAAATCGGCCCTGGCAGAGCATAGTCTAGATAATGCGCACTCCATCAACTTTAGCGACACCAAAATCCTTTGCCGTTCAAATGGATAGTGGGATCGTAGAGGCTATCGAGATAAGTTTGGAGGAGAAGACGTTAAATCGAGACTCTGGGCAGTACATAATATGGAGACCGCTACTCAATAAAATTAAACGGTCGCGGATACAATTCAAAGTCAAACCACCTCGAACGAGCCGGTCAACAATGGATTTTCAACCGCCCTTGACTAGCTATAAAACCCCGGCATGGACCAACTCGGCATTCAGTCTCAGTTCTGATGACGATGAGGGAGTCACTCGTCGAAACGTTGGCCTTTAAAAGCCTTACCCGGTGGAAAACCTGAGAAGATTTTACTAATATTATTCGCCGGGAAAGCCTAAGATCTTTTTATATAAGGATATTCATTGAGTGTTTCTTTTTTCGGGATTAATTCCGCGATGTTAAAATCATAAAAAACAATATTTCGCTGGTCCTCCTGCCATCTTCATCAGGTTAACTGAACTGATTCCTTAGTCTCGCACGTCTTTATATATATGAGTGAGGTTTCCCATTGTTGCTAGAATTTTTAAATTTGAAAAATTCGTTTAAGATTTCTACTCAACGTGTCACCGTCTTCTCGTTTGACGTTCTCCGGTCTCTTCGCAATTTCTATAGCCTCCCTGATTAATCTTGGGTAATAGCGTACCTCTTTTGATATTAATTTAAGAGAAGAGACGTAGTCACCACAGATGGGCAACACGGTTATTAACTTGACCGATTCTACCTTAATTGAATCAGCTATTAGCGTACTCTATAAAGGGTTAAATTATGCCATGCCCCTTACAGTTGTTCCCAAAGAAGAGCTGGTGACTGGTGAGGACGCAGTCCGAAATATCCCTAAATAACAGGCAGACGAAATTCGAGATGAAGTTGCCCGCATTTTAGTCAGAGCAAAACCGCCGAAAAACAACATCTCTCGAGAAGAGAGAAAGGCGATGAAGGAACTCCGGGAAAATGCAGATCTATTAACAACTCGGACAGACAAGGGAAACGCTACTGTGGTGATGAAGAGAGAGGATTACAACGATAAAATTCGAAGCCTTCTCAATTATGAAGCCTATGAAGAACTGCAAGGTGACCCTACAGATAAAATACAGCGAGAAACTAAGCGCATCATCACCCAGTCGTCCAATCCGGAAGAAAAAAGACGTTGGATTCTTCAAACTCCACCTAAACCTTCAAGGTTATACGGCCTACCCAAGATATAAAAAAACGGCATTCCACTGCGACCGATCGTAAGTGCCATCGATTCCCCTACTCACAAGTTAGCTAAATATCTTGCTGACGAACTCTTTCCATTCTCGGAAAGAACGGGAACTTACGTTCCAAACTCCACGCATTTCATTGAAATCATCAAAAGAGCCAAGGTCACCAAGGAAAATATTTCTGTAAGCTTTGATGTAGTTACCCTTTTCACCAATATACCAACGGATGAAGCGGTAGAAATCATCATTTCTCTCACATCCAACGGCCTCCCAGAATACGTCCCAAAAATGGTCGAATTTTGCCTAAACAACTCATATTTCCTGTGGAATAAAACTTTCTACAAACAGAAATTTGGAGCTGCCTTGGGTTCACCTCTTTCTCCCGAGATAGCTAACCTATTCATGGAGGTATTAGAACAAAAGTCGATACAATCTTATGACAAAAAACCAAAAGTATTCGTAAGATACGTTGACGACACCTTCGCTATCTGGCCTCACGGAAAAGAAGAGCTGGGAAAGTTCCTGCGGCATCTAAATGGACAAAGCAACTATTAAATTCACAATGGAAATAGAAAAGAACAACTGCTTTCCATTCTTAGACGTTATGGTCCAGAAGAAAGAAGATGGGACATTAGGTCATTCTGGGTACCGGAAATGTACCCACACTGACCGCTACCTACATGCCACATCGCACGACCACCCTCAACAGAAAGCCTCAGTCATGAGAACGCTGTATCATCGAGCTTTTACGATCTCTGACGCCGATTCCATCGCCGGCGAAAAGCAGCACTTATTAAGGGCATTTGAGAAAAATGATTTCCGCCGTGACTACATCTTAAAAACTGCACGGAAAGAAGAAAGTTATTCTCTCGTGGTCCGAAATAAAAATACCACTGACCCGGCAGAAAATAGAGAGAAACCAAAGGCATATGCTACTCTCCCTTGTGTGCCTGCAACTACGGAGAAAATCGCCAGAATTCTATCGAAGTACAACGTAGTTAGCAGATTCACATGCGCGACGAAGACAGGGGACGTACTTCTGAAAGCCAAAGACCCGCTTCCACGAAACCTCTACGGAGGAATATATGAAGTTTTGTGCAGCTGTGGACATCCATATGTAGGCCAGACATGCAGAGCCCTAAAAATACGCCTCCAAGAGAAAAGGGAAAGTTCATAAAAATAAATAAATAAACTTTGGTAGCATACCTATAGTGTGGCGCCGGTTGGTGTAAACTTACTTCCTGTCTGATATTTGCAGATTTATGGAAATAAATAGTTGTAGTTTCATTAACTTAAGTAGTATGTATTGTAGTTCATGTCGGCGAGACCTCACCCCCTGTCACACACCCTCGAGGTAGCTTGCAGGGTATTATGTAGATGAAGATGTAAACTTGGCTGTTTCGGGGAGGAGACCAGCAACTGAGGCCATCTTCGTCATTTCAATCCACTTAAGGTAGTTTGAGCGATATATCACTTCACCTAGAATTTGATGAATTTGAGCTCATTTAAGGAAAAAAAACTTTCATCTTTGAAATGATATCAAAATATCCCCTTACCGAACTATTTTTCAAGCAATTTGCCTAAAAATATAAGCTGTTTACATGGGATAGATTACGGCTGTGCTCTCCAGAGGGAGAATATTGGAAAAATAAGGAACCTCAAACGCGTAGATTTCGTCAAAAAACTAACGGTAGTTTGTACTTTCTCTCAACTATTTATAAAAATTAATCAATTACTCACCGAAGTAATTTTTACAGAATCTCAAAAAAATAATCTATTGTGAAGGCGATTTCACCGTACGTCGTGAAAAAAATGAGTCAAGTTAGAGACATATGGTTTTTTTGTAATTACTGATAATTTTTACCATGTATAACTATATTTTTAAACCATTAATATTACAATATTTACTTCATACTTCTTACGACACTGAAATTAAAAAATAAAATTCAAATATGGTCTCCATTATGACAAGGGAACTATCTCTCTCAAACTACCTTAAGGTGGAGGGGAGAGCGGCGAACGTTGGATTAATTGGGGAATGGAAGAAGAGTGGAGAAAAATCCGGCACAGACACTCAATGGCCCTCAATGGAAGGTGGCAAGGAGTCCACAGTTTAACGTCCCATCCGACGGACAGAGCAATGCACTTGAAGTTGTCTCCACATAGCATCCAAGCAAGGATTGGGATTCTACAGAAAAAACTCCCCCACGGATGGAATTCAAAGCCGAGCATAGGAGGCCAGTATGTACGCTACTCACCACATCAACCCGACCCACGCTTTGAAAATAATGTTGATAATGGGAAGGTTTTCTTGGTTACGTCATCCACTTGTGTCTATGGTAAGCAAAAAATTCCTCTTTATTCCTTCCATTTGTTAATATTTTGCATTATAATTGTAGTTTTAAATAGCAGGCATAGTTTGAATATGCTGAGACAAACTATTATTATTTTAAAATTTAGTTTTGAATCAGTTTTCAAACGACCAAATAAATGTAAATCTTAATAATCTTATCCTTTCACCACACATCGGTTTTAGAACGGAACTTTCTATTTCTCTACGCGTGAACATTGGGCCAACATGCTTTAATTCTTTTGACTTTTTCAGGCGTAATTCATTGAAAAATCGATATCGGCGTAATTTTTTTATCCGATAAAAAAAGCCATCAGCGATAAAGTCAACTTGAGCGCACGAGATTTAAATAATCATGTGTGTGTGTGTCCTTCCGAAAAAACTCCGATCATACAGCATTCGACTGAAACGACCAATACAATCAATATTCCGTTTTATGCGTCGCTTTTACTGCTCTGCGACCGACCGAATAGGCAGCGGGGCGTGAGTGTAATGGCATTACGTGTCTCTTTTGTTTTCCTCACACCCCACGATCCCTGCCTTCTCTTTCCCTCCCCCAGACTGGCAGCACCGTCGCCGCTGAAAAAGTATTCGCTATAAGGCACGGTTGAGAGAGGCATGGGGCGATCATTGGCGATTTGATTTGTTCCTGCTCACTGAATTTCGAAAGCCGCTAATGTTTTTCGAACATCCGCTCGATGGATGACAGCGCTATTCCCAAACCCGAGGATGAAACGAATTAACGCGATGATGGAGCCCAACGCTGTGATTTCCGAAGTTAAAAATCTGTGTTCAGGTAACCAAAATGCGTTTTCTGCGGAAGAGCCGTGTAGTCTCTCGGGTCAGTGGTGGGTAATGGCGATGATGCTGCCCGCCGACACTTGCCTTTCGTAATCATGGACGCTCCTGTATTTTAAGCGTCGCTCGGGAAGCATGATGAAGGAAGATCAAATGCTCGCCGAGGCAGATAAAACGAGGTGAAAGAAGATGAACAGTAATGATCAAGTCAAAAACGCATGGATCCTGACAGTTCCTGGAGTATTGCAGACGAGGACAGAGGCGTATTTTTAAATAACGGAGCTAAATATAGAAAGCCTATCACATTACCCGTGTCCCAATGGATATCGTTTTTTCACCAATAGAGCAACATTTTCGGACGGAGAAACATTATCTTATCTCTGTAAATGGTTTAGAAATAAATATCTCTTGGTTTACTCACGGCATTTCTTAAAATAATACTTGTTATAATACAGAATTTCGGAATGTGGAATGTAAAAAAATCCCACTACCGTTGGGTATTGGTTACACGCAGGGTAGTATGTAGATCAGGGGTTCTCAAACCTTTTTCGTTCACGGCACACTATATCGCCACGGGATGAAATATTTTGTACGCAAGCCTGTTTTTTTATGAGTTCATACTTTCCCAATACTTTTTTTTCTCAGCACTGTCCAGCAATTCCATGGCACAGTAGTATGCCGAGGCACACCCTTTGAGAACCCCTGAATTGTAGATGTAGGGGTGTGTCTGTATAAATTTCTCTTAACCACCTCATCACTGCCGACACCATCTTACGGCGAAGGGTCCTGATCAGGCGACGATGTAATTTTCTCTTATTTAGTATCTATCATCCCCGGTACCATCCTCCTAGGGCGACCACTATCAAAAAGTCGAGGGACACCGAAACTTTGTATTTATCTTTTACTCGCAGTCTTTCTGCCACGTCATTATATAAACCCGTCTTAGGTCCCCTTACTGTATGAAAGGCCTCCAACCTGTTTTTTAACGGAATCGTCACGTCCACAAAGTGTGTCTCCGCTTGGGACCTCTGTGATGGCCAGGTCAGGCCACCCTCCACTTTTCGGTCGATCCTGACTAGGCCTGTGCGATTATTCGATGGATTGAATCTTCGATTCAATTATTTTTACAATCGATCGATTATTTTAGCACATCGATGTCGATTGCGGTCATTGACTCGATTGTCAATTATTTTCAAGTGTCAATTGTCATTCGATTCACAATTATTGTCCGATAATCGATTAATTGGCGATTATTGATTCGCTATGGATTGCAAATTGCACATTTGAACTTGTTCGCTTTCGCTTGACGCCGGTCGAAGGCCGGCGCCGCAGATGCTTGCTGCTCTCTCGGCACCCGGCCTCGGCCCTCCTGCTACCGCACAGGAAATCTTCAGGGAGGAAAGGGCTAGTTTCAAGGGCATTCCAAAGGTGAGGATGGAGGTCGCCGTGTTGGAGGGAGAGGGCCACCACCTACCCTCCTTCCAGAAGTAGGCAAGAAGATATCTAGCTATCCCGGCAACTAGCACTGCGTCCGAGCGGTTGTTCAGTCTCGGTGGGAACATTGTCATCGACACACGCCAGTTTCTGTCGGATAAACACGCTGAGTATCTCATCTGCCTGTTTTCAAATAGCAATATAATATATATATATATAATTTAATTAATTAATAAAATCTAACTGATTGAATTATTTTGTTGTTTTTCAAATTAGTTCTTTCATTCATCTTATTTCCAAAACAAAGCATTTGAAAATCACGATCAAATTGAGTCCTGTCAATTAATTGGTTGATGTCAATTTATTGAGCAATGACAATTAATTGACACCCATTTCGATTTCAATTAATTGGAATTTGGCAATTAATTAAATGACTTTAATTAATTGTCATTTCTTCAATTCCCGACAATTGAATCGACCACATTTCCAATTATTCTTATAATTGATCGATATCGATGTTTTTCGATAATCGCACAGGCCTAATCCTGACTGTCCATGAAAGGGAATGGCGGCGACCTGTAGCTACAGAACTTCATCACGTCGGTGTCTCTACGAGAATGGTTTGACTAAAAGCAATAATTGTATCTCCTATTGCAACAGCCAGACACTATTTACTATATAATATTATCATTGCTCCTGTCACCATAATTACAACACGCTTGACGGATTTCGCTCACCGCGATAAGCTTAAAGAAGACTTCTTTCATAGAAAAACTCTGTTGTAAATTTTACCCGTTTAATGGTAGGATTTCTATGAGGAAATTGATAATACCTTAATTTTGTTATTAATATCGATAGTGTCATTTCTTTAAGATATTTATATCTTAAATTGCTTCAATCTCTCTTGAGCAAGTACTATTTCTCGAAACATTTGACTGATATTTATTTTTGTAGTGGATTTCTTATGAGCCTTCCCATCAGTTTAGATATAAAATACGTGTTAATGCTTTGACCAGGGAACAATACATTTCTTAATTTCTATGTAGTTAATAGCTTATGTAGAATGGCATGATGATTATTTCAATTGACAAAAGCATATGAAAACATATGAAAACATTTACAGAAATTTCTGACGTACCTACCTATAACATAAATGAACTTTGGTCAAATAAGGAAATAAATTAGTCGTATTTCAGGGACTTACTGATATGAATATTACATTTCATATATTCTTTTTTAGCACCATAAATGCATGCCATTTATTTTTCTCGCCGTTAAACTCTCAAAACGACTTGACCTTAATGACAGTCGAGTCTAAAAAAACAAGGGGTGCTCCCAGACTTATTTTGAGTCACAGGATCGACAATTGAAAGATTAGAGACCTCGAGTATCCCACGACTGATCTATAATATGTACTAGAAAAATCCATGAAAAACTTCGGTGCCTAATATTTAAAGCAATTTTTCTGGCAACAGTATTTGGGAAGGTACTGTGATCGATGTAAATTTGTCTACGTTTATCCTCGAAATCGCTCTGTTGGTGGAAAACTAATACACGTTCCTTATTTTTTTACTTTTACCCATCAGAGGGCTTTCCCAACATATCAGATTATCAGATGTACCCTGACTTCGACTGCATAGCCTCCTCATCTGGTCTGATTGCTCTTTGATTCACCAACCCACCTGCTCGGGATATAAACTGAGTGATGGCCGAGATGAAACACAAGAGGACGAGGACTGAGGCAGCACGATAATTGTGGATACGGGCGGCTTTGGTCGGTATTCGGGCAACGGAGAATTCGCTAAAGGCAGCTCATACTGTCAATGTTAGATATTAAACAGCCTACCCTCATCAGATCATCAAACCAATAAATTAAATTTTCTCGGGTTTCCCACACGGTACAGAAGGCGGTTGTTGTCAATGTTTTCGATGGCTGTTTCTGCCATCTTTTTCAGAGCTAGAGTATAGTAGGTAACCCTGTTTGATTTTTTAAAATCTAAAAAATATTGGTAACACTATTGCTAATCCACATCACACCCCTAATCATTTATAGTTAAGGCTTTGATACGCATAATACTGAGTTTAGAATTCAAACCCGTTAAGCAAAGTAAAAGAAATAAAAATTCACAGTATTTATATTTCTCCAATCCGGAACACCGCGGAAACATTTAAAAGAAAACGTAAAGGAAGAAAGAGGTCATACGAGCTTTGAAATGAATATATTCTATTTATTAAATAAAATTGACAATTTTCCACTATTTCAACTTTAATGCGACCGGTTTCGATGCACTGTGTCGTGATCAGGTAAAAAGCATAACGATTAAACGATAGGATTAAAATTATAAAGATACGCATTAAAGTTTATATTGTGGAAAATTGCTAATTTTCTTTAATCATGATATTCCACTAGATCACACCTGAAACGAATCTTTTAATGAATGTATCCTAGTTAATATTAAAGCGAGTTTACAATTCTTGCATGTTTTTTAGACTACACTCAATGAAATATATCCTATGTTATATGTACCGTGTTTCCTTCATTTCAGAATTGTTCGTTGTGGCGGCATTGTTGTTTTGGCATCCCCACAACAAGACAGAGACGACATGCGGACATAAGTCGAAGTACGTTCGGGGCGCCATATTGCTTTCCCATTCCACTGCCACCTCCCCACCTCTCCCCCCCCTCCCCTCTCCTTCACGCAAGTCCCCCTTCCACCCCATCGCAGCTTGTTGCACCCCCCCCCCCACCCTGACCTCATCCCTCCCCCTCTCGGCCTGGAGTCGCAGCTGTGCATCGCGATTCGGAGGGAATTAACCTCGCTCTTCCGTCTCGATCGATGCCCTAGACCGCGACTGACTATCGAATGATTCGATAATCTCGGGACTCGGATCAGAATTGGTGGAAGGGTTTTTTTTGGGTGGAGAGGGAGTGGAGAGGAGGATGCGGGTAGGGGTATGGGGGACGAAGAGGGAAGTGGAAGAGGGGGATGGAGGCTGCCGGAAGTGGGGAGGAGACAACACCCATTCACACCAATACAGTAAGCCGCCGAATGGGCGCTCGGAAGGAAATGCTAAGTTACGTTTTCATGAATCCTTTTTTTGCGCTGTCGAACACTGGGCAGCCTGAGGTGAGAACTCCAAAGAAGACTGCCTTGCCGTTGAAGTTGCCCGTATTTCAGCTTTCGACGCTGCCTGCAATGTCGGAGCTGCGGTAGGGTGGAAGAACCGACGCTCTATGCCTGTCATTTGTTGATCACGTCATTTGTCCTCAAGTTCTTCTTCTTAGGTCATCAACCCAAAGGTTGGTTGGCGACAGTTCTCCATCCGTTTCTGTCTTGTGCTATTCTTTTCAACTGCACATAAGTGGAGTAGCCTTCATTATTTGTCCCATATACTCCAACCATGGCCTGCCCCGGCAGTTGGTTCCCTTCACAGTACCTTCTAAGATGGTGGCCAGCAAGGTTTCGTGCCTCAGTTCGTGCCCGATCCAGATATTTCTTCTCTTTTTGAGTAATTTCATCAGACACGGAGTCTCCCCCACACGTCTGAGAACCTCCTCGTTACTAACTTTGTCCACCCAGGGAATCTTTAACATTCTCCTGGAACACCACATCTGGAATTCCTCTACCCTCCTCTCTTCTGCCTGGCCCAACGTCCAGGTCTCACTGCCTGACCTCGAGTTAGTGTGGATAATCTTATGATGTATATTGTATATTATTACTCCAACAGAATAAATTCTAACATTAATAATGTACATTTTAAGAGTAAATTTAGGTAGCCTTGAAGGAGGACCTGTTTTGAGGCTACCAGCAAATGTTCTTGGTTATGCTTTATAACTCAGTAGCTGTGCCCGGCATGCGTTGCAATGCCACTTTTTCATTCCAAGTTGGCACTTATATACAAAGCAGACATGTACAAAATATGTGATGGACAATGATTATTTTGTATATTCGCAAAATTAAATACTCTATATTGAAGTCCCCATTCATTTCCATACTTTTCATGACTTGGCCCACAAATCTTTTCAGGGTTCAAAATCGGTCCCTAAACTAATTTAAAGCCTAGTTCAATGGATTCCTCGTACCTACACAGGAATTCATAACGCACAAATTATAGCCATTCCATAAGTCCATTCCATGCCTATGCTGCGTTTTGTAAATAAAAAAATATTTTAATGTTGAAGTAGTGCAAACATTTTAGATTTTCGACCTCAAAAATCCAATTTTTGGGAAAAGCGAAGCATATAAAAAAATCGAATGCAAGAATTCAAAACCTTGTTCTTTAAGTGATCTTATTATAAGTATTTAAAATCCAAAATCAAACAAAGAGACCACTGCGCCAAATCTTATTCTACGTAGAAATAAATTACGTTACTTTTAACACAAATTATTTCTCACTGATACGATTCTAATGCACGTGATTGAGCAACTCGTAAACTATCTGCTTCGCGCCTTGCTTGTTGTTCCTCGTTTGTTTGAGAAGCTCGCATGCCAACACTCATTTGTTGAAACTATTCGCGTTCCACCTATTGTACAATTGATTTAATAATTCAGAAATCTTCGAAGGCGCGCGCAGAACAACTCACTTAAGTTTCCCCGGCATGCGTTCCAATGCCTCTTTTTATTTCTAAGTATTTATGCAAAGCAGACAAATTTAAATGTACAAAATAAATGAAAGACAATGATTTTTTGTGTAGTAAATTAAGGTTGAAAAAATGTATTCAAGTGCTTTGGGATACACGTTATTTTTGGTCTTACCGCCCACTACAAAACCAAATAAATTTTTCGGTTGTCCCACTCGGGAGCATATTGTGAATAGCATGAATTTTTCAGATTTAAACCACACACTTGAAGCGAATGACCCTGTGCCTTGTTGATGGTCACTGAGAAGGCAAGGCGAACGGGAAACTGTAGTCGTTTGACTACAACTATCAATTTAGTCACTGAACCTGTCCTTTAAATGCTGCAGGAGCGAATAGCCATTCATGAAATCGCTATTAAATGGATATTCATGCATGGTTGCCAAGGAAATTTTGAATTGTTGAAATGGAAGAAAAATTAATGAATTTCGAGATAAAAACGCAATTCTTGGACAATAACGAAGCGTATAAGAAAATTGAAAGATAGAATTAAATACTGCATTCTTTTATGCGTTCTATGATACAAATTTCTATCCAATATTTCCAATGCAAATAATTTAAAAAAGCAATTAAAGAAAAACCTGCACCGAATTCAATGCTTTTTTATGGGAGTAAATGATAACAATATTGGGATAAAAACAACCCCCAAAATTGCCATTTTTATAATGCAGAAACCTTCATGGGGACGCGCGCAACAGCTCACCAAAGTTTCATCGCAATCGGATGTATGGTATTGGCGCGCATAAAACACGAACAAAACAAACATTCTTTTTCTATATATAAGAAGATATATATTATGATTGTTGTCAACTATTGAATTTTGGTGGAAGCACTGCTTCAAAATCGTTTTCAATGGAGGAGAGAATAACTGAAAAAATTCAGGAAGGTAGGGACGAAAAGTTTGGGGTTACAGGGACAAAATACAGGAAGATCCACCTGTTTGCCCGTCATCTGAATGAACTAAATGTTTATTTAGTCGAGCAGGCTAATATAAAATCTCAGTGAAAGGTGATAAAAATGCATTCATTATTTCAATTGAGAGTCTCCAATTTTTTGCAACACATGATCACCAGCCCCCATCTCCGAAACTTCTTGCAAACATCCATTCACCTTGTGCGAGTCCACCAAAACCGAAATAAATTACAAGTACGAACATTCCACAATTTACCACCGGTTCCTTTTTTTCCATCCTTTGCCCCTGCCCGCGCCGCAACGAAAACGGGTTCTGTGGGCGACGCAGAACGCCGCGGCAATACGACGCAAAAACGAATGCATGAAAACGTAGTTTTAGACCTCCTGCCAGCCTGCGAACCGAGGGCAAAGATGGAATTGGATAATTTATATTGTTCATTACTTGGTGAGACGACAGGAAACTGAATCAACTTACACCATGAAGGATATATGGATAGTTTCGTAGGGAGATGATTATTTGGGGATTGGAGGAAAGGTGGAGAGAAATCCAGCGTCGGAATTAGCCTACTCCCACCGAAAGGCGTCATGGAGTGTGTGTTTCAAAGTCATACCCACATAGCGGAAGGGAGCGTGAGCAGGGGGTGGAAGCTGGATTCGTCATAGCTTGTTCCTACAATCTTCCAGTTGTGGACGCTATAATGATCGGTTATTACCTTAGTGGCAATGCCGACTACGTTGGATGTGAACAGCGAGGTGTGAAACTGTCACGGAAAGTTATGTTATTTTTAGAACTTTTCTTGTGCTTTTTAGTGAATTCAATCACAAAAAATGCCTTCAGTGAATATGACAATATTTTAATAAAACAGTGCATAACAACACATAGGCCTTCAGCAATAATAGCCAATATTTCTAAGTTTCTATCCAGTCTATTATGCTACAAACATAGAAGCGAACCACAAAGCCATAGGTAATGTCCGCAGTTCTAAAATCCTTCTCTCCTTTATTACGGATCGGTCACAAGTAGCAGGAATATTACTCGACTGGCATTAAAAAATATGAGGAATAACTATTTTTTTATCCTTATAGGGCCTCCCATCATTTTCCAGTAAGTACCTACATATATGTAATTTTCTGCATCGTCTTCTAACTGGAAGGAACTTAAAAACATTGATGCAAAAATACAAGATAATAGGTAGCTTATTTATATCAGAATGTCAAACCGATAGTTATAGTGCGTGATTCGTCTTACCTATTAAATACCTAATATTCAACAATATCTTCTTAATAATATTTTGAATTTATTATAAATTATTCTTTGTGCGTCAATCAGTGAATTGGCAGCAATATCTACAGTTAAATATCATGTGGAACAGTTAATAATGGGGCTCATATCGTGCGAACTATAAAATTTCAACTCATAACACTCCTTTCGATTACATATATTTAGGTAAATTCTATTTCTGCAAATCGAATGTTAAAAATTAAAATATGTTTCCACTTAGAACGGAATATAACTCTGAAATTATTGTAGTCTTGCAAGCACCAGTTAAATAATGGTAATATTCCTGAAAGAGCAGGTCATAAGTTTGGAGGTTTACTATCGAGTGGAACAAAATGTTCGATTTATTTACGTTGACATGGTCGGAGCAGCAACGTGAATGGATTTATGCAGCTAAAGACATCTTATTCATGTCTCTCCGAGCTGCTAAGAGCCACTTCTTTCGCAATGAAGGGTTACATGGCACGTTTAACGAATACTTTATCTGGAGTAGATACGCGTACTTTATCCGCGTACTTTTGCATAATGGCACGAAACACTACTCTTTGTACCTCTTCTTTTTCGCAATAATTTTACCATGGATATTATCAGGCATCTGTATGGCGATTATCGGTACTATTTAGCCTGTTAAACTGGATATTTACCACACAAGGCAGTAAATACAACACATATCGAATGTAAACATACCCGACAGCGATTGTAGAGCAAGGTCGATTACGTCACAGCAGATTCAATTAGGCCGCGGTCCGTTTGTGAGCAAGGTCCAAAATATGATTTTAAATCGCTTATTGTTTAAAAAGTAGGAAATTATTGGCTGTAAAATTTTGGATTTATGGTTTTTATTCCCCAAAGCAAAATTAAACTTAGTTTCCAAAAATTATGCAAATACTCTAATAGAGCTGTAGAGTTTTAGAGTTTAATAATAATAGAGAGTAATATAATAGAGTTTACTGCATGTTCAACAAGTGGAACTGTTAATTTGTTAATGCCAATGTAACCTTGCCTGGCAAGTTTAATAAATACAGAATAATTACATACGCACAAATATTACACTTGCAGCACTATATAATGCTGGAATCCAGTCTCGAGACTTTTATTTCAACTTATTTCAATTACCTTATGAAAACAATGGAGACGTTGCAGGTTTGCTTAACATTTATGGTTCAAGCGAAACTATTGCCATCAAATTAGCTTAAATAAATAATTAACAACTTATTTTACAACCTATTCATTCATTTGATCACGGCAATTGAAATCAAAAATCAAATAATTCTGCTTTTTCCGATGACATGCAAGTACTACAGTGCAAATTTCATTGTGACGCCTAGCAACTTTCATTTGTTTTCTGGCCGCCGACCAATAAATGCTCCCTTACGCGCAACGAAGTACGACGACATGAAAAGGATTAAATCATCCTCAGGAGCAAAATTGATTCATTAAAGTCATTACAAAGCAAGATTAACGACGGTCGCGACGGGAGGCTCTTAGATTGATTTTTCGGTCCCCATCCGCGTCTTAAGGAGGCAAGCGAGAAAAGGAAAATAGGAAGGTTATTGTAGGCACCTTGAGGAAGACAGGAGCGATTTTGAGGGAAAGGGGTTAATTTTGGCCAAAGCTAGGTGGTGAACGAGATTTACTTATCTCTGACACGGGTTTGACGGGGAACGGAATGGGTAGACTCGTTCGCGTGCAATAGATAATACGAGGGGGAGTGAGAGGTGCTGGATTCTAAGATTGCTTCATCTCTTAAAATACGCCCCAAAGAAAGATAATGAAATTCTTAATGAATACTCACCGTGGGTATTGGATCAGAGTTCTATCCCTCCTGGCGGATTTTAATCATTTACAGTGTTGAAGTCAGCCTGACTTAAATTGTTTCACTGACTTCTTTCTAAAGTCACAAGTAAAATTCTTAACTGCGTCGATTAAGAAGTCTTCAAACAGTCCCTGTACTCGGCGCCAAACGTTTACGGACGACCCTAATTTTTCCACACTCTAATGAGGAATGTAGAACGGAGGAAGTTTCTTCGAAAGACGTCCGCATACATTAATTTCCATTCCCGAATCCCTACGTTTCATCTAAGCTGCTCACTCATGGCACAGTACGCTTTAGTTAATATGGAAGCACATATAAATAAATTACTAGCTATTTAGTAATCTTCACCTAAAAAAATAAGGGAGGCTATAAGATTTATGGGTATTTCACGCGCATGGAGGCATATTGGAAACGAACTTCTAGGCCGTTCTAGACAAGCGGAACTAGTGTTAATTTTTATTTTGGAATTATTATATGTATGTACTAGATGTACCTAAGATGTATTTGACAATGAACTGCAACAGTGGTCAGCACCATCATCAGCAATCACGAATCCAGAAATCAATTAGCTGCAGCTCACCACTCCATTTTCGAACATACTTACCTCTCTATTCCTGCAAAAGTTTTTGTTTTGAAGTTCATCGCAATTTTCCTATTGTATTTCATTTTGGTAATTTTTCATTTTTTTCCATCCGTTATTGTTTTCAAGAGCCTGTAAAGTAGAGTAGTCCAAAAAATCAAAAATCATCAAATTTTTTACGCCACCCCCCAAATTCGATGTTAAGCGACCAGAAAACTCTTTGCGCAAAATACTAGCTCAACTCATCAGCCAGGGGACGTGCCCCACGAAGTTTACATCAATAAAAACAACGAGTTGTACCGCCCACTTGCTATATTTTTTACAACGCGTTTAAACGCCTGAGCGTCATCTTCAGGTACGTACCCGATAGTATACCTATGAATTCAGTGGTAAAATTGCAAAGATACTTTGTATTTCATACTTGCCTGAGCAATGAACATGTTTTCAATTATGAATATTTACTTGAGTAGCACGGAATATATAAGTAGTCGGGTGGGATCACTAATTGGCGGGCGTGTTGGTCAGCTACGACTGCTCTCAGGCAAATAAGCTATTCTCATTGCGGAATACAATTCTTAATCCCATGTTGGGATCGGGTGTGAGGAGAAGACATTGCTTTGTATAACGGGACTAAAATTTTCAGTAAAATAAAAGGAGTGAAATGAAAAACGCATGTTAATATGAAGTGAATTCGAGATGGAGGAACTACAACTCGGAAATGACAAATATATAAAAGTAAACATCCATAACTGACAATACCTTCATTGCTCAGGCAAGAAAGAAATACAAAGTCTCTTTCCAAAATATTTTACCCTATTGCTCATTGCTTTAAAAGCCTATCCTGTTAAGTCAACGCCTACTTAGCCCAGCTTATTTTGGCTAATAATATGGCTGTCAACAATGAAATCATGCAGTTATGTGATCATAGGGCAATGTAATGAGTTGTTCTCACTTGAAGCGCTCGACAGAAATGCAGTTTAGTCGCTACAATAGATGCCTTATTTTTTTAATGTTCCGAATAAAATAGTGCATAACTATTGTTATCCAATGAAGAAATCCCATGGATAGTTGTATAGAAAACATACCTGGTAGCCTGGCCCTGGGTAGCAGAAGAAACAAACCCATTGGTCTCACACATAAGGTCTAATAAAAGTCTTCAAATTGAGAAATCTTCAATTTCTTACGACGCCCCCAAATTCGATAATGAATGACTAGAAAACTCTTTATGCAAATGTATTAGCTCATTGCGTCAACCAGGGTCCGTGCCCCACGCAGGGTTATTTTTTTTGCGTGAACACCCCAGAAGGCTATAGGGTAGGCCAAGGAGGTTAAAATGAAATGGAGTAGGCATGACCGTGAACGCTCATGGGCGAAAGTGAAGCAAGAATAGGGGTGCTTGGGAAGGGTTTTGTGCCGAGTAGGTGTTGCCAAACCAGTCACAAAACATCGCCTGGTCTGTGGTTTTTAACTTAGATTTGACGAAAATCGAAAGGGACCGCCGGACACGTAAGCCAGAGGAAGGTCGAAACTGTGCCGACTGCAATGGCGAAATTGGCTTCAAGAAACAAGTGGTATGTCGCCTCCATTTACTTTATAACCTCCTTGGGGTAGGCAACACGAACAAGGGCATTTGCTATTTCGTTATCTAGTAGGATTCTGGTGTGGGTTGGGATACGGCGGGGAAATTGCCAAGGTACCCTCTATTGGTCACAAGAATCGTCGCTCAGAAGGAAATGTTTGAAGTTACCGTTTATAAACGCATGCGCAAGTCCTGCATTTTTAGAAGATGCTGTGCTAAGCGATACATTTTCACATCCAACTTAGCATAATTTTTTATCAACATTAATTACGATGCGCTTTGTGAGTGGAGAGTGTGGGACAAGATATCTGGAATGTTTTTTTGATACAACTTCCGATTTTATGTAGTTAATGATTCTGCATATTCGATTTGCGAAAGCTCCTCTGAATCTCTGCTCCGCCATTTTCGTTTTCTGATTTAATAGCCTTGATAATATGACTATAGCGAAGTCCTTTAGCTAGCCGTAATTTTCCTTGTAGAGATACCTCTACCTAGAGTATATGTAAAGGTCCTAGTTCAAGGTGTATGCCAGATTTTCTGTATTCATTAAAAATCTGAATGTTCTGCGATAACTTTCGCGAATTAAACAGTGGAGTGTCACATTATCAGGAGAAGATCATTCGAATATAGGTTATTTTTATTTCAGTTTCACAGTTTATAGAGTATCAGTGCTCCGCTGTTTTTACCTCTACTAAAAACGTTATGAAATAACCTGAAAAATTCATTAAACCTGTGTGATAATGCATAAATCGCTAATGTCGTTGACAAATAGTTTTAGGACATTTTTGGCATCTTAGTGAGATGCTAGTGGCTCTGGCTTTCTTTGACCTTAACGTCCCAATTGTAGAAAATAAAATTCTTGCAAAGAAAAATTCAGAAAGCTCCAAATAAACAATTGTGCAGATCCGAGAAGCTCCAGTCAATAAGTTAAACTAATAGGTCGATCAATAGGAGAGAACAATATATTTCTTGGTGCTACTTTATACAAATTTGATTGTTACACACGATATAAGAATTTAAATTATCGGATCGACTATCCTAAAAGGCTTTATCTTTAGGCTCCCACGCTTGAGTGAGACATTAAATGGATATTTTCTCAATCATTCAAGTCGCGATGTTCCATTCAGTCACATAATCACATATCGAAGTCTGCTATCTTATCGGAGTTTGCCGTGCGTCTCAGAGTCACGCTTTTGTGTCTCAACGAGGTATGTAGTTCCAACGTAAAACGAAATGCATATACTTTTTTCATTATTTGTGTGGCTCTTAGAAACACATATCCCCTTTCTGAAAACGTCAGCAAATCTAATCTTTCGACACAATTACACACAAAACTGAGAGGATGGACCGTAGAGGAAAAATTGTTTTATACGAGAGCAGCTCAAGAAAGACTGGAACTGACATTTTTCTACAGTTTCCTCATATGTTACGTCCTTGCGATTTCCATATTTGAAAGAAAAGATCTTTCGCACACACGACCGGTAGGTGGCAACAAAATACGTGAATTGATTTAGCAGAGCTGCTCATTTGCCTGAGCGCTGTTTGTGTTTCGCCTGACAAGAATGGAGGTGACATGAGACACGCAGTATGCAGCAATAAAATTCAACAAGTTCAAATTTCATGCTTCGCATTCTGGAATTGAGTCACATGAAATAATTTCTCTCTTTGTACTTTCCACATTTATTTATTTCCGACCATGGTTTCGACATATATAGTGTCATTATCAAGGCCTTGATTATAATATTGAGTTGATTAATTGATTAATGAATTGAGAATTTAATTTCACAATAAAATTATGTTACCATTGAAGCACACAGCCGCAAAAATTTATTTACAGCTTACGCAAGCCTTAGGTGAATTGTCTTTGTCTCATTCTGCCGTCTTCGGATGGTTTAAAGCGTCCAATAAGGTATATTTTTAACAGAACTGGTAGAACAGTTTAACAAGGGGAGCTAGATGCTTCTATGACGGCAGTAACAGAAATTAATCATTAATACAGCTGAGACGCTAGAGTGGTAAGTTTCTGCGGCAGCATGCTTTAAACAGTAACATAATTTTATTTCTGTGTACTACTCGTCTCATGCCACCTCCCTCCTTGTCGAGTGAAACACAAACAAACGCTAAAACAAATGAGCAGCTCTGCTAAATTAATGCACGTACAGTGCTGCAGCCTACCGGTAGTATGCATAAAAGACCGCTCTTTTCAAATATAGTAATTGCAACGATCTAGCAAATAAGGAAACTTGAGGAAAACGTCAGTCTCAGTCTCTCTTTAACAACCCTCGTATCGGCCACAGAGAAGACTTTCGTGACACTGACATAGAAATGGAATCATTCAGAAATAGTAATTAAATGAATTCACCAATCCAACTTTGTTTTGATAAGCTAACAAATTATACTACCTATTGGAGGAAATTTTTTGGAAAAAGTTAACAGTGAAAGGAGTGTTTATTTAACGACGTCATCAAAATGGTTGAAGTTTGCACTTGTTTTGAATCACCCAGTCGCCAGCGCATCTCATGTCATTTTATATTTCCTCCTCCATAAGTGAATCAAATCTTGTTGAGTAGTTCCTTAATACTCACTGTTTCACATATTCCAACGTTCATATGTGAACACATATCAAAGTATCAGCTAAACTGCGGTCAAGTTTCGTGGTTGTATACATGTTGGTAAATTTTTATAAATCTAAATGTGTCTTCAGAGTCGCCAATAAGGAAAAAACAAGATTACGGTATGACCGCAGACTTTATTTGTGATTTAAACCACTATAATCGGAATATAAAAAAGTATCGTAAAGATAACCCTCAAATAAACAGGAAGATGTCTCTTCTGAATCATTTATCTTGCTTGGAAAGTCATGACAAATATTTCAAAGATTACATCGCTGAATGATTCACTCTCTTTATCGTTTAATGGGCATGGCTATCAACTCGACCGATGCGTGACTTCGTCCGGTCCTTTATGATAAAAAAAAGTCATATCTTTTCCAAGTGATGTCGTCGCACAGGCTATGGTCGGGCTCGAAAAATTCCTGAAGACCTGACAAGTTGGACACTCAATGAATGAGCCTTTCTCCCTGGACAAACTCATGACATTTACCATAGCAAAAGTGGTGTTTTTGTACATCCCCATTCCTCAGCATGAAAGTCCTGACTTCCTCCGGCATTAACTTTCCCACCGCCCAACCACCCGCCAATCATCCACAGAGTCTTATGTAAAAGTGTAGCACCTCATAGAACATGATAACTCCTCAGAATAGGAAGACCAAGGGATAAATATATACGGAGCATGTAGCTTAAGAACTATCAGGGTAAAAAATTAATATCCCGCGGAAAGGGGTAAGACGTAAGAGGGGAACTTATCAACCAACCTGAGAATTGTATGATTTGTGATGAAGATAAAACTTCCATTTCACAAATTTAAAATATCGCAATGGCGTATCCATGGCGTATATGGTATTTTCCTGCACCAGCTCATTTACGAGATACTTCGAAAAAGCATTTTTTTTTTCGTTCTGTTTTCTTTCTTCCCAGACGTTTAATTGACGACATATTTCAAATTTTAACCCATGATATAGAGTAAGCAGCATGGGCATAAGGTAGATATTACTCTGTGCCCATGACTACGATAGCCATAGCACACTTTCAGCTCCTCGTTTTCCATCTCCTCCACTTGAGCCAAATCCACTTCATCCAAAACGTTTGAAGACGTAAATATTTATTATCCTTACCATAAATGAATCACTTCGGTCCATATTAACCATACAATCCAAAATTATTGCTGATACATATTTCAATAGGTTTCTCTCCGCTTTTTCGCTCTTATAGCAAAATACCAATTCCTCATTCTTTTTCCATACGCGGCGTGTATATTCGCAGCTCTGATTTCACGCATTCCAATCTCAGACGCTTTATGCCCTCACCTACTGTTAAATATAATATAATAAAAAATAATATAATATATTATAATTTTATATAATATAATAATATAATATAATATAATATAATATAATATAATATAATATAATATAATATAATATAATATAATATAATATAATATAATATAATATAATATAATATAATATAATATAATATAATATAATATAATATAATATAATATAATATAATATAATATAATATAATATAATATAATATAATATAATATAATATAATAATATTTTTGGGTTACGAGAGCCGGACCAGGGTACAAAACTCGAACCACCAGCCGAACTACCGGGTACCCTGTGGGGTACCTGTAATGATCCGGAAATGGAAGTATTCCATTTACAAATATATGCATAAATGTGTTGTTGTGTGACGTCTCAGAATAGCCAGCTATGTCAAACTATACCTCAGGAACTGTACCTTTCACTTTCGAGGACGGCTAACCTTCCTCTTCTTCTTCCCCTCCCTCCCTTGCCATTTTGTCGAAAACATCCTAGTTTCACCTTTCCTATATAATGGCACGGTGGAGACGCTATCGGGGAGTACACTCGACACTCGTCAACCAGGCAGTCAGACAGTGATTCACTAGTCTCTCATCGGACAGTAATCGGCTAATGGTTACTCTGCAACCATTCACTGACGGCACAGTCACAATGTAGCCGTCAGTGGGAGTCGAAGCGCGGGCCGTATGGCCCGTGCTGCCGAAGCGCCTCGCTATCCATCCGTGTCATCACCAGCAGCTCCTCTCCTTCCCGAGACATGGGTAATATGTTAACATTTGGCTACTCTAGACGCACCAATTCATAACTTGATATTTGTTCATTGAATTGATTCTTCTGCGATTTTAAATGGAAATAAACTTTGGGTAAAAGACTTTAAATATTTGTGTGTGATTATTCGTCTCCCGACACCAAGGGCAAGAACCCACGTAAAATCTTATGCTCTCGGGTTCCCAAATATGTGGGGTCCCGGGTCATAACAATGGTGGCAGCGGTGGGATTTGTTAAGTGCCATAACCCCCCCATGTGGGAGGGATTGGCAATTACATCCCAAAATACTGTGGGAATACTGCCTAGGTAGTGTAAGGCTCATTTCTGATCACCTTACACGTGTCGGAACGATAATCTCATATGACTTTCCTTTTATGTGCGTTTCTAGATTTCATTCTTAGTATAATAACGCGGAATAATTTAAATTGTCAGAAAAACTGTATTGATTTGTCGCGAAACACTTTCTCGGGAACTGGAGCTTGGTTATTAACGGTGGATGCGAGTGCCGATTACTCGCTAAAATATTTTCGCGAGTAACTGTGAATTCCAGGAGAGCTGAAACCAAAATAGCTGTCATAACAATGCGGTATTTTGGAGGAAACACATTTTCGGACGGACAACGGCCGCTGACCAACGCCATCAGTGCCGGAGGCATCGCAGAGACAACCCGTCGCAGAGAGACTTTCACTTCGCCTGAGCAGCGGATTCACGTAATGGAGCAGTGTGAGGAGTTGGCGGAAGGAAGAATGAAGATCATCAGCAACAACAGAGTACATTGGTGATTATGACACTGAATCAGAACGTTTAACAGTAGAATCAAGGATATGATTACAATGCCTTTTTGGGAAATTTTCTTGGCCGGTTATTAGATATTTAGTTTTCACTTGCCCCCGGAGGAGTATGAGAATCCTCACCAAACTGAGCCTTTTTTTTCTCTGGACCCCGTAATAGATAACCAGACTCGTGTAACGAGCGAAATATATGTAGTTGTTGCTCTAATAATCGTCTCCAATAAATGTTTTGTTCGGGATTGAGCAAATTGAAGCAAAGGTTTGCAATTGGGATGGTCTAAGGAAGCCGTCGCTGCGTTTGCGACATTGAGGGACTTCTTAAGTAATGGGCCGGTATTTAGGTACCCTGATTTCAATGAACCTTTTCTGCAGATGCATCATGGGAAGTTTTGGGAGCAGTATTGGCTCAAAAGGATGCCACATGCGAATATGTAGTCACTTGCGCCAGCCGGCAATTAAACAAGGCGGGGTGAAACTACAGTGCCACGTAAGGGAATGCCTCTTGCTAGTGTTCTAAATAAAGTATTTCGATGCTTATATAACGGTTGGGCCTTAATGTGATTGCGGATCATAGGCAATTAAAATTGTTATTTTCGCTGAAGGACCGATCTTCACGCTTGATGCGCTGGTCTTGAGCGATTACGATTTTTCGGACCCACACATGCCCGGAAAAACACTAGAATGTAGATGCACTGTCTCGTAACCCGTTGGTAGTCATTAAGCCTCCGTTTGAATTTCTGGGGAATGAACCATTGATACGGGACGAGCAGGAAAATGATCCCTGGTGGAAAAAACGTCATAGAGAGAATAAGAGAGAGAGGATTAGTTAATTTTTATGTTGATCAAGAGGGAAACTGATTAAGAAAATTAACAAAGGGACAGGAACAAGTGATAGTTCCCAAGATTATGACGGATTTTAAAAGTTTTCCATGATTGCCCATGGGATGGTTATACGGGTGTTAAACGTACAATGGGCTACGTTTTACAGTAAAAAGGGAGAATAAAGGGTAATTGAAGCCATAAGTCTGATGAGAGTATATACTATGACAGACAAAAGTCGCAAGTAGAAAATTGTTACGTAAATACGGATAGACTGGTCGATTTTAATTAATATTCCTTATTATGAGATTACGTAACATAGATAAAACGCCGCATAGGAAAAAATTAGGTAATCAGTAACACATATCCTTGTTTCTTTTATTCAGTGTCAAGTATAATGAATAGTGTAAACGAGTGATCTTCTCTGAAAGGTATCACAAACTGGTGATGGTGAAAAACAAATTGGTGATGTGTTTAGTGAAAAGTGACAAAGTGTGTACATGCTGTCCTCATATTATTCCCCCCTCCAAATTCCTCAAGAAAACAGTGAACTTATATTCGCTACGGCGAGGAATAGTCACTTCGGATCTGTGGAAAAAACAACGGACTTAAAACCAGCACCGGAGGCATCTAGGGAACATGTGAACTAGCAGAGATATTTTGAATATGAATGTATATATGTAGTTTTGCATCTACAAGGACTTTATAATTTTGTCATTGTCAAATATTTTTTCAATTTTATTCAAGCAATTTGTGCATTAATTCTTACTTTGATATTCAATATTGCAATGCTACTAAATGTTATGATTACCAGTGAAATATGCAATAAGAAAATTTAGTTAAATTATGAAATGTTATTAATGACAGGTTTTTTAAAATTGATTTTCTTTGTTTTGTATAAATGTGATCGATCTCGTTAGAGACCGATCAATTTTAAGAAAGAAGGGAGTAATGTAATGATCCGGAAATGGAAGTATTCCATTTACAAATATATGCATAAATGTGTTGTTGTGTGACGTCTCAGAATAGCCAGCTATGTCAAACTATACCTCAGGAACTGTACCTTTCACTTTCGAGGACGGCTAGCCTTCCTCTTCTTCTTCCCCTCCCTCCCTTGCCATTTTGTCGAAAACATCCTAGTTTCACCTTTCCTATATAATGGCACGGTGGAGACGCTATCGGGGAGTACACTCGACACTCGTCAACCAGGCAGTCAGACAGTGATTCACTAGTCTCTCATCGGACAGTAATCGGCTAATGGTTACTCTGCAACCATTCACTGACGGCACAGTCACAATGTAGCCGTCAGTGGGAGTCGAAGCGCGGGCCGTATGGCCCGTGCTGCCGAAGCGCCTCGCTATCCATCCGTGTCATCACCAGCAGCTCCTCTCCTTCCCGAGACATGGGTAATATGTTAACATTTGGCTACTCTAGACGCACCAATTCATAACTTGATATTTGTTCATTGAATTGATTCTTCTGCGATTTTAAATGGAAATAAACTTTGGGTAAAAGACTTTAAATATTTGTGTGTGATTATTCGTCTCCCGACACCAAGGGCAAGAACCCACGTAAAATCTTATGCTCTCGGGTTCCCAAATATGTGGGGTCCCGGGTCATAACATACCCGGTAACGACTTTTAACGGGTAATGGTGGACGTCTTCGTGAAGGCTAACCACTTCACACGCAGTAACACTGGTTCCTTACGAGGCATAACAGAAGAGCCACCTACAACCAGTCTCTCGTGGATGAGGGCCTTAGTAGTGATGGGTGTGGTAATAATGAAGTGCCATCTGAGAAGTGAACGGAAGCTTTAGGAGACGACCTTCATACATGCTAAGCTGCCAGCGAGCCCGATCGCAGGGGTATATGGGAAGGATGTACTCTTTGAGGCGTGAGATTAATCCAGAACACCACCACCTGTCGCAGCAGAATCTGTGCGATTATGCCTACCACCGGCGTAAAAAAGGAAACTCTCCACATCTCCACAAATGGAAAGTTCAGAGGAATACACCACCGGCCAGACAACCCTCCACGACACAGGTAGCCTCCCACTGCCTGATGCGAGAACCGAACCCATGTCGATGTCTGCCAAATAGGGAGGAAGCTGTTCAGGCTGACTCTGAACTCCGATCGCGGTTGTTAGGCAAACTAAATTATGATGGACAAACTATGTAGAGAGATATCCACCGCAAGATCTCTCTGCGGGGTAACCACCTTTCCCGATTGAATGACCTTATCGAAGAATTCCTGAAGGAGACGTCGGACCACTGGATGGTCAATTGCGTGGTTTACGCTGCTGCCAAAATTATGGCTCACTCCCAAAAGAACGCCTCATGGGAGGAAAAAGCAGCAAAAAGGCTGGAACAGTTGGAGGCCAAGATCACGCAAGCGCGACAGCAGGCGTCGAGAATTCAGAGTGTGATGAAATACATCACATCTGCGCGAACGTTTACTCCAAAAGTTCGGCACATAGCGCCCAGCCTCATATAACACCATCACACACTGAATAAAAGCGTGATGCTTACCATTAGTATAGTAGTATTTTTGTTTAACGTGCTTCGACAGCTAAGGTCATTTCGCACTTACTGTCTGCCACGTGCCGACAGGGGCAACAGCACTCGAACGAATCGGATGATCACCCCTCCAAACTCGAGCCGAGCCCAACGTTGCTTAACTTCGACGACTGATCGGGTACCGGTGTTTCCATCGAGGCAGGTCGTTGCCCCTGCGTATCATTAATCAGCAAATAGTTGATAAAGTGCGCTAACCACGGCCCGAAAAAAAACCCTCAAGATGAGTAGGGCCGTGAGAGAGAACTCAACCTTCCTCCTTCACCCGTCCCATCTCTTTGGACCACCTCCGCATGTCGTCGAATCTCCGATAACCGTCGAAGACGTGGAAAGTTTCTGAAAGAACATCTACGAAACGTCTAAACCATTCAACGATGACACTCCGGCCATTCATTCAAGTATTCTACCATACTGGTATTGGTAGGTTCCTGGACAGTTCCCATTCTGCATCCCAACCTCATAGACATTGTCTCGCCTTCCCTCCTAAGGATGACCCGTTATAAGATCCTTCTTACATTCTTCATATCTTCTACCTCCTCTTATTTCGTCCAGAATGCCTATCCTCTTCCTTTCTCTTCCACGCTTCCCCAATGTTCTCCCCTCTATCACTCACTTCAACATGCCCTCTCCTCTCAAAACCTCCTCCATCCATCTCTTTCCTCTCCTCTCCGACCATATTGATACCTCATCGTTCATCTTTCTCGCCATACAGCTAACCTTCTCCATCCTTCTCCAAACCCACATCTCAAACGCCTCAAGTCTACGCACATCCTCCTTTCGCAATGGCCAATTTTCCGACCCATAGAGTGCCACGCTCCATATTAAAGATTTCACAAGCGTCTTCTTTACGTCTCTTCTCAGACCCCTCCTCATCAATTCCCTTCTCTTCAAAAATGCTTCTTTTGCTAGCGCAATTCTGCATCTGATGTCCTTACCACTAAACCTATTCTCCTCCAAAATACTACCCAGATACGTAAACTGCTCGACCTGCTCTATCTTCTGCCCTCTCACCCTTATATTCAGCCCCGCCTTCTTACTTCTAGAAAATCTCATTACTTTCGTTTTCTTGTGATTGATTGTCATCCCATACTTTTCGCACTGCACCTCTAATGCATTCACCATTGACTGTAACCCCTTGGCAGACTGACTAACCAATGCTTGATCATCTGCAAATCTCACTGATTTTATCAGCTCCCCTTCTACATTTATTCCTACCTCCTCCTCCCCCCATGCCTCTCTTACCATTTCTTCTGAATACACGTTAAAAAGCAGCGGTGATAGTGGGCACCCCTGCCGCACTCCCCGTCCTATCGTGGCCCATCCCGATTCTCCATTGCCTACCCTAACCTGCGCCGTCTGGTTCATATACAAATTCCGAATAAGACGCCTGTCCCTCCAATCGACCCCTAATTTCTTCAACACTCCCATTAATTTCGTCCACTCCACCCGATGAAACGCCTTCTCGAAATCTACGAATCATGTAAAAACATCCTGCCCATACTCTAGGTTTCTTTCTACTAGCGTCCTCATCACCGCTATAGCGTCTCGCGTTCCCGTCCCTCTCCTAATCCCGAACTGGTCGTCACCCAGGTAATCATTTGCCTTCTTCTCTAGCCTTCTGTTTATAATTCTCAGAATTACTTTGGCCGCGTGGGATGTTAAGCTTATTGTCCTATAGTCTTCGCACGTTTTTGCCTTACTCTTCTTTCGTATAGGAATTAGTACAGTCTTCGCGAAGTCTTCCGGCCATACTCCATCCTCATAAATCCTACGAATAAGCGCAAAAAGTTTTCTTCTTCCGTTCTTCCCCATGCTCTTTAAAAACTCTGCAGGTATGTCATCTATTCCCACCGCCTTATTCCTTTTCATGTCTCGTAGAGCTCTTTCGCTTTTACTATTTAGGATACTTGGTCCGATGCCATCTCTGTCGATATCGTCTTCCCTTTCTTTCTAAGTATATCTAGCCTATTGGGCCTTATTTCTTTACCATACAGCTCTTCAACGTACTCTTTCCACCTCTCCTGGATATCTTTTGGTTCTACGATCACTTTTCCCGTCTTGCCTGTTATTGTTGTAATTCCCCTTCCCTTATTACCACCCGTCAGTTACTTTACTTTCCTATATAATGCATCTGCTCTTCCCTCTTTTTGGTATTTCTCTAACGAGTCGATCTGTTCCTTCCACCACGCCTCTCTTGCTTTCTTTGTTTCTCTTCTAAGCCTGTTATTTAATTCTCAATATTTTCTCTTACCTAGCTCTTCCATTTCCTTCTCTCCTCTATCTCCCATGTCATCTCCTTCGTGATCCACGGTTTTCTAATTTTAGTTGCCCTGACTACGACTACCGTTGCTTTCGCCGCTTCGACAATTCCATTTTTCAAACTTCTCCATTCATCTTCCACTGATCTAACTCCGCTCTCTTTAAAGAGTTTTTTGTCCTACAATATCGAGACCATCTCGGCAAGTCTTCATCCGAAATCTTCCGTCACCAGATTGTATCTCCCTCCCAATGTAGGTGGTAGAGACTATTGAGTCTGAAGTGTCTCAACAACAGAGTTTTATTAGAAAGCACTGATGACCCAGATCGAGATAATCGGTCCGGTATCCACTACCTAAGCTTCCGGCGAGGGTGAAGTTCCCGGAAACGGCCGCAGCACTGCGATGTAGAAGGCAACGAGAAACCACCCCATTATTCTCCCTAGCAGATGCAGTCTTGCATCTTCCAGTGAGAATAGAAGGAGTTAGCAAAGTATATAATAGAATGGAAGGTTGCAGTCAACTAATATTCATCTACATCTACATCTACATATTACCCCGCAAGCCGCCTCAATAGGCGTGTGGCGGGGGGTGTTAGGACACCAGCCGTTTAAAGATAAAAAGGAAACGCTCTAATGAAATTACGCCTAGCATTTATTATATTCCCTTATTGTTCGGGGGAAAAACGAATTCCCATACCTATCCGTTCGGCAAAATATCTCTCTTAATTTATCGTTTCTGTCGGACCTGGAAATATAGGGGGTTCTAATATGATGTTCTCCATGTCGCTCTGAAAGATATCTATTCTCAATTGTTCAAGCAATCTAAGCCTAGCGCGTAGCCTCCGAGTCTCTAGCGGTTCCCAGCCTAATTCGTTTAACATCTGTGTAACGCTGTCAGTACGCCCGTAGCTGTTTTTGTGAATTGCGCAGCTTTCCTTTGTATTTTATTAAGTTCCCGGATTAAGTCTTTCTGCACTGAATCCCATATGCTCACTGCATATTCAAGGTGTGGCCGGATGAATGCTAATAGCACCTCTCTTTTACTTTTTCATCCGAAAATCTTCCCACAATACGCTTGACGAATCCTAGCTTCTTCAGAGCTCTGCCAAAAATATTTCTTATATGTGTTCCCCACTATAGGTCCGAAGTTATCGTAACTCCTAGATACTATACTTCATCTGTCGCCTTTATGTTAACACCATCAACAGCATATACATAGGAATAGTTCGACGACCTCCGCAATAAATGTACCACCGTGCATTTGCTCAGATTAAGTTCGAGTCCCCACTCTCGGCTCCAAACATGAACGTTGTTTAAATCCGATGATAGAGTTTCAAAGTCAGAGTGATCACTAACTTCACGATAGATGACAGCATCGTCAGCAAATAAACGTATTTTACTGCTAATTCGAGAGCTTAGGTCATTTATGTATATAATGAACAAAAGGGGTCCGATCACGCTTCCTTGCGGGACACCTGATGTCACTTTAACGACATCAGAGCTAATTCCGTCAAGAACTACCTTTTGCTTACGATCACTCAGAAAGTCGCGTATCCAGTTTACTACTGTTTCGTTTAGGCCGCATGACTGTAATTTGTATAAAAGTTTGTTATGAGGTACCGTGTCGAAAGCTTTCTTAAAATCTAGAAATAATGCGTCAACTTGTCTTTTCGATTCACCAGATTTGAGAACGTCATGAAGAAAGAGCGCGAGTTGTGTTTCAGATGATCTACCTTTCCGGAAGCCGCGCTGGGAGCCATGGAGGACGTTACGACTGTCCAGGAACGTCATGATATTGCTAACGACGATATGTTCGAGTATCTTGCCTATAATCGACGTTAATGAAATTGGTCGATAGTTCCCTGGGTCGTGTCTGTTTCCCTTTTTGAATATCGGTGTAACGTTTGCAATTTTCCAGTGTAATGGTATCTTTCCTTCAGACAATGACTTCTTGAATATTATGTCTAAGAACGGTGCGATCTGTGGCGCCAACTCCTTGAGGACACGCGCGGTTATTCCCTCTGGACCCGGAGATTTACTATTTTTTATCGACTGCAGCTGTTTAGTTACCCCATCACGTTGAATAGTGATTTCTTTCATCGGTTCCTCAGTGAATTGTATTTCAAAATTACATGCAGTATCGTCTGTGGTGAATACACTTTTGAAGTGGGAATTTAACGTGTTAGCTTTGTCAATATTTTCGGTGACAAGTTTGCCATCTTTATCAAATAACGAATCTACGGTTGAAGATTTTCCCTGAAGCTCTCTCGCATATGACCAAAAAGATTTCGGATTTTCTTCGAGTAATTCACCAAGTACTTTTTTCTTGAAATTTAGCAATTCAGAACGCATTGATTTCTTAGTTTTTGAGCGTTGCGCAGCGTAACTTTCTTTTGCTTCAAGTTCCTTCGATTTGTCACCTACCGTAGTGAACTTTTTAACCAAGTTGTACAATTTTCTCTGTCTCTTAAGGTCCCTCCTAACATCGTTGTTATACCAGCGAGGTTCTTTACTGTCGCATTTCAATTTTTGCGGAATATATTCGTTGATTCCCCGTCGTAGAATTTTTAAGAAATATTTCCATGATTCATCAGTGCTTTTATCCTCAGTTTTAGCTACGAAATCCGTGTACGAATCATTAAGCATCTCGCCAAATTTGATGAAGTTGCATTTATCAAATAAATAAATATTGCGTTTCGGTTTTACAGCTGACTCTACTTCAATTTTTAAGGTTGCAAAAATTACTCTGTGATCACTTATGCCGTCAATAATATCGAGCTGTTTTATCAACTTAGGATGGCTTACTGCAAAAAGGTCTAATATTTTATTTCCTCTCGTAGGCTTGTCAACTACTTGGGAAAGTGAGTGATTAGCAAGTGTGTTGAGTAAGATCTCGCTGATTTCCCTATTCCTAGAATTCGGTTTTACAGTGTAAGAATCCCAATTTATAGGATCGATTGACTAATTATGGTGATCTAAGTACACTTCAGCCACCGCTGAATACTCGATGACGGACAAGGTTCGTGATAGGTGGTCGAAGATAAGGATACTAGGCTTAAAGGCTAGCATTCAATTGAATCAACGACTTAATTTTTTGAAATATGAATACAAAATTATCCGAAAACCTCCTCGAAACCTTTGAAGTAAATCGATATTTTTAAAAGTTTTGGCTGAGATTGTGAAATAATGTTATCAGAAAATTAAAAAAAAAATGTTTAAATCCCAAGACCCACTTAAAAAGCGATTTTTAAAAATGTTTTCTTTGCGATAGTATAAATAGTACAAGGAGGGCCCTAATTCACGAAAGGAACATACCTATACCCCCAAAGTTACACGGTTAGTATGATATTCAAAGAAATGTTTTGAACAAATCTTGCACGACAGCCTTGCAGGGTCGACAGTTTTTCACCAAATAAAATAGGCTTCACTTTCTTGAACCATGACACCATCTATTAGTTTCCTTAGTCCACGGTCACGTGGATTCTCCAACCCCTTTGGTCCCCCCATCCCTACATAGCACCTACACCTCTACCCTCCCCCACCCCCCACCCTAGCAAGACGCCATCACCCCTAAAAAAAAACACTTCCCCAGCGATTCATTCGATCAGAAAGCCAGTGCCGGAAAGCCAATCCCGGTAATGCAGGTTTCTTGTCAGAGGGAAGCCCCCGGATTGAACTACCGCAACGCCGCCCTGGCGACAAAGAGAGGAGCTAACACGACTTCCCACCTCCATTTCTTTCGCTCGCTTTGGCTCCCTCGTCTGTTTACCCCCGACATGCCTCTCCCCCCGCTCTCCATCCGCTCCAACTTGTGATGGAGACACCATCGCGCTCCCCAATCCCATGAGCTCTTAGCGATGATGACAAAACTGTCCGTTACTCAGCGATACCCCATACACTGAACAGAAAAATTCCCTCTTATCCGAGTAAGGAACAGTACATGACCTCACTTGGTGAAAATTACTTATGCTTAGTTTGAAGAGAGTAACTTTTTTTAAATTTTCACACTTATTTATTTAAAACCGACTATGGCTCGACGTATGAACTTGCCAAAATATAATAACTTCATCCTTTGAATTAAATTAGTCTGTCGATATTACCAGTCTCAATTTCTCCAGAATGAATCTCACGAGCTACCCAAGGATTATTAGAAAGAGTAATGCTAGTGTGTTAAAAAATACTTTCCAATGATTGCACGTTACACCTATACAAATAAACGCAGGTAAACTCTAATATACCTATAGTGTTCATTTTATTTGGTTTCATTTTAGCATTGTAAATAATGTCATGCTAATGCATTTAAGATGTGTTTGATCTTTGAGCGTGAACGTAGGCCACTTCTGGTATAGTCCTCTTGGCCTTTCCCTGGTAGGTTTCCCTGGTTTACCCTGCCTTCAAATATTCCCTGGAGAAAGCTATCTTGTCTTAAAAATTGCCCCAGAAGCTCCATTTTTCTCTTTTCCACTGTCTTCAAGAGCTCTCTCTAATACTCTTATATAAATATCTCTTTTTAAGCTCCCTTACTATTTCCCTCGTCAGCTCAATTTTTTCATGTAAACTTTCTTCAAAATCATATTTCTGGTGGTTCCAAAGCTGCTTCTTTCTTCTTTTTCCCACAATGTCCAGGTTTCGTATCAATTGATCAGAACGCTCAAGGTATAGGTCTGGAAAATATTTCTTGCCCCAATACTGATATGATCGATTAATAATGGGTTCTAATCATTTTGCAAAGCTTCCTTTGCCATCATATTTCTTTTCTAGTGTTACATTCGGAGTAAGGATACCCGCAGTTGAATTCAATAAAAATCACTTCATGTGAGAATAATGCATGAATTCAAATGCAAAGACTCCACGAGAAACAAAAGCACTAGGTATCAGGTTCACGGTTAATTTCAAGAGCACGGGAATACAAGCATACTCTTAACTAGGCCGGAACTCACATATAGCAATATCTCAACTCCTGAACAGATAGCATTAACCTCAGAGTTCTAATGAAAAAGATCAATTATTGGTTTTTACCATTGAGTTGACATCTCAATGGTCTGTACCCATGTTTTTAAGATTGAAAGCGTACCTAGGTCACGTGACTCCAGCGTCGCCAAAGAAAGTCGCCCAAAAGAAAACGTGGGATTACTTCCGCGAGTCAGTTTTTATAAAGGTTTTTTCGTCTCATTCTGGACAAGTGGGGAGGAGTATTAGAATATGGAACCGGGATATCGCTTTGGTTCGGAATTAGGTGGCAGTTTCTGGGTGGAAATCTTGAAACTGTTGTGCTGACACAGTGACACTACTAAAAATGGATTTGAGCATTCAATGTTAATATTTGCAGTTATGTATATTGTTTTTGACACCCGCCACTTCGCAACCGGAGTCCACCTTCTGTCCTGCAATGCCAAGGATAGGTACTAATGATCACCCATCTTGAACCCTCCCATCCTTCTTTTACCCTCCTCCCTCCATTTCTATAGTCAGTTGCATTTCATCTTGGATTTAACTTCCTCACTCTTTCCGTTTTTCTTGTTGAATTTTATCCATTCTTAAAAAATCTTCCTTACTTTAACTTGTGGCACATGTAAGTATGTAATATTGCAGTGGTAACATTCGCGTTTATATAGGGCTCCCAAATAACCGATTATTGAAATTGGACGAGTAACAAATTGTATTAACAGAGACATAAAACCTTCCGTCGATAGTAGACCAAATTTTGCTTGCTTCGGCCGGGCCAAGACCGAGCGGCAATCCGTTTCATGGGACTCTCCATTTATATATTTACTGGATTCTCGAGGTATTCTTCACCTTGATAATGATATCATGTACTAAAATCACAGTCAGTGCTTAAATAACGAAGAGCGGATAATCACTACCTTACTTATGCATACATCGTACAGCATGGAGGCTAACTTTTTTCCAGATACGACAACATCAATTGTCAATAGGCCCCGGATGGTGAGGCGATTACTATTCAGGAGGAAGTAGGCCGTGTGGTGCCCAAACTATACAAAGTTGTTCGCCAGTCACATGTAATGTCCAACAGTAACGCAAATTTTGACGCTCCATCAACTGAAACCAGAGTCAGCCTAGTCAACCAGAATCTCCCAAAGGATATGGAAGTCATAGGGGCTTGTTGAAGTTTATCCCATTCTTGACGGGATTCTTCTGGGCTCTTCCTCCTTGATATTCCAGAATCAGGAAGAACGAAAAATTTTATGGCTTATTCTTGGATTTCAAAAAAGCATTTGACAAGTATCCTCAAGAAAACTAATATTCTGACTACAATTATGAGGATTAAACGAAAAAATAGTGACTTGGATGCGTGACTTTCCCAATGATCGCAAACAAAAAGTAGTTCCGACATGGTTAGGGTGACTTGCATCATCCCAAAAAGGAGCGTAATCAACCTCCGGCTATTCCTTATTTATGTGAATGGTTTTAACTGTTAGCAGTAAAATTATATTTTTTGCTAAGTGTGCGGTCCAGTGAACGCTCCAAACGTTCCGTAGGGTTTGTAGCAAAGTTCATCCGAGCGGTCTGGACAAGGTTCCCACCTCGCTCCAGACGCTCCCTTAAAAACGAGAGGCAGCTGGAGCAAACATGGTTTCATGGAGAAATTTTTGAAGTGGACAGTTCGGAACGTTGTTTGTAGATGTATACAAGGGTAAGGTCCACTCAATATAATTAGTACTTTGACCATTAAAAATAATGATCAGCCTACAAGAATTTTAGATATTTCTGAATCCTGTTAATTAGGATAAATTTCACCATAATATGAGATTGACGTGCTCTCCGTCCTCAAATGCAAGAACAAGACAAATATTTTCTCCAATGGCCGTTGGATTAAAATACTTCTAGATTTTCTTATTTATTACCGTAAATTATTTCTTTTTTAATATTTCATATTTGTTGTGCTATTGAATTATGAACGAAAGTCAACTTAAAACTATTTATTTTTCTTTACTTGCCATTGGAGTAAAACGTTTTTCGTGTTCTTAAATTTTACCATTGAATTAGGAGTAAATAATCATATAACGAATGAGCGATCAATGGGGAGTTAAATTTAAGTAATTTATTTTATTTTGATGTGGTTATAAAAAAGTTTAAGTAGAAAGTTAGCCTTCCAGTCTGTTTCCGAGTCAGCACAGTGTGAGTTTTCGTGTGTATAAAATTACTGTACCTGCTTCATGAACAGGCTTAGGGGAAGTCGAATTATTCCAGACTAATAATACTCCTCGAACCTTTTGACATGAATATAAATCTGAGCATTTTCTCAAGCATTATGAGCAAACGTTTCAGGTCAATTCTCCATCATTAGGTACGGTTAATGAAATCTTCTAGCATAAAATCATCAAATTCCCAGCAAACTTGATGTAAGTTAAGTAAGAGTGCATGGTTTTAATTTATAATTAGTTTAAAAGTAATGTAGGCACAATTTGAAAAAAGATAACCAAATGTATGACTTCCATTTCAAAAACGTGAGTGCCAGTGACCAGATTGAAAGGATTACTTCCCCGATTTCATCTCCTTGTTATCATAAAAAAGTAAGCCATCGTCTCCGTCATTAATCTCAAAATTTCCAGAAATCCAACCTGATCATTAACAGAATAATTAATCATCTTGGGAAACGAGAATGTCTCAAATAAAATATATTCCGTTGTAAATAGCTGACGATTCCTTCTTTCCGAGCAGCAACAACAAACCGCGGTCATGACACTTTGCCACAAACGCTCTAAAACCGGTCCACTGGCAGAAAGTTGGGAACGTCCGTAGCGACAGTGAACCGCTGTTCGGAAGCGTTTGGAGTGAGAGCGATTGTAGCGTTCACTCGACCGTACCCTGAGGATGCAGTCATCTACCGAGAAATTGCTTCAAACGTGGTCTTAGAAGTTCTCTCATCAGACCTTAGAGTTTACACATAGTGACCTGAGTGGGGGCACAAAATTAATCTTAGGAAATGTACCAGCAGGCAGTCGCACCGCGAGGATTGTCGGAGGGGGTGTCCGGAGAGGCTTCACCCAGATTTTAACTCGGGACCCTCCGGTCGGTAGCCCATCGCTCTACCAACTAGGCCACCACGACCCCGTGGGCCCACCCAGAGGCACAGTGAGTTTGTGAATAATATAATTAAAGGAAAAATAGAGGTAAGTCCCGAGAGGAAGGCCGAGAAATAAACACATGGACCAAATAAAGAAAAGGGAAGACAAAGAGAACTACCAGGGAGTAAGGGAACTAACATAAGACATGGAAGGATGGAGGGCTGCAGTCAACCAATCTTAGCATTGAACGACCAATGATAAATTCGTAGAAAGCAATTATACTATTTTAATCCATTTATTTATTTATTCAATCATGGTTTTTCACATTTATAAAAATAAAACAATCATTTTTTACCCTGATAATTAGGGTTGTTAGGATTTTTTTGGTTTCCATGGTTATCAAGGTCTGCCTTGGATCCGTCTCCTTTGTATCCAGCTTGGTGACCTAGAAAAAAAATACGAGTGGTCTGAAATGGTAGTTATTTTTTTAAACAAAATCCAAAGAAATTCTTGGCGCAAACTAGTTTTTAAGTGCGATAATTAAGCGCAAATTAGTTTTTAAGTGTTGAAACTAATACCATAGAGTAAGGTATGAGAGGGCTAACGCCCATGTTCAGGAGCGTCATACGTTTTGACGTAGTTTCGGAACTGTTGCATAGATGTCACTACGGTCGTCGGTTCCTCAGCCGCGCAATTCGAATCCCTTTTCGCTGCGTCCCATGCGTGTCTCGCTCCGCGTTCATCCCGCAACGAAACCGATAGGACTTGAATTGATAACGGGGGAAGAACTGCTGACGCGTCGGACTGGAGGATAGAAGCCGAGAAGCTCCGAGAGCTCAGACAGCTTCGGCAAAGCTCCGAAAAAACGTCAACGTTTGCGGTTGAGTCGTATGTGTAAGAGAATTTTCAGGTTTAAGCGTTCCGTTGAAGGCTTATCTACTATCGCTATAGAGTTTATGGCTCCAGATTACTTGCTTACTTCTTTATCTTGGGTGCTGTTTAGTGGTTTTCCATTAGTATTTTAATAAAATAATGACTGAAAATGCCATCGATGTTAAATTGTTCCCACTGGTGAAACGGAACTACAGAAGGTTTTCGGTATTTTGAGGATATGAATTCGCTGCCCAACCAATTAGCCAACGTTGCTGACATTACTTTTGATTGTAAAGGCGCAAAAGAAATCACGGGAAGATAATATAAATTCCCACAGGTGGAAACAGGGTTTGATTCCAAACTTTTCGGAATTTATTCTTCGACGTTGTAAACGACTTTGACGAACAATCATCTACAATTTTCAAGTTACAACTTTCTGATGTTGTACATGCGCATGTTTGTCATTCAAAACAATAGAATTGTAGAATATTTTATAATAATTGATAATAGATAATTGTCTAATTTATTCATTAGTACTTATTTAAACGTTTTCCCGCCCTACTCTGAAGTACTTGAAACATGTTTAACTTGGGTATGGAGGCAAATATTTTTTTGTAATTACGGCGGAATGAATCAATATTTGCATATCCCCCTGCAATCCGACGTAAGGGCGAGTGGCAGGGGGTGTAGGGAACCAATAGTAATAACAAAAGGGGAAAACGTTTAGGGATCTGGATGGGGAATGGGATGATTGGATGACGTTTATATGTAAATAGTGTTTATATTATGGTTGTGAATGGTTTGTGGGAAAAATAAGTTTTTAATCACTGTGTTCGACAGTCTATCTCTCTAATTTTGTCACTTTTGCATCTGAATCGCAGAGGTAGTATTGAAATAACTTTATACCTGCCGTGACAGTCAGGAACTCAGTCGATTCGAATGTATCTAATGATCTTAATCTGGCGTGTAATCTTCGAATCATCAGAGATTTCCACCCAAGTTCTTCTAAAGCCGCTTGACACTTTTTGATCTTTCGTAGGGATTACTGACGAAGGTCGCTTGCTTTCCTATGTATCTTGTTAAATTTACGAATGAAGTCTTTATTTTCTGGATCCCAAATACTAGCGGAGTACTCGAGGTGCGGTTTTACCAATGAAAAAATGTATTTTTCTTTTACTTTATTCAGCGTTATATATAAAAGCATTTTTTGCCGACTTCCGATTCGCTCACCGCATTTCAACCCAAAGCTATGTTTTGATAGGTGAGGGTAAAGCTCACTCCGTACTAAGCCATTGGCGTGAGAAATTCTCACATCCAGGGTAGGGGGGCCAGTTCCTTTCCCTGGCCACTTGCAATTTCCCACGAAGTGATGACAGAAAATATCACCGCGAGGATTTTAGGTGGGAGTGGGCAGAGAGTCTTCATTGGGAATCGAACCCGGGACCACCCGGGCCGCAGCCAAGTGACTTCCGATTTATTCTCCTTTTCATACAAAAAACGTTCAACAGCAGCTGTCGGTGGTAGGCTAAAACCATTAGTGGCGTCTAAAAATTTGTCTCATTTCCCATTTTTAGTAGGTACATACCCATTTGTTTGTCTTTGGAATCGTTATCAGGTATTTCTTTTAAATGTTACTCATTGAGCTTGGAAGGAACCACCCGATCGTCCTTCTTCTTAATGACGCTCATAATTCTCAGCCCTTCCCGAAGCAGCTCTATAACTTGAGCATTTTTTTTATCCAAGCAGAAATCACTAGAGCGTTTTGAGTAAGCTTTGGTGTTTAAGGCATCAAATAAATTATTTATTGTCTCTATAAAATCAGCAGTTGGAAGTGCTGATGGACGTTTTAACTCTCCAGTGGAGTGGCTTATGCGAATAGCAGCTGAAATGGAATAGCTGAATATTTGAGTAGCCAGCTTCACAGACATTTTCTGGAAAGAGTTGGGCCAAATGTGTGCACTAGTCAGTTTCCACAGAGCTCTAGTTGTCGAGCTGGATGTATCGCTCTGATAAACCTGGCGTATATTTTCAAATGAAACGGTCTTTCCTTCCAGAACAAAATCACTATTCAGGAAGTTATTTCTCAAATACTTCAAAGACAAAGACTCTCAAAGATGAAGAACATCAAAAATGCAATAAATTTTATTTTCATTAATCTGAAAATAAGGGTTTTCGACTGAAACCCCCATCTCTTTAATTGCTTTTCTATTGGTGCTGGCTTGGTCGCAAATGAATCCTCTGGGATGCAGGCCTACCATTAACAACTTTTCAATCAAGGACAATAAGAGTTTCCGTATATTGGAGCTAATGAGCCCATGCTCAGAAATAAAGTACCCTACAGGCAACTTCCAGTTTTGATGAATACCTCTGATGAGGAACACGGATGCATACTTTCCCACTTGTTTCTTCCTACCCAGATTCCCTAAATATTCAAAACCGTCAATCATGTCCAGGGAATTTGAATATTCTAAATTTTCCATCAGGGACATCTCGTCAAATAAAATTACGCATTCTTTGCTAACATCCGACATTACGGAGACTTTGAGCTTCAGCTGACGGAAAAAAGAGTCGTTAAATCCCGTCAAATATCGTGATGTTCCGATCCACTTCCTCACTGTTGACACAGCGGGAATACCAGAATTTTAATGTTAGAAAAGATGGATTTTACGGTTCTCACTATTTTGTTAAAATAGGTCCCTTATTAGTTACAAGCTCAATGTCATAAAATTTAGATCCAGGAGCTAAGATCATGAAAGGTGAAAATTTTGTGGTTTTGACTACAATAATAACGAATTTATGAGTTTTGGTCAGCGTTTTTCGATTTCAGGCTCTATACGTCGGGGTCGAGACCAATATGAGAGTACTTACCCGACCTGGAACCTTCCCACCCATAATCCCGAATTCCTGTCACAATCCCCCTCCTCCCCTTGTAACTCACAACCTCAAGAAACTGAAACGGTCATCGATTTGATCCGACTGAGCAACAACCTTCCCTTTTACAATGACCGGATGCTTGATTTTGCAGTGACTCGGCTCTTTAATTGCCTCGGTTATTTGTAAGCCAGTAACTTGTTTCCATGTATATTTTCTTACAATACAAAGGCATGGTCGGCACGACTGATAGTTCCTCATTGTACTTTAAAAGAATTCGCGAAAATGGTTCGAAGTTCATTTTGGAAGGCACCATAAAAACGGCAGATTTAAAGAGAAAAATTGCACTTAAAATTTGCCATAGTTTGTTGTAGTATTCCGGGTTAGTAAAGAGTGCTAGTGATAGTGACCAAGGATGTGATCCATTTAAAAAGTTATCGTTTTCATTCTCACTGAAAAGGCGCAACATTATCGGGTCGGTAGATCGAGATTGGAGGAACAAAATGGTCTTTTGAACTATTTGGGACATCGTTTGTAAGATAGAAAACCAGCATTGGTGGAAATTTAGCCTGTGTATCCTCCATGCAAGCACGGAAAACAGATCGAATTAATATTTACCAATTACGAAATACTTGGCGTTAAAATTTTTTATAGTTGATTGCGTCTCTTAAAATACAAATATTTCATACCGCTGCCCAACTCATACAGTATAACGATAAATAATCACCAAACTACTTCTATCGCATTGTTGTGAGTTACAAGAAATGCAATGAAATAAGGCTTGAATTCACGTTCAGTCAGAGATTCTATATTTTTACCACCTTACTCATCATGATTTTCCATTGTCGATCCTTTCAAATTTGGGGTAAAGGGTGTAGTGGAATGATACAAACCATATATGCAGACGGACATTTTCTGCGGCATAACTGCAGACTCAATTCTGAATTAAAACGGGAAGTGAACAATTTGAACTCAGTGCCTTAGAATTAGAAAAATCAAATCGACGGAATATAACAAGTGGAGGTTCAACATTCCCCTACACAAAGATGGATGGACAATAAAACATTCGGAAAGCTGCCATTCCCCTGGTACCGGGCGACTGGCCTAGGCCCGCTCACTGAGTAGGATTCAAGGCTCTGGGAAACAAGCATCGTTACCGTGGATTCAAGACATCCACTCCCGGCAGAACTCAGCCGCCTCGACCGTCCCCGAAGAGTCGCGTGAGCATTTTCCTGACGTATCAGGTTACGCGGGAGACTTGACCTTGACAGGAAGCGGGAGTCTTTCAGGTTGATAACAGCAACACCATCTAGCGGAGAAAAAGCGAAACACATGGCCACCCAAAAAGTTATTCGCAAATCCCTATAAGCGTTGGCACTCTGTATTACTCTGTGCTAATACCAAATATGAAAATGTATGCATAAGTAAGGTTAAGATTGTAGCCTTCGGGCCTCAACAATCTGCGATAAATTTCATCAATTATGCAGCAATATATTCCCCCCCTAATATTTTGGAATGTTTTTGTTTGCGATCTAAATTCCATGGATTCAAAATTGGATTCAATTATTAATGTTTAATCTTGTGATAAGCCTGTGATCTAACCGCCAAGCTTTTGGATTCCTCTTCCTCTAACCAGTGACCCATCAAAGATGTTTTTAGTATTTAAATCTCATAACAATACTCTCCCTTCTGGAACAGACAACACTCCTGATAAGATTTTAAAGTCTACAAAAGTCTCAAACTTAGATTTCTCTGGGTTCGCATGAACGTAGTTATTCGAAGAGTTTTGATTGTCGCATGTTATTCACCAGTGGATGGATAAAGTGACAGTGTGAAATATGAACTTTGGGGAAAACTGAGAGAGGTACTGAATGAATTTGACCCTGGTGAGAGAATAATACTTATACTAGACAATATTAATGGCTGGGTTAATTTAAGATGGGATGAGTCTGAGAAAGGTGTTGGGCCTTTTTGTGACCCTTGAGTGAATGATAATGGTGAAAATTTTGTATGTGCTTAGAAATAGGGTTGTTTGTCTCACATACATGGTTTTAATGCAAGATAATTCATACGTACACATGGTAAAGGGGTGATTTGTGACTGTAAGAGAAAGATTGTTCATTGTGTATGATGATAATTGATAATAGATACAAGTGTGATGAAAGTTGCTGAATGTGTAACAGACCACTCTTTAGTGATCTCTAGAGTGGATCTGTGTATAAAGTGGTTTCCAAGGAAGAGAAGTGCACGTAAGCAAATCAAAGTAAAAGTAGAGAGGACTTCAAGCAACGAGGTGAGAGTATGGTATGGATGCATGCTTGAGTATTCGATATCTTCAAAGCAGAGAGAATGGAACGAATATATGGGTAGTGGGAGAGTGAATGATGCTTGGTTGAGTTTGAAAGTAATGATGCAGAATGAATATGCAGAAAGTGTACATGGAAAAGGGGTAGTAGGGAAAATTCATGGCGGAGTGTAGGAGTGAAAATTGTGGTAAGCGAATAGAATGAGGAATATAAGAGATTGATTGCAGCCAAATCTGAGGAAGAACAAAAGAAGGCATCTGATGATTACTGAGAGAAGAAGAATGAATGCAAATGTGTTGTGAAAGACAGCAAGGAAAGAATGCGTGAGGATGAGGCTGGAAAAATGTAGAGTGATTTTGAAGGGAATAAATAGTTATTTCTGAAATGGGTAAAAAGGGAAAATCAAGGGCAGAGGGAAGAGGGCAGAGGAACGGATGCAATAAAGCAAAAAAGTGGCGAGATCGTGTGGGATGAGAGCAACGTCAGGGACTGATGACAGGAGTAGTTTGAAGGATTATACAATAATGGGGCAGGCGAAGAGGATGATCCTTGCGAATTAGTATGCGAGAATTTCAGAATGAAAAAGAAAATAAGTGAAAATGAGGACATCAGATTATTGAGATAATTTAAAAATGGTAAGGCTGACGGGGAAGATAGGATATCCAGTGAAATGCTGAAGTGCAGGTGTAAGTTACTTTGAAGTCGCTTGTGTGAATTATATATTTTTGCTTAAAAGCTTCTGTTATTCCAACGGATTGGAAGAAATTGCTTGTAGGACCATTTGATAAAGGGTTTATGTGAAAATTATTCTAAGTTTATGATTTGATGTATACGCGTGAAACTGCAGTATATGAGTATGTCTGTTGAGGAATTCGATTTTATAGGGAAGGATAGTGATATAGCTTTTAAAAGTTATGCAAATAGTTTAGCTTCGGGAACGAAGATTCCAATATTGCCAGATGGGGTTAGGATGCTTCTGACCTAAAAAGGTTCGAAAGCTTGGTTTACTAAGTTTATATCGCGTGATTACACTGTTGGGGATGAAAATAGTTCAAAAGTGCCTCCTAACATTCTTGTTTCAGATTATAAAGCAATTGATAATTCTAAGTAGGTATGTAAGAAAATTAAATATTCAATTTACTTCGTATCCAGGTTGTAAGAAATATCTTTTTTGTAAAGATTATTGGAATAATACAGATTCTGCTGTTTATACAAATGTATATAAAAAGATTAGTTATGCTTGACCTTTGACATCTATACCTGTGTGTTATATTGGACGTATACCTCCTGATTCAATAGATACTTTAAATGCATCTAATTTTATAAAAGTATCCGTACGTTATAAATGTTCATTTATAATGGATGTAACTTTTTGTGGTCGTAGCTTGGAAATACATATGTGAAACTTGTTTCACACTCGGTTATTCAATTACTTTCGGCCCGAGAAATCGGGAAGTCCTTCACCTGGAAAAATCTTAAAATCAAGCGACACATGTGGCACAAGGAAATGGAGCAGAAAACCGGTCAAGAGGTAACCGACGCTTGTTGCAATTGCTCTCTAAGCCGGTTGATATTCCGCAACAGCTATATTATTGCTCGGGATTTTCGAGTTATGGTAAAAACTGGTCGAAAGTTTTAAACTATCAAAATTGCAGTTCATTCGTGAGCTGGAAAGGGTATCGGGTGGATTTCCTATCACCACCTGGCCCTTGTTCATCACTGAGTTGTGGCAGAAATAATTTGAAGATATTTAAGGATATTAGTTTTCTTTGTAATCGTATTCCACTTCATTATATATTTGCATTTTATTTTAGATTTAGGGTAACTCATTTGAATGCGAGACAGTTGGTCCATGTTACAATTATTTCTTTAAAGAATATTCAAAAGATGAGATATGCTTTATTTTATAATTTAAGATTAGGTTCAGTGTGGGATTATAACAGGGATCGTTTTCTTTTTCTTTTTCTAAAATAAATAACCAAATAATTCCGGTTTGGCCTTTTTATTAGGGTAGGGCCCGAGCGACTACACCGTTAAGTTCACACAGTAAGACTTGCCACACTCGTAAATGTCTTCGCCTTTTATAGCCGCTGACTCGGGTCGCTTATCGCCAGCTCCGCGTTCTTGGCGCCGCTACCTTTCCGGCGTTCCTGTTAATTGGGCCTCATGTACCAAATCTATTGGATGTTTAATTTACTATAATTATCTTTAGAGGTAGTCTACTGATTACGATAGGTTTAGGCGGAGATGGAAAACTTATAAAAAGTCTGGTGGATGTAACCCTTCTCCGTCAAAACGCAAGAGGGTCATTGAAACGTGCAATGACCCTCCCCCGCCCCGGTATCAATTGATACCTTAAGGTTGTAGTACATTGGAAGGGAACGAAAAATACATGTCACAGGTATTTAATGATCAATATCCTTTAGAGAATTGTCACTGAATACATTAGTCAACTTTCGAATTTCTCAATTTCCCAAAACCAACTTTTTCCCGAGGGAAATTACTCACCAGGTCCCGTAGGCGGGTGGTTCGGATTGCACTGGTTTACTCGATTTTTATCATTTCCTCCGGAATTCATGATGGATTGGTATGGCAATCACAGTGATCCTATAGGAAAATTAAAAGATATAGAGCTCAAAGGAATCAAAACAGATAGAAGTACATCGTAAGGGAACAGTAAACCCGACACAAACTTCCAGTATTTTTCTCTTTGAATTATTTATATCTTAAACTTTTCGACAACGAAAATTTCAATACATGTAATTGTCATGCTATAAATAGGATTTTAAAAAGCCATCGGTATTTCCACATAATGCTATCTACCTATACACAATAAATAAATTTCCAGTTATTGATTTTGCTTAAAATTTACCCCACGACTTGAATTTTACATTCCATTTGAGTTTCTTGGAATTACCGCCTACAAATTCCAGTCACGTGAATTATCAACGGAAGCTGTATATATTTTGGTGGACAGTTAAATGAAAGGAACAGTCATATACCCCTATGAAAAATGAAAGTAAGCAGTTTATTAAAATTAAAGTTTACTAGCTCCGAGGCTGTGAGTTGGTGATTCTCCCTAAGGAAAATTTCCTGGAAGACAGAGTAAACGAAGAAAATACCAAGTCATGAACAAGATGAGGATAACCGAGGAGATGCAAAATAACGATAAAAATGAAGGAAATATATCGACGATGCCAAAATTTTTCTAACAGTTTCTCCAGCTGGTTAACTGCTGAAACTATTGTTTGATAAAACAACATATAGGAAAGAAAACCTGGAAATGCTGATATAATGTAAAACATACTGATTTAATATCAAAAAGAGATTAATATGTACTCAAATAAAAAGGTATCCGGCTCAACTTTGTTGAATATCATGATATAACATAAGGAAAAAATTTTAAAAATTCTTTAAAAACTTTTGATAATGTTATATTTATTTTCTTTAAAGAAAAAAATTAGTAACTTCCACAGATTTTTACCTCTGTGAAAATTGCAAAGTTTCTTCTCAATAAGTTCTCCTGCACACGTTTGTTCCAATTCGTTAAAAGAAAGCTGCAAGTTAGTCTGAAGATCTGAACCCTCGTAGATGTAGCAGAAAGAGAGTTACGCTATAAGTACCATAAATAGGTTTTCCCATCATCAACTAGGTTTTTAAACAAAATATCTTTGAGAAATAATCTCCGAATGCTTCAACATGAGATACCGTTCAATTCAAGAGAAATCAGTTTTTCGATTTCCTTCGGTAGAGGTTGACAGAAAAATCAGGTAATAAATTTATAAATAGGCATTCAATTAAGATTCACCTTTTTTCCAGCATGCACTTCACAGCTGAAGCGATAACACTAACTCTATAGGCAATACAATACAAGTACAGAAAGCATAATGAAAGCTCAATTGCGAGGCTTAATCCTATCAAAAAAGCTAATAATTTCTTTTGCCTCCTATTTGTCAGGCATTAACATGCTGATCACCACCGATTACAAGGGTTATCCCGGCGCAAGAAGAATCTATAAAAATGAACTCCGCGAAAATAGAATACATAAATTCTTCCAACTTCCATTCACTGATACCTTCAAGGCTTGGATGGTCTGAAGCTTCAGAGAGTCCGCAATAGTGAATAATTACGGTGAACAATGTTTCAAAGGAGAAAGAATTTATGGTTTGAAAGGAGAGTGATTCTTACCTTAAAAACTTTGACTCAGGTGCTGCAGCTTCAATGGTCACTACAGGTTGAAAGCCATCGCCATTTATACCAGGAAACCACGCCCTCGTCCAGCTATCATCACCCTCTCCTCTAGTGCCTTATCTTTATCTCTTTGCCCCTCAACTGGTTAATCTATCGCAAGAGAACGCCCACAGCCAGCCTCAGCTGAAAGCGGAGTATCTAAGAATTTTTTTCACCAAATACCTGTTTTAAATTTCAGCCTGCCATTATTACATTAAGGGAAGAATAAAATAGGAAATTTGGGAATTTTCATACGGAATAAATGCCAAATAGAATAGTGTATGCTTAAAATGCACTGAAAACCTGTGATTAGCACGGTGGGTGATGATTTGATAATGTTTTTAGTGATGCAAAGAATATTAGTATGTATTGATGTCCCCCCGAGGTTCAGTCACAGACCAATGCTGTTTTCCATTTATGTTAATTATATGTCTAAATATGTTTAACAAGTTAAGATTTCACAAAATGCTGACGATTGAGTTATTATATCCTCCCATTGTGACTTTAGAAGAACAGGCAAAAAAATTCCGTTTACTCTTGATGATATGCATACCAAAATGGTCTCATAATCATGTACTTATAATAAATGATATTAAAGCCAAGGCTACGATAAGTACGTCTAAAGGTAAGTACGTCTCTAATAGAGTGGCTAATTATTAAATGTCGGAGTAGAGGTTACATTAGTTACGGTTTGTATGCAGGAAATATGAACCGCTGTAATTGTAGAATTCTGGATAAAATGGATCAAATTAAATACTGAAGTACCATCATAATCAAAATATTGATTTAAGTGAACCTACTGTTCACTCAATGGCAAAAAAAGGAAAAGTATGCATAAACTATTTCATAAAAAATATGCTGCCGAATTTTAAAAATATTTTTATAACTTTATCAGAAAGTTAAATAAGATATAGTATCACTGTTTTGGGTGACTTAAGCTATTGCTAGTTAAAAATCCTCAAAAATCATTATCGGTTAATAACATTAATTGGTGATAACAACTGTTCACACAAGGTAAATTACATGCATAGGAAGGTTGAATTTCTACCATTAATTCAACTCATGAAATAAATTATAACTGTAGAGAATTATTTCAATTCAAGTAGACTCCGAAAGCATGAAAGTCAACAATACATAAACGAGATTTGATTCAATTTTATGAGTACCACGATACATTAATTCTTACGGGTTTACGAAACAAGAAGTAATAGGACGTCTCCAATATCGTCACCGACATTGGAAGTACGCGGAAGAAAGCCATAAAAGCCTTCATTTCCATCTCAACGACTCCGCAGAAGTAATTAAATAAAACTTCAGTAGTTGTACTGACTACTTAAATTTAATGTAAAATATTACACTACACGTGTTTCGACGCCTAGGGCGTCATCATCAGGTCAGGTGATACCTGATGATGACGCCCTATGCGTCGAAAATACGTGTAGTGTAATATTTTACATTAAATATAAGTAGTCAGTACAACTACTGCAGATTTATTTTATTACTGAAATGCTGTTCCACCACGTAATACCAGATACAGTCGAATCGACTCCGCAGAAGCCTGCAAGTTCAAGTAATAGTACATACAATCTTTTTGACAAAAAGTTGATAAGCAATCAGTTGTCACCAATCCTAAGATTGGTTTGCTCCAGCTCTCCTCTCCGCCAACCGCTTCATTCCTGAGTAGTTCTTTACCCTAACACCCTTCATAATATGCCTTATTTAGGACATCTTTGGTGATTATCTCCGTCCATTTGATCTTAACCATTCTCCGACCCACGGCTCCTGCATTTCTTCCAATCCCTTTTCCCTGTAGCTGTTATTGTCCAGGCTTCACTGCCATTTATGAGCATGCTTCAAAAATGCTTAAATAGATTGCTATTTACCTATATTAACCCTTTCGCGCCGAATGCCGCGCATATGCGGCGAGAATTTTCTTCGCAAACGAACGAAAGCCTCATATATGCGGCGTCAATTTTCCGACGCAAATGAACGAATGCCGCGTATATGCGGCGCGGGGTGGAGGAAAGTGACCGCCGCGGAAACAATAGACCCAGGTATGTGGTCGCCCCTCGGGTCCCAACTTAGCTCGAGCCCAGGGCCTTCCTCGGCCGCTCGGATCGACCCTTTCCTATCCTCTCACGCGGTCAACTATAGCTTTTTGCAGTGTTTTTTCTAAAAAATTATTTGTTGCTTACTTTCGAAATCTAAAGTTAGAAATGAATTCTTCTTTTTTTGCTTACCACATGGAAATTTTAAACGAAATTCTAGCGTTAATATCAACGGAGTTACAGAACGGCAATCGACCGTCGGCAATCCGTCAATATGAACATTAGAACTCCGTTTAAAATTTCTGCACGCTCAGAAAAAAACAAGGAATTTATTTTTAATCTAAAAAAATCGATGCATGCAACAAATAGGTATATGTTTATATAAAACACTGCATTTTCAGTCAGATGACCGTGGAATCGCGCTGTGAAGGTGTCTTTAATCCTCCTTGGGTCTGGGACAGCGGCCGAGAAAACGGATGGGCGTCCCGCTGAGTTGGTCACAAAACGGTAAGGGATCGGACCCCTGCCTTCCATCGACGCGAGAGAGCTTCGTACAGGGGAGTGCAGAAATTTTTCAAGAGGCTCGTAACGTGGACGAATTTCCCTCCACAAGGCTTCGGCGCGAAAGGGTTAATATAAATATGTTTTCATAAAATTGTAATGAAGTAACTCAAATAGTGAGGTAATATTACTGAGTAAAATACGTGTTTACACACGTGTAAAATACATTTATTTCACTGAGAAGAAAATTAATTTTCTGAAAGGGAGCCAATATGTGCAAGGTTTGGATAAAATAGGGACCTGCTGACAAGTGCCTGACTTAGCGGGACCTGCAAATATTTATTACACTATTAATAGACAGGGTGATTCAAGAAGAACCGAAAATACTTCTGGAGGCAGGGGAGATAATTTTAAGCATTATTTGCCCTTTAAACATGTGGTCGCAACTCCTTCCTTACCGAGCTATGACAACCAAAGGTACGACCAAATCAAATCAGTCATGAAACCAGAGATTGTGTAACGCAAATCTCCACTCTATTCTTCCATCAGTGAAGCTCTCAGAGTCTTAATTTTTCCGTACTTTCATTCATCCAATTTAGGTTAGCGTGAGGCAAGAGAGTTTGAGTCCAGGGCTTGACTTGTTCAGTTGCCGTCACGTAAGTACCATTAGCCACGAGTTATGATGCTAATCAAAGTTTTTTTTTACCGATGTTTCCCTTTTATTGAGTTTCTTGGAAGGAGAGATTACCAGGAATATCTTTGCGGTTCAAACATCGGCAGTAGGCTTGCCACGAATTTGCTGATACGGTGATGAAAGGGTGTTTATGTGGGCTTGAAAAAACACAGTAAAAGAGATAAATTGAAAACTCGTAGCGATGCAAATGACGGTCTCAGGTCCACTATCCCAAATCTTACTGGTCTTACGAAATATGTCATCCGGCCTTCCTTTAGTACACCCTCAACACGCCCTCGACTCAGCATTTTGTCACTTCTCCACATTCCCGAAATTGCGCAACACCAGCTGATTACGTAATCTACAATTTACTCGAAGCATACAGCCATATCCACGACTTGAATATCTCCGACCACACGTAAATATAAGTAAGAACGAAGATTTTTGCGGTGGTTTATGATGAACTTCTTCATATTTTCGGGTTCTACCGCGTTGGTTGCAGTGGTGATGACAACAGTTTCGCTGGCACTACTGCCAGCGTCTTCAGGTCTAAGATGACCTGAACTACTGGCACTACTGACTGGAACTACTGGCAACACTGCCAGCGAAACTGTTGTCATCACTACAGCAACCAACGCGGTAGAACCCGAAAATATGAAGAAGTTAATCGTAAATATAAGTACCTACTGGCCTCATAGCGTGCTGAAATCGTAAGAAGCAGGCCGAAATTCCACAAATGATATGTTTAAATCCGGACATTGACACTTTGCAATGACACTCTACATTGTTTGCTACAAGTGGTTCTGCGGGTCATTTTTCATAGTTCTCACTCATAAACAATTAGCTATGGATCAAATTTTAATAAACGTTGCAAAAACGTCCGCCTTAGGGTTCCTCTTTGAACTACCGGATTTAAGCTATTACAGAATCTCTTACAGTAATTTAATGGATTATAAATCCGTTTTTTCTATAAAACAGCTAAATTTCCTTAAATTGTAGCAACTTTTAGCGTTTTTTATGCAAAAAAATGGCTGGCACTGTTTTTTGTCAAGTTTTTCATTGCATTAAAATAGTTTATTAATACTTTTACGTACGTCGAGTTATTCATACAGGATATTCTAAAATTCCTTCAGACTGTGAATCCAAAGAAAGATTTTGCGTTCGTTTGCGTCGCCGGAAATAAAATCGAACTTGAGATTATGCGGCGGAGTCCGTCTCCTGGGAGGAGCCAGGGGCAGTTGGGCCTTATGTGACGCTACTAGTGCTTAGATTTATGCTACTTAAAACATAGTAATCGCAATGACGATTTGAAACTATATCCGTTCAAAAGGACCTTCTCATAAGTTTTTACCCAGGCATTACGTGTAAATTGGTGCACATTTGCGTAACTGTCTACCTGTAATCCTGGAAGGCATTACGACCAGTTTCTTGGGGAGAACCTAGCGCTAATATTTCACGCTACCATTTTAGCTACTTAAGCTCTTCTAGAGGCTTTCGATAGCAGCAGACACTAGATTTCAAATAAGTGCGTTGGCTTCACCAGTTAGCATCCGGTATCCTGGTACTAATATACATATATATTAGTACGATGTCCGGTATGGTCGTTTTACGACACCGCAGAAACTCATGCCCGTGCCCGAGTGATTTTTGGAACAATAATATCTATCTTGAGCGTCGAATACTAACTGGAATTCAGTTTTAGCTTCTTTTAGGAGTATAACACGTGTCTGCGTGTTTTTTTAATTACTTCCCTAGGATACTGTGCGCTAAGCCTGTGGACTCTGCATCATCTCCTGGCAGAGTAAAAGGCGATATAATTTTCCAGCGCCCGCTTTTAGGATGGTGTGTTTTATGCTATAATTGAATTTGCTCTCGTTTCTCATTTCAATCAATACCTACTTAGCGTTGGACTCTTGATAAATTGGGACCATATACCATCCTAACATGAAACATGACTCCCGTGAACTGGAACTTATGTTTCCATCGAGGTAAACCTCAGAATTGGGACGAAGGAGAGTTGTACAACTCTTTGTCAGATATTTCCATATTCATATATTGCTTCAGTATCACATAAAAAAATTTTTTTGGCCAAAAATAATCAGGTTTTTTTATTTGGAGTATTTTTATCAAATTTGACATGAATTATGGAGAAACCATTTTTTTTGTAAAAAAAAATTAATAGTTAATGCGGAATGCTGTTTAATAACAAAATATTAATTTTTCCAAAAATATTTAATAAAACACATTTTTGTTTATATATTAATGTATTTGGTGTCTTAAGATGAAAGAGGACACTTTTAAGTTCTTATTGTTTTATAATATTCCTAAAAATAATTGTTTATAACAATTAAAGTTTAAACATTTTTTATTTTGCACTTTTTAAAGTTTGTAGTTTTAACTACAGTGATATTTGTGCAAGTGAAAATCAATTTTAAATTGTTTTTACATAAAAATGGTACAAAGTTAAAAAAAAATGTAAAATGACAACTTAAACGTTTTCTTTAGTGTGGTATATGCGAAAACATGGGTCCACACAGAGACCTACATCACAACTTGCACAATAATATCGACTTTCTCTCCTCACTTTCTTCCCTTTGTCATCTCTTTTCATGCTACATACGACACATTGCCTCGCAGGGTTTGTTTTTTTCCTGTTACGGGTATCATTTCAGGAAAATGGCGTTCAGTCAGACAAAGCGGATTTTTCGATGCACTGGATGCACTGAGATGCACGCCTTTTGGAGAGAATTCTGGAGAGTGATACTTTTCAATCATCCTATCCACGACTGAAATTCTATATTCTAATGGTGGCTTTTTTCCTCCTGATTTGGTGTACAATACGTACGAATTCCGCAATACTTGCTCTAGTAGGTGGAAAAACATCTTATAATGTTTTTCCCACGTTTTCTTGGGATAGGGTAGTGTGACATATGCTGATCTACTTTGTCCACACCACCCATTGTGCAGTTATAATCAACTACAGCTTGTGGTTTCTTCGTCATTCCTCCTCTCTTGTAAACATTAACCATGGCAGCATTGTGGATAGTTGACAATATCGTCACATCTTTCTTGTCTCTCCAGCACATAACAGCTACCTTTCCCCTCTGATATACCTTCATTTCTCCTTTTTTCACTTTTCCATTCTTCAATTCTGGTGGCATTTCCTTTCTTGTGATTTTCACGGTCCCATACATATCCGTCGTTCGTAAAAGGAGTATATCGGCCAGTTGTGGAGATGTATAATAATTGTCCGTTGTGAGACAATAACCTTTGTCTAGTAATGGTCGCATTAGAGATAAGACAACTTGGGTGGACACAGGAAGTTTTTCTAAATCTTCCCCAGGTATCATTCCTTTCCCAGTGTAGATGATTGATGACCATATATAGTCGGACTTAGATTCACATAGAAGAAATGATTTTATTCCGAATCGGGCTCTTTTCAGGGGAATGTATTGTCTCCATCCAAGTCGGCCTTTGTAGAGCATTAGACTTTCGTCGATCGTAACATCTCTATCAGGAGTGTATACAGATTTAAATTTTGTATTCAAATAGTTAAAAACTGGCCATATTTTATTTTATTTTTGTTGCGGATGTGTTTCAGGATTGTAGGATGTATTATTGGCGAAGTGAAGGTACTTCTTTATCATAACAAATCTACGGTAAGACATAAGCTTAGAAAAAAAGGGAGTTTCTAAACTCGGTCTCTTAGTCCAAAATAGTTTCTGTTCTGGTTTGCTCACAACACTTTGTAAAATTACGACAGACAAAAAGTGCACAGTTCCTCGTTTGATTGGTTCTTGCTTGTTGGTGCGTGACCCCCTCTGATTGCAGGCACTGAACTGCGTATAGATTTGTCTCTCTTGTTATTATATTGTACTAGTCCCCCCTTATCAATTTCCTTATCACAGGGGTTCTAATAATTATTCTTTCGCGCGGTCCTAAACACGCGACGTTATATACTTGTATCAGCCCAACACACAAAAGGTACCCTTCACTTTATCACTTCTTACCTTGAGAGAGAGATCCTTTTGGTAGTCCTTGGCGGCAAAGGTTAATGGATTAATTCATGCACTAAAATGATACACTTGAACAGTACATATATTTATAATAACCCTTTTATTCTTCAATTATGAAACAAATTCACTTTAGTTACTCAATTAATCAATATATGTTCCCTTCTCAAATATATTCGTATTAATTTATAATGTTTGTTCTACTTCACCGGATATTGTACAAAGTGAATTCCCGATACTCTATGCCCCAGTATCTGTTTATCGGATTCCTGGATCCTTCCTTAACACAGGACACTGGCGTTGGTAATTGCTGTCCAAAGCTGCTTACTCCCGGCAAATTATCACTGCAAAAACTCTCGTGTGACTTTCACTCGATAAACGTCTCTTGTGACTCCCTTGTTAAGAAGAAGCAGAAGAAGAAGCCGCCTCGTTCCTTGTTTGACAATCCCTTTTATACTATCTCATCTCCCCTCCTGTATGTTCTAGAACATTCCAGGTTTTCTCCCCTTCTCTCGTATCTGATAGGCTATTCCCCTTTCATTATTATAAGTTTGTTTACGTAAACAGAAAATGGTATTGTTTAAAGTTGTTTTCATAACATAGACGGCATTGTCATAGTTTGTTTACGTAAACAGAAAATGGTATTGTTTAAAGTTGTTTTCATAACATAGACGATATTGTTGCCTCGCGGTAGCACGTGTTCCCAAAATATACACAATGGCGTCCTTAATCGTATACTTATGCCAACACGGCCAAAATGGCGTGTTACATTAGCCCCATTAAAATAATGACTTGGAAATATAAGAAAGGAATTATTTTAAAGCCTTCAAATGTAAACTAACGCGGCCCCATCACCTTCAAACTTTAGCCTCCCTCTAAATAATGTCTGTGCCCAAGTATATTGTGTTACAGCAGAAATCACACATGAATACATTTATATCAATGAACACAATTACAAACAGCCTCTCCTCCTTTAACTCAAGACATATGATATACCATATAACAATATGGTCTCTTCCCTTTCTTCCTTGCTTGAAATAGGCAAATAACCAATGAAAATCTTATTCACGTAATTTAAAATCAAGAACATATTATATAAATCGACGTTATTAACTGATACATTGAACGTGAATATAACGTGCAAATAATAAAACTGTCCATCTTCTTCTCAACATTCATTCTCACTTTTAACCCCTTAAAAACACTGGGTTATCAAAAGGCCATAATTCACATTACACATATACACTTCACAGCACTTAAAGTTCCTTCAGGTGATACACTCTCCCTCCTTCCGGCTCAATCTACGTCCACGAGCCCATTCATACATAAGAAAACACGAATCAAAATAATGGCAACATGACACTGAATATACACACATTGAGAAAAGATATCACGAAACATACATATTGTGCTAATCCACCTGCCGCCAAGTTCAACCTCTCTCTCTCTCTCGTTCGTAAGCTCCCCTCGCATGTCGGGCCCCGATACAATGTATATTATCGGTAAACAGTTCTCCCTTGCTTGAACGGATCAAATTATAATGTTGCGGCGCTGGTTTCCTCAGTTTAATGACTGCGTGCTATGGTCAGTTGGACTACGGTCTTCTTCTCGTGTGCTCGTGTGATGTGAGTGATACCAAGTGCTGTGCTATTGTTCCCTATATGGTTTAATATTGCTGAAGTGGAAAGTGCCTCGTATTTCGTTCTTTTGTGGATTAAATACTACACACGTGGCTGGCCCTCGGAATTCTGAAATCTCATATGGACCTTCGTATAATGCCAGGAAGCTGTGATAAATCCCCCTTTGCTCATCGGATACCGGATTGGTACGTACTAAAACCTCATCTCCTATTTTAAATTTCGTTCTCTTCCTTCCGACGGCTCCTGCTATCCGGATTCCTTTGACTGGTACCTCCAAAGCGTTTCGCAGTGCATTATGATTCTCCCGATAAAACTCCTCGCTAATGCACGTTAGCTCCGATCCCGTGTCTATCAGTGCATTCACAGCCACTCCTTCCATTTGAACCCTAATCTCCGGGCATTTATTTACTTCCGGCCTATCCGCTTCTTTCTCCGTCAAGAAATCTCGAGGTGACTCAAAAACATTGCATATCGTTTCCTCCTCCGTGTGGGGTTCCATCTTCTCCTCCTGTGGTGGTGTCCGTTTTATTCTCACTTTCCGTATCTTCGCCCGTTGCTCCTTGGGTATGTCCCAGAATCCCTCTCCGTCTTCCGGCCTCGGCATGTTGGGACCTTCGTCATGCTTTGCCGCTAATAGTTTTCCTGCTCCGGCTTCCCTGCGGCGTTGCTTTCTTCCGCCATCATGGAATTGACAGGGCGCTCTCTCATCGGTGGGCGCGCCTCCGCCATATTGTTTTGTCCTCGGCGTCGATCAGCTGGTCTCTCGCCCGGCCGTTGAGAGTATCCCTCGCCGCGAAAGTTATCGTCTCTCCGTCCGTCTCTCTGCTGGCTCGACGCTTGCCACTCTCGTGGTTGTGACCTCTTCGAGTCCCATCTGTACTGCTGGTTGTGTTGGGATGTGTCTTCCGGTGTCCTCCACGTACGGTCTCCATGGGTCCTTGGGTATTGGTCTCCCCATCTTCGGTGTCCAGTCGCCTCGGAGTTTCCGTCCTCTCGCGGTATGTTATCATAGCGGGCCAATAACGTCAAGAATTGCGGGATTGTATTTACATTATTTGAAATCATGCCGACGCTTACTTCCATGCCAAAGTGTTTCTTGAGAATTAGAATGATCATTCCGTCCTCCATTGGCGGCGTCAACTCCCTCGCTACGCTAATTTTGGCCGTCGCATATTCTACTCGCGTGAGCCCTCCGTTCTCCTTGTATTTTCCCGTGTCGAAACTCCGTTTTATCAGCATTTGACGTTCATCTCCCCAAAACTGCTCCGTGAAAATAGCTTGGAAAGCGTTCACATCTTCATACAGGTGTCGGGTCGCAGAGAACCATTCCTCTGCTCTCCCAACCATTCCTTGTCTGATGACCTGGAGCATCATCTGGTCAGGTAACCGATATATCTCTTGGTATTCGCACAGCTCCTGTAGGTATTTCATGGGTCTTGATGTATGCCTCCCGTCGAACGTTGGGACCTTTAATTGTACTATTCCCGCGGGTGCCGTTGTGACGTTAGGTCTCCTGCCTTCCGCACGCACGATGCGTTGGACTGCCTCTTCATCTAGCCCAGCTGCTTTTGTGGTGGATTGTTGTCTCAGCTCATCCGCCATCTTCTTGAACCTTTCCTCCACGTTCTCATGCAAATTCACGTAACTCGCTTCTAACATTCGGACCTTGAGATCGCTCGCCTCCAGCCTCGCTCCTACTCCGTTAATTTCTTTCGCGACATCTTCGCATAACTCTGCTAACGCCCCGTCTGTTTTGGCAAACCTTTCATCATAGCCATGTTCGAATGATGCAATAAGTTCCTGCGTCTGTCTATGTTCTCCTGCTATTTTTGCCATTTCTTCCAAAAGCTTTCTCTCTCTTTCGTCTGCTTCTTCCCTAATTTGCCCCAACAATTCTGCATGTCTTCTCTCTTGCCTCTCAGCCATCTCCTCTAAGATCGTTCTATTTCTCTCTTGCCCTTCAGCCATCTCCTCTAAGATCGTTCTGCTTCTCTCTCGTTCTTCTTTTGCTTCTTCTGCCCTCTCTCTATCTCTTCTATCTTGTTCTTCTTTTAATTGCCTAAATAGCGCTTGCATCTCAGTTTCCACCGGTTCCTCACTATCGACCCTAAATTCATACGTGCTTATATCTATTCCCTCCTTTTCTAGCGTGTGTAATAATCGCTGCTGCAATTCTGGCTTGGTTCCCCCTACTAACAAGTCCCTCTCTCGTAATAATTGCCGTAGCTCTGCCGACTTCAGCTCCGGAAATTTCTTCATGTTGGCCGCCATCTTCTTTCTTCACTCCTTCGGGATGATCCTCCTTCTCTCCGGTTCTCGTGGTCTCACCTAATGAGTAGTCAGGCTCTACACGCTGGGCGCCATTGATGTACTAGTCCCCCCTTATCAATTTCCTTATCACAGGGGTTCTAATAATTATTCTTTCGCGCGGTCCTAAACACGCGACGTTATATACTTGTATCAGCCCGACACACAAAAGGTACCCTTCACTTTATCACTTCTTACCTTGAGAGAGAGATCCTTTTGGTAGTCCTTGGCGGCAAAGGTTAATGGATTAATTCATGCACTAAAATGATACACTTGAACAGTACATATATTTATAATAACCCTTTTATTCTTCAATTATGAAACAAATTCACTTTAGTTACTCAATTAATCAATATATGTTCCCTTCTCAAATATATTCGTATTAATTTATAATGTTTGTTCTACTTCACCGGATATTGTACAAAGTGAATTCCCGATACTCTATGCCCCAGTATCTGTTTATCGGATTCCTGGATCCTTCCTTAACACAGGACACTGGCGTTGGTAATTGCTGTCCAAAGCTGCTTACTCCCGGCAAATTATCACTGCAAAAACTCTCGTGTGACTTTCACTCGATAAACGTCTCTTGTGACTCCCTTGTTAAGAAGAAGCAGAAGAAGAAGCCGCCTCGTTCCTTGTTTGACAATCCCTTTTATACTATCTCATCTCCCCTCCTGTATGTTCTAGAACATTCCAGGTTTTCTCCCCTTCTCTCGTATCTGATAGGCTATTCCCCTTTCATTATTATAAGTTTGTTTACGTAAACAGAAAATGGTATTGTTTAAAGTTGTTTTCATAACATAGACGGCATTGTCATAGTTTGTTTACGTAAACAGAAAATGGTATTGTTTAAAGTTGTTTTCATAACATAGACGATATTGTTGCCTCGCGGTAGCACGTGTTCCCAAAATATACACAATGGCGTCCTTAATCGTATACTTATGCCAACACGGCCAAAATGGCGTGTTACAATATCTAACAAAGTTTCGTCAAAGAAAATGTTGAAATATTGTAAAATATCATCGTCGGGATCGAAACTAGCATTTACAGAGAGGACACACCAGCGAATGGAAACCTTGGAGGGGCAGAAGGTATTTCCCCATTGGTGCGCAATTTGCACCAGACACGTGACTCTAACAGCAACGTTTCCTCATCTGCACTCTCTGAACTACTATCTTCTGAAATTGAAGATTCACTACTTGTAATGATTTCTTCCAATTCCCAATCGCTATCACTATATGTATCCATTGCTGTAATAGGCATACAATACATAAATTTTTAAAAACCAATTGATGTACGCGGGAGGAAAATAATTTATAAAAAAATTGTAACTTTTAGTGTAAAATGAAGATAGTTATTCAAAAAGGGAAACAAAAAATCTATAACTAACGTATTTTTTGGCTTATAAAACGCATTTTTTGCAATTGATAATAATTTTGCGTCTAATACGGCCATATTTATTCACATGTTTTTTTTCCAAAATATGCAGCCAAAACTAAAGTGCGTCTTATAAGCCGGAAAATACAGTAACTCGATTTCCAGACAAAAGGGCAGTTGACGACGTAACACTTGCTATGTAGCCAGAGAACTGATTTTGATTCACTCTTGGACTATCGAAATATGAAAACAGATAGTGCCAAATGTAACCAGAATGCAAATTGAGTACAATGTAAGATCCTTGCAAAATGCGCGGGAGCGAAATAATAAATAAAAAAGTAAATCTTAGTGTGAAATAAAGTTAGTCACAAATATAATGAAAGAGAAAAAATCTATAATCACCTCAACTTACCGGCAAAAAAGCAGCAGGTACACAGCGTAACACTTTCTATATTGAGAGAGGACTGATTTTGATACACTCCCGGGCTGTCAAAATATGAACAGAGCAGAGCACAAGGGCAGTACACAACGTAACACTTGCCCTATAGAGAGAGAACTGATTTTGATACACTCGTGGGCTATCAAAATATGAACAGAGCCCAAAAGAATACAATGTAATAGCCTAGTATAACACGCAGGAGCACAAAAAAGTAGTAACTTAGAGTGTAAAATGAAGTTTGTCATAAATATAATGCAAGAAAAAAATCTATAAATACCGCAACCTACAGTACAAATTCAATTCACAATGTGACTCTTCCTACTTAGGAAGCTGGTTTTGATTACCTCGCGGTCTATCCAAACATGAAGACTAAGAGTGCCAAAAAAAATCCAAGGAGCGGAGGAAGAACACAATGTGAGGGTCACCAAGTAAGCAAAATTCACAGGAGTTGAGACCATGGGGCTGTCCATAAATGACGTCCACATGATTGGGGGGGGGGGGTCACCACCTTGTGACAAAGTGTGAAAGGGAGAGGGGGGGGATGTATCTCCCCCTCGTGCTTCGTGTGGCATCAACTCTTCCACTGTATATTATGTCTTATTTTTACTCAGACTGCGGAGGGTAGTAGAAGTTTTGTTCATTTTTGTGACATCATGAAAAGGGGGGGGTGACACCATTTGTGAGTAACTGTGACTGGGTGGGGGGGCGTAGGGGGTCAAATTTGGTACACATTTGTGTGACACAATTTGTGGGCAGCACCCGTGCGTAAATACGCGGCAAAAAAATAAAGGAAAGAAATAAACAGACATGACGTATATATACGGGCAAATGTTTTTTCGGTTGAATATTTTGCACGTAATATTACGGGCATAGGACGGAAGCGGTTAAGGCTTGATTTTCCCCGCCCTCTTTCATTTTCCATCCCTCCACCACCGTTGCCTATTTTTCTTTACCTTCTCCACTTGACTTGCTAACCACATGCCACTCCTGTACCAATTTTCTAAGCACCTCCCCCAATCCTTGACCCCCCTCCGCTAACCTTGACTTTCTATGTATAAGGAACAAGAGATCTGTATTTTGTACCTGATGACGTCCACTGTTGGATGAAACCGGTCGTCATAAACCATCCTGTGAAATTTTACCAAGTTTTTTTATTTGCCTAATAATTTAAAGCATTGAAAACATCCTCTAATTACCATTGAAGGTAGTTTGAGCGAGAGAGTTCCCTAGTCATAATGGAGGCCATATTCAAATTTCATTTTTTTTATTTAAGCGCCTGTAAGAAGGATGAAATAAATATTTTAGTATTAATGGCGCAAATATATAGTTATATATGACCAAAATTCTCAGTAATTAAATAAATAAGCTACACAAGTCTCTAACTTGACTCATTTTTTCACGCCGTACGGCTGAAAACCCTTCAAAACAGCAGGTTTTTTTTGCGATTCTGTAAAAATTACTTCGGTGAGTAATGGATTTATATTTTATAAATGGTTGATAAAACATTCAAACTGTACACCGTTAGTTTTTTGACCAAATCTAGGTGCTAGAAGTTCCTCATTTTTTTAATATTCTCCCTCTGGAGCGCACAGCCGTAATCTATCCCATATAAAACAGCTAATATTTATAGGAGAATTGCTCGAAAAGTTGTTCGGCAAGGGGTTGATATTTTTATATCATTGGAAAGATATAAGAAAGAGAGTTTTTTCTTTAAGATGAGGCCAAATTCATAAAATTCTAGGTGAAATGATTTTTCGCTCAAACTACCTTAATGAACTCTCAGCGAGAATCCCGAAAACAAATGCCCTACACATACTCGTGTCTCTATCTCACATTGAAAATCTCATAAAACATCGCGAACGGCGATATTTTTTGTTCAATACATTCCATCAGGATACAACATCCAATGGAGTTTTAAGAACTATCTATCAATATTTTTTTAAAAATTAATAATTTTTTTAAGTTAAAGTTGTTTGAGCGAGATATTACTTCATATAAAACTCAATGAATTTGGCTTCATTATGATGAAAAAGACATCATATTTCCAGTGATACCAAAATGTCAGTCATGAAGATGGAGAATTAATATCATATGAAAATGGCATATTTTCAGTGACACCAAAATATCAGCAACTATCCTACTGTTCGAGGTTTTTGCCAAAATATACAAGCCGTTTCCGATGGGATATGGGATAGCTATGCGCTGCATAAAGAATTAATTTTTAAAAATTAAGAAGTTCTGACGCATGTATCGCGTCAGAAATTTAACTGCATCTAGTAATTATGCCTTATTAACTATTTTTAACAATAACAATTACTCACCGTAACACTTTTTACCAAATCACAAAAAAATCATTCTCTCGTGAAGGCGTTTTCAGCGAACGGCATGAAACAAGTCATTCAAGTTAAAGTATACTATATGAATGTTTAGCTAATCACTCAAAGTTTCAATCATATAAAACAAACTTTTTGCGTCTCAGATAATACAATATTTACTTCATTTTCCTTACAGCTGCTTCAAATTTAAATTTAAATTCGGATAAGGTCTCGACCATGGCTAGAGAAAACGTTCTCCCAAAATACCTTTAAAATATAATGTTTTGCAAATAGTTTACCCGAAATTGAGTATTTGAAGTTGTTTTAAAAACACTGCAGTTTCAATGTTTTGCTCCAAGCATTCCCTATCCCATAAGCACCCCTGATTCTTGTTCCGCTCCCATTCCATGCATGGGACCGGGCGGCGGCTCTCTCTCCAACACATCTCAACTCTTCTTCTTGGCTATTAAGGTGGTTCCACCGTAAAATAACTTAAATGTCATTTTATTCATGTTCTGCCTACTTGTAGAAAAAGTTGTCCTATATCTGATATGAACAACAAAATAATACCTTTCCACGCTATTTTATTCTATAATTGAACTTGAAATTACATGGTGTTCAATGGGGGTATCAGAGAAACACGGGGAAAAATAGTATTTTTCCATAAAATACAAATTCCATTTTCGTGGAAAACTATCTTTTAGAAGGAAATAATCCAGATAAATTGAATTTCAATAAAATACAGGCATCTTACCACCTTATTTTTCTAGTTATTGAAGAATTAATGCCGTAATTGCAGTCAAAATGCGGTAATTCATAGGAAATGGCGCTGCAGTCGGCTCCTATGGCTGGAAAAAAGTGCTCATTTAATATACATTCGTGGAATAATCTGCAAAATTTGTACCTTACTTTTGGGTTTCTGCAGGTAACGCATTGCATCAGTGAAAGCAGGATTTTTTTTGACAAAATATCAAAAATGTGGAATTTAGTATTTGTTTTGACTCACACAGTCGCGGGGCGGAACCTCCTTAATGCTTCTTGGTTAGCCCCAAATGGGTTTCCGCCCCGCTGGCGGCAGGGTTAAGTCCTCGCCTGCTAATGCAAAGAGGGGTTCGAGTCTCGCCTGGGTGGATTTTTTACCACCCAGGGCATGGGTGTTTGTGTTTGTCAAACGAGTTGATTAAAAGAGAGGACGGATTAGACTCGCTCGGTTCGCTCGTATTAAAGACAAATTATCATTATTTAAAAAATGGGTGGGTGGGTATGAAAGAGCAAATGTGAATGAGTTACATCACCATCTATGATACATAATGGAGGCCAGGTGATCCTCCCCTCCATTTTTTTGCAAAATCGTCTCCGATCTTAAATTTCTTGGAAATACAGATTAACCAGAATATATCTCAAGTTGACATGCCGGCGCTGTACATTCTAAGAATTTGCTGATACTATGCTGAGATGCCATAGGAGGACTTGAGAATACACATGAGAAGCGCTAAGTCCAACTGGCTTATCATAAAGCTCAATTACTTTTTAGTGCACTTCCTTTTGATAGCTCGCAGATTAATGAATTTGTTTTCCTCACAACAGGGGATATTCTCGCAAAGTGAACGATGAAATACTTAGTTTCATTATATTCTAGATAGATTAACTTCATGGGTCAAACCCCTAGGGTGAATCTGTATACGATAATTGGAATAGTAAAAGTTATGTGGCCCGGAGGAAATACGTTTTCGATATGTGATTATTAATTCCTGGCCTGTTCTTTAAATAACCAGCTTGTAACACGTTCATTCATTAGAAACTAAATGAAATAATATTTCTTAAATGAATTATTTAGAGAAACTCTATTTAGATGACAAGATAACTGCCTTGTTCATCAATCACACGAAATTCATTGATATCTATTTTAAATTAAGTTTTAGGAAAAAGGCCATTTTTTGGTTCAGCCAGATGAAAAAAGTTCGATTCATATGTGATTCATACATGCATCAAACTAATTATATCACGGGTTTAACTATCCGTAAATTTCTGATTTAGTAAACGCCCCCACCAGAGAAAACCTACGAGACAAACGAATCTATTCACATTAGAGGTAAAAGACCAGGAACATGTTCTGGGGCTGATACGTTACGGAGAGTTTGATAGCCAGTTAAAGCCAAAGAAAACTACTCTATAATTTTAAATAATTACTCGAAAGACAAACCTCTATTAATAGCGCCCTTACCTCTGCAAAATAGCATCTCTCTTAAAATATTCACCTCTTCAGCAATCCTATCGAAAACCCTTCTCGACACAAATAAGTATCTACGAAGTATAATTTCAAAACACAGTAAGATATTTTTTTTAAACTATAAAATCTCTGAGGGTGTATACATACTCGACTATTTAATTAGGATACCCGCATCCATCATATCTATTAAAGAGAGCTTTACGTAGCTACTAGAGGTCATAGAGTACTGAGTTTCGAGAGCAATTGGAAACATTAGGCTAATTAAAACGAGAGAAAAGGTCATAACAGAAAAATTCACGCAAGAACTGAATCGATGCCTGAAGCTTTCCAATTCCTCAAATTCTCAAAGATGTTTGAGACCTCATGTCCACACACCTCAACTTCCCTATTACTATGCATTCTGATTCATACGACTCCAAATCATGTTCTAAGCCAAGTACAAGACTTGGATTTGCTCCCTCCAGGAATCTCCGGCTTAAAATTTATCGCACCCAATCGCGGCAAATATTTCCTTAATTTTGCTCTTTCCTCTGCTCTCATGCCTTTTTCTTCCTCTCAATTATCCATTTACTTTTACTAGGAGGTGCATAGGCATACAACGTGAACTAATGAAGTAGAGTAAATAATACTTTATACTCGAAAAAACACCTCAACACCTTGAACAAAATGACCGATATAACGGAGTGAGAAAACTACATTGCTAAACGCTAAAGAGGAACTTGTTTTCGAATAGCTCAGTCATGACTACGAAGTGTAAGCATGTCAGATTCTTGATGTCGACGCAATCATCTTCGCCACCAGAACTGTGAGCACTAGTTCAGTGTGAGTAGATGACAGCAATAGTGATGGGGAAGAAGTAATAGAATCAAAACAATTTCCTCCCCAAATCGCGCAGAAATAAGAAAAATATTTTGATCAAAGTCTTGGAAAATGAAGATAACACCTCTTTACCAGATATTTTGTGTGTTAGAAAAAAAGCATGGCCATTAAAAAGAAAATTCATAACGCAAAAATGCAGACGAAAAGTGAAAGATTTTTGACGATTAGTAGATTATTATGTGAGTCAGCAGTATTTGTAACTTAAAACATATTTAAGTTACTGGATATGTCCTCGGAGAAACCCTTGCGCGAATAAAGATTGTTATTTTTCATAACCTACTTGATTATAGGAAGTAACAGGAGCTGTAAAAATATTTCGATAAGGAATCAATTTGTAAGCACGCCACCGAAGTCCATGTGGAGATGCTACCAATGGCATCACGCGTTTGAAATTGGGGTGGTCGGTGACCTTGAGTTGATTACTTGATTCGAGAGCGGTCTGAGTAAACAAGAAGGTTTATGGGACTCGGAACTCCAAGAAACGGCTTCATCCCCGTAGAACAGACATGCCTAAGTTAGCTATAGCGTAGAAAGGATAAATCAAATTACAAAGAGCTGTACTCATGCTGGTCTGCTACATCTACCTTGACCAGAGTCTTACAATGAGAATTAAAAAAAACGCTAGGCAATATTACCGATCGGCATAGCCTCATGAGATAAGCATATTCCTCGCGATGATCGTGTTACGTTGCGATCGTTTTTGAAAACACTTACAGTAACCAAATACCATAGGTAATTACATAAAGTGGGACGCATTGCGCGTCTGAGAATAAAATTCACCAATCAATAGAAATTTATTTTGGTTGGTGAAATGTTTCGGTGAAGTTAATAGAATGATCGATCACAACGATGAAGAAAATAATAGGAAAAAACGATTACTACAGTACAACATGAGCGAAAAACATTGAGAAAGCATGGTGTTGAAACCAAAACCACAACTACCTCCAAATTGAAAATGAATGGATTATTTTTTTTATTTTATTATCCAATTGTTTCCCCTTCCATTATTACGGATAATCGGCGTTCTACTTTACTACTCCCATATCCGCAGGGCACCTGTATCTCCTGGGGAGGATTCGGTATCCCGGGGGGAGATTTCTGTCTCCTCCGAGGATATATCGGTCCACCTCGGGGAGATATCGGTCCCTCCCAAGAAGTTATCGGGTCCCTCCCCAGAGGGAGATATTGTATCCTCTGGGGCGACATTGGTATCCCTCGAGGGGATATTCGCAACCGCGGGGGAAATGCTCGCATCTCCCCGGCGGGCATCGGTATCTCCACGAGGGATACCCGTATCTACCCAGAGGACACCCGTATCTACCCCGAGGTATGGGCCCCCCCGGAGGAGACGCCTTCGAGTATATCTGCCCTCGAGATACTGGATACCCCGAAGGCTCTCCCTGGCTACCATCCGGGAAGAGCCGGAGGGGGATTTGGAGGATTGGGGGCCGATATCCTCGTGGGATCTCAGCGTCTTGATCGAGGAGGAAGTCCCCAGTGGTGTAGGACAGTAAGAGCCGGCACCAAGGGCTTAAGGTAAGACGTTTCCCATCTAGCACCTCGTAGTCCAGTTCTTTCCTATCTATGAGTTCTTGTAAAATTAACCTCAATTCAACCCCGAGTATGATTATTACATGGTACATAACGGAAATGTTTACCTTTCCTGCATACCTATTATTTTGTGCATTTATGGTTAAATTACTACAAGTACATAAAGTGGCTTCATTTATGCCCATTCAGGTATCGTCAGAAGCAAGCTTTTTGCATCAGTACAAATTAATACGCACTTAATATATATATCAAACACTTTATACACACTGGTCATATGTCTGATCCATTTCATCTGAATCGTAAAATGCAAGCTCTTTTTCTTTGTGCGGTTAGTTGAACATCAAATTTGAAGCTTATTTTTTCCTGTTACACGGTCATACGGTAAAAGCTTGGCAAATGAGTGAAACTCTTTGTGAGTGATTTTCTAGAGGAGCTACAATATTTGTCATAAATTCAAAATTAAACATAAGCAAGATAGTTCCCCTTCCTGTTGTGTGCTAATGAAATTCTGAAAATCAAAGTCGAGCGCTTGCTTGCGTAACATTCCTGAGTATCCTCGAGTATTAAAAATATTGCTCTTGCTCATACTCAGGGCCATAAAGGTGACATACTCGAGGAATTCAAGTCAAATTAATTCTGCCCGACACAAACTAAACTACTTTAGCTCATGGATCAATCAGTATTTCATGTTAAACTTAAAAACTTTATACCAAAACTCAAATTCAGCAATGCTATGGGGTGAGCTACATTACATTCATACCTTACATTCTTATAGTTAAAAAAACATTCCTTCATCAGTAACTCCCTCAACACCATATATAAAGCTTGGCATAGTCATCAAAAGAACACTCAAATTTGATTGTAGAAACCAGTAGCTTGATAGAATAGTTGGAACATGATTTTGAGCGGTTTGTTCACGACATGGACCTTTTTATTTGTGGATTCAATTTTGTCCCTGGGGAAGATTAAAGTTCTGTTAGTGTCTAAGGAACACACTCAAAGTCTAGTGGAGAAACATTACCAGAAGCTTACCACCGACAAACTGATGGATTTGAATAGCTAATAATAGGAAAAATTTAAGGGAATAGATCTCTTCCTAAATAATACCACTCTGACCCCTGGAAAGTATCGGTCCGTGCATATTCCCCAAATCAACTACCTTAATCCGCCACTCGTCTTAATTTTGTTCATTAAAAGCTGAATTTTTAATTACTGTATTGTTTCTCATACAGATATACTTGTAATTAATAGATAACAGATTATGCACTTAGGTTATTTTTCTCGATTCCTACGATTCTATCTACCTCTATCATTCATCAAATTATATTAACAAATTAAATGTTCAGCCATGTTAATTTTTGCAATCAGCCTTTTGGATACACAAACTAACAATTATTTCAAGCCACTATGTCTAACAGTTCCATGAATTCATTCTTCAGGACAATAACATCTAGTCCACCCTCCTCGGGGATGAACTGGGACACTAGTCAGCCGGAAGCCCTGGCCGGAAACCCCAGGCAGGTAAGATGTTTTCTCCATTGATATTTGGTTAAAGCAAGTTGTCCTCCATATGTAACAACTAGTTTCCTGTGTCTGTTAAGATTGACCCAAGGAGATTAACTTTTTAGTATAATAGGTATATCTCATGTTCTCGGAAAAATGGATGTGGAAGTACAATTCCTTTCTTTTAAAAATGCCATCACCTAGGTTTCACTGTCTAAAAAGGGCTATCTTGCTATAACATCTATACATATATGTATTCGAAGACCGCATAGAGGAATGAAGATAGAGGAAATTCAAATTTCAAATAAGATTTCCATCATTAGCACAGTTTTTAATTTGCATGTATTGAATTGTTAAAAATGATAAAACAAATATAACTAACGTTTTGGAATTATCTTAAAATTAGAATGCCTGGCAGTTTTGTAAATGAGGTAGAATTCATCCTGCACCTCCATCAGACGTTCGCCTACTTAGTTTCCTTACTCTAAACATCAATATATTTTAATGTTATGCATATTTTCCTCTTGTAATACGTATCTGTAGTAAATTTACCTTTCCACAAGATAAAGGTGAAAAAGAATTTCCACCCATTCTTTGTACCGGTTTACAACCATAAATTTTCCAATCGTAATAATTTCGTACCTTCTTGCCAATTTATTTACATTTTTTTATTTTGATGTATGGGAAACGTTTTAAAAAACTTTTTTATAATAAGAATTCATATTTCTTAAATGTTGATGGCATTCCTCTACTCATATTTTGAGAGAATTTATTAATGGTTTACCGTCAACGGTTTTTCGGTGTCCATGGGCCAATTCGGTTTTCGCGAGAATTTCTGCTACCCATATAATCATATTAATGTGTTTTCAAATAAATTTCCGTTGTGAATATTGTACGAGGAGTATTTGAGACTCGTCAAGATTAAAAATATATGACGTTTAACCTCAAATACAAGTATGTTCTCGTTATTTTACCATACGATTTCCATTCTGATGAGAATCGATAAAATCTTATGAAAATTACAGCAGAACCAACTGTTAATTGTATCTTATTTAAAGTTCACCTGTTACACTTTTTCAGATTATTTTCTCCATTTGAAAATTTTTTTAAGGGAGTAATGCATAAAATATGGGTTTCAAATATAATTAGTGGTAGTCAGCCCCGAGATTCGTTTGTTGTAGCTCTCCATTCTATTTTCAGCTAACCGCTTTCATACTCTTCTCTTTGACACCCTTCATAATTTTCTTTACGTATTCCATGTTTTATTTTGTGTTATTTCTCCACATTCACTTTTCTCTAGACTAATAATTTCGGTTGGCCATCATGTCTCCGAGTGACTCCAATAAATGTATCTCTCATTCTTTGCCGAATTTTCAATATTATATTTCCAGATATTTTGACCACGTTTATAAAAAAACATTTTGTGTAAGTAAGAAAAATGACTAATCAGAACAGAGCATATGTGTGGATATTTGATAGACTACACTGCAGGCTTAAATCTTTTACTCACGGTGCACAATGCTTATTCTTCTGCACCATTGCCACTTGAAGGATGCAAGCAAAAAGGTCTTTTATTCTGCTCTTATCGATATCCCCTATGATTGGTCCGTTATAAAAAGTAAATTTCAAGTTGTAGCAGCTTTCTTTTGATACAATTTATTTAAAAAATACATAATTCCAGAAAATATCATTGAAGTCTAGATACACAGAAATGTCTGAACCTCAAGACAATAGAAACGGAAGAAAAAGACGGCCAAGGAATAAAGTAGCCCCTGGATTTACTCGACGCTAATTTATCAAAAACACAAACACATGTTTCTTATTCAATCGGATCTCAACACGTATTTCAGTAAACCCTAGGATGTCGTAGTGGTCAGAAGTGACAGTGGTTTGGAGATTCAATTAATAATTAAATACCTTAATGCATAAAAAATTCCATATTTAAATAAAGTTATTCGTTGAAACTACTCTTATTGTCCTTAAAATGATTACGCACCTCGCGGCAATGCGAATATCCTAGCCGCGTTATGAGCATACAATTTCTTGGGATTGGTGTTCTTTCCTTAGAATAAATTCCTCTCAAGATAAACGATTTCTTCCTTTAAAATATATATCAGGGAATGAGCCCGGAAAAAACGCAACCGTAAAAAAACGTCGCAATGGTTTTTTGTGGTCAAATTTAAGGAATTTAAATTCAACTGATTGAATAATTTTAGAAAACATTTTATCAATTTTTTTTGCAAATATTAATCCTTTAACATTTTTCTATAAGCAAAATCAGTATTCAACATAAAGTAACAATATACCAAACGAGAGAGAGCCACCTCAATTCGATTTGCAAGGTAATACTTAGACCCATTGTTGGCGTTGCTATGGTTGATCCTTGGATACGAAAACGTACCATTTGAACTTCTACTTCGGAAGTGACATACAGAAAAAAGTGTGCTCCAGCTTTTTACAACGAATTTAAAGTTAATCGCTCCAAAATATTCACCAATGGGCCAATTTATTAGTAAGTGAAACTAGTATTGTTTTTAAATGATAATATCAACACAACTTGCACTATCATAACAACTAAGAAATATATAATTTTTCTTCAATTTTTCATCATGATATTTTACGTTAACCGACAAAATTCAAAGGAAAAGTTTAAAACAATCCGAGTATTATGCAAAACCACTGTTTATATGTAAAGAGTGAACTAACAGGTTGAAATACAGAAGTCGTAGAATAATCAATGTTTGGTACAACGCCTATTAAAGTAAATGAATACGTATAAATAAGACACATTAGATGTTCATGGGTTGCGAGTACATACTAAAGAAGAAATATTGATGGTATTTTAAGGATGTGAGGGGTAAAAATATTAACTCCGTGTGTAACGAAGGGGAACATGAACACTGAATTCTCAGAAACTGAAGAAGGATATCAAATACTATGATGCGGGTGATTCCAAGGACGTTTGCTAACAGAAAGAAGAAAAATCATTTCACACTAATCATTTCTTCCCAGTGACCAACTATATATCACTCCTGACAATATGTCTCCCGCTTTGTTTTCACAGGCTGTATTCGTAAGAACAGGGAAGGGCCTGATGAGACAATACACTACACATCGATGGAAGACCTAACCACGGAGAGGTGTCCCACCCCAGAACACAGGACGCCCCGGGAGATATCCCCCGAGAGGACACCAGTATCTCCTGGGGAGGATTCGGTATCCTGGGGGGAGATTTCGGTCTCCTCCGAGGATATATCGGTCCACCCCGGGGAGATATCGGTCCCTCCCGGGGAGTTATCGGGTCCCCCCTCGAGGGAGATATTGGTATCCTCCGGGGCGACATTGGTATCCCTCGAGGGGATATTCGCAGCCGCCGGGGAAATGCTCGCATCTCCCCGGCGGGCATCGGTATCTCCACGAGGGATAACAGTATCTCCCGGGAGGACACCCGTATCTACCCCGAGGTATGGACCCCCCCGGAGAAGACGCCTTCGAGGATATCTGCCCTCGAGATACTGGGTCCCCCGAAGGCTCGCCCTGGCTACTATACAGGAAGAGCCGGAGGAGGACCTGGAGGATCGGGGGCCGATATCGTCGAGGGGTCCTCAGCGTCTTGTTTGAGGAGGAAGTCCCCAGTGGTGCCGGACAGTAAGAGCTGGCACCAAGGGCTTAAGGTAAGACATTTCCCATATAGCAACTAAGAGTCCAGCTCTTTCCTATCCAAGTCCGTTTTACACGGTACATTTGTCTGTTTAAACTCTTCCGTGAACTCTTGCATGAAGCAAAATGTATCGTGTAAAGCGGCAGATTTTATGAACGCTTCTGCGAGTGTCTCAATGCTTGTACGGAAAATAGAACCTGTTCTAATTTCCTTGAGACAGACTAACTATCTCACGTATGAACGTTCCATTGTACAAAATCTTTCATCGTGTAAACAAGTTCTTGTACATTAAACCTCATTTCAATCCCGAGGCTGATTTGTACATGGTATATACACAAACATTTTTCACCTTTTTCGCATACCTAATATATTGTGCATTTATGGTGAAATTACTACAAGTACATAAAGGGGTTTCATTTCTACCCATAGGCATATGTAATGACAGAAGAGAGCTTCTTGCATCAGTACAAATGTTTACGCACTTAATATACTCGTATGTATCAAACACCTTATTTACACTTGTCATATGTCTGATCCATTTCATCTGAATCGTAAAAATCCAAGCTCTTTCTCTTTATGGGGATAGTTGTACATCAAATTGGAAGGTTTTTTTTCCTGGTATAGGGTCGTATGGTAAGAGCTAGGATAATGAGATGCTTTGTGAGTGATTGGTAAAAGGAGCAACAAGTTTTGTCATAAATTCGAAATAGAATACACGCAAGCTAGGTCCTCTACCTTTTGTGTGCCAAAGCAATTCTCAAAATCAAAGTCTAGCGCTCGCTTGCGTAACATTCCCGAGTATCCTCGAGTATTCAAAAATTGCGAAATGGAGATGAATTACGCCTTTTGTGGAGATATAGGAGCAAGGCTATGAACTCTGGATCTTTTTTGGTTGCGAGAATAGTAGGACTACGGATTTGCGGTATGCATTTCAGTCTTGATGGCCTTGGATATTGCTCCTGTTCATACTCAAGATCATGAGGGAGACATGTTTGAGGAATTTGAGTCAAATTCATTCTTCCCAACACCAACTCAACACCTTTAGCTCATGGATCAATAAGTATTTCGTGTTAAACTTTAAAAAAATGTAAACCATAGCTCAACTCAGCAATACTGTGGGGTGAGCTACGGCTTAAACCTCACTTTCTATGAGTTACAATAAAAGACATTCCCTCATAAGTAACACCTTCAATATCATCGATAAAGCCAGGCATGGTCACAAAGAGAACATTGAAATTTGCTTGGAGAAACAAGTAGCTTAATTACATACTTTGAACATGATATTGAGGTGTTTGTTCATGGATTGCTTGTTGCTTAATTTGTCCTTGGTGGAAATTCAAGTTCTGTTAGTGAATGATGACAACTTTCAATGTCTAGAAGAGGAACATTACCAGAAGCTTAACACCGACAAACTGATGGATTTGCATCGCTAGTAATAGGAAAAATCCAAGGGAGGAGATCTCGCCCTAAATAATACCATCTAACCCCTGGAAAGTAGCAATCCGTGCCCATCCCCCAATTCAACTACCTTAATCCGCCACTCGTCTTCATTTTGTACATTAAAACCTAAATTTCTAATTACTGTATTGTTTCTCACATAGATATAATTGTAATTAATAGATAACAGATTATGTACTTAGGTTATTTTTCTTGATTCCTACGATTCTATCTACCTCTATCATTCATCAAATTATATTAACAAATTAAATATTCAACCATGTGAATTTTTGTAATCAGCCTTTTAGATACACAAACTAACAATTATTTCAAGGCACTATGTCTAACAGTTCCATGTATTCATTATTCAGGACAATAACATCTAGTCCAACCTCCTCGGGGATGAACTGGGACACCGGTCACCCGGAAGCCATGGCCTTTCCCTCAGACAGGTAAGATGTGTTCTTAATTGATATTTGGTTAATGCAAGGTGTCCTTCATAGATAACAACTAGTTCCCTGTGTCTGTTAACATTGAACCAAGGAGCTTTCATTTTTAAGGTAATATATCTCATGTGTTCGGATAAATAGATATGAAATACGATTCCTTTCGTTGAAAAATTTCATCACCTAGGTTTCACTCGTCCATAATAGATATCTCGCTTCAATGGCTACCTATACACTATGTTTCCAAATACCGTATATAGGAATGAAGATAGAGGAAATTCAAATATTAAACAAGATTTCTATCACTGTCACAGTTTTTCATTCGCTTGTAATGATATGTTTAAATGGCATTTTAAGTATAACTTAAGTTTTGGGAATTATCTTAAAATTAGAATGCCTGGCAGTTTTGCAAACGAGATAGAATTCATCCTTCTCCTAAATCTCTGACGTTCCCCCACCCAGTTTCGTTAATTTCAAAATCAACTTATTTTAATGTTTTCCTCTAGTTATACATTTCTACAGTAAAATTCCCTTCTGATCCCGAACTTTTTTGAATCTGGTTATAGAAATGGAGGGGCATGCATAATTACGGAAATCAATGGTGACCATTGTCCATGTAGCGGATCAAGTTTCAAGAACCGCAGCGCGACCTATCTTTTGCGGAAAGATGGCAACACCTCTGGCCCTATAGTGGTACCGAAGATTTAGATCCATATGTATATTCATGCGGGAGAGACTGCTGTTCCTTGAGAACTTCCACGCATGCGCATTAGTGTAGCCTTCATACATGCGCACTACGGCACGCTACACTTCACTTTGGTGCACGTCAGTAATAAACTTACAGGAAACAACTAATGAGCGATTTCTAACACATTCTCTCCGTTCATTCAAACCTCTCCACGATGTCATCTACAGTTACCTATGAATTCATTAAAGTGAAAGGTGTTGTTTCTCTAGACCACGCTTGGTGATTACATCTAATGTGATACAGTGAGATGTTTCTCGCGACGATGGTCACGCGGCAGAGTCTTACCCCTCAGCAAAGATTCCTTCGTGGACGCAAGTCGAACCAAAATTTCCTAGGTCAGTCGCAAAGGCTAGATGGGAAGTTTTGAGTAGTGAGACGAGAAATTATAAACTTTGGCAAAATTAGTGAGTGGGACAAAGGAAGATGAGAATTATGCCCGAGAATTCAGATTGGAAACAAGTCTACCGCGTAGCAGAGAACAACAAACACGGAATGAAGACGTAAATAATTAATATACCTTCCTGGGATCGGTTCTAGCATAGTAATTTTGTTTATCGTGCTTCGACGGCTAAGGTCATTTCGCACTTGCTGTCTGCCACGTTTAGACAGGGGCATTAGCACTCGGACGAATCGGAGGATCACCCCTCCAAACTCAGGCCGAGCCCAACGATGCTTAACTTCGATGACTGATCGGGAACCGGATCTTCCATCGTGGCAGGTCGTTGCCCTAGGGATCATTTCTAATGTTACATTCATAACTTACGATTGTAAAGTTACAAAAGTAATTCCAACAAGTATTGTACATGCACATCAGTCGTCGTAGGTATTGTATAGGTTTCATTGCCAGGCATTAATAATTTTCTAAACGATGAATGGCGGTCAGTCGTTCTGTACAGTTCAACAAGAGTTAGACCTCTGCTCGAACAACACCCATGGGTGTACCCCCATCATGTATGTGCATACACGCATCCCAATGGGTATACACCCCACCCTCATGGGTGCACGCCCCTTCCTCATGAGTGCACACCTCTCCCTCATTGGTGCACACCCCACCCTCATATAGGTGCATAACCTTTCATTCTAGCTGATGCACACCAATGAGGGTAAGAAGAAACAGAAAACAATGAGATTTTTTGTATTATTATTTCAAGTTTAATAAAGAAAGTAAAAGTTAAATGGATGCAAAATTTACTATTTTTATATCTGAAAATGAGAAAACTTTTTGCCACCCAGGGGGAGGCTTTGAGTATTTGTTTTTTTTTCTAATTTTGTATCCGATGTGAAAGGCCCTATGAGCTGTTTTCGGGAGTCAATATGAATAGATACATAATTGGCCACTCAGCACAGTTTACAATATAAAAATGATATGGTTATTGGCCTTGAACTCGGGAGAAGGCTGATAAGTTTCCAACAATTAATCTCCATGATTAGCCTACACTAAAAAAATAGGAAAATGAAGTAGGTTAATTCCATTAAGGAATTTCCAATCGTACAATTGAAGTTTCTCAAGCAAGGATCCAGCTTTTACACGATAATTTGGGCACAGCAAAGACGTTAACTTTCTATGGCTCCCAGAATACCAAAAAGAGACAGAGATGACAATTAAAACATCTTCATACTCGACAAAAACTGATACAGAGAGAGTTTCATTAGAGCTTCACTTATCCAAGATATGCACTACACCAACTCTATCCGTACTTAATTCAAATCACTAGCGCATGTTGTAAATGGTGTTTGGTTGAGTGTACTAAGGTTGGCTATGAGGAGATTGAAGGTTTTCTGCTCGATTGCATTTTTAAATCAGACGTTTCTGTTAACCTTGGAGCAGTCTTCGTTCTTGTTGATGATTCACGTATAACTTGCAAGAAAAAAATGCACAATCTCCGGAAGTCTACTTACATCACATTTGGTTGCGCTATTGAAGCACAATTTAGCGTTGTTGTTTCAGAAGTACGTTTAGTTTATTTTAATTATACATGGATTATCGTCACAGAGGAATTAAAACAAGAAGCAGTTTGCAAGGTGAAGTAGGCTGGAATGGATGTATAATTTATGCCTCATAGTGTTTGGTTCCAGCTGATACTTCTTCACTCTATTCTCCTCTGCTTTCTTGATCATCTCATCAAAGAAACCCTTCACTATTTATTCTCATTCCCCGCTGAACTAACACCCCCCGACCACTTCAAGCATCCAACAATCCTTTTTACATTACTCATCATCTTACTTCAAAATAGGCTAAGTATCTTGCAGTTACTAGGGATACGAACAATATTTAATCAGTTACAACACAGGGAGCCTGCTCTTTCCACTGATCTGTCATGTGAGTAATGCCTTCGATGAAAAATAAATGATCTGGTCACACAAGTTTGAGGCCTGGCAGTGGTTCTCCGAGTTTCCTCCGCCCTTGGGCGAATGCCGGGCCATATGCATCACGCGATGACCTGCCATTTGTTGTTGATTATAGCGATGCGATCCTTCCTGTGGGTCCTGTGGCTTCGGGTCGAGCACTCTCGTGCAGGTGGCGGTCTTCCTCTGACGTGGGTGTGGTGGTTCGGCGGCCGGAGCGCGTCGCCCTATGGGTGGGGCCGGGGGTGCATTAGGATCCTCTTCGTCGGGCCGGCTGGCGTGTGGCCGGTTTGGTGGTTTCCGGAGTTATCTGGGGTCCCTCCGCGGTGGGCTTGGCTTCGGTCTTCCTCGGTCCATCACTCGCCGCTTTCGGGAGTTTATCGGTTGTGGTTTACGATGATGCCACTGGCGAGGTGCAAGCCTCCCCTGAAGATTCGCAAGCCTATACCCGGGACCATGTCCCAGGACATGTTTCTCAAGTGAGGCACACCGGTTCCAGCTGGGACGAGAGCATCCGAATACTTGGAAAAAGGACCGACTACCACCACCGACTCCCGCTGAGGTGTGGGCACGAGACAGAAACCGGTGCAGCCGCTCTCGAATCAGACATGGGGTGGAGGATACTCATCTGCATAATAGAAAAGGCCTTGTCACTCACTCACTGAATCAGATACGCTGTAATATGAAGCAACAGTCACTTAATTTTAAATTACCGGTAGGATTCTAGGTAGGTAGGATTAAGTTTATTGGGTGCGTCGACAGCTACGGTCATGTCGCTAAATTACCGGTATTTTCACCTTTGCGCGTTTTGCTTGGAAAATTTGCGTACCTCAAATAAGGAATTTAAATGATTTAGCGAACACAGAATGAAACTCATCTATGCTATAATTTCATAAGAGCGAGACTACTTTCCGAGAGCAAAAAAGGCGATTTGGTTCTCAATCCTCACATTGATTTGGTTCCGACTGAGACAACGCTCCCTTCCATCTTGAAACGATGACGATTTCCAGTGATTCCGGCATATACGATCACAATCAACAAGTCACAGGGTCAGTCGTATGACCATGTTGGACTTCAGCTCCAAAGAGCACTATTCTCACACGCACAACTGTAGGTAAATACATCGCTCTCTCTCGCTCAAGAAATTCCCTCCAAGTGAAGGTATTTATCGAGGAGCCCAACACTCGGCAAGGAACACTGCTCAACGATAATCGTCAATTCGCACGTAATGTCGTATTTTCAGAATTCACAGTTGATAGGGGATAGGTGGGACTCCTTTGGAACGGGTCCCATGGCCACGGACCTCTCCCGACCAGTCCTTATTGCTATGACACTCCTGCGGATCAGTCCCACTGGCCGTGGTATTCTCGCGGACCAGTACCGTTCGCGGCCCACTGGGTATCCCCCTATCCATGGCTTCCCCCCACCCCACACCGCAAAAGACGATCTGTAATTTCACAAACTTTGGACCCTCTCGGTACCAGTCCCCACCAGTTCCGCAGAAATTCTCGCCGGCCCCAATCGCGGTGGGGTTAAGTCCTCGCCTGCTAGTCCGAGGGTCGTAGGTTCGAGTCCCGCCTGGGTCGGTTTTTCACTTGCCCAGGGTAGGTACGGGTGTTTGTCAAGTTCTGGTGGTTCGGCCCCTGCGAAACCTGAAGACAAGCAAATGGCTTATCGGGAACGCAGGAGTATACTGACCACCAGAATAGTCGGAGGACAAAAAAAAATTGGAACCGTTCTGGACCACTCCGCTGTGTGAATAGTTTATTTAAGACTAGAACGTTTATGGGCTATCGCAAAAATTCCCCAATACGTTAGAAAATTGCTCATTATTAGTTAACAAATCCTTCTTTATGGTCCCTGGTACATAGAAGTATCCATTAACATAGACATAGATTCTTTCGACGATGTGTCGAACAATTTGTCGGCCAAATGCCCAGGATGTTTAGGTATTAAAAACTGTGTCCCCTACAAATCACAGAAATGGCAATGTTTTCCTTACACCTTGTGAAAAATGTATTTTGGATAACTGGAAACCTTACGAAAAATATGAGACTTACTTTAAGGGAATATTTCCACTCTACGGAAAACTTTACCTTATAAAGATCGAGGTAGTCTATTAACCGAGTGTAGCTGTATCACAGAGTAAATAAAAACCTTATATATTCCCACTCCCGAGGCTGCACCTATCCTTAATGAAGACCGAAATAATTACCAACCAACAGATTTTTAAATGATTGTTAAAAGTCTTTAAAATCAACAATCATTAATGTTGGTCATCTGAACTACATGCAGATGAATACCTACGTAGTCTTTTATTCCATTTTCCAGATTAAAGATACCAATCATGAGACCTATGTAATCATTTCGGTCATGGTAGCATGAAGGTGGAATGAGATCCAGTATTAGCACAAAGCTAATGCCAATACTGGGCTTCATTCGACATGCCTTCTATTCTCTATGCAATCCTTCCCTTTACAACCTACCCACCCATCCTTATTGTCGGGGGTGACGTTGGATGTTGGTCCCCAACCCAAAAAACCTTATTGTATCTTTCCCCTATCTGGATGAATGAGTACAATGTTAATGTTTGTCTTTTTTCTGCAATCATTTTTTAAATATGACCTCTCTTGGTTTATTTACAGGACGATGACACTGAGGAGAGTCCGGAAATCGTCAATGTTCTGCATGGTGGCTATTCATGTGGCAGTTGGCGAAGACGTGCTGGGACCACCCCTGACTACCTTCAATGGATCGAAGATGAATGTTCTGCACCTCTACATTTGGAAATCTCAGCAGCAAAGCCAAGGAGGTTCCATGGAAACTCGAGGGGGACGAGAAGAGATAGCTCAACTGGGGGAAGAGGTGGTGGCGCGCTAACAGGCTCGGAGTCTTCAAGTGCCTCCTCGCCCAAGAACACTCCTACGTAAAAGGATCGCAGATGTGCAAAGTGCATTCAAAGGGCTTCCTGAACACCTTCCCGAGTGCTGGCTCTTACAGAGTTCTCTGATTTTTTTGGATGACTGCAGATGAAAATTCAAAGAAAATCAAGTCCCTATATCTAAAAGAAAAAAGTGGATATCTCCCCCAGGGCATCGCCATTCTCAGTGTTGTGAAGTACCTCCTTTAGATTGTTCTCAGCATGCAATTTATAATTTTCCTTGATTGTCATAGTGTGTGTTGTTTACCTGCTGGCTATATATGTTTTTATACTAGAGAATTTTCCTTGAAGTTATCATGACTCTTGTTGACATTTACTACTGAATTCTTCTTTGATGTTATGAAAGCCTTCTCATTACACTAAAAAAACACTGGTGTGTGATTACTGATTGGCGAAGGTTTAAAGTTAACATCTCCAGATGTGTCCATGAGAATGTGAAGCTATGTAAATTATCAATGCGTGGCCTTCGGAGCACGTACATAGTTGTGACTGAGTGAATATTTGTGGATGAAGTAAGAGGTTATATGAGAATAAATGAAGCAACTTTAATGCATCCATGTTGCCATCTCTAAAAAGAACACTCACTCATGGTGTTGATCATATTATTCCCCTAGTCTCACTTTTAATGGACATTGGTGTGGATAATTCCAGTGAACTAAAACGAGCTGTTGTAACACCTCCTTACCTTCCTTGTATATTACATATGATTTATTTATTTTTTATCTGCCCTTCATGTCTTTGAATGCAGAATATCTAAGAGTAACTTGTGTAGTAAAAAGTTGTATCATGAACGTAGAAAGGTTAGAAAATGACATCATTGTGAACCTAATTGTTTTTTCCTGAAGTATAAATGCTAAATGTGGAAGCCGTTGGCTCTGTCAATAAGGCCTTTGTAAATAATATGTAGGGAAGTACATACTTCCAGACTTACGTACTAAGCTGGAAAGTAAAATTTCCATTATCTGGAAGGAAATGCATTTATATTTACTTGCACTTCTATACAATCATATTTTGGCATTCTTTTATTTCGTAAAAATCTTATTTATGAAAATGTTACAATGCCCATTGTCTTTTCATATTCATGTGATATTTCATTTTTACATAATAGGCATTTTATGTTGCCCATATTTGTGCTGTTTTAAGTAAAATAAGTGAATTCTGAGTGTCAATCTGTAATTTGAAAACTTAGTGAGCTACTTCTGTATGAAGTAAGGCTAAATATAATATACTAATTGCATATGTATTTAAAATTCAAAATAATTTTTAAAGGTTTTTAAAGATCATACTTAAGTTGAAAGGAGGTGTTGTCTTGAATTCAAATAAGAACATTTGTTGTACATATTAAATTTTCAAGAGGTTATGCACTTAAGTATCTACCATTTGTTGTTGTCCGTAACTGCAAATTTTGAAGTACATTACAATAAAAAATTTTATTGCAAGCTTCCTTGTGTCAATCATTAAAGGTGTGTCATGTGGAATTTTGACAGTTATGTAACTGAGCGAAGTGATACAAGAAGCTCATGAAAAGCTGGTTTATTTGCATATATCCAAACATATATCAAAATGCTAGTGTGCAAGTGAAAATAATTTGTTAATCAGATTCTTTGAGTCACTTCATGAGCAATTGACAATTAGAAAGACTGTGTTCAGGTAGGCTGAGGATTGAAAGGCAAATGTCTTTATGATTTTATGCTTCCCTGTAAAATAAGTAAAGAAGTAACTTCTTCAAGTTATACATAATTTGCATATGCTCTTCCCCATCACCTGGTGCAAATATATTCACTGTTGGCTTATTCATCGGTTTAGACTTGATTCATTGTTATTCCATTACCAGACAATAGTCTAGAGTGGGAAAAATTTTTATTCATTAATATGCAATGCCAAGAGTGGAGTAATTGCACCATTTATTGGGTAGTATTGATTCTCATAGGTATATATGTAGCACAGTCTTCATTGGAAAAATTTTCAATCTCATATTTTTGTTAGTTACTATTTAATTAAATTTATTATGAAAGATCTCATACCCTTGATGGAGGGGGTACTTGGACTTCCATACTTATCTCCTTCATATCCAGATATAAAGTTGTTAGTTTCCTTAAAATATTGTGATAAATTCTTCCTTGCCTTAAGTAACATAGGTCAAGTTTTATAGGGAATATGTATCTGGTTAAATATTTTCTCTGTATGATAACCGAAGTTTGTATATCCTTGCATTGATAATGTTCACATCAACCACTCGGCATAACCAACCTATATCTAGTCTCAAGTAACGTTGAGTTAAAGAAATGGCCACATTATCCTGTGCGTAATGTTAACCAGACAAAACTTGGCCATTATAATTTATGAATTCCAGTCAGCAGCATAGTCAGGGGGGGGGGCGAATGCTCCCCCACTCCGTGTTCTGGCACCCCATAAATCTATGAATGTTTCCACTTATAAGTCCTAAATACGAAAAATAAATGCGTTTAATACGTTGTCAATTGTCATATTTTGTACAAACCCATCCGCCTATTGCATCACCAAAATTTGTAAAGTTTAGTGAACTGATTAATTTATGAGTCGGCACCCCCTAAAAATTTTCTGCCCCCCCTAGACCCAAAGCCTGACTACGCCACTGCTTCCAGTATTAAACTTAATTCCTAGAGTGACATTTATCAGAAATGGTCATTTCAATGAATAAATACTGACCATGATTATGATTGTACCATGCACACATTTTTTTTATAAGTCAGTGTAAAAAAATCCTTTGTACGTCATTCGCATGGGTATTTGTAAACGAACATGCCTACTCAGCTGGGCGGCCTACAACGTGTGTCAATCGTAGTTGCTCAGCACTCAAATAGGCACCAGGCACAAAACAATATACTGTATCATCTATTATGATGGACGATGACCAGTTAATAAGCCACCTCATTGTAAAACAACAGAAATCTCAAAGTTCTAATTATTTATTAGCCATGGTTTAGGAATGATCAGAGAGAACAAATTATGTAAATTCTGTGAATTTTTATATTAAATGTTCCCTATAATTTTGAAAACTCATTGACTTGTAAGCCATTCAACATTTACTGTGATTAAAGATTCAATACATAGCTTTAACTTGAGCACAATAAGGGTATGACATTTTGTTTCTTTTCCCCATTAGGAAACCATAATACATACATTCTGCTAAGAGCGAACAAAGACTGTAATACAGCTGATGCGAGGAATAACATTAGATCAACTATGGGACAACCTAGCTAAATCTATTAGGGATATTTCTGTGACATTTTTAACAAATTACCCAATGTTTTACCAAAATAAAAACTAAACTAAAATGTTAGAAAATGTTTTCATTGCTCACCATCAGTGTCCATCTCCTCGCTGATTTCTTTCCAGCAATGGACCACAATGATCCTGTTGGCGTGGGTTTTGTCAAATTTACCCCACACAGGACGTCTTAGGTATATGTATTGAGGAAATTAGCAGTTTCACGTCAACCAAAATAGGTCCCTCCGACGCGTGCAACCAGCGTGAAAGAAGTGTCCAAACATTCCATCGCCCGCGTGGGAAGCCTGCGCCAGCTAGCTGGAATCTGCTTTTACCTACTATATTCGCCTCAATTTCATTGCATGGCAACACTTTAGATGCCGATTGTACGGGTAGCCGGCAAGCAGTCTCTGTCTGTGAGTGCGGCCTCTCAGTCTGCCGCAATCGCCTGCGTGGGTAACCTTTACTTTGTCCGCCGAAATATACCTTTACTTTGTCCGCCCCCATTTCATTACAAGGCAACATTTTTGACGCCGGACCCCGCCAGTCGGCCAGACATGGCGCTGAACATGCTACGCGTACACCCGCAAAGACATGAGCGATCGCACAAACAAGAGCGCCCGGCACTTTGCAAGACCTCGACAGTCTCCTGTGGTTTTGAGTCTCTGAAGATTTCGAGTCTGCGAGGTGTAGAGTATGCCAAAATTGGCACAAATTCTTGATAATTTCGTTTTCGCATTTGCTTTTGATCAGCACTCAAGAAATGCGGCACAAATCTTGCTCAAAGCTTTTTCATATTTAATCCTTTAGGCTTAATTTTTTCTGGCGACACTTTATGGTACCCCATTACTGGGTAAAAGAGAAACTTTGTATTTAATTTTTACCATTTTTTCATACTTACACAGTCACTATCAAGCCCTTGATGATGACTGTGTAAGTCGAAACCTTGGTTGGCAAATTAAATAAAAGGTGGACTGAACAATGTTTCTCTTTTACCATTAATTCTTTATGTAAAATGTATCATACTATTTCTTCTGATATGCCTACGGCCTCATATATCTCATAAATCTGCAATCGCCGATCGGCCAATACCATATCGTGCACTTTCTAAACGTTTTCACCCGTGGTTGGAGTTTTCCACCGTCCGTCACAGAGATCATCTTCAAGTGATGTACTATCAAGGGTCAAGGGGGTCATGACCCCCCCCAAATCTTGAATATGTATGGCCTATAATGTGCAAAGACAAAGGGGGCTATTACGAACGAGAGGGCGTTGAGACTCCGCCAGGCGGAGTTTCCGTTCCGCCTGCGGTGTCACTCCGACCCCTGCGATTACGAATGGGACGTACGGAGTCACACCGCCAGGCGGAGAGGACTTCACTAGGGGTCGGAGAGGAGCGATGCGGCGGAAGTGACGTTTATATGAAAAATTCTGCGCTCCTTCAACACGGATACAGCTGCAGCCAATGGCAAGCGTTTGTAGTGTTTTAATTCCGCGGGAACTCTCTCCAGCAGAATTCTGAGTTGAGCGCATTAAAGCTGCGACCGCAATGCGCATACGTAAACAAATGTACGAAAATCCACAACGAATACTTAGCTGGAGAGCCTTAATCACAGGCAAAAACACTTAATTCCTGTGAAATAACAAAAAATCTGTTGCTCTGCATACCTTTCGTTTAAGTGATGGGGATTGGAAAGCTATTCAGAGTGCACAAGAAAGGCACTTTTTTAAATAATGAAAAATAACTTTTAAGCAGTTATCTGTGAAAACCAATAAACAGTTAAAGAAACACAAGAAGTGCAATTATTATTAAAATACACTTTTATTTCATGATAATGTGACAGAGTTTCACCATTTACTTTGGTTGCACGAATACACAATCACAGAAAAACAGTCTGCCCACAATACATATGTGAGATCGCGAATCGGTTCTGTGCCAACACGCACACACAAGCGACAACGTATTTCAATAATATAGATAAATCCACAAACGATATAGTAGCACACACCATAAAAATATAGAGGGAAATAGGCTAATACAATCATCCAAACTGGAAGTCACTGCCATTCTTATTTTCATCACGTAAAACATTACAAGCACAGGGCTCGTTATGATGAAAACTATTATTTATTCACTGATTTTAAGCCTTACATTAACCCACGCAAGTGGCACAGGTGCCTTTTCTCACTACTATTCGTTGATACGATTCATATACTCGAATAAACAAACTTCACTCTTGATAGCTTGATCGTGAAATATCATCTCTACGGTGAATAACGGAGGTGAACACGCCAGTGGCAATTTTTAAATTACCGTCAGATATTTCTCGATAGAATAATAGCACTATTCACATACCAATCAAGATGGAACACTGATAATTACAACTCTTGGCCGATATTTTTCAACCTAGTAAAACTTTGAGCATTACAACACCACTGGCACTGTGATTATCAGCAGTAGATTAACGGGAGTATAGATATAGAATAATAGCACTATTCACATACCAATCAAGATGGAACACTGACAATTACAACTCTTGGCCGATATTTTTCAACCTAGTAAAACTTTGAGCATTACAACACCACTGGCACAGTGATTATCAGCAGTAGATTAACGGGAGTAGTCATGTTGAAAATAACACTATTTTGGCACAAAAGATGTTCGTAGAAATCTCCAAGCAGCGAGCAAAAGTTGTATTCACCTTACAATACAAGCACAGGCAGTCATAAACGACGAATTTTCCGGTACCTATGAATAAATGGATGAAGTTATTGTATATAAAAGCATAGCGGACATTATAAAACATCACAATTGTTCTAATTACATAAACGAATTAGGTATCGTCGATAAAACCAACTTACAATCAATATGTATCCACCTCCAACGGCCGTGATTCAGGCTGCTACAACGATGTTTACTATAAAAGTTTTGGTTTCCAATTGCTCCAATTTTATATTTAATGAACTTACTCAGATATTATAAATAATACAAAATATGAGGGCTTTCCAGTCTCTATCGTCGGATATTATGCTTTAAAAACGCCAGCTCGACCCGAAAAAGGTAAACAAACGTCCGCCATTAAGGGGTCGGAGTCACAAAGGCAGGGTATCCGGCCGCGGTATCACACCGACCCCCTAGCCGTCGTATGACTCCGACCGGCAGCCACTCGTAATCGCTTGGGGCGGTGAACGCGCTTCCGAGCGGTGTGACACCGCCGGCGGAGTCTCATCGCATGCGGTGAGCCGTTCGTAATTGTCCCCAAAGAATACTTAAGTATTTTAATTTTACCTTTGATGACCCCCCCCCCAAAAGTTAAGGGTTGGACCGCCCTGTGTGCAACCAAATTTAAATTCAGCCGTACATTTCTTCACGGTCGAAAATTAAGGAGCCAACTCCATACCATAGATGTATATCCGCTGGCGATAAACCGTCCAAAAATGGAGCATTTTATGACGGCACGAAATTCCAGTTTCCAAATTCCAGAAGGAACTTGAGATATTACACTATGGATTTCTGTAACAGGTCATGTCACCACATGGATATCTTAGCAGTGCTCTGCAACAGCAGTTAAGACCCCCATTAATTTCTTAACTTCTTTGAATGCTAGCTTGTATAGAGGTTCAGCACCATGGGTGCCATATCCTAATCGGCAGTAATGCATACCGAAAATATTTATTCCTACATAAATTTTGAAATACTAAGTAAAAATTTTGAAAAATAAATTATAAAAACGTAAAACGAAATGCTCTAGGCACAAGGCACTCAATGCCGGCCAGGAAAACATGCATTTGATTTGCCAGAAGAGTCCCCACTGTATGCGGCATTCGGCCACCAGCTAACGTCATGAATCAACACTACATGATAGCGGGGCGGCGGCATCCAAAGAATTAATGCACAAAGAGCAAGGAGAGCCTATAATTTCACCACTAACCACCCATATCAACCACCAAAGTCAATTATTCCACAGACTCTAAATATTTATTTTCTTTACATACTTTGGAATTTTGTACCGTGTTTTGGTGACAATGAATTCTATCTTCAATTTCCACAAAGTATCACCACAATTAATTAATTTGATTCTTTCAATACGTTTTGACAAGAAGCCATCATACATAAGAAATACGTAGAATCCACATTTAGCAATAGAACCGTTTTAGAAAGTTAGAAACTTTTATTCAGTCCAGAATCAGTGATGTGTCACTATTGACCCATCAATTTCTTTCGCCAATATCAGTCCATGAATGCCAACCTGAAATCTAGATGCACTGGATCCTGTCTATAGTATAAATAAAATAATACATGTATTATCCATTTGGAGCTACAAAATTTACTTGAATTGTGGACAATACAAAATTTTTGTTTGGACTTATCTATATCGAAAATAATAAGACTAAAAATGTCTAATTGTTTTTGAAAATTCTGGAGTAGTAATAAAATGATGCCCTGTCTGATATTATTGACAGCTTCAATGTGCACAATCACAATTCATTTTTTTGCACACAACATTGAGTCCTTTATTTTATAGATACTGCAGTACTTTGTGGCACTCACCAGTGTAGAATGTGATGTCAGGGAAAGGAAAGCATGCAAGTGCAGTGGGGCCAAGGGACTACAAAACACAAAGAGGTTCCCGGGGAATACCTTTGGTTCCTCTGTCAGCCGATCCTCACATGCCGATCCTCATCCGACCAGCAAATCCTCGTTGGAAAGTGCCATCAAGTTCCGTGGTAGTTATACTAACATATCCACAAAAATAAGCTTTATGTAGGCTAAGTACAGAAAACCATGGATTTAGAGAAAATGCAACACTAAAATACACGAATTCTAACGGTATAAACCTTGTAAACAACTGTGAGTCAAAATTGCCTAAATTGATTTTAGGGGTACAGAATGTTTTACAGGGGTTTTTCACCCAACAAAATTCAAATTACTCACGCATGTTTATGAAAACAACAAATCACAGAAAGTCACGGAGGTCTATTGCTCTAGGTGTAAAGTAAAAGAAGGGAGAAGAGAAAACACTGTAGGGTGGGTTAAAAAATTACCTAGCCGAGGCTCTACAGATAGAAAATGATTTGGTCTCACGACTTGAAATCAGTAGGACTAACCAAATCTCCCAAAAAGGCCTGTGCCTAAGGTAGTCAGTATGATAATTATTACAGAAACATAGTCGCCAAATTCAGCACCGAAAGAGACAATGCTGAAGTGCATTTAGTGGTTACGAGTCTGTCTCTAGATAATGAACAGTTCCATAACACAGCAACTTCCACTATTTGGGATTCTAAACTTGAAATAATCCCCAATGGACAGGCACCTTGAGCAGAACAAAATACAGATGTGAGGATTTTTACTACCTCTTATTGACTGTCAACAACTTGTCTAAACACATAACCAATTGCCAAACATTTCCTCAGTTATCACAATTAAGATACATTTGGATCTCAATAACATTCTACGCAGAATATCTCACAAAGACGAGCAATTTTACAAAATCCACAATATACATTCAGACCCTAACAATAAGAATAATATTTTCTCAAACTGCAAGGAACTGCTTTTTCACGAAGTTAAAATAAAGGCTCTATGACAATTGGCAATTGAATTGACATCAATAGTGGGAAGAAAAACTTAAAACATAAAATTAACCCTTTGTTTATACTTTCTTTTGCAATAGAATAAAGTTTTCACATTTATTTAGGATAGATACCACATCTGAGTAAGCAGATATCCTGCACGCTTCATCCAATGGCAACCATTTGTAATCCTGATGCTCATCAGACAGCTTCACCTCCACCCCGTCATGAGCAATTTCATCCAACCAATACTTAACAGTTTTTGGGTTGCCATTTACTTCATACTGTAAAATAAGAAATAAAAGGTTTCTCAATTTTTCCAACAGTGTAAATAAAAAAAAAAGGTGATCCAGCCTCTTTTTAAAAACTTTACGGGTAGTGTCGATTTCAGGGGGGCCGCATGGCGGACGGACCCAGGTAGTCTCCAGAAGACCATCATTAGGAATGCCCTCGCTCGCTCTCGAGCTAATCCGGGTCCTCTCTCGAGGTTGGGGACGGACGAGGGTCACCCTTCCCGGCAGATAGAAAGTGACCCCGTGCAGTACAATGATAAAGTTTATAAATTTTGCAATTTTGTAACTTTTTCGCATTGCCATCGAATCCCTTGTCTCAATACGTTTACGAGCGTCTTTTGATTGACTCTCTAGGATGAAAATTAAGGATTTTAGTGTCATCATAGAAAATGCGGCGTTGGGTTGGGTTTAGTTTGGTTTGGTTGGGTTTGGTTTGGTTTGGTTGGGTGGGGTTGGGTTTGGTTTGGTTGGGTTGGGTTGCCAGGTGTCATAGGCGCATTTTCTATGCTGACACTAAAATCCTTAATTATCATCCTAGAGAGTCAATCAAAAGACGCTCGTAAACGTATTGAGACAAGGGATTCGATAGCGATGCGAAGAAGTTACAAAATTGCAAAATTTATAAACTTTATCATTGTACTGCACGGGATCACTTTCTACCTGCCGGGAAGGGCGACCCTCGTCAGTCCCCAACCACGAGAGAGGACCCGGATTAGCTCGAGAGCGAGCGAGGGCCTTCCTAATGAGGGTCTTCTGGAGACTACCTGGGTCCGTCCGCCATGCGGTCCCCCTCAAATCGACACTACTTCTTTACGGTTCATCCTGTGAGAAAGGTTGCTATCGGCAACTGAATGAAGGATCACTCGAGTGATGATATAAATTAACACATTCAACGCTAAGGGGCGTTCTGGAACATCCTGTGGGCGCTTGGTTGAAGGAGGACGTTCCAGACGTTGATTGTCTGTTGCTACTTTAGTTACTACTTAGAAGCGTTCGTCATATAACATTGCCATTTTTCTATTACCTATTATTATTTATTAGCTTTTCAGGTTGCATTTCAGTTTTATATTTTTTATGAGAATATTACTGTTAAATGCGATTAAATTTTTAGAATCCATATTCCGCATATTATATTTCCTTCATCATTGTCATTGTAAGGTGCTTTTTCTCCGTAGTCTCCTAACCTAGTGGGGAGCCATTCCTCAATGTTGACAAACAAGGGTATGCGGTCTCTCTGATGCTCATACATATTTTCATGTTGAGGTGTAGAGGGCAAAGTGACCATACATATATTTTCTTCCAAAGGGACTTTTTCCTCAGACCTATACTTTCACAGCGGTCGGTACCATGTCCTAAGAAACGGTTTTATGACCCTGTGGGAAACCCTTGAGGGAGAAAGAGTCATCGGCTAGTTGTATTCGCAGTTTACATTGTCCTTTGCTGTTCTCCTATTCAAGAGTGTGCGTGGGTGTTTGGAGGTGACTCTGATTCCAGTTTTCTGTTTGTGTGTATATTTTCAAAATATGTCGTGGAATTGAAGATTGTGGGGTGTTTTCTATTCAACACTTCGGAACCCCTTCCGTAGCTCAGGAGGGAGAATCAATTATTGCCACGTCACCTTCAAGGCCAAAGATTCTATTCAAGAGTTTTTGTCAGTGCTCCTGCTTGGAGGCTATCAGCTCATTTCTTTGTTCACTGATGTTTTCTCGTGTACGTATTTTCTTTTGGAATCAATCAAGACAGAATATTTTATGAGCGTCAGGTTTTTTCTTTGTCCAACGCTTCCTTGTCTACAAGTTGGGTACCACATGCAAATATATTTAGTGACATAATTAAATGTTTTAGTCCACCAGTTGATTTTTATTTGTACGTATTGAACTCAGAAGAGCACTCAGAATTTTTTTCGAAGAAGTACTATAAAATTTGAACAAAGTGCATTATTATTTTTTGCTTATTCTTACCTCGGATAAAAAGACAGTTTCATTGGGGGAACACGGAGTCACTGCGGGTTAAAACTTTTTCAATGAAGAGGGTCAATTTTGAATTATTTGCAAGCGCATGTACTGGGAATTCAGAAGAATAAAAAAACTGTTATTCTTCTGAAATTTTTGGATTTGGAATTTGAGGAAATTCCCCACATTCCCTTCGCCTTGACCCCAGGTTCCAGACCACGGAGGGGATCCTCGAAAACTTTTTTACTTATTTTTTACACAGTATATGATATAAATGATTGTTAGGGAGACGAATGACTACGTAGATAAGTTACGGGGCGCAAATGTAGCGGCAAAAGCAAGGATAACCAAGTGGAAATCCTTGACTAGAGAGGAGTTTCTAGTGTTCCCGGGGATCCCGTTTCACATGGGTACAATTGAAATGAACAGAATCTCCAAATACTGGAGCACTGACCTCCTTTTTAGTTTTCCTTGTTTTTGGAACTGCATGCGCCGCTACAGGTTTACCGGGGTATCACTTTTCACGTGATCCTGTACACGGTGAGCCTAGACCTAATGACAGACTATACCAAATACACCCACTGAAAGATCTTATTCAAGAGAAGATGGAACCAATAGTAACGCTGACTCAGAGACTATGCATCGATAAGTCTATAGTTCTCTGGAGGAGCCGCCTTGTATTTAGCATTTTCATGAAAGGCAAGGGACACCGCTATGGAATTAAGTTGTACGTGCTGACTGAGTCTTCCCGTGTGGCTCTGAGGTTCCTTGTGTATTCTGGTGTTTCTGACGTTGATGTAGTTGGCCTGAGTCACGTCGACAACGTTGTCCATCAATTAAAGAATGGCAAACTTGATGCCGGCCATTTGTTATTTATGGATTATTTTTATACAAGTGTCGACTTCGCACACCAACTTGATCGTCAGATCTACTGCACCAGGACCCTCAGAACCAACCGAAAAGGTAATCGTCTCGATCTAATTTCATCTAAATTGAGAAGAGGAGAAGTTATGCAAGCCTACACTAATGAAGGTGTCTCCGTCATGAAGTGGAAGGACAAACGGGATGTACTGATGATCAGCTCCGTATTTGGGAGTGATGTGCTTGATGTTCCCCGCCGGAGAATAGGTGGAAACATTTCCAAACCGGAAGCCATTGCAAGATACAATGAATCTATAGGGGACATTGATCTTTTCTATCTAAATTATGTCATATTACCCGATCTAAAGGAGGAACCTGAGGTGGTTCAAAAAATAAGGCATCCACATATTTCACCACTAATTAGTCAATAGTTACTTCCTCTCCATTAAATCCCATCCCAAAATCTCACTCTATGACTACCGTCTCTCCATCATCAAATCTCTTATGCAACCGGCCCATTCACTTTCTCTACCACCTTCCGCTCCTTCCCCTATTCCACCCTCCAGAAATCTAGGCGTGCCAAGGCATCTTCCTGAACAATGCGAAATAGACGGCACAAGACGCAAAAGGAAGCAACAAAAGTGCTGAGAATTCTCAAAGCGAGAGATTAGGAAGGACACTATAACGTATTGCCCGGCATGCGAGGGAAACCCACCACTAAGCGTTATCCATTTTTTTAAACCTTTCATCAAATGCTATAAGTATGCAAATAGTGTAAATAGCTAAAAAAAAAGGTTTGTCTGAATATGTATTTCTAATCATGCATTAATTTTAGTGACTGATTGTATATTTTAGAAATATGTATAAGTATTTTGTACATTTGTCTACACAATGAATGGCTGCAAATAAAATGAGCTAATCAAAAGTGCTTACCATATTTATTAATAATTTAGACTCAATCAATCCCTTTTTGAACTAAGAGTACAAATCCAGTTCTTTACTAAATAATATCACTCAGCAATATGGAAGTTGCACTTCCATAGGTGGTATTTTATTATAAAAATTTCCAAATAATTCAAACTATATACTTCATTTCAATTATCATAAGCGTAAAATTTTATCACAGAGTGGCTAAAATGAGTGAAATGTGTAAGAAGAACTTTAAAATAAGTTATCCACATAAAATTATGTGCTAAACAGGAAGGTAAGTAATAAATTCAATTATATCATATAGAATCGACAAAGGGGAATTACCTTGAATGCATGCAACCCACACAATACAGTCTTGCCGTTGGCGCAGGATGTTCAGGAATGTCAAAAGTTTAAACCATTATCTCACTCAGTGATTCAACCCAAAGGTTGATTTGGATAGTTGAGGGCAGAGTTCATCCCGGACTAATCCACAGGCGTGTGAATTTCACACATTCAGGGTAGGGGGGCCAGTTCCTTTCCCTGGGCCACCTCGCACTCCGAGGATTTTTTGTACGGGGTCGTCCAAAGGCTTCACCCATATTTGTACCCGGGACCCTTCGATCAGTAGACTAGCACTCTACCCACTAGGCCACCACGCTCCCTTAAACCGTTATAATAACTATAAATAAACTTCAAAAATTAAAATTTTGGTCACATACATCTTAGATCAAAGTGCTGAATTAGAAAATGCCAAAAACTGAACTTCGTCACTGGGAAAGTTCAACAATTTTTCCCTAAGCGTTTAAAGGGTTAATGGCCAAGAGGGTGGCCGATCTAAAAACAGAAAACAATAAAAGGGTACACCTACACAAAAAAAAAACTATTATTTCGATGGAGTTATACCATATTCCTCAGAGAAGAGAATAAAGGAAAATGACGACCGCTTGACCATCGAAACGCTCTAAGTTTATTTGTAAGTGTCCTTTAGACATGTTTCTGGGCTTTTCTAGGGTATCAGTATATTGTCTATGTATGCGCATCGTCGCCGATAGCGATGTATATATTTGCTGCTGAAGACTGTAGCAAAAATAGAAAATTTCGCGATACGTGTCTTTCTCTTTTTTGTGTCTACCTTCCCACTTCGCAACATTACAGCGCACTTGCCTTCCATTCGTGTTTTGGACCCTGCGCACTTCAAAACAGATCGGGAGATGAGTTAATGCGCGCTAAACAACAAAAGAACATCCATAATCGCATCCGTGATTGTTGTTTTGGACAAATGGAGATATGATAATTTTCAGTAAAAACGTCAAACATGGCTAATGTAAAGTTTCTGGCATTTTTCACCCCCTTTTTTGGCCAATTCCCCTCTTTGGACAGTTTCCGCAAAGCGGACTGTTTACCCTCCGGACTTGGACTTGCCCGAGGCGAGCCCCGCCAAGCGCGCTAACGAAATGTGCGCCAACGACGGCCAAAATGCCTACAACTACAAAATGCAGCGACTACTGCCAGCGACTTTCGCCATTGTTTCGGACCTGCTGGGGACGGTATCAGTATATACATAATTGTTTCGGACCTGCTGAGGACGGCACGGCTGGAGACGGGCACGGCTGAGGGCGGGCCCGTTTCAGTTAATCTTGCGTTGGCCTTTACGATAAGGAGGTTATCCTGATCCCGAGTAATGTTTACTTATTCGTCCTCATGTGTCCTTTTTCTTGGAGGTTAATGGGGGTTGGATGAAATGGTGCATTTTGAGTAGCATTGCGAAGTTCCTTACATAGCGGACTGTTCGTCGTCCGTCGAATCAGTCGATCACGATGGCTAAGAGTGTGAAGAACGCTGCTCCTGCTGCGGGTTATTGGGTGTCTACTACCTTCGAGGATGCCGTGACTTTCATAACGGCATATTTGGAGGCAGTCAAATCCATAAAGCTGATACTGCATCCTTCGGCTTTCTTCCTAAATAACGAGGAGGAAGTGGAGATACACCTCTCCTGCAATTTAGACACGATTTTGGATGTAGACATGCTGGAGGTGGACGATTTCTTCGGTGCCACCTACGAAAAGCTAACGGACATCGAGGAGTTCTCCCAGGTGATTGGATCCGGCCTCACCTTTTTGGGCTCCGCAGCGTGGTGGTTTACCATGGCCCCTTCTCAACCGAACAACGCACCGAATCCCACGCCTAGGAACACCCGGAACGCCGAATTCTTCTCCCCGGGCTCAGGAGCGAGGAGGGTGAGGATGAAGAATACCTTTGCGGGATGCTTGGCACTTGGGCACACGTGGGATACTGCTTTGAACAATAGGCAGCAGATGAGAAGCGTCGAAAGGTGGCTGAAGGAAAATCCCTCTGTGATCGTGGACAATATGCATATATCCGAGTTACCTGCATGGCATGTTTCAACCGGTAGATTCAATATTCAAGTTTTTAACGAAAGGGGGAATTTTATCTATGACGTATCGCTAACTCCTCTCGATAAGGTAATTCGTATGTTCTATAAGGATAAAACATTCTCTTTCATTACTAAACTGGACGCTTTTCTGAGGGATAAAACCAAGGGTAAAGCTAGATTATTTTGCGAGGGGTGCAGACGTTTACAGATTATCATAATTTTTATCTCGATCTGGACGTCGCATTGCTAACTGAAGTGTTCGAGTCTTTCCGCGATGCTTCCTTCCTCACCTACAAATGTGACCCCGTGTGAAGTTATATCATGGTGGACGATAAATATTTTTGTGAATTCAAAAAGAATGAAGTGTAGTAAATAAGTCCGTCCAATTAGGTTTTTGCATACTTGAATTAGCTAAACTCAGAATATATGAATTTCTCTATCGTTTGCAAGGGGTGTTCGGAGACAATGCATCCTGTTTTTACTCCGATACGGATTGTTTGATGGTACATTTCTCGAGATGCAAGCAGCATCCGTTGTTGACCATGTTGCACGATCCAATTCTGGGACCACTGCTCGACTACGAGGACATGCCGGATGAATACGTCATCGAAACCAGAGGCACTCACAAGGAGGCCGGACTGTGGTCGGACGAGAGTGGGCACAAGATGATTTTATAATTCGTGGGATTGAGAGCTAAATCTTATGCCATCCGTTTCGAAGACGGATTTAATTTGAAAAACAAGGGAACTAAATCCTCCGCGAATTCCGTCCCGGATGTAAAGTAAATTTTCAAGATTACAAGGATGCATTGTTTTCAAATAAGAATATTTTCGTGGATCAGTACAACATTCGGTCCCAAGAACACCACTTGCACACGGTTAAACAGAGAAGACTGGCTCTGTCCTCTGAGGATAGGAAAATGGTTGTTTTAAATGACAGAGTCAGCACCCTTCCGTTTGGTTACAAGGGTCATAAATACAAAGATGTATGGCCATGTGAATAAAAAAACGTTTTTAAAGAGTGAACATATGCTTTTTTATTTTCAACAAATGATACAATCATGTCAAAAATGGCATCACAGTTCCTATTTCATTGTAGTTCTGCCTTCCGTTCACCCATCCTCCACTAGCCCGCAAATGGCACATGTCCAAGGGCGCCACAGTCGATGTCTCGTCATCCCTAAATACGAATGTAACTTGGAAACTTTGTTCCAGCATGCATGAGGCCCTCATCTTCATGAGTGAGCCATTGGCTTTCTTTATGGGAACCACAGTGAAAAAATGATGTTGTAAGGATTTGTATTTCGCGAACAACCATTGAATTCCCAATGCCGTGTTATTAATAATGCCCTAATCTCTGCAAAATAGAATCTCTCTTAAAATATTCACCTCATCAGCAACCATATCGAAAACCCTTCTCGGCCCAAATAAGTACTAAGTATAATTTCAAAACACAGTAAGATAATTTTAAAAACTATTAAAGCTCTGAGGGTGGATACATACTCGACTATTTAATTCGGATACCCGCATCCATCATATCTATTAAAGAGAGCTTTACGTAGCTACTAGAGGTCATAGAGAACTGAGTTGCGAGAGCAATTGGAAACATTAAGCTAATTAAAACGAGAGAAAAGGTCATAACAGAAAAATTCACGCAAGAACTGAATCGATGTGTGCAGCTTTCCCATTCCTCAATTTCTCAAAGCTGTTTGAGACCTCATGTCCACGCACCTCAACTTCTCTATTACTATGCATTCTGATTCATACGACTCCAAATCAATTTCTAAGCCAAGTACAAGACTTGGGTTTGCTCCCTCCAGGAATCTCCGACATTTATCGCACCCAATCGCGGCAAATATTTCCTTAATTTTGCTCTTTCCTCTGCTCTCATGCCTTTTCCTTCCTCCCACTTATCCATTTACTTTTACTAGGAGGTGCATAGGCATACAACGTGAACTAACAAAGTAGAGGAAATAATATTTTATACTCGAAAAGACACTTCAACACCTTGAAACAAAATGGCCGATATAACGGAGTGAGAAAACTACATTGCTAAACGCTGAAGAGAAACTTGTTTTGCTATTCGATACTTGAAGAAAAAAATTCCTTTAAGCCCAGCCTAGAGTCACAAGTATATTTCGAAGTTATTACATAGACAGCTAATTTTGCTCATCCCTTGCAGTAGGATGAGTCGTATCGAAAATCGCTAAAGAAAAAAGTTTTAGATGATATTTAAAAGTTCTAAAATAACTTTGAACGAATCTGATATTGTTCCTACTAATGAAGTTGTCAATTTTATTCATGGTCAAATTCTACTAATGGATATATTAGTGATCTCACCTGTTTAGATTTACTGAAAAAAACCATTGTCTCCCAAATAGCTTCGTTGTACTATTCACAGAGAAGAAGAAAAGCAGATAATTTGATGATAAACGTGAAAAGTACCACTTTAGATTGAATTCTCAGATAGTTACGAATGACGACTACAGTTTAAGTCACATTAAACAAGAAAAGTTTGGCCGGAAAAATACTTCACTCAACTTCTCAGAACAATACCCTGAAGTACGATAGAGATCTGGAGACATAGTACTATGTTACATAAGAGCTTAAGATGATCCTGCAACCACATCAACATAACCCCACAGGAGATAAAACTCATGATTGAGCCCGAAAGGACAGCCTCCCTAGCTGTAGGTACAGGTGAAAAAAGGACAACGGGAATCTAAATGTAGCAGTACATAATCTGAAAGGTGATACATCTTCAATACTACCACGATAGCGGGAAATGCGCGATCATATCTCCACCCGACAATGAAGGCTTCACTGTTAGCGACCATTAGCGACTCGTGAACATTGCGCCCACAAACCATTCGTTGCCGAATTCTTTTCGCATCCACTCGGCGCGCCGCACTGCGCAGGCAGCGGCCGAGTTCAAGCCTACAGATTTGCTACACTTTGCCCTTACGAATGGTTTTCCTGCAGCAGGCTTTTCATTTACGCATATGACTACTGCATTGTAAAGTGAGTCCCCAGAACCACTGCTCAAGGTTTGTGCGACCCGAGAGAGCGAACTATTATTTCTTCCGCGGCCGTTTTATATTTTTGTTCAGTTTCCTTTAGCAAAATAGTTGATTTACGATTAAAATGTCTAATTCTTCAGGAAAAGGGAAGCGCGTGGTGTTAAATATTTCCAAGAAGTTGAGGATAACAGTAGGGCATCCACGGGAGACTCATCGGTTAACATAACTCTGACCCTGGCGGTTTCTGGGAGGGCATTAGGCATTCCTTAAGCATTTCTCAAAGCTTTCGTAAAGTGTCGTAAAACCTGTGCCAACGCTCAATTAGGCATTTAATTAACACAATTGTGAACGCTTTGGGCATTTTGTAAGAGTTCCTCAAGGATTTCTAGGTGTTTCCTGGGCATTTCATAAACGCTTACTGCCGTGGATAGGGTTCCTTTTAGGCGTTGTTGAGTGCTCTCCATTATGGCTTGCAGAGCGGTTCGTGGGCGTTCGTTGAGCGATTCAAACGCTTAGTGGAGCCGAGTGGTAGGGATTTATAAACCATTATGTGGAGGTTTCACGGACGCTCAAGTAAGGTTTTGAAAGGAGTTGTCTGCCCTGCCGATAAGCGTTTGTGTAGCCTCCTCATTGGAGACCGTCACTTATGTTTTATCCGCGCACTGTAGGGTTAATCTATAAGTGCAGTATCATTCTTTTCGCTTTCTGAAATTGAATTTTCGAATTCGAAATGCTCTTTCACGACTACGAAGTGTAAGGACGTCAGATTCTTGATGTCGACGCAATCATCTTCGCCACCATGACTGTGAGCACTAGTTCGGTGTGAGTAGATGACAGCAATAGTGATGGGGAAGAAGTAATAGAATCAAAACAATTTTCTCCCCAAATCGCGCAGAAATAAGAAAAATATTTTGATCAAAGTCTTGGAAAAGGAAGATAACACCACTGTACCTGAAATTTTGTCTGTTAGAAAAAAAGCATGGCCATTGAAAAGTAAATGCATAACGAAAAAATGCAGACGAAAAGTGAAAGATTTTTGACGATTAGTAGATTATTATGTGAGTCAGCAGTATTTGTAACTTAAAACATATTAAAGTTACTGGATACGTCCTCGGAGAAACCCTTGCGCGAATAAAGATTGTTATTTTTCATAACCTACAATGAGAATTTAAAAAAACGCTAGGCAATATTACCGATCGGCATAGCCTCATGAGATAAGCATATTCCTCGCGATGATCGTGTTACGGTGCGATCGTTTTTGAAAACACTTACAGTAACCAAATACCATAGGTAAATACATAAAGTGGGACGCATTGCGCGTCTGAGAATAAAATTCACCAATCAATAGAAATTTATTTGGTTGGTGAAATGTTTCGGTGAAGTTAATAGAATGAACGATCACAACGATGAAGAAAATAATAGGAAAAAACGATTACTACAGTACAACATGAGCGAAAAACACTGAGAAAGCATGGTGTTGAAACCAAAACCACAACTACCTCCAAATTGAAAATGAATGGATTATTTTTTATATTTTATTATCCAATTGCTCCCCCTCCATTATTACGGATAATCGGCGTTCTACTATTCTACTCCCATATCCGCAGGGCACCTGTATCTCCTGGGGAGGATTCGGTATCCCGGGGGGAGATTTCTGTCTCCTCCGAGGATATATCGGTCCACCCCGGGGAGATATCGGTCCCTCCCAGGAAATTATCGGGTCCCTCCCCAGAGGGAGATATTGTATCCTCTGGGGCGACATTGGTATCCCTCGAGGGGATATTCGCAACCGCCGGGGAAATGCTCGCATCTCCCCGGCGGGCATCGGTATCTCCACGAGGGATACCCGTATCTACCCAGAGGACACCCGTATCTACCCCGAGGTATGGGCCCCCCCGGAGGACACGCCTTCGAGTATATCTGCCCTCGAGATACTGGATACCCCGAAGGCTCTCCCTGGCTACCATCCGGGAAGAGCCGGAGGGGGATCTGGAGGATTGGGGGCCGATATCCTCGTGGGATCTCAGCGTCTTGATCGAGGAGGAAGTCCCCAGTGGTGTAGGACAGTAAGAGCCGGCACCAAGGGCTTAAGGTAAGACATTTCCCATCTAGCACCTCGTAGTCCAGTTCTTTCCTATCTAAGAGTTCATGTATAACTAACCTCATTTCAACCCCGAGTATGATTTTTACATGGTACATATCGGAAATGTTCACCTTTCCTGCATACTTAATATCTTGTGCATTTATGGTGAAATTACTACAAATACATAAAGTGGCTTTATTTATGACAATACATGTATCGTCAGAAGCAAGCTTTTTGCATCAGTACAAATTAATACGCACTTAATATATATATATATAAAATTAAATATAAAAGGAAATAAATATAAAAGTATATGCTAGCAACAAGGCGTTGAGGTTGGGGAAGGATATGAAAGTAAATCAGTGGACACTCACTGGCATATGATCCATGACGACACCGGTGTCCACTGCTTAGGGGTAGATTTCGGGCTAAGGACCCTTCTTCAGCTGGAGGAGATTCACTACTAAGGAGTGTCACACTGGAGTTAGGAGTTTAGGGCATGTCTTGGTACGGGGTTGGTTGTTGGGGAAAGGGGATTGGTTGGAAGGAAGTGCAGGGGGGGGTGGAGTGGGAGGGGAGGGAGCTAGCGAAGATTGAGTCCGGGAGTGCAGGTTGACTTTAAAATGGAAATATAAGAGAGCTCCCAGTGGCGGAGCTCCATTATGGGTATGTCGGGTGGGAGGGCGCGGATTATTTTAATATGAAAGCAGTTGTTGAAGGAGAGGTTATGCGAGTTAGCGTGCTCCGCTACAGGCAACTGCAACTGTTGCATCACGCTGCTCCCGTGATTGTTTACCCGCATATTTAAAGGTGTGCTGGTGAGGCCAACGTAGAAAGCCTGGCAGTGCTTGCAGGTTATAAGATATATAACATTACTCGAGGAGCAGTTTCCCCGAGTAAGTATTTGATATGTGACATTCGTCACCGGAGTAGTGAAGAAACGGGAAGAGGTGTTGATTGGGCAAGTGAGGCAACGGGGTTTGTTGCAAGGGTGAGAGCCAATATGGGAGAGATTGGTAACACTACTTGCAAGTGAAGTTTGACGGATCTCGCGGATCCAGAGACTATTTTGTAGATTGGGAGGGCGACGAAAGGAGAGCACGGGAGGTCTTTGAATAAGGGAGGAAGTTGAGGGGGAAGAGGAGAGAATGGAGTGTGCTGATTTCAGAAGGCTTTTCAGTGAATCATCAAGACCTGGATGAAAGGTGGTCGCAAAGATAATAGAATCATCTATTGATATATTGTCCTCAGGATGAGGTACGAAGCGCGGTCTCTGAGAGGGTTCGGTCGCCTTAATGAGTTGTTCTCTCACCAAAGAGGGGGGATAGCCGCGACTCACGAAAGCTTTTTCCAGGTCTTCTAAGTATCGAAATAAGTAGGAATTTTCAGAACAGATTCGGCGACCTCGACGTGCCAAAGAGAATGGGAGAGAGCGTTTGCAGTGTTCGGGATGACAGCTGTCCCAATGCAAGTACTGCTGAAGGTTGGTGGGTTTTTTATGGACGGATGTGCTGAGTTTTCTATTTTGCAAATGAATATCTACATCGAGGAAAGTGATTGAAGAAGTGGAAGAGCGGTGAGTGAAAGAAAGAGTTGGATGGGAGTGAATCCTTTGAATAAAATCTTCAAGGGCTGAGCTTCCATGGGTCCAAATGATGAAAATATCATCAATATAACGGAGCCAAATGAGGGGCTTGTGGGGGGAAGAAGATAAAAGATTTTTCTCCCATCGCCCGAGGAAGCTGGAGGCGTAAGAGGGGGCCATTCTCGTGCCCATAGCCGTGCCCCTTACTTGGAGAAAATGACGCCCTCCGAAAACAAAGCTGTTTTTGGTGAGAACCATCCTCATGAGTTTCAGAAGAAATCCGGTGGAGGGGCGCGAGCCATTGGGTCTACTGTTGAGAAGTTCCTTTGCAGCTGCCAGACCTTCATTATGGAGTATATTAGTGTAAAGGGAGCATACGTCAACAGTGAGGAGAATAGTATCAGGTGGAAGTGGAGAGGGGAGGGATTTTACACGATTCAAAAAATGCTGTGTGTCTTGAACGAAAGACGGGAGGCGCCGGACTAATGGTTGGAGGTGGAAATCTACGAGAGCAGAAATTCTCTCAGAGGGCGAATCATAACTGGAGACTATGGGGCGGCCGGGAACACCAGTTTTATGTATTTTAGGGAGTAAGTAGAAGGTGGGGGTGCGGGGATTACGGGGAATTAAGAGGGCGAGCTCTCTTTTAGAGAGGCCCTCCTTGGGGCCCTCAGACCGTAGCAGCTTAGAAATGGAGGTGATATGATTAGCGGTACGGTCGGAAGTAAGGGGTTTATAAAAGGAGGTGTCACTGAGTTGCCGATTGGCTTCCTCCTCGTATCTCTGGCGGTCCATGACTACCGTGGTAGAACCTTTGTCAGCGGGAAGAATTATAATTTTCTCATTTCGCCTTAATGAGACAAGGGCATGTAACTCGTCCCGCGAAATGTTCTTAGAGGACGGCAGGGAATCCACGAAATCTTGGGAAGATAGTTGGGAGGAAATATGATTGAGGTAGAGTTCATGTGGATGGTTGGCAGGGAGGGCGGGTGGACAGTAAGTAGAGGGTTCTTTAAATTTAGAGAGAGGATTCTGCGGTGGTAGGATATCGTCCTCCGTAGAATTGAGGGGAGAGTCTGTACCATGAGAGAAGTGGAATTTTAGTCGAATATTACGCGCAAAGGAGTGAAAATCAGAGAGAAGGCGAAAGTGGTCGAGTTTAGGGGTGACACAGAAGGATAGTCCCTTGGCAAGAAGTGACGACTCTGAGGGAGAAAGAGTGTGGGAGGACAAATTGACCAAGGGTTCCTTTGAGGACTTCTCGCCGGGCTTGGACATCTGGTAACCACATGGGCGGGCAGCGCGACGTTTTTCAGGCCGTTGACTCTCAAACCGTTGGGGGGGAGGGGTGGGGAAACCCATTAGGTCTGCCAGGCAGGGTCTTTCTGCGAAGAGCGGAGCATCCGAGCTAAAGACTGCACCCAGGGAGAACGGGAGTGGGAGACCTAACCTTAAATGCTGGACGCACAGATTGGAGAGCTTCTTTTTAAGAGCTAGTTGATGCTTTCGTTTTTGTGAAGACGCACGGGAAAAATAAATCTTGGTATCAATTCCTTTCGAGTAAAACGCCTGCTTTAGGTGATTTACTTTTCGGGAATGAAAATGCGCCAGTGTGCGGTACTGAGAGAGGACTGCACGAGTAAAAGAAATAGAAAAACTGTATTGTAGAACTGCAAGCGAATGGCGGCAGTCGGGGTTCAAACCTGAGAGCGGTAAATGAACCGTTAGGCCGTTGGGGGGAATACCAAGGCTAAGGCAAGAGGTGAGGAATTCAATGTGGCATGAAAGGGAAGTCAGCTTACTGAGGTGGTATTTCAACTGATAAGTTGGCTCCATTGTGACAGAAGAAAAGAGGTGGGAATATAAAGATGATAAAGAATATTTAGAAGGTGTTCTAAACGAGATGACAAAGAATAAGATAGAAATGAGTAGTGATTGGAGAAAAGGAAAAAAATTGTATATAAATATAAAAGGAAAGGAAATAAATATAAAAGTATATACTAGCAACAAGGCGTTGAGGTTGGGGAAGGATAGGAAAGTAAATCAGTGGACACTCACTGGCAGATGATCCATGACGACACCGGTGTCCACTGCTTAGGGGTAGCTTTCGGGCTAAGGACCCTTCTTCAGCTGGAGGAGATTCACTACTAAGGAGTGTCACACTGGAGTTAGGAGTTTAGGGCATGTCTTGGTATGGGGTTGGTTGTTGGGGAAAGGGGATTGGTTGGAAGGAAGTGCAGGGGGGGGGTGGAGTGGGAGGGGAGGGAGCTAGCGAAGATTGAGTCCGGGAGTGCAGGTTGACTTTAAAATGGAAATATAAGAGAGCTCCCAGTGGCGGAGCTCCATTATGGGTATGTCGGGTGGGAGGGCGCGGATTATTTTAATATGAAAGCAGTTGTTGAAGGAGAGGTTATGCGAGTTAGCGTGCTCCGCTACAGGCAACTGCAACTGTTGCATCACGCTGCTCCTGTGATTGTTTACCCGCATATTTAAAGGTGGTGAATCTCCTACAGCTGAAGAAGGGTCCTTAGCCCGAAAGCTACCCCTAAGCAGTGGACACCGGTGTCGTCATGGATCATCTGCCAGTGAGTGTCCACTGATTTACTTTCCTATCCTTCCCCAACCTCAACGCCTTGTTGCTAGCATATATATAAATATATATATATATATATATATATATATATATATATATATATATATATATATATATATATAAAACTTCCAAGAGAATCACTCGGGTGATAAATATACAATATGCCAAGAGGGTGGCCGATAAAAATATACACACGGAAAAAAGAACACTTACAAATAAAAACTTCCGATATTTCGGTGAAGATATTCGCTCCACCTTTCTCTAGGAGAAGAGTAGGAATGACACTCTTCTCCTAGAGAAAGGTGGAGCGAATATCTTCACCGAAATATCGGAAGTTTTTATTTGTAAGTGTTCTTTTTTCCGTGTGTATATTTTTATCGGCCACCCTCTTGGCATATTGTGTATATATATATATATATATAAATCTAACACTTTATTCACACTTGTCATATGTCTGATCCATTTCATCTGAATCGTAAAATGCAAGCTCTTTTTCTTTGTGGGGTTAGTTGAACATCAAATTTGAAGCTTATTTTTTCCTGTTATACGGGCATACGGTAAAAGCTTGGCAAATGAGTGAAACTCTTTGTGAGTGATTTTCTAGAGGAGCTACAATATTTGTCATAAATTCAAAATTAAACATAAGCAAGATAGTTCCCCTTCCTGTTGTGTGCTAATGAAATTCTGAAAATCAAATTCGAGCGCTTGCTTGCGTAACATTCCTGAGTATCCTCGAGTATTAAAAATATTGCTCTTGCTCATACTCAGGGCCGTAAAGGTGACATACTCGAGGAATTCAAGTCAAATTAATTCTTTCCAACACAAACTCAACTACTTTAGCTCATGGAACAATCAGTATTTCATGTTAAACTTAAAAACTTTATACCAAAACTCAAATTCAGCAATGATGTGGGGTGAGCTACATTACATTCATACCTTACATTCTTATAGTTAAAAAAAAACATTCCTTCATCAGTAACTCCCTCAACACCATATATAAAGCTTGGCATAGTCATCAAAAGAACACTCAAATTTGATTGTAGAAACCAGTAGCTTGACAGCATACTTGGAACATGACTTTGAGCGGTTTGTTCATGACATGGACCTTCTTATTTTTGGATTCAATTTTGTCCCTGGGGAAGATTAAAGTTCTGTTAGTGTCTAAGGAACACACTCAAAGTCTAGTGGAGAAACATTACCAGAAGCTTACCACCGACAAACTGATGGATTTGAATAGCTAATAATAGGAAAAATTTAAGGGAAGAGATCTCTTCCTAAATAATACCACTCTGACCCCTGGAAAGTATCGGTCCGTGCACATTCCCCAAATTAACTACCTTAATCCGCCACTCGTCTTAATTTTGTTCATTAAAAGCTGAATTTTTAATTACTGTATTGTTTCTCATACAGATATACTTGTAATTAATAGATAACAGATTATGCATTACTATTTTTCTTGATTCCTACGATTCTATCTACCACTATCATTCATCAAATTATATTAACAAATTAAATGTTCAGCCATGTTAATTTTTGCAATCAGCCTTTTGGATACACAAACTAACAATTCTTTCAAGCCACTATGTCTAACAGTTCCATGAATTCATTCTTCAGGACAATAAAATCTAGTCCACCCTCCTCGGGGATGAACTGGGACACTGGTCAGCCGGAAGCCCTGGCCGGAAACCCCAGGCAGGTAAGATGTTTTCTCAATTGATATTTGGTTAAAGCAAGTTGTCCTCCATATGTAACAACTAGTTTCCTGTGTCTGTTAAGATTGACCCAAGGAGATTAACTTTTTAATATAATAGGTATATCTCATGTTCTCGGAAAAATGGATGTGGAAGTACAATTCCTATCTTTTAAAAATGCCATCACCTAGGTTTCACTGTCTAAAAAGGGCTATCTTGCTATAACATCTATACATATATGTTTTCGAAGATCGCATAGAGGAATGAAGATAGAGGAAATTCAAATTTCAAATAAAATTTCCATCATTGGCACAGTTTCTAATTTGCATGTATTAAATTGTTAAAAATGATAAAACAAATATAACTATAGTTTTGGAATTATCTTAAAATTAGAATGCCTGGCAGTTTTGCAAATGAGATAGAATTCACCCTGCACCTCCATCAGACATTCGCCTACCTAGTTTCCTTACTCTAAACATCAATATATTTTAATGCTATGCATATTTTCCTCTTGTAATACGTATCTGTAGTAAATTTACCTTTCCACAAGATAAAGGTGAAAAAGAATTTCCACCCATTCTTTGTACCGGTTTACAACCATAAATTTTCCAATCGTAATAACTTCGTACCTTCTTGCCAATTTATTTACATTTTTTTTATTTTGATGTTTCGGAAATGTTTTTAAAAACTTTTTTATAATAAGAATTCATATTTCTTAAATGTTGATGGCATTCCTCTGTTCATATTTTGAGAGAATTTATTAATGGTTTACCGTCAACGGTTTTTCGGTGTCCATGGGCCAATTCGGTTTTCGCGAGAATTTCTGCTACCCATATAATCATATTCATGTGTTTTCAAATAAATTTCCGTTGTGAATATTGTACGAGGAGTATTTGAGACTCGTCAAGATTAAAAATATATGACGTTTAACCTCAAATACAAGTATGTTCCCGTTATTTTGCCATACGATTTCCATTCTGATGAGAATCGATAACATCTTATGAAAATTACAGCAGAACCAACTGTTAATTGTATCTTATTTAAATTCACCTGTTACACTTTTTCCGATTATTTTCTCCATTTGAAAATTTTTTTAAGGGAGTAATGCATAAAATATGGGTTTCAAATATAATTAGTGGTAGTCAGCCCCGAGATTCGTTTGTTGTAGCTCTCCATTCTATTTTCAGCTAACCGCTTTCATGCTCTTCTCTTTGACACCCTTCATAATTTTCTTTACGTATTCCATGTTTTATTTTGTGTTATTTCTCCACATTCACTTTTCTCAAGACTAATAATTTCGGTTGGCCATCATGTCTCCGAGTGACTCCAATAAATGTATCTCTCATTCTTTGCCGAATTTTCAATATTATATTTCCAGATATTTTGACCACGTTTATAAAAAACATTTTGTGTAAGTAAGAAAAATGACTAATCAGAACAGAGCATATGTGTGGATATTTGATTGACTACACTGCAGGCTTAAATCTTTTACTCACGGTGCACAATGCTTATTCTTCTGCACCATTGCCACTTGAAGGATGCAAGGAAAAAGGTCTTTTATTCTCCTCTTATCGATATCCCCTATGATTGGTCCGTTATAAAAAGTCAATTTCAAGTTGTAGCAGCTTTCTTTTGATACAATTTATTTAAAAAATACATAATTCCAGAAAATATCATTGAAGTCTAGATACACAGAAATGTCTGAACCTCAAGACAATACAAATGGAAGAAAAGGACGGCCAAGGAATAAAGTAGCCCCTGGATTTACTCGACGCTAATTTATCAAAAACACAAACACATATATCTTATTCAATCGGATCTCAACACGTATTTCAGTAAACCCTAGGATGTCGTAGTGGTCAGAAGTGACAGTGGTTTGGAGATTCAATTAATAATTAAATACCTTAATGCATAAAGAATACCATATTTAAATAAAGTTATTCGTTGAAACTACTCTTATTGTCCTTAAAATGATTACGCCCCTCCCGGCAATGCGAATATCCTAGCCGCGTTATGAACATACAATTTCTTGGGATTGGTGTTCTTTCCTTAGAATAATTTTCTCTCAAGATAAACGATTTCTTCCTTTAAAATATATATCAGGGAATGAGCCCGGAAAAAACGCAACCGTAAAAAAACGTCGCAATGGTATTTTGTGGTCAAATTTAAGGAATTTAAATTCAACTGATTGAATAATTTTAGAAAACATTTTATCAATTTTTTTTGCAAATATTAATCCTTTAACATTTTTCTATAAGCAAAATCAGTATTCAACATAAAGTAACAATATACCAAACGAGAGAGAGCCACCTCAATTCGATTTGCAAGGTAATACTTAGACCCATTGTTGGCGTTGCTATGGTTGATCCTTGGATACGAAAAGGTACCATTTGAACTTCTACTTCGGAAGTGACATACAGAAAAAAGTGTGCTCCAGCTTTTTACAACGAATTTAAAGTTAATCGCTCCAAAATATTCACCAATGGGCCAATTTATCAGTAAGTGAAACTAGTATTGTTTTAGAATGATGATATCAACACAACTTGCACTATCATAACAACTAAGAAATATATAATTTTTCTTCTAATTTTCATCATGATATTTTACGTTAACCGAAAAAATTAAAAGGAAAAGTTTAAAACAATCCGAGTATTATGCAAAACCTCTGTTCATATGTAAAGAGTGAACTAACAGGTTGAAATACAGAAGTCGTAGAATAATCAATGTTTGGTACAACGCCTATTAAAGTAAATGAATACGTATAAATAAGACACATTAGATGTTCATGGGTTGCGAGTACATGCTAAAGAAGAAATATTGATGGTATTTTAAGGATGTGAGGGGTAAAAATATTAACTCCGTGTGTAACGAAGGGGAACATGAACACTGAATTCTCAGAAACTGAAGAAGGATATCATATACTATGATGCGGGTGATTCCAAGGACGTTTGCTAACAGAAAGAAGAAAAATCAGTTCACTCTAATCATTTCTTCCCAGTGACCAACTATATATCACTCCTGACAATATATCTCGCGCTTTGTTTTCACAGGCTGTATTCGTAAGAACAGGGAAGGGCCTGATGAGACAATACACTACACATCGATGGAAGACCTAACCACGGAGAGGTGTCCCACCCCAGAACACAGGACGCCCCGGGAGATATCCCCCGAGAGGACACCAGTATCTCCTGGGGAGGATTCGGTATCCTGGGGGGAGATTTCGGTCTCCTCCGAGGATATATCGGTCCACCCCGGGGAGATATCGGTCCCTCCCGGGGAGTTATCGGGTCCCCCCTCGAGGGAGATATTGGTATCCTCCGGGGCGACATTGGTATCCCTCGAGGGGATATTCGCAGCCGCCGGGGAAATGCTCGCATCTCCCCGGCGGGCATCGGTATCTCCACGAGGGATAACAGTATCTCCCGGGAGGACACCCGTATCTACCCCGAGGTATGGACCCCCCCGGAGAAGACGCCTTCGAGGATATCTGCCCTCGAGATACTGGGTCCCCCGAAGGCTCGCCCTGGCTACTATACAGGAAGAGCCGGAGGAGGATCTGGAGGATCGGGGGCCGATATCCTCGAGGGGTCCTCAGCGTCTTGTTTGAGGAGGAAGTCCCAAGTGGTGCCGGACAGTAAGAGCTGGCACCAAGGGCTTAAGGTAAGACATTTCCCATATAGCAACTAAGAGTCCAGCTCTTTCCTATCCAAGTCCGTTTTACACGGTACATTTGTCTGTTTAAACTCTTCCGTGAACTCTTGCATGAAGCAAAATGTATTGTGTAAAGCGGCAGATTCTATGAACGCTTCTGCAAGTGTCTCAATGCTTGTACGGAAAATAGAACCTGTTCTAATTTCGTTGAGACAGACTTACTATCTCACGTATGTACATTCCATTGTACAAAATCCTTCATCGTGTAAACAAGTTCTTGTACATTTAACCTCATTTCAATCCCGAGGCTGATTTGTACATGGTATATACACAAAAAATTTTCACCTTCTTCGCATACCTAATATATTGTGCATTTATGGTGAAATTACTACAAGTACATAAAGGGGTTTCATTTTTACCCATAGGCACATATAATGACAGAATAGAGCTTCTTGCATCAGTACAAATGTTTACGCACTTAATATACTCGTATGTATCAAACACCTTATTTACACTTGTCATATGTCTGATCCATTTCATCTGAATCGTAAAAATCCAAGCTCTTTCTCTTTATGGGGATAGTTGTACATCAAATTGGAAGGTTTTTTTCCGGGTATAGGGTCGTATGGTAAGAGCTTGGATAATGAGATGCTTTGTGAGTGATTGGTAAAAGGAGCAACAAGTTTTGTCATAAATTCGAAATAGAATACACGCAAGCTATGTCCTCTACCTTTTGTGTGCCAAAGCAATTCTCAAAGTCAAAGTCTAGCGCTCGCTTGCGTAACATTCCCGAGTATCCTCGAGTATTAAAAATTGCGAAATGGAGATGAATTACGCCTTTTGTGGAGATATAGGAGCAAGGCTATGAACTCTGGACCTTTTTTTGTTGCGAGAATAGTAGGACTACGGATTTGCGGTATGCATTTCAGTCTTGATGGCCATGGATATTGCTCCTGTTCATACTCAAGATCATGAGGGAGACATGTTTGAGGAATTTGAGTCAAATTCATTCTTCCCAACACCAACTCAACACCTTTAGCTCATGGATCAATAAGTATTTCGTGTTAAACTTAAAAAAAATGTAAACCATAGCTCAAATCAGCAATACTGTGGGGTGAGCTACGGCTTAAACCTCACTTTCTATGAATTACAATAAAAGACATTCCCTCATCAGTAACACCTTCAATATCATCGATAAAGCCAGGCATGGTCACAAAGAGAACATTGAAATTAGCTTGGAGAAACCAGTAGCTTAATTACATACTTGGAACATGATATTGAGGTGTTTGTTCATGGATTACTTGTTGCTTAATTTGTCCTTGGGGGAAATTCAAGTTCTGTTAGTGAATGATGACAACTTTCAATGTCTACAAGCTTTGTGCTACAAGTCTACAATGACCTTTTTTTGTTGCGAGAATAGTAGGACTACGGATTTGCGGTATGCATTTCAGTCTTGATGGCCATGGATATTGCTCCTGTTCATACTCAAGATCATGAGGGAGACATGTTTGAGGAATTTGAGTCAAATTCATTCTTCCCAACACCAACTCAACACCTTTAGCTCATGGATCAATAAGTATTTCGTGTTAAACTTAAAAAAAAATGTAAACCATAGCTCAAATCAGCAATACTGTGGGGTGAGCTACGGCTTAAACCTCACTTTCTATGAATTACAATAAAAGACATTCCCTCATCAGTAACACCTTCAATATCATCGATAAAGCCAGGCATGGTCACAAAGAGAACATTGAAATTAGCTTGGAGAAACCAGTAGCTTAATTACATACTTGGAACATGATATTGAGGTGTTTGTTCATGGATTACTTGTTGCTTAATTTGTCCTTGGGGGAAATTCAAGTTCTGTTAGTGAATGATGACAACTTTCAATGTCTACAAGAGGAACATTACCAGAAGCTTAACACCGAAATTTGCATCGCTAGTAATAGGAAAAATCCAAGGGAGGAAATCTCGCCCTAAATAATACCATCTAACCCCTGGAAAGTAGCAATCCGTGCCCATCCCCCAAATCAACTACCTTAATCCGCCACCCGTCTTAATTTTGTACATTAAAACCTAAATTTCTAATTACTGTATTGTTTCTCACATAGATATACTTGTAATTAATAGGTAACAGATTATGCACTTAGGTTATTTTTCTTGATTCCTACGATTCTATCTACCTCTATCATTCATCAAATTATATTAACAAATTAAATATTCAACCATGTTAATTTTTGTAATCAGCCTTTTAGATACACAAACTAACAATTATTTCAAGGCACTATGTCTAACAGTTCCATGTATTCATTATTCAGGACAATAACATCTAGTCCAACCTCCTCGGGGATGAACTGGGACACCGGTCACCCGGAAGCCATGGCCTTTCCCTCAGACAGGTAAGATGTGTTCTCAATTGATATTTGGTTAATGCAAGGTGTCCTTCATAGATAACAACTAGTTCCCTGTGTCTGTTAACATTGAACCAAGGAGCTCCAAACTCGAGCCGATCCCAACGATGCTTAACTTCGATGACTGATCGGGAACCGGATCTTCCATCGTGGCTGGACGTTGCCCTAGGGATCCCTTCTAATGTTACATTCATAACTTACGATTGTAAAGTTACAAAAGTAATTCCAACAAGTATTGTACATGCACATCAGTCGTCGTAGGTATTGTATAGGTTTCATTGCCAGGCATTAATGATTTTCTAAACGATGAATGGCGGTCAGTCGTTCTGTACAGTTCAACAAGAGTTAGACCTCTGCTCGAACAACACCCATGGGTGTACCCCCATCATGTATGTGCATACACGCATCCCAATGGGTATACACCCCACCCTCATGGGTGCACGCCCCTTCCTCATGGGTGCACACCTCTCCCTCATTGGTGCACACCCCACCCTCATATAGGTGCATAACCTTTCATTCTAGCTGATGCACACCAATGAGGGTAAGAAGAAACAGAAAACAATGAGATTTTTTCTATTATTATTTCAAGTTTAATAAAGAAAGTAAAAGTTAAATGGATGCAAAATTTTTATATTAGAAAATGAGAGTGATGAAGTGTAATGCCACCATCAACGTTGCTTTTAGTCATATGCTTAAATGCATCTTTTGGGTGGGAGGTGACACTGCTAAGTGCACTCCTGGGTGCACATCGATAGGAGTATGACACCCATAGGTGTATACCCATGGTAGTTTTTGGTCAACACCCATGGGTATGTACCCACGGGTGAGAACCCATTGGTGTACACCTATGGTTGTGTACCCATAGGTATCGACCAAAAACTACCATGCGTGTACACCTATGGGTGTTGTTCAACCAGGGAGTCTATACGAACCATTCATAAAATCCTCCACCCTGATAACTCATCATCCGAAGCAATCCTTTACTCCAGCCATCATTTTCCTCTACCCTTCTCTTCATATCTCCACATTCTACTACATTCTTCAGCGTGTATATTAATTTCAACCCTTCTTTTTCCTTCATGAACTTTTCCTCCTATTGTAACTTCTTTCTTAATATTAATTGTTCCTTGTCATGTATGTACTAGGTTTGTCCTGCTATTTTTCTTTGTCCTTACTTCGTCCATCAACTTCATAATTAAAATTAACATCCAAAGCATAATCTCCTTTCTAACAAGGCGATGTGCCATCAAATGATTTTCTGTTGTGAATATTATACGAAGGGTATTTGAGACTTGTTAGGATTTAAAAAATATAACTTTCAACCTCAAAGACAAGTAGGTTCTCGATATTTTGCCCAGCGATTTCTTTACTGATCAGAGTAGATCAAATCTGATGAAAATTAAAGCAGCCCCCAGTGTTAACTGTAAATTATTTAAAGTTCACCTGTTAAACTTTTTCACATTATTTCATCAATTTGAAAAAATTTTTAGGGGGTAACCTTGAGGTCCCTTGGTATCTTAAATTTAGTAGGACAATTCTGTTTCAATCGCCTTCAATTGAGATATTTCCTCATCAAACTACGGTTAAGTGACTCTTGAATTTAGTTTTTCCGGCACCAACAGAGCTAAATGTACGAACCTGAAGGTGGGACTAAGTCCTCGCTTGCTAACCCTGGGACAGCGGATTTGAGTTCTGCCTGGGTGAACTTTTTGCTACCCAGGGGGACGCTTTGAGTATTTGTTTCTTTTTCTAATTTTGTATCCGATGTGAAAGGCCCTATGAGCTGTTTTCGGGAGTCAATATGAATAGATACATAATTGGCCACTCAGCACAGTTTACAATATAAAAATGATATGGTTATTGGCCTTGAACTCGGGAGAAGGCTGGTAAGTTTCCAACAAGGAATCTCCATGATTAGCCTACACTAAAAAAATAGGAAAATGAAGTAGGTTAATTCCATTAAGGAATTTCCAATCGTACAATTGAAGTTTCTCAAGCAAGGATCCAGCTTTTACACGATAATATGGGCAAAGCAAAGTCCTTAACTACCTATGGCTCCCAGAATACCAAAAAGAGACAGAGATAACAATTAAAACATCTTCATACTCGACAAAAACTGATACAGAGAGAGCTTCATGCGACCTTCACTTATCCAAGATATGCACTACACCAACTCTATCCGTACTTTATTCAAATCACTAGGGCATGTCGTAAATGGTGTTTGGTTGAGTGTACTAAGGTTGGCTATGCGGGGATTGAAGGTTTTCTGCTCGATTGCATTTTTAAATCAGACGTTTCTGTTAACCTTGGAGCAGTCTTCGTTCTTGTTGCTGATTCACGTATAACTTGCAGGAAAAAAATGCACAATCTCCGGAAGTCTACTAACATCACATTTGGTTACGCTATTGAAGCACAATTTAGCGTTGTTGTTTCAGAAGTACCTATGTTTAGTTTATTTTAATTATACATGGATTATCGTCACAGAGGAATTAAAACAAGAAGCAGTTTGCAAGGTGAAGTAGGCTGGAATGGATGTATAATTTATGCCTCATAGTGTTTGGTTCCAGCTGATACTTCTTCACTCTATTCTCCTCTGCTTTCTTGATCATCTCATCAAAGAAACCCTTCACTATTTATCCTCATTCCCCGCTGAACTAACACCCCCCGACCACTTCAAGCATCCAACAATCCTTTTTACATTACTCATCAACTTACATCAAAATAAGCTAAGTATCTTGCAGTTACTAGGGATACGAACAATATTTAATCAGTTACAACAAATGGAGCCTGCTCTTTCCACTGATCTGTCATGTGAGTAATGCCTTCGATGAAAAATTAATGATCTGGTCACACGAGTTTGAGGCCTGGCAGTGGTTCTCCGAGTTTCCTCCGCCCTTGGGCGAATGCCGGGCCATATGCATCACGCGATGACCTGCCATTTGATGTTGATTATTGCGATGCGATCCTTCCTGTGGGTCCTGTGGCTTCGGGTCGAGCACTCCCGTGCAGGTGGCGGTCTTCCTCTGACGTTGATGTGGTGGTTCGGCGGCCGGAGCGCGTCGCCCCATGGGTGGGGCCGGGGGTGCATTAGGATCCTCTTCGTCGGGCCGGCTGGCGTGTGGCCGGTTTGGTGGTTTCCGGAGTTATCTGGGGTCCCTCCGCGGTGGGCTTGGCTTCGGTCTTCCTCGGTCCATCACTCGCCGCTTTCGGGAGTTTATCGGTTGTGGTTTACGATGATGCCACTGGCGAGGTGCAAGCCGCCCCTGAAGATTCGCAAGCCTATACCCGGGACCATGTCCCAGGACATGTTTCTCAAGTGTGGCACACCGGTTCCAGCTGGGACGAGAGCATCCGAATACTTGGAAAAAGGACCGACTACCACCACCGACTCCCGCTGAGGTGTGGGCACGAGACAGAAACCGGTGCAGCCGCTCCCGAATCAGACATGGGGTGGAGGATACTCATCTGCATAATAGAAAAGGCCTTGTCACTCACTTACTGAATCAGATACGCTGTAATATGAAGCAACAGTCACTTAATTTTAAATTACCGGTAGGATTCTAGGTAGGTAGGATTTAGTTTATTGGGTGCGTCGACAGCTACGGTCATGTCGCTAAATTACCGGTATTTTCACCTTTGCGCGTTTTGCTTGGAAAATTTGCGTACCACAAATAAGGAATTTAAATGATTTAGCGAACACAGAATGAAACTCATCTATGCTATAATTTCATAAGAGTGAGACTACTTTCCGAGAGCAAAAAAGGCGATTCGGTTCTCAATCCTCACATTGATTTGGTTCCGACTGAGACAACGCTCCCTTCCATCTTGAAAAGATGACGATTTCCAGTGATTCCGGATATACGATGACAATCAACAAGTCACAGGGTCAGTCGTACTACCATGTTGGACTTCAGCTCCAAAGAGCACTAATCTCACACGCACAACTGTAGGTAAATACATCACTCTCTCTCGCTCAAGAAATTCCCTCCAAATGAAAGTATTTATCGAGGAGCCCAACACTCGGCAAGGAACACTGCTGAACGATAACCGTCAATTCGCACGTATGTCGTATTTTCAGAATTCACAGTTGAAAGGGGATAGGTGGGACTCCTATGGGACGGGTCCCATGGCCACGGACCTCTCCCGACCAGTCCTTATTGCTATGACACTCCTGCGGATCAGTCCCAATGGCCGTGGTATTCTCGCGGACCAGTACCGTTCGCGGCCCACTGGGTATCCCCCAATCCATGGCTTCCCCCCACCCCACACCGCAAAAGACGATCTGTAATTTCACAAACTTTGGACCCTCTCGATACCAGTCCCCACCAGTGCCGCAGAAATTCTCGCCGGCCCAAAACGCGGTGGGGATAAGTCCTCGCCTGCTAGTCCGAGGGTCGTAGGTTCGAGTCCCGCCTGGGTCGGTTTTTCACTTGCCCAGGGTACGGGTGTTTGTCAAGTTCTGGTGGTTCGGCCCCTGCGAAACCTGAAGACAAGCAAATAGCTTATCGGGAACGCAGGAGTATACTGACCACCAGAATAGTCGGAGGACAAAAAAAAATTGGAACCGTTCTGGACCACTCCGCTGTGAGAATATTTTATTTAAGACTATAACGTTTATGGGCTATCGCAAAAATTCCTCAATACGTTAGAAAATTGCTCATTATTAGTTAACAAATCCTTCTTTATGGTCCCTGGTACATAGAAGTATCCATTAACATAGACATAGATTCTTTAGACGATGTGTCAAACAATTTGTCGGCCAAATGCCCAGGAAGTTTAGGTATTAAAAACTGTGTCCCCTACAAATCACAGAAATGGCAATGTTTTCCTTACACCTTGTGAAAAATGTATTTTGGATAACTGGAAACCTTACGAAAAATATGAGACTTACTTTAAGGGAATATTTCCACTCTACGGAAAACTTTACCTTATAAATATCGAGGTAGTCTATTAACCGAGTGCAGCTGTATCACAGAGTAAATAAAAACCTTATATATTCCCACTCCCAAGGCTGCACCTATCCTTAATGAAGACTGGAATAATTACCAACCAACAGATTTTTAAATGATTGTTAAAAGTCTTCAAAATCAACAATCATTAATGTTGGTCATCTGAACTACATGCAAAAGAATACCTACGTAGTCTTTTATTCCATTTTCCAGATTAAAGATACCAATCATGAGACCTATGTAATCATTTCGGTCATGGTAGCATGAAGGTGGAATGAGATCCAGTATTAGCACAAAGCTAATGCCAATACTGGGCTTCATTCGACATGTCTTCTATTCTCTATGCAATCCTTCCCTTTACAACCTACCCACCCATCCTTATTGTCGGGGGTGACGTTGGATGTTGGTCCCCAACCCAAAAAACCTTATTGTATCTTTCCCCTATCTGGATGAATGAGTACAATGTTAATGTTTGTCTTTTTTCTGCAATCATTTTTTAAATATGACCTCTCTTGTTTATTTACAGGACGATGACACTGAGGAGAGTCCGGAAATCGTCAATGTTCTGCATGGTGGCTATTCATGTGGCAGTTGGCGAAGACGTGCTGGGACCACCCCTGACTACCTTCAATGGATCGAAGATGAATGTTCTGCACCTCTACATTTGTAAATCTCAGCAGCAAAGCCAAGGAGGTTCCATGGAAACTCGAGGGGGACGAGAAGAGATAGCTCAACTGGGGGAAGAGGTGGTGGCGCGCTAACAGGCTCGGAGTCTTCAAGTGCCTCCTCGCCCAAGAACACTCCTACGTAAAAGGATCGCAGATGTGCAAAGTGCATTCAAAGGGCTTCCTGAACACCTTCCCGAGTGCTGGCTCTTACAGAGTTCTCTGATTTTTTTGGATGACTGCAGATGAAAATTCAAAGAAAATCAAGTCCCTATATCTAAAAGAAAAAAGTGGATATCTCCCCCAGGGCATCGCCATTCTCAGTGTTGTGAAGTACCTCCTTTAGATTGTTCTCAGCATGCAATTTATAATTTTCCTTGATTGTCATAGTGTGTGTTGTTTACCTGCTGGCTATATATGTTTTTATACTAGAGAATTTTCCTTGAAGTTATCATGACTCTTGTTGACATTTACTACTGAATTCTTCTTTGATGTTATGAAAGCCTTCTCATAACACTAAAAAAACACTGGTGTGTGATTACTGATTGGCGAAGGTTTAAAGTTAACATCTCCAGATGTGTCCATGAGAATGTGAAGCTATGTAAATTATCAATGCGTGGCCTTCGGAGCACGTACATAGTTGTGACTGAGTGAATATTTGTGGATGAAGTAAGAGGTTATATGAGAATAAATGAAGCAACTTTAATGCATCCATGTTGCCATCTCTAAAAAGAACACTCACTCATGGTGTTGATCATATTATTCCCCTAGTCTCACTTTTAATGGACATTGGTGTGGATAATTCCAGTGAACTAAAAGGAGCTGTTGTAACACCTCCTTACCTTCCTTATTTATTTTTTATCTGCCCTTCATGTCTTTGAATGCAGAATATCTTAGAGTAACTTGTATAGTAAGAAGTTGTATCATGAACGTAGAAAGGTTAGAAAATGACATCATTGTGAACCTAATTGTTTTTTCCTGAAGTATAAATGCTAAATGTGGAAGCCGTTGGCTCTGTCAATAAGGCCTTTGTAAATAATATGTAGGGAAGTACATACTTCCAGACTTACGTACTAAGCTGGAAAGTATAATTTCCATTATCTGGAAGGAAATGCATTTGTATTTACTTGCACTTCTATACAATCATATTTTGGCATTCTTTTATTTCGTAAAAATCTTATTTATGAAAATGTTACAATGCCCATTGTCTTTTCATATTCATGTGATATTTCATTTTTACATAATAGGCATTTTATGTTGCCCATATTTGTGCTGTTTTAAGTTAAATAAGTGAATTCTGAGTGTCAATCTGTAATTTGAAAACTTAGTGAGCTACTTCTGTATGAAGTAAGGCTAAATATAATATACTAATTGCATATGTATTTAAAATTCAAAATGATTTTTAAAGGTTTTTAAAGATCATACTTAAGTTGAAAGGAGGTGTTGTCTTGAATTCAAATAAGATCATTTGTTGTACATATTAAATTTTCAAGAGGTTATGCACTTAAGTATCTACCATTTGTTGTTGTCCGTAACTGCAAATTTTGAAGTACATTACAATAAAACATTTTATTGCAAGCTTCCTTGTGTCAATCATTAAAGGTGTGTCATGTGGAATTTTGACAGTTATGTAACTGAGCGAAGTGATACAAGAAGCTCATGAAAAGCTGGTTTATTTGCACATATGCAAACATATATCAAAATTCTAGTGTGCAAGTGAAAATAATGTGTTAATCAGATTCTTTGAGTCACTTCATGAGCAATTGACAATTAGAAAGACTGTGTTCAGGTAGGCTGAGGATTGAAAGGCAAATGTCTTTATGATTATATGCTTCCCTGTAAAATAAGTAAAGAAGTAACTTCTTCAAGTTATACATAATTTGTGTATGCTCTTCCCCATCACCTGGTGCAAATATATTCACTGTTAATATAAGACACTGTCTCCGGCGTTACTTTGTGGAACTCCTTCATTTTTAATAATAATAAACACTTGGTTGTTATTCCACACTTTATTGGAAACAAAACGACCCGGGTTTCAGCATGCCACCTGATGATGGCATGAAATGCTGAAGCCCGGGTCGTTTTGTTACCAATAAAGTGTGGAATAACAACCAAGTGTTTATTATTATTAAAAATATTCACTGTTGGCTTATTCATCGGTTTAGACTTGATTCATTGTTATTCCATATCCAGACAATAGTCTAGAGTGGGAAAATTTTTTAGCCATTAATATGCAATGCCAAGAGTGGAGTAATTGCACCATTTATTGGGTAGTATTGATTCTCATAGGTATATATGTAGCACAGTCTTCATTGGAAAAATTTTCAATCTCATATTTTTGTTGAGTTACTATTTAATAAAATTTATTATGAAAGATCTCATACCCTTGATGGAGGGGGTACTTGGACTTTCATAATTAAGTCCTTGATATCCAGATATAAAGTTGTTAGTTTCCTTAAAATATTGTGATAAATTCTTCCTTGCCTTAAGTTATCATAGGTCAAGTTTTATAGGGCATATGTATCTGGTTAAATATTTTCTGTATATGATAACCGAAGTTTGTATATCCTTGCATTGATAATGTTCACATCAACCACTCGGCATAACCATCCTATATCTAGTCTCAAGTAACGTTGAGTTAAAGAAATGGCCACATTATCCTGTGCGTAATGTTAACCAGACAAAACTTGGCCATTATAATTTATGAATTCCAGTGAGCAGCATAGTCAGGGGGGGGGTGAATGCTCCCCCACTCCGTGTTCTGGCACCCCATAAATCTATGAATGTTTCCACTTTTAAGTCCTAAATACAAAAAATAAATGCGTTTAATACGTTGTCAATTGTCATATTTTGTACAAACCCATCCGCCTATTGCATCACCAAAATTTGTAAAGTTTAGTGAACTGATTAATTTATGAGTCGGCACCCCCTAAAAATTTTCTGCCCCCCCTAGACCCAAAGCCTGACTACGCCACTGCTTCCAGTATCAAACTTAATTCCTAGAGTGACATTTATCAGAATTGGTCATTTCGATGAATAAATACTGACCATGATTATGATTGTACCATGCAAACATTTTTTTTATAAGTCAGTGTAAAAAAATCCTTTGTTCGTCATTCGCATGGGTATTTGTAAACGAACATGCCTACTCAGCTGGGCGGCCTACAACGTGTGTTAATCGTAGTTGCTCAGCACTCAAATAGGCACCAGGCACAAACCAATATACTGTATCATCTATTATGATGGACGATGACCAGTTAATAAGCCACCTCATTGTAAAACAACAGAAATCTCAAAGTTCTAATTATTTAGGAATGATCAGAGAGAACAAATTATGTAAATTCTGTGAATTTTTATATTAAATGTTCCCTATAATTTTGAAAACTCATTGACTTGTAAGCCATTCAACATTTACTGTGATTAAAGATTCAATACATAGCTTTAACTTGAGCACGATAAGGGTATGACATTTTGTTTCTTTTCCCCATTAGGAAACCATAATACATAAATTCTGCTAAGAGCGAACAAAGACTGTAATACAGCTGATGCGAGGAATAACATTAGATCAACTATGGGACAACCTAGCTAAATCTATTAGGGATATTTCTGTGACATTTTTAACAAATTACCCAATGTTTTACCAAAATAAAACATAAACTAAAATGTTATAAAATGTTTTCATTGCTCACCATCAGTGTCCATCTCCTCGCTGATTTCTTTCCAGCAATGGACCACAATGATCCTGTTGGCGCGGGTTTTGTCAAATTTACCCCACACAGGACGTCTTAGGTATATGTATTGAGGAAATTAGCAGTTTCACGTCAACCAAAATAGGTCCCTCCGACGCGTGCAACCAGCGTGAAAGAAGTGTCCAAACATTCCATCGCCCGCGTGGGAAGCCTGCGCCTGCTAGCTGGAATCTGCTTTTACCTACTATATTCGCCTCAATTTCATTGCATGGCAACACTTTAGATGCCGATTGTACGGGTAGCCGGCAAGCAGTCTCTGTCTGTGAGTGCGGCCTCTCAGTCTGCCGCAATCGCCTGCGTGGGTAACCTTTACTTTGTCCGCCGAAATATACCTTTACTTTGTCCGCCCCCATTTCATTACAAGGCAACATTTTTGACGCCGGACCCCGCCAGTCGGCCAGACATGGCGCTGAACATGCTACGCGTACACCCGCAAAGACATGAGCGATCGCACAAACAAGAGCGCCCCGGCACTTTGCAAGACCTCGACAGTCTCCTGTGGTTTTGAGTCTCTGAAGATTTCGAGTCTGCGAGGTGTAGAGTATGCCAAAATTGGCACAAATTCTTGATAATTTCGTTTTCGCATTTGCTTTTGATCAGCACTCAAGAAATGCGGCACAAATCTTGCTCAAAGCTTTTTCATATTTAATCCTTTAGGCTTAATTTTTTCTGGCGACACTTTATGGTACCCCATTACTGGGTAAAAGAGAAACTTTGTATTTAATTTTTACCATTTTTTCATACTTACACAGTCACTATCAAGCCCTTGATGATGACTGTGTAAGTCGAAACCTTAGTTGGCAAATTAAATAAAAGGTGGACTGAACAATGTTTCTCTTTTACCTTTATTCTTTATGTAAAATGTATCATACTCTTTCTTCTGATATGCCTACGGCCTCATCTATCTCATAAATCTGCAATCGCCGATCGGCCAATACCATATCGTGCACTTTCTAAACGTTTTCACCCGTGGTTGGAGTTTTCCACTGTCCGTCACAGAGATCATCTTCAAGTGATGTACAATCAAGGGTCAAGGGGGTCATGACCCCCCCCCAAATCTTGAATATGTATGGAGAATATGTATGTCATCATAGAAAATGCGGCGTTGGGTTGGGTTTAGTTTGGTTTGGTTGGGTTGGGTTTGGTTTGGTTTGGTTGGGTGGGATTGGGTTTGGTTTGGTTGGGTTGGGTTGCCAGGTGTCATAGGCGCATTTTCTATGCTGACACTAAAATCCTTAATTATCATCCTAGAGAGTCAATCAAAAGACGCTCGTAAACGTATTGAGACAAGGGATTCGATAGCGATGCGAAGAAGTTACAAAATTGCAAAATTTATAAACTTTATCATTGTACTGCACGGGATCACTTTCTACCTGCCGGGAAGGGCGACCCTCGTCAGTCCCCAACCACGAGAGAGGACCCGGATTAGCTCGAGAGCGAGCGAGGGCCTTCCTAATGAGGGTCTTCTGGAGACTACCTGGGTCCGTCCGCCATGCGGTCCCCCTCAAATCGACACTACTTCTTTACGGTTCATCCTGTGAGAAAGGTTGCTATCGGCAACTGAATGAAGGATCACTCGAGTGATGATATAAATTAACACATTCAACGCTAAGAGACGTTCTGGAACATCCTGTGGGTGCTTGGTTGAAGGAGGACGTTCCAGACGTTGATTGTCTGTTACTACTTAAGTTACTGCTTAGAAGCGTTCGTCATATAACATTGCCATTTTTCTATTACCTATTATTATTTATTAGCTTTTCAGGTTGCATTTCAGTTTTATATTTTTATGAGAATATTACAGTTAAATGCGATTAAATTTTTAGCATCCATATTCCGCATATTATATTTCCTTCATCATTGTCATTGTAAGGTGCTTTTTCTCCGTAGTCTCCTAACCTAGTGGGGAGCCATTCCTCAATGTTGACAAACAAGGGTATGCGGTCTCTCTGATGCTCATACATATTTTCATGTTGAGGTGTAGAGGGCAAAGTGACCATACATATATTTTCTTCCAAAGGGACTTTTTCCTCAGACCTATACTTTCACAGCGGTCGGTATCATGTCCTAAGAAACGGTTTTATGACCCTGTGGGAAACCCATGAGGGAGAAAGAGTCATCGGCTAGTTGTCTTCGCAGTTTACATTGTCCTTTGCTGTTCTCCTATTCAAGAGTGTGCGTGGGTGTTTGGAGGCGACTCTGATTCCAGTTTTCTGTTTGTGTGTATATTTTCAAAATATGTCGTGGAATTGAAGATTGTGGGGTGTTTTCTATTCAACACTTCGGAACCCCTTCCGTAGCTCAGGAGGGAGAATCAATTATTGCCACGTCACCTTCAAGACCAAAGATTCTATTCAAGAGTTTTTGTCAGTGCTCCTGCTTGGAGGCTATCAGCTCATTTCTTTGTTCACTGATGTTTTCTCGTGTACGTATTTTCTTTTGGAATCAATCAAGACAGAATATTTGATGAGCGTCAGGTTTTTTCTTTGTCCAACGCTTCCTTGTCTACAAGTTGGGTACCACATGCAAATATATTTAGTGATATAATTAAATGTTTTTGTCCACCAGTTGATTTTTATTTGTACGTATTGAACTCAGAAGAGCACTCAGAATTTTTTTCGAAGAAGTACTATAAAATTTGAACAAAGTGCATTATTATTTTTTGCTTATTCTTACCTCGGATAAAAAGACAGTTTCATTGGGGGAACACGGAGTCACTGCGGGTTAAAACTTTTTCAATGAAGAGGGTCAATTTTGAATTTTTTGCAAGCGCATGTACTGGGAATTCAGAAGAATAAAAAAAACTGTTATTCTTCTGAAATTTTGGGATTTGGAATTTGAGGAAATTCCCCACATTCCCTTCGCCTTGACCCCAGGTTCCAGACCCCGGAGGGGATCTCGAAAACTTTTTTACTTATTTTTTACACAGTATATGATATAAATGATTGTTAGGGAGACGAATGACTACGTAGATAAGTTACGAGGCGCAAATGTAGCGGCAAAAGCAAGGATGACCAAGTGGAAATCCTTGACTAGAGAGGATTTTCTAGTGTTCCCGGGGATCCCGTTTCACATGGATACAATTGAAATGAACAGAATCTCCAAATACTGGAGCACTGACCTCCTTTTTAGTTTTCCTTGTTTTCGGAACTGCATGCGCCACTACAGGTTTACCGGGGTATCACTTTTCACGTGATCCTGTACCCGGTGAGCCTAGACCTAATGACAGACTATACCAAATACACCCACTGAAAGATCTTATTCAAGAGAAGATGGACACAATGGTAACGCTGACTCAGAGACTATGCATCGATAAGTCTATAGTTCTCTGGAGGAGCCGCCTTGTATTTAGCATTTTCATGAAAGGCAAGAGACACCGCTATGGAATTAAGTTGTACGTGCTGACTGAGTCTTTCCGTGTGGCTCTGAGGTTCCTTGCGTATTCTGGCGTTTCTGACGTTGATGTAGTTGGCCTGAGTCACGTCGACAACGTTGTCCATCAATTAATGAATGGCAAACTTGATGCCGGCCATTTGTTATTTATGGATTATTTTTATACAAGTGTCGACTTCGCACACCAACTTGATCGTCAGATCTACTGCACCAGGACCCTCAGAACCAACCGAAAAGGTAATCGTCTCGATCTAATTTCATCTAAATTGAGAAGAGGTGAAGTTATGCAAGCCTACACTAATGAAGGTGTCTCCGTCATGAAGTGGAAGGACAAACGGGATGTACTGATGATCAGCTCCGTATTTGGGAGTGATGTGCTTGATGTTCCCCGCCGGAGAATAGGTGGAAACATTTCCAAACCGGAAGCCATTGCAAGATACAATGAATCTATAGGGGACATTGATCTTTTCGATCTAAATTATGTCATATTACCCGATCTAAAGGAAGAACCTGAGGTTGTTCAAAAAATAAGGCATCCACATATTTCACCACTAATTAGTCAATAGTTACTTCCTCTCCATTAAATCCCATCCCAAAATCTCACTCTATGACTACCGTCTCTCCATCATCAAATCTCTTATACAACCGGCCCATTCACTTTCTCTACCACCTTCCGCTCCTTCCCCTATTCCACCCTCCAGAAATCTAGGCGTGCCAAGGCATCTTCCTGAACAATGCGAAATAGACGGCACAAGACGCAAAAGGAAGCAACAAAAGTGCTGAGAATTCTCAAAGCGAGAGATTAGGAAGGACACTATAACGTATTGCCCGGCATGCGAGGGAAACCCACCACTAAGCGTTATCCATTTTTTTAAACCTTTCATCAAATGCTATAAGTATGCAAATAGTGTAAATAGCTAAAAAAAAAAGGTTTGTCTGAATATGTATTTCTAATCATGCATTAATTTTAGTGACTGATTGTATATTTTAGAAATATGTATAAGTATTTTGTACATTTGTCTACACAATGAATGGCTGCAAATAAAATGAGCTAATCAAAAGTGCTTACCATATTTATTAATAATTTAGACTCAATCAATCCCTTTTTGAACTAAGAGTACAAATCCAGTTCTTTACTAAATAATATCACTCAGCAATATGGCAGCTGCACTTCCATAGGAGGTATTTTATTATAAAAATTTCCAAATAATTCAAACTATATACTTCATTTCAATTATCATAAGCGTAAAATTTTATCACAGAGTGGCTAAAATGAGTGAAATGTGTAAGAAGAACTTTAAAATAAGTTATCCACTTAAAATTATGTGCTAAACAGGAAGGTAAGTAATAAATTCAATTATATCATATAGAATCGACAAAGGGGAATTACCTTAAATGCATGCAACCCACACAATACAGTCTTGCCGTTGGCGCAGGATGTTCAGGAATGTCAAAAGTTTAAACCATTATCTCACTCAGTGATTCAACCCAAAGGTTGATTTGGATAGTTGAGGGCAGAGTTCATCCCGGACTAAGCCACAGGCGTGTGAATTTCACACATTCAGGGTAGGGGGGCCAGTTCCTTTCCCTGGGCCACCTCGCACTCCGAGGATTTTTTGTACGGGGTCGTCCAAAGGCTTCACCCATATTTGAACCCGGGACCCTTCGATCAGTAGACTAGCACTCTACCCACTAGGCCACCACGCTCCCTTAAACCGTTATAATATCTATAAATAAACTTCAAAAATTAAAATTTTGGTCACATACATCTTAGATCAAAGATCTGAATTAGAAAATGCCAAAAACTGAACTTCTTCACTGGGAAAGTTCAACATTTTTCCCTAAGCGTTAAAAGGGTTAATGGCCAAGAGGGTGGCCCATCTAAAAACAGAAAACAATAAAAGGGTACACCTACACAAAAAAAAAATCTAATATTTCGATGGAGTTATACCATATTCCTCAGAGAAGATAATAAAGGAAAATGACGACCGCTTGACCATCGAAACGCTCTAAGTTTATTTGTAAGTGTCCTTTAGACATGTTTCTGGGCTTTTCTAGGGTATCAGTATATTGTCTATGTATGCGCATCGTCGCCGATAGCGATGTATATATTTGCTGCTGAAGACTGTAGCAAAAATAGAAAATTTCGCGATACGTGTCTTTCTCTTTTTTGTGTCTACCTTCCCACTTCGCCACATTACAGCGCACTTGCCTTCCATTCGTGTTTTGGACCCTGCGCACTTCAAAACAGATCGGGAGATGAGTTAATGCGCGCTAAACAACAAAAGAACATCCATAATCGCATCCGTGATTGTTGTTTTGGACAAATGGAGATATGTTAATTTTCAGTAAAAACGTCAAACATGGCTAATGTAAAGTTTCTGGCATTTTTCACCCCCTTTTTTGGCCAATTCCCCTCTTTGGAAAGTTTCCGCTCAGCGGACTGTTTACCCTCCGGACTTAGCCGAAGGACTTGCCCGAGGCGCGCCCCGCCAAGCGCGATAACGAAATGTGCGCCAACGACGGCCAAAATGCCTACAACTACAAAATGCAGCGACTACTGCCAGCGACTTTCGCCATTGTTTCGGACCTGCTGGGGACGGTATCAGTATATACATAATTGTTTCGGACCTGCTGAGGACGGCACGGCTGGAGACGGGCACGGCTGAGGGCGGGCCCGTTTCAGTTAATCTTGCGTTGGCCTTTACGATAAGGAGGTTATCCTGATCCCGAGTAATGTTTATTTATTCGTCCTCAAGTGTCCTTTTTCTTGGAGGTTAATGGGGGTTGGATGAAATGGTGCATTTTGAGTAGCATTGCGAAGTTCCTTACATAGCGGACTGTTCGTCGTCCGTCGAATCAGTCGATCACGATGGCTAAGAGTGTGAAGAACGCTGCTCCTGCTGCGGGTTATTGGGTGTCTACTACCTTCGAGGATGCCGTGACTTTCATAACGGCATATTTGGAGGCAGTCAAATCCATAAATCTGATACTGCTTCCTTCGGCTTTCTTCCTAAATAACGAGGAGGAAGTGGAGATACACCTCTCCTGCAATTTAGACACGATTTTGGATGTAGACATGCTGGAGGTGGACGATTTCTTCGGTGCCACCTACGAAAAGCTAACGGACATCGAGGAGTTCTCCCAGATGATTGGATCCGGCCTCACCTTTTTGGGCTCCGCAGCGTGGTGGTTTACCATGGCCCCTTCTCAACCGAACAACGCACCGAATCCCACGCCTAGGAATACCCGGAACGCCGAATTCTTCTCCCCGGGCTCAGGAGCGAGGAGGGTGAGGATGAAGAATACCTTTGCGGGATGCTTGGCACTTGGGCACACGTGGGATACTGCTTTGAACAATAGGCAGCAGATGAGAAGCGTCGAAAGGTGGCTGAAGGAAAATCCCTCTGTGATCGTGGACAATATGCATATATCCGAGTTACCTGCATGGCATGTTTCAACCGGTAGATTCAATATTCAAGTTTTTAACGAAAGGGGGAATTTTATCTATGACGTATCGCTAACTCCTCTCGATAAGGTAATTCGTATGTTCTATAAGGATAAAACATTCTCTTTCATTACTAAACTGGACGCTTTTCTGAGGGATAAAACCAAGGGTAAAGCTAGATTATTTTGCGAGGGGTGCAGACGTTTACAGATTATCATAATTTTTATCTCGATCTGGACGTCGCATTGCTAACTGAAGTGTTCGAGTCTTTCCGCGATGCTTCCTTCCTCACCTACAAATGTGACCCCGTGTGAAGTTATATCATGGTGGACGATAAATATTTTTGTGAATTCAAAAAGAATGAAGTATAGTAAATAAGCCCGTCCAATTAGGTTTTTGCATACTTGAATTAGCTAAACTCAGAATATATGAATTTCTCTATCGTTTGCAAGGGGTTTTCGGAGACAATGCATCCTGTTTTTACTCCGATACGGATTGTTTGATAGTACATTTCTCGAGATGCAAGCAGCATCCGTTGTTGACCATGTTGCACGATCCAATTCTGGGACCACTGCTCGACTACGAGGACGTGCCGGATGACTACGTCATCAAAACCAGAGGCACTCACAAGGAGGCCGGACTGTGGTCGGACGAGAGTGGGCACAAGATGATTTTAGAATTCGTGGGATTGAGAGCTAAATCCTATCCCATCCGTTTCGAAGACGGATTTAATTTGAAAAGCAAGGGAACTAAATCCTCCGCGAATTCCGTCCCGGATGTAAAGTAAATTTTCAAGATTACAAAGGATGCATTGTTTTCAAATAAGAATATTTTCGTGTATCAGTACAACATTCGGTCCCAAGAACACCACTTGCACACGGTTAAACAGAGAAGACTGGCTCTGTCCTCTGAGGATAGGAAAATGGTTGTTTTAAATGACAGAGTCAGCACCCTTCCATTTGGTTACAAGGGTCATAAATACAAAGATGTATGGCCATGCGAATAAAAAAACGTCTTTAAAGAGTGAACATATGCTTTTTTATTTTCAACAAATTATACTATCATGTCAAAAATGGCATCACAGTTCCTATTTCATTGTAGTTCTGCCTTCCGTTCACCCATCCTCCTCTAGCCCGCAAATGGCACATGTCCAAGGGCGCCACAGTCGATGTCTCATCATCCCTAAATACGAAGGTAACTTGGAAACTTTGTTCCAGCATGCATGAGGCCCTCATCTTCATGAGTGAGCCATTGGCTTTCTTTATGGGAACCACAGTGAAAAAATGATGTTGTAAGGATTTGTATTTCGCGAACAACCATTGAATTCCCAATGCCGTGTTATTAATAATGCCCTAATCTCTGCAAAATAGAATCTCTCTTAAAATATTCACCTCATCAGCAACCATATCGAAAACCCTTCTCGGCCCAAATAAGTACTAAGTATAATTTCAAAACACAGTAAGATAATTTTAAAAACTATTAAAGCTCTGAGGGTGGATACATACTCGACTATTTAATTCGGATACCCGCATCCATCATATCTATTAAAGAGAGCTTTACGTAGCTACTAGAGGTCATAGAGAACTGAGTTGCGAGAGCAATTGGAAACATTAAGCTAATTAAAACGAGAGAAAAGGTCATAACAGAAAAATTCACGCAAGAACTGAATCGATGTGTGCAGCTTTCCCATTCCTCAATTTCTCAAAGCTGTTTGAGACCTCATGTCCACGCACCTCAACTTCTCTATTACTATGCATTCTAATTCATACGACTCCAAATCAATTTCTAAGCCAAGTACAAGACTTGGGTTTGCTCCCTCCAGGAATCTCCGACATTTATCGCACCCAATCGCGGCAAATATTTCCTTAATTTTGCTCTTTCCTCGCTCTCATGCCTTTTCCTTCCTCCCACTTATCCATTTACTTTTACTAGGAGGTGCATAGGCATACAACGTGAACTAACAAAGTAGAGGAAATAATATTTTATACTCGAAAAGACACTTCAACACCTAGAAACAAAATGGCCGATATAACGGAGTGAGAAAACTACATTGCTAAACGCTGAACAGGAACTTGTTTTGCTATTCAATCCCTTGAAGAAAAAAATTCCTTTAAGCCTAGCCTAGAGTCACAAGTATTTTTCGAAGTTATTATATAGACAGCTAATTTTGCTCATCCCTTGCAGTAGGATGAGTCGTATCGAAAATCGCTACAGAAAAAAGTTTTAGATGATATTTAAAAGTTCTAAAATAACTTTGAACGAATCTGATATTGTTCCTACTAATGAAGTTGTGAATTTTATTCATGGTTAAATTCTACTAATGGATATATTAGTGATCTCACCTGTTTAGATTTACTGAAAAAACCATTGTCTCCCAAATAGCTTCGTTGTACTATTCACAGAGAAGTAGAAAAGCAGATAATTTGATGATAAACGTGAAAAGTACCACTTTAGATTGAATTCTCAGATAGTTACGAATGACGACTACAGTTTAAGTCACATTAAACAAGAAAAGTTTGGCCGGAAAAATACTTCACTCAACTTCTCAGAAAAATACCCTGAAGTACGATAGAGATCTGGAGACATAGCACTATGGTACATAAGAGCTTAAGATGATCCTGCAACCACATCAACATAACCCCACAGGAGATAAAACTCATGATTGAGCCCGAAAGGACAGCCACCCTAGCTGTAGGTACAGGTGAAAAAAAGGACAACGGGAATCTAAATGTAGCAGTACATAATCTGAAAGGTGATACATCTTCAATACTACCACGATAGCGGGAAATGCGCGATCATATCTCCACCCGACAATGAAGGCTTCACTGTTAGCGACCATTAGCGACTCGTGAACATTGCGCCCACAAACCATTCGTTGCCGAATTCTTTTCGCATCCACTCGGCGCGCCGCACTGCGCAGGCAGCGGCCGAGTTCAAGCCTACAGATTTGCTACACTGTGCCCTTACGAATGGTTTTCCTGCAGCAGGCTTTTCATTTACGCATATGACTACTGCATTATAAAGTGAGTCCCCAGAACCACTACTCAAGGTTTGTGCGACCCGAGCGAGCGAACTATTATTTCTTCCTGAGCCGTTTTATATTTTTGTTCAGTTTCCTTTAGCAAAATAGTTGATTTACGATTAAAATGTCTAATTCTTCAGGAAAAAGGAAGCGCGTGGTGTTAGATATTTCCAAGAAGTTGAGGATAACAGTAGGGCATCCAAGGGAGACTCATCGGTTAACATAACTCTGACCCTGGCGGTTTCTGGGAGGGCATTAGGCATTCCTTAAGCATTTCTCAAAGCTTTCGTAAAGTGTCGTAAAACCTGTGCCAACGCTCAATTAGGAATTTAATTAACACAATTGTGAACGCTTTGGGCATTTTGTAAGAGTTCCTCAAGGATTTCTAGGTGTCTCCTGGGCATTTCATAAACGCTTACTGCCGTGGTGAGGGTTCCTTTTAGGCGTTGTTGAGTGCTCTCCATTATGGCTTGCAGAGCGGTTCGTGGGCGTTCGTTGAGCGATTCAAACGCTTAGTGGAGCCGAGTGGTAGGGATTTATAAACCATTATGTGGAGGTTTCACGGACGCTCAAGCAAGGTTTTGAAAGGAGTTGTCTGCCCTGCCGATAAGCGTTTGTGTAGCCTCCTCATTGGAGACCGTCACTTATGTTTTATCCGCGCACTGTAGGGTTAATCTATAAGTGCAGTATCATTCTTTTCGCTTTCTGAAATTGAATTTTCGAATTCGAAATGCTCAGTCACGACTACGAAGTGTAAGGACGTCAGATTCTTGATGTCGACGCAATCATCTTCGCCAGCATGACTGTGAGCACTAGTTCAGTGTGAGTAGATGACAGCAATAGTGATGGGGAAGAAGTAATAGAATCAAAACAATTTTCTCCCCAAATCGCGCAGAAATAAGAAAAAAAATTTGATCAAAGTCTTGGAAAAGGAAGATAACACCTCTGTACCAGAAATTTTGTCTGTTAGAAAAAAAGCATGCCCATTGAAAAGTAAATGCATAACGAAAAAAAGCAGACGAAAAGTGAAAGATTTTTGACGATTAGTAGATTATTATGTGAGTCAGCAGTATTTGTAACTTAATACATATTTAAGTTACTGGATACGTCCTCGGAGAAACCCTTGCGCGAATAAAGATTGTTATTTTTCATAACCTACTTGATTATAGGAATTAACCGGAGCTGTAAAAATATTTCGATAAGGAATCAATTTGTAAGCACGCCACCGAAGTCCATGAGGAGATGCTACCAATGGCATCACGCGTTTGAAATTGGGGTGGTCGGTGACCTTGAGTTGATTACTTGATTCGAGAGCGGTCTGAGTAAACAAGAAGGTTTATGGGACTCGGAACTCCAAGAAACGGCTTCATCCCCGTAGAACAGACATGCCTAAGTTAGCTATAGCGTAGAAAGGATAAATCAAATTACAAAGAGCTGTACTCATGCTGGTCTGCTACATCTACCTTGACCAGAGTCTTACAATGAGAATTTAAAAAAACGCTAGGCAATTTTACCGATCGGCATAGCCTCATGAGATAAACATATTCCTCGCGATGATCGTGTTACGATGCGATCGTTTTTGAAAACACTTACAGTAACCAAATACCATAGGTAAATACATAAAGTGGGACGCATTGCGCATCTGAGAATAAAATTCACCAATCAATAGATTTTTTTGGTTGGTGAAATGTTTCGGAGAAGTTCATAGAATAAATGATCACCCCATAAAGAAAATAATAGGAAAAAACGATTACTACAGTACAACATGAACGAAAAACATTGAGAAAGCATGGTGTTGAAACCAAAACCACAACTACCTCCAAATTGAAAATGAATGGATTATTTTTTTTATTATCCAATTGTTTCCCCTTCCATTATTACGGATAATCGGCGTTCTACTTTACTACTCCCATATCCGCAGGGCACCTGTATCTCCTGGGGAGGATTCGGTATCCCGGGGGGAGATTTCTGTCTCCTCCGAGAATATATCGGTCCACCCCGGGGAGATATCGGTCCCTCCCAGGAAGTTATCGGGTCCCTCCCCAGAGGGAGATATTGTATCCTCTGGGGCGACATTGGTATCCCTCGAGGGGATATTCGCAACCGCAGGGGAAATGCTCGCATCTCCCCGGCGGGCATCGGTATCTCCACGAGGGATACCCGTATCTACCCAGAGGACACCAGTACCTACCCCGAGGTATGGGCCCCCCCGGAGGAGACGCCTTCGAGTATATCTGCCCTCGAGATACTGGATACCCCGAAGGCTCTCCCTGGCTACCATCCGGGAAGAGCCGGAGGGGGATCTGGAGGATTGGGGGCCGATATCCTCGTGGGATCTCAGCGTCTTGATCGAGGAGGAAGTCCCCAGTGGTGTAGGACAGTAAGAGCCGGCACCAAGGGCTTAAGGTAAGACATTTCCCATCTAGCACCTCGTAGTCCAGTTCTTTCCTATCTAAGAGTTCTTGTACAATTAACCTCAATTCAACCCCGAGTATGATTATTACATGGTACATAACGGAAATGTTTACCTTTCCTGCATACCTATTATTTTGTGCATTTATGGTTAAATTACTACAAGTACATAAAGTGGCTTCATTTATGCCCATTCAGGTATCATCAGAAGCAAGCTTTTTCCATCAGTACAAATTAATACGCACTTAATATATATATCAAACACTTTATACACACTGGTCATATGTCTGATCCATTTCATCTGAATCGTAAAATGCAAGCTCTTTTTCTTTGTGCGGTTAGTTGAACATCAAATTTAAAGCTTATTTTTTCCTGTTACACGGTCATACGGTAAAAGCTTGGCAAATGAGTGAAACTCTTTGTGAGTGATTTTCTAGAGGAGCTACAATATTTGTCATAAATTCAAAATTAAACATAAGCAAGATAGTTCCCCTTCCTGTTGTGTGCTAATGAAATTCTGAAAATCAAATTCGAGCGCTTGCTTGCGTAACATTCCTGAGTATCCTCGAGTATTAAAAATATTGCTCTTGCTTATACTCAGGGCCATAAAGGTGACATACTCGAGGAGTTCAAGTCAAATTAATTCTTCCCAACACAAACTCAACTACTTTAGCTCATCGATCAATCAGTATTTCATGTTAAACTTAAAAAACTTTATACCAAAACTCAAATTCAGCAATGATGTGGGGTGAGCTACATCACATTCATACCTTACATTCTTATAGTTAAAAAAACATTCCTTCATCAGTAACTCCCTCAACACCATATATAAAGCTTGGCATAGTCATCAAAAGAACACTCAAATTTGATTGTAAAAACCACTAGCTTGATAGCATACTTGGAACATGATTTTGAGCGGTTTGTTCATTACATGGACCTTTTTATTTGTGGATTCAATTTTGTCCCTGGGGAAGATTAAAGTTCTGTTAGTGTCTAAGGAACACACTCAAAGTCTAGTGGAGAAACATTACCAGAAGCTTACCACCGACAAACTGATGGATTTGAATAGCTAATAATAGGAAAAATTTAAGGGAAGAGATCTCTTCCTAAATAATACCACTCTGACCCCTGCAAAGTATAGGTCCGTGCACATTCCCCAAATCAACTGCCTTAATCCGCCACTCGTGTTAATTTTGTTCATTAAAAGCTGAATTTTTAATTACTGTTTTGTTTCTCATACAGATATACTTGTAATTAATAGATAACAGATTATGCACTTAGGTTATTTTTCTTGATTCCTACGATTCTATCTACCTCTATCATTCATCAAATTATATTAACAAATTAAATGTTCAGCCATGTTAATTTTTGCAATCAGCCTTTTGGATACACAAACTAACAATTATTTCAAGGCACATTGTCTAACAGTTCCATGAATTCATTCTTCAGGACAATAACATCTAGTCCACCCTCCTCGGGGATGAACTGGGACACTGGTCAGCCGGAAGCCCTGGCCGGAAACCCCAGGCAGGTAAGATGTTTTCTCAATTGATATTTGGTTAAAGCAAGTTGTCCTCCATATGTAACAACTAGTTTCCTGTGTCTGTTAAGATTGACCCAAGGAGATTAACTTTTTAATATAATAGGTATATCTCATGTTCTCGGAAAAATGAATGTGGAAGTACAATTCCTTTCTTTTAAAAATGCCAAACCTAGGTTTCACTGTCTAAAAAGGGCTATCTTGCTATAACATCTATACATATATGTTTTCGAAGACCGCATAGAGGAATGAAGATAGAGGAAATTCAAATTTCAAATAAAATTTCCATCATTGGCACAGTTTCTAATTTGCATGTATTGAATTGTTAAAAATGATAAAACAAATATAACTAAAGTTTTGGAATTATCTTAAAATTAGAATGCCTGGCAGTTTTGCAAATGAGGTAGAATTCATCCTGCACCTCCATCAGACGTTCGCCTACCTAGTTTCCTTACTCTAAACATCAATATATTTTAATGCTATGCATATTTTCCTCTTGTAATACGTATCGGTAGTAAATTTACCTTTCCACAAGATTAAGGTGAAAAAGAATTTCCACCCATTCTTTGTACCGGTTTACAACCATAAATTTTCCAATCGTAATAATTTCGTACCTTCTTGCCAATTTATTTACATTTTTTTAATTTTGATGTTTCGGAAATGTTTCTAAAAACTTTTTTATAATAAGAATTCATATTTCTTAAATGTTGATGGCATTCCTCTACTCATATTTTGAGAGAATTTATTAATGGTTTACCGTCAACGGTTTTTCGGTGTCCATGGGCCAATTCGGTTTTCGCGAGAATTTCTGCTACCCATAAAATCATATTAATGTGTTTTCAAATAAATTTCCGTTGTGAAAATTGTACGAGGAGTATTTGAGACTCGTCAAGATTAAAAATATATGACGTTTAACCTCAAATAAAAGTATGTTCCCGTTATTTTGCCATACGATTTCCATTCTGATGAGAATCGATAAAATCTGATGAAAATTACAGCAGAACCAACTATTACTTGTATCTTATTTAAAGTTCACCTGTTACACTTTTTCACATTATTTTCTCCATTTGAAAATTTTTTAACGGAGTAATGCATAAAATATGGGTTTCAAATATAATTAGTGGTAGTCAGCCCCGAGATTCGTTTGTTGTAGCTCTCCATTCTATTTTCAGCTAACCGCTTTCATGCTCTTCTCTTTGACACCCTTCATAATTTTCTTTGCGTATTCCATGTTTTATTTTGCGTTATTTCTCCACATTCACTTTTCTCTAGACTAATAATTTCGGTTGGCCATCATATCTCCGAGTGACTCCAATAAATGTATCTCTCATTCTTTGCTGAATTTTCAATATTATATTTCCAGATATTTTGACCACGTTTATAAAAAACATTTTGTGTAAGTAAGAAAAATGACTAATCAGAACAGAGCATATGTGTGGATATTTGATTGACTACACTGCAGGCTTAAATCTTTTACTCACGGTGCACAATGCTTATTCTTCTGCACCATTGCCACTTGAAGGATGCAAGCAAAAAGGTCTTTTATTCTGCTCTTATCGATATCCCCTATGATTGGTCCGTTATAAAAAGACAATTTCAAGTTGTAGCAGCTTACTTTTGATACAATTTATTTAAAAAATACATAATTCCAGAAAATATCATTGAAGTCTAGATACTCAGAAATGTCTTAACCTCAAGACAATAGAAACGGCAAAAAAAGACGGCCAAGGAATAAATAAGCCCCTGGATTTACTCGACGCTAATTTATCAAAAACACATATATCTTATTCAATCGGATCTCAACACGTATTTCAGTAAACCCTAGGATGTCGTAGTGGTCAGAAGTGACAGTGGTTTGGAGATTCAATTAATAATTAAATACCTTAATGCATAAAAAATACCATATTTAAATAAAGTTATTCGTTGAAACTACTCTTATTGTCCTTAAAATGATTACGCCCCTCGCGGCAATGCGAATATCCTAGCCGCGTTATGAGCATACAATTTCTTGGGATTGGTGTTCTTTCCTTAGAATAAATTTCTCTCAAGATAAACGATTTCTTCCTTTAAAATATATATCAGGGAATGTGCCCGGAAAAAACGCAACCGTAAAAAAACGTCGCAAAGGTATTTTGTGGTCAAATTTAAGGAATTTAAATTCAACTGATTGAATAATTTTAGAAAACATTTTATCAATTTTTTTTGCAAATATTAATCCTTAAACATTTTTCTATAAGCAAAATCAGTATTCAACATAAAGTAACAATATACCAAACGAGAGAGAGCCACCTCAATTCGATTTGCAAGGTAATACTTAGACCCATTGTTGGCGTTGCTATGGTTGATCCTTGGATACGAAAACGTACCATTTGAACTTCTACTTCGGAAGTGACATACAGAAAAAAGTGTGCTCCAGCTTTTTACAACGAATTTAAAGTTAATCGCTCCAAAATATTCACCAATGGGCCAATTTATTAGTAAGTGAAACTAGTATTGTTTTTGAATGATAATATCAACACAACTTGCACTATCATAACAACTAAGAAATATATAATTTTTCTTCAATTTTTCATCATGATATTTTACGTTAACCGACAAAATTCAATGGAAAAGTTTAAAACAATCCGAGTATTATGCAAAACCACTGTTTATATGTAAAGAGTGAACTAACAGGTTGAAATACAGAAGTCGTAGAATAATCAATGTTTGGTACAACGCCTATTAAAGTAAATGAATACGTATAAATAAGACACATTAGATGTTCATGGGTTGCGAGTACATACTAAAGAAAAATTGATGGTATTTTAAGGATGTGAGGGGTAAAAATATTAACTCCGTGTGTAACGAAGGGGAACATGAACACTGAATTCTCAGAAACTGAAGAAGGATATCAAATACTATGATGCGGGTGATTCCAAGGACGTTTGCTAACAGAAAGAAGAAAAATCAGTTCACTCTAATCATTTCTTCCCAGTGACCAAATATATATCACTCCTGACAATATGTCTCCCGCTTTGTTTTCACAGGCTGTATTCGTAAGAACAGGGAAGGGCCTGATGAGACAATACACTACACATCGATGGAAGACCTAACCACGGAGAGGTGTCCCACCCCAGAACACAGGACGCCCCGGGAGATATCCCCCGAGAGGACACCAGTATCTCCTGGGGAGGATTCGGTATCCTGGGGGGAGATTTCGGTCTCCTCCGAGGATATATCGGTCCACCCCGGAGAGATATCGGTCCCTCCCGGGGAGTTATCGGGTCCCCCCTCGAGGGAGATATTGGTATCCTCCGGGGCGACATTGGTATCCCTCGAGGGGATATTCGCAGCCGCCGGGGAAATGCTCGCATCTCCCCGGCGGGCATCGGTATCTCCACGAGGGATAACAGTATCTCCCGGGAGGACACCCGTATCTACCCCGAGGTATGGACCCCCCCGGAGAAGACGCCTTCGAGGATATCTGCCCTCGAGATACTGGGTCCCCCGAAGGCTCGCCCTGGCTACTATACAGGAAGAGCCGGAGGAGGACCTGGAGGATCGGGGGCCGATATCGTCGAGGGGTCCTCAGCGTCTTGTTTGAGGAGGAAGTCCCCAGTGGTGCCGGACAGTAAGAGCTGGCACCAAGGGCTTAAGGTAAGACATTTCCCATATAGCAACTAAGAGTCCAGCTCTTTCCTATCCAAGTCCGTTTTACACGGTACATTTGTCTGTTTAAACTCTTCCGTGAACTCTTGCATGAAGCAAAATGTATCGTGTAAAGCGGCAGATTCTATGAACGCTTCTGCGAGTGTCTCAATGCTTGTACGGAAAATAGAACCTGTTCTAATTTCGTTGAGACAGACTTACTATCTCACGTATGTACGTTCCATTGTACAAAATCCTTCATCGTGTAAACAAGTTCTTGTACATTTAACCTCATTTCAATCCCGAGGCTGATTTGTACATGGTATAAACACAAAAATTTTTCACCTTCTTCGCATACCTAATATATTGTGCATTTATGGTGAAAATACTACAAGTACATAAAGGGGTTTCATTTCTACCCATAGGCACATGTAATGACAGAAGAGAGCTTCTTGCATCAGTACAAATGTTTACGCACTTAATATACTCGTATGTATCAAACACCTTATTTACACTTGTCATATGTCTGATCCATTTCATCTGAATCGTAAAAATCCAAGCTCTTTCTCTTTATGGGGATAGTTGTACATCAAATTGGAAGGTTTTTTTCCTGGTATAGGGTCGTATGGTAAGAGCTTGGATAATGAGATGCTTTGTGAGTGATTGGTAAAAGGAGCAACAAGTTTTGTCATAAATTCGAAATAGTATACACGCAAGCTAGGTCCTCTACCTTTTGTGTGCCAAAGCAATTCTCAAAATCAAAGTCTACCGCTCGCTTGCGTAACATTCCCGAGTATCCTCGAGTATTCAAATATTGCGAAATGGAGATGAATTACGCCTTTTGTGGAGATATAGGAGCAAGGCTATGAACTCTAGACCTTTTTTTGTTGCGAGAATAGTAGGACTATGGATTTGCTGTATGCATTTCAGTCTTGATGGCCTTGGATATTTCTCCTGTTCATACTCAAGATCATAAGGGAGACATGTTTGAGGAATTTGAGTCAAATTCATTCTTCCCAACACCAACTCAACACCTTTAGCTCATGGATCAATAAGTATTTCGTGTTAAACTTAAAAAAAATGTAAACCATAGCTCAAATCAGCAATACTGTGGGGTGAGCTACGGCTTAAACCTCACTTTCTATGAGTTACAATAAAAGACATTCCCTCATCAGTAACACCTTCAATATCATCGATAAGCCAGGCATGGTCACAAAGAGAACATTGAAATTAGCTTGGAGAAACCAGTAGCTTAATTACATACTTGGAACATGATATTGAGGTGTTTGTTCATGGATTGCTTGTTGCTTAATTTGTCCTTGGGGGAAATTCAAGTTCTGTTAGTGAATGATGACAACTTTCAATGTCTAGAAGAGGAACATTACCAGAAGCTTAACACCGACAAACTGATGGATTTGCATCGCTAGTAATAGGAAAAATCCAAGGGAGGAGATCTCGCCCTAAATAATACCATCTAACCCATGGAAAGTAGCAATCCGTGCCCATCCCCCAAATCAACTACCTTAATCCGCCACTCGTCTTAATTTTGTACATTAAAACCTAAATTTCTAATTACTGTATTGTTTCTCACATAGATATAATTGTAATTAATAGATAACAGATTATGCACTTAGGTTATTTTTCTTGATTCCTACGATTCTATCTACCTCTATCATTCATCAAATTATATTAACAAATTAAATATTCAACCATGTTAATTTTTGTAATCAGCCTTTTAGATACACAAACTAACAATTATTTCAAGGCACTATGTCTAACAGTTCCATGTATTCATTATTCAGGACAATAACATCTAGTCCAACCTCCTCGGGGATGAACTGGGACACCGGTCACCCGGAAGCCATGGCCTTTCCCTCAGACAGGTAAGATGTGTTCTTAATTGATATTTGGTTAATGCAAGGTGTCCTCCATAGATAACAACTAGTTCCCTGTGTTTGTTAACATTGAACCAAGGAGTTTAAATTTTTAAGGTAATATATCTCATGTGTTCGGATAAATAGATATGAAATACGATTCCTTTCGTTGAAAAATTTCATCACCTAGGTTTCACTCGTCCATAATAGATATCTCGCTTCAATGGCTACCTATACACTATGTTTCCAAATACCGTATATAGGAATGAAGATAGTGGAAATTCAAATATTAAACAAGATTTCTTTCACTGTCACAGTTTTTCATTCGCTTGTACTGATATGTTTAAATGGCATTTCAAGTATAACTTAAGTTTTGGGAATTATCTTAAAATTAGAATGCCTGGCAGTTTTGCAAACGAGGTAGAATTCATCCTTCTCCTAAATCTCTGACGTTCCCCCACCCAGTTTCGTTAATTTCAAAATCAACTTATTTTAATGTTTTCCTCTAGTTATACATTTCTACAGTAAAATTCCCTTCTGATCCCGAACCATGATCCCGAACTTTGCTGAATCTGGTTATAGAAATGGAGGGGCATGCATAATTACGGAAATGAATTGTGACCATTGTCCATGTAGCGGATCAAGTTTCAAGAACAAAGTGCGCTTTCATCTAGATCAGGGGTCTCCAAACTACGGTCCGCGGGCCGGATGCGGCCCGCGAGGCCCACTCATCCGGCCCGTGGAGACATTTTTGTCTACGGAAAAAATTAATGAAATTTTCGTGTATCCTGCCAAGATTAGCCGTCACTTACGTGGACGTTACATATGTTTTTACCGAATTAAAATAGAGCCGCGTAGTAGTGCGTTTTGTTTTCCTACCGATCACTACAATGCAAAACCTAATTCGCTGCTTACATTTTCTACTTCCGTACACAGCCAATGGATGATATAATGCCATCTAGTAGCGAAGTTTTTAAATGGTTTGCTGCTTGTTCAATGTGTTATTAAATACTAAATGAATAAAATAATATTAAATAAATAATTATAAACAATATCCACGTTTTGATTCTTTTTTATTTGGACCCCCCCCCCGTTGGCCCCCGAACTGCTGTTTGATAGTTAATGCGGTCCTCGGGCTGAAAAGTTTGGAGACCCCTGATCTAGATGATAACCAATCACCCAGGGGATAACCTCGTTGTCGAGTGATTGTTATGAGTGGAATGAAAAGAAGAAGGATAAATCTACACCAGTGCACAGACCTTGACTTACTCGACGTACAACAGTCGCACCGACGGGACACCACTGGACTGACTGACGAGACTGGTTAGACGGGAGAGCATGAATATATACATATGGATCTTGAACTTGCCCCCAGCGGGTGTTGCCAAACATTGCGAACGCACCAAAAAATCAGGACCAAGCAGATTGTAGCGCTGCCACTCTAGAGAAGGTGGTTATAATAAGGAAAGGCCGTGATTCAAATGGAGATACTGGAAATAATGGTACCGGAATTGGCCTCCCAATTTAACCGACCATTTTTGACACACAGAAGGGTAACCACGCCGACTGCAGCGCGACCTATCTTTTGCTGAAAGATGGCAACACCTCTGGCCCTACAGTGGTACCGAAGATTTAGATCCATATGTATATTCATGCGGGAGAGACTGCTGTTCCTTGAGAACTTCCACGCATGCGCACTAGTGTAGCCTTCATACATGCGCACTACGGCACGCTACACTTCACTTTGGTGCACGTCAGTAATAAACTTACAGGAAACAACTAATGAGAGATTTCTAACACATTCTCTCCGTTCATTCAAATCTCTCCACGATGTCATCTACAGTTACCTATGAATTCATTAAAGTGAAAGGTGTTGTTTCTCTAGACCACGCTTGGTGATTACATCTAATGTGATACAGTGAGATGTTTCTCGCGACGATGGTCACGCGGCAGAGTCTTACCCCTCAGCAAAGATTCCTTCGTGGACGCAAGTCGAACCAAAATTTCCTAGGTCAGTCGCAAAGGCTAGATGGGAAGTTTTGAGTAGTGAGACGAGAAATTATAATCTTTCGCAAAATTAGTGAGTGGGACAAAGGAAGATGAGAATTATGCCCGAGAATTCAGATTGGAAACATGTCTACCGCGTAGCAGAGAACAACAAACACAGAATGAAGACGTAAATAATTAATATACCTTCCTGGGATCGGTTCTAGCATAGTATGTTTGTTTAACGTGCTTCGACAGTTAAGGTCATTTCGCACTTGCTGTCTGCCACGTTCAGACAGGGGCATTAGCACTCGGACGAATCGGAGAATCAACCCTCCAAACTCGATCCGAGCCCAACGATGCTTAACTTCGATGACTGATCGGGAACCGGATCTTCCATCGTGGAAGAACGTTGCCCTAGGGATCCTTTCTAATGTTACATTCATAACTTACGATTGTAAAGTTACAAAAGTAATTCCAACAAGTATTGTACATGCACATCAGTCGTCGTAGGTATTGTATAGGTTTCATTGCCAGGCATTAATGATTTTCTAAACGATGAATGGCGGTCAGTCGTTCTGTACAGTTCAACAAGAGTTAGACCTCTGCTCGAACAACACCCATGGGTGTACCCCCATCATGTATGTGCATACACGCATCCCAATGGGTGTACACCCCACCCTCATGGGTGCACGCCCCTTCCTCATGGGTGCACACCTCTCCCTCATTGGTGCACACCCCACCCTCATATAAATGCACACCCCACCATCATATCGGTACATAACCATTCATTCTAGCTGATGCACACCAATGAGGGTAAGAAGAAACAGAAAACAATGAGATTTTTTGTATTATTATTTCAAGTTTAATAAAGAAAATAAAAAATAAATGGATGCAAAATTTACTATATTTATATTAGAAAATGAGAGTGATGAAGTGTAATGCCACCATTAACGTTGCTTTTAGTCATATGCTTAAATGCATCTTTTGGGTGGGAGGTGACACTGCTAAGTGCATTCCTGGGTGCACATCGATAGGAGTATAACACCCATAGGTGTATACCCATGGTAGTTTTTGGTCAACACCCATGGGTATGTACCCACGGGTGAGAACCCATTGGTGTACACCTATGGTTGTGTACCCATAGGTATCGACCAAAAACTACCATGCGTGTACACCTATGGGTGTTGTTCAACCAGGGAGTCTATACGAACCATTCATAAAATCCTCCCCCCTGATAACTCATCATCCGACGCCATCCTTTACTCCAGCCATCATTTTCCTCTACCCTTCTCTTCATATCTCCATATTCTACTACATTCTTCAGCGTATATATTAATTTCAACCCTTCTTTTTCCTTCATGAACTTTTCCTCCTATTGTAACTTCTTTTTTAATATTAATTGTTCCTTGTCATGTATGTACTAGGTTTGTCCTGCTATTTTTCTTTGTCCTTACTTCATCCATCCACTTCATAATTAAAATTCAACATCCAAAGAATAATCTCGTGTCTAACAAGGCGATGAGTCATCAAATAATTTTCTGTTGTCAATATTATACGAAGGGTATTTGAGACTCGTCAGGATTTCAAAAATATAACGGTCAACCTCAAAGATAAGTAGGTTCTCGATATTTTTCCCAGCGATTTCTTTACTGATCAGAGTAGATCAAATCCGATGAAAATAAAAACAGCGCCCAGTGTTAACTGTAAATTATTTAAAGTTCACCTGTTAAACTTTTTCACATTATTTCATCAATTTTGCAAAATATTTTAGGGGGTAACCTTGAGGTCCCTTGGTATCTTAAATTTAGGAGGATATTTCTGTTTCAATCGCCTTCAATTGACATATTTCCTCATCAAACTACGGTTAAGTGACTCTTGAATTTAGTTTTTCCGGCCCCAACAGAGCTAAATGTACGAACCTGAAGGTGGGACTAAGTCCTCGCTTGCTAACCCTGGGACCGCGGATTTGAGTTCTGCCTGGGTGAACATTTTGCCACCCAAGGGGAGGTTTTGAATATTTGTTTTTTTTCTAATTATGTATCCGATATGAAAGGCCCTATGAGCTGTTTTCGGGAGTCAATATGAATAGATACATAATTGGCCACTCAGCACAGTTTACAATATAAAAATGATATGGTTATTGGCCTTGAACTCGGGAGAAGGCTGGTAAGTTTCCAACAAGGTATCTCCATGATTAGCCTACACTAAAAAAAAATAGGAAAATGAAGTAGGTTAATTCCATTAAGGAATTTCAAATCGTACCATTGAAGTTTCTCAAGCAAGGATCCAGCTTTTACACGATAATTTGGGCACAGCAAAGTCCTTAACTACCTATGGCTCCCAGAATACCAAAAAGAGACAGAGATAACAATTAAAACATCTTCATACTCGACAAAAACTGATACAGAGATAGCTTCACGCAAGCTTCACTTATCCAAGATATGCACTACAGCAACTCCATCCGTACTTTATTCAAATCATCAGCGCATGTCGTAAATCGTGTTTGGTTGAGTGTACTATGGTTGGCTATGAGGTGATTGAAGGTTTTCTGCTCGATTGCATTTTTAAATCAGACGTTTCTGTTAACCTTGGAGCAGTCTTCCTTCTTGTTGCTGATTCACGTATAACTTGCAGGAAAAAATACACAATCTCCGGAAGTCTACTTACATCACATTTGGTTACGCTATTGAAACACACTTTAGCGTTGTTGGTTCAGAAGTATGTTTGCAAGGTGAAGTAGGCTGGAATGGATGTAGAGTTTATGCCTCATAGTGTTTGGTTCCAGCTGATACTTCTTCACTCTATTCTCCTCTGCTTTCTTGATCATCTCATCAAAGAAACCCTTCACTATTTATTCTCATTCCACGCTGAACTAACACCCCCCGACCACTTCAAGCATCCAACATTCCTTTTTACATTACTCATCATCTTACATCAAAATAAGCTAAGTATCTTGCAGTTACTAGGGATACGAACAATATTTAATCAGTTACAACACAGGGAAGCTGCTCTTTCCACTGATCTGTCATGTGAGTAATGCCTTCGATGAAAAATAAATGATCTGGTCACACAAGTTTGAGGCCTGGCAGTGGTTCTCCGAGTTTCCTCCGCCCTTGAGCGAATGCCGGGCCATATGCATCACGCGATGACCTGCCATTTGATGCTGATTATAGCGATGCGATCCTTCCTGTGGGTCCTGTTGCTTCGGATCGAGCACTCCCGTGCAGGTGGCGGTCTTCCTCTGACGTGGGTGTGGTGGTTCAGCGGCCGGAGCACGTCGCCCCATGGGTGGGGCCGGGGTGCATTAGGATCCTCTTCGTCGGGCCGGCTGGCGTGTGGCCGGTTTGGTGGTTTCCGTATTTATTTTGGGTCCCTCCGGTGGGCTTGGCTTCGGTCTTCCTCGGTCCATCACTCGCCGCTTTCGGGAGTTTATCGGTTGTGGTTTACGATGTTGCCACTGGCGAGGTGCAAGCTTCCCCTGAAGATTCGTAAGGCCTATACCCGAGACCATGTCCCAGGACATGTTTCTCAAGTGAGGCTCTCCGGTTCCAGCTGGGACGAGAGCATCCAAATACTTGGAAAAAGGACCGACTACCACCACCGACTCCCGCTGAGGTGTGGGCACGAGACAGAAACCGGTGCAGCCGCTCTCGAATCTGACATGGGGTGGAGGATACTCATCTGCATAATAGAAAAGGCCTTGTCACTCACTCACTGAATCAGATACGCTGTAATATGAAGCGACAGTCACTTAAATATTAAATATCCGGTATTTTCACCTAAGCGCGTTTTGCTTGTAAAAATTTTCGTACCTCATTTAAGGAATTAAATGATTTAGCGAACACAGAATGAAACTCATCTATGCTATAATTTCATAAGAGCGAGACTACTTTCCGAGAGCAAAAAAGGCGACTCGGTTCTCAATCCTCACATTGATTTGGTTCCGACTGAGACAACGCAACCTTCCATCTTGAAACGATGACGATTTCCAGTGATTCCGGCATATACGATCACAATCAACAGGTCACAGGGTCAGTCGTATGACCATGTTGGACTTCAGCTCCAAAGAGCACTATTCTCAACCGCACAACTGTAGGTAAATACATCGCTCTCTCTCGCTCAAGAAATTCCCTCCAAGTGAAAGCATTTATCGATGAGCCCAACCCTCGGCAAGGAACACTGCTCAACGATAATCGTCAATTCGCACGTAATGTCGTATTTTCAGAATTCAAAGTTGATAGGGGATAGGTGGGACTCCTATGGGACGGGTCCCATGGCCACGGACCTCTCCCGACCAGTCCTTATTGCCATGGCACTCTTGCGGATCAGTCCCAATGGCCGCGGTATTCTCGCGGAGCAGTACCGTTCGCGGCCCACTGGGTATCCCCCTATCCATGGCTTCCCCCCACCCCACACCGCAAAACACGATCTGTAATTTCACAAACTTTGGACCCTCTCGGTACCAGTCCCCACCAGTGCCGCAGAAATTCTCGCCGGCCCCAATCGCGGTGGGGTTAAGTCCTCGCCTGCTAGTCCGAGGGTCGTACGTTCGAGTCCCGCCTGGGTCGGTTTTTCACTTGCCCAGGGTACGGGTGTTTGTCAAGTTCTGGTGGTTCGGCCCCTGCAAAACCTGAAGACAAGCAAATGGCTTATCGGGAACGCAGGCGTATACTGACCACCAGAATAGTCGGAGGACAAAGAAAAATTGGAACCGTTCTGGACCACTCCGCTGTGAGAATAGTTTATTTAAGACTATAACGTTTATGGGCTATCGTAAAAATTCCCCAATATGTTAGAAAATTGCTCATTATTAGTTAACAAATCCTTCTTTATGGTCCCTCGTAAATAGAAGTATCTATTAACATAGACATAGATTCTTTCGACGATGTGTCAAACAATTTGTCGGCCAAATGCCCAGGAAGTTTAGGTATTAAAAACTGTGTCCTTACAAATCACAGAAACGGTAATGTTTTCCCTTCACCTAGTGAAAAATGTATTTTGTATAACTGGAAACCTTAAGAAAACTATGAGACTTACTTTAAGGGAATATTTCTACTCTACGGAAAACTTTACCTTATAAAGATCGAGGTAGTCTATTAACCGAGTGCAGCGGTATCACAGAGTAAATAAAAACCTTATATATTCCCACTCCCGAGGCTGCACCTATCCTTAATGAAGACCGGAATAATTTCCAACAACACATTTTTAAAAGATTGTTAAAAGTCTTCTAAATCAACAATTATTTATGTTGGTCATCTGAACTACATGCAGATGAATACCTACGTAGTCTATTATTCCATTTTCCAGATTAAAGATACCAATCATGAGACCTATGTAATCATTTCGGTCATGGTAGCATGAAGGTGGAATGAGATCCAGTATTAGCACAAAGCTAATGCCAATACTGGGCTTCATTCGACATGTCTTCTATTCTCTATGCAATCCTTCCCTTTCCAACCTACCCTCCCATCCTTATTGTCGGGGGTGACGTTGGATGTTGGTCCCCAACCCAAAAAACCTTATTGTATCTTTCCCCTATCTGGATGAATGAGTACAATGTTAATGTTTGTATTTTTTCTGCAATCATTTTTTAAATATGACCTCTCTTGGTTTATTTACAGGACGATGACACTGAGGAGAGTCCGGAAATCGTCAATGTTCTGCATGGTGGCTATTCATGTGGCAGTTGGCGAAGACGTGCTGGGACCACCCCTGACTACCCTCAATGGATCGAAGATGAATGTTCTGCACCTCTACATTTGGAAATCTCAGCAGCAAAGCCAAGGAGGTTCCATGGAAACTCGAGGGGGTCGAGAAGAGATAGCTCAACTGGGGGAAGAGGTGGTGGCGCGCTAACAGGCTCGGAGTCTTCAAGTGCCTCCTCGCCCAAGAACACGCCAACGTAAAAGGATCGCAGATGCGCAAAGTGCTTTCAAAGGGCTTCCTGAACACCATCCCGAGTGCTGGCTCTTACAGAGTTCTCTGATTTTTTTGGATGACTGCAGATGAAAATTCAAAGAAAATCAAGTCCCTATATCTAAAAGAAAAAAGTGGATATCTCCCCCAGGGCATCGCCATTCTCAGTGTTGTGAAGTACCTCCTTTAGATTGTTCTCAGCATGCAATTTATAATTTTCCATGATTGTCATAGTGTGTGTTGTTTACCTGCTGGCTATATATGTTTTTATACTAGAGAATTTTCCTTGAAGTTATCATGACTCTTGTTGACATTTACTACTGAATTCTTCTTTGATGTTATGAAAGCCTTCTCATAACACTAAAAAATCACTGGTGTGTGATTACTGATTGGCGAAGGTTTAAAGTTAACATCTCCAGATGTGTCCATGAGAATGTGAAGCTATGTAAATTATCAATGCGTGGCCTTCGGAGCACGTACATAGTTGTGACTGAGTGAATATTTGTGGATGAAGTAAGAGGTTAAGGAGGTTATATGAGAATAAATGAAGCAACTTTAATGCATCCATGTTGCCATCTCTAAAAAGAACACTCACTCATGGTGATTATCATATTATTCCCCTAGTCTCACTTTTAATGGACATTGGTGTGGATAATTCCAGTGAACTAAAAGGAGCTGTTGTAAAACCTCCTTACCGTCCTTGTATATTACATATGATTTATTTATCTTTCATCTGGCTTTTAAGTCTTTGAATACCATATCTCAGAGTAACTTGTATGGTAAAAAACTGTATCATGAACGTAGAAAGGTTAGAAAATGACATCATTGTGAACCTAATTGTTTTTTCCTGAAGTATAAATGCTAAATGTGGAAGCCGTTGGCTCTGTCAATAAGGCCTTTGTAAATAATATGTAGGGAAGTACATACTTCCAGACTTACGTACTAAGCTGGAAAGTAAAATTTCTATTATCTGGAAGGAAATGCATTTATATTTACTTGCACTTCTATACAATCATATTTTGGCATTCTTTTATTTTGTAAAAATCTTATTTATGAAAATGTTACAATGCCCATTTTCTTTTCATATTCATGTGATATTTCATTTTTACTTAATAGGCATTTTATGTTGCCCATATTTGTGCTGTTTTAAGTTAAATAAGTGAATTCTGAGTGTCAATCTGTAATTTGAAAATTTAGTGAGCTACTTCTGTATGAAGTAAGGCTAAATATAATATACTAATTGCATATGTATTTAAAATTAAAATAATTTTTAAAGGTTTTTAAAGATCATACTTAAGTTGAAAGGAGGTGTTGTCTTGAATTCAAATATGAGCATTTGTTGTACATATTAAATTTTCAAGATGTTATGCACTTAATTATCTACCATTTGTTGTTGTCCGTAACTGCAAATTTTGAAGTACATTACAATAAAACATTTTATTGCAAGCTTCCTTGTGTCAATCATTAAAGGTGTGTCATGTGGAATTTTGACAGTTATGTAACTGAGCGAAGTGATACAAGAAGCTCATGAAAAGCTGGTTTATTTGCATTCATCCAATCTTATATCAAAATGCTAGTGTGCAAGTGAAAATAATTTGTTAATAAGATTCTTTGAGTCACTTCATGAGCAATTGACAATTAGAAAGACTGTGTTCAGGTAGGCTGAGGATTGAAATGCAAATGTCTTTATGATTATATGCTTCCCTGTAAAATAAGTAAAGAAGTATTTTCTTCAAGTTATACATAATTTGTATATGCTCTTCCTCATCACCTGGTGCAAATAATTTCACAGTTGGCTTATTCATCGGTTTAGACTTGATTCATTGTTATTCCATTACCAGACAATAGTCTAGAGTGGGAAAAATTTTTAGCCATTAATCTGCAATGCCAAGAGTGGAGTAATTGCACCATTTATTGGGTAGTATTGATTCTCATAGGTATATATGTAGCACAGTCTTCATTAGAAAAATTTTCAATTTCATATTTTTGTTGAGTTACTATTTTATAAAATTTATTATGAAAGATCTCATACCCTTGATGGAGGGGGTACTTGGACTTCCATAATTATCTCCTTGATATCCAGATATAAAGTTGTTAGTTTCCTTAAAATATTGTGATAAATTCTTCCTTGACTTAAGTTACCATAGGTCAAGTTTTATAGGGCATATGTATCTGGTTAAATATTTTCTCTGTATGATAACCGAAGTTTGTATATCCTTGCATTGATAATGTTCACATCAACCACTAGGCATAACCATCCTATATCTAGTCTCAAGTAACGTAGAGTTAAAGAAATGGCCACATTATCCAGTGCATAATGTTAACCAGACAAAACTTGGCCAAAATAATTTATGAACTCCAGTCAGCAGAATATCTCACAAAGACGAGCAATTTTACAAAATCCACAAATTACATTCAGTATCCTAAGAATAATATTTTCTCAAACTGCAAGGAACTGCTTTTTCACTTAGTTAAAATAAAGGCTCTATGACCATTTGACAATTGAATTGACATCAATAGAGTGGGAAGCAAAACCCCACACAGCATTGGACGTCATCAGGATATCCTAATTTGGTCTCGTATGTCCTGATGAAGTCCGAGATATCCCTGGGACGTCGCTGAGGTATCCCGCCGGGATTTTACATCCTTACGATAGTTTCCAGAGTTAATGGGTTTTCTACCCATTTTATTGAATAGTGATACCAGGAATGAAGGAATGTAATGATTTTTACTGAAAAATTATATTTTGTACTTATGTCCTGCGGACGTCGCGGGTCCGTCTCTGGGACATTCCATTCCCACTGGTTATATGAACTCTTTAAACCAATTAATCAATAAATATTTACTCTTTTGGGATTAAATCATATCAGAGGCGAGTGACTGAAAAGTTTTTTTTATGAAACATGACGATTTTTTAATTTGTCATTAGAATTTTTCACTCAGCACTCAGAATTTTTTTCGAAGATGTACTATAAAATTTGAACAAAGTGCATTATTATTTTTTGCTTATTCTTACCTCGGATAAAAAGACAGTTTCATTGGGGGAACACGGAGTCACTGCAGGTTAAAACTTTTTCAATGAAGAGGGTCAATTTTGAATTATTTGCAAGCGCATGTACTGGGAATTCAGAAGAATAAAAAAACTGTTATTCTTCTGAAATATTGGGATTTGGAATTTGAGGAAATTCCCCACATTCCCTTCGCCTTGACCCCAGGTTCCAGACCCCGGAGGGGATCCTGGAAAATTTTTTTAATTATTATTTACACAGCACATGATAGAAATGATTGTTAGGGAGACGAATGACTACGTAGATAAGTTACGAGGCGCAAATGTAGCGGCAAAAGCAAGGATAACCAAGTGAAAATCCTTGACTAGAGAGGAGTTTCTAGTGTTCCAGGGGATCCCGTTTCACATGGATACAATTGAAATGAACAGAATTTCCAATTACTGGAGCACTGACCTCCTTTATAGTTTTTCCTTGTTTTCGGAACTGCATGCGCCGCTACAGGTTTACCGGGGTATCACTTTTCACGTGATCCTGTACCCGGTGAGCCTAGACCTAATGACAGACTATATCAAATACACCCACTGAAAGATCTTATTCAAGAGAAGATGGACACAATAGTAACGCTGACTCAGAGACTATGCATCGATGAGTCTATAGTTCTCTGGAGGAGCCGCCTTGTATTTAGCATTTTCATGAAAGGCAAGAGACACCACTATGGAATTAAGTTGTACGTGCTGACTGAGTCTTCCCGGGTGGCTCTGAGGTTCCTTGTGTATTCTGGTGCTTCTGACGTTGATGTAGTTGGCCTGAGTCACGTCGACAACGTTGTCCATCAATTAATGAATGGCAAACTTGATTCCGGCCATTTGTTATTTATGGATTATTTTTATACATGTGTCGACTTCGCACACCAACTTGATCGTCAGATCTACTCCACCAGGACCCTCAGAACCAACTGAAAAGGTAATCGTCTCCATCTAATTTCATCTAAATTGAGAAGAGGTGAAGTTATGCAAGCCTACACTAATGAAGGTATCTCCGTCATGAAGTGGAAGGACAAACGGGATGTACTGATGATCAGCTCCGTATTTGGGAGTGATGTGCTTGATGTTCCCCGCCGGAGAATAGGTGGAAACATTTCCAAACCGGAAGCCATTGCAAGATACAATGAATCTATAGGGGACATTGATATTTTCGATCTAAATTATGTCATATTACCCGATCTAAAGGAAGAACCTGAGGTGGTTCAAAAAATAAGGCATCCACATATTTCACCACTAATTAGTCAATAGTTACTTCCTCTTCATTAAATCCCATCCCAAAATCTCACTCTATGACTACCGTCTCTCCATCATCAAATCTCTTATGCAACCGGCCCACTCACTTTCTCTACCACCTTCCGCTCCTTCCCCTATTCCACCCTCCAGAAATCTAGGCGTGCCAAGGCATCTTCCTGAACAATGCGAAATAGACGACACAAGACGCAAAAGGAAGCAACAAAAGTGCAGAGAATTCTCAAAGCGAGAGATTAGGAAGGACACTATAACGTATTGCCCGGCATGCGAGGGAAACCCACCACTACGCGTTATCCATTTTTTTAAACCTTTCATCAAATGCTGTAAGTATGCAAATAGTGTAAATAGCTATTAAAAAAAAAAAGTTTGTCTGTATATGTATTTCTAATCATGCATTAATTTTGGTGACTGATTGTATATTTTAGAAATATGTATAAGTATTTTGTACATTTGTCTACACAATGAATGGCTGCAAATAAAATGAGCTAATCAAAAGTGCTTACCATATATTTTATTAATTTAGACTCAATCAATCCCTTTTTGAACTAAGAGTACAAATCCAGTTCTTTACTGAATAATATCACTCAGCAATATGGCAGTTGCACTTCCATAGGAGGTATTTTATTATAAAAATTTCCAAATAATTCAAACTATACTTCATTTCAATTATCATAAGCATAAAATTTTATCACAGAGTGGCTAAAATGAGTGAAATGAGAACTTTAAAATAAGTTATCCACTTAAAATTATGTCCTTAACAGGAAGGTAAGTAATAAATTCAGTTATATCATATAGAATTGACAAAGCATGCATTGAATGCATGCAACCCGCACAATACAGTCTTGCCGTTGGTGCAGGATGTTCAGAAATGTAAAAAGTTTAAACCATTATCTCACTCAGTGATTCAACCCAAAGGTTGATTTGGATAGTTGAGGGTAGAGTTCATCCCGGACTAAGCCACAGGCGTGTGAATTTCACACATTCAGGGTAGGGGGGACAGTTCCTTTCCCTGGGCCACCTCGCACTCCGAGGATTTTTTGTACGGGGTCGTCCAAAGGCTTCACCCGTATTTGAACCCGGGTCCCTTCGATCAGTAGACTAGCACTCTACCCACTAGGCCACCACGCTCCCTTAAACCGTTATAATATCTATAAATAAACTTCAAAAATTAAAATTTTGGTCACATACATCTTAGATCAAAGATCTGAATTAGAAAATGCCAAAAACTGAACTTAGTCACTGGGAAAGTTCAACAATTTTTCCCTAGGCGTTAAAAGGGTTAATGGCCAAGAGGGTGGCCTATCTAAAAACAGAAAACAATAAAAGGGTACACCTACACAAAAAAAATCTAATATTTCGATGGAGTTATACCATATTCCTCAGAGAAGAGAATAAAGGAAAATGAAGACCGATTGACCGTCGAAGCGCTCTAAGTTTATTTGTAAGTGTCCTTTAAAAACATGTTTCTGGGCTTTTCTAGGGTATTAGTATATTGTCTATGTATGTGCATCGTCGCCGATAGCGATGTACATATTTGCTGCTGAAGACTGTAGCAAAAATAGAAAATTTCGAAATACGTGTCTTTCTCTTTTTTGTGTCTACCTTCCCACTTCGCAACATTACAGCGCACTTGCCTTCCATTCGTGTTTTGGACCCTGCGCACTTCATAACAGATCGGGAGCGCAGTTAATGCGCGCTAAACAACAAAAGAACATCCATAATCGCATCCGTGATCGTTTTTTTGGACAAATGGAGATATGTTAATTTTCAGTAAAAACGTCAAACATGGCTAATGTAAAGTTTCTGGCATTTTTCACCCCCTTTTTTTTGGCCAATTCCTCTCTTTGGACAGTTTCCCCTCAGCGGACTGTTTACCCTCCGGACTTAGCCGAAGGACTTGCCCGAGGCGCGCCCCGCCATGCGCGCTAACGACATGTGCGCCAACGACGGCCAAAATGCCTACAACTACAAAATGCAGCGACTACTGCCAGCGACTTTCGCCATTGTTTCGGACGGTATCAGTATATATATGATTGTATCCGACCTGCTGGGGATGGCACGGCTGGAGACGGGCACGGCTGAGAGCGGGCCCGTTTCAGTTAATCTTGCGTTGGCCTTGGAGGAAGTGGAGATACACCTCTCCTGCAATTTAGACACGATTTTGGATGTGGACATGCTGGAGGTGGACGATTTCTTCGGTGCCGCCTACGAAAAGCTAACGGACATCGAGGAGTTCTCCCAGAAGATTGGATCCGGCCTCACCTTTTTGGGCTCCGCAGCGTGGTGGTTTACCATGCCCCCTTCTCAACCGAACAACGCACCGAATCCCACTCCTAGGAACACCCGGAACTCAGAATTCTTCTCCCCGGGCTCAGGAGCGAGGAGGGTGAGGATGAAGAATACGTTTTCGGGATGCTTGGCACTTGGGCACACGTGGGATACTGCTTTGAACAATAGGCAGCAGATGAGAAGCGTCGAAAGGTGGCTGAAGGAAAATCCCTCTGTGATCGTGGACAATATGCATATATCCGAGTTACCTGCATGGCATGTTTCAACCGGTAGATTCAATATTCAAGTTTTTAACGGAAGGGGGAATTTTATCTATGACGTATCGCTAACTCCTCTCGATAAGGTAATTCGTATGTTCTATAAGGATAAAACATTCTCTTTCATTTCTAAACTGGACGCTTTTCTGAGGGATAAAACCAAGGGTAAAGCTAGATTATTTTGCGAGGGGTGCAGACGTTTACAGATTATCATAATTTTTATCTCGATCTGGACGTCGCATTGCTAACTGAAGTGTTCGAGTCTTTCCGCGATGCTTCCTTCCTCACCTACAAATGTGACCCCGTTTATTTCCAAGGCATTCCGTCCTTCACGTGGTATTGCAGCCTTTTGATGAATCTCTCCGCGTTCAAAGTAATGACCGATCCAGAATTGCACGTACTCGTGAAAGAAAACATCAGAGGAGGAGTCGCTCAATGCATCAAGAGATATGCCAATGTGGGAGGTAAAGCGGACGAATGCATATTGTTCATGGACATTAACGGGTTGTATTCAAGTGTGATGTAAGAGAAACTGTGGGTGGAGCACGTCGAAACGTTGAATGAACTTCCTTCGAATTGGGAGCGTTGGGCGTAAGATGGCGACCGCTGCTTCTTAGCGTTGGTGAACCTTAGCTATCCTCCCGAACTTCACGACGTTCATCACCAATATCCCCTGGCTCCGCACAAGTTCAACGAGAGAGAGTTCAACACGACGTTCGTGGACCGAGAGCGGTATTTGGTGACGTGAGAAATTTACAGTATTATGTGAAAAAAGAACTCATCATCACGAAGGTGCACAAAGTGTTTATATTCACTCAAAAGTATGTATTTAAAGAATATGTCACGCGAAATATAAACTTATGAAAATAATCCAAGAGTAAAGGTTATTCCAATTTGTTCGAATTGGCAAACAGCAGTTTGTACGGAAAATGTTGTGAGAACATTTTCAGATACAAAAGATTTGCAGTCTTCCAAGAGAAAATAAATCCCGACACCGGGAGAAGGAATTCCTTTCTTCAAGATTGTCAAAATTATATCATGGTGGACGATAAATATTTTTGTGAATTCAAAAAGAATGAAGTGTAGTAAATAAGCCCGTCCAATTAGGTTTTTGCATACTTGAATTAGCTAAACTCAGAATATATGAATTTCTCTATCGTTTGCAAGGGGTGTTCGGAGACAATGCATCCTGTCTTTACTCCGATACGGATTGTTTGATGGTACATTTCTCGAGATGCAAGCAGCATCCGTTGTTGACCATGTTGCACGATCCAATTCTGGGACCACTGCTCGACTACGAGGACGTGCCGGATGACTACGTCATCAAAACCAGAGGCACTCACAAGGAGGCCGGACTGTGGTCGGACGAGAGTGGGCACAAGATGATTTTATAATTCGTGGGATCGAGAGCTAAAACTTTTGCCATCCGTTTCGAAGACGGATTTAATTTGAAAAACAAGGGAACTAAATCCTCCGCGAATTCCGTCCCGGATGGCGCGCGAGTAAATTTTCAAGATTACAAGGATGCATCGTTTTCAAATCTGAATATTTTCGTGGATCAGTACAACATTCGGTCCAAAGAACACCACTTGCACACGGTTAAACAGAGAAGACTGGCTCTGTCCTCTGAGGATAGGAAAATGGTTGTTTTGATTGACAGAGTCAGCACCCTTCCATTTGGTTACAAGGGTAATAAATACAAAGATGTATGGCCATGTGAATAAAAAAACGTTTTTAAAGAGTGAACATATGCTTTTTTATTTTCAACAAATGATACAATCATGTCAAAAATGGCATCACAGTTCCTATTTCATTGTAGTTCTGCCTTCCGTTCACCCATCCTCCTCTAGCCCGCAAATGGCACATGTCCAAGGGCGCCACAGTCGATGTCTCATCATCCCTAAATACGAAGGTAACTTGGAAACTTTGTTCCAGCATTCATGAGGCCCTCATCTTCATGAGTGAGCCATTGGTTTTATTTATGGGAACCACAGTGAAAATTGTTGATGTTGTAAGGATTTGTATTTCGCGAACAACCATTGAATTCCCAATGCCGTGTTATTAATAATGCCCTAATCTCTGCAAAATAGAATCTCTCTTAAAATATTCACCTCATCAGCAACCATATCGAAAACCCTTCTCGGCCCAAATAAGTACTAAGTATAATTTCAAAACACAGTAAGATGTGAACAACGTGAACTAACAAAGTAGAGGAAATAATATTTTATACTCGAAAAGACACTTCAACACCTAGAAACAAAATGGCCGATATAACGAAGTGAGAAAACTACATTGCTAAACGCTGAAGAGGAACTTGTTTTGCTATTCGATACTTGAAGAAAAGAATTCCTTTAAGCCCAGCCTAGAGTCACAAGTATATTTCGAAGTTAATACATAGACAGCTAATTTTGCTCATCCCTTGCAGTAGGATGAGTCGTATCGAAAATCGCTACAGAAAAAAGTTTTAGATGATATTTAAAAGTTCTAAAATAACTTTGAACGAATCTGATATTGTTCCTACTAATGAAGTTGTGAATTTTATTCATGGTCAAATTCTACTAATGGATATATTAGTGATCTCACCTGTTTAGATTTACTGAAAAAACCATTGTCTCCTAAATAGCTTCGTTGTACTATTCACAGAGAAGTAGAAAACCAGATAATTTGATGATAAACGTGAAAAGTACCACTTTAGATTGAATTCTCAGATAGTTACGAACGACGACTACAGTTTAAGTCACATTAAACAAGAAAAGTTTGGCCGGAAAAATACTTCACTCAACTTCTCAGAAAAATACCCTGAAGTACGATAGAGATCTGGAGACATAGTACTATGGTACATAAGAGCTTAAGATGATCCTGCAACCACATCAACATAACCCCACAGGAGATAAAACTCATGATTGAGCCCGAAAGGACAGCCACCCTAGCTGTAGGTACAGGTGAAAAAAAGGACAACGGGAATCTAAATGTAGCAGTACATAATCTGAAAGGTGATACATCTTCAATACTACCACGATAGCGGGAAATGCGCGATCATATCTCCACCCGACAATGAAGGCTTCACTGTTAGCGACCATTAGCGACTCGTGAACATTGCGCCCACAAACCATTCGTTGCCGAATTCTTTTCGCATCCACTCGGCGCGCCGCGCTGCGCAGGCAGCGGCCGAGTTCAAGCCTACAGATTTGCTACACTTTGCCCTTACGAATGGTTTTTCTGCAGCAGGCTTTTCATTTACGCATATGACTACTGCATTATAAAGTGAGTCCCCAGAACCACTGCTCAAGGTTTGTGCGACCCGAGCGAGCAAACTATTATTTCTTCCGCAGCCGTTTTATATTTTTGTTCAGTTTCCTTTAGCAAAATAGTTGATTTACGATTAAAATGTCTAATTCTTCAGGAAAAAGGAAGCGCGTGGTGTTAGATATTTCCAAGAAGTTGAGGATAACAGTAGGGCATCCAAGGGAGACTCATCGGTTAACATAACTCTGACCCTGGCGGTTTCTGGGAGGGCATATGGCATTCCTTAAGCATTTCTCAAAGCTTTCGTAAAGTGTCGTAAAACCTATGCCAACGCTCAATTAGGCATTTAATTAACACAATTGTGAACGCTTTGGGCATTTTGTAAGAGTTCCTCAAGGATTTTTAGGTGTTTCCTGGGACGTCAGATTCTTGATGTCGACGCAATCATCTTCGCCACCATGACTGTGAGCACTAGTTCAGTGTGAGTAGATGACAGCAATAGTGATGGGGAAGAAGTAATAGAATCAAAACAATTTCCTCCCCAAATCGCGCAGAAATAATAAAAATATTTTGATCAAAGTCTTGGAAAAGGAAGATAACACCTCTGTACCAGAAATTTTGTCTGTTAGAAAAAAAGCATGGCCATTGAAAAGTAAATGCATAACGAAAAAATGCAGACGAAAAGTGAAAGATTTTTGACGATTAGTAGATTATTATGTGAGTCAGCAGTATTTGTAACTTAAAACATATCAAAGTTACTGGATACGTCCTCGGAGAAACCCTTGCGCGAATAAAGATTGTTATTTTTCATAACCTACTTGATTATAGGAAATAACAGGAGCTGTAAAAATATTTCGATAAGGAATCAATTTGTAAGCACGCCACCGAAGTCCATGAGGAGATGCTACCAATGGCATCACGCGTTTGAAATTGGGGTGGTCGGTGACCTTGAGTTGATTACTTGATTCGAGAGCGGTCTGAGTAAACAAGAAGGTTTATGGGACTCGGAACTCCAAGAAACGGCTTCATCCCCGTAGAACAGACATGCCTAAGTTAGCTATAGCGTAGAAAGGAGAAATCAAATTACAAAGAGCTGTACTCATGCTGGTCTGCTACATCTACCTTGACCAGAGTCTTACATTGAGAATTTAAAAAAACGCTAGGTAATATTACCGATCGGCATAGCCTCATGAGATAAGCATATTCCTCGCGATGATCGTGTTACATTGCGATCGTTTTTGAAAACACTAACAGTAACCAAATACCATAGGTAAATACATAAAGTGGGACGCATTGCGCGTCTGAGAATAAAATTCACCAATCAATAGAAATTTATTTTGGTTGGTGAAATGTTTCGGAGAAGTTCATAGAATAAACGATCACCCCATAAAGAAAATAATAGGAAAAAACTATTACTACAGTACAACATGAGCGAAAAACATTGAGAAAGCATGGTGTTGAAACCAAAACCACAACTACCTCCAAATTGAAAATGAATGGATTATTTTTTTTTTATTATCCAAAAGTTTCCCCTTCCATTATTACGGATAATCGGCGTTCTACTTTACTACTCCCATATCCGCAGGGCACCTGTATCTCCTGGGGAGGATTCGGTATCCCTGGGGGAGATTTCTGTCTCCTCCGAGGATATAACGGTCCACCTCGGGGAGATATCGGTCCCTCCCAGGAAGTTATCGGGTCCCTCCCCAGAGGGAGATATTGTATCCTCTGGGGCGACATTGGTATCCCTCGAGGGGATATTCGCAACCGCAGGGGAAATGCTCGCATCTCCCCGGCGGGCATCGGTATCTCCACGAGGGATACCCGTATCTACCCAGAGGACACCCGTATCTACCCCGAGGTATGGGCCCCCCCGGAGGAGACGCCTTCGAGTATATCTGCCCTCGAGATACTGGATACCCCGAAGGCTCTCCCTGGCTACCATCCGGGAAGAGCCGGAGGGGGATTTGGAGGATTGGGGGCCGATATCCTCGTGGGATCTCAGCGTCTTGATCGAGGAGGAAGTCCCCAGTGGTGTAGGACAGTAAGAGCCGGCACCAAGGGCTTAAGGTAAGACATTTCCCATCTAGCACCTCGTAGTCCAGTTCTTTCCTATCTAAGAGTTCTTGTACAATTAACCTCAATTCAACCCCGAGTATGATTATTACATGGTACATAACGGAAATGTTTACCTTTCCTGCATACCTATTATTTTGTGCATTTATGGTTAAATTACTACAAGTACATAAAGTGGCTTCATTTATGCCCATTCAGGTATCATCAGAAGCAAGCTTTTTCCATCAGTACAAATTAATACGCACTTAATATATATATCAAACACTTTATACACACTGGTCATATGTCTGATCCATTTCATCTGAATCGTAAAATGCAAGCTCTTTTTCTTTGTGCGGTTAGTTGAACATCAAATTTGAAGCTTATTTTTTCCTGTTACACGGTCATACGGTAAAAGCTTGGCAAATGAGTGAAACTCTTTGTGAGTGATTTTCTAGAGGAGCTACAATATTTGTCATAAATTCAAAATTAAACATAAGCAAGATAGTTCACCTTCCTGTTGTGTGCTAATGAAATTCTGAAAATCAAATTCGAGCGCTTGCTTGCGTAACATTCCTGAGTATCCTCGAGTATTAAAAATATTGCTCTTGCTCATACTTAGGGCCATAAAGGTGACATACTCGAGGAATTCAAGTCAAATTAATTCTTCCCAACACAAACTCAACTACTTTAGCTCATGGATCAATCAGTATTTCATGTTAAACTTAAAAAACTTTATACCAAAACTCAAATTCAGCAATGATGTGGGGTGAACTACATTACATTCATACCTTACATTCTTATAGTTAAAAAAACATTCCTTCATCAGTAACTCCCTCAACACCATATATAAAGCTTGGCATAGTCATCAAAAGAACACTCAAATTTGATTGTAGAAACCAGTAGCTTGATAGCATACTTGGAACATGATTTTGAGCGGTTTGTTCATGACATGGACCTTTTTATTTTTGGATTCAATTTTGTCCCTGGGGAAGATTAAAGTTCTGTTAGTGTCTAAGGAACACACTCAAAGTCTAGTGGAGAAACATTACCAGAAGCTTACCACCGACAAACTGATGGATTTGAATAGCTAATAATAGGAAAAATTTAAGGGAAGAGATCTCATCCTAAATAATACCACTCTGACCCCTGGAAAGTATCGGTCGGTGCACATTCCCCAAATTAACTACCTTAATCCGCCACTCGTCTTAATTTTGTTCATTAAAAGCTGAATTTTTAATTACTGTATTGTTTCTCATACAGATATACTTGTAATTAATAGATAACAGATTATGCATTATTATTTTTCTTGATTCCTACGATTCTATCTACCTCTATCATTCATCAAATTATATTAACAAATTAAATGTTCAGCCATGTTAATTTTTGCAATCAGCCTTTTGGATACACAAACTAACAATTATTTCAAGGCACTATGTCTAACAGTTCCATGAATTCATTCTTCAGGACAATAACATCTAGTCCACCCTCCTCGGGGATGAACTGGGAAACTGGTCAGCCGGAAGCCCTGGCCGGAAACCCCAGGCAGGTAAGATGTTTTCTCAATTGATATTTGGTTAAAGCAAGTTGTCCTCCATATGTAACAACTAGTTTCCTGTGTCTGTTAAGATTGACCCAAGGAGATTAACTTTTTAGTATAATAGGTATATCTCATGTTCTCGGAAAAATGGATGTGGAAGTACAATTCCTTTCTTTTAAAAATGCCATCACCTAGGTTTCACTGTCTAAAAAGGGCTATCTTGCTATAACATCTATACATATATGTATTCGAAGACCGCATAGAGGAATGAAGATAGAGGAAATTCAAATTTCAAATAAGATTTCCATCATTGGCACAGTTTTTAATTTGCATGTATTGAATTGTTAAAAATGATAAAACAAATATAACTAAAGTTTTGGAATTATCTTAAAATTAGAATGCCTGGTAGTTTTGCAAATGAGGTAGAATTCATCCTGCACCTCCATCAGACGTTCGCCTACCTAGTTTCCTTACTCTAAACATCAATATATTTTAATGTTATGCATATTTTCCTCTTGTAATACGTATCTGTAGTAAATTTACCTTTCCACAAGATTAAGGTGAAAAAGAATTTCCACCCATTCTTTGTACCGGTTTACAACCATAAATTTTCCATTCGTAATAATTTCGTACCTTCTTGCCAATTTATTTACATTTTTTTATTTTGATGTTTCGGTAATGTTTTTAAAAACTTTTTTATAATAAGAATTCATATTTCTTAAATGTTGATGGCATTCCTCTACTCATATTTTGAGAGAATTTATTAATGGTTTACCGTCAACGGTTTTTCGGTGTCCATGGGCCAATTCGGTTTTCGCGAGAATTTCTGCTACCCATATATTCATATTAATGTATTTTCAAATAAATTTCCGTTGTGAATATTGTACGAGGAGTATTTGAGACTCGTCAAGATTAAAAATATATGACGTTTAACCTCAAATACAAGTATGTTCTCGTTATTTTACCATACGATTTCCATTCTGATGAGAATCGATAAAATCTTATGAAAATTACAGCAGAACCAACTGTTACTTGTATCTTATTTAAAGTTCACCTGTTACACTTTTTCAGATTATTTTCTCCATTTGAAAATTTTTTTAAGGGACTAATGCATAAAATATGGGTTTCAAATATAATTAGTGGTAGTCAGCCCCGAGATTCGTTTGTTGTAGCTCTCCATTCTATTTTCAGCTAACCGCTTTCATGCTCTTCTCTTTGACACCCTTCATAATTTTCTTTACGTTTTCCATGTTTTATTTTTTTGTTATTTCTCCATATTCACTTTTCTCTAGACTAATAATTTCGGTTGGCCATCATGTCTCCGAGTGACTCCAATAAATGTATCTCTCCTTCTTTGCCGAATTTTCAATATTATATTTCCAGATATTTTGACCACGTTTATAAAAAACATTTTGTGTAAGTAAGAAAACATGACTAATCAGAACAGAGCATATGTGTGGATATTTGATTGACTACACTGCAGGCTTAAATCTTTTACTCACGGTGCACAATGCTTATTCTTCTGCACCATTGCCACTTGAAGGATGCAAGCAAAAAGGTCTTTTATTCTGCTCTTATCGATATCCCCTATGATTGGTCCGTTATAAAAAGACAATTTCAAGTTGTAGCAGCTTTCTTTTGATACAATTTATTTAAAATATACATAATTCCAGAAAATATCATTGAAGTCTAGATACACAGAAATGTCTGAACCTCAAGACAATAGAAACGGAAGAAAAAGACGGCCAAGGAATAAAGTAGCCCCTGGATTTACTCGACGCTAATTTATCAAAAACACAAACACATATATCTTATTCAATCGGATCTCAACACGTATTTCAGTAAACCCTAGGATGTCGTAGTGGTCAGAAGTGACAGTGGTTTGGAGATTCAATTAATAATTAAATACCTTAATGCATAAAAAATACCATATTTAAATAAAGTTATTCGTTGAAACTACTCTTATTGTCCTTAAAATGATTACGCCCCTCGCGGCAATGCGAATATCCTAGCCGCGTTATGAGCATACAATTTCTTGGGATTGGTGTTCTTTCCTTAGAATAAATTTCTCTCAAGATAAACGATTTCTTCCTTTAAAATATATATCAGGGAATGTGCCCGGAAAAAACGCAACCGTAAAAAAACGTCGCAAAGGTATTTTGTGGTCAAATTTAAGGAATTTAAATTCAACTGATTGAATAATTTTAGAAAACATTTTATCAATTTTTTTTGCAAATATTAATCCTTAAACATTTTTCTATAAGCAAAATCAGTATTCAACATAAAGTAACAATATACCAAACGAGAGAGAGCCACCTCAATTCGATTTGCAAGGTAATACTTAGACCCATTGTTGGCGTTGCTATGGTTGATCCTTGGATACGAAAACGTACCATTTGAACTTCTACTTCGGAAGTGACATACAGAAAAAAGTGTGCTCCAGCTTTTTACAACGAATTTAAAGTTAATCGCTCCAAAATATTCACCAATGGGCCAATTTATTAGTAAGTGAAACTAGTATTGTTTTTGAATGATAATATCAACACAACTTGCACTATCATAACAACTAAGAAATATATAATTTTTCTTCAATTTTTCATCATGATATTTTACGTTAACCGACAAAATTCAATGGAAAAGTTTAAAACAATCCGAGTATTATGCAAAACCACTGTTTATATGTAAAGAGTGAACTAACAGGTTGAAATACAGAAGTCGTAGAATAATCAATGTTTGGTACAACGCCTATTAAAGTAAATGAATACGTATAAATAAGACACATTAGATGTTCATGGGTTGCGAGTACATACTAAAGAAGAAATATTGATGGTATTTTAAGGATGTGAGGGGTAAAAATATTAACTCCGTGTGTAACGAAGGGGAACATGAACACTGAATTCTCAGAAACTGAAGAAGGATATCAAATACTATGATGCGGGTGATTCCAAGGACGTTTGCTAACAGAAAGAAGAAAAATCATTTCACACTAATCATTTCTTCCCAGTGACCAACTATATATCACTCCTGACAATATGTCTCCCGCTTTGTTTTCACAGGCTGTATTCGTAAGAACAGGGAAGGGCCTGATGAGACAATACACTACACATCGATGGAAGACCTAACCACGGAGAGGTGTCCCACCCCAGAACACAGGACGCCCCGGGAGATATCCCCCGAGAGGACACCAGTATCTCCTGGGGAGGATTCGGTATCCTGGGGGGAGATTTCGGTCTCCTCCGAGGATATATCGGTCCACCCCGGGGAGATATCGGTCCCTCCCGGGGAGTTATCGGGTCCCCCCTCGAGGGAGATATTGGTATCCTCCGGGGCGACATTGGTATCCCTCGAGGGGATATTCGCAGCCGCCGGGGAAATGCTCGCATCTCCCCGGCGGGCATCGGTATCTCCACGAGGGATAACAGTATCTCCCGGGAGGACACCCGTATCTACCCCGAGGTATGGACCCCCCCGGAGAAGACGCCTTCGAGGATATCTGCCCTCGAGATACTGGGTCCCCCGAAGGCTCGCCCTGGCTACTATACAGGAAGAGCCGGAGGAGGACCTGGAGGATCGGGGGCCGATATCGTCGAGGGGTCCTCAGCGTCTTGTTTGAGGAGGAAGTCCCCAGTGGTGCCGGACAGTAAGAGCTGGCACCAAGGGCTTAAGGTAAGACATTTCCCATATAGCAACTAAGAGTCCAGCTCTTTCCTATCCAAGTCCGTTTTACACGGTACATTTGTCTGTTTAAACTCTTCCGTGAACTCTTGCATGAAGCAAAATGTATCGTGTAAAGCGGCAGATTCTATGAACGCTTCTGCGAGTGTCTCAATGCTTGTACGGAAAATATAACCTGTTCTAATTTCCTTGAGACAGACTAACTATCTCACGTATGAACGTTCCATTGTACAAAATCTTTCATCGTGTAAACAAGTTCTTGTACATTAAACCTCATTTCAATCCCGAGGCTGATTTGTACATGGTATATACACAAAAATTTTTCACCTTTTTCGCATACCTAATATATTGTGCATTTATGGTGAAATTACAACAAGTACATAAAGGGGTTTCATTTCTACCCATAGGCATATGTAATGACAGAAGAGAGCTTCTTGTATCAGTACAAATGTTTACGCACTTAATATACTCGTATGTATCAAACACCTTATTTACACTTGTCATATGTCTGATCCATTTCATCTGAATCGTAAAAATCCAAGCTCTTTCTCTTTATGGGGATAGTTGTACATCAAATTGGAAGGTTTTTTTTCCTGGTATAGGGTCGTATGGTAAGAGCTAGGATAATGAGATGCTTTGTGAGTGATTGGTAAAAGGAGCAACAAGTTTTGTCATAAATTCGAAATAGAATACACGCAAGCTAGGTCCTCTACCTTTTGTGTGCCAAAGCAATTCTCAAAATCAAAGTCTAGCGCTCGCTTGCGCAACATTCCCGAGTATCCTCGAGTATTCAAAAATTGCGAAATGGAGATGAATTACGCCTTTTGTGGAGATATAGGAGCAAGGCTATGAACTCTGGATCTTTTTTGGTTGCGAGAATAGTAGGACTACGGATTTGCGGTATGCATTTCAGTCTTGATGGCCTTGGATATTGCTCCTGTTCATACTCCAGATCATGAGGGAGACATGTTTGAGGAATTTGAGTCAAATTCATTCTTCCCAACACCAACTCAACACCTTTAGCTCATGGATCAATAAGTATTTCGTGTTAAACTTTAAAAAAATGTAAACCATAGCTCAACTCAGCAATACTGTGGGGTGAGCTACGGCTTAAACCTCACTTTCTATGAGTTACAATAAAAGACATTCCCTCATAAGTAACACCTTCAATATCATCGATAAAGCCAGGCATGGTCACAAAGAGAACATTGAAATTTGCTTGGAGAAACAAGTAGCTTAATTACATACTTTGAACATGATATTGAGGTGTTTGTTCATGGATTGCTTGTTGCTTAATTTTTCCTTGGGGGAAATTCAAGTTCTGTTAGTGAATGATGACAACTTTCAATGTCTAGAAGAGGAACATTACCAGAAGCTTAACACCGACAAACTGATGGATTTGCATCGCTAGTAATAGGAAAAATCCAAGGGAGGAGATCTCGCCCTAAATAATACCATCTAACCCCTGGAAAGTAGCAATCCGTGCCCATCCCCCAAATCAACTACCTTAATCCGCCACTCGTCTTAATTTTGTACATTAAAACCTAAATTTCTAATTACTGTATTGTTTCTCACATAGATATAATTGTAATTAATAGATAACAGATTATGCACTTAGGTTATTTTTCTTGATTCCTACGATTCTATCTACCTCTATCATTCATCAAATTATATTAACAAATTAAATATTCAACCATGTGATTTTTTGTAATCAGCCTTTTAGATACACAAACTAACAATTATTTCAAGGCACTATGTCTAACAGTTCCATGTATTCATTATTCAGGACAATAACATCTAGTCCAACCTCCTCGGGGATGAACTGGGACACCGGTCACCCGGAAGCCATGGCCTTTCCCTCAGACAGGTAAGATGTGTTCTTAATTGATATTTGGTTAATGCAAGGTGTCCTTCATAGATAACAACTAGTTCCCTGTGTCTGTTAACATTGAACCAAGGAGCTTTCATTTTTAAGGTAATATATCTCATGTGTTCGGATAAATAGATATGAAATACGATTCCTTTCGTTGAAAAATTTCATCACCTAGGTTTCACTCGTCCATAATAGATATCTCGCTTCAATGGCTACCTATACACTATGTTTCCAAATACCGTATATAGGAATGAAGATAGAGGAAATTCAAATATTAAACAAGATTTCTTTCACTGTCACAGTTTTTCATTCGCTTGTACTGATATGTTTAAATGGCATTTTAAGTATAACTTAAGTTTTGGGAATTATCTTAAAATTAGAATGCCTGGCAGTTTTGCAAACGAGATAGAATTCATCCTTCTCCTAAATCTCTGACGTTCCCCCACCCAGTTTCGTTAATTTCAAAATCAACTTATTTTAATGTTTTCCTCTAGTTATACATTTCTACAGTAAAATTCCCTTCTGATCCCGAACCATGATCCCGAACTTTGCTGAATCTGGTTATAGAAATGGAGGGGCATGCATAATTACGGAAATCAATGGTGACCATTGTCCATGTAGCGGATCAAGTTTCAAGAACCGCAGCGCGACCTATCTTTTGCGGAAAGATGGCAACACCTCTGGCCCTATAGTGGTACCGAAGATTTAGATCCATATGTATATTCATGCGGGAGAGACTGCTGTTCCTTGAGAACTTCCACGCATGCGCATTAGTGTAGCCTTCATACATGCGCACTACGGCACGCTACACTTCACTTTGGTGCACGTCAGTAATAAACTTACAGGAAACAACTAATGAGCGATTTCTAACACATTCTCTCCGTTCATTCAAACCTCTCCACGATGTCATCTACAGTTACCTATGAATTCATTAAAGTGAAAGGTGTTGTTTCTCTAGACCACGCTTGGTGATTACATCTAATGTGATACAGTGAGATGTTTCTCGCGACGATGGTCACGCGGCAGAGTCTTACCCCTCAGCAAAGATTCCTTCGTGGACGCAAGTCGAACCAAAATTTCCTAGGTCAGTCGCAAAGGCTAGATGGGAAGTTTTGAGTAGTGAGACGAGAAATTATAAACTTTGGCAAAATTAGTGAGTGGGACAAAGGAAGATGAGAATTATGCCCGAGAATTCAGATTGGAAACATGTCTACCGCGTAGCAGAGAACAACAAACACGGAATGAAGACGTAAATAATTAATATACCTTCCTGGGATCGGTTCTAGCATAGTAATTTTGTTTATCGTGCTTCGACGGCTAAGGTCATTTCGCACTTGCTGTCTGCCACGTTTAGACAGGGGCATTAGCACTCGGACGAATCGGAGGATCGCCCCTCCAAACTCAGGCCGAGCCCAACGATGCTTAACTTCGATGACTGATCGGGAACCGGATCTTCCATCGTGGCAGGTCGTTGCCCTAGGGATCCTTTCTAATGTTACATTCATAACTTACGATTGTAAAGTTACAAAAGTAATTCCAACAAGTATTCTACATGCACATCAGTCGTCGTAGGTATTGTATAGGTTTCATTGCCAGGCATTAATGATTTTCTAAACGATGAATGGCGGTCAGTCGTTCTGTACAGTTCAACAAGAGTTAGACCTCTGCTCGAACAACACCCATGGGTGTACCCCCATCATGTATGTGCATACACGCATCCCAATGGGTATACACTAGAGGCCTGCATACGGTCGCAAAATACGGGCGGCCCATGCCCGCCTGTGTGCGAGAGATAAAGGGAGAGGCATATCCCGAAGTCATTCGACGATCTTTTCCGAAGTCTCACGAATGAGGCTTGACGGAGAACTAGCCGCCCAAGGGGCGGTCACCCGGTGGGTGGCCGGGCACCCGCCTCTACGCCGGGCGACCGCTTCTATGCCGGGCGCCCGTCTCTTAATCCTCACCACAGGGCTTCTAGCTTGAGGGCCTTTGCTGTCCGCAATTCGCACGACGCGAATTTCCCGCTCAGTCATATACCGCCCCTCCCCTTCCCTCAGTTTGGGCGCACAAGAGAGACCTCTCAAGGAGCCGGGTGCCCGCCAACGACCCGGGCATCCGCCTAGGATACGGGCACCCGGGGCGAACGGGCACGGTCGGGCGTCTACGTCACACGGGCGGAGGCGAACACGGGTGAGGGCACCCGGCACGGGCGGGCGAGGGTCGCCCGGATTTCGAGCCCGTTTGCAGGCCTCTAGTATACACCCCACCCTCATGGGTGCACGCCCCTTCCTCATGAGTGCACACCTCTCCCTCATTGGTGCACACCCCACCCTCATATAGGTGCATAACCTTTCATTCTAGCTGATGCACACCAATGAGGGTAAGAAGAAACAGAAAACAATGAGATTTTTTGTATTATTATTTCAAGTTTAATAAAGAAAGTAAAAGTTAAATGGATGCAAAATTTACTATTTTTATATCAGAAAATGAGAAAACTTTTTGCCACCCAGGGGGAGGCTTTGAGTATTTGTTTTTTTTTCTAATTTTGTATCCGATGTGAAAGGCCCTATGAGCTGTTTTCGGGAGTCAATATGAATAGATACATAATTGGCCACTCAGCACAGTTTACAATATAAAAATGATATGGTTATTGGCCTTGAACTCGGGAGAAGGCTGGTAAGTTTCCAACAAGGTATCTCCATGATTAGCCTACACTAAAAAAATAGGAAAATGAAGTAAGTTAATTCCATTAAGGAATTTCCAATCGTACAATTGAAGTTTCTCAAGCAAGGATCCAGCTTTTACACGATAATTTGGGCACAGCAAAGACGTTAACTTTCTATGGCTCCCAGAATACCAAAAAGAGACAGAGATGACAATTAAAACATCTTCATACTCGACAAAAACTGATACAGAGAGAGTTTCATTAGAGCTTCACTTATCCAAGATATGCACTACACCAACTCTATCCGTACTTAATTCAAATCACTAGCGCATGTTGTAAATGGTGTTTGGTTGAGTGTACTAAGGTTGGCTATGAGGAGATTGAAGGTTTTCTGCTCGATTGCATTTTTAAATCAGACGTTTCTGTTAACCTTGGAGCAGTCTTCGTTCTTGTTGATGATTCACGTATAACTTGCAAGAAAAAAATGCACAATCTCCGGAAGTCTACTTACATCACATTTGGTTGCGCTATTGAAGCACAATTTAGCGTTGTTGTTTCAGAAGTACGTTTAGTTTATTTTAATTATACCTGGATTATCGTCACAGAGGAATTAAAACAAGAAGCAGTTTGCAAGGTGAAGTAGGCTGGAATGGATGTATAATTTATGCCTCATAGTGTTTGGTTCCAGCTGATACTTCTTCACTCTATTCTCCTCTGCTTTCTTGATCATCTCATCAAAGAAACCCTTCACTATTTATTCTCATTCCCCGCTGAACTAACACCCCCCTACCACTTCAAGCATCCAACAATCCTTTTTACATTACTCATCATCTTACTTCAAAATAAGCTAAGTATCTTGCAGTTACTAGGGATACGAACAATATTTAATCAGTTACAACACAGGGAGCCTGCTCTTTCCACTGATCTGTCATGTGAGTAATGCCTTCGATGAAAAATAAATGATCTGGTCACACAAGTTTGAGGCCTGGCAGTGGTTCTCCGAGTTTCCTCCGCCCTTGGGCGAATGCCGGGCCATATGCATCACTCGATGACCTGCCATTTGTTGTTGATTATAGCGATGCGATCCTTCCTGTGGGTCCTGTGGCTTCGGGTCGAGCACTCCCGTGCAGGTGGCGGTCTTCCTCTAACGTGGGTGTGGTGGTTCGGCGGCCGGAGCGCGGCGGGTGCATTAGGATCCTCTTCGTCGGGCCGGCTGGCGTGTGGCCGGTTTGGTGGTTTCCGGAGTTATCTGGGGTCCCTCCGCGGTGGGCTTGGCTTCGGTCTTCCTCGGTCCATCACTCGCCGCTTTCGGGAGTTTATCGGTTGTGGTTTACGATGATGCCACTGGCGAGGTGCAAGCCTCCCCTGAAGATTCGCAAGCCTATACCCGGGACCATGTCCCAGGACATGTTTCTCAAGTGAGGCACACCGGTTCCAGCTGGGACGAGAGCATCCGAATACTTGGAAAAAGGACCGACTACCACCACCGACTCCCGCTGAGGTGTGGGCACGAGACAGAAACCGGTGCAGCCGCTCTCGAATCAGACATGGGGTGGAGGATACTCATCTGCATAATAGAAAAGGCCTTGTCACTCACTCACTGAATCAGATACGCTGTAATATGAAGCAACAGTCACTTAATTTTAAATTACCGGTAGGATTCTAGGTAGGTAGGATTTAGTTTATTGGGTGCGTCGACAGCTACGGTCATGTCGCTAAATTACCGGTATTTTCACCTTTGCGCGTTTTGCTTGGAAAATTTGCGTACCTCAAATAAGGAATTTAAATGATTTAGCGAACACAGAATGAAACTCATCTATGCTATAATTTCATAAGAGCGAGACTACTTTCCGAGAGCAAAAAAGGCGATTTGGTTCTCAATCCTCACATTGATTTGGTTCCGACTGAGACAACGCTCCCTTCCATCTTGAAACGATGACGATTTCCAGTGATTCCGGCATATACGATCACAATCAACAAGTCACAGGGTCAGTCGTATGACCATGTTGGACTTCAGCTCCAAAGAGCACTATTCTCACACGCACAACTGTAGGTAAATACATCGCTCTCTCTCGCTCAAGAAATTCCCTCCAAGTGAAGGTATTTATCGAGGAGCCCAACACTCGGCAAGGAACACTGCTCAACGATAATCGTCAATTCGCACGTAATGTCGTATTTTCAGAATTCACAGTTGATAGGGGATAGGTGGGACTCCTTTGGGACGGGTCCCATGGCCACGGACCTCTCCCGACCAGTCCTTATTGCTATGACACTCCTGCGGATCAGTCCCACTGGCCGTGGTATTCTCGCGGACCAGTACCGTTCGCGGCCCACTGGGTATCCCCCTATCCATGGCTTCCCCCCACCCCACACCGCAAAAGACGATCTGTAATTTCACAAACTTTGGACCCTCTCGGTACCACTCCCCACCAGTTCCGCAGAAATTCTCGCCGGCCCCAATCGCGGTGGGGTTAAGTCCTCGCCTGCTATTCCGAGGGTCGTAGGTTCGAGTCCCGCCTGGGTCGGTTTTTCACTTGCCCAGGGTACGGGTGTTTGTCAAGTTCTGGTGGTTCGGCCCCTGCGAAACCTGAAGACAAGCAAATGGCTTATCGGGAACGCAGGAGTATACTGACCACCAGAATAGTCGGAGGACAAAAAAAAATTGGAACCGTTCTGGACCACTCCGCTGTGTGAATAGTTTATTTAAGACTAGAACGTTTATGGGCTATCGCAAAAATTCCCCAATACGTTAGAAAATTGCTCATTATTAGTTAACAAATCCTTCTTTATGGTCCCTGGTACATAGAAGTATCCATTAACATAGACATAGATTCTTTCGACGATGTGTCAAACAATTTGTCGGCCAAATGCCCAGGATGTTTAGGTATTAAAAACTGTGTCCCCTACAAATCACAGAAATGGCAATGTTTTCCTTACACCTTGTGAAAAATGTATTTTGGATAACTGGAAACCTTACGAAAAATATGAGACTTACTTTAAGGGAATATTTCCACTCTACGGAAAACTTTACCTTATAAAGATCGAGGTAGTCTATTAACCGAGTGCAGCTGTATCACAGAGTAAATAAAAACCTTATATATTCCCACTCCCGAGGCTGCACCTATCCTTAATGAAGACCGAAATAATTACCAACCAACAGATTTTTAAATGATTGTTAAAAGTCTTTAAAATCAACAATCATTAATGTTGGTCATCTGAACTTCATGCAGATGAATACCTACGTAGTCTTTTATTCCATTTTCCAGATTAAAGATACCAATCATGAGACCTATGTAATCATTTCGGTCATGGTAGCATGAAGGTGGAATGAGATCCAGTATTAGCACAAAGCTAATGCCAATACTGGGCTTCATTCGACATGTCTTCTATTCTCTATGCAATCCTTCCCTTTACAACCTACCCACCCATCCTTATTGTCGGGGGTGACGTTGGATGTTGGTCCCCAACCCAAAAAACCTTATTGTATCTTTCCCCTATCTGGATGAATGAGTACAATGTTAATGTTTGTCTTTTTTCTGCAATCATTTTTTAAATATGACCTCTCTTGGTTTATTTACAGGACGATGACACTGAGGAGAGTCCGGAAATCGTCAATGTTCTGCATGGTGGCTATTCATGTGGCAGTTGGCGAAGACGTGCTGGGACCACCCCTGACTACCTTCAATGGATCGAAGATGAATGTTCTGCACCTCTACATTTGGAAATCTCAGCAGCAAAGCCAAGGAGGTTCCATGGAAACTCGAGGGGGACGAGAAGAGATAGCTCAACTGGGGGAAGAGGTGGTGGTGCGCTAACAGGCTCGGAGTCTTCAAGTGCCTCCTTGCCCAAGAACACTCCAACGTAAAAGGATCGCAGATGTGCAAAGTGCATTCAAAGGGCTTCCTGAACACCTTCCCGAGTGCTGGCTCTTACAGAGTTCTCTGATTTTTTTGGATGACTGCAGATGAAAATTCAAAGAAAATCAAGTCCCTATATCTAAAAGAAAAAAGTGGATATCTCCCCCAGGGCATCGCCATTCTCAGTGTTGTGAAGTACCTCCTTTAGATTGTTCTCAGCATGCAATTTATAGTTTTCCTTGATTGTCATAGTTTGTGTTGTTTACCTGCTGGCTATATATGTTTTTATACTAGAGAATTTTCCTTGAAGTTATCATGACTCTTGTTGACATTTACTACTGAATTCTTCTTTGATGTTATGAAAGCCTTCTCATAACACTAAAAAAACCCTGTTGCGTGATTACTGATTGGCGAAGGTTTAAAGTTAACATCTCCAGATGTGTCCATGAGAATGTGAAGCTATGTAAATTATCAATGCGTGTCCTTCGGAGCACGTACATAGTTGTGACTGAGTGAATATTTGTGGATGAAATAAGAGGTTAAGGAGGTTATATGAAAATAAATGAAGCCACTTTAATGCATCCATGTTGCCATCTCTAAAAAGAACACTCACTCATGGTGTTGATCATATTATTCCCCTAGTCTCACTTTTAATGGACATTGGTGTGGATAATTCCAGTGAACTAAAACGAGCTGTTGTAACACCTCCTTACCTTCCTTGTATATTACATATGATTTATTTATTTTTTATCTGCCCTTCATGTCTTTGAATGCAGAATATCTAAGAGTAACTTGTGTAGTAAAAAGTTGTATCATGAACGTAGAAAGGTTAGAAAATGACATCATTGTGAACCTAATTGTTTTTTCCTGAAGTATAAATGCTAAATGTGGAAGCCGTTGGCTCTGTCAATAAGGCCTTTGTAAATAATATGTAAGGAAGTACATACTTCCAGACTTACGTACTAAGCTGGAAAGTAAAATTTCCATTATCTGGAAGGAAATGCATTTATATTTACTTGCACTTCTATACAATCATATTTTGGCATTCTTTTATTTCGTAAAAATCTTATTTATGAAAATGTTACAATGCCCATTGTCTTTTCATATTCATGTGATATTTCATTTTTACATAATAGGCATTTTATGTTGCCCATATTTGTGCTGTTTTAAGTAAAATAAGTGAATTCTGAGTGTCAATCTGTAATTTGAAAACTTAGTGAGCTACTTCTGTATGAAGTAAGGCTAAATATAATATACTAATTGCATATGTATTTAAAATTCAAAATAATTTTTAAAGGTTTTTAAAGATCATACTTAAGTTGAAAGGAGGTGTTGTCTTGAATTCAAATAAGAACATTTGTTGTACATATTAAATTTTCAAGAGGTTATGCACTTAAGTATCCACCATTTGTTGTTGTCCGTAACTGCAAATTTTGAAGTACATTACAATAAAAAATTTTATTGCAAGCTTCCTTGTGTCAATCATTAAAGGTGTGTCATGTGGAATTTTGACAGTTATGTAACTGAGCGAAGTGATACAAGAAGCTCATGAAAAGCTGGTTTATTTGCATATATCCAAACATATATCAAAATGCTAGTGTGCAAGTGAAAATAATTTGTTAATCAGATTCTTTGAGTCACTTCATGAGCAATTGACAATTAGAAAGACTGTGTTCAGGTAGGCTGAGGATTGAAAGGCAAATGTCTTTATGATTTTATGCTTCCCTGTAAAATAAGTAAAGAAGTAACTTCTTCAAGTTATACATAATTTGTATATGCTCTTCCCCATCACCTGGTGCAAATATATTCACTGTTGGCTTATTCATCGGTTTAGACTTGATTCATTGTTATTCCATTACCAGACAATAGTCTACAGTGGGAAAAATTTTTATTCATTAATATGCAATGCCAAGAGTGGAGTAATTGCACCATTTATTGGGTAGTATTGATTCTCATAGGTATATATGTAGCACAGTCTTCATTGGAAAAATTTTCAATCTCATATTTTTGTTAGTTACTATTTAATAAAATTTATTATGAAAGATCTCATACCCTTGATGGAGGGGGTACTTGGACTTCCATACTTATCTCCTTCATATCCAGATATAAAGTTGTTAGTTTCCTTAAAATATTGTGATAAATTCTTCCTTGCCTTAAGTAACATAGGTCAAGTTTTATAGGGAATATGTATCTGGTTAAATATTTTCTCTGTATGATAACCGAAGTTTGTATATCCTTGCATTGATAATGTTCACATCAACCACTCGGCATAACCATCCTATATCTAGTCTCAAGTAACGTTGAGTTAAAGAAATGGCCACATTATCCTGTGCGTAATGTTAACCAGACAAAACTTGGCCATTATAATTTATGAATTCCAGTCAGCAGCATAGTCAGGGGGGGGGGGGGGGGGGCGAATGCTCCCCCACTCCGTGTTCTGCATTTTTTCATACTTACACAGTCACTATCAAGCCCTTGATGATGACTGTGTAAGTCGAAACCTTGGTTGGCAAATTAAATAAAAGGTGGACTGAACAATGTTTCTCTTTTACCTTTATTCTTTATGTAAAATGTATCATACTCTTTCTTCTGATATGCCTACGGCCTCATCTATCTCATAAATCTGCGATCGCCGATCGGCCAATACCATATCGTGCACTTTCTAAACGTTTTCACCCGTGGTTGGAGTTTTCCACCGTCCGTCACAGAGATCATCTTCAAGTGATGTACTATCAAGGGTCAAGGGGGTCATGACCCCCCCCAAATCTTGAATATGTATGGCCTATAATGTGCAAAGACAAAGAATACTTAAGTATTTTAATTTTACCTTTGATGACCCCCCCCCCCCCCCAAAAAAGTTAAGGGTTGGACCGCCCTGTGTGCAACCAAATTTAAATTCAGCCGTACATTTCTTCACGGTCGAAAATTAAGGAGCCAACTCCTTATAAACATTTTTACCCACCATAGATTCCGCTGGTGATAAACCGTCCAAAAATGCAGCACTTTATGACGGCACGAAATTCCAGTTGTTCCATTTCAACGGAACACACACAATACGTTTATTTTAAAAAGCCCTAAGAAGAAAACTAATAGACAGATCACATTTTAGCATGTCATGCATTTGTGCGAGAACTACGATTGGATTTCCTCCTTACCGTGGACATATTTTTACCCCTCTTGGCATCAATGCAGTTTTAATGATGTTTAAAAGAATTAAAACCTAGGAAACTTAGGAAAAAGAAAAAAATGAGGAAACACTTGGCGCTGGTGCATTTAAGTTTTAACAAAACTGCACGCCTTATTTAAAAACTTCATGCATATCACATTCATCATTACAAACTGCAACTTCATTTGGTCCCGCTGGCTTTATAATTTTGATTTTCTATGCACATTGGTTAAAATCATAAAATTTCCCACAATGTTTAATATGTTCCTCGGAGTATTTCATAAGCGTTACAACTACATGTAACTTATTCAGATTTGCATAGTGCTATTTCCTAATATTTTACAGACCTTCTTCACTTTCAAATCGCAGTTGAGCCCCTGACTCCCTTGCAGGGAGTCAGGGGCTCAAATTCATATATCTTAAATTCAAATAGAACTTGAGATATTACACTATGGATTTCTGTAACAGGTCATGTCACCACACGGATATCTTAGCAGTGCTCTGCAACAGCTGTTAAGACCCCCATTAATTTCTTAACTTCTTTGAATGCTAGCATGTATAGAGGTTCAGCACCATGGGTGCCATATCCTAATCGGCAGTAATGCATACCGAAAATATTTATTCCTACATAAATTTTGAAATACTAAGTAAAAATTATGAAAAATAAATTATAAAAACGTAAAACGAAATGCTCTAGGCACAAGGCACTCAATGCCGGCCAGGAAAACATGCATTTGATTCGCCAGAAGAGTCCCCACTGTATGCGGCATTCGGCCACCAGCTAACGTCATGAATCAACACTACATGATAGCGGGGCGGCGGCATCCAAAGGATTAATGCACAGAGAGCAAGGAGAGCCTATAATTTCACCACTAACCACCCATATCAACCACAAAAGTCAATTATTCCACAGACTCTAAATATTTATTTTCTTTATATACTTTGGAATTTTGTACCGTGTTTTGGTGACAATGAATTCTATCTTCAATTTTCACAAAGTATCACCACAATTGATTAATTTGATTCTTTCAATACGTTTTGACAAGAAGCCATCATACATAAGAAATACGTAGAATCCATATTTAGCAATAGAACGTTTTAGAAAGTTAGAAACTTTTATTCAGTCCAGAATCGGTGATGTGTCACTATTGACCCATCAATTTCTTTCGCCAATATCAGTCCATGAATGCCAACCTGAAATCTAGATGCACTGGATCCTGTCTATAGTATAAATAAAATAATACATGTATTATCCATTTGGAGCTACAAAATTTACTTGAATTGTGGAGAATACAAAATTTTTGTTTGAACTTATCTATCTCGAAAATAATAAGGCTAAAAATGTCTACATCTACAAAATACCCTGCAAGCCACCTCAGGGGTGTGTGGCAGGGGTGTCTAATTGTTAAAGAAAATTCTGGAGTAGTAATAAAATGATGCCCTGTCTGATTTTATTGACAGCTTCAATGTGCACCTTCACAATTCATTTTTTTGCACACAACATTGAGTCCTTTATTTTATAGATACTGCAGTATTTTGTGTCACTCACCAGTGTAGAATGTGATGTCAGGGAAAGGAAAGCATGCAAGTGCAGTTGGGCCAAGGGACTACAAAACACCAAGAGGTTCCCGGGGAATACCTTTGTTTCCTCTGTCAGCCGATCCTCACTTGCTTCACCCTATCTGACCAGCAAATCCTCACTGGAAAGTGCCATCAAGTTCCGTGGTAATTATACCAACATATCTACAAAAATAAGCTTTATGTAGGCTAAGTACAGAAAACCATGGATTTAGAGAAAATGAAACACTAAAATACACGAGTTATAACGGTATAAACCTTGTAAACAACTGTGAGTCGAAATTGACTAAATTGATTTTAGGGAAACAGAATGTTTTACAGGGGTTTTTCACCCAACAAAATTCAAATTACTCACGCATGTTTATGAAAACAACAAATGACAGAAAGTCACGGAGGTCTATTGCTCTAGATGTAAAGTAAAAGAAGGGAGAAGAGAAAACACTGTAGGGTGGGTTAAAAAATTACCTAGCCAAGGCTCTACAGCTAGATTTGGTCTCACGACCAAATCTAGCTGTAGAGCCTCGTTAGGTTAGGGTTAGTCCTACTGTTAGTTAGGACTCGTAGGGTTAGTCCTACTGATTTGGTCTCACGACCTGAAATCAGTAGGACTAACCAAATCTCCCAAAAAGGCATGTGCCTAAGGTAGTCAGTATGATAATTATTACAGAAACATAGTCGCCAAATTCAGCACCGAAAGAGACAATGCTGAAGTGCATTTAGTGGTTAAGAGTCTGTCTCTAGATAATGAACAGTTCCATAACACAGCAACTTCCAATATTTGGGATTCTAAACTTGAAATATTCCCCAATGGACAGGCACCTTGAGCAGAACAAAATACAGATGTTGGATTTTTACTACCTCTTATTGACTGTCAACAACTTATCCAAACACATAACCAATTGCCAAACATTTCCTCAGTTATCACAGTTAAGATGCATTTGGATCTCAATAACATTCTACACAGAATATCTCACAAAGACGAGCAATTTTACAAAATCCACAATCTACATTCAGTACACTAAGAATAATATTTTCTCAAACTGCAAGGAACTGCTTTTTCACGAAGTTAAAATAAAGGCTCTTTGACCATTTGACAATTGAATTGACATCAATAGAGTGGGAAGCAAAACTTAAAACATAAAATTAACCCTTCATTTATACTTTCTTTTGCGATAGAATAAAATTTTCACATTTATTTAGGAGAGATACCATATCTGAGTAACCAGATATCCTGCACGCTTCATCCAATGGCAACCATTTGTAATCCTGATGCTCATCAGACAGCTTCACCTCCACCCCGTCATGAGCAATTTCAGCCAACCAATACTTAACAGTTTTTGGGCTGCCATTTACTTCATACTGTAAAATAAGAAATAAAAGGTTTCACAATTTTTCCAACAGTGTAAATAGAAAAAAAAGGTGATCCAGCCTCTTTTTAAAAACTTTACGGTTCATCCTGTGAGAAAGGTTGCTATCGGCAACCGAATGAAGGATCACTCGAATGATGATATAAATTAACACGTTCAACGCTAAGGGACGTTCTGGAATATCCTGTGGGTGCTCGGTTGACGGAGGACATTCCAGAACGTCCATGCTCCCACCATTCTTTACGGCCGGCCAGAGGGCTCAAGTCACTTGTAAGGAAATTTTTGTTTCAATGGCGTCATAGCTAAGGCTTTGCTCTTTTCTATATTGTTTTTTGTTCTGAAATGCAATGTCTAATAACATAATACGAATGTTATAAAATTAACAAATTTTAATGGCTTGAATTGCTTTATTAAAAGTGTATTTTTGTGGTTTGAATCTTTTTCTTTAATATATGTGCATAAAATTTAAATAAACAATAAAAATTCACCAACTGTGGGATTCAGGTTGATAAAAATTTGACCTTGAAGCCCACAGAACATCAGTTTGAATCCTGTTGCAGGTGTAAATATTGTTAGTCTAAATGCTTCACTTGGGTGCTATAGCACAATGCAGCGTTATTCATTTTGCATGTAAACCAAATTATAGAATGTATTTAGTTTTTCTTTGCATCATGAACTAAATCTACCATGCACACTTGCTGCCACCTTTAAGATATATGGCAGAGGGTGTTATAGCACCTGCTCATATAAGTGTTTTTTTACCTGCACATTTTTTTTTAAACCGATTCAACTTATTTTTTTACTGCTGGAAAACTTTGGGGCAATGACTAAAACAAGCAATAACAATAAAATTAATGATATTTAATACATATTATATAAATAATAAAAATGCTCTCTTTTGATGGTTGATTGTCTGTTACTACTTTAGTTACTACTTAGAAGCGTTCATCATATAACATTGCCATTTTTCTATTGCCTATTATTATTTATTAGCTTTTCAGGTTTCATTTCAGTTTTATATTTTTTATGAGAATATTACTGTTGAATACGATTAAATTTTTACCATCCATATTCCGCATATTATATTTCCTTCATCATTGTCATTGTAAGGTGCTTTTTCTCCGTAGTCTCCTAACCTAGTGGGGAGCCATTCCTCAATGTTGACAAACAAGGGTATGCGGTCTCTCTGATGCTCATACATATGTTTTCTTCCAAAGGGACTTTTTCCTCAGACCTATACTTTCACTGCGGTCGGTACCATGTCCTAAGAAACGGTTTTATGACCCTGTGGGAAACCCTTGAGGGAGAAAGAGTCATCGGCTAGTTGTCTTCGCAGTTTACATTGTCCTTTGCTGTTCTCCTATTCAAGAGTGTGCGTGGGTGTTTGGAGGCGACTCTGATTCCAGTTTTCTGTTTGTGTGTATATTTTCAAAATATATCGTGGAATTGAAGATTGTGGGGTGTTTTCTATTCAACACTTCGGAACCCCTTCCATAGCTCAGGAGGGAGAATCAATTATTGCCACGTCGCCTTCAAGACCAAAGATTCTATTCAAGAGTGTTTGTCAGTGCTCCTGCTCGGAGGCTATCAGCTCATTTCTTTGTTCACTGCTGGTTTCTGGTGTACATATGTATTTTCTTTTGGAATCCATCAAGACAGAATATTTATGAAAGATATTAAGGAATGTCAAAAGTTTAAACCATTATCTCACTCTCACTCAGTGATTCAACCCAAAGGTTGGTTTGGATAGTTGAGGGCAGAGCTCACCCCGGACTAAGCCATAGGCATGTGAATTTCACACATTCAGGGTAGGGGGGCCAGTTCCTTTCCCTGGGCCTCCTCCCACTCCGAGGATTTTTTGTACGGGGTCGTCCAAAGGCTTCACCCGTATTTGAACCCGGGACCCTTCGATCAGTAGCCTAGCACTCTACCCACTAGGCCACCACGCTCCCTTAAACCATTATAATAACTATAAATAAACATCAAAAATTAAAATTTTTTGTCACTTACATCTTAATTCAACGTGCTCAATTAGAAAATGCCAAAAACTGAACTTCGTCACTGGGAAAGTTCAACAATTATTCCCTAAGCGATGAAAGGGTTAATGGCCAAGAGGGTGGCCCATCTAAAAACAGAAAACAATAAAAGGGTACACCTACACAAAAAAAAAATCTAATATTTCGATGGAGTTATACTATCTTCCTCAGAGAAGAAAATAAAGGAAAATGACGACTGCTTGACCGTCGAAACGTACTAAGTTTATTTGTAAGTGTCCTTTAGACATGTTTCTGGGCTTTTCTAGGGTATCAGTATATTGTCTATGTATGTGCATCATCGCCGATAGCGATGTATATATTTGCTGCTGAAGACGGTAGCAAAAATAGAAAATTTCGCGATACGTGTCTTTCTCTTTTTGGTGTCTAGCTTCCCACTTCGCAACATTACAGCGCACTTGCCTTCCATTTGTGTTTTGGACCCTGCGCACTAGGCAGCGCACTTCAAAACAGATCGGGAGCAGAGTTAATGCGTGCTTAACAACAAAAGAACATCCATAATCGCGTCCGTGATTGTTGTTTTGGACAAATGGAGATATGTTAATTTTCAGTAAAAATGTCAAATATGACTAATGTAAAGTTTTTAACTACTCTTAGGTATAAAGCGTAAGTTTTTAACCATGCATTTTGAAGGAATTCAAAAACTATACACTAAACATTCAGCCATGACTATCGTGAAAAGTACTTGCTACCTATTGGCAGGTTTCCATTACGTTTCTTCTGCTTGCATTGCTCCATTCATTGCCGGTCATGTTAACTGATGTGCCCTCAATTGTTACAATTTGCACTGACTTCAACACCTTGAATGTAAACCTCCCTACATCGGTAATATTGCACAATGAGAGAGAGAGAGAGATATCCAATTCAGTTATTCCAATTTAGATGACTGATGTGCTAACACTAAGTGAAGCTAAATGAGCACCCAAAATCAAATCCAAGGAAAAGCCTCTCTTAATATCTTCACTTGAACCCAATATGAGTGATTTTTTCAGTGCCAGGAATAGCTTCTATTCCCCACTATCATGGATAACTCCACAATTTAGCTGTAAAATCATTGGCGGCCCCAGGGGCAGTAGGGTCAATTGCCTCCCCACCCAGCAAACCCAGTGTATTTCTCTGTCATAGACAAATTAAAAGCCTAAATTATTTTGTTGCTTTTTTGTTATTGAAGTTTTGGTTATTTTACTTTAAATCCAGTTAAATTTTATATAGCCTTAAACTGTTTTTAAAAACCCAAGCTAAATGGGAATATAAATCAAAATAATTTTGAAATTAGTCGAGACTTTGTGGTAATCTAAAAGGGAAATATGCATTTAGTAAAAACTTGCTCTTCTTAAAAGGCAAAATTTTGCTTCCAAACCACTTATGACGTGCCATTTTGCACATAGTTTCTAACGAATTTCCGGGACGATACCCATGAACCCTGTGGGGGGTAAGAGCTGCAACCCCCCCCCTCTGGTCTGGAGCTACCCCAGTGTAAAACTGGGAGAACATTATCCTCACCTGTAGAACCAATCGGATAGATGAATGTGGTTCATGATGTAGCTGTGAATGTAACTTTGACCGACTGAGGAAGGATGTCATATTCTAGACATAAATGATTGAACTCATTCCAGAACCCATTTAACAAATGGCATATTTACTTTTCATCTACCATAACTGACTGCCATGGGAATGTGGTGTTGCCAAAGATGAAGGTGAAATGGTAGAGAAATCAACTATGAAGAATTCCTACAAAGAGCATGGGAAAAGATGCTTGATGAAAAAACTACAAAGTGAAAGACAAAACTTATTGGAGACATTCTAAGGCATAACAGCCAGCCTCCTGAACTAAACCATGGACTAAGCAACAAATGAGAAGAATTATTATGTTAAAAGTTGGGAATCATGAAGGACATCAAAACGAGGAATAATGATGAAATAGAGTGGTAAGCTGAAAACAGAATGAAGTGGAGGGCTCTAGCAAACCAATCTTCCAATTGATAATTGCTGATTACCATGGCAATAACAGTCATTTTTTCCACTCATTATGCTTCCTCACACTATAATGAAATTCCACTTCAATAGGTATTTCCAATTTTGCATAAATGCACACTTCTGACTACTTGAAAGGCATTACCTTTTTTCATTCAAGTGTATATTTAGTAAAAATCACTACACAGCATAATTAACATTTTCGCAGTTGTTTCAACAATGATGAGCGAGTTTCCATCTACATCTTGGAAGTATTATATTTTTACCATTGGAAATAAAGCTGCAGCGGAGTTGCTTCAAGAGAAAGATCTTCCGGGTTCTCTTTCGTGTGATTTCATCACTGCAGATGACATGTTTAGCAAAAGTTTCAGTGTGCTACTTCAGGTCTGAAGTAGTTCCAGTTTTGGTCTCCTTACATACGTCACCCTCACTTCGAAGTCGAATTTTGTTGGCGCACCTTTTGTTTTGGGTTGTGGAAAATACGTTTCCAAGTGCTGCAGAGCGTATGACCCTCTTTTCCGTTAAAGGTATTCGGCGTCAAAGGCCCATATTATGAAACGTCCCTACAGTGCTTTCTTCCCGTGCATACATCATCAACAGGTGGAAATAGCAAGAATGGCCCTAAAACTGGAATTTTACATCGCGATGGAGGAAAAATCCTCCTTCACTGGGCCATTAGACGTGAAAGGTGATCCCACCACCCCTACACCCTACTTGAAATGTGAGTGACTTGGTGAGGGCACTGATAGTCTCCATAGCATAGGGATGTTAATGAAGAGGGGTTCAAATGGTAGGTATATGGTCACGGTGGTGTACATTAGGCCCGATCGTCAGGAGGTCGATATCGAAATTCGATGTTCGACATACGGGAAAATGTAGCCCGTCCTATCAGATGAACAACGGAAGAAATTTTTTTTTTCGGACAATATCTAGGGGTGCCACCGGGGCCGTTTATACTGACTGTAGGCAACCCGCAACACCCGCTCTGATTTGCCCCCTTTTAAGCCATTCCAGAGACTCTGGTGCAGTTTCTTCGGGTCGTTATGACTGATATGGCTCGGCTACATGCTGAGGTAGGCCCAACAGGTCAGCGGGTCACGTGGTACGCCATCAGTGCTGTATAAAAGGTAAGAAATTAGTCAATTTCTTCAAAAATGCGTTGTAAGTGACGTAAAATCGTAATTATTTGGGTATGTGGGACAGTCACTTCGTCCAATTAGTTCCCCCCTCCTCCCTCACATTCCCCCTTCCCCCCGCCCCCCCGATGCTCGTTGAAGAAAACTTCGTTTTCGGCAGCAGCTGGGCTGGATGCGAGAATTGTTTATCACAAAATGGCTTGCGGCTCTTAGCTCACTCTTTAGGTGTTGTTGCACCTAGAGAGATCCGCAGGGCTCACCATGTTGAGCGAGCATAATCCTTTTTAGATTTAAATTCCTGCATCTCTTTCCTGGAGACGATTTTCTGCCGGATGTTTCCTTCTCTGTCATGTGGCGGGCAAGCCGTAACCGCTGCCTCAGTTACCATTTTGACATGCCTCTCAACTGCCTGGGTGTGGCAGGGAAAGGCAGGCATCTAAGGAGGGCCGCCTTCGGTCGCCAGCATGGCCTGGAGCTCCTTCGAGGACATATCTTTTAGCATGGGCGGGAGAATGACTGGAATTTTCTCCCAGTTCACAAGTTCAGTGTAGTCCTCTGCCTGGAAGTTCAAAGGGGGAATGTTGAAATTTCTAATTTTATCTTTCTTCTCATATTTATCGGGGGAGCGACGATGATGGTCTTGAAGGAGACGGTGGCCTCCACTCGTTGTCGGTGTCTACATTCGCTGGCTCCTCCCTCACAACCACCTTGGTGCACAGTGCTTGGAGATTTTTCCCTATCATTTTGACAAAGCTTATTGCAGCGGATTTTTCCTCTGCTTGAACTTTCTCAGTTGTCTTCTTCTCCTCGCTCTCGTGCGCCATCTGCAGGTCCTTCTTGGCAGCCACGTCAACACCACCGATGAACATTCTCCTCCCCTTCCTCTGGTCAATAATGAAGGGGATTTCACGTTCCGCGATGGTCTCCTGTGGTTTGCACACATTTAGGCAGTTGCGGGAGGCACTTGTACTGGGCCACATCGAACAGTTTTCGTGCTTTTGTCTTGAAATCTTTTATCTTCACCTGGGCCACCGCACTTTTCTTCTTAGTGCTCTTCATGAGTACGCGATACTTTTCACGGTAGCGAAGAACAGCCTTCAAAATACCACGATAAGATATCGAGGGCACAGAGGCAAGTAGCCAAATATCTGATTTCAGGCTTTCCCGGCGAAGATTTATATCAGGGATCTTTCGGGGTTTGCACCGGGTAGTTAGGTCCATGGCGGCTGACGTTTCGATGCTCGAGTCGAGCATCGAAACGTCGGCCGCCATGGACCTAACTACCCGGTGCAAACCCCGAAAGATCCCTGATATAGCCAAATATCTTCCACCTCGTTTGCAACCTACTGAGCCACGTCCGTGGCAGGAGGGTCAAAGCCGTGACGCTGTTCTTGAAACTGCACTTGTCCAACAACCACAATGATAAACTTCTCGAACGCAAACAAATCGCTAAACGAGAACAAACGCCTACTCTGCTAGTTAGTTCCGCCCGTGCCCACCGCTGCGACCGAGGAGCTCTTCAGTCGCTTCGGCACTTCCCTTACCCTCACCTCCTCCCCCCTTCCGCCCCCTCCCTACCGACTATGCCGGTCGGGAGGCAGAATGTTGCTCAGTCACTAGCCAACAGGCCTCGAGTCAACATCCATGAGACTACATCGCCGCCAGATTCCTAAAAATGCGTTTCTGCAAACCATTTCGAGATAACAAACAATTCTAGCATCCAGCCTAGCTGCTGCCGAAAACGAAGTTTTCTTCAACGAGCATCGGGGGGGCGGGGGGAAGGGGGAATGTGAGGGAGGAGGGGGGAACTAATTGGACGAAGTAACTGTCCCACATACCCAAATAATTACGATTTTACGTCACTTACAACGCATGTTTGAAGAAATTGACTAATTTCTTACCTTTTCTACAGCACTGATGGCGTACCACATGACCCGCTGACCTGTTGGGCCTACCTCAGCATGTAGCCGAGCCATATCAGTCATAACCACCCAAAGAAACCGCACCAGAGCCTCTGGAATGGCTTAAAAGGGGGCAAATCAAAGCGGCTGTTGCAGGTTGCCTACTCTCAGTATAAACGGCCCCGGCGGCACCCCTAGATATTGTCCGAAAAAAATTTTTTCTTCCGTTGTTCATCTGGTAAGACGGGCTACATATTCCCGTATGTCGAACATCGAATTTCGATATCGACCTCCTGACGATCGGGCCTAGTGTACATGTATTTGGCTGGAAAATATATGCTAGAAATGCTGTGTAATGCTGAAGTTTCATTCCATTAGCAACAGTAGCAAATAGTTCTACCACTAGCATCCACGAGTGGTCTTACGAACCCGTGAACCCCAGGAAATGTGGCTACTGACTAACGTCAGGGCATAGCAGATAGTGTGAGGGCAATGTCGAGTCTCCAGCACCATAAAACTGGATCCCCCAGCTAAGGGAAGGTAACCCCAACAGAAAATTCCACCGAAGAAGGCAACCGGGATACCACTTTTTTCAAAATTTCCAGGAAATCACTATGGCATCAACACAGATAATTAAAGAAGGATACTGCTCAACACAAAACTGTTCAAAGAAACATCAGGAGAGAAATAAAAGTCACAAAGGAAAAATGAATGAAAACAATGCAGAAAACTAAGACGACCTTAGTGTTAAACATAATTCTTTTTATATGCAGAAAAAACTGAAATAAATAACCATCTTAACAAGAAAACATAGTCCAATGTGATTATCTAATAACAACAATGAATTAATACTTGACGAATATGAGGTTCTGAATGCATGGGAATCATACATTCAGTCACTTTTCAATGATGACAGAGAGAACATCACACAGTTACCTAGAAGTGAAAGCCCAACCATTCCGAAAGTTCGAACTTCTTTATGCAATATCCACTTCAAAGACAAGGAAAGCCAATGGTCCAGATGAAATACCCGGATATAATTAATCAAACTCATCCATGAATCAAATATTGACAAGATTTTTTCGCTATTCAATTTAATTTATGACTCTGGGATAATTCCCTACGACTGGCTTGAATCTGTATTCATCAAACTGTCAAAGAAAAACCACCCCAAAAAGTGTAGTTATGCACTACTGCCTTATTAGTCTCATGAGTCAAATGCTGAAGATATCATTAAAGAGTTTCCATGTAAGAATATGAAGTACATAAATGCAAGCAAGACTTAGATGATGCCCAGTGCGGCTTAAGAAAGGCTTTTGGAACGTGTGAAGCACTTTTTGATCAAACATTCTACTGCAGAAGTGCCATGACAAACGAAGAGACATTTATGCATGTTTCATTGATTAAATGAGAAAACTTTTTACCTAGTAAGGCATGACAAACTCAGTGCTTGAATGAACATGAACATACTGCAAGAAAGAGAGTTTGATGATATGATCTTAAATTCATTACAAATCTCTATTGAAAACAAATAGCTGAGGTATGAGTAGGTCAGAATAAAACATCAAAGGTGACAATTGAGAAGGGGGTACGACAGGGTTGCATTGTCTCTGTTCCTATTCAAAAAATGTATACTCTGGCCAAATATTTAAAAGGCTCTTGCTGACACTGATATATAGACATAAAAGTGAAGTGTCTGAATAAATAATATGTATTTGATATGCAGACGACACCGTAATATTAGCTGATAGCCTCCAGGAACTTCAAGAGCAATTGAATCATATGAGTGTGGAAGGTGACAAAATGGGCCTGAATATCAGCGTGACCAAAACCAAAATTATGATAGTTACCCCACAGTCGCATAGTAATGCCACCCTTCAGCTGAAAGAAGAGCCCATAGAATGCACCCACATGTTTAAATACCTTGCCAGTGTGATCACCGACAACATAGATCCAGACAAAAAGGTGAGGTGCAGAGTAAAAATTGCAAGGGCCGCATTCAATAATATGAGGCCATTTTTCTGTAATGATAACCAGGATCTAAAGTTCAGACAGAGAATAGTCAAATGCTATGGATGGTCCATACTCCTCTCTGGAGTTGAAACAGGGGCATTGAAAGTGAATACAAGGAACCAAATGGCTCTCGATTGACTTGAAATGTGGCTCCATCGCAAAATGTTGCGTATACCATGAACAGATATGGTCACCAATGCTGAAGTGTTGCGAGGGCTAGCATGGAAAGAATTATTATCCAATATTAAAACAAGAAAGATGACAAATATGGGACATATTCTGAGCAGCTACAAATACAGTCTGCAGCACCTAATCATGACAGGAAAAACTGAGGGTAGACGCAGTGTGGGTAGGTGGTAGCTGTCCTGGCAAAGAAATATGTATTAGGGAATGAACTGGAGTCCAGGGTGGAGAAGCTGTTCCCATTAGGACAGGGTAGATAAGCCTATGCCAGAATGATAGCTGATGTCAGTGGAACATAATATGGCACTCAAAGACGAAGAAGTGAAGAGGGAGACTACATCAGAGCTTACACGCTGGTCACTGTCACTAACTCCATCTGTCAATTCAATTCACTATAGAGATCACAGAAAATAACTGCCTCTCTTTCCTGGATGTGCTGGTTGCCAAGAGAGAAGATGAAACTCTGGGTCATTCAGTCTTCCGAAAAAATAAACCCTGGGGGCCCGGGGGCACACGGATCAATACCTACATCCCGAGTCCCACCACCACCCACAACAGAAAGCTGAGTGATTAAGACTCTTCCACTTCTCTGTGTCAATGCTTCATCTCTTGCTAATAAAAAACTTCACCTCCTCATGACCTTCCCGGGGAATGGGTTTCACTGAGAACTCATCTTCAAGATGGCCAGAAAGGGAGAAGAGAAGAAAGTAGCCATGGCCCTTATAAGGACCTCAACTGAGGCCACTATGGAACCTTCTGCATACGCCACATTACTATTAGTAGCAGGTACCATAGACAATGCATGCCTTATGTTATCATCATTAGTTTCTGTGCCCATCTTAATTTTTATAAAGCCAACTTTAATCTGTATACATTATCTTTCTGGTTGATATCCCACAATAGTAAATCCAGGGCTTAATGCATCACTATTTATTTCAACGTGTAACAAAGATAATTCCAGGTAATTACTTTCTCAAATATGAAGTCAGGTATGTAAGCACTTTTATCATGGCATTTGCAAAAATTACAAAATTCTACCCTATATTGAATTTATTTTTACTGAGTTTTGTACTGCTGAGCATAGAGCCATTTTAAAGTGTTAAACAGTGGTTGGCACAGACTAATCAATTATTTTTTGTGCGTATCACTTATCAACTACCCAATTTTTAAGGCGTTTATATATTCACTTAACACAAATTCGTTTAATAGGGCAGTTTAAAAAAAATGCATCTCTCGCATTAAGGGGAGTATACTTGTATGTATAGCAATGGATCAAAAACTTGGATGCTATAGAGGGAGGATAAGCAGAGACTGAAGGCTTTTGAGATTTGGGTGTGCAGAAGAATGAAAAACATGAGCTGGGTGGAGAGGAAAACAAACAAGGAAATTTTGGATGTGAAAGGAAAGGGTGTTGACTTGATATATTCAAACAAGCAGGTGAAGTGGACTCATGACAAGTGGATGGGAGGAGAGACTGAAGAAGGTGACAGAAAGGAGAATGTTTGGTAAGCATGAGAAATGGTAGGGGAACAAGAATTTTGGTTGTTTGAAGGGAATCAATACATAGGCCAAAAATTAATTTAACAGAGGAATAGTATATGTTTCGGGAAGGAAATCTTGGGAATGACCACCTAAACTCAAGGAAGTTATATTATAAAAAATCAGCAGTCCAAGAACTGACTATTCACCTGATAGAAAACTTTTATTTAAGCCACAGCACTAGAATGTATTCTTTTTCCAAACTAACAAATGACAATAAATTCTATATCTGTTCACATCAGCTGAAGTACTACCTACTCTCTGAGAAACAACTGCTAAGAAGAATCTCTAAATAGGAGTATCAACAATATGCTGAGCAGAAATATCCTATTTTCCATTTTTCATCTTGCTGAGTAAGATAATCTCACAATAGACGTGCTCAGGTTCTATGAGCATCTGACATGGATATTTATTTATTTGATAAGTCTCCAAAAACGCCACAAAGGCTTATTACATTGGTTGAAAGCAAGCAAATAAACAGAAATTTTTAACAAAATATACCCAAAGAAATGTAAAACATAACAGAAAAATATGTAGGAAAGAAAGCTTGGGATTGGGATTTATGGACAAGGAGATGGGATAGAGGGAGTCAACTTAGCAATATGTTTTCTGAGGACAGATGTGAAAACGAAGGGTGTGGAGAAGAGGTCAAGGGGGGGGGTAACTGCGAGGCTAGGGAGTTGAAAGTTTTCAGGTTACGGTAGAATAGGGAGCGCTGGGATATTGAGAGTCTGAATTTGGGAATGTCAAGAAGGGAGTTATTGCGTAGGGAACAAGGAGGAACATGAAGAGGAAAGAGAGGAAGAAGTCAGTTGGTACGGAGAGAGCCACTCCAAATGTTATGGAAGAACTTCATGCGGCTAAGTACATGACGGAGAGAGAGGTTTGGGATTGAAAGGGAAGAAAGAATTTATTCTTTTGATAAGTTTCTGAGGGAAGGGATTCGATGGTGGAAAATGGCGAGAAAGAAGTTAATAGGGCGATTGAGCGTATTCAAGGCTGTGGGGCAAGCGGTCGACCAAATTGGAGCACAGTATTCTAAAATAGGAAGGACACATCCAAAAACTACTCTCCGGAGAGCAAAAGGATCGCAAATGTCCATGTGGTAGTACAGAAGGCCGACAACTGACATCGCCTTCCTGGTAGTCTTATTTATGTGGTCGCGAAAGTTAGTTGAGAGTCGAAGACTACCCCTAAGTCACAGTGGGAATTGACGCATGGGATAGGATTTTGTGAGAGAGTATAGGAATACTTAAAGAGGTTTGCGCTTTAGTAAGGACTGTAAAGCTGACTTTGAGGCGTTAACATGAAGCTGCCAGATGGAGCACCAGGCGTTGATGGAGGAGAGGGCGTATTGTAGGGAACTGGAATCAGAGGGGCCATCAACCCTAGGGATGGGCAAAATTTCAATATATTGAGTATAACTCAATATTTTTTTTATATTGAGTCTCAATAAATATGATATTGATGTGGGTCAATATTCTGTTCCTCATTATTTCAATATTAAATATTGTGTAACTCAATATTCTTCATTGAGGTTAGAGCTCAATATTCTTTATTGAGGTTTGAGCTCAATATTCTTTATTGGGGTTTCATTATATTATATTGAATTTGAGTTCGTTTATATATTGACGCTTTCCATCTTTCCGTGGGAGCCAATCGAGCAGTTAACGAGTGCGGCATTCCCTCCCTTCTCTCGTCCAAGCCAAGCCTCGGCCACCACCGAAACAGTTCATAAGTTCCTAACTATACGCTACTCCACGCCCCCGCAGAGGACAACAATGGCAGTCGCATTGGGTGTTGGAGTGGTAGGGGGCGTTCAGCAGTGCTCGGGAGTTGGCTCGTGAAACGGCCGGAGATCTGAACCGAGCCGAGCGTAAAGATAAGAACTGTTGCGGCGGTGGTGCAGGGCTCAGCTCTGGCTTCATCCCACAACACCGCTTACTGGTGGAGCACGTTGTTCGTTCATTCCAGGTGTTCAAGTTAGTTTTAAAGCGTGTCATCATGTTCGTCGCTAAGCGTACAGCAGTAATATGGCGATATTTTAAAGATACTGACCCGCCTGATCGCGAAATGCACTTTGTGCCAGAAGATACTGCCATGCAACAATGGTGGCACATCGAATGCTGTGAGTCACTTAAAGTTGAGGCACCCACTGACCCATTCCGCATGGCTACAAGCTAAGTTACAACAACAGAGGAGAGTAAATCAGGAATCTCAAAATGAAGACGATCCTGATCATGGAAGTCCTGGTGGCATCTGCACAGTGGATCGCTTCCGAAGCTGTCACAGTTCGCCCGAAAGTACCTAGTGATTTCTGCATCTAGTGTTCCCTCAGAAAGATTGTTCAGCACCGGGGGAAACATTATTACGGATGCAAGAACTTCATTAACTGGACACAACGCCGAAATGCTAATTTTTATCTCTGAAAACATTGAGCACTGCCCTATCCCAATGTAAATACAGCTCAGATATTGTGCTATATCGGCACAACTATTTTTGATATTCAATCCACCCTATTTTTCATTTGTATTTTAGAGATACATTTAAATCGCGACATCTCGACATGCACAAATGCTATGTGTTTTTCGCTTTTTCAATGTCCTTATTCAGTTATTGACCTCAATAACTCAATATTGATATTGCGATATTGACCTCAATATCTTAATATTGATATTGAGATACCGACCTCAATATTTATATTGAGATATTGAAGTATTGATTGCTCAATATCTCAACATCAACATCAATAATTGACGACTCAATTACCAATATTGACATTGAGGTCAATCTCAATACTAGAGTATTGAGTATTGATATTGAGTTTGGTTTAACCGCCCAGGCCTAATCAACCCTCCCAAATATCTTGCAATTATCCACATGCAGTAAAATGTTACATCCCAGTGGGAGAACGTAGTCCACGACATCATCAACAAAAAGGGAAAACAGACGGGGACCCAGGACGCTACCTTGAGGAACCCGACTCAACCGGTGAGTGGGTGGATGGCACTTCATCAATTAAAATGCTGTGATAGCGTGAGTTAAGGAAACTGCGGAGTAAGGATAAAAGAGTACCATGGATGTTGTATCCGAGCTTAAGTTTGTGAATGAGTAGGGTGTGGTTAAGGGAGTTGAAGGCTTTGGAGAAGTTTAAGTAGCAAATATCCAGTTGTGAGTTAGATTCGAAAGCAAGTGTGATATTGAGATGTAGAACGGCGAGGTTGGTGAGACAAGATCCACCTGGGAGGAAGCCATGCTGACTGGGGAAGATGTAGGGGAGAGTGAAGTGAAGAAGACTGTCATCGAGGATGCGTTCAAAAATTATTGATAAAAAGGGCAATATGGAAATAGTAGTTCTCTACAACACCTTTAGCGCCAGATTTCAAAATTGGTGTGACATTAGAGTAAATATTTCCACTGGGAGAGGAAGCAGCCACTTGTGAAAAATCTATTGAACAGGATTGTTAAAGGAATGTTGAGTGAGGTAGCAGTGCAGTTGAGATAAAGTGACCCCACATTATCAGACCCAGTGGATTTCGAGCAAGATAGATAGCTGGCTTAAGTACTTAAAAACTTCCCGAGGGGTGGTTGAAATAGAAGAGAGTGAATGAGGGCAAACGGATTGAATCACGGGGAGTGAAGGGTGGGGGAGGCATGGCTAAAGTTTGAACAGAAGAAATCATTAAAGGCAGAGGGGCCGTCAGCACCAAGGAAATTGGATACATTATAAGACAGGGAGGCAGGAATTCAGTAGGACCTACTTCTTGTGTTTATAAGTGACCAAAATCTTTTTGAATTCACACGAATTTCGTGTGATACCCTGGATGAAGTTTTTATAGTCCCGCCGCAGGAGAAAAGAACAATGGCGCTGTAGACCCACAAAAGTAGCCTGGGTGTGCTGGTTGGGGAGACGTTTTCATAGCCACCAGGCCATGAGCTTATTAATAAGCTCATGGCCTGGAATAAGAATTCTTGAGAGCGAGGGTCGCTGCCGGAGAATTCCAGAGGGGCCTTTTCTTGGAAACCCGACCAAAAGGGATGTAGTCATAAAAGACCTCAAGCCCCTCATTTGGGGTTCTGCACTCAAGGAGTTTGCATGGGATTAGAAACAGCGATTGGTTAATAGCAGGCCAGAGGGTTTTGTTCCAGACCCTGAGGGTCCTATGATGGGGCGATAGCTGAGGAAGAGTGGGGATGGATATCTGGGGATATCTTAAGTTTTTACTATTTGAAAGTCTTTAATGATGAGTGATCAACAAACAGCAAGTTTTACAACTTTCTATCAGAGCCAGAAATTCAATTTCTTATTTATGAGCTTGAATTTCATTCATGCATGTACGAACTTAAGGAGCTAACTATCAAAACCGAAAGCTTAACTGAAGAATAGCCCTAAATTAATAAGTGAGATTGAGATTTTCCCCGCCGAGACGCAAATTCATATGTACCTCTCAGAATAATAGACTATGAGGTATCCATCCTTGAACCAATCCCATCAGTCATTCAAGGAGCACTTCGTACGCGTAAAAACTGTGCCAATCTTTGGCGTGCTGTTAACATATGAATACGCATTCGTTGACATACCTTCAGAGTTTCTTGAAAGCCTTCTTGTATTTTTATGTCCGACTTTTTTAGTCCAGATTCCTCCTCAGTCTCCCGAAGGGCAGTGTCTAGATCAGATTCTCCAGGGTCAACGTGACCTGCAACCGGAACCAAATACGACGGGGGTAATGATTAAGCCATATAAACGGAGAATCATTGTAAAGCTAAGAGTGGGAAAACCATAATGCAAATTATTTGTTTAAGGAAGAATAATAAAATTAAATGTAGAAATTTTCTGAACCTTTAGGGGGGGTCCAGTGATGGATACCGTAGGAAGTTTGAAGTAATAAATACTCCACTCGACTGCACAATATACGGTAAATAACAAACCCTGCTGCCCTACGGCCCATATTTCGAGTTGATACGCAGGCTTTGAATAGAAAAGATAGTCACGATATTACCACACATGCAAAATTGTTTCAAACCGCCGGCTTTGACTATTTGAAATGCGAAAAAAGAGTAACGCTGATACGGAACAACTGCTGTTTAAATAGAACGAAATGAGTAATTTACACAAATATTGACACAAAAACGCTGGTTGTGTCCACTCGGAATGAACAAACGCTAATTTAATCACACGTTGGGTGTTAAGTTATTCAGTTAACAATACATCACGACCAAGAACACTTTATACAGTGTTATTGATCACAACCTAATCCCATGGCTAGGCCGCGAACGCATTTACCATTATCGAATGTCAATTGTTTCCACAATATTCCCTGACAGTACATTTGTTTACGAATCCGTGGTCTCCCGGGCAGAGGAATGATATGAGCATGTTAGATTGTGGGAATTGTATTATCTTCTTGGGAGAAACACTCAGGTGCATATTTAACCGTGAACCCAGCATCAAATACTTTAACAGTTTATTACTGTCATTTGTTTCCAACTGTATTCCTAACCTCCACATAAGAAACTAATTATGCCTAAGTCGCAATGACCTTCATGACCTTGACTTACCCAAAACTCCATGTGTAATTAATGCCCTCGTGGACGAAATTTTCCCTGCGAAGCGAATTTAAAGTAAAGTTTGGAAGTCCTGACAAACGCGGTGAAGTCCCCGATATATAATGACCTCGATAATTAACAATTGAAAAAATTTAAGCATGACAGTCATCATGAGAGAGTAAACGAACGATTACGTATTTTATTTTTCTCGGGATTATCACGTGTCCTTACCGCCCCCATGTCTCTTGGATTGATTAAGGATGGATTAAGGTACAGCTACGGACACTTTCTCAATGTAGTAAAGATTTCAATACGCGTAAATTCCTGTTTTTTTAACGGCTAATATTTAGACAACAGATGGGCACGTATAACTACAGGTGCGATCATACACCGTGAGGTAAGCTGTTAATTTGAGCGCGTGAACAAAGCTAAATCAGCCTCATTTTAGGCGACCACAGCAAGTCCGAAAATAGCCCAGCTGAACTAGACTTTCAGATAAGGAGGATAAGGCCCACTGAGACGACTGCAAAACGTCCTGTCACTTCCCGACACTTTCTTTCCAGCTAAGCAATGGCAGGCATTTCGAAGGAGCATCGCGAAGATAGCAGCGATAATGAACCCTCATGGTTGAGCGGAATCACAGGCGCCCAAATATGTAGGTATATAATCTGGATTTACAATCTTGCATGAGAACTGCAGAATTGTTCCCAGGGTTTCCAGTGTAATTTACGCTCTGCTGGCAAAAACAACTGACCACTGCAGAAGCATATGTATACTCACTTCGTCGTTTAAATTCGCTGGGGAGGTTTAGGAGAGGAGATTGGCCCTTCACTATCTCTTCACGTTCTTATAACTAGTACCGCTAGTACCCATATATGTTGCCAAGGCTCATATACTGTTAGGTAGAATCTTAAGCATTAAGTAGAAACCTGTCACCCCTTAACCCATAGCCTAAATTATATTTCAAGTTTTCTTTATTACATTTCACTGATATTATCATAGCTTACGAAGTCATATTACTTCCATTTCGCTTGACTACCAGCGTAATTACGCCAATTACAACAGTTTCAAATGGAAATAGGCGACTCCACCATTGATTGGATGTACGCCCGGGATGAATGTACTTTTCCTCTTTCCTGAAGGAGAAATGTACTTTTAATTGCATCCATGATTGTTGAAATAACATAGGTTAATTATCTGAGTACTAATACCAGTAATAATTGTGGTTACCAGTCAAGCTTGACAGTAATGTGTAAATGTCGAGCCGATAGCTTAGGATTGAATCGCAAGACTCCCCTTACAGCACTAACTTCTGAGTGAATTTGATAACACTCTGCATGCAGTGATCTGGTTCTCAATAACCCACTTTTCAATGCGAAATTTGCTGACGACGCTTATGTATTGCAACATTCCTAAATTCATATTTCTTTTGCCGCTCCGACTACTTTGTTCAGGTAGGATAGTTTTAGAATAACTAATTTATTGCTAAGCCATTATTTTCTCTGCTGTTGCTTTTTAAAATTTGTCATTATATATTTGAAGGTACTTTATGCTTTTCAATCAATATATTTACGTCTTTAATCCTTGTTTAACACTTAAGTCGAATAATAGTCCTCTCTTCCGTTGTGGTTCAAAATCTCCCCGTCGACCATTGTGTTTGTATGTGATCTGTCAGAGTTTGTTTGAATCCTCGTAGTTATTGTAAACTCCTTAGTTTTTGTTAGTAGATACAATGTCAGCAAATATGCAAGCATACAGGGAGAAGTTGGAGAGAGCATTAAATGAAGACAAGCCCTGGACAGTTGTATTGGCTTGTATTGAAACGAAAACGGGCGTCAAAAGAATTTATTCGTTTTTTGGTAAAAATGTTCCATTTTGGTTTTTAATTTTCACGATGAAGTATTATATTTTAATTTATCATTTCTGCTTAATCAGCTCACAAGTGTAGCTAAATTATGACTAACTACCAGGAATGTTACTTTTTCAGGCTTAGTTATTTTCATAGCATTGTACCTTGTATTTGGCTATGGAGCTCAGCTTATATGCAATGGAATTGGCTTCTTATACCCTGCTTATTGCTCCATGAAGGCTGTAGAAAGTCCTAACAAAGAAGATGACACAAGATGGCTTATCTATTGGGTTGTGTTTGCCTTTTTCTCGCTCTGTGAGTTCTTCTCTGACTTAGTGATCGGTTGGTTTCCTTTCTACTGGTTGATTAAGGTGAGGCATATACGAGTAACAGTGTTGAATTTTGAAGGTCATGGAAGTTCTGAACATCCTTGCCTGTATTATTCTAATTTAAGGTTGTGATAACTGGGTTAAATGCGAATACTAAGCATACATTAATTATGTTGCCAATTCAATTATCTTTCCATCGCTGATTAGTTCACTGGTCGTGTATTTATTATTTGATGGGTAACTATTTAATTTATTTTCAACCATACACAGCCATAGTAGGTCATTTGGTCAGTGATTTTGTATTGGCGTATGAATGTTATTCATAGCAAGGGAGGTTGAACGCACATTTACCATTTTACTAAGATAATTGAGATATAGTGGCAACAAACAATATTTCAGGCCATGAATTGGGACAGGTTCAAATTAGTCCCTAAAATCTTTACTTCCCAGTTATCTCGGAGCGTTTGTGTTTGATGCCACACATACTCGAAGTATACATGAAACTGCTTTTAGCATAAGTAAATTTTGTGTTACATGTTTAGAATTTTCCTCTTTATTTGGTCTATGCTCTTTCCTCCTTTGTTATTTGAGGAAAATGTTGGAAGTGACAATAACTGTTAATTTAACCTAGGAATTTTATAGATACATATTTCCTTGCTCCTCTAATTTGGTTGCACTCCAATGAAAAATACATGAGGAGGGAAGTATATTAGAACTACCAGGAAGTAAGGGAACTAGCATTAGGTGGGGAAGGATGGAGGGCTGCTGTCAGCCATTTTAGGATTTAATGACCAATGATGATGCTTTTGAAATTGCCTGTTGAGCCCATTTATGTCCGTCCTGGTCCACTTGCAGCCTGCAAGTTGGAGTCGCCTGCTCTCGAATGTAACTAATCCAATATGCTGAATTTTTCGTCGTGGCCTTGATCTCAAGTCTGGAAGTGCGTTAACATAAGTTCATTTCTGCCTTGTTATAGCCTGGCAAAGGAAACTTATTAATAGTTTCTTTATTTCAGACTATAGTTCTTGCTGGGAGTAGGCAGAGCTATTTTGGCTCATGATGAACACATGTAATTGGGGAGGCTGGGTGACCTTAAGAAATGTTCATGTTATCACATATGTGATGGGAATTGAAATGTCAATTCATACATAATTGTAGTTAAACTATCCTTTATTTTGCTACTAGTCGTTATAAATCAATCCAACCTTGCTTGAGTTTACTTTAAAATGATTTTCAGCTGTTATTTCCCCAGCTTGGTAATTTTGAAGGTCATAAAAGGTCTGCTACCTAGAAATTATGTTTTGTCTTTGGCTTAACATAATTTCAATGAAATTCACTAACATAAGCCACTAATATTTTTTTAACCCTTGGACGAATACCGCTATTATGGATAGCTGCTTGTCTTGGTGTTTCACATATTCACTACCACTAGTGAAGTAATTATTAACGTTAATACCCAAGTTGAGAACCCTCCACCTAACCAAAAATTTCTCTTAATTAATGTGTGGGAAAATTAGTAAAACAGTAGTGTCACAAAAAGAGCTATTACTTGATAGCTTAGTGCTTAAGTACACTAATAATTATGACCTCTTGACTTATCTTTGCAGTGCCTGTTCCTTGTTTGGTGCTTTGCTCCCATTCAAGGAAATGGTTCCATTTTTATTTATACAAAAATAATCCGCCCCAGATTTCTTGAGCATGAAAAGGAAGTTGATGATATTTTAAGTAAAGCATCTGACTATGCTGGAAAAGCTGCATCCAGAGGTTGGTACTCGTTTCATTGAATTGTGATGAATTTCTCGATGAATTGTGATTCTTTCCATGAACACAAAGTTAAGTTACCTAATAAGTATTGTGAATCTAGCACATTCATTTACTTTTTTGCCGAGTTTTTTAAAAAAGCCTTTATTGTGAGGATAATTTACTTAAATTTCTCAGTTTACATATTGAAGATGGATGCCATTTGCCTTCATCATGATATGCCGTTAATTTCACTGTTTCCTTGTGAGCTCTGGCTCCGATTTAGTCTTGTCTTGTAAAAAAATGTGAATTCCCAGTGAGAAATCTTGCTGTTGATCAGAAATGAAACTAATGTGCCACTTTATTTTTTTTCTAGCTTCAAAACGAGTTATTGAGAGTGCATTTGAAAAAGATGAGTAAATGGGCATGTGCTCGGAGAGAATTTGGCATTATTGATGCTTTCTGAAGAATTCAATTACTACACAACATACTGCCAAGAGAAAGGGTTTTATGTCAACTTTCCATTTTATTGTTTTTCTATGAAGTTTGAAAGAAAATTATGCTTGCTTTTGAAAATATTTCTAACTACTATACACTTTGGATTTAAACATTTACATGAGGAAAGGCTCCAGAGAATACCTTAGTGTACAAAAAGATCTGTTGCTACTTGAGGAAAGCCGTTTCTCCCCATTTATGATGGAACATTCAAATTTTGTGCTTGGAGTGCTGTGTTGCTTCGTTAGAATGGTGGATGAGTGCTGTATTCTGGAAAAGTTGTTTTTCAAGCTTGTTCATGTTTGAAGCTTCACACTTCAGTTCTGTGATGCATCTTTTAGATGAAAATAAAGCAGTATTTTTATTTCTTCGTCTTTCTAATCTTCTCTCAATTGATAATCATTTTGATTTTTCATGTTAAGTATTTGTTTTGAGGTGCTCAAATTTGGAAATAAAACGTCGCATTGTACATTCCACACACACACTATTAATATCGACCATGGTTTCGACATACAAATTTCATTATCAAGGTTGAAACCATGGTCGATATTTTTAAGTGTGTGCGTGGAATGCACAACGCAACGTTTTATTTCCAATCTCATAGTTCCACAAAGTTAAGCCTCGAATGTTAAACAGCTCAAATTTGGTTTCAATTTATTTTTATCACAGAGTGATTACTCTTATGATTTTCAAATAAATTATTGATAGTAGAAATTGTATTTCATGAGCACCAGTATTAATATCACACGTTTTCATGCTACGAAAATGTGATATTATAGAAATTGGCTCCTGACCTCAAATAAAAATGTATGGAACAGGTGTAAAAGCTTCATTGAAATTAGTCTTTCTTATGTAGCTCCATATCGACAGACAACATACATCCATCTTAAGATTTTAGTGGAGTGGATATGCATCCATAAAAATATTTAAGTGGGTGGAGATTAATTGTAGCACGTGGAGGAATAAGGGAGGTTGGTAAGGAAAATTTGAATATGGGAGAATAAATGGTTGTTCGGTATAGTGAAATGATAAAAAAGCCGTTGATGAGAGTTATGGATGAAATTACCTATGTTTAGAATTAGGAGGAGTGGTAATTTCGGACTTAATAAAGAAGGGTAGAAAGTATGAAGAGATTAGGTTCGGCGTAAATTGGAGAGTCGAGGATTCTTTGTCTGAGGAGCAGCAAGCACCGGCGACCACTCAAGTCCCACGGGACCATGCCCAAGCAGAAACTCCTGGAGCTGTTTGCGAAGGAGGAGCTCTCAATTGGTGCAACAGAGGATAGTGCATCTTTGAAAAAGAAAAACGGCCCTTCTAAGGACCCACAGAGAAAATGGACTTAGTGCTAGCCCCTTTTACAAAGTCATCACGCACCGCTGTCAGTGCAGGCCATACCGGCGTGAGAAGCAAAGGAGTGTGAAGATGCCCAAAGAAATTTGGCAACACATGATGCACATCCTACAAGCCTTCAGAAGCTGGATGGATGAGTACCGATCCACTTCACCAACAGTCGTGCCGCACTCATTCGTCATCGTATTTAATGGAAGACACTTATAGAATTTCCAAATGATAAAAATTTGGAAATGTTTCAAGAATTAGAGTGAGGGATAGAACTGAGAATACATGTACAGTGGTCAGGTAACTGAAATTTTTAAATATTTATTCTTACATCAGAATGGAAACCTTAGACAACATTATGCTATCGAAAAAAGTTTTTGTACCAGGGCATAGAACTCCATGCCTTAGTACCAGTTTTGCACCATGAGATATCACTGATATGTACACCAATTAAACCTGTATTCAGACGTGATATGGTATTATGTATCATCTTGTATAGTTCTCCAGGGTTATGAAAATGTCCAGACTGCAAGGCAGGGGTAATAAACTTACCGTAAATTGAAAAAATCAAGGGATTGGAGTGAGCAAAAGTGGAATAAAAAAGAATTTATCTGGAGCTAAGGTTAAAACCATGATAAAATTCTGGGTAATATGGGAATGAGATCATTGGAAGAGGAATAGAAAGTATAAAAGAAGAAACCGGGAGAGCTGCAGAAGAAACAGTTAATACAATTAATTCTTCCAAGGTGTTAGTCCCAGCCCGAAACATTGAAGGCTCATTCTAATCCAGTTTTTTCGTGAATCTCTTCATAGTCATCAGAATTTCATGAAAATGGAATCTCATTTAATCTCTGTGAATGCCCGTTCCTTCAAGGCAATGGTCATAAGGTGGTAGTAAGCCATGTGAGTGAGTGAACCCCCCCTCTCCCCACCGTAGGTTTTTAGGCAACCCCCTCCCAAGTTGGTGACGCAGTTTATGCATGACCCCTTAGCTGCACAGTACTGTTAAAATGGAGTTCGTTCTCCTTTGTAGAAAAATTTACGCAGTTTTGAAATGGCATTCGTTTGCTTGCATAAAACAATTTACACAGTGTTCACACTACATTCGTAGCAGAATGATTAACACACACTCTCACATTCCAAGTCCCTTTTCTGAGAGCTGCAGGTCTTTTCAAATTCTTTTCTGCTACATATTCCTCAGCTGGCCTCCTACAAGGAACAGTGATCTTCCCCACAGCTAAAGATGACACACATCCCAGTTGGCCAAGTCCCTTAGTTGACAGGATTAATGCTCATCTCCCCTGACCCCCTCAGACGTAGTTCCTTGAGATTGATCACATATTAACCTAAAAAGGACTAGCATACATTTAAATGTACCTTGAAATGCAAGGGCCACTGGCACTGCATACAGGAAAGTGCACAGTGGATTAGGTATTGAAGCCTTTATTTTTTCCCACTGAATACCCAAAATTAAAGCCATTCGGCAGCAGGAATTTTAATTTGCAAAATTAGGCCAAAGTGCCTTCCACATTATTGTATTTAACATGACACTGTCACATAAGAGGCTCTCCATACAGCATTAGATGCCTTCTAGTATCCTCAGATGAACAGGAACTATGAGGACTATGTACCTTCGATCGGTCATCTACCCTTTGACCCATCTGGAATGGATGGCCCTATGAGGAGCCATAAACACTACTTCCAGCAATTTACCTGTAGGAGGCACTGTAACACAAACCCATCCATGGGCACGTTCCAAAATTCACTGCCAGTACTGCCTAAGCATTACATAATCAACTGGCAGTACTGCGCAGTGACCAATGGCATCAGTCAATTGATGACTTTTCCTACTGTGAATTCTACCACTGCTCTCAGGCTGCAGTAGTGGCAGTAAAGCCATTGCTATGGCAACCATTACAAACAACTTGTGGAAAAATCAAATCTACAAGGTAAATAAAATCTGAAGAGTTTCGAGCACAGTTCAATGTTTATATCAATGAGAGCTGTCCGAGGAACGCATTTATTGGTCAAGTATGTAAGTTAATGAAGTACCAGCTAATCGTACAGGTGAATATTTCTCTAGAATAGAAGCGTTAATGAAGTGATGGGGGAGTGAAGAACATAAGAAGTGATACAAGTAGAAAAACAATTATGTATATTCGCAAATGAAGGTGGCTTTTAAATAACCAAAAATTGATTTAGTGCCATGATTAATGTGGTGCATGTAATTATACATGTCTCTTACTACAGCAGTAAATTGGCACAGTACCGGCATGTATAATAACTGTACTTAAAAATTGAGCAATGCCTGAAGACTCTGTAAAAAGCGAAACCAGTCAAAATAAATCCTATCACTGTGGAAGTTGCTCAATTTTTAATCGCAGTTATGTTGTTTCCACTCAACCTTGCCTGAAACCTCAGATTATAATCTGAGGTTTCAGGTTATGCCTATAGGCATACATATTAATGTTTGCGTAACCTAATTTTCAGCATAAACCTAATTATTAGTGAAAATATTCTGCGATGCAACCCTCAACAACCCGTATCCTTACTCCAGTTTTTGGTATCACTCTTGGAAACGCTTCATATAACTGGCCATGAAGAAAATACAAGCAAGTATTTTTCCTCTGTGGAATACCACACTTGCCAAGTATGTTCGCAGACCTGTTAATAAGCTCAAGACTAAAAATGCTTCTTTTAAATTTGATAATATAATTTATAATGGAGATTTGCTTACCTACTAAAACAGGTTTTTTTCATGTTCACAGAGCAGATTCGTATTTATTTTATCATCATCAGAGGAGGTAACGAATTAGTATTTACAAATCATGAAAGTAAGGCAATGAAAATTAGCATTTAATTAAAATCCTTTTTATCAATTTCATTAGGATTAGAAATTAAGATTTAATGTATTGAAAATAACTTCTCAAAATAATCACCACGCAATTAGGCCATATTGAATTGCATGCAGGCAGTAAGCCACTGCCGACCGTTCCGAAATTACATGCTTCTGCAGCAGTGGCAGTACTGTTTCATGTTCCGTTTTACAGCAGTACTGGCAGAGAATTTCGGAACGCCCCATCACGGCAAGGTTGTAGTATACACAAAATTTCTCAGAAGACATATGTATCAAAATGAAGTTCACACAATGCTTTGTCATATTTTTTATAAGTTCATGCAACGTACAGCAGTAACATTATTTACAAATAAATATGAGTACAATTTTTAAAACAAAAAAGATTCAAATGATCTCTCTTGCACACACTAATTTTAAAATGTACATGATCAGCTGCTGGGCGCATTTATTAAGAGAGTGAGTTTCTTACACATTAACATTATAAAAACAATGTTTCACAGGCGATGAATATCATACAAGATTTGGGATACATTCATTTAACAACATGGAATATTTTAGAAGAATCCTCCTCTTTCCTCTAAGCAATCAGCTGGATGAAAAAGTTTTAGAGGAATGAATTCCATAAACATTCAGCATAACAACCTCTTATGTCTTTCCACATCCATTGGACAGTATATGGTTCCAAAGATATTTTTATACAGACAACAAAGGCATGATGAAAAATTCACATGAGCTTATTGTATATGAGCTATGATGAGACATTGGAGCAAGTGGGCAAGAAGAGGAAGCATATTTAACAATCTCACATGTTTACACACACCATAACAACAAATAATACAAGTATGTTATGCACTTCCTTTCGATTTCTAGGAAGTTTTTTGGCTCTCGTGGACGACCTAGAGATGAGTCTGTAAAAGATAAGAAGGGGGAAACACTCATCTTAAAATCATAATAGGTTATGCACTCCCTAATTTTCCATTGTTAATAAAAAGCAAAGAAATGATATCATGCTCCTGACTAGAAATACATACTTAGAAAAAGCAACTATCACTGCCACAACGTGAGGGATAAAAATATAAACTGCACAAAAAGCAACTGCAATCATTAATAGCAAACACATTGAATTATAAAACTCAAGTTTGGTGATGGTAGGAAGCACTCAAAGAGGAAAAAGACTCATTTAACACATGACGAAATCCACAATTACACCATTAACCAGTAAACTGGAAGGAAAATATAACTTGAAAAGATTTTGCTTTGTTATGCAGAATTAGTCTTGAAGATTACGAAAACAGCCCACAGTATTATTAGTAAAACAAATAAGCCAAGCCAACAACATTTAACTGGGAACCGTAAGCTGAGAAGTACCTTAGTTAAAACTTCAAGAAGTTTACCATTAGAAAGTGTTGGCACACCAGGCAATGTCAAAGTTGTTTTAAGGTACGCTACTAAGAAAACAGATGAATAAGGACATGGGAAATGTGCAAAAAGTATACAATGTAATAAATTATTTTAATTCCATCCGTAGAAAAGATGCCATTGAACAGAAGACTAAATCATCCATTTTCAAAATTAAGGTCAATGTTACGCATGAGCAGCAGTAATAATCAATGCATAAACACTACGCAAGCAGAGTAACTGTTTAATTAGATACATGATAAGGGAAATGGTAAGCTTCAATAGAAGAGGAAGCCAAAGTTCTTCTTACTGCCTCCTCGTGAGGACTTATAATCCATAGTAATTGGCAATTAAATCATAGGATATCAGCATACGTAGTTAAGGAGCTATTAACTTTTGGGAAAAATAATCCTACGCTGTTTTCTTATCAGAGAATAACTTAAACCATTCAATGATGATTCATGTTTTTATTTCTTTGTCCGAAAAATTGGCATAAGATGTTTTTCTTTCTATATTAAAAACTAAACTTGATCTGTAATTTGCAGTAATTTTGGCAATGAACATTGGATTTCCTTTGTATGCAAACTTATTTATGTCAACTTATCTTTGGTAATATGTACTTGGGGATAAAGTTGCTCTGCATAATTCTCCAGGTATTCATTCCACTACTAACAGGAATACTTTTAATAATAACTGCATAAGATGAAGAGACAACATGCACGTGGGGTAAGTTACACAAACGATTTGAAGATAAATCCTCAAGGAATACATTTACTGTTGAAGGAGCAAATACCATATTATCTGGCTCATAAGTCACCTGCACCCTAGTTTTAGGGTAGGTAAGATGCAGGTGAGTTTTGGACACAATAAAAAAAAATAAATAACCTTTCTATTACTCAGCCATATTGTTTCTGGTGAAACAGACACATGATCTTATAATGAAACAAATATGATGATATGGCAAGATGCAGAACAATATCATGCTTATTTATGCCTATGCCTTATTGTAAGATTCATATCATGCAGATTTCAATAAGGAGGTCTTTTAAGCAATATCTGGCCTTGAAACTGACTGTAAAACAAGCAGGGTGGTTTTCCACGGATTTCTATGGGAAAAGATGCATGCCTTCTAATAATGTGTAACAAAAACTAAATCAATCTTCAATTTTTTTGACATTAAAAAAATACAGAAAAAAATTTAAAATGAAAATGCCAAATACAGATGCCAACAATTTTTGTGGAATTAAAGATATTTCAAAAATGATAAACAATGAAGTCTACTGCAACTTAAATTCACAGTTGATGTAGGCTTCCCAAGCACTTTACATAATTTTGTTCAATACATTACTCTGCACATTCTTCACCCCATATCAAGTTGAAAATTTTCTCAATTATAATTGAACGAATGAAACGATTATAATTCAACATTTACTACCGAATAAATATTAACAAGCCCAATTATTTGGAAATGTAATTGAAGAAAAATATGGACAAAGTACTACTGGAAAAAATCAACACTCCACTGAACTAGGCATCACTTCAAGACTAAAAACAGATATTATTAACTAATTTTCAATGTGTAGCACACAAATACTTGGTAATATTATCAACCATTAAAATTCATTGGATAAGCTGCATCAAAAAAGATAATAACTGACATGATATACACACGTTCAAATAATCCCTCCTATGACACTTTAACCTGATTACAATCTTCAATCTGGTTTTTGTACATCTATGAGCAGCAAGCACTTAAGATTTTTAAAAATTTGGCTGGCTATTAATATCTGTGATGCAAAATCCTTATGAAGGAAAAAAATATGGTTCACAGCACCATTATATCTCTGGAACAGATAGAAACAGAAGAAGTCTAAAACAGTGTGTGAAGTGAAAAAAACCAGAGTGAATATAAGAAAGATAACACCCACTGCCACACGCCTCAGCGAAAGCTCGCAGGGTAGTACATATGTAGATGTATATGAATATCTCATTTTATTTACTTTTCCATTTCTACTTTACATCACCAGCCACTGAGATCTACAGCTTAATTAAACATTTACACCAATATTTAATGAAATGGGCAGAGAAGGGATGCTTTCAACATGCCAGAAGAATGCAACATGCAGGAAGGGAGCATTTTATCAGAAAACTGTAAAATATTGTCTGCCAATTACAACTGACATTTTTGTCTTCATCATCAGTCTCTCTTAAATTGAACATCTATAAATGAATAACTTCGCGAAAAATAAAGAAATACTAAAAAAATCATATGATCACCATATAATATTCATGTTTTCTTAAACTCAACATCAAATGCCAAAAGTACTGCAATACCCAAGTACAGATGAAGATACAAAAAAGTAATTAATGAAACAATCTCTAAGTTCTCCATCATTTTCATTAATCGCAAAATGAAAAGTTATAAACCATAACATTTCTTCCTAAATTCAACATTAAGAAATTACTAATTATGTACACATAATTGACTTTCCGTTCTGAAGGCTGATTTACAGGAGAATGACCTCCTTTCCTTCACCTAGTTTCAACACTTATATGTACACTATATTATTAGATGGTAATAATCGTTTTCTATTCTTTAAATGACTATCAATTCAAATAATAGGGATTTTGTTTATGATAACATTAACCAAAACATTGAATTGGTGAGTACCATTGGATTATACAATAGTCAAATCTATTTTTGTTTTTTACATGTAGTAGCTGCAGGAAAGTTGAACAGTTAATTAGTATACACTTTATTTAAAGTATGGCTCACAGAGAGGGAAAGAATATTTCATTGCACAAAACGCTTTTAAATTCAACCTTATCATTCCCATAAAAACCTATAGTGTGTTTTTTGTTCAAGGCATGTATAAAATGTTATTGAGTGAATGAAAATAAAACAATTTTCTATAAAATATTGCTGCCAAAAATGGTTGACCAGATGAAACGATTCAATTGAAATGGCTTGATTCTGAATAGCTAACAATTTTGGAGAATTAACTTTACTGGGAAAATTAAATGTTTAGTATACAACAGGATGTATTTTATGCCATGTTGGTATCAATAACTGATCATTTAAAAAGTAAATATCATGTCTTAGTGTAATTACACTTCAGTGAAATATACAAATACAGCTATTCCTTTTTTATTACCAATTCTTTGCTGATATTCAAATTGGAACTTCTTTTACTCTGGTGTCGTGGGTTCACACTGTTATTTTTTTAATTTGAAATAACAAAAATAAGGTAAATTTTGTGTGAGTCGAAAATATGTCTGTGAAAATATTCGGTTTTCAGAGAGATAATTTTCCCATGTCTCTCTAGTAAAGCTTTATTGGAGAGATATGATAAAATAATCACACCAAAAACTGAATATGTTCACAGACAAGAGCATAGGCTAACACAAAATTTACCTAATTCTTATTTTGAATGAAAAAATACAGCGTGAACCCACAGGTTAAAAAAAAGAGAAAAATTAAGTCTCCATAATCTGCCAATCAGTATCAAGAATTTTAAATTGAACGACAATGAGCTACTAAATCTTCATGAATTCATTGTGTCATACATTAAGTTCATGTTTGTGCATCTAAATAAGTCTCTGTACATATTTTTGAGCAAAGGAAAATTCAATAAATTTACTGAATCGTTGCTTCCTATAATATATTTTTTACCACAAACACCTCTTCTGGGTAAAATTTTTCCATTAGTAACTCTCTTAAACACAATTATCTAAGTAGAAAATGTATTTTTTAATTTCCTATTTTTATGTTTGCATCTAAATAATTTTTAACAAAAGGTATTTGGCCCAGGGAGAAGCTCATACCTCATGAAATCCTAGAGCACGTGAAATTTAATGGGCAATTATTTTCTCTACTTAGTATTTGGTGTTTGGAAATGTTATGAAACCCAGAAAATCACAAATCATGAGTTTAGTAGGAATTAACCAGGGGACCAAGAGGATTTTAACTGTGAGTCCTCCAGTTGGCAGCCAAATGTTCTACTAGCAAGGCTATCACTTTGTTCCAAAGAAGAAAGAATAATTAAAAATGCACAAATGTGGCTCATTCAGGTAACCTGATGAAGTTTGCCTGAGTTATTCTTTAACCATAATGCCTTCGCCCAATCCTCTTCAAATTTCTTTCGGATCTCAATACCATCAGCCACCATCTAATAATAAATTAGCATCACTTAATGATTTAAAAACATAGTAATACCAGATTTTATTCTTAACATTTATAATTCAACCAGATAAACAAGGATGCCCCAAAAAATGACTAGTCCCAAATGTAATGAATGTATCTCATAATTCACCAAATTACCTCTTTATTTTCTTGAATTTTGAAAATGATTATTGTAATTGTATTTAATGGAAATGCATTCAAATATTATATTGCTCACATAAGATTGTTTAATTTTTTGTTTAGAAAATTATGTTATTCAACTAAAGCCAATATTGTGGATATTAAAGGTTTGAAAAATTAAAAGAGCACGACTGAACAGATACTCCACATAATATGGTCCATAACTTCAAGTTATCATGTTTAGAACGGTATATTTTGTGACTGATACAAATACATACTCAATGTGCTGCATTGATGCCTCTCATTAGAACTCTGACTGTAATTTCACAGTATGACTGAAACATTAAACATTGACTGGCCTTTTCTAGACAGTGCTGTGATCAACTTCAACACATTTCAATGACCTAAAATAAGTTCCCCAATAAATATCTGAACCAGATTTAGCATTTACAGAAAGTAATTTTGTATTCCTAACAAGTGGCAAATTAACCTCAAGGTGGAGAGAAAATAGGACTAAGTAAATGCTATATAAGGTTACACATACAATAATTACTCATTTTAAACGTTACCTTATTTTTTCCACAGTGATAATTTTTGGATCCAAAAGGAAATCAAGCTCAAAATTTGTTTATAAAGAATTTTCCATAAATAGAAATAGATTCCCTGAGCCTCATAATTCAGTATGAAAAAAGATTATGCAAAAATCCCTGTCAAGTCAAAATAATGCCTCAAGGAAATCTTACAAGAAGGCAGATTATTGAGTCACAATAGCTACAAGTGAAGTTAAAAATCACCGTTTTGAAGAGCTGGTACCCCACAGATAAAATCTATCCAATTTGTACCTTCATGGTAAAATAATTTAGGGTATGAAGGAAAAGCAGTTTTAAGCTACATATACCAAGTGCCTACTCAATTATGGAAGTAATAAGACTATTTTCCAACATCATTAACAAATTAAAAATGTAAACATTTGGTCCTGGTGTTTAGTTACTTTAAGTAGATAAAATTGAGTACATAAATATCGCTCATATAATTACAAAAGTAAACAAACTCTGCTAACATCACTGTTCATATTAATAGGCCATTGAGCTTAAAACCTTTACTCATTCATGAATTTAATTCTAGATGCTATTATTTCTCAAATTTTGGCTTGTGATAAAAATATATTATAATGATACATCACCAATGAAGAATATCAAAAAACTTACAGCATTAATATTATGTTATTACATTAGGATAAATTATGAAATTGCAACACTGCAGTTAAATGTTTACACAACATTTAACTGCAGTTTAAACAATTAATCGATTAACTTGTACAAATATTTTCCCATTCGAAGAGGGCCATGCATTTGGGAAATTATCAGCAGTATTGGTTAGAATACTTTGGCTTTTGAATTTTCCTTAACATTCACTACAAATACATCACATACAAAAGAATGCCATTTCATAAAAAAAATATATCTATGAAAACACAACCTCAATCCATATCATGGAATATAGTCACAAAAAAATAAAATAAAATCAATTTCATTCATTAATGATCAATAAATATTGTCAACACTACATTTTTATGACTAAAATCATATAAAATAGCATGAAGTCATTGCTCAGTAGGTACTTTATAAAAGTTTAAGCATTCAATTTAAATTTCAACTATGCAGAATGACTGCACTAAGTACAGTATCATACCCCAAAGAAACCCTCAACCATCAGCCAACATCCACATGGGAACAATATTAGTGAAAATTATGTCACTCAGGTAAATGACTCGGTAAATGTTTTAAAAAGAACTGATTTTTTTATAGAAACCGATAAAAATGCACAGCATAGGACCTAAATGATAATTCTGATGTACCACCAAAGAGATGCGAATAAAATGACAAAAGACAGAAAAGAATATAACATAAATCATCAGTGAAAGGAGCACTTAACTATGGTGACATGTTCACTGCCAGTTATAACAACAAAATACAATATCCTTTCTTTTTAATTTGTACTGATTATAAAGACCCCATTCCATCTTAATAAAAAATCTTACAATAAACCTACCACCCCATCATTATGATCCATCAGCTTCCTAAAATTTATGCAAAATTTTCATTGTAACCACTGTACTATTTTCTCTCATCTAGGCGAGTTCAAATGGATAGGTAGGACAGAGGTAAAATACATGCTTTGTTTGGTCTTTTACTCTGAGGCAGTGAACATGCTAGCAAGACCAAAGGTCAAAGACTAAACTCTTTATGAATGACTACAAGACTAGGTGAAAAATTAGTTTTGAGTTCACTCAATTACTCTAAACAATTGAAAGGCTCGCCTTGCAGAAATTTATGGACAGAAGGGATTACCTATGCAGAGCCAAATGGGTTTGTGTGTGCCAACATGATTTCCGAAAAAAAAATTAATATAGCACTCTTTTGACTACCACAATTTCACAACGGATGAATCGATGGTTGCCAGAAGGGCACACACAGAATTGTATGAAGATTTACACCTCCAAGGAATCTTAAAATAAAAAATTAAGATTCTTTTCCATCAACACAAAAATCCATAGAAATAGTTTCAATAAAAATTTCTAATATTCACTGAGTACAATTACGCAATATTCTTCATTATTTCAAAAATAATTTTTCCACACATTTCAAAATCAAATCCTAAAAAATTTATTGCTGCTAATTGGTACCGGTGGCCATTAAAACAATATATACTCAGAGCACACAATCCAACTGAATATTCGACATTGAGGTGTCTCAAAAAATTAGATAACTATTCTCATTTCTTCATGAGACAATCTTTTTCCAACACTGCCCCATTCCCAAACACTTTTCAGAGTCTTACCGGTTAAAATTCTCAACTGGTCAAAAACTTCAACCCGGGATCTAGTTCAAGTTTTGCCAAAGTTCTCCATGACTTCATGTACTGCAGCATGCCTATGATCAAAGAGTTTAACTGATTGTAAATGAGAAGGCTTCATTAAATATAGTGTTTCCTTCTTGTAATGCATATTTTTACCCTAAAAGCCTAGGTATCTACTGCTGAAGGTAGTTAATGCAAGCAACATATTGATTTTAGTACATACGAAGCAATGAGTTACCAGATAAAAAAAGGAAATATGACACCCAGAAGATAAGACTCATGGAAATTCATGATTAATGGAATGATATATGTAACATCAAATAACTGAAATTAGTCATTTTAAGTACCAACAAAATACAAATAAATAGATCACCATAACTTTGTCTCACTAAAACACAGATTCATAAAAACAGTGATACGTAAAATACCTTGTTAGTCTGAAACACGTAGCCAATAGTGGATGAACTCCAAAGGATGTACTACATTTCTTAATTCTCCTGCATCAAGCCAAAACTTGAGTGTCAAATGATTCATATTTAAGACAACTTGCCTGACCCAATTACAACATCAGCCAAGCACATTGAGAAATCCCAGCAAGTGATAAGCCAGTAACATATGCACATATATGCTTTTATCATATTTTACCAAATTACCTCACTCATTCAATGAAAATAAAACACTGTAGTGTGTTGCAAATAATGTTTTGAAGTAGAACACAAGAAGAATATGAGATAAAAATGAAACATTTATAAAAAAAATTTCAATTCCTAGGTCAGTTTTTAAAATAATATTAATCATCTCAGTGTAGGTAACTCATCAGATGTTTTACAAGTGAATGTAGCTATTCCAAGTCTTCAACAATGGTCAAACAGTTAATAAAAATCCTACATACTTTAAAACATTGGTAAATCTTCATTTTTTCAGAAGAATAAGTATTTACCCATAACATCTACGACTTTTGTTTTAATGTCCCTAAAACTCTAATAACACATTTTAAATAGGTACCTGTATCAAATAATCCAGCAATTGCACATAGTACCACATCCCATACAAGCAAAGCTAAAAAATTATAGCGATATCATACCTTGGTCCTATTGATATATGCTATAACATTAAGACTAACTTGCACATAAAACTATTTCATCCTCTTTGAGGTCAAATTTTCAAGTTACAGAGCAAGCACTCTTATAAAATGAATACATACATCAAATACTCCTTTCAAAACTATATAATACATCCAATAAAATGTTCACTCACATTATATAATTGAGATAGTTATTTACATGTACAAAGGCAGACGAGGATATATATTTTCCTAGGCGAACAAAAAATATTTATAATGGCCCTCCAAACCCCCTTTGTGGCTACATTTTTATCAGCAAACCACTGAGAAATATTTGCATATAAATAGGCTCACATCTCTCAAGGCACAAAAAATTTTAAGGAAGTTACAAACTTCAGCTCTCAAATGAGACATACTAATCAATTAAGCTATGGACACAGACAGATATGCAATTTCACGTGTAATATGTATGTACAAATGAGAAAAATGTATGTTTCATTCACACACTCTAAGTAACTCATCAATAAGCTACACTATATGTGTAGTTTCAAAAGTCCATTTGGTCAAATGTGCTTCCAGGGATAATCCAGATGATGATGAATACATTTAAAATAACTGGTTGAATACAATTTTGACAACTTGCAATTCAAGATCATCACAATTAATTTAGAGACTTAACGTAATCCTAGGTCCTGTATTATTACTCATATGATGCCCATCTGGGGCAAGCTAAATAAATAATAAAGAGAAATTTTAAGTCCAACAATTGACCTTAATATTTTTAAAGGAACAATCCTCATTTCCCATGAGCATCAACTGCAAACAGGCCGCCCACATGAGATTCTAAGAGGCCAACAAAATATGTGTAACAACAATTATCATACACTTAATTTTCTATGAACAGAGAAATGTGAAAACTTGATCCATGGAATGTGCTAAGTTTATAAAATCAACATCAGGTTACGAAATTAAACAAACACCTGATTGTTTCAAGACAACAATACAGGAAAATGCAAAACATAGTTCATTACTCTCAGAAAAGTAGATTATGGTTTAAAACAAAAGCAGTTGTTAGATAATGAGTTCAAAGGGTACAATAAAAATACACATCAATTTTCCACAGCAAATAATCCACAGCACCAAGAAATAAATTCCAAAATGCTTGTCAGAGAGTAGAAATTAACAGTAATTCTTTAAAAGTTTAATTGGATTACAATATGACCAAAATAGAGGGTTTTAGCATATGTTAACTTGTAGTTCACTAACTGAAAGGGCTCCATGTCACTTGCACACTCAAAAATTAGAGGCTATGACATAGTGACTTGTTCATTAAATTTTTAACATACTTAGGCATTCAAATCAAGAACACTAGATACATATAAACATGCTTGAAAATCACCAAAGGAAATGGCTATGGCAGAGATGCTTTTCATAAACACTTTTAGCATTCACTCATTTATCAAGAGAAGGCATTCAACACCAGGTCATCCCATGATGACCACATTTGACAGTGTATGTTACTGAGCATTCAGTGTTTTCAAGTTTCAATAATAATTAATGATTAGGTAATTTCAACCACCTTTTCATTATAACATATAATGATGATAACACAGAACAAGAAGCTAAGAAAATAAATTTCATTCAATAAATAAAACCTGACAAGATAAAAACACTTCGTTGAATAATCATGGAAGATGCACAGCCACTGTGCACAGGCAAAGCTGAGTTTTGCATTTGCAGGGAATATGCATAGCAGAGTGGTGGTGCAAGTGCTGCAGCACTGCAGTATAACAGAGCGGATGTGAAACTGATGCGGAGGAATGAGAGAGAGGGATGAGATAGAGGAGTTCTCGGACCCACGTCCCTCTTCTCGTCTCTCTTACATCTCGCGCATTCGTGATGTAACCAGTCGAGACTCCACTCTCACACTTCCACTCGAAAGCCGCTTCCAACCAACGTTCAACTCACCATTTCATGGTCCCCCTCACCAACCATCCCAAATTCGTCCACTGAATCATCCACTGAACGAGCACCTCCACCACCGTCACTATTTCTGCTCACATTGAGGCTGCGCAGGGGTGTAGTGGGGCAGCCTGGAGTCAAAAACGCTAATTAAGCAGAATCCACACAAATTAATGAACTTGAAAAAGAAAATAATCCACAGGCACAGTAACAGCACACCATTTATAAAAGAGGAATATGACAAGTAGAAAATTTAACTTATCAAAGAACTCTAGAGAGAAAATTCATCATGAGAATGATATGCTTAAACGAAAGACGATTTAGTTTTGTTGGCATGCACAAAATGTCTATGTAAGAGAGCCTAAATAGTTTTGAAAGAATATAAAAATCAAAAGACTTTCTATGCTGCAGTCCATTACAGTGACTTGATTAAGAAGTATGTACTATATCAATAAGTAGCTCCTGTATCCGTGCAGGGTTAAGACGACTACTACACAAAAATTAGAAGTTCATAAATTATTTCATGCTGTTGTGAACAATTTAGTATCTCCTTCCTTTTGTCATGCACAAATCATGTTTTTTTTCAAAATTTTATTTAAAATGTAAAATATAAATAAGAGTTTCAGAATTTAAAGTGGTGTCAACAATTACTATTATTTTCTTTGACGTAGCTACTTTAAATTCTTAATATCACATATACAATCTGACAAGGAAAAAATCCATTCCACAGTGAAACAACATCCACATCTAAAGAAACAGCCACGTTGTCTCAGTTCAATACTGATCCTTAAGAAATGTGTATTCGCTGTTGAGCATGCATCCATACCTACTTTTTGCCACTAATACCTTTAGTTACACAATAATTAATGATATTTTTGCAGCAACTCTATAATTATTGATGATTTTGGCACCCTGGCATTCATTAGGTCATTGTATTCCAAATGAACTGGAAGCAATCTTTACCATAGATAATTTCAATATGCATTTTCTTAATCCCTTGGAAAAATCAGCTGTGTTTCAAGCCAATACAGATGACCATTCCTATAATAACTCAATTCTGAATAACATGTGCCTCTATCCTACTTGTGAGAAGGAAATAGAACCAGTCATCAACAAAATCAATGCAAAACACTCAGCCGGGTGTGATTAGGTTTCCTACTCCCTTCTGAACGCAAATTGCATAAAATTTCTTCTCACTCCTATCACTCATTTGGTCAATGCTTCTCTTTCCTCTGGCATTTTCCCTGATAAATTAAAAATGGCAGTTGTTACTCATTTACACAAAAAAGAAGATTTTCAATCAATGGACAATTATCGACCCATATCAAAACTCTCAGTTTTTTCAAAAATATTAGAGTGTAATTTCAAAGAGGATAGTGTCATTCTTGCTCAAAATCAATATCCTTATGCATAATATAAATTATGCAAAGCAGATAGTATGTACAATTTCACTCTTATTTCATTAACCAATCTATTTCAAATTCCGTAGCATCAAGGAGATGGATGTTGAATTCCATGGAAATGGGAAGTTAGTAATGTGTACAGCCGTTTTGCTTATTTGTTACATCTGGTATTTTTCCAAAGAAATAAATGGCTTTCCCCATCCAAAAATATGCATACATATTTAGTTTTGAAGAACTTAGGGTTCTCAGGGCGCTATGGTGACAAAATTTTAACGTGTGAATTCACACTCCACATAAATCATTTTCGGAGGTCAAAAACATTATTTTTCTCAGTTTAAAAAAATAAATGTCACCATAATGTAGCCACACAAGCTATGCAAGAACACTTGTGAGAATACCTTTGCTGTATGGGCTAATTTACAAACACCTGTGCATGCATTCGTGCAAGTTGACATTTTTATAGATGCAATGTTGAAGGAACATTTTTCACGCACCTATTAGCACAAAAAAATGCATTGTGTTCACAGGCCTTATCAATAAGCATTTCTCCTGGTTAACAATGTAAATATTTGTTAGGTTGCATCCAGATTTCTCAGTGGAAAGTCACAAAATAGGATAATTACCAGGACATATGGAAATAGGAAGATGTGGGATAAGTAAGCTATTGGAGGGACTGGAGGGAAGGGATTACTTTGCATCTGAGTCGAAGGTCAAGGGAGGAGGAATCTTACAGTGCAGCTGCAGAAGATTCCTTTCCCATCCACTCTCCAAAACCATCTGCTACTTCCTCTCCCATTACCTATTTCTCTTCCTCATGACCTTAACCTTGGATACAGACAAGGAATCTCTTTTCTCGCATACATACATAAGTCCTTTCCGTGTTGCGACTCTTGCCATTAAACACAAGGTAGTAGTAAGCAATGATCTACATTAGTTTTGAGGACATAGTTAGCATGGATTTTCCGTGAATTGTCATCTAAGAGAACTTATGTTTCATGTAATACACAGAATATGAACAGATGATACACCAAGTGATGACATCATTTTGAAGAGGATACGTCTTTAAAATCATGTATTGGAAATAGTGACGTAATGGTTGCAGGGAGATCGATTCTGACATAAAAGTCTCAAAACTAATGACACAATTAAAATAAATGTGGTCACCTTAGATTGGGCATATAAATATGATATGAGCATGAACTTAAGTTGGCATGTGCCACTGACATAGGGACAGGCCACCATTTAGGGAGCGGGCAAAAATATGTGTGGTGAACAGGGAAACCCCGCTTTTACGTTCCTGGAATTTACATTTTCCCGTGATTTACAACATTTGCTTCTGGTCCCAAAAATGTTTGAATCATTCCAATGTATTTTCATCCCGCTATTTACACTTTCAAATCCTGCCATTTACAACATTTGAAGGCGAGAAAGATGGCGGCTGACACACTTCAACTGGCGATCCTGCGAACGTGATTAATGTAAAATACAGATAAAATACATGCTTAAACATGATGCAAGAAAGCTGATTTATTTGGTTTTCTAAAAAAACATAATCATTTGTTTGATGGTAGCACATTACATTGATAGCATTGCTGAAAAGTATCTATGCTGAATATTGTAAAGCTTGCAATCGATTGTTGTCGAATAGAACGTAGAATGGTACTATGGAGCCCTACTAGCTTTTTAAACAGTACATTTAAATGGTAGCGGATGCCATAAATATATTTAATTAGATGTTATTTGGCCTACTGCCGCTGTCATTGTGGCAAAAAGGTTAAAAATTATGTTAACTCTTGCTCTCATACTTTGCAATGATCTTTTTCTTATTTCTCGTAACTCACGCACTAATGCCATTTATCTTGCATTTTTAGTTGATTCACCTTTTGTTTTATATAATGCGCAATTACTTATGGCAGTCGTGAGGAAACATATTTTAAAATGGCAAACAAGCATGCGAGATAATCGATAAATTCACTGCCAATACAGCCATGAAACGGAACGTGAAGCTGTACTGCGGCTGCCGCAGTAGCATGAATTTCGGAATGGTCAGCAGTGGCTTGAAATTCAATATGGCCGAATTGCGTGGTTATTTATTATAAGCAATCTTTCAATACGTTAATTCTTAATGCTAATCCTTAAGACATTGATAAAGAGCATTCTAATTAAAGGCTTATTTTCATTGCCTTGCTACTTAATGCTACTTTATACTCATTGGTTACTTTCTCCGACGAGAATAAAATGAATTTGTGTCAGCTACCCGAGCATGGAGAAAAAACCCTGTTTTATTAAACAAATCTCCGTTATAATTAACATTATCGAATTTATAATAAGATTTTTTAATCTTGGGCTTAAAAACCAGTCTTCGAATATACTTTTCAAGCCCTGGATTTTCTTCATGGCCAGTTGTACGAAGAGATTCCAAGAGTAATATCGAGAATTAGGTAACTACAGTAAAACCCCTAAATTACACTTTTCCAGGGACCCTAGAAAAAAAGTGTAAATTGCGGGAAAGTGCAAATTGCGGGAAAAGTAGAATTTTCACGTATACATTCATGTTCTTTTACTGGAGTAAGGGTAAAAATAAGAAATACTGATAAACTGAAAAAGAGCAGTGTCATAATTTATTCCTTGAACTAGCACTTCTCATTTATTTATATTTGATGAAAAAAATACATTAAACATCTTAGACAAATTGAAAATTAAGAAAGGATGAATATGGCAGGGTGATTTACATTATATTTGTTATTAGCAGCCATTGAAACTATTTAATGAATATAGCATGATTATTTTTAGAAATTTGATATTTTCAACTGCTTGGACTTCCTCTGCCTATTAATAATATTATGCACTTTATTTTCAATTTTCTGCAGTTCCTCAAGCATTTGCTCACAGCAGTCAATACCTACTAAGTAATTTCTTAGAGTTTGAACAGCACACACTGTGTCTTGCCTATCATAGTTATAGCTCGGGAATCGAGGCAGTGCAAATGATCTCAGTTGTCTACCACGAGTTCTTTAATTTTTCATGATATCTGGTTAAGAATCCATTGTTATTTTTCATAGTTTCTACTTAGGTAAAAAATTAATATTTCCCCGCAGGTTCAATTACAGTCGAGCACCCATTACCCGCAAATCCAGGAACACGCTATAGTCCGGCAGTGTCGCGAAAACAACCTCATACATATTCCGAGAAATCAGAAAATCAAAACCATAAACGTTGTTTTAAGAGATTTTGCCTCTGCTCTTGATAAAAATATTTCCTTTAATTGCTGGAATATAATGTAACTTGTAAGTATTTCGAGGAAATTTCATTAAAAAATAATTGTACACGCAATCTAAACGAATTATAAGATTTGGTTACGCACATTGCAGTTTGAATACGCACAGTTATTATGTCCGATCACAGACCTTGTCCAATCGAAGCGGGCAGAGCGATGCCAGTGGCGTGAAGCGACGGCACAAAACTATCGGTTGCAGAAAAAGTAGAAGTTTATCCTCACCAGCTTCCTGAAACAGCAATGTGGATGAAGCAGACTAAACTGCTCCATTGAAATTAACCTTAAATTCTTAACTCCCGACACGACGATAGCATCAAAAACGATGAAACAACTGATCGTCAATCGCATTAATCAATCAGCCGCAGCAAGGAGTGTTGCGTCATGAAAATGTTTTGTAGTTTACATTTTTATTTCGGTATGCTCAAATTTTCCTCATTATATTAACAAATATATTTTTTATAAAAATGATTATTTGCGAATTAAAGCTTTTGGGATGTCCAAACGGGCGAAAGGTTCCATGTATTCTGGCATTTCAATGTCCGACACGGCACTTGTCGTCAGGGGCGTCAATAGAATCGCCGGAAAAGTACTATCTTTCAGCGATTTATGAAGTTAAAACCAGATATTTATTATCATTTTTATGCATAGAAACAATAAAAGAACGATATTATAGAATTATCACTGACTGGAATGAAAATGTCTTACATAAAAAAGAACACGCTTCATTTCATAGCTTGAACCATGGCTTGAATCATATCTGGCAGATTACGAGTTGATGTAGTTCAAATTTCTGTTATTAGTGGCGCTGTATACTATTCTTGCCACATTCAAATTCTTCCTTAAAACAGGTCCTATTGCTGCTCTCTTTCGTATTTTTTCCGTATATCTGTACAAGACAAAGTCAAAACGTGTTTTACAAAGGATGATACGCATGAGTAATGGACTTAAGAAGTGAATTCATTTTTTGAAAGAGTGCGTTGTGGTGCAAATTGCGGGAAAACTGAAAAATGCATAGTCTAAATTCGGGGTTCTGCATACGTTGGGAACATTGGAAATTGAATGGGACTTTGCAAAAGTGGTGTAAATTGCGGGAAAACGTAATTTCCGATAACGCAAATACGGGGTTTCACTGTATATGGGTTGTTGAGGGTTGCATCACAGAATGTTTTCACTAACAATTAGATTTATGTAAAAAATTGCATTTCCCGACAATTATTATATATGCCGGTATTATCCTAAGTTACCACTGTAGTATGAGGCTATATATATTTACGTGTACCACATTACAGGCAGTCCTCGACTTTCGTACACAATGCATTCCTCAAGACGTGCACGAAAGTCGAACAATAGAGTCCCATACTAATTAGGGGTTACGTTCCCGGAGAGTTAAATAAACATAGTAAAACCTCATATCAATTGTAAGGAAATTTTATTTTTAATACAAAAGTTTAAAATACATTAATTATATTTAAAACAATACGTAATTACTTTAAAAACTACGCAGTCTTGATTCTATTGAACGGTTCTAAAAGAATACCATTGTGTACTGAGTAAACATACGCATTTCTAATTTTTCCCAAGCAGAAATTAACATTTCACTGATAACGTCCACTATCACTATAAAGACACAAAACAAGAAGCATCACGACATTTAATTTTTGGCACCTTAAACTTAATGTCATTTAATTTATTACAATTAAAGAAGCAACAAAATTTTGCTATTTCCTAAACTGGACAAAAGACAAACGAAAATATAATGTTTCCTAGGTACATGCCATACACAACTTATTGTTAGTGAATTTCGCATTGCACTTCCCAGCATTTCGTACATGGTCTATAATTTTATCTTTCCCCTTTACTATTGAACACACAGTTGAATGGCTTAAGTTCAATGATTGTGCGATTGCAGCAAAAGATCCTCCCAGTTCAGCATGTCTAATAATTGCCAACTTTTGCTCAAAAGTAATAAGTTTATGCGACCTACGTGTATTTTCGTTGATCTCAGTCACATCATATTTATGTTTTCTACTCATTCTTACCAGAGTCCTCTGGATGGGCGTTCTCAACACTACTCCCTCATAGGGTTGAGTCGTCGCATACATTTCCACTATGGGAATTGAGAATTCCGCCATCTTTGTTCCTACGTCTCTATTGAATCTTATGGGGGAATGTGAGATTAACTTAGTTTTTGCACAATTACGCCATTCCCGTCGCATTTCGAGTGATCATTAATTGAACTCAATTCATCCTTGACCTATTAGGAACATTTTACCAATAATTTATGAATTGGAAATCGTGAAAAATTACAAATTAATCGCGCATCAGTCAATTTTTGATTCTTTTCACGGGACGTGTTTTCGGATGTGAAACTTACTATATTTTAGTGTTGAACAGGTTAAGTCTTTTCCGAAAGTACTAATTATTACTTTCATGGCTATTATAGCGATGCTTACTCTTTAAAGGAATAATAACAGCATTTAGGAGAGTTAAATATCAGCTGAATGACAAGGGCGAAAGATATTTTGCAGATAATTTCCGAGTAAACTTCCATGAAAACAGTGCAATGGAAATAATCCGTGATACTCGAGGACGAGTCTGGTTAATTTTAAGTGCTAACAAATTGAAAATATTATCCTCCCCCCCCCCTCCCCCCCCCCCCCCCCAAAAAAAAAGAAAAGGGTTAATCCATTTTAACTGGCCCAAAAAAATAAGTTGATTGCTTGACCAATTTTAAAAAAATTGAAACTTTCCTAGTTGTTTTCCTCATGTCTTAAGATATTAAAAACATTTTTTTCAGATTTTTATCTCAAGCGGTTTACCTTGGGCGGCCATTTTTATAATATTGCGCGAGCCCATTTTTGCGTTTGTAAAGGTTTACGGAAAAGTCTATAACTATAAGAGTATTTATCCTAGAAGGATGAAACAAAAAGAATTTTGTTTGAAATTTCTCAAGGTAAAAAATAAATCCAGTAATTTGTTTACCTATCTCTATACTTTCTAAGGTAAAACTACAATCAAAGTTTAAAAAAGTTACGATTGAAGTTTTAATGTTTGAAATTTTTTTTCAAATAGTAGGAGTGGATTATACAGTTAAATTATTTATTATTTGTAGATATATCCTATTAAATTTATCATTAAAAATATTAATAGTGATGTACCTACCCTTGAATTGTTATAAATTTTTATAGTCACTTTTTTCAACTTTTTTTTTCAAAGTTTGGCTTTGAATAACTCTGATAAGGTTAGAGATAAAAATCTTAAATTAGCAGAACATACAGTCTTTGTATATTTGTACATGACATATAAAAAAGTATGTTGTGTATTTTACTAATAAAAAAGTTACAAGCTCTCAAAAATCATGAAAAACTTCACCAAGTAAAATTCGGTTTTAACGCGGGTCTAGGGGAGTTTACACCCGCGTTATCGGAAAACCGCGTTATTACGGGAAATTGGGAGGGAAACAATAAAAAAACCCGTAAAGCTATATTATGCAACTAATTTATTTGCGTAATAAAGTAGCAATTGATGTTTTCTGATTTAAATACACGCCCTACTTTAACGGGAGTTACATACTCCGTATTTTCTTTTGCTCTACTAGTAATCACATAAGTCTTTATGTTTTGCAAATATAAAAGATCAAGATGATCGCAATCGATCTGTCTCTCTAACTAATTCATCACTTCACTAATTCTATCCAATACTCTTCCTATTTTTGGCTTCTCTACCTCACATTCGTCTTCTACTTGATATAACTGATTATATCAGGCCTGACCTCGTGGAAATTATGGATATCCATGATAAGAAAACCACCTTTTTTATTTCCATAAAACTTTACTACGCAGGCACGACGCGCGTTTCACCATACTGTGGCATACTCATGTGTACTTTGTGAAACGCGCGTCGTGCCAGCGTAATAATTTTTTGTGGAAATAACAAAGGTGGTTTTATCATAATGGACGTCTTCTACTCCTTCATTCTTGCTCTCATCTTCCGATAATGAAACTTTTCTTCCGCGGCTCTGGACTGCAGCCACAATTTCTTCATCGTTCTTAAGGACAGATACAGGAATTTCTTCATCTTCACGCACCCGGGCCGCGAGATCATTCGCATTTAGTCTATCAGCAAAAATATTTGAAGCTTAACATGCATCTTCTTCTGTAAAACCCAACAACTCGTCTCCGTCTTCCATGCTATCGCCCGCTATATATATGAATGTACTTCGACCAGCAATTTTTAATTGTAGCTGAAGTTATTTTCTTCCATACCAATCCAATATTGTACGCCATATTATTCAGGGTAACTGTTTTCAGGAATTCTTGTACTTGCAGTTCTGAGTTTTTGACAGCAGTGAGCAATTGCCCCCGATAGTGGGCTTTAAGTGCTCTGATAATCCCTTGGTCCAAGTGCTGAAAAAGGGCAGTGGTATTTTTGGTAAAAACGTTGCCACAATTTTACCAGAAGAAGGATGGTCAGGACACAACCCAACAGAAGGAGTGCTTTTTCTTCTATTTTTTTCATCGTAACTGATTTGTTACCGATGGTACAAAATCTTCATTGAACTATGATATAAATACATCGCTAGTCATCCGTATTCTTACTGTTTTTATTAATTGACAGGTAGTGCTGTTATATTAACGTGCTTGAAACACCGAGGACTTTGTTTTTTACTGATACTGAAAGGTTTTAATTTGTGACTTCCTGATTTGTTCTCGCAGAATAACAAAGTCACTATTTCTTTGATGATTTCCATACCAGATTTTTTTGCCGACTTCTTAATACCGAGCGACTTTGTTGGAAGCAATTTTTTCTATTACATCATAACAAAGAAATATTAAAAATAACAACAAAATACAAACGTAACTTTTGAATAAATAAAAAAATCTACTTCACTAGCATTTCGGCTAGGCTAATAATAGAACTGCCAATCACAAAGAAGATCAGAAACATCTTACAAAGCCTTACTCAGTGCGCCAAGTAGTTTCGCTTTAACATTGTTTGTGTCATTTTGAGAGGTTTTAACTTTTTTATTAGTAAAATACACAACATACTTTTTTATATGTCATGTACAAATATACAAAGACTGTATGTTCTGCTAATTTAAGATTTTTATCTCCAACCTTATCAGAGTTATTCAAAGCCTAACTTTGAAAAAAAAAGTTGAAAAAAGTGACTTTAAAAATTTATAACAATTCAAGGGTAGGTACATCACTATTAATAATTTTAATGATAAATTTAATAGGATATATCTACAAATAATAAATAATTTAAACTGTATAATCCTCTCCTACTATTTGAAAAAAATTTCAAATATTAAAACTTCAATCGTAACTTTTTTAAACTTTGATTGTAGTTTTAACTTAGAAAGTAAAGAGATAGGTAAACAAATTACTGGATTTATTTTTTACCTTGAGAAATTTCAAACAAAATTCTTTTTGTTTCATCCTTCTAGGATAAATACTCTTATAGTTATAGACTTTTCCGTAAACCTTTACAAACGCAAAAATGGGCTCGCGCAATATCATAAAAATGGCCGCCCAAGATAAACCGCTCGAGATAAAAACCCTTTCCCAGTGCTATTAGAGCAATTAGGAGTAGAGCAACCAACCATTTTACTTTATTTCTTCTGCAAAACAAGGAAAATCCCGCAGAGCGACTGCCTACCGCCTTCACTTTCACGCAGTAAGCAAGATGTGCTGAGAACAAAAATGGCGGAATGCGACGACTCTACTATGTAGTGTATTATCGGCAATCCAGAGGACTCTGATTCTTACCATACGACATTAATTAAATTCAGTAAATAAACAAGTTATACCTTGCTCTAAGTTAACACTGCTCACAGTCACGTATACTAGTGAGCGAGAACGCCAGATGAAACAGTTGAATGCCGCTATGCACCATGCACCATAGTGGGAAATTCAAAAACATTGTTCGACAAATGTCCGAAAGTCCGAATTTGGTGTACGAAAGTCAAGTAAAAGGTATCAATTTGGAGCGTATGAAAGTGCGAAAGTCAAGTGTACGAAAGTTGAGGACCGCCTGTATTCATGACACTAAATTAAGTTTTGGTAATTTCACAAGCCGCTTTCATTCGCAAATATAATTGCTTCTCTACTTGTATCACTTGTGATGTTCTTCACTCCCTCATCATTTTATTAACGCTTTTATTCTAGTGAAATATTCACCAGTACCATTAGCTGGTACTTCATTATCTTACATACTTGACAAATAAATGCGTTTTATTAACTATTATACAATAATCAGACGTGGTAGCTATTTAAGTGCATCATCTTTTCTCTCTCGCTGATATAAATGTTAAAATGTTTGAAGCAGTTTCTCTAAACTCTTCTGAGTTTTCGACATAAGTAATCGTTTCAGGCTTAACTTTGTGGAAGTTGGTAACATCCATGATAGAAACAACTTGGTTTTAATCCACACAATTTATTTCAAACGACCCGGGTTTCAGCAACTTACATTTTTACAACAAGATAACAAAAAAGTTTTTTGTATTTTTTAATCGAAATTTCTTCCCTATAGTTACTCTGTTATAATTTGATAAAAAGTAAATAACTCATGACTATAGATATGATATTTTATGCAAGTATTATCAAAGCTTTATTTAATTACAGTTTTTAAAAGTATTTTTAAAGAAATATCTTATCCTAGCATCAAAAATTAAAGGAAAAATGTAATATATAGATTATTTGTTATACATAAATATTGGGGCCTTCTAATTTCGTAGTGGGAGTTGCTTTATGGAACTGGCTTTCCTCCGAGCACTTGGGGTTAAGGATTATGGTTACGGTCATGGGCAAGGGTAAAATGCGGAATTTTCATTGTTGGCACCCCCAATAGCAAAATCCTGTGCTTCGCCTATGAGGTAGACACCACCTCAAATCAAGTTGAGTTAATATATGAGAATACTTTTATTTTTTGCTAACTTATGTTTATTCATTTATTTATGTCTCTATTTGGTGACCCATCAAATATTAAACCTCACCTGTCAAGTAAAATAAAATTATTTAACATTAGGCTATGATTTTGCATCTATTTCCTACGTATTAAGATTTCCCTCGATTTACATTTTCCCGCAGTTTACACTTTTTTCCTTCGTCCCCGTCAAAAGTGTAAAAGAGAGGTTTTACTGTACATACTTTTATGAGCTAGGCTACTGATTTTGGTGCCAAAAGAAATATAACATCTAGATTTGTCAAGGTAAGCCAAAAAACTGACTCCACTCTTTGTTTCTCAATGACAAATAAAAAATAAGAAATAGATTTTCCTTGAAATTTCAAATGTTGTCCATACTCAGCAAAAATCCATGATGCAATACAATCAATGGATGTCATCGGAAAAGGCATCTAATTTGCCACTGATCAGTGGCAATCAGACCACCATTTGCCACGGATCAGACCACTATGCCCATGGTGGAATGGGTGATATAGCTTCCGGAAGGTCAGAAATTAGATTTGGCGAGGACCACAAAAAATGTGCAATTTTTTCTCACATCAATCACACTGTCAGCCTCTAAATATTATCACGTAAACACAAAAAAGCACAAAGTGCCCGACACAGCCACACCAAAATTTTTTCAACTAACTACGTCATTTTCTATGCCTTATTGTTGAGTTTCTACCTGGGTGTCTATTCTCTATCTCGAAGCTACCGATGCGGTTGCTTCGAATAAGTTACCAAAATTGGCTACCAACCGTATTCTCTAACTCGCAGGAGCTATCTCAAGAACGTAAAAGGAAGTGGAGAAGAGTTTGACGAAAGGCGGGTATGAGAATATTTTTAAACCAAATCCACGGAAACTTCATTTCTGGTGACGTGATTCTTAGAACCAATAGGAAAGCTCGTCTCAATGTTTTTCCGTGGATAAAACTGGTGAAACCTGTTTTTAGACAGTTTTAGATGGTGAAGATGTTCGTGCATCGTGTTTAGCAAAATATTCCACGCATTAAAAATGATGCGAGCAAAATTCTAAAATGTTTTATTTTCGCTCACATAAACTCGTGAACAACCTTGTAAATACGAACGCACGACGTCCATCTTGGCAGTTTTGATCAATTGAAATAAGATTGTTCATAAATATATTCGGGAATTAGGGTTCATGTCAATTATATGATTCAATATGATTCGCGCTATTTGCTTTTGTCAATTACTCGTTGCTTCAAATCATTTAAATAATATACGAAGATGAAGCTTTCAAAAGAAATGCAAAGGTGATACACGTTACCACGGCCCACTAAGTATCCCATTATGGGCTGGAATCACGTAACTCACCGAAGGTAAATATGGCTTTCCGTCACTCCAGTTAATATCTTTTTTGTGAAAAATCCCGCTAATGGCGAAAATAACAAACTAACCCAGGGAAAGTGCAAGAAATGCACATTTAATAAATGTAAGAAACATACCCGTGCGTTGGATAGTTATAGATAAATAAACATTATAAAAAGACCAATATTTAAGCAGGGTATTCGGATGCCGCGCTTCGTGAGGCTACCGTGGGAGCTTATCGGGGCTACGGAAGTAGCTTCGTGACATTTACAGAATACGGGTGGGAGCCTAATATGCTACCAGTAGCTTCTGCTTGCTCTTTCTCCGGTAGCTTCCATGATAGAGAATACCGATGGGAGCAAGTAGCTTATTGAAGCATCTTTTCGCCAGAAAGCTCCGATGCTTTGAGTTAGAGAATAGACCCCCTGGTTGTTCATGTATTGAGTTTTTACCTGGAGAAGAAGTGAAAACATCGAAATGCATCAAATTTGTCAAATAAATTAGTGGAAAATTACAACACACTCATTCATTACAAAATATTATGCACACGAAACATTAAAACAAGGACACGAAAAGTAAAAAAAATGAATACACAAATAATTCTATCTTCTACCTACACTCCCAGGATCATTAAGTACAGATAATGCATGACGAATAACACACAATTCAGGGTGTGGCAAAGTTAAAAATGATCACTTAATGCACTAACATAATTCAGAGGAACCAACTAAAGTGATGATCAAAATGCAAATTATGTATAGGGCATATTTTTAGTCAATAAAAACTGTAAAGACAGATTAATTATAATGTTTCTCATTGCAGAAAGATGTCATCTGCCTGAAAAATTTTGCATGTTTTGATCTCTTGACAGTTAGTAATTAACAATAACAGTGATTACAAACAAAATAAACATTCACCTTGTCTACGCTCTGTAAAAGGTAAGCAGTATATCACCACATGCCCCACAACACACTCATGTTTAAAGAAAAGAAATAAGCAAAATAAAATGTGCACCTACTAATCTTGACAGCCATGTTCCTATCAACACATCGTGGCATCTTCCGAAAACCATCTCTGGGGGAATGTTCTGGAAAAACATGATAATCATACAGTGATTCCACCTTTAACAATCAAAGAAAAATAAAATAAAAATAACGGGCAAATGAGAACAAATATATCACCCACACGGACAATTAAAACAGCAAATAAAATATTAAAAAATTATTTTCAAAGTAAAAACAGCAATGATAAGCATTTAAACATTGTTAATGTAAAATGTGCTAATTTCTGAAAGGAGAGGGTATGCATGCCATACTAATAAATTATTAAGTTACAATTTTCCACACAGGTAGAGGTAATATTAAAAGTTCATTTGAGAAAAGGACACAGAAAAGGGATTGTTAAAAACAACTTCATTAATTCATTCATGGAGCTACGGTAGAGGATTTCTAGAAGGTTATAAGAAGTTGCATTACCCTAAGGGGCTGAGGATCATACACAGTAAGCAATCACTTATACCTTTTTCAGCCTGAAAATGGTAGATGGCTTTTGCTTCTTTAACATACCCAGATATAGACAGAATTCCAAATCCTAATGAAAGGGGAATAAGGGGAAATAGTTCAAGACTGCATCCTTTACCAATAGATAATTATGCACAACAGTTGCCTGCAAATACAACATCCAACCATACAAACTACACTCATATGATTACATAATAAAATAATTATACATCAATAATGAATTTAATACAACATAAGGCTTCAGAAACAAAAACAATTATTTTTAACAGCAACTAAAACTCCATTATGACAGGCATGCCTATCAATTTTACACATTTATATTTTACAAGAAATAACAAGAATGATTGAAACCTAGAACAGAGCTCACTTGATCAACTGGGAAAGGATTTATCATGAAGCTTTATTTATGAACAGGCAAAAAAAGCTAGCTATCAACAGATGTTAGGCTGCAAAAAGCAGTTTAATTCAAACAATATAATTAAGATGCCATTTTATGAGTACAGTAGAGCCGCCATATAGTAAACTCTCCTATAGTAAATTTCCCTACTCTTTCGGTCCTGGCAAAATTTACAAAGGAAAGCTTCATAAATACAAACTTTATGAACAAGACGAAATGCTAATTCATTTCTTTAATTGATCAGTAATTGCATTTTTACATCATACTGTCTGTTAGTTAATACGAGATTTCTGGATAAGAGAGCCTATAAACCTTGGTTTTCATACCAAGAAAATATTTAACCAGAGATTGCAAAACTAGGCCTAAGTGTTTTTTTTAGAACTGTGCAGCAAAAAAGCTAATTTTTAAAAAAAAATTTTATCCTTGGCACATTTACATGTGATAGATGTCGTCATTGAATGCATCTAAAGCATACAATATACAAACAAACAATCACACAAGCATACATTAAATCTGAGAATTTTAAGCAAGAGAAATCAAGGTCATAATACTCCTCTAGTGAGTATAAGGGATTGGAGATAAGCCAATCACGGAGAACCCTGCAGAACACCACATTGGAGACCAACTTTGCAGGAATTGGCAGCTTGTTAAAGAATTTAATGGGTAAACCCTCAACTTTGAAAGTTCTGTCAAGCCTACAAAATGGTAGATCCAAAGAGTTTTTCACTCTTGTGTTATGACTGTGGACATCCGTCCTTGCAGAGTACATGCTAATATTTTCCTTTACATGAACCAATGTATAAAATAAAAACAAATTATAAACTGTCATAATTTTTAAATTAAAAAAAAGAGGTTTGCAATGTTCAAGTGAACATGCATTAGATAAAATTTGGACAGCTTTTTTTTGCATCATAAGTAGGGACACGCAAAAGTCGCCAATGCGATAACACGAATTTTTACGCGAATTCTGGGTTTTTTCCGCGAAAACGAGATTTTCGTATATTGTCGCAAATTTCAGCATTTCCAACGTGAATTTGCTCAGTTTGGCAGACCGCTTATAACTTTCGCTGTCATTTAGATTGTAACTTTAAACATTTAGTTAAGCAGTAGATATTTGGAAATGGCCTTTCCGGTACAACTTTATTTAGAAATGTTACTCGGATATACAGTAAAAACTCGAAAATACGAACTTCGAAATTACGAAATTTTGATTTTACGAAGCAAAATCTTCGGTCCCGACCAAAAGGGTATCTTAGTGTATGCAACAGTATGCGATATTACGAAATAACGAAATTTTAAAATTACGAACCTCGGATCTTGGTCCCGACGTGAAAAAGTTACTCGTTTATACGAATAGTGATGGATCACAGTAACGTTTTCCGGCGCTCCTTGTCAGATTTAAACATCTAATTAATCATCGTCGCCGAATACGTTATGCACTGAATGTATTACCTGAACGATATATCATTTTTCAATGCTACAATAGTAAAGGTGTGGTTTTGCTGGGGCATCCCGCGGCCGCGTGCGGCGTCCAGCAGCCGGAAGTCACTGCCGTACTCATCCAATCTATATCAAATGGGTTCGGTTTCACTGATACGTCTTGGCCGTCGAGTTCGACGGCTGATGCCCGACGCCTGCGTCTCGACTGTTTCGAGAGCAGTCGAGACGCAGACGCCTAGTCGGGCAGTCCCAATTTTCGGTGATTTTTCTGCTCTCCTCTCTCCACATTTTATATTACGCGTCCTTTCCAGGTCTTTTTTGTAAAACTACATGCAACATTGGTCGTCCTTTTCTTCGTCTTCCAACAAAACTAAATCTACACCATCCATTTCAGCTTAAAATCGACTCACTTTCAGGAAACTCAAAGCGATATCAAATTCCTAATTAAACTAAATCCACATTCTCCCACATCGCCCAGCCGCGGGAACGGGATGTAGTTGCCTGAATGAAACCACCCGGCCGTGTCGTCCAGCTGCGACGTCCAGACGCGGCGGTTGGACTTGGCTGCTGGACGCCCCAGTGAAACCATACCTTAAGAATGACTTGGAATCGTAGGAATCGTAGCACATAAAATATGGAACCAATCGGGCTAAAAATGCGTTCGGCTTTGTTACCACGAGTCCACAGAGTTGCCAACGAGTAAAAAATGTAAATTAGTCGTGTACGGATATACTCGCCCGCGAGAGACTAATTGCTACAAGCAGCATTTTCCTCTCATGATCCCTGGAATTTTTTTCTAACGATTTTCGCAAGCATTAATTCATGCTGAATATTCCCGGTACAGCATTTGTTTGCTGCGCGTGTGTGCTCAAAAACTATGACATGTATCGGAGATGGTGCTGTATTGTTCGAGCGGTAGATTCAGTCGTAAATATAACTCAAGGAAGCTTTTTTTTCGCACTATTTCAGACTAATTACACTCAACCTAGCTCCAAGGTAAAATTATTCCGGCTGGCAATAGCTATCATCGAAAGAATCAGGTTTAATTTCCCGCCCTAATTGAGCGTTTTGATGTAGACTTCGAGCAAGGCATTGCCCTTCCCTTCTTTCGTCGCCAACAGCCAAGAAAACCAAGGAAAACGAGTTTGCTTGGTTCGTACGACCAATTACTTTTACGCACATTAATTCTAAAGTATGACTAGCGCTGGGCGCATGCATAATCAAAGGGAAAAAACGCTCAAGCACCAATACATATTTGTATCGGAAAATGGTGTAGGTACCTTTCTCCCCTTTAGCTTCAACCCAGTGATTGAAAAAATATTCTAAACGAAAGCTCAGCTGCGTTCCTGCAGATTGATTGAGAATTAAATAAGGGTTTTGTAGATTATTCCTTATTAGAGATATAAACAAGAAGAGGATAAGTGGAACCATCCTATGAGATGCCGAAAGTTACGCTGTCGGAGAGGGATCATGAACCTCGTCAGCATCGTAGCCCAATTGGAAGCACTTGCATCTTCCCCCCCCCCCTCGGGAGGACATCGGGGGTGGGAATTACCTACCAGTGCGGAAGCAGGACACCGAATTGTCCAGGATCTTAGGGTAGGTGCGTTGAGGCATTACTTATCACAAGTTGGCAGTTTATTGGCTGTAACCCCCAGCAATTTAAATCGATAGATCACGATCTGGTAAAGAAACGAACTTGAGGCTTGTAACGAAAATGACCCAGTCCTGATTTCTCCTAATAAGAATGAAATTTTTCTAACTCGGGATGCATTACATCGATTCCAAATTGCTAATGACGTCAACTCCCAGTTCAGTTTGCATTTATCCAAATGAGAGGCCATGGTGGGAGCGACGATGGAGCGAAGCAAAGCGCAAAAATAAATAACTTTTTTTTGTTAATTGAGTGATTCTCTCGACAGAAGAGCTGAAGTAATTTTTATAATACACACTCATTCGAATGTCGTATTTCTTCTTCAATTCTTATTCACTGATTGCCTTTTATAAGACTGCCCGAATGGACCGGAAATTAAGGAAATGCGAAATAGAAATGCCCGCACATTCCCATATTGTTTTTCCCCCACCCGGAAATCCCCACCAGGAAAATTCATCCTGCTTTCCATCTCTGTTGCTCTAAAACGGCGGCTTACTCTTCTCCATCACCTTTCTCACTTCCGGTGAAACTATCTAACGCTTCCCTTCTCTCCCATACTGATCATATTTCCCCTCAAGTCTCCGTGTCTCCCCCCACCCCGCTCTTCAAGGTTGGCACGAGCCATCAACTTCACACCGAAGCCCCCGTTCCGGCCCCCCAGGAGATCAGGCCCCTTCGAGTGGCCCCTCCCTCCCACCCCCTCAACACTAGGTCAGGATGCGATGTCCCACGCTGACTCTGCCGGCCCCCCATGCCAACTCTTGGGCCCTTTAAGTAAAAGCCCCCCACTCTCCAAAAGCATGTCTTCCCTCTCCGCTCTAGCAGCCGGTCGATGTAAGGGAAGAGGAAGATAAGATGTGACAGTTCGTCGTAAAGCCGATGATTCATTCGATGTTTATTCCTCGCGTGCATCTCTTGGCTTTGGCTGCCAGGTAGATCCACGTCTCAAGTGACGCACGATACTCCGAGATCATGGGTCGCGTAGCTATTTTTGTGAGAGAGAGAATGGTGGACGGTGAGTAACCCCCGCAATGACGGGGAAAGGAGCGGGAGACAGCTGATTCCAACCTGGTGCGTGGCCTGACCTGGAGCTGCAATGCTTGGACGAAAATCTCCTTGCTTGATCGAAAGCAGAGGGAAAACAATAACAAAAAATATCCCAAATTTTAGTTCAATATTGATTCTTTAAATGGATCCTGAGATTTAATGAATGGAGAGCAGGCGACCTAATCTGAATAGAGCCACAAATGAAGCTTTCGCGTAGTATAGTGGAAAACAAAAATTATTGATTTTTAGTGAAACATCGTTAGTAGCCGAAGAAGTGTTAAAGGAGTTATATCGCCTCCGCCGTTGAAGTGCGTGGCTTGTATGTACAATCTACTTTTGAAAGGAGGTACATATTTAGTTGGACTCCTCTATAAGCTCCATCGTATCGGAAATAACCACGCACAAATAAGATGAATCCAAGGGAGAATAACGATTGTTATTTCGCGAGATTAACGGGCGTATCAGTATTTGTACAAAATACATAACATGCATCCATCGCATTGCATCCGCGAGAGAATCTTATTTTCACTGTCTTCAATATCCGGTGCAAATGATCGTGCAAGTCGCTCACTTCCTTTGTGTATGCATAAATCAATATTATTGATAATTATACATCGCTAACGCTAAAGTTACGAGTTCTCCAGTTAGGAAATAATATAGAAAAATGAGCTAAGAAGCTTCATAGGCTTATTCCAAACTGCACGAAAATTGTGCAAAGACGCTTAATTGCCTAATCATTCATTGGAAAAAAGAACGAAAAGTTGGTTGTCGTGATGTAAATTTCGGCGGGGCTTGGAAGGAGGTTGATTCTTCTGATTTTCGGGATTTCCGCCGCGAAAAGCTGGATCAACACGGTGGAAATACCGAAAATAGGAAGAATCAAACTCCGACAAATAAGTTGTGTTCAACTGACAATGAGTGCACCCTGTGGGCATGGATACACATTTAAATATACTTTCATGAATTATAACTTCGTAAATCGTGCAAGTACGTCGCGAGGGTACATCTTAATCTAAGGAAACAAAAAAAGAGCTTCATCGCGATGTTTTTGAAAGATACTCGTTCATACGAAATATGATATTACGAAGTGGCGATTTTTCCGGTCCCGTCGACTTCGTAATTTCGAGTTTCTACTGTAATATTCTTCAATCAAGTTATTGTGAACTTGAACAAAAGGAGTGAAAAATGCATGCCAAAGTTTTTCTATACAGGCAGTTACCGAGTTAAGCCTCGACTTACGTGAGTGGGAACCTAACCCGAAACGACGAAAATTACGGAAGTTACGGGAAGCGAAGAGTGGTTGCCTGTTTTCAAGGGGCGCGTGTCATGGCATCAGCATAGTGATTTGCTTTTGTGACAGTTGTATCACATTCACCAAAACTTATAATGCCGAAGTATATAACCGTGACGGCAAAGCAGCGTGAGGCAGAATTTCAACAACATGGATAATATTTTACTTATGACAAAAGAATATTCTTTGCAGTTTTTGCAACACAAATGTCTCTTGAAAAAGGAAGGAAAGCTGCACAAAACACATATTGAGTGAAGAACATAAGGCTAATGTTGAAAAAAATTCTGCCGGTGGGAGTGGAATAAAATGGCACGCATCCATAATAATATCCAGAGTAGTCATTTTTTTAGAAAACTACTAATTCCTTGCATGGTATGGCAACTTCCAAAGCAAAAGCTGTAAAGTCGATACTAGTGCAGATGGCATCAAAGGCATCAATAAAACTTTGTTCTCTTATAGTAAAAAACAAAGTAGAGTAAGATTTGAAAACAGTTTTTGACCCTCAAGTAGTTCTCACAACGGAGGTGAGCCCTGACTTACTCACGAAATTGAAAAAAGTTCATGGCCTTGAGTCAAATGAGACGAAAAATTTGATGTTGGGGTTTGGAGAATTACGTTGAATATTACAGAAACAAAATTTCCAGAGTTCAGTGGATATAATGAAAGCAATTCAGGTACTAAAATTGTTTAAACCATCATTTGCATTAAAGTGCCTTGAAGCTATTTGGACCCCCTGTGCAAATGTGGACTCGGAGAGATTTCATTCCTCCTACAACTGTGCTAACAAATAGGAGATCAAATCTAAAAAAAGAAACTTTGGCCACACTGGCAATTTTTTCATTTGAAAATACGGAGATTTCACTGTAATTTGGCTCTTTATGTAAATAGGTTAGGTATATGAAATGTACAAATATATAAAATATGAATACAGCATGGTATTAATTGTTTAAATTTTCCCTAGTAAATAATAATCAATATTTATCGCCAACAGGTGGGCCTGATGGGAGGAGGGCACTTTATTCACACCAAATATTTTGTCATGAAAAAAATACTGATTTCAGGGAAAAATAACACCGCTTTTGCAAAAAATAACACCACTTTTGGCTATGAAATAACCCCACCTTCTGCAGGTCTCTAATCATAAGTATTAATTTAGCGTCAGATACATGCCTCCACAGTCTTATATCATAGGTAAGATGTGAATGAAAGAATACATAGTAGGCGTTAATTAAATAATCCTTACTCACATATAGTTTCAGCTTTCTAAGCAAAAATAAAACTCGTGCAAGTTTCTTTCTGATATGTAGTACATGAGCACTCCACGTTAGCTTGGAGTCTAAGTGAAATCCAAGCAATTTAACTGAGACAGTTTCCTTTAGGCTGGTTTTAACGTGCAAAGAAGATACTGCGTTTTATCTGGATTTAGGAAGAGATTGTGGGCAGAACACCAATCATTTGCCTTATCGAGGATGACTGGATATCTGTTCATGGCATCGGAGTGATTGGAGGAGCTATGTAAAAATGTAGGGGGGATTCTGTAACTGATAACGCCTGCGCTATTATGACGTAGGGCACTGTTTCGGCGTTATGTACAGCCCCCCTGATTCTGTAAATTTAAATAGCGGCCGCTAGCATTATTTGGGGATGTTGGATAGGTGCTATAATAATAATATAGTAATAATAATGCCAGCCTTCGGCTTGCATTATCTCTAATACCGACCCCTCCGATTGCATTTATTGCTTACAGATCGGCACTGTCTTTTATTTTTCTTTTGAGATATATCAGAAATGGCACGACTGGGTATGCGGTTTGGCTGATTAAAACTAGAAAGCGAGCTTTAAGCGAATTATGAGTATTCCGCTTGGAGAGAATAATAATAACATGATTCCCTTCTTATTTGACGAGGTTTTTATCATTTTATGACGAGTATCCAATAACGTAGTTACTTTTTAATTGATCGCTTCGCTACTTGTAAATATAATGGTTCTCTACTTCTAACCGAAAACTCAACTAAAATGGGTGATTTCGTTTTGTAAAACAAAAAAATATTTCTCATAAGAGATTGATGCCCAAACATGATAAAAACATCCATGAAAAGAACAATGTAATTAGTAAACCATCATATGCTAGCAACAACCACAGGCAATCAAGATTTTTCTCTCATCCCAATATGAGAGTCAATTTCTTTTGGTTCGTTCACGTTTCTAGCTTGCATTTTGGCTGTCACATCAACGTAAATCATTCATAGCACTGCCTCTAATTTTATATTTGCTTGGTTACTCCGTTTATAATCGAAGGATACTTTTGGGTTGAAAAATACAGTAAGGAATGTCTTATCCACGATGGTACTTTCCATGAGATTCTCGAGACAGAACATTTTGGTCACAGTCATAACAGTCCATAATAACCTGAATCATTATTGGTACCTAGGCTTATATAATCCCTAGCGTACACAGAATGTTGCAGCAATCATGAAAATGCCCTCCTTATCAATAACATACTACAATCGGATAGACATAAATATTCACAAGGACTGAATTAGCTTTGACTCCACGAGATTGCATGCGAAAACTGTGGAATACACCGTTGCCAACCAAAAGCCAAAACTGCTCTGAACATTTCAAAATTCCCTAGCCTTTTTCAATGCAATCCTTCATCGAAGTTCTTTCCTAATTTCCGCAACCACTGGAAACATTTTTTCAACACAGACTTCCAACAAGTTCCATTCGCGAAATATATCCATAGATTTATATATGGATACAATGCGTACTAGTAGGTGCCCATTATATATAACTCTCAAATGCGTACACAATAATATATAACACTTGACTTTTCTTATGCAGTACATTACTCACATTTCCATTCATTTGTATCACGAAGTACATTCTTCGTGATTTGTTTACAGGTACAGCTGCAAGCCATCACACCATTTCGCCACACTTTTGTTTTTCAATATTAACTTCCACAAAGTTAAAATTTAATTATATCTTTGTTTTTTTGATGCAAATAAATATAAATTGAGAATAAATAAATAAAATATGGGCAAAATCAATATATTCCTGCCAAATAATATAGCTTTTAAAATAAAAAAAAAACGTTTTGGTATTTGCCCTTAGAATTTCTCATACTTTTATCTGAAGTCGTGATAGCATTATTTAGCGTCCTCGAAATCGGCGGAACATAGCGCGGCGGTGTTTACAGAATTGCAACAGCCGTTATTTGTAGGTGGAGAATACCGCAGGCGGTGGATAGCGCCCCTAAGTTACAGAATAGGCCCCGTAGTGTCATCTGCATAGAAGACACAGTCAGTAATCATATTAGGACACAAGTTGTTAATAATTGACCAGAAATAAGAGGGGTCCTAGCACAGAGCCTCGGGGTACACCATATTTAATGGTTTAGACTGATTACTATTCACATAAACTGACTGCTTACGATCAGATAGGTAGGAGAGCATGAATTTCAGTTCAACATCTTTAAAACCGTAATATGTCAACTTACTAGCAAGAATGGATTGATCAACACAATCAAAGGTTGATGAGAGAACACATAATATAAGTGCCAAACATTGTTTATCTTCAAATGCCTTAATTATGTGCTTCATAACGTAGTCAACTGTCAAAATGTTTACCAACTGCCATCATGAATAAATTCTGCAGCCAGGAGTGCACATATCAATTCATACCATTGACAGAATTGGGTCTGGGGAAGAAATTTATAAAATAAACCGGAACTATCATTTCGTAGTTTCCGGAACCTGAAGTTTCATTGTCGTATTATTCAAGAATTGAGAGTATACATATCCAAGATATGCTGAGACTATTCCAGTTATTATCATTAGATATTATTTCTGCTCAGCGACCCTTCTTAATATGTATGTTTGGGCCCAAAGGTAAACACTCCGCTGACGCTTTCAGTCATAGATTTGAGGAAGAGGCTGGGATGGGAAGACAAGAGATGCGTCAGGTATACACAAAATATTCTTATGCAACCCTGCATAAATACTTTAGGAATGTAATCAGCCACTATTTACTGGGTTCCAAGTCAACATTTGTTTTCAAATGTTATGGATGGCCTTGGAAGATGAAAGATGGGGGAAATTGGATGGCAAAGAAGGACAAAGCCCTACCCCTGCGGAGCAGAGATAACAGCATTGTTTTGACATTTTTGCTTCTGCCTCTCTCATTGCCTTTTATTGCCCGGTGAATTACTGGTAGGTAGCTATAAATCGTACAATGTATGCACAGTTCTCTTGAATTGCATCTCTTTGTATATAAAAAGGATTCTTTGCATGTCAATGTGTACACTTTAAATAAGAGAAATCTGATTACTTCCTTCCATTTTTATCATAGGTATATAAGCACGTGGGCCATTCACTCTTTAGTTCATTACAATCAGTGGCAAAAAAATATGACCTTGGGGCATATGTGCAGTATAAACTAAGATAGTACGACCTTATGACATACTATTACGATCAAAATATTAGCATTTTCTTGAGAACTTTCAGTTGCATGCTACTTCCGTTGCTGGTGATTCAAATTTCGTTGCCGATGATCTACACATGCCAATTTGGCATTATAATACTACTAATCAGGTGATTAAGAGGAAACAAGGAATATCCCAGGGAAGGGACATGGGTATTAATTTTTTCCACAGATTGTAATAGAGCAATTAGAAGTTGCCGTAAACGACAATTTTATTTTTTTCATTAGAACAGCAATATGGACTTCAGAGGAATGTCATACGTGAACTATTCCATGTGTTTGGTATCAAAGATTCTTACTATTTATAATTTTGGACATTAGTTGTTCATTTGCGTCCACAAACCACCATGTTCCTAATTTTATAATTAAGGTTCACAAGTGATGGGAACGGAGAGTGTCCTCCGGTTACAATCAATTTTAGCGACTCGAGCTCCCCTCTGGTTTTCTACGGTACTATGAACTCCGGAGGTCAGGAAGGATATGGAAGATTTTTTATCAGTAATTTTGAATGACACCTTTGAAGCCCTTTTCAATGTCCATCATTAGACTTCACTTCACTTAGAGAAAGGAACAAGTGCAGGACATTTGTCTAAATTCTAAAAATACGAGATACTTCCGATTTTGCTCTTATATGCACGGTTTTAGGCATGTAATGTTGACATAGAGCAGCAAATGTATGATTTCAAGCTTTCTGGCGAATCTTCAGGTTGAAAATGTCAGGGGTTTTCCACCAAGTTAGGTTCTCCATTTCTTCAAAAGTTTAGACAGACCCATCGTCTTCAGGGATCCTGGAATCCAAATTGATTCCATCATTTTGTCCGCCTAACATACCATTTGTGGTAGGTTCAGGTGGTGGCTGTTTGTTTGACTCAACTTTCTTTCACATCATCTCATTCTTGGTCTGCATGATGACTTTGATTCCTTATAAGCCTACCCAGTCAACATTTTTCCCATAAACTCAATGAAATTCCTGGGCTTCTCCCATTTTTTCCAATAGTTTCTAATTCCTTAGTTTTACCCGGTTTTCCCAGGTGAGTGGCCACCCAGCTGTAACAACCCTGATCAAACAATACACAGTCATCCATGGCAGAAGAGGAAAAATAACAATTAAGAATTGAATAATTTAGTAATTATGTACTTATTAATTGAATAATAATAATGTTCGACCACTCACTTAGAGCTTAAAATAACACATTGAATAAAGAAAAAATAGTTAATACCCACAGAGAAAATAACTTAACCAAATATTTAAGTAAAACTAAGTATTACAGCCCTCACCAACTCCTTTTTTTATTTTAATTAACAGTTAGTTCACTTCCATAATTTCATTTCTCCTCATCCCAGTTGATCAAGGTCATACTACCCAAGAATACTTAAAATGAATTATAAATAACAACATTGTCAGTGGCACATAAGCATCATTTGTTTCCGGAGGACCGAGCAAGAAGGTACTACATAATTGTAATAACACTTAATGATAAAAATGATATGTATTAATTGAATGACTGTATAGCATGGAAATAGGGATCATCACTACTGCCCCTGGAGATTTTTCTACATTTCCATGGATGATATGTAAGTCCTTGTGTGATATATGAGGGTTGAGTCAATTTCAAACATCCAAAACTAGTTTCCTAAAGAAGTCCAGTAATGGTTTGTAGGATGTGGCATACACATGGATGAAATCAAATTCTACTCGATGAAACGTAACTTAGAGAAAAAACTTATGCTGCTTAAGAAATCTCTCAACGAAACCCAAAAATTTTCTTTTATTTTCCCATATTTTTTTATTGAGTCCTGTTTTATTTTAATGTTCTTAACAATAAACTACATAGGCTCTAACATTTCAAATAAAGCAAAAGTAAACAACCACTTATGTGTACATTCTGGGAGTAGAGATGGTTTGCCACAAAAGATACGAATATAACAGCAGTCCCACATCATCAACATTAGAGTCAAATGAATTTACTGAAACTGGTGTTTCTCACATGAAAATCAAGCATAAAAAATAAAAAATGGTAAAGCCAAAATTATGATGCCAAGAACTACCACCCTTTCGCGATGGGGACGCGGAAAATTTCTTTGCTTTGCCAGTACGGAGCTTTCACTACGCTAGGATCTTCTCAGATACCTGTTTCCGTAACTTGGGTCAGGGCCCAGAGGGGTGTTGAGCCTTTTTCTCGGCCACTGGGTGGAGATAATCTATACCCTTTTCTGCTTGGGGTGCCCATTACGGCATGCGGTCGTGGTCAACTATTTTTTTATGCGATGGTTTAGCTAAAAACATTTTTGCTACAGCCTCGATATTTATTTAATCACAAATGAATTATTTTAATTTTACAATGCCTTTACAGATTTTAAACGAAATTCTACCATTAATATTAAGCTCTATAGCAACAATATCATACCAATTGTTAAATAAATAATTTCCCCATTGTATTTCGCACTCAGAAATGATTTTGACGATTACTCAACGATAAAAATTATTAAAAATTTAAAATGTCCTTATTCAGGCAATTGGCATCATCAGAGCACGAATCAAAGATACTTAGATATTTTCACTGTGTTCATTCGTGAGATGTGCAGTCTATGGAACTCCTGTTTAAGGGAATTTATGCACAGATCACATTCATCACGTACGAATATGTTGATTCTGTAGAAATTTCCCACCCTTCTTTTTTTATTATTCTTATCCTCACTTTTCTTATACCTAAATACACCCTATTTTAGGAGTAAGAAAATCTTTGAAGTAAATGTTATAACTTCAACATTTGTGTGGCTCAGGATTCAAAATACTGCCAGGAATCACTTTATTCTTTACACGGAAACCATTGACTAAAGAAAAGAGAACTGAAACAGTCAGCTGTCAAGATTAAATAAGCATGAGTAATTACAGGGAAAAATAAACATTATAACTCACTAAAAATATGGTCATCAACTCATATAAAAGAATAACATTCAGTTGTTTACCAAAAAACATAATAATTTCCCAACTAACTTAAAACAATAGAAAAAATCACTCCCTAACCAACTAAACAACGAACAAAAAAGTTAGTTCTGAGATTCCTTTACACACAAACTACATTAAAAATAACGGTAGAACTCAGTTTAAAATTTGTAGTTGTAGAGTTAAACATAAGGAATGTACTATGGGGGGGAAAAAGTTTCCCAACAAACGAAGCGATGCCACTATCGCTCTGAAGAAAAATCGGCATTCACTCTTATGGCTTATGGCACCTAGGCAACGACGAGGAAAATTCGAAAACAGTGAGGTCTCATTGTCGAAGCCAGTGACGGATGACTGGCCACTTGCATTACCTGAGCGCTATTTGTACTACCCTCCAAACGGAGGCACATTAGACAACATAGTATGCATTTGAAACGTATCATTGAACTCGTTCTTGTTGTGAATTCCTCTGCATTTTTTCCCTTCCCTCCCATTTTTTCTAGGCTTCGCTCCTCCTCTCGCACTTTGGCAAGGTCCTGGGACGCACCTGGTGTCCACTTTTCTCCCTATAACCTACGATACTTAACAGAACAACACCGTGAAAAAGGATTTCCTCTTTAAATCGTGAATACAAACGTATGTTCAATGTATCTTTCAAGCATGGCGGTAGATTTACTATGGCTATGCAAATAAATAAGCTGTGAATGTGCAAATACATAGTTTATAATAAATGAAATAATAATTTAGTAAATACACAAGTAAAAAAGACAAAAAACAGTAAGTAAGAAAGATATTACATTTTCCTTCGTACTACTTCGTTTACGGGGAGCAATGAAAATGCGAAGGAATGCTCTGTCACTCTACTAATTTCCAATTTTCGGCTAGCCGAAATGACTGTTTCTTTAGACTGTGCCTGGGCAGAGCCAACGGGGAAGAGGAGGAGAAGTTGCAGTTCTCAGTGTTTGGGCCCGAGCATCTAATGGCCAGCGAGCGAAAGGGATGAAGAAAGAACTGAGAGTCCCCGCACATGTTGGACAGTGGTAGGGATGAATGAAGTATACAGAACGAGAGCAGAGCCACTTGTCGAGGCCTGACCACTACGAGTTCCCCAGTACAAGATATGAAAATCACTGACTTTTCCCTGACAGCCAACCCATTTTACCTGACATTTCCCTGTCTTCCGTGAAATATGGCCACCATGAAATACTAATTATCAGTTGGGGTAAACTTTGGTCCTTAAATTGGATTTAAATACATTGAGCATACCGGAAGCTAAATAGGGGTGTTTGTAAAGGGAGTTCTTACTATGCAATAAAATTCAGAACCAGGAACAACTGAAGCCAAAACCAAAGCTAGGAACCAAATTGAAGTTGAAAAAAGTAGAATCAACTCATCATTATTTCTTATGCTTCCCCTAAAATTATAAGAAATAGTTGTAACATGTTTATCTAATGTCCCATTTATTTATAATATAAAAATTTTAATGAAATTCTACCTCAAGAACTTATATTGATGAAGGGATGCCAAACCCTCGAGCCCCTGGAATAACTAGCAGGGTTTTACAGTATGTGACACATTCTCCAACCAGCATGCCTTCTAACAAATGACGCATCACAAGGGATAGGAAAATTTCACGATCGCGAATTTTGCGAATTTAGACAAAAATGTCCTAGGAGTGGTAATTAGTTACAACGTACTCCATACTGACTGGGGAAATCACTTTTGAACTTGCGAAATGTCGCAAATTGTGCCCCAAAACGCGAATTTTCATTTTTTATGAGAAAATGGTTGGAAGTACATTTCAAACACAAGAAAAATATTAAAATTGCAAGCAAATGTTCTCAATTCGATTTAAAAAAACTCGCGTGCAAACATTCCTGAGGTATGCGGAAGTTTACAGTTCATCGTAGCATAACCGGTGTGACGATAACAATCGCGGGAGGATGACATAGGGTGCTTTTGATTTACGGCGATAACCGGCAATATACAGCTCGTCACGCCGCGGTGCTTTCTATTTACAATTAGTGGAATAACCACCTATGGGCATCTATAATCGGTGGCTCTCCGCTCCGAGGTGAGTCGAACAAAGGAAAGGCAATATGCGCATTTATTCTAAGTAATCTGCTACAGCAGGGTTTCCCAAACTTTTCCTGCGATGGAACACTTCGTAAATCCTGAAATTTTAACAGAACACCTTGTGAACTTCGCATATATTAAACCATTGTGTTTAGGTAGCAGAATATAAAGCCATTATTGGTTACTCGGAACACCCATTAGCCTTCCGCGGAACATAGTTTGGGAATCCCTGTGCTACAGATTTGAAGATGAGACGGACTGAGCATGTGTGAATAGCCACTTTGAGTTGTTTCATTTCATGGGATTGTTTGCCAAGAGTTTTTTAATGCCAATTATAGTTTGAAAACTAAAGAGACACGTATTTTTCTGATTTTTTATTTTGGGTCTGATTTGTTCATAACAGTCTACTACGGATTAGAAGACGAGACGGACTGCGCATGCGTGAATAGCCGCTTTGAGTTGTTTCATTTCAATGGAATCGTTCACAAAGAGATTTTTAATGCCAATTATAGTTTGAAAACTGAAGAGAGACGTATTTTTCCGATTTTTTATTTTGGTCTGATTTGTTCATAACACTACTACGGATTTGAAGATGAGACGGACTGCGCATGCGTGAATAGCCTCTTTGAGTTGTTTCATTTCAATGGGATCGTTCACCAAGAGATTTTAAATGCTAGTTATAGTTTGAAAACTAAAGAGACACGTATTTTTCCGATTTTTTTATTTTGTTCTGATTTGTTCATTAGACTCTACTACGGATTTGAAGATGATACGGACTGCACATGCATGAATAGCCGCTTTGAGTTGTTTCATTTCAATGGGCTTGTTCGCCAAGAGTTTTTTAAAATGCCAATTCTGATAGAGTTTGAAAAATAAAGAGAGACGCATTTTTCCGTTTTTTTGATCCGTCGCCTGCTTTTCGAATTATCGGCAGGGAAAAATCGGGGCTCTTAACCCTTTCACGTAAAAGAACCAACATGTAAAGTTTTGAAGTCACTCGCTGCTCCGTCCAATCACGCTGGGCGCTATGTAGCATTCCCCTTCCCTCGCTTTCCAGCGAGCGAATTAGAAACTGAACCGGATCTCTGAGACGTCACAAACTTTTTGAGTGGGCGGCAAGTTTCACGAATTTTTGTTTTTGATTTAAGAGTGAGTGGCTGAATATAGAAGAATTTTGTCTCCACCGAAAATATATTTTCCAATCCGTCTACGGAATTTCTTGAATTATATTGCAATTTCACATCATAGTGAATGACCTTATTGCAATGGTTGCGTAGCTGGCTTTAAAGCACCAATCAAGACCAACTACGGCATCAATATAATTGTCGATATATTTATTTATTGTGTGGCACCAAGATTGATTTTATTGTTTGAATCTCTAGTTTTGGCCATTTCCGTCAAATGACTGTTTGTTTTCCAGTGACAATTGTTAAGTATCCTAGTTTTATTCCTGGTTTCTGTGCTTTCAAGTGATTTTGACGAGTTATTGAGATGCCGAATGCAAAATTATGTGCAAGAGACCAGGCTTTCCTGTATCAAAAAGATGGATTTTATTGTATCGATAAAAGTACGGTATAAGTGATCCTTTTCTAGACTTTGAACTAATCGGAATTTTATGTGTATATTTATATAAATTTGTGGTCACTGTGAAAACACCGAAATGTCTTGTTGAAAGTACCGAATTCCTAATTTCAAAGTACCGCTTTTCTCCCTCTCAAACCATCAAAAAATTCCTATCCCTACGCATCACATTCTTAAATGAAATTTTGGTAAAGTATCCCTCAAACAACATGAGCAATTTAAAAAAACTTTCCGTTCCTTAATATTTTTAATTGGCATAGAAACACTGAATGCTATACATATGGATCCGTTTCATCCAAAAATTTGGCAGAAAACAATTTGATGGACACTATACTATTAACAAAGGATAAGATAAGGACTTGACTCTTGTAACTGGAATTTGATAAATGAAAAATTAAGTCTTCCAAAAACTAAAATCTCTACCAGAAGATGCACTAATGCCCCCTTTCTCCATGAGCATGGGAATTCAAGTCAGCTGATTTACATATCTGGGCATAAGATAATCTAAATTTTATATTACCTAATAACTTTTGCGTAAAAAAAGGGTCTGGCAGCATAGTTAAAATGTATCAAGATGATTTTCCCTCATCACTCAAAGAATTTTGACTAACCTACTTCAATGTTTACTCACCTAGGTCTCCACTACTGGAAGATTCTGTGAATGAAGGAGTTCCTTCCGTCCATGTAGGAGTTGAGCCTTCAACTGAGGATGCTGGAGGAGTCCACGTCACAGTCCTCACTGTTGAACCTCCAAAACCTGAACTACTTGATTCAACACTAAGTGAAGACCATTTGGTTTCTGGAGCTGATGGGGCTGCATTTCCACCAGCCAGCGTTGATAAGGGTGAATGAGAGGCAGCTGTGACAGCACAACTGGTGGACCCTGTGCTTGATGAAAGGATACTGTGCGGCCCACTGGAGCTGTGAGACTCCATTCGGACATCTGTAATGCTGCATCAAAAAATAAACACAAATTAAATACCGAATTGAAGAAAAGAATACTTTACATACAGCAAATGAAATTTTCCATTTTTTCCAATTGCGGAATATTTGAGTTTCTTCAGTGATAAATTAACTGTTTCAACTAATAAATACCAGCTAGAGATACAAGGTAGCTCAAGCTTGAAAGCTCCAAAATAATCAACTAATTCACAAGATATTAATTCATTTTAGGACAAACAAAAACTACATGCATCATCTTATTCACAAAAATTAAGAAAAAAATATAAGTCGACAGTGACATCTATCTATCATAATAATCACCGTCATGTACGTATTTATATATTTGTCAGTAACTCCCATAATAATTACGTTTAGAAACACGTTTAGCTGATTTTTCATTTTGTGGCAGGCCTTTTTTCCTTTGCACAATTTAATTAGAAATAATGGTGATATGAAATTTGGTGAAGTATCAATAGAAAGAAAATTGAATATAGATTATTATTTTTTTAACAGATTGTTGTTTTCCAGTCAGAATTACGAAAGCTTCAATAAAATGCTTCAATTTTTTGCAAAATTTTAATGTTTTCCATAAATTGTCCCCATAACGACCATTCTGATTGTTGAATTCGGAATTCCAAATATTTCAATTTACTCGGAACTAAATAAGGAATAAATGAACTATTACACATATCTAAAGATACATAAATAAATAATAATGAGGAAAAGAAAATATAGAATATGATAATGGCTTTATTCATTTTATTTAACTCTATTTAATAGTTATTTAAGCATTAGAGCTACTGTTGTAGCAGCCAAAATTTTACTGAGTCAACATAAATGCTTACTGATGATTAGTCTTTTAAAGTCTTATAAACAGTGATATTAAACATTGTGATAAAAGGTAAGTGCGATAAATTTAATCAAATAGACAACTAATTTTCTTCAGCATTATTTTTTACAGAAATGGTGAAGAGTATATCATCGTCGTTCAGGCAGAATTCACTAATAAATGAAAAACTTAAACTTTGGGGCCTATTCTGTAACTTGGAGCGCTTTGTACCACCAGCGGTATTCTCCGCCTGCAAATAACGCCTATTGCGATTCTGTAAACACTGCCGTGTTATGTTCCGCCGATTTCGGGGACGTTAAACAACGCTATCGCGACGTCGGGGAACATTATGAGAAATTCTAAGGGCAAATACCGAAACGTTTTTTTAAATTTGAAAAGCCCTGCTTTTCCCCATATTTTTTTATTTATTCTCAATTTATATTTATTTTCATCAAAAAAACAAAGATATAATTAAATTTTAACTTTGTGGAAGTTAATCTCGAAAAACAAAAGTGTGGCGAAACGGCGTGACCGCTCGCTGGGCTCGCCGCCGTGCCTGTAAACAAATAACGAAGAATGTTCTTCGTGATACAAATGAATGGAAATGTGAGTAATGTACTGCATAATAAAAGTCAAGTGTCATATATTATTGTGTATGCTTTTGAGAGTTATATATAATGGTCACCTACTAGTATGCATTATATTCATATATAAATCTATAGATGTATTTCGTGAAAGGAACTTGTCGAAAGTCTGTATAGAACAAATGTTTACAGTGGTTGCGGAAATTAGGAGAGAACTTCGATGAAGGATAGCATTCGAAAAGGCTAGGGAATTTTGAAATGTTCAGAGCAGTTTTGGCTTATGGTTGGCAACGGTGTATTCGAGAATTTTCGCATGCAATCCCGTGGAGTCAAAGCTATTCCAGTCCTTAGGAATATGTCTATCCCATTGTAGTATATTATTAATTAGGAGGGCATATACATGATTGTTGCGATCTTCTGTGAACGCAAGGGATGATATAAGTGTCATGACTGTGACAAAATGTTGTCTCAAGAATCGATCATGTAAGGTACTGTCGTAGATAAGACATTCCATGCTGTATTTTTCAATCCAAAAGTATCCTTTGCTAATAAACCCGCGGTTGCAAATATAAAATTAGAGGCAGTGCTATGAATGATTTACGTTGAAGCGACAGCCCGAATGGAAGCTAGCAACGTGAACGAACCAAAAGAACTTGCCCCTCATTAGGAATGAGAGAAAAATCTTGATTGCCTGAGGTTGTAACTAGCATATGATGGTTTAATGATTAAATTGTTCTTTTCATGGAGGCTTTTATCACGTTTGGTCGTCGTATCTTTTACTCATTAATTTTAAAGGCAATACATACAATTATCTTTTCCATGGCTGTACGGCATGGCTATCTTTTTTGATTTACAAAACGGAATCACCCATTTTAGTTTTGCTATCGGTTATAAGTAGTATACTACAGTAGCGAAGCGATCAATTGCAAAGTAACTACGTTATTGGGATACTAGTCATAAAATAATAAATTCAACCTCGTATTTATAGTAAATTAAGAAAGAAATCATGTCACTATTATTCTCTCTAAGCGGAATACTCATCTTTCGCTTAAACAAAGCTCGTTTTCTAGTTTTATTCAGTTAAACCATATACCCAGTCGTCATGGTATTACTGTAATACCATGCCCAGTCGTGCCATTTCCGAAGTATTTCTAAAGAAAACAAAAGATGGTGCCGATACGTGAGCAAGAAATGCAATCGGAGGGGTCGGTATAATGGATAACGCGAGCCGAAGGCTGGCGTTATTGTTGGTGCTATTCAACGTCCCCTTTTTGGCATTATTTGTGTTAGAGATTCAGGGAAGTATAATTTTACGCCAAAATAGCGCTTTACGTCATCTAGCGTAATTAGTTACAGAATCACCCCCTTTGTGGTTATACAATGATCATTTAAGTTTTTCATTTATATAATGAATAAGTAACGCCACCAAGTAACGCCTGAAACTACCAGAATTCACTAAGTCAAAAATCTTACTCCTGAGTTATAGCGGTTTTAATGTTTCGAACAACTCCTAAAATTATTTTTGCATTATTATTTAATATTAACATGTTTGTAGCAACAACACCAAAAACATGTTAATATTAAATAATAATGCAAAAATGATTTTAAGAGTTGTTTGAAACATTAAAACCACTATAACTCAGAAGTAATATTTCTTAGAAACTTCTTACTTCTTTTAAAAATCCACCCAACTTAAGATATTGTGTAACAACAATTTTTTTATATTTTATCAATATAAATGGAACATCAAAGACATTTCATCAACAGTAATCCTAACACCAAAAAATAGATACGCATAATTAATAATGAAATACAGTGTGTAATTTTTTTATATTTTATCAATATACACCCACTCCCCGATTAACGCTCTCAATTCATTCCATGAAAAGCGAGCGCTAATCGAAACAGTGCTATTGGAATCATCAAGTTCCATAAAGACTAATGTTATGGAACTTAATTCGTCCCTGAGATACTGCTTTCACCGTAGGAATTTTGAATACTCTACTGTGAAAATAATAAACTGCGGTTAAAATCGCTTTAAAAATGATTTATCGTTAAATAATCGTTGTTTTTATTCTATTTGTTTAAAAATTTTACAGATAAATATGAATAGATAATTACTGATTTGGCTTCGGGCTTCACCTAAAGCCAAATGAAGATATTACGCATTTACATTTAAGCGCACATATTACAATATGTAATAACTTAAAATTGTGATCCAACAATCCAATACTTTCTCTAAATGCTTTTAAAAATAGCAAAATTGATGAAAAAAACTACGATTCACAGATAAAACTATTAATCACAAATGAACATCAAAACTAAGGAACTTGCGTGATAGACGTCTTGACTCAACGGAAATTATTCACGCGAATAACCTGTAAATGCCTCTTACTGCATTTTATGCTTGTGAGCACTTTGGAAATAACAAAACTGAAAATCTTAGAAAGGACAATGTTCAAAACATGAAAAACAGTTAAAGGCGCATCACGGTCATCGTCACGAAAGTTCTTCCGGTTCTTGCAGTTGATCCACATCGCCGTCATCAGTTAGATCATTGCTGCTGCTATCTCTGGTTGTGGTGGAGGATTTTCTTTGAGTTTTAGAGAAATAACTGTCTTAAGAGAGTTGTTTTTTCGTTTTGTTTCTTTCTAGTAATAGTTACAGTAGAAACTCGAAAATACAAACTTCGAAATTACGAAATTTTGATTTTACGAAGCAAAATCTTCGGTCCCGACCAAAAGGGTATCTAAGTGTATGTAATAGTACGCGATATTACGAAATAACGAAGTTTTAAAATTACGAACCTTGGATCTTGGTCCCGGCGTGAAAAAGTTACTCATTGATACGAATAGTGATAGATCACAGTAACGTTTCGGCGCTCCTTTTCAGAGTTAAACATCTAATTAATGATCGTCGCCGAATACATTATGCACTTAATGTATTACTTGAACGATATCTCATTTTCCAATGCTTCAATAGTAAAGGTGTGCTTTCGCTGGGGCGTCTGGCGTCCGTCCAGCAGTCGGAAGTCACTGACGTACTCATCCAATGTACAGTAAGTCCTCGAAATACGAACGAGATGCATTCCGAGAACTTGTTCGTAAGTTGAAAAACGTTAGCCAGGCATCGAAAATTGTAGTTACTGTATTTCCTGGCCCATAAGACGCATTTTGTTAGCTCCAAAATGTGCTCTTAAATTGTTCGTTCGTCCTCTAAGACACAAGCTGATTCGCTGGGAAAATACTATTTAGGGATGGTCGGATCGGATCTAAAGATCCGCTGGTATTATGTTACTCCGGATACTGAAATCGGATCCTAATTCATTTTAAAAAATCGGATCTGGATCAGATAAAAAAATTCACACTGGGGAGTGGATACCATTAAAATCGCCCTAAATAACGGACATCCTGTGTTGCGGCCGATGTAGGAACTAGTTGGAACCATGGAAGTTGGCTGCTGATGCTCTCGAAAGGATGTCTATAGGATGTCCTCGAAAGGATATCCCAACTAGTGGAAACCACCTGAGAAGTTAGGGCGGGTGTGCGATGAGTGAAATGTTATACATTTGGTTCGCGGTCATAGGTGATAAGGGACTCCCAACGGGCAACGCCCCCCCCACCCAACTTTTGGAAGCCACCTGTGAAGTTTGGGCGTGGGAAAGCGATGAGTGAAATGTGATACTTATGATGAAATGTGATGCGGACTCGAGAAAAAATATCACTTTACTCCGACCCCCTAACTATGAGAGAAAGAGAGTTGGAGGGGAGAGCAAGAGGCAGGCCAAGGACGCGTAGCCGTTCGCTGGACTGCCGGAAGCGCCAATGCTCGGCACGAATGCCTCTGGAAAAAAGTGCTGGACATCTTTGCTTTACACGACTACAGTAATTGTATTAAACTTGCGTACCAACTTGAGGAGTATCCGCATTGAAAGATGAACGATGCAGCTAGAACTTATATCACTTCTCATAGCCGAGTAGCATTTCCGCGAAATGATCGATTTTAGGCAAGTGAACTAATTTTTTCTCCGATGTGGTTGATATAAAGTACGCACAAGTATGTTGCTAGCCCTATGAAATAAGTTCTAGCAGCATCCTTCCTGCGCGAAACGGTGAAAACAGAATTTCTTTATATATTAGCATGGCGATGTAAAAGTCAACGATCTAAAAATGGATTTCCTGGCGTGGTCTCCACTTCCAAAAGTGAATGATGCTTCCTATAAAAGGAAGTAAAAACAGGTTCTGGTTCTCTCTTCGCATGTGCCGATGCACTACGTTATTTATCCCATTGATGTGACAATGCGTTTCAAAGCTCTCTCGGGCGCTACGCAACATAATTTCAGGTTGTGGAAAAATCATGAATGAGTGCGAAGTCAACCTCACAGCTACCACCGGGGTAAGGTTACAATTTGAATCGACCGAAATAACGGCTCCCTCGTTCGATCATCGGCCGTATCAACCTAGTGTTGGCTGCCGAGGCCGCTGAAAGGAGGCCCAACCCCTCCCCCACTAGTGAAAGCCACCTGGGTAAAAGCGAAACTGGGCGAGGGTAGATAATAACAGAGAAGGTGAAGGAGTGATCCTCTCGGGTTACCCCCTTCTCTTTCTCGCTGAATGAGTCCCTCGCAGATGAATGTCGTCGCGCCTAGGAATAAGGAACGAAGAACTTTTCTTGAAGGGTCTTCTGGGAAAAACCGGTTTAGACGCGCCAATTGTTCAGATCCGACTGACAGCTTTAATGTTTCCCGGTGAGTGATTGAAAGGGATAGCTGGATTGAAGGACTGCTCGTCAGGCAATTTCCAAATACCCTGGAAAGGATATTTTACCATTCATCACGATAACCCGAATCGAGCCTCGTATTGCCGGTAATAATCATTTGTCATCACAAAAAGAATGAGTGAACGGAATAATGCATCGATTTGATGCGAAGGTAGCTTGACACACGGAAGTCGATTTCCATTGAAACGCGGCTTTCGTCTTACTTCCGAACCATCCGTAAAAATTTATGACGCAAGTAAAAAATAAACATTGCAAATTAATATATCCAGATAATAATGTTAAAATGCGTCACGGAAAAGAGGGATAGTCACAGTCCGCGAGTTGCTGCACGCCGCACCGCCAGCTGCAACGGCAAAATAACTTACCCGGTGGTGCCAAATTTGAAATTCCCGAAAATAGGAATAATAAAACTCCGACAAATAAGTTGTGTTCAACTGACAATGAGTGCACCCTGTGGGCATGAATACACATTTAAATATACTTTCATGAATTATAACTTCGTAAATCATGCAAGTACATCGCGAGAGTACATATTAATCTAAGGAAACAAAAAAGAGCTTCATCGCGATGTTTTTGAAAGATACTCGTTCATACGAAATTTGATATTAGGAAGTGCCGATTTTTCCGGTCCCGTCAACTTCGTAATTTCGAGTTTCTACTGTACTTGTAACAATTCACAGAATCTTTTAAACTTCTAGCTACTAGCGAGCTTATTTCGAAATCAGGATCACTTTCTTTTATGAGATTACGTGCACAGTCGACGAGATTTAACATTTCATTAATATTTGATGCAGTTAAAACTTAAGTTTTGTTTCTGATTTCTTCATCATCACACACATCTTCGCTCCGCTCTTTCATTTTCCAATACTGTTGCATTTCTAATAGATCTATATCAGTCAGTTCTTCTTTATTAGCCTCAATTAGATCCTGAATGTCTTCAGCCTCCACTTCGTCTAAACCGATCATGCGTGCAAGGTCAACTGTTTCATTAATGACGTCCTCAGGTGTATCAAAACCAAGGAATTCAATCGCACAGTCATCCCAAAGATTTTTCCAAACAGTATTCATAGTTTTTTCGGAGACCTCACCCCAAGATTTTCATATGTTTTTAATGTCCTGTCGGATATTATAACAGTGCCAACATTCCTTCCAGCTCACGCCGGCTTCACCCTCAGATTCCCTTACAGCTTGGTTGAAAGTCTCCCTTAAATAGTATGCCTTGAAAGTTGAAATCATGCCCAGGTCCATTGGCTGTAGAATCGATGTTGTGTTCGGAGGCAAGTACACAACCTTAACCTCTGAACATAAATCACTCAAAGTTCTTGAATGCCCAGGAGCATTATCTAATATCAACAAAGCTTTGTAATCTAAATTTTTCTTGATGCAGTACTCTCGTACAGCTGGGCAGAAATAGGTCGTGAACCACTTTTCGAAGACTGCAGTGGTTACCCATGCCTTCTTATTAGCTTCCCATAGGACAGGTAAGCCTTGCTTATGGCAACCTTTAAGAGCCCTAGGGTTTTCTGAGTGATAAACAATCAATGGTTTAAGCTTAAAATCCCCAGCAGCATTTCCACCAAACAATAATGTCAGTATATCCTTTGAAAATTTGAACCCTGGCATTGATTTTTCCTCCACTGAAATATATGTTCTGGATGGCATCCTTTTCCAGAACAATCCAGTCTCATCAGCATTGAAAATCTGATGAGGCGAATATTTTCCCTTTTCTATCATTGCCGCCAATTCAACAATAAATGTGGCTGTTGCGCTTTTGTCCACACTAGCTGACTCTTCGCGAACAGATATGTGATGCAACTTATAGTGGGCTTTAAAGCGATTAAACCAGCCATGGCTGGCAGTGAATGTTTCTACACTAGAACTGGCTTTGGGAAATTCATCGTACAAATGCCTAGCTTTTGCTTGAATCGCCAACAGACTGACAGGTATGTGCTTTTCAACTAAATCTTCTATCCGTACATTTAAAACTTTCCATTTCCATAATAGTTTCACTTCTATTTCTTGTTCCTATCCTGACGGCAGCCGAAGGAGTTGCTATTTTCCCATACTTCTTTATTTTATCTGCATTCTTTACGATAGTTCTTACAGTGGAACCAGCGAGAGATAAAGTCTTGCAAATTTCATGTTGCCGCTGTCCAGCATCAAGACATCGCAAGACTTCTAACTTTACACCAAGTGATATTGTTTTTCTTTTCTTCTTCTCCAGCTGCCTATTATCACTCATTGCCTATTTTTATGGGGAAAATACAATATTTGAAATTTAGAAAAGACACAACAAAAAAAACTCCTTGTAAACATGCCCAGAGCACAGTCGAAAGGTTCATTTATCAAATAATTCCATTACGCGGTAATGACGAAAGCCTTGATGAAATCATTTTTCTTCCTTTAAATAAATAATAAAATAAACTGTACTATATAGAATATTCAGTAATGAAAGTTTTTCGTCAACTATTCTCTCTTCCAGTAAAAAAAAGCGACTAGAGCAGAATAGTTCTGACGGGCGCACGGGGCAAAGCGATCGCTGCGCATCGCGAGATTTTCAAGAGCGTTAATGCGGAACCGGAGAGCGTTAAACTGGCACAGGGTCTTAAAATATTTTCAGCACTTATGCGGAACAGCGCTAATCGGAACATCGTTAATTGGGGAGTGGGTGTAAATGGAAAGTAAATGGAACATCAAAGACATTTCATCAACAGTAATCCTAACACCAAAAAATAGAAATGCATAATTAATAATGAAATACAGTGTGTCCTCGTTTTACGTTGCTAACTCGTTCCTGAAAAACTAAGCTAAACTGAGTTTAATGGTGCAATATTTCCCATAAGAAACAATGTAAAAAATTAAAATCGGTTCCAAAGTTACCAATTCTTCATTTTTCAGCATATTAGTGATTTCCGCACAGCACAGCGATAAAAGGCTGGATACATGGCAATATTGAATGAAACGTTCAAACTAAATTTCTAAAACATTTTAATGGCGAAGCTTTGATGTTTTAACTCACAAAAGTTGTTTAGGAATTATTCTCTATCCTGGCGGCACGGAAACTAAGGTGATAGGAACTTACTGTTGATATTTCAAAAGACAGGGGACCTGGTCGAAAGGTGTTATCAATGGAATAATGCTCAAAAATGGCCCATTTCCGAAAAAATTGATGTTTTTATGGACCACTTCGCGTCATCCTTTGCAGATTTATGGCAATTTTAGTTACGTGTTAATTTTAGTTTATTATATCTTACAGGTAGATGAAACAAACTAAAAAGGCATTTTTAAAACAAGTGCCGGGTTACCCTCTTATATTTCCGACATTTAGTGTTGTTAGCACCAGTTTCCCTCCGAGTAAATAGAAATGTTTGCCCTTCACTGTGCGCTCGTGAGAACGTTTTCGTTCACCATCAAAAAAACACGTTTTCAAATCACCTCAAACAACAATCAGTGAATCGACTTTTTCTACCACCAATTCTATTTGATGGCGGCATGGGATTTTCAGGTATTTTTTTCACGTAGATATATATACCCCTTTTTGTTCTATCGTTACAATTTTCCATTTTTTTCACCTCCAATGATACGCCAGGATCACCACTTCTCTTTGTAAAAATAATTTTTGTTTAGAAACTGCAAATATAACAGTTGTAAAACAAATAACGCGATAATTATTCGCACAGGTGAACTTTTTCACACGCTATGGAGAGTAACGCGGTAGGTAATGCCCAACTATTCCGCAGAACGGAGATTACGCATCAGACGCGCCAAAGTAGTGTATTCCTGAACTGAACAGGGGTGTTATTACAGCAACTGAACAGGGGGGTATTACAGAACTTTGGGCGTTAAATAAGGACTGCGTTAAATACAGACTGTCCTTGCCTGAATATATATACCCTAGTGATTACGGAACTCAAGGTTAAGTGTTGAACAGGGTCGTTATCCCCATAAAGACAGTGTTATGACAAATTCTACGTTCAAGTCTGTGCAACTCTCTCGGAATATGTATCGACCAATGAAATGCTTGACGTTCCTGTATGGAACAGAGGACCAAATGCATGGGACGTCATATCCAACGAAAAGCAAACATGAAAAAAATGAGTATCGTTTTGAGACGGTTCTTGCCAGGAATGTAAATAAACATTCTTGATTTTAATGATGCAGGTTGAGTCTGTTTTTCAGCCATTATTTCGTGAAAGAAGTTTTGAATTATCTTTATTATCACGTAATTGCTACTTTAGTGAGTTACACTGATGGAAATAAAGAGTGAGAAAACTGTTCTGGGTGTATGCTTCGTGCAGTCGAAAAATAAAGAGAATTATTTTGACTTATGTGCAGAAAAAATGAGTTTGCACAAGGTGCAGAGAGAGGGTTTGTTTTTAAAATGGTGCAAAGTGTGTATGAGACTGATTAATTAATGTGTATTTCTGTGATAATCGTGCGCGAAAACAATCGAAGAGTATCTAAAAGTTTATTGGACGTGCTGCCTGCAAAAGTGTCTTTTGATTGTCACCATACAGAAAATAGTGGATAGAGCATATCAAGCGTTCACGAAGGAAGCACCAATAGTTTTTATATTTCTTGAACGTGTAATAATTTTCTCAGAGAGTTTACATTTGAGGAATGTGGGTCTGAAAAAGTGACAGTGACGCATATTTGAAATGAGAAACTATAAACGCACATCTTTCCGGGGTGACATGAAAGGCAGGGATAATTATACTATAGAATACGACGACATATCTGTATTTGCCTCTTCATATAACCTTCTATTGCATGAAATACGAGTAGTTTCAATCAAATCTACACTAACTTGTATGCCAAAGCTCAGCTGTATGCTGCCCCGTCAGAAATGCTCCCAGTCTCAGCAATTCAATATCTTTGAAACTCGGAAATATTTTAAAAACATTTTGCAACTTACCTAATTGTAAAATCGTACTTCTAGTCATATTATTCTTCTCATAGCCTTTGATTATTAACCATATTAGCCATAGTCATTAGCCATTATTAGCCATAGTCATCATTCTAATCTTCTCCCAGGATAAAACAATATGGGAATGTGCGGGCAATTTCTATTTCGCATTTTCTTAATTTCCGGTCCATTCAGGCAGTCTTATAAAAGGGAATCAGTGAGTAAGAATTGAAGAAGAAATACGACAAACGAATGAATGTATACCAAATAAAATACTTTTACTATTCTGTCAAGAGAATCACTCATTTAACAAAAAAAGTTATTTATTTTTGCGCTTTGCTTCGCTCCATCGTTGATCCCACCATGGCCTCATTTGGATAAATGCAAACTAAACTGGGAGTTGACGTCATTAACAATTTGGAAATTGATGTAATGTATCCTGAGTGAGAAAAATTTCATTCTTATTAGGAGAAATCAGGACTAGGTCATTTTTGTTAAATCCTCAAGTTCGTTTCGTTACAAGATCGTGATCTATCGATTTAAATTGTTGGGGGTTACAGCCAATAAACTGCCAACTTGTGAAAAGGAATGCTTCAAAAGTAATGCTACCCTAAGATTCTGGCCAATCCGGTGTCCTGCTTCCACACTGGTAGGTAACTCCCACCCCCGATGTCCTCCCGGGGGGGGGGGGGGGGGGGGGGGGGGGGGGGAAATGGGATGCAAGTGCTTCCAATTGGGCTACGATGCTGACGAGGTTTTATGCTCCCTCTCCAACAGCGTGACTTTCGGCTTCTCTTAGGATGGTTCCACTTATCCTCCTCTTGTTTATATCTCTAATAAGGATTAAGCTACAAAACCCTTATTTAATTCTCAATCAATCTGCAGGAACACAGCTGAGCTCTCGTTTAGGATATTTTTTCAATCACTGGATTGAAGCGAAAGGGGAGAAAGGTACCTACACCATTTTCCGATACACATATGTATGGGTTCCAGCGCTAGTCATTCTTTAGAATTAATGTGCGTAAAAGTAATTGGTCGTACGAACCAAGCAAACTCGTATTTTCTCTGGTATTCTTGGCTGTTGGCGACGAAAGAAGGGAAGGGCAATGCCTTGCTCGAAGTCTATATCAAAACACTCAATTAGGGTGGGAAATTAAACCTGATACTTTCGATGATAGCTATTGCCAGCCGGAATAATTATACCTTGGAGCAAGGTTGAGTGTAATCAGTCTGAAATAGTGCAAAAAAAAGCTTCTTTGGGTTATATTCATGACTGAATCTACCGCTCGAACAATATAGCACCATCTCCGATGCATGTCATAGTTTTTGAGCACACACGCACAGCAAACGAATGCTGTACCAGGAATATTCATCATGGATTAATACTTGCGAAAACCAGTAACAAAAAATGCCAGGGATCATGAGAGGAAGATGCTGGTTGTAGCATTAGTCTCTCGCGGGCGAGTATATCCGTACACGATCAATTTACATTTTTTACTCATTGGCAAATCTGTGGACTCGTGGTAACAAAGCCGAACACATTTTTGGCCCAATTGGTTCCATATTTTATGTGCTACGATGCAAAGTCGTTCTTAAGGTCTGGTTTCACTGGGGAGTCCAGCGGCCACGTCCAACCACCGCATCTGGACGTCGTGGCTGGACGATGCGGCCAGGTGGTTTCATTCAGGCAACTACATCACGTTTCCGCGGCTGGGCGATGTGGGAGAATGTGGATTTAGTTTAATTACGAATTTGTTATTGCTTTGTGTTTCCTGAGAGTGAGTTGATTTTAAGCTGAAATGGATGGTGACGATTTAGTTTTGTTGCTTTTGTTGGAAGACGAAGAAAAGGACGACCAATGTTGCAAGTAGTTTTACAAAAAAGATCTGAAAAGGACGCGTATTATAAAATGCGGAGAGAGGAGAGCAGAAAAATCACCGGAAATTGGGACTGCCCGATTAGGCTTACACGTCTCGACTGTTCTCGAAGCAGTAGGGACGCAGACGTCGGGCATCAGCAGTCGAACTCGACAGCCCAGACGTATCAGTGAAACCGAACCCATTTGATATGGATTGGATGAGTACGGCAGTGACTTCCGACTGCTGGATGCGGACGCCGGACTACACCTTTACTATTGCAGCATTGAAAAATGAGATATCGTTCAGGTAATACATTCAGTGCATAATGTATTCGGCGAGGAGCGCCAGAAAATGTTACTGTGATCCATCACTATTCATATAAACGAGTAACTTTTTCACGTCGGGACCAAGATCTGAGATTCGTAATTTTAAAACTTCATTATTTTGTAATATCGCGTACTGTTACGTACACTTAGATACCCTTTCGGTCGGGACCGAAGATTTTCCTTCGTAAAATTCAAATTTCGTAATTTTGAGTTTCGTATTTTCGAGTTTCTACTGTATCTCCTCAGAGAGTTGACATTTGAGGAATGTGGGTTTGAAAGTGACAGTGACGCGTATTTTTGAAATGAGAATCTATATAAACGCACATCTTTCAGGGGTTAAATGAGCGTCAGGGATAATTACACTATAGAATACGATGACATATCTGTATATGCCTCTTCGTATGACCTTCTTTTGCATGAAATACGAGTAGTATCAATCAAATCTACACTAACTTGTATCCCAAAGCTCAGCCGTATTCTGACCCATCAGAAATGCTCCCAGTCTCAGCAATTCAATAGCTTTGAAACTCGGAAATATTTTAAAAACATTTCGCAACTCACCTAATTGTAAAATCGTACTTCTAGTCATATTATTCTTCTCATAGCCTTTGATTATTAACATTAATATACTTCGCGAGTCCTCAGAATTGAACCGTCATCAGATGTACTACCGAGTCTCGCCAATGCATTTGATTTGAAACTCGGAAATATTATTGAAACATTTCGCAACTTTCCTAAGTGTGAACACTTGTTTCTTTAAATGTTACTCTTCACATAGGCTTTGATAATTATTATATACCTCGCGAGTTCGCAGAATTAACCACTGCGCAAACACGCCATCTTGGTCTTTATCTTCATAAGGACCCCTTTTGAGCTGGCTTTATTTTGGGTCCTTATGATATAGACTTTTCACTCCATAAAGACGGCCTAATGAGTTCCGTAATCGATCAAGTCGGTATGCTCACTGGGGGTCCTTATGATAAAGACTTTCACCCCATAACGCCGTCCTTATGAGTTACGTTACTTTTTAATTAGCAACAATATACTCACTTAAAATTTCCCAGGAGCCGTGCTCGAGTAATGACATTTGTCATCCGAAGTATGCAATTCCACGCCATGAATGAAAAGTTAAATTCCTTCAATTGAAATAAAGATGAGGTGGGAAAAGAAAGTGTTATCATTACGTGACATTTTTTTGTACTGGAATATCTTCCTCTCCCCCACGATACAGGCTTCGCTTCAATATAATATGTTGCTCCGCAAAAAGGTCTGAGCAACCTTTTTTATATAACCTCGGAAACAGTTACCATCTCTTTTTTACCTTTATCATGTTCACTATTGACCAAGAAATAGAAATACAGAAGTCATTTCTCGAACGCTGCTCCTGGGAAATTTTAAGTGAGTATATCGTTGCCAATTAAAAAGTAATAATCCGTTCATTGTTTACGGCCTTGAGAAAGGCCCACGACCAATCGAAGCCCATCCTATTCACGGAAGTATCCTTGTATTTTCAAAATCTAAACATATTAGGTCTGTCAGCATGTGTAGCCTCTTTTCAGCCAAACAAGTATCCCTAAATTAGCTTCAAAAGTCTCCCAAGGGGATTGATTGAAAATCCAGCAAATAGGCTGAAAATTAAAAAAATTTGTTGCTACTGCCGTAAATGTATGGGAGTGTGCAATTTACAGTAATTCCGTAAAATATTCGAAAGAAAAAAAAATGCTGCAACCTGGGATTGAAACCCAGCCACCGTATGAGGATAACCGGCTCAGCACCTCAACCCACTGGGCTACGAGCTCTGTTGAGAGAGGTGTGAACTTTAAAGGATTTATACGGAGGAAGATTCTTTAATAGCATTTTCTCTCGAACCCCGGCCTATGTGGAAGAAAGCCATGAAAATTTTCCCGCTTTCTCTCTATAGTTTCAGAAAATAATTGCCTCGTTTGGATCCTGAACATAAGTCACACGATGTCTCCTGGTGAGCCTAACTAAGTTCAGGTCTTCGATTTATTCATTCATACCTATGCTAATTCCATTAGATTATGGACAGTTATCAAACAACATATATCTAATGGCCTTCGCGGGTGATTTAAATAATAAAATAAGGATTTTTTTTGCCTTGAAATGATAACTTTAAAAATTCCCGGATTTGACCAGAAATTCCCCCATTATTCAAAGAAATTTCAAGGTTCGGAAAATTCGCGAATAATTCCAGGTTTTCAAGGGTCCATGGACACCCTGTCAATGAAATGTACTCCAGTCAGCCAAGACTACATTCAGCTAGCAATAGTGTGCAACTGACAGAATATCGAAATACTCATTCATTAAGATAGGAAAGATCCCAGGATTGAGCTGGGTAAGAATTGATCTCCAATCACTTCACCCAACTCCCTACCTAAAAAGGAGACCCAAAGGAAAGCACGTTGTGTCCATTTGAGTCTCCGATGCATTTCCCAGTTCTCTACCTTCACCCATCAAATAAAACTTAAGGTTGAAGACTGTCATTTAAGTATACATACCTGACTGACTCTGACCTTTCTTCCCGATAGACTGAGGTCATTCGAGATGCTCCTCCGCTGGAAACTGCTGCTGCCATATATGAACCTGATACAGGCGCACCGGACATCGTAGTGGTGACGATTCGGTGCTTGGGGGAAGACGCATCTAGGAAGTCCCCACGGATGGCATCCTCAAAGGGAGGCGGAGGAGTGGAGGAGGAGGAGGATGGACCGAGGGTGGTAGCAACTGCAGCAGTACCAACAGCGGCAGGAGCAGCATTGGTGGCCACACTGGAGCCTGTTGGTCCTGGTTAGGAATCCGCAGGTGGACAGGGGTTGCAGTACAGGAAAGCAAGGGAGAAAAGGAACGAGGTGAGGTTCTGACAAGGCTGTGATAGGCACCCTACCAGCGAGCACTAGCAATCGACATGGCCAAGCCATAACAACTGCAAGAATACAACCCGCCCCCTCTATATGGAATATTTAGAGACCCACAAAAAAGTGCCACATAGTAAGGCAAGATATAGAGATTTTTATACTGTGTGAAAGGTATGCACAAGAATGTGGAAATAAAAATATGGCCATGAAGAAGACTTCTTATTTTTTTGACAAAGAACAAAGCTGAATGAAATGCTGATATAAATTCACATTATTGATTCTACACGGATAATGTAAGGTTAACTAGCAATTCAAAAAAAAGCAAAGTTTTACCCGCATGATAATCTGAGGTACACATTGATTACAATAAAAATTTTATTTCTATTAAAAAATCAAAACTTTGCAGGGAATGATTCCTAGATGGCAATTTTAAAAAAGCAAAGAAATAAGCGATATATGATAGACAACTTTTTTTCTCCTCGCACAGAGAGTACAATGAAAATACATAGTGTAACAACATCTAATGTAAATATAACACAGACACACTAATCAAAAATTGCTCTCATGCAGTTAAAATTTCAACTTTAAAGTAAATGACTGGAATTAATTGCACAATTAATTGACCCAATTAAAAGGGGAGAAATTTTTCTTTCTATTAATTATACAAGAAATTTTATAGAAGTAGGTAAAAATTATATTCAAAGAAATAATTACACACATAAAAATAAAAAGGTGCCCCTAAAAGAAAATGAGCATCTTCAAAACAATTTCATGCACCCATCTCCTAAGCGTAGCAATAATAAATCATAAGACCAAAAAAATTAATGAATGCACCTCTCATTTCAACCAACAGGGAATTTCTGTTTTGCTAAAAAATTAAACATCATGCTGTTACAAAATCAGGCTCAAATGTGTAACAAGCATCAACTGCTGAAAACAAAACAAAAAATGAAAAACTAACATCAATTATGCACTACATACTAATAATTCTACTGAAGCACACTGAAGAAGAGAGGGAAAGCTGAAATCAATTAGAAGAAATGCAAGGTCTTCTTGGATTTTGGATGAAGTGAGTGCATAATAAAACTATTTAAATCATGTCCTCTACATCAACATAGCCACTGAACTTAGATGAAACATTAGACGGTGAGCCTAAAGAGGTGGACGACAAGGGTGCCAACACTGGCCGGAACTGACAATGTTTTACACTGCCATGCACTGATGGTCGAACGAAGGGTTTTGGCACAGCATTTGAATGAAGCAGCATAGGATGAACATAAGGTAATCTTTTTGTAGTATGACCTCCATCAAAAACCAACTCAGTGGCTTCAGTTGTAGAAGTCATATTTTTGTCACCAGTTATTGGTTGAATATGTCCAATCATTCCCTCACTTTTCTCACTGCCTTTCAATGGTTTCACCAAACTTGTCTCCCCACCTTTACACTCACTAATATCTTTTTGTATTGTAAAAACATTTTTGGAGGACTGAAAAGTTTCAAATGATCCATTGTAGCATTTAATGTCTTCCTTTTCCATTTGTGCACCATTATCACAGACATTAAAATAAGGTTGATCACACCTTGACATAGTTAAGGGCTGCACTCCTAATATTTCACTGATGCAGCTATTTTCTAATTCCTCACTCTCATTGATTTTTCTGACGTTCATCTCACCACCAGAAGATACACTTGCATGAGATAATTCATGGAAAGATAGCAATTTTCTGTCTATATGATTAGCAGGTGATGTAACGTCATTATCATTTCCAGCCAAAGTATGTTTGCATTCTACAACACCAGTTTCCACCTGCACACTGCCATGTACGCTACTAGTTTCATTCAAATCCTCATCAAACTCTTGAGCATGATCAGAATATGAATCTGTGCAAATAACTTCACTTTTGTTTTTTGAAATGTCATGTGCTTCAGGTATCTCAGTCTCTGTATTTGATATAAGTTCATCATTCTCAACCACATTCTCATTAGGCCTCTCAGAGGTGTTTACTAAAGTAGGAAGTTCAATGCCGCCATCTAAGAATCCATCATCATCAATAGCTATACTACTACATCTAATTTGCGAATTACTTATTTCAAAGAATAAATCGTTTTGAGAATTCATATTTTTCTGCTCAGAAAACTTCTCTGAATTTGAGGGTAAAGGTGAATGGCTTCTACCAGCTAAAGATGAGTCTTCTTTCCGGCATTCATCTAATTTCTCGAACTCTGATAAGGGAGGGCTATTATCTTGACACTTCACTAAGCTTTTATAAGCCATCACATCCTCCACAGTGGCCTCACTTGAAATGTTTTCTGAAAATATCCCATTATGAAATGAATCTTTTTTATTTCTTGCAGTGTTTTTCATCCTGGATATGCAAGGGTCATTTCCATCACTAACAATATTTTCAGAATCTTCCCCATTTTTTTTGGATTTCCATTCTGGTTCTTCCAAGCATGAAAAGTAATTAGGTGTTTCTTCAATGCCTCTTCCAAGTACCTCAACTGAAGAAACTGATGAATATTCTAATTCACACTCTGACTCCAATTGTTTTTCCAATGAACATAAAACTCCAGTTTTCTCCACAACACCTAAATCTCCCAATAAATAACCATGTTCTCCTACATTCATATGTGCTTGTTTGGAAGATATAAGCACAATCTGTGACCTAGAACACTCCAAAATCTCATCCTCTTCAAATGCATCAAGAATATCAAGGTTTTGAATATTTGATTCATCATGCAAAAATGGCATTGCTTCATACAAATTTGCAACACTTGCATTTACTTGGGCAGTCTCACAGCTTGAGTCTACATTTTCACCAGAATCCCTCTGGACCAACTCATTTTCATTGCCAGTAATGTCCTTCCCTGAAATTCGTTGATTTCGACGAGGTGGAACAACAGGTGAATCAACCATAGCATGCGAGGATTTTGATTTCGATGAAGGGTGACTTCTTCGAGGAGGGCAACGTGGATAACCACTAAGAGCCTCAGTTTCCTGACATAAGTGATCACAAGGTTCAACTTGGGAATGGGAATTAGGAGTCGAGCATTGATTCAAGGGTGATAAAAAATTGGAAGTACGTGCAGTAGAATTTATGAGGGCTCCTGGCCCAGTCAGGGCCCCACCTCGATCATCCTCTGCTCGAGCCCGGTGAGAGCTACGAGAGCCCTGGCGGACAGACCCCGGCTGCTGGCCATGGTGCAGTCTCTTGGGGGAACGCGGGGGAACTGGAGGGGGTACTCGGGATTTCCCTGAAGATGTCGTTCCTGGACCAGCGGGGGATCCAGCTGTGCCTACGCCCAAGGGTCGACCCTTGAGTACGGCAGGGTAGTGGACAGTGGTAGTTGGAGGGGAGGAAGTCATGGTAGTAGAGGGAACCGCAGGCTGGGCAGGAGATGATGTGGAGGTGGGAGGAGAGGTACCCTGAGGCAGACCGCTGGGACCACTACTACTGACTGCAGCAACCACACTAGCCAGTTTAGGAGTTGTAAGGCCCACTGTCTGCTGTGCGGCTGTTGGACTTGCTGCACCCGTTAGCAATGAACAAGAGCACCAAAGGCAATGGGAATGAAACAGATGGGAGGGAAGAAGGAGGAAAGAAAGAGAGAGAAAGAGAGAAAAAAGCTTAAAGTTGGATAAATGACTGCAGCACATGAAGTAGATGCACATAACTTGAATCCATCAATGAAAGACATATCATACTTCTCCTGGGGCAATAAGCACTTAATTGTATTGTACATATAAAATGGAGAAAAGATTAGCTCAAGCAAAATGTCATTGCAATGTAACTGTAGTACAAAATCTGGTACAAAGCTGCCATGAATGGAGAATTGTCATTCAAAAGACAACTTTCCATCAAAAATGTTTTCCACTGTGTTCAACTTGTGGCTGGCAATGAGGTAATCCATTCCATGTCTAAATGAAAACATCCATGAGGACAGCCTTTCAATATTGCATCATCAAAATAAGAAATCCCATTGGTAGCAGCAAAGTAAAGGATAGAAAACTGAGGCCTCTTTGTTTGAATTACAAAAGCAGAGCCTGAATAAAGTCACATCTTAAAGACACCAGGAAAGTACCTTCAACATTCACTGAACTACTAAACCTAATGGAAGGGTAAAACACAGCACTCCACAGCAATATCCAGATAAAATTGGCAGGGATACAAAATTTCAAACCACTAATAAAATAGAAATCAGCTCTTATAAAGTAACTCAATCAAATATACTACTCATGTATATTAATAACATTAATTACCTGTACTAAAAAAGAATAAAAAGTTATTCTTGATTAGGGATGTGCGAGTAGTACTTTTTGATCTCGAGTCGAGTTGTAGTTACTCGCAAGTATCGAGTCGAGTCGTATGAACTATGGCAATTTCTCAACCAGGCAATATAATAATGCATGCATTAACATATTCTCGTTTTCCCAATCTCCTAGTGCATTTTCTCTTCTGAACATATGGCCTGATTTAGAATTGAAATGAACTAACCTCCTGCAATTTGTCGACAGTTTTATTTAACGACTGCATTGGGTTGAAAACTTGTGTATCCAAAATTCCTAGGCAGAGCCCAGAGCAATCATAGCAATTAAAGTTAGACAATAATCTGACTATCAATACCTAATACAGTAGAAGTCCCTCATTACGAGTGTGGTATATAGCGAGAATCTGACTGTAGTGAGTGATTTTTTACCAATGGTTGGTCTCATGGTATTAACGTATGAAGTTGGACGGTTGAAACGAGCAGTTATTTCTCTCGTATCACCATAACGAGTACAATTTTTCGGTAATGATATCAAGGTTGTATAATTTACAGGCACCTTCTGCTACGAACGACAAATTTATTCAAATAGAAAATACTTTGCGGCTATGTATCACCTTGAAAAAAGAATGTAACTAATTTGAGATCAGAGTTCCAATTCTCTCTTCGCATGCTCCGATGCTCTAGGTATGTTACTTGTCCTATTGATGTGACGATGTGTTTCAAAGCTCTCTCAGGCACTATGCAACATAATTCCAGATAGTGGAAAAATCATGAGGAAGTGCAAAATCTACCTCACCGCTACCACCGTGGTAAGGTTATAACTTGAAGCGACTGAAATAATGGCTCTCCTCGATTCGTTCGAACACAGGCCGTATCAACCCAGTGTTGGCTTTCGGATATCTCGGTTAAAGATTTTACTGGCGATATTCCTCGGTTAAAAGCTTATTATCTAAGATAACCCGAACATCGAGACAATATGGCGCATATGCGGCTTCATCACCTCTTGGAAGAAACGAGTGACAGTGATGAAGAATTTGAACGGGATAATCGAAGTAGACGCCCAAGATGGATAAAGGATCGAGCAGATTATTTTGCGACTCATAATGATGTGGAATTCATCGCTCATTTCAGGCTAACGAAGGCATCTGTTTTGTCCATTATCTTTCTCATTGGACGTGACTTGGAATTTTAGTTTACTGACAAGAGGAGTGGAATTAGATAATCTGAAGGCAATACCTCAGTGGTTAAGGCGCTCGGCTAGAAGAGGCAAGTCACCGAGATCGATTCCCGCCGTCGTTAACTTTTTTCTCTCCTTTTCAAGGTTAACATTGTTTCAATTTTTATGTATTGTGTTCTTATCATCGTTACTTCAATAAAAAATATTTGTAGGCCATTTTTTTTAAATTATTAATGAGCCATTAACAGGGTAGGGATTGGAGCCAGGGCTGACGAAGCTTTTTAAAAGGTGGTTCCATATTTATTTTTATATTAAAATATATATTAGGATATTGCAATGGTAAATTATCATTTATAGGGGGGGACAGAATAATGTAATTTTAATACGTAATTGGGGGTGAAATCCACCCTAAAGACTACTTATGCTTTCATTGGGAATTGGGAATGGATCAGCTAGGGATTGGGGACAGAAGATAAAATGTGGATAGCAACTCGGCGTCGATATTAGCTTACCCTTAACGAATGGTGCCAAGAGGACCACAGTTTGACATCCCATCCAACGGATGGTCTGCACCATTGGTGTAATCCACATTACACCCAAGGAATGAAATTTGGAATGCTCTGAAATTCGTACCCGAGAATAGGATGTGGAAGAACAGTACACTACCAAACCACTCCGAACGCGTTCTCAATTATCTCGTGTAGCCGGCAATCATTCTGCTTTTCCTGCTTCTATGATTTTTTTATTCATGCTTTTTTACGATTTTAAAATGCTTTTTTCTAAAAAAGATTACAGGAGATGCATCGCATATTGAATTATTAATCATGAACTACCAAATCAGAAAATTATAGCTCGATTGGCCACCCGACGGTCATGTACCCCCCTTGTCAGACAGATAAGGCATGCTCATGTTATCATCAGTTACATGTTATTTGCAAAATGTAGCATTGATGGTAAAGCATTATAATAATCATATTATTTTGGCCATTTACAAGTGTAGGCTCTGAAATAATATAAGGTTTATATTGGTTGCTATGAAGCTCAAGTAGAAGGAAGATTGGTTTTTTCCCCGGAAAAAGTCTAGTACAGGTATGGTGTGTTTTTATTTCAAACATGAGAGTATGATCCGAGCATTTGTTGCACTTGTTGTGCCATCATTTGTGATTTAAGTTTCATCATAGAACAGAAACATACGTAATCAAGGGTCACTCCAGTGAGTATAGGTAAATCCGTAATATTGCCAGAGATATGGAAAGAATTATTATCTGCCTGTTTCAAAATGACAATAATGAAATATTTGATAAGAATTTCCTGGGGATATTACAGTAAGGTGTAATTGGGTAAATGCAAGCTAGATTGCAGCATATACACCATATATTCCTTACCTCATTACAATCAATTGATTCCCCATGAAATTGCAAAAACTACCGTTGTGATTAACGCAACCATACGCGATGAATGCTGGAAATTATACAAAACTAACAACATCTAACGTTTAATTGCAAAGTAATCTACAGATAAGAGAACACCCTTCCCTTTAAACCACTCTCTTGTCAGTAACTATGCAGATGGATACCCTATTTTATTTTTCCTGATGAGAGAAGTATGAAAAATTTACTATCCAAAGGGTTTCTTTCAATAATCTTGGTTTTTGAAAACTCAGATAATATTGACGTTGGTGAAACATGTTCAACAGATTCCTGGGATAATTATTTTATCCGAGTTTTTGTAAACTCCAGTAACAGGGAGTATTATCTTTGTTGGTGAAACTGGGCCTAAAAAATAAATAAGTTCCATTGATGCTTGAGCTGTTTTAATGCATTAAACAATAGTCTGAAGAGTCACTGATGAAACAACACAAGACCATACACCACAAAGATCAAGCACTTCTTGGTTTAAAAAGTGTAAGAAAATGCTGCCCCCTGCTGAAACTGTAGCTTCCTTGGGAAAATTTTGTTAAAGAGTTTTACTAGATAAAAAAATTAAAATGAACATTGATTAGTTAGATTTACCATAACCCCAGGATATCGAGCATGGAACAGGTTACAGGTATCTCAGCATTTGAAAATATGCATGAGGTAGGGCAAACCAACCTTGATGAAATGCAAAAAGAATAGAAGCAAAAGACAGCTAATAATAATTAGACACTTCAGAGAAAAAGTAAGAAAATCACTTCTAAATAAATAATATGCCTCTAAAAGAATATTTTAATGGTATAAAAATAGAAAAGGGTAGTTTCCTACTTTGTTTTAAATTGTTTTAATCAAAATTTTATAACCCCTGGAGTACGTACTTCAAGCCGTTCCATTAAAAAATTACGTCAAGTATTCTTCCTGATTAATTAAAAAGTGAAAATTTGCAACGGCGCAAAAACGCGACGGCAAACCATTGCATGCCGGGTAAATCTACGTTTGACGTAATGATGTGACTCCTCTCCCTGCCACTAGGTAATGCTGCGAATGCTGCTAACACCTGTAAGCTGCAGACGATCACGCATTCTGTGAAAGTATATGAACCTGATATGAATGAGTATTGGAGGAACGCTCTTCAAACTAAATGCATTTATGATTTCGTTACGAGATATGAGAATCGTATTTTAATGTTTATAAAACTTAATTCTAGAAGGCTTCGATTTTTTCAAAGTGAAGTTGGTATGGAATGAACGTAGATAAATCTAAATAGCCCACATTCATTTATAAAAAATGTAAATGTAAAATGTAATTAATATAAGTGCCATTAAAAAATTGGTCTTACTTATGAGCAGGATAAATAGTGCAATTTATTTAATGGAGCCGGTGATGTTTTGACATTGATTGGATTGTTTTGATGGCATTTCTTCAGCCGATTTGTAACAAACTGTAAATAGGTGGTGTTGTGTGACTCTAGTGTCAAGAGCGTTGTTTATTTTTTGTTTACTTCAGAATTTTAATTAATTCTGTTCAACTAATTTTACAATTTAGTTTTCTGTGACGTTGTAAATAGGTTCTCAGAAATAGTAGTCCTCCGCTATTTTAATTTGAATTGCCATTTGCATGTTAAATTGGTGGAAGAACGTCCATGTGGTATTCGATATTCGAGTGAGATATTCGAGAAAATATTAGATATTCAAACTCGAGATTCGAATTCGAGAAAAATGCTATTCGACCCATCTCTCGATAATATCAGAATGACACAAACGCTATATCCTACAAGTTTATGCTACCACAATACACCCGAGCCAAGATGTTGCATACAACCAAGGATATGCATCAATCCTTGATAAATTCCCCATTTTCACACTTCCTACACTAATACTTGGTCTCCCCCTACTTTTCCCCACACACCACTACCTGTGAGCATACATTGATAATTAATCAACAGCTGTAGTAGATTAAAACCCAACAGGAGCTAAAGTGAACAAGAATAGAAGATTCTGTCCCAATTGGTTGAGCCAACTCTAAGTTTTCCAAGGACAAACAACCCATTAAACATACATGAAATATGAGTATACAGAGCAATATACTGAAAAAAAAAATTTTTTTTTGGAGTAAGTCAACACAGCATGGGAGTGTCCAGTCAAATATTCAATGTAAAAAGTTATGGGATTATAAATTATTTAAAAAAAAGCTTGTGGCTTAGTTTTCCAACATGCAGCTAACTTCAATGTCAATTTTGATTAGGCACCTAACACTGAAAAACTATTCAAATAAGAATAAACATCATTTTGTTTGGAGGGACATGGCTCTCGGAGGTAAAACTCTGTCAGAGATAATTTGATAGCTCAGCAGTACTACATAAAACCATGGTCTATGAGAATCAATGGGAGCTACTTGAACCTGAAATTATACTGCTTCAACTGGCTACCCAAACACATGGAGTAATTGGCTGACTCAGTCGTAAATAGGTCTGGTTAGTGACAGCAGTATAATTGGCAAACCACTCCATAACATACTAGCAGTAAATGGGAGCATTGTATTATTCATGGATACTAGAATTTAAGGATATAAGACTCCCAACTTTGGCGTGATACCTTTTTTGAACCTGCCAACCACGGCGCCACTGTCATAAATGAGTCACTTGAATCAGATGATCCCAATGTATCACACGTATTTTTGCTTTTTTCAATTTCGAACTTGGGGAAAGTATGGCTAGTTAGAAAGAAACTAATGGTTTTATTTATCAAAAGATAATGTAAGAACGAGCACCACTACAAAATAAAATCATTAGCGTCAGTATGGATAATGAGCGTAATTCATGATTACAAAGAACGTGGGTCGATTGACATAGCCTAACATTTTCATTTAGCATAAAGTGTGATCATGCATACTTATAGCTAGGAAGAAAACAAAGGTCAGTGAATGTCTATGAGATGCATTGCACAACAGGGGAAATTTTATAAATCATTAAGTGTAATTCATAGTTTCTAATAATTTAAGTAGCACAAAATGTTTTGGAGAAAAAATGAATGATTATATATAAAATAGTGAAGAAATAAAAATAAGCATTTCCGTAAAATATCTGAAGGATGCTACTGGATAGCATGACACTGAAAATAAGGCGGTTCACATCAATTAACTGACGATGGATGGATTATCAATTACTTTTGGTAATTAGATAGGGTCCTCTCCTCCACTACCACAGGTAACCAACTGTAAGTGAAAACTAACTACAGAGCTAGGGTTTTTATTACTCACTTAGCACATAAGGTTGCTTATCTTCTGTCTAATAATTAATGTGTAGTAATAATTAATTTATAATCCAGAGCACAAGTTCAACAATCAATATTTAAATGGGAACAACAAATATTGGCTACTACTGATTCATGCCACTTTGTTATAAATAATAATTTAATTTTTTAGTGAATAATTACTTTGCAAGAAAGCAAGCCAACAGTTCATTTTTCAAACATTTCCAAACATCCATTAGTATCATTAATATTTAAGCCAAATATGTGCGTATGGTTATTATTCCTGCATTAAGGTCAGGAAAAGAGTAATATATATCCATATTAAACAGCAAAGCCAAGCTATCTTATTACATTAGAGATAATTAAAAAACTACAAATACAGTAGAACCTTGATTTTATGTAGTTGGAAGGACCAAAAAAGTGGCAGTATGTAAAATCAAAGCATGTAAAATTGAGGGTTGATAACAGAATATGATGGATGAATAATTTTCATCTCTCTTCATTGTATTTAAAATCAAGCAATGAGTCAAGTATGATGACTTTTGGTGAGTAAATAAGAACATGTTCAAAATATTCTTAGATTGAAATTTTATATTTCATACAAATTCATTTTATAGTCGAGTGAGAAAAATGCAGACCTTTTCTTACGACGTATATGTAGCGCACAAAATATTGGTTCTATAGCTGCAGCAATAACCAAAGACATAAGGACAATTCACTGAGTCAATAACTAGCCTTGTCTACGGATAAGATTGATATGCTAAGTATGACTAAATTCTTTATGGCTCTTAAGTCTTAAATCAACTTAATGCATAGCTAAGAGGAACCTGAATGCTGCATTGTATATGCACATATTTTGATCAATACATCTCCAAATCACAGTTTCATCAACGTTTGAAGGGTAATAACCTTCTGGGTACCCTGGACTTATGTCAGCCGTAACCTCCAAAGAGAAGGAAGAGGCTCAGTGGTCAGAAGCCTTCGTGCCAGTGTTAAGGTGGTTTTTATATACGTACAGACCTGCATGCAACTTTGCATATGTATTCTTATAAGTGGAATCTACAGAAAAAAAGTGGTTCTCAACTGCACCTCTAATAGTATTTTCTCCACACCTAATCTTTGGGTAATTTTTTAAAGCACTAGTACTAAATAAACTTATGAGCCACACTTTCCTATTTGTATGTATTGCTGAAGGTCTAATTATTATAATTACAGTAGGCCCTTGCTAATCCAGACAGACTTATGGCATGTGGTGCAGGTGGTTTATTAAGGGTTAGTGAAATGGCATCACTACCACATTATTCAAAATTATTTCCTGGACCAATATTTTTGGTTGATATGGTTGACTTCACACCAAAATTTGATAGCGAGAAATTTATTTTCTAATTTATGTTTCTTTTTGCTATTGTAAAAGTCAGAAAACATAAGCAAGGGATGCAATACCATATGTGACTACTTAATTTGCAAAGAATATTGTCAGGAGTAAAAAACTCCATAGAAGATAAGATCACAGCGATAGCTGGAAGAGACTTATACTATCAAGTGTAAATATAGTTCACGGATGAAAATTCTAACTTTCCCTTAATGAAATCGATCCAGTAAACTGACAGTTGTTTCTAGGAAATAAATCGTTTGCTACTGAACCATTTAAGTATTGTATGACATATTTTTAAAAATACTCTTCATTTTCAATTACATTAGCAAAGGACTCTTTTAAAAGAGCATTAATTTTTTTCAATATACTTTCATAATAATTTGAAGAAATTATTCAGTGTCATTGCCCACTTAACCAGAATCACAGGACAAGGGTAGCTACTTTGAATGACCTGAAATAGATTCCCTGCAGCCACGTGCTCAGCCGAGCTGCATTCGCTTCGGCTTGTGTGCACTGATATCACAATATTTAATTTCGTCCTGCATGAATTTTGACCCAACGCACAATAAGCTGCAATTAAAAGAAGCCGAAGTGCTTATCTCACTGTCGAAGTTGAAACTTCGCATGTTCACTCTATATTGATTACAGCACGTGACATTTCATGTCATTTTCCATAATTATTGCTCACTTACAAACAAATACGGCTGCGAGAAGCATCTGCCTATGATTTTCTCTGAAGACACTCATATTAAAGCTGTTGGGGTACCTCTGATAGTTCACCTATGGAATAAAAACATATTTATTTACGTAAAACAATTTATTTATTTTACATGAAAGTAATTTATGTTGGCTTTGAGTAATATTTACGTTTGTTATATAAAGAAATGGCAGGTGCTTTCAATGGTAATTATTTTTCCTTGTGCACCAAATATTTATTTATAAGCCCACACAAGAGAACTTATTACTGCCATGAGATTGTACAAAGACTATAGATTGTGAATTGAAAGAAAAAAGTAGCGACCGCAGGTGACGGCGTGAATTTTCGATCGGGCAATGAGTCTGGGTCTGCCTGCCAGCAGCTGGGCATATAGTTGCACCAGTGATGTAGCTATTGGAAGGTCCATGGGAAGATAATAGCAAATGATACGTACAAAAAGGAAATTTGGGCTGTCGAGACCTAAGTATGACTGCCAAAAAACAACGTAAAATCAAGAAACTACATAAAATCAAGAGTGTGTCATTGAAATTCCCTATCCTTACCAGCCAGATCTTAATGCCGCTATACAAAATCGATAGATATGTAACATCAAGGTGTACAAACTGAAGGTTTTACTGTAATTGCACCATACTAATAGTCACACAGTAGACAAAACATCAGGTGTGCAGACAGAAATTGCAATTTTTCACTGGCAAAACAGATTTATTCCAACCTAGATTTTGAAGTACTACATTATCATCACCTCTTGATGATGTAGTACATCAAAACCTAGGTCAGAGTAAATCAATATTTCCAGTGTAAAATTGCAATTTCTGTCTTCATCACACAACTTACACTGCTACCAAAATAATTATCTACACTTCAGAAACCATTCAATCTTTCCAGCCATATCCTCCTTTAAAAAATACACCATATAAACCAAGATTAGCCATTAAAATTACTTCCATCCAACCGAGATGTTTCAACTGCTTCTGAAAAGAGGTACATTGGGATCAACATTCAATATTTTTTATTAAAACAATTTAACTGTCCTTTGCTGTCACTGTATAATTGCTTAGAACTCACCTGGCTTACTGCCAGCATGATGTGGTGACTGCATAAGACCTTCACCCAAAATGCATCAAAGAGTAGCAATGTGATGGCAGCATCAAGATGACACAATGGAAAAGAATATCACACTTAAATTAGATCAAAGTTTAGATTAGCTTAAATAATATAATCATGCCAAACTATTATATTCACACCAGAATGTCTGACTTTAAACCATAAACAAACAAGCATTTTAACACTGAAGTCCCCTTTTGAAATACAGCAAATAGTGGTACCAGAAATATTTAAATTGTATTTCATATAAGTTAGTGCATCAAATGTTTGACAAATAGCAACCCCACTACAGATAAGCATGAGGAGGAATGCAATTAATGTAAAATGGTTAGAAAAATGGGTTAAAATCAGAATATTATTTCAATAAAAAAAAGGAATACTAGAATGAAATCTCCTCTAATTTGAATCCGCATCAACAGATATGTGTAATATGCAGTTCTGTTAAATACTAAACCAAATGATTTTATTTAGTTCCAGCATAAATCTGGCTTTTCAATTATCTGTAAAAAAAAAGCATAACACAAAAATATGATAAATTCTGAAGAACAATTTTAAAAGTTGGTAACTATCCCATATGATAATAACCACTAATTAAGGTAAACTTAATTCTTAATCCTCTGGCAATAATGCCAGTAGAAGAAGGACATTTTCTGCAATGTAAGGATAAATTCAAACAATTAAAAACCATACATTTATTCCCTATATTGTGAGGAGTATGAGAACAAAGAAATGCAGTTGGGCAATTTTTATAAGGAATTATAACTAACTTGGGAAAACATAATGCTTTCAAGAACTTGTAAGGTTATTGCATAGTATTTCATGTAAGTTAACTGATATAGGTGAGTTTCAACTACTACTAAGTGCACCAATTACCAAACACACACCAAAACCATTTAACATGAAAGCTACTAATGTTAACATGCACAAAGCATAACCATTCCAGACAACAGGAAGGCAAACACATTAGACAAAGGGGATGTAGTGGGGTTTGGTTAAATTAACGGATAAAGTACTTCATAATTTAAACTTAACACCTAATAAACGTAGAACAAGCATTTAGAAGGCCAAAGCAGTAGCCAGGAATAATTCAAATTGTACTACTCAGAAAACAACATGAAAAAAGCAAGAAAAAAGTTTAAACACTATGTTGTGTGGTACATACAAATGAAAAAAAAATTTGTCACAAAGCCATGATAATGAGTGAGACTTTGCAACCCACAGAAGAAGTCCCTTAAAAAGATGAAACTGTACTTCAAGACTATATCTTATTAAACTGCTAACAATTACATCTTCTTTGTTTTAGCATGAGAAAGAGAAACTGTTTGTGTAAGAGTGTTAAATCTGCCAAAAGAATTTGATTCTGAGATAATAAACACACCATGACTTTGATATTATTCATTTGTAATCTAAAACTTTCATTTTGAAATACTGAACAATAAACATAACTAAATAGAGGAAAAAAACCCAAAGCATAAAAATTCTCCCCATATTAATGTGAGTTTTCATGAAAATAAACAATCTCTTTTTTCTAGGATTATTTAAATTGTCAACATATTCTACATGAAAAAACCGGCTTTCACAGTATAGCAACTCTTCAAGAAATAAAAAGAGTGATGTAACAGATTAAACCTCCACAACATTAGGCCAAAGGAGATCAATACCTTTTTGGTGAGAGTAGTTCCAATAGGTTGTCCATCACCAATCAAAAATAATTTAAGTACATCCAGTCTAATTTTTCAGTCAGATAAAAGATGAATGAAAAAAAGGCACACAGATTTTAATTCAACATGTAGTGTAAATAATTTTTTTCCATATTACCTAATGAATTAATTTGTAATAAATTTGCAAGAAGATGGAAAATTCCAGGCACTGCTTTCGTTTCACAATTTTCAATGGAGTTACAATTAAGTGAAAGTTCAAGCCAGACAATCCCCTAAAATGTTCAATTCCAATACAAGAACAGATGAGAAAAAGAGCAGCATCAATTGAATCTGCTGTGGCGAGAGTCCTCATCGGCAGGCGGCAGAGAGAGATAGAGAGAGACTTACCTCCCCCTTCTTCTGCGGCAGAAGTTGCCGCCGTCTCGGCATCCTGCTGGCCACCGCATGGCAGTGAGCCAAGGCGACCTTGCCCTGCCCCCTTTGAAATGCTCCTGCGCTTCGAGGGAGAGTGTTTCAGCGCTGGAGGAGGGAGGAGGAGGAGGCGGTGAGACGGCAACAGGTTGACAGCATGGGGGTGAAGAGAGAAATGGGTGAGCAGAGAGAGAGAGAAAGGTACGGTGGAAGGGAAAAGGTCCGTACTGCAAAGGGGGCTATGATCTGCCATGGAGCAAGCACTGGTTAAGGAGACTCAGGACCAGGAGAGAAGCAATGGCAATCAATAATACAATCAATAAGGGAGCAGATGACAAAGCTACTAAAGCACAGAATGCTTTGAAAAAAAAGAGTACAAAAAGAAATAGTGGATGAGCTGATGCAAGCAAGTAGAGGTGAGCTGAGAGCAAAATTATTTGCTATCTTAAGGAAAATAATTTGTGATATAAGTGGTTGTCATCGAAAGGAACAAAGCAAGACTATGCAAAGGAAAACTCAAGGCAACATTACTCAAAAGCAAAGTTTCACAGCAAGCTCAGGGCTAATAGGCCCAACGTTTCATTTCCTCATTCCCTAAGCTACCGTATCTCGTGAAGGTTTGAGGAAAGATATTGGGAAATATCTGGACCACATTAGACATGTCCATACCAAAAAGAATCCTTGAGCAAAGGAAATGTGCTTTCCAAATGTGTACTGACCTCATGGAAGAGATTCAATACACAATTTCAGAGAGATGACACAAAAATGACTACATAGTAGTACGTTCCCAGAAAAATAATTGACATTTCCCACTGCCCCAATGCAACTTAGGAAATTTTGGAAAATTGTTAGATATAATATTTTCATAAGTTAAAGAGGGAAAGCCAGAAAGAAAAATTTTTACAGTAACTCCAAAATCACCAATTTACAACCATTGTCAGTTTGAATCATGTGTTAAGTGTAACATGTATAGAAGAGAAAGTGTGTGAGAAAGTTCCAAAAAGAGTACTCCACAAGAGCAATGCAAAAAAGGACCGAGCTAAGTTTGGTTTAATTCATTGAACCACTTTATTCCAAAAATACTCTCAAGTAAATATTATATACAGCAAGTGAACAAGAAAAAATTATATAAACAATCATAAATTATTCACAGCAATATTTTTAACAGCCATAAAAGATCAAGCATGACAAAATTGCTGAAAAGCGAACTCCAAGTTTCACTTAATACTTCACTGCAATCACTGTAAAATATTACTTTGTATATTTAATCATGAATCAAGCATAGTTGGAACCAACAATAAAATACAGAGTACTAAAAAGCAATCACCAGCAACAACAACAGGAAACAATTATAGGAAATCAGGTGTGATAACAGGAGGCTTATATCTTGGAGAGGGTACATTGAGAAGGTTAAAGATACAGCAAGAGGCTCCTCTGGAGGGTAGGTAAATATAATTTACATGATCCCTGTCTGATTTCCATGAACCTCATCAATCTGGTTTCATGACTGTCAAGGTGGGAAATACTTTACTGATGTAAAAATGCAATTGAGAGACTGTCATCAGAGAACCTCTAGAAAACAGTTTAATATTGAAGTGTAAGCAAACTGGGAAAATTTGAACATTTATGAAGATGACCAACAAAGCCCAGGTTCAAGTTGACAACATTCCTCTGAAAACTCTCTTTGTTTGTACGATTGTAATCTCCAACAAATTAAACTTTGCATCCTATAGATGGTACAAAGAACAGAATGTCTAACTAATAGAGGCATGTACGCAGAGACCTACGTCTAAATAATTACATATCAGGGAGCAAGAAGATAATCTGGACTGATAAGTTCAACTCTACACTTTTATTGGATATTTTTGGACGCCAGTGAATTTATTAAAGATACATAATAGCTCATCTAACCTCAGACTTCAACTAACAGCTGACAAGTTACTGGTCATTCAATAAACACTCAGTTACCTCGGTAAAATAATATTATGATGAATGGTCTAACACAACACAAATGGATTTCCACAACAATGAAACTTACATTTGATAACACTAATCATTCAAAAAATGCCTGCACTCGCGTCAATTACAGCCTGAAGTTAACTTCAATGCAACCCTTATAAGCTATTTCAAAGAAAAATTGTTTTGCATTATTAAACTATTAGAAAAGGTGGTTGAATTCCACAAAAATGTAACATCAAGCTAAAAAAACAGTTACCTTAGTTATGCGAGTTCAAAGAAGAATGGCAATGATGATCATCTCGAGTTCCTTGTGACCGAAATAAATATTTTATTGAAATATGAAATACAATCGAAAATCAAAGAAACAAAGCTGGTGGAACTTCCAGTAGATGATAACACAAACCAAAAGATCACAATTTTTCAAGACCAAAGAGTAAATTCAACAAGTACATCCACAAAATTAAAGCTATAATTTAGTACAGGTGCAACAAGAAATACCAAGGGACATTGTGTTATGACTACAGACACAGTATTATTTCCAATGTTAGCAATGTTGTAAGTGTGAAAGGTGACATCACCATGGAATTAATCATTGAAGTTATGCCTCCACCTTCTAACGGATTAAATATATCCAACTCAGTAGGTGCCCTTTTACTGCATTGCAGTAAAAACCTCAAGGAGACACTTGAAGGTACTTCTATTATTCTAAACATTGACAGTAAATACATGCATTTCAAGGGGATCAATACAATCACTTGATCATTTCATGCTCAGAACATGTTCTATTATAGGGATCAAATCGAAATAAAGGCCAAATCGTAAGGAGGCAATGAACCAACAACTACATTTTCATATCTAAAATATACGGATATACACATAAACCAAATATATTTACTTCCCAGAGTCCCATTTTACATCATGCGTAATGGTGAGGTGAAGGAGACAAGGTGTGAAGGAGAGTAAATGTGTGATCAATACTTCTACCTTTGGGTTAAGTGCAGGTCCTTTCATTTAAAGAAAAGCATTTTTGCAATGAAGTGACCTAAACCCATCATGATTTCTCTCAGGTGAAAGAGGATAAAAACATTTCAGTGCTAATATAAGGCATTCATTCCTAAACTTTAGTACATGGACGTTAAGAGTCATTCCAATCAACAACATACTGTACCTAACATATCCTTTAAAGCTGAAAACAACAAAACTTTAATTCACAACTGTCTTTCAGTACATTATTTCATCAAATTACAAGAATATTTGATGACTCGCACAGACTGGTCTCAATATTTTAAAACAAGGCTCAACATAAAGATTGTCAAAATCAATAACCAGGTACATATGCAATGATTTCAATTCATTACCACACACATGAGTGACAATGCAATGAGCTTTATGAGTGCAATGTAACAAAAGCAGACAGATATTCTGTGAGCACAATGATTAGCAAAACAATGGCCTCAAGCCTCTTTAATGCTTAAACAAGTTATACCATATCTTTTACAATTACTATCAGCTGTTTCAGACAGCTCTACATAAACGCAAAGTGTACAGAAACAATAAAAGGAAGTTGAAAAAAGGCAGGCAAAAAATGTTGAAAACAGACAAAGAAGATTGTGTTAGACCCCACCTTGCTAATAAGCAGGTGGACAGGAAGGATGTGGAAACACAAATGCAAGATGTGACACAAACAAATGCAAGGGAGTTCAGGGCAAGAGAGCGAGATATTTCCCCTACCTATGTAGCTCGTGACGAGGGTGCGGAATTTTCGATGATTGCCTTTAATTTCAGGCAAGTCCACTAGCAAGGCGCGTTAGGGGTGTGGAGAGAGAGAAAGAGAGAGAGAAGGGGGGAGAGAGAAAGAGAGAAGGTTAGTAGTAAAGGCTGAGGCTGGCACTAGGTGTTGTACCACCAGCCAATCACATATATGACAAATATTTATCAGTTTTCAAACTGCTGATCAAATAAAGACATTGTTTTGTTGCAAAGCATGACACCGAGGGAAAGTCCTCGTCTAAGTAAGTTAAGAGAAGGTTATGATATAATGGCTTTTAAGTCCCGTCCTTGTGGTAATACCACAAAATTACCCTAAAAGAAGTTTATTTTGTCTTGTGGTAATGTACCAATATTTCCTTCTAAGAAGCACAACTCTATTAGCAGTTCAATTTCAACCTCCATGAATGCCACCAATAAACTTCCACAGTGTCGGAATTACATATATATGCATACAACAAATTATTTTCATAAAAAAAAGTTTCCTTCATTGCTTTATTTTACAGATGGCATTTTGTATTTGAAAGAGGAGCAAAGTACTATCATAAGGTACAATTTATTTCCTGATTTCCAGCATATGTTAACATTCAATGTCGTTAAAATCTTCTGTCATTTTTCCAATAATGGTTTGTGCAAAACAAATTTACAATGTCGATATTTACCAAACAGCTGGACTAAATTGAGCAATAATTTGTGATGCATGGGAAACATGGCTCGGATACTCTATAAAAACTAACTTCCGCACCAATTTATTCCAAACAAAAGTTAACGTGGCGATCTCATCTACTCGGGGAGAGGCTACAGCTCTTTCTCTACTAGAGTGATTTTGTCTCATTTTCCACACTAAACCCATGACCAGTAGCATACCACCATTATTAAATAGTAATGTATCCTGTGACATGATTACGATCCTGTGAGTTAACACGATTTCTCATATTCAATTGTTTGAAAGTCCGAATTTTGGAGAGGCACTATTTTTTTGTGAGCTTTTCTAAGCCTACCAATCAGAAATCATGAAGGAGACCCAGGGCCACCTGGGGAAGTGAATTGAACTATTAATAATAGCATATTTATTTGATAAACAAATAATGACAATCACCATTTTCTTCCATTGCATAAATATTTGCAGTTCTCTGTGTGCGCAATCCATAGCAATGTTTTGCAGTTATGCTAGCAGCCCCTACATTAATAACGTAGAATAAAGAAGGTAAGGAATCAACTATGTGCCACACAGTTGGTCATCAAAAAACACCACTTTCACGTTCTGTAACATTTTCTCTCCTAATTCCCCATACCAAAGGTAAAAAAGGTAAGAAAAAATGTGTGAGAAATTGGGTACAATTAATATTGCAGAGAAAATATGAGAAAAAATAGTGATTAACTTTCTCAAAAATTTAATATTCAAACAGTTTTTCAATTCCTTGAATAATTTTATGGTCGCATCAGTAATTAGTATCATATGCCATCAATCCAATACTTCAAATGAATAATCTTAGAGATTTAAATTACAAATGGTGAGAAAATCTGATCAAAGAGTCATGATAACTCAATCATATTTTTCCTTTTATTTACCACAACTCTGTGTTGTAAAAACTTTCTTTGAAGTTTATTTGGAGACTGAACGGAGGAGGGAAATATGTAAAGAAGCCAGTTACATGAGCATATTTTAGCAGCTTAAATGCCCAGATTAAGGTTAAGGCATTGATAAATCCCCCCCACCCCCCCATCCATTCTGGTAGGAAAACATCCCAAGTAAGTTAATATTCCAGTGACTAATATGTAAGCAAGCTAGGAGGAAGATACTTCTAAAACATTGATCTTAATTCCACCAATGCAATTTGCTCGATGATTTTCATATATTGTATGCAATCCAAAAGAGTACCATAAAGGTTTTAATATCTCACATATTTATTCAGGAGATGACTCTCACAAAGGATCATTCATGATTCGAGAATCTGGTCAGTGAAGTTTTAAATGCCTAACAGATAACTTTCTTGAAACTCAATTTTTGTTCATTTAATCATTTTCTTACTCAATTAGTATATTTATATCCTGCTTTAATTTCTAGCTTTCAGACTAAGCAGTTTTTTCACTTTGGTACCACCTGCCATTTTTCAGCTCAAAACTATCAATGGCACACTCTGAAAACTCTTTTCACAATGGATAAAATTACCAAATACTGCTGTTCCAGAAAAACTATGTAATTACTTACAGATATTTCTTGAGGAGTATAATTCCTTTAAACAAAAAGATGACTATATATTAACCTATTCGCATTACGAGAATTTTTCTACATAATTTACAACTGTACTTTTCTGACAACTTTGGTAAATGAACTCACCCAAGAATTTGGGCTTCTTTAAAAGTATCTAGCATTAAACTAGAGTATTCCAACTGGCAGCCTCCACCCCTCTTTTGAACAGGATGACTGAGTGTTATGTACAGAATAAATAAATCTATATCTACAGATACCAAGGGGTAACGGTTTTATTGTATCACTGCTAACAGGCCTTGAAAAGTTTAAGTCCTGAATAACTTAAATTAGTAAAATATTTTCATCAAAAATATCACTAAATATAAATGTTTATTTTGGCAAGCCATGTATCCCATTCAAGGTGCATAAGAAGGCAGAAATACAGATAAGCCACCTACATAGTGAAAAGTTGTTATTAGCACAACTGCAGTTATTATAAAGTGCACATACATCATTACAGTTAATCTTCAGGTTTACTTGCCAACTATAAAAGTTAATTATGAAGCAAGCTGTTAAGCTTTACACAATTAAGTACAATCACAAAATAGCATATATATTCAACTCTTTTGAACTAAATTTTGCTTCTACACAATAAATATTAACATTGTTTAAGAAAATATATTAAATGCTCAAATATATAGTATCACGTAGGAACTTAATGTATTTAATAATAAATGCAATTCATTATGAAAATATTCTTTGCACCAGTACTATAATGATAAATGTACTATACTCTCTGTCTGGAATGCCGGGAAACACCAGCAGTGCAGTTGAGTAGGGTCATTAATAATAATATTTATGTCCAATTAAATGATTCACCGCAACATTTCTTGAACTTCCTCACTACTGAAGACAATTCAATGCAGAGAAAACAGAAGCACTTAACTTATGTCATAAAATTTCTCCATCATCACTTTCCATTTTGGTATTCTCCTAGTTGAGCAAACTTCGAAACTTACGTGAGGGAATCTTTTTGAAGACAGTTTTGGCCATGAAATCCTGGAATCTCTGTGCATAAAATCCGGGCCGGTGAACAGACACTGTATCCTGTGGAAAAACATGTCACAGTCAAAAGTTAAGCCACCAAGGTTTATTTATTTGACTTAATTTCATTTATTTTCATTCTAAAAGGGATGTCCAATGATCCCTAGGCTCTAATGGGACTGTAATACCAACAAAAACTTTTATCTTTTCACAATCAGAGTAAATCATTATAATGCTCTGCAAGTAGATCAAAAATCTGCTTTCAAAGAATAAAAGGCCTAAGTGGATGAAAAGCATTAAAACAAATCACTAAGAGAAGAAAAATGAATATGACCACTTGCAAGTGGCGAATATGCTAACATTAATGTACAAAATTCAGTCAGGTGATGGCAATGTATTACGTAGTTACCACTAAAATCCATTGATTAAATTTCCAGACTCTGGATTTAAACAAAATGAATAAAACCTTTTCTAAAATTTTATGAAATACCTAACACAATCTACCATTTTTACCTATGGCTCATTTACTAAAACATCTTCTGAGTCATAAATGATGGAAAAAGATACTGTATTCGACAACATATTAGACACTTATTTTTGTAATGACTCAAAATCAGCCTTGTGTCTTACATGTGAAGGCGAGTCCGTCCAAAGACTAAAGTCATCCCAAAAGCTCACTACTGTAAGCTAACTTTACCCCAGATAGTCAGTAATGCCCAGCCCTACTAGGTAGGGGTTAGCTGGAAGAAGGGACTTATGAAGTCTCAATCTTGCCCCAATAAAGACATCTATCCATCTATCTACTCATCTTATCATTTACTCAAAGGATGTCATTGTTGATTTTATTAGAACTCGCATTATTATTATTACTGGTACTTTAACCAGATTATGATTACTAACAAGGAACAATAATGAAGTATAACACCCTGATTTGATTCTAACTTGGCATATTCATAGATTAAAGAGAAAAAATGAATTCTGTGAAATTTTACATGACCTCTCATGGGCTACAGGCTGAGTAATTAGTGATTAAAAATCCACAAAACAGCAACCTGGGCCCATTGCTGTGACATCACAATTGACATTTCTGTGAGGGAGCTGCCCATGGAGAGCAAGCCACTCCCAGTCAGTGCAGCAATCTCAGCCACTCGGTGGATGGGGGAGGTGCAACAGCGGTCATCATTCGTCCCTAGGCAGGAGACTATGCAGAATCTCTTGCTGTTCTGAATCTCTCCATTGTGTCTTGTTAGTCTCTCTGTATTCTCGTCTTGACTCAATCATTCTGGTATGATGTCCTCACTCACTGGAGCCATTGCTATCGCATCGATCCTGGGCCTTGCCAACAAGTAGTCTATACAGACGGATCACCTTTCCTCAAGTCTCGGCAACATGTCTTTTCGCCCCATAATGAACACTGGAAATGTGCCTCGATGTACTCTTGATAGCTTCACAAAGGGGACTCGAGTGCACTGAATAAAGGAACAACCACTCCGCTCTCTGCCTCTCTCTGATGGAATAACCATGGCGGTGCAAGTGAATAGGGAAATGGTCCTTTGTCCTTTGGTGGAAGGTTGCTGAGCTCATGCATTTCAAAAGAATGAACAAAGACTGGCACCTTCCGAGAAGGCCGCATCCTCAAACTATTGTAGGTATTGTCATAAAAACATCAAAACCTCGTTTGTGAACCATATCTTCTTGAACATACGATACCAGAGCAGAAAAAAGAGCACGGAAGAAGATATGGAATTTGGTCATTTCTACTTTACCTTTTGGATTGTTCGGATGCATACGCTTACCTCCAACAAGCCCGCTGCCTATGACTTTTGGATTGAGCTATAACGCCATAATTTCTGTCAACTAGTGTCTCGTTGCTTTTAACATTGTGTACGAGACGGTTATGGCCCAGGCGATTAATCTTCTAGTTGTGTAGGGTATCCGGTGAATCTCAACTTCTTTTTTCCCTGAGTTTTCCAGGTTTTCCAGGCAAATTTTTGCGTTTTCCAGGGTCTTGTTGCACTTAGTTCCTAACATATTTTTAATGAATTTCTTATAAAATTGGCATATTTTGCCAACATTAAATACGAGTTATGTCAGTCCTACTTTGAGTAGGACCAAATAATAGAATATACAAGGAATGTGTAATATTACAGGTTTTATTTCAACCGACAAATAAACAAAATCGGTTAACTGACAACAAAGTTTGAGTCAGGTGCAATTTGAACACAATAAACTTGAATCAGACTACATGGAAAATATGATGCCTATTACCTGGTGGAATACCCATTCAAAATGTATACATCAGATTATCCGGGAATATCTTAGATTATTTAGAATCAGACAAGTTTGATAAAGAACTTGCAAATAAAAGAAGACACTGATGTGAAATGTTTTTCAATGAATGCATTTCCGATTCAACTTCAGTAACAAATTTCTCGGCTTTTCAAGAAATTAAGTTTTTTGGTTTGCAGGTCTGGAACCTTTTGCAGTACCTCTTTCATATACTTTTTCTCTTGAGGTCTTGATACCTTTCCTTTTCTCCATTAAGGCTTCACTATACTTTGCATGAGCATTTCCGAAACTGTGAATTAATTGCTTTGTGATAGGTACGGACAGGGCTTCCACTTACTTTTTGATACAGAAAAGTGAGAAAGTGAGCGAGCGAGGAAAGAGAAAATCCTAGCTCGCCATCAGAACTTCCATGGGCCAAACAGAGGGCAGCATTCACCACTTTGCTTATGAGAGGATAACTGGGATCACTGGCAACATCTGTATTGGCAGATATCTGGGTCCAGTAATCGTCAATCCTAGTTCCAGTTTCATACGGGCAGCGGAAGGGTTTCCAGCAGCAACAATCTCCACTCGTCTCGAAGGCCATTTTTGTCCACTTCCATCGGCATCTGCAAGATCTTTTAAACCAATACAATGTTCTGCGGGGAGCTTTCCTTGATGTTTTGAGGCTTCAAACATTTCAGGTGACGAGCCTCTCTTCCCTTTGCCATGACTGATTTCTGGAGGTTGGTCACAGCCGCCCAATAATGTTTTAAAGCTTCTAGATCAAACTTAAAACTCTAGAGAGGCGAGCATTCCTGTTCAACAAGAAGCCGATCGGCATCCTTACCAATGTCAATTTTGCTCATTTCCATAATATTGTTGGTATTGAGAAAGAAGGCTTCTTTCATGCATTCTTACTTGCTTGTGAGCAGGTCAGGCTTGCAGAACCAACTTAGCAATAGGAAATATAGATTCTCAACCGCTTCATCCGAAACATGGATCATAAGTCTATCATGTTGAAAAAGTTTTGAAAATCTTTCAAATATTTGAGCACTATACAGGACAAAGGCTATCTCTGCTGGGAAGATTTTATACTTATGGGCGTTACCAATAGCCTGATAGCACTTGGATGCAAGGAACTTTTCAACATTTTTGCCTTTCTGACTGGGTAACACTTTAAGAAAATAGTTCTTGAGAGGCGGCAATTGCTCTTGAAGTCTCTCTGCTGCTGGGGACAGGGTGAGCCACCGGGAAACAACATGCTTAAGAAACTCATGCACAGGGCCGTCACTGGAGATTGAGGGGTCCTGTGCATACGAAAGTTTGGGCCCCCTTTAACTTTGCATTCCCTTATTGATATAGTAGAATCTTTTAAGCATGGTTCATGGAAAGAATTAAATTAACCACAAACTGGCAATTGATTTCAATATATTTACATGTGTACTAAATAGTAGGTATTTCTCTGAAAGAGGCAAGCCCGGGCGGGGCGCAGTGCAGTAGAACCTGTCGCACTACCCTACTAGGTGCCTAGTAAGGACAGCACTGCTCATGCATAGGCACTTTCTTCTCTGTTTGAGATTTTTCAAACAACTCAAAACGACTTGTATAGTCTAGAAAGTCATATACAAGTATAATAACGTCAGACACCTCCATTCCAAAAATTTCAAGCCCTTTCTGAAATCATGTATGGAGGATGTGCAGGTTGAAGAAACCAATTTCAAGACGTCCTATGTCAAACACAGATTTGAGTTTCGGAGAAAAAAGCCTAACAATTGCTTTGTTTACAATGGGGCCATCCCATAAGACCATAAGCATTTTCCCAAAGTACACAGAACAGAACATTATGCAGAACAAATGAACTGAAACAATATTTCAGCAGTTGTCCTGCCTATGAATGACATCTGTAAGTGATGAAAAACTACCCTTTTTTCTTTTCAAAGTAGAACCTGATGCCAACCTGCAGTTTCTTAAAGCGTTTCTCATTAGTTGTCTCGTTATAACAAATAGTAAAGCCAACAGTATTTTGAGCATCTTCTAGCATTAGATCCCAGAAGTAAGGGCCGAGGGCTTCAGTCCACAAATAAGCCACCTTTGTCCTTCCTAAAAACATCCACTTCGGTACGTGACTTTCCCTGAACATTCCTGTGAAGGTGTCCACGATGCCATCACAGGATGCAGCTGAGAAGCTAGTCTGACACACTTCATTACTCAAATTACTTTGCAAATTGCACAAAGGCAACTGATTTCAGCAGAAAGGATGGATTTTGTTGTAGGATAGGCTCGTATTTGCCAGAAATGTGAGTACCTTTTCAAAATAGTGAAAAAAGAGATCATTTTTTCAAAATAGTGAGAAAAGTGACCCAATTTTCGAATAAGTGAGAAAAGTGACTCAGTTGAAGCCCTGGGTACGGATCTAACACCCCCCACCACCCTGATCGCATCGTGAATGGTACGAAGGTAACCAGAGGGACTTCAGTTAAGTTTTCAACAAAAAGAAAGGAGTTATCAGAGAAACCTCTCTCAAGGCTGGCATTGCCATGGAATAGAATAAATACAAGCCTGATAAATCTCTTTCAATTGTCATATCCACTTTTATCTCCAATAGAGTTTGACATCCATAATTGGTCAAGACAATCATGATCTCTATCAAACTCTTTGAGCATGTGCTTCACTGTCCTAATCTCCAAAATATTCTTCAATTCTTTATCAATAGAATCAGCCTCATTGCCACCAATGCGATTCAATTCTGTAAGATAAAGCAACGCTGAGCCAAAACGTCTCTTGGCAACTTCAGATTAGATTGCCACTTTCGGATCCAAACTTGCAATAGAATTTGTGAAGGAATAAGCCAGGGTCAATTTATTAAGAGTTTTTGACACCATGCTCTTCAATGGAATTTGACTTGTTATGCAATTGGCCCCCGGGACTGCGCAAAGGGAGAGGTGGGTGGGAAGACAAAGCACAAGCTGCAAGTGGGCGCAAAGCTACGAAAAGAGTATACAATGAACAGGGAGTGCAAGGCTACGCTGAGACGAGCATAATGCTAGCAAAGGCATACGTTAAAGCTCTCTGCCTTAATGGAAATCGGCTGCCGTGCATTTTCCAGGGTTTTTTGGAAAAATTCACAAATTCCCTGAGTTTTCCAGGACAAAATATTTACCTGAGTTTTCCAGGTTTTCCAGATCGCCAGACACCCTGTTGTGCTGAAGCTATATGTAGAAATTGCCAGGAGAAAAAATCAGCCTGGACAGGGGATCAAACCTTTGGCTTTGGGGACCTCTGGCTCGCAAGCCAAAGGTCCTTGGTTCGATTCCCCACCCCGGCCAATTTTTTCTCATTGCAATTTCCGTTTATTGCCGTATTTGTGGCAGGCATGATTTAATTCTGAATCTTAAAAAAAATATCTATGTAATGCAAAAAGGCAAAAGAAAGTGGATGACATTTTTAATTTTTTATAGATGATTGAGTGAAGTCAGGATTATTTGTATTTTAAAATGTATTTTAAGTTACTGGCTATACTCTGTGAGAAACCTCCATTGCATGTATAAAGAATATTATTTTTCTTTACCCACATTATTTCAGTTAACAGAAGCTGTAAATATTATTTGGATAAGGAATCAATTTGTACGCGTGCCACTGCAAGCAAAGAGGTTTGTAGCACCAGTGGCATCATATTCTTGAGAATTTGGGTGATCCATGACCTTGACTTGTTTACTTTGAGAGCGGGCTGAGTGAGCATGAAGGTTAATGGAACTTGGAACTCCGAGAAGCAACTTCCAATTCCGGTAGGACAGACGTGCCTAGATTATCTATAGCTTAGAATGGAATAATCAGATTCCAGTGAGCTGTGGTCATGCAAGTGTGCATCAGCTACCTTGACCAAAGTGAAGTTCAAAAACTGTGAGGCAAATTTTACCAATCGGCATAGCCACAGGTTCCTCGCGATGATCATATTACCTTGCGATCATGAATTAAAACACTTACTGCAAGGCAAATACCGGAAGTAGTTACATAAAAACAGACGCATTGCATGCCTGAGAATAAAATTCACCAATCAAAATTTGTGCAATAATTTTAGTTGATGGAATCTTTCGGAAAAGATAATGGAATGAATGATTGCCTAATAAAGGAAATGGTAAGAAAAAACAAGTATTTCAATGCAATATGTGCAAAAGACTTTGATAAAGCATGGTGCTGAAACCAAGGCCGCAACTACCTCGAAATTGAACATGAATGATTATCAATTCGAATTGTCAGCCATCAACGATTCGAATCAAGTTGAATTGTCAACAATTCTTCCATATCTAAATTCCCCATGATTGAGCTTACTAACCAAATTATCATACACGAGATCGATGTGAGTGAGATAGGTCATAGTTATTGGGCTCTTCTTTATTACCACTTATATAATTGGGTTTGATGATAGCCACTCAACTCAAGTTAGTGAGTGATTTTCCGGCTGTTGTAAATACTCAATATTTACAGTTTCCACTGAATGGGAAAACAATAGAGATGGGTTCTCAAATCCACCAACTCCCCGAATCCACCAAATCCTATTGGATTCGAGGATTAGATATTTTTGGCTGGATTCGATAGAATCCAGTTCAAATTCAAAATAGCAATATTATTTTACCAAACTTTTTAAAAAGCGTTCTTTAGAATATTACTGTAACTTTCATCACCATAACCACATAATTCATCGTTTTCACTGTCTCTCTTAAACACGTCGATTTTTGCTGCATCAAAACATAAGATGCAATTTTCATCATAAAAATGTGATTTAAATGTAGATAAATGCATGAGAAATTTTGCTCGTGAACTCGTAGGCAGAGATAGTTCTCCATTAGCCATCAGATGGCAGGCACAATGAAGTGATGTACAGGTTCCAACATATGATATTTTCGAATAATATAGAAAATTATTTTTTCAGCTAGAGAAGGTCAATCACAAATAACGTATATCTTAAAGAAAAAAATATTATTTTTATTCAATTGAATTATTTAGAAAATCTATGTGAAATATAGTAAACATTTTAAATCACCACATTGGTAGCTGCCTCAAGTGATCGTGTAGCATCGCCATAATCGCATCGCCATAATCGCATCGCAGCAGAGCATTGTAGAGAATCGAGAACTTGGGACGAGTTGTGGTTATGACTGTGATAAAAGTCAGGAGATATTTTTGTGAAACCACATTGTTATGTCAGAGGTTTGGTAACATTTTACCGTCAGTGAAGACAACAAAGTATACGCAAAATGTATGCATTGTGGATCGCGTATTTCAAGAGGAGGCAAGAGTATGACGACTACAGCCATGAAAAAATATTTAAAACAACATGTTGGTCTAATTGAAAGGCAGAGGAAATTGAAGAACAATGTTGAAAGCTCACTAATCGGTATTAGTGAAGAACTGAATGCAGAGGATGTTGATGACCCCTGTGCAAGTTCTCCAGTTGTTTCAACATCGAACGATTACGTTAGTTCTTCAGGTTCCCCAAGTGCAAGTTCTCCAGTTGTTTCAACATCGAACGATTACGTTAGTTCTTCAGGTTCCCCAAACAGCGAAACTACATTTTGTAGGTAACTAACATTTGCCAGGAAATTAAAATGTGATGCTAAACAGCAAATATTAAGAGAGGCTCTCTACCGCTATCAATAATTTAAACACGGGAACCATGGGGGTGAAATAATAAGAAAACTTATTGAACAGTCGATATGTGTGGACAATCAGCCATTCAGTATTGTGGAGAACAAAGGATTTCATGCTCTAGTTGCTTATCTTGAGCCTCGGCATACTATTCTGTCTAGAAAGCATCTATCCGCTTCACTGATTCCTATCTTGTATGAAGAAGCAAGGCGTGAGGTTAAGGCCCTTTTGAACTTTGCCAATAGCGTGTTGATCACTACTGACTTATGAACTTCCACTGCAAGCGACAGATAATTTCTTTCCTGCTGCAACAGATGCATCTGAAAGACTCTTCAGCAGTGCTGGTCTGATATGTGACTACAAGCGTAGTAGATTACATCCAGAACGAGTGCGAGTGCTAATATTTCTAATTAAAAATTTTGATGTCATCATTTTAAACTTTTTGAATATGAGATGTTTACATTTACCTGAGTTTATTGTCATATTTTGGGAATCATATTAAAATTTTGCCATTGAATATTATTAGTGAGTGGGGCAGTTTGTGACTAAATATGTGACACATACAAGATTTTGGTGTTCCATGTTGATTTTGCATATGATATTGCATCAGCATTCTCTAATTCAGTCTTTGGTATGATTATGATCACCTGTGATAAATAATTCTTCGTAAATTACTCATTGTCTTACGGGTTTTTATGTATGTACCTTTTTATGAAATTTTGCTTTCAGTCAATATGCATTTACTAAGACAGTTCTCTTATTTGCTAATTTCCTCGTCAACTACCGAGTGATCATATATCTAGTAAAATTTCTTTTGTTCTATGTGTTGATCGGAACAAAATGAAAAAATCATAATTTTGTCAGCAACACATTAGTGTATCCTGAATGAGTTAATTTGTTTTGGTTTTGGAGCAATAAATATTTTAATAATAATATGGCCACATTCAATTAATATTTTTTGTTTTGTTATGATGTTTATTTAACTGCAGATATAACAAACACTTACTGCAAAGTGATGCCTTTGAAAGTGGTTGATAGATGCGTGTTAGATCATGAATACCAGTAAATGTGACTGGCGTTATTTTGGCTTACATTTTAGGGCCTCCATATAAATTTTTTTCTGGATGACATTCTAAGGTATATATTACTTTGTAAATGTTCTCTTAATTATTGATTTTTAAGAAAAAACTCCAAAATCACATGTTCACTTTTACTTTGCATACCATCAATTTGAAAAGGAAACATTGCCTGTCATCACAATGTTCATAAACAAAAACATGTATGGCTTAATTTGGAAATATTGTGGAAAAATAGATTCAGGATTCAATTCAAATCCTAGCTGGATTCGATTTGGGATTCGGATTCGAGGCAAAAGTGGATTCAACCCACCTCTAGTAAACAAATTTCAAAAAATTAAGAAAAAGAAAGAATGTTGCCAAAACTATAGGAGTGAAGGCAAACTGACTAATAATAAATGGTAATATATTATCTAAGGACATAAAATTTGTAGAAGTCTCATATTTTGAGAGATATTGGTATGGTGTTACAGCCAAGTGACATTAAGATCAAAACCAGCAAAGGCAGCATACCATTTTAAGCACCATCAAAATACAGGCTTCTGAAAGATTTTATAGCCAACTTGATGCTTTAAATATTACTATGAACCAATAATAAATATTTATTTTTTCGTATTAATTTTCGATTGCAAGAATTTAAAAAATAATCACACAACCCAAATTCTTCAGTCCATTCTCAATTCAATATGGAGAAATACCTACCCCATCATGGATCATACTTTTCCAAGTATGTTCTAACTTCTTCTTAAGCCGGTAACTCTGCAAGATGTCAATTATACCTAGGAACATGAGGAGCCTCTCTCCTTTTGCATTCCGTGCAGGAATACCTCCGGGCCTAAAAGGAATAAAGTTACTTATACCATTAGCTAGGAAACAGAGGAACAAACTCAATATAAAACCTTATCACAAAAAAAATAGGAGGACCCAATTACTTGGAGCTCAGGCCTCATGGAATTAACTCATATTAAACGATCAAAGAATCAACCTTCAATTTTTCTCATTCTGATCAATATCAGAACTGCCTTCCAGATTCCCCAACTCAAATTGATCAGCATTTTCCACGGCTCAAATACAGTAGAAGCCCCATATAACGTGTAGTGCATATAACAAGAATCTTGAATTTGCGAGGGATGGCCAAAGAATGATTTAAAACCCTATGATTTACAAGTAAAATAAATCCGTATCAGCAAAGACAACAACCAGCCTCCACTGGGGTCATTTACTATTATGAGTGGCAAATGTCTGCTTCAATCTCGGCAAACATGCACAAAATTGTCCTCATGTCCTCTGTCATTGAAATTAAATGTCTAGCAGTAATTTTTCCACACAATTTGACGTTCAAATGCACATTTTGGACATTCACAGCATACCCGTATTCACACAAATTAATTCCTCGTAAGTCTGTGCATTTCTCTGTTCTTTTGTCATCCTCCTGCTTTTTTATCAAGTTTAGTCCGACTGATACAACATCATGGCTGGGAAACGAAATTTGTTGGATCTGAAAACTAAAATACTAATTATCAATGAATGTGAAAGTGGTGATGGGTCCAAAAGCGAGATAGGGAGGCAATTTAGCACATCTTCCTTGACCTTATTCACAATTCTGAAGAATAAGTAAAAATTTCATGCCGCAGTGCTTCAAGAAGGACGTCCAAGGAGCCAGAAGCATTTTCGGCCAGGAGAACATACGCAATTAGAATCTGCCCTTTTCTCGTAGTTTTGCCAGCAGAGAGCAGCCTGAATTCCGATAAATGGCCCATTGATGAAGGCAAAAGCGGAGAGGTTCAGTATTGACAAGTTTAAATGTTCCAATGTTGAATACGTAAATTGTTATGAATTCGGATTCTCTATATTTTAAGTTGTCTAGGTATTGTATTGTCTTTCGTAATTGTTTCAAAGATTATAAATATTGAAAACAGGTGAAGGATGATTCATTTCAATATGTGCGAAAGGTATGTACTATAAATTATACATCTATCTCGCAGCAGGGAGTGTATTCAGTATTCATGGTATTCATTATCAACAAGTTCCTTTTAGACGTAAGTACGGCAGAAGATATTATGTGTATCTTGATGGAATACATTTCGGAACTTACAACCTTAGGAACTTTCTGACTCGCACTCGAAACTCACAGCTTAACACACATATGTACCATGGAATACCTAAAAAATAGTGAGCTATGAAAATATTGATGTGCCCTGCCACATAGCGGCTGCAACATGCACTATCGCTTCAAACGTACGTGTTTTGGGGGAGTCGATACCATATTCGCTAGTGGTTAAAAAGTTCACATCTTATCTAAACGCAGTCGATCCTTGAAAGTCCACATTTTGTTCCCGCTCCATGCTTACAACTATCATATGTGGACTTGCCTATAACAATTATGTTTCCGCATAAATTCAAGGCAGTATTCCACGCATAATTATTGTAATAATAACACAAACAACAGTAAGGGCTAATTGTAAATGCTGGTGATATTGGGCTAAATGATTCTGAAAAGTCGAAGTCAACTGTTTTCTGAGGCGATCTTACAGACGTTGTAGTCCTCGAGGACTCCTTTACTTCCAGTATTTAACCCTTCAACGACGAGCGACGTAGTCACTACGTCGGTCACGAACTTCACATGCCGTCGAGCGACGTAGTGACTACGTCGCGGCAATTCCATTTAAATCAGTGGAAAACCAGCGGTTCCATTTAAATCTCCTCCGACCTACAAGATGAGATTCATTTAATACTCCTCCGGGCTTGAAGGGTTAACTGGAGAAGAAAGTAGCCCAGTGCTTGCGTGGAACAAAATCGCCGTAGGTTACATCTTGGTCATTAAGTTATCTAGCATTTTTGCAAATTTCAATTAATAGAACTTTCTCCGAACCATATAACCATTTTTATATACTTTTTAGAGAGGTAGGAGGCATGAAGTTTTTTCTCGTTTCCGAAGTGTTTGCCGTTTATTGTCCATTGCATTGCTATTACTTGCAGCCACAACATATTTGGCGCACCCAAAACATCGGTGCAATAACAATACAGCACTGTGCAATACAGTACACATGTCAAGTGTCAAAATTCGATGTTTAATATTTCAGTGTATGACATCTAATATGGAATTTGATGTCATCGAAAGTTAATACGATCATATAAGTAATTGAAGTGTTCGAAAATATGATTTTTCATAGCTATCTCAATAGAATGTTTTCGCCACTCACCAAAAATTCCCACAATAATGGCTAAATTAGTGTTACAGTTGTAGGAATTGGCTGTGGAGTGATTATTAATCATCTTCGGTATTAACGAGAGTTCCATTTAGCGAGTGATTTTTCAGATCCCGAGAGCTCTCGCTATATAGGGTTTCTACTGTACTTGAACCTCATTGAATCTTGCTGTTTCATCCATTCTTAATTAAAATAAATCAATTTCCTCTTCATGTTATTTTAAACAAGCATGTTTAATGTCATTTGGAAAACCAATTTTCTTATACATTTAGCAAATCTAGAAATTATAAATAAAGAATTCACTGGTAACCAAATACAATAACAATAAAACTTTGCCAGAGCTAACCCAAATAGGTTATGCCAGGGCTGTCCATAAACATTAGAGAAAAGGGTTAACTGCTCATTTGATCTAACTTATGTCATGAGAATTTTAACTTATGAATAATCGCAATTGCTTTTGCAATCCTTATAATTATGAACAAGTTTTTCACAGAAGCAATACACATAAGGCATATACAGTGAAACCTTATTGAACAGGGGGATCAAGATATGCAATTATGCCACGTTGCATGAATTCACATTGCAGGGATCGTTAATCTCATTGAAATACGAGGTATGACAATGAAACTCGTGGACTCATTGCTGTGAGTGTGATGACGACACTGGGAGATTGGCAGCAGTTGCATATCGATTGTTAACATTTCACGCAGTCATGCAATTGTTTTCAGTTCTCTCGACAACATCGTGTTGATTGTAGCTCTGTTTGTGTGCACGTGTTTTGTTATTGAGACTTTGGAAATCAATCATCGTTTGGAAGTGCAGCAAGTTGTGATGAAATTCCTAGTGAAAGCAGGGAAAACAAACTCAGAAATTCTTAAAATGATGAACCCTGTTAACGGAGACTGTCTTATAAAAAGAAGTTCATTCTTCAAGTTGGTAGTGAGGTTCAGAAAGGGGAGAAGCTTAACAAAGGGCAATGAATGTTTAGGGTGCCCCTCCTCTGTTCAAAATCTTTCTGTGCAGAAAATTGCACAACCCATCACTCAAACCATCGCCTCACAGTCAGAGATGTCGCTGAGGTCACCGAAATCAACCAAGAAACCGTGCACCTCATTCTCACACAAGAGTTGAGGATGCCAAAGCATTGTTTGAGATCGTTTCAAAAATTTTGTCAGGCGAACAATAGGAAAATCGTTTCCGTGTTTGTCAAGATTGGTTAGAGAATGCAGACATCTTTCAAAACGTGATTACAGGAGATGAAACTTGGATTTAAGAGTGAAATTCTGAGACAAAGAAGCAAAGCATAGAATGGAAAAAACCAGATGAGCCAGGGATGAAAAAAGCCCTGATGTCAAAATCAAAAATCATGGCAATGCCGATGGTTTTTTTGACTCACGTGGAATTGTGCTCCAAGAACAGGTTTCCCAGGATCGGACAGTTAAATTCTGCTAAATACCTGGGCATGTGTCTCAAAGCTTCAAGTCCACAAGCTACAAGTCGGATCTTATAAGTGTGACTTACAAGTGTTTCTTAAACAACAACAGAGGACTTGTAAATTCTCCAAGATTTTACAAGTGAAAATGGCATACGTCTAGTCCATATTTAGCTACAGTAGAACCTTGTGATAACGCAAAGGCAAGGTGGTATGAAATGTGCCTTTACGCTAGAACAAATTATGTTATAACAAGATTTCATCATAATTTTTATTCAGTAAATTTTGAAGCCCTGGAACTATCCTACTGATTAAGAAAGGTTAGAATCTAATATCAGGAAACCATTTATCAATGAATAGACTCAACTAAAAACTTTTTGTCTTACTCTGTCCATTCCTTTACTATACATATTTCCTTTCACTTTCATGGCATCTGTGTTACTCATCCATTTCATACAACTTCCAAGCTTACCCAAGGTTTTCCCTTTATATCATGGTCTTCAGTATCCATCTTTCATCCATCCCTCCATTTTATCCATCTTCAGTTCTATTTCTCGACCCTGAATAATTTTTTTGGTTGTTCTTTTGTTAAAATTTCCGTCCAGAATGATTTTAGGGTTTCATAACGTATAATTTTCAAGTCTAATTATTTATTTTATTTATTGCCTTTGTTTAGGGTGAAATTAGGGCTATGCAGCCCTCTCTTACATATAACCCTAGACATTACATTTAAACCCATGCCCTGAGTGGAAGAAAACCCACCCACGCAGGACTCGAACCCACGACCTTCGGATTAGCAGGCAAGGACTCCACCCCACCACCACCGAGGCCGGCTATTTAAATACTATCTATTCCATTTCCCGGCCATTAATGATTTTTTAAGGTCGTACATTCTTGAAAATGTGCTGGACCTTAAAGACTTCAGGTTATCATGCGTTGAGCTTGCAAAAAACGTTTTTTTAACAATCATTTATTGAATTTGGCAGCCCAGAATGATTGTAGTCGGCCCAATTATTAATTATTTTTGCCGGCCCTAAATGATTTCCGAACGATTTTAGCCGACCCTGAATGATTTTTGCTGGCTATAAATGATTGTGGCCGGCCCTGAATGATTTTTTCTGGCCATTAAAAATTTTTTCCGGCCTGAATTATTTTTGCCGGCCATGAATAATTTTTGCCGGCCTTGAATGATTCTAGTCGGCCCTGAATTGTTTTTGCCGGCCCTAGTTTCATTGCGTAGAACCCTTGAAACATAAGTATAAAGTATGATTGATTAAAGGAAAATAATCCTTAAGTCCATATAAAAAATTGAAGAAATATGTGAAAAATTGACATTTGTAGTTTGTAGCACTGCTTTTCAACAATTAGGGGGATGAAATGGTGTTTTGCTAGGAATATGTGCGTTCTGCAAGTTTTGTTGCATAACCCGTAAAAATTTTGGTGATGGGACTAATCAAAAAGTTGATGCATGTAAAACTTGGATCTGCTGAAAACGATGTGAAATTGTTCCAGATGGAGTGATGAGGCACTCTCGATTTGCAGCGACCGCCAAGCCTATTGCCGGCATTTTGCTTTTTGTGAGCTATCCTCTCCGAGACGAAGAAAAACATGCGCGTGTCCACGGCTATTTTGTATGGCTTATTGCCGCTTGGAGTTCATTTCTTCGCGTTCGCTCACAATCGCTGCGAAACATCCACGATGGCAATGATCGGCAGTCGGAGTATTTACCTACCTATTATTTATAGTGAGGTTTTCTCGAAGTAATAGATTGTGCTGTGCCTAAAAGATTTGTTATGGCTATTGAGTCGGAAATACTTTGAAGATAAAAGGTGTTATTATTTAAGAAGCTTCCATCATCATGAAACAAAACTCACTTCTCCTAGGGCATTGTTAATGCATATCTGTACTGGCAATATGCCTTGTGCATGGTGTAATTTGAATATATGTCTAGCTTAACGGCTTCATGGGGGTCTATTCTCTGACTCGAAGCTAAGGAGCTTTCTGGCGAAAAGATGCTTCAATAAGCTAATTGCTCCCATCAGTATTCTCTATCAAGGCAGCTACCGGAGAAAGAGCTAGCAGAAAGCTACCGGTAGCTTATTAGGCTCCTACCAGTATTCTGTAACTGTCACGAAGGTACTTCCATAGCCCCAATAAGCTACCACGGAAGCCTCACGAAGCACAGCCTCCGAATACCCTTCTTAATTATTGGTCGTTTTTTAACGCTTATCTCTCTATAACTATCCAACACACGGGTATGTTTCTTACATATCTTAAATGCACATTCCTTGCACTCTCACTGGGTTACGTTGTCATTTTCACCACTTACTGGAGTTCTTCAAAAAAAGGTATTAGCAGGATTGACGGAAAGCAAGATTTACCTTCTTTATCTTCGGTAGGTAGTGTGATTATAGCCCATAATGGGATATTTTGGGGCAGTGGTTACGTAAGTATCACCTTTGCATTTCTTTTGAAACCGTCATCTTAGTATATTATTTTAATGATTATAAGCAACGGGTAATTGACAAGAGCAAATAGCACAAATCATGTCATTGACATGAATCCTAATTGCCGAATATAGTTTTGAACAATCTTATTTATATAAACCAAAACAGCCAAGATGGACATCGTGCATTCATATTATGCGATTGTTCACAAGATTATGTTAGCAAAAATAGAACAAGTGCTTATTTTGCTCGCATTGTTTTTAATACGTGGAATATTTCACTAAACACGATGCACGAACATCTTCACCCTCTAAAATGACCTTAAAACAGGTTCCACCAGTTTTATCCATGGAAAAAACATTGATACGAGCTATTCTATTGGTTCTAAGAATGACATCACCATAAATGGAATTTCTGTGAATTTGCTTTAAAAATATTCTTGTACCCACCTTTCGCCAAACCTCTCTCAGCCTTCTGTTACGTTCTTGAGAAAATGCCATCGAGTAAGAGAATATGGTTGGTAGACAATTCCTGTAGCTTATTCGAAGCTACTGCATTGGTAGCTTCGAGAAAGAGAAAGATCCCATGGTATTTCCCTCCACCAGTGTTTTGTTTGAAAACGAGTCTTTCTTTACCATGCAAGTGTTCTTGTTTACGTGAAAAATTAAGATAACCTCTAAAATGTGTTCTAGTTGTCACAGTTACCCCTGGTTATGTTATTTAAAAAATTTTTATCGCATTCAATGGGTTCAGTGTTCTCTAGTAATCCAAAATTCAATTAAAGAAATATTCGTATGCAGATTTGAATCGGGCGGTATTCCTTGCGCCTAACTACTTCAGCACCATCCACACTTGATGCGGGAACTAATCCTGTTTGCGTAATAACGAAATAACATCTGGTGGTGCTGTGACGGCTTTACATTATAACGTTATATCAAATTTTACGTTACATCAAGTAACGTTATAACAAGCTTCTACTGTATTATTTAAAGATTTCAATATATTTCGCAAGTTTCTCCAGCCATATTCTATAACCAAGAGTCAGTGCTATGTTGCTGTGTCTATAAATGCATGAATACAAGATAGATGGAATTTTTGGTTCACAGTTTACCTTAAAGTATTCCAAGCGAGGACAAATCGTCTCCAAAACTTGAACATCATGAGGAAAAGTCATTTATTCCATCGCATGTAGGGAAAGATATACTCGAAATGAAGGTTGTTCACAATTCTCTCATGTCAAGCAAGACATTATCTTGTGCAGTGTTTATCTTTCATAGATATGAATGAATAGCGGAATAGCATTTTATTGTCTGACAAGCAAAGACTACATGGTCAGCCATTTTGAATGTTGATTACAGTAAAAACTCGAAAATACGAACTTCGAAATTACGAAATTTTGATTTTACGAAGCAAAATCTTCGGTCCCGACCAAAAGGGTATCTTAGTGTATGTAACAGTACGCGATATTACGAAATAACGAAGTTTTAAAATTACGAACCTCTGATCTTGGTCCCGACGTGAAAATGTTACTCGTTTATACGAATAGTGATGGATCACAGTAACGTTTTCCGGCACTCCTTGTCAGAGTTAAATATCTAATTAATCTTCGTCGCCGAATACATTATGCACTGAATGTATTACCTGAACGATAGCTCATTTTTCAATGCTACAATAGTAAAGGTGTGGTTTCGCTGGGGCATCCCGCGGCCGCGTGTGGCGTCCGCGTCCAGCAGCCGGAAGTCACTGCCGTACTCATCCAATCTATTTCGAATGGGTTTGGTTTCACTGATACGTCTCGGCCGTCGAGTTCGACGGCTGATGCCCGACGTCTACATCTCGACTGCTTCGAGAGCAGTCGAAACGCGGACGCCTAGTCGAGCAGTCCCAATTTTCGGTGATTTTTCTGCTCTCCTCTCTCCTTATTTTATATTGCGCGTCCTTTCCAGCTCTTTTTTGTAAAACTACTTGCAACATTGGGTCTTTTTCTTCGTCAGCCTACAAAACTAAATCGTCACCATACATTTCAGCGTAAAATCAACTCACTCTCAGGAAACACAAACCGATAAAAAATTTGTAATTTAACTAAATACGCATTCTCCCACATCTCCCGGCCGCTGGACTCCACAGTGAAACCAGACCTAAAGGGCTACTTTGAATCGTAGGCATCGTAGCTCATAAAATATAAAACCAATCTGACATAAAATGCGTTCAGCTTTGTTACCACGAGTCCACAGTTGCCAACGAGTAAAAAAACGTAAATTTGTAATTTAACTAAATACGCATTCTACCACATCGCCCTGTCGCGGAAACAGGATGTAGACGACTGAATGAAACCACCCGGCCGCATCATCCAGCCGCGACGTCTAGAAGCGGGTATAGTCGTGTAGGGATATGCTCGCCCGCAAGAGACTAATTGCTACAACCAGCATTTTCCTCTCATGATCCCTGGCATTTTTCGTTACCAGTTTTCGCAAACATAAATCCATGATGAGTATTCCTGGTACAGAAATCGTTTGCTGCGCGTTTTCAATAACTATGACATGTATTGGAAATGGTGCTATGTTGTTCGAGGGGTAGATTCAGTCTTGAATATAACCCAAGAAAGATTTTTTTCACTATTTCAGACGGATTACACTCAACCTTGCTCGATGGCATAATTATTTCGGCTGGCAATAGTTATCATCGAAAGACTCATGTTTAATTTACCGTCCTCATTGAGCGTTTTGATGTAGTCATCGAGCAAGGCTCTTCATACGCATTTCCCAGCAAAGAAAATCAGAGAAAGTATGAGTTCGCAAGGTTCATAAGGCCACTTAGTTTAATGCACATTAATTCTAAAGGAAGACTAGTTCTGGGCGCATAAATTATCAATGGGAAAAAACGCTCAAGCACCCTTTTATATATTTATATCGGAAAATGGTGTACCCTCCTCCCCTTTCACTCCAACATAGCGATCAAAGAAACATCCTAAAAGAGAGATCAGCTGCGTTCCTGCAGATCGATAAAGAAACTTAGTATTTTGAAAGTGAAGAAAGTGTTTTGTAGCTTAATCCTTATTAGAGATATAAACAAGAAGAGGATTAGTGGAACTATCCTATGAGACACCAAAAGTCACGCCGTCGGAGAGGGAGCAGAAAGCCCCTTCAGCATCCTAGCCCAATTGGAGGCGCTTACATCTCTTCCTTGTGCTGTCGGACGACACCTCCCCCCGGAGGACATCGGGGGTGGGAGTTAGTTGGTACCTAGCCAGTGCGGAAGCAAGATACGAATTGGCCAGGATCTTTGGGTAGGGGCGTTGAGGAAAGGAGTTCCGAGTGTTTTAACGGTCATGGACATGGAACCATCTCAACCAAAGAGAAAGAGAAGGGGAATATCGTTGGAGAAGGTGAAAATGATTCAAGAAGTTGAATCAAATAATTTAAGTAAAAGTGCTGTAGCGGAAAAGTTTGGGGTGCCATTGTCAACGCTTTCAACAATCATCGCCAGCCACGCTAAAATTCTGGAGAAAGTGGAGGAGGGGGTGTCACCAAAAAGGAAAAATTTACGCGGCGCTAAATTCACAGAAATTGAAAATGAACTTTACGCATTCTTCTGCAAGTGTCGTGAGCAAAATATTCCAGTAAATGGCCCGATCATCCAACAGAAGGCAGAAGAAATTGCTTTACGTCAGAAAATCGAAGATTTCAAGTGTTCCGTTGGCTGGCTGTGCAATTTTAAAACCCGATTCAACATCGTGTCGCTGAAGATGTGTGGAGAAGAAGACGCGGTGGACAATTACTTGTTGAATAAGTGGCATTTAGACAATGATGACCTGATAAATGAATATAGCCCCGAAAACCGCTATAATTTCGATGAAACTGGGCTATTTTTTTATGCTCTCCCCGACACAACTCTAGGTTTGAAAGGACAGAGGTGTCACGGAGGGAGAAAAAGCAAAATGAGAGTAACTGTAGGGCTATGCGTGAATCAGACGGGAACGGATAAAATAAAGCCTGTTTTAATTGGGAAGAGTGAAAAACCTCGCTGTTTGAAAAGTGTGAAGATGGAAAGCCTCCCTGTGGTCTATGAATTCAATAAAAACAGTTGGATGACCAATGACATTTTCCGAAAAACTATAATTCGACTGCAACGAAAAATGGCTGGCAAAAATAGAAAGATACTTCTGCTGGTGGACAATGCGAGTTCTCACAAGTGCCTTGATGACCTTAATTTGGCCAATGTACGTGTTACTTACCTTCCTCCAAATACGACCAGCAAGTCCCAGCCACTGGATAAAGGAATTATCCAAAATTTCAAAGTATTGTACCGTAGGAAACTGGTGCGATACTACTTGCGCTGGATTGGTATGTATACGCCTCTCGTTTCCGGTTATCATTTTTGTTTCAAAAAATCAGCTTACTTTGTTTTCTTTCTCAAGTTGTGTCATAACCATCCAACTTTATTCGTCATATTTAGGAATGGGGATGGAGATGAAGGATATACCAAAATGGACAATTTTGCACGCTATCCGAGCGGTAGGTGAGTCATAGAGTGAGGTATCCTCAAAAACAATTACCAATTGCTGGAGAGCGGCAGGATTCCCTTTCCCAGCACCTGATTACCCTGTTCCTGAGGTTAGTCTTCGATAAAACTACCTTAATTGTGTATGAATTTCTGTTAGTGCCAGAAACGATTATTTATTTGTAAATTTTAATCTTTAGGAAGAGGTACAGGATGAAATACCTAACGAGATAAGAGGTTTGGCAAATGATTGCCAAAATTACTTGTCGAAAGTTGGCTGTTCATTGGCTGCAATTCCCAGCAATTACATGTCAATAGACGACGATCTCCAAGCATGTGAAGATGTAACGCCACAGCCGGTGACAGAAGAGCCAGTGGCAGGGCCCAGTAAGGAAAGCAGCGACGAAGACGATGACCAAATCCTTATCTCTCCCAAAAAGAACGAAGTTTTGCTTGCTCTCGATGTTTTACATCGATTCAATATTATTAATGATGTCGACTCCCAGTTCAGTTTCTATTTGTCAAAATTAGAGGCCATCGTGGAAGCGACTATGGAGCGTAGCAAAGTTCAAAAACAAATTACTGATTTTTTTGTTAAATAACTGATTCTATCGGCAGAAGAACAGAACTATATTTTTAATAAACATTCATTCGTATTTCTTCTTGACTTATTATTCACTGATTCCCTTTTCTGATATTGCCGGAATGGATCGGAAATTACGGGAATGGAAATGGCCGCCCATTCCCATATTCTTTTTCCCCACTAGGCAATCCCCACCAGGAAAATTCACCCAGCTCTCCATCTCCTTTGCTCCAAAACATCGGCTTACTCTCCCCCATCACCTTTCTCTCTCACTTGCGGCTAACCTATCCCTCCCACACTGGCTATATTTCCCCTTCAAGTGACCCTCCGTGTCCCCCCTTCCCGCTCTATGAGTAGGCACGAGCCACCGCCTCACACCCAAGCCCCCGGTGCCCGACCTCCGGGATATCAGGCCCCTTCGAGTTCCCCTCCGCCCCACCCCCTCAATGCTAGGCTAGCATAAGATGTCCCAAGCCGACTTTGCAGGCCCCCCATACCAGCTCTTGGGCCGTTTAAGAAGTTCCCTCCCCAAACTCAAGGAATCTGTGCACGCCGGTGGGTCTGACTCAGCCTAAATATTGTTTTGCGGGCATATCTTGATTCATGGTAAAAGCTCCACTCGCCAGAGTCATGTCTTCCCTCTCCGCCGACGCAGCAAATTGAGGTAAGGGAGGAGGTAGATAAGATGCGACTATTCGGCGTAAAGACGATGATTCATTATAGGTGTATTCTTCGCCCTTGGCCTTGATTCCCACGTGAATCACCCTCACAACAGACGTAAGATACTACGAGACCATGGGCCTCGCAGCTGTTTTTGTGAGCGGGCGAATTTCCCCCACCCGCAGCGAGGGGGAAAGGAGGGGAAAGAAGGCAGATTCCAGCTTGTTGCGTGGCCTGACCTGGAGCTACAATGCTTGGACGCAAGTCTCCTTGCTTGACCGTAAGCAAAGGAAAAATGATTAGCAAAAATATCCCACATTTCAATTAAATAGCGAATCTTTAAATGAATTCTGAGATATAATGAATGAAGAGCAGGCAGGCAGTAAGACCTATCCGAATAGAACCACAACTGACGCTTTCGTGTAGTAGAGTGAAAAACGAAAATTATTGATTTGTAATATTAATGTTAGCATCGTTAGTAGCCGATGAAGTGTAAAAGGAACTATCTCACCTTCACCGTTGAAGAGAGTGGCTTGTACACCCTACTTCTGAATGGAGGTACACAGCTGGACTCTTCTATAAGCTCTTCCTTCAGCTCTATCATCTCGGAAATAACAACGCACAAATAAGCTGAATCCAAGGGAGAAAAACGATTGTTATTTCGGGAAATTAATGGGTTTATCATTATTTATTCTAAATACATAACGTGTATCCATTGCATAGAATCCGCGAGAGAATCTTATTTTCACTGTCTTAGCTTAACGTAGGTAGATACATATATTATGCCTGACGCGGAGAAAGGATCATCTAACGAAATTTTATTCCTCTAATTTCAATATCCGGTGCCAATGTTCGCGCAAGTCGCACACTTCCTTAGTGTATGCATCAATCAGATTTACTGATGATTAAACATCGCTCGCGCTTCAGTTAAAGAGTTCTCCAGTTAGGAAATAATATAGAAAAATGCGCCAAACTGTACGAAAATTGTGCAAAGACGCTTCATTGCCTAATCATTCATTGGAAAAAAGGAACGGCAAGTTAGTTGTCGCGATGTAAATTTCCGCGGGGCTTAGATGGGAGTATAATTCTTCCGAGTTTCGGGATTTCCGCCGTGAAAAGATGGAACGATGTGGTGGAAATCCCGAAAATAGGAAGAATCAAACTCCGACAAATAAGTTGTGTTCAACTGACAATGAGTTGGCATGAATACACATTTAAATATACTTTCATGAATTATAACTTCGTAAATCATGCAAGTACGTCGCGAGAGTACATCTTAATCTAAGGAAACAAAAAAGAGCTTCATCGCCATGTTTTTGAAAGATACTCGTTGATACGAAATTTGATATTACGAAGTGCCGATTTTTCCGGTCCCGTCGACTTCGTAATTTCGAGTTTTTACTGTATTAATACCCAAAGAGAACACCATTACCTTAATGAAGTAAGTTGGTCTAGTGGTAGAGTGCGTAGTTATCATGCCCAAGGATAAGAGTTCTATCCCCACGGCTGGAGATTTTTTTCTCTTTCATTTTGATGGGCTAAGGAGAGATATTACCACTGATTTATGTAACTTCGTACTAGGACTTATGCACAATTTTTTTCATTTCACTTGTCCCAGTGCTAAACTCCAGTTTGTATAACTGGACGGCAGATAGCTTCACTTAAAAGGTGATGGATCACTTATTTTATAGTCTGCCAATATTGTATAAACTCTCCAATCTAACACACAACAACACCAGTGACATGAAAAGTAGGTATATTGTTAAATAGTAATAAATAATACTAGTAAACTTGTGCGTAACTTTCGCATATTCAACCATTCCCACCACCTCAAAATAATTTATTCTTTATCAAATGAGATCATTTATAAATTGCACGATTAAAAGCAACACGTCTCCTGATGGAAATAAATCTTTCATCTTCGTTGTTTATTCACAAAGTCTCTGTGGGGGTGATCTTGGTGCATTACGTTTTAGTCTAAAAGACTTTTCTTTTAACTTTAAATTATAAACAAACAATGTGTTTTAACATAAACTGAGCATGTTATGTCAAAAGTCAGTAAAAAACATATCTAATGATAACTTATTCATCGCTACCGCCTTTGTATCAGTTAAGAAAAAGAGATCACAAGTCGCTTTTCATTTGTTTTCCAAGTTATTCTTTCCAATTTCCTGCGATTTACTCACCTCGGAAGACTAGAAATTTCCTTACAAGTAACAAGGACTTATAATTTACAAGTTTGTTTGAGAAACAGAATGTGTCGTAACCATGAAAACACTAGTGAGAAAACACTTGTAAATTGTGAAATGGACTTGTAACTTGTGCACTAGTAATTAGTAGACTTGTATGTTTGAGAAACAGAATTGCACAAGTTACAAGTGAATAGACTAGTAACTTGTAGCCTTGAGAAACAGGCCCCTAGAAGTAATGAAATGTCTGCATGAAAGAGTTCACAGAAAGAGACCTGATTTGTGCTTGAGTTGTGGGTGCTTCACTACGACAATGCACCCTGTCACACAGCCATCACTGCCAGACAGTTTTTAGCCAAAACATTTGAGTATCAGTTAATCATCTGAGCCGAACAGGGCAGGAAAGAAAATGTCATTGGGATAAAGGCGGGAGCTTAAACATTAACTTATTTACATGCTGGTGGTTGAGGGTCAACTCTTGCATGAATAATCTCTGTGGTGAAGTAAAATCAATGGCTTATAATGGTAAGTCATTTTTACTAGGTTTCAATCTTACCAGGAAATTATTGTGAAAACAGCCTCCTATGGAAACTGCGTTAAAGCTTCATACCGCATTCGGCAAAGCTTGATGCCAAATTGTAAACCCCGTAAATTAGAATCCATGTTCAGGGAAGTTTTACTATACATATGAACACATAACTGAAGTAATTTTACTTTCTTAAATTTTCATTTATGAGAACCTCACATTTGTGAAACTGCCACGAATGTATGGTATTTGACCAGGTGAATGATACGAGGAATTTACGACAAACACAGTTTTTGACTTACACAGAAATTTTCATAATTAATTGACTGTGTAAGTCGGGGACTTAACCGCACATGATTAAGAAGATCAATTTTACTCAACTTTTTAAATGTACATCACTTCTATCATTTTTTAAGGGAATTCCTTCTTCAACCTGAGGAAAAGAAAATATTTAAAGATTGAAGAAAGGCAGGAAATAATGATGATAACTTACGGAACATCTTCTTCCTCATCAATCGGTTCACTTTCTGCCTGGATGCTTTCCATTGCAGTAGAATGAGCTACAAGGCGCTGCCTGTTGATTGAGCGACTGCGATTCAAGGCTCCTGCCCCACTTGTGCTGCCCTTGTCATCCCCACTATCTGCACCCGCTCCACTTCCTCCCTCTCCGGATGAGCCACCAGCCCCACTGTCCTGCCTGTCCTGCCTCTCCTGAGTCCTCTTTTCCTGCTCAGAGGAAGAAGCCCATCAATAAAATTAGCACGCAAGATGAGAAGACAGGAATTACATATTCATTTTTTCATAAAGATATTACATACCCTACAATGATCCCACACCAACACACTCTTGAGTTTTAGTCTCAATTTAAACTCATATCCAACCGATTCTAACTTTATAACACGATGAGTAGCATGCTTTGCGAGGCATTACAGAAAACATACTGCACACAGTAGAACCCAGGTTCAAGTTATTAATCTTTACATTGGGACTAGCAAAAAATGATTGCATCAAAACTTTTCCAAATCAGATTGAAATCATCATAGGAGAGCAAATATTAGATACAGTGGAGCCTCGAGCTATTGTTTTTCAAGGGTATGGGGGATTTTCAGGAGGACAAAAAAACCATGAATGCAGGAAAACAAATAATCTGGGAAATTATTACCAAGGTCTCTAGTGAGTGGAAAAAGTGGGAACTAAACAGGAATGTTTTATATAATACAGGAATCATACCAGAATTTTGCATCAAAGCTGGAAATGTTTTTAATTTTATGGGCATATATTATCCTTTGTTTGACTATTAACTGTTTCAAATATCTTAAGGGCCAAACTACCTCACTAAAAATGTTTGCAGACCATCGACATTTACACTGCTACAATGAATTGCTGGCAGATAAAAAATTACAGTTTTCACGATTCTATGAAGTAATGATACAGTCGGGGATGGTTTGCCGATGGCTGGTGAGTTCTCTCCCTATTCCCTGTTCATCCCTCGTTCCTTTTTTTATTTATTTATTCAAATAATTCTTGTGGGTTACGCGTCACGGCTTTTCCCAGCCATGCACGCCTACAACTTTTTGGTGCTGAAACCCGGGAATTTCTCTGGGAGCTATTCGAGGGAGTTCATTCCGTTTCGTGAGTAGTTTTTTCCTTTTGTTCTTACAATGCCAGTTGAAGGGGTGAAAGGTAAATCGCCGGTTACACGGGAGCAATTTGACTAGCATCTAAAGTTATTACGTTTTAAACATGATCAATTTAAATCTACAATTAGTGCCGCATTTTCGCTTTCTGAGGAGCTCAATGCTTCCGGTTTGGAGATTTTCAACCATTCCAAGTTGCAAATATTTCTTGCACGATGTTCTCATTTGGAAGTTGTATATTCAGCATTCTGTGATGCTCAGACCAAAATGTTTGAGTATTGACATGAATGCAATCAAAGCGATGCATGTCTGGTGGTTAGGAGCAATGGCGAGGAAGTGGAAGAAAAGTAGTATTTTATTCTTTCCATTTTTTGTCAAGCATCGAATCCTCCCACCGTCAATGAGTCTGCTCCTTTGGTCAATGAAACCGATCAGGGTAAAAGGTCTCATCTTGCTACCATTGAATTACCTCGTTTTTCTGGGGCATTTTCTGATTGGTTAGGGTTCCACGATTTATTTCGGTCTGCTGTGCATGATAGAACGGATATTTCCTCAGTTGAGAAATTAACCTATTTAAAGGTGGCTCTTCAAGGTAAAGCCTCAGTGCTTATCGCTTCCGTCGCATTTGGCAGAGTTCATTATGATTCGGCTTGGAGGGAGTTAAGTGAGCATTATGACAATCCTAGAATCCTCGGATTTGATTATCTTGATAGAATCCTGGAATTTCCCATTTCATCTACGGGATCATTGTCTTCCATGCAATTATTTGTGAACACATTCTCCGAAATTCACGCTGCCTTGGGTACGTTAACCATTCCTAATTTGGGAGAATTTATTTTGTTCCGATTAGCAGCACGTGTCGTTGATCCAGAAACTCTGGCTCTTTTCGAGGAGACCTTGAATAATGAGCCATTTCCCTGTTTGTCAACTTTTGAGCTTTGTGAAATAAAGGATCAAGATTTTACAAACCTCATTTGGTCCTAATGTGAAAGATTCAGTTTCTCGCTGCAAATTCCTGCTCACTGTAAAGGTCGTCATGCCGATTTCCGTTGACAATACCCACCCGGCTAAGGAGAACGGCGAATGAGTCAGTACTTGTCCTTCATGTGGGCTTCCTCATTCACTAGTGAAGTGCCAGAAATATATTGAAATGAGCGTTACGGATCGTGCGTGTTTCGTACGCTCAAAAAGGCTTTGCTTAAATTGTCTGAAGCCAGGTCATTGGGCTTCTAGGTGTCAGCAGAAGGGCATGTGTTGCAATATTTGCAAAAGATAAAATAACACCACGTTGTATTCTGAACTGAACTCTAGGCAGTCTCCAATTCAGGCGTCAGCATCGCTAAGTCGGGCGTCTGGGTCTCTACAGTGCATTCGCAATCGCAAATTTCTACGACTGCCCTTTCGTCTTGTGAGCATTGTGACCCTGCACACTTGATTGCCCTAGGTACTGCGTTAGTTCATGCGAGGGATGGTAATGGGTCAACTGTGCCCCTTCATATAATGAACGATTCTGGTAGTCAAGTGTCTGCTATTTCCGCGGCAGCTGCTCGGTGGTTGCAGCTCCCCGTGTCTCCTTATCATGGTTCTCTTGTTGGGTTGTCTTAAACCCCTCTAAGGCGGCTGGAGTGTTGTATCACTTTGTCGCTCTCGCCGATTCGTGATTCATTGTTGGTGTTAAATACCAACAATGGCGGTAGTCCTTCCTCACTTGACCTACAAACTACCACCAGTCCCGCTTCCACCCTATATTCGAGAAAGTATTTCTCACCTTTGTTTGGCCGATCCGGGATTTGATAAGCCAGATTCGGTGAATATTATCTTGGGAATGGACTTATTCCCCAAGATCTTCCTTGGGGGGAAGAAAACTTTCGATAATTGTGATCTAATTCTAATTGATTCTCTTCTTGGATGGATTTTACTGGGAAACATTTTGGATAGTTCTTCGAAAATTCCTACACATAAAACTTCTTTATGCATGGTGGAGGAAATTCCACTAGTCAAGCAACAAAAATCATTTAGGGAATTAGAGGAACCCACTATTAGACGTCACCCTTGTCCAGAGGATGAGCAATGCAAGAAATACTTTTTAGAAACCGCTTCGTGAGATGAAACGGGACGGTATATGGTTTTGCTCCCTTTCAAAGAGGATTTTGCGGCCTTGGCTGGATCTTACAATCAAGCAGCCAATCGTTGGTGCAGACTAGAGCAACGTTTGAGTCGCAAACCTCTTTTGAAAGAACAGTATGACCAATTCCTCTAGGAGAATTTAAACCTTGGGCATACTTCCCTTTCCATGCATCCTGGTGCCTTTTTCATTCCCCATCATGCCATGAAGAAAATTACTCAGTCAGAATCTAAATTGAGTGGTTTTCGACGCATCGTCCAAGGGAGTTCAGGGAAAGTCCTTGAATGATTTGCTGATAACTGGTCCTTTTCTTCAGAAAGACATTTTTGAGGTATTATTAGGATTTCTCGTCCACGCAATTGCTTTCACCGCGGACATTGTCAAAATGTATAGGCAGATTTTGCTTTCGGAAAACCACCGCAAGTTTCAGCATATTTTATGGCGAGAAAATCTAACTGAGGAATTAAAATATTTTGAGCTGAATACGGTAACGTACGGTGTCATTTCTTCCCCATTTCTTGCAATCCGTGTCCTTCATCAATTAGTCAGAGATGAGAGAAAAGATTATCCCCTTGCTTCCATGGTGCTTTTACGCGACACTTATGTTGATGACATCGTCACGGGAGCCTCTTCTCTCAATGAAGCACTTGCATTAAAGGGTCAACTAATTGAATTATTATCTCAGGGGAGCTTTCCTTTGCAGAAGTGGGTGAGTAATTCTTCTCAATTTTTGGCTCAATCTCCCCTAGATGAACGAGAGTCTACATTTGACTTTGATGCGCCTGACCATTCATGCGTGAAGGTTTTAGGTTTTTATTGGGATACTTATCACGATGTATTTTCTAATCATGTTACACTGGTTAATTCAGTTAACACCAAGTGTGCCTTTCTATCTAATATCGCGCAAATTTTCGACCCATTGGGGTGCTTATCTCCTATAGTTCTAAAGATTAAGGGTCTAATTCAATCACTATGGGTCCTCAAATTAGGTTGGGATGATCCCTTGCTATTATCAGCAGCCAATCTTTGGCATGAATTTTCCTCTCAGAGTCATTTGATTTCCCAAATACGTATTCCGTGCTATATCGCCCCATCTAAGTTACTGAGCATCAGCTCCTTGGATTTTCTGATGCTTCTGAAGCCGATTATGGGGCTGTAGTATACCTGCGTGTCATTTCTCCATCGGGAGAAATCAAAATTTATTTTCTGGCAGTTAAATAGAGAATCGCTCCATTAAAGAAACTCACAATCCATAAACTTGAATTGTCAGCCTCGCTATTGCTTTCACGACTGCTCTCTAATATTAGTAATACGTTTCGGGATAGAATTTAAAATTTTTGCATGCACAGATTCTCAGAGTTTTATCCTGGTTAGCAACGCTACCTCATCTATAAAAATTTTTGTGGCTAACCGTGTGTCTGAGATTACTGAAACAATTCCTTCTAATTTGTGGAGACACATAGCCTCCAGTGAGAATCCCGCCGATTGCATTTCCAGAGGCCTACTACCTAAGCAACTTCTCAATTTACAGTTGTATTGGTCCGGTCCTCCTTTCATTCATTTAAGTGCAGCGCATTGGCCCAGCTCTGATTTTGTACCTGTTGCCACAGAAGAGCTACCAGAGTGGAAAGGGGCTTCACTTGTCATGGGGTTGACACAGGTGGATGAATCCTCTGTTGCATGGTTGAAAAAATTTTCCTCTTTTGTTCGTTTGGTAAGATGGACCGCTTATATTTATAGATTCTTAAATGCTTTCAAGGGTGAGCGGTTCCAACCTCAAACACCCTTGTCCTCTCAAGAGTGGACACATGCCTTGGAAAAGTTGGCTGACACTACACAAATGGTTTATTTTGCATCTGTGTTCGATTCAATCAAAACGTGCTCCCTACTTCCTCGGTCAATTAGTTGATTACGACCCTTTGTGGATTCAAACGGGTTACTGAAAGTGGGAGGCAGGCTGCAGAATTCCCTCTTATCTGAGTCTGCTCAGCATGCTATTTTACTGCCGAGATGTTCGCACTTCTCACGATTGATTATTCGTCACTATCATTAAGTATCACTTCATGGCGGTCCTCGAGCTGTGGAGGCGTTGGTTGCCAGGCAATTTTGGATCAGTCATTCGATCTGGAATCTTAAATTGTGTTGTATGCTCGCGTTACTGGGGCAAAACCATACAACCAATTATGTCAGGTCTTCCCTCTCCAAGGGTAGTGCCACAGGGGCCATTTTCTTGCGTGGGTGTGGACTACGGAGGGCCATTTTCCTACAACCTAAGCAATAGAAGAAACTGCGATTGGAAAGGCGTGTCTGTTTGTTCATTTGTTTTGGGACAAAAGCCGTTTATTTAGAATTAGTCACCTCGCTGTCCACCCCTGCCTTCATTGTGACTTTCCAACGCTTCATCGCTCGGAGAGGTATTCCCCGGGCCAATTATTCTGACTGCAGAACAAATTTTGTCGGGGCTGATCGTTTTTTGACCGAATTGTTCCAACTAATTAGGTCCTCCTCCCATCAGGAAGCGTTAACCTCTATCTATCCAGAATCTGGAATCAGTTGGAAAAATATAATACACCATCTGCTCCACACTTTGGTGGTCTGCGAGAGGCCGGTATTAAATCGGGGAAGTATCACCTGTGCAGATTCCTTCACGGCCAAACGTTGAATTTCGAAGAGTTTGCTATGCTTTTTTCTAAAAATGAAGCAGTTTTAAATTCCCGACCGTTGACACCAAAATCAACGGATCCAAACGAGATAGATTGTCTGACCCCTGGCCATTTTCTAGTAGGTCAACCATTGATAGATTTTCCGGAGATCACTTCAGACAATGAATTTCATCTGCCTACTCGATGGAAGCTCATTTGAGCAATTACATAAACAATTCTAGCGGCGGTGGTCTCAGGAATACTTACACACCTTACAACAGCGGGCAAAATGGACGCAAAAATCTAAAAATGTTAAGGTCGGGGATTTAGTGCTTCTGCGGGACTCCACTCTTCCACCGGCACTGTGGAAGATGGGGCGAATCGTACAAGTATTTACGGACTCGACAGGCATACTTAGGGTTGCGGACTTAAAAAGTCTTCAGGTACATGAACCAGACCAGTCGTGAAGTTGGTACCGTTGCCAACTTCAAACTAAATTATTTTTTATTAAATATTTTTGATTTAGCCGCTCTTGCTGTTATGTTCAAGATGGAACGTTTTTTTCTTCCTTTCTCCTCCTTATTGACCTTCCCATGGCCCAGCCCAATTCCCCATTTAGTCTCCCTGACGGGCCTCTGATAGTGAAGACACTAGTTTAATTCCTTTCCCTCACCTTTGTTTAGTGTCGATTTCAATATTCCGAGGGCGGCTCAATGCGGTCAGATGATTATCATTATTTTTTTGTGGCAACAATTTTTTAGTTCGACGTTTCTATACTTCTCCCGCATGTTTCACCACTTCAACCGGCTAATACTCATTAAATATTAATTCTAATGTTCATTTCATTGGAAATTCACGGGGGGCGGGATGTTTGCGCCGATGCGTGCTCATTTTTTTTGTGCATTCGAATCTCCCTCCTCGACCTTTCCCTAACCTTGTTCATCGCACTGTCTGGAGGGTAGGGAAAGGGGGTGTACCTACGAGGTAGGAGGGGAGTTGCAGCAGAGTTCTTTGCGTCGCGGGGACAAGAGGAAAACGTCTCAGCAGTCTTATTGGTTTTAGGACGGAGTCCTGATTGGGGATGGTTAGCCGACCGTCGGTGAGTTCTCTTCCAATTCTCTGTTCTTCCCTTGTTCCTTTTTTTATTTATTTATTCAATTAATTCTTGTGGGTCATGTGTCACAGATTTTCCCAGCCATGCGTGCCTACAGATGGAAAGACCATATTTACTGCCAGAAGTGTAAATAAAGAATAAAATACCCAAAGCCGTAATGTTGAATATTTATTTATACAGCCATGTCACAAGCTATTTCCAATTAGTGTGATGCCTAGCATATTAAAGAGATGTGTATATTAAGCCAAAATCAACCCTTTTAGCCAGAGCAATACTTGGCCGTGTGATGGACTTATTGGGTCAAAAAATTCTATAACTCGGAATGATCCATTCTCTTTGATTTCAGACCTTCGTCTTAAGAATATTTTTAAATATTGTGTGAAGCGTGAACCATGTCACGCTTCTTCAACGGCAGTCTGCCACAATGGCAGCTCAAGATAAAAAAATATCACTCCTAATTCTTGGAACTGGACGGAATTCATATGTACTTCCATCAGGAATTTTCACAGATAATTTGGGAGTCTGGTGAAAGCAGAATGATGCCCTGCAAGTAGCAATACATATTGAGATATTGGTATTCAAGAGACTTGACAAAACGAGACCATCGAAATCATTTCCTTAACATAAAGTGTCCTTCATATCAAATGAAGGTATTATTCCATTCACAAATTATTAGTGCGATGATTAATGAAAATTAAGTATGGAGCAACATCAGAGTTGATTTTGCTTATCGTGATCAATCGGAAAAATAACTTTTCTGAGGTTTCTGGAAATCGGTGAACAGTGTGAGAAGGAAGTTCTGTCAAATAGTTATCCCTCATATGCAAACAATAGCCAGAAACAATAAATTTGTCAGATATCTCAAGTTGACAAGTAAATTGGTTGGTCCCTCCGTCAGGACAACATTATTGATGTTACCTAAACACGAAGAAATTAATATACACTAAACTCATTCTGCGAGAGAGAGATGGGTGTAAATGGAAAAGATCACTCTTTGAAAACAACCCAAATGAGAAAGCACAGAGCCACTAGCAACAAAGTGAAGTTCAGAAATGACGCTATCATGGACACGGAGCCAACTTCCAAGGGTGAAATGTGACTGTATGACTGTGTTGACAAATTTTTAGTCTTATGCCACATCCACAGCTGTAAAAATTTGCGCCAAAATGCATTCGCCACAAATAATTTCGGCGCATATTGAAAATTATTTTCACACAAATATTAATGTTGTGTGTCTGTGCTCAATTCAAGCTTTCGTGTGCTAGAAGCGTCCACGTCAAGAAGCTGAATAAGTACAGAACAAAACCTTTGATGGTTGTCAAAAACAGACTGTCCAGAGCGTGATAGTTTAATGTAGAATAAATTCTTGCATGGCTTGTCATATCTACATTTACACAAATTCCCACGCACGCAGAAAAATTTGTTTTGTGCTGTATTCAGTGCAAATTTGGACATGGCTTTAAGGAGAATCCAACGCCAACAATACTATGTAAGTACTTCATTTCATTTTTTTTCTAACAATGCTTGTGGGAAATACCACATCGGGACCATGATTTGCCAGCAATCAGTGCGGTAAAACGATACTAAAGGGAACGATGGATGCAGGAATAAATAGCATTAACCCTATGTAACTTCAATCTGGACCAAGGACGGTGAATGAATGCATGCGGGGAAGATAGATCGAGGTTTCACTGTAGCTCATATTTCCTATACAGGCAAGTATAGTTAAATTTGCATGTCAGTTAACCCTTCAACGTTGAGCGACGTAGTCACTACGTCGGTCACAAACTTCACATGCCGTCGAGCGACATAGTGACTACGTCGCGGCGATTCCATTTAAATCAGTGGAAAACCAGCAGTTCCATTTAAATCTCCTCCGACCTACGAGATGGGATTCATTTAATACTCCTCCGGGCTTGAAGGGTTAATTCATGCTAATTTCCACATAAAAATGAAATGATTATGGGTATTGAACATTACATTTTAGATGCTATCGCTTAGTAACATTTTATCATGGTCTCCAAGCCAACAAGTCAGTCAACATTTAAAACGAGAATAGTGAATAATGAATCAAAGGAATTCTAAAATTAAAACTTCTGGACCAAAACCAATGTTTTTAATGGGTAAGCCATTATCATGTTGCATTAACACATTCCACACCATGGCAGTCCATATGGACATTTGATTAATTCCCCAGCATCCATGGTGGTTCAAATGCATCATACAGAAAATTTTCATTGATAGTGGGTCAACATAATTTAAATTTGTAGGCTCAAATTTATTACTCACTATGATAAAATAGATGGTACCACCACAGTTAGTAGCAATATGATGGATTATTACTTGTATTCTATAACTTTGATACAAAAACTTCCAATATCAAATGAACACCTGGATATAAAATAGTTTGGGCAATCAATAATTTAAGCTTTTTTTCTGGCCACATTACAACTATGTACCTAAATATTTAAGCTTACAATAAAAATGACATACCAGGATTTATGTATGGTAGTAAGTGAAAGCAAACACATGTGGCAACAGCAAGTATTAGTAAAAATACCTTACCATTTTTCAGAACAAGATAATGAACTTGTTAAAATTATCAACTCACACTTTAAAAAGATTTTAAACACCTTAAATTCTCTTCTATATAAGAAATACTTAGTTTCCACTTCTTTATCACATGAAATTTTTTTAACTACAATGTCTAAGTAAATAATCATAGCAACATAACATCACCCGTGGTAGAATAAAGAGCATAATTTCCAATACTAATATTGTTTATCCTGAAATTATAATATAGACCATCACAACAAAAAAACCCACAGTTTTCCTTGGTTAGATCAACAGTATGTGGTTTCAGATATTTTGGTCCCCTCATAAGTGCCCATTAGAATCCAATATATTTTTCAGATCTGCCAACATTTCTTAAATTGTTTTCAAGTAGAACTTTATACAACAATGTGTAACTAAAGCCAACAAAGAATGAAGCCTCCTTTTTATTGCAGTAATGCTTTCAGACTCCAGACTCCCAGGGAGATATTAAGAGAAATTTTCACTTTTTTATTATTTATTCTCATTTTAGTAGTAAAATCTTTAATGATGCTCAAATCTATTAGCTACTATTATAAAAGCAATTTCAAAGTACTCACAGCCTTTTCCCGAGCAGCTTGATCTAAATTATGAATACCAACAAGCAAGCTGTAATCCATTATCTTGAAACTCTCCAGCACCTGCAAATCAATAAAGAGAATGGATTTCTTCAGGTTAGGATATATATATATATATATATATATATATATATATATATATATATATATATATATATATATATATATATATATATATATATATATATATATATATATATATGGGAAAATAAATAACTCGTTCAAATATTATAAGGGGTTCAAACCTGTTATTTGCTATTTAGGATTACTAGAAATCCTCAAATATATAAAACAACTTGAGGATTAAGATTAACAACTCTCACAAAAAGCGTTGCATCGTGAGACCTATGTTGAGGATGCTAATGACTGAATGTTTTTCAGAAAGTAGAGACAGAGTAGAAAACGTGTCATGGCTTTCTCTCCCATAGACCCGGGTTGGCGAGAAAATTGTCATTGTAGAATTTCGTTGAGTATATTCTTTGCATTACTAATTCCGATCAAATTCCGCCACGGCCAAGTAGGGTAAGGTAGTAGGAGCTATGTATAAGTATATGTTAAGTGTAAGAAAATAATAAGATGCCCGATCCCATGCATGTATAAAGGTGACAACAGTATTTTTAGTTTTCAAGCTATTTCCTAGATTTACAACTAACCTTTCAGGGAGAGTATAGTAGCCAATTGTGGGATTCAATACTTTGCCCAGAAAGAGGCTCCAGCGGAAAGTGTGCCATTGGCAGAATATTTCCAGATTTTGAAAATCCAATGATACTCTGAGAGCAAGACAGAGCTCCAGTCGGTCGTGGGTCTTACTGGAGGCCATTATCAGTAGGCAAATATGTATTTTTTATTGCAAATCGATGTATGTATCACTATGAATTTCATAGAAATTTTGCCCGAATGCTGATATTAGTAACTCAATTTTTCCCTTTATTGTGAAGATTATACTGACGTGACTGGTTTCAGATTGTATGATCAAGAAGATGATAACCATCGCAGAATGGAAGACGTAGTGAACATACATCAATTTCAATACTCCAGTATGGTCTTCCTCTCTATTCACGTGAAACAACTGCACTCGACTGCAACTACTTATTTTCTCGACACCAAACGTTCAGGTAATTTTTTATAACACTATAATGTTAAAGACATTTATGAGCCACACTTTCTCATAGTCATGTATCTTGGACGGTCTACAAAAAATAAGTATATTTAACAATAATAATGTTTACAGTCAATTTTTTTCTGCCAGTCATTTTGTTAAGGCCAGTTCATACTAATATCATTTTATCATCAAAATGAAGTCATAAACAGTTATCTGAATTGCACTCTAAACAGACAGCAAAATTAATATACAGTAAAACCCCCATACAACGAACACCCATACAGCGAAATTTTAAGGAAAACTCCCTATTTCGAAGTCATTGGCCCAGTCCCGGACCCTTCCAATGGACAATACACGCAAAAAAACCTCCCGTAACGAACCTCTCTAACTACGAAAACTCCGTACATCGAAGTCTTTTCTTGGGCCCAAAACATGAAAAGTGCCCCTCTAGAACGAATTATTGAGAAAAAAAACGTAGCATTCTTCATTTACAGGTAATTTTTCCATAGACATTTACGTAATGAGCAGGAAGTTGAACCGCAGCGGAGAGTACCGCGTCTTAACCCTTCCGCTCCGGGCTTCGAAAATGTTTACATCCGAGACCTACAGAGCAGAGGGCATGAAGGAAACTTGACGCTCTCGCTCAGTGAAGGCTCGTTTACACGTTTATTATGGTGGGAACCAGCAACTCTGATGGTTCCCACAATAAAAAACGTGTAAGGGAAGCCAAAGCTCCGCTCCGCGTTAGCTGAGCCGGGTGATAGTTGGGTGGATGAGTTATGCACCAAGAGGGGAGGGGGAATACCAGTCAGTTCCAGCCGGCCAGACGTAACCCAATACAGAAAAATACTCTGAAAAGATCAGATCAGGGGGGCTATTCTCCACTCTCACTCATCCGCCCCACCTATTTTGCGAAGGTGCAGGTGGTGAGGATGGAGCTCAATTTTCCCTTTTTAAATCGTATCAGATTACTTTCCCATATTGGGTTACATTCCCGGGACCCCTGAATGGGAGGAGCTCCATGGTTTCAAATTACCTTTCGGTATCCGATTTTATTTTGGGAGGGGCAGTCGGCGATAAATTTTTTCATGCTTATTTTCTTTGTTTTTCCTTCGTGGAATTATATGTTAAAATTTAATCTTTACTTTTCTATTCAAAGTTTTTTTTAATGAGTGGAAATATTTTTTTCGCGAATACCAATGGGCTTATTTTTTTTCTTTCCCGCGAAGTCAACGTAATTTCTTTGTTTCCCCGTTCTTTCAGCACGCAAACTTCATTTGTTCCTTCATTTGCAAGACCTCCTGTTGACATTATAATTATAAAATAGTCTAAATAATTGTTACATCATTATTTATAAGACCCACGATCAAAGATCCCCGTTTTCTTGTATTGTTGTGCTTTGAAAAAAGGAGGGGAAAATGTGATCGGCTTATCTACTAATTTCTGTAATCGAATCACCATTTCGCGATCTAAAGACGTACAAATAAATACATTGTAATAAGGCTCGTCGAGAAAGGCTCGTGTTTTAAATGGCGAGTGACCACTTGCAGATTATTTTCATTATTGTATAATTATGATATCAACAGGAGGTCTTGCAAATGAAGGAACAAATCAAGTTTGCGTGGTGAAAGAATGGGGAAACAAAGAAATTTTGCGGGAAAGAAAAAAAATAAGTCCTATGTTATTCGCAAAAGAAAAATATTTCCACTCGTTAAAAAAAACTTTGAATAGAAAAGTAAAAATTAGATTTTAACAGAATTCCAGAAAGGAAAAACAAAGAAAGTAAGCATGAAAAATTTGTCGCCGACGGGAATCGAACATGGTCCCTCTGCACCGCAGCCCCGTACGCTAATCAATGGACCACACCCTTGATGCCGTAGGCTGATAAATAGGGATTTTATAACATCTATATATGTTTAAACGCCTTTTTTTGTTAACTATTGGATTTATACGCCCATATGTGGAGTGATTCGTGAAAAGCATTCGGAGTTCTATATGCATACGAATTTTCATCGAGATCTGCGACCCGTTTATCAGACACTCCCCTCGTTAGGAGGGCGAAGTATTCAAAACTTCATTGGTTGGTGTTCAACCAATGAGAGCCAATTTTATCTACTCTATCCCCATCCCAAAGGAAAATCTGGAGTAACCTCTCTTCTCTATCCAAATATTGCTATTGCCGTCTTAACCTTGATGGATGTGGTCTGTTAACCGGCAAGTTTGCTCGAGATCGCCCTAATATTTGCTCGGTTGCTTGAGGATACCTTTTTTCCCAGAAATCGCAGCTGAAAATGAGGGTGCGCCTCTGACACGATTTTTTTATCTGCCAGCCTTCGATCCTCGGTCACGAGCGGTGGGCTGCAGAGAAATAACGCGGCAGGGTGGTAGTGGCCACGAAACGAGCAGTGATTCGTCCTAAGATAAGTTCAGAATCTGAAATGGCAGTACATACTGTCAGAAGACAGAACGTTCTCGGCCGACATTTTACCACAGAATGAGAAGAACGGCACAAGAAATATTTAATATCTGGGATTGGTGGCGAGCGGCACCTATGCCACTCACGTCTATCATGGCTGGGTTCGAGTGCGGTCCATGTCAAACATTAGGAACATAAAACTCATCGTTGCCACTCTATCGCTTGCCTACCACCGCTCGTATCGTGGCCGCGGCTCGCGCCGCTCGTATCGTGGCCGAGGAAAGTCCCTGGGAGAGCTGAGTGACCTTGGTGCTTAGCGTGAGTCATCAAGGGGAGGGTATCATTCGCTCGCTTGTTTACGGGGGATGCAGTTGCCTAATAACTTTAAAAACATGTTGTTTGACAAGGCAAGCGTGTGGGGTGCAATTGGGGGACAGCGATTGGCCGCGCGACAAGTGCAAGCACTGGAATTTTCCACCCCCCTAACTTTCTCATTTTCTGTCACCAGACAACTTGGAGTGACTGTATGCACCTGCCTTAAGCTCAACTGAGAGAATTCTGTGAATATTAACATTTGTGCATGCGTCAATATAGGTCAGTGTTGTTCCAAAATGAACAAGGGCAAAAAGTTGTGGTCTTTCACGGTAGTTGAAAAAATTAAAGCGCTTTAAGTCATCAAAGACGCTGAGGATGTAGGAAACCGCGCTGCCGGACTAAGGCATGATGTGCCGGAATCGTGCATTAGAAGATGGAGGAAGGATAAGGTTGCACTATTCATACCAATAGGGACAGAAGGTCTTTTCGGGGAAAATCTAGGAGCTGTGACAGGACATGCGCGCGCGTGCCACCGTACTGCGACGCCCGTCTCACTAGTAAGTCAGCCGTTTTTATGTATGTACCTAAATCATGATTTTTTTATTTTGTCATTCATTGAAGATTTTTGTTGGACCATATTGAAATATTAACTGCTTTAAATTCCATAGACAGTTATGATTTCTTTCAAAGTTTGACTTTTTTCAAGTTTTGATGTCGTATCTACGCCTTATCGTTCGTTTTTTACGCGGCTGACGCTGGGGTATTTTGAATTTAACGTGTTTGCATTCCCACTCGTCATCGTTTACAGCAAAATATAATTTGTAAAAGTTAACCACGTTTTAAAAGGCGACTTACAGCGACTATGACTTGTGCATTAGGAAAATGGTGGGGGGATTCGGATTTATAAATCAGAGCTCGGTGCGACTGTCCGCACTTACCAACTAAACACGAATAATTGTAGCGAGGTCGGATTTGTTTTGTTTTAATGAATATCAATTACTCCACACATTCCAAAGGACAATAAACAATGCAAGCATTTTAGGGCCTAGGCTACAAGTGAAAACTTGCCTCCGAGGTCCATACATGCCTATGGAAAATGCCGCGTAAATTATAAAAGAATATCGCTAGCGGCTTTGATAACGGCCGAAAATTCGAAGTTAGTCCCGCAACACCTCGCAATAGGAAAAAAAAGCCCCAAATTTTTTTCTTCAACTTCGACGCATAAAAAGAGGGGTGCGACTCTTACACGCATTAACGGCATCGTCAATGCATTATCATCTGAGATTGCCATTGTGACCTCAATGCATTGCCGACTGCCACGTTTTTACTAGTGGTAACTAACTCACCCCACCTATATTCCATCGTCGTTTATCGATATCTAGTATATTCTGGTCACGAACATAGATATTTACCGGTATTTCAATGGGATTCCAACAGTGCGTTTCATTTCGGAAGTATAAATGGGAATATGTGATCTTTCAAGCAAAATTGCTGCATAAAACTGCCATTTGATATTGACTTAAATTATTTCACTCTAAGAATAATATAGACTAGATACTCAGAAAAATTATGGAGCACTTTAAATATACCTAATCCTTAGGCATTAATTTTGGCGCTCCTTTACTTTCAGACCGTAACTAAAGAAAGCGATGAGGCGTAGAGCAGAATCGACGAAAAAAACAATTTCAATTAGAAATACGCAGATTGAAAATAACACGGTGATAGCCACGGTATTTGATGGTAAATAATAAAAATTGTTTATCATCACTCTAGGAAAGGTTTTAATGGTGAATAAAGCAAGATTGAGATATTTACTCGACTTGCATCGTAAAGCACGCGGAACACTTGGATGCCCCTTTGGAGACGCAACCCGCACACCACCTCCATACATCGAAAACCCCCTACATCGAAGTAATTTTTCTGGTCCCAACAAATTCGTTGTATGGGGGTTTTACTGTACTTTATATGCGTATGCACCTTCCAAAAACTCCAAAAGCATGTTCTTCTGTCATTGGTTAGTTTTATCCACCTTCATGCACTGTCATTATTCAAGCCTATTGCTCAACTACTTTGAAAATGGTCACTAGTGCTGTACCCAGAATTTTTCAATTTGCTACAATATTTGAATTTCAACAACAGGAGACTGTGATTGGTTGACTCTCCTCGCATAGCCACACACAGTGACGTTGCAAAATTGTATTTGAGCAAGGGCCTTCTCCCTCGCACACTCTGAGACGAAGCCCCCTTTCACTTTTTCGAGCATATCAATTTCCACCCCGCTACCTGAACACTGTGGGTTCAAGCCTGCGAGCTGTTGACTGTACATCGGTCAGCCACTTGCTTTCGAACATACGGTCCCTGAGGAAACCCAGGAAAAGTCCTAGAGGATAACTCAGAGGGTACCTACCAGCCAGAATTCAAGTATTTTTTGACTGAAACTGATGTTAAAATGATTGCAGTCATATAATATATTTTTTTAATGAGACAAGATAAATTTGGGTTCGGTTTCACTTCCGGAGTCGAAGTAGAAAATGGATACTGTACGGTGGAAAATAGCCTAACCTTAAATTTTATCTCTACAATTAATAATAGTTTATAGATTATTATAAGGATGTAGGTCATTGTAAACTAGTGCCTACCCATATTCACGCTTGTGTGGTCAAGTGAATGTTCAGCAGTGCCCGAATCAGGAAGGTGAAAAGGGTCCAGGACACAACCCACACGGCACCGGATGTTGCATTTCACCTGCAGCCATGTGCTTGCCAGCATCTCTATGAAGCATCTATATGCATGTTTTTTGTGTAAAAAATGCAAAATTGCAAAAAAATTCACGTAATCTCAAATGTGAAAAATATAGGTCCCTACTAATGGTGTACTCACACATATGGATAACTTAAGGATCCCCTAAGTGTATTGTGTCTGTAATTGGGATTTTCAACTCGATCAGCAATATCCTGGCAAGAAAAACTCAATCTGGACAGTTGTGTGAGACTTCTACAAGTGGTTAAAATACACCAAAATCTCAAACTCTTCGTAAATTTGCCAAGTGACTCAGTTATGTGATCATGAATGGTTCAAACATAACCCCCCTGGTAGTAAGATGTTGTTTTCTACTTCCCCACTTTGCTGATTCCACAATCCCTTAAATATTTTTAGCGTGACTACCAAACTTGGGATCTACGATTTCACTACCATTGTGTAGCTTGAAATAAAGCAAATTAACTGCTCTCAATTCATTGGAGTGATGGGCCAAGGTGATGCTACTGATGAATAAAAATGCAGACATGTGAACTGCCCTGTCTTTTTTCAGCACCAATTTCTTCGAAAGACTCTTTATAGTCTTCTGCATGGTCCCAATTAGTGTTACATAGTTTCTTTTGAGTAATTCTTTGGCTAACTGAATGCCCATAAAGAAGTAGTCTGTAGTGACATTTCTAAATCTAGGCTAAGATTCTTCTGGCCTTTCCTTTCCTTCAGGGTGTTGTGATGCAGAACCTTGGAAGACTGCAGAGCATATTATCAGCATCTTCCAGCAAAGTTCACATCCTGCATGTCACAACCATCTTCATAGCAGCCGCATTCAATATACTCAACTTCCGATTCCTTGTAGTCCCCTTTCTGGTTCTTGCTTCTGGTCTGGTAAACTTTCTGTTTCTCCATCACTGCAAGAGTTGCCACATTCATCATCCAGAGCATCTGAGTGGACTCTTCATGGAGAATATTTTCAATGGAGTCAATAGATATTGATGGATGTGAATTGTTTCCTGCCATGCTCATATCTACACTGACACGCAAACAAATGTAAGGTGTTTTCAAGGGCTATTTCAGTCCTTTACATGGCCGCGAAAATAACTACGTAGCCAAAAGATGGCAAAATTTGATGACTGGACTTCGTTGTTGTGGTGGTCATGAAGAGAACTCCAAGCTACTTTGGCTTTTATTGTCACCTAGTGGCAGTATTCACTGACCATAAAGTGTGGGTCATTTCAGTAGGGTTTGGGCATTAATTGGATAGAAAATAGCGTTCTTTCAAAACAAAACGAGAATTAGAAATAGTTATGCAAAATGCCAAGATTGGGTTAAATTGACCAAAGCTGAATTTTTTTATAATTTATAAAATGACAATTACATCTATAAATATCACTTTTTTTCAAAGATCTTCGGAACACCTATGCATAGAATAGATGGAATATCACCCATGTATGTAATGGTTTAATTGCAAAAAATTAAAATTTTGATGGTATGGGTCATTTTGACCCAACCTTAGCATTTTATCAACACTTGAACTTGCTACAAAATGGTGGCTACCTATCTGAAAGTTAAATCATTAAGCCTTGGCCACAATATGAGTGGCAGGTGGCATGTGGAAGATCAGTATGGCGGTAGAGCGGCAGGGTGGTAGTGGCCACGATACTAGCAGTAATTTGACCTAAGATATGTTCAGAAGCAGAAATAGAATCAACAGAGGAAGTCATCCAACTCCTGCTCTGAGAACACTTTGCTGAGAATACGCGTGTTAAATAGGGTCGGGATAGGAAGTATGGAGTTCACCCTATTAATAAGTGTAGAACAAGGGTTGGTGAATATCACCATCTGTATCCTGGCCTTAGGAAAGATGAAATGCGTTTTATTGAGGACACCAGAATGTCAATAGGAACTTTCGACTAAATTCTACACAAGCTAAGCCACCCGGCCAACATTTTGCCACAATCTGAGCAGAACGGCAGGGTGGCACAAGAAAAATTGAATGTCTGGGATTGGCGGTGAGAGGCAGTAGAGCAGCACCTTGCCGTTCCGCGTTACCACTCATGCCTAACATGGCTGGGTTCGAGCGTTTTCCATGCCAAACATTAGAAACATAAAACTCAGCGTTGCCGCTCCATCGCTCTGCCACTTGCCTCCCGCCGCTCGTATCGTGGCCGAGGCCTTATTGGCAAGAAGCATTGCATTCCAAAATATTTTAATATTTCATCTAATGTCTTATGCCTAATGTCTTATGCCTATTGCTCTCTCTAAAATTTTCCGTTGAAGTTTTAAAAAAAATCAGTCCCAAAACTTTGAACAATTTAGGCTATCCATTACACCTGTTTTAAGAACACGATTCAGGGAATTCAGCTAATACTAGTTTCATAAAATCCATTCCTAAAGTTAAAAAAAAATACCCATCTCTTTCACGGATACAGGTTGAGCAACAGGCATTGCAGCAGAATAATTCTAAATAATTTGTAACAATTTAAAATTAAGACTAATCAAGCAATAAGTAGTTTACATAAAAAATTGCAAATTATATTCTAACTCTCACCCGACAATCCCTTTGTATTGTTTTTACAAGAGCACTATACGTATCAGCTTCCAAAAATATCCCTTCAGGATGGTGATCAATGAAGTCCAGATCTTTGAATGTAGGTGAATTTTTCGTCCTCTCCGTTTTTGATGCCTGCAAACATCATTACAATTCTGAATACAAATCTCACTAAGCTCATAAGAAAATAGCAGGTATAAGAAATCATTCCATTAAATTCTAAGATAAAATAGATGAACTTCCTATTGCTTAGCATACCAAGCTTTCTTTTCTTAGATCATACCTTCCGTTTGTACGTGGAACCTTTCAGGTCATACTTTTGGTGTAACTTTATAACTGATGGAAGAAGATTGTTCATTGCCACAAGACGTACATTCTTTGAGTTACATTGATAACAATATAAACCAAAGAACTTGGGTAGCAATGTCCTCGGATTCTGATTAAGATTCTGAAAATAATAAGTAACAAGTATAATGTTTGTAGTTTGTTAGACCACACTAAATAGCCTGGATTATCATATCAAAAATTATGTCCAACAACTGTTGCACTACCACAGTTGACAAATGATTGGTTAAATTAACTTCAAGAAAAATTTAGGCAAGGCAAGGGCATGATATAAGGCCAAGTCATCAAAGCAGAAAAAATTAGGATTATTTTCATCAAAAGTTTACCTTCAACACCTAAAATGATAGAAAAAATATACTATTGACAATAGATGTGTCACATGCCTCATGATTAATGTCAACAGCTTATATATAAAATCTAGGCCAGTCATGTAGTCATTAATCACTAAGAAAACAATGTTTTAGAAATATTAAATAATATTGAATGAGACAAATCTATTGCAGGTTAATAATTTCAACCTTACCATATAATATCCTGGAAGTAATTTTTGGAGAAATTCCCCCTCTTTATGCTGTACAGTCTTCACAATAAACTCATCATCCGCAGTGAGGTAAAATATGCTGCCACTAGCACCAGGATTCGAAAGTTCTCGAAGTGGTGCACTACACATTGAGATCTAGAAAATGACAAGAGAGCATATGCCAATCAGGCTATAATATTTTCAATTAGAAGAGTTAGAAAACTAATTTCTACACATTAAGGACTAATAACTTTTTTGTAGATTTTTGCTGCTCATTGCATATGCTATTCAAGCTTTCAGTTCTGCAATTAATTATTTAATTTTATGCAACAGTTTCGCCGTTCTATGCTGCCAGCTTCGTCGGGCTTTTAATAACAACAATGGTCTTTTTTTTAATAAATAAACAATTCCAGCAGTTCATGATTTTGAGAAGTAAAAACTTAATTTCGAAGAAGTCTCTTCCAGGTATAAGGGAGTTTATAACTATCCTCTCTATTGATATTATTTGGTCTTTTTTCTATTTCAATCGCCTCCCTTATGAGCCGTGGAAAGTAACTGCTTTCTTTGTGTAGTACTTTTGCCGACTCAATATCAATGGCGTGGCCTTCCTCTAACGTAGTGTGCTCAGCCATGGCAGAGTGATACCAGTCTTTCTTCCGGATTGCACATTCATGTTCTTTTAATCTGCATCCAATGGCTCTCTTGGTTTGCCCCACATATGATCTTCCGCAACTTCCGCAGTTCATATACACCCTCATACATTGTGGGTGGTAATGGATCTTTAGTCCCTCGCAGATGATCTCATACTCTGGAGGTAGTGTTGTATCGTGTGATTACGTTATACTTTTTCATTATTCTACCTATGCGATCGGTCGTACCTGCAATGTAAGGCAGCATAACATATTCCAGAGGTTTTGGAGTCTCCTTCTCTTTAGGTTTTTAAAATTAAATAATTAATCACAGAACCAAAAGCCTGAATAGCATAAGGAATATTAACTTTTGAAGAGACTTGGTTTTCGGGTCTTCTTCCTTGACTATCCATATTCTCTGGACAATATTTTGCCAGCGTTCCAGCTGGCTTCTCCAGAACTGCAAAGTTTCGATGCAGTTTTTTTATCCATCTTTTTATGCTCCTTCATTTTGGAGCCTTTGAGAAGAGGTATGTCCTGATTGCTCCATTCCGCTGAAGACTCATTTCCATCTCTCGCTTACTCATCGAAACGAGTCTTCAGCAGAATGGAGCTATTAGGACATACCTCTGCCCTAAGGTTCCCAAACGGAAGAGCATAAAAAGCCGGACAAAAAAACTGCATCAACACTTCAGCAAACCTAAAGAAGCCAGCTGGAATGCCTGTGAAATATTGTCCAGAGAATATGGATAGACGAGGAAGACCCAAAAACCAAGTCTCTTCAAGTCAAAGAGTCCGCGGAAGCCTTCACGGAAACTATTTACTGTTGACTCAAAAGCTTTATGCTTTTAAAAGACTAATTTTAAAATTACAAATGAATTTGTAATCAACATGGAGACAATGTGACCATGGAGATAATATACCCAAGAAAGTACTCCCAGAAAGAAGATAATTACCAAGAAATCATCCGGCTGAATTCCAAAGAGATCCCTAAAGTATCGAAAAGCTATTGGTGCATACGTTTTGAACTTGAAATCTGAATAATGGTGAGCTGGAGTGTGATTAGAACCCTCTGTGTCAAATATTGTCGTTTCAACTGTCATGAAATCTTGCATGAGTAAATCTCTCTCTGGTTTTGACGCTAAACCTCCAACAGCATGCTGAATACCCAACTGTATTGACCCCATGATCTGGGTTGACTGGATCTATACTCCAAAGAAATAAAAGTATGGTTAAGTTACTATGAGAGTCAAGGTACAATTAATGAAGTATAATACAAGAACACCACTTAGAATTTAGAGCAATTTACTATTCATTTAAGTTGCTAGAGAATATAACATGGCAACTATTAAAAATGTTAATTATGTTTTGATTAAGTTGTATGGGGAAAAACTTAATTTGAGACACATTTGTATTATACATATTTTATATAAGTACAAGGATTTTTAATTAATTGACAGGAGTAATAAGAAAACCTTAATACTTTGCCTACATGGTTGTTTATAATTTATATAACAAGTGCCTTTGCAAACCTTTTTGTAAGTTATCTCTCCCCCAACTCCAACCCTGCGATGTCCAAGCTTCCTCTCCCGCTCCGAGCGATGCCTTGAAATTCCAGGGGGTGTTTTGGGCCCACCCCCTGCTAAGCTCCTACTTTCTGTCATCTGCAAAAGGAAAAAAACAATTAGATGTGTCATTATACAATTTAAAATTATAACTTGGGCACAAACTAACTGAAAACCTTAATGGAAAGCAGATTTTAAACCTATTTGAAGGGATAAAAATAGGCAAGATTGCATAACAGCAAAGAAGTTCCAAAAGAAATGGCAATGTATACTAGGACCATGAGTTTTATACAACCATTTCATTACCTTATTTATTTTAGCATTTTTTAGTACAGAGAATATATTTCAACCTGGTAAAATTCAATCACCTTATAAACTTTAAGCATGCATACTGTAAGTAGGGTGGTTTACATGATAACAGAAAATGCATACTCTAGCCTACATGAACAGTAGGTAAACACACATCAACAACATTTGGTGAAAGTTCCCTAATTATTCTCTGATTGGATCACCTTTTGAATAGCTTCAACAAAAAAATGTACCAGTTGGACTATGAATCATCAAATTATATATGATATTAAAACCAATATCATATGAACATGGATGATTGCATAGACAATTAGTAAGAGAAGGTATTACAACAAATCAAGAGATATAAGGCCAGTCTTGGGTTGATGGATTAGGGCAGGAAGGCAATAAACCTAAAATTGAATTCTATTGTTTCCTTCCTCTTAAAAACGGCATACAAAATGTTCCCTTTTCTGAATGCATTTTCTATGTTAACTGTTAAGATAAAGACAAGAAAAGACATGCACTAAACCCTAAGACACAAATGGTGCTATCAAAAAGGATATATAGGCTTCCTCCGGTAGGTTTAAAAGCCTCATGATGCCATAATCTTGCCTCAGACAAACATCATTTTGCTTAAACTTTGTCTTGTATAACATTGATATTGCTTAGTCTTGTGTTTCTTTTTAATTTAAACTGCATTATATTTTTTTAATCTAGTACAAATTTTTACATGAGTACCTACTACATGAAAAATTAAACTCAAAAAACGAATGAATAAATACTTTCAATTTGCCAAAATTAAAGCTTTAAGCTTTGAGGAGTGAAAATTATGAATTCCATATTGGCAAATGGGTTAAAAAAAGACGTTTATAAAATCTTTTGACATATACTCACATCGAGGGGAGAGGGGGCTTTTCCTCTTGTCATTCCTTTCCCTTTTTCTGAAAATTAAAGAATAAAAATATTAAATAGAATTTTCAAAAGCAACACCATAAGAGCAATAATAATGTTCAATCCCTGTTTAAAATGTAATATAAATAAATAATTATGGTATTAAAATATGAAATTCCAATATTTCCAAATACCATCAGAAACATTCAAGATGTCCTGGCTTGAGTATTGGTTTCCCATCCTGAAGGCCTGAGTTTATAAATAAACCTTTGAGTACAAATACAGAGGAATTTTTACTTGAGTTCAATGTGGGAGGGCAATTCAACACCACGTCTGTCCATCAGATGTCACAAAAATTGAGGAGCCCCACTTGTATTTAATTAAAATACTAAATCTTTCTCTTTACTACAGCTCTTTTCAATTAAATTTCTCCTCACTCTAACTTATTTCAAACTTTTCAGCCAGTAGTAAACAGTCAACATACCCTTCAAATCACATGTAACCCAAACAGTAAGCCACTTCCCAAGAAAAGCAACACTACTGCTAAAACAAAACTGGAGATTACTCGGGGGCATCACACACGATACATGATTTTGAGATAGAGGTCAAATATTATCATAAAATTCATACAAATATTTTGCACAAATAATTTGGTAATTCACTTCACATATTCACTTCCTCAATGTGCACCCATTCTTGTAAAGATTCACTTATTTATCCAGGGCTATGGCAGTAGCTACTGCAGTCATTGCCCGAGGGTTACAAACTTATTTCCTAAGCGTCAATAAAACTGAAGCAATTCGACAGGAACGAGAGTTTGCGACGACAAAAGTATCCTAAAAGTATGGCAACCCGCGTAGTTATGTCTCATAAATTACCATTACCGTAGCACGTAAGATCCGACGGTTACGGTAAACATTTTCTCGCGGCACATGTGAAAAAATAAAACCGCGTAATACATACAACAAATAATTCATAAGTGAGCAAATTTACATTTTCAATTACGAAAATCGAGGAAACGAACAGTCAAGCATACAAAACTAAAACTGAAAACTTTCTTCACGCAAGGACACAAACTTCTAACTAACAACTTTTTTAAATTGTGCACCACGCCACACAAGTGGAAGAAAAAAATATATTTCATAGAATCTGATTCAAATCCGTTTCCCGGACATCGAGAGCGGAAATCCTATGGATACCCGTCGAGGTATAAATAAATTAGTAATCATTAGTCGCGGTATTCGGCACTTCTCGTGGCTAAGTTGAACTAACTTCATCGCGGTGAGGACTGATGAGGTCCCAGGAGTTATTTATTTAGAGTAATACACATCACATACAATAATACATTGCGGCGTAGGCTAATAATACATATCGTTATTATTGATTTTGAAGAATACCAATTAATATCATGCGTCAAATCATCAAACCCCAAGATAAATTCTCATAATCAGGAACAAGAGCTAGATTGAGGTAACCACTGAGACAACATTCACTAAAATCTAAAACGGAACCAGGAAGTTTTTCAATAAATATATATATTAACAAAACATAATACATTGAAATGATAACGGAATTACTAAGCATCGAAAGAAAACGACAGCATTCCGGTATTACTCTTTATTGATTTTCAGGCAGAATAAAAACAGCTGTAAATTACGCTCGCAAGCAAGGAAGGCAGAGCATAAATCTCGATCGAGAGAATGTTACTCAAATTAATTCCTCTCGCAATGTAGCAAGTGAATAGGTTTTGGCAAGAAATATTTTAATTAATAGAAGAGTAAAACTATCAACTATGCCGATAGTTCGACGTTACAATTAAGTAATAACAAATACGGATCAGCACTATTGAAGAGAAAAAAGCATCATGTATAATGGATGGATTGGTTTGAATTTTTAACTTTCTTAGTAAATCACTTTCATGTATGGGGACATGGCCTAGTTGAGTTGGCTAACTGGGAAAATATAATTTTGTACCAGTGCCAAATTAGTTCTAGTCGTTAGGAACTTCTTTTCATAAAAACTGACGAACTATTTCCCAAAAAATACTGTGGATGTCATAATAAGCGGGCAGGTTTACCCATAAATCCCATTGACGGATACACCAAGGATTATCTATACTATACTTGCACTGAAAACGAACAAGTTTCAATAACTAATCATGCTGCCAGAGCAGCTAATTGGGCAACTCGGTACACACATTAAGGTGAATCTTATCGAGCATAATGAACCTCGCTATCGTATTAATCATTGCCCCTTGCATGCGAGACAATTATTCATGCACTGACAGGGCGCTTTTTATAGGATTTCTACAAAACATTCGCCCAGCCTACCCAATGTAAACACCCGAATACGCAAATTCTTAATAAGCCAAAAAGTATATTCATTTGCAACCGAAAGCACACCAAAGGTTCTTAAAATAATCCCAAAAAAATAGGATCCTTCACAAGCATCGGTAATTAGATGTGATATTATAAGATCTCCAGAAATATATTCACTGAAAAAAATGCTGCATATCACCGGATGCAGCCTTAGACTTAAACAATGAAAGTGTGCAGAAATTCCTTTTTCGGCGATTGAAATTTCCATTCCCCAACGAGAGCCTCCCTGCGAGTGCCGTGTTTCAAAGGCGTGAAAAAAAAACACTAATTGCGTAACGAATTGCGTTCGTCTGAACACGCCTTGAGTAAGCTAACTCCAGGTTTTGTGACGGGATCCAGCCATTAACAATGATGATTGGATACCAAATTACTTGGAGACATCACACAAGATACATGATTTTGAGAGAGAGGCCACATATTATCATAAAATTCATACAAATATTTTTAACAAATAATTTGGTAATTCACTTCCTCAATGTGCACCCATCCTTGTCAAGATTCACTTATTATTCCAGGACTATGGCATGCTAGCTATCGGCGAGCGGCTGTAGTTTAGGTAACCGCGCATGTGCCTCTCGCCGCGGCCATGGGGCCTTATTTCGGGGGGGTCCGGGCACCCTGGGCCGCCTCCATATATTCGCCACTGCTCCAGTCTTTACTCAAGGATGACAAACTTACTTCCTAAACGTCAATAAAACCGAATCAATTCAACAGGGACGAGAGTTAGCGGCGACAAAATTATCCTAAAAGCCTGGCAACCCGCGAATTTTTGACTCGTAAATTACCATTATCGCAGCTCGTTAGATCCGACGCTTACAGCAAACATTTTCTCGCGGCACATGGGAAAAAATGAAACCGTGCAATACATACAACAAATAATATATTTGTGAACAAATTTACATTTTCAATCACGAAAATCGAGAAAAAGAACAGACAAAAATACAAAACTCAGAAACTGAAAACTCTCTTCACGCAAGGGCACTAACTTAAATATTATTTTTTTTCCGAGAACCATACAAAGATTTGCTGATATAGGATTCATGAAGATAGTAACGATATTAGCCTGCAATTAGCAACATCTTTAGTATTACCTTCATTTTTGTAGATAGGAATTACTTTAAAGCTCTAGGAAAAACACCATTTTCAAGGGACTTATTAATTAAATATACTAATGGTTGTATAATAAAATCTTTGCACTGCAACAGTAAGTTAGGAGGTATATTATCAATTCCAAGGGTTTGCTTTCTAATTATTTTTTGTGCACAGGAATATACTTCCTTTTCGTCGGTGGGATAAAAATATAAGGAATTTGAATTAATTCCATTATTTTTATAATTGGTTGCGGTTTCACTTTTAATATTTTCGTAAAATTCTGAGAGATCAAGAAGATCTTTATTTATTTTATAAGAGATTATTTTTGTTTCAGTTATGCGAGTGCCGTTCTCGTCGCAGAAATCTGGTAAATGTCTAGCTGTGGTTTTCCCTATCATATTGTTTATTATGATCCACGTTTCTTTTGTTTTATTGAAAGCAGTTTAATTTTTTGTCATTACACGATTTTTTTGATTGCTTTATGACCAACTTGTAATTTTTCTTAGTCTGAAGATAATCGGCGCAAATTGCCAGTAACTTGTTTTATTTAGCTTGCAATGCTTTCTCTTTGACTACTTCAGAAAGTTCAATTATTTGTGGAGTCAACCAAGGTTTCTTTCGTAATGGGATCGCACACTCAAAAATATAACAAAATTTAAGGTAAAAATCGTCAAAACTTGAATAAATGGAATCACTTGGAGCAACAAAAATATCTTCCCAGTTTTCCAATGAAAGCAAATATTCAGATGTTCGACATTGCTTTGGGAAAAAAATTCCTATAATAGTAAACATTTTAATTGGTTCCTGTGTCGATAATAAACATTGTCACTAACATAGAGTGATCTGATAATCCATTATCAATCACTGAAGATTTACATTTTGTATAGTAGTAATTGGTTATTACTTTGTCTAGTTGTGTACTGAATGTCAGGGTGACACGAGTAGTAGGGATGGGCCAAGGAGGTTAATATGAAATGGAGGAGGCATGACCGTGAACCTTCATGAGCGAAAATGAAGCAAGAATAGGGGTGCATGGGAAGGATTTTGAGCCGAGTAGATGTTGCCAAACCAGTCACAAAACATCGCCTTGCCTGTGGTCTTTATCTTAGACTTGACGGAAACCGAACGCGACCGCCAGACACGTAAACCAGAGGAAGGTCTAAACTGTGCCGACTGCAACGGCGGAATTGGCTTCAAGAATCAAGTGGTATGTCGCCTCCATTTCTTTTCTAACCTCCTTGGGATGGGCGGTACTCAAATAAGTACCGGTATTTTTTTGATGAGTATTAAGAAGCAATAATACTACTCGCCCGGTAGTACCGACGAAAAAATACCTGTATTTATTTGATTCATTACATATTTTAATTAATTGCAAAGTAACAAACGTTTCACCCTAATTTTCTGGTATTTCGGCAAATTAGAATATCAGTCCAAAAAGATGCACAGAAATTTCCATCCATCGGCATTTTTAACGAACATTCACCGGGAATTTACATCGGCTATTCAGTAAATACTTTCTATTTTACGCTGTATGTTTGCGCTCGTTGCTTTTGTTGCAATGGCATTAAATCACACGACGAACGATCGGTATTGTTTGAATGTTGTGGTCAGGTAAAATACCGTTATAGTGATTAATCCTTGCGGTCGCACGAACGTTTAACTTATAGGAATAAATATTTTATTTATACGGTTCAAAATCATCGATTTTCGGTGTTCGGCATGCGTCAAAAATTTATACTAATTATACCTATTATATCAATAATGATATAACATTTCTCAACTTCACGGATATGTAAATAATAAAAAAAGACAAAACGAGAATATGTGAAATTTTAGTGTAGTTATTAAATTTTCGTAGTTAGTTCCGTTAGTTGACTTATTTAACACTTTAAACCATACGATTCGAACACGTTAATCAGCTCAGTGGCCTGGTGCAAACTTGAGAAATCACAATTAAAATCGCTCATTAGAACCAAAGTTCTCTCTCGTTTATATAATGAATGAAGAAGTTCATCGAATTTTTTAACAAATAGAACCAAATCGCTCGTTGGTGAACGATATAGAGAGATGAACACAAATTCACATTCTACGGACTTATATGCACAAGCTACGCTCTCGAACACTTTCTCTTCTGCCATAGGAACACTAATAACATATATCTCAGTTTTAGTCGATAATGGGTATAAATGGCAACACCACCGTTTTTATGTATTGTTCGCGAGTAATTAGTAACACACTCATAATTGTTCAATTTTATCACTTTTGATTCATATTTGTTTAACCAATGTTCGGCAAAATACAGAAAGTCCGGTTCTGATTCATTCGAGAACACTTCAAGCTAGAATACTTTATTTCTCAAGCATTGTATATTAATAAAACTCACCGCGAGAACATTCGAAGTGCCTGTTATTTTTCTGGGGGCAAACGCGTGGTATGAGTGACTCCAAGAATTACGCTGGTGAAATTCAACGTGTTCGTCCTGTTAGAAAGCAGTATTTAAAAGAGGTGGAGAAATCTGAGGACAATAGAAGACAATTCCCAGCACAGGAAAAACAGTGAGATAATGAAGATAACGAAGGCTAGCCCTAAGATATTGTACGCTGGTTCAAATGGATTGTGGCTGCAGCAGATCGGAGATTGAATCCAAATTAGAAGAAGATGATAGCGTCGCGATTGTCGATCTGATGCGTCGTATGATGGAATGTGTTGACTGGTGCACCCCACTGACTGACCTTGTGACTATGGCTGCTTTTCTTCACCCGCGGTTCTGCAACCTGTCCAACGTGAACGACTACGTGAAGCATGCGGGAAGCACCTAAGAGACCTATCTCTGCGATCGACTCCGCGACATATAGGAGAAGTACGTCCGGCCCTACGTCCAACTTTGAGGCTGCGGCTGCTGAAACCGAATCCCCTACTTCCTCTTGCTCCAAGACGGCGCAAAATCTACTGGAACTCAGCAAGAGGCACTCGATGGTCGAGCCTTCGTGGGCCGCAGCTTTAAAGAGGGAATGCTGCCTGTACATCACCAGTGCCTTGCCGAAGGACGTTGCCGACAACGACTTGCTGCACCGAAGGGACAGGCGCCATTATGTTTCCGTGGCCCGGAAATATCTGTGCGTAGCGACCATCAGCACGCCCAGTGAATGCATATTCAATGTCGCAGGACTTTTTCTAGCAGCTAAGAAAAACCGCACTGATCCTCTCCGTATCGGAAAACAAGCATTTATTCATGAGAATTACGAATTATGTAAGAGTTTCGTGCACCAACCGTAGACCGCAGCCGTATTAATGATTTAAGGCATATGCGCTGCGCACCAAAGAGCATTTTTTGTTTATTTTTACTATTGTTTATATTACTGAGACTGATGGATTTACCAATTTCCCTGACCGATCGCCAAAAGGTCACCTATTATTGGAATATTTTATTTCTGCTGAAATAAATTTTCGTCAAAACTCAAAAAATGTTTACATCTGAAATCAATACATTAAAAGCTAACAAGTACATCCTTATGAAAAAACACACCGAGGAGGGTCCATTCTACCCACGAATGCTCTGGCAAGGCGAAGGACACTACTATCTCACCCCCCACCCGCTACCCCAAAGATGCTGACATTTTTCAAAGATTTTTTCAGAGTAATCTTAAGAAGTCTTCAATTAAAACTCTGTACAAATATCTCGGTGCACATATTCGTGAAACCAATTAAAATGATAACTTGATGGTAAATTTTGACTGAAAAAACGTCCGCCATTTAGTGACGTAATAGCACCCAAATATCGACCATAATCTATTAAACCTATGCATAGGACAAGTACTATTGTCACAAATGATAGATTTTTTTTCATTAAAATCCTTCCAGAACTCAACTATCTGCTTAACTTTTAAGATTTTCGAAGAAAAATCAAAACGGGTGTTATTTTGGAATGTTGGTCATGTTTGAGCCTCCGTATACAAGTAATGGGTAGGACCTAAGAAAAATGATGTAGTTCCGGGAAGTTGAGGATTACTGAAAAGGCATCGAAGGGAAAGTTAATGGCCAATTTATGGCCAAGGTACGCGAAAAACACTAACCAAAGCAAAATTGTTGGGCTGGATCAATATCGGATGGGGCGAGTGACCTTCAGAAGCGAATTACAATTTGATTAACGCGAATCAGGGAACTAAAAATTGTTAAAACATTTGGTTAAAAAAACGTAAGCGCGCCACTGTCAATGAGAGCGAGGACAACAGGAGACAATTAGCAACGGCAGCATCATGTTCAGGAATATTATATTTGAGGTGGTTTGTGACCTGACCAAAAATCTTCGAGAGCGAGCTTAAGGGGGCCATTCAATAATTACGCCGAGCGTGAAAGGTTGGGAGGGGATGATGGCTCTTCTTACTGCCTCACGAAGGGGGGTATGAGAATCGAAGATGATCTTGCGTAAGACTTTGTTTACACGTGAGATCGTACTTGTGTTACCATTTTAATAACCATCGTCTCGTATTTTTAGAACTGCAAACAATTATTTACTACGAGCTAGTGTGCTCCAGCTACTCTCGACCTAAGTCTCGGAAGTTAAAAATAAAACACGAGGTAAAATTTTCCGAACAACATAGCCTCGGATTCCTTGTGATAAGGGTGATACATTACGATCATGAATTTTAACACTACTAGGCAAATATCGCAATACGGATATACAAAAGGGATACATTGTACGTCTGATTCACAACTAAATAATTAAGATTCACAACTGATAAGATTCACCACTGAATGTCCCACAAATTGATGGGGCTTATTCCATACACTTCAGCGACGGACATTAGTTTTAGTTGGTGAAATATTTTGGCGAAACAAATGGCGGGAATGACTGGCCGATAAACGTAATGTTAGAAAAATAACGGGGATTTCCTATCCCAGTTTCTCCCCGACTGTTAATACCGCGTTTACACATTCCCACGAGTGGCGAGGCGAATCGCGAGGCGAGTGGCGAGGCGAATGTGTAGTCGGTTCACTCGTCATTCGCCTCGCCGCTCGCCTCGCCGCTCGTAGCGCTCGCGCTGGAAGCGGTCTTTGGGGACGAGTCAAAGACTTGTGGGGACGAGGCGAACACTCGGCGAGTGTGTAAACGGTCATTCGCGTTGTGGGGACGAACGCACGAATGCCACTCGCGAATGTCGGCGAGTGACGAGGCGAATCACGAGCGCGAATGTGTAAATGCGCTAAAGAGAATTCTCTGACAATTCCCTGACTTTTCCAGAAATTCAAAACTTTCCTGACAATTCCAGGTTTTCCCGGACGATCGCCACCCTGTGAGATCAAAAACTGCTGTAATTTTATATTTTTAACAGTTTTCATGCATAAATATTTATATAAATAATTTTTACACTTATGAAGACGTTAAAAATTATTGCAAACTTCGTGACTTCATTTACGCATAAAATACGACTATTTGCCAATTTTCGCCGTCGCGTCGGCCCCGCGGAAGACATCCTTCTCGGCGCCCATCTCTGAATCCTTCTCGCATGAAACCGCTCATGTATTCGCACAATTTTCTGTGTAGGTACGTATTTGCGTTTGTTGTTGTTTTACTCTTCACTAAGCGCAGCATTCAAATCATTCATATAGTCAATTAAAGAATAATATAAAGCAGACAATACTTATATGCACCTAATAATTTAAATTCAGCTTCCGATTTTCAGTGGTAATTATTTCATATTCCGCACTGGACTAGCACGACCTCGCTGAGAAAGCGTTTAGCTCCGAAAATAAAAAGATAGAAACGCGAAAAACTAATGAAAGCTCTACAAATTAATGAATTTGAATTTTTATTTTACTAATACCGACGGAATGTGTATTAGGGTAGTCCAAGTAGTGATGGACAGTTTTTTTCCATTTCAAGTTGCGCCTGAGAATTCGGGCATTAGGGTTCATCAATATTTTATCGCAATTAATAACATTATTGTAAACAATTGCGTCAATATTTGACTTCGCGTGTTACAGCAGCGCCACATACGGCCGGAGACCTCCCTACGGAGCATAGCTGTCACTTATTTTTCTGTGAGAATCTCATTGAATTGACTGGAGGGGGCGTCCTCCTACCGTCCGAAAGTGAAGCCAGGGGGGCGGGCCATTTTTGCGCATCAGGCCATATTGCTGTACCCAGGTACATATAGCATTCACATGAATGTTATTTACCTCCACGACTTCTAATTTTCCCTAATAATATTTGGACAACTCTTCTGCACATTCACGATCAAAATTAAAAACCTGGGAAACACATTAATGGTGTATTTAATTTATTTATCCACGGTAACGGCAAGTAAAAAGTAAGATGAATATACTGCTCCAAGGCAACAGTTGTGAGATACGAATGTTTTGCGCACGAATATACATTATTTTGTGCACTCGTGGTTTAGGAATACAAATTAGACGGTGAAATGAATAATATTATGGCCACATTTGTTTAATACTACAAGCAGTATGAAATAACATATGCGTACGAATTGTTATTTACGAAACTACATAAGATTTATATGCATAACGCGCTAACAATTTTGGATCAAAATACACCTTGGACCTTATATACTAAACGAAATGCTACGAAATTACAGATGAAGATAGAACTTATCAAATAAGAATTGGAATAAAATTCTTTTAAAATATAAGCGACCGTTATGATTTGATTTGATACCGAAAATTCAGAATGTTTTATAGCTTGGAAGTGCTACCAATGGAAAAAATCCTTTAAGACACTTATAATAATTATTATAAATATATTGTGGGAACCAGAACATATAGCAATACAGGCAGGAAAATTAAAATGTGCCAAACTTAGAAGAATGTGAAAAAATCATACAAATTAACTGACCCATAAAATTAATTGCATTAAAAAATTAATGCATTGCACAAATATAGAAAAAAATAATACTTTCACTTTTGATTTTTCACAATCAATGGTTAAACGCATGAATTGTAACGAAACAATGGTAACGAAAGATTGCAAAACACTCACTGTCAGCGGGAATCAGTAGTGTAGACAATGTAATGTTTTCAATATTTTAACATAATCACCAGGTCATTACAAAAAATACCCCTGTACAAAAGTCAGTATGAACGATAAAAAATGTAACAGCATGAATATACCAGCAAGGTAATCACATTAAATAAGATGAAAAATAACTGTTAGGTTTTGAAGATATGGGCGATTAGGGAAATTATTTAGAGGATGGGGCTAGGGGTATCGTTCGCTCATTAACACGAAGTTTAGATGCATAGTCAATGATGGCTAAAAAGCCACTGTCATAAGCACGTTAAATCACTGAATGTAAAGACCGTTTTACCAACGCCACCTAAAGTAAACCCTTAGTTTAGGTGGCGTTGCTATTTTCCTCGCAGTCATTCATACATTCGCGCAGGCGTTCGCGCAGTACACCGCTTTACACGACGCAATTTTCACTGCGAATTCATCCATACACCAGCCTGCGCATTAGAGAGCCCCGTGTAAAACGGCCTTAATGCCTGGTATCTTCCAATCGCGCCTATTATATTAGCCGTAAGCCGAGCAGCAAACCATCTGTGGATGGCAAGTAAGTTTCTCTTATTACGGCCAAAAGACGCACTTTCGGAGAGAAATAATAATATCTCATATAAAAGAATGAATCATTAGTATTTGTGTACCTTTAATAATATTAACCTTCAGAAGTAACAGACAAGGGTGAAACTGGAGATTTTGTCAACACGTATTTCAATGCAAAACTTGGATAGATATGTATAGCAATATGGCTAAATGCGCAAGCAGGAAAAACGGACTGGCTTCACCTTGGGAAGCTATCGCCCCCTCCAGTCAACTCAATGGAGAATATCATACGCGATTCAGCATTATGGCTAGGTTCACGCTACCTACCGAAGATAATGAAGGTAAATCTGGCTTTACGTCACTCCAGCTAATACCTTTTTTCAAGAAAAACTCCCGTTAGTGACGAAAATGACACTGTAACCCAGTGAAAATGCAAGGAATGCGCATTTAATAACTGTAAAAAAACATACCCTTGGGTTGGATAGTTATTGAGAAATAAGCGTTAGAAAATGGCCAATATTTAAGCAGGGTATTCGGAGGCCGCGCTTCGTGAGGCTACCGTGGTAGCTTAAATATATATACCTATAATATAATAAGCTTATATACATATATATATAATTATTGGGAATACGGAAGTAGCTTCGTGAGAGCCAGAATACGGGTGGGAGCCTATGTAAACTACCGGAGCTTTCTGCTAGCTCTTTCTTCCATTATAGAGAAAACCGATGGGAGCAAGTAGCTTATTGAAGCATCTTTTGCCAGAACGCTCCGTAGCTTCGAGTTAGAGAATAGACCCCCTGGTACTTGCCAAAAATTTCACCTACTCTAACCACGTTTCAAATCAAATTACGTACCTCTTGTCAAAAGACGCATTCAATCTAGATGAGAAGATAAATTATCGTATAACCCTTGGAAATGTTAAATAGAACCTTATGGTAGCAAAATGTCAATAGTATCTATCTCAAATTTTACTAAATTTACTAAAACACCGAAAGCATTTCCTGGAAATCCCAGGCCAATGATAACAGTTTAGGTATTTGTTGCTACTTCTCTCCAAATGTTTCATTTCTTCACTACTTTATTGACCAATACTTACGGATTGTTTTTGCATTTAGCCCAAACCGATATATTTGTTCTGTAAGCTAACGTTTATTTATAATAATTTGCCGTTCGAAGTATAACATATTAACATACGTCATTCCATCCTCGTCTTCAAAGTACCTGGCCTGTCGGTTGAGTCCACTCTTTCCTTTGATTATTTTTGTTCATATTGCATTCCCTTATTCAATTGATTCCTTATGTTCCTATGAATTCTTTCCTTTATTTGATTCCTTTCGGTCCTTCGTTCATATGAATCCTTTCCTTTATTTGATTCCTTTAAGTCCTTCGAAATCTTTCGGCCCTTCTTTCCTATGAATCCTTTCCTTTATTTGATTCCTTTCGGTCATTTGGAACGAGAATATTTCCACAACCGGATTCGTTCCTTCTCGTTCCATCAGTGGATTCGTTCCAAAGGAACGAATCGTTCCGAAATGGCCCATCACTAAGTCCAAGTATGGGGCAGTGGTCTATAGCAGGAGAGGTCCAACGATAGGGAGATAACGAGAGGTAAATAAACGTTACGTACTTAATGGTAGTTGAAGTGCTAAGTTCAAATAGTAGAGCGAAGTCCTAATGAAGCAGAGATCAAAATAAATACTAATAGGCGAATCAAACGCAAACAAACCGAAATTTAGAAGTATACTAACAATAGAAAACCAACCATCAAGAATCCGTACAGGCAGAAAACATTATTTCTCTGCTATCTACCACAGGTGTCTCTGAAACACGAGCGCAACTTGTAAGAATGAATGAACCAAATTATAACATGTTCCAATTTCTGGACATGCATTCGCACAAGTTGGTGTGGTTACACGGTGAATTTTCGCGTTCATTCACGCGTTCGTGCATTCACACGATTACTCGTGCGGGTTAATGCATCGTGTGACAACGGCTTAATACAAATCAAATACAATAATATATTGCGGCGTAGGGTAATAATACACATCGTTATTATAGATTTTTGAGAATACCAATTAATATCATTCGTCAAATCATCAACCCCAAAACAAATTATCATAATCAGGAACAAATGCTAGATTGAGGTAACCACTGAGACAACATTCACTGAAATCTAAAATGGAACACGGAAGTCTCCATAAATGTATATGTAAACAAATCAAAACTAATTGAAATGATAACGGAATTGGGTCAATCCATATAGAGTGGTCCAGAGGTGGTTGCTTGATGATTTTTTATATTTTTACCATACAAACTATCATTTATTGAGAATAAAAATATGTCATTATTTCATTTTTTCCTGATAGTGGCCATTTTTATGTTAACGAAACACCGATTTTAGGCGATTTCAGTGTTCTGCAGATTTACAAATATCTCCAATTCTGTGTATCCTAGAACAATCAAACAAAAACCGATCGATTCAGTAAATAATGAACTCAAATAAAGGAATTTGATGTATCGAACTAAAATTAAGCCTAAGGGTCCAAATATTGCATCAAAGTTTACATCACTTTACTTCAAAAATTCAATGTTTCAATCAATAAAATCAATTCATCTAAGGCTTTTACATTTTTCTGATGAGTAAAAATCTCTTTCAAGGATTCTGGAAGAAAAATTTTCTCTTAACGCTCAATGGAAAAGCTAGATGTCGGACTCCTAAGTGAAAAAACTAAGCACAATAAATACCTATTTATTACGAGTAAACTTATTCTGTATATTGATAGCTTGAGAAATGCCTGAATCAAATTTAGGAATAGCAGAGGCAGAGCCAGGGGAGGGCGGAGGAGATCCACCACGGGCGTCCATTTTTCGAGGCGGAATTCTTGTTGACAAGAAATATTTTAATTAAGAGAAGAGTAAAACTATCAACTATGACGATAGTTCGAAGTTACAATTAAGTAATAACAAATATATAATACAGAATCTTGATATATTATCTATAAAACATTTACCAACAAACGAAATAGTTTCATGAGATCATAAATGATTTTTCTATATAAAAAATAAAATATATTTCTAATTCTGTGTTATACTTTATTAATGGAAAAATACTTTTTCTTAAACTTAATATCTAATCGTATCTAAATAGGTTGTATGTGTTGCCCCGGGACGCTCCAGCTGTAGCTACGTCACTGGGAATAAGTTGCGAATATCTCTTCGAAATACTGTAAACATTAAGCTTTTCTGAAAAGGGAAATGGTAACAATAAGAAACAGGGAATTTGCAGCGAATATACAGGAGAAAAGCAAAAAATTATTAGAAGTACGAACTACTCATTGATAACCGGTCCATTACCGATCCAATACTTATAGCGATAGAGTTCAATAAAAATTGTATTAACATTTTCGAATCAACGAAAGGATATCCAAACGTAAAAAAGTTCAGAGATTACTATCTAAATAAAATGTACAAGCAGTAATACCTACATTCTTTCTTGACCAGGAAATGTCACCGGAAGTACAAAAAATAGTGCACTCTCCTCTAGAATAATCGCCGAGGCTGATAGAATAAATGTAATGATGCAATTTGTTTCATATTTAAGTTCCGAAAATAGTTAATTGCCAATTACTCTGAATAGAGCGGTTGTTATTCCCATTCACAAAAAGAAGATCTGCGTGGCATGCCTACGTACCTGCTGATTTCCTGACATTAAATGTTTTCCAACATGTTGGAATAACTTTCCAAGAGGAGATTGTCTGGTTAAGTGTCGACATTTTACAGAAGACATGTTGGAAGATTTTATGATCCACATCTATCAATTGAACCACGGACCTAAGGCTTGCCGGGCCAATGCACAGACCACCACGCTATCCAGGCTGACTGATACTATTTTGGAAGGGTTTAAGGGAACTAGATGTTCAGCCCCTACGGTCGATCAAGGGTCGCACTCGTAAGGACTTCCAAGAAGCCACTTACCAAGAGGATAAATCCTGTGATATCACTTATGCCGTGATTAGCTACGTAGGATGACAATTTCTGTTTCACCGAAATAGGAGATTAAGAAAATAGCAAAATATTAAGGGGGTTTCAGCGAGATTTTTCCCTGGCCATAATATAGACCAATTTCGAATTTTATTTTTTTAATTTTGGCAGCTGTATGAAGCATGAAGTAGATATTGTAATATTAATGGCGCAAAAGTAGTTTTTTATAAGATTGAAGTTCTAAGTAACTAAGTATGTAAAATAAGTCTTTAACTTGACTCATTTTTTTCACGCCTTACGGCGAAAAAGCCTTTACAACCGAAGGTTTTTATGCGATTCTGTGAAAATCAATGCGGTAATTGAATTATTTTAAAATATGGTTGAGAAATCATAAAAGTACACACTGTAAATTTTCTGACTATGCGTTAGAATTATACGATATCCAGTTCTCAAAGCTGTACGATGGCCTCTATGGCAAGATGAAACTACAAGAAGCGAGGATTTAATGTAGAGAAGATACAAATATCTAATGTCTTACGTAAGTTCAACAGTATTGGGCGAGATATGGTGGAACAGCATATTATAATAAAAAAAAGAAGCTGTTGTACTGTCCACAATTTTACTTGTTTATTTCGACGTGTTTCAACGCCCCGGCGTCATCATCAGGACAACTGGCAACGTTGTTTCGTTTGAAAGTTGTCCTGATGATGACGCCGAGGCGTTGAAACGCGTCGAAATAAAAAAGTAAAATTGTGGACAGTACAACAGCTTCTTTATTTATTATGTCTTATGTAAGACTGAGAGGGAGGAAGGGGGGTTGAGGAAGGGGGGATGAGAAAATCTTACATTGTATTACATAGGGGGAGGGGGGGTTAAAAATGGCATGTATCGTCTTCCGTAATACTTGAACCCCCTAAGTACGCCAAGGCCCCTAAGTATGCTAAAATAAGTCTTTAACGTGACTCATTTTTTCAGGCCTTACGTTACCTTTACACCCGAAGGTTCTTTTGCGATTCAATGAAAATTACTGCGGTGGTTGAATTATTTCTTAAAATAGTTGAGAAAGCATAAAAAATGCACACTGTAAAATTTCTGACTATACCTATGCGTCAGAATTGCTATGCGCTCATTTTTAAAATTAAGTCTCTATGAAGTGAATACCCGTACTATTTCCCATTGAAAATATCAGGTATTTTTTGGAAAATATCTGGAAAAGTACTATGGTAAGTTGGTGATATTTTGTTATCATTGGAAATATGAGATATTTTTCTTTATAACGAGGCCAAATTCATCGAATTTAATGTGAAATGATATCTCGCTCAAACTACTCGAGATGTGATGATTACGTCAAAATCGATGCTATTTCTCAATTTGCATGAACCTTCTTTAGAAGATTTTTGTGCTGTTATGAAAGTTGTTTAATTTGAAACATTTTTCACTTGAAACCACCAAAAAATCCTTTGAACCACTTCTAATAAAGGAATTTATCAGAGAAGGAAAAACCACTATCAGCACTATTGAAGAGAAAAAAGCATCATGTCTAATGAATGGAAGCGAGTCAAGTCCTCATGACGTGTCCAGGGCTCCATCTACAACATTTCTTTCTTCATCTCAGCATACGTTCTACCCTCCTTCATCCCGTTTACGAGACCCTTTTCTTTTTCTTCCCCTTACCAACCTACCCCACATCCTCCCCCTACCACAGCCTTAAGAATACATAGAATATCGCGAAAATTCATTTCCGCACACTGTAACTGAATAGGAATCGGGTGAGGTTGGAACTGAACATCTACGTGAATAATAGAGATGGAGCACGTTCGTATCTCTTTGCATATGATAGTCTATTTTATTATGACGGTTGACCAGGAGAACGGGCACGATCTTTACTTAAATCCTTGTGTGTGACGGGCACCTAATTATTTGATGCCAATTTTTGGGAAAAAGCATGCTCGTTATACACGCGTAGATAGCGTCTATACTCCGGTCTCTCTTCGCAGTCCTTAGTAAAAGAGAGCAACTTAGAGAGGAAGGAGGCCAAGAAGGTATATCGCTCAGCTACGGCTGGAGAGGTCCTGGTTGAAATTCCACGTAAACCAAGATAGAATAACATGATAAATTACTATTATGGTGATCTACTGGTTAAGTTAGATTTAAATGGAAGAGACTCTTGAGACTTCTACAGGCTCAGGCCCCTATCTCCTTGTCAGACTTCTTTCTCCACCTCAGTATACGACCTACATCTCTTCATCCAATCCATAACGCCCATTCTTTTTCTTCCCCTTCCCCGTTTACCCAACATCCTTCCCTCCATCACGGCCTTCGGCATCCCTTCGCCCCTCATTACCTGCTTCAACTGTCTACCCTGCCTCCCCCTAATCTCCTCCAGAAGTTTCATCCCCTCACACACCATACCATACTTTGAGGGGTAAACGAGAGTATATACTCTCAGAAATAATGTAAAAAAAACACACCATACCAAGCGCTTCCTCTTTCGTCTTCTTTTCCGTCCACAATATTTTCTCCATTCTCCTCCACAGCCACATCTCAAACACCAACAATCTATTCTCGTCCTCTTTTCTCTTAGTACAGGTTTCTGCAATATACAACGCTACAACCCATATTTAACTATTCGCCAGCCTTTTCTTTACATTCTCTCACGAGGTCCCTGTTATCAGCTCGCTCGTATTGCTTAACGCTTCTTTCGCAAGTGTAATTCACATTTTAACTTTTGTGTAACTATGCCCATTTTCCTCCAACGAACTCCCCAAGTAATACAATTTTTCTACTAGCTCCACTTTTTGCCCTCCTACTTTTATGAGCAATTTCCCTTTCTATTTCTCAGAAAATCTCATTACATTCGTTCTTTCGTTATGATTAATATTCATTCCATATTTCTTATTCTGATTTTCTAGTGCATCTACCAATGCCTGCAATTCTAGGGATGATAGACTAACCAACGATTTCATCAGCTGTCCTCCTCTTTTATCCCCACATCTAGCTCTTCCCACGCCTCTCTCACTATTTCCTCGGCATTAATGTTAAAGAGCAAAGACGATAACGGACAACCTTGTCATACCCCGCGCCCTATAACTACCCTCCTTGATTCTCCGTCAGCCACCCTCACCTGTGCCGCCTGGGCCATAAGCAAGTTTCGTATGATTCTTCTAATTATCCAATCCACTCCTATCGAGAATCCAACGGCGTGGTACGCGGGAGCGAAACTTGCACGAGACGAAATGATAAGGCGGATCGCGTTATTCATAACAAGGCTCGATCGGCAGATCGTGAATTCGCTGAGAATGAGTATCAGTTCGGTGCCAGCAGCGTTCTCCGTGACCCACGACTCAAGTGGGTGGTAAAATAATTGCGGAAGTTAGGCAAGCATATTCCATTACTGCAAGCGATTGTCCAACTGACGGGGATACTAAGGGGTACGCAAGTGGACAAAGTTTGGGAACCTGTGACCTAGATTAATTAATCTATTAATTAATAATTTAAGTAAAATTATTCCATATGCTCCAGTTTCTAGTACCTTACGCAAGTGGACAAAGTTTGGGAACCTGTGTCCTAGATTAATTAATCTATTAATTAATAATTTAAGTAAAATTATTCCATATGCTCCAGTTTCTAGTACCTGAAGGTGATTTTGTCTTCTTCATTTCTACCACAAAGCACTATTTTTCTCTCCTTTACATTAATCTACAAGTTTAATTCCTTTAGCTTATTCCATGCACTCCAGATTTATCGCCAAATCTGTTTTCTTCTCAAAAAGCAATGTCAATAGCAGAGCGTAGCATGCTGATTCATTCGCACATCTGTCTTTTCCTGATTTTAATCACTCATCTGGGTATTTAAATTCTCGGTTTCCTACCCGTGGTGGGTATTTAATTTAGAATCGAGGCGTATTTTTACCAATTTTTTGACAGATTATTGAACTACAGTGAAGTAATTTTATAATTATTTTAAATGAATTACATAAAAGATATAAATTATTTAAAATATGTAAATATTTATGTAAAATGATAGAATATTCGACCATATGATATAAATACAATGAATTATACATGAACATTATATATACTTGTATAGTTCATATTTGATAAATTAATAATGATTAATATAGTTAAGAGTAGTAACAGTTTAGTTATGCCATAAATTGTTGCTGGCTAATTTTAAATTAAAACATATGCAACGATGATATGCAGGAATTTGTAGTAATTTAAAATGGAATATTTGGAACAGGCAAAGACATCAATGAAGATTTATAATGATTAAAGCGAACATTTATTCATTTTAAAAAATTAATAAAAATTCAAAATTGTGTATATATATAATTTATCTCTAAGTGTTTTTACTCAATGCTATATTTTTGAAAATAGTGGTTCAGTAGGTGTTATTAAAAAATATATTTTAGGGAAAAAATCATGAAAAAAGTACTATTTGTTGTGAAATAATTGTTGAATTGCCGGGGAAACAATGGAACCTCCACTTTCTCTTCCACGGACTCAGAGGAGGAACCCAACCAACATATTCCCCTTGCCGGACGCCCGGCAACAGTCTACTCCTCGAATGCAGCTTGACGTCACCATTCGCTCCCTCCTCTGCCCATCACACCCAGCGTGTCACACTACACATTGTTAGGATGTCCAAGTGTTACATTAAATCATTCAATGAACACAATCACTAACCTCTGTTCAAAGAAAGGAATGACACTAAAAAATACTTCTAAGGAAGGATTATCCACATAAAAATGAAGAAAAACATGTGCATTTCACAAAGTTTAATAGGCAATTGAAATGCTAAAATATAAAATTGAAAATTAATGTATAAGTTTATCGCATGAATTATTATGGATTACCATTTCTCATACCTCTATACACACTTTGAGAGATAAAAAAATTACAATTGAATTATGTTTTTCCCTCAATAATCAGTTTTTATGTGGTATTATCGGAAACATGTAGCAGGGCACAAACCAACATTTCAATCAGTACATCAATACTTAAGATTCCTTCATCTTCCCTGCTTTATAACCCACGACACATCTTTCGGAGGGGCACCTTTTTGTCGTTTGAGGGACAGTGCCCGGTACCTTCAAACTCGAACTTCTCTCTCACTTCTTCATTAGCACTAGAAACTTTGGGGTAACCAGATTGATTTGTGACCTTTTCCTCCTCCAGGACATCTTTCTTCTCTGTCTCGCTATCACTGACATCAGTATCGTTGTATTCATCGCTGGAACCACTTTCTTCATCACTCTCTTCTAAAAAATTAACTATTTCTTCATCTGTCGGTTCACCCCGTTTTCTTTTAATTGTCGAAGCTATGATCAGAACCAAGACAAAATTATTTCAAATGAAATATTTTGTATAAAATTACCGGAAATAACAAAAAAAAACTGCTAAAATATTCCGCAAGTTACTCGCGCTAACACACACAAATACACTGACAACCGCTACTCCAACTCTCAAGGGATAACTGAGGACAACTCTACTGATTGACGATTTTCAAAGCAGCTAATACATCTCTAATGAGTGAAACCGAGGAGACCACCCTTTGCGAAGCATGGGCAGGGTGGTTTCTTTCGGGAACAACCCGAGCGCGAGGGGTTTGCCGTCGGGAGCAGCTTTTCGTATTGACCATTTATTAATTCAAGAAACACCAAGGTGGTACTGACAATAACTTAACACAGCATGTTATTCACAGTCCCGGACAAAATATTCTTACCACCTCGGAGTACGGCAAAATGTACATACATTATCATTAGACCACATGAGAGGGTGAGTTAATTGAATAATTGTCATATTTTCTACTGTTATTTCCACAAATTTCACCATCATAATAAGATTACACAAAGTTCATCTATTTTGCTATTGTAACAGCACAGACGAAAATGGGACAGCCCAGGGTGTCCGGTGAATCTCAATTTCTTTTTTCCCTGAGATTTCCAGGTTTTCCAGGCAAATGTTTTGCATTTTCCAGGGTCTTGCTGCACTTTGCTTATAACATATTTTTAATGAATTTCTAAAAAAATTGGCATAGTTTTGCCAACATGAAAAAACGAAAAATTTCCGGCCCTACTTTGAGTTAAAAACGTAAGAGTATACAAGGAATGTGGAGTATTACGGGTTTTATTTCAACCAACAAATAAACAAAAACGGTTAACTAACAGCAAAATTCTGAGTCAGGTGCAATTTGAGCACAATAAAGTAGATTCAGACTAGTTTGATAAAGAACATGTAAATAAAAGAAACTGGTGTGACATTTTTCAATGAGTGCATTTCCGATTCAATTTCAGCAACAAATTTCTCGGATTTCAAGAAATTACGTTATTTTGGTTTGCAGCTCTTGAACCTTTTGCAGTATGTACCTCTTTCTTATTCTTTTTATCTCGAGGCCTTGGTACCTTTCCTCTTCTCCCAAAAGGCTTCGCTGTACTTTACATGAACATTTCGGAAATTGTGAATTAATTGCTTTGTAATAGGTACGGATCTAACGCCCAAAAGCATTCAATTATGTAAAAAAAAATTGTATTTGTTGGACAATTCACGAATTTTAATTAGGTTGGATTGACCCTGTACAGTACAGACCCCGTCGACTACGAACCCGAGGGCCGTGATTTCCATACGCAGTGACCGCAAAATGTATTTCCGCTCCTTCAAAAACTATTCTGCAAACATTAAAACGAGGAGGGTGGAGATTATTTGGAAAGGATTATCAATTACATATATAAAAATACCCAATTATCCATTTAGGTTGCCGGCCGAATGGTTTTCGTATAATGCGGGAAATGCCACTGCGCATGCTCAGACGTTTAGATTTCTCGTAAATTTGGCCACACCAAGAATTCCATTCGTACGGCTCTTCGAACAGAATCTTGATTTCCGCGTGAAATTCTGTTTCCGGTGACAGATTTCGGCATCAATTCCGATTCCATTCGTAGTGGCCATTTTACATGGGAATTATTCCGTGTGGAATTTGCCTTGTTTTGCAATCGGCCCCTTAGACTGCGCATAGGGAGAGTGGGGTGGGGTGACGAACTATGAAAAGATTATTAAATGAACAGGGAGCGGAAGGCTACGCTGAGCCGAGTATAATGCAAGCAAAGGCGCAGGTTGAACCTCTCTCTCTGCCTTAATAGAAATCGGCTGCCATGCATTTTCCAGGGTTTTTCGGAAAAATACAAAAATTCCCTGAGTTTTCCCTGAGTTTTCCAGGACAATATATTTCCCTGAGTTTTCCCGGTTTTCAAGGTTTTCCAGGTCGCCGGACACCCTGGACAGCCCCAAATTAAGTAAAGGGACATTACAGCAAACTTTCTATATATAGGGTAAAAATCCATTACTGTCTTCCCGTAAATACCTATGCAGGATCATCATTGGTTTTCAGGATTTAAATTCCCGTATTTTGGACAAACCATTTTCTCCTTGTAAAATTTCAGCATTGCAGGGACAGGCAAAGGCTAATTAAAAACATGTAATGGGCCCACTCAAAGGGAAAACTAGGGATGAGGTTAATGGTGAAATATTGACTTGAAAACTTCTTTAAAAAAAGTAACTAATTATTGGTTGGTTACTAATGCTGTATATTGGAAATTAGAAAAATTTGGCCTAGAGGGGAACATTCAGAAGTTCCTTGTTAATTAAGACCACGAAATATACAGAGTATTAGATTAACGAAACATTACATGAAATATAACACCCGAATCAATTTGTAGAGCTGAAATATAATCCATACAGGTTTACATATTTATGCTACAATAGTAAACTGCATTTAAACAAGATATTATCAGAGATAAGAGAATAATTTAAGCATATGCCGGCCCCGGTGGCGGCGGGGTAAAGTCCTCGCCTGCTAATCCGAGGGTCGCGGATTCGAGTCCCGCCTGAGACGGTTTATCGCATACCCAGGGTATGGGTGTTTCTGTAAATTTCTGGTGGTTCAGCCCCTGAGAAACCTGTTGACAAGCCAATGGCTTATCAGGATCGCAGGGGCATATGGGCCACCAGAATCGTCTGAGAGAGTAAAAAAAAAATATGGAGTAGATCAAAGAACAAAAAAACAAGAAACACTTAAATATTCTATCAATTTTCTTTCTCAGTGAGTCCTTCCACAAATATAAATCCTTGGCATTTGTGTGTTTGTCAAGTAAGGTTGAAGAGATGTTGAAACAGTGTTGGCCAAAATGAATTTATGGATGGTGCCTTACGAATGTGTTGAGGGAGGGAGTACCATATTCGACGGCCTCAACCAAAAATAAGTTACGAAGTAAATAAAAGAACTACAGGTCATTTTAATGGCCTATTCCCTCAAGAGTAGTAAGTGTCTTCCCCTGAAGGCGACACTGGGGTTGACCAGGTTCGGACACTCTCTCACTCTAATTTTTAGAGGCACATTTTCTACCCTTTTCCTAGAAGTGACTGCATTGGTGCTGAAAGTGATCATTTCCCTTCCCACATGGGCGACACCCACCTCCTTGTATTTTATTACTTTCAGTTGTCAAAAGAGGGTGGAAAACCTCCTTCAACATGTCCGTTGTTTATGGTTTTCCATTGCAATGGGTATTTATATTGCTATAGTTTGGATAGACATTAGCTAAAGGATAATAGTTGGGCATTTCCACAAAAATGTCAACTTTTTTTCTCAAATTAAAATTGAGGCTGGAAATATTTTATCTTGATTAATCAACAGATAAATGATTGAATTTTATGAAATCAGTATTTAATTTGTTCCATCAAATTAGTTACTCATTTGGTGATTGTTGAATTCAAGATGGCTGCCAGAGATTTGTTATGAACTATTTCATCATAGATTTCAGAGTAATATATCTCAACAAACAAGGTAAGTAGTGATTTTCTTGCATTGTGTGTTTTGTGTAGTATAGCTTTGGCAATGTTTTGAAACACACATCAACTTTTATATGCAATGTATTGAGATTTTAAAATACATATGTAAGTGCACATGCAAAAATGGTAATTCCGTCACAAAAACTCAAACATTTTGTTATTTAATCACCATTTTATAACGTAGAAATTTTATTTTCTTCCTGGAAAGGTAGGTTCTGACACCCTTATAGGTCTGAATATGAGATTCTCTCAAAAATGTTTTATTTGAGGCCATATCTAGAAGGGTGTTTTAGATAGCTATGTTGAATAAATTGGATAGTCGCCTACCTCTGAGCTGATATTTTAGGTTAGATAATTAACCCTGTTATTAGGTTATGATAGGTAAAGAGATAAATTATTTGTGGGTAATCTGTTAAAAATATTGTAAGTACAGTTTACTATATGTAGTCTTCTTATCTCTACCATAGGAATGAATTTCTTAAAAATGGGCTAAGTATATGGTGTATGTGCATGAGTAGGCCCTACAATAAGAATCAATGCATAAATGTCCTTATTGAATAACAGAAATAGCAATTTTCCACTAGAAACTGTCCTTAGACCCTATATCATATTGATTTAATTCTTTCCAGGTAGAAGTGCAATACATAAATATGGCGAAAACACCTGCAGAATGACAGTGTAAAAGCAGACAGAGAAGAAAAGATGCAGGATTATATGAAGTAATGAAACAAAGGGATAGAGAGAGGAAACGTAGTAAGAAACAGCAGATGAATAATAGGCAAATTAAAAAACTGAAAGAACAAAATAGACTAGCTCAACGCCGTTTCAAACAAAAACGGAGGGAGAGTGCAGCAGAGAAATTAGCAGGCACAAATACAATATCTACAACCCCAGGTTCATGTAATTCTGTCCAAACCTCTTCAAATTTAACATCTCCATATAGAAGTAGGCAAAGTCGTGGTAAAGCTTTAAGTAGAATAAAAAATTGTCTTCCAAAAAGTCCGTGTAAAATTAAGAGAGTTGTGAAATCTCTTAATTTACAATATGGAGAACCATCTCCACATAAGACCCAAAAGGCACCAAATGATAATATTGCAAACACAATTGAGAACTTCTATTTACAAGATTCAATCAGTTAGATGTGTCCAGGGAAAAAAGATTTTGTAATTTTGAGGCAGCCTGATGGCAGCAAAATAAAGCATCAAAAACGGTATATGCTTATGACACTGAAAGAAGCATACCATTATTTAACACAACATCCGGATGTCAAACGTGGATTTTCGAAGTTCTGTAGCAGGCGTCTTTCCTACATAAAATGTTTGACTGATGTACCACACACAACTTGTACTTACAAATACCATGAAAATGTTTTTTGAAAGATTTTTGTTGAAGGCCCTGTCAAAGTCAGGAGATGCACTACTCATTGTACCCACTGAATTCTCAACTTTTTTGGACACTATGTAACCAAGAAGTAGAATCCTGCATGACAGTTGACTGTGAGGGATGTGCAGTCAAGTTTAGAAACTTCTGTGGTTTGTTTGAAAATCCCCAGACTGAAGTCAGGTGGGAATAATGGGAGAATACAGGAACCAGATAAGAAAAAGTACCCATGAGGGTATGTACAATTGAAGATTATTTGAATGTTCTCGAAAATCAACTGATTTATTTCAAAAAGCATACATTCATCAAAAAAAAGCAAAGTTCAGCCTTCAAGCATGCAAGTCAAACTGTGACAAGGAGACTGTAGTCATTCAAGTTGATTTGGCTGAGAACTTTACAATAATCGACCAAAATGAAATTCAGGCAGCTCATTGGAACCACCAGCAAGTTACTCTTTTTACAACTTGTATGTGGACCCAGGATGCTTGTCAATCATTTGTCATCGTTTCAGATAACTTGACTCATGACAAGTACGCAGTAGATGGATTTTTGAGATAGTTACTTCAAGAACTATTCACCCTGCATCCAAAAATCAATAAAGAAAAATTCTTCTCTGATGGTGCAGCAAGCCAATTCAAGCAGAGGCACTTGTTCGAAAACATTGCTTATTTACATGACCTGTTTTCTCGAAAATAACTTGTGTGGAATTTCTTTGCCAGTAGTCATGGTAAAGGTGCAGTGGATAGAATTGGAGGTGAAATTAAAAGACAAGCAAAACTGGCCATATTAACAGGAGTAGCCAAGATTTCATCAGCTGAGACTATGTTTGAATACTGTAGTGCAAAAAATGAGAAAATAAAAATGAAGTATATTTCAAGTAATAAACTACAGGCCAACAGAAAAGAAAATCAGGAACGATGTGAAAGTATGTCATCTATCATATCGGGTACCAGATATACCCATAATGTTGTAGCTGTAGACAAGCATACTGTCTTACTGAAACCGTATACCGAAGCAATAAAATATAATACATCTCATTTAAGCCTTCAGAAATCCACAACAAAATATTTCATATGTGATGTTGCTTCCACGTAGTCCATGGCAGTGGGAACTTTCATATTGGCAAGCTCCAGTGGCAAGAAGACAAAACAAATGTACATATGCAGCACAAATAGCTTCAGTATCAAATGAGGATTCGGATTGTTATGAGGTACTGAACACATGCCGAAATGATGACAAGGGGATGGTGTACATATTTCCAGAGAAAGAAGACGGATGCTGGATTGACAAAAGGATGTCGTTCACCTTGAGCACCAGCCTATACTTCACATGGTTGGAAATCACACTCGTTACATTTTTGGTAATGCAGTGAATGGACAGTAAAACACACATTAGTCCAAAATAATAATAATAATAATATTTTTTCCCCTTTTATTATTGTTATTTGATTATGTATAAACTACATTTTTTTGTTTTAACTTATCATTATTTATTGACTGTTGATTCAGAGTTGGTAGAAGTTAAATGACCATATAATTTTTGAGTTTGAAACGAGAAGAAATTGGTAATTCCGTCACGTGTTTGTTTATGACTGTTAAATACATATTATTAATTTGTAGTATTGGCAAACTGTGCTATCATAAGCAATGGCTCAAACATTGTTCAGAGCCAAATTAAAAGTTTTCAAATTCTGTTTAGAGTCACAGAGTTTTGAAGATGTTTGAAATCATTACTTATAGGAGGTTGACCTTGCAGTAATTCTGTCACATATAAATTTTAGGCATATTTAGAAAGTATTTAGATAATTAATTTTGTTTCTGTACTTGAACATCATCTTAATAAAAATTTTTTGATCGTGCACAGTTAGAAGTGTTGCAATTGTTTTGTATTTTACAATTTTAATACCGTGCATCAAGTTAGGCTTAAAGATAAATTTTCTTTTTTATTTTTTTTATATTTTGAATTTTTAATATTTTTAAATTTCATTATGTGCTTACGATAACGTGAAAGAATTTTGAATTCCTGCTTCTGCATCAATGGTTGACTACAAGTCGTCTCCGTCTGTGTTTATTGGCATCTCCACCAAATCACTATCTTTTTATCTACCTATCCTTTCTTTTGGCCCAAGATTCAGCAATTGCTTTCGCCCTATTATTCTTTCTTCGCCTCCTTTTGGATGGTGATACTGGCGTGCGACAAGCACCACTCGAAGCAAGAGTTAGACTAAGGTGATATAACTAAATAACTCGTCAAACTCAGCAAAAAACCAAAAGTAGGAAAATTTCGGGGGAATTCCCCCCGGAAAGGGTTGACGGACTTATTGCTCGGGATAAAACACAGAGGCTGGAGAAGTGCATGAATGAGCAACCCAACCTTTCCATTGTATCATTTATTTTCAGAAACATAGCAGGGAGGGTCAGCTTGGGCCTCAATAGGCTTATTTCTACAGTTAAAACACGAAGGCTGGAATGGGGGGAATGAGTGAATTTTTCTTTTCTTCTTCCACCCTTTTCCATTGTGTTTTTTTCGGGATGTTCCCAAACAAAGGGCCCGCTGGGGTCTGAAAGTAAAGAACCCATCCTTTCTTTTCCTTAGGACCCAGCCTTCCTTTCCATTTGACAGCTCCAGGAAGGAGATGGGTAATGCAAGGGATAGCTATAGCAGGACAAGTCTCATACGTGACTACAGCGCTGGGCTTAGCTCAAAAATCGGCAAGAACTGTAGATCCAATGTATTTCTTATGGGTGAAATGTATTTTGAGATAATATCTTTAAGAACACGGAGTTCCGTTATTCTAATGCTAATAAATTACTCCTTTCCTTAATATGGATTGCGTAAAATGTGTTTCACGGAGTGTATGCCACTTTTCCCTTAAGATTTTGTAATACGAAAAAACAGAGTGAGAGATCATTGTTATATAAACATGATTGTCATATAGAAAATGTTCAGAATGAAATTTAAAATACCTTATCCAATTAAGAAATGAGTAGTTAATATTTAGCGCAAAAAGAAATCTCAATTAAACATAAAATGTGGTTATATATCAAACTATAAGTTAAAAATTATTTTGACAAAAAGGCATTTTTTAGAAGTTTATTACGGTGAAAATAAAAAAAACACTATTTCAGTATTTTAATACCACTGCAATGACTCAATTATATTTACTAATTTTCCGAAATTCCATTGAAGTGTCCATAAAACTTGCTGTAAGTGTTCAAAGTTAGTCCAAAAGTTTGATTTTAAAGGCAATTCCCCCTAAAGAGGTCGCGCAGCCCTGTAGCTCGTACCATTTGAAAAGTGTAGATCTTTTAAACCGACGTATTCTTTTGTAATCACCCTGTATATATCGGTAGTTTTACAGTGGATGCATATCAGATGAATATTGATTATTTCAACATTTTTCAATCCTCTCCCCACCCCCTGCCCCAACCACTGGGATTATTCCAAAGCATTACTAAGAGATACTCTAATCCTCATGACCCAATGCAGCAATATCCATCTCAGCAAAGAAACTGAGAGTTCAAAACAATAGGAGAATCATCACACATTCAGCATATTTATAAAATAATAATCCCACAGTTTACAAAATTAATATCAACTAAAAAGACACAGGAACTGAAGAGAATATTCCCACATCATTGCCTAGAAGTGCAGTGTACAAGAGGCTCTAATCACTTGTATTTGAGACACCTCGGGGATGCCCCCAATTTAAATACAGATTTACAAGAACTTTTAAGAACCTAGTCATTCATTGAACTGAAGGGAATAATCCAATCCGGGTGCATCAATAATGCCCTAGTTTACACTCTGCATCGTTTCAAAAGCATGAGTGATTGTAATTCTTAGGACCAAACGTTTGAAATTGAGTAATGTATTATACTAAACCTCTTCTAGTATAATTTTCAATGAATAATTCCTAGGATTCATTCATTCATCATCCATTCATACGCACTAAACGTCCACACACGTGGCTTACACCTTACAATTAATGCAAATCAATAGAATCATTAATTAGGAAAACGCCTTGCCTGCAGTTAAGCAACATTACTGCAAGGAGGACAACCATCAGTAACCTTCCTAAGAAGTCATTGACATAAATATAACCTTAATTCTAAAACGAAGTCTCGATTTGTGAAAAATGCATAGTAATAACAATCTTAAAAGTTTGCTGCTCACCAAAATGATAAGTACTGCTTACTATCACACTACTCAGGGTAAAACATAGTAGCAGACGTTGGAAAAACCATACGTATAACGTCAAGACAAGGAGATACATCAGAATAACGCTGGTTAAATACGACACTACAGCCTGAACGGTCAGGAAAAATCCCATGCCTAAGTAATCAATTATGCGACTTGAAGCTACAGCCCCTGGGGGCGTGACGCTTTCTCAGCATGCAGCAAATGGAATTATGTATATTCAAACCTTCATTATCACTGTCCTTATCTTCAATCCGCTTCTTAATAGCAGCTTTCGACATAGGACTCACACCATCGGCTATGTATGATACAGTTCCTTGACCATCAGAGGAAGCCATCTTGAAAGGGTCACTCAAGAGAAAATCTTTTTCAGGTCGTTCAACGCTTTTCATCTGACTTCATGTACACAATTACCGTGAAATCCATTTTAAAGTCACTGAAACGTACTTTCGGATGATTACCGCACATTAAGTCCGATTAATGTGCGCCCGATGAGCACTTACTTCTGTCACGAATTGGCATTGCCTATGAAAACTAACTCACGTCCCTTCCTTGAATATCGGGATCGATGGTTAAAAAAATAAAATTTCATGGAGATTTCTTTATTCTTCAATTCTTAGCCTACGTGGTGCATTGGTTTGACAAAATTGCAATGCTACAACGAGGAATAGTACTTCTTGCACTTACGACGAAAGCGCATGCGTTGACAAAAGACCAACGAAATGTAACGAACAAAGAACCACTTTTCCACAAATCCATCAAATAGATACACAATAGTGATACAAGTAATTCGTTAACGAAATAGTCTTCCACACCATTTCTATAATTATAATTACAATTATTCACGGTCGTTAAGATTTTCCATTCAACTTCTCATATATAAACGACCAATCCTTACTAGACACATATGTATGTGTGTGTGTGCATACATATATATATACGACGATTGGGTTAAGACATCACGTAGGTATTTGATGCGTCATTAAAGGCCAAACGCGGTAGGCATTCCAACAAATTATGGAGGGGGAAATCTTTGTCTCCTAATATCAATATCTATAAATAACGCAGTCGTTAGAACACAACAGTAGAGTATCCTTTAGAGCTTGAGGTACTATGACAGTGCCATGCATATATCTTTAGTAAAAGAGACTAAAGAAAACCCTTATCAACATTAGGGTAAATGTGCAATTTAGAGTAGTGTAAATAACAACGATAAAATAAAACATTTGAACGTTTGCATCGATACGAAACTCATGGCAGAAGGGGTCTGTATATGTAACATACTGAAACACTATCCTTTCGTAACGTTTACTCCCAAAGAATTTCTTGCGATATCGCAATAACATCCTTACCTTCTTCGTCACTTTCATCGTCCACCGCTTCCGTTTTTCCATCGTTACGTCCTCTTGAAGAGTCTTCGATTTCTATAATTCCATCTACACTATCACCGGAAGCCATTTTGTTCGTCAGCGTAATCCCGAAACACAATAACTACAGAATCCGCTAAGATCTTTGAGATAAACATGTCATACTTTTCCGATATGATCAAAAATAATATCACCTAATTTGAGTACACCAAAATATCACAGCAATTACACACACACTAGAACATCCTAACACACACTGACACCATGTCCAGTTAGCACATCAACAAACAAGGCACCGATTTGTGCTTTAAAAGGTTCCAAATCTAGTTAACAGGTGGCATGCTATGTTTTGGGGTGGCCAGGGGTGGCATACATTTGGTTATTTTGGACTCCATTCGTTAAAATGGTTAAAATTATTTGACATTTGGGTAAAAATAAAACTGTAAAATTATTTAACCTCCATTCGGGATAATACCAGACCAGGAATATATACTAGTTCGTAGCTCCATCAGCACCTTATAAAAAGCCAATCGCCTTCGCAATTGTAGGCGGGAAATTTTTAAACTTGTGCTGGGCCGTGCTGGGAATACATCGCATACATCTTACTAATACGATGCAACTAGTGCCACTAGATTTGGCTGGCAATCATTGAGATATCATTTTAAAATATTTATAAAAATTCTCAAGAGAGTCAAACATGAAGCGATGATTTTAAAATCAAAATCGAATTTCAACGGAAACCCTTGGGAATCCGTGAATTTCATCAACAATGGATGAAAACATCTAATCCAGAGGTTCTCAACCTTCCTAATGCCGCGACCCTTTAGTACAATTCCTCATGTTTTGGTGACCCCAACCATAAAATTATTTTCGTCCACCATGGGAAATAAGTGTTTACATTTACCAAGGCGACCTCTGTGAAAGGTGGTTCGGCCCCCAAATGGGTCGCGACCCACAGGTTGAGAACCGTTGATCTAATCGAAACCAAAATTCAAGGAGTGTAGAAATTAATCTCCATAGTGAATGACAAAATTTATCAAGAGGTTGGTAAAAAATCTAACTCACTGGAAGAGGGAGTAGGACTTCCACAGGGTTCAATTAGTTCAAATCTCTTTCCCGTTCATTTTATAATCCTTGATAACTCGTTAAATTCATCAACAATGGGTGAAAAAATATTAAATCGAGACCAAAAGGTATCAATGGTATCAAGGTGAGGTTGGTCAAAGTCATTCGCTGGAAGTGGGATTGAAAGCTCCACAGATTGAATTCTCGGCCCCATTCTATTCATCGAATTCATAAAATAATCTATTCTACATAAATGAGCTACATTCATGTAAATGAGCATGGTTGGTATACATTCCATAAAGCCAGGGTTGAGTTTCTTTGATCAAAATATCATGGTATATTTCCAGCATAAATATCGGACTCACAGTCGCGGAGGAGCCTAGGTTGCATATATATAAGTAATGATAATAATTATATTATTAGTATTGTATTCAAGGAATTCTTCCGCATGAATATATTAACAATATTCATTTAGTTGCAATTAAATTCACTTCGAAAAATAAAGAAAATAAAAAAGATTCAAAATTTTCAAAAACGGATAATGCAAAAAATGTTGGTTCAGCTAGTCTGCTGTTCTTCCACATCGCTTGTCTTTTTACTACTTCAAAAATGGGTGTTGTAAAAAAAGGTGTTTGTAAGTTGTTTGAGGCATATTGTGATAGAAATTAACGATAATATATTTTTACCAACGAAAGGGAAATCTTAATGCCTCACATTTTCTAAATAACTTCCAATTTTGTATTTTGGCGTACAAATTGATGATTTATAGATTCCAGTAAATCATTGATAGAAAGCTCAATTTTTATCAAGCATAAATTGCTCGCATGAGAACAAATGGACCAATTTCCCTCAACTTTCCAAGCGAGGAGGAGTACACCGTACTACCAGTACTACTTCGTATTCGTAACAGTATTACTGAAACTGAACTTATTGTTAGCTGTATCATTCATTTTGTGATTTATGCCTCAGCATAAACAACAATTTTTATTGTTATGTCCCACACAGCACACGTGGTATGTCAGGCCCGGCTTACGACAAAATTTTCACCCGGGTGAGAGAGAATTCCGGCGCCCCCCTCTTATCAAACCCATTCACCAATTAAACGTAGTAAAAAAATAATTGCAAAAAATGCTGGAATTCATTCCCACCTGTCTTGTGGAATTATCTTCTGGGGTAACAGCAGTGCTGCAACTTAAGCTTTCTCAATCCAAAAAAGATCAATTAAAGCCATTGCTAGAGTATCCATCAGAGCACCTGGAAGACCTCTCTTAAAAGCACTAAATATACTTACTCTGCCCTGTTTGTATATTTTGCAATGCTGCACCTTCGCAAAAAACAATCCCTCTCTGTTTCCACTAAGTTCCACCATTCATCAGCACTCCACTCGCTCCAAGAACCACATTCATCTACACGCAAGTTATAATCTGACTGCTGCCCAACATGGACCGCATCACTCTGCATCCCTTGTATACAATAAATTGCCCCAATCTATTAAGTTAATTAAATCTCCCCACACATTCAAATATCAATTAAGGAAAATGTTGCACAACAAAGGTTACTACAGTGTAAAGGAATACTTTTCTGACTGACTCTAATGCTATGATTAGAGTATCTTGAAATATTAGAGTTTGTATTATATGTGTCTGCATTGTGTAAACTGTGTAAAATGTATTTTTTTTATGTTTTCATGACCATGTTTTCTGTCAAAATTGACCAACGGAACAATAAATATTATTATTATTAGTATACTGTCACAGTTGTAACATGCCCCTCCGAGTCCCCGGTAAGCATCAGGTTTCATTGCCGTCATAATGGCCGGAGTCTCGAGAGGGGTTGTGCAGTGATCGCAGCCACGTCCGACGCCCATCGGATGCGTGGCTACGCTGCGGTCGGGTCATGCGTCCGCAGTAGACGGAGTGACCCCAGGATGACGGCCTTCTGCATGCGTGCAACTAGTGATTCCGCCTGTACCACGCAGGACGGAATGCACTTGATGTTATTTATCAGCGAGCCCTTGACTCCACTGAGCACATCTATAATGAGGACCACTACTTTCACAGAGTGTCTGGGGTACATCTGTCGAAGTTCGAAAAGCAGGCCTTGATATTTCGTCCGTTTATCCACCTCTTTCGCATCCATGTTAGTTTCAGCCGGAACCGAAAACTCGATCACGAACATGGAGCGTTTGAGGTGGTCGAGGAGAACGATATCAGGCTCCAACTGCCTGGTGGTGGAAAAGGAGTAATTCCACCAGATTGTACATTTATCGTTCTTCACGACGGACTCAATATCTGCAGGAGCATAGGGCATCAAAGGTGTTTCGTCGATGCCATAATGGTGTCGAAGATGAAAATATAACACCCGTAGGGCCGCGTTAATACCTTGCAGCCGGAGAGAAGGTGACTCAAAGTCTCCGGCTGGGTTCGGCACGCCCTACGTAGGGCGTCCGAACGGAGGGCGCGGACATGAGATGTACATAGGGCCTCGTGTCCGCAACCTCCGCCTTGAATATAATGCGGCGGTACACGAGTGTGTTTATGACACCATCCTGGCACGCAAGGACAAAATCCTCGGTCTCGGACTTCAGACCGGCGGAGCGTTGGAAGGCAAACGTTAGCTCCTTCGACAGCCCATGCTTTTCGATGTTTCGATAGAAACCTCCATGCATGGGCTTATCGGTATGCACCTTGAGCAAGGCCTTCTGCTCGGCTTTTTTTATTTCGAGCTTGAGGACGTCTGCCTTCAATGACAAGATGGTCGTGTCATTATCGCTTCCGTCGGATGGCGGGTCGAAGTCGAGACCAGTTTCGTCCGCTGCCCTCTTTGCCGCCTGGAAGAGAAACGCCCCTGCTCCCGCACTCTCTCAAGAGATTGAGCACGGGGTCCCTACCTTTCAACACTCGGCATGCTGTGCCCAGGACAATTCTGTTGTGGAGACACTCCAGACTCAATAGTCCTCTACCACCTACATTGCGAGGGAGATACAATCTGGCGACGGAAGATTTCGGATGAAGACTTCTATAGATGGTCATCTTCTTCCTCGTTCCCCTATCGAGGTTTTGCAGCTCGTTGACGTTCCACTTCATGCATCCGAAGGTATACAGGAGTGCAGGAACCGCGAACATGTTCGTTGCAAGAACTTTGTTCTTACCTGACAGCTCAGAACTCCGGATGTTCCTGAGAGTCTGCCTGTGTTTGGCGGTGAGCCTTTCCTTCACTGCTGCAACCTCCTGCATTCGGCGTTGGGGGACGCCGAGGTATTCATAGCTGTCATCGTTCTCGAGGTGACGAATGATGCTCCCGTCAACAAGTTGCACGTCTTCCTTGATCTCCGAAAATCTTCCTCTCGCCAGGTGGATGAATGCACACTTGTCCAATCCGAACTCCATCCCTATGGCCTCACTGTATTCCAGTACAGTGTCCAGGGCAGTGCGAAGGTCTTTCGCATTAGAAGCATAGAGCTTCAGGTCATCCATGTAGAACAAATGGGTGACCTTATGCTTCCTGTCACCTGGAACACCGCACATGTATCCTCTACCTCGTCGCAGCCTAAAGGACAGGGGTAACAGGGAAATACATAACAGTAAGGGGCTCAAGCTTTCGCCTTGAAAAACGCCACGGTGGTATGTTACCAACTCTGTGGAAACTGACCCTACTGGAAATTTTTCCTACTATGTTCAGTAGTCAACCTGCTTTTTGAAACACCCTACTGAACTTTAACTGAATTCATAAGCCTACTGAACTTCTACTGAATTCATTAGCCTACTGAACATTCTACTGAATGTATAAGCCTGCTCTCTCAAAATAAAAAAAGATATTATGCCATTAATCATTTAGAATGTGCAATTGCATGACGTCGTAATAATACCTCGTATCTACCTAACTTTACGGTAGATGTATCGCATAATTACCGAACATATGACTCAACGCACCTTTCCTTGCACCCATTACTGAAGTATATGCATTGAGAAAGACGTATAAATGTAGTCACTTCCGTGGATAAATGTGACTTCGAGAACTATAATCATTAAATGATAATTCCATGATAGTTTGAGGAAATGCCATAAAATCTTGATAAAAGTTATTTGCCATTAATTAATGCTAGATAACTGTTATCCTATGTTATCACATAGTATGAATATAAACGCAATATTACTGCGAATAAACAAGATTTTTCCAATTCCCACACGTTAGTTTCAGCGTCATAGCTAGGGTCTGGCCAGGCGGGCGGCTGCCAGGGGCGCAACCCTCAGGGGGTGCACTTTACAGACCCACAGCCAGCAGGTCATAAATCAAGGTACCACACCACAGGGAAAAGAAGAGGCTCCCGCTATCTTGAGGTGGAAATTTTACATACCATTCATGGGCTTAGAAGGTACGAATGTTGAGCTCTATTCTCAATAATCAAACCAACCTTAAAGCCGCACTTACCGTAGTCTTGGTTTCTCATTACTGTTGGAAACTTTTCATAAAGAAATAATGAATATTGAATGAAGTTAACTATCATTTTAATTAAATTTTTGAATTAAGTTAATTATCATTTTAACACAGGAGAAATATCTTCCCAAAATTAGAAAATTCCAAAGGTTTATACCATTAAAAATGAGGTGAATGTATCAGTTAGAGACAGTGTTACCTAGTGGCCATGACCATAAGTGGCAAAAAGTTCTGTGGCCATGGCCACAGGGGCCTCCTATGGCCACAGGTATTCATGTCCATGGCCGCAGAGATTTTAGACTGGACACAGTGCCCACAGAATGGCCGTTGTAACATACTGTTACAGTTGTAACATGCCTAGAGATGGGAAAATTACCGTAAATTTCATCTGAGGTAAATTACCGTGGTAAATTACGGTCATTTTCGAAAATTACCGTAATTTTCCAGTATTTTTCAGTTTTAAGCCTTAAACAGAAAATTTATGGTTAAATAAGAATGCCAATAGCAAAAGGAAGGGGATATGATATTTAAACGATACCTAATGTAACATTAATCTACTATATATTTTAAAAATTGTAAAAAGAAATACAGCAGCAACACGCAATCTGGCTTTCTTTTGTCAAAGTATGAGAAATTTTCAAGAAGAATATTCATATAATAATTACTGAATAATGTTATAATCTAAGTAAAATATGCCAAAAATGAGTTGTATATGCCTCAATTTAAAATTAAACACGTTGGAAATGTGGACTTGGCTTAAAAGAGCATATTGGTAATTTATCTGTATGAAAAATTATTTCAAACATAGGTGAATTATCTAGAAAATTACCGAAAATTACGGTAATTTTCAAGGGGTGCGGTAAATTACGAAAAATACCATGGTAATTTACGAAAACTACCGTGGTAATTTTCAAAGTGGCCCATCTCTAAACATGCCCCTCCTAGTCCCCGGTAAGCATCAGGTTTCATTGCTGTCATAATGGCTGGAGACTCGAGAGGGGTTGTGCAGTAATCGCAGCCGCGTCCGACGCCCATTGAATGAGTGGCTACGCTGCAGTCGGGTACCATGGTAATTTTCATAAATTACCGTGGTATTTTTCGTAATTTACCACGTCCCTTGTAAATTACTGCAACTTTCTAGTTAATTCACCTATGTTTGAGATAATTTTTCATACAGATAAATTCCCAACATGTTTTTTTAAGCCAAGTTCACATTTCCTACGTGTTTAATTATAAATTGAGACATGTAGAACTCACTTTTGGAATATTTTACTTAAATTATAACATTATAAGATTAAAGTTTTAGAATATTCTTCTAGAAAATTTCTCATACTTTGACAAAAGAAAGCCAGATTGCGTGTTGCTGGCGTAGTTCTTTTTACAATTCTAACAATTTGTAATACATTAATATGTTGTATAAGGTATAGTTTAAACATGGTTATTCCCTCCCTATTGCTATTGGCTCTCTTATTCAACCATACATTTGCTGTTTAATACTTAAAACTAAAAAATACAGGAAAATTACGGTAATTTTTGAAAATTACCGTACTTTACCGTGGTAATTTACCTCAGATGAAAATTATGGTAATTTTCCCATCTCTAGTACCAAACACCAGTGGATTGGACACAGAGTTGCTGAACGTCTCCCATGAGGATCATCGGAGGACCTTCAGTTCCACCATCATTTATTACTTTTGTTTCTGATGTCACATTCTACAAGGGTAAGGGCCACTGAAGTCTTTGATACCTATAACTTGTGACGTAATAGTTTTTACACATTTAACAATATTTGATTTTGTTTATATACATTATTCATCTCCGTTTAAAAATTTCAAGTTAATGCTTACAATTTAAAAGTAATGTCAAAATTTATTGCCATATGAAATAACCCTTTACAAAAACTTAACAAATTTCAAATTTTCAGTTTACATCAAAACAGGATGTTTCACATAATCGCATAACAGCATATTCATCAAAGAGCAGTTATTTGCTTTCAACTTTGAGGTATTGTGCCTTCGGGAAAGGATAAGGGAAAATAGCAACAGAACTGTCATTCCCTTTTGTTACACCATTAAGGCTGGCCACATTTTCTTCCAAAGCTGGCTACCGAATTTTACAGCCCTGATAAGAGCAGTGACCGCAGGAAATTTATACTGAATTGATGTGCCAGGATACAAAAGCGTCATGACACAAAGAAAATAAAATCACTAGTATAACATGAGGCTCAGAATAAAAAAACTTTTTGCTGGAAATGGAAGTAAATTTGCTGTTAACCATTTCATTTGGTAGTTCTCAGCATATATAGCAAAGGGTAAAAATGGATCAGAAGTAACCAGCAAAAGATTATTTTTATAGTATTTCACAGAAAATAGGAATAACTGGCTGTAACTTAACCAGGGCAGCATTTAGCTGACTCATTGACCATGAATTATTAAAGAAAATCACATTTTCATGCCTATGCACTTATTGGCTTGAATACTATGAACACACTGGTCATGAAAAAGCTCATATTCCAAACTTTTAAACTCTGCAAAAATATAATTTTCACCACACAATCATTATTCATAATGAATGACCATTAATGTGACAAACAATCTCAGTCTCACATTCTTGCTAAGATAAGATGCTCCACTGAAAGACCTTCCTCATTAAGCAGGGCTTGATCACATCCCCTCAACTCTGGTCATAAATTGTACTAATGGATGTACAGATTTTGTACAGAAATCAAAGAGAATTAGCTTTCAAAAGTAGTCTGTATCTCTCACCAGAGTGATCTGAAATAAAAGAGAAATAATGCCAAACTAAATATAAATATGTACATATGTATTTCAAAATATGTAGTTTTAGTCTCCATAAGATAAAACCATTACAGAGCACAAAGACTTTTTTTTGAAAAAAAAAAGAAGTGGGAGAGATATGTTGGAGGCATGCTGTTCGGTTGGGACCATGCAGATGCTGGGTGTCATCATGTGACGACAGTTGACTCGCGAGTGACGCGATGACCACAAGTCAAAGACCATTATTGTATAATTGATTGTAAGACAGTTTCATTAATAAATATTAAGTAACATGGAAGGGTGAGAAATCATTAATACCTCAATAGGCAGTTAATATGGCACAGTCGTAAGTGAAGTAACAAACTACGAGCCCAACATCGACAATTTGCAAAAGTACTGAAAATGGTTGCATACAATATTCCGAATGAGTTAAGTCTGGAAGGAAACATAGCTCAGAACTGGAAAAGTATTAAACAACAATTTGAAATATATCTAACTGCATCTGAAAAGGATGATAAATCAGACAAAATAAAAATAAGTCTGCTCCTTAACATTGTCGGTGAAGCTGTGGAGGCCTATAACACATTCACATTTGCAGAAAAAGACAAAGGTAAATATATGAAAGTACTTAAAGAATTTGATAACTATTGCGAGCCAAAGAAGAATCAAATTGTGGAACAATATACATTCAATAGAATTAAGCAGCAGGACGAAGAAACCTTCGAACATTTTCTCACGTCGCTCAAGAAAGCTATAAAAAATTGTGAGTATGGTGATCAAGAAAAGTCCATTCTACTAGATAGGGTAGTCTACGGGATCCGAGATGCTAGACTTCGGGAAAAGCTTTTGGAGACCAAAGAGCTTGATCTTGATAAGGCAGCTGAGCTGTGCAGATCCTGGGAGGCGACCAAGCAGCACACCAAGATGCTGCAGTTCGAGGAGACGGCCATTGAATACAATGCAGCGTTGGTCCAAGCACTCAAGAAGAAGCCACCAAATAAGTCCAGTGAAAGTGATGGTTCAAAGTTCCAGTGCCGAAATTGTGGCACACTGCATGGTGTTCGTGAATGTCCTAAGTATCACAAGCAATCAAGTTCTCAAATTCAAAGTGATCGTGCAAAGTTCCAGTGCCGAAATTGTGGCTCTCTGCATGGTGTACGTGAATGTCCTGCATATCGCAAAATCTGTGTTGAGTGCAACAAACCAAATCATTTCTCAAAAATGTGCAGATCAGGGTTTTACTCCAACAGAAAAGTGAATGAGTTGAAATTTGAATCTGATACACTGAATTATGATACACTGTTATGTAAAGAAACTGCTGTAATATACCCAAAAAAGAGTAATGGTAAAAAGCTGTCTAATTATAAGAAAGTGGATACTAAGTGCTCGTCAGGATCAGAAATGGTGGGAAACAATTGTCCTCAATGAAAAACCCACAAAGTTGCAGCTAGATCCCAGACAGCACAAACTTGGAAATATTAATGTATTACAGTCATTTTACAATCGTATTACAAAAATGGGGTATTCGTATTCCAATTGTATTACAATCGTAATACTGTGTCAAATGTCCGCTAATACAATTGTATTACTAGGAGTATTACAGAGCTAAATTACAATTGTTTTACAAATTGTATAACGATGGTATTACAAAGCCAAATTACAATAGTTTTACAAAATGACGAATTTCTTTCGTAACTACCCACGTGGAAATTTCTTGCTCTGTAACTGGAATGGAACTGGTCTGTATGTTAAAATTTGGCCCTACTTCAAAACGTTGATCATCAATCTAGAAAATTCCTGTGTCTTTGGCAATGAAATTTTTATTTATGGAGGCAAAATTGTAACCATCGAAATAATTTTCTTTCCTGGATACCAAAATAAAAATATCATATAGTTAAATTAATATTTCCGCACTATCAGAATTTCACTGACAATGTGCGATGTACATTACTTCTACCTAGTGCCTACCTAACTAACTTCGCATGTCTCGACATATAAAACGCCTATCGATGTTTACTCGCAATTGAAAGTTGAAATCCCAGAAAGTCTTATATATGTGGCCATTTCCGTGCGTCAAAATGACTTCGAGAACTAATTTTTAAATGTCAATGCCGTTATATTTCGAGGAAATACCATCCAATTATACGATAACCGTTACAAGGCTTTAATTACTTGAAACCTATGTTGCCACATAGGATGACTACAAAGTCAATATTAATGAGAACAAACTAGATTATTTCCATAAAACATACGTTTGTTTACATTTGAATGAAGACGAAAGTTATCCAATTGTATTACAATCGTAAAATTTCCGGTAATAACTTTGTATTACAGAGCCTAATTACAATCGTTTTACAAACTGAAATATGGTGGTAATACAGAGCCAAATTACAATAGTTTTACAAAACAGAATCTCTTTCGTATTACCTGCGTGGTATATCTAAGCTATCAATGTAGTGTTTACTCGATCTCAGAATTGTTTGCAAGCTTCCCATTTATGCCAAATTTTCGGTCGAAGGATGATCCACAGGCTAGCATGCGATGAATGTTTAGAAGTTGAATGGCAATTAATGGCAAAATATCTTGATTTTACCATGATTTGGCGATAGTAGCTCGTGATAAAGCGTCCACAGCAAAGATTATACCTAGTATTCTTGGATTACACGTAACAAAGGTAATACATACGTATCATACGCAGTACGCATTATGCTGGACAAAAGAAGTACATAAACACCTAATGCGCACGAAGCCTTATATTATTTTCGGCCTTACAATTGTAATACAATGGGTTTACAAATTGTATATTCCTGGTATTTTGATGCCGTATTACAATAGTATTACCAATGATTTGTTCGAAAGATGCTGGAATACATTTGTATTATAAATTTTTTTCCAAAAATTATACAATTCGTAACTGTACAAGAGATTTACCATTTGTATACCAGCGGCTGTGCTGTCTGGGATAGTGCATCAGAAATAAATATTCTGTCCCAAATGTTCTTCAGACTTCTAAAGTGTCAAGATGAGTTGAGGCCAACCAAAATTAAAGTGCAGCCATATGTTGGTTCAGCGGTAGCGGTAATTGGTAAAGTATGTCTGCATTTTAAGTATGGAAACAGGGAATCATATGAGGATTTTGTCATAATACAAGATAACAAGGATCCCATTCTAGGTCTCAAAGCTTGTCTAAATTTAAATTTGATTAAAAGGGTGTTTCATGTAAATCAATCATTTTCTAAAGAGGAGTTTATACAAAAGTATAGCAGTGTTTTTACAGGTGTGGGTCAAATCAAAGAGGAGTGTGTAATTATAATAGATGAATCAGCTCAACCCATGAATAGGCCCCCTCGCAGGGTCCCAAAAACTGTAATGCCAAAATTAGAGAAGGCTTTATCAGACCTTCAAATAAAAAAAATATGTAATTGAAAAAGTAGAAATACCTAGTGCTGAGGCTTGGATAAGCAACATTGTAATTGTTGAAAAACCAAATGGCCAAATACGTATATGCCTTGATCCTCATGACTTAGATAAGGTCATAAAAACAAATTATGTATTATCTTTTACCCACAGTTGAAGATATGGCAGAAACAATTAGTGGGAAAACAATATTCTCAGCGTTGGATGTCAAAGATGGGTTTTACTATGTACCACTAAATAAAGAGTCACCTGATAAATGTTTTTCAACCCCCTAAGGAATTTTCCAGTTCCTACAAATGCCCTTTGGCCTATCCAATTTAGCCTAAGAATTTCAAGCAAAAAATATCTAAGTGTTTCATCGCATCCCAAATGTATTCATTTATATTGATGACATTTTTGTAGCCACTGATAATGAGCAAGGACATGATAGAATTATGGCCAAAGTAATCAAAAGAGCTGAGCAACATATGTTGCTCAGCTCTTTTGTATAACCTCTTTATATAACCTCAAATTTAATCAAAGTAAGTTGCAATATAAATGTAGCCAGGTAAAGTATCTCGGCCAGATCTTTTCTAAAGAAGGTATGAAACCTGGCCCTGAAACAGTTAGAGACCTAATGGAGTTGGATCCTCCAAAGAATGCTAAGGAACTACAGAGTAGGCTGAGCATGTTTAATTACTTGAGAAACTATATTCCCAATATGTCTACATTAACTGGCCCTTTGTGAGAATTTCTAAAAGACAAAATAGACTTTGTGTAGCTTCCTCTCCATGACAGAGCATTCAAAGAGCTAACAATGAGAGTAGCTTCAGCACCAGTCCTAGCTATAACTTCAATCATAAAATTCCAAGTGTGATACAATGTGATGCATTTAAGAATGGGTTGGGGTCCAGTCTGTTACAATCAGGATTTCCCATAGCGTTTGCTTCATAAGCACTCACAGATGCTCAAAGAAATTATGCTCAAATAGAGAAAGAACTCCTAAGTATTGTATTCAGCATGGAAAAATTTCACAATTACATCTATGGTTTACCTGTTTTAATTCAAACAGATCATAAACCATTGGTGAGCATTCTCAATAAACCAATAGCTGAAATTGAAACAACTATACTGCAAAGAATGGTACTAAAACTTCAAAAGTATAGTCTTAAAGTGGAATACATTCCTGGTAAGAAAATGTACGTAGCAGACCTGTTGTCTTATTTGAAAGATCTTATTTGAAAGATCAAGTCAATGATGATCCTGTATTGGGTGAAACTTCATTCCATTAGTACTTCTCTACCTATGTCAGATTATTTAATCAAAGAAATACAACAAAGTACTATCAGAGATGCAACTCTGAGTTCCCTGAAAGACATGTGTATGAATGGGTGGCCCAACAATGTTAAAAATGTGCCTGGTTGTATCAAGAATTATTTTTCCATGAAGAATGATATCTTTGTTGATAATGGTATGTTATTTTTGGGGCAGAAGGTCATAATCCCTAGTCAGCTAAGACCAAAGATGTTAGTTCTAATTTATGAAGGACATGCTGGTGTTGAAAAGTCATGTCACAGAGCCAGACAGTCTATGTATTGGCCCAATCTGAAAACAGAGGTTGAACGTAAAGTCAGAGATTGTAAGGTTTGTGAGGAGTAAGTAAAATTAAAGCCCCACTTACTCCACAGGAAATTCCTGATATTCCCTATCTCAAAGTAGCCACTGACATCTTTCAGTATGGAGGTCATGATTACATTACAATTGTAGATTAGACTTCTAAATGGATGAATATATATAAACCCAAAACTGCCTCTGATGTAATAGTGCATGAGAAATGTTTTTGCCACTCATGGTTTGCCTAAAATTATCAGAGTGGACAACATGCCGTTCAATTAATTGGAATTCAGAAATTATTGTAAGAAAATTGGATGTGAATTAAGTACTAGTACCCCAAGATATCCCAGAAGTAATGGATTAGCTGAAAAAAGTGTACATATTTCTAAATCCATACTTAAAAAAGCTAAGGCAAGTGGTGTTCATTATACTGACTTGTTGAGAGAGTACCGAATATCCAATTTGTCTAAATTCCAAGTTTCTCCTGCCCAAATTTTAATGAGTAGATAACTGCGTGGCAAACTTCCTGTTACTAAGGAAATATTGAAATCCAAAGTTCAGACAGAGATTTTTGCTAAAATGAGAGAGAACCAAAAGAAAATACAGGCAGTCCTCGACTTTCGTACACAATGCGTTCCTCAAGACGTGTACGAAAGACGAACAATAGAGTCCCATATTAATTAGGGGTTACGTTCCCGGAGAGTTAAATATACATAGTAAAACCTCATATCAATTGTAAGGAAATTTTGTTTTTAATACAAAAGTTTAAAATACATTAATTATAATTTTAAAAAATGCGTAATTACTTTAAAAACTACAAAATCTTGATAAACGGTTCTAAAAGAATACTGTTGTGTACTGAGTAAACATATGCAATTCTAATTTTCCCCAAGCAGAAATTAACATTTCACTGATAAAGCATCACGACATTTAATTTTTGGAACCTTAAACTCGATGTCATTTAATTTATCACAATTAAAGAAACAACAAAATTTTGCAATTTCCTAAACTGGGCAAAAGACAAACGAAAATAGAATGATGTTTCCTAGGCACATGCCGTACACAACTTCGTGAATTTCGCATTGCACTTCCCAGCATTTCGTACATGGTCTATAATTTTATCTTTCCCCTTTACTGTTGAACACACAGTTGAACGGCTAAGTTCAATGATTGTCCTGCAGCAAAAGATGCTCCCAGTTCAGCACGTCTAATAATTCCCAACTTTTGCTCGACAGTATTAAGTTTATGTGACCTATACGTATTTTCGTTAGTCTCAGTCACATCATATTTACATTTTCTACTCATTTTTATTATACGACATTAATGAAATTCAGTAAATAAACAAGTTATACCTTGCTCTAAGTTAACACTGCCCACAGTCGTGTATACTAGCGAGCAAGAATGCCAGATGAAACAATTGAATGCCGGGATGCACCATCGCAGGAAATTCAAAAATATTGTTCGACAAATGTCCGAAAGCCCGAATTTTGTGTCCGAAAGTCAAGTAAAAGGTATCAATTTGGAGCATACGAAAGTCCAAATTGTACAGAAGTCGAGCGTACGAAAGTCTAGGACCGCCTGTGAAACACTATTATGATAGGGGAGCAAGAAGGAATCCTGATATTTTTACCCCAGGGGAAAAGGTAACCATAAAATGTGAAAAGAATGAAACATGGAGGCCAGCTAAAATAATAGTGCCCCATAGTTCACCTCACTCTTATTTGTTATTGAATGAGTACGGTAACATTATAAGACGTAATGAGACACACATTCAGAAATCTAGTGGTAATATTGTAACAAGTGTTTCGGCTAACACATGCTCATCTGAGACATTAATCAGATGAAATGAATGCAATGTAAATTATGAGAAATTATAAAGTTCATGAGAAAAAACCCAAGGCATGATTGTGAAGACTTTGATGAGTAAACTTACCTCTCATCACCTCGACAGTAAATAAGGAGTCATCCGCCAAGTTTTGTACCACATCATCAGTTAAAATAACATGCACACCAGAAGGGCCCTGCACAAAAACATCAAGGAGCCTTGCGAAAGAAATCCCAGCAAGTCTGGCCACCTTTCCTGCTAGTTCTCGGCAGGAAGTATTTTCTAGATAAATGGCATGATAAATGGGAAGAGTGCCAGATGCCCTTCCGCACCCATCTCCTCCTTCCACAGATAAATCATTGTCAGTCCCTGGTCCAAGGCACATGTAGAGAGTCAGCCGAGGAGCTATAGTTCTGAAAATGCATATGAATGCTTTAAAAATAGGTTTGCAGAAAATGTCTAGCTGAGGTGAATTTTAACCAATAGTCATTGATTAGAACACGAAACCTTCATCCCACAATTGAAACCTTTTGAAAAATGTGCAGAATTTATAAAAATCCATCTAAAATTTAAATGATTTCAAATGAAAAGCTAACACCATGCAACAATGAATGTTAAAATTGATATAATATGGCAAAGAAACATGTTAATGGTGCATTCACCTTTTTTCTTTTATTTATCAACTGTCCCCTCAAGGGATACAGTAAAAATACAGTAACAACATGCTGAGAAAGACTAGCTGATGCATGAGAGCAGTGGATGTCAACAACTAAGATGAGCGAGGGAAAACTAAAGCACAACACAATATGTATTCAGTGCCAACAGTAAATATTGTATATCATTGCCAAGTCTCAGGCAGTTCATAAAACACATATAAAATACATATTGAAGAGCAACAAATAACATATATTCATATTGGCATGTAGGAACGATAAAATTAGTATTTTACTGAAAACGTGCTTATGCTGCATTTAATAAACGTATGTTAAGCAGAGAACAACGGAGCTGCAAAAGGCTCATATGAGCCTTTTACAGCTTTGTTATTCCCTGCAGATTTTTGGGTTTCTGGACACTGAGAAGATAGTTAATGATGACAATGGTGTTTATCACATTTTGCAAATAATATTAGAATAAATGTAGGAAAAAACAGAAATGCATCTGCTAATCTCATATAAAACTGATTTTCCAGGTATTAACTTGAAGATCCTTGATGTCTCTCTTGCTCCTATTTTTCCAACAAATGAATCAGCTGCGAGCAAATCGTGGCAGAAATTAAATATTATGCATTTCTATGGACTATAGTAATGATTTGAAAACCATCACATAAAAGATTTTTAAAAACTTACATAATGATCAGTAGGAAGCAATCTGATTAGCTAATACCATTTTGGATATTTGTTTATAGGAAAAGGACTTAAACATGAAACTTCCTGAATGGTATTTACATTCATTGTATATGTAATTTTGATAAACAATTGTTTAAAGGTATAAGTTGATTTGACTTGGGTTTGTATGTGAGGTAATTTTACTCAATTTTTTTTCTAAACCAAATTTCAATCTTCTCAATATAAAATTCTACACTTATTCCAGAGTCCATTCAATATATTAATAGCGCAGTTGAAATGAACTAATTTGGCTTAGAAAGGAATAAAAGTAAAAAAACTTTTTCACAATCGTATGATTCAAACAAAGGCCACCATCTCGATACTTCCGTTATGTGATTCCCGTCCCCAAACGGCATTGGACTTGTTTACTGATTGGCTGCATTTCTGTCAACTGTGCTACTGCCTTGGACGGACTCTAATATTATTTTCTAAATGTGATAACTGCAGTGTGTTTCTGTCCAATACTTTGCTTTTTCATTTTTGCAACTGGCATCGGCAGCAATTCCAAAAACCATGATGGGCAACAATGTTGCCTGTAAAACGTGTGATATCATGTTCGGACTTAAGGATATTTCATAAACAAACAAAATATCAACATTTAAATCTATTGTGTTAGAAAGACAAATGTTGGAAGTTTTACTGATTTTAATTAATCAAAAATGTTAACTAGCCCCACGTTTCGAAAAATTGGCTCAAACTATGTCCATTTAATAGAATACTGGTATTCAGAGGCCAATATTTCAGCATCCCAGGCAGCACAACCCAAGGAGGAAGGGAAGTTTCAACGATGTAACTTTGATATCAATATGACCTGCAAAAGGTCAGTCTTCGGCCATGAATTTGTTGCTGACTATAATTGACTAAAATTGAAAAAAAAATTGACCTCTAAAAATTTACTGTCAGAAGTCATATGGTCGATATTAGTTAAGAAACAGATGATTTCTCACCACTCTGACAGATTTACTTAAAAATACGAAATTAGGTTAATGACGTTAGTGTGATGTTACACTGACGTCACCATGATGTTTACAATTAACTTCCAAAACACCTTGTTTTTTTCTCTAATCGGGCAATCTGATCATATACATCAATTTACCTTAGTAACATAATCCATATATTGAGTCGTACAATGCAAATCGGATACTAATAAATGGCATTTTAAATTTGGTGCAATAATAATAACTCATAGCTGAAATAAAATTGACAAAAAACTGACCTTTGAAAATTTACCATCAGAAGTCATAAATGGTAGATAAGAAACAGATAATTTCTCACCACCCTGACAGATCAACTTAAAAAATACACGAAATTAGGTTAATGGCGTCACTGTGATGTTACATTGACATCACCATGACCAGTGGCGTAGCCAGGAATTTCGTTCGGGGGGGGTTCAAAACCAGGGGAAAATTTTTGAAAAACAGGGCGAACTAGACAGTAGACAGTCCACAGTCGAAACTCGGCCAGCTATACAAACACCGCCATTACACTACCCGAGCGACCGAGCCCAAACGTATCGTTTGAGAATTTATTATTTAAACAAAAGGACAAACCTTTTTTAACAACGGTATGATAATTTATTATTTGTAGACTTTCCCCTGCTCCAAGCTTAATTTATTTTTTTATACGTCTTAATATTTTGACTTTATTTAACCAAAAGTAGCCTCCGAGGAAATCCACATTGCGAAAATTTTCACATCCAAGTAAACTTAGGAGCGCTAAAGCTGGTAAATAGTGACAATTTTCCCAAAACGCATACTCCAGTGAAAGAAATTATATCAAATGTAATAAGCACTTCCAGTGAAATTCGCCCACCTAATACCCATAAGCGTGGAAAAGAACCAACCGACACTCAATCTACAAAATATGACATTAACTTTATAATAGTTAATTGCCGTAGCGTTAAAAACAAGTGCGCTGAAACAGAGCATATATTTCAGGACGTAGACGTGGTCATAGGAACGGAGAGCTGTATTACAGAGGATGTAAGCGACAGTGAAGTGTTTCCTCCAGGATATAAAATATACAGAAGCGATCGAAGCGATAGGACAGGTGGCGGAGTTTTTCTAGCAGTTAAATCACATTTACACAGCACCGCCCACGAAATAACTGACAATGAAATAGAAAGTGTGTGGTGTACAATTAAACAACGAAATAAAAGGAGTACACATGTTTGCTCTTTTTATAGACCTCCAAACTCCAAATTTGATGTTATTTATCAATTAGAAAATCAAATATCCGCATTTATTGTGAGAGACAGTAAAAGTGTAATAATTATTGGGGGAGATTTTAATCTGCCATCTATAAATTGGGATTTTACACTGTAAAACCAAATTCTAGCAATAGGGAAATCAGCGAGATCTTACTCAACACACTTGCTAATCACTCATTTTCCCAAGTAGTTGACAAGCCTACGAGAGGAAATAAAATATTAGACCTTTTTGCAGTAAGCCATCCTAAGTTGATAAAACAACTCGATATTATTGATGGCATAAGAGATCACAGAGTAATTTTTGCAACCTTAAAAATTGAAGTAGAGTCAGCTGTAAAACCGAAACGCAATATTTATTTATTTGATAAATGCAACTTCATAAAATTTGGCGAGATGCTAAATGATTCGTACATGGACTTCGTAGCTAAAACAGAGGATAAAAGCACTGATGAATCATTGATGAATCATGGAAATATTTCTTAGAAATTCTACGACAGGGAATCAACGAATATATTCCGCAAAAATTGAAATGTGACAGTAAAGAACCTCGTTGGTATAACAACGATGTTAGAAGGGATCTTAAGAGACAGAGAAAACTGTACAACTTGTTCAAAAAGTCCACCACGTTAGGTGGCAAATCGAAGGAACTTGAAGCAAAAGAAATTTACGCTACGCAACGCTCAAAAACCAAGAAATCAATGCGTACTGCATTGCGAAATTTCAAGAAAAAAGTACTCAGTGAATTACTCGAAGAAAATCTGAAATCTTTTTCGTATATGCGAGAGAACTTCAGGGAAAATCTTCAACCGTAGATTCGTTATTTGATAAAGATGGCAAACTTGTCACCGAAAATATTGACAAAGCTAACACGTTAAATTCCCACTTTGAAAGTGTATACACTACAGACGACACTGCATGTAATTTTGAAATTTCATTCACTGAGGAACCGATGAAATAAATCACTATTCAAAACGATGGGATTACTAAACAGCTACAGTCGATAAAAAATAGTAAATCTCCGGGTCCGGAGGGAATACCCGCACGTGTCCTCAAGGAGTTAGCGCCACAGATTGCACCGTTCTTAGACATAATATTCAAGAAGTCATTGTCTGAAGGAAAGATACCATTAGACTGGAAAATTGCAAACGTTACACCGATATTCAAAAAGGGAAACAGACACGACCCAGGGAACTATCGACTAATTTCATTAATGTTTATTATAGGCAAGATACTCGAACATATCGTCGTTAGCAATATCATGACGTTCCTGGACAGTCGTAACGTCCTCCATGGCTCTCAGCACAGCTTCCTGAAAGGCATGTGAAACACAACTCGCGCTCTTTCTTCATGACGTTCTCAAATCTGGTGAATCGAAAAGACAAGTGGACGCATTATTTCTAGATTTTAATAAAGCTTTCGACACGGTACCTGACAACAAACTTTTATACAAATTACAGTCATGCGGGCTAAACGAAACAGTAGTAAACTGGATACGCGACTTTCTGAGTTATCGTAAGCAAAAAGTAGTTCTTGACGGAATTAGCTCTGATGTAGTTAAAGTGACATCAGGTGTCCCACAAGGAAGCATAATCGGCCCCCTTTTGTTCATTATATACATAAATGACCTAAGCTCTCGAATTAGCAGTAAAATACGTTTATTTGCTGACGATGCTGTCATCTATCGTGAAGTTAGTGATCACTCTGACTTTGAAACTCTATCATCGGATTTAAACAACGTTCATGTTTGGAGCCGAGAGTGGGGACTCGAACTTAATCTGAGCAAATGCACGGTGGTACATTTATTGCGGAGGTCGTCGAACTATTCCTATGTATATGCTGTTGATGGTGTTAACATAAAGGCGACAGATGAAGTATAGTATCTAGGAGTTACGATAACTTCGGACCTATAGTGGGGAACACATATAAGAAATATTTTTGGCAGAGCTCTGAAGAAGCTAGGATTCGTCAAGCGTATTGTGGGAAGATTTTCAGATGAAAAAGTAAAAGAGAGGTGCTATTAGCATTCATCCGGCCACACCTTGAATATGCAGTGAGCATATGGGATTCAGTGCAGAAAGACTTAATCCGGGAACTTAATAAAATACAAAGGAAAGCTGCGCAATTCACAAAAACTGCTACGGGCGTACAGACAGCGTTACACAGATGTTAAACAAATTAGGCTGGGAGCCGCTAGAGACTCGGAGGCTGCGCGCTAGGCTTAGATTGCTTGAACAATTGAGAATAGATATATTTCAGAGCGACACGGAGAACATCATATTAGAACCCCACTATATTTCCAGGTCTGACAGAAACGATAAATTAAGAGAGATATTTTGCCGAATGGATAAGTATGGGAATTCATTTTTCCCCTGAACAATAAGGGACTTCAATAAATGCTAGGCGTAATTTCATTAGAGCGTTTCCTTTTTATATGTATACGGCTGGTGTCTTAACACCCCCCACCACACGCCTATTGAGGCGGCTTGCGGGGTACTATGTAGATGTAGATGAATATTTCGGGGGGGGGGTCCGGACCCCCCCCCCTCTCGCTACGCCACTGACGATGATGTTTACAATTAACTTCCAAAACACCTTGTTTTGTTCTCCTATTGGGCAATCTGATCACACACATCACTTTACCTTAATAACTTAATGCATATATTGAGTCGTACAATGCAAATAGGAAACTGATAAATGGCATTTTAAATTTGGCGCAATAATAACTCATAGTTCAATTATTAAATGTCGCGCCCAATTCTGGTCTTACAAGTTTTACCTTGGCTGAATATTAAATTCTATTTAATGATTGTTTCAATTTAGTTATCACCCGATTGCATGAAATTTGACGCCTACATTGCATACACTAGAGGCACTAGAGCTTCTCCACTCACTTCTCTACAACCATGCACTTGAGTAGTTGGAATGGTTGGAGTAGTCGCCGTCTGCGTCGTCTTTTGTTTCCTCACACGTTCCCATACGGAAACAAAAGTCAAAATGACGTTCAGATGATGTCAAGTTGACTACGTCCTAAATATTTACTGTGTTTATCCTTTGTTTTTATTTTCATGAAATATATTCTTGATAAAAATAGCAACATACGTTTAGCCTGTGGTTCATCCTTCAACCGAAAATGTGGCATAAATGGGAAGCTTACAAACAAATCAGAGAGACTCGGGTTGTACCTGTAAACACTTCAGATAGCTTTGAGTAATTAATTTCCGTTGTACATTACATTATAGTTATGCTTTTCTTGGTACATTCAGCAGTTTTCTCCTTTCCACATTCGTACTATAACAACATGTATATATTCACGTTCGTAACATTTTCGCAAGTAATGTTACGTCTTCATTGAAATGTACAGAAACTTATGGTTATTGGAGAAAAACTTGTTTATTCTAATTAATATTGACTTTAATTTCATCCTATGTGGCAATATAGGTTTCAATAAAAAAGGCCTGATAACTGTTCTCATGATTTGATGGTATTTCCTCAAATTATATCACGGCATTTACAAATTAATAAAAATTAGTTCTCAAAGTTACATTTATGCACGGGAATGGCCATATATGTACGACATTCTTGAAATGCCTCTTTCAGTTGCGAGTCATGCATGGCGTGGGCAGGCATAGGATGCATGTTTGAACTATGCGTTTGGTTAGGTAGTAAAATATTATATCACGTCATTTATGGTCATAATGACTTCACAGTGAGTCACAAAAGACGTCAATTCAAGGGACCATTTTGATGTCATCATGACTTGACAGCCTTGACCTGAAGATGACATCAGGATGATGTCATCGTGAATTTTCATTCCTCCTTGGGAATGTTACAAATATGTAGCACATAATTATCCCGGTAATACTCAAGATATATAAGAGAAATCCTTTCCCTGAAGGGAAAAGATATCCGGATATAATTGGGCAAAAGTAGGGAAAAGTGAGAGAAATAATATGGATAAATTTCCAGCATTGAACAGAAATTCTTTAACTCTACAGTGGATTCAGTGCTATATAAACGCTTACTTTTCAAGCAGCTTATCCCAGCACAAACAACCGCAAAATGGACTATAGGCCATGTAGGTATTACACAGACGTTATCTCGCGTAAAAAACATGTGAGAAAGTGGAATTAATCCCGCATAAATTGGTTTTCTGTCCACCCCAAAACAGGATAAAACACGTAATGGAAAATCTGCGGCTGGTTTTGATTGATATTCGACAAAAAAAATATGCCGAAGGACAGTCTCGAACCCTTGAACCTGACTCGTACTTCACTCAACGCCTTAACCCAGTCGGCCACAGAATTACTTGACAGAACTCAGTAAGGAACTGATTTTGGTTTCCACGTAATTATAAACAGTTGCGAGAAATTTTCCACTGATGTTATTGTGAATTTAAACGTAGATAATTCATATAAATGCATGATAATTAACGATTAAGGAAAAATAGAATGGATGAAAGAAAAGGGCGACACGTTACATACAATTAGAGATGGGCCACTCTGAAAATTACCTCGGTAATTTTCGTAAATTACCTAGGTATTTTTTGTAATTTACCACATCCCTTGTAAATTACCGTAATTTTCTAGATAATTCACCCACGTTTGAGATAATTTTTCAAACAGATAAATTCCCAACATATTTTTATTTGCCAAGTTCACATTTCCTATGTGTTTCATAATAAATTGAGGCATGTACAACTCATTTGTGGAATATTTTACTTAAATTACAACATTTTAAGAATAAAGCTTAAGAATATTCTTCTTGAAAATTTCTCATACTTTGACAAAAGAAAGCCAGATTGCATGTTCCTGTCATAGTTCTTTTTACAATTTAAAAAATTTCTAATAGATTAATGCTGTATTAGGTATGGTTTGTACATGGTTATTCCCTTCCTATTGCTATTGGCTTTACTATTTAACCATACATTTGCTGTTTAATACTTAAAACTAAAAAATACAGGAAAATTATAGTAATTTTCGAAAATTACTGTAATTTACCGTGGTAATTTTCCTCAGATGAAATTTATGGTAATTTTCCCATCTCTACATACAATTAAGGAACTGATGGGGAAGAAAATCATACTCTAAAATATATTCACTCAAAGTATACGTATGATCAGGAGAACAGAATAGACAACTTCAAAGAGCTGCGGAACTGGCTGCGCAGTAACTTTAATGGAGTCACCCGCTGGAGACTTGGAGAAATAGACAACGTTCTTTGGTAGATGCATCTTAAAGCAACATCTCTTCTTAATGGAATAATATAGCTCATCATATAGGTTTTCTTCAGGGGTGCCTAATTTCACTAAAATAATTGTTTAATGGAAATTGTACAATTTGTTGTGTGAAATAAAATATTATTATTTTATTTTTAATATGCTGTTTTCCCCATGGAAATGTGAAAAAAACGGAAGTGGCATACTCTGACATTTAAATATGCATAAGTTGTAACTTCTGGAGAAGTTCACTCACTTAGGGCCTCTCACTCGTTCACTCATTATATAAGTAATGCCATACTCTCATTTTAGCAGCAAATGCGATGGATCATTGGCACTAGAAGCAATTGAATCTAGAGCCCCCCGAAACAGAAAGGAAGGCTAATTTTTTTCCCTGCAATTTACTTAAGATCCCATAGTGATATGCTTGCCCCACTTTTGCCCTTTCATACCTGTAAGGGATATCCACTGTGCTGCCTGGGATGCATTTGTTTTGGATTGGACATTTTGATATTGTTGCCATGTAATAGAGTGCTTCTACCAGTTAGAGAAATAAGTCAATTGAAGAAATATTTGGATGAGCTATGAGGCCTCAAAAAACAAACAGATGATGCATGTGCACAATATTTTGAATGGCTCGATACCAACTCATTATCACAATCAATCAGATTAAATGTAAAAAGCATTAAGAGATCAAACCTTCTACTGATGATAAACTGGATTTTGTTTGCATTGGCTACACTAACAATGAGTAGTGACTCATCGCTCGAGGCCCCATATGTCACCTAATTCAACATTTTGGAGAAATTCAAATGCGATTATTTCTGCCATATTTGCAAATTAAGAGGAACTACATATGTATGTATTTTGAATCTGTCATACAGTCCTATAGGTCTATGTTTGCTGTGAATATGAAAAAAATCTGCAGGGATTGACACACTACATTTGCAGAATGGAATCGCTCATATATTATCAAGGCATACATTCTGCAAGAAATGAATATGGCTTCAATGACCTTATTTTACATCTTACTTTGAATGAAGAGCATTGAAAAGTCTGATTCCATCTGCAAGACCACATATTTGGATTAGGTCATCTCGAGAAAGTCTGAGGAGATCTGCACCCGAAAATGAAGCAAAAGTATGGAGATATGAGGAGAATCGGTTTGAACGAAGCCACTGTGCTGTAGTCACAGCTGAAGCATCACTGCTAAGAGGTATGTGGGCATTCACCTGGAAAGATAATAACTGAATCAATTAATCTACCCTGCTGAAAGTTTTTACTCTAACAGAGCCAGTAAACAATTATTAAATACCAAGGTCAAATTTATTCTTAATGCAGTTAATCTCTCAAATTCACGATGCTGCCAACAATTTGGTCATGTAATAGACTATTTTTTAGGCCACCAAGCTCACCGGTCTCTGCAAACTTATTCAAATCAGTACAAAAATTTAGAAATGGCTCTTCTGGGCTTTGCATCCCTATTAAATATCCATCTCCACACTCATGTCTTAATGGGAGGCAGTTTTATCTAATATTTTACATGATCATTTCAGCATTTTCTAACTCCTTCACCGACAGTTTTATTGCTTATAGATATCAATATTAAATAATTTTTTCTCATTTCTCAAATTCTAATATTAATCAAATCTCAAATACTCAAATATTTACTAAAATTGCTAATAATTTCATTAATATTATTCTGCTAAATTATCTGTTAAATCTTTGAGTACAAAGTTATAACTCAATTCAATTAATTAATTTAAAACATACAGTAGTAGCACCAATTTACAGTGAAACATTTTAAATTATAAATTATTAAAATATAATTAAAATTTTTACTCTTTATTTTAATTTCAATTTACCTATGAAATAATAAAAAATAAAAGAAACAACTGCAATAAATTCATATAATACTTTTTCCCACTGCAGATTTTTATTTAAGGCTAATTGTGGTTGCCGCCTAAACAAGTTTTCTATCCATGTATGGGAGCTTAATTAGAGGTAGAAAATTGCAGTTTATTTTTTTGTAAGAGAATAATTTTAGCTAACTTATGGCTGAAAACATATTTTTGTAGAACATAGTTAATGCTAGTTAGAGCTGTTAATGTTAATTTTTGATATAGAACAGCATTGACTTAAAAATTGTACAGGCCAATAAATAAATGAACAGAAATATATGAATGCTGCTCATTCAACTCATTCAGCAGCACCATTATTGGCCATTCACCAGAAGCATTTTGACTTGGCAGATTCTACTCAAAGCTCAGCAGAGGAGGGGAGACTGTTAATGGATACGGCGAACTAACGGATGGCAAGAGGGTTTGGAGATGGTGGTATGTGGGCAGGGGAGATGAGGAAGATCAGCTTCATCAGTGAAAAAAATCGATACAATGGTAGGCAAGGGAAATAACGGACAACCAGTCAAGATAAAAAACAACTAATATTAGCTCATAAGCCTGGTTATTCAATTCCCACAAACCTTAGCCATTCAAGTCTCTACAATCAATTTCCACCACGGCTACTTCATGGGCAATGAAAATGGTTATTGCCACATTCTTTAGAAACCTGTCTGCTGGATCATTGAGTGTAAGCATACGAAAGTGCAGAATATGCTCTTGAATGCCAAACTAAGTAATAAGTGGGTGTGTGTAAGTTTGTATATGACATTGATTGAAGGAGACAATATATGAAACAATGCAGCATGATAGTACATGAGAGTATTAACGCTATTATAGGGTTTATTTGGTCATATTTATTTATTTAACAATGACCACCAAAAACAGCTCTTATTGGCATTTATATTGGGGTATTAACAATATAACAACGGACGAGCACACACAACCATGCCCTGAGAAAAACCCTCCCCAGGCAGGACTTGAACCCGTAACCTTCAGGTTAGCAGGTGAGGACGTTACCCCACCGCCACCGAGGCCAGCCATATTGAATGGATCATATGTGCAGTTAAGTCCCAAATCCCAGAAGCCCCAATTACGGGCAATTTGCTTTTTATTTCTTGTGCCAAGAAGCCAAACATTGTCACCTCTAATCCATGGCCTGTGGTAGTAATGAAATTCAGGAGAACTTCTGCATTTGGTCAAAAAATACAAGAACAGCTTCGATTGTACAGTCCCGGACAAAAAATTCTTACCACCTCGGGATGGAAATTTTTCCAAGTCCCGAGTTGACGTCGATGTGACAACATGGCCGAATCACGCCTCCACACGGGAGATAAACAAACACTCAGACCGGAATGGTGACCCTTCCTCCCCACGTCTGGCGAGGGACCGGGGAGAGTCATGCGAGGGACAAAGGCAGAAGTTGACCTGCTGAGGGATTTTTTTCGAGGGGAAGGGTAGGGTTCCGGGCTTGCACTTGCTTATGGGTGAGCAACAAAGGGAGAGAGGCCAGTGGGAAGAGGCAATCTCGACCCTTCGCCTCAAGCCTAAGCTCTTTCTCAAAATTTGTCCACCGTCAGCCATTAGCTGATGCAGTGGGCTAACTAAAAAAATACTAGTTGTTGATTTGGAAAAGATAGGATTGGGAGTGCATTCCATATGATATGCTGTGCATTATAAAATTTTATTTGAAACTCTACGGTAATTATTAACAAAGGTCTTTCATAAAAGATTCACTGATCAATTTGGTTAATAATTACATTTATGTTCTGTTTGAAATTTGTAAATACTCAATGGAAGATAAGGAATGCACTTCTGACCATATAATTTCTGAGTATGAACAAAGAGTTTTTTTCTGTTTATCCACTGTGTAAATTAATATATGACCACGGAAACATCGATCATCGGAAACATTACAGGATCCCGTAATGAGGGTCTTGTTACCTCCACACGCATGTAGATGAGGATGAAATATTTGTAAATTAAAAGTGAAAGATGAGGACTCTTGAGCCTATATTTTCCGAGCTAGCAATGAAACTTCTTTCTTGCTAATCCACTGCATGAGCTAATGGTTGACCATGGACAAATTCTTCCTAAAACAGACGAAAGGCATGCACAGGCAGCTTAAAACTTGTCGTATTAAATTATTTCGATCAGCCTTCTTACGTGCTTCGTGTTTGCCTGAAGACGTTCTTGTGGATCCAAAATCATTCATTTTTCCCTGATTCAATTTAATTTGTTAATTAAACAAGTGTTTGTTAAAACATTTTCACAAAACTTAGTAGATTTTCTCCTTTCTTGTGGGGCCTAATTCCTACGACAATGCACGTCTCAATCCCTTGTTTGATATCATTTCCAAACAATCCTATCCATAACTGGTGCTTGGCTATCATTGAGGGTTGTTAATAATTGCGATTCACTTTGACAGAATCACCTCGTACTTTATGCTATTATATGATAATTTAATGTTTACTTTAACAAATACAATTTTTAGCATGACAATATTGATCCCTGCTTTTTTTTAAATCATTGCTACCGTGCTTAATATATATGAAGTATCAATTGTTGGCAAAATAAGAACTTTATAGACAAATTTCATTCCTTGAGTTTCCAGGCGAGATGGGAGTATCTTGTAAGAATTAATGATAATTTACGATTCCTGGACTAGTTTCCTCCCATAACATTAAGACTGACTATATATCAGTACATTATAATTGTTTATGCGCATAAATAAGACCCTATGAAGGAATATTAAGAATATATTTGTACCAAAAAATGACTGGAGCCGGCGACAAGCACGAAAACCTACAAGGGGAAATGTCATGAGTAAGGAATATGAAATATTTTTTCTACTTCTAATCACTTTTCACTCGTAGCCTGGTGGTTACCATCCACGCAGCTCATTGATGAGGTCTCTGTTTCAAAGCTCTATGCAGAAATTTTCAATTTGCAGCTTTTTGAGGTCTTGGGACTTCTACGATTCTGGATTTAAAATATTTTCATAAGTAGTGTAGGCGAGTTTTACCAAAAATTTATGTCTATATCTACTTTCGGCCCTTTTATTTCGGCAAATCATGCCTCGGCGATTATAGGCGTATGATTCGGGATCCCTCGTCTACAGTTTGCGATACAACTGAAATTTTCATGCCTGATGCATGCCTTCGTCATCGTGATTCCAAGTTCCAAAATCTAAGATGATATCTTCTTTGAGCCTCCAATTGCGACACTTCAATGAAAATGCAACTATAGTAACATTTGCTTCATCAATGCATTTTTTTTTAATCAGAGCCAGAATGTTAATGACAACTGTGCAAACAAACTGAATATTCATTTCGCAAACAACTCTTGAGGTAACTCAACATTGTCTTGGTTAGAAGAAAATTAGTATTAAGTCGAAAATAACTAACACGTGTGTACACCTTGTGACTCTAGTACTCCAGGCACTTTTCGTTAGTCGTTGGATTCTCTGGAAATCGCAGTGGAGTGGTGGAATTAAAGCTTTATGTGAAAGTGTGAAGGGTCGCTCAAGTGGATTAGAGTATTCTTGAACAATCATCATTGAAAGGCCGTCTCGAATGGACTTCAAACGTTCAAGATATCTTGTTCAACGTTCCTTGTTCAAGACTTTGCTCAGGTATACTTTTCATCTGTTTTGGGGCTCCATTTTTTAGAACATTAAACCCTTTCTTTGGGAGATGGGTGGAGGTAATCTTAGCTAACCCTTCTAGAGATGGGAAAATTGCCGTAATTTTCATTCGAGGTAAATTACCATGGTAAATTATGGTAATTTTCAAAAATTACTGTAATTTTCCTGTATTTTTTAGTTTTAAGTATTAAACAGCAAATGTATGGTTGAATAAGAAAGCGAATAGCAATAGGAAGGGAATAACCATGTTTAAACCATACCTAATACAACATTAATCTAGAAGAAATTTTTAAAATATTAAAAAGAACTACGGTAGCAACACGCAATCTGGCATTCTTTTGTCAAAGTATGATAAATTTTCAAGAAGAATATTCTAATGCTTTAATCTCATAATGTTATAATTTAGGTAAAATATTCCAAAAATGTGTTGTACATGCCTCAATTTATTATTAAACATGTAGGAAATGTGAACTTGGCTTAAAAGAACATGTTGGGAATTTATCTGTGATATGTATTGCTATGTTGTGTGTTTCTGCTACGAAATTTAGTTTGTCATTTGTCTTGTGCATAGTGGCGCACAGGCGGATTTTACCGGCTCTCTCTTAATGTAGCCATGGCCGGAGACGGACGGAATATAACGTGCTAGCACTTAAAAGTGAATAAAAGTTATATTTGTTGAACTAAGTGAATCATCATTTATAACAAGAATGGCGACGAGGATCAACATTAATCCACGAAAATTTGGACCGCCACCCGAGTGCAATATGAGGACTTCAATATTTTAACCCCATGTGGTGCGTAAGTGTTGCCGGATAGGCGAGGAAGTTTCTAAGTATGCAATTTATTTTGTAACTGACTTTCATTTTATACATACTGCCTGTTTGGTGATAATCTTGTCGATTTATAAATACTGCCTGTTTGGTGATAATCTTGCTGGGGAATCAAATTGAAACAAGCCTTATGTTGGTGCTAAGAAGTAAGAATGCGTGATCGTAAGTTGCTACCATGGACTGTCTGTCTGCGAACTTTTGGCAAAATTTATCTTGTAATTTATGTATTTGTGGTTGAAAATGTTTTTGCAGTGCTAATTATTGTCAGTTTAATGCCTGTGTTGTGTTAACCCATTGAACTGTCGAACTTGTTGCCACGTGGTGGAAGCTGTATGCCGTGAAGTCATCGTCGAAGTGTTTAAATGTAAAAATATTTTCGGGTGTTGACTGCTAATTCCATAATTTACTAAAGTTAACGTTTCTGTGAGTTAAAAATTAATTTCTGGCCACGATGCCTGAGGATTCGGGAAATGGTTCTCCCGCGCTGGGTGCAATGGGAGGCATGCCCCTTGGTATGGTTCCACAGTTCTCGGGTAATCCCTCCGATTTCGAGGACTTCAAAGAACAGTTACAATTTTATTTCGAGGCTAACCAAATAACATTATCTACACAAAAAAGAGCTGTTTTTCTGTCTTGCACAGGCTCGCATACATATGCCTTTGTAAAGAAACTTAGTGCCCCAGAGAAACCATCTTCAAAATCATTTGAAGAAATAATTGCTTCACTTTCACATCATTTTATTCCAACTACATGTGTCTGGGTGGAATGGGAAAAATTTGATTCGAGAATGCAAGGTCCTGGCGAACCATTCAAGGACTTCATGGCAGACTTGCAACAATCGGCTGACAATTGTAAAGTCCAAGACCTTGATCAAGCGCTTTTGCTTCAAGTTCTTAGAGGTATGAAAAACCTCTCCCTTAAAGAACAGTTGTTTGCTTTGAATTTTAAGGACCTCACCCTAAAGATTGCTGTGGACAGAGCCATGGCTGCAGAGCAGGCGAAAGTTCACGTGTCGCAGCTGCAGGCACAGCAAAATGTAAGCCGTGGGCAATACCAGAACGTTTTAGCGGTGAATAGCAGTGATTCCCCGAATAGAAGTGTTTTCCGCGCAAACAGACTCCACAACCCTCAGGCTCCCAGGGATACCCATCAACCCCCAAACAGCCGTCAACATGAAGTTGGGCTTACAACCTGTTATCGCTGTGGCGCCGAGACGCCGCACAGAGACTGCCCTGCAAGGAATGCTACCTGCCACTACTGTCGCAATATTGGCCATCTGGCCAAGGTGTGCTTTGCCAAGCGTTGGCGGGCCCAGAACCAGGAAGCACAGCAGCCGTCGCAGCGCTACAACAGAGAGCTCCGCCGTGCCACCCCAGCTGCAGCCCATGCCATTATTGAGCCACCCCCGGGTTAAGTCGCTCAAATTCATGAAGGTAACCTAAATTCCTTGATATTTTTTACCCCTTCCTCGGGAGCACCACCTCCGATACAGATAACTGAACATATTGAAGGAGTGCCATTACTAATGGAGGTGGATAGCGGTGTAGGCCACACCATTATTGGGAGTCAAGTCTTTGAATCTAAATTCAGTTCTTTAAAATTGCAACCCTGTGCCATTAATTTAACGACGTGGTCTAATGAAAAACTGAAAGTGTTGGGACAATGCCAGATAAATGCAGAATTTCGGGGTAACTTGGCTGAACTGACTCTTTTAGTTGCTGCTGGCCCTGGGCCTTCATTACTGGGACGCTCCTGGTTTAATGCATTGAACATTGGTGTGGATGGAGTGCATTTGTGCTCATCAAGTGTTCCCCTGCCCCCTGAAATATCAGAATTCAATAATGTGTTTGCCCCTGGGTTGGGAAAATACAGTGGCCCCCCAACACACATCCATCTAAAGGATGGTGCCTCCCTAGTGTTCCGGAAGGCACGTCCGGTTCCCTATGCCCTACTTAACAAAGTCTCTTCTGAAATTGATCGGCTCGTGCAGGAAGGGATTTTAGTGCCAGTCAAAGTTTCGGAGTGGGCCACGCCTACAGTAAATGTGGAGAAGAGAGACGGAACAATAAGAATTTGTGGTGACTACTCCTCAACTGTGAACTTGAACTGCTTGAGGGATGTTTACCCTCTTCCCACTATAGACGAAGTGCTTGGGAAACTGGCTGGAGGAAGGGTTTTTGCAGGTTTGGACATGTCCCTTGCCTTCTTACAGCTTACAGTGGATGCAAAGTCTGCTAATGTGTTGACTTTGAACACCCATAAGGGTCTCTTTTAGGTGACACGATTGAGCCAGGGACTCAGTGCGGCCCCTGGAATTTTTCAACGAACCATGGAGTCTGTTCTCACAGGGGTGGATGGAGCTTTGGTGTATCTGGACGACATCTGGATTCAGGCCCTGACGAGAGAAATACTTTGGGAGAGAATCAGGGCGGTTCTTCGGAAGGTTAGAGATGCAGGGCTCAGATTTAGGTTGGACAAATGCCTGTTTGGGGTCACCAATATTGAATTTCTGGGATACCAGATAACTGCGGAGGGAATAACTCCCAACTGAAAAGAAGGTAACAGCTATCTTATCTGCACCTAAACCCCAAAATGTGGATGGTTTGAGAGTCTATCTTGGACTAATGAACTATTATGATAGATTTTTCCCCAATAAAGCTTCCCAGTTTCACATTTTATATGATCTTCTTAAGCAAGGTGCCAAATGGACTTGGGGAAATGACCATGATGAGTGTTTAAAATATGTGAAAGATGTGGTGACTCAATCTGCTCTGGTGCACTATGATCCTAATCTTCCTCTTGTGCTTGCGGGCGATACCTCCCCCTATGGTGTTGGAGCTGTGATTAGCCACATCATGCCTGATGGCTCTGAAAGGCCGATTGCCTTCGGCTCTCGTACATTAAAACCAGCAGAGAGAAATTATTCGCAAGTGGACAAGGAGGCTCTGGCAATTGTATTTGGGCTAAACAAATTTTATATGTATTTATGGGGTAGAAAGTTCACAATTTATAGTGACAGCAAGCCAGTGGTTGGAATCTTCAATCCAAAAAGAAAGCAATTGCCTGATGTAATGTCTCCACGTGTGCTTCGTTGGTGTTTATTTATGTCGAATTTTGATTGTGACATTATGTATCGCCCTGGTTCTAAACATTCCAATGCAGACTTCCTTAGCAGGTTGCCCCTGGAGGAGGAAGGAGATAAATCTTTTCCAGATCCAGCAGGTGTTCTCTTCCTTGAAGAAGCAGAGGCTACTCAACATTCACCACTGTCTGCTGCCTCCATTGCAGAGGCCACGAGGAAAGATCCTGTGCTATCTAGAGTCCTTGGTGGGGTCCTGCATGGTTGGGATTTCTCTAAGATTTCACCAGAGGTCCAGCGATATCTCAGGGGTCCTCCTGGATCTCTATCCGTCATGAAGGGTTGCCTGCTTCGTGGCAACAGGGTAGTAGTTCCCTCAGTTTTCCAGTCTGAGGTGTTACGGATGATGCATCGGGTACACCAAGGTATAGTCCGTACTAAAGGGTTGGCCAGAAGTTATGTCTGGTGGCCTGGAATTGATGGGGATATTGAATTGTTAATCAAATCTTGCCCTCAATGTTCGTTGGTCCAAAACAATCCCCCTAAGGTACCTGCAATTCCATGGAGTGTTCCCAATAAACCATGGTCTAGGATCCACCTAGATTTTGCTGGTCCTCTCTTAGGCCATACCTTTTTGATTTTGGTGGAGGCAACATCTAAGTGGGTAGAAGTAGCTTCCACACGGGGTTCCTTATCCTCTCAAACAACTATAAATAACTTGCACAACTGGTTTGCAACTCATGGGCTGCCAGATGAGGTGGTGACAGATAACAGACCAGCTTTCCGTTCAGTAGAGATGGCGGAATTCTTCCGCAAGAATGGCATCCTTCACTATAAAAAACGCCCCCCTATAATCCTGCCACCAATGGCTTGGCGGAGAGGATGGTACAAACTGTCAAGAGGTTGCTTAGTAAATTGCCAGCAAATCAGTGGGAAAAGGAATTGGCAAACATTCTCCTTGCTTTACGTACCACTCCCAATTCCACGGGGTCAGCTCCTTCTGAGCTATTAATGGGGAGAAGATTAAAAACCATGCTAGACAACCTGCACCCCGCTTCATCAAATTCCAAGGAGCAGGAAAGAAATTCTGTTTTATTAGGAAGGAAGGGAACTGCTAATAATTATTTTACTGTTGGGGACACAGTTTTTTACCGTCATTATGGTCAGGGAGGGCCATGGTTGAAAGGGATGATTGTAGCAGTTGAGGGTCCACATAATTTTAAAATTCAATCTATTTCTGGGAATATTGAGCGGAGAAATATTGATCAACTCCGTCGCCGGTGGACCGCTGATGAAAACCCTAATGTTTACGTAGATACTAATTCTTCCTCCAATCCTCCTAAGGTACCATTCCTGGCTCAGGGACTCGGGAATTCTGTGGAGGGGAGTGTCTGTATGGGATGGCCTGATGAATGGGTGGCAGGCTGTCGGACAACACCTGACCTACACTCGGCAGATGACCCTCCAACTAATGAGTGTAACTTGGGAATTAGGCCAACCAGCACTGCTCCTGATACCATCACTGCTCCTGACCTGGAACCCAGTTCACCACAACCACGGCCTCGGAGGGAACTAAAAGCCGCAAGTCGTTTTGATGATTTTGTTCTGGCTTAAATTTTAACAAAGTGATTTTTTTTATTGATTAATTATATTATTTACTTTGATTATATTAAATTCTGCTGCGTTGTAATAAGAGGGGGGAGAGTTGATATGTATTGCTATGTTGTGTGTTTCTGCTACGGTATTTAGTTTGTCATTTGTCTTGTGCATAGTGGCGCCACGCTGTACAGTGGTGCACAGGCAGATTTTACCAGCTCTCTCTTAATGTAGCCATGGCCGGAGACGGACGGAATGTAACGTGCTAGCACTTAAAAGTGAATAAAAGTTATATTTGTTGAACTAAGTGAATCATCATTTATAACAATCTGTATGAAAAATTATCTCAAACATAGGTGAATTATCAGGAAAATTACGGTATTTACAAGGGACGCGGTAAATTTTCGAAAAATACCGTGGTAATTTATGAAAATTACCAAGGTAATTTTCAGAGTGGCCCATCTCTAAACCCTTCTCCTTAGTTCCATCCCATGTTCTTGGTGAAATATAGGTTTACGCAGCGGCTTGACGAGAAACAGGTAGTTCTATACTCTAGTTCTAGAAAATATAGACTTAGAAGTGTACTCTTCATGTTTTGCGGTGCACTAGCATATTTCGAATGGAACTCTACGTTAATTATTAGCAAAGTTATTTTATTTAGGGTGCTCCCAACAATTTGCTTAAAATTAGCATCTGAGTTCCGTTTTGAATTTATAAATGATCAGTTGAACATGTGGAAAGTGCTCCGGAGGCTATATTTTCCGAGTTAGCCTCAAATAGTTTTGAAGAGTATCCACTAAGAATAACAAATACTTAACCGCGGCCACATGCAATGAGTGGGGTCTCGGATAGAGAAAGGGCAGAGATAATACCCACTCAAAAGCAGATGATAGGATCTCACATCCAGCACGGTGAGGTCCCAAATGACACCATGTCAATTCATCCAGAAAAATTAAGATTTGACACCCACCATCTCAGATTTTGATGAAAATTGGTATGTTTCATCCTTTCATATAGACATGAAACCATGTGAAGTTTTCCTTGTCTATCTCTACTAGTTTTATTTTCACAGCCATTTGAAGTTCAGGGGAAACTGCAGTTTTTCTATTACCAAGGTCACCGAGGGGACTTGTACCTTCAGAGAAAAAAAATTGTCTAAGTCTTATTTCTCAACCAATTCTTATGAAAATTTGCAATTTTATCATAGAAACTGTTGTATTGTCATATGCCGGTGGAGGCTTCAAGAAAGTTCCCGAGGTCGCCTGACGGTGTTTCATCTCCATGTACCAGTCGAGGGTTTGAGAAGGTTCCCGGATTCCCTTGAGAGAGTTCCCCAAGGTCGACGGAGTAATATAGAAGGGAGATCGTCGGCACGGCGCGGGGAGTAGTCAACATGCTCGTAACACGGCACCTTGGAATTCTCGGAGAAATAAATTATCATACTCATCGGAAGTTTGTGTTTTAATCTAAGAAAGAAAACACTACATAAACTATGAGGATTTCAGAAATAAATTGAGTGATATCCTCAGAGATATCAAAAATTCTCTATACACTTGTTTCATAAGATTTGAGAAATTTTAACGCAGAAAACAAGGTTCTATAAAACATTAATTATTGACCAAAGGCAATATGTTAATCAAGCTAATTTTTTTCCTAATAATCCTTAAGATACATCCCATCACTTCTAAAAATAAAATTCATGGCTTTTTGCATGCTTTCTGAGATAAAAAATGTTAAAATACTAAAAGAAAGTGCGTTTCACAATTATGATCATCAGTGTTGGGCTTTCCCACAAATATAATTAGACAAATTTAATACCTCTGTTTTCAATGTTTTAACAAATTTTCATGACAAGAAGTTAGTATTAAGTATAAAAATAAGAGCCGAAGAATTTTTTTAATGTGCAGGTCCTGTTTGGCTCCTCAGAAGGAAAAAATTAATTTCTTGAGTATTTTAAGTGTGATTGCTATACTTACCATCATTGCAGAAGAAAATTTGACTTGTAGCTTTGCAAAACACCTCACAATGTGGAATTTATGTGATTCCAAGTTAAATTGCACCAATTTGTATTGATACACACATCACTGTGAAATTCTCCCATTTGATCCCATTGAAAAACGAAATTGTCTATGCTCAAAATATGGTGACTTTCTCAGAGTTTTCAATTTTTCCCCGACTAACTGGGTGAAGGAACATTCTCTGAAAATTTCAGCCCTCCAGTTTAATTAGCAATGCTCAGGAATTTGTACCAAAGAGAACTGATGTCATCTGTTGTTTTTCTGTGTCATGTCACATGTTGTTCATGAAATGGTTTTATTCCTCATCAAGCAAGCGTGTTTACAGAGGGTGCTATAACAGGTGTAAATACACTATGAAAGTAAAGAAGTTCTACTTCAAAAGCATTAAGAAATGTCGCTCGCCATCCAGCATGTGATTCACAAACTACACTTTGGCAAGGGTTCACGCATCATTTATCACATTTTTAATATCATTTAAACGAAAATAGGTAGATTTTATTATTACTAAACCTTCCGGGGACCATGAAGATGATGTAGTTAAAATTTCATAAAGACTGGTTCATTGGTTTCCACGGTCAGTGGTTCCAAACGAAAAGCGGGTTATCCTTCTACATAATATGTAGTATGATGATGATATTTGATGACAATGAGCACTTCATTAATACCAAACCTGACTTTTATTACTTTCGCAGGAGAAAATATGTTGATAGTAAATACACACTCACACCAAAGTCATCAATGCCCACATCAGATACCCCATCTTGTCCAGCAGCCATGACAACTCCAGCAGATGGAGCTCCTAAGGCTGAGGCCGCACTAACAGCCAGAGGAGATTGATGGTGAGAACCCATGGGGTCTGGAATGACTGGTATAGGTGCTACTGCTGAGATGGGCCCAGCAATGGAAAGAGGTTGAATTGGGAGACATCTTCCTCCAGGTGATCTGCTACCTTCCTCTTTCACAAGTCCTGGCGATGGTATAACATTTTGGCTGTGAAATAATAGCAGTATTCAATGAGCTAAAATAATGCAATGTGTAACCATGAGGACAGAAAACATAGCATATATAATTATTAAATACCCAATGTAGGTATTTGAGCAATTCCTGATATTGTGGCTGTCATACCAGAATTTAGATGTCCAAATGGAGGGATTAAAGGAGAACATTTCACTTTAAATGCTCTCCTAAACATTAGTCATTCAGAAGCTTCAAGCATCAACCACTCTACTATCACACTTTGAGGTATCTTAAAGACACAGAATGATTGATAATATAACTATTTAGGACAAAATTTGGGACCCAGTATGTGAGTACCAATGGAGGGAGGATCATAATATCCTGAAAACTTCAACACAAAAAGCATATAACCCTGGAGGTTGATTCTGGAGGACAATAAATTACTGAACTGACATCTGAAGACCAATGTGAAGGAAAACCTGGAAGACCTGTATCTTCACGATTTACTGCCACATTCAAAGAAGAAATTCCCGGATGGCACTCTATGGATGTGAATCCAGGAATTCATGGATTGGATCCCCAAGATTATAGATGCAAGCTGAGAGCTAGTGAAGATTCTGCAATACTTAATTTTTTCTATTTGTTTTTTCCAGTGGATCTCATGAAGTTCATTGTGGACGAAACCATTAATTATTGCAAATATACCAGCGAGAAAGCTCCGGAGAGTGCGTATTCACGGCTCAAAAATGGGAAAGATACTGACGATGAACAATGAGGTAGACATAACATGTTCATTGTGAGCAAGTAAGGAAAACAATTACGTTTTATAAGGTGGATTTGAGTGGCAAGAAATGGCCTTACGTAACTCTTGCTTGTTTTAGATTGCTAAAATCCAAATGTGTTTTTTGGTTGAATTTTTTTACATTGACTGCAGGAAATATCAATGAAGAGTAAAAATTCTCGCATGGATAATCTGCAAATGAATAATCCACCAACGGATAATCGGGAGTTCACTATACTTAAAAAAACATGCATTTCCATCATCCTTACCCGTTATCAGAAGGGCTGTAACTTCCTCCATTTGTAAGGGTCGATGAAATTCCACATGTAAGTGATCCCAAGTAAACTGACTCTGCATTAATCTATGTAAAATGCAAAAAAAAGTTTCATGGTTTTCCATATTAAAATATCACATGCATAGATAATTATAATAGAAATGGCAGAAGTTTTAATTGATTTTAGCAATGATACCTAATGATTCTCTTAAATATAATAATTCTAGGGAGACAATGTATTTGAAAACCCTCTTGACCTCAACAGAAGCATTATAATATGAGCTCCATATCTGCAGTAGATGTGTTCCAACACCTTGAACCTAAAACTGAAACTGCAGATAACTATGTAAATTTTCCATAGTCTAAATGCAGTCAGGTTACCATACAAGGGAAATACCATCCCAGCACCCATTCTCATGATGTTTTTAGGCAAATGGATGTTTTTTTAAAGCACATAATGAGAAATTTGATGTGATTGGATATCCTTTAGTGTCAGACTTTACAATGGATTCAAATTACAAAGTGCTTGCCTCAAGATACACTCACAGAGAAGTTCACAAGTGAACTTCATAACTGCAAATTCTATAACTATGGTAAGCATCCGTGTAAATGTATGATCTTTAAGGATTTCATAAAAAGTAATATTAATTTCACAAAAAAGAGAATATAGTCTATAGAGTTACATACATCATTAAGGACTGTGCATTCATATGAAGGCTGATATTTTTCTTGCTCAGATGATGGCCTCTTGAGAATCTTCTCTCTATCTTGCTTATGCTTACGATCAGCGCCTTTCAACTGTAAAATAAAAAACAGAGCTTTAGGATTCCACATGGGGTTTTAAAAAATCTTCCACTATCAATTTACTTGCATTGATAGCCCTATACATAGTTATGTAAAAACAGGAACATCTCATAACTCAAGCAATTACCGCACAGAAATAAGTCCACTTGTTATCAGAAATATTTTGCATAGAAATACATAAATATTTAAATGAAAAATAAAGCAATGCTCCACATGGTGCATAAAGAAAACATTATTTTGAACAGTATAATTTATGATAAAATATAATTATAATGCCCTGTAACACACCATACATCAAATAGGGTTTGTAATCTAATACCCCGTTTTTTCATACATTCCGTGATCTTTATCCAAATGATTAAGAATTTTTAAAGGACCAAAATTTTGAAACTTGGAAAAATTACAACATCATAGTTACCTTAAAAACTTTGATCTGGCAAGCAGCTGCATGAAGACGTCTTCCAGTAGCAAATGTGGTTTTCTTCTGAGATTCAGTAGTAGGGGCTGCAGTAACACTAGATGCTTGACTATATGTTTCCACTTGAATTCTGAATGGAACACCTTTCTCTCCACCATGCTTCTTTGGTGTGAATTCTGTGCTGATGCAATTAACCTAAAGTTGATATGAAAAAACATGACATTTCCAAAAGCTATCTCCATAATCAATCAATCCAAAAAAGGTAGGCAAAAAAGAGCTCATAACATATTACAGGATATAATTTTGTAATAGCATTGAAAGGTCCATTTTTGACCAAGTTGAATAGAAAATGATTCAATAGTCTAGGACTCATTCAATAAGTACATGATAGGTCATCAACAATCAGACAAATTGATCCAATGGATAAAAAAACAGCAATGATTGTCTAATCCGAAGTGGTACTGTTTGCACCGATGAGCGCTCTTTTGTTTTGTGCATTTGAATCTCCGTCCTCGACCTTTCCCTAACCTTGCTCATCGCGCCGTCTGGAGGGTGGGGACAGGGGGTGTGCACCCGCACCTACGAGGCGGGAGGGGCAGTCGCAGCTGAGTTTTTTCGTCGAGGCGATGAGAGGTGAACGTCTCCTCAGTCTTCTTGGTTTTAGGACAGAGTCCTGATTGGGGATGGTTTGCCGACAGCCGGTGAGTTTTCTTCCCATTCCGTGCTCTTCCCATGTTTCTTTTTTTTATCTATTCAATTAATTCTCGTAGATCACGCATCACGGCTTTTCCCAGCCACGTGTGTCTACAGGTACTTTACAAGAGATTCTCGACACAACATTTTGGTCACAGTCATAACAGTCCACAATAATTTGAATTGCTGAATATTCCATTCTACTTCTGGGATATCTGCCGCATCGTTTTTCTTGACAACATTTCTCCTCCTGTCCTGGAGGCATCTCCAGGTCGAAGACATTTGCGCTGCATTTTGACCCAACTTTATACCGGAGCTGGTCGCATCTGATTGGCCATCAATTCTGGCATCAAAACCAGCATTTTCATTTTCAGCATCAACATTTTGTGTCTTATGTAACCACCCGACCAAATGGATAACTTGTATTTTGTATTTTCGTATTTTATATTTGGTTCTTGAGTATTTTCTTGTTATATGTTACCACCCGACCAAATGGTCGACTTGTAACAATTTATGCAATAATAATAATAAAAAATAAAAAAAACCACTTTTTGCGCCATACAAAAAAAAAAGAGAAATGGCGCGAAAAGTTGTTGTGTAGCCAGAATTGATGGCCAATCAGATGCGACCAGCTTCAGTATAAAGTTGGATCAAAATGCAGTGCAGTGTAGATATCTTCAACCTGAAGATGCCTCCAGGACAGGAGGAGAAAGGTTGTCAAGAAAAACAATGACGCGGCAGATATCCTGGAAGAATAATGGAATATTCAGCTAATCACCGCGGAAAACTACGAGAGAACTTGGATCGCTATCAGTAGGCTTTATCTTCCCTTGTGTTCACAGGATATTGCAGCAATCATGTGTATGCTTTTCTAATCATTAATCATACTACTAGGGGATGGAAATAATGTATTTATAAGGATTGAAATAGCTTCGACACCATGGGATTCCATGCATAAATTCTCAAATAAACCGTTGCCAACCAAAAGCCAAAAGAGCTATGTATTAACATTTCCTTATTCACCAGCCTACTTTTCCAATACATTCCCTTTTGAAGTTCTCTCCTGATTTCCACAACCACTGGAAAACTTTTTACAACTCAGGCTTATTTCTATATATTCTTATAGAAAAATGTAACTTATTTGCTGAAGTTTCCATTCACAAAATATAGCCACAGATTTATATATGAATATACAGTCAACTCTCGATTATCCGGCTTCCGATTATCCGGTTTGCGGATTATCAGTGCTATTTTCTCATCCCTACACCTCAAGGTTTGAAAAATATTCCAATGGTAAAATTAAGTTAATTCTTTGAAAGTTCGATGTATCTAAATAGAATTGCAAGATTGTAAATGTCTCCTTTTAGTTTAACTTTTGAATTTTATCGCAATATTATGGAAATTGTTTGCTTCGTTTAAGAATGATGAAAAATCAGCCGCATCTGCTTCTGAAATTATTTTATCAGTTCTTTCCCATTACCCTTTGCCACTGAATATTCTATGTTCCTAAAACGAACAGAATAGTAAATATACAATGGAAGTAATTTCAAATTAACTATGTACTTGTAAATAAACTAACTTATATTATACTTAAAAATAACTACTTATTTTTCCGTATGTTCTTACTTTTCGGCCTGAATTAATAAATACAAAACACTATCAGTGCTCCCTGGTCATTATTCGCCGTTGAACAGTCATTTGTTTTTACCCAGATACGATTGTGCCAGTTCATTCGTGAGGAATTCTCAATAACTTCAAAGTTGCATTCATTACTGTAGTGCCGCGACAAAGCTGATGCAAATAGCAGAAAAACGGAAGAAAATTGCCCTTTCCATCGCGAAAAACTAGAATTGATTAAATGAAATGAAAAAGGAGAGACTCCGCTTAAACTGGCAAAAGAATATGATGTGGGGTTACAAACAATTTGCGATATAATTAAGAATAAAAGTAAGCTGATGAAGTATGCTGCAACCTCGGACAATGGTTTGGGACCCTCAAAGTGTAAGACTATGAAATGACCAACCTTCAAAGATTTAGACTCCGCCATGCTTCTTTGGTTCAATCAAAAATGGTCAATTGGTATACCCCTCTCAGGCCCCATGTGCGCACATCAGGCAAAACTTTTTCACGAGTCTCTAGGGATAGATGGAGATTTTAAAGCTTCTTCTGGGTAGTTGACGAGATTCAAGCAACGACATAGAATTCATGAAATTACTATTCAGGGAAAGCGATTGAGTGGCAATGTTTCAGCCGCTGATGCTTTTCGCTTGGATTTCACAAAGTATGTAAAGGAAGAAGAGTTGGCACCCGCACAGAATCTTTGGTGAGTGTTGAAACTTTGCTGGATTACTTTGACAAAATGATTTCGATTATTGCGACCTAATCTCAGCCAGAAAAATAAGAACTGCATTAAAAGAAAACATGAAGAAATCAAGTAAACAACAAAAAATAACTTGTTTTTTCCGGGATTCACAATAAAAGAATGTGCTCTATTCTGATATTCACTTCGATAATTATTTTTACATTGACTTCAAATACGCAAGATATGGTATTGTTTTTTATAATCGATATGGTCAAGTTAAGTGCCCATTATCTTTTGTTTCAAGCTGCGGTTTTAGACAAGATACTATTTAGAAACTATTTATTAGATTATAAAATATTTATAGATGAACATTGAAGATTTCATGATATTCGAAATAAACAAACTGGAAAATTAACATTTCGTTAAATTCACTTGTTTTCTTGGCATAACACCTGCAGTCAATTGTAATGCGAAATATTTTTTATCCTACTAATGCCGATTAATCTATACATTATATCACAATATATCAGAGGCTCACAATTATAACAATGTTTTGTTTTTTTTATCACTTCGATGTCGTACATTTACTGAAAATAAGCAAGATGTCAGCTTTTATTATCTATGTGGTCAAGCTAAGTATGTACCCATTATGTTGTGTTTAAAGCATTAGAAGCTATAAGTTTATAAATGTTTACAATATTATTATATTTCGAAATAATAGAAATATTTAGTACTTCATTAGTTGTCTTCCAGTAACCACTACAGTATGTTATGTGAAATAGTTTCCATCCTACGAAGAGAAATGTCAATATCATGACCGAATTTTCTATGTTTTTCGGTTATCCGTGTTTTTTGATTATCCGTGCCTCGTCGTGCATCCATTGGCACAGATAATCGAGAGTTGACTGTAATATGAAGTTACCAGCAGGTGCCCTTATCAGTAGCGTATGCAGGATTCACTTTAACTTCATTAATATTTATGTGTATCATCATAAAATGATATTTAGATTGTTATTCATTAAAACAATAATTAAATTACCGTATAAACGTGTGTAAGAGGCGCACCCGTGTAAGAGGCACACCCCTCTTTTTATGCGTCGAAGTTGAAGAAAAAATTTTGAGTTTTTTTTTCTTCTATTGCGGGGTTTTGCGGGCCTAACTGAATGAGTGGAGCAATTGATATTCATTAAAACAAAACAAATCCGATCTCGCTACAATTCCTGTTTAGTTGGTAAGTGCGGACAATCGCACCTCTCCCTTTCTCTTCCGTGCATGCTCCTGGCAGTTGAACGCGCTCTTTTTCCAAAATAAATGTTAATCGATATTGATTAACCAACGAATTCCTTTAAGATTTTATAAGTGGATTCATGATGATGAACTCGAGAGCTTGAAGAAGGTCCAAACGGCGGTTTTCAGGGATGCTCGGAACGGAAAATAACGGATCCGTGCATTTGCATCTATAACTAAAATACTAATGCATTAAATAATATGAAACTTGGTATAGCTGTTAGGAAAGATCTTTGCTACAATACTTGTGAAGGAAATTTCGATATCTTGATCCGTGTTGTTATTACAAAGCCGTAAATGCGATGCATCCGTCCGGTACCTGGGAAAATGCGCTAAAATTCTGTTTTTAAGCACACACTGAAATCGATATAAACGGTAAAATGTTTTGTACACCATCAATAAACGCAGAAATAAACAAGCTTTAATTTGGTGTACTTCATTTTAAAATCGATTGAGCCATCTCTGAGATATTAGTCTTCAAACTCGGGTGACGGAATTTTGCAACGGACAGATTCGTGTAAGAGGCGCACCCTCATTTTCGGCTGCGATTTCTGGGAAAAAAGGTGCGCCTCTTACACGAGTTTATACGGTAACATTCTCTTTTGTGAAGACAATTCAACCATATTTTTCAGCCCAATAAGCAAAATTCTAAATGCTAGTTTAGGTAAATGAACTAAAACGAATTCAGGTAAACATGTTTTTGGGGGGGTTTAAACCCTAAACCCCCCCCTTGCCCCCCCCCCCCCCATCCGTACCCCAGTCCTTTATATGTTACTCTTTAAAGTGTTCAACAATAATATATATCACGTCTTTTATTATGCAGTATATTACTCACCTTTCCATTTATTTGTATCACGAAGAATTTTCTTTGCGATTTGTTTACAGACGGCTAGACGTCACAAAGGTGAGCATTTTGCCACACTTTCATTTTTCAATATCAGCATCCATAAAGTTAACATAAAATTATATCTCAGTTTTTTGTTGCAAATAAGTATATATCATGAATCAATAAAAAAATATGGGTAAAATTAATATTTTCTGGCCAAATAACAGAGTGTTAAAATTTTTTAAAATTATAAGTGGCATCCAATTGGCTGAAAAAAACTTTTCGCAAAAGAATTATTTAATGTTCACAGAATCGGAAGAACATAGCGTGGTGGTATTTATAAAATTGCAACAGGTGTTATTAGTACACGGCGAGTAATGCCAGCAGAATATAACACCCCTAAGTTATGGAATCACCTGCATCCTTGAAACCTATTGTTTTGGCCGATATGCTTATTAAATTCCTTTATAAGGTGTTTTCTGGCATTCCTAACAGATAAAGAGTACATGCAGCAATTGGGTATTTTCCAAAATTTTAAATTTAAGTTTATGGATCTTTATATGTTACTTAAACTCAAACAAGATTGCGGAGTGAAAGTAGTTTTAAAATTGATTCAATATTAATTGAGATATTTAAGATTAAAATAGTCGAAATTTCAAATTTTTTTACGCCGCTGCGAAACGAAATCTGATTGGCTTGACGTCATTTTCGCTGAGCGATAGACGGATGTGAGGGAAAAAGTGAGTAACTGTAGAAGATCTACCGTATATTTAAAGAGTTTTCGTGGAAAACAAAGACTATGGCGTGCAATTGTTTTATTAAAAGCACATAAGATAATTTACCCAAAGTGGATATGTTTATGGTAGGAGTTTTAATGAAGAAGGACGAGCGATTTAATGCTGCGGAAATTCATTGAGCTTAAGTCCAAAAAATGTAAGCCTAAAGTTTGCTTGTATAATCTTCATTACTGTTTTATATCAGTTTTGATACATATAATTATGTATTTGGTGTATGAACTTTATTAACTGTTTTTCCAATACACTCATAATCATTATGATACTTCTTTCTTTACCGAAGTCCATATCAGTCCATGCAATAGTAAACAAACAGTATCTTAGTAACATATCAACATAACACAGTACATACTAGCACAATGTTTTTGCTGCCAATACTCGACACACCTAAAACGTTAATTTTTTATTTGCTAATTAGTGATTGTTTGTAGAGGAGATTTCTAGAAGTGGCTTATCTGCTGTAGAAATACCTAAAAATATATTCTCATCTCCTAAATGTCTATTCAAATTTTAATTTAAGTGTTGTTATATTATAAAGCTTCTCGTGAGAGTTATGGTGATAATTCTATAGGATACGTCCAAGTAAAGAGAGATGGACCACTGTGCACAGTTATTGCAAGAATATGTCCAGAACACAAAGTGCGGAGTAAAGCATACATTTTTACGGGTGGACACTGAGGAATCCAAGGAAGAAATTTCAATCATTCAATGTCGTGATTGCGGGAATAAATTTCTTGTTCGGTGTTTCAACCGATGTATTTGTACATTGTGGCACAAAACACCATCTATATCCCTTACTTAGATGCCATTTAAAGGCATATCTAGAAACGCGAAAACGTCACAAACTAATTTCGCCGCATTTGTTTCCACTGTAAGCATAAGGAGACGCCTGGGTCTAAATGTAAACAGCGAAAATGACGTCACAGGCCATTCGGTTGTTTTCGGAGTGTGCTCGGGAACATTTGTAACCTTCTACTTTCTTTAGCTTTTAAAACCGAAATTCATACAATTTGATAAAAAAAATTTTAGCCAATGCAATAAGTTCAAGCAACTGAATCAGAATATGGATAGTTTGAAATACGTGGAAAATACCCAATTATATAATTACTTATAATCTAATAACTGCTGTAGTCTAACAAATTAATATGTTTTTGGATTGGCGTATTTACCTTTATATACACTCCTACTTCTTTTGTTGGATCCCAAAGAAATTCCACAGTATTCAATGCACATGGATCTTGGACAATTTCACATGCACCATAAGAAAGGGGAACGTCAACTTCCAGCACTCTATCACCTGGTCGGCTTTGCTGCCATGCCGCTAACTGCTCTCTCTCAGCATACTGAAGTCGACGCTCGTGGAAGCAGATGCGGATAATGCTCTAGTATCAAAGAAAATTGCGCACATTTATTTTTCATGTAAATGATCAACTACACTCCATTCTTGATGCACTGTGCACACATAAAAAATTGCAAAAACTTTTTGTCAGAGACTTAATTTAACATGAGATGGCAAATTTTATTTTCATTGAAGTTTATTTCATCAGATTTACAGAAAAGTTACATATCTCAGTCAATTTCAGAGCTTAACCATGGTTTCATATTCAGGGGGGTAAGTCTGTAACTTTTTTCGACCATCGACAAATGTAACTTATCTCCTTTATGGCTCAATGGACACTGGCGAGTCTGTAAACATCATTTTCTACCGTATGGTTGCCACTGATGAGCTCACCTCAAAGTTTCACAACTTTTTTTGTGCAGTGAGTATTAGCATCATTTATGTTTTCTCATTGTAGAAATTAACCCCTCGTGCAAGAGAAAAACCATTAAAAATTTTGAAAACCTTGAGAGAAAAATAATGCCATTAGACCCGAAAGTCTGTGTGCTCTAAATTTGCACTTGTACCCTATATTTTATCGATGGTTGATAATTTTGGTGATGTTGAACTATAATATAAGTGACTTTGGATGCTTTTTTTTACATACGACCCCTTACCTTACCCCTTGTCATAAAATTGTCAACCATCGATAGAAATTAGTTCATGAGGTGCACACAGACTTCTTGCTCTAGTGGCATTTGGTTTCACTCAAGGTATGTGAAATATTTTATGCTCACTCTTTCACACGAGGTGCACATTTCCACAGTTAAAAAATTTAAATTATGTCAATACTCAAATGTGTAAATCTGTGATGTGAACACAGCAGAGGCCCCCATATTGTCGTAGTGAGTTTTTTTTATACTCACCGAAGTCCATATATGTGACAATTGGCATTTGTCAACAGTCGACAAAGGTTACAGACTTACCTTCCAGATATTATCACTAATTATCCACAGGAAAGCCAATAGAATATAGTATATGAAAGGTATGCACATTAAAAAAAGAAGATTATCTTGTTTTTAGTAACTAGGAGTCTCGGTGCCTACAGACAACTTAAAATACCACTCATGTACTTCCACAAGAAAATTTGAGCAATTACATGAATGTGTGCATATCAAGCATGGAATAGAGATTGCATACTTCAAAATCACTATGTAACCAATACAATGTTTTAAGTAAATCAAATATAAGGTCTCACCACATCACATCTGAATCTCATTGTATCCTGTTTAAGCAATTTCTTATTTCCATTGGTTCAAATCATGCATTTGCCATCAATTTTGATGAGGACAGCCTTTCATTTAAGTTCAATCAAAGCCAAACATTTTAATTTGTTGATAAAAATAAATAGGCTTTCTTGAAAGACTAACAGACCTTTTCACTGGGAAAATTCTTATCTATCAATTGAAAATATAGGATGAAAGTCAGACTTATGTTTCTCTTCATTAATACATTCAACATCAATGATTAAACGCAAAAGTGATGAGGACTGGTGTTTACTGATTGACTACAGGCTCTGAAAGTTGTCTGATGGTCTTGTGCTATGTTATTTATAAGAAATCAGAATCAGAAATCATTACTATAGTGAGTATTGATTCTCATTGTTATCAATTTCACAAATTTTGCATGAAAACTACTTTTATTGCTTCCTACCTTGAATATTTTCCCTCTGTAAGCAAGTAAATCTCCTAACTTTTTAAGTTTGATTTCGTAAGACTGGCCTTGATTTAAGTAAGTCAGAGTTTCTTCATTTACTTTAGTGGCAATAGATGTTGCAGCAGCTAACACGTACTGGAATCTGTTTTGATGGAAAAATTCAACAAAAGTTATTTAAGTTACCATACCACGAAAACCTAGGTTATCTTGGAAATGGGGGAGTGGGCAGGGAGAAAGAGATGACTTTTTGTGGGAATGGGGCTTTTTGGAATCACTTGCCATGGGCGTTCCCTTTCAAAATACAATTGGTTATCTACAACAGTAATTTGCAAGCCCATCTTTTGCAACATATGGAGCAATAATGCTACAAGAAATGCAATCTCTCAATCTCACAATCAACCTTCAGTCATGAATTAAAGGCAGTAGTTTACAAAGAATAAAATAATTGAGCCACCAAGAAATTAAAATTTTGTTGCACTAAAAAGATAAGAATGCAACTATGCAAATCAAAATACTATGTTTAAACATTTAAAATTAGCATTTTTACCATATAAGCATGCCTAAAATTTACATTGCACCGTCCTCTACAACTCCAGAAACACAGTAGAAGGAAACTCATCCAAAAAATGACATACCAAAAACATTAAAAATATATATGAAAGCACAAGATGCCAACGGAAAACTTTCAATTTAACTTAAATGTAAAATAAATAGCTGATAACAAAATATTCAACTTAGTGTCTTTACAAGCTAAGGCAGGCTCCCTAGGGTAGTGCGACAGGTGCCGCTGCACTGACCCTCGCGCTTATGGGGGCCCTACACGGGCTTGCCTTCTTCAGATGGTGCGGGGAAACCTGCCTATTACCCGAAACTACTTACTAAATGTAAATTTATTGAAATCACTAGCTATTTTGTAGCTTAGTTTCCTTCTTTCCATGAAAGGTGCTAAAATATAACAAAAGGAATGCATAGTTAGAGGGGTTCCGACATTCATTTGCACAGGGCCCCTCAATCCCTTAAGACGGCCCTGAGCCTGTACCAGATGGGCTATGATAGGCAAATATATTTTAATGACAAGGATCCATATTTTCTGTGATAGTATGATAGACCGAATGAATATTACAACATCCAATTAAGTTCTTTTCCAAGTGCCAAACCATCATTAAATGAAGAGAAACATACACATCACTAAAATCGACCCTGTTGTTTACCCTTACCAGGGGGCTTATTACGGAACTCATAAGGACAGCCCCATTACGTGGAGTCGAAAAAATACAGACCCAAAATAATGCAAGCTCAAGAGGGGTCTAATAGACATGGGTAAATTATGGTAATTTTCAAATACTGTTACTGTAATTTTCCAGTAATTTACGTTTTAAGGAATTAAACAGTTCACAAAGGATTTAATAAGAAATCCATTAGCAAATGGAAGTGAATAAAAATGCTTAAACCATACCAAATACAGCACTAATCTATTATAAATTAATTTTTTGAAAAAGAAATATGGCAGCAGCACGCAATCTGGCTTTCTTTTGTCATAGTATGGTAAATTTTCAAGGAGAATATTCTGACATTCTCATATATTACTCTATAGTGAAATAATTTAAGTAAAATATTCCAAAAATGAGTTGTACACGCCTCAATTTTATTAAAAACCTAGAAAATATGAATGCTTGTATACGCATGTATTTGGCTTATAAGAATGTGTTTGGAGTTGATCAGTATGAAAAATTATCTCAAACATAGGTGAATTTTCCAGAAAATTACCAAAAATTAAGGTAATTTTCAGGGGCCATGGTAAATAATGAAAAATACCACAGTAATTTATGAAATGAACACTATTTTTCAGAGCGACCCATCATTCTAGGGTCTTATTAAGATAACGACCAATAATAACGAACATGGCACATTTGCACACGGGTTCAATTCTGAGGACTTTCAGGTATATACTAATATGCCATGTATATACCATATATGCCAGGTATATACTAATAAGTAATCAAAGTCTATGTGAAGAATAATATAACAAGAAACAAGCATTCACAATTTGTAAAGTTGCGAAATGTTTACGGAAATATTTCTGAGTTTCAAATCAAGTACATTGCTGAAACTGAGGAGTACTTCTGAAGAAGGTTCAATGCTGAGAACAAGCGAGGTATATAATAATAATAACTAAACGCTATGTGAAGAGCAATAAGACAACAAGCAGTCGTTCACCATTAGGCATGTTGCAAAATGTTTTTAAAATATTTCCGAGTTTAAAATCAAAGTCATTGCTAGAAGCATTTCTGATGAGGCTGACGTACAAGCTAGCACAGATTTGACTGATAGATAGATTGCATGGGTGGGTTAGGGCCTTCTGGAGCCTTCTCAGATAAGCTACCTGAGTTTGACTTCAACGAAGACCATTGGCAAGGTGTCCTTGGAGCCACTGGTTTTACAATATTTGTTGGAAGAGAAAGAAATTTCCAAACATTTGGGTCACAGTAAGAAAGATATAAAATGGGATCAATGAAGATAGTGGCGAGTATTAACTGACACAGTAGGTCTTCTGAATGTAAGATGTATTGGGAAGCAGAGAAACTGGGTGATTCCAGATTTTATTAGATGAATTGGACATGTTTTCATTTCATCTCATAATAGAATTAAATATTCCTTACATTCAATGTAATTTTATTCAAAACTATTTCAACCGACAGCATGTAAAAAAAGAGGCAACATATCGATCAGTGTATTTATGGAGAGTTATGCCTCCATTGTTACCCATAGGAAATCTGTAATCATAGTATTCTTGGATTTGTTATGTCATACTGTACAATACTAATGCCCTTGCGGAATGGATTAATATTGCAAAGCGTAGATATTAAGTGTTTTAGGTACGTGTGGTTTCTGGGAATTCAGTCAATTTATACGTTGCTGGAAATGCATCCCTATCTCCTCAATGTTATAATGATCTTGTTTAATGCAAATTCTATTAGCGCAAAGACCCCTAGGAATGCATCCCTAGTGCAAAACGAGGCATATCTGTAAAAATTGTGAAACTAAGAATTTCCCATACTTTCCATTGCTTGAGAAGTTATATTGCATCATTATTGCATTAGATCTTATTTATCCTCTCTAGGTATCTAGCATTATGGTACCTACTCTTGTAATTGAATGTTTCATATTTACAGTAAATATGTCATTTTTTTAATGCAAAACAAATGAAGTGATTAAGAGCACCAGGATTTTCTCTAAAAGTTTTTCGGATTTTAACTCTTTTACTGCTCCCATTGTCCATAAGCGATCACCATAGCAGACTGTTCCCATCGTCTATTGGCAATTTGAAGTATGGTTTTACTCCCAGACAACATAGGTGCTAAACATTTTTTCGTCTTTTAGAAAAAAAAGTCCATAAATTCGTCTTTTAAAGTAAAAGCTGATGACAGTTACTCATGATAAAAATTTTAAACAAAATTTCCCTTAAATAAAGTGACAAATAATAAAACTATGCAAAAATTATGAAAAAAAAAAGAAAACATTTTTTTGCGCCAGGGGAGAACTATATTTCACATAATTTGCGCATTTAAAGGGTTAATAAAGCTGAGCATAGGACCACACAAGAGTTTGATTGTTCCTTCCTCTTGCAAGGGTTTTGGTCAGAGAACATCTTACTGTAAGACTTAGGCTTCAGCTAAAGATTCAAAATGATTTCAAAATACCTGCTATCTTCTACTGGCTCATTTGTCTCCATGCTTGTATTCTTGTCAAAGCGTAGGTGGAAATGCCCCTGGCCTCCTGCTTCACTGCCACCATTTGTGATTGCCAGCCTCCTTCCATTTTCCAATCCTTCAAAAGGGGCAGCCCCACCTTGGCCCTCATCATCCCTCTTGCCCTCACATTGGCTCCCATCATCTCCAATGGGTGAACCCATCTTGAAATTCAACCAGGTAGAAAATAATTACAAGTATGCAATTTTCTTACGCATGCTGGGCAGGGATTAAGCAAGGCTATGCAAGAACCCATCTAACGGAAAATCACCTCACCTGAAAAAAATATTTATCAAAACCTAACAGACATGTAAAAACAAAACCACCCAGTAAACACATATGGCTGCAGCAGCGCTTCACAAGGATGTCAGCGCTGCAAGTGCAGCACATGTCAACTGAAGCACGTCAGCAGCATCTCAGCAGCGCTCTTATAGAGCGAATTGTTGAGAAACCCATCTAATGCGCATTCGCAGCTCGTGTTTGAAGCGCAGCAGCCACAATTGTTGCGGACGCGCTGCCACAGCGCTGCAGGAAGTCTTTTGAATAAGAGGAGATGGTGAAAGTCTCAATCGAAAGAGGAAGATATAAATACCCATTCTTTAAATGTTTGTGTATACTTTGTTTTTTTATTTCATGAAATATATTCTTGATATATAGTAACATGTTTAGCCTGTGGTTCATTCTTCGACTGAAAATTTGGTATAAATGGGAAGCTTTGACACGAATCGGAGAGACTTGGGTTCTGCCAGTAACAAAACTTCATTGATAGCTTTGTGTAATTAATTTCTGTTGTACACTAAATTATTGTCATGCTTTTAATGGTACATTCATCAGTTTTCTCATTTCCACATTCGTAACATTGAGTATACATGCATATTCATGTTCGTAACATCTCCGCGAGTAAGTTACGTCTTCATTGAAATGCAATGAAAAATGGAAACAAACGAGTGATATTTGGAAAATATCTTGTTTATTCTCAGTAATATTGATCTTAAATTCATTTCATGTGGCAACATAGGTTTCAATTAATTAATGCCTGAAAACTGTTATCATGATTGGATGGTACGTTTCCATAAACTATCACGGCATTGACATTTAAAATTTAGTTCTCGCAAACACATTTACGCACGGGAATGGCCGTACATATACAACTTTCTAGGAACACATCTAGCAGTTGGGAGTTGGATATGACATAGGTAGTTGCTTGCTTGACATACCGGAGGTAGATGTGAGGTAGACATACCATAGGTAGATGCAAGGTTGAAGAAGAGTCTATACAATTCGGAGATAGGTAATAAAGACTTGTCCATGAGTAAAATATTTTTTTTGCTGTTTGAAGCGATTGTGACACGCTTGTGCAGCCCTCCTGATGCGCTTGTGCAGCGCTGCTGACACCTATTTGCAGCGCATCCAACATTAAAAAAAGGGAAGTTTAGGAGTGCTAGACGCGCTGCAGCAGCGCTTTTGCGGTAGCTGCAGCGCTACCGTGCAGCGCATCAGATGCGTACCTGCAGCATTTTGTGTTTAGTGGGCATGAACATTTATACCAAATTCATTGTTGGTTCACAACTCTCAACACACTGAGCAAATTACATTACCAAAATTTGGTAATAGTTGTGTCTAAAATAAACATTCTAATGCAGAGATGGAATAAAAAAATCTGCATGTTATGAAGAGAGTTGAGGACATTTTTTCAGATTGGGCAAACAGCACTTTGAAACTAAATACATATATACTTCAAGGTGAGGTGCTTATGGTATAAAATACAAAACCATTCGGGGTTAAATTTTAATGTCATCTATTCTTTTGCATTTTTGATGATCCATTCTTGTTAAAGAATGAAAAATCAGGCTTTTGAAATGTACTTCTGCCACTCATAAATACATTCACTTGTCATGTGCACTTGAAAGCAAAATGGCAGGATATCAGTGCTTGTTGAAGAAGTATGCAAAAATGATTATGAGTGATCCACTACACAAAAATATGGATGTTTACATTATCAATCTATAGTAATGAACTTCCAAAGGGCATCCTTCCCCAGTCCCTACCAATATTTTTCAGTCAGTGGGTTAAAGAGCCAACATTAATGACCAATTAAAACATTTGTTGGCAAAATTTTACTTTGATCAATTGAATATAAAACCATTTGACAAATAAGACATTGTTGAATGCTATAAGGAAGAGTGATGAAGTACGATTTTTTTATATAGCAAAGCAGGAGGGCATTATTGGGTAAGATTTGCATTCCAGAAATTAGTACCATTGGTAATTTTTACAGTCATCTGTGCCTGATGACCCATTCCATTCAATACCTGTCCACTTGAATGATTTCTTCCACCTCGTCTTCCATTATTCATCCCAAAATGTAGAATGTGGTGCAAATTTTGCTGATGCTGCTGATCTGAAGTTAATGGAATCTCTGCAATAGGACTCTTATTGTTTTCCCTTGGAGATTCTTCACATACTTCTTCATTATTGCCACTGATATTGGTAGCTGCATGGGTCTTGCACCTAGATATTGGAAATTTACACCATAAAAATGGGTAACAATATTAATTTTGCTATGCTATCAATGACCTTGTTTTCAGTTAACATTACCATCATAAATACAAAATACATACAGCAATAATGAAACATTGATACATGGAAACTGCTTAGTAGAAAGAGAAGAAAAAACTCAGTATTATCTACTAAAGCAAATGGAAATGCATGGAGGTTGTTATAATAATGAAAATTGAAGGAATATAGATCACTGAAAAATATCTCCTAAGTTCGGAAAATAATTGGCTCTATGGTTAAGTACATCATTCGGGAAAACTTTGAATAAGAAGAATAATTTTTAAAATGCATAAGGTATAAAAAAAGTTTAATACAAAGGATGAACATGGATGGCAAGTGACCATTTACCTTACTCACACATAATAGTCAACAAATATACCCAGTTGACAATGTAAAAATAGAAATGATGTCCCCTTAGCTCTTCCAGAAAAGGCTACACTAGTTTTGATGAATGAAATGCTCACAACTCTGAAAAATGACACTAACCACAAGATATTGTTGATTGGATTCATCAATTGTGTAATTTCAGTTTCATTCCTTAAAAATCACATTTAGCCCTGCATTTGGGGTGGAGAATATTTATTTTTAAAATTAAATTTTTTCCTCATACACTTTGTTATGAATGTTATAGTACAAAGTAGATCATGTGGATCATATTTAAACATAGATAAATGCAGTTGGGGCACAACTCACCAACCTGTATCCCCATGAAAAAATTCATCAAACCTTAACATTGCAATTTTGGTCTTAAGGATGCCAGGTACTTGCAGGCAAGTGGAGTGAATAGAATAGGAATGTGAGATATCATGAATGACGGTAGATTTGTAAATCTTAGGGACTTATTGAATGGCAAAATGAGATTCATCACCAATGATAATCCACTGATCAATCCACCAACATAATTAAATGTAAAATGCTTTGCTTAGAGAGGCATAATGAGCTAGTCATATGGGTACAGCATTCACTGGGAAACCAACATTACAATTATGCTTAGGAGTTAGGTACCATTTAAATAAAATAATAACCTTAGCTATTGAGAGCACCTCTGAAGTACTTATTAATGGTGTATACCACTTCTAAAGCCTTTGACCACAAAACTGTTAACAACTTTGCATTTCACATGGATTCCAACTCCACTACCATATTAGGGAATTGTCATAATGTAGATCTCTTTGCATTTTTTATTCCACCAACAAAAATCTGCTTAGTAATTCGACTTTTGTCCGTTCTCTCAACATGGCAAAACCAATGAAGAATGCTCTTTACGTCCATTACCAGAGCATCCATTCTACATTTTTTCATCATGCTATCTTAGTGGAAGTCGCAACCTAGTGAATCTTGTGAGAGGAAGGAGTAGACCGAGGAAGTCACAGGAGAATGTGGTGGAAGAGACTCTTTAAGATGAGGAATATAATAAGTCCTAAGAACGAGAGTGTGTGAATGAAGTTGTGGCAGAAGCGGGGGAGGTTTGCAAGGATGGGGCAGTATGGAGGAAATTGTTACAACAGAGCCAGTTTTCTTGGCCTAGGACCAACAATTAAGCTCTTTTTACTGTGCCAACCCTGAAAGGTAACCATGTGATGGGTATGTAAGTATGTATGTACAGTCAGCCCTCGACGTACGACCATGTTCACTTCCCACAGACCGGTTGTAAGTCCATTTGGGCACAATTTGGATATTCATCATTAATTAGTATATTTCAATAGAAATACTACTACAAGTGCCAGGCCAAGGGCCTAGCAATGTTGAAACACCGGTTCCTGTTAGATCACCGAAGTTAAGGATGTGGACGGCACAATGGACCGAAAGGGGTCTGAGTGCCAGGAGGGTTCCAGAAGGCCCTCGCCCACCCAATCAATCAATCACTACAAGTGTCCTCTTGTTTCAAAATAGTGGATGTTTTGATAAAAAAAACTAAAATGAATGTAATGGCAACCGCTGCTGATGACAGACTGACAATTAGATTGTTGTTGGGGGGGCCTTCGTCAGGAGCCCGGGCACTTAGACCTTTTCTTGGTCCATTGTGCCAACCCCATGCCTGTCTGCCACTTGCAGACAGGGGACAAGAGCACCTCGGTAGAGGTATGGAGGATTAGCTTCCCCCTGCCTCACCCCAGTACCAGGTATAGAGGATGTCCTCCCTCCAACCGGCCCGGTTTGGCCTGGCCTGGCCTCTCAGGCCTGCCGGTATAGGTATGGAGGGAGTATCATCTCTCCATCCATGCCTGGTTGAGGTATGGAGGAGGGTCACCCATCCAACCACCGTCCGGGCCCAACGTTGCTTAACTTCGGTGTTCTTATGGGAACCGGTGTTTCAACGTGGTTAGGCCCTTGCCCCAGACTGACAATAGTGAATATTCTAGCATTACCTAGTTGAGCAGCACCATTCATCCCACTGCCAAATTTTCTGTTGTAAGTTGAACCACGATACATGAAATAGGTCGTAAGTCGATGGCCGAGTGATAATGATGTATGTTTTTTTTTTTCATTTCCAACAGTGAACTGTGGAACTTTTTCATAAGGAAGACTATGATTAACTAACCATTAAAAAAATATGTTGAGTCCATTCTAGAAAAAATCACATGGCTAGTACCTATTTAAAAATATTAGAAATCCAAGCCTTCCCTTTCTATATCAACATGTAAATCTCTATGACATCATCTTCCTTAGAAAATTAAAGTACCTACCCTCCATCACTCTGTGAGGTAGGAGATAAGACTTCTTGCTTAAAGACAGTCAAGGCTGGCAGAGAAAGCAATGATTCACTGAAAAGGAATGAAGGAGAAAATTAATCAGTTATGCACCAACAAAACTAGTACTGGTAAAGTTCATAAGACTCGAATTTTAAAGCTCTAATGGGTGATTATGAAACAATTTAACAAATTTAGGGAATATAAAATTTATATATTTAATACTAATAATTACCTGCCTGCACTAAACTGCAATTCATACCAAAATTTGAGAGCAAATTGTGAGAAACTTCATAGTTCTATAGTTCAACACTATGTAATTACTTTGAACTGTGAATGTGTAATGAATCAATTTTAATTAAATTCTTGATCTCACTTTCCAAAGGGCAAGACAAGTGGACTTTTGTTCTTGACTCTCCATATTGTGCTTCGGTAGATGCGAAAATGCCACCATCGAGTCACTTCACTATACACACCATTATAAGGTTGAAAAAATTCAATATGTATGGTACAGAAGAATTGAGTCTTCTGGGTATTCTTCTACAATTTTTCATATTCAGTGGATAATATTTCACCAGTATTTCAGTTAGCATCTTCAGGTCTGCTGAAATATTGTACCTCGAAAATCATGGGAGAAAACATGGATGACCAAATTCATCATCATCAACTCCACAGAAGTCTTCATAATTCAATATAGATTTTAAAGAAGACTAACTTCTGTCTCATCTATGTCTCAAAAATATCTCTGTTGGTGAACCATTAATTATGATATTTGACCAATTGATTGGTAGATTTCATAGGCAGCCTCTACCTGAAAAGCTCAATTTTAGTGACTTGCTTAAATGTCCCTACTCCTACTCCATTAGCCTACCATTAAATTTCTCCTCCAGAGCTGGACTGGTAGGAGAAATAATATTGCTCCTGGTTGGGTCACCCATGAAAGATAGATTGAAGAGGTGCCAGACAACAAGAAATCCACATGATGATGTCACATTCAAAGGGTTAGGGGATTGCAATAGAAAATCACTTCAACTTATACTTTTCACATGAATGATGGGAAATTCTAATAAAGACATCATGAATATATACATATGGATCCTAATCTTGCCCCCAGTGGGTGTTGCCAAACATTCTGCATGCACCGAAAAATCAGGACCAAGCAGATTGTAGCACCACCACTCCAGAGAAGGTGGTTCTAATAAGGAAAGGCCGTAATTCAAATGGAGATACTGGAAATAAAGGTACCAGAATTGGCTTCCCAATTAAACTGGCCATTTTTGACACATAGAAGCGGAACCATGCTGACTGCAGCACGATCTTTTGTGGAAAGCTAGGCAACACTGCTGCCCGTACAGTGGTGCCGAAGATGTAGATCCATATGTATATTCATGACAAATATGATGACCCACAGGTAGTATTAAATAATCCTTCATGCTTTTCTTACCTTTTGTGATAAATACTAGATCCCATAAACATCAGCTGAATTAATTTCTTTAGATAAAAGTGACTACACAGCTAAAAAGAAAAAAAAATCCTGTTGTAGCTCCTTCAGAATATTTACTCTTCTTACAAAAAAGAGAAATTTGTGAGCAAATGACTAATAAGTAATTGTATAGGCAGTTATGGCCTTGTTCAGTTGTTTAATGAAATGACATTAGTGCATAATTAGGAATGTAAATATAGTCCCCTATCAGGATTATGAATTCTAGACAATAAACTGCCAAATAATATCTATCAGATTTATTCTTCTTTTATCTCATCAAAACCTGAAGTAAAATTTGATTTCTTTAATTTCCAAAGTTAATTCTACTGCCTTAAGTTTTTCCATGTGTGATAGGTAACTGTTTATTTTTCATTCATCATTTGAAGTAAAAAGGGCAATCTTATTTACTTGGACATTCATAAACCAGTCATTTTTGCTAACTTTGGAATCAAGTGGGTTGGTCATTTGGGGGAGGCAACAGACAATGAAAGTCATTAGTGTAGAAACAAAACCTTGGGCTTTTGATAAAATTAGCCTATCTAGTACTAATGGATCTGATAGAGCAATTACTTTAACCAGGTCACAACTTTGGAGATCTATCTCACAGAGGATTGGATTACCTGACTGATTAAAAAAAATAATACCGGAATAGGGAGGAAAATTCCTATTTTATGACTCCTCAAAATTAACCAAAATCATAACTTCTTTCCATACTGCCACACAAAAACCTAATGCAGGGGCGTTTTAAGGTCGTTGCTTGGGGAATTTGGAATACCTTACGACTACCATTTTTCCTCTTTACCGGGAGGGGGGGGGGGAGACACCACCCAACCTCTTTCAATCCGCTGACCCAATGGGATATTATTGAGAATCATTATAACTGTTAGGAAAAATATTCAACCACATCCTTATTTGAAAAAGAATGTTTCCTTACCAAGGAAAGCCTGCCATTTATCCACTTCATATTTTAAGGTGGTAACATGGTCACCTCGATTTCTTAGTTATATACGGATTGATTTTATGATGCCGAGATGTGTCTAGCACTGAAGTAGGTGTACGTACTATTATCTACAAAATATCTCATCGGCAGCACAAACTCCACCAATAGGCATTGAATTAGCGTAATAAGGCAGCAGGAATATGAGATTGATTACCTTGAACGTTTTCGGTATTAAGTTGCTCCTTTACTGGAGTCCTTTCATGAAAGAATGCCATCAGCAATGAAGAAATACATACCTAAGTTAACCAAATGGTCAAGAATTGTCCTTGGCTAGAGTTTTTTCTGGGTAAACGAAGTATGAAATGGGATCAACAGCATTTATTCTCTTTAAGATGAGCGTACCATTCCTTGAACCTATGGAAGAAAGCAATCACGAGGACACCTCACTTTCAACTCTAGTCATTAAATTCGAAACGAGCTGTCATCACCGGGGAAGAAAAGGAGGTTCCCAGTGGCGCATAATCTGCCGAAAGGTAGCAAAAAAATTCACTGAATACGACCCTTCGGATTCAAAATCGTTACATAGTCCGCAAATCGGGACGAGACGGCGCCTCAGAAACCAACAGCGAAGCGAAACAAAGGCCGGGAAGTCTCGCACCGCCGCCGCCGGACACCCAACGCCGCGAGGAGGCGGCAGAAGCTGGCCAAGGAGGCGGTGGTCGGGTTTGAGGGAGGGGAGCGTTTCTGACGTCCACCTTGGCCGGTTATGTCCGGTTCGTACCGACCCTGAAGAGCGATGCGGTCCCCTCTCACCAGCCGGCTCGACTCTCTCCCGCTGGCTTCCCCTACCACCTCGCCGGTAAGCACTACACCACACTACACCATGTTACGTCCACCGTCTCAGGAGGACCGGCCATCCCATCTCTTGATTATGATTAAATATAAGACGGGGAAAATTATCCTCTCAAACTCATCTTTGGTTCGCTACTCGTGGAGGCGTCCGACAAATGCGGTCATTTGTCCCATTACGAATGGGCAGTTAGGTTGTCATGAGAAGAATTATTAGGGAACTGGGTGGTGGGAATAGGGCTGGGCGCTTTTCCAATATCAATACTTTTAAATATTGGGATTCCAAAATCACAATTTTCCAATATAAATATTTTTAAATATTGGGATTCCAAAAATCACAATTTTTGAACGACCAATACCAATATCCTGTATTGGATATTGGTGGTCGGAAAAACCAATATTTCCAATTGGAATATTGTATACTGGATTACCAATGTTAAAAATTCAAGTATTGAATATTGAAACCCGGCGACGAGGGTGGTTGGAGAGCGCCCTAATCTTTGAAAACAGACGGCACAGTGGCTAAGCGACGGGGGGGGGGGGGGTCCGGACCCCCCCCCAAATATATTCATCTACATCTACATACTACCCCGCAAGCCGCCTCAATAGGCGTGTGGCGGGGGGTGTTAGGACACCAGCCGTTTACATATAAAAAGGAAACGCTCTAATGAAATTACGCCTTGCATTTAGAAAAGTCCCTTATTGTTCGGGGGAAAAACGAATTCCCATACCTATCCGTTCGGCAAAATATCTCTCTTAATTTATCGTTTCTCTCGGACCTGGAAATATAGTGGGGTTCTAATATGATGTTCTCCGTGTCGCTCTGAAAGATATATATTCTCAATTGTTCAAGCAATCTAAGCCTAGCGCGCAGCCTCTGAGTCTCTAGCGGCTCCCAGCCTAATTCGTTTAACATCTGTGTAACGCTGTTTGTACGCCCGTAGCAGTTTTTGACGAATCGCGCAGCTTTCCTTTGTATTTTATTAAGTTCCCGGATTAAGTCTTTCTTCACCGGATCCCATATGCTCGCTGCATATTCAAGGTGTGGCCGGACGAGTGCGAAATAGCACCTCTCTTTTACTTTTTCATCCGAAAATCTTCCCACAATACGCTTGACGAATCCAAGCTTCTTCAGAGCTCTGCCACAAATATTTCTTATATGTGTTCCCCACGATAGGTTTAGCCCGCATTACTGTAATTTGTATAAAAGTTTGTCGAAAGCTTTCTTAAAATCTAGAAATAATGCGTCCACTTGTCTTTTCGATTCACCAGATTTGAGAACGTCATGAAGAAAGAGCGCGAGTTGTGTTTCACATGATCTACCTTTCCGGAAGCCGTGCTGGGAGCCATGGAGGACGTTACGACTGTCCAGGAACGTCATGATATTGCTAACGACGATATGTTCGAGTATCTTGCCTTTAATCGACGTTAATGAAATTGGTCGATAGTTCCCTAGTGGGTCGTGTCTGTTTCCCTTTTTGAATATCGGTGTAACGTTTGCAATTTTCCAGTCTATTGGTATCTTTCCTTCAGACAATGACTTCTTGAATATTATGTCTAAAAACGGTGCGATCTGTGGCGCTAACTCCTTGAGGACACGCGCGGGTATTCCCTCCGGACCCGGAGATTTACTATTTTTTATCGACTGTAGCTGTTTAGTAATCCCATCGCGTTGAATAGTGATTTCTTTCATTGGTTCCTCAGTGAATGAAATTTCAAAATTACATGCAGTATCGTCTGTAGTGTATACACTTTTGAAGTGGGAATTTAACGTGTTAGCTTTGTCAATATTTTCGGTGACAAGTTTGCCATCTTTATCAAATAACGAATCTACGGTTGAAGATTTTCCCTGAAGCTCTCTCGCATATGACCAAAAAGATTTAGGATTTTCTTCGAGTAATTCACCGAGCACTTTTTTCTTGAAATTTCGCAATGCAGTACGCATTGATTTCTTCGTTTTTGAGCGTTGCGCAGCGTCACTTTCTTTTGCTTCAAGTTCCTTCGATTTGTCACCTAACGTAGTAGACTTTTTGAACAAGTTGTACAGTTTTCTCTGTGTCTTAAGGTCCCTCCTAACATCGTTGCTATACCAGCGAGGTTCTTTACTGTCACATTTCAATTTTTGCGGAATACATACTTTGATTCCCTGTCGTAGAATTTCTAAGAAATATTTCCATGATTCATCAGTGCTTTTATCCTCTGTTTTAGCTATGAAGTCCGTGTACGAATCATTAAGCATCTTGCCAAATTTTATGAAGTTGCAGTTATCAAATAAATAAATATTGCGTTTCGGTTTTACAGCTGACTCTATTTCAATTTTTAAGGTTGCAAAAATTACTCTGTGATCACCTATGCCGTCAATAATATCGAGTTGTTTTATCAACTGAGGATGGCTTACTGCAAAAAGGTCTAATATTTTATTTCCTCACGTAGGCTTGTCATCTACTTGGGAAAGTGAGTGATTAGCAAGTGTGTTCTAGTAAGTAAGTAAGATCTCGCTGATTTCCCTATTCCTAGAATTCGGTTTTACAGTGTAAAATCCCAATTTATAGATGGCAGATTAAAATCCCCCCCAATAATTATTACACTTTTACTGTCTCTCACAGTAAATGCGGATATTTGATTTTCTAATTGGTAAATAACATCAACTTTGGAGTTTGGAGGTCTATAAAAAGAGCAAACATGTATACTCCTTTTGTTTCGTTGTTTAATTGTACAACACACGCTTTCTATTTCACTGTCGGTTATTTCGTGGGCGGTGCTGTGTAAATGTGATTTAACTGCTAGAAAAACTCCGCCACCTGTCCTATCGCTTCGAACGCTTCTGTAGATTTTATATCCTGGAGGAAAACCTTCGCTGTCGCTTACATCCTCTGTAAGCCAGCTCTCCGTTCCTATGACCATGTCTGCGTCCTGAAATATATGCTCGATTTCAGCGCGCTTGTTTTTAACGCTACGGCAATTAACTACTATAAAGTTAATGTCATATTTTGTAGATTGAGTGTCGGTTGGTTCTTTTCCACGCTTATGGGTATTAGGTGGGCGAATTTCACTGGAAGTGCTTATTACATTTGATATAATTTCTTTCACTGGAGTACGCGATTTGGGAAAATGGTCACTATTTACCGGCTTTAGCGCTCCTAAGTTTACTCGGATGTGAAAATTTTCGCAATGTGGATTTCCTCGGAGGCTACATTTCGTTAAATAAAGACAAAATATTAAGACATATAAAAAAATAAATTAAGCTTGGAGCAGGAGAAAGTCTAGAAATAATAAATTATCATACCGTTGTTAAAAAAGGTTTGTCCTTTTGTTTAAATAATAAATTCTTAAACGATACGTTTGGGCTCGGTCGCTCGGGTAGTGTAATGGCGGTGTTTGTATAGCTGGCCGAGTTTCGACTGTGGACTGTCTACTGTCTAGTTCGCCCTGTTTTTCAAAAATTTTCCCCTGGTTTTGGACCACCCCCCCGAACGAAATTCCTGGCTACGCCACTGGCGTGGCACTCAGTGCAGCACTTCTTTTTCTTACCTTTGTTCATAGCAATAACTGGGGAAAAGAAGCTTACATTGCTTTTCTTGTTTTATTATCAGACTTTTACATAGTGAACACAGGCAACATTTGCAAACCATTGTAAGCAAGATAATTTTACCTGTTTATATATCTATGTTCAATATTTTTCATGGTACCAATATTTTATTTTCTCACTATTTCCAATATGCATATATTTTACAATATTCAATAGTCCAATACTGATATTGATTCAATATTGATATTGATCCATTTTCAATATTTTAAGATGCCTACTTTTTGTTGGTATTCAAATACCGCCCAGCCCTAGGTGGGAAACCCGAGGTCGGAATCAGCAAACGGCAAGCGAAAGACGCCGAGGAGTTGGAGATGGACGGACAAACAATTGTCATTGATTGTCACCAACAGCGGGATTCACACCCGCGCTCTCTGGGTGATAAGCCTAGCCCATTCTCCTCGCTGCTTCTCTTTGCCCAAGGGAACAGGTGGGTGAAGTGGCTAGCTTACCGCCTTTCCACTCCGAGGGCCCGGGTTTGTATTACGACAGTGGTGGATATTTTTCCGTGGAATCCCGCTCTATACTTGAGTGCTCAGTAGGGAGGACTTCAAAGAGTTGCACTCGGCCGGTTGAGTATTTTGAACTGAGGGCCGCAATGCATGGGCTAATACCGACGCCTGGTTTCTCACCACCTTTTTCCCTTTGTAATCTTTCCATTACCATCCGACCCACCCATCCTTAGTGGTGCAAATGACCTCAGTTGTTAACCCGCCATCCCCAAAAAACCGACAATCTCTCCAGCTCTCGTAAAAGGGGTGTGGTAGCGAAAGGTAGGGCTGATTAAGGTAGTTTGAGCGAGATATTTCCCTAGTCATAGTGGAGACCATATTCAAATTTTGTATTTTAATTTCAGCGTCTGTAAGAATTTTGAAGTAAATATTGTAATATTAATGGTGCAAATAGTTCTATATGACAATAATCCTCGGTAATTAAATAAATATATCTACATTAATCTCTCACTTGACTCATTTTTTCACGCCGTACGGATAAAAAGCCTTCAAAACAGGTTTTTTGCGATTCTGTAAAAATTACCGCGGTGAGTAATTGATTAATTTTTATAAATAGTCGAGAAAAAATTAAAATTACACACCGTTAGATTTTTGACGAAATATAGGTGCTATAAAGTCCTAATTTATTCAATATTCTCCCTCTGGAGCGCACAGCCGCAATCTATGCCAAGTAAAACACCTTCTATTTTCAGGCATATTGCTCGAAAAGTAGTTCGGCAAGGGGTTAATATTTTGATATCATTGGAGAGATGAGAGTTTTTTCTTTCAAATTCATGAAATTCTAGGTGATGCGATATTTCGCTCAAAAATAAGGAAAATCGATGGTCGGCGAGTTTACTTGGTGGAATTTAGACAGTAATGAAAAAATACTTGGTTGATTCCACAATTTATTTTTACTCTACCAGTGTCATCATCAGGAGTATGTAGACGCCACTCAGTATCAAAAAGATAGTTTCTTGAAAAGACTCGCCTTCTTCACCAAACTACTCTTTCGAATAAAATCGAAGGTCGGCGAGTTTATTTGGAATCAACTAGTAAGTATTTTCTCATTACTCACTCAAACTACCTTGAGACCGATCTGGTCTTCCTCTCTTCATTTCAACTTTCTCGTCAGCGCTGCTTGTCCAGCGCAAGCTGTGTCACACAAGTTGCTTCTCCACTTGTCTTCCATTCGTCGAATCTCTCCTTCTCTCTTTCTGATTGCCTCAACCACTCGTCTTCTCCCCCGGCATTAAAGCTCCAACTTTTTTATCCCTCCAACCCCTTTCTCGTCCTCTTCCGCCCTACTTCTGCCTCCCTCCCTGCCTCCTGCCCCCCCCATTCCACCCCCAATAAAGGCCCTCCCCCTCGGTCGCCCCTCTACCTCCTCACCCAACAATTCCTCCTCCTCACGTCCCCCCCCCTCCTACACACCATGCATTCCCTATACACACGCGAGAAAGCCCTTTTCCTCCCGCAGAAGGACCTCTCCCCTCACTCACCCGTTCCCCTTACACCCTCCCCCACGGCCCCCCTCCCAATTCGCCCAATGGGTTAACCGCCTATGAAACGCGCCGTTGCCACTGCTGTAGCAGCTCGCCTCGAGATTGCCACGAGTTACCAAGTGGAAAAACACGACACTCGCGATTGGCGAGGGGGGAAATAAAAAAAGGTTTCAATTGGACCAGGAGACGCCTCTCCGAATATTCATACACAATCATAGTTGGGAAAGTTACCAAAAAAAATAACTGATTACATATAAAGGTAATCTCTGTACAAAGTAACTAGTAAAATTTAAAAGTTACTTTTCTGAAAGAGTAACTGATTAAAGTGAAAGTTAAAAAGGTAAATTTTACGTTACAAGTTACTTTTTCAGTTACTTTTATGAAGCTTTTAAAAGCTATTTTTCGCAATTGGGATAAAATAAATACTAACTTCAAAAATGTTTACTTAAAAAGTCATTTAGCTTTAATAACATTCTCATTTTATAATTTGTATCGGACATCCGTCCCCTCTAGTCTGAAAAAAGAAGCCTTGCAGCACTAAACATCCTTTCACATTGCGCTGATGATGGAATGCCAGTGTTGTGATGATGGTCTTCGAGTGGTCTCGTGTTTTCTTGTCTGAGGGTGCGTTCCTATACTTTGGCGGTCACTCCACTCAACCCCGCTTTTGTTTGGATGCATTCGTCTTGGCCTATTCATTGAACTCTTGCACAGCTACCCAGCTAAATTGCATTCTTAGATACCGTTTTATTTTCCTTCGTTGGGCAAGCTTTGCGCTCAAATTCGAACAGGTCGAAATTCGCCAAAAAATAACAAAAGAAAATTGACTGAAGTTAGTTTTGTATCAGTTAATGTATAATTTTAACGATTAAAAGTTAACTCTTGTAAAAAGTATCGGTTAAGTTAAATAGTTAACTACATTTTTAGTGATTAATTTTAATCGTAATTTTTTCAAATCGCTAATCCCAACTATGTACACAATCGCATGAATAGTGCGGACACCTACGCTCTCTCTGTCTCTATTCGGTCGACGCAGGTACAGCAAATCATATACTTCTCATCGAGTTTTCCTCAATCATCATTTTAATTTACAAAGTGCATAATTGTAATACTTTGCAACGATCAATCCGAAAAATCGCTACCTGAAGTTTTCCACTCCATTCTCCTTTAACATAACCGATTTAATCCTCCATTATTCTTTTTTATTCATCCTCATTCATTAATGCTAGGCAGGTGTGCTTCGGAATAGTCCAATTACTCTGTCTCCTCTTTTTCGAAATGCTTTCATAAAGTATTTTTTTCTCTCTGGCTCTTTGCATAACTTCTCCATCAGTGATTCTCTTCGTCCTCACCATGTTCATCATTATTCTATGATACACAATATTTAAACGACAGCAAAAACCGGAATAAGTGAAAGAATTTAACCTAAGAAGTAGACTATGGGCTCAGAGGGAAGTTGGATCACTTGTGATGGAAAAATTACGTGAGACATATTGAGCAGATTAGCTCAATCAAAGAAAGCATTCAATAAGAAGTAGAGTATAGTAACAGATGACTACACAGTGTTGAAAATAAGGAGGTTATTCGTTAATACATGGGAACATGTTATTATATGGCAATGAAGCTTGAAAGATAACAGCAACAAAAGAAAGAGGATTGGAAGGAATGAGTATGTGGTGTTTTAGAAGAATGATGACGATAAAATCGACAGTAGAAAACTCTTCGAAGTAGAAGAGACGAACTTATCGAGCACAATCGGAGATAAGTCTCTTATAAACAATAGAGGGAGGAACTATGAATGGGAAGGATTAATGAGCACGACCAAGGATGAAATAAGCAAAATAAATATCAAGGGGGAATAAAGATGTTGGCTGAAAGAAGCATGGAGGGAAACAGCACATCAATCTTTGGATTTTTAACTGCTGTGACGATGAAGATGAAATTTGTGAAAGTTTTAAAATTTTAGTACATAACTTAGCTTCTCTATTCGTAGGTTTCGAGGCTTGTACACACATCCCCTTCTGACGTGGTAGCTTTCTTGCAAGGGATATTTAGCTCTAGCAAAGGATTTTTTCAAAATCCTTATTTCTACCCACACTGGTTCATATCTTTCATATTGCTAGCTTTTTAATATAGTATTTGCTACTACGTGTGATTTTTAAGGTAAACTATGATAGCATGCATACTACTATTACCTACTGCTGCCTTTTCGAAATGTATTTCTCTCAACTAAAGATGGGCTATTGAACTCAATTCAATACCTATTTGTTAAACTTGCAAGCATTATTTGATCGACTAAACATTTTCCCTCCTGTATTTATGCATTCTACGAGGCAAAGGGTTATGAGGAAGAGGGGATTCAGCAGTCTCTCGCTCTATAATATAGAGAAATTACCCACAGCAAATCATTTCCCATTCCTCTCGGAGCAACGAAGCGCGAGAAGAGACGGGAGCATGAACGCAGGAATACAACGATCTGCAAGCCAAATTCCCGACCGACCATCTCTGTCTGAGGGAGAAAAAAATAACACCTCAATCCGTACGCATTTTCATTCCGGAAGGAGAATTGAATGACAAATTTCCACCGCCAAAAATATGAAGGGACAAATGAGAGAGTGAGTACCAATAAGCAATCCTAGATCATTGGCGGCCCCAAGGAGGGGGGGGCGCCAAAACCCGGCGTATTTCTTTGTCATAAATCCTAAATTAAAATACCTACTAAATTATTATATTGCTTTTTTGTTGCTGAAGTTTGGGTTATTTTACTTTAAATCTAGTTAAATTTTATATGAACTAAAACTGTTTTTAAAATCACAAGCTAAATGCGAATGTAAACCAAAATAATTTTGGAATAAGGTAGCTAATCGAAACTTGGTGGTATTCTAAAAGGGAAATATGCAATTAGTAAAAACTTTCTCTTCTTAAAAGGCAAACTTTTGCTCCCAAACCACTTATAACGCGCCATTTTGCACGGAGTTTGTTGAGAATTTTCGGGACGAGACCCACGAACCCCCCTTTACCTGGAGGGTATTCCGTACCCCAAGAGCCGCTGGTGCCCCCCCCCCCAATCTTAATCCATGTTCGCTGGAGTTTTACGGTGATGACTCCCAGACTGAGTAATATGTTCTCTAACTTGGATAACTTCGAAATCGACGAGATTCGAGATGCATTCGCTTGATTCGGCCGTTCCTAGGAGTAGGCATGGGCATAAGCGATAATTTTCTTCAGACACAACAGGGACCACATTCGAATTTTAAAATAAAATTCGAATACAAATAAAATTCTCCAGTAACATTAGTAACGCAAAAAACACTTATTGATGCATGAACTTCTCAATAATTAACTAAGTAAATATTTTTGAGGATTTAAGGTGGTATGAGTGAGTTAGTTCCCTAGTCATAGATAATGGATACCATATTCAAATTTTATTATTTTATTTCAGCGTCTGAAAGAAGTATGAAATAAACATTGTAATGTTAATGGCGCAAAGATATAGTTATACATCACCAAAATTCTCAGTAATTAAATAAATAAAGCTACATAAGTCTCTAATTTGACTCATTTTTTCCCACCGAACGGCTGAAAACCTTTCAAAACAGCAGGCATTTTTGCGATTCTGTAAAAAATACTGAAGTGAGTAATAGATTATTTTTTTTAATAGTTGAGAAAACATGCAATCTACACACCGTTAGTTTTTTGACGAAATCAAGGTGCTAGAAGTTTCTATTTTTTTAAGATTCTCCCTCTGGAGCACACAGCCATAATCTACCCCATGTTAAACAGCTTATATTTTTATGCAAATTGCTCAAAGAGTATTTCGGCAAGGGGTTGATATTTTGATAACATTGGAAAGATGAGAGTTTTTTTCTTTGAATTGAGGCCAAATTCATCAAATTGTAGGAGAAGTGATTTTTTGCTCAAACTACCTTAACCTTGGTATTTGCTTAACGCTGTAGGAACGCAAAAACGCTTTCACAATGTCAATTTTTTGGGATCTAAAAAGTATTATCGTGAATTAAATTTTTTTTTAAACATGCGAATTACACACCGTTGATTTCCTGACTTTTTTAATAATGTGTCTCAGGAGTGCACAGCCGTAACGAAGTCTTCGGAAAACGGCTTGTTTTTTGGCAAATATATCTAGAAGAAGACCCATTAGTGGCTGCTTTTTTGGCACAATTAGAAAGATGAGATGTTTTTCTTCACATTGAGGCCAAATTGGCTGACTTTTATGCGAAGTCATATCTCGCTCAAACTACCTTCAGTGACTCAATTGCCTCGGTTATATCATCCCGTCCACAGAGGCCTCTGTTTGCAAGGTACGTGCACTCGTGTGAGTAGATGCTTCAACAAACATTTCCTCCAAATAGCATAGACTACACGCGTGCACTCCTCTAATTTCGTGAATATGATCTCGCAAGTTTTCACGCATCTACTCCCGCTCAAAGGCGCGAATAAATTAATTGAAACATAGGAATTAGAAATGGATAGGAACACATAAAAGGATGAACACAGGTTTTGGTGGGGAAGATGAAAATCAACGTGAAGCCCAAGATTCCATTAATCAGGTCGATTGAGCACGTCGCGCTAACAGGGCTTAACGTAAAGGCTGTTTCACATGAGGCACTTTAGTGCGCAGTTTGATCTACAGTAATTGCGAGCAAACGGGCAAGGAATGAGAGCAGGGGCTATTTATTTTCCTGTATTTTGTTCTAGTATCCGTGCAGTCATTTTTAGCAAGTCCCCGCATTACACGACGCAATTTTCACTTTTTCAATTCATCCATAACTCAAGACTGTACAGCGAAGTGCCTGGTGTAAAACGGCCTTCACATCCTTCGATGAGACATTCCAATCCTTATGTTGGCAGACCGGCGCGTTCGCGTCCCAATTTGACAACGGAGTATGATTCCACAAATCGCGCGAGGAAGAGAATTGGGCGGAGAATTCTGCAGCTGACAGGATGGCCACGAGGTCAAATCGAGCAGTTGTCCTTCCTCCTACTATACTATCAGCAGTGGATTCCGGTTTTGGGTTCCCACACGTCGTATCGCACTATGTAAAGCAAACGTCAAACACACTCTCTTAAATGGTTTGTTTAGCCATAATACAGGCAATTTTTTCCCAGCTTTGACGAAAATGAATGTATACGTGGTGCGTAGACGATTCTTTCACGGTCATTATCTCACGAAAAATGAAATTCGCGACATTTGGGGTCGAAACCTAGAATTTTGATGATATCGCTCATGTAAATCCCACATAACTAGCGATGGACCTTTGCAAAACTCTCCGTTTCGTACTAATACGCATGAAAGAACTTTTAGATTTCTGGAATACATATCAGGCGCTATAAGATGACATGTCAAAAGTTTATAAAAATGTCAAGACACTGATTTAAAAAATCGAAAACCACATTCATTTCTCCGAAGAAAATATAACCTGGGCATCTGGAGAGAAGCAACGGACTCAGTGAGAGGGAGTAAGATTTTTCTGAGTTCTCAAATAGGTACGTCAAAATTTCCTAGAAAATCTTTTTCCTAGCTTTAAATTAGAATTTACAAACCCAGCGATAAAGGTTTTATATAAGTATCGCAATTTAATTTTAACTGGGACTAATTTTAAAACGGGACTCAAAGCCCTTTCTTCAGTGGTACCGTGCTCCATTAAATACAAGATCTACATCTACATACTACCCCGCAAGCCGCCTCAATAGGCGTGTGGCGGAGGGTGTTAGGACACCAGCCGTTTACATATAAAAAGGAAACGCTCTAATGAAATTACGCCTTGCATTTATCAAAGTCCCTTATTGCTCGGGGGAAAAACGAATTCCCATACCTATCCGTTCGGCAAAATATCTCTCTTAATTTATCGTTTCTGTCTGACTTGGAAATATAGTGGGGTTCTAATTAGATGTTCTCCGTGTCGCTCTGAAAGATATCTATTCTCAATTGTTCAAGCAATCTAAGCCTGGCGCGCAGCCTCCGAGTCTCTAGCGGCTCCCAGCCTAATTTATTTAACATCTGTGTAACGCTGTCTGTACGCCCGTAGCAGTTTTTGACGAATCGCGCAGCTTTCCTTTGTATTATATTAAGTTCCCGGATTAAGTCTTTCTGCACTGAATCCCACATGCTCACTGCATATTCATGGTGTGGCCGGACGAGTGCGAAATAGCACCTCTCTTTCACTTTTTCATCCGAAAATCTTCCCACAATACGCTTCACGAATCCTAGCTTCTTCAGATCTCTGCCACAATAATTTCTTATATGTGTTCCCCACCATAGGTTTGAGGTAGGTAATCGTAACTCCCAGATACTTAACTTCATCTGTCGCCTTTATCTAACGCCATCCACAGCATATACACGAGGATAATCGGACGACCTCCACAAGAAATGTACCGCCGTGCATTTGCTCAGATTAAGTTCGAGTCCCCACTCTTGGCTCCACACATGAACGTTGTTTAAATCCGAAGATAGAATTTCAAAGTCAGAGTGATCGCTAATATCGCGATAGATGACAGCGTTGTCAGCAAATTAACGTATTTTACTGCTAATTCGAGAGCATAGGTCATATATGTATATAATGAACAAAAGGGGGCCGATTACGCTTCCTTGTGGGACATCTGATGTCACTTTAACTACATCAGAGCTAATTCTGTCAAGAACTACTTTTTGCTTACGATCACTCAGAAAGTCGCGTATCCAGTTTACTACTGTTTCGTTCAGCCCGCATGACTGTAATTTGTATAAAAGTTTGTTGTGATGTACCGTGTCGAAAGCTTTCTTAAAATCTAGGAATAATGCGTCCACTTGAGTTTTCGATTCACCAGATTTGAGAACGTCATGAAGAAAGAGTGCGAGCTGTGTTTCACATGATCTACCTTTCCGAAAGCCGTGCTGACAGCCATGAAAGAAGTTACGGCTGTCCAGGAACGTCATGATATTGCTAACGACGATATGTTCGAGTATCTTGCCTATAATCGACGTTAATGAAATTGGTCGATAGTTCCCTGGGTCATGTCTGTTTCCCTTTTTGAATATCGGTGTAACGTTTGCAATTTTCCAGTCTATTGGTATCTTTCCTTCAGACAATGACTTCTTGAATATTATGTCTAAGAACGGTGCGATCTGTGGCGCTAATTCCTTGAGGACACGCGCGGGTATTCCCTCCGGACCCGGAGATTTACTATTTTTTATCGACTGTAGATGTTTAGTTATCCCATCGCATTGAATAGTGATTTCTTTCATCGGTTCCTAAGTGAATGAAATGTCATAATTACATGCAGTGTCGTCTGTAGTGTATACACTTTCGAAGTAGGAATTTAACGTGTTAGCTTTGTCAATATTATCGGTGACAAGTTTGCCATCTTTATCAAATAACGAATCAACGGTTGAAGATTTTCCCTGAAGCTCTGTCGCATATGACCAAAAAGATTTCGGACTTTCTTCGAGTAATTCACCAAGTACTTTTTTCTTGAAATTTCGCAATGCAGTACGCATTGATTTATTGGTTTTTGAGCGTTGCGCAGCGTAACTTTCTTTTGCTTCAAGATACACGAGTACCAGTTACGATTCACGCTTGATCTCGTTACTATCACACAAAATGTGATGAAAATATACGTGTACTTACTTTTGAAAATATAACCACTATGACAGTTGATTTCGGTAAAATATTTGGTAAAAGCGTTAACAAAATAAGCTGTCAATTTCCTAATTTAACCAAAAATGCTCTTGCTAACGATCCAACATGTCCATACTAAATTGGTCATATATATTGTTTAGTGGAACAGAACGATGTAATTGAACCATTGCATTGATTGATTCGGCAGAATAATTCAAGTTCCTGACCAAAGTTTCATAAAATTTCAACAGAAGTTGTAAAACGACGTTGGGGAGAACTGCTTTACATTCAATTATCGTAAATTTTTAAACACTTTTCGTCAACTTTAATCACTCAAATATGTCCTCAGAGTATACGATTTTGGTTAATAGCCAAGTCATACAGTTTGTCCCAATGGTGTCTAATTTACTAAGCCTTTCCCACCAGTTTCATAACACATTTTCCCCTGCCTTCGATGAAGAACAGAAAAGGTTTCAAAGCCAAATTCAACAATATATTTGATATCACGGCAGCCTATAGTTATCAGGGGCGCCTCCAGACCAGAGGTTCGGGGAGGGGGTGAGAAAGGAGGGAGGGGGAAACCAGCGGCTCTTGGGGTATGGAACACCCCTCCAGGAAAGGCGTCCATTCATTACGTGAGAAGATTTTGGAGATTTTTCGAACCCCCTCCCCACTTGGCGAGTTGTCGTGAGATTTGGCTCGACCCCCTCCCCCCCCTCCCCCCCAATCTCACGTGAGATTTAAAAAATGCGAATTTTTAGAGTAAATACGTTAATCTGTGCTTGATTGCGTTGGATTTATTAAAAAACATAATTAATTTTATTTAAGACTAGTTAAGACTAGTATTTAAGACTACTAAGAACGTAATCTATAATCACAGTGAGAAAACCGAACAATAAAATACTTTAATAGGAACTACTAAAATTCGTAAAAGAATACTCATTCTAATTCAGTCCACGGGGACTCGTGTGGTCTTAAGAGTGACTGCTGGAACCAACATGTTCATATAATTTGTTTCCACATGTTTTTATTAATTTTATCCAGTTTTCTCGCAATTTTACACTGTTTCTTCTGGAAAAAAATTACGTGATATTTGCCGAGACCATCGACCCCCCTTTCCCCCACATGAGATTGGGTGAGATTCGGCTCGACCCCCTCCCCCTAAACGCCGCACGTAATTAATGGACGCCCCCAAAAGGGGAGTTCGTGGGTCTCGTCCCGGAAATTCGTAACAAACTACGTGAAAAATGGAGCGTTATAAGTGGTTTGGAAGAAAACGTTTTTACTAAATGCATATTTACCTTTTAGAGTACCACCAAGTTTCGACTAATTCCAAAATTATTCGTTTGCATTACATTTAGCTTGTGGTTTTAAAAAGTTTTAGTTTACATAAAATTTAACTGGATATTAAATTAAAATAACCAAAACTTCAGCAACAAAAAAGCAGCAAAATCATTTAAGCTTAAGGACTCTGACAAAGAAATACGCCGGGTTTTTGTTTGGGGGGGGGGGACAATTGCCCCTACTACTCCCCCTTGGGGCCGCCAATGATAGTTATGGGTATTAATGTATTACTTAATTGGAGCCCAACTAAAATTAGGCCAGCCAACATAATAACTTAATATTCATCTTTAACGTATGCTTAAAAATAAGTAAATGACATATTTTTATCGTTGGCTGCAAAGCAAACATAAGAGTGAATGGAGCGGTGCAAAGTTTTCTACCAGTAGATAATATAATAGATTATATTTTAAAAATAAATCGGTCCTTGCCATTATTTATCAAGTTTTATGGATGCATGTTAAATCGAGTTCAAATCCGTCGCTTCAGGTCTCCTGCCATCTCGGCTTCACGTTATTATCGATAAGTAAAATAACGGTTCCTCAGTATGGTTTATAACCGCTGAAAATTTTACCTTTCCCTTGATGTATTATGACGAGCTACAAATGAAGGCCCTAAATATTTAACGCGGCATACATTCAATTAGAGGTCTTCAATCATAATTGCAAATGGGCCCAATTTCTAAGGATTAATTTCAAAGCTTAGATCTCAATTAGAACCTGCCCAATTTTAGTTCACTACTTCGAGGAAAACTAATTCGCACGTGACTTCTGTATAGGTTTCTTAATCGTCAAGTAAACAGTGTTAGCCTTTTGCTGGCACCAAGAGTGTTACAGCTAATAATTTTCTGAGGGGAAAGTTCCATTATTGACCTCAGGCTCGTTGATTTCCATATTCACACTTCGTTTAATGCACGGAAATTGTAATTTGAGAGAAAAAGACGCTAGTGCTCATCAAGCTTCCAAATATTGGCGGTCTTGGTTGATTTACCGTTACCGATTGAGAATCGCAACCGAATATGCGGTTTCATTTATCGCTTTGTATCGCCCGATATATAGGGCCGCCACGTATCGGTGGGATTAGCCCGAGTTATTCTAAGGGGGGAGCTTTTCTAAATTCGTTGTTACTGAATAGACCATTGAGCACAATATCAAGAAATCCCTCGGACTGAAAAACAACATGAGTCATCAATCATCACGCCAGCAACGCCTTGTTCTCTTTTCCAAACCCGTCGCCACCTGTGGGAATGTATCGCCCGATATCCGGCACCCGATAAGCTGGGGCCAAACTGTTACGAACCCGATACCCGCTAATTAGAACCTTCGTGCTCATACATTAAAACGGTCTCCATAAATGGGAGTTTGATAACAAATTCATTTGTTACTTTGGAATCAATCAAGTACTAGTAAGTGTGGGTCGATAGTTCAGGAATAGAATTCCACGCTATCGAGTCTTACTATTGAGGATGTTTTATACGAGGCACTTTATTGCGCAGTTCGATGTACAGAAATTGCGAGAGTGTGGGCACGGAATTGGAGCAGGGGCTTTTTTCCTACCTATCGCTCATGCTTTTGCGCAGTAATGCTTGCAATTCTCCGCTTTACACAACGCAGCTTTCACCGCGCATTAATTCATACATTAAACTGTGCAGTAAAGTCAAAGGGGCGACGTATCGCTCATATATCGTATGGAAAACTTTATCGATAGTGACAAAACTGAGGGGGTGGGGTTAAAACCGATGGGGAGAAAAAACCGTGACCGGTAGAGGAGCTGTCGTTGAGTGTTTCAAGAGCACATTTGCAATTGAAAATATATTAATAGTATTTATTTGTAATTAAATAAAATTCAGCATTTTGCATTATTTTAACGGCAATGCGTAATATTTTTTAACTTTAATACGTATAACTCATGAGGGAGTTCAAGCTATTGTAGTCTCGGCACCAGTGGTAGTTGCGAAGTTGAGCGCATGGCTGACTTGTGATTTTGATGTGTTTTACGCACGAAGCTGAAATACTGTATTAATATTTGCTACAACCGGGCTGAGAGATTGTTAGATATGGCAAAACCAGTGCATACTAAGCGGTATGCGGTGATTTGATGTCACCGTGTGTATGAATGTCGTTTATACGGAGATCTATTTTCTCGTTTTTCAAATAGGCTGTCAGGTATGTTGCATTTAAGTTTTCGAAGAATCACGGTGCCAAGGACCATTTGTTAACTACAGAAAAATACTGCTATACGCGTGGATTTTCATGACTCTTCGCAACTGATACGAGTGTTCGGAAGTATTTTGAATTCTGGTAATGTTGCATCAACACAGGGCAGAGAGGTGGGCAAGATTCTGTCCCCGTACGGATTACCTTCGTTGATTATTACAGAAGTTCATTAATCAATATATTTCTTTAATGCTTTTATGTGAGAAAGTTTTCAACTCTCATTACACCGACTGCTGTTCCGAACATATTCGAAGGTTAGTATATTCGTGATGTTTACATGATGTACATTAGGTGGCGTGAACTGTGATGTGGTTGTCTCGCCATCAAACTCCCCATTGTGCATTACTGTGAATTTTGATTTGGTGCCCTCCCCAGACCATGTGTGGTGCATTATGTACCCTGGACTGTGATGTGGTTGTATCGCCATCAATCAACACCCTTGTGCATTACAGTGACTATATATCTTAGTGTGCATTACAGTGACTATATATCTTAGTGTGCATTACAGTGACTTTTGATGCCCTCCCCAGATCAAGTGTAGTGCGTTGGATGGCCTGAACTGTTATCATGTTTTCATGTCATATTCAGTTAACCTCACCATCACTTGGACTTTTTGGATGGATGGATAATAATGGATGAATGTAATTTTTCCAAATAACATTGGTAATTCCAACCTACTCTCTGTTTTGCATGACTATGTTCAACTTTTAAGACCGGCTACCGTTGACTTCTGGTAATTTGATTCTATTTTGAATCAATAAAGTTATAGTGGATATAGTAAGCGGTGTTTTATTGTGCCATGTCTTCTCATAATAACCTAACCTCAGCCTTTCCTGTTTCATAAAAGTTTCCCAAGATTATTTATTTTGCAATCGGGAATATCATCAAGTTAATGCGAGTGAATAATAATTTTTTCATTTTCTTGCTGTACTCATTAAAATTAAATTTTCATGGCTTAATTTCAAATATTGGTTTATAATCCATTGAATACGGATAATCCTGAACTAGCGATTCAAACCCCGCGCTAGTATCACGACTTAAACCTCCCGGCATACGAACGACCCCGTGTCGATGCCGGGCTGATGTACAGAAACCTATACGCATTGGGCTTATGCCTCTGTCGCCCCTTTGGTAAAGTGTCTCGGGTAAAATGACCTTAAAAGATTCTAATCAGGAGTTACCGTGCTTGAAATTTCGCAATGCTTATACCTAGGAGATTTTCATGTCTGAATAAATTAGCTACGATTTTTGCAATGAGCTTTAAATGGCCTAAAGTAATACAGAAGCTTTAGGATATTCCAAGATCGTCTTTCCCACTTCACTATAGCGAATTCGAGAGGAAGAGATATGCAATGTCCACGATAACCGTTATTGATAAGAAGAGGAAATCACTAAAATACTGCGTTTGAACACACTTTTTTTTGAAGGCTATAGGCAAGATACGATCAACTATGATATGAATAAATAAGTATATGTACACTCGTATATTTTTAGTTGCACTCGGGCCCAAGTTTTACATCTGTACGTCAATTCAACGTATTTTTAAGCTAGAAAGAAATATGACATCCACAATTTCCCTTATTTTCTCAATCTATCATCTACAGGTACATAATCTTCTCTGGAACCGTGCCAGGTCACTTTTTCAGATTTTATACCTTTTAGCGGGCTTCAGCGTGACCAGAACTCAATTTTGAATGGGTGCATTAAAATAAAATTTAAAGACTTCACAGAAAATTAAACCCAGGGATAAATCATTAACCGACTGCAGTTATAGTATATACATTCCAATCATGTACCTCAATTAACCTATGCTATTATTTTTACTCACTACTAAGCTATATACCATCAGACAACTTCCAAGATAAGCAAATAGTGCGATGATTATCGATGAAATATTGACTTTCAGGATTTTGAATCACAAAGAAGGATTAAGAATAAAACATTTAAAGAATTTAAGTTCGTTTATGTATTAGTTCTTTTGTTAGTTAATTATATCGTCTAAAAATTTAAAACTGCATTCATCTCGATTGATCATATTTACAATCAAGTTACTGTAGTACAATTTACGTATCGCTACTATAAGCGGGCTAATATTGACACGAATACATAGAAGAATCACAAAATAACATAAATAGTCACTGAGAAGTGAAGAATAGGTCAGGCTTAGAAAGACTGAGTTTGATTATGTTTTTAATATTAAACGTCACGAAAAATTCTCCATCGATTCACGTTGCCTGACATAAAGGCTAGAATCAATAAAATGAATTAATGAAATCAATGGAGCGAGCGGAAGTGAAAAGTTATTTGGCAATATCGACGGAATTTAACCACACAATTAGCACATGGATATACTGAGTGCAAAGTGAATAATTTAAGCAAGGAAAAAAGGACAAGGAATGTTTTGGAATGAAGGCAGAGTAGGTGGTCGTCCGTAAGTTCGTTTGAACCAATGATATAGAAATATTTAAGCAACCGGCAGAGGATTTCTTTCATCGTAAACTCAAGATTTCAGCACATTTGTGTATCATTTATGGAATTATCACTCAAGGAAAACCACTCAACAACAGGGTATTCATAATCCGAAACCTATATTTGCGCAGCCTAAGGATTCCAAATTTTATTTCTACGACAAGAAATTGGGGTCAATAATTATTATTAATAAAGATTAAATGGCGATGTTTTTGGCGACGTTCTTGAGGCAATTAAAAAAATGAATTCCGCAACAGTTTCAAAGAATCTGGAGCACAGAGATCTGAATCTGGAGGTACGAGCAAGGCTACACGATGCAGCGATACACCCACTATGGTATACATGCAACAGCTCAATGCAATTACGAGATAATTGATATACAACGCCCCTGTTCAGTCAAAATGAAGTTATGGTATACATTATGTTACAGTGGAGCTTATAAAAATTAGGTAAGCCTTCAAAAAATAATTATTCAAGCAATGTAAAAAAAGAGTATTTTCCAGCATTCGTATCCTTTTTTTCCATAATATAGATTTGCTCCCACTAACAAATCGATTAATTTATATAGTTTTACGACGGTTCTTCGTAAGAATTGGCATTAAAGGATCATTTTTATTGAAATATTCTTCAGATATCATATTATCTAAAACCCAGGTTGCCACACCAAAACCTAACCTCACCCTATACAAAACATTTTTTTGTCCATAGGGCCAAAAAAGTATAATTTTTGACCAGATTATAGTCTTTAAATTCTAATCTTTGTTTAACTTATCGAAAAATATACACACACATTATCATCAATAGCTAAAGAAGATGTATAGGATGTTTTTAAACATATTATGAGCATAAAAATGTACGTACTGATGGTTTATTTATTGATTAATTTGTTTTTTTGCAATTTTGGATATATTTACGCATTTAACAGAGCATAACTTTTAAGATGTTGATGCAAACCTCTTAACAGATTTTCCGCCCAGGTTACCTTTAGCTATATCCCAAATGTACATACTGCCTGTATCATTATTATGGCATGAGTAGCAATAAAATGCAATCTATCTGCTAGGTTGATAGGCTGCGCGACCCATATTAATTGCTAGCAATGTACATGCGGTATGTGAGGCATACGCAGTGTTAAGGCCATTTTACACGAGGCACTTAAGGTGGTTTGAGCGAAAAATTACTTCACCTAGAATTTGATAAATTTGACTTCATTTAAAAGAAAAACATCCCAAATTTCCATAGCCCAGGAAAAATAAGCAAAATTTGACCCGAACCCGGAAAAAAATAATAACAAAGCCGGACCTTTTTAGCTGTATGCAGGACCCCTTTGATATGAACATATCAAAAGTCCCAAGCTCTCCCAGGTGGGATAGCGAAAATATCCTGGAAAAACCTGGAAATACTGGAATTTTCCTGGAATTCGTGCTGTTCGGTAACTAGAAGAGCTAGAGAGGCGTTCTTTTTTTCTGCCACTCCTGCTTTTAGTGCTCTACATTAGTGAAAGGCGTCCGGCAGCCTCCCGAGGCTCCCGTTCTGATCCTGGTCCACTATAAGGTCATCAAGTACCACATAATGTACTAAAATCGCCTTAAACCGATATTTGCCGGACTAATAAGCGGCGAAACTGCATTACTACAACTGGGTTCGGTGCCTGGCACAAGTATAACTTTTCTGAGCACCAATACCTGCAGCAGCACCCCGAACCTTCCCGCCTATAAGATGCGAGAAGTGTTCGACCATCCACGGGCCTCTGATGCCTTTAAAGGGTGCTATTCACTCGAGTATCATATATATTATTTCTCAAGGGCTTTTTTTTGTCGGACGCCATAATTTCCTTAATACTTCTTAAATTTTCATTAATGAGGCATCATTTTAAAGCTTTTCTTAACCATTACACCGGAAAAATATACAAATTACTCACATTGCAGTTATTTTTCGAAAAATTACAATTGAAAAAAAAAAACGGTTTTTTGAAATCCTGCCCTCGACCTATCGATCCTCTATCGAGAATATCGAGATATATCGACACAGAAATCAATGAACTCAATTTTAACCAAATTTATTCAACAGCCATATTATGTCCAAAAAATGACGATTGTACCACAATCAATGATTATGTTATTTCGAATTTGTTACCTGGACAGGAAACGGTTTATCTCAGTTCTGATTCGGTTCTCTGCGAAAAGACGGAAAACGCTCAGTTGTATCCATTAGAATTTCTGAACTCATTAAGCCCTTCAAGTTTCCCACCTCATAAACTCATACTAAAAAAGAACGCTATTATCATGTTGATTAGAAACCTAAACGCTAAGCAGGGCTTAATTAATGGCACCAGATTAGTTGTAACTCACTTGGGCAACTACACTATCACAGCGAAATTGATTGATTCCGGTCAAACTGTCGTCATACCACGCATTAAACTCTCCCCTTCTGATCCTACTGTGCCTTTCATACTGACTAGGAAGCAATTTCCCATTAAAGTTGCCTTTGCCATGACTATAAATAAGGCACAGGGACAGACGCTTACAAGGGCAGAATTGCACTTGCCTGACCCTGTTTTTTCACACGGCCAGTTGTATGTGGCGTTTTCCAGGGTGCGCTCTTTCAGTGACATCTATGTCTGTGTAAAACAGACCCACCAACAAGCAATCACAGATGACCATATCATCACTTCAAACATAGTGTTCAAAGAGGTCCTGTAAACATGTAAATATGCTGTAAATATGTAAATACCTTAACCTTATGTTTCAAAAAATATATAATCTAAAATTTAAACACACATCTATTCCTTACTTCAACCCACACCTATATCAATGACGCACTAGCTACACGGTACTAACTATACGGTGTGCACTTCAATTAAGTGGGATTTGAGGAGGATACAGTGCGAATGCTTCGCACGGGTCGACTAGTATATATATAATTATTCTCCTGGAGAAAGTTGTGGTTGAACTGCGACGCTTCACCTACTTTTCTATTTTGTAGTCGACAATTAGCCTAACTGCGTTAAAATATTACCGTAAAAGGTTAACTCCAAGTGAGTGATCTGTAAATAAAATGTCCTCAGTCCTCCCGCTGCCTGTACCACTGGATGTCGAGAGCGCACGGTGGGGCCCCCACGCTTTCATTGTTATAAGTCAGCGACGCTTCCCCTTTCCCCCTTACCGTGGTCCGTACCGGTTCGTAAATCACTCAGTCAGTGCTCTCCAATGCAAAAAGTGTTTAGCGTCGCGTTTTCAAGTTATTTTTTGTGACGTGCAATGGAGTTGTTGGACGAGTGTTATCTGTGTGCTTTCGTTGGAAGCAAAGGTGGCAAAGAATCAGTGAAATATGGTGAAAAAGGAATACAAACAAATTTAAATGCAAGTAAAACGATAAAGAATGGTGCCGAGGTATTTTTTAAGGACAAGACGTCGGTGCTTTTGCATAGCGAGTGCAGAAGGGAGTACACACGCAGACCGACATCCCCCTCCGCGGAACTCTCAGATCATCTGAAGAGGAGATCATCCACAGACACGCCATTTGATTTCAAAGTACATTGTATTTTTTGTGCCAAAAGTGTGGACGAAAAGCACCCTGAGAGGAAGCCTTGGAGTGTAGTTTGGACCGTCGAAGTGATCAAGACTATACGTACCATAAGCAGATGCAGAAAGAGGTGATCAGGATGAGTGGGGAACTGAAGTAATCCTGAGATTAAGCCTAGTGTCTGATCTAGTCGCGGCAGAAGGCAGGTATCACAGAGATTGTTATGCTTACTTTCAACGAATTGGCTCCTGTAAGCCTGGAATCACATCAGAACGTGGCAAGAATCGTAATTAAGACGAGTCAAAAAGTGCTGCCTTTGAATTGTTATATAAGGAACTTGAGGAAAATTGCGAAGATGACAGCCAGTACAGCATGAAAGAATTGATGACAATACAGGATAAGTATTCAAAGAGTAACCGAGAAAATTACACTGAAAAAAGGCTGAGGAGTAAACTAGAAGAAAGATAAGGGGACTCAATCACCTTTACTGAACTGCCTGGACGCAGGGGTGTGATGTGTTTCACAGGGATTGCGCAAAAAATATTAAGCACGAAACGGTACAGTGAGCGGTGCGTGGATAGCCGAAGTGAGGAAATAAGAATAGTAAAATGTGCTGCACAACTTATCAAAGTTATATGTATGCCAATGGTGCTTGCCGCATCTAGTCAAAGTCCTCTGAAAAAAGAAATAATTAGGTTGGGTGGTTTTCATATGTTTAAGTCATTCCTGGGTACCATGAGTGTAATTAAAAAAAAAAAATTTAATAAACTGTTATTGTAGACGATCGGGCACTTCCCGCACCTTGTAGGCGGGCAGATTCGGGGTGCAGCTGCAGGTATTGGTGCTCAGAAAAGTTATACTTGTGCCAGGCACCGAACCCAGTTGTAGTAATGCCGTTTCGCCGCTTATTAGTCCGGCAAATATCGGTTTAAGGCGATTTTAGTACATTATGTGGTACTTGATGACCTTATAGTGGACCAGGATCAGAACGGGAGCCTCGGGAGGCTGCCGGACGCCTTTCACTAATGTAGAGCACTAAAAGCAGGAGTGGCAGAAAAAAAGAACGCCTCTCTAGCTATTCTAGTTACCGAACAGCACGAATTCCAGGAAAATTCCAGCATTTCCAGGTTTTTCCAGGATATTTTCGTTATCCCACCTGGGAGAGCTTGGGACTTTTGATATGTTCATCTCAAAGGGGTCTTGAATACAGCTAAAAAGGTCCGGCTTTGTTATTATTTTTTTCCGGGTTAAAACCTAATTTTCCTGGGATAAATGATATCAAAATACTAACCCCTTGCCAAACTATTTTTTGAGCAATTTGCCTAAAAAGGTAAGCTGTTTTGCATGGTATAGATTACGGCTGTGCGCTCCAGAGGGAGAATATTGAAAAAAATAGGGATTTACAACACCTACATGTTGTCAAAAAACTGTTTAGTTTGTATGTTTTCTTAACTATTTATCAAAAATAATCTATAACTCACCGCAGTAATTTTTACAGAATCGCAAAATAAACCTGTTGTTTTGAAGGATTTTTAGTCGTGCGGAGCAAAAAATGAGTCAAGTTAGAGACTTATGTAGTTATATTTATTTAATTACTGAGAAATTTGGTCATATATAACTATATTTTTACGCCATTAATACTACAATATTTATTGCATACTTCTTACAGACGCTGAAATAAAAAAATAAAATTCGAATATTGTCTCTATAATGACTTGGGAACTATATCGCACAAACTACTTTAATTGCTCAGATTGATATAAAGAAGTTGCGAGAACGGAATTAGAGCAGGGGCTATTTTTCTTGTCTTTCGTTCTTGCATTCGCGCAGTCTTTTTGTTCCCACTTTACACGACGCAAGTTTCACTGAACATCCATAATTGCATCATACAGCGCGGTTAAGTACCTCGTGTAAAATGTCCTCTTGAGAGAATCACGATGTCATCGTTATGCGTAGCGATGAATGAAGTCAATAAGACTCGCCAAGACACTGTGGTTTATTTTTAGTTTTTGTTAGGCTTTTTTAAACCTAATATGAGCAAGATAAGTGTGATGAGAGGAAAATATTGCATTCAAAGATAAACGAAAAGATAGTAACCGTTGAAAAACAACGGAGAAATGAGGAATGATAGATAATAATTCAGATAACAGTTGATGAAAATCAAAAATATAAAATGAGAGAATATGGTGGTCATCAGGAAATAACCCTAGTATCTATCAATATTGATTCATAGAAAGCTTTAAAAACATAAGTGCCAGGAAAAGGCGAAGGGATAGGGTCAATAAATTTAGTATGCGACCCTGAGTTGCAAAGACGCTAGCGCCACTTTACATCACGTTTGTCAACATGTCAAAACATTAGTGATACATAATTTACATAGCATTGCAATATTCGAAACCGATTATGGTAGAGCCATATGTGCTCAAGATGTAGCCTCGTTCATGCGCAAGCCAAAAACTGTGTCATATTGACCCGGATAATTCCCCAACTACTACATTATCACTGAATATCATTGAAAAGATTTTATACCATTTTGAAGGACCATACTCTTCTTAGAGGAGAGGATAAGAAGTCTCTCACAAAATAATTCAAGGTTAGCAAATGAAACTGTCGTATATTTTCTCAACAGGAAATAAATTGTTCGTTTCCCGTTTTCGAAGTGTCGACTTCGCAGCGCCCGATTGTCAAGATTTTGGAGAGTGCGAGCCGGGAATTCCAAGTGCAACGGCCGCTGTGGTTTTTAAAATAACGTTTCCGTTCACTACTGTCTCTCGCCGTGGATTCGCAAACATCGTTATCGTCAACTCCAATCTTCGGCGAGATATTTCCCCGAGCGTCATATGCGGGCCACAGAATGGGGGAGGGGCAGCATATAGGGCCGGGGGAGGGTGGGGGGGTGGGGAGCATATAGGGGAGGGGTCGGGGGTGGAAGGAGTGGGGGAGGTAGGCATGCACGAGGGCAAGCAGACTCACTCCGAGGAGAAATCATCGGCTCTCCAGATTACGCGCGTTATCAGTTACAGACACTAGAAAAGTTTCACGCCAGTTTGTTTAGGATGCTTCCTGAAGCGATGGCCGGGAAGAGATTCTAGGTTATCGGAAGGCCACGTCGATCCCAGTTTGAATGCTTCATTTGTTCTGGCGGGCCAGATAAACTGAAAACCTTTGCGGGGAACTACTGAGGAAGGTCTAATTCTGGCCCTCAGCTTCCTCTTCTCTCTATATCATCATGCCACTTTTCTCGATTCATCACTGCTTAAATACTCCACTGTATAAACCATGGACACACTCATCCGTTCCAATACCAAAGTGTCCGGAAGAGAATGACGTCCGACATTAAAAGTCTCGGAGTTTTGGCGCAAAATTCATACGAGATAGCTTCACTTGTCGATGGAATGTGCGATTCAGAAATTACCTCTCGTGAACTTAAGCTCAAGACCTCAAACTAGGCGAATAAGTACTAATTAAACGATCATTAAGGCATCAGTCTAGGGCTCCGTAAGTCTACATCATCAAGTTTAAAATCTCCAAAAAATTGAACAATGAAGAAAATGAGGTTATGATAAAATTGTTAAAGAATCCTAGTATATTGATATACTAATAAGAAATTTGCACGCTACTAGGGCCTGAAAAATACAAGAGTTTAATTAACAATCGAAGATATATGGATATTTATTCCGTCCAGAAATTAACTATTCAGTTTACTATTTAATTTTAACTATTCAGTTGAACAATTATAGTAAAATTTAAAAAAAATGTTAAAGATAAATAACTCTCAAGACTCCGATTGTCACTCTGTATGAATTAAGTACTATCCCAGCATCCAATAATAAACATGAATTTGTTTCTGAAACTCGTAAATTGGAGGAAAGGATATGCCCCAAATTTGAATTTTAAAAAGCACACTACAAGGGATGCTCTCCAAGAACTTCACGACTTTTTTTTCTTCAGATGGAAGAATCACTTATAAAATAATTTTCTTTCCTTATTCAGAGAAAGTAATTTTTATCTCTATCCGCAGAGTAATAAGTCAGTACTAGTAATGGGGGAAATTACTGAAGGATTTTGCTACACTCTCGGCGTCTTACAAAGTGAATAGCAATAAAATTACAACCCACGGTGGACGGTTTATTAAAAAAGTGAAAATACAGTATGAGTTCCATTAGCGGATTACCCGAGGAATAACAAGAAATTTTACCAACAGGAAAATTACTCTTTTTTTGTAAATAACTAAATATGCTTCGTTTGGAAACGCTACCAGACGAGCACTCCAATTTACCTGGGGGGCTGAGAATGGCGTTGACTCAAGAGCCAATGCCATAGGTGTGTCAGTAAGTAAACCAAAAGCTCCAAACACCCATGAAAATCCGAGTGTTCAAGGAAATAGAACAACAGTGCCCTCATTCCTCAAGTTTCCTCAATAAATTTTAATATAATAAAAAAAATTAATTTTAATATCCCAATGTGCATGATTTTCAAAATTATTACATTATACCAGCATTTAAAAACTCATTGCCACGTCAGAACGAACCATATTATAAAATAATATTTTCTCCTAAAGTTGGTTTCAATGAAAAATATTCTCGGGGTGGACCCTCCAGTCAGCCATGTTGATGCATCCAAAAATAATAAAATATAATATCATCTTGGCCTCGGTCTGTAACCGTCCACAGTGACACTATAAGCTCGAGATGACAGGAGACACGATTTCAACTGAAAACGTCATTTTCTCATAGCAACGATGTTAAATTATAGCAGTAGACCTTGAGTGGGATCACAGTTCCTTCTTTCTCGTTTTTATTATCGTAATCCAAAACGCAAACTGGATTAGAAGCACAATGCTCACAGTAACTGTTCTAATAATTACTCCGTAAAATAAATCACTTCAACTGTTAAAACTTGTGATTTAAAACACCTGACCAAATTTGAGGGGTGATAATCACGTTTTCGCTCTCATAGCGCCCTTGAAAAATAGCAATAACAGGATCGCATGGGTTTTGGAGGGTCGCGCCCCTGGACCTAAAGTACTCTAACCACCGAGATATCGCTGCGTGTAACCTAATCACTTACAATCTTAGACAAACACAATCCATTCTCAAGGAGATATTCGAACCGGCAACCTTTGGGTTGCCAAGATTAAGAGTTATCAACATGTCAACAAAGGCCAACGTTGCTAGATTTTGTTTAATACAGGTACTTAGCCTCAGCGGAAGAGTGAAACCCACTGTTGTTGAAAGTCTGAAATTTCCGTGGACCCCGTGTCTCGTCTCGCTTCCCATTTAAGTTTCCTGACGCGCGCGGGCGTCGGATGACCTCAATAGTCTCATTCACGTGATTCGGGCTGGCTATCACGTGTAATCTCCTGCGGTACAGCGTTGCCTTAATCAATTCATTCCCCTCTTGTAGCTCATTCGGCATGCACAGCGAAAGTAAAAAAAAACGACGAATGAAATAAACATAAAATCATATTAAATGCTGATTAGGAACGATATGTTGTTCCTCGAGAACAATGTATAAATAGAAAGGAGAGGCATATACATGTATATTAATATTTCCTTTGAACAGCTTTACATCCTTCAAATAAGGAAGACTAGACCAAAAGTGCTAATTCGAAGGGCTCGAAGACGAATATAATTATAAAAATATTGGTAAACTAATCACAGTCGAATATTTCGGAAAGGTAATATCGTGATAATAAATAATTAAAGATAGGTAAAAAAATGTTTACCCAGCATCCAGTTAAGTAGATACCTCTTCCAAAGAAATAGGATTAAATGACTCAATAAATGATCAAGGGTATACTATTTATGAAGAGTATTTATTTTATGGGAAGGTTTATATTTTCAATTTTTTCGCTGAAGTCATAAAAGTGAGCGTAAGGCATAGAACTGGAATAGACATGGCACCGCTGTTATCTCACTCCTATTCACGCTACAGGTCAGACGTTTTCACAGTTAACATAATAAGCGACGGGCGCCATGGAAAATAGGAATAATAATACGGATATTCCCCCTTACACATAGCCCTCAGAATGAGCGGATTTGTACAGGAATAGAGGCATATCTAACACAATTTGATGTGTAACTTTGTTACGGTTGTTCTATCGTTCGCCGTCTGAGAGTGTAATGAAAGAGCATGGAAATAAAATCCTTCGGTACCTTAGCTGAACGTCTAACTCATCCTCAACATCTACTGCTCCTCTGCTGGCGATGCGAAATCTTAGCCCCTAAATTAGAAGTCATTTTTTTCTAAATGTTCAAAGGAGGATAATTTGATTGTTTTTAACAACTCCGCTAAGGATCCCTCAATATTCACGGCATTTGTTCTTATTGTTCAGCCAAGTTATGCCTATCTTTTGGTAAAATTCAATTTCATAAAAGGAGTACCGGTCTACACGTTTTTGTTATTTTATTAATAGAAAATGATATATCATCTGCCAAACTTTTTTAATGAAGCACACGCATGGGAAAACATTTTTGTAATTCGAGGAAAATTTCAATAGCCATCCTTGGAACTTGTGGCTAACTTTCACTTCTGTCTAGTGTCCCGAGACAAACACGCTTTAAAAAATTATTTAGCACTAAAAGAGAAAGGATACAACTAATTAGCACAAACACGCAATTATTTAAACTTATTTGATACGTGTAGTAGTAGCCAGCATTACGAGAAGTGACCGATGGCAGGGTTCGATAGACACCATTGAGGATAGGTGAGTTGGTAGGTACTGGTACGCTTATTTGGAGAAGGATGGGTGGAAAGAAACCTGGCGTCGCGTCGGTCTAACAATTATGGGAGACGGCAAGGGATCCACTAATTGACGTCCCATTCGACGGACTGAGTATTGCACTTGAAGTGCTCTCCACCATAGCCACGAAGTACGGATAGGGATTCCAATGGAAAATACGCCACCACCGAGAAGCCTATTCGGATCATTGGGATGGGAGGCCACTACTCAAGCCAACATAACAACCCGATCCACTGTTTTGCATTATAAAATTAAACAATAACCAAAGAAGATAATCAATAGAGAATGGATTATATATCGATCACTGTCAGAGGGGAGGGAGATTTGTAACGTTTTAACGTAAACGTAACGGTTTACCTCCCTTGAATTCCTCCCATTACCCCAGCTCTGAATTTAGATACTACAAATCAACTTTTGGAGCCAGGGCACCGAAGTTGACAGTATCTTCCTCCCTTACTCAAGTTTACATCACCTCTCTATCTTAGCATTTGGCTAAAGTAGTACCAAATCTCATGTGTGGATAAAGCACCTTGAGCAGATAAGATGTACCCAAGCTCCCCAATATATTCACCACTTAGAAATTCTACCAACTATCGAGTCCACCTATAGAACCAAAAGATTCATTTCAGAGGGATAAGAAATTAAATTTGAACTCTTTTTCAATTATCATTGGCCGCGTTACGTCATTACCAGGGCACAAGGTTATTGATGGCAAAGCCTTTGTATACCTCGGTTAAGAGGGTTGGTTTAGAGCCAGAAAAAAAGTTGGAATAAGAAGATATTGAAAAGGAGAGTAAGAAGAGAAAATTAATTCCTGATGAAAAAAAGAATTAGTGAGATTACTATGAAAAATAAAAATAAAAATTCAAAGACAGCGAAGCATAAACCTTACGCGGGTGGAAGGTGTAATGAGAGGCTAAAAGAAAAAGGAGATGTAAGATGGGGTGAGAGTGAAGAGTTTAAGGTAGTTTGGGCGATAAATCAATGTACCAAGAATTTGAAGAATTTGACGTCATTTTAAAGAAAAAACTCATCTTTTTAATGATATCAAAATATTAACCCCTGCCGAACTAATTTTCGAGCAATTTGCCTGAAAATATAAGCTGTTTTATATGGGATAGATTACGGCTGCGCGCTGCAGAGGGAGAATATTGAAAAAATTAGGAATTTCTAATACCTAGAATTCGTCAAAAAAAACTAACGGTCTGTAGTTTGCATGTTTTCTTAACTAGTTATAAAAATTAATCAATTACCCACTCACCGCAGTAATTTTCACAGAATCGCAAAAAAAACTTATTTTGTGAAGGTGTTTTCACCGTACGGCTAGAAAAAATGAGTCAAATTAGAGAATTATGTGGTTATATTTATTTAATTGCTGAGAACTTTTGTCATATATTACTATATTTTTGTACCATTAATATTACAATGTTTACTTCATATGTCTTACCGACGCTTAAATTAAAAAAATAAAATTCGAATACGGTCTCCATTATGACTAGGGAACTATCTCGCTCAAAATACCTTAAAATCAAATTATATGCAGATTAAAAAGGACAAAGCATCACCATAATTGTGTTTCCTCGGACATTCCTGCATTTGATTACCCAGACCGCGGTTAAGTCTTCTCTGTCATTTCCGCCAGAACTTCATCGACTCACTTCGTGAAGAATCAATTTTCGTTGTAAAAATATTTTTATGGAGTTAAACCCTTTGACAGTGATTTATATCCTTCGCTCCCTTGATACCGTAATAAATTCCTGTTCTTCTCCGCTTACAGAACATTCTCCCCTCAGTCACCCTCCAACACAAGTGTCGCATACCACCCAGCCATTCGCCTCTGCCCCCATGTTTGCTGCCTCCTTCGAATTGCCCCACACACTGAAGACTCTTCTCCACCCCCATCAACACTTTCTCATTTGCTTTTCTCTCACCCACGTCACCCAGCCAATCCTTCTTCACGGTCACTTCTCATTAGACTCCAATCTGCTCTAACCTTACTTCCGCAGTGACCAAGTTCCGGAACCATACAACGCTACTTTCCATTGTATAGTTTCAACAAATCTCTTCTTTGTTTTTTTTAAACTGCCTGTCGTTAACCTCATTTTGTTCATCCAAAATTTGAAAAAAAAGAACTGTCCTATCTGGGACAGTTCTTCTTTAAATTTTGAGCATCAAAATAAATCGGGTTTAGAGCCAATGTCGGTAGCAAGCAAAAATTCAAGACGGATATATTTTTTGGTTAGCAATTACAGAAAAACCTTAGGCAAAAATGAGGTAGGTACATCATTCACATAAACTATAAGCATTATTACGATTCTATCCAACTCTCACATATGTTACGCCTATTTGGCCACGTAATTAGTGTATTTATGCATGCCCACCCGTGGTTTTCAATTCCAAGGAAAACATCTCGTCAGAATAAGCCGAGATTTTCTAAAGACAAAATTAAAAGTGTGAGAAGGTGATTGGAACCTTTAAGAACAGACTCTGAGAGAGGTGGTGTACAAGGGGACGAGAACGTCCGGCTCAAACTAAAATCATAGAGGAGAAAGAATCACCTAGATAGCACTCGCAGACACAAACTAAAACATGACCCCCAATTCGCTTTCCGCATATGGAAGGAACTTCTCGGCGGTATTTTAAAACTTTCCGGTGGTATTGGTTTCGCTCCGGGAACGTTTTTCCCCGACCATGTTCTAATCTCGAAATTAGTCTCTCCCAAATTACTTACCTTTCATTTCGCACTGGGGTACTTCAAATTTAAGCAACGTCGAAGGTACCGGCATCGGAAGACTTTTGCCGGTCGTACTCTAATATAAAGCCATTTCCTTGAGCGTCGCTTGCCGCTGACGTCACACCGCAGCTTCGCGACGGGAACTATCGTTGTTATCTTTGGCCTTACGTCATCTAATCCTTCGTCGGCGATAGCTGCAGCATTTTGCGATTGGCACGCCCGAAGTCTCAATGGTTCACGCAAGCATCTGATTTCCATCGCAAAAGAAAGAAAATTGCAAAGTGGCCATTATGAGTTCCGAACAGCAGTCTGATGACCCAAACGATCATCGTTAGCTACGTTTTCCTGTACCGGATTTTATCGCAGCGGCAGACACCGCTTACAGACCCCCGCTTTTATGCCCATGACAGTATCGAATAGATTGGGGGCTGCTGACGGTCAACCCTAATCAGTTGGGGTCTACCCTCGTTAAGAGCCTGACTGAACACACGCCGCGGGATCCACTCACGGTATATTGACTAGTCGCGATGCATTTTTAAGTTCGTCAACGATAAATTATGGTATGTATGCCGGTCATAAGGAGATTACGGCCGCCTTTTGAATTACAATCCCCGTGAAATTTACGTATTTTGTATACTTCTGCGACGATTTCCGAGGGTTCGCAAAATCCGAAAATTTCAACGAAGAGAAATCAAAATAAATTTGTAATAGTCTTCTGATTAGCATTGCGATGTAGGTGATACATTATTAAACACATTCAGTGATGGTGACTGCTAATGCAGTCATGCCGTCGAGTCTTAAGCAGTCATGGGAACTAGTTCAAGATACGCATTTAAAAATCTTCAGCCACTTACTAAAAACTCGAAAATTACGCCTGCACTGAATGTGACAGCTGATCTGAAAAATCTGAAATATAGTATGTACAACTCCTGCATTGAGATATACGTTATTGCTTTATATTTGATCGATCGTAGAATGGCAACTAAGGAAAAAATTACCTCATCTACTAATTGAATCAAAGCCTTATTAATGAGAGAAAAATTGTACATACTAATACCTTCTGCTACCACTGGTCAGCGAGATTCTTAATTATTCTCCCACCCGCAGCCCATCCTCTATTCAACCTCGGGCTATGCTACTGGACTCCCTTGTCCAGGGGGATCGGGTTTGTAGTGGTGGCGAGAGCAGCACTGGCTTCCTCTATCAGGAACCAGGGAGATTTTTTGCTGTAATTTCGATCGGAGAGCCATATGGACAGCACTTTAAAGGCGGTAACCACTCTGTACGCCCAATGGGGCGTTTGAAGCTTCCATGCCTTCCATTATAAGAACAGGCTCGTGCCGACAACACGTTCCTATCCACCCATCCTCCATTCCATGCATAATACCTCCCTTACCAGCTCACACATCAGCCCTCAATGGCGCAAATTATCTCACTTTTCGGTCGTCTCCTTTAACTGCTAACAAACCATGCCTTGGACAAGACTCAGCGGTGTTCCTCCACCGATATAAATGATATCTTTTACTTCAAAGGAACCCTCTGTTACGCAAGATGATGTCTTTCTATAAAATATGTGAAGAAATTAGATGAAAATGTTTTTCAATTAATATATCTAAAACCTTTAGTAAAAATCGGACGCGAAGCTAAGCAAGAGCAATATCACAATTAATAAAATATAACACTTTGTATTTTCCTACTTTTAATACTACCTCAATCGGTTACGACGTGTTCACGAAATTTTCAAGAGGAGAAAAAAATCCAAGACTCCAAAAATCCAAATATGAATTTCCACCAAGTAAACTTGTCAACGATTGGTCTAATAAGCAATATCACACTTCAGATAGATCATTATATAGTACCCTACGTCCTTACAAAGGTAAAATTGGAGGGAGGTCGTTCTATCGCTAAGCAATTTGAGAACCTCAAACTATTGTCTTCTATTTCCACGAAGGGTATTAATTTCTTCGAAGACGTTTAAAATATTTTACCCGTTCCAAGATACTACGGTAAAAGCGATCAAAAGTATTAGATATATGGAACTTAAATACTGCGGAACAGAGACAATCGAACAGTACTTTTTCCTAGAGCAAAAAGGGGCCAAAAAAGTGGCGATAGATATTGTCAACAAAATCATTACTCTCACAAGGCAGACTAACACAGCACCCCGCATGAATTTGTGTCGAGTATGATTGTACTCTTGCGCGAATAAACCTTCTTATCGGCATTAGTGCCTAATTCTGTGCACAGCAGGTAGGCATGTTCCATTACAGGTACCACCCTTCTAGTTTATGGTCTATCCGTGGAATTGCTCTCCTGACTGATTTCTTGTCCTCACAAAGCGGCCAGGGGAGTGGAAAGGGTTAGGTGAAGAACAGGGACGAGTGACGCATGCCTGGCAAGGAATCACCCCGTGCCACACACCAAAGATGTTCAATGCAGAGCGTAGAACCTTAAAAGGGAGTCACCCCATCACGGGAGATGCACAAACGTAGGAAATTTACAGTTAAAAATCTATCACCACCATCTGAGAGATGAGTAACGAAAACGTTAACCTACTTCTATGATCATATTCTTCCACCAGAGAATTGGATACTTATAAATTGTTTAACCACGGATAATGGAGAATATATGTATTCCTACATTTTTTTAGTTGCACACAAAGACACATCAAAGCCAAGGAGCTTAAAAAAAGTATTTTTAGCTTCTTGATCCGTTCTTTCCAAGACTTCTCTCAAGCTCTTCAGGTTAACCCTCAATTCGTTCGTTTAATTGTTTTTAGCTCTCTGATCAATTGTGATGCCGCAGTCAATTTGAGACTTAAAAAACATAAGTAGAGAGGATCCCACACTTAAAGTAAAACTTAAAGTGGCTAATTTCAAGTGAGCCTGAAATGTTGATCCGTCAATAGTCACTCCTGATGTATCAGACATGACGAAAAAATATCTTAGTATATTCCACACTAAAAATGTTTAATGCCGACCCAGGCTTCGACTGCACAGCAATCATTATCAAGGTCTGTGATTGTAAGACTTATTGTTGGAGCTTTCCTGCTGTGCAGTCGAAACCTGGGTCGGCATTAAACATTTTAGTGTGGAATATACTAAGATATTTTTTTGTCGTATCAGTGACAATGTTCCACAAAGTTACACCTTCAACCATTAATATTGCTCCTGATGTTTTTCAAAAATAAATCCTTCCTCCCAAAACCGTCTTCGGTGCATCTGCCATTAGATATCGCGAGAGTTGTAAATATTTGACGCAGGTTCGTATTTTCACTCACCTCATGTGGTAGGAGGAAGATGAAGATGTAAGGTCCACACCGAGCCCGGAGAGGCTTCCTTCGAGGTCGGCGGCCAGATTGTCGTCGATATCCTCGACGTGCCATCCGGCGTGTGGCCCGTGGTGGTGGTGATGGTGGTGGTGGTGGGTGGCACCAGAGGGCGCCCTCGCACCCTGCTGACCCTCCTGGGAGATGGCCCTGATCACGTGGCCTGCGTCGAGGGACAAAGAGATCGGTCCGTCATTCAAATTCGCATAAATGTTCCGTCTAAATATCGCATTTGACGGAACTTGAGACGCACTTTTTTCAAAATTGTGGGTCAAAATCACTCGTAGCCTTCCGCAGCCCAAGTCATCTCCGACGCTCTTTGCGGTAAGCAAATTTTACCTCAGGTGGTCATAACTACCCTCAGCCTTCCTCCAAAATATTACTATTCAAAAGATAAGACCAAATGCATGATAGCGTCTCAAGAACCACGAAGATGCAAAATCAAAGTTGACAGTCAGTAAATACAATAAGAATAAAAACTTACATACCTAGGCCAAAACATAAAAATCTATGGTGATATCGAAAATGAGGTAAGACAGCAAGCCTTTAAGGCAATAAAGGCAGCTGAGCGCCTCAATGATGCAATTTGAAGAAATAAATACCTGAGACAAGAAACGAAACCCAGAATTTTTAACAACAAATGTACGACAATTATGAAATATACGGCAGAGTCGAGACCAGACTAGAAGATTATTCAAGACTTCAGAGATGAAAATACTTAGAAGGATAGCAGGCAAAACACTAGTAGACAGAGACAGAAGTGAAGATATAAGGAAATTATGGAAACAGAAAATATAAATTACTTGGTACTTAAACGGAAAAATAGAATGGAACGAACATATAAGCAGCATGGCCAGCGAAAGATTAGTACGCATAGCAAGAGATAAACTGTCCCCAGGAAGAAGAAACATCGGTCGGCCAAGAAAAAGGTGAGGGGACAGCCAAAGCTATAGAGAAAACTGTAATTGATGAAAAAAGAGGCCACATGGGCCAACTATAAAGGAGGAAGAATAAGAAGACTGAAACGATCTTTCTGTGATTATTATTATAACCAGAGTTATTAATGTTGCCGGTACTAGGGTCGATATATATTCCGTTTTGCTCTTCTCATGTGATTTTGAAGGATTAAGAGCAATATATCAAACAACAACGTTCAACAAAACATCAAATAACGTTCATGACGATAAACCAAAATTTATAAAACCTTTTTAAAAACATGGTTTTATTAAAAATGTAGTAAAAAGTAGAAAATAATTTTTGAGGTGACACAAATGGCCTACAACAGGCAGAACGTGATAATTTGTGATAAAAAAGAAAACCATGGGGGCGCAACCAACATTTGTGATACAGAAGACTATTCACCGGAAACACACATAGCTTGTGATACTAATGCCTTTTCAACAAATAACGGTGAAGGTTGAGGCAAACTTCGCTTGCCGGAAATTCCTAGTGTTGATCACAATTCGTGATGCTAAAGACTATTCAACAAACTAATGCAAAGGTTGATATTCCCTGCACAACTTGGAATACCGTGGAAGTATAACTTGGAATACTTTTTGCCACGTTACCTAAATAGTAATGGTAGTCTTTTGTATCACAAATATTGGTTGCACCCCAATGGCTTTATTTTAGTCACAAATAATCACGCTCTGCCTGTGGTAGACCAGTTCTGACAGCTCAAAAATATATTTCTACTTTTTATAACATTTATAATAAAAACTTTTAAATTATTTTGTTTTTTCATACATTTTTCATTCAATTGTTGTCGTGGTTCAACGAATAAATTATTGAAAAATGTACTGCGAAATTTTTAATAAAATGGAATAGAACGAATTTTTGTGTTTAATTAATGTTTAAATATTGTCTTAATGTGTTTAAATCGAGAAAATATTGTATTGTCATCCAAAATACACGTGGGAAAAGTTGTAAGAAAACCGACTTTGTGAAAGTGGGTGAAAAATTGATTATAATATTTGACCCAAACAAACAGAAATGCCTAGCTAAATAAATCCCTGTAAATAAAAAAATAGCACGGGTTCTTCTTGCGCGATGTTCTGCGGGACTTACGTAAGATTTCGTCCGCCAAAGAACTTTCCTTCGCCATGTAAGACTTCTGAATACTATGCTTTTAACTCTTAAAACTGGGCAAAACAAACAAATAAGTCACAAAATGTGTGCATATTATTCCGATACGGATTATAACATACATGTAATAACTTTACCAATAAAGTACAATATTTCGGTGATATTACGAAAATGTCTCCCGTTGAATCAGGTTTTTCAAATTAGGTAGACCTTTTTGGTCCCAAAATCATCCACCCTTTGCAGGGCCGTACTTTCGGTCGGACTGCAGAAACGTATTTCCTGAACATGTCCCACTAAAGAAGGAATGTCTTTAATGGCGTCAAACACGGAAATTGAATAGGTCAAGTTGACATGGTGCCAAGCAAAATTTTGGCAATTATGAAATTTTCAGATAATTTAGAGGTTTTAAATCCACAAATTAATCATCAGCGGCCATCATCCCAGGATTTATTGACTGCAGCTCAGCTCTCCACTCAACTCCCCTTTCAGCTAATAGCTTAACTCCTTCACCTAGCCTTCGTATTAACATCTTTCATAATTTTCCTGATATATTTCGTTATTTGTCCCCTTTGGTAATTATTACCATTTATTTTTATAAAGAGCGTAAAATTATAAAAATTAATTCATCCATAGCGCCCCTTAATTTGAGCTTACGAATAGGTTTAATGTAAAAATAGGAAGATTGCTATTTGATAATTACTTCCCAATTATATTGTGAAAAAAAAGAAAATATCTGACCCAAATGCCGTCAATTCAAGTGCTGGCGGAAAAATCTACTGTTCCTACGTTTTAGTAAAATCTAAGCAAATGGGAGCCGTTCAAAGGACATCAATAACAGAACAGTTCAAGATAAGAGGGGAGATAATGATTAAGATGTCCCTATTGGGTTAAAAAAATACAATACATACAAGAGTAAATAAATGTTTCTGCTGAGTTAACCTACGGATAGAGACAAGGCCTAACACGAGAAAGGCTGATAAAAACACGAGAAAAAAAGCTGAATATAAAATGGGTATATAATCAACAATAAACGGAAAACAAGAAACAAATGGATTAGGAAAATACGACGAGAGAAATAATTTGTTAGGAACACAACCACTTTACTTACTAATTAACTAGAAAGATGTCATAATCGGCGATCGTGATTCTCGTTTCACGCTATCAGTAAGCCTAGCTCAGTTAGTTTTTGGATAGGGGATAGATAGTTATGTCCCACGGACACCTATAACGGGGCTCCACTCCAGGTATCTATACTCAATAGAAGAAATTAAATTAAACTACAGTAATTGTACTGTCCACTTATATTAAATGTACAATATTACACTACACGTGTTTCAACGCTTAGGGCATATATGACCGTACCTGATGATGACGCCCTAAGCGTTGAAATTTTATTGAAAATGAAGCGTTGAACGTTTAGTGTAAAATTGTACATTTAGTATAAGTGGACAGTACAACAACTGCAGTTTAATTTAATTACTGAAATGCTGTTCCACCACGAAACGCCAAATAAAGTCGTATTTATATCAATAAGTAGAAGAAATATTAAAAAGCAAAGTTCGAAAAGGATGATCAATGAACGTGAACAAGAAGGTATCGTTAATAGGAATATATACCATAAAGAAGAGAATCAGATGGTAACGCAATTATTATTTGAGAAAAATAAACAGCTGGAGTGACGAAATATTTGTTCTGGTGATTTTGTTGAACACGTTAGGTATCCTGTTCGGATTCTCTGGATTATGAAGAGTTCATAGGTTTCACTCCAGGTCGCACCGTTGGTCAGCAGTTAACTTTCGAATGCATAGTCTACCTGCACAAATACACTGCTTTTTGAAATTCCACTTATGTCAGCGATAGCTTAGAGAACGATAGCAGAGTTAGCCACGGTGATGTGACCCGGTGTTAAATCCACGAAATCTTCATTCTTATCATGGTGCTTTTAGAAGGCATGCCTATTAAGAGTGATGTTCTACGATAGACACGCTCCTCATTCTTTGATAAGACTATGGTACTGAGAAGTTCCTAAGATACCACATGCATTGGTTAAGAGGAGAACAACGTGCCTGAGGAAATACTGGGAATTTTATGGCGATATCTCAGGAATGGAAGGACAACTTATAAGTAGTAATTACCGTTTTTTTTTCTAAGTGGTTATGAACTATTCATAAGTCCATCACTTCCAATGAGTACAAGCCCTCACAAAGGGCTTGCCATACATATATTAACTTCGCTCTCAAAAATGTAACTTTGTTTCTTTTATGCAGATTTCCTCAGCGTTCTTTACACGCTGCCTCTTAAATATTTGGTTTCCACATTATAGTAATATCGTCACGTCTACAGGAGTCTTTATAACTCGGTAATACGGCGTACGAGTCGTTATCTGTCCCCATACCGACGCAGTTACGAATGGGCTAACGCTATGATAAATCAATTAATTTAGTCTGATGCCATACCACGACGCTGGGAAGTCAAGAGAGTATGGTCACTCATGTCAGGAGCAAGTGATTGCTAATTCTCGAAGGCTACGGGCAATTAAACCCTTAAATTACCAGCCAGAAGGGTAAGGCACAACTCTGACCACCAAGTACGTCGAATCTCATGATCTGAGGCGCCTATTACTCTTAATTCAACCGACCGATATGCGTAATGCCTTGAGAGTTGCGCTTCCTCACATTACGCGGTTAGCAAACGATTAACATCTCTTTTGAGCCTGGCGTGTTACTAGTGAAGTGTAACATAATGGATTTCATAGAATTTGTGGTGCTCATAAATCTCACTAATTAGCACCAAATCGAGGCTCTTGAACTATCAAACGGGTGCAATGAACGTCGTGGTAGACCGTAGCGTGGAACTCTTATACCTGCCGACTCTCTTCTCAGAAAGACAGTCAATCATCTACAACTTTATATAATGCTATATTTGGCGTAAAACTCACTCAATGATATACATAAATGTTTGGCACTTCAAGCTGGCCTACAAGCTTTAAATTAGGTAGGTGGGATATTTTTTTTCCGACAAGTATCCAGAAAAGTCGAAAATTCCAGAAAAAGTGAACAAATTTTTACTTTCTTGCGACCGATTTTCATAGATTTCCTAATGGTCTATAAATTAAAAATATTGAACTTCTAACTAAAAATTTTAGTTGGCTTATTGCCCTTTTCAATATTAAAACTATCAGAACTATCATAACCACCGTTATGGGTGTCAAACACGCAAATAAATTTCTTAAAAAAACAGAGGACGTATCCTTTAGATCCGCCATAGAGGTATTAAGTAAGATAATACGCCCAGATGCCCCAGATGCTTGACCCATTAGAATTATGTCCATTAATTCACTGCTAATATATTTTTACGCCATTACTATCGTCATGAACATTTATTCACTATTAATACTGAACTGGCATTATTATTGTGATTATTTCAACGTCTTAATAAGTATTAAAATGCCCTCTGTGACTACAGCTAGATAATTCATATATTCAGCAGATATAAAGTGCAAGCCATTGAAAAGCAGTGCAGGCAATTGTGAAAGTGAGTCACTCAGGTAATTGTATTAGATTTAATGATGGCGCGAAGATAGATTTTTAATAATTTATAATCGTTAATCGAAGACTGAAGTAAAATATGTAAATGTTGAGGATTAGCCAAAGGATAAAATTACCAATGAATATCCCTATTAATTATTTAATGCCTGAAGATACATGCTGAGGTATTTGCACGTGTCTAAGGTAACTTTTATACATTTTCCTGGGCGTAAGATGTAGTTAATAGAGTTGAAAGTGAATCGAACCTAAGTTTATTATCATGGTGATTACTAGGGATGGGCGATTACGATATCGATTAATCGAATAATCGATTATTTTTGTCAATTAATCGAAATTGGAATCGATTAATGCAACAGCCGATATCGATTGTATACCAGATTAATTTGACCGATTATCGATTATTTCGGAATTTTGTGTCTGGTGAACTGTGATGGTTTGGGCGGCTCACGTTCGTCTTCAGCTCGAAAATTCGACTGTGGCTGAACTCCGCGCGACGACGCCATAGAGGTATTAAAGTAGAATGCGCATGACGTAACTCTACACGGCACCACCTTTTGCTGGCCACCCACGAGTCATGTTTCAGATTTCGCTTCCCCAGGCATAGCCATGTGTTATTTGCGCTTGTTATTTTGGTATTAAATAAACAAATCAATCAATAAAAAGGCTAACGAGTATGCTCCTGGAGCCCTAGATGTAATTTAAATAATAAGGATATTGTTATTTTATTTCACCACAGTGTCAATGCAAGTGATGCTTTGAAACGCATTCAGTGCTATCAAGGGAAGACAAGAGGGTTCCGTCCTACACCTCATCCAGTCGAACGCTACCCGGTGGTCCTCAACCTTCGAGATGCTTTCTCGATTCATAGAGCTGTCACCCGTTGTACCCAAGGTGCTGCTCGACTATGGGGACGTGACGATGCTGAGCGGTGCGGAGCTGAACACCGTCCGTGTCTTCATATCCGTGCTGAAACCATTTGATAAAGTGACTACAGAAATGTGTGCGGATAAAGTTACTACAGTCAGCAAGGTCATTCCCCTCGTGAAATTGCTTAAACAGGTGAAGTTAACGCGGTCATTGAATCCTCTCTTGATATGTTATGTTATTTAATTTCTCTGACATTTACTTCGATTTTCAATTTCGGAGCATAAATCGGATACAGCTTCCGCAAGGCGACAGGCTAGCGGAACGGGTGAGGAAGTTAATTCCGTCGGAGCTGGACCGTCGCTTCGATCCTATTGAGTCTAGAAAGCACTATGCAAGCACCGCGATGCTGGACCCACGGTTCAAAAAACTGCACTTGAAGAGCCCGATCGTTGTAGTCAATGCCATGAGCACCGTCATCGCTGTGATGGCTGAGATGTTTCACGAGGAGGATCAGGTGAACGTCCAGCAGATGCTTTCACACGCTGAGCATTATGCAGCACCATCAGATGGCCTCTGGAGCTTTCATGACACTGAAGCAGCATAACAGAGAACCCTGTATAATGAAGATGCCGCCGTTCGGACACTATTTGAGTTACGGCAATTCGTCAACCGACCCGTCGTTGACCGCAATTTGAAACGTTTTTCAGTGCGGGAGTCAATGAAAACTGAATACCCTCACTTATATCAGGTAGCCAGGAAGTACCTGTCAGGAGTAGTAACATCAGTTCCATCAGAGAGACTTTTCTGAGATGAGACTAATTCAATCTGATCTACTTATAAAATTTGCAATTTTTCGCTTCAGTTCCTGTAAACATTTGGCAATCGTCCAAAATTTCAATTAAGTTAAGACATTTTTTCCAACTCTGTTCCCTGACACGCCTCCTGAAAGTTTAACTAGATTTTACAATTTGTACTAATGGCAACATTAACTTATAAAATTTAAAAGAAATATTGGCATTACTTTATTTATGGAGAGACCATAACCTCGCAAGCTATGTCTTTTGCAAGCATAATTTGCACAAGCAAAATTTTGTGTTGTCATAATCGAGTCGATTAATCAATGTATGTATATGTATGTATCAATGTATGTATGTATCAATCAATGTATGTATTAATATAATCAATTAATCGGGCCCGATTAATCGGCTGCTAGCAATTAATCTATTCACAAAATATTGATTATTTTTTATAATCGCCCATTCCTAGTGATTACTGATTTTTTAACCCGCGGCAAGCTTAATTTTTAAGAGAAAAATTTGTTTTTGGAGTGAAGTTTGGAATGTGATGAACGAAAGAAGGCTAGTTTCATTCAAATGCAAGTTTTTCCTTGAGTTGACGATATTGTCAATGAGGGTTGACGATGAGCAATATGTATCTCACATTTACCATTTGATGACATTTGTAAATTTTACTCGCCGCTCCGGTTTGAAATGCTTTATTTTAAGTGTACTTTTTGACAAGAAGTTGAAGGTATGTATACAATAACATGGAGGAGTCTTTTCATATCACTATTCAGCTAAGGCAATAAAATTATTAACGAAAAACCATAAAAGTTTTAAATCCGGAAGTCTTAAAAATACAGTAGAAGTAATCATAAATTAATATCACAAATTAGCAGGCAACGCGGGCAGTGTATAATACTTGCATGAAAATTAACCTTAACTTCGCAGCCATTGTAATACATTTTAAAGTCCAACATTCAAAACAAGTGCAAGCATTCAAAATTAAGCTCATTGCGCATGTGTACCAAGAAACAAGGGCGAAATATGATGTCCACGAGACAACATCATAATGTTGGATGGTCTGATTTACGATCACACTAAAAAAATCTGTTGAAAAGAGTGAGGTCAATCGAGGGTGAACAAATCTCCGTAAAATCGACCGTCAGATGATAGTTAAAGAAAACATACCTTTGAAGCTATCAGATAGGATAAATATTCGGATTCGGGCATAGACATTAAAGTAGCATATTTCGAGGGTATTCTCGGCAAGTTAGGGTAAAATGGTTATAGCCTGAAGCATGATGGGAAATGTCAATCCTCATATAAATTATTGTAAAAATATTCTATATGAAAAAGGATTTCTCTTTCCCTCAAGCAGGATCACAGTAGGATCCCTCAAAGTTGTAAACCCATGACAACTGGTCGATCTGAACTATGACTATCGATGTCCGGGCCAGGTGACTCTGCTGTATTTCCCCCCGTTTGAAATCATTATACTGTGACTTAGTAAGCAAATCTGCGGGAATTATCGCCGTATTTCGTGGCTATTTAGTAAGCGCTTGTGATATCGCCAGTAAATGTTAATGACTTCCCGCTTTTACCCATTAGGGACATTAAAACCCCATAATAATTAGCTCGAGTACACGTACCTATTGAGTTCGATCATTGACGCAAAAAGTCGAATTAACGATGGTATGGATTTCTGAGAATAATCTTAACTTTCACATAATGGGAAGTGAATAAGCATAACTAAACTAAACAGAATAAAGCAATTTGATAACTGGACCATGAAATTAAAACGCAGAATCAAATTTCTTGCATCTCTGGAAGCCCTCGCTATACAGTTCAATGAACCTGCGTCAGAAGTATGGATGTATTTTCATACAAGATGTTCATCTAAAGAGTTATTCTTCCCCTCAGGCAAAAGTGCTTATTTTACATCACAAAAAAAGATGGTGAACTAAACTTTACTGCCTAGACATTCACGAGTACCATGAAAATATTGGAGTTTGAGTCTTTTGATTGAAAAACTGTTATTATTTGAAATATTTTAGGTATAAAGGAAACGGTTGTAGGCTTGATTTCGTGGAAATTATCCATTACGGAATTATTAAAATAGCTTAGTTAACTCCACTTGTAATATTATTATTATTACAAGTGAAGTAAACTAAGTTATTTTAATGCTTCCGTATTTTAGGTATATTTTCAAAGTTTTGGGTTCGTTATATGACCGGTAATCCTATGATTTATAAGCAGTCTAACTCCGATCGATTACCAATTTGCAGTAATTAGCAACTTAATACATATTATGTAGCATCCGGTGAATGTATTATTGTTATATTTAAGTATTAAATTTCCAAATTAACAAAGTGATTTTGCAGTTTAAATTCTAAATTATAGATAAGGACACTGCCCGGGTAAGATCCTTCTAATACTGTCGCCAAATATCAGCCGAAAACGGTTGATCTACGAGTAATATCTTAAGAGTTTGTTCACATTCAGTTTAGAATTTAAAGACCGGTGATTCTGGGTACTGAATGTGGCCAATCGCTTATTCACTGTTGTAGTACTCCAGCGTAACATTGATACGGTTACACGTCCAAGAGAAAATCCAGTTCTCGGAAAAAAATTAACAAGAGTTGCAAACCGTTTCTAGAGTACACCCCGTGAAACGTCAGCCAGTGATAAATTGATTGCAAACAGAGCTTTCTACAAGACCTAGCTATACAATTTAGTAAATAACCATGCAGATTTTAGAAACGGATTCCAGATAACTATAAAAAAAGCGGTCCAGATGTTTAGAAGAAGCCATAGCGAACAAGAAAAACAATCAAATATGAAAAAATCAATGCGTCCACTAGGGTCATTTTACCGCATTCTTTCCCTCCAACGACAATTTTATATTTAAGTTTAGTTCAAACTCAAATGAATACTGTCTATCGATGAACTCCTGATAATGGACTTTTCATGATTTGGACAGGGGAAGAGAGTCTTCAAAGAAAAAAGCAATAGGGAGCATTCGAATAAAACTTTGAAAGAAATTAAGAAGGAAATCTAAGAGAAAAAATATCAACTAATTAAATGCATCGAACTTTGATAAGTCGAATCGCATCCAGGACCGAAAAATGCGTTTGATTCTTAACAATTTCTAATTGTAGTAATTTTGAATAGAATAAAATTTACCCAAGCTGTGACTAGAATGCCAACAAACAACAGAGCATAAAATAGCTTTCAAATTTTGAAAAAAATATCTAAAGAAGTTCGAGTCATATTAGTTTAACTGCAAGTAAACCACAAGCCTGAATCGAAAAAAGAGCACATTCGAAGTAATTTGCAGCATATAATAAGTAACTCTTTCCTTAAAATAAATATGGCAGGCGTAAAAAAAATGTAAAACGAGATCAACGTCCACGTCAGCTTTATAAAGGTTAACAGCCCCCATTCGAGCTCCCGTCTCCCTTCTCAGCCAATCAGAGAGCGGAGGTCAGCAAGGAGGAAAAACGGCCGCAGAGAAACACGCACTGCCCACCTGAAAGCGGCGGGGGATACCCCAGGTTAATGCTATGCCCACATACGCCTCAACCACCACTGCGTGTCGCACCACTTCTGAACGATCAGAACTCTGGAGAAATCGACCCCATTTGCCCAAGGAAAAAAATATTTAAAAAATATCTGACGGACGGCATGTGGAGAGGTGGGAAGGCGGAAAGACTCTGTCAGTTCGTTTTCCATGAGCGGCATCGACGACACGCTGTGAATAAAAATTAGTTATAAATGAAATCTAATCGATGGCCTAGTTATGTTTCCTACTTCTATCTTTATGAAGTATATTTTAATGCTTACTCACTATGTCCTATAATTTTTGTCCTTAAAAAATGTACATGAAGAAAGTGGTATTAATTAATTACAACAAATTCCAAGATGGCGTGCGAAAGGATATACCCATCGCTCTCTTTGCTGAAGTCTAAAACAAAGTACTAAAATTAGAGGCTAAATTGGTGTCTATTTGTTTCGAACACTGGTAAAGGTTTTTCTGTCATCCTCTATTCCTTGTTAAAAGCCGTATTGAAGATATGGAGGGTTGCACGACTCATTATCTGCAATGCCTCATAAATTTACTTCTCAAGTATTAAATTGAAGCCAAAAGGCAGAATGTTTTGAATGTTGCTGGCCAGGGATCCGCTGGAGTAGCAAACTTGACTTGCTTTCACATTCCAATGAAATTGAATCGTACCTAGTTGAAAATAGTACTGTTCCTATCCGATTTATTACAAAATACAGTGATCACTAAGTACCGCTTGCATCGAAAAATATTCAAATTAGGAGTCGTGATCAATAATCAAATGATCATGAGGCGTAGTCGCTACGTAGTGCTCGTGGTAGTAATCTCTAAATTTCTCCCCTGCTGTCTTGCACTTATTCATATTTATTGTGGAAAATGCTCATTGGCTTCGTTCAGTTTATCACAGGAAGCGTTACACCAAGTACCCATGCTCTTCTACTCATTAGATGAGCTCAAATCTATTTAGCTCTCTTCAGTTCACCTTGTCTACCTATTCTAATGCCTATGGCCTTAACGGCAAAAATTGCCATCGGTCACCCTGAAAACGTAGTATTAATAACTGCCAAAAATGGATATGATAAAAAATATTCGGCAAGATTTGCACACAGGTAATATCCGGCATTATTTTGTTATTATCCATAGTAAATTTTGAGAGTGCAGCATTTTATTTCAGACTTCTTCAATCTAAACACCCAAAGTTTTGTCCCAAAATTGAACATAAATGACTTAATTTTTAAATTGACATGTTGTAGAAAATGAGATTTAAGTTTTCACTTTTATATATTATGATAGTTAAAGATAGACACGATAGTATAGGTACTTGTCAAACAAACGGGTTGAGAGGGAGCCAAGTAGGACTGGGTTGTTGGAAGAAGACCTACAGATGCTAGATCACTAGTGGTTATAAAGAGCTTCAACACTGTTTAGCTTTTTTTAGAAAGCTGATAAAATGATTATTTTCTTTTTATTATTAGGACATTATCAACGCACGCAGTTAAAATTCATCCCAAACGCAATCCGAATCTATGCGGAAATTTCAACGCCCGTCAATCCTATAGGAAGTTAGGAAGTTACATTTTACTAACGAACTAATGTCCTACGTTCACCACACAAAATTATTTCAGGGGAATAATCGGAATTGAATTCAAAAGGAAATTCCACTACAATGTAAAAAGTAAATTTTACAAAATGGGCAAAATTTGAGTTTAGTCTCAAATTACAGTATGAGTGTAATTTGAATCTGGTCTAGAATTGCAATACTAGGGAAACTTCAGAAAAAAGGGAAATCTATAATTAATGTTCATTTTTGCAAAACATTATTGGTTTTGTGAATGTGGTGCTAGTTTGTTTCAGTTATCAGTACGTTTTCTATCTCGAAGGCTTGTGTAAAAAATTCTATGATTGAGAAAATACTGAACTATAGGCTTTAAAAAAAATAATGAAACTAAATAATCGCATACTTCAATTTGAGGTTCGGTCAATGAGAGCAAAACGCACAGTTCACTGGATTCAATGAGGGTGTAATCACGATGTTTTTGCTTTTTACTTTATCATTCAGGGGACCATGACAAATGATCATTTGCAAAACATCTCTTAATGATTCCAAAAATTGCCAGAGATATAGGAGTCTTAAGTTAAAATGGACGGGCAACCTTCCCATAACGGCCGTGACGTCATATCATCCATCGCTTCATCCCTCTTCTTCCCGATACATTCTAAAAGATGCTTTAAAAATGATTTTGTGAAGATGTCCACTTCTGACGGAAATACAACAGTATAAAGATTTAGAAAACATTTTGAAAAAATATCTGTCTTCACAGGCAATCGAACCACGTGCCTTTGATCGATGGATGAAATGACGCCAGAGGTCGCTTTGTGGAAACAGGAAATAAATGCAACTTTCTACGATTAGTTATTTGGTTATAAGACCTTAATGTTTCGAAGCAACTCCGTAAATCCATATGAAAATCTTTGCTAATTTAATTTCAACGGTAATATCGAAAAAGCATTCGAATTGAAAGTTATGGCAATTCGAGTTTACACAATATTGTTAAGTTAGAGAAACTAGTGAGTTAAAAAATAAACTTATATTATCGATCATGAAGAGAACGTGACGTTGTTTTTCGTGTTAAAGCGAGTTCAAAAGGAAGGACAGAGTGATGCAATTAAGGAGGCTCTAACTAACGACAGCACTGAAGGCTCCAGCACGATAAGAGGACTACATAAATTCATGGCAAGAGTAACATGAAAGCACTCGTGCGACATTTCTAAACGAGTCAGCGACTCGACTTTAGACATTTGAGTTTGAGATAAGCCAAATTGTTTACCATTCTCAGTGAGGCGATCTTTGAAACGGCCATTTCGAAGGATGGTAAAATGCACGTGACGCATTCTCCGGCAAGCCCCATGAGGAAATTTCTAAAATGCGTATCACGAGCAAGCGCGTGGGTATATTGAATTTCTAGTGATGATGGAATACACCTCTACCATGAAGAGTAACGTCTCCACTCGATGCGATGTACAAGATGTTGTTGAGAATTGACTATGCATTTACACTGAGCTCCTGAAACAGCAGGCTACGAATGGAAATGGTTAGGTGGGATATATTTCAAGCCAAAAGCTCAAGTGAAAGATAACGCATCACGAAATTGTGTTTTGGAGAATAATATCACACGAAAACTTAGATGAATTCGGTTAATGAACCCGCTTGCTGACTTAATTGAAATGTCCCTAAGATACGTGTTCTCTTAGATAAGTTATTAACTATAACGTGAAGGACCGTCAAGTCCTAACGAATTTTCAAAATCAATTACAGGTCATTATGGGTAAAATTATCCTGCAAATTTGAAATGAAGTTTTATCTTTGATGGTAATTCATTTACGTAAATATCCTGAGAACGCAGCGATACTTATAATGGTAAAACACAAACATTAAGGTGTGAAAATTGGCATCATCTGTTGGGGAACTAGACGACTTGAAATGGTAATATCAGATTCCTTGAGTGCTAAGAACATTTTAAAAATGTTGATTTGTGGACACGCTAGCAGGCAATCACATAACGGTGCATTCAATGACGTCCATCTCCAAGCGAAGGACACACCACGAAAAACAACTTTATCTCCGGCTAATTTGAGGAAGCCCTGTATTCTCTTTCTCACTATCGCTCTTACAAAACCGAAGCAAATACATTATCTTTTTAACGTGACCATTGAATGCCCACTTTTTAATAATTACCCCGGAAAAAATAAACAAACTTGTATTAGCGCTTAAGAGACACGGGCGATCAAGTCTGTTAGATCGCCAGTCATAGTGTACCGAACTATACCGCCTTCGCACCCGTGCCCACACAAAAACTCTACCTCAATTGATATTACGCTAGTTTTGTCAGAGACTTATATAGTAAAATTCAACATGAAAAAACCCTTTCTTCCAGAACAACCGTTAGGTATAGGATTCCCAGCCAGGTGATGCCTCATTGAAGAGTTTCTATAGCTTTGAAGGATTCAGCCAGTCAGCAGAAGAGTCGTCGATATAACAGCATTTTTTAATTTTCCGGAGATGAATGAACCCAATGACGTGGATTTTACCATTAATTCACATGATTTTCATACTTGATAGGCTCCATGAAAATTTGATATTCTTGAAATCGCACAATTATGACAGTTAAGGTAGTTTGAGCGATAAATCAATTCACCTAGAATTTGATGAATTTCACGTCATTTTAAAGAAAACTCCCATCTTTCAAAAAATTAACCACTTGCCGAACTACTTTTCGAGCGATTTGCCTAAAATAGCTCAATAAGAGGGAAATGTATGTAAGCATTCCGTTGTCCAGCAAAAGCGGCTAGCCACGAATGAATTTGAATGCATCATCGTCACTTCTTTTAAACATCTATCTGAATACTCTGGGTTAACAACACTTTCAGCGTCAAGGAAATAAGCGCAATTGAGTCGTGTCATTTTGCTGGAGTTAGGTCGCCAATGTCCTTAAAACATTTTTACTACGCCACGCCTCGCTTCGCTGCTTGTCCAGAGGTTAACCTCAAGTGCCAAATTAGCGCAACATACAACCTGAACTTGAAAAAAAATTATATTTAGAAAAACCAAAATCAAGCTAATTACCAACTCACAAATCCTTTCGAAGTCAGAATGGTTGCAAACAAAATTTAATCCAATTTAAGTAGAGAACGATTATACCAGATATTTAAACGACACCACCTGAATGAAATAAGGCTTTCCAAAGTGGAAATGTGAGCATGGAAAAAATTAAAAACTAGAACTTGCAAGCTTGTAAATTGCCACATTAGATCTCAATCATGACGCTTCAGCCCAAATATTTGACAAAAAACCGTATGTGTTTAGGTCTGAAAAACGGTAAGTTGAGCCCACCGCATATTTAGAAATTGAAGGCTTAGGTAGAATTATTTTGGCAAATATAAAATACAGAGGTTAGGCACTAAACACCGACACCGTTTCCATTGTTTTTAATCTTCTTGATTTTACTAATCCTAAATACCAAATGTAAAGAAAATTAGTACAAAAAAATAATAAATCCATACACGAGATACACACAATACACGAAAATTAAGCGCTTATTCCCAGTCGATAGCTGGGATTAAACAGCAAAAATCGATTATGTGGTATCAAAAAAACTAAGTTTGCCATACACAGCAAAATATTCACGTACCCCACCAACATTTCTTCGCCGCTGTATCTGAAATGAACTGCTATACAACAGAAGTTAAAGTAATATATGTCACAAAAATTAAGGTAATATACTAAGGGGTGGTAGCCAGGGTGGGGGGGGGGGGAGCTTTAGGGGCTTCAGCCCCCCCCCCGAATTTTTTTCCCCGTGCGGTGACTGCCTTTCGCAAAGGGGACCAGTAGCCAAGGGGCACTCATGCTCTGAGCTAGACTTACCCCCCCCCCCCCCGGAGCATATTTCTGGCTACGTGCCTGAAGGGGTGGAGCAGATGAAGCACTCCCCTAAGAGATTTCTAGTGATTAAAAGGCATTCAATTTTCAGAGCATTAACAGACATACCAAAAGCAACATAACGGTAACAGTTTCTGCAAATGGATGCTGGTATTAACGATTAAAGTCTTCGAAATGAAAAATTTAGACTCCTCGATTTCTAGTGTGATCTCTGGCCGTAAGTTTATTTCACGCCCTGACTGATTTAGAGGATTTAAAATCTCTTGAGTCGTCAATAGGGCTAGCAGTCGTTTAATCAGTGAAGGCGATAAATAAGACTAGATAAATAAGAAAAATATTACGCGAATCCTCCTAAGATTTATAAAAAAATGAATTTGCGCATGGGAAGACCAAAGTCTGGTTTCATTATATTCGTAAATACGAATCGAAGAGCATCAGCGACCCCATTTGGTGAGGGATGACCCATTATCGACCAAAACCAGCTCTCATCATTTAATACCTCGCTTGGGCAATTCGCGCTCTAAATTTCAAAACAGTAATCTTTGGCATTCCTTGCTGTAAATTATTAGCAAAGCTCACATCCCTTCGAAAATAATAGAAAATCCTTTATTTATCACAAGAACTAAATTAACTCCTGGAATGTCCAAGGATAATTGTCTCTTATCTTATAAGAACTAATCTACATAACATGCTTGCTTCCATGACAAAATATTTTGAGTCACTCAAAAGAAAATTCACGGCATTTGAGCATAATAGAAGTACGAAGCAATTTTCTAAAACATTAAACGAAAAAAAATATCGCATAAGAAAGAAAATACGACTGAAGTAAATGGTAAAAATATAGGACAAACTGCTTGTGCTAAATCATTCTTTTTTTTAAATAATAAAAAAGTATCTAGTGTTTGAGCAAAAAGTTTGGGCAAATACTGATGACAAAAATGGGAGATATAGCATTAAATTCCGCGTCTGCATGAACGAAAGCTATGGAATCCACATTCATCAAATATTGCGGTAGTACATGACGAAAGAAGTTACCGAAGTGCACCGTTATGGAAACCATTTCACCCGAAACGTGGATCTCAATGTATATTGCAAGGACAGTGCATTTAAGGCATGGAGATCAAATCACCGATTTAGTCAAAACGAGGGCGTTCTTTTCTTTCCCAGGAAAAACGCGAGCGCTAGTTTTTCTTTTAGTAGTTGCCAGCGGGATACTCTAAAAGAACTATTGAGGAGGGGGGGAAGGGGTGGAAAGAGATTTGATCAGTCAGGAGTTTCCGTTTGTCAGTCTTATCGTTCCAGCCGTGAAGCAGGTCCCATTTCAACTCGTGGACTGCGAGTTTAGCATGGTTAAGGACCACGATAGCGTACTCTGGTTGACCAATCTCCACATTTCCCGGATAATGGAGTTGGTAAATATGAAGACATTCATTTTACCGCGTTGATAATTTGCTTCAGTGCGGCTAACCGTAGGGTGAAAAGGGGAAAATACACGATATTGGAAAATAGTTCATGGGTTTAAATTAGAATTGGATGTTTCAAATTAAACTTTTGAACACAACCAGGAAACTTTAACCATTTGGTGAATTACTAAGAATGATTTAATTTCCAAAACTTCTAGTATTATGATGAGAGCTCTCCATCTATTAGTGGTTAAAGTTTGCTTCAATCATGGAATGAAATATAAGTGAAATTGGTGTCTAACTAGGTGCCTTTTTTCAGTTCTATTGACTAGACATTAGCGTATTCATTAGATCAATGTTCTGCATATTAAATAGCATCCGTTTCAAATAGAATTGGTGATTATGTAGAAGATACATAACAATAATAGAATGTGTTATGATGCCAATTGGTCAGCTTCATGCCGGCTTTCTTCGTTTCAACTAAGAACTCGATACCGATGTTAAGATGATGGCTCTCATTTACAATTCATGATAGAGCGGGATATCTCTTCACTTAAAATTCGAATGAATTTCGCTACATTGTAATGTAAAAGATCTCATATTTCCAATGATAACAAATTATCAGCATTTACCATCATACTTTTCAAGATATTTACCAATAAATTAGTCATTTTCCATGGGAAATCGTACGCGTACGCGCTCCTGAGAAACTCTGTTCAAAGAATGAGGAATCTTTAACGCAAAGGTTGTTGTAATTAATTTGAGAGTGCGTAGTTTGTATATTTTCTCAACTACTTAAAAAAAATGAACCAATTACTCACCGCAGTAATTTTTTACTGAATCGCTAAAATCATCTACGGTTGTGAATGCATTTTCATTATACGGGGTGAAAAACATGAGTCAAGTTTAAACCTTATTAATGTATATTAAATTAATTACTGATAACTTCAGTTCTCAAAGCTGCTTTAATTCAACAAAAAAATGTTATATTATTTATTTATGGTAGGTATTTAATTTATATCTATGGTCTACGACTTGGGAAAAATCGCGCTCAAACCACCTCAAGCAGTAGTAAGTTGCATAAAGTCAATATAGTAATATTAACGAACCAAACACCTCAAAAAATGGATGAACTTCTCAGTATTTAATTACATACATTTTTTTGAGAATTTAACTTGTTTCACACCGCACGCTGAAAATGTTTTCAAAAACAGAAGTTTTATTTCGTCAAACACAAGTATGATCTTACAATCGCTGATTAATCAAAAAAAAAGTTTACAACTCACGTTTTTTTTTCCCAGCAATTATTTTGTTGGGCGAACCAAATAACATTATTATTATTAATCACTCAACTATCCAAATAAACCCGTAAGGTTTATTCTACATATTCTATCTACCCTCAACTATCCAAATGCACCCGTAAGGTTTATTTGGATAGCTGAGGGTAAAGCTCACCCCGGACTAAGCTACAGGCGTGTGAATTTCACGCATTAAGGGTAGGGGTGCCAGTTCCTTTCCCTGGGCCCCCTCGCACTCCGTGGATTTTTTTTGTTCGGGGGCCTCCACCCGGATTTGAACCCGGGACCCTTCGATCAGTTGTCAAGCACTCTACCCACTAGGCCACCACGCTGCCCAAATGAGTCATAGAAGTTTTATTTTCTGGAGCGCAAAGCCATGCCACATAAAACGGGGGGCTTCTATCTTTTTGGCAAATCTCTCGAAAATTAGAAGAATAAGTGGCTAATATTTTGGTATCATTTGAAAAAAATAGATTTTTCATGAAAATGAGGCCAAATTCAGTGAATTCTACTTTATTTGTAGGTACCTCGCTTAACCTCCTACGTCGATTGGAAAATCCCACTTGCCTCCTTTCGTTGACGCGTCTCTTAGAACTCTCTACACTACCCGCTCTCGCAAGATGCGATAAACCGCCCGCGGAGGCTAAAACGGCTCATGACTGCCAGCGGCCCACTTACCCCACCCTTGGTTTTTCCTGAGTGGAGAGCCGTAGACCCTTGGGTCTCGGCCCCACCGAAAAGCAAACTCGTTTTCGATCCCCGTCCCCTTCCTCTAGTCCACCAGTGATGGGCGGCCTGAAATAATGAATACGCCTCAGCAGATTTCTTCGGTTCTTCCAAATGATTTCTACACAAAACGAAGTTCTAGGAAGACCTGAGGCGAAGAGAAGTTAGACGATAACCTAGCGGAGTAGACGAGACAAACTTTACGGACACACACTGTGACATTAGAGCCTCCTGAAAACTATACTAAAAGGAGCAACGGGTGGGAAGAATTATCGAGGAAAACAAAGGCTGTAATGGATGAATAAAATTACCAAGGAATCACCATGAGGAATTACGAAAGAATAAAGCGATTGGCTGAGGGCAGAATGGAGTAGAGAGAGCACCAGAAAAATAATGATCGGATTGACGAAAGATTTTTCATGAAAAAATGCACATAAACTTGACGTTTTGGGACGTTATTTGGTGAAAATGTACTCTTAAAGAAACTGAAATACTTTAATTAGTTCAATAACGATTGATTATTGATCCAGTTTTCAACGAATTTCAACAACAAACAACGTTCAAAATGACAGTATTGAAACTGAAACACGTTGCGTAATTAAATTGTTAAATGAGCAAACAAAGTGCGCCAATTTCTACATTAACAGTTCGTTTTCGCTGAGAAAAGTGACAACGAATTCGACACAAAAAGTTTTTAAGCATCGCTATTAACTATCGTACTTACTAAAATGTGCAATTAGTATATCCGCAGGTGTGCGTCAAACAAGACAAACACAATAGCAGCAAATTTTAGGGAACAATTTTATTTGAGAGCTAGTGGTCGATGTTGTACGTTGGCATACCAGATCTTCCGAATCAGATACTACAACGCAAGAATGTTTATCCATTTTTAACGGAAATCATCTACCTATCGTCACCTTTAATATTAGTGAAAACATCAAAAACATAAGAAGCCCAAAATCACGCAATGATTTGATTACTTCGTGAGCTTGTATCGCCCCTCAATTACTACTTGCGGATAATCATGCGCAGTTAAATTAATAGAACTCTTTATATTATTTCAGCTCCTAAAAAGTATACTTTCACCAACGGTCTTGGGTTAATTTACTTTGGAAATAGAGCATCTGGTACATTCCGTTGAATAAGAGAAAAACTGTGTCAAAAAAATCGTATTCACACATTTTTCGGAATGTTTCTACTTTAAAAATCAAACGAAAATTCCACGTCTTGCATGGCTATGGTTTTTCATGGTTTCCTCTTTCTCTCTTTCAACCACCCAAGGCACGACCTCTTGGTGCTCTTAAGACATTCACCCACCATGATGAACAAAACGAAGTGTACTTCTTCAAAGCAAATAAGTCGGCATGGAATCTATATTACACCAGACTCGTAATAATATTTCCGCGAAGTATGAACTCTAAAACGAAAGAACTATGATGAGTTTATATTTTAATCACACTTTTTTCTCCAATCGAATAAAAGCATTTTTCAACGTCTGAATGTATCTTTGTTTTTCAAGGCGCCTCTCAACAATACCCTCGACCGCCGTCGTTGGCGTGACCTCGCCTAGTGCTCACCTTCCTCGTCCTCGATCGCTTGCTGCTGCTGGTGGCGCTCCCTCCCCCCGGACGGCGAGCCCAGCGCCGACCTCTGACCTTCCGATTCCTCACCGCCGCCGTCGCTCGCCATCTTCCTCTTGCGCCCGGCCACGGAGGTCATGGCGGCCGCAGCCGCCGCGGCTGCCGCGGCCACCGCCAGCAGGCCGCCGCAAGACCGAGAGGAGGACCCACCGCCTCCCTCCCCCTCCGCCTCGCCGCCCCCTTCCACGGCCGACTTCGCCCCTCTCTTGCCCCCTACTAACCCTCCGCCCACTCCCCTCCTCGCCCCGTTCCAGTGGAACATCCCAGAGCCCTCCCGGAAGGAGGACGAAGGGTCTTCTTCCCCGCTGCTCGCCGAGGGCGACAGCGTGGCCAGAGGGGACGAGGCTACTTCCTCCTCTTCCTCTTCCTCCTGCCGGAAACGCCTCCTCTCCGGAGGCGGAGGGAGCGGCGGAGGTGGGGGCGGGTGGCCAGGGGAGGTCCTCCCGAAGGGTGAGGCCACGTGCTCGTGGACCACCCCCGAAGGATAAACCCTAGGGTGTTGCTCCAGCGTGGCGATTCTCTGCTGCAGCTGGTTTGGGAGGTGATGACTGTTCTGCGGCTGCTGCTGTTGTTGTTGCTGCTGCTGATGTTGGACGTGCTGCTGCTGGAAGTCCACGAGGCCCATAGCGTCGCTCAGCATTACCTGGAGCTCCATGCCGACGGTGCCCTTGCTGTTGACGGACTGCAGCAGCGGATGGTGCCTCTTGAGGGGCGGCTGGCCTCCCTCTCCCCTGTCCCACCACCACGCTTCTGACCACGCTTCAGCCAGCCTCGATTTGATCGGAGACCACTAGGGAGACTGCCCCTCTCGCCCCTAAGCCACAAGAAAGGGAACACCCGGATAGTCTCGCACTTGAGGGCAACGGGAGAGCTGCTCAACAAGAATACTACGAAACTCCTATCCGGAATTTTAAAAAATATATCCTACGGCCCTATTGTCCTACCCGGCGTGTAAAACGAAGGCATGATTAGACAAATAAAGTAAAAAAATAATGGAATGATAAAGATAAGTAAAATAAATGTTAAAATTGTCCAATAGCAGCGATCCTATGCACGTGTAATTGAATAAAGAAATAATCAAATCATAATTTTTTATTTATGTAAAATATTATTATTAAAATGAAAAAATGTGAGACAACGCAAGTTTCACCGGAAATTAGGCGAATAAAACCACCCTAAATTACGGCATACTGCTTCTTCACCAAATATTTTTCGCCATCAACAATAAAAAATAACGCTACTTTTACTAACACCGCAACATAACGAGATACTTTAATATCAGAAATAACGATACATAAAACTAGTTAGATAGAAATACTATAAAGATGAGATAACGAGATAACAACAGCTATCCCAACTGCTGGAGATATCGCTAACACTGTTCGAAGCGATCCAAAAACTAAGGCGAGGAAGCGCTCGCCATTTCGGTTAAATGGCATAAACAAGTTTTCATTTAAAACTTAATCCTTCCAGCTCGTCTTTTAGCTACAGTCGCGGTGGGGAAGCACTTGCCTACAGCACAAGTTAACCGACCTTACGGCTGAGATTCATAAACGCTCTTGAGAGCACCATTGGTGCCTCCGGCGCAACGAATCCCAAATCCTGGCATCATGGTGTCATTTTTTTGACAAGGTCTCGTCACCAGGACGACGACTGATCAAGATCGCAAGAGTTGTTAAAATAACGAAATCCACAAAACTCGAACCGGGGGAAAACAAAAACCGCACCTTCAATAAGACGACCTCTGGCCGCACCAACCCGGTCTCCCTGCCGTCTTCCGACGTCCGTGCAACTTCTCGGAACGACAGAGTCACGCGTCGCGGCAGAGGGTGCCAACCTTCAAAAGACCGCCACAATGGTGGTACGGGATACAACGAGCAGATACGGTGGATCTTCTTCCCCCGGAACGTAGTCTTCTCCCCCTAGCGACCGTCGGCCGTGGGACCCCGGAGACGATGGTCAGATGCCCCCGAGCGCTGGAGGGAAGGGAGGCGGCGGGCCCCGGTCCTGACGCGCCGGCGCCTGGACGGAGCGGGGGACGATGGCAGCGGGACCGCCGGTGGGACGCGGACCACTGGGGAGACGGCGAACTCGAGTTGTCCGCCTGGGAAACGGTCGCAGAAAGCCCCGCGACACACCACCATCACAGCGACGCGGCGTCGAACAGACGTTGTCGCCCCTTGGCGAGCACGGGCGAGATGAACACGGATGGGGATGCAGACGGGGTGAGAAACGACTTTGTCGGTGAGCAGGCTCGGCTTCGGAGGACGAAGGTCGTTCGAATAGAGGGCGTCCTTTCAAATCGATCGACTGACGGGACGTAGTAGCGGAGGAGAAACACGACAAAGTTCAAAGCACTTTTCACAAAAGCACATACACACTGAAATCGATAGCAAGTGGGCACGGATGGTTTTAGCTTTATGGTGAATTTTTCGTGCAATGTCCTCGCCAACAATGACGATTTCTGCTAGAGCGTAAGCACGTGCTCGTTTTAAGTTCACGCCAACAACAATGATTTCCACAAGAGCAACAAGAATGTGTCAACGAATTGTCCGTTTGAATTAATTCCTCGTCTAAAATTACGATTATCACTTAGTCACTAGCAAGTGTCGAATTTGAATCGATGCCAATGTAATTCCCCACGCCTTTCTGCCGAGGAACCAGCTCGAACAAATGAAGAGCGGCAAGGTGGACCGGGAACAACAAAACCCTGATTTCCAGTTCAGCTGAAGGTCGGAAAGGGTCGAAACGCAAGTTTGGCTAACTCCTTCGAAGAGACGGGGAAGGGGGTGTAGGCGCTGAGGCACAAAGGCGATCGACGGACGGGTTTGCCCAGGAGGACAACGTTGGCAAAGCGGAGGAAGCGGCCAGCCCAGCACTTTCCAAAAAAGCTTAAAATTTGCCCCGCGGTAGGGGAGCGGCGGCAGCGGAGCGGAGGGGTGGCTGATGATGATGCCACATTCGGGCGGGCGGAGGATTCCGTAGATCCTCAGAGGAGTCGGCGGCGGCGGCGGAACGCGGGAAGCGCGGCGGGCGCGGCGGTCCCAAGGTCGGTCTCTCGCATCCACGTCAGCAAGAAGGACGGGGAGAAGGAGAAGGTGGTGGGGGGGGGTAGGGGCGAGAGAAAGAGACGTGCGGGGAGTGGCGGGAGCAGTCACAGCAGCGTTGCCAACCGAACGAATGCACTCGTGAACACTTTCCGCTCGCTTTCGTATACAACGAACAAAACGTGAACACAAAACTTTTACGACTGCTCGCTTGAATCACTGAGCGTCCGAAACGGGAGATCCCATTGCAGACATTTCGCGCGGTGCTTTCTAGAAGAGCGACGCTCCGCTTACATGCGATGGGCGATGGATGCGCATGGGTCCCGGTGCGAGACTCTCGGGTCCTTACCTCTCAGGCGGATACGAGGGGGGTTACGGGCAAGGGTACACATTTATGGAGCGAGGATTTTAAAGCAGCGGACGGAACCACGGGCGTCGTATCACTGGAGAGAGGCGGAATGCGGCGCAAGACGAGACAGCGGCGGAAGAGACAACGCTGACCACGGGCGGAGAGACGGACATACACGAACGGTGCATGCAAAGGGCTCGCGAGAACTGGGAATTGGTGGAGGAGTCGACGAGCGACGTTGACGAGGGGAGAGAGGAGGAGGGCGAGGCAAGAAAGAGAGAGTGGGCTGTTCGGAGGCGGAGGGGAAGAGCGACAGGAGAACGCAGCGCTGCGTAGCGGAGGAATGGCACATTCGGCCGAGGGCTTATCTCTCTCCATGCACGAGAGCTCTCTCTTGTTGTCCCGAGGAACATTCATTACGAATGAAAAAGAGGACGAGCAATCGAGATGGAAGGCCTGGGCGGTTTTCCAATATATTGGTCCCAATATCATTATTTTTAAATATTGGGATTCCAAAATCACAATTTCTGAACGACCAATACCAAAAATCAGTGGCATACGCAGGATTGACTTCTGGGTGCGTGTGTGCAATATTTCTGTGCATCATCATTTGATGAGATTATTATTCACCAAAACAATTAACATTCTCTTTTCGTGAAGTCTATTCAACTATATTTTTCAACCCAATAAGCAACATTCTAAACGCTAGTTCAGGTTAATGAACGAAAACGAATTCATGTAAACATGTTTTTGGGCGGGTTTAAACCCTAACCACCCCCCACTTTCCGTTCCGTACGCCACTGCCATTATCCTGTATTGGATATTGGCAGTGGCGTAATTCGGGGGTGGCAAGGGGTGCCACCCCAGAATCGTCCAACCCAGTATTTTGCAACCCCAGAATTTACAAGTAAATATCTCAATAATTTACGAACAATTGGAAAATAAAATTCTACAAGCACGGCCTTTCTCGAACTTTCTTGATTCTTCATTAATCATGCCTAATTTAGGAGGACCCGCGGACCCCCCTTCCACCTTGCCACCCCAGTTAAAAAGCTGAAATTACGCCCATGGATATTGGTGGTCGGAAAAACCAATATTTCTAATTGAAATACTGTACATTGAAGAAACAAATATTTCCAATTGGAATATTGAATATTGGATTACTAATGTTAAAAATTTAAGTATTGAATATTGGAACCCGGCGAGGAGGGTGGTCTGAGAGCGCCCTAATCTTTGAACACAGACGGCGCGCGTGGCACTTAGTGCAGCAATTCCTTTTCCACCATTATTCATAGCAATAACTTGGGAAAAGAAGCTTACATTGCTTTTCTTGTTTTATTAACAGAGTTTTACATAGTTAACACAGGCAGTATTTGCAAACCATTGTAAGCAAGATAATGTTACCTGTTAATATTGCCATGTTCAATATTTTCCAATATACAAATACCTATTTCATTATTTCCAACATTACAATATTTCCAATATGCCAATATTTTACAATATTCAATAGTCCAATATAGGTTATCGATATTGGTCCATTTCCAATGTTTTATGATATTGATATTGGGATTCAAATACCGCCATGAAAGGCTGGAGGGTGTGTGTGTCAGCATAAGCGTGCGCAGATCTGGTTAATTAATTGGTGACTAGAATTGTTCTGATTATCAAAACTAGCGGTTAAAAATGGTATTAAATAAATTTGGAACACGTTTGCAAATATTTATAATAAAAGTTGAACAAACAACGTTAGGGTGGATAATAAAAAATGAAAATTTGTTTATGTTCGTATGTTTCGCAAAGAAATGCAGTCTTGAAATTTTTGTAAGTACCTATGAAACAAAACACACTATCAATATTTACCTTGTTGCTATAAAGTCAAACTTAATAAACTTACTTTAATAACTTGCTTTAGAGCAACATTCTCCTCTAATCAGAAATAAGAACTTTAAACTATTCAATGACATCCATATAGTTAACAATTATTACAGTTTCTTGCTCGATGATTGGTAAAATTAGGCACTACAGGCGATCTTGAGGCATTGACGTTCTTAGTTTACTCTTGGCAATTGATAGTTAGGAAAAACGCATTTCACAACTGGCACTGGTTACAGGTATTATTGAGAACATTTTCAAAGCTAATTGGAGCTCACAACAATTTTGATCTGTTTTCAAGGAGCTACCACTCCAACCACTAATTTTAAGTGGTTATTGTAACGCCTAAAAATAAAAGCGAGGAATAAACTTATTCTGCTTCGTTATTGTATAGCCTATGTAAATGTTTATCAAATAATTAACTCTGAACACGCCGCCGTAATCGCGCTCCTCGATTGTGTACATCTGCGCACGCTTGGAACAATGTACGAAATACAAAAATGTATTTGCACTGCCAGTCAGCCAGCTACAGTGAATTTTAAACGGGGGATGTCAATAAGACACAGGGAAAAAACGCTCATGTATTTGATTTTTTTAACCAGTTTATGGTTCATCTAATTCTTTTCAAAATGATAATAATTTTCACGAATTTCTAGGTTATTTAATTAATTATTTCTCGCCCTTAGGTGGTGCCAGAGCACCACTAGCACCACCCGTGCGCACGCCTATGTCAGTGTGTGTGTAGGAACATAACGTTGAAGATAAGCGCGTCGACTTCCAAGGGTCGGTCTTTATTTTGCATTCGTAAATTACGATGTTGACTTGCGACACGCATCCAAGCATCCACTTACGTTCGTTACTCTCGTATTGGTTGCAGCATAAACATAATTTTCCACACGTCAATTGAAGAGCCGTCCTTAAATGTACGTAACTCAGGAAGAGTTGTTTTTACTTACAAAACATTCTTAAAACTCAGTATGCTAATTCCTTATAAATTAAGCAAAATATGCGCGAAGCCACTGCATTTTGCGTTTTATATCGCAACAGCAAACAGCACGATCACAAAAACGAAAGCAAACGGTATAATTCCACATAACCATTTAAGTTAAAGCCCTTTCAAATTTGTAAACATTGTCACTGTTGGAAGTACCTACATGTTTTCAAGGCATGCGGCTAATGACTTCATAAACATTTTTCGAACTCTCACTAACTACGATTCAATAGTCCATCGCATAAAATTAGATAAATTGATTGCTTAAAGAAAGTTAAAAATGATTTTTCCCTTTGCGTAAGGAATTGGATTGGCTATCAGTGAAACTTATGTTCGTTATGTCGACCGACAGGCAGGGACGACTCCAGACCAGAAGTTCAGGGGGAGGGGGGGCACCAGCGGCTCTTGGGGTATGGAATACCCACCAGGGAAAGGGGGTTTCGTAGGTCTCGTCCCGGAAATTCGTAACAAAAAATGTGCTCAATGGCGCGTTATAAGTGGTTTGGAAGCAACAGTTTGCCTTTTAAGAAGAGCAAGTCTTTACTAAATTCATATATCCCTTTAAGATTACCACCAAGTCCTCGTCTAATTCTGAAATTATTTTGAATTAAATTTGCATTTAGCTAGTGGTTTTAAAAACAGTTTTAGTTTATATAAAATTCAACTGGATAAAAAGTAAAATAACCAAAACTTCAACAATAAAAAAGCAACAAAATAATTAAAGCTTTTAATTTATCTATGACAGAGAAATACGCCGGGTTTTGAGGAGGGGGGGGGGGCGATTACCCCTACTGCCCCCCCTTGGGGCCGCCAATGCCGACAGATAGCCCATTCAGTTGCACCTGTTGAAAATATTTGCATAGTAGGTACCAACCTCTGCCACCTGCACTTCTTCAAATTTTGCTTTATCTTTCAAATTCAACTTTAGACTTGAATTATTGTACTTGATATATTAACACAAGTTTACGACTACTGCAGTTTTTTATTAACCTGCAGCTAACCATTTCGTATTATATAACACAGAGCACGTATGATAAAGACTCATCCCGCATACCGCATCCCGCTCGTCCTTGCCAGGTGAATTGCGCAGTATCCATTCGGAATATGGTAATTTAAGACACGTAACCTAGCTATTAGATTTAAATGCTGATTAACCATCAAGTTCCCCGTACTTCTAGCAAAAAATAAACGAAGGTCCAAATCCAGCGGTGGAAATTAAACATCATCAGTTGTGCTCATGATTTGGCCCATGCGTCTTGGGCCTTCCCTTCTACTTTACCTTCCCCTCCTACTGGCATTGTATTGTATTTTTTACGAATTTGTAAATCCTATTCCGATATTATTATTCCTGACATTATTCTTCTTCTTAAGCCATCAAACCAAAGGTTGGTTGGCGACAGTTCTCCATCCGTTTCTGTCTTGTGGCATTCTTTTCAACTGCACATAAGTGGAGCAGCCTATCTCCTTCATTGGTTGTCCCATAAACTCCAACCTAGACCTGCCTCGGCAGTTGGTTCCCTCCACAGTACTTTCTAAGATGGTGGCCAGCAAGGTTTCGTGCCTCAGTTGGTATGGCAGATCCAGATATTTCTTCTCTTTTTGAGTAATTCCAGCAGACGCGGAGTCTCCCCCACACGTCTGAGAACCTCCTCGTTACTAACTTTGTCCACGCAGGGAATCTTTAACATCCTCCTGAAACACCACCACATCTGGAATGCCTCCACCCTCCTCTCTTCTGCCTTACCCAGCGTCCAGGTCTCACTGCCATATAAAAATATGCTCCACACACAAGTTTGAAGAAGGCGTTTTCTCAGTTCTAAGCCGATGTTTCTGGATGTTAGGGGTTTTCCTTTTTGATAAAAAGCATTCTTTGCCTGGTGAAGTCTACTTACTAAGTCTCTTTTGCCCCTTCTATCTGCTGTTATTTTGCTTCCCAGGTTGGTAAACTCCACTTCCACTTGTCCCCCATTCTTGCTAACCTTAAGTACTTAGGTCTTTTCTGCATTATTAGTGCAGAGGAAATTTCGCGATTCCATGTAACAGGTACTGCAACCCAATTGAATTTGGGTGCTTTGTTGTTACCAATGTCCTACGTCTTCGATGCATACTGAGGGCCGAATTTATAGTCGTTACCCAGCAGTCTCACAGCCCCTAGCAGGCCCCTTTGTCAAAAACGGTATTTATAGTCAAATTTCCCATATCCCATATCGATCCCAAACTGTCTTTCGTCCCGCACCTCAATAAAATAAAATCTAAGGCTATGTCAGTCGTGATCTCTATAGATTCACCAATGTCACAAACCCCATAGCTCTGAAAACCATATTCACTGGCTGCGTTCTCCCAATTCTCGAATATTGCTCCGTTATCTACTCCACTGCATGTCCCTCCAACTTGAAAATTCTTGAACGCCCCGTTAATTTATTCATTTCCGTAGTCCGTCACCGCGTACCGCACCTCCGTAATTCTTCTCGTACTGAAATCATGTCTGCTCTATCATTGACCCCACTGGCCACCCGTTGGAATATCATTGACCTTTCATTTATTTACACTGCGTTAAATGGTCAGTACCGATCCACTGAAATACTCCCATACTCTTCACTTCACATCCCCGGCCGTGCCTTGCGCAACAATCACCTTATACACCAACCTAAATTCCGTCTTTCTCTCTCCCAGCGATCCCTTTTTTACAGGCTTCCTGCCTTGTACAACACCATTTCATCTGCCTGCCCTTCCCTCGATCTCTCTGCTCCCTTTGGATCATTCAAGCGCCAGCTTAGAAAAGCGCTTTCCCCCTGATACCCTAACTTTCCATGTTGTTGTAGTGTATTGATTATGTTATTGTCTCTTTGTTTTTACTTGGATACTATTTACCAACACATGTTTTTTTCATATTTTATTTTGTTAATGCTGCAGATTCTAAGTTGTAAATGTTCAATGTAAAGGCCGACATCGGCTGTTTTTGAATATTTAAAATAAATCAAATCAAATCAAATCAATTCAAAGCGACAGCAGAGTAAGCGCCTGCTTCAAGTATACCTACGCAAGAAGGCGTCCAACGCAATAAGCACTAACGGTAGCTTCACGGAGATATGTGGTCTTTTTTTTTACTTTAAACGACGATAGCATTTTTTTTTAAACTTCCATTCCAATTAACTCCCGCCATGATTTCGGACAATGAAATGGATAACCGTAAGTTCATACAAAACGTGACGAAACAATGAAGAATGAATGCCCAAAAGGAAATAATTCACGGTGCGCACTAATTGACGGAAACGCTGCAATCAAAACATATCAATCTTCATTTTATCCCGAGTCCCTGAACACGAACCACGTCATCGGCGGTAGCCCCTCCGAGGAGGTGGATGGCCCGATGATAGCGATTGAATTTTTTGTCTTCAGAATAGATGTCGCAACTTTTCTGGGGCGCAACTTATCCTGAGAAACAAGAGTCTCGATCGTCTTTGTCTGCTTCTAATAAAACATCAGCGACAGATTAGTCAATAGATATTAGCCATTTTGCATTGGTGCTTCAATACATGAAAGATTAGGAGTTTTTTTATGGAAGCATCATAGGATGGTGTGGCATCCCATATGAAAGGACATGGACACCTGAACGAAAATCAGGAAAAGTTAACGTCATGCCCGTTGCAAAAGGTAAAAATTTCATTCATTCACTCAGACCGCTCAGAGGCGTAAATATAAAAATATTTTGTTCAGACAGAAGGAGAAATAATGGGGATAGGCAACACATAAACTGGACAAATACAATGGTGGTGTGAAGATGGAATTATTGCCCGATTTCACCTTCACGCCACCACTATGTTTGTCCAGTTCATGCCTTGTCTCTCCCCTTTTTTCTAGGCCTTCAGGTTGTTTGTATATTTTGTTGTTAATCGTGAAGTAGCTTTGCTTAATACAGAGTTCCATTAGGGAGTATAATTGGTTGACTTTTCCTTCCGGAAGGAAAAGTCGACCAATTATAATCTCTGGAATATTCCCTACATTATTGCCGTCTACAATGGATACAGTGCGGACCTAATAGACAATCTATTACGTAAGAAGTTCAAAACAAAAGCCAAAAAAGAAATGAGACAGTTAACTCCCCAATCATCACCCTCTCTTCCAGCCTCACAACATTGGTGCAGATCCCGATTCTCGGCCACCTGCCCGAAGAAATAGCCAACAGATTCCCTAATGTAAAATATAGAGTTTCCTTTAAAGCACCCTCGATCCTCTCCAAAATTTTAAGTAATCCAAAGGACAAAGTGGACAAGATGGCGGAAAGTGGGGTGTATGAACTGACTTGTGACTCCTGCCCCGGTAAATACGTGAGCCAAACAGGCAGACACCTCCAAACTAGAATAAACGAACACCGGAGGTGCCTGCGGAAAGGAGATGATTCGTCCATGGTGGAAAAATATTTATCCGAAACAAATCACCAATACAGCTTCAACCCAAAAATATTCCTTATGTAGAAGAAAGGGAGAAAGTTGAACGCTCTAGAGCAACTAGAGATTATCAATCACAGGATCAAAGGCAAGCAGTTATTAAACGACAATTTGTTCCAGTTGCACTCCCCATTAATTTCCATACCTTTCCATTAAGCCTCCGCTCTCACATTCCAGTCCTTTCTCCGCTGACACCAATACGTGGAGGGCGCAAATACGCCCCTGCTCCTCCCCCTTTTTCTTTTCCCGATAACATATCACAACCACCTCTTTTCTCCCCCTACCCTCCCATCAGCGCACCACCGTCATGGTGTCGTCAACCATAAGGTTGTTTGAGCGAGATTTTTCCCCAGTCATAGTGAAGAATTCGAATTTTATATTTTTATTTAAGCGTCTGTAAGAAGTATGAAGTAAATATTTTGATATTAACGGCCCAAAAAAAAAATAAATATATATATATACATACACATATACATATATATATACACATATATATATACATATATATATTCATACATATATATACATACATATATATATATATATATATATATATATATACTTTTTCTATAGCTGAAGAAGGGCCTACATGCCCGAAACGTCCCTGTAAGTCTTCTCTCTTTTTACTTTTCTTTCTTCACCCCCTGTTAAGTGTTTTTATTATATATATATTTTTTTTTCAGAAGATGACAGTCTAGCTGTCGAAATATCAAAAAAACATATATATATATATGACAATTTGGTTTTATCGAAAAAAGCCGGCGGGACGCTCACATTTTTATTTAAAAGCAGGACATATCCGGGGAAATCCGGACGTCTGGTTACCCTACATTAAAGGATAAATGTCGGTTTTTCCCAATAGCTGGACACTAACCTCCCTTTCCTTCCCCACCTCCCTTCTTTCCCCTCCGGGTTTACAATTCTATTTAAATCACCCCCCTTCTCACACCTCCCGGAGACATGAGTGGACGCCATGGGACGCCAAAGCTTCACCCCCACACACCGCGGAGTACGAGACAACACTTTGGGGACCCGGCAGCGGCGAACATCCACTAACAATAAGTGTCGACATTCGAGCGAAATTACATTTCACCTAGAATTTGATGAATTTGGCCCCATTTTAACCCGTAACCACGAACGTCTCACGTACAGCTATGTTAAAAAGCAAAGCGGCCTCACAGACCGCTTTGATTTTTAACATAGCTTTTTTACATCTCTGCCTCATTCATGATTTTAAAAGCTTCACGTATAGGCCAGACAAGTGGCGTAGTTTCTATTGCATGATATCATATCACCGTCACATCTTTTTATTTCACCGAATTTCCATTCAGTGGTGCCTACACAGTAGTTGATTTTCAGTTTACTTAGCGTGTTGGCTTCTGTTTTTGAGAAACTGATACATTGTGCTCGTCATTAGAGTTTCGAAGTTGAACGTCTGGGGAGCAAAGCCGTCGTCATTCAAAGAATAGCAATCGAGGAGACACCCAAAAACTGGAATAAATATAATCAAATTCTGTTTTGTGCCAATCAGCAGCTGTGGTGAACGTTATTGAGATTACAATAGTGAACTGCAGAATATCTCGCGTCCAAGTATTACATGAAGTTTTTTTCTGTCTTTTTTCATACTTGCGTTTGTCTGGTAGTGTGTGACATCCTATTTTCTTCTATAGATGAGTGGTGGGAATTTCCTGGACCTTCGAATGCCAATTAATATTGTTAATTGGACCTTCGAATACTATTCACGCCAATAGGTGAAATTTTGAGGAAAAGATTCGAGAATGGGGTGAATTTGAGAATGTATCCTCCGAAGAGAATGATTAAGGTAGTGACACCGTAATTAACAGTGAGCATGACTCGGAAGCTCTCTTTGTGTAGTGATGAAGACAGTGGTGCTAATGTTGAACGTGTGACTCCCAATTGGGGAAATCTGGTATACCATGGTAAAGATAGATGCTCTAAATGGAACTCTGAAGAATGTTATGGCAGGACAAGTAGAACGTTGAATCATAACATCATAATGCAGCTCCCTGGACTGAAAATCACTGCCAGAATTGGAACAAAAAATGACTTGTAGCAGTTTGGGATTTAATTTTTACTGCAGACATAATAAACGAAGTTGTCACTTAGACCAATGTCCAATTGTTGAAAATGAAAGGAAATTATAGAGGTAGATCAAATGATTTACGTAACACAGACAGTAATGAATTACGAGCTTTCTATGGACTTTTACTCATCTCCGGTGCATTCAAATCAAATCATGAGGATATACGCTCTCTATTTGAAACGGATGGTACAGGAAGGGATATTTTCCGGTCAGTCATGAGCGCTAACCGATTTTCGATTTAACTTATGGCATTACGATTTGACAATCCCGACGACAGATCTGAAGGCAAGAAAATTGACAGAACAGCAGCAATATCAGGTATATTTGAAATGCTTATCACCCGCTGCCAACTCCTCTACTCTCCGGGTGCAAACGTCTGTATTGATGAGATGCTTGTTAGTTTTCGCGGTCGGTGTCCATTCAAAATGTACATAACCAGCAAACCCAATAAATATGGAATAAAAATTATGTGTTTCACGAATGTGAGGAATAATTAACTTTTTAACGCGTATATCTATTCGGGAAAAATTCTGATGGTCTAACCCTGACATCTGATCAACAAAAACTTTCTAAACCTACACAGGCTATTATAAAATTGTCCAAACCATTGTGGAAAACCAATAGAAATATTACAGCAGATAGATGGTCAGTTCAATCCAACTTGTAGAGATTTTGAAGAAAAAGGGTATGACCTATGTCGGGACTTTGAGAAAAAACAATAGGGAGATTCCACCCGATTTTTAGACAAACAAAACCCGGGAGGTTGGTTCTTCACTGAATGGATTTTCAAAGGAAATGACAATAGTGTCCATGGTTCCCAAAAAAAGGAAGGCAGTGATCCATCTCTTCGATGCATCATAGAAAGGCGACAGGAGATGAAAGGGGATTGCCGGAAATCGTAGAATACTACAACAACACTAACACAAAATGCAAAAATTATGAAACGGGACGAAGAGCCAGAAGATGGCCTATGCCAATTTTCTTTAGACTCCTAGACATAGCTAGTATGAACGCTTATGTTTTTTACCAACTGTACAAGGATAATGTCGAAATTTCTCGACTTCAATTTATTAAATCACTGGCAAAGGAACTGGTAACACCGCAACTGCAAAGAAGACTCATAATACCCCAAGTACATGCTGACATAAAATCGTCCATTCGGCAGATTCTGAAAATTTGTCAAGGTAAGCTGTCAGATATTCGGTTAGCTATATTCGCGGTAAAAGAAAATATATTTATAATTATGCATAACCTTATATTACAGATCACGATCACTGCCGACGGTATCCAGATAGGTTGGAGCCTAGAAAAACATGTACCTCTTGTCCACCAAAAAAGAAAAGGAAGACGGCCTTCCAATGCTACTTTTTCAGCAGAGCCATCTATTTGGAATGCTCTAAAACAGTATGTTCAGACTGCTCAACTCAAAAAGAAGGTTGATTAAAGGAGAAATATATTTGTTTGTGAGATCAATTTTGAAATGTGTTTATTTAGTTCGTTTTATTTGGATTCAATTATTGTAATTTTCGCAGAAACACTAGCCTTTTTAATGACTTTCTCGTGTTATTTTAAAAAATGTTTAGAATTATCCACGTTCAGCGCAGGGAAAATGTTAATGTGCCTTAGAAAGAGAAAGCATTATACCAAATATAGCCAAGCGGTCTGTGACAGTACAATTACGTTCAGAATTTTTCATTAAGAAAAGGTAAAGTTTTAAGACAAAAATTTTGCCAATTAAAACAATGTTATGAAATATTTTTGCTTTCATTTATTTTATTTGACCCTTATCTTTGTTTATGCAGTAAGATATTTAATAAGCATATCCTGTACTTACAATAGTACTTTATAATTCGTATGTATGTAGGTCCACGTTCGGTAGGTTGCACAACATTTTTAGAAAAACCATAACATCATTATTTCATATCACATTTCATTAAAATATAGCAAGGTGACATAGGAGAGCCTAATGTTAACAAATATATCGAGAAAATGAATAACATATATTTCTTGAGAAAAATATTAAGATATAAAGATTGGCGGTCTCTGATACCGCGTGTCTGTGTTAACGTCACAAAAACGTATGTCTTTGTTTACGGGTAAAAGAAGAAGGTCTCATCTTTCCGATTATATTATTTCTACAACATTTATCCGTTACATTTACTTTATAAAGAGTGTGAGGGCCAATAAGTTAGAAAACAATTGTTTTATGCTTAAGCAACTAGTATACTATGTGATAGATAGGATACTCCACATTTTAAACTTTGAAAAATATTGATGAATATTAAACGGCTTTTAGGTTTGGCTGTGTGTGGAGATACTTTCGTTTTTGACTCAGTGATCTTGAAAGCTTCAGTGGTGCGTTACAGGTGAAGGATAAATTAATTTTATTGTTATCTCTTATTGCGATGCAATTTTACAATGCATGTTTTTCAGAAATTATTTCACTCAAAATATTGCATCACATGAAATAAGTTTCACTAGCCCATTTTATTTTTTTTTAAATACACAATGTCAAAGTTTTATTAAAACACACATTTGTGTAATTGTTATGGAATTACGTCGTAGCTATGTCTTGAAATTTTACCTAACCTTTATGGCAATCCTAAGGTGCGCCCCGCCGGCTCCGATGGCTTTGTTGGCGCTTAATCGGCGCGTGAATTCGACTCTTGTTGGCGAGATCAGTTCTCGTCCGCTGCGTTGGGGCATGCGCCATTACGCTCAATCGGTAGCAGCGAGCGCTAAATCGGTTTCTCCTGTTCTCAGGCAACAAATAATACAGCAAATCGCAACATACGGAGCTAGCGCCAATAATTACTTAGCTGATAATTATTTTAAGCGACAGACCTAAAAACGAATAACCTAAAAACTGTTTATAACACGCGATACTACTACTTTAAAAGATATAAAAGTTGTAATATTTCATTTATGAAGGATAATTTGTTTATCTAGGGCCAAAAGTGCGTAACTTTTTACCAAATGATATTATGTATGTAAACATATGCCATATATTATCTACTAAAAAAAAAGATAGCGAAATTTTTGATATGAAATGATGAAGTAGGTATATTCTTGTCATTTATTTATTTTTGTGCATGTTTATCTCGTAAAAAAGTACATGTTTGTGTAATCCTTTCGTCTTATGTTGAGAGGTGATAGTACTTTTGTGTTCTTTACGGAATTATTTCTACTTAAGAGGACAAGATTTGTCAAGCTTGAGTATACCTACATTCGCCAGAGACGAAAACGGTGTCAAAATTAAAGAAAAATGTTTTCCTTGAGATTTTCGGCTTTAGTAAGCAAGCACACAGAGAAGAGAGCTGTACGGGAACTTTCTTGCAGCCTTTCTAATGTAGTCTTTTCTCCTGAGATTTCGTGTAGCTTAAGTAAGACAGTTACATAAGTAAAGAGTCTCGTAAGACGTTATGGAGATGCACAGAGACGGCAGTGGGTACTTTTTCACATTTGGTTTAACGGAAAAAACGTACATTTAATTAATGTAGAGAAGACAGATCGCGTTTTTTTTCAGAAATAGAACTCTTAATTTATATGCATTTTATCAATTAGTCATCATTTGTATAGCCAAGATGATGATTCACTATGCTGAATCGTCTAGTAATTAAGTGTTAAGTGATACGGCAGATGATTGTTATATTCTTTTATCCTTTAGAATAAACGTCTTCCTCCAAATTTAGCCGGAAACAATAACCATGTGAATACTATCAAGGGCTCGAAAGAACTACACGTTTTTAGGGTACTATTGAATGATTGATAGTATTTGCAATTTTCTAAGAGGGAAACAGGAAAAGATATTTCCACGAAAACTGTATCAATTATTTTAGAAAACCAAGCTATTTAACATTTTTAGATTTCCATTGTTTGGAAGAATATTTAGGTCTCAATAGAGAAAAAGATGTGTGTACCAAGATAAAGAGTTTCAGCACCTACGTGGAATATAAAGGAAATTTTAACCAAAAATTCAGAAAGGAAACAATTTTCAAGGTTTACAAGGTGATTGCAATGATAACCCTACCTGAGGGTCAGATAGTTGGGTGTCTGAAGGGATTAGGGAGAGAATAGAATCGACAGAAATGAGATTCTTGCGAGTGATAGCAGCACATAATGCAAGGTAAAAGAAGAGCGTCCGAGAATAGGAAGAGGAATGAACATCATGAATAAACTAATCATAACAAATTACAAGACCAGGGAAAATTGAAATCACTGGTGGCAGTGTGCTAAAAGAATGCCTAATAAAATAATACCGAACACCAATTCATAGTCCTTACATATGCTCATGGGTTACATGGTCACGGGAACCCTGGAAACCTAAAATTTAGATTTTTAGATCAGTTTTCTTGACCAGAAACCGGAACTGGAATGAAGAAGCGGAATTCATGACGTAGATTCCAGTATTTCATTAAATTTACAAGGTCGCCATTCATAGTGTATATCTAATTAGTATAAACATTATAAGGAGTGGTGTTTTAACCTTGAATAAGTTTTTCGTACTTGGTTTCTGGCTTCTTTCAGTGCTTTCAGGAGTTGAATGAAATATTATGAAGACACAATTAAAAAGAAAAAAAATATTCCAAGAGATGAACGTTTGAGAGCCTATGATCCAAACCAAGAGGTTCTTGAAGAAAAGAGAACCAAGCGGTTCTTGAGAAAGGATATTCCCATCTTAACAAGTTTATTCCCCGCATACCAAGAATAAACTTGGTATGCGGGGAATATCCTTTCTCTTCGCCATTCATAATTTCCCGTAGGCATCTGAAACGTATCAACCGTTTTGCATTCTTAATATAGTTAATTTTGTGTAATATATATATATATATATATATATATATATATATATTACACAAAATTAACTATATATATATATATATATATATATATATATATATATATATATATATATATATATATATATATATATATATATACAGTATGCCAAGAGGGTGGCCGATAAAAAATATACACACGGAAAAAAGAACACTTACCCATAAAAATTTTCGATATTTCGGTGAAGTCTAGCTCCACCTTTCTCAAGGTTTAAGGTAGGAATGAAGAAAAGGAGAGAGATTGAGGTATGGGAGGGGAAAGAGGGGGAGACGAAGGTGTAAGAGGGGAAGGAGGGGAAAGAGGAAGGTGTAGGAGGGGAAGGAGGGGAAAGACGAAGAGCGGGGAGAGGGCGTGGAGGAAGCAGGGAGAGATGAGATGAGGGGGAGGGAGAAACTAGTGTGATTTATTGAGTCCGGGGGGCGAGAAAGCCTGGTGGATTAAAATACAAGAAGATTCAAGATCTTTGAGCTGAAGGGGAGAGGAAGAAGGGGGAAGGGAAGCAAGTAGACCGACTTTAAAAGTGTTATTGAAAGTGGAGTTGTGGGAGGAGACGTGAATGGCGACAGGGAGAGAAACAGAGAGGGAGGGGCAATCGTTACAAGACGAGCGGTGCCCATTCATTCTAATATTGAGAGGAGTGTTTCTTCATTCCTACCTTAAACCTTGAGAAAGGTGGAGCTAGACTTCACCGAAATATCGAAAATTTTTATGTGTAAGTGTTCTTTTTTCCGTGTGTATATTTTTTATCGGCCACCCTCTTGGCATACTGTATATTTATCACCCGAGTGATTTTCCTGGAAGTTTTTTTTTTTTTTTTTAAGGAGGAAGTTGGATATCTGAGCATGCATCCTTAATATCATCACCAAAGGAAATTAAAATAGGGTTAAATACAGAAAGATTTCCTATCAATGCTTCGCAGTCTCCTAACATCGAGGCATAGATACTTCCCTCGTTCTCCTGGAATCGAGATTTTGGGTGGAGATCTCCTATTTTCTATTCAAGTCTCATAACTGCTTTCCATTTGTCTCTCTTCTTTGTTACAAGATCCTTAGAAAATATTTTTCTGACTTTTCTAACTTCTCCTTCGTTACCAGCAAATGACCGACAATAATTAATAGAGTGACTACAATTAAAAAAAAAGATTCAATAGCCATACCATGTAGGGAACATATGGCTTGAATCGTGTAAACAATAAAATAAGTTATGTCTAAGTTTAAACGAATACGTATCAACCGCTCTAAAAACTCATTTGGAAAATTATGAAATTTGGAAAGTATTATGTCTTAATTTCCAAACAGCACCGCACTCACACAATAACTCAACACAATTATGAGGTATCATGCAATAACAAGGGTATTGTATTTTAAATTCCAAGAACTACCTCTTGCTTAGACCACATTCACCACTCAAGTACTTGCCTTAAGTGCTAATTTTCAGGTTAGTAGAACGAGCGTTTTGCATCGTCCTTGATATGAAATGTTCTCCTGTTCTTGGCACTTTGGACAAGAAGATTACCGAGGTCTGAACTCAGAATCATCTGACCGGCAGTCGACTTTCTTCATCAAAAAGGCCAACTCGCCAAATTCATTATGGATATGACAGCTTTGCATTTGATAAGGTTATGCTGAGCCTGCAAGACAAAATACGAGGAAATTCAAGAGGCCTTCACGGCCTCAATAAATCTAAGGCTACTGCAAAACGTGCAACTTCATTCAGAGGTGCGGCATACTTATGCATCCACTTAATCTCAGTTCATCCACAGGGCACATAAAACAGGTTTGACGAAAGTTATCCAAAATGCAACGGGTGAATCCCAGACAAGAGAGAGTGACTAGATGTTGAAACTAGGTAGTGGGATCTCTTTAGTATTATTGATGCTTCCCGAAGTAGTAACGTAATCAATTACAGAAATGAGATGGCGATAGTAAGTAAATAACGGATTTCTTTCAGAGGAGAGTTGCTAGAATGTAAGGAACGTTCGACAACATTTTTCCGGAGGTATACATAGTGGATATAATGAACGACCACTGAAAAATATTCCTGACAAATGCACTGAGGGATGGAACTACTGCATTGAAATTCACATACGCAAAATGTACCCTATTAATAGAAGATCGTAGGTCGAATAGCCGGCAGGATACTGGCTACACAAGACGAAATGATAATACAACCTCCATAAAATGATGGATTAAGATGAGTTAGGGTGTGCGATATCCAGTCCATAAGACTATCGATACTGCAGAGGAATTAAAATTAAGAGCACACTGTTTATTGTAGAGCACACTGTTTATTGTAGAGCACACTATAGAAGAGCACTCAGAGAATTCATTGGTAGGGTTATGAATAGTGAGACCATATTCCGCTGACAAAAAAACAAGTCGCTCAGGTAAGAGAGTGTTCTCAGGTAAGAGAGTGCATAAAAGATGAGTGTTCAACCGTGATTTCACCTCATTTTTCCTTCATACGATTATGCATTCGATTCTAAGGATATTCGAATTCTATCCTTGTGGCAAATAAAAAAATGAAGCCTCAAGCCCCATTAAACATACCCATTGATGCAGCATACTTATGCTAATTCGAAACCCGTTTAAAGGTGTGCACCAGTGTTACCGTGAGACGAGACGAGGCTTTGGGTCAGTCTCGTTTTCCGAAATCGGGTCTTGTCTCGAGTCACGTATCGTAAACCTCAGTCTCGTCTCGGTCTCAAGTCTCGTTAGTGGTTTTAGAGTAGTTTTCAAAAGAGAAATAAATGAATACTGTTTTGATACAAGAACAGTTAGTTTTTGTCCAAGATACAGTGACTTAAAAAAGAAAAAAGGAATTCCTAATATCGACATGACCCGATTTTTCAGTTAAAAATGTAGTTGAATGCTGAAATGATACTGGGAAAAATAACTAAGGTATCCATCAATATCCAATTTAAATATGAATATAAAGTTTCATAAACTTTTAACGTTAATGCAATAAAACGATCAAAAGTAATGCTCACTCAGGTATTCTTCAAGCTGATTGGTAGGTTTTTGGACAGCTCTTATCCTAGTATCCCAAAATATGCGACATCTTCTCACTTTCCCTAACATAGCTCTCACTCAGAGCTCTTTAGAGTCCTCATATCGTCTACCTCTTCTTATTTCGTCCAGAATTCCTATCCTCTTCCTTCCTCTTACACGCTTCCCCAGTGTTCTCCCCTCTATCTCCCTTTTTAACATACCCTTGCCTTTCAAAACGTCCTCCATGCATCCCTTCTGCCTTCTCCGAACCTCCACCACCAGCTTCCTCTCCTTTACAACCATATCCAATACCTCCTCCTTCGTCTTCCTCGCCACTAGGCTCACTCTCTCTATCATTCTCCAAACCCACATCTCAAACGCCTCAAGTCTACATACATACGCCTTCGCAATGACCAAGTTTCCGACCCTTACAGCTCCACGCTCCATATTAGAGTTTTCACCTGTCTTTTCTCGTCTCTTCGCAGACCCCCTTCATCAATTCCCTTTTCTTTGAAAATGCTTCTTCAGTCAGGACAATTCTATATCTGATGTCCCTACCTTAAAAGTCATTTTCCTCCTAAATACCACCCAGATACGTAAACAGCTTAACATGCTCTATTTTGTGACCTACCTCCCTTATATAATTAGCCACGCCTTTTTACTTTTAGAAAATCTCATCACATTCGTCTTCTTATGATTTATCTTGATCCTATACCTTTCGCACTGCACCTTTAATGCGTTTATCATTGACTGAAACCCCTATGCTAATTGACAAACCAACGCTCGATCATCTACCAATTTCAATGACTTTATCAGATCCCCTCCCACCTTTATTCCAGCCTCCCCCAAGCCTCCCTCACAATTTAATCTGAATACACGTTCATAAGCAATGGCGATAGTGGGAACCCCTGCCTTACTTCCCGTCCTATCTCGGTCCATCCCGATTCTCCATCGGCTGCCCTAACCTACGCCGTCTGATTCACACACAGATTCCGAATGAGACGTCTGTCCCTCCTATCGACCCCTAATTTGTTTATCACTTCCATATATTTCGTCCAGTCCACCCTCTCAAACGCCTTCTTGAAATCTACAAAGAAAGCATAAAGAATCTAGCCATATTCTAGGTTTCTTTCTACTAGTTTTCTCATCACTCCTATAGCGTCCCGCGTTCCCGTCTCTCTCCCAAACCCAAACTAGTCGTCACCCAGGTATTCGTTAGCCTGGCTATATAGTCTTCCGTTTATAATTCAAAGAGCTACTTTGGCCACTTGGGATATTAAGTTTATTTTCCGATAGTCTTCTCGCGATTTTTCCTTGTTTTTTATAGGTATAGGAATTATTATTGTCTTCACAAAGTCCTCCGGCCACACTTCATCCTCATAAATCCTTCCAATGAGTGCAAAACGTTTTCCTCTTCCGTTCTTCCCCATACTCTTTAGAAACTGTGCAGATGTGTTATATAGGTATTCCTACCGCCTAATTCCTTTTCATGTATCGTAGTGCTCTTCAGATTTCACCATCAAGGATACCTGGTCCGATACCCTGTCCAAGTCGTCACGGCATGGACAGATGATTGCATATCTCTTGATTCTATGATCAACTTTCCTGATTAACCTGTTGCAGTTGCTGTTCACCTTCCCTTACTACCGCCTGTTGATTCCTTTACTTTCATATATAATGTATCTGTTCTTCTCTCTTTATGAAATTTATTTAAGTAGACGATCTATTCTCTCCACCATGCCTCCCTTCTTCTTCCACAGCTCTACAGCCCGGTGTGGGCCTTGGCTTCCTCAGTTATATGCCTCCATTCGGCTCTCCTTTTTGCTTTCTCTCTCCATCTGCCAATCCCCATTGCCTTCAGGTCCTCTTCAACATCTTGTAGCAATCTTTTGCGTAGTCTTCCTCTCCTCCTACTCCCTTCCATCAAGCTATTTATTAACAATTTGGGCATTCTGTCCTCTTCCATTCTTTCAAAATTGCCCAACCATGACAGTCGCAATGACTTGGAGAACCTAACTATATCCTTCTCTTCCAATATTTCATTTATTTTACAGTTCATTCTAATTGTCCACCTTTCTCATTCTTTAACTGGGCCATAGATTCTCCATATTATTTCCCTTTCCATTATTCTTAGTGTTTCTTCATCTTGTTTGGATAGGACCCATGTCTCAGCTCTAAATGTAACTATTGGTTTTATAAATTTTCAATTTAATTTTCCTGGACAGAAGAGTTGATTTGCGGAGGGGTAAATTTGCAAAATAAGCCTTGTTATCTTGCATTACCCTTTGATTAATCTCCTCAGAAATCTTATTTTCATTATTTAGTATTACTCCAACCATGCCTCCCTTACTTTCTTTATTTTTTTCTTAGCCTGTTGTCAAGTTCCCAGTATGTTTTCTTACCTAGCTCTGAGATTACGCTCCTCCATTCACTTTTCTCCTGCATCTCCATTATCATCTTCTTCGTGATCCACGGTTTTCTAATTTTAGTAATCCCCTGTTAATACTTCTGTATTCTACTTCCATACCCTTCTACCTCTTCTTATTTTTTTTAGTTTAACGAAGTATTTCATGACTAATAAATTGTGATCGGAGCCTGCATCAGCCCCTCGGGATTTTAATCTATATTTAGGTTTAAAATAATGCAATCGGAAACATGCGACGTCTTTGACCTAAGATAAACAAAGATACTATTATCTTCACAATGGTTTGAATGCAATCAGACATAACCCAGGAACTTTACGATAAGGTTTGCCACTCATCTTACCGGTGATTCAGCGGCATAATTCGCACCACTTCTCAATCCATTAATTTTCATTGCAATTACACTTATCCGGCTGAAACTGCCTAAGAAGAGATCAAAAAATCTCGATCCACTAAGGCTTTCTTTGATTGACAGGCGGATAATTTTCGCTACTCGCACTCTGAGATATGGAATCAGGACTCCTACTATTTGAAGTGTTATCGGATGATTTCGCTACAAGAGCAGGAACTATAGGTGTGGAGGAGAAGCTACCAATCCTTCGTCAGATTTATTTTTGCATAGGTTTCACATTTCCTAATGCAGGTTCAAAATATTGTTCGCATTAGCTTTTTATCCTCAGTTGACCTTTCTCCAACTCACTGAAAATCCACTACTATAATTTTCCGACAAGTTTTCACAAACATGTTGACACAGCCATTCGTCATGCACCGCTTTTGTACCGCATTTGTTTGCCGTAACTACTGATGAAAGAAAATCTGAGGTTTCAGGCGTGATGGAGTGGAACCGGAACATCACTGCAGTTAATGAAACAAGAGCAAGTTCCACAAGTATGACATTTATTGTAACAACAGGGAGGGAGCAGAGCCCAGTATAGGAAGACGAGCCAGGGGTCCTTCGACCAACTTTGAAAAGAGCAGATAACACATATGATGCCAATTTAGTTTTTGTTTTGTTTCGAACATTCATGTGCTTGTGTAATTCGTCACCCACCTTCCCCCCCGACTCCTTCCCCGGTATTCCCAACCCTCAGGCACCTATGACTGTCCACCCTTCTCTCCTTTTCCTTTACCCTCCCCTTCTGCCGTCACCCTGTCTTACCACCCCCTTCCCGCCTCCCTATATAAGCTTGAGCACACTTGATAGATGTACCTGAAGATGCTGTAAAAAGCGAAACCGGTCGTACAATGAATGTCATACTTGTGGAAATTGCTCTTGTTTCATTAACTGCAGTACTGATGAAAGGGCAAAAGAAAATTAGATAGCATATTAGTGACACATTAATTTACTAATTTTTGCTGTTCTTTAACGATGGAATGCGTAGAAACAGACAATGAATTGCAGAAAATCTACTCGAATATTCCCCCGGGTAAAAAGCTGAATTGTGGAAACAAAAGTTTGTATGAGGACTCAATGGTGGAAGACCTTGAAAAAACTTTCTGCAACTGACACGCAGCATCAGGCTATATGAGGCAATGGCGTTCTCCCGCACGTCACATTTTTTACTATTCGTTGTAGCTGTTCCCAGACTTAAAACAATGCTCGATTAGGTAAAGTTTTGAAGTGACTCCAAGCAGTAACACAACAGAACAGTATTACGGCAATGAAGGCTGTTTCAACGGTAATGTGGGGCCAAAGGGATAATAATTATCAGTCTTAACCTAACGGTGCACTCAGGGAGAATATACGTCTTGGAAAGACTAATGTTAGTGAGTAACTTTACATAATGTTAGTGAGTGTAAATAAGTCATTCACTTCTAAGAGAAGTAGAGTGGAAATGAAAGCAAAGGAAAAGAAGGCAGAAGGGATAGGAGGTGGAACCTTAGGTGTGTCAGAGAGCCCTTGCATCATAGAGTCAGGAGAAAAACGGGGAGAATAGTTAAGACAATTGGGACTAAGAGAGACTGCTGAAGGAGGCTGAATTTCTAGACATAACGAGAGAAGACCAACAAGAGCATGAGAAGAACATGTACATTTAGATACAATCCAATGCAGAAAAGGTACGTTTTAAGATTTGCTTTTTGCAATGCGCGCCTCTTTTCAGTTAGAGAATGAACTTAGACACGAAACTTAGCTTTTAAATGCTTCCGCCTTTCATGCATTTATAGTTGGTGTAGTTTTAACGGAGCTTCACTATTCTTTATTCATAACTGATATGTCTCTGAATAAGGAACATTATTCAGGGTTTGGAAAATGACTTTATTTCATCACATCCATAGCGTAACTGACCATGACTCTTCTCTCAAGCAAACGTAGATATCAGGTCGATTATAAAATCAACCTAATAGATAATCATTCGATATCAGTACATTACAATTCATTCATTCATTGCAGTAATCTACCGGTTAGAGGTAGGTTGTGATGAAAAAGTTTTGATGCTTCTTCCCGTTATTGTCAGCATGTACTCTACTTATTATTTACACTGCCATTTGGTGGTTTAGTTTCTGTTAAACATGTACTAATAAATATTTTCCACTCATCGAATACACGTACACTATACCTCTTTCCGATTTCTTATTCAGAACTGCAGCTGCTTCACCCAAACTCTCCGCCCTTCTATAAATTTCTCGGAAATTATCTCACCTGCCATCCCATTAATTTGTCTATTTACAGTTAGATGGTCACATCCACCTTTGCTCCTATATTTTTCAAAGTATCTCAACTTCCCAGTCTACAAAATTATTCACAAAATTTATGGCAGTATTCAAGCGATTGTGGTTCCCGTCCTTGTCTACGATACTGCTTCTGTTAATTAGATTGTATTTGGTTCGATGACGACAACGGAGACCTTGCCGCCCTTTGCTGGGCATAACAACCGCCCCAACAGGGCTGATTTCCGTCTGTATCTGTTACATCATGCTATCATTTGGTTGCTCACTTTCATTTTCATACATTACCTTACTATATTGTCCTTTAAACAGAACACCATCACTTCACAGGACGTGAGGTGCAGCCTCATAGGAGTAACTATCGTCTGTCCACTAGTTTTCGATCATTCAATGATAGTAACATTTTCGCAAGTACTGTTGCAGAAGTCAACGAAACACAGGGACTTCGATCAGTTTTAGATTGGAGTGCAAGGTGTGAGGTATTATAGCATTCGAATATCTAAAAAAATGAAATAAATAGCTCCATATGTAGGCTACGATTGCAACCGCATGTAAGTACGCAGTTGAGGGACCGATTCAGTCGAAAGCTCACTTTCAACATCACCTTAACGTTCGGTAATATTTGCTACGGATGTCATCTAACACTCCACGTTGTAGTTTTACTAAAATACCAACGTGTACCTTACGGAACTGAAATATTTTACCAGAACTTGTGGTTAATGCCTTTGATAAAGCTTGAGTTATGGCTGGAAATTCATCAAGGTGAAAACAGAAGTACAACAGAGCCACGCAAAGATGGTATATGAGGGAAGGCCATGCTGTCACCAATGCGACCGACGAAAATGCAGCATGTGAGATGTATGGAATTTTTTTCAGCGGAGCATATTTCGCTTTTGTAGGCCCAGGGGAGTGAGTACATACCGAGAGGCTATATGTATGCGACAATGGCTATAATTATGTTTTGAGCAATCCATTGATAATCATGTTCGAGGCAAGGTCCATTTCGGCCAGTCGGTACTCAGAATTGGATAACGATGAGTGGAAATGTTTATTTTTAGGGAAGATCATTAGCAAATAAAGTTAAAAGTGGACTTCATTTCTTCTTGTATTTAGGAAGTACGAAATTATTTTTCATCCTTTACTATTGCTGAGGAATATTTTCCAGTTACTTATCTTCAAATCGGAGTTACCTCCTCGTGAATAGTTGCTTTCTGTTAGCTCTTACTCCACATTTTTTCATTTCGCCCCAATCATAACCGAGTATTAACCGCCAATAATCATCGTCCACAAGGTGATGATTTTTGTCTTTGCGGCTAAGAAACTTGCTAAGAACATGAAGGGTGTGCGTCAACAATCATTCCATAAAATAGTGTACGGACCAACCAATATGGCCTTTCTGTACACACTCGGCGTCCAGGGAATATGCCTAAAGGAATATTCCGTAAATGAAACGACACGCGTAGACTTTCACAGTCTTAAACCGGGCAGACGCTCAAAAAATCATTAGGCCCATAAAAATGGCTCCACACATTACTAATTTCTCCAAAACTGGCCTATTATTGCTAATTTCTTTAGCTCTCTCACTTGTAGTATTGCTTGCTTGCAAATGTCATTGCTCACCTGAGAATTGCAGATACGTGCTCTCTAGTTTCTGTGCCTTTCACCGTGCCACCTCTTGAGAGTCTCTTTGTCTTCGATCATGGGTATTCATCGGTAATTTTCTTGGTCATAGAACCGCTCACTTTATGCATGGGCGAGCCTTGCTAAATGTCGGGGAGAGAGTGATCGGTAGGGCCTGTGAAGCCAGTCTTTGCATCGATATCATCCTCTAGAGCAACGATTCCCGACCTTTTTCGACTTGTGCACCCTTTGGTCACCCCTTTCCCTCACAAGTAGTCTCTATCAGTAGAACTCATCGCGGTAATGGATATGCTTGCCACATTTCTTCCATTATTCAGTTTTTGTCGCCAACCCCTTAGGGTATGCGTATCCCAGGTTGGACTCCGCTGCATTAGAGGAACAAGCCTCTAACTGGTAAGCTTTGAGCTCTAATGCTTCACGACGCTTCTGCATATGTAGAGAAAATTTAGACAATAGGAAAAAGGAGATTAAACTTTTGTAATGCTTACACGGAATAGGTTTTACCTCGGAGACTCGCCCTCATCGTCGGGCACATTTGTACTCTTTCATCACATCAAATGGAGCATAATGAATGAATCCAGCATAAGTGAAGTGGAATCCAGTGAAAAAGTGAGAATAAAGTTAACAATCTCACAACGGATTCGCAGATTTTCGGCGATTCGTCGGGGCTTACATGAGAACTTCCATTGAAATGGGTCACGCTCTTGAGTTGCTCTCCAATGATGGATCACGTGACACTTCATCGTCAGGCATTGGTCCAAGGGCAGCTCAGATGAATCCGCGTGTCGAAAACTTTGCGGTAATTCCTTTGCGGTCATATTTTACAAATTACATTCAAACTTTGTATCTCTATAAGTTCATGCGTAATGAAATTGGCAAACGAAAATGCCAGTCAGCGGAAATGACTGCATAAACTAGCTCCTAAATTATTTGTGAAAATCTGCCGCCATAGAACAGCTGCATGAAAATTGAGCGACTTGGACTTCTACAAAATAATCATTGAGGCCAGAAAGGTAATGCAAAGGCTATATTGGGTTTAGATATTCTCTGGAGTAATTTTGAGCCGGAATGAGGCCTCTTCCTACCGCGGGAAAACGGACAAAGGAATGATGAAGGGACGTGATACGAAGAGATTGGAATGGGAGGTGATAAATACCTTCTATCAAACATTTTTAATTTAATAAGACACTTCATTCTGTTACACACTTTAAGATGAATAGTGTATACAAGTGTGAAATAGATCGAAGTGTCTTATTTAATTTACAATGTTAGATGCTTAAGGTTTTTTTGAATTTCAATTTTCGTGAAAAGGAAGTTATCAAAATATTCACCATGTTCTTGGGACATTAAATGCCAAAAAGAGAAGTGTCTGCTACCAAGCAAACAAGTTACCTAATTCAATTAAACAGGTCCGATCCAATATTATCAAACAGCCAAAAAAATAATTCCTGTACCAAATGCAAAATGTTGCATGCCAAATAAAACTTAGATACTTCAGTCAAACACAAGCTGAAACTCATCTCTCCAGTGAGCCCATGGATTGAGTTTCCGATGCGCGATCTTGCAAGATGCACCGTGTGTTGTGATTATGACTTAGTTTTCAGTGATTTTATAGGACTTCAAATGTCATGCAAAGATATGAACTGTAGAATTAGAATAGGAACAGCCTGACTTAAAATTAATCCTGCATTTTACGTAATATATCGTAGTAAAGCATCAAGAGGCAACATTTACATTAGCGGATGTGATCAGCATAAGTTTAAAATTATTGATATCGATCGGCAATTATTTTCTGACGCAGACGCTGTCTTCACTCATACATCGAATCCTCACAGTGTACTCATGGTCGCTCGTAATAAGCGACAATTATTTGTGCCCAATGATTCATGTGAGCGGTCACAAATCTCCCGTCGACTACTGTATAAGTGATTAGTCAGGGGGCTGCACAATTAAGCCTTACATAAGTAGTATTAAATATATGTGCTGCATCACTAGGGAGCAGGGAGTAGCCCAGACGGGAGTTTTCACGCTCTGAAACGTCAGGAACTTGCACTGTAAGAGGAGGAATGGAGAAATAAGTAAAGAGGGATTCTAGGGAAAGGGGGTAGGGGTAGGGAAGGATTGGGACGTCAAGTTTGGGGACAGGGTTTAAGCGGGCAGGGGAGGGGAGGAAATCACCCCAACCGGCGGCAGATCCGGGAACGTGACCTTTGGACACAGGCAGTTTGTATGCAATTATGGGAAATGTTACTTATTGTGTGCTTCAAAACTAAATTTCTTCAAAGAAGCCCACTTCCATCCATTTCATTCAACCGAAGTTAGTAAGTTGTTTAATGGGGTAAATGGGGGGGCAATGGCAAATATAATGGCAAAATGGGGGAATACAGCAAAATGTTCACCTCATAAAACTTGGTCTTCATTGACTGCCCAGAATACCAGTTGCATCTGAGAGTCTGTGAAGGTTACATAGCTAGGAGAGGGGTCCAATTGGGTCAGGCACTGGAAACTTTGAATTTATATAAAAAAGGGATCAAAATAGAAAGTCATATTTTGATTTTTGCGAAGAATATGTTGAATTAATTTTTATTTTATTTTTAACAACTTCTTTCAATTAATATACATTATTTTCAAGCAAAAGAGTGTAGGTATTGTCTTATTTCATGAATTAGGACAGTGAAAATCTTTCAAAATTGGTCGTTACAAGGCTGTTGCAATTCCACTCTCTAAATGCCTCAGCACTCACAAGTTTGCTCCCAATTTTCAAACATTTTCCACTGAGAAGATCACCAGTCTGAAGTGGAATAAAAATTTATAGTACTGATGAGGATGCTGAAAACTGTAGGTCCAGCATAAGAGTGACAAGAGGATATACATCTATGGCTCACTTTACGTAGTACAATGCAAACCAGGAAGAATTTCAATATGTACTTCCTAATGGTAACTTAATATTTGGAGGGTTCCTATTATTATCGACACATTCAAATTCGAAGATGTGAACTTCCCTATGGGCATCAATCTATCATTGACTCCATACCCACTGCTTCAAAATTATTAGAAGATGGAGGCACCAGGCCTTGAAAAAAAAGGACACTGCAAATCTGGACCATTTTCCATAGGTACCTTAGGTAATCTTATTATTATTATTATTGACTTTAGTTCCACCTGATTTGTGTGTATTAGGTGCATTGTATGCCGTTTGACTTCTGTCAATAAGGCAAGAAGTACAAAAAAGGAAAGGGTTACAGGGTTTTTAGGTGTCTGACGACTGTGTTTAATGTCTGAAATATGTGAACAGTATATTCTGTAGAATTTATCCTTTGTTTAAAAAGATCATAGTGTGCCCATTTGAAATGATTTTGGCATATATCTGACAAAGTAGCCTAAATAAAAACTCTTTTTTTATGATCTTTTGGTTTTTCCCCTTGGTGGACAACAGTCTAAGTCCTTGCAGAAAATTCGGAGGTCAAGGGTTTGAAGATGTCCTTATTTGATTTCCCAGGGTGGGTGATTTTATCACTAAGCAGGCATGGGTGAGTAACTTCTGGTGGTTTGATGACTTAAAAATCCTGATAACAAAGCCGCTGGCTCATCAGGATCTCAGGCATCCAGAGTCCATAAGTCTGCAAAGCAAAAAAACTTAAGTGAAGTTTAGTTTTGCTCTTATCCATCAAATATTCTAAACAAAAAATGTCTTTATATAGTTACCTTATTTTCTGATTTTATAAGCTGCTATTGCTTGTTACAAATCTTGAAGGATGTCATTGATGAGGACAAAAATATTTTAATGCTTATAATGATGTAGGTAATGATTTTTTAATCAACGATTATAATGATGGAAAAACATTCCAAATTAAGAAATGCAGTTTCAATTTGCTGTTCCGTCAATATCCAGAATGAAACAAAATAGTTCTCCAATAGGTTGAATGTTGGACGTCTTCAGGAAACTGTAACTAGTGGATAATTTTTATTTCATTAAATTTGGCCGAGAGAAGAGAAAACCACATGTGTGGGGTTCAACGCAACACATGTTTGACAAAAGTTGAGAATTGAACCCATTAGATTTGTCATACAAAAGATTGTATTTGTGGTCAGTTATTTGGGGAGGTGACTGACTATTGAGATAATTTGTGTCACTCAGGAAAGGTGGGCATATAGATGAGGGAAGGAGTATTTGGAGAATGGAGGAAGGATGGAGAGAAACCTGACGTTGGAATTATCCTACTCTCAACAAAAGTTCCCAAAGGGTCCACAGTCTCATCCAACATAGGGAGTACAATGCTTTGAAGTGCTCTTTGCATGGTATAGGGACAAAATTTCCAAAATAAAAGTTTCAGTCCAAAAGTTCCAAAAACTTCATTTTTCCAATCCAAAAATTCCAAAATATTATTTTTCCAAATATTCTTTGTTCCAAAACATGTTTTTTTTTTCAATTGTATACAACCTCACTTCTACACCTAGCAACATGTAAATAAATAAACAAAAAGTGTCAGTCTTCTCGGAACCTCCATACCCAACCCATGGCATAGCCGATTTTTTAATACACAAAATTAACTTTTTAAATATTCCAAAATGTCATCGAAAGTGTCATATTGAGACACAATGTTATATAATTTATCTTCTGCATTCAGAAGGCCAGGTCCTGCTAGTGGTATTATCCTCTGTCCAACATTCAGCTGCCTCAGCATACCTTCAGTATCCCCTTGCTCTTTCAGAAGCTCCACCAAGAAGATATATAAGCTAGGATGGTTATGGCCCACCACAATTTGTAAACATAACTTGAGGCATTATTCATTCGGCTAAAGCGGCTAAGGACTGCATCATATTGATTCCATGAAGCTGGATATTACTTACACTTCTAATTTTGTACAACTATTAATTTTGTGCACTTATATTTATTTTTGGAACTCTGTATATTTTGGAAAATTTATGTTTTGGAAAATTATACATTTTGAACTTTCGTTTTAGAACTAATGACCCCCAATTCTTTGCATTGCACCTCAACAAGGGATCGGAATTCCGCTGAAAAATCTAAGCCACTGCTTAGCTTTGAACAAGGGCCCCCAGGAGGGGAAGCCAGTAAGTAATCTTGCCAGCTAACCACTCTAATCCCCAAAGAATTTATCATTGGTTTACATAAAAACCTGCCATTGTGTTCAAGACTCACATGTATTATATGTTGTGATATCAGAAAGAGAAAATGCAGGGTCAGTTATCATACATAATACAAAAGAGGAATTATGTCCAGTAGTAAACGAGTTAGTAATGTCACAGTAGATGGGGTAAGGGAGAGTGGAGTAGAAATAAAAAATTCTCATTAGGTAATATTTGAACTATTCCTCCGGTGGAGAGATTTTCATGGGTGGAAGCAAGTTCATTCCATCAGAGAGTACCTACCTACCTGTTTACATACCAAATTTCTGGGACCAAGAAATGAAATTACCCTCCTGGAAATGTTCAATCTCTGGGTCAGAAACTGGGGATTCAACAGAAGGTAGAAGTGGACAGATGAAGGTGGAATAGCAGAACGAAGGAGTTGAATGTAACTCTTTCAGGGATAACACCCTAATTCTTTAGACCAGCTCCTTCTAGGTTGCTCTGCATTCACTTTATGTGACAAGGTTGAGCAGCTTCCCCTTGAAAAGCTTTTTTGATGTCTGATAATTTAGCCTGAGGCAATTGGAAATTCATGTGCTGAAAAATTGCAGTTATACATACCCAAACTTAATACACGTTATCACCCCCTGAGAAGATAATACCTTTAATTGGAAAAGAGAGATTTTTGCTGAAATTTTAGCCTTCTTCTTTTCCTCTATGGTGAAGAGACTGACATTCTTTCTAGTGTTTTCATGAGAGTGAGATGGACCCAATTTACATCGAGAAAGCCAAATCAAATTATTTTTCAATAGATATGATGTGCTCAACTTTCTCGGTCCTGATTAATTTGTCATGCTGAAGATTTTTATGTGAATATGTACACCTCAAACATTTCCTCGTTATTGTCAAATACATGAAGGAAACCAGATTGTTCAACCTGAATATGGGAAAGTTAGGAGAGGGTAGAGCACACCAGCTACCTGGCTCTAAAGCTATGTGTCATTAAGGTATTCATGGTAGGAAGGACTGATGCTATTCCAAGGGTTCCTGTGATACCAGAAGGATAAAAATCACACAATTTATACGTAGCTTGAAACCACAACTTGATTGAATCATTCCTTCCAACTCAACCTGCTATCACATGACCTAAAAATCACAATTCTTTTAGTACACAACTAATGGATACACATTTACAACAACTCTTAAGTAACTTTTTTAACTAAATGTGCAAACCTCAGAGCCACCGGTGAAGCCTGCCTAATTTTGGTGGTTGGCCAAAGAGCATTGTGGAACGCATTCAAGGACTTTAAACATAGTTTGTATGTAATCACATCTAGGTTTCTGGAATGAAGCTTAGAAGGAACAAATTAATTCAACATTCCAAAATAAAGATCAATAGAGAAAATTTCTTATTTCTTCCAATTATGCTGGCAGTTCTAGCAGCTTTTCATGAATTAGATAAGTGAAAAAGGCAAGTTTAATACTTCTCTAAGTAGGTATATGCACACACATCTTAGGAAGGCAAAGGAAAACAAATTGTCTGAGAAAATACACCATTTGATTTGGAGGTAATGCAAATGAAGAATATTTATTAACCCTCCAATGACGAACGACGTAGTCACTATGTTGGGCACAAACTTCACATGCCATCAAGCAACGTAATGACTACGTCGCATTGATTCCATTTAAATCAGCGGAAAACCAGCGATTCCATTTAAATCTCCTCCAACCTACGAGATGGGATTCATTTAAACCTCCTCCAGGCTTGAAGGGTTAAAGATTAAATTTGATAGTTTTAGAAAAATAATAAATAATGATTACATAAAAATTTAAGATTATTTTTTGTAAATCAGGTAATCATACATTCAATGTCTGTAGAAAAAATAAATACAAAATGTTCATAGCCAGGAGAAATATTCAGTTTTCCCTCAGGCTTGGATGGCAAAATTTTCCTTCTCCGAAAATGAATAATATAAATAGTGGTGCAAAACATTTTGCCAGGAAAAAATAACTGCACTAGTCCCTCATTCATCAACATCCACCACTGTGAAGTTCGATTTTATTATTCTAGTCTCTTCACTGTCTTCATCATAACCATCCCTGCTTTCATGGGCTCGAGGCTTTGATCTGGAATGAGAATATTTGGGATAAAAATGTCGCACCTCGTCAGTTCGTCTACTGTATGCTCTGTTCCCCCTATTAGACCTTCTTTCAGTCCTATTCTCTTCCCCTACTGATTTAATAGGGGTCTGGAGCTTATTGTCCTCATTCACTGTGAGACCATCATGGTCTTGACCACTAGAAACTAATAAATCTAATATCTTCTGAATTGTTGCATCTGCTTCATCACCACCACTTTGTGGCTTACTGATATCACCAGAGGGCATGGAATCTAATGGTGTAATACCATGAGGATCATGGTGTTCATGATGTGGTGCTGTGTGATTCTCTGCTTCTTGTGGTTTTTCACTGTGGAGGTACGCCACTTGATTTATAGAATTGTGATGATTATCATGTGGGTGGTGTCCATTCCCAATCGTAACATTGTCTAAATGCGACGACGATCCAATCGATGACGTGCTTGAGGGAGGGGGATAATGCTCCTGGCTGCATGGGCGCCACTGATCTCTGTCTGCACTACCAACATAACACCTGGAATCAAAAGTTTTGAATAAAATTTAATACGAATAGCATTTGAAAGTATAGATGATATACTTAAAATTAAAAATATCATCATTAAAAATAAACCATGTTATACAAATAGTCACTTTCCTTAAAATCACTCAAACGAAATCAGATGAAAGGAACTTAATATGTTTCTGACAAAGAGTGGGTGCAAAACAATAAATGTGAACTTCAGAACTACTAAAATGTTTACTATGCTTGTGTTTAGATATGTGAAAACGTTTGGCACACACTGCAACATTTCCAGTTGTTTTATAATCACAAGGTTGTTAATCTCAATTAAAATTAAAAGATAATAATTTCTGAAAGTGTTGCTTTTGTATGAGCAGGCCAAGTGGAATGCACTTACTGGCTCTGAAATTTATGAGTTTGTTATAGCTGCCGCAAACCCTATTGAAGACCCTCACATTAAACTCAACAAGAAGATAAATGAATAAGCTTCTCTTTAAAATTTGCATTATAGTAAATTAGAGGTTAACTTCTTTCCATTACATGTGGTGAACTTTGAGGAGGTGGATTATTACGTGATTGTCAAAGAAGAAGGGTGAATCCAACTAGGGATTATTTTCAGCTAACAGTCAAATATGTAAATATGTACTTAATATGCTTCTGACAAATAGTGGGTGCAAAACAATAAATGTGAACTTCAGAACTACTAAAATGTTTACTATGCTTGTGTTTAGATATGTGAAAACTTTTGGCCCACTCTGCAACATTCATATGTAAAGAGCACATGAATATCTAATAGGTACCTATTGAAAATTATTTAAAAATAGAATTCATGAATCATTCATTAGAGTAAGAGTATTAATCAGTGTTTTATGAATATGTTAATCAATATAAAGCATCAAAAAAATCGCTGGTGTTGATGGTAGCACTTCTAATGTCATAAATAAAACTTCATTTCAGGAAGCTCTGCCATCAAAAATCCTTGTAAAAACAGTAAATTGGTTCTGGAACTTCTCATTTCCACTAAGTTCTGGGGCATTTATGTACAAGGGTTAGCTAGGACAAAATTCTAGCATGGAATACTATTGACTTTAACAGGCATTTATATCTTTTCTAAACATCCTGCAGACTGCTGTAGCTTTGGTCCATGCTCAAATTTCATGTTAAGTTTTACCTACACCTACCTATTTACAACTTGGTGCACCTCACGTGGTAAATAAGTCTCCAAACTTGATGAGCATAGCCAACTCATTTGACACAATAAAACTTAATGCCTCCATAGTATATTTACTGAGATAACAGGTGTATCAATAACAATTCTCAAAATAAATTTCCATTTAAATAAATTGCACCCAGTTTTAAATTGGCTGGCTCCAATCACAGATTTCACTCAAATTAGTTAACCATTAAAACTGATAATGACCATCCTTGAATTTAAGATACTGGCAAAGAGGTTTTCCCTTTCATTATTGCAGACATGTATGACCAGTATAACCACAAAAATGCCTACAATAATTTCATCCCTGTATTTTATGCTTAAATGCTTACCAAGGAAGATGATATCCATCAGAGTATCCACATTGATGTCCAGGGCGGCAGCAGTAATCCCAGTCTTGACCAGACCCAGAATTCATCTCTTTCTCCAACCCGAAGGATGAAACAGGGCAACCCCAGAAGCCACCATCAGGATGGCGTGTACATGAGGAGCCAGGGGCACATGGACGACCCCCAACTGTAGTATCCTGCTGACCTTTGTGACCACCATTTTGGTTACCAGAATCACTCCAGCCAGAACCAGTTCCAATGGCTATATTCAAAATGGAAAAAAGAAAGCACTTTTATAAGTCCACATAAGATGATCCTAAACAAATGTAGGGATTACAAGGGCTGCAATCATCTTTTTCAAATACATATTTTTCATTTTAAATGGTTTAGTTACTAAGTTTAGTAAGTGTTCAAGTAAGCATGGGCTACTACAAAAATAAACTCTTGAGTTTGTAGCTCATCATAAAATGTTCCATGCAATAAAATTAAAAATATCCAAAGTAAAACTGCTGATTTTATAAAACTTTGCATGAGTCCATCCCAGATAATAGCACAGCTGAAATAAACTGATTTGGATAAGAAAGAAATGAAAAGTAAACAATAATTTCATGATTGTATGATTTAAACAAAGGCCACCATCAAGAATTCTTTGGTCACATGATTCCCTTCCCCAAATGGCATTGGGCGTGTTTACTGATTACCTAGCTGCATTTTTAATTGTCATCTGTGCTATTATCTAGGATGGACATTTTCACATACTCAAACTTTCTAGTAGAGGCAGATTTTATAAAAAGTTTTACGGTATAGAGCTAATTAAATTTATAAGAAATTGTTTGACAATATCAAATTATGTTTTTCACTTTTGTAAGTGACTATGATGAAAACAGCCCCTATGGCCTTTTGCATCAAAGGTTTTAACATTAACTTGATGATATATATGCATGCATGGATGGTGAAAAACCCACCCACATTTAATTTTAACTTGTGACTCCAGTATTATGTAGCAGTCAAGGAGATTCCCTTGCCACCACTGAAGCTGGAAAAATCATCCATAAAACTCTTTTCTGGAGAATTTGACCTCAAGCAAAAGGCATTAGTGGCAACACACAATGTTGTTTCCCATACCATGATCGTGCACAGGCTACTCACAATTGTCCAAGTAGGATGGCGGTGCAGGCTTAGAGGGTCGCTCCGGTGGCCTGGAAATTGGTGGTCTAGAAATTGGTGGTCTAGAAATTGGTGGTCTGGCTATTGGCGGTGGTGGTGGCGGTGGCGGCGGTGGTGGGTGGTGATGGGGGGCACCACTGCCACCCCTCCTTGGGGGAGGCGGCCGCTTGAAGTGTCCACCGTTGCTCTGGGGCCCCACCATTATAGCACCATCGCCACATGCCCTCCCTGAAGTCCTTCCGTACACATCATAATCTCTGTCTTGCACTAGATCTTTGTAAGGATCAAGCTTCTTCAGAGGTTGGCCACTTAGGTCACAATTAGACAGCCCTTGAGTTCTTGGATCACCATTAAATCTATGGAATGAACATAAAGCAATACATTCACAAAAGTGACAACTATTAACATATTATGCAAACCCTTGATGCCTCAGTATTCACTCACTTAGTGTCAGTTTTGGAATTTGGTCTGGTTAAGTACTTTCTGGGCATGAAAACCAAGTTTATAAGCTGCGCTAATGATAAGTCTCACATTAATTAAATGTCAGCATGATTTTGTGTATAAAACCAGAATTCTCAGTTGACATCAAATTAAGGGAAAGTCAGCATCATCTTACAGGTAACCTTAACCTGACATTAAACCAGCCAAAGAGTGCTAAAAATCTTACTCATTAGTTGGCCAAAAAAATCTTACCTCAAAATGACAAGATTTTAAAAACCAGATTTGTACTCTTAGTTTCTCCCGTGGTTATCTTAATGGGCTACTTTTGGTTAATTTCTCTAATAAGACTTTTCCTCAACGCCCATGCCCAATGCAGAACCACTGGGTTTTCCATCATATTAATATCATTTCCAATTTTTTCAAGGAATGGAGTGATATTTCCCGGAGGGGTTGGAGAGAATAGCTCTTGGAAGGTCTTAATTTCTATATACATTTCTAATGGCACATTTAGTCCCAAAAAATCCCTCGTTTCATGCCCGAGCATGATATATATCACAGTGGTCCTGAATAATGGTAACAAAGCTCAAATTATAAGGCATTTTTCACATATGAAATACGAGAGTTCTGAATTACAGCTACATATTTTGCACAACAAGAGGGACTTGAAAAATGGAATTTAGGCCACGAAAGAGGTCAATGGGGCATAAGGGATGGCCAGAGCTGTAACTACCGCTGGGGCAAACGGAGCACAACCGGGGGCCACCAAGCCAAATTTCCCCAACCCACACGGATGGTTTATTTTAAAATATTTTTTATTTGTATTTAAACATGGCTTACTCTAATTCCCGCTAAATAGACAGCTAAATAATAAAAATATAAGCGGCCGCGCACTAGACGCTCAGCTGATAGTACAGGCGTACAGCTGATAGTTCAACCGTCAGTTTTTTTTTATTTTCGGCGGCACAACCACTTTCTTCTGAACAAGAGTGAGGCATTTGCGCTTTCTTATCATCAGTAATTTTTCAGAAGAAGGCGGTTGTGCCGCCGAAAAAAAACTGACGTGTGAGTTTCTTTTTATTTGTGCCTGTGTTTTTGCTTGTCACGCCTGGCGGCCTCGACGTCAAGTTTTGCCCCAGAGCCTCAAAGTGTGTAGTTACAGCCCTGGGAATGGCACTAGGTAAATGGAGGTGCTGGTATGGACTACCACATTTCTAAAAGTCTGCAAATACTAGCTCACCTGTAGCTGAAGGCGTCGCAGTGGAACATCGCGCTGCGGTAGCATTCCTTGGCACAATCCTCAGGGTCCCTGCTCCGAACCCTCACGGACATGAACAGCAAGTCACTCTCCTGGGGATCCTCTGGGTCGCTGGGCGGCGGATGGGGCCTTCCTTCAGGTGATAACCTGAAGCCCCTTTTGACCAGCACGAAGCATTCACCGCCTCCTCCGTGACCTTTCGACCACCCGCCTCCTCCTCCTCCTCCCCCAGTAGCTCCGCCGCCCCCGGATGCAGGCCAGGCCCCCGCGGGCCCAGACGGAGGACGGTCGATGGGGCGGAAAGAGGACGGAGCGGGTGGCGGTCCCACGGGAGGGTGGTGACCCCCTCTCACCCTGCCCCCATCATCACCACCCCCGACACTGCCCCACCTTCCGCCACCGCCCCCGCTACCACCGCCTCCGCCACCGCCTCCGCCACTGCCTCCGCCACCGCCTCCGCCCCTCCAACGATTACCGCCCCACCCCCCTCCTCCTCCTCCACCGCCACCGAAGCGGTGGTCCGAGGGACCTGCAATGCAGACAAAAAGCTGTGGCATAACAGTCAGACGGTCCAGCGGCTCTCCATTTATTTATCTCGCCTTGCGTAACCCCATAAGCTTTCACGCCCACTCCCCTCATGTCCCCACCCCCATCCTAAATCTTTCCTCTCCGGCAGCACCGGTGATGTAGCCCCGAACCCTCGTCTGCACTCTCACTTTCGATACGCCACTCACAATCGGTCGCTTTGCATCTGTCGCTCAGCGATCAGTCACTTTCCATATACATCTCACGATGCTGATCAGGGTAGCAAGTCGGTAACTTTTGTCGCCAGCCGACTACAAATAATTGAGAACCCCAGCGACATATAACGTAGATGGCGAGTCTATAAAGCCTCTTTTTTTCCTCGACAGTCGACATTGTTGGCGATATCGACAATTAAATAAGCGACTACGGACGCTTATTTCACGTACAATCGCTTACCCAGATCCTAAAATTGTCGGTCGTCGATAAAAATGACGGTAAAAGTGCGCATTAGGTGCACAAGGATTTATTAATATGGTAGAGTTAGTTTTCACTTGGGGTTCACGAACATTTTTGAAGGCACTCTCTCACTCTAGGCACACATTTGCACAATGAGAAAATTTAAAGATGTCAATACTCACTGCGCACAAATATTGTACAAATGTGAAGTGAGCTCCGCAGTGGTCACCATGTTGTCGAAAATTAGGCTCATATACTCGCTCATGTCGATTAAGACCGCACGGGAGACAATTCACGCTTGTCGAAGGGCGATAAAAGTTACAGAATTGCCCACCAGGAATTGATTCTGGCGTACCGTTTGCATATGAAGTACGTCCATAATCCCCTCTCGTTAATAGCCGTAGTGGCGACCGCAACTGGAAAATTTCTCGGGGATCGGATCTGATTGGTGGTTTCTGGAATCCCATCTCGAGGACCTGCGTTCTAATCCCGGAAGTGTCGGGAGATTTTTCAGTGGAATCCCGATCTGTAATTGGACACTTGGAACAGTACTCTCCGTCCGTCGGATGAGATGAACCTACTAGATGAGGGCGCAGAGCCCTCATTCCTTCACCGTCTATCGTATAAATGATAGTAGTTACATTCGGAAATTGGCGGCTATAATTCTAGCTTCCCATTCGGAGGGCCTGAGTTCTAATTCAGGCAGAGTCAGAGATTTTTTCAATGAAATCCCGACTCTCCTTTGGGAATGGAAATGAAACCAAGGACCTCATGACGCCCTTAGTTTAGAACAGGGTAGCGCCGATGTGTCCCTACACACTTCTTCCATTCTCATATATGTACTCCTCTTACAGTTCTTTTGACCTATCAAGTGAACTCGGTTGCAGGTATCCTCCTAAAAGAACCAACGAAGTTATATTCCCTGACGATTACTGGATTTCCAAGAGCCATCCCTCCGTTATATCAATTTTATCACTTACAGCTCTCGAAATACAGTGTTTTATTCACCGGTCGTGATTTGCATCTGAACAATGAAACTAGGCGTTGGGCACCAGCGAATGAAAGTAATCGCCGCATCGTTATTTCCGAGGGTGCGTATCACGAAGGATTCCCTGATATTCGATAAATTAAAAATAAGCTTCCCTGAGATTTACAGTTTTTAAATTGTCAAAGAATTGTAAGAATTCTGTCACCTTTCTGCCATCGCAAGCCAAGAGTGAAATCGAATGACCAGTCGCGCATTTCGAGGAGTACTGTAATTATTTGCAAAGGCTTTGCTATCACCGTCAACTGATGGAATGGTCAGATCACCAGCGTCTTCTCATTCCGATACTTGCTATTAGCTTTTTCCAAAAAAATATATGACTCATAATTCCTGAGCGGGCCAATGCAGATTGACGCTATTCACCTGTTCAGGAATAAATAAATGGATTACAGCGAGTGGAAAGGGCGAGTCCAGAAATCCATAAGACGAAGGCTTTTTTCAAAATGCAGCGTTGACATTCTTCTTCTCCCAAAATATAGACAATATGCTTTTTGAAGTGTTCACACATTTCTTCTTCTCCAGACTTGCCGATACAAGTGCATCATTGAGTACACGTTGAGTTAGCTTTGATTGCAAGATAACAAGTTAAAAGATTATTGCGAGTTTTGCACTCTATTTTGCGGTTTAATCCTTTAACTCAGCAGCACACCTTGTCACCGGTGTGATACCGAGTTAAATTATTTTGCAATCAGAGGATTGATAATATTTGTAACAGTAACTGAACCGCTCCCATAAATTGATATTTGAACCACAAAGAGAAAATCAAGGCCGACGTAAATGCAGGGAAAGGCGAATTTTTGAAATTTAAGATCTGGTGCGAGGTGTTTGACGATAAACAGAAATAGGAACCATCGTATGCGAGAAAAGAATTCAAAAGTTATATATCCTCTAAAATTAGTAAACATAAACCATTCACGATTTAAATGAACAATGAAAAAACAGACAGAACTGAGGAAATAAAACAAGATGACTTTTAAGCAATCTATCTATCAGCGTGAAAATGTCTTTTGAGCATTCATATTGGATATTTGGAAAATTTTAGTCAGTTTATAGGGACCACGCATCCTTTGATTCTTACTTTACTTACCATTGAAATGTAATGAGTTATTGAGGATATGGAGAGGCAAAAGGTGTCTTCTGAGTGCTTGTCAGGAAGCAGGAACTAAATGACTGGGACAATTGATCACTTAAATAACCTAGTGAGAGATAATACCTTCGACTGGATGGGATATTTAATAATAAATGAAGAGTCATTGGCTTTTTAAAATAGGCAACGGTGATTAAATACACTTCATCATGATTTGACTATTGATTTTATTAAAAAATTCAAAACGAATTACACTTTTCCATGGGAAATATATAAGTAATATAAATTTGAGAATGCCTCATATATATCCGCTTGTGGCCACGATGCGTGGGTCCAGCGTGAGGCGAGATCAACTCGATTCTTCCGGAACATCGCCCTTCACCACACCGTGGTCACACAAATGATATTCACCTGTTTGTTCGGGTTGCTGCGACCAACCGCCACCGCTACCGCCTTCCGTGCTGGGCGCCCCGTAAAACCCCGGGAGCTGCTGTCCGTTGGGCCCCACTCCCCTCTGAGGGCCCCTCCCGCCTCCACCGCCCCACGAAGCACCGCCTCCTCCCCCGGCGGCCGAACTGCCTCCGAACCGCCCTCCGGACGAGCCCCCGTCGCCCCCAAAGTCTTGCGAGGGCCACCCCGCCGGGCCCTGGGGCCCCCTGGTCCCTTGGGGCGGGGCGTCGCGGGGAGGGCAGATGCCGTGCCCTACGGCAGCCCTCGCGAAGTACTCGGCCGAGGGGGCGTGGCCGTGCTCCTGGAAACGGATCTCGGAGAGCGGAGCGGCGGTGAGGGCGCAGACGCGGGTGTCCCACCTGCAGACAAGAGAGGAATGGAGGAGAGGATGAAGATCACCCTTTTCTTTAATTGGGCACCGCTCGGTGATGCTAACAATTATTGCTTTTTCCCTGATATTCGGGTCTTCTAAGGCTTTCGATTAATATAAATTACACCGAAAAAAAGGATTCTTAAAATTAGCTAAATCCTCTATCAATTAACGGATTTTCCACTACAATATGGTAATAATAATAATAATTGATACAAAAATATTATGACAGTATGAAGTTTGAAATGTGGAGAGCCAAAACGCTACATGGGACGCATGCTAACCATCTTCAGCAGCCGAATATCGAAAAAGAGGCATAAAATAAATGGTTAACAGCAGATATATTTGCAGAAACAGAAGGATCTATGGTTGCCATACAAGATAGAATAACTAAAACAAAAACCTACATCAAATTCATAATAAAAGAGCCAAATGTGAATGACAAATGTTGAAAATGCAAAATCAAGGCAGAAACAATAGAACACATCACAAGTGAATGCAGTGTACTATCAAGCGTGAAATACACACAAAGTCATGATAATATATGAAAACATATATATCTTGCATTAGTAAGAAAGTACAATGTATCCCATGAAAACAAAGCATGGTACCGAATGACACCACCGCCTGTAGTAGAAAATTAAGCTGTCAAAATGTATTGCAATAGAAGTATCATAACGGACCGTTCTCGCCCAAACAATAGACCGGATATAACTCTTCAATCAAAACAAGAGAGGATAACATACCTAATAGATATCTCCATCCCGAACATAGAAAGCTTACAATTAGAGGCTAAATACAAGGAAAAAAATACAGAAATATGTACCCTTAGCTGAAGAAATAAAAGAAATGTGGAACCTAAATTCCGTTAAATTTGTACCAATAATAATATCAGCGACTGGTGTAATACCCAAGAACATGCACAGAAGCTTGTAAACAATGGGAATATATAATCGTATTTACATGCACATTAGGGTGGGCCGAAAAACACGAAAGTGTCCGAATCGAATCGTAATAGCGCGGAAAAGGTGTTACTCGTCACCCTGATCACAAAGAAAGAAATATTTTCGAAATCGGACCATGTCTTCCGGTCGCACATCTCGTTCGAAGTTTTGAAAAATCGTAAAAAATATTACTTTTTTAGGGATTTTTAAAAATATGTTGCAGTGATTTGATTACATTTAAAATCGGTATGTGACCTCTTCTGAAGAACCTCTGTCTTAAAAAAATATGTAACACCCCTTATCTCCTTCTTTTAGGGGGAGGGGGAGTCGCTCATCGCGTTCAAATTATGGAAAAATCGTAAAAAAACATGACTTTTTTCGGTATTATCTCTTTATAAGTTACAGTGATCGGATTGCGTTCAAAATCTGTATGTGGCCTCTTGTAAAGGTCCTTTGTCTTTTAAGAAAGATATAATTCCCGTTCCACCCTTATTTTATGGGGGAGGGTAGGGGCATGTATCGTAAAAATGAGTGACCTTACGGTAGGCCTACGCTTATTTTTGAAAAATGGTTTTTCTTTTGAATTCGTCCCTTCAAAATAGTTGTTTTGGTGAGAAAACAAATACATTTCAGGCTGGTTGATGTGTGACTACCCATAGCCGTTCCTAAGGGGTCAAAGTGCAGGTGCACTATCGGATTTCGATGCCAGACACACGTCTTTACAGTAGTTCGCGGATTGTAGAGCTCCGCAGGGGCGAACATTTTAACCATTTTTCCATATCTTGAAGTCATCATGTTGAGTAATATGTCGCCGCTACCATGGCATCCGTGCCGAGCTCTGAGCGCTCCCCCCTCTGTCCCCACCCCTTCTTTCTCTTTGTACTTCCTCGTGCACTTCTGAGGGTATATAAATGGTCATGATTATCTGATTACCTGGATGTGTTTAATTAACATATTTGAAGATACAACGAGTAAGTACACAATTAAGTTCCAGTCTCTTGATGTAGATGGTGTGTCATACTTATGAATTAATGTTGACTTTTTGATGTTAGGTAGGGACTTCCGGTAGGAATCTACGGATATGAGCAATTCTTGAAAGGCGTCCTCTTTTTGTGTTATTGTTCTGTTGAAACCGGACATAAGTTTTACGCCTCGCTCCGCATGATCATTAATCACCTTAAGGTAAGTTGCAATTTGCTTTCCCATTTTTTAATCCTTTTTTTCAGCCCATTCAGTCACAGGGTACTCTAAAAACGCTTGACTAATTCCTAGTATTTGGAAAAATCTGACGGAGCTTGTTGTGGCTAAGTCACCAAGTGTCATATTGGGAACATCCCTCAACTGCACCTGTCTCTTCTTCAGCGGCTCCTCTGAACCTTCATTATTGAGAATACCGGTGGCAACTTGCGTTTTGTCTTCTTCAGTGAGTTTCTCATCAACCATTCCTCACTGCCCTCCTCTGATCATCCTTCATCTTTAAATCTACACCCCCGATAACTCCTAACCTCGGTCCGCGTTGATCACACAAGAAAAGTATTTCTTCCTTCGAAGCCTTTTTTCTGCTTCTTTAGTTACATCATTTGCCTTTTTTCCAGCTGTTCTATTGCATCATATTTGCTCAAGTCAAACATAGAGTCTAGCTTACTCTGAAACATTTCCTTCTTAGCCATCGCGGCTGCACTTGGCGGTTTATTAGTGGAGGTATTCTTATGGAGATTCCTCCATTCCTGATAAAGCGACTCAAATTTTTCAATAACCCGAATGTCTTGGTTACTGGGAATTTTTGTTTTGTTCCACAGATCAACAACATCTTTCATTGCAATCTAAGCTGCGTCCCAGACATCATGATTTTTTCTCATGTAATAAAAGAACACACACAGTACCTCACGTATTGTTGGAAGCTTTGATAATACTTAAAGCTCCACATATTCTTTTCCAAACAAGGTCAATCTCAGCTCCACTCCACATCCACGCCATTGTGTAAACAAACTGTTTCACTTGAAATAGATTTCTACGCAACCACACACTTGCAAGGGAAACACCTCACTGAACTTCTTTGGCCAAAAGAGAAGAGACTGCGATTCTCTTATTCTATGTATTCACTATGTTAAGGCAGAAAAACATAGGAGGACTGCCGATAATTTAACCACAGGGCTCAAATGATTAGCTTGGAAGGATAACAGGAGATACCAAAATGATTACAAAGTAATGCATTAATATGCATCCTATCACTATAGACTAAGTTAGTAGTTTTATATCAAATCACTTCACCAAAACACATTCATAAGATAGCAGAACTATCAGGTTATTAGCTTTTCGATGTCTGTTCAGAGTGAAAAGAACACTCAGCGAAGGAAAACGAGCGTACAATGCGGCTGAATTGACAATAAAAAATATCAAAATCGTAGGGCGCGACCGTCGCCCGTACGGCGGATGTGCCGGTGCAGACTAATATTACTCCATGATGGCTTCAAGATATGGAAAAATGGTTAAAATTTTCGCCCCTGCGGAGCTCTACAATCCGCGAACTACTGTAAAGACGTGTGTCTGGCATCGAAATCCGATAGTGCACCTGCATTTTGACCCCTTAGGAACGGCTATGGGTAGTCACACATCAACCAGCCTGAAATGTATTTGTTTTCTCACCAAAACAACTATTTTGAAGGGACGAATTCAAAAGAAAAACCATTTTTCAAAAGTAAGCGTAGGCCTACCGTAAGGTCACTCATTGTTACGATACATGCCCCTACCCTCCCCCATAAAATAAGGGTGGAACGGGAATTATATCTTTCTTAAAGACAAAGGACCTTTACAAGAGGCCACATACCGATTTTAAAGGTAATCAAATCACTGCAACATATTTTTAAAAATCCCTAAAAAAGTAATATTTTTTACGATTTTTCAAAACTTCGAACGAGATGTGCGACCGGAAGACATGGTCCGATTTCGAAAATTTTTCTTTCTTTGTGATCAAGGTGATGAGTAACAAATTTTCCGCGCTATTACGATTCGATTCGGACACTTTCGTGTTTTTCGGCCCACCCTAATGCACATGCAAAAAAACCACAATAATTAATACTTGCTCCATAGTAATAAGATTTTTAAATTAATATAAAAAACAGCAGATGAGCCTAATCCCTTTGGTGCTTTGCACCCGGGATAGGTGAATGTTTCCCAGCCTTTGGGCTGAGAAGCGAAAAATTCGAAAATAATAATAGTAATAGTTTATTAATCCCGGGACTTGTCCTTACTATTATAGGATAAGTCAATTCTTAGAAAACGAATACATACATGTAGACCATTAACAGAGGGCAGTAAACACAAACTAACAAAAATACATATAAGCTCATAAATTCATCAACAGAGTAAAATCAGTTATCTATGAGGTAATTACATAGTTTCGTTTTGAACATGGTGAAAGTTTCAATGTGTTTTACATCAGTTGGTAGTTTATTATAAAATTTAGATCCGGCATATTTTGGGTTTTTAGAAAATAATGACAGGCTATGAGGCACAGTCCTATGGTCAAACCTCCGCCGGGTATTATACCCATGAACATTTTTATTCATCTTTACATTATTGATATTTTGTCTCACATATACATATAATAAAGAATGTAAATGTAACACAGGGTGAGAAGCTTAAGATTCTTGAACCAAATGATAACCAAAGTATTCCTCTAAAAATAAGTGTTAGATGAATTTCCTCTTCGGAGAGGAATTTTCTCATACATAGAGGATCATATTCAGTATAGAAGGCAACTCCCTCTACATTAATGAGGATTATTCTCAAGATTTCATTTACAATTACGCTCCTTTCAGGCGCGGATCCAGCCGGGGGGCATAGTGAAAATTAGATATACACCAGTCTTCTTTTTCCAATCATTTAGATTCACTATAGAGGTAGAGTGAAAATAAAATAGACAAGAAAAGAGATAGCTGCCATCATCAGCTGACCACACGCTGATCTGATTGGCCTGGGCCGCGCATTCTTCATCAGCAAGAATCCTCTTCCTTTCCACTTCATACGCGAAATCTTACTTTAAGATTACTAATCTTGGTTTGAGCGGAATATTGGGACAGGAACGTCATCTCATAAGGAAACATAGATTCTCTTAAAGGATGACAAATATTCTAAAAGTAAGAGCAAATTCTGAAAGTATTTGCAAAGGGAAATTGTCCTCTACATTTCCGAATACGTTTTTTCGGAAAATCATGGAAAACTTATGGTGGTTCATTAGTGCGATATTCCACAGAGGAAAATATCATTCGTCTTGACCGGGATTCGAACCCGGATCTCTCGATTTCGCGCTGAGTGCTTTAGACAGATAACCTACCGAGCCTACCCACCCACCTACTGTGGATAGGAACAAGTTACCATGGCTAATCCCGGTATCCTCAAAATTAGTCAACAAGAGCGAACACCTCACTGTGTTCCAAGTTCGGTTTTATCCACGTGCACTGTGGCGCTAAGCGCACGCCTTGGACTGATTCAGTGAAATGATATGTGTGGTAGTCCAGAAGAACTTGTTCCTATAAAACCCTCAAAAATCCACAAGGGAGGAGAACGCCTCAGTAGCGTAACTGGCTAAAGCACTCGGCGCGAACTCCAGGGATCCGGGTTCGAGTCCCAGTCAATGGGAATGATTTTTCTTCTGTGGAATATCGCACTAATGTGCACTTGCGGGTGACTTCGTAAAAGGTTAAACAGTGGCTAGTCCCGACATCCTCGAAAGAAAAATCACAATTCTGGTTCAATTTGATCTTAGTAAAGCCTTCGATTCTGTAGATCATGATATTCTACTAAGACGCATGGGTCAACTCAATTTTTCTCCCTCTGTGTTGTTTTGGTTTCACTCTTACCTGTCCAGTCGGCAACAGGCCGTCAAATACGAGGATGGTAAAGAATCAGATTTTCTACCAGTTTTCCGGGGAGTCCCACAGGCTCAATTCTCGGACCCTTATTGTTCACCATATATATCAAAGACCTCACCACCTCCATAACTCACCGCAAATACCATTTTTACGCGGATGACTTACAGATTTACCTTGAAAGCTACCCATATGAACTTGACCATGCCGTTGAATTGATCAATAAAGATATTCAATCCATTTGTGACTGGTTAGCCATTAATTGGCTTAAGCTAAATCCAAACAAGACTAAGTCGATAATATTTGGCAGTCCTTCCAATCTTCACTTTATCTCAAAGAGTGACCTTCCGAAAATAAGAGTACAGAATCTCCTTATAAATTATTCGAATACTTTGAAAAGTCTTGGAGTTCACTTAAATAATACCTTGAGCTGGCGGGAGCATGTTAAAGCTATATCTAACAATGTGTATAAGACACTGAACCAATTGAAGCACTTCAGGCATTTGATCCCTATTTCACTTCGTCAGAAGTTGGTTCAAACTCTTGTATTCCCACATTTTGATTATTGTTCAATTATTTTCTCAGATGTTAACACAGAACTCAGCACTAAGTTACAGCGACTTCAAAACTCCTGTTTGCGTTTTATTTTTAACATCCGTTACGATGAACATGTTACGCCTTATTATAAAAAAATAAAACGGCTGAAATTGGATAAACGCTGTATACTTCAAAAGGCTTCAAAAGGCTGTTTAAGGTACTGAAATCCAAAAATCCGTCTTATTTGTACGAAAACATTATATATAATGCAAATAATGGGAAGAGATCAACTCGAATCACTGAGATATTCTATTTTCCTAAATACCAGTCTTTAATATTTGAGCACTCCTTCCTCATTTCCTCCTGCAAGCTATGGAATTGTTTACCTGAAAATGTTAGAACCTCTTCTACAATTTCGATGTTCAAGAGAAATATGACTGATCATTTATGTAACTTAGCGTAATCTTCTCATATATCTAATCGATATGATCAATTTTTGAAATGTGATTTCATATCTGTGCATTGCAATGTTGAATGAGATTCGTCATGCTCTTTCCTTATCATACTGTTTTATGTTGTGTCTATTACTTTATATTCCATTATTCTTAATGCAAAAGGTGTAAGCAATGCGATTGATAATCTATGTTGTCTGTTTTAATTTCTCAATCCTTAATGTGTGATCTTAAATCTGTGCACTGTTACCCTAATTTTCACATGTTATTTATTCTCTTATTCATTGATTATTGTTGGTTTATATGTGGTGTTCCTTAATGAAATTTGTATGTATTGCTGTCACCATTGGCCCCATTTGTGGCATGTAATAATATTTCAATGTTCCAGGGGACTTAAAGTCCCAGAACAATAAAGACTGTTTTCAATTTCAATTTCAAAAATCCTCCAAATTAATTAAAGCGGTTCCACTATAGCTGTGTGAGTCAAAACAAATACTTAAGTCTAACTTTTCGTTTAATTGGTTTAAATATCCCGCTTTCGCTGATCACATGCGCTAGCTAGTGATAGCCAAAATTAAAGTACCAAATATGCAGATTATTCCACCAATATATTTTATTGAACACTTTTTTATAGCAATAGACGCCGACTACAGCGTCATTTCTATGAAATTACCACGTTTTGACTTCAATTACCGCATGAATTAGTTATTAACTCAACAACTAATGAGGTAAGGTGCACCTATTTTACTTTTTATCAATTAACCGGGAGTTTTCGCTTTTTAAAGACTGTTTTTCGTGAAAATGGCATTAATATTAGATAGAAAAATACTATTTCTCCCCGTTTTTCTCCCCCCCCCACTATCGCATTTAACACCAGGCATTTTCAAGTTCAATTTGTGAGAACAATAACGTGGAAAGGTAACATTTTGTTGTTCATATAGGATAGAGGACATACTTAACTATAAGTATCCAGAATATGAATAAAATGACATTGAAGTCCTTTCATGGTGTAACCACCTAAAAACACCGAGTAAATATCAGTACACGCCTATGGAACGCCTTCCTGAAGAGATTTCGTTGGGTCGGGCAGATAATAATTCCCTTAAATGTCGTCCCCGGTGGCGACGGGGTAAAGTCCTCGCCTGCCAATCCGAGGTTCGCGGGTTCGAATTCCCCCTGGATGGATTTTTCACCACTCGGAGTGTGGGTATTTTTATTCGTCCTTTATTACTTGTTGAAACACCCGATGCCAATATAGCTGTTTTCGGGTTGAGGAAACAAATAAATAAATAAATATATATATTTATTATAATAAATATAATATATATATATTTATTTATATATTTTCTGTTGACATTTGAATTGACCGGAATTCGAAAACCAATGGAGCACCAAACAACCGGTCAAATGTGCTTGTGACCAGACTTGGTGGTGTTAGTAGTTAGCAAACACCATCAAGTCTGGTGACTCGACATGGATTCGAGCCCTGATATCGCAATAGCAGGCTAATCGGTGTGACTAGCACGTGACCTACAAATGAGAGGCGAAGTTCGATTCCTAGAGAGGTTCATTTTTTTCATCGTGAATTTCCACACGCTGATGATACATTTTGGACCCGTTTCTTGATGGCAGCATCCAAAATTACTTGCGGAATATACGCAAAAAAATATTGTTCACCCTATTGTGGGTGGACCATAAGACACAGGACTCCATCGTGAATTCGACTGGGTTAGACTAAGGGAGACGTCGGGTACCCTCTTCATTGTTTCACATTATCTACCACCTGGTAATTACCTTTCCTAAATGGTTGCAATGAATTCTCCAACCACATCTAACAATTATATTGACAGCATAAAAATAAAGGGTAACCTCACCTTTCATTTTGGACATTCAAAACAAGGGTAAACGCTAGCTTATAGTCCAGCGCATTGACCCGCAAGTCGCAGAAAACTGTGGCACGATAGCGAGATATGAAACCTGGATGAGTTCCTACAGACCGGTTTCTCATAACCAGAATGAACTGGCTGAAACACGAAAATTGAAAGAACTTTCCGAATGGAGATATAAAGTGAAGCAACCCTCTTAGTTTTGGAGATGCCAAGACAGTTAAGCCATAAGTGTACCATTTGAACGGTCTGCAGGAAATAATTTTTTTTAAACAGCTTTGCAGTCTTTACAAAAATGGGCTAATTGAGCTCAAAAAATGCAACAGCATTTGCACGAGTGGCAGGTCGGACAAACCCAAGAAATTTTCACGAGATGTTTCTGAGGCGACTTCAAGGACCGATAAAAATACGACCGAACAATTGGGGTCATCGAGTTCGCTTGGGCCGTTTCAATGTGCCCACTTAGGACGGGTGAGATGTGATTTAAGTGTTGGCTGAAATAAACACTAAACTCTTGCTAGAGAAAGTCCAGCTTTGCACTCGCGCGCTTTTAAGACAATAAATAATTCGATTTTAAATAAGGAGTTAACTTCAGCAAAAATAATGATGTCTGATTTGCTCTAGATATTTAAACAGGAAGAAAAATATTTTAGTCTCATGGCGCCGTGATGCAAGTTGCCGAGAAAAAGTAGGTATATAAACTGAACAGCATACCAAAAAGTACTACAGTTATAAACTTGAAACTATGCAGACGTAATAACAAAGCTATGATTCACATTGTATTAAATTTTAATTTTTGTTTAAATCTCTGCTTTGCTGTTTTTATAGTCAAAGCTACGCATGGCGCCGCTGCTGTAAAAAAATAGGACATATTTTGCTTTAACGCCGAAAAAAGGTCCAATATTTGCTTTTAAAAATTATTATTCACGTGAAAGTCATAGAAAATAAAACTATCTATATGTTAATGTACATAGCGTGAAAATCCGAAGAATCACTTTGGAGTTATTAAGGTTTAAACTCGAGTCTACAAGATTTTGGCGCGGAAAGTAATGGATGTTAGACCAGATTTCTGCTTCTTTTCTTTCGATGCGGTATAAAGGGGTGTAAAAAGGTTGGTGGCCAGGAGAGGGGTTTTTTTAGGAGGCTATAAGAGGAGGATGGGTATGGGTGTTGACCCTCTTGGCTCTCACCTACTAACCTTGATGACGCTCCGCAGGGCAGCCCGCTTTGTCAAAAAAACAGAGAAAGCCACGTGACCGCCCATGTTTTCCTCAATTAAGTTCCCGCCTCGAGGATTTTCGGTGCCCCGTTAGGGATGGCCTTCGTGCGTCTCTCTCGCTAATTTATTCACATCCCCCATCCAAAGATAAGAAACTCAGTGAGACATCTTTTGTTGATGTCGTCCCACTGTTCATGATTTGAATGTCAATTTATTCATATTCGGGAAACGCATAGAAACATGTGTCCTTCATCTGATAATGACAGCAAAATCCTACATTACCACGCATTTTTCGTAATGTCAACGAGAAATGAAACTGTTTTTGTGTGAGATTGCGAGGAGCATCGTTAAAAAATGCGTTTCTCAGTCTAGTACAAATATTTTCACCAAAATACTGTTACAATATGAGAATTGTTCCAGGAAATCTAATAGCCGTAAAATGTTGGCATCATCCCCTCTTAGTTTTTGAGGTTTCAGCAAATAAATGAAATTACTGCTGTCAAAACTGCTGCGTTAGTTACACTCAAATGGTACTGCGGTCGACTTCTAAGGCTGGAAAGAAGTGTTAATTCAAAAATACATTTGTCGACTAATCCGAAAACTAAGTAACTTACTTTTGCTTTCCAGGAGGTAAGACTAATTATCAGTGAATGTATATTTTTAAAATGTGGCTGGAGCGAAATCGTTGGTCATTGAGTGCACATTTTAATATTTTTTTAAGTTTGTCGAAAAAGAATTCTTTGACCACATTTCATTTAAGTGGATCCATCTATACGTTGAACCACAATACAGGCAGTAATGGGAATGATTCAAGAATTATGTTTGAATGTTTTTACTTTAATAAAGTATATTATGACTTGAGTCCGCGTGGTATTCGAAATGTAGACGAAATTATATGAAACGCACAACAACCATGGTCAAGGCAGAATGCGAATCCATGAGCTTTGGGTTTTAACTTTGGTAAGTTAGTATGAGATCCTACAATAAAGCAATACACTGCCTTCTACTAAGCAACAAGATCCATTACGTGCAGAAGTACTCGGATAACAAATAATTCACAGATTACCTTCCCGCAGTGTAATCTACAACAGTAATAGACGGCAGACTTTGTTGGTACTACATTTTTGGGATCCAAGACAAGTTTTGGAGATAATCAGACTGCTTTTCTAAGAATAAATTAAGAATGGAAGTCAGGACGGCACCTACCTATGTCGCCCGCCCAACTAGACCGAACACATCAGGTTCTTCGATCCACATTCCTTTGCTATTTTCGAGAGTGGGAGGGGGAGACGAGGGGTGGAGCTTTTGAAAAAGCCAGTGCTATCGCTGAAGGGGCCAGGGTATTATTACTCTGAATGGTGAAAAAGAACGCAAGTGAATAACTATTAATGTAAAATGGAATATTTTTCTCCGTGGGGATCTGTCAAGGCCACCATCACCACATAAAGACAGTCCCCACGGCCGTGGTACTGCTGGACCGCCTTAAGCGTGGAGCAAGATCAAGAAGATACATTCACTAAAATCCGCGACGGTATTACTCAACTAGATGGCAGTTACAACTCACCGACATAGCCTACATTTGAAAGAGCCATTGAGGGTAAGGTGTAAAAAGTAATTTGGACATTGTAGAGAGAAAAGACGCAATTATACTTCAAATTTTGAGAGTTATACAGTAAAATTACAATTTTTTCATTAATGTCGAGAATGTGTGTCCCAAATAATTTAAAAAATGAAAACTTTTCTAATTCATCTCATACATAACTTGGTCTACTATCATCTTATGACTCACATGGTTGAAATAGCTGAGGCCAAGGTTAAATGAGAACGATTAACAAAGGTTTCAGAATATAATAAAAATATTTAAACGATCATACGCTCTACCTAACCACGCGGAAGCAATTATTCTACAGAGTTTTCAATCAATAGGAAATAGGATTATGGTATTTATTAGAAGATTAATTGAAATTACCTATGAAGAAGTCCAGACGAAGAGCCGGGAATAAAAGATACTTCATGAAAACTAGAAAAAGCTGAAACAACTAACTTATTGGACAGATTATTAGATTTAACAGCCCCCTGAAAGCTAAAATGGAAGGAAAAGCGAATGTGCAATGCTACCGAGTAAGAGAAAAAATGGAAATAGAAGCAAGTCATTGATGTCCGAATGAGGAATTAAGAAGGAATTAAGCTATTTGTTGGAGATAAAATGTAATAAAGAACAGGAGCAAACCTATCTCCGGCTTGATGACTGCTGATGATGTCCTTTATCAGCGGTTAATAATTAATCGCACTCAGGAAAAACAACAAAATGTTTCCGATTCAGAAAATATCTCACTCGACTAACCATTTTTGCATTTACATGATCATATGAGAGATGAGCAACATTAGCGGCGCCATTCAAAATGAGCGGTCGGACCCGGAAGTCGCACCCAACTCCCGTATATGGAGCCACGCGTGGGTTGGGAGCTCCGCGGGATGAGGAGCCAATGAAAAGGAAACGAATACTTACACGAACGTTTCTATGGTGCGCTACCAAGTCAACTATGAAAAAACTTGGGCGCTATCTCTGTTGATTATTTAGAGAATCAAAACATGGGTGATTACGAAGTAAAATCTATACACGTGCAAGCCAGAGAAATCGGGATGAAGCCACGAATTCCTAAAGTTTTCTTTAGAATTATTTAATTTCAAGGTCTGTAAGAAGTATGAAGTAAATATTGTAATGGTGTCTCCATGTTTTTCGGGCAAAGCTGCGTCGGTGTATCTTTACGATGACGTTTCGTAGCCAATGCAGGCCACATCTTCAGATCAAGTCCGAATGCCAAACGGTGAAAGTTGGCCTGTATATATACCGTCCTCAAGGGGGCCTTCCGTTAGCGCAGCCAATCAGCGTTGAGCACCCTTCTTTTGGCGCGTTCCTTCTCAGGAGTCTCTTCCAGGTGCTGTGGAGTCTATGCCCGTCATCCCGATTGAAATTAGCCTCTACCTTCTCTATTTCAATAGCCTCCCTGATGAGTCGAGGAAAATCAAGGAGTCGAGTCAGGGAGGCTATTGAAATAGAAAAGGTAGAGGCTAATTTCAATCGGGATGACGGGCATAGACTCCACAGCACCTGGAAGAGACTCCTGAGAAGGAACGCGCCAAAAGAAGGGTGCTCAACGCTGATTGGCTGCGCTAACGGAAGGCCCCCTTGAGGACGGTATATATACAGGCCAACTTTCACCGTTTGGCATTCGGACTTGATCTGAAGATGTGGCCTGCATTGGCTACGAAACGTCATCCTAAAGATAAACCGACGCAGCTTTGCCCGAAAAACATGGAGACACCAGCACAACAGCGCTGCGAAAGCCTCAAACAGAAATTTAAATATTGTAATATTCACGGCACAAAAATATAGTTATAAATGAAAAATATTCTCAGTAATTAAATTAAAAATCTATATAAATACTTATCTCAGTAATTAAATAGCAAAATAAGTCTCTAACTTTATTAATTTTTCCACACCGTACGGTGGAAACGCCTTCAAAAGATATTTTTTGCAATTCTTAAAAAATTACTTCGGTGAATAGTTGATTAATTTAAAAAAATAGCTGAAAAAACCAACAAACTACACACTGTTAGTTTTTCACGAAATCTAGACGTTAGAATAAATACCACTGTTTCAGGCTGGATATGGTGGCCTTTTAATAAGGCCTTTCCCCCTCCTCCTCCCCCCACTCCCTAACGCCTTGGTGGAAAGCTATATATGCTTGACCTAAAGCGAAGAACCCTGCACATGATTATGCCACAGTGTGGTGAAACGCGTCGTGTCAAATAAATAAATCTGTGGAAGATTACCAAGTGTCTTTATTCATTATGAATATCTAGACGTTAGATATTCCTAACTTTTTCAATATTTTCCCTCAGGTGCGCACAGCTGTAATCTATCCCATGTAAAACAGCTAATATATTTTTAAGCGAATTGCTCGAAAAGTAGTTCGGCAGGGGGTAAATATTTTTATATCATTGGAATGATGAGTTTTTTTCTTTAAAATGAGGTGAAATACATCAAATTCTATGTGAAAGTGATACCCCGCATCAAATTACTTTAAGCGTACACGTGAAATTCCCCATTTTATGTAAATTCGTAATTCATATGGAAGATGGGAAGGAAACTCCGTTTCGGGCTATTTGGCTATCGTATAAGCAGTGCTGCAATTACATTGCTTTCTCTATGAGTTAGTCTGAAATTATATAGGTGTAAGCCACATAAAAAATTCATTTGGAGTAGGTTCCAGTTATTTTTCATGGTGAGATCAGCGAATGAGAGTACCACCTTCGCTGCTTTTTATGAGTTTTGTGAGTGCTCTTGTATAACGAATAAAATATTTCCCATCGATCATAGGCTTATAAAAAATCAACCCACGAATTCAGGAACAATTTCCATGCATAGAATTCATACAGCTGCCAAATTCCATTCCTCGAGATGGAGAATCTCCTATTTTGCATCTAACAGCCGGTTTTTCAATGTTATTCGCTGTTCTTTGAAAGCTGAGCATCCTAACGATGATATAGATTCCGAAATGGACACATAACTTCATAAGACTCACAATTATGTATAAATGAGAGTAAACATGAGCCACATACTCAAAAATCAATAACGGCTTAAAATTGTCTAGCTGTGAGAAGCAGTAGTCGTTATTTGATTACATCGGCCAGGAGATGAAGGTCTTTAGAATTTTGGATTTGAAGTTTCTTCGAATGGCATACGCCAGAAATGTACTTCACTTCAAGTTGATTCGTCGAATATACACCTGCAATCCTTCGCATTTTGGAATCTCAAGATATTTAGTTATAACCCTAATTGATTAAATAATGGAATCTCAAGACATAACGAGCAGTTAATGCTGAGCATACAAAAAGACGTTTTTTTTGCTTTTGTTGATAACCAATTATATTTCCAAAAAAAGTACGCCTTCATGCATACAAAAATGTATTTAAACTCATTTAATTCAGGTATTCCCAAGATTTTCAGCCATAAGTCAATCATATTTGTCTAAAATTACTTCAAAATAGTGATAGAAGTATCGGATGACGACGATGTCGTGACTGAAATGGATTATAACCGGACAAGCGATAGTGAAAAATTAAAAATTGAGCCGGAAGAGCAGGGTAATTCCGTAAAATTAAAAACTTGGAGAATTTCAATACATTGAATGCATGATGCGAGGCAAATAACGAGAAATTAAAACAATCTTAAAATTAATTACGTAAAATACTTGATAACCGGTGGTTGACAATAAAGCAAGATGAATCATGTAAAGTTAACCATCATAGTAAAAAAGTAAAGACACCCGAGGCATAAGAAAATTACAGGGATTGCATAAGTTACTCTAGAAAAAGTCCTCCAATTACTATTGATGAATTGCGATAAATTTTCGAAAAGCGCTTTTCAATTGAAGTTTCTAAGCGTCAACAGGATAGAAAATCGAGAGTCATGTGGCAGCCAAAATATGAAAAGTTTTGCTGGGCCACCGTGAACATCCAAGGAGTCCTCAGGCACAAGCAAGGATACAAAAAAGAATAATAAGTATCTTAAATGCCTTAAAAGGTGAAAAACGCCTGGAAAACCAAAAGAAGTAAAAGAGTTTATACATAAAGCCGAGAAGACCTTCCCGATGAGGAGCCACATCTGTTGCTACAAGTCACGTCTCACAAAAACCGGAAGGCCTTCATTTGAAACCTTGAATGGTGCTAATTGAGTCAGAGAATGCATCGAAAAGGGTACCAACACAACCAGAATTGTTCACGTCACCCCGAGGGTGGCAGCAGGAGATTTGAACCGAGTCTGATCTTCAGAAAAGATATAAATCATTGAATTTTGCTAGTATCGCCTTGAGATTGAGCCATTTTTATTGTATTGGACAAGATAAGAAATTCGATTTACCACGCCGACAAAAATTATCTAATCTTACAAAAATCCAATGCGTATAGTATCCATGCAGTCACTATGTGGTGACACCAAAACGGTAACGAATTTCTTTAATTGAGTAATATACTTTGGGCACCAGACTTGATAGCACGTCAAAACCAACTTAAAAATCTTCCGTGAAGCCTATGAAGTCACGAAACTGTGAGGGTAAAAAGAAACCTAAATCTGGTTTTGGCAGGCAAGTTAGTAACACGCTGGCCTGGCTACACAAAGTTTGCGGATTCGAATCCTGGGGCAGACAAGGATCATTGATTTAGGATTAATGTCTTAGACTGCATGAGCCTTTGCATTAGGAACATTTAAACTCCAAGCCTATTAGAACGAAAACAAACTTTCCAATCCTTAGTGAGCTTGGGAATGGGATGGTGATCTTGAAATATTTCATATTTTGACACAAGATGGCAGAACATATTTTTGTAGTTTCTCCGTTTCTAATATAAAAAAAGCATTCATATATTTTTCATTAGTTGACCAAGATCCAAAGTAATACACGTAAATCCTCCTATTATCAACATAATCATTGACGGTTAAGGCATAAAATTCACTATTTCTAATAGAATAGTATCCTTCAATTTTGATATGCAAGGCTAAGGTACTGTATGACCTTCAAGAGTAAAGAAAGAGAAAAATTATACTCATCGAGAAATTCGGAAAGAAATCATGTCACTAGATATTCTGAAGTGTAAAGGAACCTTCCCAGAATATAAATATCAATCTGAATGCAAAGGAATGTTTTTACAGATCACCTTCCAATTTTTAGGGCTCCATACACGAAAACAGATTAATATAGGCTTCAAAGTAATTATTAGCTCCTAATGTTATCAGATGACAGAAAATGAATTGATTTAAGCCAAATAGACCCATGAGCAATAACATTTCACTGATGTCTTCTTTTCATTTTATCTTAACATTAATCTCTTTCCGTAAATTTTCCATCCACTTTTTATAGAAAACAAAAAATTGGTTTCGGTATAATGCTTTACGTAAACGTTTCATGGGAACTATTTCCATCAAAATACTTTCAATTTAAAAAAAAGAAAACATTTCGATAAGCTTGAATTATCCATTGCAAAATTATCTCTTTCAACCACAAAGTTATTTTGCATTATTAATGCACTGTCCCGTAAAACAAACAAGGAATACTTAATCCCAAGACATTTTAATTCATCGTGAACATTTTCCGAATAAAACAGAAAATTTAACGTTCAATCGGCGATTAAATATCAGGAATCTATCTTTTAATTCCGCTACAACCCGTAAACTAAAGCAAGAAAAATAGTACTATGAAGTAGTATTATAAAGGGTATATCAGGAGGAATGTGCGTAATTTATGGAGGAGGTAGGGGAGGTGATTTGAAGTATTTTAGTCCTATGATTTTGGTCATGTGATCTAAATTCCTTAGTAACGGAGTTATGGCAGCACAAACATTGTGTCAGAAGCATTCTGCAGTTATCATGCAGTTATCATCCAAAAGCAGTGGCGTCGACAAGTACTAATAAATAAAAACGGATCTAAGTTGTTCTTAAGATTTGTATCTTTCTTTTCCTGCCGAAATTTACGCTAATTGATTCCAAAATCCAAGATGGTAACTTAAATTTAATTTTTTTTTCTTTAAAAAACTAAGTTTTTGAATACGTTTTTTATTTTGAGAGATATGGAAAAATTAATCCATTATTTATTTCATGGAGATAATCCCCGCTAGAGATATTTGATGCCGCTTGATTGTTTACTTCCTTTAGTTAAAAAAATACCCCCATTCGTGTTTTAGAGGTTGGTTAAGTCTTTTCAATACGTTTAAAAATAAGTTCGTAAGCTTAGATTAGAAGCTATTTCGATAAAGCAATACCAGTTCCATACATGGAAATGAGCTCAATGAGAAATGAGAAATCAATGCGATCATGTAACGTTACCATTTAAGATGCTAAACATTAATATATGACAATAAAGTATAGAATAGAAATATAATTCACTAATTATTTTGTTTTTAGCAAATTTTCCGTACCTCTCAATAAAAAAAGTTATTCTAAAAACTAGTTTTTTAAAGAATAAAAAAATTGAAATTTCAGTTACCATCTTGGAAATTGGTATCCATAAGCGTAAATCTGTAACACTGTATATTGTCCCAGGATAGTAACTTTTTAACAGATTTCTTACCAGAAAATTTACAGATCCCCTTCCATTTTTTTTGTTACGCAACAGCTAAATTTTATTATTTTCCATAAAACTGAACAATTCAAGCAGTAACGATTTGGGGAAATATTTCATATAAAACTTTGCTACGAAATAAGCTACATATTATAAAAAGAAGAAGTAAGATTGGAGCATTATTTAAACTGATGTAAGTAATTATTACGCTTAAGGGAGTAAACCATTGAGTTATATGGGTATCCAGGAAGCAATCTAAAACTTGCTAAGTATATACCTTCGCTAAACACGTATTGGATACAAAAGAAGTGCAAAATTACTCAGGGTCAATTATCCTTACTACGGCGAGGCTTACCACCGGGCATATTAAGGAGCACAGCGAAGTTTTCGTGGATTACTCAAATTTTGGCGCTTTTTGCCAGAGGCGGTGACAGTCCACTGATCATACATACTGATAATTAATATTACGCCACCATAATTTCGCCTGATGAGCATAACTAAGGTTAATTTTTGCTACCCACCCGGCCATTTAAGTTACGTAATGTTTGAATGGTATAGTTAATTGGTTATACCGAAGCATTCAATTTTAATAACTTACCATTTATGTCGAGTTAAAATGAATGCGCTTTGACGCATTTACTTTTGACTAATTACCTAATCCAAAAGCTAGAAACATTTTTCTGCTATATTATTTCGCCCAAAATCATCCAAAATTAACTGATGATAATAATTCTCGCCGAAATAATGGTAGAAAACAAAATTTAAAAAAAAATTTGAAATTGTCATAAATGCCGAAAAATAAATCGTAATAGCTAAGAACAAAAACATGGCAGGACAGTTATCCCGTCTCCTCTGAAAGTCGTCACGGAAGTTGTCACTATTTAATTTTACCGTATGGTCCATTAAATGAACTGATGTTATCAGCTTTCATGCATGATGTCAATTAGTATAAAAGAAAAAAAATTAAGAATCTTCAATGCTCGCAGCTTACTAAAAGCACAGGTTGAATGGAAGAGGAAGCTCAAAGTTACATGGGGCTTGGCATAGATGGGAAATCGCCAAGTGGAAACAATGCAAAAGGCAAATGTGAATGGACATGTTATAAGGGGAATATTGCAATTAACGCACAGCTCATGAGAAAAATTTAACTATTCTCTCATGACCAAGTAAACAACTCTCGTCCACATGAATTCTGGGTTAATCTCGAGCAATAATTTTGTTCTGCGTTTAACTTCTCCATGATTTATTCACGATGTAGTCTATGTGCATGGAGTCGGATTAAGGGGGAAACAGTCCACATATAGCATTCCAGGTCTCTAATATAACCATGGGAGGGAATTGGGAAATTGGTACAAGGGTACTCGGGTTACCAACCGCGACTCATGAATTAACCACAAACTCAAGTGACATTATTTTCGAATTTCCTCTCATACAAATGTTTCCTTTTATTCATTGTATCTCTCCCATTTCAATTACCAAAGAAATTCAGCGCTGAAGTGACGAGAATACATAAGCCTGTAAAGCAGAATACATTTCTTTCACAAGTCAGTGTACCTACCATATAATTTTTTTAAACGAAAAATTCCACATCTCCTTTCTAACATTGAAATAGGAATGAAGAAGATACAGAGGTTTGTAAAAGTAAATATGAGGTACAAATATTTCTTTTGTATTTAAGATAGAAAATCTCCAAAACATTATTTTATCAGCGACCTCCCTTTGAGGCAATATGATGAAATAAAACAAATTATTTTCAGCAGGCGCAGTATCGTGTGCGGAGGAACAACAGCTTCAACGGAGTTTTTAGAAGAGAGCTAACAAACGATCGAAGCGTATGCTCCTGGAGATTATTTTGAAATCTGTCTGTTACTTCTAGACAACACAAATTCCTCCCACTCCGCTTCTACTACCCGTTCCCACATCATCATAAAAGACCATCATTTGGAAGAAACATTTGTAAGAAACATTTATTGAAAATACCATCGGATAATATACAATGGTATTTTCTAAATTTACCAATACCAAGGGCACTAGGGAGGAATATCATCCAGTTCTATCTCAATATTTAGTCCAAAAAGTATCTTGGCATTAAAAAGTTAAGTCATCACTCGCCTATCTGGTGTCCACTTCCCAGACACAATTATGCAAATTCTATAAATAATCTGTGAGGCAGAAATAAGGAAAATGACATAGGCAGAGGAATTTAAGTATGTAAAAAAAGTTGAGATAATTGTTGAAAGTAGCACAAGAGGAGCATAAAACGGTCATTTTAAATGCGTATACAGAATAAATAAATCTATAATCTATTTATGAAGGTAATGCTAAATCCTCTAGTACAGCAACAAGTAAACTAATGAAGAAAAAGTCCACAATACATCAGCAGTTTCACCCAACCAATAGCAGATACATTTCTATTTCTTGCCTCTATAGGTTTGTATGTAGTTAACAGCCAACATTCATAAAGCAATGACATTTTTCTTACATTCCTTACCTGTATAAAAATCCCTCACACCGAAAGTGATGCTCAATGGAACACAGTCTGCGGCAATCGTCAAGATTGGGGCATTGCGTCGTCCGATGTAATAGCGATTCCATTAAAAGCCTCCCGGTGGTTACTCGATGAAAGCATGCTGAGAATAGAAGAGAGAAAAATACCATTTTTCAGGAATTACTCTGATTGAATCGAAAAAAATATTTCTTAATTAATTATCCAACCAGTACTCCAACCAGAACAACATGCAATCAATTACATGCGTGTATTAAATGTAAACACTGAAAATATATATCAATAGATAGAACATTGAGCTGGTTATAAACTTAGTCATAGGAAAAACTAGGTGCTAAATTTTTGTCCTGCCACAAAGTTGGATCAAACTTTATCTTACTCCGTGAAAGCATTTCTTTGCTGGACACATTCATTAGGGCTACTTGGAATGTAAGTCAACTGTAACATACACTGGGAATAAGGAAGGATTATAAACAATTATTTTGGTGTTGAGTAGCTGCAAGAATCATATTTTTGCTAATAATTAATATTTGGCCATTTAGTAAAGTTTTTGATGATAAAAATAACCTAAATATTTTCATATTCTTGAAGTGAGACTCTAAAATGTAATGACGATTTCATCAATTTATAAATATTTACTAAAATAAGGCGAAGGTAAATCTATAACTATCCCAGAGCAGGAGCAAATACGGTGAGTGCATATATTATAAGATTTATCAGCCAATTTATCAGCCCAGCTCATCAGTCGGTGGAGAATGGCTGTGATGAAGAATTGGTGATACATTTTAGGCACATGAAGGATATTACGGTATAATAATGGCGCTCAGGTTATTTTCAGGGAGAAAATATGACCAGTTTAGGGTTTGTTTGTACTTTTTCTTCAAGTGGTGGTTGAGCTCGAACCATCGTCACTTATCAATTAATGAGTCTCCAGGTACCAATTGACCAGGATTGAGGGAAAATCGTTCAGATTCGATGGCTTGAGGGTAACATTTTTAGGGTGCCTTCGATACATGAGTTTCGGACGAAACAAGGGTGTCATGCTACACTGAGCACACCGCCTGCTTAGACAGCCATTTTGATCATGCTGAAGGCTGTGTCAGTGGAAATCTTTACAGTAGGATAAATGTATAGTGACAAAAAAGAAAGAGAATTATACCTGTCTTTTTGGACAAAGAAAACGCAAATTTTTGCGATCATTTGATAAAATACTTGGATTTTCTTCAGTAAGGGAAGAAACAACAACAATTTGGTTAGCAAAAGCTCGCTACAAAGTTGAAAATTTGAGATCAGGACAAATTCCATTGTAACCTGCATCGTTTTCAACTTATGCTTTTCATCACTATCGGCAATAAATCCTAAGGTTGGTTTGCTGAAGCTATTTATTCTATGGCCTTATAAGCATATGTATTTGTTCTTACATTATTTCTTATTTTGACATAGTACATACTTCATAATGCTTCATTGGCCTTCCTGAGTTATATTTACAATTCGTAGCTCCTTCCATTATAGTTTCCAGGAGGCTATTGTGTCTAATCCAGTAAGTTTATCTCTTTTAATTCGCAAAGATTTCATCCAGCATATTTTTTCTACAGTTCTTCAAAGGACTTCTTCATTCGCGATTCTCTCCGTCCTATTGATCGTCCTCATTCTTGAGAACATCACCATCCCAAGGTTCTTAATTTCATTTTTTACGCCGATGTCATCGTATAAGTTTCACATCCTTATAAGAACATGCTCCAAATATATGTTTTGATGAAATGCTTTCCTGTTCGTTGCTACTTTAGCCTTATAAAAATTTATACGGAATATTATGAGGTCGTCAATGATTAAAATGACGTCTACAGCCATCATAGCATGGCTCTATTAAGCGTTTTAGAAAATTAACATCACGCGCACTGAATCTATCCGAAAAAATCTATGCATATAATAAAGAGCGCGGTTCAACCAGGTTTCAAAAATGAAATTATGTAACTTGATTCGCCGACTTCGCGCTGCTAATATAGCGCACACCTCAGACCCGAAAGGTGGAATGGATCGTTTCCTGCGATAGATAGGGGAGGCGGGAGATGAATCTATCTCACTCACCGAAAGCACCCCCCACCATGCGCCCATCGAGAGATGACCGAAATTCCTGCATGCACGCTATGACATGCTCGACGAGCGGATCGCCTGATAGGATTCCCGCATTTTGGCCAGCTTCGTTTTCACCTCGAAAACATATACGAGGCACCGCAAGCTGGTGCGTAGCAAGGGGTGATAGGAAACTAGACATGAGTAAGGGAAAGAGACTAGGAATAGGTACCCAAGAAATTGCGGGAAAGAAGGGATAAAAAAGAAGGATTGTTTTGGCGGATGGGTGTCATTCTCTGTTTCTGCTATAGACTTAACTGGCGCGTGGGAATAAGCACCTCTTTGGACAACCTGTAAGACGGAATATCTCTCTTAGTTCGTCTGCTCAACGAATTTAGTGTGGGGCTCAAATAGTATTCTCTGATTCAACCTGTAAATCGTGTGATCTGAATTTTTTTGGTGACCTAAGCCTTGCGCGTAATCTTCGAGTCTCCAATAAATACCTACCACCTCAGTCCATTCATTAGCTATATTACACTTTCTCGTGTCGTTAAAATTTTAATAAAACGTGCGGATATCTTTTTTTAGTACGCGAATTAAATCTTTCCTTAGTGGATCTAAAATACTAGCGACGTACTCGTGATAACTAGCTGGGATGATATAACATCTCTCAGTCACTTTTTATGCTCGATGACCTTCCGACCTTTTGTTTGACAAATATTGGCATCTATTTCGAGGTGTCCCACAAATGGTTGGAATATGTTTTCCCCCAGGCATTTCACTTCCTCGCGCTACGCTTTGTCTCACTCCCCGAACATTGCGGGCGTGACGTTGATGTGGTTTCCTGTGTGAGAATTGAATTAACGTGCATTCATTGAGTTCAATTCGGGAGGTTAGCCAGCAGTTATTCAGTCCGTCAACAGGACTACATTCTTTGATTCTCCACGAATTACGTAGGTCCTTTAAATGAAAGCTACAACATAGGGTGAGGGCATTTATGAAATAAAAGATCACTTGGTAGCAAGCTGCTAATGCTAAATTTAAAAAAAATAATAATTTTGTAATTATAAATTAGAATTACTTTAACACCAACCGTTTCGACGCAACTACATCATAATCAAGTTGGGACTCAAAATTTTGTACTTGATGATTACATAGTTAAGCCGAAACGCGCCGTATTTAAATAAATAAGTGGATAATAACTACATAATCTATAGTCTATGGAAAATTTCCACTCCGCATTGCCTAAAAACGTCAATTTCATTTTAATTGTCTATAATAAAGAGGAAACAAAGAAGTCTATATAATATACGGTTGAGAGACGCTTGGAAAAGCTAAGTTATACTTTTCATTAACATTGTAAAGCAAATTCCACGAAGTCACGCCTGAGACGACGGAAATACGGTGCATTCAGTTAGTAAACCGGACGAATGGCATTAAAAAAGGGACGATGTTTTAAGGTACTTTGAGCGAAATATCACTTCGTCAAGACTTTAATGAATTTGACCTCATTTTAAAGAAAATAATCTCATCTTTCCAATTATATCAAAATATTAACCCCTTGCTGAAATACTTATCTATCAATTTGCTTAGAAATATTAGCTGTTTTACAAGGGATAGATTACGGCTGTGCACTCCAGAGGGAGATCATTGAAAAAATTAGGAATTTGTAAGGCCAAAATTTCGTTCCATTTCGTTTCTTCCTCTGTATTCTTCCCATTAATTTCTCCGTCTATTATTGTTTTCAAAAGGTTATTGTGTCGAAATATTTGCCGAATAAGTTTCTCTCTTCAATTTATTCTTTTGCCACAAAAAATTCATTCCAGTTCTCACATCTCACGAGCAGGCATATGAGGGAAGGCAGTAAAACGATTTAAAAAACGGGCCAATGTCTTTTCATGGGAATGCTCGTAAATTTCATAACAGGTTGTGTAAAATACACCTACGGTCTAAAAATTTCAAAGTGCTCCCAAAATACTCTCAGAGTATTTACCTGAATACCCTCAATGTACTTTATGTCAAATCTTGAGGACACCAGGAACTGATTTGAAAAAAATAAGATTACTACACAGTCATCATGAAATTCAATGTACTGGGAATATCAAGATAATGGGGTTAAAGTACCCACACGGAAGCTCGTCCATAATTTTGTCAGCTTTCACCCATAGAAAGAAAACTGATAGGCGCTTTACAACAGCAGTTTATATGTATCATTGTATTGCGACTAGGATCAGCAGGAATATTTCGGAGATGAGCAGGAAATGGGCTGAAACGCCTAAAATTAATAATTTAAAATCGTACTAACACTTAAACGATTATTTTGACATGATAATGGGAGAGAGGACTAAGTAAAGAAAAAGCCCACAAGAGATGAAAACAAAGTATCAACACACTAGGTAGCCAACTCAAAGTAATTATTTGGCTACATTAGCAACTGCTCATGTACCTATTACCTACTCTAACAGGAACTCAAATGGTTACATATGCAGCACTATTTAATCGGGCAGTTTTTCCAAGTGATCAACATCCGCAGGCAGGAAAATGGTTTCTGGAACATGGTCGTGTAGCAGGGAGTGTCACGACTCTAGACATTTATTTATAACTAAAAAAACGTTTTGTGATAATCTATTATGCCGTATTTTATTCTATGGATCATTCCCTGGGTTGTGTTGTGGCTATATTATATGAAGATTATTTTAAAGTCCAAAGCAGACCTAGAAGATCATGACGGATTGGGAAAACAACAGAAACATTTCACCATTCAAGTCTTAACATCTCTCTATACCAAGTGAAGATATTGGTAGCTTCTAACTATGTGCGAGACATATGCAAACACAAAAAGAAAACGAATCAACACTTATTCTGAGAGCCGTAAGTGATCCAAATCAGCGTATTACCATGAAAACGACAGCATGGGACGTATGGCAGAGGGGCTTAGGACACAAGCCATAAAAAAGGAATAGTAACATGGGATTAAGAGAAGGAAAGGATAAAAGTAAACTGCATGTTAGCAGAGTGCTCTAGTATCTCGCTCAATCCTGGTTGCAGTGGTGGTTGCAATGACGCTTGGAAAGAAGTCATTGTTCTTGTACTTATCAGTTCGGCAGAGAATTTTATTTTGTCGCTTCTGCCTACCTTTGTTCATAAGATATTGCTGAGTTAAAATAATATCCTCCGTGTCAGCCCTAAACATTGGTAATCTAAATTTTTTAAGTAATGTTATTCTAGAGTGTAGCCTCCGAGTGATGATCTGTAAGAATCAGCAGGAATCTACCCGTGTCACCGTTTCTTCCGCAACCAAAACACAGAAAGCCTGTAAGATATCTAATCATTCCTACGGTCATTCTCTTCCTGATGGTTAGCGTGGAGTATTGTGAACAAAATTTGCCTCAAACCATAAGAGACATTTGATACAATAGACACCTATGTGCCTACGTCATAAACTGTCCATTTAATGGATTATTCATTACTATGTCAAAAACTTCATACTACTTTCAAAAATATATCTCACAAGCTTCAGGTCGACCTTGCGGTTATTCTTTTATCTCCACACCAACTGCTGGACAGAAAAATGACAAAATAAGATATCTTGACTAGTGTCGAATAAATAGGGTTAAGATAGTAAGAGTGAGACATCACTGCGCATAACATTAAATTAATAAGGATAAATATATCACCTTTCTAATTATACCAAAATTCAGCCACGTATTGCACTGCTTTTCGAGGCATTTGTAAAACAGAAACTCTTTTCTATGGAATTTGGCACGGTTGTGCGCTACAGAGAAAAAACGAAGTTCTGATTCATAGATCGCGTCAGAAATGTAACGGTACGCCATTCATACCTTCTCTCAATTATTAAAAAATACTAATTATATTACTCACCGTAATACTTCATATAGCATCGCAAAAACACCTTCGGGTGCTCATGAATTTCCAGCGTACGACGTGAAACCGAGTCAAGGTAAAGGTTCAAAACTAATTAATTATAACAATAATTTCGTCTTTTTATGTCCTGCGAATTTAAGTACATACAGTCCTCTCTTATAATGTCTTCGTTTTTTTAACGAGTGAAACACAAATATCCAGTGGTAAAAAATCCGCTCAAGCGGAACTCGAACCCGCAACACACTCACATAGGCAGACGAGGACTTCCCCCTCCGCACCGGGGCCGACCACTGAGAACTAGTATAAAAATGAGTGTTTTATTCACCAATGTTACTATATTTACTTAATGCTCCTTACATTTTAAAATTAAATTCTAACATTCGAATGCAAGGTAAAATCAAGGAGTTCTTTATAAAAAGCGAAAATTGTCGCCCAAAACATCTTAAGAATACTTTCTTTCATGACAAAAATAAGATGAGATCGAGGCATCATTACCACCGAAACACGGCTTACTACCCATCGCTCTTCACCCCTAATTCCTCCTTCCAATACTCTTCCGTTTTACCACGCTTATTTTAACCACCTCTTTGTTTGTTTGCTTCTTGGTTTGTCTAGATGGAATCTTGTAATCGAAATCCAACCCACTTCCTAATGTTCAATCAAGCTGAAATTCGGCACACTTACATACTCTCGTGGACAATACATGAATCAGTCATTAAATTCACTAATTATTAAGTTAAACTGCTAAAATTAAATGTTTTACATTTTATATGGAAAAAAGTCTTTCGCCAAGAGATGGCGCTAGTAGAAGGTAGTATTTACGGTGCGAAGAAATGCTAAAAATTTAAATTTCAAAGAACCGTTGCATAATTAATATAAAGATTAAAAAGCATAAAATAATATGCAAAAAATACTTTTTTTGAAAACCACGCTTATATTCAAGTGCACTAAAAAGTAAAAAAATATTTTTTTCATCACTCGGAAAATAAGAGCGTGGGCGCTTTTTCTTAATCAACACCCAACCTCTATCATTCATATTAATATCTATTTTTGGTAATTCAACGTGAAATTTTGAGTTTTCGTTACAAAAATTTTAAATTGTTTCCTACGTCAATGTGTTGTCATATTATCAATATGATATGATCAATGTGATGCATATTGTCAATAAGCATCAAATGCTCAGATGTAAATGTGATCAGTTACCTTAAACTTATGAATATAAGTATTTAGGTGTAATAATTGACTGTAATTTTTTTACTTGATGAGCAAACCTATAAATTGAATAGAAAACTTAGGAAAGTTACCTATTTGATGTATCACTTAAAATATCATGTAACAACAGATGTCTTGTTGAGGGTTTACTCTGCTTTTGTAGAATCATTGGTGGGATATGGCTTGACTACATGGTACTGTACAGCAAATATACACAAAATAATTCTTAGAAAATACTCAAAATAGGATTGTAAAAATTATAAATAGGAATGACAAAAATTTAGGTGATGATGAAAGAATTACAAACGTTGAGGTTGCTTATAAACATCTAAATATATTACCAATTGATAAATTTTTTGATTACATATTGATAATTGAAAATTATTACAGTGATAAATATAAAGTACCAAGAGTAACAGAGCATTCAACGACTTTGAGGAATGTGGATCCCTATCAATGTCCTAAAGTATTCAATACATATGGTAAGAGGAGACTCTGTAATATAATACCAAAATTATTAAACCAATTATACAGAAATTTCGAAGCATGTCAAAACTAAAAACTGAATGCAAAAAAATGTTTCTAAATTGTATTTGAGTATAATTATATTTTATTGTAACTTGCATTTGATCCACCTTTGTACATTTCACTATGTGCATAAGATCTATAAGAGCATGCTGAAGTAAGCACCTTCTGACGAGCATTGTGCTCAGAAGGACTTCTAATGTGTCAATGTTTATTTTTTTTTCTACTTTTCTTGGATTATTTTTTTTGGTTGCTTGTATTAAGACAATTGTTTTTTTCTGTATTTGTAATATTGTTTTCTGTATCTGTACTATTGTTTTCTGTATTTATATTTTTACTTTTGATAACATCACTTCTGATAATTGCAATAAAACGCTCAACGTACAGTAAAAAAAATTCTTTTTAAATTTTCATAATAAATGTCATGTAACAAGCGCACACCTTTAAAAAGGAGAGTGATGAAAATATTATTTTTTGCTTATTAGTACACTTGAATGTTAGCGTGGTAAAAAAGTATTTTTTTACATTATTATTATGACTGATGCCCTCTCACCTTCCAGCGCACGCTAATGTGGCTCCTCGCTGAGTAGCACGTAGACGTAGGCGAAGTTACGAAACGGTGGCAGTATTGCGCGAGCGTTTTGGGTCCCACTTCAAAAGCACTTCACTCTCCCTCGAACACAAATTAGTCATGGAGGACAATAACAATTTTCCACGGGCAGAGCCCTCAAGGAAGAAAGAAACTCTCTCATGTCGTCGCGAGTTACCCGGTGCGTGAAGGCCAAACGTGGGCGGGGGAGGGATGTCCACTGATAAAGACCGAGAGGCAGACCTTGTGAGACGCAGTGCGGACGTACAAAATGGTTTCCCCTTTAAGGGAAGAGAGTCACTCCTTGCGTGATTCCGGTTCAAATGCAAATGCATTCTCAAAGGAACATTATCTCCCGAGGCGCGAGAGTAATTTGAAATTCTGAAATGCTATTTAAACAAGATAATTTTTCTCTCCCGCCTTAGCTAAAGATGGCGGACTGGTTTGGGGAGCGAAAAGAAGCAATATATACGCATTAAGACAGGATTTCGGTTTTCTTATTTGGGTAAGTAACCGACTACTGAGGTCATGAGTGGAATATTGGAGATGAGGGTCGCTTGGTAAGGAAGTATATTTTGGAGAATGAAGGACGGTTAGAGAGTAACCCGGCGTTGGCTTCAGCCTACTTTAAACGAAAGGCACCAAGACGTCTACAATTTAACGCCCCATCCGACGTGCGGAGTTCTGTTATTGAATTGCTTCCTTAAATGAACCCAAGTATGGATCGACATACAAAAATTTCCGCTTCGAAAAAAATCCGGGATTCGAACCCAGACCACGAACTGACACGAAGACTTTTGAAACCATTACTCCAACCGCCACGCCAGCCCAATCCCCTCAATAATTAAGAGCAACGATCGTAGGACAAATCAAGTTGAAATGTCTATCTATATTTGCAACAAGACATCCGTTAATGAATATTTAGCACAATTCACCCCCTCATCCATATCATTAAACCACTCGTCAAATGCTATTCCGAGAGGTACAGAAAATTTTCGCTGAATGATCCCTTTCTTATTTCACATATTAGCGTGCGATAAAATACAGCACTAAAAAATGAAATGTTTAGACCATGATTCTGTCTTAGATCTTTCAAATGAACAGCTATGTAGACCAATTTCCAGGACATCATTCTGATGGTATTAAATTATCCAAAAAACTATTTACTGATCCTAATTATAATCTCCAGTTTATTATTCTCATCATCATATATACGAGAAATCAAATCTTTTGCAAGGGCATCGATCATATGTATTTTCCGATTGATTGTAGAACATTAACATAAATACGAAAATAGATTAATTGGATGCTTAAAGAAAAAAACAACTTATTATCCACTTTGACTTCAATACCGTGTCAATAATGAAGAAACTGGTTTTTAAACATATATTTCTCAAGAAAAATATTCACGTTGTAAATTCAATTTGTGAAGGTTGTATATTATGAGGGCAGAAAAAATAGGGATCACGTTCAAAAATTAATTTGAAGTAGGTTTTTAAGGAGTAAAAACGAAATACATACAACAGATACAATGTATAATGCCGCACTTAATACTTCTCAAGGCATTGAAGACATGCAGAGAAGTGTTACAAAGCAAGATCCTTTCAAACAATATCTTTCATCATAAACGCCATAATGATCTCCTCTCCAGGGAATCTTTTCCATTAACTGGATTAGCATGAGTTTATCAACTGAGTATTTATAGCACTCAAAGGGAGAAGGATCGTCAAATCCATTGCAATAAAAAAAATTTAGACTTAATGCTCACCAAGGACAGCATAGGATGCTGTATTGTAAACGATTTTGGGGTACGATATTTTTTCAATTCCGTCCAACTTGGATCGAAACAACGTCAGCGCATTAAGTGAGGTTTACCTGTACTAATCTTTTAAAAATGGGAGGAAGGCCATTAAAAGCCTACAAGAATAAAAATTGCCCACCAAATTAAGAGAAGGAAATTGACAACTACTGCGCAGAATTCTTCAGTGGAAAGCACGTAGTTGTTATTTTTCCTCTTTGATGGACTGATTTAAAAAACGAGAGCCTTTAACAGTTCGTTCCGCACAAAAAAACTTGATTGAATCTACCTGAAAAATAATGGACTTAATGAGTTGAGTTATCTGTTTGTTAGATAGAATCAAATGATAAATGGTTCATCTTTACCCATTAGCATTCACCAAGCCATATGCGTCGGGGATAGAGTGATTTGTGGTTGCAGCAAGAACGCGGAAACTACATAAAACATGAATAATATGGTGCTTCCACAAAATAAGTAATAATTATCATAATGAAAGTACAGTAGATCTAATTAAGATAAGAGTTAATTAGTCAAATGGCAGCAGAGACCGCGAGATTTAAAACCGCTTTATCGCCCTGATTGGCTTTTTTCCTGTTCACATTCTTCCATCTCTGCAATATATATCTTCTATGGAAATCGAATTTTCTCCACATTTGACCTCAGAGAGTAACAAAAAAAATTAAATGCTCTCCCCAACCTAATTTTGGATTCCAAAAGACAGCCAATTTTCTATGCTACACAATGTATCAGAAAAAAGTTCTAGATACTATAAATATCTAATATGGTTCCAGCGTTAACTATTCTAATGGAAATAGTTACAAGAGGTTTATTATGACTCGCCCTAAAGGCGAAGCGTAGAATCAAATGTTTACTAACTATTTTGATGTTTTCATCAAATGAAGTAGGTAATTCCATCACTGACTAGTCTACAACTGATAGCATTTTAAAACAAAAATAAAAGTTTCATACGTATTTTTGGCATTACATTGAATGTTTTATAAAGTGTACATACCTAAGCACATATGAAAACCAACAAAATTAATTCTGCATATAATACCCTTTGTTTAGCGTGAGAGATTTTTTAAGCAGCCTTTATCTCATTACGGTCTTTTCAATCTTTGAAACATTCACCATCCTCTATATCTATTTCCCTTCCCGGGAAAAGCCTGCTTCGGATTACCTTGACACCCACCGTATCCCCATGGGGCGACTTACAGCAGGCTCATTGACTACAGTTAACGGGCCGGTGAAACAATCGGAAAGCAGAAGGAACATGGGTAAAAAAAGAACATTGAGAGTGGGAGAAAAAACTGGTCAGGGGGGTCGGATTGGTGTCTTGTCTTTACATCCAAAGATTCGGATTCGGGCAGAGGTGGAGATATTTCATGGAAATCCCTAATACTGGTGTGGAAAGCACTACAAGTGTAGTACCTACTCCGCCTATCGGATGGGATGTTAGCCTATGGACTTTGGGTCTTTTAATTCAAAGTAGGCTAATCCCGATGTATCTCTACTACCCTCACCAACCTACCTGCCTAAATTCAATGGCGCAGATGACCTCTCATCTCTCAGATCGCCTCCAAAAATAACCAACCAACGAGATAATATCAGTTTCTACTCCACGGGTTCTCTACAACCTAGTGTGCAAGCAAAAGGTCGAGATATTCGAGTTTGAGACGCTATATCTCAATAAAAAATGATCCCATTCCCTGGAAACTTTTAAAATTCTCGTAAAATAAAAAACAACGATTATAGCAGAGTTTCAAAATATTAACACAACCTGGAATAAATTTTACTGTAGCAAAATTTTGTTTGCACATTTGTATTTGGAATAGATGCATACTAACTTGTTTAAAAGCACATGGAAGAATTCTGCACGGTTTTGAAGCTATTAGCGTTCTAAGTGATTACAGAGTTTTTGCGGCGACGAAAACCGTGACTTTTTTCAATCGAAGGTCTCTAAAAAATGCCAAACTATTATTTTAAAATGTTACAAACCTATCAGGAAATGTAAAGATAAATAACGTCTCAAACTCGAGTATTTCCACTTTTTGCATGGGTAGTAGGCGGTTGCAACTTCATGAATTTCCATGGTTGCAGCCCATCACCAAAAAAGGGGCATCGGCTTGTACGTAAACTATACCGCACACTAGGATTTAACATTTTGTTTTGGTTCCTTAGAGCAGAACGCAGGATATGGGATCTTGACAGGAAGTTATAAGAAAAAATCATTATTTTTTATAGACATAATGCAAAAAAGTAATTTCCTATAAAATCTCTCATTTTGCTGGGAAAAAAGGGACAAAAGTGCATAAAAGGTGTTCCTAACGGGTGGCAGGGAACCAGGGGTAACATCACCCCTAAAATAGGATAATGTTGAAGTAAACTATCTCATTCGCATATCCAATTTGAAAAATGTAGAGAATAAAAAGTAAGAACAAAAATAGGAGAATAGAGAATTAGATAAAAGTGGGGGTAGCAGGGTGCCACCCCTTCCGTTTTCCAGGGGCGCCAGAAACCCTAGGTACACCTCTGTTGTGCATTTCATCGTTAAAGAAATATTGAGCGCAACGGGCACTGCTTGAGATGGAAGTGTTCACTGACAAGTAGTTGTGAAAGCATGATAGATGGAAGGAGAAGTAGATGAAAAATAAGATTCCGCTGGGAGATAGCATCAAAGTTGATGGTAATTGTTCCGTAATGATAGCAACAAAGTTGATGGAAAATGTAATGTAATGAAGGAAATGATGGAAGGTTGAGAAGAAAATAGACGATAACTGAATCCGCCAAAAAACTGAGGAATAGCTGATAGTGATGAGTCACCAAGCCAAGGGCAGAGGGTGAGCCTTTTCAACCGTGAAGCCAATACACACTACCTACCACGTATCTCTTCGCAAAAAACTAATTATTTCTCTCACGCGAGAAAAATGATGCTGCAGGATCAAACAGAGGAACAGAAGAATGAAAAAGGGCGCTACGCTAGGGGCGTAATAATGCTACGAGGAGGTTGGTCGTCTCGACCGAAGAGTTAAAGAAGAGGAATGAATAGGGAGAGCCTGCGAGTCAGGTTACACATTAGATCAGCGAAAAATGTATATTCTAAATAGACACAAATACGTTTTGAGCGCCGGCTTCCACAGCGGCTAGATCTATTAGAATCCACCTTCCGGTTCAGCTGCATAGGTCAGCGTTGAAGCGACGACAGTTTCTCTCCCGCTACAGGAGACATCTTCAGGTCAAGGTGGCATTGGTTATACTGGCAAAAAGTCAAAAACCACCACTGCGACTTTAAGACGCCTCCTCTTACGGAGGAGAAACTGTCGTCACTTCAACGCTGACATACTTAGCTGAACCGGAAGATGGATTCTATACATAATTATGATCCATTCCAAACAAAAGCTTGAAGGAGAATCAGATTTAAGATTTTCCACAGGGAATTCGTTAATGTACAGAAGAATAAGTGTCAGAGATGAGTGAATTCAAAGTAACGAAAGATATATATTTCAATTCGTTAGTTTAAGGTCCTTCGACGGCCGAGTCCATTTCCCACTTACTGTCTGCCACTCGCAAACATGAGAAACAGCAATCTTTTTGAATTAATATATCATTCCAGACTTCGCGCCGAGCTCAACGATGCTAAAATTCGGTTATCGAGAAATAACCAAGGTTTCCATCGAGTTAGACCGTTGCCTAAGTTTTTCGAAGGAAGGTAAATATTATAAGTTGTTCGCTATAATCATTAATTTTTAAAGCCACCAGCACAGTATTCTTACTGTGCTCGAAATTACGAAGCCTATATTTCACAATCCACAGATTACACCACAACTCCTCATTCTGTAATCTGATATTTCCTATAGTACACCCCTCTTAGATTTACGATATTTATGCGGTTGGATCAGGATAATATATACTAAAATAAACTATAAACTCTGCAAATCTTACCAAATATTATGCCCACGTGATTTAAATAAAAAATTGACAGACTCGGGCTAAATATGTAACTTTAATTACTTATTGTTAGTGCCCCACAAGCCACCTCAAGAGTTCGTGGCAGGAGGTGAAATTTCACCAAAAATGCACTTCACTATATGCTAAAATAATTTAAGGAACTATGAGTGTTCATTTATTACGCAAGAAAATATTTTCACAGAGATATAACAGTCATATAGCATGCATCCAAGACGAGCCGTTAGTAATAGTTTGCATATTCATAAAAAGGGTTTTAAAGGCCAAATTACTAACTTGCAAATGCTACCGATCAACCAACCACATTATTAAGTCTAAATGGCAGCTATTATGATCCGTGATCTTTTGAAGAAAAATGACATTAGCAAAAAATGTGAACACATAATTCACCCAGCTTATTAATCACCCAGCGTTTGCAACGACCATATCGACTCAGCTGTTGATTGTTTAGTTTTCAATTAGTCAATTTTCTCTGGTCATAGAACTTCCAACGTGATTATTTATATACACTTAGATTACCACTGGAAAGTGAATATGGTCACATCCTCGCGGTGTTTCACGGCTAACGCTAAGAATCATATAAACTAATAAATTAATAATATGACCCCCTAACAGAGTGAGAGGGGAATGTTGTTTGAAAGGAGGGTTACGAAGTAGCTACGGTATCACTAAGTTACGGTTAGGTTACGGTAAGTAATAACCATCTCCGCTGCCTTATTTGCCTTATTGACTTGCTATCGTACCTCATATTCGATATCTTCGTAGATTGTTTTGTGTACTATGCCTAGGTATGTCAGTTTTGAGTCTCGTTGTATTATCTCACCGTCAACTTCGGTTTTGCACCTTCGGAGTTCTTTAGACGCTGCCATGAATTTGGCCTTTTCTGCTGATATTACCACGTTATATTGTTTGCATGATATGATAATGATAAGAATCAATCTCTGAAGGTTGTCTTTAGTCTCAGAGAATAATACAGTATCGTCAACATTGCATATTATTTTGTTTTCTCTCCCACCCATTTCGTATCCTTACATTTAAAAATAAAAAGAACATTTGTAAAGAAATCATCTGGACATTTAAAAATTAAATTATAATACTGTCTCTACTATAAATAGAGAAATATCACGCTCAATATACCTGTATGTGATATTAGGAAGAATTATAAAACGGCCGAAGCCACGACTAACAGCTGGTATTTATACAATCAGAGCACTCATTTTCTTGTATCTCGCGGGCTGTGATTTTACAGAACGTTATGGTAGTCACATAACATCGGTTTCGTTGGGAAAACCAACCATTACTACAGGCCAGTTTGTGTTTATACGAGGCAAAGGGTAACGCGAATAGAAGGATGAACAGGTGAGTGAAAGACTTGGACCTTCAACAACGAATGCTCAGAATTACAACAGAACAGAGGCAATTTTAAGGACGTGTGGTCGCGTATTCCAGAGATTTTTCGAGTTTACATGACACAATTTTGAAGGAGCATCTGTTCTTTCAAGCACATACCTCTTGTTAACAGGCTTAATTCCACGACCAGAGTAAAGGAATGTTCAGGACTAATTACACATTTCATTATAATGCTATTTATTAATGATTACAGGTCACCAGGTGAGCGTTCAGAATCCGACTATGCTACTCGTATGTGGAATAAAATTTATTACCCAATAAAATTTACATGAAATAGCATATGTGACGGTCTTATGTTACATCTGATACAGGATTTGTCTCAACACATATATTCCTGCAAGCTAATTCTTACTCCGAAGCATTTTCGTTCGGACATCTTCCTCCGGTGGTAAAAAAAAAACATATTCTGGCGCTTTTATTTCCATGACTACTCGTTCACGTTGACTTTCCTTTGACCGAGGGCCGACTGATGGAATCATGTACTCTGGAATTTCCCCTTTTCGATCGCCTCGAATTAAAAATGGGAATATAGCACTTTTCAATTTCTTTTCTATCCCTTTTTATCACTTTTTTATTCCAGGGTGACGCGTCGTATATTCGTCGCGACGAATATACACTATGCATTGAGGATGATTACGTCCCGTTTCTCTAGAGATGGTGAAAAATGAAATGAAGAGTAAACGAAAACTTAAACTCCAAGGACAGATCATGTCACACTTCACTTTTGTGGCTTCCCACACATTCAAGTTGCGTTGGAGTCATGAATGTTTTCTTAAATGTCAAAGAGTACTCATCACGCAGGAGTTGTTGGTTTATCCGGGAAAAAATTCACTCCTAATGCCTTCAGAAGAAGAACAATTAAATATTTCGCTCTCACATATAAAGATATCGTTTCCAGCATTCCACAAGGCAGGAAAAGGGTCTTCAGATTTCTTCCTAGTGAAGGAGAATGCATATTTCAGCTCTTTGTGGATAGGTTGTGCTATTAAGGAAAAATCAATATTCATATTGTGGTTATTATTTCTCATGCAAAGTCCCACGAATGAAAAAGGGCGACTGGGATAGTATCTTCCTCTTCTCTTCTTCTCTCTCTCTCTTCTCTTACAATATTCTCTCAAAACGCTCTTTCAATTTTCATTTAAAATCTTATTGGCGCTCAATATTTGGCATATTGGTGTTCGAAAAGTCGGATTATTTTTACATTCGTGTACATCCTGAATGCCGCTTCTCTTCTAAGTTGTCCATCCCTGTGACAAAGCCTTGTAAGTAGGGACTAGAGGGGTAGAATAATCGCTCATTTGCACCAACCTATTGATTTCTATCTTTGCAAAGTTATATTAATTTGTTGCACTGTATAAAACATGCTATCCTTTTCGTAAGAATCCTTCTAAAATAATGAGCAGCACCTCTGTAAGTACAAATTCATTCAACCATAAATTTCTGCGCCTACCACTGCCTTTCAATTTAATCATCATCATATCACACATCAAATCATTTTCATTTTAATCGTCAATCTACTTAGTGTTTGAAATCTCATCCTTTTCTCGTAAAATTACCAAAGCAACGAAACACAATCCCTTCGAACTTATTGATTACCGGGACATATAATCCAATCAATATATTTCATGACCCGTTAAATTATCTCCTATTTTCCATTCTATTTCTTTTTTCACCCGCTCCCCACACCCACCGCATATGACCGACTCTATTTTGGCATTCCAGAGTTTCATATCCACACAATAACACAAAAAGGAACATAGGTTCAAAAAGAGAATTTTTGCTTTCTTAGATTACTAACATTCATAGTTTGTCTGCTCCACGTACTGACAAGATTTTTCTCCCAGCATTAGCGCACATCTTTCCATCAACCTTTACGCAACGCACATTTCGGCCGATAAGAGCAAAATCGCGCTCATTTGCCACCACTTGGCCTTATCATTCAATTAATCATCACATTGACTTATTGTCTTATTAACCCTTTTGGTGTGACTTACAGATATCCTATACAAATGAATATTTTCACCTCCTGGCTACAGAAAACGACTTTGCCCCGCAAACTTTAATAATAATTTCCCTCCACAGCGTACATTGAGAATATCCCCATAGATATTGTACCCAAAGTAGTAAATTTACCGCCATGCAAGAAGGTCGTAATTTAGCAATAAATACATATAGAAATGTAAACTGCATTATAAAAGATAGTGAAAATCTTTTTGTGCAGATTTGACATCTTTTTTCCCATGTGCTATGTATTTTTTTTAAATGATAAGGATGCTAGAAGAGAAGAGGATATTCATACAGGGGAATAAAATAACAGATAATCATTGGGCGCACTACAATGAAGAAAAGATGCAAATGGATTGACCATGCCATGGTCCACAATGAACTCGCAAGGAACGAGCAGAACAGAAGAGAAGACTAGACAATAGAATAGGACTAAGATAAGACTAGATAATAGAAGGGAATGTCTCTTAAGGAAGACCGAGGGATAAATCCATATGTTAGGCTAAACCATAGAGAAAGCAGTTTTTTACTCTATGGTTCTACTGGACATGGAACCGAAGAACTAGCAGGGAAAATTGAAGAAGAGAGACTTCCTTAAATTAGTGCTAGAGGCGGATGCTGTAGATCAAATGGACGGATAGGATCAGAAACGAGGAAGTGTATAGCAAAATAGAAGAGGAGAAAAGGATGCGGAACACTATCAAGTAGATAAGGTCCAGATGGATGAGCCACACCTAGGCATTCTACGAATCCCTACGGAATATAAAAAAAGAGACAGCTTCTCGAGAAAGACGGAGAGACAAATGCACAGGCCAACTGAAATGGGATAAGAAACAAATGAGCTACAAGGACATTAAGGAGTTATCAAGACAACTGGAGAAAAATGATTTAAAAAAACAAAAATATTATTACAAAAATAAACTGAAAAAAGAGGATCTTATAAATAAAAATTAAAAAGAAAAAAACATTTTATTTTGAACAAAGAGAGATTTGAATTCTGTATTTTCCCATTTCCTAACCCACTACTGCATAGTAATCCCCCTCCCTTAGCTTTCGTTTATGAAAAATGTTCCTAGATTTTAAGAATTTCAACTTTCACACAAACAACACATCACACACTAGTTTTTTATCTCCCGTGAAGCACTATTGTAAATTGTTAAAAGACCGGTTGTGGTGAGCTCCGTTCACCGCAACGGTGCAATATCTTCGCGCCTTCGGCGGTGTCATTCCACCCCTCGATGGATAGGATAGAATGGAGGGCTGAAGTCAACCAACCTTAGGTTGACTAATGATGATGAGGGAAAAGTGGTGGGTCAAAGTCAGCTAATTGTAGGAGTGTATGACTTATGATGATGATGATATTCTTTAACCGAAAATAACCTTCAACTTATAAGTAATATATAGACCACACCCGTCGTTTTCAACTTCTCTTCAACCGCCGCCATCCTTCTCTAATTCCCTCTTCATGCAAAGGAATATTTATTAAATGCTTACAATCTCTTCATATTCGTACCAAAAAATCATTTAATTTTTAAATTATTAATACGTTGAAAGTAGCCATTTTTACATGTAGTCATGCCCTAAATAGTGGATCATTTTGCTTGTTGTCTCTAATTTGAGTCAAGAGGTCACAAACCACTCAGCGGAATCCATTTTCATAGAGAAACAGCCATTCAAGACTTTTATAAAAATCATGTTTCCCATAACATCCAGGGTGAGGCTATTCAACATTTCTTTCAGTTTTCCCTTCGATAAATAGCATAATTTCAGTCTCTCAATCCACCAGAGGGTAACGAGTCAAAATCGCAACTCTTAGAATACCAACACGATCCCGGTTAAATTGAAGGGACGCCATGTCGGAGTTTCTTGGCAGAATATTAACCTTTTCATTCAAAATCAAGAAAATACCCCGAGGCCAATCTTGCTATCATAATATTCAGGCCGCCGCTACCGCTAACCATTACGATGCCTTCTTGACACTCACGCTTACTTTCGCAGACATCAAAAACATACATTGGCGTAGCGTTCATGACATACACCAACTTACGGTCTTTTTCGTTCGCCACTCATGAATCCCGTGTCATGATTCAACATCTACGTCTCTATGTGCATTTCGTAATAGGCCAATCATCGCTTTCACCATTATACACACAGTAGCATCACTCCTCTATGGTCTACCGTAGTACACCATCGCATCGTTGTTGCGACCAACCAACAAGAAGCATGTGTATTGTGTATTGACTTGGGACAGGACGATCGATTCTTCGAATCCCGTGAATATAAAAAAAAATATTCGAAAACTCGAATCTTTGCGCTTATTTCGCCAATCGAATCCTCACAAAAAGGATTTAGCACTACTACTAGCAGCTTTAACTGAAAACTCTATCTACAAAAATAAGTTTTTAAGAACTCCAATTGAAGCGTCCATACAAGAAGATTATGTTTTAAACTATGTTCTTTATTTACCAATTTTGTCTTGTCTTAACAAAAAAATGTCTTCGGTTTTATACACTCCAATGACTAAGATTATATCGCTCCGAAATTTAACCCGGGGCAAACACAACTTGACCGCTAGAAGTGGGATACGAACCAAGGGACTTTGGATTCCCCGGAAAGATCATTACCGACCGAGGCTACAGAGGTCGGCAAAGATCGTCTAAAACGAACAAAAAAAACTCTCAAACATCATCATTATGATCACGATTACAAAATTAAGTAAATAAATATAAACAGAATTTTCTAAATCTTTCATACTATAAAATTCGATTTTTTTCTTTTTGTGCATTTGTGCGGAATTCAACAAACCTGTAATCAAAGTTACGGAATGCCTAGGTATAAATTTAATGTTGAACGTGGTCAACTTGCTGAAAACAGCTACTACAATTTTGAAAATATTGTTGTTGAAAATGGTAATCGGCCTGGGGCAAGAAATTGAGAGGGTTAGCGAGAGAAAATCACTTCCAAAGGCACTACTAAAAAAACTGGATAATCGGAATTCTAAAGAAAACTCAATATCGTGAGTAAAAAAGCAAGAAATTCAATACCATTATTTTTGACCTCAGGGGGTTTTTCCAGTTAAGGAACGCCTATAAATAGGAATTTAACTCGCTCTCTTACCACGCAAATACCGACACTGATAATATTTTTAAATATTCAACATTTGTTTAGTTCTAGAAGAATATCACCGATGGCATTACAGGGGCCCAAGTCTGTAACTTGGGGCGCCGGAGACAGCAGAAGCGAGATTCCTCCCGAAAGTGTCACCCGACCGTAGTCTGTAACTGGGTGGAGAAACTTCAGCCGGCTGTACCGGAAGGAGAAAAGTGAGGGTATGAAAATTTCTGAAGCCAAAGCTGACTATTGGACATATTTCAGTGACCTACTTTTGAGAGCCAATGAAATCCACTGTACCTTTTCACAGCTGTAGGAGCGAAGGATTAGTCTGCTTTGTTTACAAAATTTCTGAGGACGAATATTTGCGATATTGTTTAATTTCCGCGATTTCAGAGTATGTACCAGTCAGATAATTAATACCATTATACTCTCCAGTTTCCGTTACACTTCATCCTATTTTAAAACTTACCGAAAGGGCATATTATTAAATCTTCCCGACAGAAAGACATCCCGTACCAACAATATTGTTTAAACTTCATTGGAATTAAATTTGTTCAAACAGCGATATATGGATATTAAACTGAATAATTATCTAACATGTGATTCGATAAATGACCACATTTAATGAATGGGCTACTTACATGATAAATGGATGATTGACAAGATTGAAAACAGAGTAATAGCCGTCTGTTAACTGACGTACAATTGCACGACGTTTCACTAACTGAAATTTCTAAAGACGAATATTCACGATATTGATTAATTCACGCTATTGCAAAGTATGTACCAGTCAGATAATTAATACCATTGTTCTTTCGAGTATCCCTTACACTTTATCCTAGTTTAAATCACTCCTAAACTGTAGGTATATAGTATTGACTTATCACATCGGCTGGGCAAACTTCATTGGAATAACATTTGTTGAAAGTGATACATGGATATTAAACTGAATAATTTTCTAATATGTAATTTTATTAAGGAACACATTTATTTAATGGGCTACTTACATGATCAATGGACGATTGACAAGATTTAAAACAGTAACAGCCGTCAGTTGCACAATCGTTAAACACGTGTACTGTCAGTATACTGACATTAATCAGCTAAACCACTCGACAACACACGTCATTATTACAAGGCATTTAAAAAGTAGCATCCAAAGTTCAAGTAAACGCCGAATATACCACAAAACTTGTATGAAATATATCCAATGCTTGGCCACATAGTAACACATTATAAAACACACCGATTTTTTTAAGGAAGTTGCCGATGATTTTCACTTATATTTTCAGGATAACATACGTATCACAAGAGCAATACTCCAAATGTAAAATATCAAACACCAAGGGAGAGTTCCTTCATTGTGGGGAAACGTATCAGCATACAATCCATGAATCGAGTGATATATGCCGTGGTATATGCTCAAGTCGTTCTAGTCGATAGAGTGTAGTTTAGGATTATATCAGCATCCCAAACCTTTCTATAGCGGCGTTCAATCTGGAATTTGAGTTCAATCAAAATAAATCTCGGAATATAAGCGTAGAGAGAACAGCTAAAAAAAAAAGCCGAAATCCTTTGTCAGTGGAGCAAGTTAACGGATGACTTCTTACCCTTGTGTCACTGGTGTAAAATAATACATGGGATGTATACTAGAAGACTATAGTCACACAAATGGATGAATTAGAATATACGAACAAATACAAGACAGAACATATTCGCTAGCGTTCACAGCTGATATTCATGCACAGCTGTAATGCCCGTTCTTCCGTGTACACAGCATGACATCCAACTGACAACCGATATGCGTCCACATTAAATCATATGTGCAACCCGTACGACTACGGTGGATTGGAACGGCGATTGGAAATGATACGATTAATCGTCATAATGTAAACGAAAATATGATGTTTCATTGAATTAGTACCCAAGTGAGATTAAGTATGATACGTATAAGGTAACTGAAAACTCAAATGCCCTTAAAACTGTCGATCAGCATGAAGCTCACAAAAATAATGGAGTGAAATTTGTATAAGTCATTATAGTAACCTAGATAATAATACGGGACTTAAGCTTTAATTCAACGTGTGCTTCGTGCACATTATTACTCGTCAAACTCTTCTTTGATGTAATCGGAGCAGCAGATTTTCATTTGTTGTGAACTATTAAAGGTGGAAGTTTAAAAACCAAACATCAAATTTGAAGACTCCGCTTCTCATTATGTTTACATGCCGATATTTACGTAGTCTAAAATTGAGATTTCAGATCAGTAATTGAGAAACGCTTCGTTTATAATAATTAATGTGGATGAGGTCTATGCTAATGTTCCGGTCCTCATTGCTTTTTCAATTGGAAACTGACAGAATGTATATACTATACCCACGTACGTGTAAATACGCGAAAAGTACAGACTTTATTCTTATGAACGGTGGATTTGTTGTTTTCCAAGCAGAAGTAAATCATCATGAACTCTCTTATGCCATTGGTCAAAACTTAAAATCACTGTCGTAATGCGCACATTTCTCCTGTGGAGAAAACTTACGTCGGTCTAGCAAGGCCGACGTAACTTGTCTCCCATCTGGGGCCGCCGGAAGTCGCTTCGCCGAGTTACAGACTTGGGTCGGGCGACAAGTTGTCTACGGGCGTTTCGTGTTCCTCCTTTCTCCCGGAGAAACCCGTTACAGACTACCGACGGGAGAAATGGCTCTTTTTATCGCCCGGCGGATCTGATATCTCCCGTTTTCGGGAGAAATCCAAGTTACAGACTTGGGCCCCAGGGACACACCATTTATCGATTAAATGCCCTAACAAGAATATTGCATTTCATTACATTTTCGTTGCCTACCACCACAAATAATGAAGACACCGCCGCATTGTAAAATTCTCTGCTGAAATTGCTAATGTGAAGGCAAATTAGAATTTCACTCCAAAAATATTTCCTGAAATAATTCCTGCCATTTTTATTTCCACCCTTATAATTCGAGATTCCGATTCTATTACTTGAAATATTTGCCAATTCCTAGACATTGCGTCATATCCGAAAGTCTGCGCAGATGAGGTGCAGTTTCTCATCCATATGCACAAATGCAAGAGATTCAAATTTATAAAAAAACGACACCAGGCGCGCGAATTCCTTATCTTCACTCACGTCTCTCCTCATCCCCTTCGAGCAACTCACCGAAAGGGGAAGGGGCGCTGAATCTGACGCATCAGAAAATCCCACCGCTCTTCAAGGACTACGAGTATGTCGGCCAATCATAAACAAATTGATGACTTACCCTGCCACGCTCAACCCTTCGAGAGACGTCCGGCTTCGGTGCAAATGGAAATTGCTCGCGTTGAAGCGGATACGCCTTAAAACCTGCCAAGGTTCCTCATTACGGACGCCACCCACTAATCATTGAATGTGCGTTGAAATTACTCATCCACTATCATTAATCTTACTGGAAATCTACATCTACATCTGCTAAATACCATGCAAGCCACCTCAAGGGTGTGCGGCAGGGGGTGAGTAGTCACCAACTTGCATTACACTGTGCCCTAAAGTTAGTGAAACTACGACTAATTATGCATTAACATAAATCGCTGATGCTTGTCACGAGGCGAAGCCTCACAAGCATGCACTACACTACAGACATGCTCCCAATGGAGAGGCACCGTTTGTATATATGTATTTTTAAACTACACAAATAGAGAGGCTCAAGAGTTATGCTGAAAACATACACGGCTTGCTGTTAGTACTATCATAGAGTAAGTATATAATAAGCATAGTAGACCGTCGATTAAAATTCAGACTCAATCTATTATGTAAGTTTCAAACCGGTCTATTCTCTGACGACGTTGATAATAATTTACGAAATCCGGCATACTACGGTAGATCAGATCATGAGAATAAAATTAGGGAACTAGACAACAGAACGGACAGATTTAAAATTCAATTTTTACCACGAACGATAAGGGACCATAACAACTGCCAATGAGACTTTTATCTAGGTTTGCCGATAGGTAGTGTAGCTCTTAGTAGTAGTAGTACTCCCTAATACTTACATCCTTATCTGTTACCTAGTACTAACAGCACGCCGTACATGTTTTCTACATAAGTCTTGAGTCTCTGTCCATTTGTGTAGTTGCAAAATACATATATACTAACGGTCCCTCTCCATTGTGACAATATCTGTAGTGTAGTGCATGCTTGAGAGGCTTCGCCTCGTGACAAGCATTAGCGATTTATTCTAATGCATAATTAATCGTAGTTACACTAACTTTAGGGTATAGTTTAATGCATGTTGGTGAATATCCCTTGCCACACTCCTGAGGTGGCTTGCAGGGTATTTTGTAGATGTAGGGGAAAACCAATCCTCCTAGACCTAGAAATTTGCGAACGAGAGTTGAAAATTTGGTTTCACGTCTCCCAGGGCCAAAGGGAACCCCTAGAGACAAAAAATCTGAAATCGAGTGTTTTAATTTATTCATGGATGATACAATAATTCAAGCTATCGTTTCATCCACCAACACATACAGTGACCTTGTAATAGAAAGATTTGCTCGAGATAGAGATGCTAGAAACACCGATGAGATTGAGATTCGTGCCTTCCTAGGCATTTTACTACTTTCTGGAGTACTTGGAAGTAACAGGAAAAAACTAAACATATATGGAATAATTCCACAGGGTCTGAGTCGAAGCTTGCTACCTTGCTATGAGTGAGAAAAGGTTTCATTTTCTCATGAGGTGCATTAGGTTTGATGACATTAGAGATCGTCACCAACGGAAGTAATTTGATCGCCTTGTCCCTATTAGAAGGGTGTTTGAACTTGTGGTGCAAAACTTACAACGTTTCTTCACTCCAAGCGAGTACTGCCCCGTTGATGAGCAGCTGGTTGCCTTTCGTGGAAAGCGCCCATTTCGAATGTATATTCCGAAAAAACTTGCAAGGTATCGCATTAAAATTTATGACCTTGTGTGTGCTAGATCTATGTATACAGTAAACTTAGAAGTTTACGCCGGTACACAGCCAGATGGACCATGTAAGCAATCCAACTCCTCAAAGCAAGTGACGCTCAGAGTAATTGAACCTGTAGCCAACACAAACCGAAACATCACAGCAAACAATTAGTTCACCTACATACAATTGGCCGAAAAACTGGCTAAAGGGAAGAAACGCCAGGTAGAACAATTAATTCCACACGTATTGGTGTTCCACATGAACTAAGACCAAACAGCCAACGAAAACCTCGGTCATCTCTTTTTGCCTTTCAGAGAATTTAAACCCTTTTGTCCTACTGCACGAAACCGAAAAAGGCAGTCATTTTGCTGTCGATAATGCATCATGACAACGCAATAAATAAATCAACTGGGCCAGAGCAAAAACCCGAAATGGTATCATTTTATAATAGACCAAAAATTGGCGTAGATGTCCTCGACCAAATGTGTACCAATTACAATGTTGCTCGTCACACGAGATGCTGGCCATTGGTCGTATTTTTCGACCTGCCCAACATATCAGGAGCTAATGCTTTGTGTATTTTTAATTTCAATAACGCCGAAGTAAAGTCGATGCCTAGACAAGTATTCATTCAGCGTGTTTCCTGGGAGCTTATCAAACCACAGATCTTTGTCGGAATGGAGAATGCCGCCATTCCAGTGCAGATGTAGAACAGGGGAAAGGAGCTTCTTTGAATTCAGGACAATGTAAACGGAAACCATAATCATCTTCAGGACAGCAGTGTTGGCAGCAGCTTTTTGTGTGCGATGGCAAAAGATGAATCAACAAGGAAAAACTGTGAAAAGTGTGACCACAAATTATGGGATGAGAAGTCTTCAGTCATTTGTTCGACATGTTTTGAGTCTTGTTTAGATTAAATTTTCTTGTCAAAATCAATCACTTATTCACCACTAGTAGTTTGATTATAATATGAAATTAATACTTTTTTGCTCAACCTGGGAATCACTTTACGTTACAATATAGTATTGTCGGAACAGAAACATTTATTGTGTGGAATTTTTGTCATTTATATAGTGAGGATACCAAGCGAGATGCATGAAAGACGATAACATGCTTCGAATTGTAGTAAAAATTTGAATGGACATTAGGGAGTGGGGAGGGGAGTTAGAGGGGGAGTAATAGGTAAAAAAGAACAAATGTTCATATTTTGTACATTTCAACCTTGTTTCACCCGCCATTCTATGTTTTAGAAGATAAAATTGCTTTCAACATAATTTCACTAGAATGCTATAAAATGCAGCTTATTTCGAAATGTGTAACAAAATCTTTTCTACTTTGTTTATCAACACCACGAACAAACATTACATTTTATGTTTATATTTCTGCGCTGGCAATAAAATTTTCTTTTCAATGGTGTTTTCTAATTTACTAATTACCCTGGAATATGTTTAAGTTACATTGCCCTAAAGTCACGGAAAATATATATATTAAATCGAAACTAGAAGCTATGACGTGGTGGAAGGGCTCCATATTAGCAATGAAAAAACTTTGTGACTTCCACAGTTTATTTAATTTTGAACTACCGGTTTCGGCTGTCAAGCCATCATCAGGTACATTGAAAAAAAAACATTGAAAAACAGATTTATATATACTATCGGAAGTTGCTATGGGAGGGGGTGGGGGTTGGGGGTGAGGTTGGTTGAGCAGGGAGGGGAAAGGGGGTGGGGTGAACAAAGTATGTGTTGTAACTGGGTGAGAGGGTGGGGGGGGGGGTTAATCACTCGGGTTGTGGGGGTTGGGGTTTTGGGAGGGTGATGAGTAACAAGGGGGATGGGTTAGGAAAGGTTATGTCATTGACAAGGTTGTTTTCTTGTAGGGTGATCTCCCGAATTTTGAGGGCATCCAATCTCCTTCCTTTCCCGGTAAAATGCAGAATTTCGGGCTCAAAGCTGCTTCGGTACCCGAGTGATTAACCCCCCCCCCCCCACCCTCTCACCCAGTTACAACACATACTTTGTTCACCCCACCCCCTTTCCCCTCCCTGCTCAACCAACCTCACCCCCAACCCCCACCCCCTCCCATAGCAACTTCCGATAGTATATATAAATCTGTTTTTCAATGTTTTTTTTTCAATGTACCTGATGATGGCTTGACAGCCGAAACCGGTAGTTCAAAATTAAATAAACTGTGGAAGTCACAAAGTTTTTTCATTGCTAATATGAAAATATATAGACTTAAACTTGTCAAAAAAAGGACGCTAGTTATTTTTTATTTATCAGCATATTTTGTTTGAGAAGAGCAGGAAAAAGGAATAAGAATGGTGTTGGATAGCTGGGGAACACACAACATTTACAAAAATATTAAATTATTGAAATAGTTTTACTATAGAAAGAAACTATTTCTTGGCCCACAATGGTAGCCCACGCGCCTATCAGTGTTACGACTCACAAGTCACACGCCTACTGCAGGGCAACAACCAAGCAATAGCCAAGAAACAAAACAGTTAAATTACTTGGAGTTCACCTTGACTCAAGACTCTCCTGGAAGGCCCATACCAATATAGCCAGAAAAAAGTCCACTGCGCGTAAAGATCCGTCTACCCACTCATAAAACGCCATAGTCTCCTTGCAATAGAAACAAAACTTATCATTTACAAAGCCATGAACCGCCCTCTCCTGTGCTATGGATATCCTGCCTGGGCCACGGTAAAAAAAAAACGCAACTAAAAATTGTACAAATCCTACAGAATAAAATAATAAGAACCATCGCAAACGCCCCATGGCATGCAAGAAACGAATACATCTGCAATAACCTTAATATTCCCACCATCGCGTCATACCTCCACTCCATAGCTACATCTTTCTCCAAATCAATCGGCAACTTAGGAAACAAAAAAATAGACAATTGGCAATACGAGAAAAACCCCACTAAGTACAATAGAACAAAATTTGCAATAGATAACCACAAATAAACACACTCCTGAACCAATATCATATCCTACTCGCTATCCGGTCCTTCAAACTCCACATCATGCGAACGTCAAGCAGCGAGAGCTGAGAGGACGTAGAAAAATGCGCAGTGAAACTGCCTGCCTGCTTCTTCAGCCGCAAGAGAACCCAGAGAACTGAAAAGCTGAAGAGAAGCCTGACGGGGATTTAAGAAGATGGGCAGAGTGGAGGGAAGGGAAGGCGGGAAGGAGAGGGGAGAAGCGATAAGGCGAGAGAGGAGGCGACGACCTTGAAGCGAGGCGTCTCTCCCTCGCAACTCCGGTGCCATCTATCTTCTCTGTGAGAATTAAAACACGCGATACCATTTCCGCCTATGCCGTCAGCCCTCTAGTACACTTACTCTATGGTACTAGGTAACAGATAAGGATTCAAGTATTAGGGAGTACTACTACTACTCCTAAGAGTTACGCTACCTATCGACAAACTTACTTAAAAGTCTCATTGGCAGCTGTTATGGTCCCTTATCGCTCGCGGGAAAAATGGCATTTTAAATCTGTCCGTTCTGCAGTCTAGTTCCCTAATTTTATTCTCATGAACTGATCTACCGTAGTATGTCGGATTTCGTAAAATATTATCAATGTCGTCAGAGAATAGATTGGTTTGGAACTTATATAATAGATTGAGTCCATCTGAAAAATAGAAATCTGAAAAATAAGCCGTGTTCCCAGATATTTTCCTCGAGTGGTGGCCCAAAATATCTACTGAAAAACTTCTTTAATTAAGGTTGCGGCAGGATTCGTCGAAAGTCAATGAGATTCACTCGATAATTGCCAACGCATTGAAGTAAATCCCGAAGCAACTTTCAAATGAGCAATTTTCTCAGCCTTCTTACAACAATGATTGATTTTATGGGCAAATCCATGAAAATATGGACGCCACATTAAATTTCAAAACTCGAGCAATTGTTTTTTTTTATTTTTATATAGTTTATTATAGTGTGTTAGACATGGCAATGTTTAAATTTTTTGGAAAAATATTTTTTACAAATTAGCTGACATTGAAAGTGTATCTTTCAGTTTGGAGCTTTGAACCTGCCAACAACTGCTTTTTTGTGTTTAAAAACTGATATTTTGCTAAAATGTTTACAACGCATTTCATGTATAGTTCACAAATATACTTAAACATTAGGGGGTATATGTAGCTACAATTGAAAATATTTAAACAAAGGTACAATAACTGGTCAATATGTAATGTAAGTCACAGTGGAATAACCCTTATGCTTGTATTTTGGTTTTCTCTCATGCATATATAAATATTTACTTACGATGTGACTTCCACAGTGGGTTTTTGAAGCCAAATCAGTCTAATTAGCCTAGGTTGGCCTTAAACTCTTATTTATATTTTGCGCTATGTTCATGATTTAAGAGCAGTTATTTGCCCAGTATAACAAATTTACCATTTAATTCGATAGAACGTTGTATGAGTGGAGATAATTTGCATGGGATAGTCTATATGTAATATCCCACGTATAGCAGTCGTGCTACAAGCGTAAATAATTCGGTCAAACGCACGGGTTTTCTAAGTCAAAGTTAAGGATTCAACGATTTCACGAAATTTCCATATTCTCCTTCCGATACAGATTGCAGTCACCACGGAAGTACACCGGAGTTTTACCCGAGCTAAAAGGAACTTTTTTCCCGAGATTTTTGGCTAATGACGGAGCAACAATAAAATGTGGGAAAAAAGTCAGTTTCTGATAAAGTTCGCCATAGAGACAATAGGTTTTTAGAAATTACTATAGCTGTTAAGTTTTAATCTCTATTTCACAGGTAATAAATGAACTAATTCATCGTTGTGTTCCTTTCGTAACCTAAAGAAACCCAATAGTGAAGTGGCGTAAGCACATCTGTGAAGTTTGTAGGAAAGGTAAACCACCTTTAAAATACGTTGCTTATGGAATTGGTCTCGCTGAATCTCCAACTATAAAAATTCCGATGAATGGAAATGTTTATTATAATATTTGCCATAACTTTATTGCTTTTTAATTCCTGTAAATCCATTGCCGCAAATCTAACGCATGATGAAATATAACTATGATGACGTAGAAATTCCGCGACAGGGACATAATAGCACTACCAAAAACATTTTGATAACTAAATCTACTTGAAGGACCACAGCAGGAAAATAAATAAGAACGAGACATTGGCATGTACATTGCACAGGTACACAAAATGTTCGACCGTGGAGTATACTATGGCTCTATCAGGAAAAAAAGAAGTGTTATACAGAACTTCTTGACGAGGAGCTAAAAACATTATCCCAATTTTACATCCAGGGCTGCATAGGGCTCTCAAGGATGAGTTAACGACTACAACAAATATAAGATAAGTAATAACGTATAATGGAGCAGAATTCCCCATTGTAGAGACAGGACTTGACACAAATAGTCGTGACGATGAAGCTTAAAAAATGACATGACCTTTGTTTGAAGATTCATCAGAGTAGCTATCAATCGACACAGTGGGTCGATAACATCTCACAGCCAACAGACAAATGAGTTAAAATAAAAAAAGAGCAATAATAACTAAACGGTGACAAATTGTATTTGTCCACATTGATACTTGAAGTTAAATGCTTTTAACGTTGAATGGAAAATATCCCATTCAAGTTTAAAATAGCTGATCTAAACAATTCTGTTTTTACGAAATGTATTGTAGACACCAGCAATAACGTAACCAATTATCAGTAGAAAGGAATGAAGCATGTACAATCTTATAAGTTTAACCCACTTCGGTCCATTACAGTAAGTTCCCGGTGTCCATTCACTCGCCATGGACTGGGTTTATGTAACTGGGAAGTTACATGGAGAATTTTTAGGTAATCTAAGGGTACGTATAACTGAAATACATTAACTGAAGGTAAAAGTTGAGCACTAATAGCTGTTCAGTCATGCTACTGGCATTCTCATGGGACACGCATAAAGTTGGTGGTTTCCGGTGTGAATTTGTGGAATTTACTGATTACTGTGAATGAAAAAGTAGTGCTTTGTTTTTCCACTTAAAATTAATATAGTACGACCATGGTTTTGACTTTACGTCATCTTCAGGTGACCTGAAAGTTAAATCTTATGTAGCATAACAAAACGATTATTCGGAACCATTACCCACACGAAATTATTAGCCCGTCCAATGCCAATAAGAGTATTTTCAGTTTCTGCGGCAACTTTTGAATGAAATGTTCATTTCATACAGTTTAATATTTTAAAATGCTATCGCTATCACGACCACTCCCTGGTAAAATTAACCAACATTTTTGGACTTTAGCAGGATAAAATTATTTCAATCTTTCGTCTTAACTCATTTCATAAATGTCTTAAGTTCATAATGGCTTGAAACCTACGCAGGAGACCCATATTAATTTAATTATTTTGAAACGATATCGCTCAAGCGAAATTAATAAACGCATGCCTTAATGCATTATTAGATTTGATATATTGCCAAAAATATTTTCAATTATTAAGGGTAATGCGTACAATTCTAATAAAATCGTATGAAGATATACAAGATTAACGCGTGGAAATACGAAAATCTTGGTTCGTAAATCGAAAAACTGTTTTAATCATTCAAAAAATTATGCCAGAAAAAGTATATTAACTTCCACAAAAATAAAAGTAACAGAATAAAGGTTGAGAGGAAAACAATTAAACTATCATTAAGTTGTCAATGGAAAATGGAATACAAATTAATAGATTAAGTTTAATAATTTGATGCCGAAGAAATAACAATCACACATTATTAATACTCAAACTATCCTCTTGGCAGCAATGATAAGAGCCTAATAATTGAGAAATAGTTGAATGAGTTTTTAATGCCAATATGAGAACATAAAATTAAATATATCAAAAATATTTTATTATTGACTTTAGCTGACATTACAAATAAACGTAAACAAGTATTATGTTTTTGGGACACGGCATTGTAAATAATCAAATGTTCCCATTTAAAGATAGAAGTATCAGTCCCCGCTTGTGTGGATTGCACAATACAGGTCAAGGACGCCTCTTACGACAGGACCACGCCCATTCGACACAGATGCACAATGAATAGTATCAACTTCACTTTCAGCTTTGATCACTTTGAAATTTTCCATTCACCACCTCAGTTTGTCGCGCCAGCAAATTCGGGAGTTGCGTTAATAACCCAAAAAAGGCCACGAATGAGATCAAATCATCACTTCCGACCCCCATCCGTGAACTACGCGATTCAATTTTCACTCTTTTCATAAACTTTTTTTGCTTCTACGGAGATATATCATCATGAAGAGAAGCACCCCCATGTACTTTGTCAAAGGAGTTGAAACGAGGGAGGACAAAGGCAGGGAAGATGGGGAGTTGAGATAGAGCGGAAGTGGAGCAGACGGCTATTGGCCAGCTCATCGTCCGTGACCCGCACGCTGACGGCCTTAACTCATCCTGCGGGGAAGGTCCACCCGCCGGGAGCCGAAAAACTACCCCAGGAATCCATGCGGTCGCACCTCACTTCGTTCAAATTGGGCAGATTGAGCGAGATTTTTCTCCCCCATAGTAATCATAGAGACTATATTAAAATTCTATGTTCAAGTTAAGGCGGTTCTAAGAAACGTGAAGCAAGTATATTTATATTAATGACGCATAAATTTTAATTTTATTACTGAAATTCTCAGTAATATTGTGAATAATATACATATTTAAGGGTTTAAATTCCTTGAGTTTTATTTTTTTCATGGCGTACGCTGAAAATGTTGCAAAACCGAACGTTTTTGGTTTATACTTTTATAATAAGTATTATGGTGAATAAAAATTTACTTTTAAAAATTACTCACAAATACGAACAACTACTCACCGTTATATTAAAGACGTAATATATGCGTCAGAATTTCCTCATTTTTTAAATGTCTCTCTAGAGCGCACAGCCGTACTATACCACTTTTAAAACGGCTTCTATATTTTGAAAAATATCTTCAAATGAAAAGTAGTACAATAAGTGGCTCCTATTTTCCTATGGACAGGAAGACAAAAATATTTTTCTTCATAACGAGGCCAAGCTCATCGAACTGCATGCTTAGTGATATCTCACTGAAACTACTTCAGTGTACACTTCGTGTCAACGCAACACCAAATCAATTGGATAAAAGGTAGCAGTACACTTTTCGAAACTTCTTTGGTTCAGGAGCTCGAACAGCTAGAATATGGACTCCTGACTGAAACACCCTTTTCTGGGAAGAGAGAACAATAATTCCGATTCCTTCTTTGAAAACCTGGACACCCGAATACAAACAAATTCATGCCAGAGGCGGAACTGGAACTCACAAACTTTGGATTGCCAGACCGACCGACGAAGTTGGCCACCGCGATCAACTGGGATGAAGGAAAACAGTTCCATGCATCAAGTACTACTATATGTGAGGTCGAGTGATAAGGGAGTTAGGACACCAGCTATAAAGAGGAAAAACGTAGAAAAAAGGAATTTGAAGAGGAAATAGGCGACTGAAGAGGCCTTTTGGTAGAATTAGTATCTCAGTCTGTTCTTGTTCTAGTCGTGAATGTTACTCGGGAAGAGAACATTTTTGAGCCTATCTGGTCACTTAAAAGTGTACCTCTCCTATTTTGTTTATTTCGTCTATCCTCTGCGGAGTGGAGGTGAAATAATATCTACCGTATCCACATGAAACTCATCCATGGCTCGGAATTCCCTTCCAGTACAAATTTATTCAAGAAAGTCTACAGGTAATAACTTTCTTATTGGGCAAGTAAAAACACTAATTTCTTATTGCTCCCTTCCCCACAATTATGACAAGTAATTCGTGGGAATTCGCAAGTGGCACATAGAAAAGAACTCCTTCTCTCCAACCCAGGATGTGTGACTTTCTCACGGTGTAGGGCTGAGTACGAGGAAGCTTTCAGCCCTCATCCACCGAAATCAACCTTCATATTGTTGACTGTGAATGTATAATATAAGCTCAGCAACTCATGTGGGAACTAAATGTACAGAAGGGATTAACCTGGCAGAATCGGCGACTTGAGTGTTAATTGCAGTTAAATGGCACTGTAGCTGCGACGTATTCTCACTATAGCAGGGTACATTTAGCCGACAACGGCAATAGAGTAAATGGGGTAAGTAAGACCACAACTGAAAAAATGTACTTTTTTAATTTACCTACCAAATAACTCTAGCGATACAGCCACTAGAAACTGAAGCATAAGCATTCAAATCGCCTACAAATGAGTCATAATTATCGGTGACGAATTAACCTTCCCTCTATTAACAGGAACATCAATTATGCAGACGCGATATCAAGAACATGAGACGCTCAAGTCGAGGCATTGCTCAATGCGATTTCAAATCACTTCCGGAAGCAAGCAGCTAACAAACCGGCCATGGGAAATAAAGTTACTACCAACCAGATCTCTCAGCTAATAGCCAACCTGAGATGATTACGCTCGTCATTTTCGCCGGCATAAATGTTCATAAAGGTATTCCTACAACCTAATAAAGTAAGTAATGCGTACATTTCTACGATATATTTGGAATCTAAGATATATTGCCATTGGGACGCCAAGACGAAAACGTTTACTGGAAAAATGCGACTTTTTGAATTACGGAAACAATCTTCAAATGTCACTCATATGAATGGCTACTATGCAAAACTAATGAACCGAAGAAGCAAAGAGCCCTTATTAGAGGTTCTCTGTGGTAGTATCAATAACCATATTCCAATTTATTTAAAACATGGGAGTAAGAAACCTCACTGGTACAACAACGGAAAATCGTAGTACTGCGATTTTCCGTTGTTGTGTTGTTGTTATTTCCGTTTTCTTGCCTAAAAAGGTAGATAATATCTCATGATGACAAAAAAACTCAAAATTGAAATGCGAAATGCATACCTAAGTTAAATGCAACATAAAAATGCTTTTTTCAATTTTTCAATAAAAATGTCTTGCGCTCTGCTCTTATTGTTAGTAGCATTTCGAAAGAAATACTAGACGAATTACAATATTCATTTTAGTTCTATACAAAGGACCGGTAGGATGAGTTTTCGAACCTATACCCACCGTCTCAAAATAGCTTAGAAATCATAGATATTACTGATGAATCGAACACTTTTAAAAATTGTGTAAACAAATGACGATGCCAAACTAAAAGTAGATATCCCTGTTATCACTGATCCATAGTACATTACCACAAAGGACTAATCAAACCGCTGCGCTCGATTCAAAGCGACAAATCACCTGTTTCAGAGCAAACACTAGAAAGACTTATCTCTTCTACTAAAGTAGAAGCTTATCGGACCGTCTGCTTAAATCGTATTTTAATGTCATCATAGGAAGATTCAGATTTTTCTGTGACATTTTCAATCACACAATTCTTAATGACATGATGTAATACCATGACAGCTGAAGTTTCTTCTACAAAACACTTCTCGTTTTGCCGAAAAGTTGATCACACCAAAAGCAGCTAGAACTACCCCTCGACTACTATGACTAGGAAATCAGTGAACACTGATAAAAGAGGACGCGATATTCATGGGTTTCAAGAAAGTATTGGACAAGATTCTATTCAATCCATTAATATTCAAATTGGAATATTGTGGATAAACCTACTAAATAGTAAATTGGATGCGCCATTTTCTTTTTATAAACAAAAAGTACTAAGCAATTGACATAGTTTGAAAACAGTTACCTGTGGCGCAATCCGCGGAGGAGCTCACAGGGAAGCGGGATCGTCATCGAACCTTATCTTGCCTCCTCTAATGTAGCTACTAGGATATTAACTCAAAAATTACCTTCAAACTTAGATTCTTTGCTAACTATAATAATTTACCTATAAATAACGAACCACGTAGCGGATTTAGATGGTCTGTTACACTACTTAAAAAAGTTGATTTTGGTGTTCGAAGAAGGAATCAGAGTTAAAATCTAAAAATAACCATGTTGATCGGCTTCTTAAACCATTTATCTCATCTATAAAGTTGACGGCATTGATATAGTCAAATACTTAAACGTTACTATTAACCTAATATATACAATGATAAAAATATGATAACAATTTAAGGCACTGTGGAGAGAGACACTGGGAGAAACGAATCTTGCATTCCGTCCCTTTTTTCTTCAAATTCTTTTTCCCTATTTCTTCTCATTATATGGCTGGTGCCCTAACAACTCCTGCCACACTCATTTGCGGCAGATCGTAGAGAAGTACCTCCAAATGAAGGATCAGTTGCGTTCTAGCCATATACCAAGAAAGCCGTTAGCATCGCAAGTATTGAAAAGAGAAATGGCGAATAATTTAAAACTCATTTTATTATATTTGAGCTCGCACTAGTTTAAATTATTCAATAAATGTCCAATCACGAGTGTCGCATTCTGATTTTTTAAACGGGCCAAATAATTTCCAGAAAATACCTTGGTCAGTTATTTGACAGTGAACGAACAATGACTATTTACAAGCCTCAGCTCAAGTGAAGTTCGTTGATAGGTGTTCAAGCGAGCAAATATTTCTTATTTGAACGCCTATCGATGAAAAGGAAATCAATAATAGGCCCAAAGAACCGTAAAAAGAGCTTTGTGAAATGCGGCTTCCCTTTTTTCAGTTTTTTTTCAAAAGGTGGGCGGAAATTTATCGACCACGACGAATTGCTTCATTTTTGCGTTCACTAAAGCGATGCTGCCTGAGCGGTTCAAGTTCCGTTCGTTGCAGTTCAACCGGAAAGAACATCAAGCGTTACTCCTTCAAACGAAAACGTGCCTCTTATTGCTTAAATCTTACTAATGAATATACATACTCATTTAACAGAAAACCAATAACCACATCTGAAGATTCATAGTCAGATTATTAACCTCTTTTAAATGCAGTATCTAACTTTGCATAGGGGACGTATCACGGGATATTAATTTTACATCAATTCACAACCATACCCATAACCTACCCATTCCATACCATGCCCATAACCTACGTATTTTCTTCTTTGAATAATACACCTCAGTACCGAATTTACTATCGAAATTATTTAAGAAATCCATTCCGGCATTCAAACTGTGGTGAAGATGTCTACAAACAGAAAGAGATAAGATGTTGTAAATCTGATCAAAATGCGACCTGGAAATTGAACAATGCTGCACTAAAACGCCGTGCGTACTGAGCAAAGATTCATAGGGATTGAGCTGCGAACAAAGCAGATACGGAAATCCTTGAATGAGAAAGAAAAATATATACGACCCTGAAATACATAGCCAAAATATCCAAGGTTATGGATGAATAAGTGTTCAATCTTCGGGATAAGGGCAGAGGAAAGCCGCCAAAACAAAGGGTATCTACGAAATAAATGCTTAATAATAGGGAGTATATGAGGGACCTAAAGAATTAATACAAATGTGCAAAGGTTCTTAACAATAGAGTTAATGAGTTTAAAATGCTGGCTGCATTAAGGTAGTTTGAGCGATATTTTTCCCTGTTCATATATTTTATTAAAATAAAGTAGCTGTAAGAACAATGAAGTAAATATACGGATATTAATGACGCACAAACGTTTTGTCATATGAATGAAATTCTCAGTAATTAGCTAAGCAAACATATATATGGCTTTAACACCTGTCATTCGTTTCCCGATGTACGCTGAAAACGCCTTCAATACCGAAGGTTTTTTTTATGACTTAGTAAAAATTACCAGGGTGAGTTATAAATTTATCATTAAAAATAGTTGTGCGCCAGAAATTTCTCATTTTTAAAACATACATTCTCTCAGTAGCGCATAGTCATCCCTTTTTCCACGGAAAACGGGTATATTTTTTTTTTGTAAGTATCTCAAAACGTAGTGTGGTAAGTGACTGATAATTTATTATCATTGGAAAGATGAGATCTTTTTCATCGTATTGAGGCCAATTTCATAGAATTGTAAGAGAAGTTATATCTCGCTCAAACTACTAAAAATAACTTTATGTGAAGATTTACTATGCTTTAAAACTTTTTACCTTAAGTCATGCGTTTTTGCTAAGTAATTCCGACCACAGTTACTTTTACGTTGAACGTAATCTAGTCATAGAACCAATTTAAGACTCGCAACTATCATACTACGAATACACCGAAGCTCCCGAACACCGTTTTTCCGAAGAACTTAAATTCAAGGATAGTCCTTGCCTAAACTCCCACCCACGCCGCACTGACTCTACGAATTTACCCACCTTCTCATCACACCCAATATATTTTATATATAAATCTGTTTGTCTTACTCCTTACTCAAATTACCTTCTACAGTGTACCTCAAGCCTACATCTTATAAATTTTGTATCTACGCTCTTCTTTTAGCTCAACGACCAAGTTAAGGGACCACGCATTGCTGCATGTAAAAATCCATGTAAACTTTTTTTAACTGATCATTTTATAGTCCCTGTTTTAGATTCTCGAATCGATTTTAATGTATCTGTGTCATTTTTTCTGCTTAAATCCCTTTTACTAAACCCAGTCTCTTCGTAAATGCTACTCAAATTGCTTAAATAGCTCTAATTTACGACTAGCTTCTTCAATTTTAGCCTGGCAGGCCTAAATCTCATTATTCTCATTTTTTTTCTTCTCGTGAGTCGTATTATCCTCATACTTCTCGTGATCCAATAACGTAGTCAAAAGTTGCTGTAATATCTTAGGTGATTAATAAACGCAATATTCTCTACAAATGACTTACTTCTTTAACATCTACTTTAAATCTTACGCTTCTTTCACGCATCGTTTTGTATTAGTATGCGTTGGATAGCGCAGGCAATTTCGGATAACTCCCAATTCATTTGCTAAAAACCACCCACCCTGAATCTAGGCTTCCTTTCCTTGCGCCGACAGACTCAATGCTATTTTTCAAACTATTTGTCTAATCCTTCAGTTAACTCCCTGTTTTTTAAGTAACTTTGTCCTGACATTAAAATCGTTTTCAGTATCCAGAGAAAATTTTCTTTATATTCATCAAATTTCATTAGCCTTTCTTTTAGCGTCCCCCGAACAGCAATAGTATGTCGCGTTGCTTTCCCTTTCTAAACACAAAACGTCATTCTCCTAAGCAATTTATTCCCCATATTCTTGAGCTTTTGTTTGTAACACTTAGTTCTAACCTTTCCGTGACTGTTATTCAGATATTTGTTCTATTTTCTTAGCAAGCTCTTCATACTAACTCTAACAAATCTATCACTAGCAAGATTGACAAATACATCTTTCGTTGAAAATTGTGGAGGTTCTATGACGTTGTGTTATACTTCGGTTGGTTAGAAGGTGAATTGTAATTCAAGATCAATAAAAACCTCAAAGTTGATGTTTTTGCGATAGGTGATGGCAGCCGTCATTTATTTTTTCTGTTGTGTATAGATGAAGAAAGTACGACGCTTAACAGTATTTGACTATATTCTGGTTTCATACCCAGCAGAAGGTGCAAGGTTGATACGCGTCTACAGTAATTGAGTATGAAGAATCCTCACTACCCTAATGATCGTTATTTAAACAATGTCGAAATGCATTGCAATGAACTCCTTGGCCTTACCTGATATTTAACTGTCTTAAATTATACACTTTAGCTTACCTATTAATTTCCATAAATTGTGAAGGCTCTGTTCTGTAAAGTACTATATGTTTTGGGCACGTTCCCATAGCTCCATTTAGATGAGGCTGCTTCAAACAATATACTTGATTACCCTAATGAATGTCACTAGTTGGCTCTCATCACCATTTGACAAAGAATAAAACAGAAAGATGCACATTTCCCCAAAAAATACCTTCTGATGGCCTTTCTGTTCCCCAACTGCAAGCCCCGTCTTTCCAGCATCATAGAAACTAGTTACTAAGCCGCTGTATGAAATTCTCCTTCTCAATATGTTAACCATTAGCACCAGTACGTTTCGCAGGAAAGCATCAAATTTCGACATATGCACTTTTATCTCCATGCACGAAAGAACGTGCCAAACCCATTAACATACCCTAATTGGAGGATAATTTCTAAAACTTTCGTGGCGTGTAATGTAGCGCATGTTTGGAGAAATATAACCTCCTGCCATACACCCTTGTAGTAACTCGCATGGTATAGGTGTAGCGAAACTTGGTGGCACTCGCTTGTGAAGATTATGACGCAAAGGTGAGGAAATCATACATGAGATTTGGGATGAAGCGGCCGAGCCTTCTTCCAGAGGACCTTGCGGGAGTCCTTCGATAACTTTGCCCACTCATCAACGCTTGTTTTACGGTCAGTGTCCTCTAATCCTCCGCTTTTGAGAGCCACCTAGTTCCGCTAAACCTATACAACAACAATCGATCGAGAAAAAAGGTTGTGAGATAATGATACTGCCATTCTGGAGCAGGACCGGATCAGAGTACCATCATAATGGCGGCGATGATCAAGACGCAATCACAGGTGTGCATCGACTTGCGCCTGGCGCCGTTACATTGTTTTTAATTCAAAGTAACACTGCTCAATAATGCAACACAATTCATGTAATGCAAGTGATAGTGACTAATACAGTACATGTGATACCGCGAGACAAGTATAGGTACATAATGTAAGTAATGCGTCATCCCTCGCCCAGGACCCCGGGCACGGCATGGGGAGAAATACGGCTAGTTGATTAAATGTGATAGTTTCGGGCTTGACTTCGTGGAAGTGAAAGATATCCATTTTAATAATAAAACTTTGTACTTTTCGACACAAAGTATTCTTATAAAAATGGATGGCAGGTTGAATTGCAGTATAAAATTTTCTAGAAATAAAAAAGGTATACTAGCCACTACGAACGTGCCTCACGTGTCTGCTTTACTTACAAAACTAAAACATCTAAATTCATTCATGAAAGGGTTTAATTCATTAACACACGTAAACTACGGTACATTTTCCAAACATTTGACAGCATATAATGGTGTGCCTATTTCGCAAAAACATTCACATCCTGCCCCACGCTTTTGAGGAGGTTTAAACGGACCTATGTAAATGTAAGTACTCCAGGGTGCTGGCCATGCGAGGCCATTTGGTCGGAGCCGCCCGGCTTCGGCGTCGGAACAAAACCTAGAAAAGTGTTTCCTCAAAGACACTGTCAAAAGAGAGAATTATTTCAAATCCGAAGTCTCTGGATGTAAATACAAGTTTCGGGCAAAGTAGTGCTAACTCAGGGAAGGTTTGGGTGACTGCACAGGTATCGGACTGAAATATGTACATATAATTTGTTTTCTCACAAAATTAACCAACTTTTACGAACATATGAACATTAATTCTGAGAAACAAGCGCCAATCTGGCATAGCATTAAGTGCTTCCTAACCTTTCCTTCCTCCTTCACGTCTTCCCAATTGCCTTTCCATTCTTGCCTCTTTCCCACCCACAAAGCGTTCTCCTTTCAGTATTTAATATCCTCCACTTTTCTGCCGTCAACGAATTTCCCTTCATTATCAAATCTCTTCCCTAACTATGTCCAACGCTCTATTCAGGATATTTCTCAATTGTTCAACATCTCTTCTCCAGCATCAATCTTCATTATCTTACCTCAAACATGGGATGATATAGCGATGCCCATCACTTCAAAATCTAGACCACTCTTCCTTGGGGCAAAGGTATTCATTCCATTAATTACGTAAATGTTGATTTTGGTAGCACAATCCTCGTCACCCCATACAACAGTTGATATTTTACAACCCACTCCGAAAATATGCTAGCGGCTATGAGAATTTGACAAAGCAAATGATTAGTTATTGTTTACACATAAGAGTAGAGTCAGGCTCAGGCTACCGAGTGAATAAAAAATTGTAAGTCGCGCAATACCAGTGATCTGAATATTAATACTGGGGACCGAATTAAAGGAAAATGATCGGGTAAATGGAAGATAGACCAGGATTATGTTCGATTTACACTTCAAATAAGGGTTCCCCAGAAATCAACAGTTCAAAAATGTGTTTCACTCAATTTCAAAAATGATAATTTCATGCAATATTATTGATGTGTAATATTTCGATCAATCCAAGAAGGTCATGGATGTCACAATAAAATGCAAACAGGAAGACAGAGCTAATGGAAGCCCTTGGAACTTTACTTTCCGGGTGGAAAAATCAAATGATATAGTTCAGAAGGAACCAGATAAGTCCGTTAACAATGATCGGACATGCATTTAAATATAACGGAATCAGGCAATTTCGCGAAAGGGATCGATTTTTATTATGAAAAGAAAAAATATTGACTCTACATCACTGAGGCAGCACGACGTGCGACACAACACCGGGAATCATTATTAAGCCTCTATATCAGGGTCGTCCAACTTGCAAGGCCTCAAGAGCCACAACTTAACCTTTAACATGGGTGTGGGTCATATAGTAATAAATTATTATTTTTTAAGTAACAATAAGAAACAACGTAAGGTATTAAAAAAAATATTTCTGATCTTTTGTCTAATTACCTTTAGTGGGCCACATAAATGGCACCGCGGGCCGCCAGTAGGATAACCCTGATCTATACGATGAAAAAACTTCGCGCAATTTCAGGAAGTCAGTTGCACCTTTTACAATTTTCATCTCTTTTCATCGCGAAAATGGAACATTAGCATTACGCATGGATAGATTTGGCTGCGGGGAAGGTGAGCATCACTTCTGAATGTTGGGTCGGGGTCTGCCTTATCAAAAATTTACATTCCGTCAAACCAGGCCAATTTTTATCATTCTGCAACTTAAAGGTCGCAGTGAAATTTGATTTGCAATTACCATAATACTGTCTATGGTGGAGATATTTTCTGCTGTCATTTCCCAAATTTTAATTTGCTCAATGAGAAAATTTTACTAACAGAACTTGTAAGGGTTCTATTTTGTAGCAGAGGGAAATACTTTTATAAAGCGGAAAAAATCAAATTAACCAAAGATAATTCACAAAAGGTGACTGAAATTCACATCGTCAAGTCAAAAATCATCTATCTACATCTACAAAAATATTCTGCAAGCCACCTCAGGGATGTGTGGCAGGGGGTGAGTATTCACCAACATGCATTACACTATACCCTAAAGTTAGTGTAACTACGACTAATTATGCATTAGCATAAATTGCTAATGCTTGTCACGAGGCGAAGCGTCACAAGCATGCACTACACTACAGATATTATCACAATGGAGAGGGACCGTTAATATATATGTATTTTGCAACTAAACAAATGTACGCATCATGTTAGCGATCAAGAAGTTGATTCATGATTGAGTGAGCAACAACAAATGAAACATAAATTACGCTTCAAACTCTTATTATCCACATGAACATCATCTATAAAGAAAGATAGATAGGTAAAATATACCACATCAACTGATAAAATGTCTTCTGATAAAATGTCAACTGATAAAATGATGGGAAAGAGTGAAGGAATTCAGACAAATTCATTCAGTGAATATGCCTTTTTGAGATTACTTTTCTCAGCCTTTATAGTTGCCTACGTCGCTAAATCTAGCTAAAACGATGTCTGCAATAAAATCAGCAAATCATGGATTAAAACATTTACTTTGGGTTTACCAGCCACCAAATGTGCTGCTTATACAGATATTTTAGAAATAATAAATATATGACACAGAATAGTTTCCTCTCGCATCCAACGCCTCTTTTCCACCTTCAGTCAAGCTTGAGCAAGAATTTTCTCGAGTTATAACAGAGACCATACTCGAATTTTATATTTAACTTTAAGCAATTGTAAGACGTACAAAGTAAAAATTAATTTTCACGACGGAAAGACGTTTTCTTATGATTTAATTTCTCATTATTTAATTAGATCATATTTGAAGATTTAACTTGGCTTATTTATTTCACGTCGTACCGTGAAAACACCGTCACAACCGAAGATTTTCTTTACTATTTGATTAAAAATATTACTGACTTATATATTTATTTGTTGAATTGTTGTAAATTGGAACAACTCGACGTTTATTTATAACGCGATCTATGCGTCGGAACTTGCTTATTATTTTTAAATTGCCTCTCAGTACCAAATCCCGAGGAAAACGAACGAGGAGCCTTCTATTTTTTTTCAAAATATCCCGAAAATAGTGCAATGAGTGGCTGATACTTTGAAAGAATTAAAAATATGAGAACTTTTCCAGAGCAATGGGATCCAAGTTTATTGAATCTAATGAGCAGTGATATCACTGCTCGGACTCATTTAAGCTAATACATTACCAAATGTAATTCACGGAAAGAACGAGCCGGAAATGTGAGAGTCCTCTGGCATTGCTAGGTATAAAATTCCTAAAACTACAAGTAGAAAAAATAGCATAGCCTTAAGATATTTTACTCAAATTTACCGAATAGAAAAACTAAAAATTTACCGAATAGAATGCCCAAAAAATACCCGCATTTGACCATTATTTTTCTGTAAAAAATGCCCATAAACCTAGGCTGATATAATCAGGAATGTTTATGGTCTGCGATTGATCTTACTGTGGGCCGGTGATTCACGATCACCGTCACCTAACGAACGCTTTTCCACGGAGGGGCGAGGGAAGGGGAGATCGAGAAGGGGGATAAGGAGGAGGAAGTGTAGAGGGGAGAACCAGGAAAAGGACACGACGCTGTCTTCTGTGTGGGGGTCAAACTTCTTCAAGGACTCAAAAGTTTCCGACGCCGCTACCAACAATCCAAGCGTATTTTGTTTTTTTTCGTTGATGTGTGTTCGTACGTACTTTTCGTTTTTATATATTAGTGAGTTTTCAGAGGGAAGAAACGATATTATGACGAAAAATAACTACGATTCCAGTCCGTGTTACCCAATTTAACAACGGTAGGGTTGTGTGCAATTATTTTTATGATTTCCGCAGGTGAAGTCTTTTGTCTTTGTTTTCCCTGTGCAGCAAATAATTTTAATTACATTTAAATTACTCAACGTAGATTGTACTCATTTTTGCATTATGCAGGTAAGAGTTTCCGCGCATCTTCATTTTGAGAGTTTCTAATGACCTCAATTTGCTGTAATACCCATGAATGTTAGTATTTGGCAACGAACCTCCTCACATGTATCCATCAAAATTTGTTTTCAGCTTCAGACTGTAACCATAGAGTAATTATATATTAACTCTACGCTATGACGCAACCTCAGTAGTATTTTGTGTAGTTTAATAGACTACAAGATTTTGGATGGACGTTTACATAAAAATATTCACCTAAATCAACAATAAACGCTAGACCCTAGCGGTCGCATGAGGATCTACTAGTTAATATTCGAGAAGAGTGAAAGGTCTTATTGTCTATCGCCCATCACTCGTTTCAATGAGTCAGCTCTAGCCAATAAATGCTTTCAGTCATGCTCCCAGGGAACGAACGTGAAGTGGTTGCCGTCAGCGGTGTGGAGAATACTCCAAACGAGAGGAAAGTCTCGGTTTCTTGGTGGTTGATTGTTCCAGTATTAAGAAATTCAATGGTGAAATTTCGATCCATTCAAAGATTCAAAATAACAATGCATAACAAATGATGCAACTGGACCCTAAACTGTTTCATCACCTTGCAACATCACTAGGATGTCCGAACAGAATCTCCCAGAAGAATTCCGGAGGCCTCATGGAAGAATATGAGCGTGTCTACTATCAAGGAAAAATATTGGACTTCTATTCAATCAAGGTATTAAAACATAAAGCGTACACCAATTATGGTTTAATAACTTCCTCCATATAGCAATGATTTTCTTAGCCTCAAATATTTTTTATTTCCAACGTGTTTTTCTATTATTTCGTAGAAGCTAGTCTTTGAGATAGCAGAAAATATTAAAAACCTAGGCTTAATGACCATATTTTTGTGTAAGGAGGTATCCAGTAGGTGAAAAAATAAACTGAAATTTCATTTTTAACCGCGGAATATGACATAGGAACTTCCAATTTCAAAACATATAATCACGTTTGAATCGGACAGATTTCCACATTTTCCAAAAATCCCTGGTAGAATAATGGGTAAAGAAGAGTTAGGGTCCAGTCTGGGAGAAAATTTTTTGTGAGAAACATAGAAAAGTGAAGGGTATCAGAGAAATGTGAAAGGAAAGTGAAAGGATTGCGCATTTCATAAATGTAAGAAAGAAAGTCGTGAGATTCTTAGTTTTTGAGAAAATAAATGTTGAAAATGACCAAATTCGCGTATTTTTGGTGATATTTTGACGCCATATTGCGAGATTTTCTGAAGTCCCGGTAGAGGGATACGGACTAATTTCACGTCTGAAAGATCACATGCCTAATAACGTTGCGGGTCTGAGGAGTGGAACAGGGGTACTAGGGTGGGACGGTACGCGACCTCAAAAAGGCCATTTCCGAACGGAAAGATAGGTTATTTGGCGGATAGTTACGTTTTATTTTCACGAATACCCTTTTAAACCAACGGGGCGGCCCTGCGGGCCGCCCCGTTGGTGATTATACAACCCACCCCAATGGTGATTGCTTTGCGTAAAATTATGGCGAGAGGAGAGTTGGTGATGAATTTTCCGTATGGAGGAAGTGGAATGAGGTACCTTCAAAGATTATAGGGTAGCTCCGAGAGGATACCCGTCCCTCTTGAGTGTGATAAAGCCATCGAAAAGCGGGAATAGTTTTAAGTTGAAGGCGGGAAAAATCATGGGTGGTGAATATAGAAAATGAAGAAACTGCTCGACCGCTGCGTCGTCTGGGGGAACTAGGAGGAAAACGTCAGTATTTCCAACATGGCGTCGAGAAATGGATTCACATCACAGGTTTAAGTGAATAGTTTACGAAAGAAAAAGGATTTATGAAGCAAATGAAAGGTTAGTATAAATGCGCATATGTAGCGTAGCAATATAAGTGAAATAGGTGGTATAAGGTGATCGGGAAGCAGGTGAAATTAATTTTCTCCCAGACTGGACGCTAACTCACCTTTACCGAATAATGTTTGTGGTTACTGAAGTGTTATGAGGTTTTCAAACCAATACCAAAACAAATGTTAGGCCCTGAACATAACCAGGAAAATAGGGTTCATAAAGGAGGTAGAATGGGATTAGGGATAAGTGAGCTTTATGAAATTTGTTCCCGAAAGCTCCATAGAATTAAAAAAATTAAATAGAGAGACACAGCTTCCAAACCTCTTCCATTGACCCTACCTTTCGATTTGCGAGTGTTGGAATGCCGCAAAGAAAGGACGCCGCAGGACATCAGGAAGAGCATGAGCGCGAAAGCGCATCGAAGCCGACTGATTGGAGGAACGGAGAGGACCATGGTGAGCACTTTTCATGAGTTGTCCGGAGGCATCGAGGAAGGAGCGAGATTGTAATCCACTCACAGCACGACAGAAAGAGCACAAGCGGACGTGCCACGAGCACTCAATCTCACAAGAACAACACACACAAGCACACGACTGAAGGAGATTTTGGCACAGGAGCACAACTATTTTTCGCGCAGTAGTACCAGGGAGTATTCGGAACCACACTCCCGTTAGGTATGAGGGGCGACGTAAAAACGAGACGACCCCCCACCGATCAGTCCGAGGACCTTTTCCTCTATCTCCCCAACGAACGCTCTTCACGCATCGGGAAGAGATGGCTCCGGCACGAGCATTTCGCGGGTTGTGGCACGGTGATATGGGAGAGCCAGCCGACGAGAGAGGGAACCATTGAGTCTAAAAGCGGAGACTTGAACGACCGACGTTCGAAAAAAAACGCATTGGAGGAGTGGGGGAATATTCGCGCGCGCTTGGCGGGATGGACGTGTGCGAGATGGTCTCCCTCCGCGGGGGAGCATTCGACAGTGGGATGGTTTGGCGGGGTGGGGGGAAGGGGCCAAGGTCGAATGGGGCAGGAAGCGCGCTTCCTGACGACGACGAAAGAGCGGGGGACGGGGGGGGAGAAGAGGGGGCGTGGCCGGCGAAGAGCGCAAAGGAGAACAGTCCTGAGAGTGAAAGCGAGCGAGGAGCGGGGCCTGCCGGAATAGCCAACGGGACTGACACTATAGAGACAATGGGGGGCTCTCCACGGGGATTACGAGAGAGAAATTGAGACGAGATGCCAACGTCGTCTCGCACAAGTCATCACTTTGATGGGCAAAAGAAAAAAGAAAACGACCACCCAAGGGTGGTTGCATCGGTAATGAGTGAGGGACTGTTATCCGGTGAAACTTGGAGGAAGTGTCAGTAGTTCTGAAAGAAGAAAATTGTCGTAGTTATAGGCGAGACGACGCTAGAATGGGATGTCGAGGAGGCTGGGGCGACTTACAGCGTCCCAGAGGTTAGCAATTAGGAGATTAACTCTGCCACGCCTTAAATTATCGCGCAGGTCGACGATTCCGAAAACTTCCAGAGGAGTAACCATCCTCGAACGCTTGATGATGTTCAAGCATCGCAAAACTGGCAAGGTCACTGCTAATTACAAAACAAGGACACCCAGGCAAGCAAAGGGCCCCGAATTGAGACATATATGGTCAAAATCATCGACTAGATACTGACTGATCAATAAATAAGCGATACTTGAAAATATTCCAAAAATAACTGCGAATCTATTACACGATTTTTCGGATTCGGCTACCCCGATTTCCTTTTCCACAAAAGCTTAGGAACTGTAATATAACTGGTTTAATACTTCAATTTTTTTTTCTTCAAACAAAAACAAAGCTTAATACAACAATTTCAATATCTTCACTGCAGTTCAATGCGACGACGTCATGAGTCCGACGTGAAAAGGATATCTTATTATAATAAAAGTAAATGAAACTGCAAATGTTTTTATGCGGCAGTCCCCATGCATTTCCATGAATCCAATGCTGTTCTCCACCATAACCCAATTTCAGATGACTTTCCGTGGTCCTGACCCACAGGCCCATTTTTCTGCCGCTTTCCTCGGTGCTAATGATTATAAATGCCTAAAATCCAGAAATGCAAACATATAATTCAGTGTGTGGCTGGATAATCACTTCCGCCGACGCTGATCCTTGTGATATGAATTTTACTGACAGGATGTATCAAAGATAAGGTTTAGTTAAAATAAGAGTCAACAAAAATGAATTCAAAATGAATACATTTTAATACAGAAAATATTAACGAGTATTAAAAGCTATTCGTGACTTATTTTTGAAAGAATAGGTATTTTTAATTCATGCACGGAAATAAATATTAAAATTTTGAGAATCAAGAAGAAAAATAGACAAAGATAACATTGAAGAAGAAAAATATCGTCGAAAGGTTAGTAATTGTCCTTCACATCGAATTACATTTAGCTTCTCACTCCATTAAATACATTTGGGATTCAAAACATTTCGAAAAAGGCTAGTTATGAGTTTCCATAATTGTAATGCGAAGTCTTAGGCCGTATTCATGCATTCCTTAGTAAGCTACTCTCGGCATAGTAGCGTACTAATTAGTGGTCAACCAATAAAATGGTATTCGTAGACCGCTACAAAGCTTATCAGCGCCAAGTGTGCTCTTATTTTAGTAGTTCTGGTTCTTCAACACTCCCCTGCCTTGTTTAGAGGCGCGACTAAATAAGACGGACTGTCACGAGGTGGACACCTCGGGTGATGAAATTTAGCCAAGACGGAGATTTTAGACAAAAATATCGAGGATACTGGAGGAATTGTTTTCCTCAATTCTTGCTGATGCTGTGTGTAGTACTACTGTTTCTGGGTTAAACTGAACATGTTAATAATTTGTACTTAATCTCCGACGCCGTGTTTTGGTACACAGTTGTGCTTCAAGAGGATTTTATTCAACGAAAGTGAAAGAGTTTGTGAAGTAATTTCTGTGGTTTCCAGCGTCAGAAAGTTCTTATCATCACTTTTTCATCTCGTTTAATCAATGGAAGTCCTCACACCATAGTAAAGTGAATGCATCCGTATATGTGTGATGTCTGTTTCTCAAGATGTTAATTTTATTTTTATTTTCTTACGGCTATAATGCTGTCAATTCGTGAAATAATATGACTACAAGCATACAGCGCTTTTTTACAGAATGCGTGGTGGAAGAAGCCACATAAACAATTTATAAGTTCATATTAGTTATCGTAGCTAATACACCAAGTGTAGTGCTTCAGAGTTATTAACCCGAGCATATTACTCTTGTGTTGTCGTAGAAAATGTGCATTTTTATTGATATGAAGACGTACAATGGTTTTCTTATTGAATTGTAAGCATTTTGCATTTGCAATAATTATAATTATAAGTCTGTTTACATTCAGTCGTAAATTCATATTCCGTTTTGCTGTCGTTTTTTTGGTTTCAGAACGTTCTTATGGTTCATGCTGCAATGAAAGGTGTTGCTTTCAGTGCTTCAGTAGTTTACAGCATCTTCTTTTGTGTTATGTTCTTTCACATAAATAATTTTAACGCCGACCTAGGTTTCGTCGCTGGGTGAAATCATCAAGTGGTTCACCTGATGATGTCGCCCAGCGACGAAACCTAGGTCGGCATTAAAATTATTTATGTGGAACGAACAAATTTTTTTTCTTTTTAATCATGAAGGAGCTCCATAAAGTTACGCCTCAAACCATTAACTTCGTATTATGTTCTCCCTAATGGGGAGGTGAAATAAGTTTAGATTTATTTAATGGTTGAAAATGATTAGTGAAGGGAAAAATATCCTGATTAGATCGCGACACTGTCTGAGATACCGTGTGCAAATTAATTTATCGTTTAAATAGGGAAGGGTAAGTTTGAGCATGCAAAATCTGTCCATTTTCTATGTAATTGACAGTTATTAAACATTTACTTGAGGCTAATATTTTCCTAGTATGTGTTTTTTAAATTTATGGAACGATGAATATCTTAAAGCAAGCTCTGTACATGTTTTAATAGAACCGATACTTTTATTTGGCTCAGTTAATTATAGTTTGATGTAGTGAGGCTGCTGTGTAGCCAATGGATTTTACTGATTTTAATAAGTATCTGTGAATGTTTGTGGTTTAATACAGTTAAAAAATAAAGTTAATGAATAGCGTGTAATTCCGAATTATTATTTGCAATAATAATAAAAATTTGTTGTATACAGGTAGGTATTTTGACGGAAATTATATAAAATGTGCAAATTGAGGTATTTCACAGGAACATCTTTGTAGTATGAATACTAATTTTCCAATACGTGATATTGGTATATTTTCTTGGTCATCCGTTTTCAATTATTTTATAAATTATTTCAATTCACCCATTTACGAATCGAATAAAGAAGACATTTAATTAAAACTTTTTTCGAGATATCTTAGAAAAAGGCCTAATCAGAGAAACTTGCAGAGACGTTCCCATAGGATATCGATTGTATTTTTATAGCTTAAGTAGGTACGCTAATTTATATTTGGTTGTGATTTATGAATTAAAATAAATAGAGAGCTAAAATTTTTAAATTCGTGGGCTTAAGCATTGAAATACAATTAAAAACATTTTTCAAAGGAAAATAGCTACGAAGATTGTCTTGGGCTATGGAATAAGTACGTATATATTTTTTCCTTAAGCAACGTAACGATGCCCTTTCATTGATTACATTACTTTGCATTTATTGAAGTACTTTAATTAAACATGATTAATGCAAGACACATGAATTCACGTACGCAGGAGCCAGTAACAGTGTTGCCAAGCGATGCTTTATTGTTTTTAGGGCGGACGCTACTTAAAATTATATACTCCGCTGCGTTATTGGCGATAGTAGCATTCTAAGTTAGTAGTTCCTAGTGGCTAACTTAAAAGGATCCATGAATACAATTTTTAGTATACGACTAAGCGCTCTTAGTAGTGGACTAAGTTAGTCGCCTTACTAGCGCATTTTGGCTGAAATATGCATACGCCCCTTCGCATTTAAGGTGCCTATTTAACGACTGTGAACTTACTCGCAAAAAAAGTCGGTGCTCAACTTATGATGATATTTTTGTAATTCGGCACTTTCTATTATGTATATTTACCGTATTGCAACAAAATGTTGCTCAATAATATAAAAAACTGTTACCCGAGGAAGCAGTTCACCTCCTCCTACCGGCCTTAAAGACGATCCCTTGATCATTATAGGATGTCTCTATGGACCTTAGGCACAACAAAGCGTTTTCAAGTTTTTAACGTCACTGCATAGGTATTGGAATTTAATTTATGAATATTTAGCGGGTAGGAAAAGGACAACTGGCAGAATGGTCACGCACGAGGGGACTAGAACACATATAAATGGATACTTGGGAAAAGGGAGATAATTTACAGGTATGGGAAAAGTGAGGATTTAAAGGCTTTAGTGGAGGAGCAATGGAAGTGGTATATTGAAAGGAAGAATAATTAATAACTTTAGATGTCAAAGGTAACAACTACCTCAAGTGTGGTGGTATTCAATCGATACTCATATTACTTACGCGTCATTTGACAATCACTCTTAAAATTGAATAACGAAAATTATTTCTAATTTCATAATTGCAAGAATCGAGACAGAGAAACTAAAATGGGTTGATGGTATGCCACAAGTACAACAGAATAATATCGGTTAGAGCACTCCTTAAAACTCTACTCATCAAGGCGTACGGAGAGAAACTAGCTAATGCCAGTCAAATGGCCTCAGTTGGAGGAGGGTTCTCAACCAACACTTTGTGTTGGCGGGGTAGCATAATTGTTACCAGAAGAGATAAATTTTATGACGCTCATAAGGCCTAAGGAAATAAATAGCAATTATTACGCAAAAATGCAACACACATGCCGGAGGCAGAACGCGTATTCACAGAACGGCCTCAGGGCTGTCCTGCAAGATCGTTACCCAAAGGGCTCAAGGGTCGGTTTTCACATCTGAATGATTTTCACGTCTCTTGGGATTGAAAGCAGCCCCGCCTATATTTCTCGACATTTCAGCTCTTTCGCATCGAGTCCTTGATTAAGAATCCATGAAGTGACCTCGGGCTTTACATTGGGTGACCTTCTTCAGACAATTTACCTTTACTCCCGACGTTTTCATGTTTTAATTGTCCAATTATCAATAAGACGGATGTCGAGGGAGTCTTCCTTTGGATCATATGAATTTGATAAACACCGACAGTTTTCCTAGCTCACATCTATGATCGAATAATTTTTAGGATTGTTTGAGAAATAAGAGTGAATCAATATAAATATCCACACCCGACTGAACTTAATTTTTTCTTAATAATTACTTTAATTATTTTGGTCCAATTGATAAAGTAATTATTTGATTATTTCACCATCATTTCCTCAAATCATGTTGCATTGATGTATCTCATAAGGTCTCTACCGCATTAAAAAAAATAATCCGATGTCTCCCACCACCTTTCTCCCTTGCTGATACTTCTACTGAGACCAACAAAAAGTTAAGGTGCCACAGTAGGAGCCAAAATAGTTCCCTTTCCTTTTTTCTCAGTCTCCAATAAGATATCCTCTTAGGCAACTCTTCCGCGGACGAAGAATCACGGGTAACGGCCTGCCACGATGGAAACGCCGGTTCCCGATCAGTCACCAAAGTTAAGCATCGTTGGGCTCGGCTCGAGTTTGGAGGGGTGATCCTCCGATTCGTCCGAGTGCTGCTACCCCTGTCTGAGCGTGGCAGACAGAATGTGCGAAATGACCTTAGCCGTCAAAGCACGTTAAACAATAATACTACTACTGCTACGAAGAATCACACTGAAGATCAATTTGATTGAGAAGGAAAGAGCTCACATGTCCACTTAGCCCCAAGGTGACTGATATTCACACATTTCTGCAGAGGCTCACTTTCTTTTCATATAGCATAACAGAAATATCTGTTACCCAGAAAATAACACAGCTTGCTTTGATATGGACGTGTTCAAAGAGGCTTCACCTGGTTATGAGCGCGGCCCACCCTAGCCATGGGCTGAAGGTTCTAACCACCAGAATATCCAGCTATCACGTATTTGATCAAAGATGGTACATCAACAGTTTTTTTTATACGGGTATTTAAAATTGAACACCCAAATCCCAAATACGTTCCTCAAACCGAGGAGCTTACTTAATCCCATGTAATGTTAGTGAAATCCTAGGGAAAAAGAGAAACTAATTCTCTGTACGAATCGATTCACAAATACAACGGAAACAGAGCGACATGCTAATACAACAAAACACATCTCATTTTACGCCCCTTCACTCTTCCGACACATTTTTCCTATTCTAGATCCGTTTTTCATGGCTGGTGTCTTTAAACTTCCTACCACACGCCCTTGCGGCGTCTCACAGAGCAGAACATAGATGTTTTAGCAAAAAAAATCTGGAAACTATAAAATCATTCAGACTAGGCTTATCTGTGTGTGCCCAAAGAGGAAACGCTACCTAGCCATTCAAATTTGAATATGTAAAGGTTGGCGTACGACTAGCGTCAACGTTGACATATATACATGTTAAGTTCAGCCAGTTTCAGCGTTCACGTTTCACGTTCACTATTGACGTCAGCGCATCTACAGTATGAGCACCAATTATCGTTTCAAATTTATCTGCAGCGTTGTACCGATTGCACCAGCCTCACAGCGAACCTTCCTGCAGTTCTTTAACCCTCCGGCTATGCTGGTATTAAGATGCATACGCTGTCACAGCAATAAGAGCTGATAAAACTCAAACTCGTCCATTCTCTCGCTCTTTCGTCGACATCAAACAAATCCACGGATGGTGTCGCTCGGCAGCATGTAAGCATCGGCTGAATCGGTATTCAGCCGAAGATTGCCGAAGGTGACCGACAATTGCTGACGGAAATTCCAGTAGACGGCTAATCGTAAACCAAAGTCGTAAACGTGAAACCAATTCACGATTAGCGTTTGAAGTTGCGCCAATCGTAAACAGGCCTTAACCTTACTGCAATAGCCAACCACTGTACCCGTCAGACTGCCACACCGCCTAATCTCTAGGAATATGTTCGAGAGTTATCAATTGACAAACTCACTCACTCAGTGATTCAACCCGAAGGTTGGTTTGGATAGTTGAGGGTAGAGCTCACCCCGGACTAAGCCACAGGCGAGTGAATTTCACACATTCAGGGTACAGGGGCCAGTTCCTTTCCCTAGGCCACCTCGCACTCCGAGGATTTTTTGTTCGGGGGCGTCCACAGGCTTCACCCGGATTTGAACCCGGGACCCTTCGTCCAGTAGCACTCTACCCACTAGGCCACCACGCTCCCCCCAATTCATAAAATCGACCTAATATTATAGTAATGGTTATAAAAAATTACGTTTTTTAAGCGTTTTACGAAGGCTATGGCAAGAAAAGTCACAAAAAAGAGCTTCAATTGAGATTGACTTGACTCGTGGAAATCCTCAAGCGATTAAGTTAAATGCATATATTAAAGAACTATCAGATGAAATGGGCAAAACCAAACCCATCCTTTCTTATTTCAATAATTAGGGTTTTCAATTTTGCGTGGGAATGTGCTTTCCTGCTTTCTTTTGTTTGGCGGCATATGCTCTTAATTCATCACAATTTTCCACCCTAGCGCTTCACAAAAACGGGTTTTCACAGACCAGCCCCAACCCACGAATCGACTTATCGGGCAGAAGAAACAGAGGGAAGGAAGACGTCACTTAAAATTAATGCAAACGTCACGGAATGGAAATGAATTATCATGACGACTGAATTCAATTTAATACTTAGACAAGCAAGGATGTAAATCTGTATTTGACGTTCATCCAGTTCATACCCGCTTAGCGATGGCGACATGTTAAACGGGGCAATTCGTTAAGTAAATTAAATCTTAGGTGAATAAATATTCAGCTCATTTTGCCTTGACAATGTTCCACTGATAAATAAAATGGTCAAACGTCAATTAATATCTTCAAATTTTCAAAACATTTAGAACAATGTAACAAAGCAGGCACTTAAAACCAGAATTCGTTCCGGATTTATGAAAACAAACACAATACCTTATTATTTAGATTATTTTCAGTATCCATCTCGTTCGATTCTTATTTTACAACGACTCATTTCTGGGCAATGTTTCATTGGCCAGACGGGAAGGGCAACAAAATGCGAAGCCAAGGAACACCAGAGGGCCACGGAAAAGAAAAACTTCCGTCTTTCCGCCATTGCAGAACATGCCTGGTCAGAACCAGGGCACAAAATCAACTTTGAAAACGTTGAAGTGCTGGCAAGAGGAACCGGTATTTCCCGAGACTTATAAGAGAAGCCGTGGAGATCATGAAGAACCCGAAGAACTTCAACCGGGAAGACGGTTACACCCTCACAACGCGACGGCTTGGAAGAGAGGGAAGGGAGTAATAACATCAGCCAATCAGGGCACCCAGTTTTAAATTCAAACTACAGCAGCCGTTGACAATGCACCTTAGCAACCAGCTTTTATATATAGCGGCCGAAATTCAAACGGAAATTCTTTACCTTGACGACACCTCCAGGAAGAGAGGCGAAACGCTGTAAAAATAAGCAACCAAACGTGATGGATACCGAAAATAATCAAAAGAAAATTATAAAATATCGCGAAAACCAGAATAATAAACTCAATACCGTTAATAAGTGGGAAATATTAGCCTGTCTGAAAGAGTTACCGGAAGAAAAATATAACCAACAACAGCAATGTTTTAATCGTTCATTCAGTTACGTGTCAATTGAATTCGTATTTGCAAAATGCACTAATTAATCCTCGTATGGCATGGCGTTCTAATGCCAGAAATTTTGCCAAAACCTTCTCATTAAATGATTTTATTCTGAATCGAATTCAGATATAAACAAATTTACGAGTAATGAATGATCTGATATTTTCCCGGCATATTGTCCGCAGGAAAGTTTCTCGGGCGTTCCACCAGGTCAGGGGGATCATGTCAGCCGATGTTTCGACAACTTGCTCTTCAACATCAGGGTTTCTGAATTTGAGGAAAGGCATTCAGAAGCCCTAATGAAGAAACGCGAGTCGTTCTTCGTAATCTTGGCAGAGGAGTAGCCCCTGAAACGGTGGAACACCCGATAAACTTCCCTACGAAATTTAAGCGAATTCAGCCCCATTTGCAACACTCGCCAAGAATAATTTCACGGCATTTCTTTGCTCAGTTGGTCTGCTCCTCGATTTTTTACACGACATATTTTCACGATTCAATATTTTAGTGCCCCACTTACACCTAGCAGCAGCGTATTGCAGTAAAAAGCATGCTGTTTACCGAGGTAGTACTTTCAAAAGGGACCCATGTTTGTTCAAAATCGAGAAAATGGGCCTCCAGTTTCACTGGAAATGACTTTTTTGTTTGGAGGGGCGAAAACATACTATAACCTACATGTTGTAAAATTCCATTCTGAACTTTTTAAAATTGAACCCCCGTTTTCCCTAAAAAAAGTATACATTTAGGGAATAATTTCCCTAGAATGCATTTTCCCTGGGAAATGCTTCTGAAAGTGGGTTGTGCAGTGGCTTAGAATATATTTGTTTTACGCCAAATGTAGTTGACTCTGTGAGGTGATTTTTTTAGTATGGCTGCACATCTTTTTTCATTGGGAAATATTTTGTCACTCCCATTATAATTAATTGTGATAACTCTATGGTTGTATAAATGAAAATATGCAGAAAAGTTATTTTGTTTTATGAATATACATTTTTTTCCTCTATATTCATTCACTCTATGTACTGCACACTGCACTCTTTGCAAATACCGGTGTAATTTTTCCTATACCAGAAGGTTTTCCCTAAAGTAGCGCTTTGTTCTGGGGAAATTACTGACCAAAGTCTTTCATTTCTAAGAAAAAAAGTTTTCGGGAAAAAATTCCCTCGAGTTAAATGGCATTTCCTTTGTAAGAAATTTTTACTAAGGAATTTTCAATTTTTCCCTTACTTTTTCCTATGTTCTCGGGAATTCTTATAAGGAAATTTCCATCCGGGGGATGCCGTTACCAATGTCGTTAGGAGAGGGAATAGTAAAAAGGTTGGAAGCCATGCATACTATTACTACATCCCAAAAAATTGCACTGTAAAAAATACCCTTAAGCGACCAAAATAGTTATTGGGCGACCAAGGTTAGTACACCAAACCACTGACGATGTAGTCACTAAATTGTTAAGTATTATGAAGATAAACATGGGAAATAATGAAACGGAAAATTCATCTTGGCCGTGGTTTTGGGCTCGGAAAATAGCTTTGATGAAGAGGTAAAATAATGTGCGGACACGTAATATTTCAACTGTCTCTTAGTCATTTATAAATCATATATATCAGGACAATGCTTTCGTAGAAACTGTGGGGTAAAAATGAAATGCATTTTAGGCTGAGTATGGACTACAAGCATTAGGGAGCATATTCTTAAATTTTCAAGTTAATTACTTTCAATAGTTTGGAATGGCTGTTGATGAATGAATGAAAGAATGAGAGATGAGTCAGTTAGGAAAGGTTCTTTTAGTAGTACACTGTGTGCAACACGGAATGTAACGTACAAATATTATTGCAAGGATAGCAAAACCTTTAACTGTATAGGCTAGTCCACTTTGAGCTGATAGTTCTTTCGAGTGACAGCGCTAATCTGTAATTTGTTAAGACATGCTAGTGATAGCTGTCGTTTCGTTATCTTAGGAATGACTTGAAGGCGAAAATCACTATTTTTACGCCATATTTAACGATTTTCATCGGTAAAATGTCGATGGGAAGCGGCTACCTTTGTTAAGACTCGCACTTGAAAGCGAGACTCTAAGAATATACTTCGGGTAACGTCGATTAAAACTTTTATTGGTTGGAGTGACCAAGAGATCAACTGCATGTCAGTGCGCAGCAATGAAATGGCATTGCGTATTTTTTCACAATAGCCGATAACGTTTCATTAGCCACTAAGTTTCACTCCATGGCCTAACCTGATAGCTAGGTAAAAACTAAATGCTTCAAGACACTGATCAAAATCACCGTACACCAAGATCAAATTACACCAATATCCATATTTAAGAACCGACACTTCATCAACACAACTGTAGCGATTTCCTGCCGTAAAGCTCTGATGCAGAATGGCTTCGTTGACAAAAGAGTTCTGTGGCGTGCGACTACTGTCGAAGCCGATGACCTGACGACTAGTTCGATAACATCTCAACTAAACCACTTCTTTCGATCGGAAAGGTATGAACAGCCCGCAGAGTGGATGGTGTAGACGGACACATTCCCACAATATCCTCGAGCCAAAAGGAACTCCTTTCATTCCTCGTATTTGTGATGCGTGACTCAAGGTGAGTATCGCCTCTTCGTATCTGCCCTTCGCGATGATATGAAATCTTCGAGAAAGGTGAAAGATTACCATTCCTGATAATTGGGAGTGAGTGTTATGGAGACTCGTTATCACCAGCCAGATTTCAGCACTCGTTGAGGAGGACGAACAGGAAGCAGGCGACATGGATCTGGTCGAACTTGACTACATGGTTCTTAAGTGCAACCTAATAAGAATCAAGTGATTTGTCTCGTCTCGATCCGCCACATATTTCTGAGCAGTTTTCACGAGGCAAAAAAAAATTATAACGGGCTTATAGCTCATCGATAAAATTAATCGAAACGAGAAGTTCATTGTATATTTTGATGGCAATTGAATAGAAGAAATTCATAATGAAAATATTATTGTCCAGGACTGTGATTCAAACACAGATCACCCGAATTCGCATCGTATGCTTCGACTAATTAAAATAATTTATTTGTGAACTTCGCACACCAGCGAATCTTCTCAAATGACAGACCCCGCTAAGTTACTATCGAGGCTTTCCAGCAGTAACATGAAAACGTCTGCAGTAAATACCAATGCATTTAAAGTGGCCCTAATATAGAGAACTGAGTCGCAATAGGCAAAATATAGATTGTTTCGTGGTACTGTACATACAAGGGCATCTGGGTAGTCCAATCGATTAAAGCATTCGGCGCTGATTCTGAGGATCTGGGTTCGAGTCTCAGTCGAGGCGAAGGATCTTTCCATTCCAAATGCCGTGCATTTATTAATCTCACAGGTTTGTATGTCACACGCTAATCTGGCTAAATTTATGACCACGGTTCTTCACCCGTAAAACTTTATAAATTTGAAAGTATATATTATGTATAAAATGTTTTGGAGCAGAAATCGTGCCATGACCGATACCGAACTCCAAACGTGAAGAACCATTAAACCCCTATTGACTTCGGTAAAGGTTTCGAGAACCCAAACACCCTTTACTTTAAGCCTAATGTATTGGGTCGAAGGAATAAATAAATGAAAAAGAAATCATAATGAAGAAATATGTAAATTCGACCGAAGATTAGCTTTTAAAGTTTCGTTCCATCTCCTTTCCTCTGTTTGCATTGCTTTATCTCTGAGGACTTTACCAATGTCAAATTATGCATGGCAATAACGGGGCTGCCCATGCGCTTTTGTGTTAATAAACAAATGAAAGGTTTGTTTGATCCAAGGAGGCTAAAATTAAATGGAGGGGGCATGACCGTGAAACACTCATGGGCGAAAGTGAAGCAAGAATAGGGGTGCTTGGGAAGGATTTTGTGCCGAGTAGGTGTTGCCAAACCAGTCACAAAACATCGCCTTGTCTGTGGTTTTTAACTTAGATTTGACGAAAATCGAACACGACCGCCGGACACGTAAGCCAGAGGAAGGTCGAAACTGTGCCGACTGCAATGGCGGAATTGGCTTTAAGAATCAAGTGGTATGTCGCCTCCATTTCTTTTCTAACCTCCTTGGTTTGATCGAAAATCTTCGTAAACATGCGGGCGTCCTGGAGCTTGCTACGGAGGTCATTCCCGAATGTGGATTCGCGTAGCGTCCATTGTGAGAAATGATTAAGGTAAAGCGCGAGCAACCAGCCAACCGGAAAGAAACTACCGGAGAGAATCTGTTTGTCCACACGTCCCTTAATTCCCTCAACCTTATGCACAAAAGTGATACCCGCAGGGAGTAGCCGGAATTGCAGTTTAGTCGCACTGCAGCGGAGTGTTTTCAGCTATCTCTCCGGCCATCGTTCGCCTAATTAGTGGCCCAAGGCCAAACTTCTGAAGGTGGACCTTCATTATTTCCGAGAACCACTTAAAACGCTGCTGCACAGATGGATAATAACACGTTTTTGGATTAAACAGCAAATTCTATGCTTTATATGTTGCAGAGAATGATCTTTAGCCACTCGACGTCTAAATGGGTGAGTACCTAGTATTTCCATGAGTTTCGTCAATATACAGCGTGAACAGAAACGTCAAATCCTAAGCTTTCCATCCAGTGCAAAAATATCGAAAGAGATTCGTGCAATTAATTTGCAACTGGTAATTATATGCCATATGTGGTGAATAATATACAACTCAGTTACGACCTCACGGCTTCGCGAAATACTGAGCATTACATACTCGACGAGAATATTTCAAAATGATATTTACAGATACGCTGATACGTCCTTCACCATACTAAGTACACCAGTTTATTTATCTACCAAAGAAGTGTGCAGTGTAGTGTTTGCGTCAACATCGCTCATAAAATTTTAATCGTCCTTAGAGAGATTAAATATTTTTCGGAAAGGACGATGAGCCCGACGGGCCATTATCTCCTTAAAACAAGAGTGACGAGTTCCATCCTCGCGTGCTAGCCCCGAAGAGAGATAGCGTGCAGAGCTTCATTAGCCTTTCGAAGAAAACCAAAATATAGTAAAGACTTGCCGAAGCGACTAATTGAATGTGGTATACCTTTTAGTCAAAGTCACAGCTACACATGCCTAAATCACTCATTAGGGTGTTTTTAAGCAATGACCAACGGTGAAATTAAATCACAAAGCAGATAAAAATAAACGAATGATACACTGATATACTTTATTCCATAGGTATTTATACGTTTTAGAAACAAAACTTAACTTCCCAATATGTATTTGGTTCTGAAAATAAAAAGATAAACAGAAATAAATTGTGGCAGAAATTGAGGCAAAAACTGAGGAATGGTACAAATTGTATTGTTAAAATGCTATCCGTCACTTCCATTAAGTCACGCCTGTTATCAACTACTTTTAAATAATTTCTAGAAATTTTAATAAGAAACTACGCGCTATTTTAAGCTGGAAATTTGCATAAATCAAAGGTAGAATACGTGTCATTGACCTCCATCTCGACTGTTACTTTTATCAATAGGCTGCACTATTTTGGTAGTTTTCAAATCTTGGGTAAATAAATTTAATCAATAAAGGCAGATCCAACCGTATAAAAGAAGACAATTAACCTAAATGCAATTAAAAAACAACACCGAATCATTCTTATTGCATTTATCATTTCTCACTCCTCTCACTTGATAAAGGAATACCTTTTTAACTAATATAAGTAAGCAACACAGATGCAATATTTACCCATATCAAGCAATGTTGCTGCCGATATAGCCGTGGATAACTGAAAAGGCTTTCAGAAGATAGATAGGAAGTTTGAATATATACTCAGAACTACGAAAACACTTGCTACGACTTTAAGTTGTAGGGGTACCATTTCCGGGGTAGTACTTAGCGTCACTCAGTTTAGAAGAGTACCTGTTTCGTCATAATGAGAGCACCATCAGTACGTTAAGGGAGATAAAATTAATAAATCTTGGGTCCTTTTCCATTCGGCATGCATTATTATTTAATAATCCGCGTCCTTTTGAGGGAATGTGCACCTCACCGTCGTATTCGGCCTTAAATGTAATCTCTAAGCACTATTTTTCTTTAGTGCATCATTGGACCTTAAATTGACATGGTGCCTAAAGATGTAAATGATAATCCATCGCGAGGAAAATAATCAATGCATTCAATGAAATTTACAGGCAACAAAAGACTCTTCCTCGGCAGAGTAAATCTCGATAAACCCCTCCGCAGTTGTGAGAGCGACATAAGAGTCCATATACCTATGATTTGCAACCTTTTGTTTTTCAGATACCAAAAGCATGTTTCGAAAACTTTTCGGGGAATCTTAATAACTAACACAAGGTTTGAATTTAAAGTTACTGAATGGACGCAACATTTTTTAGGATTACGAGTAATCACTACTTCCCTCAGACTGTCTACCTTCGCCCGGAGGGATAAATAAACTGCATCTACCTTGATTTTATTTTTTACTACGGGTTCTGCAGAGCGTTTTTCTCGCCAAAATTAAATATCCATTTTTAATCGCGGAGGTGAAAAACCACAATATGTCGGTATATTCTTTTGAACAGTATTTTGAAAGACCAAACTACATACAAGTGTTTACCCAGTGTCATTTTGCACGACTCTCACCGTAGTTTTTGACATATTTTATTTATTACAGAGCATTAAGCCATGCACCACCAAAACCTGCTGTATGCTGCAAGCTGCACCACCAAAACCTGCCAATACATGCTGTATTCCAGCCACATTCTGAGTATACGCAACCCTTTGCATTCATAACACCGAATTCACAGCTTCTAGACGGGGCTGCGAGCTGGTAAAAACCGAACGTGTCATTATTTCGAGGACTGAATGACGAATCGATCCTTAACAATTCTATTGCACCAGCATGAGCAAACACTCTGCACATAAAAGAACATTCAACGAGCTACCTACACACTTACCGAATGTAATAATATTTAACTAACTTAACTACAATTTTATTACAAAGATACGAGTGTGCAAGTACCTAATACTGCATATTTTCACTAGTTAATGGCCACTAGTAAAAATGACTACAACTTAAATATGTGGTCTAGATGATGTTTAAAAATGTTCTGGAACAGCAAATGGGATGAATTACAGACATCATATGAATATAGATAACGAAATGCTCATCAAACCTTGATGTGAATGCACAGGACCAAAATGAAATGAAATTGATGAAAAAGGCAACACTTACGAACGTGTGGAATCATATTGGCCCCGTCCCCGAAATTTGTTGGGTCCCCGTTCGGCTGCTGTTGCGATCCGGGCAGCGGAAGCGGGGGACCAACTCCATTCGACGGTGGAGGAGGTTGATTCGGAACCCCGACGGGTGGGGCAGCACCGTTCGGGCCAACCCCATTCGGCGGTCCTGGGAACGGAGGGCCTCCGAACGGGGGGCCACCATTGTTGGGAGGACCTCCATTGTTGGGAGGGGCACCTTGTGGGGGAGCGACGCCGTTGAGAGGGCCACCTTGCGGGGGAACGACGCCGTTGGGAGCTCCGTTAAATGGAGGGTCGTTTGGAGGTCCATTGTGCGGCGGGCCGCCATTGAGGACGCCACCAGGACCACCAACAAATGGTGGACCATGAGGAGGGTGACCATTTGGCGGGGCTCCTCCAAACGGAGCGGCACCGTTCATTCCTCCGCCGATAGGTGGTGTGACCCCAAACGGCATGCCGTTGTGAGGGAATCTCCCTCCGTTAGGGGGAACGCCATGCTGGATGCCATTTTGTACGCCGCCATGTTGGATCCCATTTGGAACGCCGCCATGTTGGATACCATTTTGAGCATCGCCATGCTGGATCCCATTTTGAACGCCCCCATTTTGGATGCCATTTTGCACAGGCGGCCCCTGAAAGTGGTCGTGGTGGTGCGGGGGAAATGGAGGCTGTTGTGGATGAGGTGGCTGAAACCCTCCCTGTTGGGACGGTGGTGGGCCGTAGGAACCGTCGTTGTAAGGAGGCATGAAGGAGGCCGGGGGAGGTGACGGCTGGGGTCTGAAGGGGTACGGAGGCATCTGCATGGAAGGTGTCTGGAAGAGGGGCGGGGGCTGAAGGCGATTCGCAGGGACCGGACGGCGGAAATCCGTGGGGTCGTGGGGGCCATGGTGATGATGCTGGTGGTGGTTATCATGGTGGTTGTTGTGGTGATGGTGGTGTTGCTGGTGCGACGGGGGGTAAGACGGCGTGGGAGGCCGTGGGTCCGGCGAGGTAGGCGGCGAGGAAGCGGGGACCGAGGAAGCCGTGGGAGGCAGGGGGCGCAGTATCCAGGGGTCTATGGCCCCGGGGGACCTCTGGCACAGGGAAGAGGGTCTCTTGGCGTACACGTCGAAGTCCACATCGGGCACCGTCGCGAGAGGGGGTGTCGTTTCGTTGTCCTCCACGGAGGGCGTCCCTTTGGATTCGGCCACGGCTTCCGTCGTGTTGCCACTGGTCGGGGGACTTTCCGAGGCGGTGGAGTTGTCCGCTGGCGAGTCTGTGGGCGCAACAGAGGTTGAGGAAGGTGCCTCAGAGGTCACGTTGCTGTTGTCGGACGCCGGCGCCGGAGTCGCACCCCCGGACTTGGACGCGTGGAGCTTGACTGTGGATTTGGATTCAATTCGGATGAACGGTGGGATGGGATCGGTGGGGATCGAGGCCGAGCTGAGCTCGCAGGTGCCGTTTAACTTTCTTCCGATGCTGCGAAAAATAAAAAAGGAACAATTAATCATGAGCACGATGACTCTAAATGATAATTGAGTTCAGCATAATGACGGAATATAATGGATAAATATACCACGTAAAATGTACCACGGGGGCAAGTCTGTTCCCGTCGACGACTGTTGTCTCCTCCGTCACAGATGGCTAATCTATGAGCCGCATTTTTCTCGACATTTGACATTTGCAAATACATGGAAAAAAATTCCTACTTAATGATTTTATTGATAAGCTGATCATAACGTAGGCTTTAGGTGTATTTTGGCTCATATGTAATGATAAACCTGTGTATTGAAAGTGAATCATTAAGTAATTGATAGCGATAACCAACTCTACTGAAGTCAATCATTCATGTACGATGTTAGCAGTGGCGGATACAGAAAAAACTCAAGGGGGGGGGGGGGGGCGCAAGTTATCGCGACGATTGTAGCTTTCAAACTGACTGCCTGGCAGCGACTCTGCTTCCCTTATACATGTAGCTCGGTTGTTTCGAGAACATTCGGTGCCAGAATGTTCGCTTCCAGACTTTTAAGGAGTGTGAACAAATACATACAGTAGAATATTCGCGACTTTCCTCGAACAAATGCCAGACAGAATAACATATCGAGATCACTAGAATGGCCGCGACTTTTCTCGTAGGTTAGATATCTATGTGCCAGACAGAAACGTATAAAATACGATGACGCGGACGCGCTCGCGTTCTACATAAGAAAGTACAACTACTCGATAACTCGACTCAGAGTCGACAGACGAAAGAAACGAACGAATAGCGTGCGGGCTGACTGGCGGGGGCGGCCCCGCAAGGGGGGGGGGGGGGCGCGCGCCCCTTGCGCCCCCCATATGTATCCGCCACTGGATGTTAGAGGAGGCTCCTTGTACGGGAGGATCCATTTCATGTGAGGTGGCTAGAGTACATAGGTACTGGCTTCCCATCCTGAGGGTTTGAGTCCCAGTGGTGGTAGATGTTTCTCAGTAGAATACTGATTCCTGCCCGAGTGAATTCTGGAAGGCTTTACAATAGTAGTATTCCATCCATCGTATAGGACATAAAAGTTTGGAGACCTAGGTGTATTTTCTTGAGACCACACTAGTGATCATGCCAAATGACCCTTTAGATGTCCTTCACTACCCAAACAACCCTTACCTTACCATCGTAACTACCATTCATTAATTGAGCAAAAGACTCGATAGCTACAACAGGTATTCTTTCGGGGAGAATACCTGCACAATCACTGGTTTCATCTAGATTCCACCAACACACTATGTTGCTGTCACAATGATGGCAATCAATGGACAACAGCAAATTATCACATATGCCCATGAAGGTTCATTACCATAGGCTATTCTGGTGCAATAATCAGGTCAGTCAAGATGGCAGAGTCAATTTATCTGAATCAAAGAACCTTGAAAGAGCCTCTTCAAAACAATAACATCGACGAAAAAATTCTTTGATATACATATTAAACATTTTATTTAGGATTAGTAGCACCCCTATGAAAAAATTGTATAAAACTCCGTATAAAATGTATACAAAATTTTGTATAAAATTTATACAGGGTTAAAATACTTACTAGTTACTATGAGAGGTGACTGTGCATAAAATGGAGGTCATGGGTGCCATGAGTACAGGTTGGCAGCTTGTTTAAAGCAGAGTTGTTTGGGGAATATAGTACAATTAGAGATAAACCCAGAGGAATCCACTGATGGATAAACTAAAGTTGCCAAAGGTTCCATAGTTAAAGGATGGAATTCTCCACTTGAAGTGCTTTCCAATTGGCACCCAAATTGGGGTTTAGGATGCCATTGAAAAGCCTTTGCCATACCTAGGAACTTAAACTGGGCACTCAGCACAGGAAGATATGGCACAAAGGATTAAGAAAAATATCTTAGCCACAGTCCATGTAATCTACAGACCAAACCAACCTGTTAATTAACCCCAAGAAAATTAAGTGTTCACTATTTTCAGGGCCATCAGTGCTTGCGTCTTTGGCTTATTTGAAAAAGAAGAAAAAACAGCAAATCAAATATTCTAACACCCAAAAATAATTAGGTCATGATAGCATTCCAAATATGCTCAATAAAATATGCTAAGATGTTTCATTTATCCTCATAGCCAGAGTTGGTCTTAACTAAAAACTAGTTTAACTGGGGCATTCAATATGACCAAAGAGTTTCCCTTAACCTCATCAATGTTAACCAAACTTTATGGACATGCTCCCTCTTATATGAATTCTGGCTGTGCTGAAGTAGGTATGCGTTACAGTACAGTGTTATGTATCTGTTACAGGGCTGGATCTATATCTTGCAAAACCCTGCAATGTAGGGGAGCCTGTATGGATTGGGGGACCACGTGTGCCTGTAACCTAAGTTTTTGTTGCATTTGGGTGTTTTATATAATTCGCTAATTTTAATTATTCAAAACAATATCATATTATTCTCAATGTTTTTGTGGTTTTGTTTCTTTTCGCTGTATTCTTTTAGATAAAGGGGGACCTCCATAAATCTCATAGGGGGCCCCAGAGTTTGTAGATCTGACCCTGATTTACTGCCTAGTAATGGGACAATGAGAAATTAGGCTTCATATAAATTTACATTTTCTTTCTCTATGAAATATCAAGAAGAAGTACATCTAGGCAAATATGTGATTTTAGATCAAGTTTTGCCGTGCATGAATTGAAAATAAAAACAGGGTTTAAATACAGAGGGATGGATTGATAGGTGGTTAAATTCCACGATTAAGACAAAATGCCTCAGGAAAAGGAGGAGAATGAGAGATGGGATTCTATCCATAAGGCTTGTCAAAGTAAAGAGAATGCAAAAAGACCACCACATGTATATGGGTTTCATCAACCTCGAGATAATATTCGAAAATATGAATTGGAATAGAATGCTCAACTCACTTAACAGTATAGGAGTGCCATAAAATGACAGAAAAATAATGCGGATGCTATATGAAGCCCTTCTCTTGAAATACAACTTTGATGCAGTGGAAGGGCTTGCCTGACGTGCCCGTTTCAATGACTCCCTAGAGCTGGACTTGTGGGAGAAATTATAATTGCTCCTGGTAGAGCCACCAATGCAAGATAGGTTGAAGATTAGGAGCCAGACAAAAAGTGTCACATAAACCCTTTTAGTGCTACCTTCTGCCAGTGGAACTTACGAGAAATGCGAAGGGTAATTTAATAAAATGTACCACCCTAGGAAAAAAAACATTATGAAGTTATTGTTTTAGATATCCATAGGTGGTTTTTAATTTTATATAAATTGACTTAATTATAATTGATAGTATTCTTTTACATCATCTGAAGAATAAATGTAATTATTTCAGAGCTATAAAGTTGAAGTATTTTATCTGTGAGCCGATATATTGGCCTGTCACACTAAGAGAGTAAAAAATACTGTTAGGAAGGGCAATGGGAATCACTCCCCAAAACATGGAAGTCAATCACAGAGAATTGAATCCTGGCAACTATTGGACTCTGCTCACTAGATCATGTAGGTGAGGCCTCTGCGGTTGTCATCGCACGAAATCCTAGCACAACAGCATCAACAGTGAATGCAAGGACTACAACAGAGAAAAAGAAGAAGAGGACAGCAGTGGTAAAAATAGGAACTTGGAGCATTAGAACAATGACGAGGGCTGGGAAACTAGAAAATATAAAACAAGAAATAGAGAAAGGGAAAGTAGATGCTTTTGGTGTGTGCAAGATGAGATGGATGGAGAGTGGGGACTATTGGGTAATTTACAGAGAGGGGATGAGAATCAATGTGAGGAAGCTTTGGCATGGAATGCAAATATGTATAGGGTATAATTATGGAGCATAAGTATAATAAGTATAATAAGTATATAATAAGTATGGAGAAGGTGAGTGACAGGACACTAGTCATTAAAATAAAAGCACATCCATTGAATGTTGTATTGGTCAGAAGGGCAAGTCTGTAACTTTTGTTGCTCCTTGAAAAATGTCAATTGTCTCCCTTGCAACCTAAATGAACATTGATGAGTCTATAAACCTCACTTTTGACAATATGGCAGCCACCGCTGAGCTCACCTCACATTTTTACAATTTTTTTGTGCAGTGAGTATTGGCATCACTTGAAATTTTTGTGCTGTAGAAAGGTGCATCTAGTGTGAGAGAGAAACCATAAAATTTTTTGCAAACCTTGAGAGAAAACTAACACTGCTAGAGCCAAAAGTCTGTGTGCACCTAATGTGAACTTCTACCCTAATTTTTACCGATAGCCAACAATTTCGAAGTTGACTACAAAGTATATAAGCGACTTTGGACACTTAATTTTACGTATAACCACTTACTTAAGTCATAAAATGGGCAACTGTAGATTAAAATGAGGGTAAAAGTGCACATTAGGAGCACACAGACTTGTTGCTCTAGCAGTGTTTGGTTTCATTTGAGGTTCATGAAATTTTTTTTGCCACTCTCACCCAAGGTGAACATTTCCACGGTTAAAAAAATTAAAAATATTTTACTGCTCACAGATAAAAAAGAGTTGTAAAACTGTAAAACAAGAAATAACTGTGGTGAGGAGGATTTTGTAGGATATATAAATCAATAATTTGACAAAAATAACAAACACTAGGTTTAAACATCACTTCAGGCATATGTTCTCATGAAAAATGCTGGGGGATGTAGGGAGATATCCAATCGATTGTAGCATGGTGAGGCAGAGGTTTAGGAACAGTGTCTACACTTTTGCAGCTTTCCAGGGGTGGATGTAGACTCAGATGATAATTTAATTATCATAAAGTGTGAAATTTGGTTCAAAAGGATTAGTAAAAGGAGGAGTGTGAAGAGGTGGAATGTGAAAGCATTGAAAATGAGGGTATACCAAGAGCTAGTTGAAAGGAACATAGGTGAAGCAAACCAAATGGGAGCAATCATATTGAATAATTAACTCCATTGAGTATTAAACTGGAAGAAGGAAAACTGGAGAAAATGACAATGCAAGGAAATGGAAAAGCAACTGAAAGAGAGGAAAGTGGGAGTGCTATATGTTAAAGTGAAAATGTTTAATGGCTGTAAGAGGGGGCAAACAACACCCAAGGTTAAGGATAAATTTACCTTTAATCTTGGGTATTGTAATAATGATTCCGGGGTAAAAATGTGGGTAATGATGTGAATAAAATCTTCTTTTTAAACCTAATAAGTTATTTTGAAGCACAGGTGAACTGTACACGCCATTTTGGTCTGTACTTGATGTAAACATGTTCATGATGTGAACAGAAAATGTGTAGTGTTGGTGTAAACGGCCGGTAACCATGGAAAAAGTTAAAGGAGAGGAATAGAAAATGTACTGTGTGTGCTCTTTGAGGGTGATATTTATGTACAATGAATGTAAATTACTGGGATCACGACACAGTGGTCCGATAATGATGACATTTGTGCACCCAAAAACGATAATTGCTCTGTACATATTGTGAAGGTCGTGGCCTGTCCCCACCACAGCTACCCTTTGCCTTGAACCTTGTCTCCCCCCAAACCTTACCTCCATCCCTAAGGTTCCGCTGCCAGTAGCCCACTATTGTGTGAGTGAGCGAGTGAAAGAACAAGTTAAGTGTGCCTGTGAAAGCAATAAAGAGTGATTTGACTAGAGTGAGCCCCATTTCTAGGTGTCGCGTGTTTCTCCACCCAGTTTATGTCCATCGGTGATCCCCCCACCTCCTCCGAAACCAGTTTATAAGGAGATGTGAGGGGTCACGAGGGGGAGAATTAAGGACAGAATAGAGAGAATCAAGGCAGTTACTCCAAAACCGTGGAAGGTGGGCGAAAGACAATCAATAGTCGGCGGAAGGCAATTATGACAAGGTGACAGAAGAGGAGAGGGGCATAGCTGACAGCACGAGTTCCGACATCCCGCAGTCGTGCACCACAGTGGCTCCAGGGGCAGAAAAGGCCTGAGTTTGTCGCCGTCCTCCTCAAAGGTGGAAGGACTGCATCATCGACACAAGCCTGTACCCTGCCAGGGACTCAGTACCAGGGAGGGAACCTTCCGGTGGTTACCTGGTCATGTAACGTAGCATTGCCACGACCCTGACCCCAGGGTGATTCCCATTGTTTTCATGCTTATTCCTCCCTGTGAGTCTCATCACGCCTGGTCCGACCACCGCGCCGACATACCATCGGTGATTTGTCCACCACCTCCACGTTTCCCCGTTTCCCCATTGTGAGAGGAAGCCAAGATCATATTCCGGGACGGACTTTGTTACCTCCCGCTTTGATAAATGAGGCCTGGATCATGTGTTAAATATTCAAATCTGTCATTTAATGAGAAATGCTCATTTGATGAGTCAAGAAAGGCCACATTGTTATTTTTTGCCATTATTTTTTAAATTCACAAATTTTTTTTAATTTCACCTTCATCATTACTACATAACCTCAATTGATCATCTCATAAAAATTCATCAGTGCTAAGAGAATTCTGTCACTTGATTATGCTTTGTAATATGTCCCTCGAAAAATGAATACATGCTGATTTGTTGCGGTATGAAAGGTCCTATTTTTGTTCTATCGCTGAACAGAACACCTCCCTCTAACCCAATCCCTATCCCTAGTGACCGCTGCACCACTGTGCCTTTTGTTAGATGAAATGCATGAGAGATTGGCTGCAATCGGAACCCCCTACAAAAGAATATTTTTTTAACAAGTCCTTTGGAGCAGAAACTCAATGGATGACAAGGTAGTCGTGGGGACTTCATTAATGAACACGATTCTCTCGGCCTTAAGCTGGGTGACAAAGAGTAACCGTTACAGTATTATGTACACTTTGGTGTCACAAAGGACTGGTATCGTAGTGGTACAATCTGTGTAACATGTGGTGCAACAAATTGAATACAGATGTGGTATCAGTTATGTACAGGGTGTAACAACTGTACAAGTAGTGTTGCTTTGTGAGTAGAAAAGTGTAGTAAATGTGTGATGGGTTATGTACCATCACATATAGTCCAGGGTTACCACACCTGTCCTCGTTTAGAGAGGACATCCTCTTTTTCAGCACTTGTCCTTTCTGCTCCGTTGTCCTCAAAAAGAACAAGGACAGTCCTCTTTTTACCACTTCAAAAGAGGACACAGATGAAATTACGTAGGTAAAAATGGATAATTAAAAAAAACTCCCATTGAAAAGTTCAATAATATTCCCACAGATGTTACAATGTTGCAAATGTACCGGCACCCCCAGCAGTACTAAAAAAACTGTTGCTTCCCCTGCTCAGAATATATTATAGATCATGGTCATGCTCTCTATTAAGAGTGACAAGTTCTCTTTTTTTATTGTTTGGAAAAAAATGCATTAAAAATTGTTTTGCCACACCCCTTTTTCCAAATATTAGCGGGCGGGCTGTTCTGGGGGACTCTGCCTCCCAGAACCCCCAATAAGGTAGTTCAGCCTGGTGTACTTTTTTCACATTTTGAAAAGGTGGCAACCCTGTACATAATGTACAATATTTTACACATATTTGGGTGCACAACTTTTTTGCCCGGACTGTTTAAACAGAGAAGATGTTAATCTAACAGGAAGGTATCCAGAATAGATGGAGAGAATACGTGGAAGAGCTATATGACAGCAGTAATAGATCTGTGAACTTAAGTATATAGGATGGGAGAGCAGAAGAGAAGGATAACCTCAGCCTGGATATACTTGATGATAAATGAGATAAGGCATATCAGAGATGAATGCAAGAAAAGCTGTGGAAGTAGATAACACATAGATAAATCCTAAGAAAACAATAGTAATGAGGTTTTCTAGGGAAAAGAAAGTGAGGTTATTAAGTAAAAGGGCACAAACTGGAGCAAGTAGAGCAATTTAATCACATATGTACTTGCGAAGTAGGTTGGAGGAAAATTGGCATAGTAGCAAGGACATTAGGAGGACAATTTCACTAGTAAAAGAAACTCTCAGCAATAGGAGGTAGCTAATGGTGAGGATGGACCTTAGGTAAGGATAAAAAGTAGAGGCTGGTGAAGAGTTTAATATGGTTAAAATATGATCATTTCTGTGGTAGTGAAGCATTGTATGTTGCAGTAGTGGGGACTCTGAGGAATGAAGATAAGAATAGACTGCAGGAATTAGAGATGTGGTTATGGATGAGAATGGAGAAGGTAAGGTGGAGGGCAGGGAAGACAAACAAGGAAATGCTTGGTATGGAGGGTGAGGAGAGGAAACTTCTGAAGGAGATTTGGAGGCAAAACAGATAGTTGAAGCAGGTTATGAGGGGCGACGGGATGCTGAACGCTGTAGGAGAGGGGAGGATGTTGGGTAAGCAGGAAAAGGGAAGAAAGGGAATATATTTTATGGACAGGATGAATAGAGGTAGGATGTATACTGAAATGAAGAAATAAATTATGTAGGTAGATAGAAATGTAAATCTAAATAATTGTCCTGGCATGAGTGTTTGGAGTTATATTCATCTAATGTGAATTTTGGTTCGTATAAATTTCGAAATATCTCCTCGGTCCGTGTTTCATTTTGCTAGCTCCTTAGGCACCTAATGCTTTCATCCATTCTCCCACATTCCAACCCATTTACTCACTTGTTTCCCTATTCCATTCTACTAAAGCAAATGATCATTAATCTCCAAATGAAACTCCAAATACTGGGCAAAAAAGATCACTGAGTTAGTACTACATAGTACTAAGATTGCTTGAAATTTTGGGATTCCAGAATCTATGTCATCAACAATACTGAAGAATAGCAACAAAACAGACCAAGCAGCTGTGTCGGGATGCGTTGGACACAAAGCAAAGCGCTTGTAAGGAGCTCATCATAAAGATGTTGAAGTAGAATTATTGGAGTGGTTAATCACATCCAAACAGTGGGCATACCCTTAATCGGGCCTGCTATTCAACAAAAGACAACTTCCATCCCATCCAGTTGGAAATTGTGGACTTCAAGTATTCTACTGGTTGGCTGTGGTGATTTCAAGCACGCCATGAGATCTCTTCCCAAGTTATTTTGTGGGGAGGTAAATAAAGAGGATTAAGTAGGTAAATGCAAATGAATGGTAGGCCTAATTCAAAATTCTTCGGGAAAATTACACCCCTCATGACATTTTCAACATGGATTTTTTTATAATTTCTTGCCAAATCATTCATTGAGCACAAAGGAGAGAAATGCCATTGAGGTAGTCATAGAAAGCAGAGATTGACCACTATGCTCACCAGCAGAAGCAGACATGAGGAAGAAGCTACGTTGCCTGGGTGATTGGAAAATCCAAGAGCCCTCCCCATTTTAAGCACATCGATTGTTCCCAGTTGCCCCATGATTAAGCCCACCATGAAAAGGATTGGATTGACAGAATTGTATTCTATGAGTGGCTCATACGACTTAATCATTGTATGGTTACACAAAATTGTCATGAACCACTAACGATGGACATCTGTGCTACCCACAGCCAGGGCAAATTGAAGTTGACCAACAGTAAGGTTTGGTCCTTTCTGCCAAATATAACCAGCCATTTTCAGCCTTTAGATCAAGGAATCATCACCCTAATGAAAAAAGCTCATTGGACTTGCCTGGTATGTGCTGCAATGTATGTGGTGGAAGGCAATGATAATAAGAGCCATTGAAGTGGATTGGTAATCAGTTTCTTGGGAGCACATTAAAAATTGCTTTGAGAATGGTTGGATTCACTCTGACTTCTTACGAGGGGGAAGGAGTTGCCAGCAAGAAGGAACCCCGTAGGAGTGTGAGCTTTTGCAAACTTACTAATCCCAACTGGCGTTAAGTCAGTGAGCCATTTGAACATTAATTTTACCAATTCTTTCAAACAGGTTTCATTAATTTTTCCATATAACTTTTCCAGGGTGGTTCACTTTTGCAAATTACTTGAAGACAGACAATGGCATCTCCGTTTGTTCTTTTCCTCCAGAGGAAGGAAACCAAATACTAATTGAAGAATCATCTTCAGATTAAGATGAGGAGGAATCCCTTAGCACATTCAATGCGGGCCCGATTTTCATGAAAGTCTTCAAAATCGGCTTTAAAAAATTTAAAGGGCTTCGGAATGGAACAAGCACTTCAATTGACGTGCTCCGTCAGTTGGTGTAGCCAGGAGCATGTCTATTGACGTGCTCCGCATTGAATGTGTTAAGCCACCCACCCATACTGAATTCATGACAACACTTCATGTCTTGAGCGTAATGCGACCACATCAAATGTTCCTAATACATTTTTGGAAAATTTCGGGTGCATTACTTTTGAATGTATGTATGTATAAATAATTTAGGCACTGTACTTAAGAAAAAGAATTTTTTTCCATTTTTTGAGGCTAATGATAAATTAATTTTAAGTTAAAATACACAATTCCTGTTCATTGTATTTACAAATATTTAAACTAAAGTATTGCTATTGAATTACCAATATGTATGCCTTTAGTTTGAAAAATATTTATGTCCTCTTAGAGTTTACAAGTGAATTTATTGGTGTCATATACAGTTGACTCGCAAAGTCTGGCAACGTCGACAAAAGTGCTGAATAAGCGAAACTACGATTTTGCGTGGCTCCACCGATTCAACAGTGAGGGGTTGGGAGAGGAGATAGAGAGGAGGGGGGTGGGAGAGAGGTGAGAAAGTGGTCAGAGTAGTCGTGAATCGGAACCTCCTCTTGAGGGCTAGTGAATTAAGGGGATTAAGTTTCCGATGTTGCCAGACTTTATACAGCGACTGTACATATGCTATAATTAATGAAAAACTAACTGCAAACTTTGACAGTTTTTTGCTGTGGAGTCGTTAACATGAAAATTTTTAAGGAGAACTCCTTGCCAGGTCCCGTGATATTCATGTTAATAAGGATTTACTGTATATAAAGGATTTTCACTCACTTCCAATTAAACCTACCTCAACTGGTAGATTACCCTTAGTGAAGAAAATTGTCTATGATTTAATGTGGCTGCAAAGCAGAGGAAGCAAAAGTAAAGAAAGGAGTGAGATGAGGATGTGCTTAATCACCTTGGATTTTATGTTTTAACAACGAAAAAATTATTAATGAAATAAAGAAAACATTAAATCTGGAATTTACATGCATGGTAAGCCTAGAGATGAATGGAGGATATATATTGGGTGAAACAAAAAAGGTGTGAGGCCAGAAGGGAGAGGAATGGAAGTTGGTCTGAGAAATCATTAGGAGGCCAAGGGGCCTATTATGTAACATAACTCCAGAGTTTCGGAGAGTAAGGAGTTATAATGGCCACCATAGCTCCTTTGGCTATTTTAGAACTGAAAATAACTCCAACCAGAGTTACGAATTAGAGTTAAAAGGGCAGCTCTTGGGTTGTGGCAACCAAGCCTCTGAGATAACTCCAATTGGAGTTATTTTCAGTTCTAACATAGCCATAGGAGCTATGGTGGCCATTATAACTCCTTACTCTCCATAACTATGGAGTTATGAGTTACATAATAGGCCCCCAAGTGTGTGTTTGGGGAGAGAATAGCTTTTGCAAAGGTTCCCAGAACAGATCTCCACAGCAAGGAGGGGAGGTAGATGTAAAGGGGGTTGCGGGGAAAAAACAGAGGGGAAGAGAGGTAGGCTATGAGAGAGAGGGAGGCAGGGTAACCAAACTACATCTAAGGCAACTAGGCAAGTGGTTAAAATCACCTATCGCCATGCCTGTACAGTCCTCGCGAAAGCTTATGGCGTTGCGCAGTAGACGATTTTGGGACTGGAAGGGTCTATTTTCTAAAAACCGGTTGCCACAGGTGGAAGGGTAGCACCGGCGGGCTAATGTTTACGATTTTTGTTGCCAACTTTGAAATTTGTCATATGCCTTCAATGAATTTGAATGCCCCCAGCTACTCGCCGCAGTGGGTTATGGAGTGGGTGTCATCCCTTTGTACCTGAGCGCGCGCTAGGGGGTCATGGCCTGGGGATCTCAGGCCGATGACTCGGAAGTGGACTTATAGTTGCAACAAGTATTAACTATTTTCTTCAATATTAAATTAAAACAAATATCACATTCGTATTTCTTGCGATTTTCTTTTTTTAAATAAATTACGGAAATTATCCAATTTATTTTTGCATGAAATGTATATGTTCTCTCTGTCTCTCTAGAATATATATTCTTATATTTCCACTCTCTTGTATTCTCAATGTACCATTTATTCATCGAATATACATGTACATAGTGCCAATTTATGACATAATCTCTTCAAGTACTTTTTATTTTCTTATTTCAGTGACTGAAATTTTAGCTAGTGGTATTCAAATCCCGATTCCATTCATTGCATTAGCTAAGTAAAAGAAGAACATAGAATACAATATTATTTCGTAATTTTATATTGTATGTCTTGAATCTGGATTACAGAATTTCACGCGGCTGAAAATGTTAGCAACGTTACTGAAAAACAACGGAATTTGGCGAAGTTTGGTGTCTACTCAATCAGCATTTCAGCGGAATCACGACTATATTTGTTATTTTTTTTATTGATGTTGGATAAATGTTAATGCGTTTAAAGTAATTGAAATGCCCAGCTGTGAGTCATCGCGTAAGACCGGAACGGAGGTATGGCGGGGAAGGGTCGGCTACCTGCTCCATGCTCCACGACGAGTCAAACTGTCTAAAACGGCTCGGAATTACATTTTTACGCCGAGATGCTATGTTGGTCATTCTGCCTGCCATGTGCTCACTTTCCCCTCCGTTCCTTTCCTTTACCCCTCCCACATATTTCACCCCTTCTGTTCTGCGCATCTAAAGGCCATAAGCTCTTGCAAGTACTGTACCTGGACCCTATTTTGAGGTCTCATTGTGAGACAAGTTAAAATTGGATGGCAGGTAGTGGTGATCAAGAAGTGGGATGGCCCGAGTCATCCCACTTCTTGAAGAGCTTGTGTTGATGGCATTATTAGAAAGGGTTTTTGATTGACCCTCCCAACTAAACAACCTTCCTCCCCTATTTTGTAGGATTTGAAAGTTCTGCAGCCCAGGCCCCAAAATCGTCCACTGCACAGTGCCAGCAACTTTTGAAGGAGCTATAAATAGAATGGATATGATGCCAAAGAGATCTTACAAAGGAAATAATCCTCCTGGGTAAGGAGGAAAGAACAAGGAGAGTCAGTGAAGAAGGATAGGCTTTTGGGATGATATGAAATTTTAAACTAAAAAAAAGAAAAGGTATGTATAAGGAAATGGTTGCCTTAAAAGGAAAGTTGGATTAGAAATAGCATGTCCTAACCTGCCCAAAATGGACAACACTAGTAATAATAATTTATATTCAAGTTTAGTGGGTATCAGCAAACAGCCTGGCATGCTGTTAAAAGCAAGCAAACCTGTTTCCAACAAAGAGAGCATAATAGTTGTGAAATTATCTTCACTAATACATGCTATTATTGAATATAGTTCTATCTTACATATAGGGTTGAAATTTCCCATCGTGGCATTCATGCTGAGAGCAGTCTTAGCATCATTTTAAGGAAATTCAAAATGCAAGAAAATAAAATATGCCTGAAAGTCACTCATCCCTGTCATCTTACAGCTGAAGAGCACTCAACAAGAAATCAGCTAATTAAATATTTATTTATTGTTTTGAGTGACCAAAAATATTATGTGCATATAACAAAGAATTTCAGGGAGTTCAAAAGAAAAGGTAAGACTACCTCAATAGGTAATGAAAAAGGAGGAAATTTGTTTCTTGATTATGACCAATAGGAATTTCAGAAAAGAAGAGAAATGAAAAATTCTATTCAGTCTAACAGCACTCTGAACTTTTTCTTGGATGTTCTCCTGGCTGATTGGTAGGTTTATGAAGAGTCCTTATCCTAAAATCCCAATTTATGGGACATCTCACTTTTCCTATCATAAAAGACTCACCAGCAGAGGTCTCTTTAAGTCCTCATATCTTCTGCTTTGTTAAGTCATCCAAATTCCTATCCTCTTCCATGCTTCCCTAAGGTTCTCTCCTCTATCACCCTTTTCAACATACCCTTGCCTCTTAAAAAATACTCCATCCTACTTTTCTGCCTTCTTTGAACCTCCAAAACCAACTTACTTTCCTCTCACATCGTATCCAATCTTTCCTCATTTGTCTTCCTTCCCACCCACCTCACCCTATTCATTTTTCTCCAAACCCACATCTCAAATTCCTCCAGTGTACATACAGAGCAGGGCAGTATTTAAAATACATATTTGAAAAATGTATTTAAAACATTTTCTATTAGAAATACATACACTTCAAAAAAGTATTTTGTATTTCAAATACAAATTTTCAGTATTTTTAAATAGCCAAAATACTTCTGAGAAAGGTATGCATACTATAGCCCAAATTCCACCGAATTTTGCACCAAGTGCTGCTCAATTGAATCATAGTAAGTTGATATAAATTTTGAATCATGGCATATTGTCATTATAGTCCAGTTGCACAAAAAAGAAACTAGTGACACAAATGGGCAAACACGGCCTCCTCCATATAGTTACAGTCTGTGCTGGGGTAGAACTCTAGATGAAGAGCAGTTCCCCTCTCCAAAATTGAAGCAAATATCTCCAACAAGGACCCCTTTGGTGTTCTACATTGTGCCCATTGCATCAATATCTCAAGCCAATAGAATTGCGAACTAGTCACTAGAATTTTGAATTTAAGATCTGCGATAATCACTATGCAGAATCACTGGCGTCACTGAATAATGTAGGAGAACTTGCCGAAACTCTTTTCTGCACACAAGGGAAATTCAGACAACTCCTAACAAAAGGCATGAATAACGGTGTCATATTTCATTAAAATTTCTGCATTATGGTTACCATAACTTATAATGTTATGGTTGTCCGTCATAACACAGAACTTGAAATCGTCGTTTCTTGAGAAATCGCACTATTCATAAAACGTGTGACACTGAGAATAACTGCACACCTATTTTGTATGAATCCTAAACTCTAGGATTTTATTCCACCTCATAGTCTTCTGAAATGCAATTCTGCAAACTCTAATTTGTGGATTGATTGTGCTTTTAGCATATTTTACATGCATTGTTTTCATTTTGTTCATATTTTCCCAATTTTTAATTCTTAAAAAACATTTCATTTAATTACATTGTCCTCCTCAGTGGTGCAAACAGCGGGGGTCATGATGAAAAGTGGGTTATAAAATTAATTTGGAGGGGGGTGAGGGATGAGTCATTGAATTAGGCGGGGTGTGCACAATTTATCCTACTCATGTTTGCGATATCGCAAGTGACCCGATATGTTCTATCGATATTAAAAATTGCAAAACAATAGATTTTTTAATAGTCTGAGAAGGAGAAGCTAGGGGCAGTGAAATCTTGGCCTGAAGTGGGAGTAAGAGGATGTTTGGCATGAGAGTGGGTAGTTTGCGGTTTTGAACTTTGGGACAATCTTGCATTTTGTGAGAGAGAATGAATATTTTTATTGCTGGGTTCCTGCTGATACCTCTTTTGTTTGTTTGCTTTCAATGTAAAATCTTATGGATATTTATTCTGATTGTAATGAATTTCAGTATTTTGAATATTTTAAAATACATGCATTTTTATTTTGTATTTAAAATACACCCTGCAAAAGTATTTTGCATTTCATATACTACTATTTTTAGTATATTGTATTTCCAATACAATTTTTAGATTATTTCGCCCAGGCCTGTTTACATGCAACTTCTCTCTGCAATGACCAAGTTTCCAACCCATACAGCACCAACTCCATATTAGAGTTTTCACCATTATTCCCTTGTGACCTATGACCTAAAAACCCTTGTGTCTCTCCTCAGACACCCCCTCATCAATTCTCTTCTCTTTGAAAAGGCTTCCTTGGCCCGGGTAATTCAACATCTGATGCCCCTAAAGCTAAAGCCATTTTTTTCCAAAATAACTACTACATAAACTGTTCAACCAGCTCTGCTTTTTGCACTCCCACCCTTAAATTCAGCCCTGCCTTCTTACTTCTAGAAAATCTCATAACCTTTGTCTCCTTATGATTTATCCCCATCCCATACCTTTTGCATTGTACTTCTAATGCATTCATCATTGGCTGTAATCCCTTGGCTGACTGGAAAACTACACTTGGTCACCTGCTAATCTCCCTGACTTAAACAGATCTTTTATTCCTACCTCCATCTCCCCCCATGCTTCCCTAACCATTTCTTCTGAACAAACGTAAAAAGCATTGGCAATAGTGGGCACACCTGCCTTACTCCCTGTCCTATCAAGGCACCTCCCAATTCTCCATTGGCTAACCTCACCAGTGCCATCTGGTTCATATAAAGATTCCAAATGAGACATCTGTCCTTCCAATCCACTCCTAATTTCTTCAGCTCTTCCATTAGTTTTTCCAGTCCATTATATTAAACCCCTTCTCAAACCCACAAAGCAAGAAAAAACAATCAGGCCATATTCTAGGTTTCTTTCTACTAGCATCCTCATCACTCCTATGGTGTCCTACATTCCCATCCCTCTCTCAAACCCATCTGGTTGTCACCAAAGTATTTGTTAGTCATGCTATCTAGCTTCCTATATATAATTCTATGAACTCCTTGGCCATGTAGTATATTAAAATTATTGTCCTAAAGTCTTCGCATGTTATTGCCTTTTTCTTCTTTGGTATAGGAATCAGTATAGTCTTCATGAAGCCCTTCGGCTATACACCATCCTCATAAATCCCACAAATAAGTGCAAAACACTTTCTTCTTCCATTCTTCCCCATACTCTTTAGAAACTCTGCAGGTATGTTAAATATACCCACCACCTTATTCATTTTCATGTCTTGTAGAGCTCTTTCCTTTTCGCTATCTAGGATGCCTGGTCTGATGCCATCTCTGTTGATCTCGTCTCTCCTTTCTATATGTAATGTACTGGGCCTTGTTTTCTTACCATAAATCTCTCCAATAGCTGCATTTGTTTTTACTTCCATACTTTAACAACATCCTAACTATAAATGGAGGAAATTGATCAATGAACTTGAATTTTGAAAACAGGATGATAGATTGGAAAAAATAGAACTGGGAAAAAGAACATCATTCAAACTAGAGAGATCAAATTTAATCATCCTCCATAGCAAAAATATAGTACTAAGCAACTTAAACTTCTCTAAGCACCTCGAGTTGTTTCTTGGTGGAGAGAAATTCACCAATGTAGATAAGACAAAGGAGAACAATCAAAAATGGTTCTAGTCGCGAATAATAAAATTTCATATTAAGGCCAAAACATAAATGCTTTAATTTGCAAGAAAACAACAAAAGGTAAACTAAAGTTGGCAGAATTCAAGGCTAGTAAAAGTTTTTTCTTTGCATTAGAAGACACACATGTTCTAATGAGCTGTAAATATGCTTCGGCTTTTCAATAAGAAATTCCATTTCCTTATACTTGTCTAAGGGACAAGATATGCCATAAAAGCAAAGTAGTCTATTAATTGCACATCATTCATCAATCCACTTACTGACTGCTGCAAAAATTTGTATGGAATTTTAGCAAGTAGACTCCACTTTTTTCTTTGTCACTTATGCAATATTTAGAATGAAAAAACAATTTACTGTAGGTCATTGGATTATAAAATCATAATTTGACATTTTCCCTCGGCAACAATCAACTAAGTTTTATAAGATAAGTGGCCTAGAAAAGGTACTTTGGCCCACTAAACATTGGAACTCAAAATGGGAGAGAGATTGGCCAATGACATCACCATCTTCTTCTTAAGTTTGTGTTGCAGCAATGAATCAATAATTCTCTCATCGTAGCCATTGAGGGACGCAATGAGTTTAACTGTTTTCACTTCCTATTCAAATTCAGTTTGAGCATGGGGAATAGAAATGAGGCAATGTATTTAAGAATGAAAAGCAGCCAGGTTATGAGAATGATGATGGTTTGATTCATTAGGGATTACCAAATCAGTAAAAGTACTTTTGCAGAAAATAGAAAACCAGTGGGTATTATCTTTTATGGCTATTGTTAAATCCAAAAAATCCAAAGTATTCGATTTTAATTCCACAGTAAAAGATATAGATGGGTGTACAGGCTTTAATCATAACACAAACTGATCAAGCTGTCTTTGACTCCTACACCAAAGGCAAATAACATCATCAACATAATGAAAATAATAACAGATGTTTTTGATGAGAGAATCATTGGAAGCAAAGAGTTTTTTCTCCAGGTTGCCAATAAACTCCTAGAAACTACACTACATTTAACGAAATTGTTCCAATTGCCTCCTCACATTATTACCAGGGTATTACTTTCTACCCCAAATTCTCTTTTGTCCCACACCTCAATAAAATAAAATAGGTGGGTGTTCTCTATAGATTCACCTGGGTGGGTGTTCTCTATAGATTCACCGTGGGTGTTCTCTATAGATTCACCAATGTCACAAACCCCATTGCCCTGAAAACCATATTGACTGACTGCCTTCTCCCAATTCTCGAATACTGCTCTGTTATCTACTCCACTGTCTGTCTCTCCAACTTGAAAATTCTTCAACTTGAAGTCAATTTCTTCATTTCCGTTGTCCGTCACTGCGTACCGCACTTCCGTAATTCTTCTTGTACTGAAATCATGTCTGCTCTTTCATTGACCCCACTGACCACCCGTTGGAATATCATTGACATTTCATTTATTTACACTGCGTTAAATGGTCAGTACCGAGCCACTGAAATACTCCCGTACTTTTCACTTCACATCCCCACCCCTGCCTTGCACAAAAATCACCTTATATACCAACCTAACATCTTTCACTTTCCCAGTGATCCCTTTTTTAAAGGCTTCCTGCCTTGTACAACACCATTTCATCTGCCTACCCTTCCCTTAATCTCGAGGCTCCCTTCAGATCATTCAAGTGCCAGCTTGGAAAAGCATTTTCCTCCTGATTCCCTAATTGTCCATGTTGTTGTAGAATTTATTTATGTTATTCTTTCTTTGTTTTTATTTTAATACTATTTCCCAACCCATGTTTTTTTTTCATATTTTATTTTTGTTTATGCTGCAGATTCTAAGTTAAAAATGTTCAACGTAAAGGCCGACATCGGCTGTTTTTGAATATATAAAATAAATTAAATCAAATACTTCCGCCAGGATTGGAGAAAGAGGTGAACCTATTACTAGTCCATGCCTTTGGGCATAACAAGTGTTATTAAAATAAAAATAATTTTCAGAAATGCACAGGTTCAAAAGGGCACCAAAGTCCTTTATGATTGAATCAATACAACCCAGTGGCGGATACATATGGGGGGCGCGCGCCCCCCCCTTGCGGGGTCGCCCGCATTGCCACCCGCGTTGCCCCCGCCAGTCAGCCCACACGCTATTCGTTCGTGTCTTTCGTCAGTCGACTCTGAGTCGAGTTATCGAGTAGTTGTACTTTCTTATGTAGCACGCGCGCGCGTCATCGTATTTTATACGTTTCTGTCTGGCACATAGATAGCTAACCTACGAGAAAAGTCGCGGCCATTCTAGTGATCTCGATACTTTATTCTGTCTGGCATTTGTTCGAGAAAAGTCGCGAATATTCTACTGTTTGTATTTGTTCACACTCCTTAAAAGTCTGGAAGCGAACATTCTGGCACCGAATGTTCTCGAAACAACCGAGCTACACATATAAGGGAAGCAGAGTCGCTGCCAGGTGGTCAGTTTGAAAGCTACAATCGTCACGATAACTTGCGCCCCCCCCTTGAGTTTTTTCTGTATCCGCCACTGCTACAACCATCCTTTTTCAAATGTTGAAGGGAGAGAACAACTGCCTCCTTTGCCGGCACTGAAGGAAACAGATTTTTGACATCAAATGACACCAACTTGCTATTCGGTGTTGGAGAAATAGAAGATAATTTACTTGTCAAATCTATAGAGTTTCTGATCACATAAGTTGATTTTAAAATTCGAGAATTTACGAAGTAATACATTCGCTTTCTGCACCAAACAGTGGCAAGGGGCAGTATAATGGGATACTACAGGGCGAATTGGAACACCAGGCTTTTGAGTTTTTGGAAGGCCGTATAACCTGGGAGGTTGAGAATTCTTGCAAATGAGACCCCATTTCTCTTTATCTGTAAGCAAAGCGGAGCAGGTCCGTAACAAGGATTTCACCTCCTTCTGGAAGGAATTAGTGGGGTCTTTCTATAAAGTATGAAAATGATTGTCAACACTTAAAAAATTCTTACATTTCTTGAGTTGCTCTTCTCTATCTAATACCACAATACTATTTCCTTTGTCCGCTTCTTATATTGTCAGATTATTGTTCAAGTTAGAGTTCTTGATCTCATGAATAACACGGATATAAGAAGATTATGGGCAGCGCGAGGACAAATGCTTAGAAATGGAATCTGCTATTAGTTGTATAACACTCAATGTCTCCTTCTTAAGTACCACATCACAATCACCCAACAGGTTAATTACTGCATTTCTTGATTGCGGAAGGTTGGGGGAAAACTTAAAACCTTTGTTTAAAAACACCATTTCCTCCTCAGTAAAGGAATGATTACACAGGGGAACACCACATTTATATTTTGACAACAAATCCATTTTTGCTAAGCATTTATCAGACTGTGACTGTTCATCTGATTTTAATTTTGATATTATACATATTATTGGCAAAGTTGCTAAATTGGATTTCATGGAAATTTTTTAAATTGGCTTGTCCTGGCTTGTCTGAGAACAGTATGAACATCATTATTGGTGCCTAGTCAAGTTAATGTATATGTTAATATCAAAATTATAGAATTAAGTGTAATGTTAACCACTCATAACAATTGGTGATGAGGAAGGAATCTGTGAACTCATGGTAATTACTTTTTTAGTATTGACCACAAGCTCAAGTTCTACCATGGCTTCATCATTTGAGGCTACAATCTTCAATGGAAGGAAAGGTTAATTTTTGATGTAATAAAAGCATGATTATTTTTAGCTTCTGCATATCTATTTTGAATAATATTTGCAAAACTGGGCCCTATCTTTGAAATAGCCATGGAGGCTATTTCTATCTATCATCTACTGTAACTAAAGTCTTCTTGCTTCTAAAGTTTTTAAGCACTAAGTCAAGTATATCATATGTTTTGAAAGCAGGATATGGCAGAAAATATGCAATGCTTTATTTACTCCCTGAAAAAATTCCATTATTTTGAACTCCAGTTGAATGTGGCCATGTGTTTGTTGTTCTATTCAATGAGAACATCTTTCATTTAGGTCCTACCACCCATGCAGTTAAGATGAAAAAGAATTAAATTCCAGACCCTTTTGGATTAAATTAGGCTGCTTCAATTTCTCTTGTAGTAACATAAAAGTACCTACCTACTATGAAAAAATAAGAAGTTCTAACACAAAAAAAAAGAAATAAATCCTTCATCTACATAAGAGGCAGCTAGGTGAGTTAAAATTTAACTAGTCATGCTTAAAAAAAAAGAAAAAAACAAAGTAATGGTATCCATCTGAAAGAATTATTCTCTTTGAAGATGGTTTCTAACACTTATTTGTTTAAGGTATCAAAAAGTTTTTATAAAGATATCAAAGTTTGCATCATTAGGGTATTGTTAAAGATACAAATAAAAATTATATTTATAGTAATTTCAGCCATCACATATGCATTTGGAACAAAATGTTTAAAAAATATTTGAACTCACCCAAAACCAAAGGAGTTGCATCGATGGCTTGGGTGTTTATCACATGCCTCCCTACATCGGGACAAGGATGAAGTAGGGAGTGTAGATATCACATCAGCAGCCTTAATTCTGCGTCCAATAGCAATTCGTTCATAGCACCCTTGAAAAAAGCAAAGAAGTAAAACCTGAGGATGAGTTGAATAGCAGAGAAAGCTGTTTTAAAGCAAGTAAGAGGTAATAATTTAAATTGACAATTTTCAATGTTATCAATCATATTACATTCAAACATTTTAAAATATAAAAAGTGAGAAAATTAGCTTACTTCACCAATATTTTGGCTATGCATGACAATCCATGGCATATATGTCGTACATAACTGCATAGTAAAAAACACATTTTATAATGTGTTTTTTACTATTCTGTGCATGATTTTCTGAATATTTAAATCAAAAGAGAAAATGTAGCTATATATATTTTTATAGAAATTCATATTTAAATAGTCACATTTAACAATGACTACCATTTAAATAGAATTTATCCAAAATTGAAATTAATAATTTTCACCTATATTCATAATAATCACCTTTCTCTAACACCTGCAAGGTCACAAAAAAGCTTATGATCTAACAATACATGGCTCATTTATTTGATTGTAGGTAAATAGTATAGTGACACTTAGAAAGGGGAGCATTTAGTTACACTGCTAGGTACCCAGATAAATATATATTAGTAAAGGCCACTTTATTTAGTCCTTCGAAAGGATACAGGGTGCCCTAGGAATTGATAACCATAATGTCAATCAAATGTGATAGGTAAAAAAGGGAAACTTAAATTCAATGAAAATCAAAGAGGAACCAGGATTAGATTAAGATCACTGTATGGGTGGAGGGGTGTCCCACCTACCTGCCATACCCCTCTTAATCTGCCCTAGAGAAGAGCAATTAAGTATAAGGAATATTAACTTACAGTAAATATAACCTGGCATGAGGAACATATCTATTTCACCCAATATTGGTGAGGCTTACAACAATTATTAGAGAATTCACCTCATAGGTAAAAAAAAGTTATATGTGCACATTTTAAGAATAAAAAGAAATGAATCATTAAGTATACAAAGAAGTGAATCATTAACTATACAAAGAAGTGAATATTGAAAAAATAAATTGCTCAAAGAAGAACTTGCTCAAAGGATAGTTGAGTGACACATTTCCCAAAGAATATGAGGAATAATGTATAATTAGATCCTTAATTTTTTGAGCCATAGAATTTCTGACCCGAATTTACCAAAGTCCACAAACTTAAAAATAGGCCACTTAAAAAATGTACATGTCTGTATTTTTAAAGGGAAGTTAATAGTTGCCCTTGCGCTTGTGCTTTGCGGGTTGCATACATTTAAAAAACCTCCCTATTTTTTCATTCAAGACCATCTAAATTTTGTCTTCTTCATTAATTCCTGCTATGGCCCTTGACTTAGCATTTAGATTATATTTTTTTTCGTGTGAAGTTGCACTGAATATATTTTCCCTAGTAACAACCGTCAATTTATGTAGCTCGCTTTCATTGATAGAAAGTTGAGAATTATCCTCCATGAACTAAATATATTTTTAAGAAACCACCCGCAATACACGCCGGAGGCCAGTTCGGGTTATGAAGGGTCCGAATTATCCTGACCCGGGTACAAAGGTACAAATTGTATTTCTAGGCGTGCTCATGTTGGCATCTATTAGTAAGGGATGTTGAGTTGATCCTCCACACTTAACAACCTTCCTCCGTCACTCTGTAAGGTTTTTAAAGTTCCAACAACCAAGTTTCGAAAGCGCCTACTTCGCAGGGATACGGACTTTTGCGACAGCTTACAGTAGACCCTCGCTAAACCGGGCCAGGATAATTCTGACCCTGCATAATCCGAACTGGAGTCATTCTGTAACTCCAAACTGATCGGTACGGTAGGCTTTTCGTTGGGTGGGACGTCACACCGACTCATTATGAAGGTGTCGTGAGATGGTATCACTACCACATCATCCAAAATTATTTCACTAACCCATTTTTTGTTGATATGATTGACTTGTCACAAAAATTGAGTATATGAAAATTACTTTTTCTACTTATATATATTTTGCGCTACGGCAAAAGTCGGCATATACCAGTAAGGAACGCGAAAGTCGTAACTGGAGCGAAATTCGCACGGAATATCATTCGTGGAGTCCAAACTCTAATGGCGCACATAGGATCGCCGCGGTTTCTCGCCGAGACTTATGGAAATTCTTTAAAAAAAAGATTCAGTTAATGGATGATAATTCTCAACTTTCTATCAATGAAAGCGAGCTTAATAAACTGACGGTTGTCACTAAGGAAAATATGCACAGTGCAACTTCAAACAAAAAAATGTAACCTAAATGCTAAGTCAAGGGCCATAGTAGGAATTAGAATGTACGAAGAATGAGAAGATTTAGATGGTCTTGAATGAAAAAATTTGCGAGTATTTGCGTTATGCAACCCGCAAAACAAAAGCGCAAAGGCAACTATTAACTTCAGGCTTCCACCCATACGTGACTCTACTTAAGGAAAGGAACAAGCCTTTAGAGGGATTAACCATTCTCATTGTGCAGAATGAACACTCAAAAGTATAAACTAATTCTTGCAACTATTGAAGATATTAAAGTTGATTTTTCTTCGTCTGGGGAAATTTGGATCATAACATTAAAATTCCCTTGAGCTGAGTCTCGTTTTCTTCAATTTAATGGGGGGAATAAAATCGTAAAGTTAAACTCAAGCCATAGATTAACTGAATTTCAAAATTTAAAGTTAACTATACATCATACGAATCATAAGATACCATATTTTAGAATGCAGTAATTTTTTTACGGATTATCAATCCTTCAGCCTGATTTTTGTTGGGTGGTTGGTTATTTGGGGAGGCGAACGAAAACTGAGTTAATTTGCGCTATCAGAAAAGGCGGTTTGGTTGGAAAAGGAAGAATTATTAAGGGAATGGAGGAAGAATGGAGATAAACTCGGCGTGGGCATTAGCTTACTCTTAACGAAGTGCGCCAAGGAGTCCACAGTTCAACGTCCCTTCCGACAGACGGAGTACAGTTCTTCAAATGCTCGCCACAAAGAACCAAAGTAGGGATTGGAATTCCGCTGAAAAACATTTTACCAATACAGGGAATCGAACTCGGGTTCTTTCGGATGGGAAGCTAATGCCGTGACCCGAACCCTTTCAGCCTGCTTTGTCTTAATTTTCAACTTCTTCTTTTATAGCAGGGCCCTGCGGCCTATATTTCCTTCAATCACAGCCTTTTCTATTTAAAGTTATCGAACCACATTTTTCTTGGCATACCGACGTTTTTTATACTTGTGGGCAGTTTATCTCTTGGGATTCTTACTATAATCTTTCCTTTGTCATTCTGTTAACAAGTTCTTTCCATTATTGTTTTCGTTTAAGTACCCAGTCATTTACATTTTCTGTTTTTCATGATTTCCTTGTGTTTTCATATCTTTCTCAGTCTAACAGTGTTTTTGCTACAATACTTTGAAGCATTTCCATCTCTATAGTCTTTGATACTCTTCTAGTCTTGGATGTATATGATAAAGTCTCTGCTTTGAATGTCACAATAATAAAAAAAAAGCAACAACCCGTACCTATGATCAAATGGAGAACATCTTCGGCTCAAGTGCACTGACAAATATTTACGCTGCCCTTTAGCACGCCCAAATAATCCAGAATGGGTGGAAATACATAAGTCATGCAATATTTGTCTCGATAAAAATGCTACCAACTGTGGGGGATAGTAAAAACAAAAAACATAAATATTCGTGGGAAAAATGCCTCGGAGAAAGCAATATTTTATTATATTTATTGATAAAATTTATCAATGACAACGGTCCTGCTGTAACAAAGCGTTTTAACACAAAACAACGTCGGGGTCGTGTTCTTGGGATGACTGTAGCGTACTGGCTTCTAATCTCGAAGGGCCTGGGTTCGAATTCCGGCAGTGACGAAGATTTTTCAGAGGAATCCTCATCCCTACTTGAGTTAAAAAAAAACTTTGTATCGTCACACGATACTTTATTTGGTCGACCGTGTTTCATCTATATCTACAAAATACCCTGAAAGCCACCTCAAGGGTGTGTGGCAGGGGGTGAGTAGTCACCAACAACCATTACACTAAACCCTATTAAATTTTGTTTATCTACAACTATTGATACATTTGCATAAATCGCTAATGCTTGTCAGAAGGCGATGCCTCACAAGTATGGGTTCGACACTATAGCTTCATTTTCAAGACAACCTCGTCGAATAGCGTACCCAAGTAGGTTCAAGGGTTTCAGGCTGCACTTATTGTTAGTGGAATTTCAGCATTTTTGAAAAAATAAAGAATACTTTATATCTCCACACGATGGTTTATTTTGTCCACCGTGATCGTTCATGTGGCGTATAACTATCGTGTGGGGATACAAAGTGTTTTTTTAATAAGTGAAACTTGGCGTGTTCAGCCAGAAACTTTTGAATATACCTTACTTGGGTTCTGCACGGAGCACTTCAAGTGCTGTACTCTGTCCGTCGGATAGAACGTTAAACTGTGGACCCCTTAACACCTCTCGTTAAGAGTAGCCGAGTAGTAGTAAGAATGCCGACGCCTTCTCTAATCAATCCTATCCACCTGTTACCTCAGTTGACCTTCGCCTACCCAAATAGTGATCTCCAAAACCGCGCAGTTGAGTATAAATACAGGGTAATGAGACAATTCTTGAGTATGAGGCATACAGTGTTGTTTTTTGGGGGAGTAAAGAGGAGGGCGGAGGGGTAGAAAAAGATTATCTCTTCGTGATAGTGGAAACCACGACTCCAAAACGTAGCAACGACAACCCGTCATTATGTAGGTAGTCATCAATAACGGCCGCGGAACATTTCCAGCGAAATGGGAGAGGGGTTAGGTTGACTGTTATTCCCACATTTCAGCATCTTATGTTCCACCACACACGCACGCGTTAAATACTCTATCAATATCGCCTAAAAGGTGTAATTCTATGAACAAAACCGCTGTTACTCATAACTCAGCCGATTAGACCGGGTAAAGTTGCTTTGAGAGGAATATAACGATACAGAAAAACCAACCAAAGCGCACCAGACAGTACACAAGGCCATAACAAAATACTAATTCTATAAACTCTCAAAAATCACTCACAGTAAATGCTTTTTTCCTAACAAGGTCAAATAACAAATATGTATTTATGATTATAATTCGTTGAGCCGGAGCATTTGGTAATCTCCTCTTATCATGACGCTCTATAAGCATTTAACCTCACATTATCTTTGAATAAATACTTTAATCCACTTGACCAGCTCATGTGATCTTGAATGTCCTTCTGACGCATTCTTTCGGCTTCCGATCTTCATAATCCGCCGCGAAAGCCATCTATGTCTTTCTATCAAAGCAAATACGAACGTTGACGTGGATGCTTCGAGAAAATCCGATTGATAATGGAAATTCCGACACTACTACTAGGTTATCATTAAAAGTATATATTCGAAATACATTGCAACACATCGAGGACGACAGAAGTCGACGTGGCGCGCATCGTAATCGACAGTGCAAGCACTTCGACGGCCAGTATTACCTGGTGCTGACTCAGACCTTATTCACGTAAAACCCACGACCGTGTCCCCGACGCACAGTGGTCGAAAATCGGAAAAAGCTGGCCAAAAGTCCAAAATGACGTTTTTAGAGATATGAACTTGAAACTTCGCATGAAAACTCAAAATCAATTCATGTATCTAGAATAGAACTTTTTTTTGCTTAGTTCCTACCCGTTTTTGAGATACAGAGGATCAAACATGAGCAATTTTCCAGAAAAATGCCCGTCTTCAGTTTTCTCGGAAAAACTTCCGACTTAAGTTGATGGTGAAGTTTAAGGAGGATTTTCATGGAATAAAAAACGATATTATCTGTTAGCATGGTATTTTTGCTTTACAATTCCGTAGTTTTAAAGAATAGCTTCGATAAAATCTTGCTGTGTCGTTACAAAATGGCAGACACTGTTTTTAGACCAAATTTTACATTATGTAGGAGATTCAAATGGGTTTTTGGCAAAGTCACGCGAAGTGACTTACATCAGAGCATTATTTAAATACTTCTTAAGGTTTATATGCAGTTTACTTTGAAAAAAGTTTGCGACGCCGGAAATAAATTTGATTTTTCGATCGCGCGTCGGGGTTCGGCTCCGCGCAACGGGAGCTGAAACGTCGCGACGTTTTAAAGGGTTGTCTTTTGACGCTCATACTTTTCTATTAGCATACACTTACTTTTTGGAGTCTTTCTTAAACTACGAGGGTGTACACGTTGACATTCAATTAAAAAAAAGAAAAAAATGAAATTTTTGCATAGGATTAAATATAATTTTGCACTGTACTGTTTAAAATGAATATCGCAGTCATTATTTTACTCTAAAGAATGATTGCGATAGATTCCATTTGTGATAGAAACCTTAAACCATTCACAGGGGAGAATATTTTCCCCCAATTCCAATCATATTGCATGAATTACGTTTGGAAAATAATGTAAAGTTCTCCATTTTTAGGAAATATAAAGTGCTGATTAATATATTCAAGTGCCATATGCGTCAAAATATACCAGTATCACCCCACGGTTCCCCATGTCACATCAAAAACGCTAGAACCTTTACGTTCCTATAGTCCCATTAGATTCATTTTTATTTTAACTTGGTTTCAATACTGGTATACGTTCACGATGAGTCCACCTGGAATTTAACTACAAATGCGAATAGTTTCACATTAGCCTCAGTGTAGTACATAAGGCATCATCATGGAAGGCTTCTCGGGCCTATAATCTGCCGCCAATGGGAATAAATTCGGAGTAAAAAAAGCCTAACATCTATAGTCACGTATTTCAACATATTTTTGGTAGATTTGAGTTAAAATCCTGCTTATCTAAAAGAATACGAAGTACTGTAACTGATATCCATTGGGGTGAATTGATGTCGTAAAATTCTAAATTCATCCTATTACAACGAATTATTACTTTGAGGTAAGAAAATCTCCGTGGAATAAGACAAGAGTTCATTTAGTCATTACCTCTGAGCATATTTTTATATTATTGCTCATGAAAGAGTACCACACATTCATCCTCAAAATAAGGTTGGATTGAGGTGGAAAATACCGATCTGAATTAATGAAATCTAGGGAAAGACTGGGATGGATCATGCCAAAGTCAAAGTTTTAAGACGCGCAAGAATGTCCCAAATTCACACCAATAAGTTTCGTTAAAACCCCCTTAGGATATGAGTAAAAATGAATTACTCAAACCTAAGGTTAGTTCAACTCTCATAATGATCCTTTTACTAAGCCATAAACTCTTGCGACATAAAATAAGCCATTCTGAGGATTCTAAATAAATTAAAATTTATCTCGTAGAAAAAGTAGGGGATAAAAGTTGTTATGTGCCGATAACAATAGTTTTAGGCCAAGCGAGTTGTAAACGAAAATCACATGCAATAATTTAAAACCATATTCTTTGAGCTATCTAATACTGAACATTTCAATCTAATATTTTGGATTAAGCAATATAAAAAGCCTGCAAACAAACTTCTGCATCGAGTTCAACGGTTTTCTTATAATAGTAAAAATAAAAAATTATGGGGTAAAACGCGGTTTTTCTATTTTCCCGGACAGTTTTGGGACGCGACCTCTATTCGCGCCACTTAGCTCGCCCAGAGGTCCTTCTATTAGGCGTGACGGACAAAAAATCAAGCAAATATAATTGATTGTTATTCATTCAATATCTAGTTGCAAATACAAAAAAACGCGAACTTCCCAATTAAATGAGTTGCCACTTATGAAAAGGTTACTCGAAATTTTTGCATGGGATTAAAAATACCTTTTCATTGCACTATTTGAAATATACTTATAATAACTTACCCATTTACTTATGTCATTGTTTTATGTTTTTGCGTTTAATTTTATGTATGATTCTTATTGTAATTGGCAGTTGCCCGTGAAATAAATATCTATTTATCTATATTAAGCAGTCGGTCTAAACGTTTATCAGGGTAGTCGCTTTCAGCTAAAAACACAACGAAATGTACAAAAATATGATTTCCTATCGTAAAGCTTCCGCGACGCGTCAGAAAGAAGGCTTAAAGAAATATTGCTAATGCATGTAATCTCGTCCCTGAAGTTCCTCAGTTCTCTAAGTTTTTTATTTCAGACCTCCAGTGTAATGTTTCATTGAAATGCTGCATTACGTCGGCAAAATATGCAAGCGTTTACGGGTGGTGAGTTTGTGGTATTTTCATAGCTTCGGAGAAGTAGGGAAGTCGATGCATTCAGTTTCATAAGTTAGTTTGCACATCTTCTCCATCGGAACAAGTAATTACGTCGGTTTTAACTTATAATAAAAAGAATCTTTTAAAAGAGATATCTCTCTATGCTGGCGAAAGGACACTAGGAGCTTTTCATAATTTGCTCTTCGGAGCAGTAGTATTTCAGGAGCTCCATAACAGTCCTGAATGAACGCAGATTAAATATTTATCCGAGCTATTTATTCGCCGGCTCCTGTCTAGCTTATTCACAGATATCACATTACAGAGTTTCTTCGCTTCACTTTTAAAGGTATGAATAAATTAAGATTGGCGCAAAACGGAGCTTTAACGGGGAATTTGAGCGCTTTGAAAACAAGTCTGCGTCATTCCCATGAAAACTGGTTACTTGGATGAATACCATGAGTCACAAGCGGTATTTCCAGTATGTATTACGGCTATAACCAGAGGACTACTCAGTGTTATCGTCAACGTTCAGCAATTTTAGTCTTCATGTATTTCCCTTTCATTCCCCTTCGGGAACTTGCGTTCCCTTTGCCACATATAAGAATGTCGAGCCTAAGTTTCAATTCCACCCTAACTTCCCAATCTTCAACCTCACTCACACACTCACGGACGTATCATTCCGAATCATGTTTTTCCTTCTCTCAAATGTAAATAGTGCTCTCCTAAGAGCAGCATTGCTTCTTAAAAGTTCTATATAGCATTCTTTCATCGCTTTTTCAAGATAACTCGCCGTATGTTCGTCCCCTATTAAATTTTCCCTTCAAGAGTTTTTTAATTATGTGCACATTACGTAATTAGTAATCTGATGTACATACTAGGAGCGGCCACGTCGGATTAAGTGAAGAAAGGAGGGAGATAGTATTGAAGGGGTGGCAAAAGTACTGATTTCCCATCCTGAGGTCCTCATTAATCTCGAATGATTGAGATAATTTACACACCATTCTACAGTTTTTTTTATCAAGAAATTTTCGACATTTATTTAAGTTAACACATTTTCCTAATTGATGTCGAAGATGTATCATCTCAATACCAGCAATACACTTTACATAATTTAGTTCTGAATGTTGCACCGAACAGGTTTGGATTCAATCATTAAAATACCGAAAACACATTAACCATTACTGCCTTTCAAGTAAATTTTTTAGATAATATTTCTCTCACTTTTAAAACAGCTTGCGCGATTTTTTTAACGCATAATGATTCCACTTAAAATCTGGAAAACGCATTACGAAAATCCTATCGCGTACGTAAAAAACAATAAAATTTAAAGCAACTCAAGAATAGTTAATGGAAGACTTTATTTTACCATAAGTCATTTTCTTCTTCCCAAAAGTTCAAAATAAAAATGTCTACTACTAAATACTAAATTTACTACATTTTTATTATTGACTTTTACTAAATACAGAGGTAAAGTGAAAGGAGGAATTACCAATGTTTAGGTTCAAGCAAAACAAAACGAGCTACACCATTCAACGACCTATGATTGCCGCGTCGTACATAAAGCTTAGCTCTATAATACTCGCCGATTAGATTACACGGTTACTTACTTTTCAGGAAATGCCAGATTATTTCTTCCGATATCTATCAGAAAAAACACACGAAATGGATAGGTTAGGTAGTGGTATACTATCACCCGAAGCATGCAAAACACCAGTAGCGCCTTGAAAATTTAGCACTCAAGGATGGAAGAAACCCAAATATTGTGAAGAGACGGGAAGGATGTTTTCATTAACTAATTCTTCTTTTAAGTGGCTGTTTTTCTCACGATAAAAATTCTCAAGGTCAAACTTCGGACGTGGCATGAAAGGGAGAGATGTTAATTCGCATTAACTTATTCAAGGCGAGTAAATAAAGACGCTTCCTTTACACAAAGACGCAACAAGCTGCCCTACATTTTTACCTCGGCCAAGCGCATAGAAAGAGAAAGAAAATGAGCCTCGACGAGGCGATGAGGCAGGCACGAGTTACCATAGCTTCCTTAGAAAACACATAATTAACTGTGAGGTTGCTGACGAGAAAACATTTTAATTTTAGCCCATTTGATCGGCCCACACTTTAATTTTTAACTACCTAATTTAGCACATCTCAAGCCTGATCACATTTTGGCCAAAGCGATGAAAATAAATTGACAACTCGTCAGGGAGGTGCATATTAAACTGTTTACCTAAGCACATAGAAAGAGCTCTTGCTATTGTGAATTGACAATTTAAATGCCAGAGAAAACCAAGAGTGACAACAAGGTTTTTACTTTCCGAACTCATTTTTTTCCATCTAATAATTAATTATTGTTTCAGCTACATTTCTCTGATAAATAGATCTGGATGGATGCCGATATTAATACGCTGCAATGTAAAAATCTCGACCTTGAATTAAAAGCTGTTAACGATATATTTGTCTTTCATCAGCAAAGATATGTATTTGTCAGTGTCATCAGACTCTAAGGGAGGTTACAAGAGTTTTACCGCCAACACGTTTTCATAATTGAACAGACATGCAGATGGCAACTGAAGACGAAAAACCAAATAGAGGCAATGTCTACAGTACGAGTAGAAACAGCTCTGTTAAGGATTTTTATGCAAATTGAGTGAGATCTTTAGTGAGAGTTTTGTTTTTAAAAATTTTTATTTTTTAAACATAGAAATGTTTATTTTACCAAAAAAAAAAATTACAAATTACACACTTTACATCGTAAAATGTATGATCTTATCCCTTTTTTTATATTTAATGACACAAAAGAAGGTAATCAAAATTACACCATCATATACAAAATAGTATTAGTTCCATGATATTTTTTTTGTAATGGAACATGACATTTTAAACAAGGAATATCAATGTATAAAAAATAGAATTGGATAGCAGTTTTAGTATAGGATAATAGTCTTTCATCAATAATGAAGAAATGTTGGAGAAAAAAATAATAGTGCAGTTGAGGTCCTGCTAAGCCAAAGCGGCTTGTCAGCAGGAGCCTTTAGTTAAAAATATTTTTTTTCTGTGTAGCGTTTTCGACAATAAAGAACTTAACAATGCTAACCTATCAGCCACCCTTTTAGTTATTTTTTAAGTACTGATATTTTATTGATATAATGTATTGACATAGGTAATTCGTTTAACAACCCAGGGACTACATGTGCCAAAGACCTCTTGCCATGGAGGTTAAAATACTTAGGTACAGACAATCTATTTATTCGACGCAGTTGCATGTCCGTATTAATCACACGTTGCTTTATTAATTTGCTGTCAAAGAAGTTGTCACGAATTAACACATATTTATACAATTCTTTTAATGGTAACAAACTTTGATTCTTATATACTCCTCTCACATTGTTTTCCTTGACCATCAAATGCGCAACCATTTTATTTTGTAAAGCAATAACCTTATTCAGTAAGGTGGAGTTTGTGCTACCCCAAATCGTCAAACCATAACGTATCACCACTCAGCTAAGCCTTGATACATTAATCTTTTCAACTCATGAGGCAAATAGTACTTTAGGTTCGACATTTGAAACAAAATACACCTTAGTTTGTCATATATATAGATGATATGATTACTAAAACTAAACTTTTCATCTAAAACTATTCCCAAGTATTTTAGGTGTTGAACTTGGGTTATTTTTACACACGAAAAGTACCTATTGCACGCATTTCTCGGTTGGCCACCCTGGTTGGAGTGTAAACAAAGGTGTGTTATAGTGTGGGGTCTAAGGTTTGCCTTTTTTCCTTCACATTTAAAAACTGCAAGGAGTATGTCTTATTATTGTTAATAACTATTTTATTATCGTGACACCATAATCGCAAGGAATACAAATCGTTTTTTTTATTTCAGTTGGGCCACATAAAAACAAAACTTAAAAAAATAAACAATAGAATTATAAAATTTTGTTTAAAATAAATGTATCTGAATTTGTACGCCCAGTACCTCACAAACACAGATAGGCTCTAAACTACTATTAAATACGCTTCACACTCATAATACTAAGGTTAGCAAAAAGTGATTACTTATACAGATGGCAAAATGATCTGCATTTTAAACTTGATCTTAATATTACCATCTAAAATTGAGGATGTCAGGAGACCGGATCAATGAACTGGCGGCCAAGGTGCTTTTTAATCTTTAAAGGTACACCTCCCTCGAAGAAAAGCGTGTCGACTGAATCGTAGAAAAATGAGCAATTGTTTTCTCCACTGATTTCTGGTTGAAATGAAAGCAAAGTTCCAAAAAGACCATTCGCTCGATAGCTTAAGAGTCGTAGCATTGGACCACATTAACTCTCCTTAATATATCAACTCTGGGAGTTGGAAAATTAAGAATGAAATATTTTCTAAAGAGAAGGCGGAAAAGATATAAATCCACTCCATTAAAATTGAACACTCAATATTGCGAGCTCGTATTACAATCGCTGGCTCAAACTTACCTAACTCAAACGTATCTTTGCGAACGTCTACCATATAAAAGGCTACGCGTACGTACATATGATTCAGTTTGCTAGGCGTAGTGATTCAGATGTGCATCAATAGATGGCAAGCGCACTCCCAAAATATACAGGGTCGATTTATTCGATGTATTTCCATCATCAAAATTGAGTCAAACAGGCAAAGAATCGAGATATCGAACGACCTTGCATATACATTTCTCCAAAAACTGACATATGGCGCGGGCGTATGCATTTTTCAAAATACACGTATCATAAGAATATAAATTTTAAATTATTCTAACGAACTGTCAAGATGTTTAAGTAATTTAAATTTTTATTTATTAATAATTAAACCTCACATAAATTTCTGTTTAATTATTTACTGGGTTCATTACTTTTTGCCTATTTCTCCAATATTTTAGCCTGTTTCAGCAGGCTTTTCAACTAGTTATATAATAAACTACTAGGAGATGGAACTTTTAAAATACGAAATAAAGAAAAAGATAGAGAAATAAAGATAGAGAAAATTTTCTTGTAATTTATTTTTAAATAAGCATAAAATAAATTGTGGATAGAATATTTTATGTTTTCCACGAGTTCCAGTCAATTTTATTCCGACGGAGGCAAAGGATAACGCGCTATCCTATACAAATAAACCACTCTTGGATCAAATGCCTTCCTAATTTTCTCTTCTTCTGCTCTCTGGAGTACGTGTATTGTCGACGGTAAACATTCTGTGAATGAGGATTAGTATATAGATATTGATGTCGCAAAGAATATGTTAAAAAATCATCTGAGGCAAGAATCAAATGCTATTTATAATCCACAATACTAAAGTCTATGCAGATTTAGGTAAGGGAAATAGAAAAATAATGTAGGAAATAACACTATAAATTATGCACAATAATGTCGAGAAAATAAAAATAACGTTCATCTATTATCACGTACTTCTCAGGTGTTTGTTTTCAGAGATGAAGTTGACGACTCCGTCCGAAAAGTGTAATTTTCTCAAGATTAAAAAGCTTTCCGGATGCGAAAAAAAACACGAAATAAAAAAATTCGCAGAATCTTGATTCGCGAATGAGGGTGATTCCAGAGTAATCGAAACAACCATCGGAGTGATGACTGAGTAGGCAACCGTGCTCAAAGAAACGAGGGCTTCAGACCAAAGGGTGCACTTAAAACCGTAGCACGATGATCACAGCCCGTCGCTGGTGCTTGTTTTAATTTGCCCTACCCCAGGGCGGTAATTTTCCCGCAAGCACGTGACAACCAGACGGGTCTTTTACTACACGATATTGTTGCTCTTCGCCATCTTCACGGCTGAGTGGACTCGACCGCATTCGAATGACGGTCGCGCTCAAAGAATGCTCCCGCTTGAGAGAATGTCACATTTTATTTATTTCTTAGCATGCTCGAGAGTCGCACAAATCACGAAAAGTTTAATTGCGCTCCCAGACCTTCCTTTGAGGCAGGTAAAAATGTTTTGGCAAGCGACGCGACCGAAATTAAGCGGTAGTCTATGTTTTCCGGATGCTAAAACTAACACGACTTGCGACAGTTAGAGCGAGATTTTTCTCAAGTCATAATAAAGACTATATTCCCATTTAATTTTTAAATTTAAGCAGCTGTAAGAAGCACTAATTGTAAGTATATAGAGTAATGTTAATGGCATAGGACCTTTTTTTAAGACCAAACTCCTCAGGAATTAACTTAATATTGACATTTTGGGCTTAAACAACTGACTTATTTATTTCACGTCGTACGATTAAAACTCATTCACCACCGAATTTGTTTTGCGATTTAATATAAGTGTATCGCGGTGAGCAATAAATTTATAATTTAAAATGAAAACATACGAAATACACGCAGTTACTTTTATCACGCGATGTGTGTTACAAAACTTCTTAATTTTTAATTACGTCCCTTTGGAGTGTACAGCAGTACAAAATTCTCATGAAAGCAGCTTCTAGGTTTTGGTAAATACTTCGAAATGTAGATTACGATCTCACATCTTGGTATCATTAGAAAGGCGTTATCTTTTCCTGTACAATGAGGCCAAATTCATTGAATCTGACGTGCAGAGATATTTCTCTCAAACCACCTTTAAAAAATTCTAACTGGGAAAAGGAGGGCAGTTGATTCGCAAATGGTAGTAATTACACAGTAAATGATGAAATCGTTCGTGTGATGGACATGTAAATATCAGGCACATGTAGAAACGGGGTAATAGACCGGGGGTAATACCACTTATGTAGCAAGATAGCCCGCCGAATACATCATTAGTGTTTTTCTTCTCGCTACCTACCCATGATGACAATTTTCAGCTAGCGCGTAACAACCAGTGCTCCCGGCGGAAATTATTTCCCGCTCGTTCCCAGGAATTTTCATGGATTCGCGTTCCCATATCCCGAGTAAAGTTGGTGGGGAAATCGATAAAAAATGGTTCCTTAACCCAATTTTGGTAACGTTGTTTACATTAAAAACTAAAATATAACAAAAACCAAGTCAAAATGAAACTTTAACAGAGCTGAAATGACACTGTCAAGCATGCACTAGTCTTGAAATTCCGGTCGACCTATATTTAGTAAATTCTGACTTTAATATTGAAGGTTTCGTGGTTAACTTTGAGGAAATCATTACATAAATTAATAGATGTGTACTTTGTATTTTCCACACACACTTATCCCCGATCATATCATGGTTCGATATTAAGGTCCGGATTTATAATTCCTAGTGCAATATTTTCTTGGAGTGAAAACTGCAGTGAATACTTTTCTCTTCGATAACGCTCAAGTCAACTAATCGAGTCTGATATAAAATACAAAAGCCGAAGGTTAAACGGACAATAAAACCTGGCCTAAATTCCATTTTCAGGCTAATAACATTTAGACCCGTTTTTATAATCTCGGGTTAAATATTTTCTCGGCGTGAAAACCGACGATGATACCCCCTCTCATCGATTTCACTCACGTAGACGAACCGGCGCGGCGTCTGGTGTAATGCGCTCACATAACCCGAACTCTCAAAAACCCAACCAAAACGTCGAAGCCATGGACGGTGAGTAGAAATACAAATACAAATTCATTGAGTAACAGATGTATTCAACGGTGTTCGGCGAGATGTTGTGGAACATGATAAATGAAAAGTGAAAAAACTTTGTGTATACACAAAGCCATACACAAAGTTTTTTCACTTTTCATTTAGTAACTTCTGACTCAGAACTCTACACTTAATGACTTCATATATTCCACAAAAAAAGTGAGGAATATACAACATAAAAAATTCATTTAGTAACACGTACTACTTCCATCAAGTTACGTCGGAAACCATTGTTTTATTGAAACTGAACATTTTGCTTCAACTATTTATTGAAGCGTCCCTGTCCATGTGAAAGACTGCGGGCACGCCAGTTGCAACGCCCTCACGACGGCTTTGCTGCGAATCAAAAGTTTCAGTTTGAGTAATTATCAATCATTTAGTTAGTTTGAGCGAAAAATCACCTCATCTAGAATTTAATGAATTTGACCTCATTTTAAAGAAAAAAACTCTCATCTTTCTAATGGTATCAAAATATTAAACCTTTGCCGAACTATTTTTTGAGAAATTTTCCTGAAAATACAAGCTGTTTTACATGCGATAGATTACAGCTGTGCGCTCCAGAGGGAGAATATTGAAAAAAATAGAAATTTACAACACCTAGATTTCGCCACAAAACTAACGGTGTAGTTTGTATGTTTTCTCAACAATATATAAAATTAATCAATTACACACCGCAGTAATTGTTACAGAATTGCAAAAAACCTGCTGTTTTGAAGTCTTTTTAGCCGTAAGGGTGAAGAAATGAGTAAAGTTAGAGACTTAAGTAGATATATTTATTTAATTATTGAGTATTTTTGTCATATATAACTATATATTTGCACCATTAATATTACAATATTAACTTCAAACTTCTTACAGACGCTGGCATTAAAATATAAAATTCGAATATGGTCTCCATTATGACTAGGGAAATATATCGCTCAAAATACCTTAAGGTTACGGTACGTCATTATGAGTTTCCGGTTTCGACTCCCGAAGGTTCCAAAACGTCAACGAATTCGGGAAACCAGATAGTCTCCAGGCTCTTCTTCTCTACGACGTGGACGAGCTGCCTACCGCGTCTCCACGCCCGAGTGGACCGCCACAACTCTAGTGACGGAAATCTGTTCCCGCAACAGAGAGAGAAAGAGAGGGAGAACATACGAACTTTTCCCTTGTATTTTTTTTCTGCTCGTGAGTCACACGAGTGGCATTGTGTTCACGGGGACCTTTCCTTGAGACGGGGACAAATGTTTTGACGAGCTCTGCGACTGAAATTACGCGGTGGTCTAAAGAGGAATGAGTGAGGGTTTTCGGGGGGGGATGATCGTCAAAGTGGGTTCCGCGCCACCTCCCATCTCTACTACTCCTCCCCCTCCTCTTCCTCCCCTCCTATCCCCGGAGGACCGAGCGCCGTCGCCCGCTTCCGGTTGGGCGTGGTGTGGACCTTCTCCCCCCCGATCAATGCTTCGCAGTAACGGGATGCGCACGGCTGGGCCGCGGCCTAAAGAGCTCGTCCTCGACGTAAAGGATTTTTTTCCTTTCTTTCTCTCGGTGGCATCTCCTCCTGCTCGGGTGAGGCAAGGTGGATCGTGCACCACGCCCACTTCGTCAGAGAACCGCGGGAAGAGTCACGTCACTAAGTTTGGCATCGAATCATAATAGGGCTCCGGGATTTTCCCCACGGGCAACGAATGCCGAAAAACACATTACTCCACAGATCCAAACGAGCGCGTGGGAATATTTGTTTCGTGAAGAAAGGCTTAAGTGTGTAAACACGGCGATACCCTTGGTTACTAAGACAACAGTGAAAGCTGGAGTCAAGATTAAAATTGAGTTTTGTAGGTGCTTCTACGTAATCATCCAATACCTTGACAGAATACAAACTAATAGGATGCATTAAATGCAAAAAAATCATGATTCAAGAAACAAATTTTTATGGCCAATAAACACATTAGAAGTGGCAAACACCCGCTTCCTTCCATAACAGTAAAACATGATGCAACCAAGACGTATTTTCACCAAGAATGAGTCGCAAGTCTCTTCGGATTTAATTCATATTGGCAATGGTAGGTAATGGCTCCCAATCTTCAGGAACTCATGATAAGAGCAGAGGAGTAACGAAGAATTTAGAGGAGAAATTGACATATTTTCAAATAATTACAAAATTGGACGAATCAGAAATAAATGAGAGTCCCTGATAAAAGAATATCCATGATTTGTTTGCAGTTTAGACAACAAGGTCAAAGGAACCGTGGACGATCGGAAAAAGGATGGATGGTCAGTTTTTTTTTAAAACCTGGAATCGGAACTGGATAAAAGCCGTACCTCAGGGTGATGATGTTTGATTATGCTGGGTTCAATCATCCCAAATTGACGATCCGAAATAAGATAATGGGTGACATTACCCAGTGAAGATCTGGAGAAATAAATCTAAACAAGCGCTTAAATTCGACCCGCAAAGGTGTCATTAAATGCAGCAGGACTACGGCCAGCCCCGGTGGAAATACGGCTTCCCGCTAGATCACTGAATCGTTGGGCTCGGCTCAAATTTGGATGGTCGATCGTACAATTCGTCGCGAGTGTTGTTGCCCCTGCCCGCCAGAGGCAAAAAATTAGACGAAATGACCTTGGCCATCGAAATACGTTAAGTGGGCTATATAATGCAGTATGGCGGATAAAACTATAAAAAAACATTTAAGTATCAATGCCACTTTACACTTTGGAGCATTTCACCTTTAGCCAACAGTGTGGGCCTTATGAGGAACACTGTTACCGAACTCACGCTCCCTGGGCTCATATCTAGACCAAGTAAGCAACCATTTCCAACACCGCACTAAATTAAAGTATGTTTAGTGAGGGAATAATATTTTAATATTGAAAGACTCGTAGATGTGTAGATATTGTATAGAATAGAATAGTACAATGCTAATTTTCCCGATGATATTGGCAGCATCGCACTTTCGGCCTTAAGGAGATTTACACAGGAAACGAATCTCCATAAGAGCCCACGGTGTCAAATAAACGTGGAACGCCCTATAGCAGGGTTTTCATGTTAAGGTGGCTGGAGCGGTAATCGTGGGTCACAGAGCACATTTCAATAATATCTTTAAGAAAGTAGAAAAAATTCTTGAATCACAATTCATTTAAGTGAATCTGTCTACACGCTGGAACTCACTATACAGGAAATAATGAAAACTATACAAGAATTACATTTTCAATTTTTTTCATTAAAGAATTTTTCACTAGATTTTTCTGCGCGGTATTTGAAATTTAGAAGAAATGATATTGAAATAAGTTCTTTTCGAATATTTGACTCGGCGAGACACCTTGATATTTGTTAGAAACACTTATAATAATAGGAAATTTATTATTTCGCGTTTAAAAGAAAATCTGTACATATCGTATGTAGTCGAATTATTACGACATAGGTCATGTGTCACAGGGCTACGTGTTAAAATAGCACTCCATTGCTAATAATACCAATCAGTATGATAGAATTTTTTCACTTCTATCTATAGATATCACTAATGAGAACACATATGCAAAATTTCACCCAAATATTTATACATATGAACAAAAATCGCTCCAACCACCTTAAACGGGGTTAAATTTGTTTGTCTGACTTCCCTTTCTGGCAGAGACGGTGACTCAGAGCAGAACACACGCTGATGCATTGCGTCAATATACGTGTGCCACAAGGCTGAGAGACCCATATAAAAACTGTTTAGCTTACCGCCCGACTACACGAGTGACATAATAGTGTTCCACGTGCACAGATGCATTCAACCGCCTCCAGCGTGAAAGTTTCAACTGGTGTGTTGAGATAACACGTGGTGATTTTTTGACGCCAGTGATGCCTCTATTTCATGCTATACAAGTAAGACTAGGCCTGTGTGATTATCGAAAATAATCGATATCGATCAATTATAAGAATAATTGAAAATGTGGCCAATTAATTAACATCGAAATGGGAGTCAATTGCCATTGCTCAATTAGTTGGCATCAACCAATTAATTGACAGGACTCAATTGGATCATGCTTTTCAAAGGCTTTCCTTTGCCAATGAGAAGAATGAAAGGATTAATTTGAAAAACAGCAAAATAGTTCAATCAGTTAGCTTTTATTCATTAATTAAAGGAATAGATCGCTATTTGAAGATAGGCAGATGAGATCCTCAGCGTGTTCATCCGACAGACACTGGCGTGTGTCGATGACAATGTTCCCGCCGATACTGAACCTCTCGGACGCAGTGCTAGCTAACTTCTGAAAAGACGGAGGGGTAGATGATGGCCGTCACCACCGTCAATAATCGTCAAGTAATCGATTACCGGCCAATAATTATGAATTGAATAACAATTGAACAATAATTTACACTTGAAAAAAATTTATAATCGAGTCGACTACTCTAATCGACATCGATGTTCTGAAATAATCGATCAATTGCAAAAATAATTGAATCGACGATTCAATTAATTGAATAATCGCACAGTCCTAAGTAAGACTGCATACCAAGAGCAAATCGCAAAGAGTGATTAGAACAGGAATATCAAATATATGAACTAAGTAAGAATATGGGAAATATAAAATGAAAAGAACCTTCACTTTTATGAGTTTTGAATCCAGATCCATCTATATCAGACCGAGTGCTTTAACTGATTAAGCTACCAACAACTTCTCCACCACTGAATACAATTCAATCCCCAGTGCAAGTGGATGGTTTGTCGCTGTTCATTTCTCACACTCATTTTTTCCTAAGCGGGTGAACTTGTTAAGGTTACTATCGCGACTACGTCCGCGGAAATTTAGAAAAATATTAAGTTCGAAAGTAAAATTGAAAATCTAAAAATTAAATTAAGAAAACCTTCTAAGAGAGGCGCTCGAGTAAGTACTGTCTTCCCATCCCGATTAGAGGACTCGGGTTCGAATTCAGGCAGTGGCGGAGGTTTTTTAGTGGAATCCTTCCTTGGGTACTATCCGGAGAGCATTTCAAGTACATTAATCCTAAGGTACTTTTGATGAAACATTGAATTGCGGACCATTTCGCGCCTCTCGTTGTGGTGGCTTGAGCGGTAATCGTGGGTCATTTACTGCACAATTTAATAATTTTAAAGGAAGTTGAAAAAAACATTCTTTGATCACATTTAACTTACATTAGGTACATCCGTTTATTCGTTGAATTTCATCATAAAGTCAGTAATGGAAATGATACAAGAATTTAGTACACTGTCTCTGGCGTTACTCGGTGGAACTCCTTCATATTGAATGAAAAAAACAAACACTTGGTTATGATTTCACGCTTTATTTCGGCATATCATGCTATTACCTGATGATGGCATGATATGCCGAAACCTAGGTCGTGTTGTTTCAAATCAAGTGTGAAATCATAGCAAAGTGTTTGTGTTTTCATTCATTACGATACAAGAATTATATTTTAAAATGTTTCCTTAATTAAAGCATGTTATGAGTAAGCGTTTTCGGCGCGGTATTCGACATTTAGAAGAAATTATATTGAAATATGTTGTTTTCGAATATTTTACACGGCATGACACCTTGATATTTGTTAAAAACAAGTATTATAATAATAAATATCATATTTCGCGTTTAAAAGAAAATCTGTACACATTTAATTGAATTATTGCAAAGTATATGTCATGTGCCAAAAGGGTAACAGTTTAAATAGCATTGAGTTGCCAAAATAACCAAATTGGTATGATGGTATTATGTTCACTTCAATCAGGAATCAGTAATGAGAACACGTAAATTTTCACGCAAATATGACAAAAAATCACTCCAACCTTCTCTAGAGAATGCTGACGACAACAAGCATTCTCTTAAGCATTCTCTTAAGCATTCCTTCCATTCTCCAAAATATCCATGCATTGTCAACCCAGCCACTTGCCCTCGATGACCAAATGACCTCAGATTTATATGTTGATCGGCTTTCTCAATAACCTACCGGAAAAAAAGAGTAATCTAATTCGGATCCCAATAAATATGAAATTTTGTAATGAATTTCTTACGTTTGAGTTCTCCTTAACGGGTGGATTCGGCCTTAGTTACTGTCCTGGCTGCTCTCGAAATATGTACTTTAGAAAAAATTAAGGAGAAAAACGCATCGGAAGAACAGGAAATTGTCTGAGAGGCGTAGGAAATAAATGCTATCGTCGTAGCTAGTTCCGTAGTACTTAGAGAACACACGGCTCAAATAAAGGACTATTGCGTTTTGAAAAAGCCAGGGAAATGACTGGCAGGCATGCTAAAATGAAATTAAGTCAAATCAAATCGTATTGCCAAAAATATGAAGAAAAAAGAAACACATGAATCGTAATAAGTGATAACTAGAGGAAAGATAAAATGAGAAACAACTCATTTGCAATAAAATAAGAATCAAACAGCCACAAAACGAATTCATGGCTGGTCCCAAATGTAAAACTGCCGAGAATATAAAATAAAAATGGACTATAGCAAACGTAACCAAGCGAGAACCAGTAGCATGTAGATAGAATTGGGGTTTTGAAGTTGTGTAGACAGCCGCGGCCATCTAGTATCATATTTCTGTAACCTCCGTGTCATAAATTACTCCTCTCTAATAAACTTCTCGTTCAAAACAAATAAAAAAACAGCCAATTAAAATATATTTTTCTAATCTACATTAAGATTAAATGGAAAAGTCCCGCTTCATTGATAACATTCGAGACTACGCTAATCCGAATAGTATGGTTCCCAAGAATTTCTCCGATGCCTCCAATAATATTCATTCTCCGGAGATAATTGTACTCTGCATATTAAAAAATGTACTTAACAGTGAGGTGGAAAAGCAGATCAGAAAAGATTAGAAGCATTCGACACCTGGTGTTGGAGGAGGATGCTGAAGATCAAATGGACGGATAAAATAAGAAATGAAGAAGTTTACAGAAGAGGAAAAGAACATATGGAACACTATAAAAGAAGAGCCAGATGGATTGGGCAAACCCTGAGGCACAATGAATGAGTTCGTGAAGAATATAATTGAAGGAAAAATAGAGGGAAAAGTCCCGAGAGGAAGGCCGAGAAATAAATACATGGACAAAATAAAGAAAATGGTAGACAAAGAGAACTACAAGGGAGTAAGGGAACTAGCATTAGACAGGGAAAGATGAAGAGCTGCAGTCAACCAATCTTAGGATTCATCGACCAATGAGTGAGGTGAGAATCATTTTGACGGAACAAAGGTGGCCCTTCCGTCTAAGTGGAAAGGTAGGAGTGCGTTGGGGCGCGGTTGGCGTAGTGGAAACAGTTCTGGATTGCCATCCAGTAGGCACGACTACGAATTTGGGCAGTGGCGGATATTTTTCAGTGAAAATCCCGATCCCTACCTGAGGGCCATTTAAAGAGCCCTTCTAGAGTAGTACTCCGACTTTCGGATGGTATATAAAACCGTGGTCTCATTGGCGTCTTTCATGAAGATTAGGCTTTTGCCAAGACCGGGTTTCTCTCGTCCCTTCCTCCATTCTCCAAATAATGCTTTTCTTACCAACCTACTCGCTAGTCTTTAGTGATGCAATTTACTTCCCCTCCCCTTCAAATAATCATAAGATTCTCAACGTACCCTCGTTAGTTTATTTCAAATCATATGAGATATTTTTCAAGTTGATAATCATGCAGTTTCTCATATGAGCAATGAATACACAATTTTGGATCTGCTGTCCCGGCTATGATAGTGTGGACCTCTAAACTTGACGAAAAATACTGGAAATGTACAGTCGGACAAACTGTACTTCATCAGGAGATTTTCTCTGCCGTCAGGATGACTTACAGCTAGGGTGCATATCCTGTATTTGCTCGACCCGAGTCGTCATAACCCGAATCAATAGATAGTTTACGTGAAGAGCGGGCGAATACAGACGCTGGTTTTCTCTCCACCCTTCCTCCATTCCCCAAATAATACATACCTCACTAGCCAATTCACTAGTCCTCAATGCGGCAAATGACCTTAGCAGCGGGTCACTTCCCTAAATAGCCAACTAATGTGGGCCAGAGGAAATAATCACACTTGCATACCAATCACGCCATTCCCTTTCGGGGTAGACAAAGTCAAAGAACTTAGTTATTGATATTAGGCCTAGGAAGCTGGCTCTATTTTAATTTTTTCCTCCATAATTCCTTTGCCTAACATATCTCTTTCACTTCCGTCATATTCATGGATTTCTTCATGCTCGCTCTCCTAGTCTTCATACTTCCTAATATTCCTCTTCTTTAGAATCTCTTCCTCCACATTCACCCATGAATTTCTCGGACTACCCTGGAATTTTTTTGCTATTACCCTATTCCTATTGATTTGAGGAAATCTCGTTCGTTGGCAATTTTTTAATCTAAATTGCATGGAATTTTAAAAAAAGAATTTTTTCCTGAATAGTTTAGCCTGTTCAGTATTTAATTCTAACTACTATTTTTTCCTAGATAAAAATTGTTTTTTTTTCATGGTCCATTCATTATTTTTGTTTTAGCTGTTTAAAAAGTTTTTCCAAATCTTATATGTATTTTAACCTTAAGGATCTTTACCTTTTGATTATCTTGTATCATATCTATATCTATTATTTGAATTCAATTGTATCACAAGTACAGTTAGTGTTTTTCACTAAGGGTAGTTGTTTTTGTCTTTCTTTTTCTTTGTTATTAAGCTCCATTTATTTTCTGATTTGAAAAAAATACCTTTTTAATTTGTTAATTACCTCGCTGCTATTTCATTGTATTTTATTGTTGCTCTATGGGACCTGTTCCAGAGTATAATAAAGGTTTATTCTATCTAACTAGAGAATTTGCCCGTTGAATATCAACGGAAATAACATTATCATTTACATTGACTGTAATAAACCATTCACATCTTATTTAGCGCAAAGAATCATTGAGTTAATGGATATACACGGAATCTAGACTTTCAAAAATACATACAAGTATGTTCACTATGGGGACGATGACACAAAAACGCTAAAATATTGCAAAGAAAATCGTTACGTTTTAGCAAACGTTTCGGAATTTCGACCGGAAGACAAAATTCGATTTAAGGAATAAGAATCCTTATTTTATTTTCTTTCTATTGGTACCTTCCCCAATGACTGATAGCCACTATTTCGAATTTAATTTTGCAAATAAAAAAAGTCTGCAGCCAAATGAAGATTCAGCATCACGTGAATTTCTTGTGTGAAAGTTACTGACACATGTTTTTACACATCGGTGATTATTATAGTAGATTCTATTCTACCCCTTCCTCTCCCAGCTCATTTAAAACCGTTTCAGAATCAAACGGCCTCAGCGGTGAATTCATGGCCCCATCCGTGGGAAGAGCGAGCACTTTCCACTTCAGCCTCATGAACCATTGACGGGACCGTGTTAATCACGCCATCAGACGCCTCTCTCCCTCCCTCCTCACCCTCCCACCCAGCCCTCCCCTTCCGTATCAACCCCGATTAGAGCAAACACACAGAGAAGGGGGGGCGGGGGGAGTTCACGAGCGGGGGAGAGCCGTTCGGGAGGCTTTCTCAGCCGAAAAGACAAAGGAATGACGCAAATCATCAAAGCCCTCGACGTCACCCTTCCACCACGGCTGCAGTGGCGTGCACGGTGCTGTCATTTGGCCCGTTGCTCTCCCATGCTCTTCCCACGGGGATTGCTTCGCAACGGGCCCGACCCGACCCAACCCGACCATCTCCCGAAAGAAATCGATCACGCCGATCCCCTCTTGCGTCTCCTCGTAAGACGGAGAGCGAAAGTTTATTTTATATCATTTTTATTCGCCCGACACGAAGAGGGGCGTCTTCATATTGCTCCTCTTCCGTTTTGAAAGCGCAGGCGACCCGCCTTATTCCCTTCGAAAGACTTATTTCTTCATCGATCGAGATCGAGTTCCGCAATGGGTGATCGGTTTCATTTGGTTTTGAACTCCTCTCCGCAAAAGGTGCGGGATCTGAAACGGGCAGACGTTTGACATTCACATAAGAAGAATAGGGAGCGATTTATCTTTCCCTTTTACTACCGCGATGATCTATTTTTTGTGGACGATATTTCTCTGGCGTTACAGTCGGCATCTTCAGGCCAAACTCAATGCACACCTAATAAATCCTGTTGCTGTATTGGTGCGCTGTGATTGGCTCAGTATTTCTTTTTTCAAATTTAAAAACATTTGCTTACAGCCATCTTAAAACCTTTTCTTTGCACAACCTCTTCGAAAAAGATAACCACTTAATATGGGAAGAGAAGAGCTATCAATTAATAGGATAGCGAAATAAAATGAAAAAAATAGAGACAGTGACAGAATACAAGACCTTCTGAACAATTTTTACAAAAAATGGGAAAATCACTCAATAAATGCTCCAGAATATAACAATCCAGCAGAGTACTCTACCAGATAAACAATAGAAATAATAGGAAAATGAGAAATAAACACAAAAATAATTGAGACATAGAAAACTATTTATGTACGCATATACCTATTCTAACATAAGGATCTGAAATCTGGCCTAAACCAGAACATAAAGTAAAATAAGAGCAGCAAAATGGAATTTTTGAGAAGAATACGAAAATGAATCAAAATAAATCTGGAAATAAACACAAAAATCCGAGAAAAACTCCAGTAGGAGTCCTTCACGACATTATTTAAATAGAAACGAAACGACAGAAATTCACGACATTTATTTAAATAGAAACCAACTCAGATAGTATGGACATCATAATAGAAAGGACCAAAATATAGTCCCCAGGAAGGTATTGGAAGCAAAACCAAATGGAAGAAGACGTAGAGGTCGACCTAGAGAGGCATGGAGGAAAAATATAAAGAAGTATGGCAAGAGAAGAAAAAAAACAGAAAAGGTGATGTAGAAAATGACGAGAGACCGGAAGAGGTGGGAGTTTATGGAATCCCCGACGCCAATGGCATAAGGCACAAGAGAACGAAGATTTTCCAAGCATTTGTGGGCACATAGCCACCTTATCAGTTGATGAAATAAGGCCTTTTTGCTATTCCGATCGTCTCCCTTATCAGCATCACGGGAGATAACACAATAGATGACGCCCATGCAAAGACACGAATCTATAAATGGCTTGAAGATGAGCAATCCTTAAACTGGCTCTCGTTTCGTAAATATTATTTGGCGTCCCAAAGTGTTGGGTGGCCTCTCAACTTTCCTTACATCACTATTTTCCCCAATCCAAGCCTCTTTTTAGCTCCTCAAACTAGGGCCCCTTTTAGTTGTCCACAATTTCTTTACTTTTACCCCTCTCTTCCGCCATCCCATCATTCTCTAAGTATTTAATCTTTATCTAACAATAAGAACCTAGGAGAGAAGACTGGCAAACAATCGCTGTCCAATATGAACTCGTAGGCTACCGCGGAGTTGTTGAGATGGCAGTGAAGGCTTTTTGGGCTTTTTTTCGCGTACTTCCATTGTCGTTGACGACAGTTTATACAACATTGCGGTTATCTTCTTCAGGTCAGAAGTGATCTGTCTATCTAGCTAGCATTGCAGCTATCTTCTTCTGACCTGAAGAAGATAGCTGCAATGCTGTCGAAACTGTCGTCAACGACAATGGAAGTACGCGAAAGAAAGCCCGAAAAGCCTTCACTGCCAATCGCTGTCCAGCTTTACTTTAGATGTAGTAAATCCAATAAAGTAAGTAGGTATGTTTTTGGAGGATATAGAACAGCCTCATCTACTTCTTGTAAAGAAGGGGAGGCTTGTTCCCTTCTCTCTTTATCCCAATCACTAAGCCTGTTATTCATCTCTCTCCTCTCCCGTACCCAACATCCTCCCCTCTATTACCACCTTCAGCTTCCAATCAATCGCCTTTAACAACGTGCTCCCTTCTTCTGCTCTACTTGTTACTAATCTCCGCTGGCAGCTTCCTCTCTCCACCACCGAGTCAAGCTTTTCGTCATTTGTTCTCTCCTCTCCTGGGCCATCGCACTTCCTCAATCTCCTCAGCACGCACACATTCCAAATGCGTGCATTACATTTCTATCCTCTTTCCTCAAGATTCCAGGTTTCCGCACCGCAGAATGCTTCATTGCTTCATTTGTGATTATTCACCAGCCTTTTCTTAACATCCTTACGTCTAGTTCCTGTAATCAGTTCCCTTCCATTAACGAGTGTCTCCTTCGCTAGCGATAATCTCTTCCTAATATTTTTGCTTTTTTACTAATTTTCCTTCACAATCCCACTAAAGTAATCGCAATTCCAGGCGGTTCTACCCGATCCAGTTTATGCACTCCCACCTTTATCGATGGCATTACCTTCTTTGTTCTGAAAAACCTCATTACACTGGTTTTCATGCTGGATCCACATCCCCCATTTTTCAAACTGATTCTCCAATGGATGTGCTTACAAATATATTTAAGTGTGTGTTAATTGTAACAAGTTAGAATATAGCTTTCAATTTAACGTGATTCGACAGCTGAGATCATTTTGCACATATTATCTGCTACTTAAAATCTGTGGAGCATCACTCGGGATTCAAATGGCGATCAACAATGTTCAACCTCGGTGATCGGGCGGAAACCTGTGTTTTCGACGTGGCTGGTCACTGCCCGTAAATATATACCTCATGAAAATAATAAATAGCAATAATACTGACATAAGTATCAAACAGATATTTGGATAGATACTTAAGATGTAGAGCGGGGAAATTAGAAATTCACATTTGACCGCACAATTAATCAGCCGATAGTAACAGGCATCTTATACTCCACTCTTCCAGCATATCACAGTATTCGCTAAATATTTCCGTGAGTTAACTTTTTACCCTTGATTTCATGCATAAATACAGTATAAACAATATAGTAACGAGCATTCGTTACACGGGGGACGCTCACCAACGAATATTAAAAATTTCGATTAAATATCCGGACTAAAATAAAATGCCACTACAATATGAAACTGTTCATGGATAAAAATTTGTATATACCAATTTCAGATTTAATCTTTATTCAACCTTATGATGTCAAGTATGCCGTATTCGGCACATTACTTCACGTATTAGCTCATTAAAAAATACCCAATGGGTAGAATTCGGTGCAATCATAATATAAATCATCATTATAAAAAATATAAAAATAATACCTGAAATAGTTTTACGTTTATTTTGTTACCTCCATTATTTAACGATAAGGATCTTTTCTAAAATAGTTTCCAGAAAGCGCTGAGCACTAGAAAGAGAAAACTTGCGAGAAACTCCTTTAAATTCTATAGATTTACATTCTATAGCCTAACATTCTATAGACTGATGACGTATGGAAAAGAAATGAAACGGGAGACAGCAATCGAAAAATGAGTCCATTTACGGGATGTATCATTTGTCACGCGAAAAAAAGCCACGTTTCCGCATCACTACTACTCCCCCACCACAACCTATTCTTCCACGTACCGTTCACAGAAGATCCGCTAGATTCGTCAAAAAAATGTCACGGGAAGAAAGTGTGAATGGGTTATTGTGCTTACTAGGATGGGGGCCACTCCCTATATGAAGAGGACAAGCGAGATAAAGATTTTTAGGAAGGTACAGAAAGAAGACTACAGGAGAAAAAATTCCCTTTAAACACCAAATAAAGCATTATGCTCCCATACTACATTGGTGCAACACATCTGACGTCCCAGATAATGGAAAACGACTTATTTGATTGATTGATTGACTTAAAATATTCTCTCTATCAAAAATAAGTTGAGCTATCAAGCTAAGATTAAGCAACCCAAGCGTAGAAGCTTTAGAAACTGAAGAAAACAATTCCCCGAGATTTAAACGATCACTAGAGATGAAAATAGCTATACTTTGTACTTTTTTTAATAAAAAAAAGTGTGGAATGTACAAATTATAGTTATTTTCACTATGAAAACCTTCCGCAAAGTGACCCCTGAAGGAATATCTTCGATCACTAGAGATTTTTTCTTTTCTATATTAAAATAAGAGGAATTTGGTTTCGATTTAGTGCTCGTAAACAAGCACCTTTTTTTAGTCCATAACTGAGCTCTTCCCTACACATTGGCAGCATTTCTAAAAATTATTGATGAAGCAATTAATTTAAAACAACGAATGAGGAGTGTAATATCAGGTCATGGCAAGAGACCGGAGCTCAAACTGCAACTCCCGAGGGTGGTTATTACTCCATGGCATCTGATTTCAGGTCATTGTTTGCATCTTTCCTTTCCTCACCATCGGGTTTCGGTGAATTTCTCATTTTTTCCAATATCCCTGAAATAAATCTGACTGGCTATTTTTTTCTTCTTCCTCCTTAAAGTTTACATTGATCATAAATGAAAGGAGGGCGTTCTAACTAAATTGTGTTCATTTTTATACGTTGGTCGACTGGCTATTCTACGAAGGCGAGCGATAAATGAGGGAATATGCGCTGCTGGGTAGATGTGGGTGTGGTTTCCTACGGGAAGGATTATTAATTGAGGAAAGGAGAAAGGATGGAGAGAAACCCGGCGTCAGCATTAGCCTGCTCTTAACGAAAGGCGTCAAGTGATCCCACAATTAAACGTCCCACCCGACGCAACGGACGGAGTACTCGCTACCCTCGAAGTGCTCTCCACACGGCACCAAACTAGGGGTCGGTATTTCATTGAAAAATATCTACATATGCCGGGTTTACAATCCGCGCCCTCTGCAAGGAAAGCCAGCAATATAGGTATATACCAACCCGATGCCCTCCACTTATGAAGATTTCAAGATAAGCCTCGCGTAGTACTGTAAAGACCATCAGGGGGCGTAAAAAAGATCTTCCATTTGCAGAACGTGAAATGATGATTATTCCTCTAATGAACCACGTGACAAGAATGAAGTTTCTATAGCTCATTTAGCATAAGTTATGCATTTTAAACTGAGAAAGGAGACTGGTGAAAGAAATAAAAAGGATTCGCAAAAGGTGGATGAAGTAGGTTACCCGGGGCAACAAGATGTAAGCTGCCCTGATAGAGGGGATTATACTGATTGAGCGAGGAAGATGATGGTCATTTTGGAAGGGATGATGATAAGTAGAAAGTATGAGGTACTGATGGAGGAAACAGCAGAGATATTGGGCGTAGGTCATAGAATGTCGGTGTTTTAGTTTAATATCCATCGTAATCAACCCAAAAGGTAAAACACTCATAATACATACTTTTTAGCAGCTCTGTGGAGAACAAAGTGAACCAATGGCACAGTCATTTTGGAAATAAGTATGTACTATATGTATGAATACGTCATAAAATAACTATCCTTTTCCCTAGCCCAGATGTCTCGTTGCGGATTGTCAGGATAGGAGGTGGTTAGAGAGCTCTTCTCCCCCTAGTATAGGCATAGCAGAACTTTATGACTCTCGCTCACACAGTGTGTCAATCGATGCTTCACGGTCAACATTTTTGACAAGAAATTTGACCAAACGGGTTTGAATATCGTATGAATAGCGGAATTGAAAGAATATTTAACTTATATGTATCAATATTGGAATCAAATTAAATTTTCGGAAAATTCTGCTTTTCACACGACATTTAAACGTTTGGTCAAATTTTGTGGTCACAGGACATTGACTTGACATCTGAGAGAGGAAGCATTCGTGGGTGTTGGGAACAAGTGATTGAAGATCCCACGGAGAACATAAGCTCATCTGCCCGCTCATCAACGCTTGCGTCACCTGCCTTGACCTCGGGCTCTTTCATGACGAGTGTTTACACGTTTTGGGGAGTGATTAAGGATCTTAACAGCGTTTGCCCCTTGCTCTATCGTAATTTTTACCGCAATAATGAATAAAAATAATGAGATGAACTTTATGTAACTTTACCCGCCCTTTAAAATCACTGTTCTCGAATTTGTGGAGCAGTCACAGTTCGTGCGACTCGAACGAACTGTGACTGAGAGCAGTTCACAAAAATGGATGTTCACGTTTTGGATATCAATGGCGAAAATGCGCAGGAAAGATCCATGATCACGCCCCTGGTTACACCTACTTGTTGGGATAAGTGAATGTTCGGAATTTCATCGAAATGTTAGGAGGCAACAGAGGCAAATGTGATTCTGCTTCTCGAACCCTGTCCCAGGAGCGCAAATATACATGGGGTGTTCAAATACAAAATGCAACACTTTTCTTCTCGACCAGTTCTCATTTAAAGTTTTTGTAATTACATGTGCAACATTCTTAAACATCTCCAAGTTACCTCAACAATTTTCATTTTTTCCAAAGGGTGACAGTGAAACATCTGCTTTCAGAATTTGATCCCAGGACTAAGGTATGTCGTAAGCATAGAGCAGTGATGAATTCCTTTCGGTAGGAAACAAGCCTATCCCGAGTATTCATATGGGTTGTCAGAATGGTTACAGAGACATGTCAGTGGATAAAAGCACTAAAGTAATCGGAAAAAGCTGCAGAAACGAGAGGGAATGAAATTAATATAACCAGGAGTTACTTTATGGAATCTCACAACTTAAAACATGATGAAGAAAACACTTTTCCCACAACCGTAACTCGTTTTTATTGATCCAATAGATTCCGACGCCTACAGAGTGATTATGAAGTTACGTTAAATATGATGCCTAATGAAAACGAGTTTGGGATCGGACCGAGTGATGCACTGTCATCATGTGCAACGATGAAAAGCTTTTCGATTAGGTATGGTGGCTGAGACACAGAGTATCGAGGTACCATCCATGTATACAGGTTCTCACATTTAGGAGGCTTAAGGTGAAAGAATTGAACGGGATCGTTGAAAAAGAGGCTTTTGTATTTAAAAATATTGGGAAACAAGGACATTGTCCCCAACTACAATTAACATTTATCGCGAAATAAAGATAGGGTTCATATGCAGATTTTTGTGGCATATGGAGAGAAATATATAAATACTACAAATAGATAAAATACCGCAAAGAGGGAACTATATTCACGTCTCACTGAAAAAAAGTTTTCGTGTCCGTAGACTATTAAAGTATTATAGCACCGCCATAGACAGGCTCTCTTCGACTCCCCTTGCCATTGCTTGAGACTCATGCTCGAATATTATAAGCATCCGCGAACTAAATTGCAAATAATCAGACTAGCAAAATAATAATGGATTTGGAATTTCCACGACTCATATCTCCCTGACTCAATTATGACCGATGCTCACTAAGAACACACACTCAATTAATGATTTATTTAATGCGCACACTGCTCGAAACGGCAATCACCACACTGAGACAACGAGCCCTCATTGCAGGATTACAATGTTCATGAGCGAAAATAAGAATGCTTAAACACATTTGCATTGATTTTTCCACAAAACGTTCAAATAATTTTAAAATGCACCTAAAATATTTCTATATCTATTTTGTAGTTCGCAAAGTCAAATTACGATAATGTCTAAAATTTCTCTAACACTAACGAAGGCTTAAATGGGGTGCTTAGGTTATAACTCATAATATATACAATCCGTAACATGTCTACCACTTTGATTACCATCGAAAAAAGTATCCCTAATAATATTAAGAAATTTTTCATAAATATTAATTAACTCTTCTCTCGAGAAAATGACTGGAAAAAGCTGACCTATTACTGTCTAAGGTAACTTTAAATTATGAAATACTGAATTTAGTCTTAATGGTATTCAAAATTTCGTTTCGCCAGACGAGAAAACAGCATGCTCATAATAGTTGAGCAAACTGAGGTTCGAAAAGAATTGTGAAAGCGATAAAATTGAAATAGATCAATAGAATGACAAAATTAGTTACCTAACACAAAAAGGAAAGCATTTGCTTATCGAATTCAAGGCTAATATTTGTGCCGTCGAAGCAAAAGTGTTTTAAGTCAGCTTTTGCTATATTTTTTCTTGGTGAAGCAAGAAGCAATATTCTATTTGCATTCGGTTTAATGAATGAGTGGGATAAGTCTCGCATTTGTGTTGCTCCACAGCAGCAGTACATTGGGTTTCATTCTTTATTTATTTTACTTTAACCTTTTTTACAACAAAAATAACATTATTGCTCTCAACGGCACATTTTAAAATAGACATTTAATTATAAACAACGTTTAATTAACAACTAATAAAATATTACATAGGCCGAAAATGAGAACCAAATAGTTCAGAGAAACTTACACGGTTAAAACGCCCTAAGTAAACCCTTATAGCTACACTACGGTGTAGTTCATTAATACACTTTAATCGTAAATAATGAAAAAAACCGAAACATAAAATCTTTTACTTAATAAAACCAAAGCAAAAATATGCTTGCTGAAAATAACAAAAAAATGAGCAGCAGTTTTTCTGCATGTAGTTGCCAAAACACACTCCATATGCCAAGTTAAAAGGCTTGAAAATACCTACGGTTTGAATACTTTTCCCATACTTCGTCAGTCGGGCATATACCAAAAACTAAAAAGGTAAGGGAACATAACAAATGAAAGAATTCAAAGTTAGTAAGTAATTATTTTTAAAAAAATAAATAAAGCTCAGTGAGGCAAGGACTCCTAAACCAGACCTGAAAACTATAGGTATCATTTTATATAAGAAATCCTTCTGAAACTCACTTTTTGTGCTAGCACAAGCAGCGTTATTAAAATGATGTTGATAATAGCAGAGATAAATGATGAATTTTAAATTTTTCTCAGATAACAATGAACTACTAAAATGCTCCTCTTATTGTTAGAAAATATTGTAACATAACGTTTGATATTGGTACTAAAATGTCATTTTTCTCTCCTCTCCAAAATATTTCCTATTTTTAAAAATAGTCTACGCGAAAAACCATTTGCCATAAAAGGCAACTAAATTTAGTTTCGCCATTGGCATTATCGAAAAAACTATGAGAAATGATATCAGTCATTCAGTTAAGTATTGACTTCAGCATGGCACTACTATGAACATGAATCCTTACCTTCCTTGGGAACATCCGCCGCGGCAGACGAGAGCAGCAAGAGGAGAAGAAGCAATAGCCGATCACATGGTGCTGGAGGCAAGGAAGCGTGACTTCTCATCGCTGAGCAGTGTCCAATTCGAATATCGACACCTCACGTACCCTTCACTGGAACGATCATCGCATAAAACTTTAAATGAGAAATAAGAAAACAATTAAGGCACAATGGGGAGCAAAAATATGGATGTGCCTTACCAGCACTTTAAATAGCCGCAAGTGAGAGTTAGTTTGCTACACTGAGGCATCAAGGCAATGCTTAAGTCTTCGTTGCGTCACGGTGGCAGTTAATGGTGGGAAAGTTTCCTTATTGGGGCTTTTAAACATCCAAAATAACTTTCTTTGTTTCACACGAAATACTTTACAAATAAAGAGATGGATGGAAAGGATGTATTCATTTAATACGAAAGCCGAAATGGGTAATTTATCAATAAAATTTAAGTTTATTTGAACTCTTTTTCCCCATAAAAATAAAAATAAACTTCATGAACCACGTACGAAAGCGACCAAAGAGAGGCATAATACGATGCATAACCCGATAAGGCACGAAGATACCAAAATTTAGCAGTTAAACTACAGCGCTGTAAGAGCATGCATACTGTATATTATTCCGCGCTGAAATTCAACAAAAAATAATCACTGTTTTAATTAGATGAAGTTATTGTTTTTTAAGACATAAAAACTTACATTTTTACTCTACGTACCAATTTCTAAATGAATAAAAAAACATTTATTAACCAAGCCCTGACTCACCAAGGGTCAGATGAACAGATTTGCACAGGTATATATGGCACACACATAACCTAAATTATAATACAAGAGAAATATTTCTGCGATATTACTATTATCTGGGTTGCTGATTGATTAAAAAAAACAATCATCTTAGAGATAAGATATAGTGGAATTCACTGAATTTATTTCAGCTTACCTTCCACAAGAAATAAATTGATGGAATGAGGCGTTACTAAGTGGAACTTGAAAACGTTTATCACAATGATAAGAGGCTCTTGGTACAATTCCACATTTGTTTCATTGACCCGATCTATTCCGTGGTTTATGGCGTCATTATCAAGGTAACTTTGACATTAAGAACAGGTTTCCGAGTGGGTACACAATGGATGGAGCTTGAAAAGGGGTTAAGGGCTTGTGGTAGGAGAAATACTTTATTCGGAATTAGGGACTAAGCAGGAGGGAAGGTAAGAATAAATAATTCCAGAATCAAAAGGTTACGTCCGTGGACAGGGCTTTGGGAATGAGGGAGCGTGTTTCAAGGGAAAATATCAGAGTTTGAAGAGATAGTAAAAACTGCGAGCATTTATTCGAGATCATGCCATAATTTTGCACAACAACAATTTATTGACACATTGAGGCAACAGTTTAGGACGCAATAGAAAGAAAAATGAATGCTGAATATATCTCAAAGTACGTATTTAGCCAAAACGACTTCCTTTGGATTGGAATTATACACATTTCATGGCTAATAAAGTAATATATATTTTCCTATAAGGGACATAAAAAGAAGTAAAAGAAAAAGAAATTGGCGGAATAAAGTTGAGCAAGGAAGAAATTGGAATGTTCCGATATGCAGATGACATCGCACTCTCAGGGAAGGTTAAAGAAGACCTCAACTCTCCCTGACTGTAAATGAGCAGCGCTTAATGAATATAACGCAAAACTCAATACTAGAAGAGGATAATCCTGGTATGTGGAAGAGAAAAATTACAAGGAGATATTGCACCACTTGGAGAAAAGTTAGAGTAATCATTCAATTAGATTGGCAAAAGTATCATGTAGGAAGGCAGAAACACGACGGGAATCAATCAAAGCCAAGAGGGCATTCAAGAAAAAGAGGCAACAACAGTGATCAAAGGAGATACAGCTAGAAAAAAGTAAGCAATGCGATAAAACCTTCGTATGGGGCGTGGAACTTAATGGGTCTATTGGGCCATCGAAAAAATGAACAGAAAAGAATCAAATACCCTTCGGACAAGGATGATGAATATTAAAAGGAAGAAGCTGGATAAGGATTCTGAATATTAAATGGACAGATAAATAAAAACAAAGAACCAAACACAGGAGAAGAAGAAATATCCATTTCGAATGTTAGACGACAAACAAGAAACTAGGTGATTCGGGCATGCCCTAAGAAGAATAACAGTATGGTAGGATGATGCTAACGCTTCGTATAAAAAAAAAAACGGAGACATTAAATCCCCTAAACTGACGCTACTCTACCCCAGCGCAGGGAACTTTAAATTACATGAAAATATGCTCCTGAAATTCAATTAACCTACTACATAACTAACACATAAGTTAAAGTTATTCACAGTTTGCCATGAAATAGATTCGAAGAATCATTGATTATGTTGAATTTGATATTACATGAAGTTGTATATTTTATGAGGAAAAGAACTTTTCATACTATATTATAACTGCAGAAAAATTTTACTCTTTATATATCTGATGACAGTGCAAATTACATCCTGCTATAATTACTTTGAAATCGATAAAACGGCCAACTAAATTTTTTAATGGCTGGATAATTTGCGTAGGATTCTTTTCTTTTATCTCCAGAATACCTACTTTTAAAATTATGCCACCTCAAATATAAATAATTAAATACTCTGACCTATGACACTGATGTCCCATATTTGCTTAGTGTCTCTAGATAGAGATAGGCATTAATTTTTTTCCTTTCGCAAACTGTAACGTGGCGCTTAAAATGACCCGGTTTCAGCGTTACGTCACCCTAATTACTTTTTGTACAGCTATGGAACATGGGAAGTAGCCACTGTGAATGACTGAGGAAAGCGCATGGCTCATTTTCTAAAAAAATGCACATACATGCATTTATGAGCCTACATAGACAGCTCCAAGTTAAGCTTCATAAATTCGTTGAAAACATTTGTGTGGCATAATTTCAGCACATTTAGTAATTCCAGTTTTTCCTCTCCGCGTGAATGTCGGCAAAAATATTTATATTTGCAGTCAGTATAAAACTTCAAAGAAAACCAAAGGTGTTAGTAATCCAATAACAAATACCTGATTGTAAGATTCCAGCATCCTTAAAACCGACCGAGGTCCTCTGATAACATTGTTGGACCATTTAATGTAATGGAGACATTGTAGAACATTAGTTTAATGCTTGTTGCGATTGCTTTTCAAACGCATTTTAGAAAATGACTATTCACTGAATAGGTGCAATAAGGATGTAACAATTTCATAATTTATTTTCTTTAAATATGTCGTCCATCAAGAATCAATTGCTATGAATAATTATTTTGTGTTCTCTATTAATTTTTTTGACCTAAAATTTAATATTTTTTAAAGTATTGAAAACCTTTAGTACCACACGAACTGTAAAATGTCTCGTAGTAATTTTTGCACTCCTCATTGTCATAAGATTATTTTTTTAGTGAAAAAACTAGATTTGATATTGCAAAACTTATTTAATACTGTTATTCGCCAATTTAAAAAAAATAAAAATAGGGCAATGATGACAACACATGCCGCGTAAAACATGAATATATATTGTATTTTGGATGAAAGAATAGCTTGAACAAAAAAGACGCTTTTGAACGCTTTCATCTAGTTTACCACATGTTAGGTTGGAAACAATGCAGCGATAATTTTTTGTCGTACTGCATTCTTATTCCAACTTGAACATCTCCAACGAGGGAAGCCCCTAGGAGAAGGGAACATTCAATAACTTACCAAAAGCATCATTCGTTTATAATGATCAAACCGTACACTTAAAAAAGAAAATGAAGGAGGTAAAATCAAAACTCTGACGTCAGTTACATTTTATCGCTATTTCAACCCAGAAAATACGAATCACCATGGAATGGTGTACCTACAAGATAAATCTTGAAAAACAATATTTATTATTTAAAAGGAGTGAAAGTATAAGTATTTCGTAAAGGATCAATATATGTAAATGATATGACTAATACCTGAAAGAATACTTTTCCGGCACATGCTTTCAGTGTTTCGATCACATTATATTCTTCCCTTGGCTCAAAAGAAACGAACAGCTTGAAATTCATAATGTTACCCTCAAATATTCATACAAGAATCTCTAATTTATCCTCAGTAAGAGTGACAGTATTTATTGTCACCACGAACTTTAGCTTCTAGGCTCAGAATAAAATGGATCTGATCCATGGTATTCCAAACAGTGCTGTATCAAAACACTTTGATGGTAACTTTTGCCTAAAAAAATCTGAGTTATCAATATCCCAGAATAGGTTCGCTATAATTATATTATTAATACGGAGTAAGAATATACGCAATCAATATTTATCCCTCTATCAATGATTAAGATTTATAATTTTCATCTTTTTTCGCCATTTTACCGTAGCTTTTTCCGTTCAACAATTGTTCACGGTATTGAGATGGTAATGGTACAATATGACGGAACACTCTAGTATATTAACAACCCCGACAAAAAAATAAGCATTTCCTTTTTTCTAGCACTTTCTCTAAACAGGCAATAAATAATAAAGACAATAGATCCATTTTGGATGTGTCTTAGCAAGAGTTCATAATATATTGAGCCTATACTGCAACGAATTATCACGAACAGCAGAGAAATAGAGCCAAAATGAGTACTATATATTTTAATAAATAGCACCATCTAGTCTTGATTACAAAAACATCGTATTAACGAGGAAATTAAAAATATCGGGACATACTAATCAGCGCATAAAAGTATAACTTTATTATTTAAATTTTAAAACATTAACTTTCGCTTACAGGTTGTTCTAATGGCCGTTGATATGTTGCAAAAACCTAAACCTTAAGTGATGGATGAATATAAATTAAATACTAAGTCAATTTTGACTGGCATGGACAGAAGTGGCTCTGATAAGTCCTTTTTTTACCAAGTTAGCTTTTCATTGATCGAACTTCTTCAGGAGTTCACTATATGTTATGCACATGCTTACATTTTTTATAAAAATTGCAAAAACTCCTAAAGCGTTCTTCACGTGAAAAATACTTGATATTTCAATTTGAAAGGAATCTATGTACAACATATAAAAACTTCAAACATTATCTCCGGTAATTATTTAAGGCACATTATTGCATAGATTGTGGTTGTCAAATTTAACGTGATTATGGACACTATAGATACTGGTACTCATACAAAAACAACAAATCGTTCTGATGAATACTTCTAAATTCTTGAGCACCCTGACGCATTGCATGTGAGGTCGGAATAACTCTAATTAATCTTATTGAGAGGCAAAATTTACAGCGCTTCCTAGAAGATGACTAATATTTCACGATGGAGAGAAGCAGGAAGCATGCTTGAACGCGCCATCATGAAAGAACCAGCATTAGTTCCATTGAAACCGAAGGACTGTACACGATGCAGTCAGGTCATAAATGGCATCCTGCGGTGATTGGAAAAATTATGAGCCAACGGTTAACATTGCCTTTTCCTTTGTGTGTACCTAGTATACTCTAAGTCAAGGATTGCAGCTCTGATGTCATTTAAGGTTTAGAAAGGAAAAAAAGTATGCTCTCTTCCAAATATGTCGAATGAATGTTAACTGAAACGAGATAAACGATATCCAACTGATTAATCAAAACATCATCACTCTCTGTCTATCTAATAAAAACCTATGTATAACACCAAAGCGGAATTAAAACTTGAAAAAAATAATATCTAAGCATGGGTAAAACGCAAGTAGCACCCATAGCCATTCGTAGTCTCACCAACAGATATAAATGTAGATATAAAATTAAAAAGTTATTAGTTAGCAGGATATTAGAGAAAAAATGCTACAGGATTGATAGTAGTGTAATAATCACAGCATGATGAGCGAACGGGGTGAGTACAGAGTAGGGGGCTACGGGATCTTTAGCCGCCCCCTAACCTCTTCGAAAGCAATTTGAATTTAAATTAAAAAAAAAAAAACTAAAACAAATGGCATTCCGTCATCCTCCATTGATTATATTGAAACTATAAACACAAAAATAATGCCGAAACAAGTAAAAATATTTAATCTAAACCATACTATGGTCATCCTTACAATTGCAATATAAAACAAGAGTAACATAATAATGCTAACCTAAATCGAAAGTCTAGTTCCTTCGCCAGCCAGCTCTTCTTCCCAAGTCTAGGGAGCAGTCACAAGAATTGTCTAAATGTATCGGAATAGCCCTGTCATCTTGGAGACAAGAGGTCGAGACTTCACAAGAATCGGAATGCCTCTTCGACCGAGAAGGACCTTCGTTTGCGACCCCGAAAGCACCAACAAAGGGAGTAAGGCAGGAAGAGCGGCAGGTGTTAAGTAGATATATTCCTGCGTATAAATGTGAGCAGCGAGAGAGGAGTGGGGGGCGGGCGAAGTCGGGTTATGGAGCGGAGGGGGGGAGGGGGGCGGGGGGCGAGCGAAAGGAGGGGATTGAGGGGAAGCTGAGCGCCGTGAATAGACAATGGCTCTTTAACGCAAAAGGTCACCGCCACCTTCGACGGTCATTAGCCATTATCCTTAAGAATATTGTTGTTTCTTCATAGTTAATTGGTTTGCATTTCCGTTTTCTATTTCATTTTTCCTAACCGCATTATGCGCGTATCTCCTTCATCTCACAAAACATTTTATATATATTTAAGGCATCGAATTTCGCGGTCATTGTAACCAAACAAAGGACGTTGTTTGACTGACGAAGCTTGCACAATAAAATAACTTATGATTTACTTCCAATTACCTTTTATTCTCGGACAACAATACGCGTTCAAACATAATAGTCCCCTAATTGTTCTAAAGTTGAAGGTATCAAAGAATTGCAAAATCATTCACATGGCTGAAAAAATACTGAACTCGTAAAATGGGAAAAGTTAAAGCATAAAATAAATATGAAACAAAATAGCATTACTTTGCCTGAATAAATGATACCTACCGTTACGTACGATTACTAATATTGCCAGTTACATCTATCCTTCAAGAACCTCAGCCACAACGTTAACTCTGAATCAGGCCGATTTTTATCCTTAAGAATGGCATGTTACACAAATTTCCTAAACGGTTTGCATAACATCATCATGTGAGCTTTTCAGCGCTCAAGTTTCAAAGGTGTTGCCACAAACAAAATTTTCCCACTCACGAAACCTATCCTTCTTTTTATCATATCAAAAATGTCGAAGCTTGTAAAACGATAAATATACACAATAAAACGATGAAATCCGTTGAAATCAGGAAATGAATAATTGTTGAAATTAAATAGTGAAACTCAACGAGTGATAATTAGATTTGTTTGTCTGACATTCCTTTAACTACTGCTCGTATTTGTCTTCACCCCTTACATAAGTGAGGTACCTCCAAAGGCGTCATAAACTTCAATTGTAGGAATGATGAGAAAATATAGGATAAAAGTTGAACAGCTAGTAGTTGTGTGTGCAAGAAAGGGGTGGGGTCAAAGTATTTCAGCAGGTAAGGTGTTGGACCATAGAATCCTACGCTCAAATCCTTATGCCTCAAAACATATTCACTAAAATGAAAGCCATGCGTCTTTATGAAATTTAGTGAGAACCCGTAAAAGGCACACACTACCTTACCATGAGTGAGAGACCGACACAGGCTGTAGGGCTAATCTACACTTTCGCCGACGATGAACCGAAAAGAAATATTAAAATTATATGAAAACCATAGATAACATAAATAGCTAGGTAAAATGTAAACTATGAATATGCTCGATTAAAATTCTAATAATAATCTAGCCACGTTTACTTTCCGGAACTGAAGTTATGATAAATGTTATTTTTTCACACAATGCGTTCAATATGTCAGCACAAAAGTAGTCGGAAAATCGCTCTAAAGCGTCATGAGAACGTCACGGTTTGAAATAAAATCAAACGCCAAGAATTTGCCCCTCAAGCAACGGAAACAGGGAAGCATTGGGGTAAAAAAGTGTATTGCAAAGAGGCTCTTTTAAAAACATTCAAGTACATGGTGTACAAATCAATAATAATAAAATAATGACGTCTATATATTTTTGCCGAATCACAAAAAAATTATTAACGCTACCTTAATCACGTAGAGTAGAAAAAATTTAAAACGATAGGGTTAGAAAGAATCTTGAGGGCTTTTGGGCCTAAAATATTTCAGTAAAATTTTTCATGCCAAAATATAGGTAGAGATTATTTTACCGATAAATAGTTTTCAAATCATGTTTACCTAACCCGAAATACGACTATTAGTAGCGGTCACGGTTGTTCAGGGTCGTTGGTCACCATCCGGATAAGTGGTTCGGACGCGAACGCAGATATGTGGGCCATAAAGTGGTTATGAGCGGTGAAAGACAAGGATTAGCAAAGAGAGAACTAACTCCCGGAGTGACTGCAACACGAGTGCTCAGCCTTGTTTATGCATAACGCGGCGCGCTTCTCATCCGTTGCTTCACACACGCGGAAAGTGGATCGGTTCTCACGAGTGAAGAGGGAGAGATCGTGCTGAAATCTTCGTGCTTTGCGCCCATACCAAAACGGAAGGCTCTTAAACGCGCCTCTCCACCGTGAACCACTGTTCGTCCAAACATTAATCGGAGCGGAATACGTATTCAAATAATTAACAGGACTGGACTGCGTCTAAATATTTAATGATAAAGAGAATGTGTTTAGTTGACTTTCTGATTAATTTATTGCATTTGTAGTACTTATAGTATAGTACTTTTATACCAGCTAAATTTGTACAGAAATTAAAACTAGATTGAAATGGATGGATTTTTAAAACTGGAATAACCTTTAAAGCTACCTAAAGCTTCCTTTTCTTGTGTTGCATATACGTTTATTTTCGTGGTGGAAGCAATAAAAATTTATTATTATTAAACATTTACCGGGTGCTCCATCAACCTTTCAAAAAATTTTCCAAATCAAGTACAACCTTTTTATGTTAAATACCCTTAGGAAGCACATTTGGCAATATTATTATTTCATCAATGTTTTAACTATTCCAGACGGAATTTAAAACTGATATATTTTATCCTTAATGAAGTTAGAAAATGCAAAATTTGGTATCTGGTAGCAAAATATTTGAACTTTTTGAATTATTTACGGAGAAATGGCATTATCCATACGTATAAGCACGTAAATTTATATTTCATTTTATACACGTAGCATGTTATAATTTAACAGACCTTGATTTAAGAGACCCATGTTTAAAAACACACCAAAATATCTTGGTATAAATTGTGAAATTATTTCCGAAATTGCCGCCAGTAGTTACGAAACAGATTTAATCTGAAGGAGATATCTCAATAATTTCAGAGGAAAATCTAAGAATAAAGCTATTTCAATTTTCTTATACGGTCACATGAACGGAAATAAAACATAAAATAAGAATGAAATACAAATATTCACCCGCTTAAGCAAACTATTTGGCAATTTAGTGCGTTATAGTAAAAAATAATGGGGAGCAATTCAAACTCAAGACATTTCTTGGAGCGCAAAAATGTTTGATTCAGCTTGAGCATCTAGATATTACGATAGCCCGCGGTTACGCATCTTGATTTTTAACACCGGTGAGCGCCAGAGATTTTTCGCTTTCCTTTAAAAGAATTCCTCAGTAATCGCTTCGCCGTCATGGATGGCATTAAATTTATGTAAGAGAGCGCCGATTTAAAATTTGAATTCATCAATATTATAGCACTTTCTATGGACTATACTCTTTCGGAAAAAAATCTAAAAACGCCCTCTAAGGTAAAACGCAAGTGATCACGCGATTAAGTTCTAAGGACGTATTGAAATTCGTAATTTCTACGATGATATCGATTGCATGAATGCGGGCATAACTTGAATGTTTCGGATTAGACATCCCGGTGTTTACAAGCAAGAGAAAACGCGATGCGGGTATAATTTTGTTAAGCTCTGATTCATTTTCAACGTGTTGTGCAGGACAAACATATTTAGGCTGTCATCTACTATCATTCTGGTTCTCGAACCAGTAATTAGCAACGCCGAATAGCATGTAAATGATAATTTTATCATAGTAAAGTATTTAATAATTTTAATAGAAAAACGCAAGAAATAAATTACAGAATATGATATGCTCCAAAAATGGGTTGAGTCAAAAATAATGGTCGCTCTACCAAATAATTAATGTTAACTTGCCTACTAGGTCATAGGCTCCAGCTAGTTCTCATAAGGTAGTTAAACTTCCTCCATCAGAAAAGAAATATGATGAATTATTGCGTATGCACAATGCATCTAATTAAAACCATAACACGGCATTCATTACCTCCAAATTGGAGGAATTATTGGGAACACTTTTTAAGTTATGCTTTACTTACTATGCTGCACCTTCTCTTGCAGTTACACGGCATTAATCACGACCAAACAGGAGGAATAATTGGGAAAAGTCACTAAGTTATGCTTCGGTTACGATACTGCACATTCTCTTGCAGTGAGAGGGTGGAATTTTGTACCAATTAACGGTACACATGCCGAAAGTAATTAGCAGACTGACCATTTTCGGCACGACTGATTTCAACTCGGATTGCAAAACGCCTCTCGGAATGCCCTCTGCAACTAGAGCAGGACAGAACGAGGCCGAAAAGCATAATACCCGACGGGCATCCCATTCTCTAATGACGGACACAGAAAAAAATGAATTCCGCAAAATTACTTTTCGATGCTGGCCCACATGTCCCCGATTCGGTGGATTAATACGTACGTGCGATCCTTGGGGGCGCGTTTGCCGCTTCGGAGAATCACCTCGAGCGTTAAAGTCTCCCAAAGACAGTGATGGATCGAGGCTAATCGCTCACTCCGGGATGTGTAAACTGACGAGCTCACAACGGTGCACCTTCCGCTCCTTCGCCTTGGGAGTACAGGGATCGATTCCAGACGGTCCAATCGAGGCGAAACGTTAAGTGAGGAGTCCCCCTCGTCTTCTGTCGTAGCGGACGGTCTCTTTCCCAAGAGACCTCATAAAGATTTGACACTCCAATGGTCTAAGAAAAACACCCAATATGCGTTCTTATCGTCTTATTCAGTAGCAAACATCACACCGAGATCCAGTCATCATCGACTCCTATGTTAAAGGTGACATTTTGATTTTCGCCCCCAGGAAGCGAGTTCTAGGGAGTTAGAAGGCGTCTTCATCGGCGAGAGTTGGCCCGCTGAAGACCAACTCCCCAAGAAGATTCTTCGACTCCGTGAGTTCAAATGTGCTGGATTAACTCGATCACACTCCTGTCTGCGATCATCTTCCCACAGGAGCGACGCACACAACGCGACACAACACGCACGAGAACCCCGACGAGTCGAGCACTGCAGCAAAGGCCACCACCGCACGCCGAGAGGAACTGGAAGAGTCTGCCGGGTCGTTTGCCGGCGTGTTTGGAGGAGGCGGAGGTAGAGCGGAGGTCCGGGGAGCGGAGGGGGGGGGATGAGGGGGAGGGTCGGTTAGGAGGACAAGTGGGAGATGGGGGGAGGTTCGTCCAGGGGAGGTTGGGGGAGAGGCGGGGATGAAGAGGGGAATGTGTGTGTGTGGAGGGGGGGGGGAGACAAGCAGAAGAGACTGGGGTTGATCATTGGAAAGGCAGCGGGAGAAATGAAGTGATGAGCGAGGGAGGAAGAACATGCATGAATACCCATCACGCCGTTCCCTTTCGAGGTAGGAAAAGTCAAAGAGCTTAGTTATTGCTGTTAGGTCTACAAAAATGGCTCTTTTATTAATGTCCTCCATAATGCTCTATCCTTGCATACCTCTAATGCTTCTCTTGCACGCATGCATTTCTTCATATACGCTCTCCTATTCTTAAGGTGGTTTGAGCGACATAGTTCCCTAGTCATAATGGAGACCATATTCAAATTTTATTTTTCATTTCAGCGTCTGTAAGAAGTACGGAATAAATATTGTAGTATTAATGGCGCAAATACATAGTTACCTATGGCGAACATTCTCCGTAATTAAATAAATTCGTCGCTAACTTCTTAACGTGGTCGACATAAGTCGCTAACTTGACTCATTTTTCACGCCGTACGGCTGAAAACCCTTCAAAACAGCAGTTTTTGCGATTCTGTAAAAATTACTGTGGTGAGTAAAAGATTAATTTTTATAAATAGTTGAGAATACATGCAACCTATACACAGCTAGTTTTTTGACGCACTCTAGGTGCTATAAATTCCTAATTATTTTAATATTGTCCCTCTGAAGCGCAGCCGTAATCTATCCCATGTAAAACAGCTTATATTTTTAGGGAAATTGCTCGAAAAGTAGTTCGGCAAGGGGTTGATATTTTGATATTATTGGAAAGATGAGTTTTTTTCTTTAAAATGAAGTCAAATTCATCAAATTCTTGGTGAAGTAATTTTTCACTCAAACTACCTTAAATATTCCTCCTTTGTAGAGTCTCTTCCACACTTCATGACTTCCTTGGTGTACCGCTTCTTCTCACATCATTCACTCCACTGTCATAAATCTGTTTCGTTATAAGACTCTCATCCATTCTGTCAACATAGCCAACCCAACGAAGCACATCCCTTTCATATGTCTCCATTACTGGAGTATCCAACCGACATTCTTTCATGACCCATTAATTCCTAATCCTATCCCTCCTACTTATTTTTGCAAACACTTAGTAGATACCGCATTACCACTGCATTTAGCCCACTCTTATCCTGGCATACCAAGGCTTCGCTGCCATATAGTGAAGTCTGAAGTGAAGTCTGCCATATAGTGAACACTTTCGTACACAGCGATTTTCGCTTCTAGAGACACTCATTCCTCGATATCGTTCACGTACTACCGATGACTTTCCTTCCAGAAATCTCGCGCCTTTTAATCTATTAACCTATGGAAGGGGAAGAAAGAGGAAATAAATGCACGTTCATATTCAACATTAGAACTTAACTTAAGAATAATTACTTCGCACAACTTAGGCTACATCTATAGTGCACAGCAAGCATTCAGGGCCTAAACAGAAAGATTTAAAGCGGGAATTAACAAAATAAAATGGAAATCCAACAATTCGTTACAAACTTCTACGAGCGCACGGAGAGTGTAACACAATTGATGGAAAGACTAGGTTGGTAGTCGCTGGAAACACGAAGGCTACCCGCTAGGCTAATATTACTTGAAAAATTAAGATCACGCAAGTTGCAGAGTTACACGGAGGATATTCTTTCAACCCTGTATTAAATTCGTAGAGATGACCGCGGCGACAAATTAAGATACACTGACGAGGAATGAGTTACTAAAACTCCTTCCCGCCAACCAATAATGACTTTATCAAAAGCAGATTAAATCACTATGAAAATTCGTCGTAGCAAATGTCACGTTTCCTCCTGTCATAGCAAATGTCCCGTTGCAAATTCCTTTTCCCTATATTACCTCCATTCTTCATGGCTGGTATCATAGAATCACATGCCACAATGTTCGCAGGAGGGTTTGGAGATGTAAATGAACTTCAACTTAGGTTGCAATCACATGTGTCTACAAACCAAACAACGGGCATACTTCTTTCGGTTTGTTATTTTGGAAGGCAACCGCAAACTGAGGTCAATTTTGCCATCAAAGGTGAGTATGCTTGTTAGGGAAGAATTACATGATTAATAGAGAAAGGGTTGATAGAAACCCGGCGCCGGTGTCACCCCATTCTTTAACGCAAGGCACCAAAGGGGCAACAGTTTAATGTCCCATTTGACGGACGGACTATTATACTTAAAGTGACCACCATAAGACACACATGTAGAGATCGGAATTCCACAGAAAATCTCCTCCACTGCGGAGAATCGAACCAAGACGATCGGGATGAGAATAAGGGATCTATCCACGATACTTACCAGATATTTACCCCCCCCCCGTGTTTTCAGACTAACCGATAGGAATAATGAGACTGTCCAAGAATGGTTCTAATTGCTAAGCTTTGCAATTTTTTCCATACTTAAAAATTTTTCGCATGAAAGCTGATATTATCAATGATAAGTCATCTTAAATAACTTGTCTTTACTAATGCACTTCACTGTCTCGTCGCTGGTGATACATGTAAACTCGCCGAAGTAAATTACGATTGGTCAACTCACGAAAGCATTTTTCTACAGAAATGAAAAACATAAAAGCATAGCTTAAGAGATGAAAGATATCCATCTTAAATCTCTTAAGCTATGTTTTCTAGCATCTTTTGCGTTGAGTAATGTTTTAAAGGCGCGTTTGGAAAGCTCTCTTTACGACTCGCCGGCTCGCGTTCAACTATACAAAGCTACGTTCTTCTGTTCAAAGTGAGCTGAAATAGAGGGTAGTGAAGAAGAGCAAAGGAGGAGATGATGATGATGAGGAAGAAATCACGATCCGAGAAAATCACAGTGGCAGTGGAAGGGTGGGAGGGGGGACGCGGACTCCACTTGGAAATGAAATTATGTATTACGGGCCAGGTGGTGGTTAAAACGAGGATGGAATCAAATACTGGGTCTTCTACGTCCATTTGAATCTCTGATTCCTTTCATTAGGTATTTCGTTTGTTTTATATTTTCCACAAAGGCCTGCGAGGTCCCTCACTGGGGATTTTCGATTGTGCTCATTGAGTAAATAATCAGGGAGACGCGAAATTATTTCTCCGAAACTCAGCCATTGAAATCGCTATCACGAGACAGTGAAAAGAGGATATGCAGTAAAGGTATAATTGAGCACAAAGATTCGTGCCACGAGGACTTAATTTAGAAATAGCCTTGAATTTTCAAGGTAAAAGTTGCAGCTATAATAAAAGGCTATATGATGGCAACATGGTTTTCTGTAGCTGCTATAGCGTTGTCCCTCCTTGCCGGGCGACTATTTCATTTCAGTTATTCATTAACGAGAATCCGCAAACAAGGACCGGTAAACCTTGGTGGAATCAGTGCATACCTAAACGTACCATTGATGAATCACATTACTTTATGCATCTGAAATTTTACCAGCGGTAAATAACCAAATGATGAAGAATAACTAAAATTCTCATGACCATTGTCTGTCGTTATTTGTAAATACCATGTTGGCACAATGAAAAATAACTTCACTATAAACGCGGATGTGCTAAACATTATTGTAGCAGAGAACACTGGCGCATTTAATTTCCACAATAGCCGGGCATAATACTTTAAATGATACTAAAAAAAACTTGCCCTTCCTTTCAATTTCAGCAATTTCAATTGTATTTAATAAATACTTCTGCGTTAACCGATTCATGACACTAAAAACTGGTAGCACAGAGCGGTCCCAGATTTTCAATACGGAACTGATGGAGTTCTGCCGGAGAGAAGACGGCTTGGTGTAGCAAAACTCAAAGAATGTTTCGTGATAAATCAGATTTTAAAAAGATTTGTATTTCAATCCCTGTGATCAAATATTAAAGGTTCTATTATACGAAAATTCATATGTTACATTGTTCGAACTACCCATGGTTTCAAATTATTATTTTTAGGTAACAAACTGTAAACCTGTTCATATAGTAGAGCTCTAATTATTTTTCAACCATTAGTTATTATACATCATTCAGAGATTTGATAAGTCGAATATGAGAAATCTTTAATGAAAAAACTAGGGAAATTTTATCCTAATTCATGGAAAGCAAAAGAAAAAATCCTCAGTTCATTATCAAAGAAAAATCTCTCATGTCTACGGTTCAGGCGATATTCGCACAAAATTACACACACAAAGATAGCAGAGTTCGACAAATCAACGTTTTCAAATTGTCTCAATTGAATAGCGCTAACTTAGTTAAAACATTGAGGCTTAAGACGCTGGGAGCTTTTGCCATCTAGGCAAAGGTAAAGAGCAAAATATATATAAAGCCATAAAATAACTCTAAAACTAATGTAAATATTCGGTAATGCCTAATCGAGATTAGACAAGCAAGAGGTGGAATCACTTGAATTACCGCGTTAATTGGACGATGGAATGGACTTAGCATCAATGGTAAAATCTACTCTACAGCCTAATAAATAGTAATTCAGCCATTTTTTTCATAATGTAAAAGGTATTCACGAGATGAAAATGAAACTCATTAACTTGGGTAATTCAAGCGATATTATAGATGCAAATAATTTAGAAAAATTGGCAACATGATTTTTATCTACATACTAGCATTCCTGGAACAATAACTGGACGTGGATATCTTCGATGTAAAATTTAGGAATGACGTAAACAACAGAGAAGCACAATCACAATTCATATAAGCTCAAATGGAAATACTGAGATAGAAAAACTCCGTTACATGTAGATGATCACATCAGTTCCCTTATCTACCGACCTGTTATATGGTCCCCGAAATAACGACCCACAGAAGATTAGAAATGAACCACTGGCTTTTCGTGAGAAACGAAATAAGAAAGTAACTGTGGTTAATCCCTTGTCTCAGAACAAGGAAGTAAACCAAAAAGGAAATAAAAAGGAAGATACAGTTATCAATGAGGAAACTAACTAAAAGAATGGCACATATAACAGTATCATAATCAACAAGATAATAATCAATACAAATAAACAAATTCAGTTACCATATAATTATCTAATAGGACATATCACTCGTTTTAATATTCACTTAGGCTGATTGGACTTCGCCTTAAAATACAGTGATGAAAATATTTTGAAGTGGCAGCCTCCTGTATTAATTAATCTAATATTTCATGACTTATAATTCATATTTAATTTGATGAATCGTTCATTACTGGGTAAAAGTGAAATAAAATAGCTTTTCTGAGATTAGTGAAACACACTAAGAATTTATAGAATGTATGCGTTAAAGTTACCAGCAACAGCGGTCATTTTCGCTCTTTAAGCATAGGCGGAGATTTTGATGAAGTAAAGATATTAATGTAATGATATAAGTGTGGAGAGAAACTCAGCGCATGCATGAGCAAACTCTTAACGAAAGGGACTTACGGACCAACGGTTTACGTCCCGTTTGACAGGTGCACTCTCCAAAACATTCGTTTCCAGTGACTCGGCCTGGATTTCGTTTCGGGGAGGGGGGTCCATCTATTTGGAAAATCAGAAACAAAATTGTGTTCAGGCAATTAAGAGAGCACTTGTGACTGAAGTGTAACGGCCGATTTTTAAAAATATTCTTGCTCTTCTGAGGGATCTGAAATAATACTGTTCCCAAGGTTTTTGTATGGAAATGAACAACAATTAATTGAAAAAGTTGTTTAAAATAAATAATAAGAAAAAATCAACATTCTTCGTTAAAAAAATAAACATAAAATTCTACTTTAGTGCATTTTTTGAAAATGTATTCCAAATTGCAGGTGGGGTCTGGATCCCATGGACTTCCCCCACTGCTACATCACTGGGGGTTTCACACAAGAATATCCATCTCTGGGATCTGAATTCATGTTTTGTTATTGGAAGTTAGTACTCTGGTCTCTTCACCAACCCGATATCCCAAACTTGAGCTAGGGGAATGCGACAACACGATGTGAATATCTATATTTACAGCTGAGGCATGCTGAAAGAGGTAGATTTTCTTGTAAAATAAAAAGATAAAGCCAACCTGCGGTATCAATAAAGTCATTATAATTATAAGGTTGATCTACCATTGAGGTAGGCTTAAATCGAAGACAGCAAAAATTCTCCTAAGTTTCACAGGCGCAAGCTCCTACCTCACTGCACGATTTCTTTTTCATCGAAGTATACGTACTACCTCTCTTCATTCCCGACCTTAAAGCCTATATCTTTCTTCACCTTCCCCGCTTACTCAACATCCTCCCCTTCATCGCGACCTTCAGCATCCCTTCGCCCTAATCATCTGTTGCATTCTTCATCTAATTTCCCTGTTACTTTGCCCATTTTCCTTCATCTTCTCTTATTATTAACCTTCATTCCATATTCCACGTACTGATTTTTTAATGCATTTACCAATTCCTTATATATGTCTTCCGTCTTCATGAGTCTTCTATCCCTCCAAACTACTCATATGTTCATTCGTATCTTCATTTTTTCCTAATTCACGCGTGAAACGCCTTTTTGAAATCAACGACATAAGAAATAACACCTCTTCATATATAAAAATTTGATATCTTCCTGTCTCCAAGTTGTCTATCTATATTAATCCCCCCCCCAACTATAAATTACTCGATAACTATATCAATCCAATAACCCCCTTTATCCTTCCTTCTCACCTCACACAACCCCAACACAACTATTTCCCCTTTCTTCTTTCCTGATAAATGTTTTCTTTCTTCTCTGCTTCCATCACTGTCCCAACAATCTGTTTTTATTTTACCGCTGCCTTCCTCTTCTTCTTCCTGGTCTTCTCCTTTGTCGTAGCTTTTGCATCAGCTGCTCTTGTTGCTGCGCTAGGACTTCGTGTGACGGCAGTCACGAAGGCCTTGCATCTCCGTGGGCGAGTACTACACCCGCCCTAGTTGGGCTGTTTTTTAGTTGCCAAGGATTTAATATTCAACGATTGCCCTTCTATCTGCCCGGTGAAGACCTTTCCTGCCCGTTTCTCCGGCATCCGCTGGACATGCCCTTCCCATCGGAGTTTTAGTAGCATAATGCGCGTAGCTATGCTAGGTTCTTTTTATAAATTGCGTAACTTGTTGAAGGCTGCATACTTTCGGGTATTTCACCGCGTTGTTGTTTTTAGAGACAACAGTTTCGCCTGCGTTCCAGCAGGCGTCTTCAGGTCGAATACGCCAAACCTGAAGACGCCTGCTGAAACGCAGGCGAAACTACTGTCTCTAAAAGCAAAGACGCGTTGAAACACCCAAAGTATGCAGCCTTCAACTTCAACGCACCGCGTAAGCCTTTGAACATATTGCGTAACTCGTTGTTATAACGTATTGTCCAAGTTTCTTCATTTTACATGGGTCCGTATATTCTACGTAGTGCTTTCCTCTCAAATCTGTCTGGCAGCTTTGAAGATTTGGCCGTCATTGCACATGTTTAATTGCCAAATGGCAATATTGCGTGAATGAGTATTTCACACAGCCGAATTTTGGTTTTCCTGGGTAAATTTCTGGATTTTATGATTGGCAAAATGGAAAAAAATTGCGTCATTTATAATTTTTTTATTTCTATGGGCTCATCATTTTATGACAAAACATTGAAGCCCAATCAGGTAAAGTTGCTTGTGATTTCACATTTTTATTCTCCAATGATGATGTTTTGCATTACACAGTTTCTCTGCTGTCTACTTTGCATCATAAACTTGGGTGTTTTTCTCATTAACTCTTAGGTAAACTTCCATACCAGCCATTTCCATAATTACTGATAAAGCCGATCTTCCAAGGATATTAATAATATCTGCATAGCTCACAATCTGTAATGATTTATTTACAAGACTATACGAAAGTACCGATTCTGGTGTTCTTCATAAGTTTCTCCAGTGCCTAGTTAAGTAGAATTGGTGCCAATGAACCTCCTTGTTTTAGCCCATGGGTTATTTCACCTCGTCTCACCCGCCCAATCAACAATCTAACATAAGTTTGCATTGCAAACAGAAACACTTTGTAAAAATTTCCACACCAATTTTTATTCTACCGACCTAGGTTAGGGAAACATTGCCATTATTAAGGTCCGACCTTAAAAACCGAAACAAAAGCTTGTTTTAAATCTACAAAAAGTTGTTATAACTCCAAACTAAACTCCCAAAATTTCTCTGATATTTGCCTTACTGTATACAGCTGAACCACAGTCGCTCTTTCAGGTCAAATGTCTGCCTGAAATTCTCAAATTGTTTCGACGTATATTTCTAGTTTATCCTTAATTATCGTTGTGAATATCTTATATGCTGAGCAGAGTATAAACATTCTTCTGTATTTTTCACATACATACAACCCTCTTTTCATAGATTGGGCATATTAAACGAGTTACCCAATCTTGGAGAATATTTTCTGTGCTTCAGATTATCAAAAAGACTTTATGAAGCATGCCCGTTATTTGTTCTTCACCGGATTGTTATAGCTCCCCCAGTATGCTGTCTATCTCAGGTTGGTTATTAATTTTTGTATGGTTATGACTGCGTCCCTTAAGGCTGATGGCCAATTTAGCATTAAATTATGAATGCTCCAACGAGTCTATCACTACTGGTCACTGAAACGCACTAGCCGTTACACCGCGTTAAGGCTGTAGCCCAAGGGAAGGGATCAATGATATACACATCCAAAAATATCTATCGGAATTGAAATGTATTTCTCTTTACTGCTAACCAAGTTAACTTTGATTAATTCCGAGCGTAGTTCTCTCGCAACCCTAAAAAGAAAAAAAGCGGACATTTTACAACATTTAACTGCATCGGCGTCGAAAATTTTGTCGTTAATTACCCATTTTCAGAAGAATGAAACGAAAGATGGATAACTTCTTGGATTAGGACCAATTGAGCATGATCAACAAGTAGAGGAGAGAGAGAGAGAAACCATTTAAGTATTAAACCCTTTAACCTTTAACGGAGGAGAGGATGCAAAAATAATAACCCCATACTGTATCGGGTAAACTATATCATTGACCATGAGAAAGTCATTTGGTATGTGGAAGAGAAATTGGAAGAGAATGATAACTATTTTAGAGAGCAAAGGAATGGTATAAAAGGACAACATGCACGTTGCAATGAGAACCTTTGCCGGTGATCAAATGCGGTTGCAACACGGTGGCAGTGAAAATAAGGGAAGTGTAACAGCAAGGTTTTTCACCACTTAACTTCGATATTTACTAAGAAAGAGATAAATATTTAATTAAATTAAATTAAAAAACCGGAGTAAAAGCACATGGGGAAACTATATCTTACGCTTAGCTGATGAAATAGCTTTTCTTGCAGAGAAGGAATACGATCAGATGAGGATTCTGAACTGCATGGAAAAAACTAAAATAAAATTAACAGATAACTAAAGTGAACACTGAGGATGACCCAGAATAGGATACAATAAACAAGTTATGCTATTACTGAGTGATATTAGAATGGGGAAGTATGATATAATAATACAGATGGCTGAAAAGGGAAGTGAAAGGAGAGCAGTAGCTAACCAATCTTGGGATTAGTGACTGCTGACGGTGATAAGTTATTCAGATTTGTGAAATCGTGACGCTAAAATAATTTAAAGGATAATACGATGTATATTCATTGCCACCAATGTCCTGCCATGATAGTCATTTGTGAATATAAATATCGTCATACAAACAGCTTGTACGTGGAAGCCAATACAATGCTAGATTATGCAACAATCGTACAATAATAAGTTGCATGACAGTTAAGAACTTGGGTTTTGATCATTGAGGGTTTCATGAGCAGTTATTATAAAAATTTAAATATTTCCCTAGCAACTCATACAATTCCTTTTTCCCTCTTCATCTCTTCCTGGGAAATATGGCAATTTTTATAAATTTTAAGTGAAAGAGGTAGGTAGTGGAGATACCTGAAACTTTGGAATCACTGTTTGAATTTTAGAAGAAGAAAAGGTGCTGTGAGTGCCGTGAAACTACAAAAGGTCTTTCCTGTTGTATTAACGACGTTCATCCGAGAAATACAAACAAAATTTCACGGTCCCGAAATAATTATCCGGAACACAGTTTGGTGCAAGGTGTGCAGGATCGTCTCGGCTGTGGCTATGCATATGCAAATCGAGAGGAACTTCAAATAAATCTCTCGAGCGATTAATAATTCATTCAGGTACTGGAGTGACTAAGATGAGAATGGGAAGCGGAACGACTGGTGGAGGAGATTCTCAAGATTCGCGCCATTCAGACACAAAAGCGGACAAGATTTTCTTCTCTATTCACTTCTCGAGGGATTGAAAGTGAAAATCCATAAATATATTTATTTTGCCGATTGAATGGTCACACAGTGCACACTATAATGCGTGAAGTCGATTCCACTAAAAATTGTACCAACAAATTTTAATTTAAAAAGGCGGGTTAGCCTACAATAGCGAGCAGAACAATTACCGCCCAGCCCAGGGGATGAATACTCACCAAAATATTACAATGATTGGACTGCAAGTTTCCGCGGTGTTCATTGCTGGAGAGGCTTTTGAGTTGAGCTACACGTTGAGAGTTTTTGATGGATCAACGATTCGTCTCACATTGCAGCGAGTCTATTCTATCCCAATGCGCTTGCTGCAAGGCGAGACATATCTTGAAGCCATACATATGCTCACCACAGGATTCAACTCGAAAGTCTATCCAGTATTAATGCGACGGAAGCCTGCGATCGAACTATTTATGGACCGGTTTTACAATGCCTGGTACACTTTAACCGTCAGATGACGTAGCCTTTAAGTTTTCTGACATTAACAGAGAGCTTGGGGTCTTTAAATACAGTCGGTTTGTTGGCTTTAGTGACATCGATAGAAGAGCGTATCCGTATAGGATATTATATCAAGAAAATGTTTAAACATGCATCATAAAATTGGGCTTTGGTATTATGCTTTAGCCAGCATTCCCCCACTGCCCCGCATCCTTGAGGTGGCTTAAGGTGTACCGCATGGTAGCAAAACATATGGTAGCAGTAGCGCAGAAGGACCTTTTCAATGGAAGTCTATTCCCTACGAACTGGCTCCGCACGAAGGTCTCCGCGTTTGACTATCAGGGTTCCCAAGGTCGCAAACCTTCATGGCCAACTTCAAAATGCTCAATATTTTATTCACATCAACTTTCTACATATCTATGGCTCTTAATCCAATTATTTAGATACGCTTCTCCAATGGCCTTCGTAGAATATCAGCGTATTTTTTTTGGATCGTGAACGTTGTCGTGAAACCCGATGCTAACATTTTCCCGGCCTCTCTAGTTGAATGCAATTACGCTGGTAGTGTTGTTTTTCATGTATTGCCCTCTCCCATCCGTTCCTTAGCCAACCCCTTCCACAACAGCCTTCTTCTCCTTGACATCACGCCTTCAGCAGGCAACTTCCACCATGTTCCGCTACCACTATAAAGTGACCAAATCAACCCTTCCGAAAATCAGCGTTCTATCTTCCTCTCAACCGCAAGAGAGCGTCTTTTTCACGGCCAACGTCCATCACCGAGGCTGTTCGCACCACCGTCGGAGCGCTTCCTCCTTTCCGGAGTGTTTTTCGGCACTATCTCCCTCCAGCCATCTCCCCCGTCGCACCCACATGCTTCCTTCACCTGCACCATCACAACACCGTTGAGGGTCCTCCTCCTCCAATCCCCCCAACCGCGAGAGACCACCTTCCTTCCTTCCGACGACCGTGGGAGTCGCTCTTGTTGCCCGTACTCGTGCCCTCGCTTCGCCCGTCGACGCTGTGGGAGCCAAATTCTCGTCGCTGTTGTCGTGTTGAGTTGTGAGAAGGGAGGGGAAGAAGAAGGCCTGGCTGACCCGCGGAGAAGTCTCCTATCCTCACGGCGAAGGACCTCCCCTGAATCGCTCGCCTTCTTCCCACCTCTTCTTCAAAGGCCTCAAGAAGACTTTTTCAATTCCTTCGGACGCGGAAGTGAGTCGATTGTATTGACGAGGGGAGAGCTCGAACACACCCTCCGTGCCGGCGCGGCGAGCTCCCCGGTGGGGGATGACCGCTGCCCCTTTCATTTCAGATCCAGTGGCGATTGGCCGGCCCATTGTGAAAGACCACCACTTGCCGGAAGAACGGGTGTGTACGAACGTGAGCCGAGCTAAGAAACACTCTCAGCGAACGGCGTACGGCAGGTGCACTCAAAACAATACCAAGGGGCGTCACAATGAATCCAGGGGAAATTACGAGAATGAAAGGTTTAAACTTCAGTACAATGCCGGGCAATTTAGATTTTGGTGGGTAGGCAGTTTTCATTGTTACAAAGACACGGGGCAATAAGAACAGAACACCAGTAGCAGACGGACGCTATGGATTCCGGTGATGAATTTTCAAATAAGAGCAAAAAATATTATTAACCGATAGACCCCATTAAAAACACAAGTAAGACGAAACAAGCAAAAGCCGAATCCGAATTTCTTGAATTATTAGAAATTAGCCAAGTTTCATTAGCCATAGAAAGTATCCAAATATATGTACGACTAAAAATTGAATCGTGGCGACAGCAATTACCATAAATGTTAGCTTTCATAAAAAAGAATAGCAGAAACCAAACATGGCGGTGGGATTTTTTCATGCGAGCTGTCCCTCGTCTTCAGTTCCCTCGTTCCTTAAGTTCCCTCGAGCACTTCCCTCGTCTTCAGTTCTTTTTTGTATTTTATAAATCTAAATAATGAAATTAGAACTGCCATATCAACATACGACTATAATAAATCAAAAAATTAATAATAAACCAAAGAGACTGTGGGAGGAAATTAAAAGTTTAACATGTGGGAAACCAGCTAGCTAGCATTCTAAAACTTTGATAAACGTTTTTACTTACATATATATCTCTGAGTGTACGCTAGCAAATAGTTTCTTGAGGAATTTTACCGTAGGAGTGGATAAAATGAAATATAATTGCCCAGGAAAACTAAATGCTGGGTCCTATACATGTACTCCCTTATTTGATAGTTTTTACATTCCTGAGGCCACTGATAAGAATATAAGGGAAGTACTATCAAATCTCACAATCAAGGACCAAGGTTATGATAATATTAGAATGAGATATCAGAAAGGTGCTAACTTTAATATTAAAATCTTGATTGCTTTCATCAACTAGTCTAATGGAAGGAGTTGTACCGGAAGATCTGAAACTTGCGACTATTAAACCAGTCTTTAAATGCAGTAAATGAAGTAAAACAGACCTCAACAATTATAGGCCCATCTCCATATTAAGTTCAGTTAACAAAGTTTGGAAAAATAGTTTATATCTATGTTTTAGGCTTCTTGAATGTCAAAAAGATGCTGTCAGAGAATCAGTATGGTTTTCAAAAATTAAGGGGAACTAAAGATGCACTTGATCATTTTTCAAGCATAATAAATGAAAATTTAGATAAAAAGTTTGCCGTAATAGTGCTTTTCATCGATTTTCGAAAAGCATTTAACACCTTTGATATTGACATTATATTAAGTAAATTGGAGAATGCCGATGTTAGAGGTCTATTTTATCCTGGTTTAAGAGCTACCTAAGCGATAGAAAGATGATAATCAAAATAAATAATACTAAAAGTGACACTGAGATAGTAAGACATGGTGTTCCTCAAGGGTCCATTCTGGGACCTCTCCTGTTTTTTATGTATATGTGGCTGTTAAACATTGAAAAATTATAAGGTACGCTGATGACATTGTGTTAATAAGTACACATAACATTTTTGAAACAAGTTTAAAAGAATTCAACTAGACTTTAACAGGTTAAGTACATGAACGCAAGGTAATCATCTAATTATAAATAAAGGCAAAGTATCAACTATACACATATCCTCAATGAATTATACGAGGAAAGACGTAAAGATAAAACTGCATTCCCACACTTGCATTCACAATAATGACATTGATCTTGATGATAGATGCACCAGTTCAACTCTGGATCACGTGCAAAAATATAATTATCTTGGTTTCTTAGTAGATTATTATTTAAATTTCCACCCCATATTGATAAAATTAACAAATAAATAAGAATTGTAGCACATCAAATATTTATGCTTAAAGACATTGTACCTTGAAGTATAAAACTAATGATATCTATATATTTCTATGGTAGAGAGTATATTGAGATATGGAATAACAGTGTGGAGAATGGCTTCTAATACGCTGTTAAAGACAAAAATTATAAACCAAAAGAGAATATTTAAATTCAATGATGTGGACAGATTCAAATATTGCGTTAATATTGACTGAAAATCGTTCTATATAAAATACAATGTATTAACGGTTGATAAATTGAAAAAATGGTTAATCACAGTACACAATTATTTGTAAAAATAATATTAAATTTCTTGCAACAATACGCATTGCATGCCAAAAATAAATACTCTTTTGTTGAAAACTTATGATTAATATATTTATTTTAATTTTATGGCAAAAGGTAGGCAAAATATATTGAACCAAATAGTTTCAATTGTGTGCATAAGCATGTACATAAACTAAAAGGCATGGCCGAAAAAAAGAAAAAAGTCAAAGTATGGCTAATTAACGTAGTAACTAAAAATTTATTATCTCAATTAAGAAAAATTTTATTGCATCATAGATACAAATTCCAAGTGGGCGTCGCAAAACGGTATCGTACACTTCGTGCTTCGTTCGTTTACGGCATCATTAGATGGCCAAAATCGGCGATATAATTGATACCAAATAAATTCGGACGTCATTCAAGATGGGTTTTTCCCTTCGAAGGAGGTATTTAGGCATATAACTAACGAATCTGTAATCGCCGTAGAGAAGTGAGTATTTTAGAGATATTTAAGGTTACATGATCCACGCTAATAATACAAGACCATGTAATGATTTGATAACAAATATACTTGCCGAGGTATCTCGCGATGGTTTAAGGTTACCGCTGGTTCAATTCTAAAGGATAATGAGGAAAGTATTTCAATACATTTAATTACTATCCTGCTAGCTGCCGAGGTGCGTGGGGCAGGAGGTGTTATGACACCAGCCTTCAAGAAATGAGGGACTTGGGAAAAAGAAACGAAAGGTAAATTTTATATCTCTGTTTTTTTTGTAGTCACTAATAGTACAATACATGAGTAAAATAACTTAAGGAGGACACAATAAAATTCAAAATGAGAACAATTAAATTTTTTCTGAAGGAAACATAACAAATAACTACTGGGGACTTCAAAATCATTTACATCAGAATTTAATAACATTGAATATGGAATAGGGAAAACTATGGCGATGAAAACAGCGGAATAGGCCAGAATAATACACCTCAGTGAAATATTTACGCAGAATAGTTCTTTGGCAGTAAATCGAATTACTTATGTAAAATTATTATAAAAATATCAAAAGAAAAAAGAATATGCAGTCGGCCCCGTTACATTCGGAGAAGGTACATATCGAACATACAACGTACCTACTTAATTCTAACAGCACGACAGCGAGTCCACAAAGAAACTAATTGGCTGACCCACTATTCCGACTTCATACAATAGATGGAAAATAAAAAACAAAAGACTGAGTAAAAACCTCCCCAGTGGAAGATAATGGCGAAAAAAGCACGAAAAAGAGCAGCACCTGGATACATTAAAGTATGAAATGGTCTGGGACGTAAATGCAAAGAGCAAAAATAATTTTAAAAACTGCGTATTGTAAGGCTGGTAAAAGTGTCTAGAGAAGGAAAAAATAAGAAAATGGAGTCAATAAAATAGCGGAAGCCAATGATTTCTGCATAAAGAACCATTTACTCAGCACGAAAATAAGCATAACATCGAAAAAGCATAAGGAGGAAAAAGACTACAAGATACAAGTGTAGTGATGATTTGAGGAGATCTCACTCAAAGGTATATCAAAAACTAACAAGTGTTTTCGCAACAAGTAGTCGAAGAAAATTTGCTTAAGAAGATTTTAAGGTTCTTACAACTATTTTGTAACGGAAATTTTAAGAAGTCATGCAAGTGATTATTGGGGGCATGCTAATTGCCACAAATGATAAATGAAGGATACTGAAAAGGTAAAATCCAACAACTTCCAAGGCAAGTGATGATGACAGACTTGAAACTGAATATATGCAAATACATGTAGGGTTAGCAGAAAGATACAGCGGAAAAATTTCATTTGGGCCAGGAATGATGATGACTATCATTATTTACAATCCCTAATAGTGCTTTAAACTACAGCTAAAGAGGAATAAAATTGGAAAATGTGTAAATAGATCATATTCATAATAGATCATAGATCATGAAACAATCTTGAAAAATATTATTACAAACAATGGTGAGCGTAAAACTGTGACGAAAAGGAATTTTTTTCAAGTTTCATGCTGTAAGTTTCGTCCATAACCTTCGGAAACAAATGGTCAAGGCCGTTGGCCGCATTACTTTAGGGCACGGCGGCAGAAGAGTGGAGGGTCACGAGTTACAGCAGCATGGAATGTATTTTAAGGTTCTGCGAAAAATGATGTCACTTCGAACTGTAAACTCAACATCCGACAGGCACTTGCGCAGTATGTTAAATCCAATTCTTATGCAAGGTCTTGAATTTATGGATCAAAAGCAACGGTAAAAATAACACGACGCACAAAATAAATGATATTATCTAAAGAAAGAAAGAACAAATACTTAGGAGCCATTCTCGTCTCAAACACACGCAAGAAGAATATGCGGTCAGCTTTGAAAAAAACGGGTTCATAACGTGGATAGTGGACAAATATTACGAGAAGGTCAGAAGTAATGTTATTTTATGCATAATTTAATTATTATTTATTTATGGCTCTTGATAGTTGATAAAAAGGCAACATCTGTAATATTCAGAAAGTTTTTGGATTCATCAGAGTAAAATTTGATCAAAGAATTAGATACAACATTTTTTAAATCAGCCAGATTTGTAAAAAAAAACTCAGATAAGAAAAAGCAAAATGTAACCGAGTTAAAATAAATAGTCCCATAACTAAATTTTTGGAATCTTTCCATCTTAAACACAAAAAACAATTCGTCGATAATATTTACCCACAACTAAATTTTATTAACCGAACGTGGTTTCAACGTATAAACATCATTTTCAAGGTAGCAAAAACAGCACTATGCACTTCTATACAAATGCCTCTGTGAAAGGCCGAGGGAAGTGGGAGTTGGGTGTAAATAAGGTAGGGAGGAAATGTGTAAAGAGGAAAAATATAGAGTTAGAAAGAAAATAAATTGCCAAGGGAGACGGGGAATTCTGGAAAACTCAAGGAAGGAAAATAAAAGGTCCGTAAATAAGATAGCTGTATGATAATACTATTATTGAGTATTAATTTTTTCTAAAGATATAACCGAGTAATTGTATGAACAATGATAAGGATTCCTCCAACATTTGAGAAAGCAAGCGGGAGATAAGGACTTCTAGAAAGGTATCGGGGGGCTCGAGTTTAATTATGACTGACGAGATCAATCGGCACCCTCACTTGATTGGTAGGTTCGGCTGCCAAGATAAAATAGATGGGAAAGAAACTAAGACATATAAATTGAAATGTCATTTTTCCATCGCAAATTTCGTTACCATAACAGAATCGAAGCAAAGTAAAAACTTTTATTAACTTAAACACAACGTAATAACTTATTCATTAAACACCTTTTTCAATCACAATAGCGTGAAATAACTGCGTTGCCCAGCACCGCGCCCTAGTGACTGATAGCGGAGTACAATGTTGATGTAGGTAGCTAGACTCAAAAGGGCCGCATAAACTAACGAGAGAGTACGGGGCTATCCACGACCGGTTTGGTGTTTTGAGACGCAGAGACATGAAATGAAAAAGGTTGTGTTAGGTTTTGCGTGACTTGGAGCCTAACGGATCGCAAATGATCCGCCAAACATCTTTCCCACGTGATAAAGGGTAATCCTCTAACGGCAAAAGTCCAAATCTACCTACTAGAAGTATTCTTTCTTCTCACCGACACCCATAAATCTCCTATCTCCACAGTCTCTCGGTCAAATCACGGTACTCGCAAACAGTGCGAGCAGTCTCTTGGGATCTTCACCCTCGGCTTCCACCCTCACAAAGCCTCACACTTCCTTGGCTCACATCCTATTCTGCATAATGCTACGGACTGCTTGGCTTCTTCCAAGATGAAGATCTCAGGAACAACAACCGTTTCCTGGTACTCACTAAAGACGAGCGAAATCTCCCAGAAGTGTAGAAGAGTTGGGATTTCAGATAATCCAATCCTGGGAATCATTTAGATCCTGGGAATCTAAGTTACAATTACTGGGAATAAGCTAATGAGCATGTGGATTTAATGACCGGATGAGGAATCCGAAATTATTTCTCTCGGAGAGATGAGCAGGTTTGTAGCGGAAAAGCATTCTACAACATGCATCAATAGTTGAAGTGTTTCAGTACCACTGCACTGTTCCATTTATTGTCCTGATTATCTTACTCTAATAAATTATTACTTCATATTTGGCCAGTTTCGGTAGCAGTGGGTCTTTGTATTTTAAACAAATGAGATCACGGGTTCTAATCCAGTCTGAATGGTTTTTATCGACCATGGTATAGATGCGTGTGCTCGTCTTTGCATGAAATTCGACGTCTAAGGTAAAAGATTTTGTCAATGTAGAAATTATGTATAATCATTAACAGGCCGAGATCATACGATTCCAATGCACATTAGATAGGTTTAGACGATATTTTGGTTGGTTATATGGGAAGGTGACCGACAACTGAAGTAATTTGCTCCATTGAGACAGGTGGGTTGGTTGGTAAAGGGTAGGATAATTAAGGGAATGGAGGTAGGGTGGAGCGAACCCTGGCTTGCGAATTAGCCTACTCTTAACGAAAGGCTCCAAGAGGTGCACAGTGTAACGCCCAATCCGAAGGTTCAAAGTCATGGTCATTTAAAATATTATTTACTTTACGAAAATAATCACAATCACACAAGATCACGGTTGAGTTTCCTTTGTCTACTTTCGGGACGATTAGATAGCGTTTTTAATGAAATCACCTAATTGGCGCACTATTTGACAACCTGAGGAGCTCCGATGACGGTAATCTTGGCTGCTAGTTGAGACGGATGAAGAGATGAGATCCCCGACAAAGTTAGCAACCGCGTTAGGGTTTCTTGGGAAAGGAATCGTAGCAGTCTAATTTTAATTTAATGAAAAAACCGACGGTTGGGGGGGATGGGAGCACATTAAAAACCCTTATTAAGGAGTTCCAACCCATTTTTTATTAGTATTTTTAAAAACCTATGTGTATAGATGTCGAAATTCCGAATGATTCATGTCACAATGTTTTCCATAACTCGTCAACCTTTCACTCGATGATTCACCGTCTCTTAGTGATGCCGATGGACAAATCTAGCTACGACAAAGCTCTCAATACAATCAACCACATTGCACATCTGTATATTCACGGTGATCACCAAATTGAAAATATTTTAAACAGAAAGTTAAAAATTTCTCAGATAAGTAGTCAGTCTCTTTCACCTCCGAGGTACCCCTATAGATTTGGGACAAAATCCTCTTTATCTCTCACTAACAAGGTCACTGGGGTCTTTCTTAAAGATAAATCCATATCCGCCTTTCATACTCAAGACACTCTCGGAAGAATCTTTTTCTACTGTACTAAGACAAGTTCGAATCCAAGAAAAGAAATAGAGTAGAGGCAGTCCCCGCGGCAGACGAAAAGCACGACGAAAAACAGGAACTGCCTGTACATATATAGACATCGAGGTAACAACCCAAATTATACCTATGTTTACACTGGTCAAACTAGTCGCTCAATGGACAAGTACCCATGGGGTAGACTTCAGTTCTACATTTGCGAAACACTCCTTTCTTGAACACATTGAAATAAGTTCCGCCTGTGGAAACAGCGATAAACTTATAAATTACGTTGTTTCCATATCCCCGTCCCTTTAGCTTTTATTATAACTTAACTTTTCCCCAGCACCGTCGTCGTGTCTTTTGTTCTCCTTCCCTTTTTTATCCACCCTCTTTGCATGCATATGTACCCGCTCTCTATCTGGCACGGCTGACTTAAAATGACTTAGCAAGCCGAAACCTAGTTTGGCAACTTCAATAAAGTTTTGCGGTCTACTATAAAAATTTTACCTCAATTACACGGCCCTACGTTGGCTCTCAGGGTAATATCAGTAACATGTATGTACATACCTAGATGTAGATGTAGGAATCGGAGTTACATTGAAAAATCTGCAACACTGCCGGGATTCGAACACAGGGCTGCCGTATGGAAGCCAGTAACCTAGCCACCACACCAACTCGATACCCGCTTTTTACGATCATGGAAATTCATTTCCAAGATTCTCACTTGAACTTCATAAGTACTTGAAAACCGTGGATTTAGAGTTATCAAAGAAGGAAAATTAAAGGGATGAAAAGGGAAAAATCGAATATATAAATCGGATTCCAACTCACTTGTACTTCATAACTACTTGAATCCATATCACTTGTACTTCATAACTACTTGAAACCCGTGGATTTAGAGAGATCAAAGAAGGAACATGAAAGGAATTAAGAGGGAAAAATCGAATATATAAATCGGATTACAGCTCACTCGAAAGCATTGTGATGTTGTAATCTGAAAATTGTGGGAAGAAATTCCAATAAGTCACGTCACTTGGAATCGACGCACGCGAGGACCACGCTATCGCGGAGGATAGGGAAGAACCGGTGCTCAAGCCACTTTTGAATTGGCTCGGAAGGTATACCAACCGCTGCACCATACAGTTATTTTTAATCACTGCCTCCGAATGAGCTTCTCCCGTTTCTTCCGAAAGGCCTTTAAAATGAAAAAAGTCCTGCTTTTCCAATCATTGCTATTCATTCAGACACACATTGGCTTCAATGAGTAACTGCTAAGGATCTTTACTAAGGAAGAAGTGGAAGGTAAATGGTGCATTATTCCTAATTAAAAATCAATTGCTAAGAATTCGAAAAAGTATATTTTTAAAAGTATTTTGTAACCACATCATTATTTTCATTTAAAGGGTGACAATTTTTAAGGAGAAGAAATAATTAAAGGAACCTTCAAGTTACCAACTTTAAGCATAAAAAAATTAAAAACTTCTAAGTTACCGATCTTAATCATAAAAGATTACTTGCATTAGAAAATATAAAATTCGGAAGAACACTCCCGTATCCTTCATTTGGATCCTGCAAACAACAACAGCAAGAGAGCCAAATCGGCTGAGCCTTAGCCCTGATATTCACAGGACATTGAAAAGACAAGGTAAATAAACCACCCACACTGATTAAATATTGAGCGGAATAATATAATTTTAAAGCAGTATTATCCATTACTTTCTATGGTTTCAATTTTATTAAATTGATTCAAATTCAAATTGTATTTCATTCAAATTTATGGTTTTTATGGATCGCGTTTTACCGTTTATAAATGACTTAGAAAAGTGCAAAGTATATTCTTTAGTATGGATACAGTATTATCCAGATTTAACATTAGTTAAGTACGAATCGTGAGAACAAATAAAAACAGCTATCCAAAAATTATTTTTAAACAGCATTTTTAGACAGAATTGGATGATACAAAATGGAGCAACGGACTAGATGTATTAATTTAAAAAATTGTTTAGCATACCCCCGTGAATTACTTCGGAAAGGCTTGAGACTTACGGAATACTTCTTTCTCAAGTCTGCGCGAACGCTTGAAAATCAATTTTAAACCCTTAATTAAATTCGCACGTTTTTTGCAATTCCTGATGCGACCGCACTTCCGCCTACAATTATCTATTTCTCAAAGGACCATCCAGGAATTAAGTGAAGGGGTAAACGGGATATGGACCGAGTTGAGGAATCTTAACACGCAAAGGTCGAGAGCCAACGGGGTAGGCGTGGTCCGAAGTGCACGCGAACGACAATCACGCTAAACGTGAAGATAATGAAAGTCTTTAACTGTGACTCAATAGGTCTCAAGGCACCTACTTAAGTACCTAAAAATGTTTTCGAAAAGTTCGTAAAAAAACGTTGCTGACACTGAAAGAAATTCGGCATAAAACGTATTTGTTTTTAAAATATTAGCAATTGAAAATGGCAAAACTTGACTTCATAGAAAACATAATTAGTACCACTGACATTTTGAATGATGCCAGCTAATGCAGGCGTGAAAATGATGCGTACGATTCCATAAGAATGATGCTGAATTCGGTGCGTGATAGCAACGAATTGCGGACTTAACAATTATTTTTTAAATATCTAAGCGTTATTTCAAATACTGTATCGCGATCTAATGCGGTAACACCTCCAAAAATTCCCCGAATAAGTATTTAACAACTTTCTCAGATACCAAGGGATGGTCGGTGTGGAAGAATTAGGTATTGACGTAATGACTTTCAGTCGGCAATTCAACCTTGAGCGTCTATGACGATTGTGAAGATTACTTTGATGTAAATAAACATGCCAAACATATTTAATTTGCTGAACATGCGTGGCTAAGTACCTTATTAGGTCATATTTTAATACCAAATGCTACGTGTTTTGTTTGAAGTTAACTTTTGCCGTTAAAGAAATATATGAATTACTAAAAGGGTTGAGGATTCCATCACCGGCCGTTGTGGCAGTAAATTCTTCTCGGGATTTCATCCGGGTAATCTCCTCAGTCTCCATCGCTGCCGACGATTCGATGCAATCCTTTTTCATCGTTATCAGGGCCGATGGAAAAGGATTTCATCGAAACGTTGGCAGCGATGGAGACTGAGGAGATTACCCGGATGAAATCCCGAGAAGAATTTACTGCCACCATTCGCCGGGAAAAAGTGAAGTCCTACATAACCGGCAGTTGTGATTAACTCTCAATTTAGATCAAACCATTGAGTAAAAATTAGTCTGTGACAGCACTTATCATCGGTAGGTACTTACTTTTTAGCCCAGATGCCAGATAATACAACGTTCATTTAAAAAAAAATAATGTTTCATCGCTGACTTATGCTGATGATGCACTATTTTTATAAAAGTAGTATTAATTCAGTTTAATGTGCTTTGACGGCTAAGGTCATTTTGCCATAAATGCCTGCCACTCGCAGACGGAGCAAAAGTACACACAGGGGAAAATGATCGTCTCTTTGTTTCCTCAGTTAATTTTTTCGTCGTTTGCTTCTCTTTGATTCATCTATCGTCGTCTGCACCCATAACAGTTTTTTTCATCGGTAATAGTCCATCGATATGAGTACTTCCCTTGTTATAATGCTCGTAACGCAAACTGTATTCCGTGTCGCTATTCCCGTGCACTCTCTCCAACAAGACGTGTATTTCCCTCGCGCAATGTATTTCCAAAAATGCTATCGGCAAATGCGCGGCCTGATCATCGGTTAAGAGAGATGTAGATTGTATGGGTGAGCGAGGACCTTCTGGAGCCCTCATGGCACTCAGACCTCTTGGTCCATAGTGCCTTCCCACATTTAACCTGCCTGCCACATGCAGACGGGACAAGAGCACCACGGTAGAGGTATGGAGAAGGGATCACCCCCGACCTTCCCGGTCTGGGTCTACCCTCCGGCCTCCCGGTATAGGTCTGGAGGAGTGTCACCTCTCCATCCACCCTGGTAGAGGTATGAAGGAGGGTCCAATCTCCGTCCGGGCCCAACGCTGCTTAACTTCGGTGATCTGACGGGAACCGGTGTTTAAACGTGGTTAGGCCCTTGTCGGTTAAGAGAGACACTCTGCCTCCCACGTTGACAAATGTCCTAATGGCATTGTTCACTTTATCTATCATTCTGCTACCCTCCACACGAGCAAATGACTTCATTATTCTAGCATGTCTCTCACCGCGCTTCCTTATCTCCACGGTTGGGTACAGGAAGAGGAGGAGGGGGACTGAGGGAGATGAGGAAGTACTTTGACCACACTTTGAAGAAATCGAGAGGAGGTGGAGATCTCGCTACTTATGTTAGAGTGTGCGCTTTGAGAGACTCTTTTTTAAAGGATGAAATTTAAATTGGAGTTTTATTTTTTCAAAAATATATTTTAAAAGCCTATCTCAAAGCGCGAAATAATTTTCACCTTGCACGCAAGACGTGCGAGAGCATCTCTCTCTTCGGCGGGATAGAATCCGCTAGAATGTGGAATGCAATATGCAGCCCTGATAAGGGATTTTTTTCATTTCTCCTACCATCATTCCTCCCGCCCACCCAACAACTGATCTTGGTACAAAAAACAGTCAACAATTAATATATCTTCATCGAGCACCCTGCTGAAATGTAATCCAAACAAGTAATCGAGGGATTCGTCAGACCACTATACGAAAGTTCTGTCATGCCTCCAGAACCCACGTATTTGTGATCCATTATCATTATATTTTTGCTTATCATAGGCTAAGGAAAGTGAAAGTAGGGTTTCCTAGAACAACACACACACACAAAGGTGGTATTGAGTACTTGTTTTTACTGACGCAGTCGCGAAGAAATCTTAAAAGTTCCCCATGCGTTCAAACCAAAGTAAAAGCACCAGGAGAAACTATCTAAGAGCAATGCATTCTTACAGGGAACTGTAAACAGCCACGTATAACCGGCTGGTCACTCGCTAGCTCATCCTGCCCCGAAGCCACCTTCCTCGCTCGCTCCCACCTCATGAATGCTTCGATGCACACAACTAACTTCCTTGACTTCTCGCTGCACTGGTCCTTGAATCCCACGCTTCTAAAAGCGCTCGCCCGACTCCTTCCTGTTGTTACAGCGGAAGGAGTGCCTTAATTCGCGCGCGCGAACCAATGTTAGTTTTGCGGTGGCATTGTGCTGGACGAAAACTCGGGCGCTACTTGCCCATAGTTTCTACAGAAAAGGATAAATATTTACAAATAGCTCCTTCAAATTCACCGGAATGCCACGACAGGCACGAGAGAAGAAGATTTGTGTAGTTATTCAATGTATTCACACGTATGGGCCAAGACGTTCAAAAACTTCCTTGCTCTTCAAAGATTGATTCACCAATATGCAGAATGAAGCTTTAGTAAAATCATACATTTCCCCTTTACCTGTGATATAATCAACGTAAGAAGAGTTAAAATGAATATTCAAGCATTTAATATAAGCAACGACAAGGACTTTATAACCTTGGACTGCCTTAATTAAAAACCATTAATCAGTTTTACTGATCTGGCGAACCAATGAACAACAATCGTTTGGGAGATAACACTGATGTGAATTGGAATTGCTCATATTCTGACGAATAAATATACAGGAGTCACAGTGAAGTTATTAGAGTTAGGTCAGTTTCTTAGAATTATTTCACTAAACCCTGCCCCGTACATTTTCTCGTGGGCATAAGACGCTTAAAATGTTAACCAGATACAATATATAGAAGTATTAATACATTATTATTATTATTAGATGCATCTACTTACCACCCGAGCAAATTATATCATCAACTGCCTTTTCAAAGGCTGGTAATATAAAAAGAGGAATTCATAATGCCCATAAATTACACAGTTGAAGCTACTTTGAATTTAATGTGGAATGTTAGGTTATCCGAATTCATAAGTTCATCGAATTTTTAAATGACTTTCATGGCTGCAAATTATTTACGCGTACTCTGAAGGCATATTTAATTTTTTACATGATTAGAAAAAGTTTTTATTATTCATTTATCTTAGTATGGCTACGTAATAGAGCATAGAAACTTCAATCGTCTTATTATTGCCTTTAAGTTGCCGTGAAATAACTACAATGATGTCTGTTAAAAGATACACCTGCGGTGTGCTGCGCGTCTTTTGTTAAGGTTAACTCAAGAGTAGTGGAGATATTTCAATTTAGCGTGCTTCGTCCGCTCAGATAATTTCGCACTTACACTCTGTCATTTACACACATATTCTTTGCCATTTGGAGATAATAAGGAGGAATAGGACTATCACCCATACACAAGCCCAGAGTCAAGCAACAAGATACAAGCAAGCATACAAGAGTCAAGCCCAACAACGCTTACTTCGGTGATTGAGAGGGAATCGTTGTTTCTACCGCGTCAGCCTCTGTCCATTGTCTATGAGGTATTTCGTTTCACTACAATCGATGAGCTACTTTTAATAAGCAGAAACATTCTCTGGAAAGAACTGAAAATAACAAAAAAAGATACCATTCCTTATTGCTATATAATATAAAAGTATTGAATGCACTCTTTACAATTGCGATGACCACCATAGGAATATAAAAATGCTTTTCTTTCGATTTAAAGCAATTTGATGCGGTATCAATCAACTAAACAGAATAGTCTTGCATCAAGTCTCTCATTTCAGACTTCAAAACTAAACCGATGATTTCAGAGCAGCAACCGCAATTAAACTGACTACAATAAGTTACAGTTGGTGTATTAGATGGCGCAACAAAATATTAGCTTAAAAAACATTGACGATTGACCTGGAAGCGACAGTCTCACTGTCATGGTGATAGCCAAACCTTGACGTTGTGCGCCTTCGAAGGTTAACTAAACGAACGTAATCCCCAAAGAAATGATTCGTTCATGAAGAAAACTTTATCATATTCACGGTCTGATACAAACAGACACAAAAATATGCGTGCAGAGACGGCTTCGGTTCAGAGGACACGGGCCTTTATCCTCCCGAAGTTCATGTTGAACCATCCGACACCTCAGGTGGAAAACTTGTGTGCCTACCCGTAAAGAGAACTTCCTCTCACAGCTTTTTTCGAAAAAGGTGGTTCCCATACTTATTAACGGATTAGCGAGTCCGTAACAAGAAGATTGCCAGGAGTCACTGCGTCAAGCCACACGCATACTCTTTATATAACATGGCGATGGAGAAAATATATCCACTTGCGCCGAGGCTAATATTTAATGCAAAGCCAAGAGGTTCTTCAAGAAGCACCGCTCGATGTCTCCACACCTAAGTGCATTGTCCATCATCCTTGCAAGAGACCAATAATTATCACGAAACAAATTCACGCATGTTTTCATAGTGGTGTCTGGACTGGGAGCTCGAACTCAAATGTAAATGCACTGCAGTACACTTTTTACGAAAAGTATACTATAGCCTAACACACACAGCACAGCAGCACATCAAAGCCACCTCTTCAAAGAAGGAGGAGTAAAAGCATACATAGAGCAAGGTGAGTATATTAGATAGGTAGCCTTATTTTCTTTCCTTTTATATCGTAATCCTCGAGCATTCGGAGATTTTATGCTATGGTCTTTTGGAAGCAACAAATGCAATGAAGGAACGCTACCAGGTTTTAAATTGTTTTTTCGCCTCGAAAAATTCATTTCAGCCATCACTATTCTTTCAAAGTCCTCATTTTCTAAATACTCGGAGCACATATGACCATTTCCAGGATTCCAATTATCCATTCTCTTGCAAGCTTCCACCCACAATTTTCTTAAATGAGGATCTTTCGGAAAACTAAAACATCCAATGCAGTTCTCCCCACTCAGGTCACGAATTTTATAAAAGTTGTTCGAACATTTTGGCGTTCTTAATCAGTAAATCCTGAAGTAAATTACTTCACACGCCTAATTTTGCTTCAAGAGCTTTCCACAATTTGTTTTACTGCGTTTTCACAAGTGAATTTAAGCAATGATTCACAACTCTTCACGCACGTATCGCCAAGGTTCGTACAACTGCATGGAACCTCGTGACGTCGTGCACTTCCTCCCCCACTTTCAGCAGAGACCATCTCCTCTTTTAGCCACCTTAGAGCGAATTAAGTCAAATTACTGGAAATCATCACAGCATCAGACCTATCGTGCAGAAAAGATTTAAAATGCATACGGCGATGCATTTAAGAGACTAGGTTAAATCAAGAAAATATGTTGCAGAATGACAAAGAGGAAGAGAGGTGTTAAGGTAGTTTGAGCAAAAAATCACTTCACCTAGAATTTGAACTCATTTTAAAGAAAAAAACTCTTATCTTTCCAATATTATCAAAATACTAACCCCTTGCCGAACTAGTTTTCGAGCAACTTGACTAAAAAGGTAAGCTGTTTCGAATGGGATAGATTACGGCTGTGCGCTCCAGATGGAGACTATTGAAATAATTAGGAACTTCTAACACGTAGATTTCGTCGAAAAATTAATGGTGTTTAGTTTGTATGTATTTTCAACTGTTTATAAAAATTAATCTATTACTCACCGCAGTAGTTTTTACAGAATCGCAAAAAAAACCTGTTGTTTTGAAGGCTTTTTAGCCGTACGGCGTGCAAAATTGAGTCAAGTTAGAGCGACTTAGAGACTGATATTGGCATGCTTATTTAATTACTGAGAATTTTGGTCATATATATAACTATATTTTTGTCATAAAAAGAGTCTTTCAGGCGCCAACCTGAGGTTATCCTACCTCGTACCGATCCAACTACATGGGAAAACTTTAGAGTGACTTCAGTGCGTGGTTATTGAAAACACAGAAAATAGCCTAATTCTTTGGGCTTGCATTCCTGAGAAGGTCGCGATCTTGGAATCTGGGAAAATGGCGCATGAGTCCTTGAGGAAATTCGGAAAGGAGGCATCATCCACTTTCATAATGCCAGCGAAGAATGCCCTGATAATCTATGGGCCTGATTAAATACACGTTTGTATGTGCTTGAGCTGGTAGATGAAAGATCAACCGCTCCTTTAAAATAACTTCGCGCCCACACGTCAAATTGCGCGAATGTGCTAACAAATTTCCATTAAACAGCCTCGTATCTCATTTATGTGCATGCGTTCTCATATCTACTTGTTCGAGTACATGCAAATTGTAAACAGACCATAGGAGAATAGCTCTTGCAACATTGTCCACTAAGGGTGCTTTCTATTTGCGGCGATAGACGGAGGTCACGACGCTGCACATGGTGCTTTTCATTTAGCGGATTAGCCGGCTATCGCTGGCTGTCAGCGGCTATCCTCTCCGAGGCCGACAAAATAAAGAAAAATATGAAAATTTCTCCACAGCTCTCTTCTACGGCTTATCTGAACGCAAGGCGGACTGCGCATGCGTGAATAGCCGTTTTGAGCTGTTTCATCTCATTTGATCGCCTCGCGATCGTTAATTTTTGCTGGCTATCGCCACACCAAATCGAAAGCACGGTAAGCATATTAAGTTCAGGTAATTCTCAGCGATTAGTTTATAAAATTATCTCACAAAGTTGATAGTATTGATTTCCTATTTATAACCATAATTTATTTTCGTCGGTTCATTCATAAAACTTCCACCAATCGCCTAAGAATCAGTTCTATTTCTTAAAGTTACACCTATTAAAATCGCCCAGTCATCTAAACACACCATATTGTTATTGGAGATATTCTAGCCATTGAATAAATTACTTTTCCGTTCGCTTCAATTGGCAAGGTTCAAGATGAAAATTGTTTATATGTTAGCGGAGAAGAATTTTACAACTTACACAATTGGATTCGCAACTACTCTCACTTTAAAGGCATTAGTGGCTATTAGATAAAAAATCTACCACAGCCATCCAAAGCCACTTATTGTTTATAGTTTTGCTATAGCGGCTGTTTCCTCACGAATAGGAAATAATACATAGCTAATTCCAGCGAATTCTAGCGTTTTTTTCATATGCATGATTTTTTTACCATATTTAATATATAAAGTAATTCCATGAGCTGGTATTTGAGTCAGTTAGTAACCAGGAATAATGGTAGGAATGGTATTTTCACAACAAGAAATGACGATGCGAAGTTAAGGCAGTTCAGTCAAATGGCGCCGAGATGTGAACTTTCAATATTTATTAGATAATTAATTTGATTTATGGCCTCACTAAGCCCATATATTTCGCGCCAAAGAGAATTTATAATGCAAGCACTTGTATGGCAAAATAAAACCGTATAAAGGGTCATCCAGAAATAACGTCACAATCACTTAGACCGTTTTCAACAACCCGCGCCCATTGTCACACTCACAATCAGTCACGCTAAAGCAAACCCCACGCAATATGAACACGTCACTTTACTCCCTCTTAATAATTTTCAAGGAATCCATACCTTCGCGTGAAGGTTGAAATTCGCTTGTATCTTCTTGTGTGTGTCGTGGCGCCCGTGAAACAATTGCGTGTCATCCGATCGCAGAAGATAAGCTACGAAAAACTCTCGAAGAGCATATGCGCGGGACATAATGGGGCATTGACTATTATAAAACAATCCCGTGATGATGGCCATGCCTGTCACAAAGACTTCAATGCCAGGGCCTCTCAATAGCAGATAAAGAAGCCGGAGACTTGATGAGCTGAGCCGTACTACTGTCCTGTAAAACAAATTACCAACTTAAGACTATGTTCGTAATATTTATCTACCGTGAAATCGCGGATGCCAATCAACCCCGCCTATCTCCAAGAAGGATTAAATGACGGCGTATCTTCCATGCTTTATATGAATTGAGGTTGAATCGAAAAAACAATCGGTTTCACGAGAAATCGCGGAAATTGACATTATCAAATAACGTATCGGACTTATTTTTGCGAAGATATAAATTCATATGCGTGAGCACGGCGCGGCGGGGGGATAGCTGGGCACCCCCAGAGAAGTCGAACGGGATCCTTTTCGCAACTTCCCCCCTCCAGTCTCCTAGGGCAAACCTTGCTGGGTGTTAGTTTGAATCGTTGTTAAGTCCCTTCCTAAAAGAAGAGACGCTCTTAATGCGCACATTCCCAGACATTACAGCATCTGGAAAGCAATAATGGAAGGAGAAATAATTGGGAAGTTTTACCGAGGGAAACCAAAAGATGGAGTAAATCGAAAAAATTATGTAGGAAGTCACAATGATGAATAATGAAGGAATTAAGCAATTAGCTGAAAGGAGAGTGGAGTGCTGAAGAAAACGAATCTTTGGAAAGATGACTTCTGATCATAAAAACTTCTTCCGCTTCATTACGCTAAAATAATTTCCATGCTAGTCATTTGTGAAGTTAAACATTCTCGCAAGAACCGCGATCCTCGGATAGATGACTGCTGATGATGATGACAATTATGATAAGCAAGAGCAGCATGTTACGATTACGTTGGCTCTTTTTATACCAACATCACTAGTGGTGTTTAATCACGGTAGAAATAATGGCACGGTGCAACATTATTGCCGCCAAACTCATGCCTATCCCAGCCATTGCATAATGCATCACCTTCAATTGCTCCAACTTCCGCGTTTGCCCCTACCATTTCTCTGTCCATATCATTGGTTGGTAATTCGTTAAGACGACCGAAAACTCACACTGTCTGACATGGCAACTCACGTCATTTGTGCTATTGAGACATGATGAGAAGGAATTGTAAGTGAAGAAATGGAGGAAGGGTGGAGAGAAATCTGGCGTCCCTTTACCCTGTTTCCCAACTCATGGCGGGTGGACGTCACAGAGCGAGTAGCCAATGAAAGGCGTTTCTCTTTCACCTTAGTTTTTGGCTCCCAGCGGCCAAACAGCGTTGCCAGCTCTTTCGAATAAATGTACGTTGGGTGGCGAGGAGTCGCTTTAACCAGCAAAGTCTAATTCGCACACTACATTTGGCAACACAGATGATGCCGGACCAAAGTGGACCTCACGGCAGTCGGAGAGCATTGCCGCTCTCCTGTGATTGGATGGAAAAGTGTAAGGTACACCAGCGTATTCAAGGTCAGCCGCCATGAGTTGGGAAAAAAGTGTAACCAACTACGAAAAGCGCCCGAAAAGGGGCTCACAGTTTTACGTCCTATCTGACAAACAGAATAGTGCACTTTAAAATATCTCCACATGACACTCAATCAGGGATCGAGATTACAATGAAAAATATCCACCACTACCGGGATTCGAACTTAGACCCGCCATCCTTTCCATATTTCCCGCCGTACAGGGGGCTTTAGGTTCCAGAAATTGATTCTTTGAATCGTTAGTTCTTTTTCGTCTCTGCTGTCATTATTATTTTTGATGCTTTGCGTAAAACGGCCTTTGTCGCCGTATGTTTTTATACATGAATACCCTTTCGATAAGCTAGAAAAATTATCACGTCATTTGTGAAGATACGAATATTTTCGCACAAAAATCATCAACAGGAAGTCTATCGCCTCCTCAGAGCAAGATCTTAACACACGCGTATGGATGTCACGCCACCACTAATTCCTGCCAGCTGTACCGTGAATGTGGGAACCAAAAGTAAGCCCCCTTCTTCACAGGAATTTTGATTGAGTTTTTAGCCATTAGCTAACCTAATGCTTAACGTTAGTTAACTTAACCTTAGGTAGCTTAACCGAATGACCTTCCCGTAAGTCCTCTTTCACTGCCCAATATTAGCAAACCCATCGACATTCTAGGGATCGGGGTCCTGATCAAGGTGGACAGTTTTTCTCCAAGTGGTGTGCTACAATAGTGGTTCCCACAACTGTGTTAAATTTACGCTCGGCGAAGTAGAAGTCACTTTCCCGGGGTTTCCTGCAGTTCCGATGAAATTATCACTTTTTTATAGGAGATCCTTGCTCCCCCAGTCCCTCTTGACTCCATATGATTGAAGCAACCAATTCTCGTCTCCGATGGGATATATAGAGAAAGAAAGAAAAATATTTGAACTTACTGAACAATCCTTTCCCATATAACATTCTGTCACATCGCATAGATGTTTTACTTGCCCGTAAAAAGTGCGCAAAATGATGGATAGTGAACTCTTAAGGGACCACAGGATACCTGGAAAACATTGGCCACTGCTATTTCCAAGGTCGCTCTAACCCTATAAGGGTTAGAGCGACCTTGGCTATTTCTAGCGACAACAGCGCTAAAGGTGGCTGGAGAGGTAATCGTGGGACAGTGAGTGCACATTTTAATAACTTTTCAAGTCGAAAAAAAATCCTTGGACCACATTTCACTTGAGTAATGCTGTTTATACGGTGGAAGTTACCATTCATGCAGTAATGTAAATAGTCCATGGATTATATTTAAAAGATTTTGCCTTTATTAAAGCTATGGCATGTCTTGGACTTTCGGCGCGGAATTCCAAATTAGAGCGAAAATCATATATAATTACACTTTTTTACTGGGCATCACACTTTGATATTTGTTGGCCACCATTACAATAATATGAAACGTATTATTTTGCGTATAGGATAAAATCTGTTCGAATGCAATGGAATTATTACGAAATATGTTATGTGCCATAAGGCTACGTGTTATAATAGCATCGAATTGCCAAGAAACCAAATCGGCAACATGTAGTTTTTTCCCTGTAATCAACAGATATTAAGTACTAATAAGGAGACTTATTCAAAGTTCCACGCAAATCTGTTCGCTAAATATCGCTCGAGAGGTAATATCCTACAAAAGAATACTCTTCTATATACCAATTCAAGTTTTTCAAGTAACTAGTTGCAACACTGCCATTAAAATAATGCTGACAGCTTTAGTAAGTGTTATATACAACAACGACAAAATTGATGGCACTCCTCACCTGATTGGTACTAAGGAACTCTCTCGTAAATAGAACTCCATCGTTTATTATTAATAGGCACCTTAACTCTTTTCTCGTAAGTCCTCAACATGAAACCTAGTGTATTAACATGCTGAATTATCGGTGAAGGGTTCATTATGGCCATTAAATATAGTGACATATTACATAAATTACACAAGAATTAGGATCAATAATTCTGTATTTACCCTATTTTAGACAAATAATGCACATGACGTAAGTATGAACGTCAAATTATTAAGCAAGCAAAGTCTGGATATATTATAATACTTCCCTAATATCTTAAGCGTTCTTAATGGCTTCATACAATTAAGCACATGTGGAAAAAAACAACAAATCAAACCATTGTTCTCTTAGAAGATGTTTCTAATTCTGTCTCAAATCAATAATTAGGCTTTTTCCGTATGAATAGATAATATGAATCGTAAAGCCACTTATTCCTGATGGCCAATATCATATACATAATCACTTGCCCTCGTAATAGTACAAAAAGATAATAATCGTGAATCTACCCCTAACCATTCTTAGGCAACTTTGGTTCAAGGAGAGAACTCCGAATTTTTAATTTAGTCATCTCTAAAACTCTTTGCAAAAAGTTACTTAACTGTGAGATGAGAGAGTTTTTTCCTCCCCATTTACACCGAGGGAAGAAAGAGGTCTTAATAGGCAAAACTTATCAGAGGATCTCCGGCCGTAACTGGAAGTCACGGAGCGAAAATTATTATGCAGGAATGATATGAATGACCAACCTGAAATTCAGTCTAGAGATAAAGAGCTGTATACTTCCTCGACTGTAAAAAAAGAACGTTCCACATACTTCCGGCAATAGAAATGCTGCTCTTCCCGCTGCCCCCACCCCCATTCTTTTCAATTCCATTGAGATTCTTCACGAACTTAAAGGTCAGAGATGTAATCAGATGACAGGTGCGAGCAGTATAAAACAAGACGAAGGTCTATGTAATAGAGAAGAATCAGGGGGAGCAATAAAATAAAAAAGGTGTCAACTTCTAACCGTATGTAATTCTCAAAAATAGAGTAATGAATAATGTGCAAACGCTTCACTTAACGCATTCAATCTCTCAGAAAACAACACCATACTCAGTAACACAACGGACATGGCACCACGACGATTAATTTTACACGACAAGGAAGGAGTGCTAAATTGCAGGAAGAGTATATGCATTTCTCTTACACTACATTACCTGGATAATTAGGAAACTAAAATATTGAATGGCATGAGTACATTTTCACCTCCTGATCCGATCCGAAGGTATTTGACAATGATCACGATTCCCAGTAAAAGAAAGACTATACAAGTTTAAGGCTCCCAGTGAAAATTTTAACGGCAGGAACCCTGAGTGTCCCAGTGTGCCAGTACATCGAATGTATGTACCTCCTAGTGGTGGATCCCAAGCAACGGTACATACGTTGGATCTCAAGGTAGACCTATTGTAAGGGATCCTACCTCGAGTAGAAGAGTGAAAGCGGGCCTAGGGTATTACTAGACTTTGGTTTCTCTCATGGCATACAGGCGAGAATGTGCCAGAACTGACCAGTAGAGTGCCGTAAACGTACGCAGGGAAATCTGCACGTGTTGCGGGTCTACTAAGCGTGGTAACCTTGTATACTCTATTCAAACTGATTGCTAACAGTCAAAGAATAGCCTCGGACGGCTGAAGCCATAATGGGCGGCGGAATCTGTATAAGGTTGGCCCATAAAGAACGGACATGACAATACAAACTGGACTATTGACTCTTGGAATATGAGATGTGTGTATGGAAAAGCGAATGAGTTGACGAATGAAATGAAACTAACAAGACGAGACGATGTCTTGTGCGTGGGTCAAACCAAGCGCAATGGGACGTTGTTACAACTGATGTTGGTGGGATAGCATTGTGGTCAGGAGTTTAAGATAGAGTATGCATGGCAGTCAAGGAGTAGGCTTGATCCTCAATGAGAGAGTTAATATTCTAATACAGAAATACGAGTTAGGACCCCCTACATTGCTCTGGGTTCATATGAAATTAGGTATTCGAAGAGTTGCGATTGTGGTGTTATGCACCACTGGATGGATATGCACCACATGGTTCCGTGGTCCGTGGATCGAACAAAATACAGACCGACGTGCTGGCGTGCGACAAGCGGAATATAGCGCAAGGATAACGCCATGAAAAACTCAACTCAAATAAAAATTTCTCCCTTGAAACTCAACTGAAACAGGGCTGAAACTCCCTTGAATCACACTTCCTTGGTTCTCCGCTAAAACTACCTTGAAATTGAAACAAAACCAAGGGAGTTTGGAAGTGGGGTGGCAGCAGGTAAGCTGTGCAATAAAATGCCTTGCAACTGCACTGGCACAGAGGCCACAGACCCTTGTAAATATAATGGGCTGGCCAGTGGCGGATACAGAAAAAACTCAAGGGAGGGTTGCAAGTTATCGCGACGATTGTAGCTTTCAAACTGACTGCCTGGCAGACCAGACCACGGGCAATGGCAGGGCCCTCGGCCCAAAGTAGTGGAGCGCTGCAACGGTGCGACTAGAGTCCACCACTTCAGCGCTAATGTTTGCGCAATTTGCACGCAGGGGGAAAATGGCAATACTGTGTGAAGGGACCAGTTTAACCTTTACAGTGTTAGTGAAGGAGAAGAGGATGAAAGTCTACTAGTGAGCGGGTGCTAAATGGTGCACACTAAATTAAGAAGAACTAAACCTAAGGCAAAACGGACGCCTGAACATTAGCATAATGAAACAGAAAATATTTTTGACATTTTTTAAAACCATTATATCACTTTATTCCTTTCTTTTCTGCTTTTATAATTTTTTTTGGGGCCCACTGGTGCCAATGGGAACCAGGACAACAAGTTTTCTCTCCCTACTATTTTAATATTTTTTGGAGCTTTTTTAACAGTTTATTTCACTTTTTTTCCCCCAGATTTTTTTTTGGCCCAGTATATATACCTATGGCTGACATATATAAGCTGGTGCTTATTTGTTTAGGCTATTTCAAAATTATATTAATAAATGATTAACATTATAACATAATGAAAATGAAAGGAATAGGAAAGAAGTCGGATTGGTTACCGAAATAAAATTTCTTGTGTGAGTCTGAACTCTTGTAGCGTTTCTTGTGAATGGGATAATCACAGAGAGAAGCTGTAAGCGAGTTTTGTGGAACGGACTTTTTCAAGCGCAAGGCTTGTGCCTCAATGAAGTCGTGTATTTTTGGTACTCTGTGTGCGTTTCTGATTTCAGTCATTGGTAAAAGTCGGCGTTGGTTTGTGAGGTAGCGCAACGTTTTGTTTTGAAATGTCTCTAATTGTTGTCTATGGTACTCGGAGGAATTTCCGAACAATTCGCAGCCGTACGGCAGCCTGGGGCGGATAAAATATTTAAACATTGTGACCTTGTCACGCCGCGTGATGCGCGAGCATGTACTTAGAGCAGAGGACAAACTGACTGCCTGGCAGAGACTCTGCTTCCCTTATATATGTAGCTCGGTTGTTTCGAGAACATTCGGTGCCAGAATGTTCGCTTCCAGACTTTTAAGGAGTGTGAACAAATACAAACAGTAGAATATTCGCGACTTTTCTCGTAGGTTACCTATCTATGTGCCAGACAGAAACGTATAAAATACGATGACGCGGACGCGCGCGCGTGCTACATAAGAAAGTACAACTACTCGATAACTCGACTAAGAGTCGACTGACGAAATACACGAACGAATAGCGTGTGGGCTGACTGTCGGGGACGGCGCGGGCGGCAATGTGGGCGGCCCCGCAAGGGGGGGGGGGGCGCGCGCCCCCCGCATGTATCCGCCACTGGGGATGAACTGACTCTCTCCACTGAAACTCCCTTGCCCACTCCCCTGAAAATCCCTTGCCCTCTCCCTCCCAAAATAGAAAAGGAAATTTGCATTTTAAAGACTCTGAATGTCAATAATACTCGATGGCATGTTTGAATGTATTTATCCTACATTAAACCTAACTATATTGTATCTAATTCGCACGTTCTACTATCCTACGCTCTAATCGCATTTTCTCGCACCCATCACAGAAACCTCCGCGTCAATAAAGCCTTATATATGTGGCCGTTTCCGAGGAATAATGTGACTGCGAGGACAAACTTTTAAATGGCAATTCCGTGATAGTCTGAGGAAATACCATTACATTACGATAGCAGTAATGCGGCATTAATTAATTGAAACCTATATTGCCACATAGTATGACTATTAATGCAATATTATTGAGAATAAACAAGATTTTAAATATCCCTCACGTTTGTTCACGTTTAAATCAAGACGTAACCAAGGGGACGCGTATAAAGTACCAACTTAGGGGGGGGGGGGTCATCTACGGCGGAAAACGGGGGGGGAGGGGGAGGTTCTCTCAAAGTAGAGTGGCTGTTACAATGCGTTTGTTTACGTTTCTTACTCGTCAACATCGCGTCGACAATACTACAGAGTTTAACATGAGGAAGGGCGCGAGGGGTGTTTCATACACCCCACCCCAAGCTTCTACTATAAGTCAATGTAACTGAACTATTGCTTCTGCAATGTTGAAAGTCTTAATGCCATCAAATTGATAACATTTAAACCTTCTCGCGGGTTAAGGTAGTTTAAGCGAAAATTTACTTCACTTAGAATTTGATGAATTTGGCCTCATTTTAAAGGAAAAAACTCATCTTTCCAATGATATAAAAATATAAACCCCTTGCCGAACTACTCTTCGAGCAATTTGCCTGAAAATGCTAGCTGTTTTACATGGGATAGATTACGGCTGTGCGCTCCAGAGGGAGAATATTTATAAAAAAATAAGAACTTGTAGAATCTAGATTTCGTCAAAAAACTAGCGGTGTATAGTTTTTATGTTTTCTAAACAATTTATAAAAAATAATCTATTACTCACTGACGTAATTTTTACAGAATCGAAAAAAACTGCTGTTTTGAAGGGTTTTCAGCCATACGGCGTGAGAAAAAGAGAAAAAAGTTGGAGACTTTATGTAGCTTTATTTATATAATTACTGAAAATTTGTTCATATATATAAAAATATATCTTAGTGCCATTAATATAACAATATTAATTTCATACTTCTTACAGACACTGAAATAAAAAAATAAAATTTGAATATGGTCTCTATGACTAGGGAACTATCTCGCTCAAACCACCATAAAAAGCGACCTCGTGACAAAAATTTTCTATCAACCTATCCCTAAATATAAACTCACTCAATACTTGAGAAAATATTTTTTAATTGAAAGTTTCACTTGTAGAGACGACGTTACATGTCGGGGGGGGGGGGGTGAGGGGGGTTTGGGGAAAATACTACAGTTGTCAACGAAGATGGGTGGGGGAGGGGGTAAAAAATTACCGAAATCGGTAACGTAGTCTATGTACGACCCCTAACTTGCAGAAATGTTGAAAGGAGAAAATTGCTGAATGTAACAATAAACACATAGAAATAAAATTATGTATAACATGCATATAGCACACAGCAAGAAAACCCTTCGCCTGAAAGAACAAGAGGGGATTTCTTCGGGAGGCACTCGAACTCAGAGTCAGAGCCTCGCCGTCGAAGGCGACTGAACCCTTCACCGCGGGTGGTTTATGGCACAGTCGCACCAGTAACTGACCATTCGCACTATTGTTTATAACTTCTATAAGTTACACATAAATCGAAGAATTTTGTTCATCTTTGTGTTGCACTAGTCACGCTGGTGAAAATATTTTTTTCATCGCAGTTATACGATAGAGATTAACCATTTTACGTGCTTTAGTAATATTATTTACATTACACGGGCTTGGTTTACAAAAGCGCGTAAAATGGTTAATATATATCGTATAACTGCGATGAAAAAACCTTTTTCATCAGCGTGATTAGTTCGCGATAGTAATTAGAGGGGAGCGTGGTGGCCTAGTGGGTAGAGTGCTTGGCTACTTATCTAAGGGTCCCGGGTTCAAATCCGAGTGAAGCCTTTGGACGCCCCCGAACAAAAAATCCTCGGAGTACGAGGTGGGCCAGGGAAAAGAACTGGCCCCCCTACCCTGAATGTGTGAAATTCACAAGCCTGTGGCTTAGTCCGGGGTGAGCTCTACCCTCAACTATCCCAACCAACCTTCGGGTTGAATCACTGATTGAGTGTGTGATTAGTTCAACACAAAGACGAACATAATTTTGCGATTTATGATTAACTTTTAGAAGTTATAAACTATAGTGTGACTGGTCAGTTGCTGAGGATAAACTGATCATAAACTGCCCGCGGCGAAGGGTTGGGTCGCTTTCGACCGCGAGGCTCGGACTCGCAGAGTGGCCTGACCTGGGCCAACTGTTCAGTTCAGTGGCAGTGGAGCACTCACGCAGCAAGAGAGAAGCAGTTCTATTTCAATGGAGTAGCAAGGGAGTGTAGCAGTGGAGTTTCAGTTGACCGCAGTTTTTCTTGTTGAGGCCAAGGCAGTGGTCCAGTTGCAAGGTAGTTTCAAGCCAGTTTTCACCTATTCAGTGGAGTTTCAGTCCAGAATCAGTTGAGTTTCAAAGGAGAAATATTTACTTGAGAATGCACGCAGAAATGAGAAATTTGGTTGCAAGTTGTATTATACGCTAATAATTTTATGAATTGTATCCATACTGAATATTAAAGGTTAGAAGGTCGGCACATAGGCCAATCAACAGACTGGTCAACCAATTGGAACTGTTGATTGGCAAATCACGTGATATGGTTTTCAACCTCACCTATGATTAACCGATTATACGGAATGCATCCCCATCCAATGGACCCCATTGTTTTGAATTTTTTTTATAAACAAGTACCAATGCATCTCTTCTTCCTATTCACTGGAGAATTTAACAGTGGGCAGCCGCCTGGGGCCCATGAACCCGGAGGACCTGCAGAATCCCAAGCCACAGTCTAAATAAGCAGATATCTCGGCTAGCGGAAAAATGGAAATCATTAGACTGGCGTAGAGTAAGTCAAAATAAATATCGTTCATGAAAATAAACGAAGGAACAGTGATATACATTAATTAAGAAAAGTGCTCTTAAATTTTTACATGGACAAATTTATCATTTTTGAAGATGCTGTGGATGAATGAATAAACAACAGTTTTCATTTAATCTGACATATGAACTTCAAGGTGGGAGACACCAGGAGATAATGGGACATGAGCTCATCTATCCTTGCAACTAGACTGTGATCAAGTCAAGATATTCATTGAGTGATTTTTATGCATATAATTTATTGCATGTGATAAAATAAATAAACGGAACATAACACTATTTTATTTGTTACATACTATTGTAACATATATCTAATATATCTAACATTCCCCTCTGAGTACCCGGAGAGCATCAGGTTTTATTGCCGTCAAATTATATTACTCGGTTACCGAATTTCTAATTGGCAATTAAGTGTAATTTGAAAACTGTTCTTACCTAAATTGTATTTTACTGACTTGTCCTATTCAAAATGTTTTGTTGGCACAGGTTTAAATCAATAAATGGCTGGAGACTGGGGAGGGGTTGAGCAGTTTTCGTAGCCACAAACTTATGAGCCTATACGTCCTCTACTTCACCTACAGTGCTCTTTCCCCTGGGAAGAGGCAGAAAGGGGATCAGGTTAGTGTGGTTGGAGTACTGGCTTCCCATTCCAAGGGCAATGGTTTGAATCCAGTGATTTTCCAGTGGAAATTCCACTCCATACTTGAGTGTTGTGCCGAGAGCATTTCAAGCATCTGAATACAGGATAGGACTTAAAACTGTGGACCCCTAGGGACATTTCAGGTAGAGTAGGCTAATGCCCATGAAGGTATTCCCTCCACCATTCCCCATCTAATTCTATCCTTAATTTCCTACCCATCCATCCTCAATGGCACACTTGACCTTAGCTCTTTAATGCCTCCCCTAGTAACCAACCAAACAACCAAGGTTCTTATCAAGGCACGTGCAGTGCATATGATGCCACTATGTACTCATATTTGAGTGCATACTTTGATAATCCAATAGATAAAGAACATTCAAATTACTGCAGGACTGACTATGACAGTAAGTTTACTGCGGAGTTGCCCTCTGAGGAGATACACAATTTTATGAAATTTACCATGAAAAATCCTTCCAATGCAAACTTCAACCCATTTTAAACAAATAAATGCTCGTTGGTTTCACACATACAATAGAATATTTCATTTTGTACTTCAGCTTCTAAAGATTTACTTTGCGTGTAACTACAAAGCCTTGTCAGAATTGAGGCAACACATTACTAAGCATGATGGAAAATAGTTTATTTTACATACATATTAGGGATGGGCAAAATCATGTATTGCAGTAAACGTGTGCGCGCTTGTTATTCAGACGTGTACACGTCTTACCTTCCCCTACGCATATAATAGTTATTCTCCGGCCGCACATTCCGTTCTGCGGTGGGCCTACAGGTATGTACGCCTAGAGTGTAGGCGTCCTGTCGCTGGTCTTCGTAGTCCCCTACCGCACCACTGCTTGCAGACCAACAATAACCATTTTCCTGTCTAATTTCAGAAGTACACTCATAAGGTATGCTGCTGAATGGTAGCATATCTATCATTCGCCTTGTGACAAGCATTTGCGATTTATCCTAATGCATCAATAGTCGTAGTTACACTAACTTTAGGGTTTAGTGAAATGCATGTTGGTGACTACTTACCCCCTGCCACACACCCTTGAGGTGGCTTGCAGGGTATTTTGTAGATGTAGATGGTATTGAGTGTCTCTGGTACCAGCGGTAGCTTGACTCAAGGTGACCGTGGGAGGGGGGGCGGCAATTCGTGATCAATGGCGGACGATGCTAGCATAAAATTATTTTGCAAGAAACAGAAAACGTGGACACACAACCAGACGTGTACACGTTTACACGTCCCATCCCTAATACACATGCATATTTGCAGTAGAATACATTATTTTTTCCTATCACTGCAAAATACACATGTTGTTGTATGCAGTCATGTGCATGGGTGCAAAGATGTATGTACACCAAAGAGGATGTCAGATTGGTGTGTAACTGGCTAACACACCTGACTGGCAATTAGGAGATCTGGGATTGAATCCTGCTCATGTCAAAAATGTTTTTCACTGCAAATTTTACCATCTTTGGCGTAAAGAATATATAATTAATAAAACAATGATATTTTCTACAACATTGTGTTTTGCGTGGTTGCATACTATAAGTGGTGCACATACCTGTCGAGTAATTTTGCTGTGTATGGTACCATGCCCAAAACATTCATGCCACAGAATTACTGATCTATCCATCATTTTTCCTGATGATTCCTTAGTCAAAATATTCGCTCCAAGAGAAAAAGAGGCAATACAAGGAAACACCTTATATTTTTTGGACAAAAATGGTAAAACTTAGGTCCTTTGCAGCACCACAGAATATTCCCAGATAAAGCTAAATATTTTACATGGCACATTTTTATACACAGGAAAATAAACAGAGGGTAAGTAAAAGGTTTCAGAAAAATAACTCCTATTTCATTAGAGGGCCACCTAACTACATTACTGAAAAACAAAACAATGCAAGATAAATAAAACCCTATGAAACTAATGGTGAAGACTACCAGTACAAAGAAATCATTTTAGCCACTCTTAGCATGACAAGTTTGGGCAGCACTGGATGTGGAAAGCCAAATGAGAGTTATATTTCTTAAATTTTTCTAAAATAAAAATGAGGAAAAATTTGCTAAGGATTAAAGATTTGAAAGATATTTTTCAGGACAGTTGCACAACATAGACATGAATGTCAGAGATAAAGAAATAGCATTTTCACAGGGGACAATGCAAAGCCAAGCAGGAGATTGGTTAGGGTCCAGTCACAAAAATGTTAAATAATATACCACTGGGAGGGGTACTATGCATTTGAAATTATTACAGTATACTAGGTACCCCTGCCGTGTAACACCCTACAGTTATGGCGGCAGGGGTGGCTAAACAATGAGAGTTAACAATGACTGGGGACTCGGTGTCGAACAACTGAGTCATTGAGGGAGTCAAATACGAGACCTGGCATGGAGCTGACGTGTTTTTGGCCAGAGAAGAATAAATCGATTGCAGTAAAAGCGTTTCGTGTGGACAGAAACGCTTATGCTTACCACGGTCGATCTGAAGTGCATCAAATCATGGCAATCCAGCAACGTAGCAGAGGACTTACGTGAGACTATAAGTTGGCCACTTTAACATATGCACGGGAGCAACATTAAATGTTAGCCCAAGAAAAAAAGGGGAAGTTAAAATAAGCACTTAAGTAAATAAACTTGTTCCTTGTCCCAAATAGGGAATATATTTAAATAATGTACTTGTTCACATGAAAAATGGGTATATTTTGAGTGGGCCCAATTAATGACACAAAAAATTTTTTTAAATAATTATTAGTCACAATTTTAAATCTTGCTTAGTAAATAAATTTAATTATTTAAAACTCTATATCCTTGATTGCATTTCAGCAAGAGTAAATTTGTATCTAGTGGTATAACATGTGTATAACCAACAACTGTTATCTCTCCTGAGGTTAACGAATAGTTGGAGCACAATGGTTAAGAAAAACGCAGGTAAACTAATTAGTAAGTGGAATAACTGCAATTTTAATATCGCCACGCGATACGGTGCAATTCATTTTTGCTTCCGGATTGCTCACAATGCGGCAGAGGTGAACTTTTCAGGGTAAAGAGAGTGATTGTCGCAACAATCACAGATTCACATGTCGTTTGGCATATTTTCCACACAAACCTTTCTTAATTTGCGATATGTCATGAAGCAGATGCACCTCCCGGAATGAGTAGGCCCCGTCGGTAATTTTAGATAGTGTACCGTAGCTTAGTCAATGTTGCGCAATATTCGTTTGCATTGATGGTCTCTCCACGAGGCAAGAAGTCAACCAAAAGAATGCCTTTTCAGTCCCAAAAAAACGGTGGCTATGATTTTCAGAGTTGAAGGTGCTGGTCTGAGTTGACCCTGTTTTTCAAGTCCTCATTCATGATAGATGGGTGACCAAATCGCATATCATCGTCCACATTTGTCCTTCCACCATTAAACAAACGACACCACTTTTGCATATTCCCCTCGTTCAATACATCTTTCCCATACACTTCCACAAGCTGCCGATGGATTTCGGCCGTGTGAATTTTTCTTGCGTTCAAAAATCTAATCACCGAATGCTCTTCAAAATCGGCATGATAAGAGATTGACATGATTCTTTAGTAAGCACTGTGAAAAATCAACAACTCACTCAATCTCTGGGCACACACTGGGGATGTGGCCGGAACCCTAGGGAGAGCACTCAACCTTGAGACGGCTCCATTCAATGACCTGCCTGGGTAGGGTGCGCTAACAGTTCTTACTTTAAAAATGACCCTCGTAGATAAAGACTAAGATTGGCGGGCAGAAACTAAATCAAGTGAAACAATTAAAATACCTTGGTAGTATGAATGAGAATGTGTCTATTATAGTGAGGGTAAAAGGTAAAGGATTGTTAACGTAATTTTCTCGGGTTTCCTACCAAGTCAAGAGGACAGCTAATGCCAACGTACTAATGGCTAACTCTGCCATCGTCATCATGGCTGATGACAGGTTGTTGGTTGGCATATCCTGAGATCAGGATCAGGTGTCTCTTGATCAGTTCACGTTCACGCCCTCCTCTTTATCATGTCCTTAATTATCTGGATGACCTGTAGTTTCAAAGAGAGCTGTGAACTAAAGGATTATGCTAGTAAAGGAAGCATTTATGAAAAGGGTGGAATAGATATGAGGAAATTTGAGTACATATAGCCACTAAGAAGAGATAACTTACCCTAATATGGAGTCCTGGTGTGTAGCATCCCAGGCAGCATTTTATTTCAGCCAATACTGTGATAATATCATTTCAACACCACAATCATTGGCTGGTAATAAGCCCTGGCAGCAGTCTAGAGCTATTGGATGCCAGCATTCAGCCAATATTGGCAACCAGTATACTATACATATATTGACCCAATATATTGGGTCAATAATTGGGGCCATGGTGGTCACTGCCCGATGATGTCATCATATGTCAATGAATGTGGGGAACTTCCAATAATATCACAATCAATCAAATCATTCACTCATTTGCCATTTGCTTCCTGTGTGAATTCGCGGTTGAGCTGTGGTTAAGGAAATTGAAGTAGGTACTCTTGTATTTCAGCTCATTTGGTCAGAACAAGAAATTTGGTGTAAGTGCAACACAAAACTCTAGGGAGCCTTATATACCAAGCAACATGCCAAAGAGTCATGATTTTTTATGGTACATACATTAATTATTAGCCAAAACTTAATTACCGTTGTCACTGAATTAGTGTCAAAACTTATAATAAAAATAATTATAAATAGGAAATGAGCAAATTTTATGGAAAATTACTTTCATTGCCAGATATTAGAATCTCTGTATTTGTATCCAATTATATCTGGCACCCAAACATCATTAAAGTGTATTTAATCTAGGCAAGAAGCAAATAAGTAGGTACGGTTATAATCCAGTGATCCAATGATTGAAGCTAAATTTAACCCAATATTGGCTCAGCAATTATGTTTAAGTGTTATCTTTTGATGTTAGGCCAATATTTGTCTGCCAAGGTTGGCCGAATGCACCACTGCTAGCTGCCAATTATGGCCCAATGATGGTCCTATAGGGTTTCGCTACCGGGATCATAATATGGTTCAAAAGCTTGGTAGCTGTAGAAGTAATATGAGCATCGACTTGAGCCTTTTGAGATGTGGGTATGAAGACCCCAGTGAAAAAAATGGAAAAATTGTATACAATGTATAGAGCCAGTTTGTAAACAAATTGTGCACAATTAATTGTATACAATGTGTACAAATTGTACACAATATGTATACAATGTACACGAAATGTATAAGGTTGTATACAATGTACACAGTGTATACAATTTGTACACGGCCTGGCGAAAATATTGTCGAGGGAAGCGGATACGAATCGTCGACGAAGCGGAGATTTAACCGTACATGCAGCGAATCGGAATGTGAACGATCCGTAACTAAACCGTCTTCGAAGCGAAATGAAACGTAAGACGAAAACGTTCAATAGCCGGAATATCGTATTACCTCACCACTGACTTCGCTGCTCTCTCAAAAAAAAAAAAAGATAATGTGCCATTAATCATTATGAATGTGCCATTGCGTAATGGAATGATATAATACGTCGCATTTTACTCCATCGTGTCTACCTAACCTTATACCTTATCGTATGATTAACTATCCTAAGACTCAACGCACCTATTCTCGCACCCATTAATTAAGAATCAGTGTTAAGAAAGACGTATATATGTAGTCACTTCCGTGGATAAATGTGACTTTGAGAACTTTTATCATTAAATGATAATTCCATGATAGTTTGAGGAAATACCATAAAATCTTGATAAAAGTTATTTGCCATTAATTAATGCCAGATAACTGTTATCCTATGTTGCCACAAAATATGAATATAAATGCAATATGCACATATTGTATAAAATGTATATAAGCATGCCTTTTGTATACAGTGTATACCTTGTATACATTGCATGCATATCCTATACACTGTGTAAATTTTACACAATTTGTATAAACTGTATACAATGCATACTTTTTGTGTACAATTTTTATACAGAATGTACTCATTGTATACAGGGTATACAATCTATACAACTGTATACACCCTATACAATGTATACACTCTATAGAGCCTGTATAAAAATTGTATACAGTTTTTTCACTGGGGGAAGTATGGAAAGGGTAAGATGGGTAGGGAGGGAAGAAAGTTATGAAGTCCAGGGGGGATTTAGGTAGTTCATGGTTTGAGGGAGGGGGGCACGAAGCTACTTTCCAGGGGTCAGGGGAATATGGAATAGGTACCTTATGACTACCATTTTTTCTATGTTCCCAGGAATTATGGGGGCACCCCCTCCCCCTCTTAATCCACCCCTTGGTGAAGTGTGCGATTAAATTGGGGAGGTAAAGTGGTATATTGGAGAAATTATAGAGGGGTGCAGTTTTAGTGGCTGCAGGACATAAGGGATAACGACAAGTTATATGTTGAAGTGGGGGATAGATGGTTAAAAAATTTAATCACTAATTTTAATTTAATTACTATTTAATTATTACTTTTTTAAATTAAAACATTAATGTTTGGCAAGCCCACGGGATCGATAGATAGCTAGAAGAATAGGAATCTTGGACAGTATACGAATGAACAGAGAAATTTCACATGAACTTTAACAAACAGAGACAAATACATGCAAATTCGCGAAAACGCTGGCGGGACGAAAGCTCACCTTTACCGCAATTAGGTTTGAAAACAGATGTTTTTAGTAGCCTTAAAATAAATTTTGTGGAAAACCAGATAATACTATGCATACCAGGCATCTAATTCCGGTTTATTTGCAGAAAGGCGGCCACACCCTTTGTGAAAAAACTGTTGGATTTCAACAGTTACTGTTAAATTTCAACAGTTACTGTTGACTTTCAACAGTTACTGTTGAAGTTTAACAGTTACTGTTGGACTTCAACAGTTAACTGTTGAAAGTCAACAGTAACTGTTGAAATTTAACAGTAACTGTTGAAATTTAAATGTAAAATTTTTATAGTTTTTACTGGAATTTAAACACTTTCTGTTGTAAATTGCTACAGTTGTGTAAATTGGAATTTCACACTAGTAAAAATTCCCTGCCGATTTTTTGATAAAATGCAGTAGTTACTGTTGGATTTTAATGTTTGGTAGCGATTAAACCGAACATTAAGTATTTAAATTAAGACAATTATTACTGTTGTATTTCAACTTGCTAGCAATATTAAATAATGGAATGTCATACAAACTGCAAATTCACTTAAAGGTGGTCATTTTCCACAAGTTTCATCATACTCTTTATATGTATAATTGCTTGCAAGCATTGCTTGGTCACCTTTTCAATGGGAAAAGGGAGTCAGTTTTTAAATGCTGCATTTGCTCCATTTACTGTGAACTAAGATTTCTACAGTAATGCAATATTTACATGGTTACGCATTTTTGGAGGTCCTCATTCTTACCTTGTATTTATGTGCTTTATAATTTAATTTTTCATTATGTATACACTCATGGGTTCAACAGTATTAATCTGAATAAGCAGCTGTTAAGTCTGATTTCAACATTTTACTGTTTGGTTGCACCTATTTATAGTTTAAATTACTACATTAACTGTAATTTTCAATTTCCCAGGCAGCATCAACAATCGATGTTGGCCCAATAGCGGCTTTGCGTCGGCAAAGTCGGCCAACCTTAGCTGACTCAAAGCCGACGTTGGGCTGACTTTGGCTATGGTTTGCCGACTTTGCCGATACACAGCCGACATTGCGCCATTACCAGCTTTAAGTGGCACTGCCGACACCGCTTGCTGACGTCGGAAAGATGCTGGCCCGATGTTTAATTTTGGAGTTCCATGAATACTTGGAAATCATATCATGGCCGCATGAGCGAGGGTGGATTATCGTTGTTTTGGGGACCGCGGGTCACTTTTCAGGGCATCTGCAGGCAATGGAATGATTAGAGATAGTGGAACCCCGGCGTTCGGCAGTATATCCTAAACATCTACAGATGTTTGGCTCTTTCAGAAACTCCCCAGACCAGATGTAGGACCTTTATGCAATCATCCAGGGAGAGTACTTCACCACCAGAAAAAATACCCTTCACCATGTTCAGACTATAGCTAGTTCAGATGTACCCACTAGCACCGAGCCACAGTCTATAAAAACGATACATCAACATAAATGAGTGAACATTAAATGGAAAAGAGCAGCTGAAATCCAATAATTGATATGATAATTCATGATTTAATGTGTTTGTGGTCAGATATAGTTCTTCGATCACTCATTGTAAAATTTGTTCATTCTATCTCTGCATTAATATTTCGCTATATTGACTAAAGTAATGTTAGCTGAAAGATGGTTAGCTGAATAATTTGCATTGTCCTTGCCTAGGTAAAAAGTTCTGATCTGGTTTGATCCAAATTGATCTGGCCAGATCTGTTCTTGATCTGGGCTGGAATGCATCAGATATGTCCAGCTCTGGTCTTGATCAGGGCTGGAATGCATCAGATCTGGCCAGGTTTGGTCTTGATCAGGGCTAGAATTCATCAGATCCGGATTTGTTCAGATCTTAAGTGGGCCAGATCTAGACTAGTTCAGATTTTAGGTATGCCAGATCTGGACTTTTTCAGATCTTAAGTGGGTCACCCTTAGAAAAAAATACTATGGAACTACCTTATATTTTAATATATTAATTGTTTCGTCGTACCAATATAATCGCTTCATTGGAAGACGTTATAATCTCTCTTAACTGAAATTTTTTTATGATTTTTGTTAATGTATTGGGTTTTAATGATAATAATGCGAAAAGAATTAGGATGCAATTAATATTTTTTATATTATATCAGGAATTACCGAGAGCGGCCGCAACCTCCTCCATCCACAACCCCTCCCCTCTTAATCAGCCGTTGCGGTGCTAGGGACGACCAAGAACTTAGATATACAGTGTTCGTTGTGACGACTGTACTCGCGAAAATATGCTAGAATCTTTCGAATAATTATGGCTATAGCAGCAACTTACTACATTGTAATCAGACATGAATTAACAGACCCTTTAAAGCACGTAACCCGGCGATATATATATATATATATATGACGACTAAAAAATGTTAAGGGATTCAAAACCCGATGGAGAATTTGCGGTTTTGAAAAGTGCGGGTATCAACTCCCGATTGGCGCTGCCTTGCGCGCCTGCGCTGCTCCGAACAAAAGAAGAACGATATTTTGGTTGCGTACAAGGCTAACGTGTAATAACGCAACGTGCTCTAAGGGACAAAGTATTCCCTTTATGTTTTGGTTGTATGTTCCCTGGTGCAACGCTTTAAACTCCATCGTCACTTCTGCCGTTTCTGCGACTCGAGGTTGGACGTGCATTGCTTTGCCCTTCGCAACACTAGTTGGATGGTAGATGCTAATGATTGGACACGGCCAAGCATCACTGAAGTAAGGTAAGTTTTTGTTGATGATTTCATTATTATTAAGCTTCGTGGTTTATGAAATCGTGCCCCTCTTTCAAAAGGTTCACTTCTTATTTGCTATTACGGTTGCATATTCAGTCCAATTATTTTAATTAAATTTACCTATGTTTTTTCACGTTTCGTAGTGTGTTCTGTACGAAGTGTTCCACCAGTACTATGTTATTTTCTGGTGCATTTTATAGATATAGTAATGAGAGGGGTTATTCATATTGATATATGAGGCGAAAGCATGTAACATTTGTGTATCGGTTAATCAACCTCACATTTTAGTAGTCTTGATTATCTATATTATTATGAGCTATATAATTCTCAGCTGCAATTTTTTGCCCAACTTAAGGTGACTTGTTAAAACTTGTATTTCTAGCTGGGATCTAATGAGGGCATCCTGCTTCCAACTCATGCAGATAAAGATATGGAGGTGGGATTGAAGCAGAGTCTCATAATTGAGAGGAGGAAGAGTGCTGCAGAGGCAAGAGTGCGAGAATGAAGGAATAGGAAAGGGGAATAGAAGATGAAACATCATTTGGGAAAGGTAATATATGATAATTTCACCTTCCATAGTCGAGATTTTCTGTTACATCTTATACAAATGGAGGATTGGTAAATCTTTAGTTAGTTCTTTCTTCTAACTGTGGATATCATTTGTTTAACGTAAAGGCATGCATGCGTGCGCCTGTCTTTGCTCATTTACCATTTGACCAATATATAATACTCTGAACTTTAATTGCCCATATTTCTGATCAGGGGGTTTTGACAAAATTTCTCTGGTGGTGTCGTTGGTAAATTAGGAGCTCTGCATTCATTTCTGATGCTATTGCTGCTGATTTTGAATTTGAAAATTTGTGTCAAAATGCTAATACATAGTACCTTAATTACTAGACCATGAACATACAATTGTCAGCCATGAAAACTGTCTGTTTGGTGCAAAATATAATAACATCAGGGAATATATATAAAGAATAACCTGGCTCTGATTTTGGTTTGATCATATTCTAAAATATGTTTCTCTTTGATATCATGACTCATGTAAGCTGTTTCTTTCAGCAACTGAGATATGCAATTGAGAAGGATGAAGCAGCAATGAGAATGGGAATACAGGAGAAGCATAACAGTGGCACTTCAAATTGCGTGAAAGGGCTTAATATGCCACCTAGAATTTTGTAACCACTTGTAATTTCAATAAATTGTATTTTTACCACGTTTATATTTTCTTTCAGAAACACACTCCTTAATACCTATTGTAAGTACATAAGAACTGGCTTCAATGGCAGTCGCATCCATGACTGTGCCATCATTACTGTGACTATATTATCCATTTTTTAGTGTAGTTAGTTCCTTAGTCCAATAATCGTTATTATTGTAGTTCTATTGTGCTATAACCACCATAGATATCACCATCAATATATTTATGATCATTTACCCACCAAAAACACTTTCTCGGCCTTTGTATTTCTTACTCCTGTCTTATCCATCCATCATTGATATCCATTTTAAATAGTACCCAATGTTTTACCGTGACAGAACACCATTCTTACACTGTACATTATTTCTACACTAAACCGACATCGTTCCGATACCCGGCCAATATTAGAAGTCAATGTGGTTAACCACTGGCAAATGTTATCATTCCAAAGCTAGACCAATGTCAGAAGCCGACTTTGGGCCAACGCATAGCCAACATTAACCAATGTTGACCCGACACCAGCTGACATCGTTCTGATAATGGACCAACATAGGAAGCCAATGTCGTTTTACTACCGGCAAACGTTATCATTCCAACGCTGGGCCAATGTCAGTAGCCGACGTCGGACCAACATTAGCTGTTGTTGGCACGACATTGGACTGACACCATCCCGATCCCCGAACCGACATCATCCAGGCGCCGGACTGACAACAGCCAACATCGTTCCGACACCGGTCCAACATTGGAAGCCAATGTCATTTTACCACCGGCAAACTTTATCATTCCAACGTTGGGCCAGTGCATAACCGGTATTAGCCCGACATCGGGCCAGTGTCAAAATGCTGCCTGGGTTAGTTTGTTGAATGCAACTGAATTGGCACCATTTACTGTTTATTATTTTCAACAGTGACCATTGGATTCAACGCTGAAATTTTATACAGTAACTGTGGGATTCAACACTTTTTTCAACAGTAACTGTTGAATCCAACAGTATTTTCAACAGTAACTGTTGGATTCAATAGTTTTTTCAACAGTAACTGTTGCATTCAACAGTTTTTTCAACAGTAACTGTTGGATTCAACAGTATAACTGTTGAATTCAACAGTTTTTTAACAGTATAACTGTTGAATTCAACAGTTTTTCAACAGTGTAACTGTTGAATTCAACAGTTTTTCAACAGTATAACTGTTGAATTCAACAGTTTTTTCAACAGTATAAATGTTGAATTCAACAGTGCCCAATTAACTGTTGAAATTTTCAACAGTTTTTTTAACAGTTTTTCAACAGTTTTTTCGCAAAGGGCATTTACCTCAGAATTAAGGCCATTCAAGGATGAGAAAATCGAGCCTAAAGCTGTCCAAGATGTTTATACCACTGAAAGGAAATAATATGTACGTACAAATCAGAATTTGCCCAATGGGATACAAGAGTTCTTATGAAAAATCAGCGATAGATCTCTTAACTGCAGAAAGTCATGCATCGTTTTCATCTGTTTCATTGTGATATCACATCAAATTGCAGCTTTTGTTTTCAATGTATCAAAAGCCAAATACACCAAAAATTAACCATTTTTGAGAATAATTACCTTAAATGCTCTATTTAAAGAGCATGCCAATACTTGTTGAAAACACACTTCGTTAGGAAAATTGAAATGCCCTGTATAACTTTTCGTTGTTCCATTGTTTTTTTGGTTCCTGCATATTGGCGTTTTTTGCTTCCGAACGCCTCTCGAGAGGAAAACAGATATTTACGAATATCACTTGTGTAAATATAAATTTGTCTTTCATTTTCATTTAAAGTGATCGCAACCTGGATGATAAAAATTAGTGCTAATGGCCGAGCGGACTGACATTCCTGTTACGTCTTCCACCTTAGTGGATAATGAGGACCAGTCAGAGGTAATTTATTGTATTATTTACTCAAACGTATTGCACCTGGAGGTCACGTAAATTCTTCACATTTACCCGCTCCAGTTTACTAATTTGTGAATGTGAGTTTAATTCCGCTAATTGAAGTTCTCATTTGTTTCGAGAATCAAGAGAGCTGTGATAACTTTGTGTTACGACTGCGAGATAAGATTGTGTTAATTCTACGCGATTTTAAGGAAAGTGTGTGTGGAATGAGATACCTTATGATTTATTTTTAACCACTGTACGCTGTTGTTGGTAATTGGTGGAGGAGCGTCACCCTGCCGCTCGCAACTTCTATTTCGAAATGTTTGTGTTGTCGTTTTACCGGACCAGTTCTAGAGTTGTTTTCCAACTGAATTCAAGTTTCTCCTGTGCCCGAAAATGTTTGGGTACGGCCCCAAGGAAAGAAATCGACCTTCAAAAGCCTCTGGCCGGAGTTCGTATTTTGGATTTGAGTCGAATAGTAATGGGGCCTTTTTGCACAATGACATTAGGTGATCTTGGCGCAGAAGTAATTAAAGTGGAACGCCCTATTGTTGGTGATGAAACAAGACGCTGGGGTGTTCCAGTTACTGGTGGAGAAACATCTTACTTCTTATCAATCAATCGCAATAAGAAGAGCATCTGCATTGACTTTAAATCTTCCGAAGGTCGAAAAGTACTCATGGATTTAGTGGCAGTCAGTGATGTCCTGGTGGAGAATTATGTTCCAGGAAAACTAGATGCCTACAATTTGAGCTATGATAAAATTAAAAAAACCAACCCCTCGCTTGTTTATGTGTCCCTCACAGGATATGGGCCAAATGGACCTCATGCCTCGCGGCCGGGTTATGATGTAATCGCTGCCTCCGTAGGTGGTTTGCTACACATCACAGGCCCAGAGGACGGAGAACCTTGCAAGATAGGTGTACCCATGACAGATATTGCCGCTGGTTTATATGCCCACGGTGCCATTTTGGCAGCACTTTTCCATCGTGAAAAGACTGGCAAAGGGGTGAAAATTGATGTTAATTTACTGTCCACTCAAGTTGCGTGTTTGGCCACCGCAGCTTCTGCCTGGCTAAACGCGGGCGAAGAAGCTAAGCGTAGAGGTTCATCTCACGACTGGATTGTCCCTTACGAAGCATTGAAAGCCAAATGCGGTGGAAGGATCACCATAGGAGCCGGAAGTAATGCGCAGTTTTCAGCTTTATGCAGTTTAATAGGATTGCATCATCTTATAGGTGACCCCAAATATGCCACAAATGTGCTCAGAGTTGCAAACAGGGATACTCTGATGGATGCCATACGTTCCAAGTTTATAGAGAAAACAGTGGAAGAGTGGTCCAAGATCTTGGATGGAGCACCTTTCCCCTATGGACCTGTTAACACTATCCCACAAGTGTTTGAGAATCCCCAGGTGAAGCACCTGGGTTTGGTTAAAAGTATGAGCCATCCAAAAGTCAGTAATCTTCGCATTGTGGGCCCCCCTGTACAGTTCTCTAGTTTAAGTAACGAAGTACGTAGTCCTCCTCCCTTACTAGGAGAGCATACGGTTGAGATTTTGCAAAAAGTCTTGAATTACTCCCAAGAAAGAGTGGATGGCCTATTAAAGGTGAAAGCTGTGTGTTAATAAATAATCAAATCACAAGAAAAATTGATTGAAAAAGGATTTGTATAGAATGTATATTTTATTTTGTGATTTTAGTAATTTGCTTCAATGCTGAAATTTTTTTCAAACTTTTATCAATCTGGAAAGTCAACATAAGTTAATGGTCTCATTTTTATATGCTATTTTTGTGGAAATAGTATTTTAAATGCTCTATATGAATAGCGTCACTTTGTGACTGGATTTTGAATGTATATACCCTTATATTCAATAAATTTAGGTGAATGGGCAAGTTTTTAATGGACTTGAAAATTATTCATTCTTAATTCCTTCAAGTTATGACTTTTTTGGAATGTTTAATTCTTGAGAAGAGTTAAAATTAATTTTCCCTGCAATTGGTTGGGGTGTAACCATTTTTGTTAGGAAAATTATTTTAATCACATAGCTTTACTTCCATTAGCCTACCAGTAGTTTTTCTTGCTGATGCCATGATTTGCCATTTCAAGGTAAAACTGTTTGAGCTCGCTTTTATGCTGAGATCGGTAACGTACATCAGCTAGTGATAAAACAGTTTGGATACAGGAAGCATGTTGAAAAAGGCATTTTGAAGATATAGTCATTTGTTTGTTTATTATTTTTGGGGGATGACTGACTAATGAGGTAATTTGTGCTATTGAAGACAGGTGAAAGGTTTTGTAAAGGAAGAATTATATAGAGGAAGGGTTGAGAGAAATGCCTGGCATATAGGTATTAGCCTTCTCATAATGAAAGGTGCCTAGGGGTCTCCCGTTTAGTGGCCTATCCAATGCATGCAGCACTGCACTTGAAGTGCTCTCCACATAGGAACCAGGTAGGTATGGGGGATTCCTCTGAAAATCTTTACCCCTCCAGGATTTCAACGTAAGCCCTCACCTTAGGAAGCCAATGCTTTAGTCAACACACCAATTCAATACTCTTCTAAGAGGAAAAGAAGCAAGAGAGGAAGTAATGGGTGGGTTGTCCATTCCATAACAATACTAACAGGAAGGAGGAATTGAGAATTTTTTTTGCTAATAGGGAAAGATGTTGTGGTTATTGTTGGTCGTAGTATTTTTGTTTAGCGTGCTTTGATGGCTAGGATCATTTCCCACTTACTGTCTGTCATGTGCAGGCAGGGGCAACAGCACTGGGGTGAATCGGAGGATCACCCCTCCAAACTCGAGCCGAGCCCAACGATGCCTAACTTCGGTGACTGATTGGGAACCAGTATTTCCATCGCGGCAGGCCGTTGCTCATGGTTATTGTTCCAACCATAGTAGGTTGTGGGTGGGTGGAGGGAATTGCCTAGGATAATTAGGTAAATATGATAGGCATGCATCGTTTGGGGTGGAAAAATAAAATTAGGTGGACCAAAATATTCTGGGTCTGCAGCAAGATGGAAAAGTGATTTTGGGAGACAGATGAGGAAGGCTGTCAGGATAGATAGTCCTCATTGAAATACAAAATAGTTTTGTTGTACATTGTAGGCAAATATTCTGTGGGCTAATTTGCAGGTCCTATGAACAAGACATATTAGTTAAGTACAAGTTAAGGCAATGGGCCATTCCATGTCAATTCACCCAGAAAAGTTTCAATGACAACCACAGGATTTGAGTGAAAAAATTTTCCTGACTAACACCAACGGTGTAATGACCCTTGTTAAATTTCCATCTCTAGCACTCAAGGCATCTGTGATATGCAGGTGTCAAAGTTTTGGGAAATTTCCTTGGGAAAGTGTAATTTCCTGGGCTCAACTTTTTGGGTGGTGTGTTTGAGAAAAAGTCTCTCTGAGCAGTGACCATCATATCACTGTCAAATTTTTACCACTTGTCATTCAAAGTACGTAAGTAGATTTAAATAAAATATTATCATCCTGGGATGTCCTAAAACTTTAATGCATATGTATAAGTCATCGCTTCCACTTTTTTAATTAACCTAAATATATGCCCAAAAATCTGGAATTCCCAAATGGAATATTGCTTAAATCAAGGTAGATGAGCTCTACGGCCTCTATAGATTAAACAGATAAAATATTTCTCCAATGGCCGTAAAATATATGCACCACTCGTCAAAAAATTAAATACTTACTGTGTTGGTTTGCGGGAAAGAGGTTCCACAACAGGGACCAACCACAGCCTCTCCACCAGAATACCCTCCTGTGGTAGTTTACGGGAAAATAATTTCCTCGCCAGGGACTACCACAGACACACACACACAACCCAATTGGAATCCTTTGTAGGCTAATGAGACCTAGCTCAGGATTCCTGGGTTATAACCTGGGATCCTTCGGAGAGCTGTAGTGACTCTACTAAGGCTGCCAAGTGCCTACTAAGGCTGCCACGCTGTGATTGCGTGTGTGGTTGTGTAAATAACTTGGCAGCCTTAGTAGAGTCACTACATGTGATTGCGTGTGTGGTTGTGTAAATAACTTGGCAGCCTTAGTAGAGTCACTACAGCTCTCCGAAGGATCCCAGGTTATAACCCAGGAATCCTGAGCTAGGTCTCATTAGCCTACAAAGGATTCCAATTGGGTTGTGTGTGTGTGTCTGTGGTAGTCCCTGGCGAGGAAATTATTTTCCCGTAAACTACCACAGGAGGGTATTCTGGTGGAGAGGCTGTGGTTGGTCCCTGTTGTGGAACCTCTTTCCCGCAAACCAACACAGTAAGTATTTAATTTTTTGACGAGTGGTGCATATATTTTACGGCCATTGGAGAAATATTTTATCTGGAATATTGCTTGCTATTTTGACTATTTTTCTTTCAATTTCTTTGTCTGGCAATGAATGGGAAATTTTAACTATGTATGTACATACTTCCCTGATAATATAAACATAAATGTTTATTGTGACTTCATGCCCAATAATTAGTGCAGTTTTCTTAATGCTTGATGAATACAAAAGCTGCTCGATTGAAATGTGATGATAGACATCCAGTGCCAAGTGACTTTTGCTAGTACTATGTATGGAGCTTTATTCTTAAATAAATTATGTGCAGTGTTCAGTATGAAGAATGTTTTGCTGTTACTCTCCACTCACTCCTTTCAGCTACCTTAATATTGCTTATGTAGGTAATGCAAATTAAAATATAAACAGAATATTGAATGTATGTATTCAATTCCTGTTGGTAAAGTTGTAATTTTTAAGCATTTGGACAAGTTGGTGAGCACATTCAAATGAAAGAGGAAGAGCTGTAAAGAATGTGAGTTGAAAACCTGCTTGGAGCATGGGTATTGTGAGGAGAGTCGATGTATGTACGGTATGAGTTGCCTTAAATAGCTTATAAGCCCATTGATGAGTATAATTCTATCAGCCACAGTTTTTGAATGAATTTATGGTGTGTATTTTTTTTAGAGATTTTTCCAGAGGCTTTTTAAGTGGTATAATTCTGTCTGAGGTCACTCCAAAATATTTTGGATTGTGTGTATAGGGTAGGGCTATGCTGTTCAACCAAATTTATAGTTCATGATTTGCCATTTAGTTGTTTAGGTGTAAACAACTAACTTTGGTCTTGCTGTGATTTGGGATCAGTCTCTTCTTGGGGAAGTATTCATACAGGACAGTGAGATCTCCAGTCATCATGCTTTTTGTGGCATCAATCTTTAAATGTGAGACAACCAATGCTAAATCTCAAGGTTAAGACATCCAAACTTCTTTGCTCTTTTATCGGTTAGGCCAGAGCTATAGATGCTGAAAATATTGGTGCTAACACTGATACTTGAGGAAGCCTTAGTTAAGTTTTGTTTCCTCAATTAAATTATGTTATTACCCTGAATCACTTCGAAATGTCTGTCTGAAAGCATATTGTCAATAAGCCTCGATGTAGTTCGGCAAGGTATTATTCTAGCCAGGTTATACTACACTCTATCATCCTAGCTGGGGTGAACAGACTACGTGCCTCTGCATTTATTTTTGTTTATTCTTTGGCTGAGTACTATGCTTCGATGTAGCTTCACAGACCCCACTTAAAAGAAGTTATAAACCCTGATTAACAAGTAATTGGACTATCTATGGATGCATCAAACCCCCACTTTAATGGCGCTACGCGTCTTCCTGCACTCAGCCACGTAGCACCACCAATCCTAAGAAGAAGCCCTGATGAAGTAATACATGTAGATACTAGAGACATGCGATGTTGTTGACTCTACGCAAAAGTTAAGATGGTTTTGAACTGCTAAGGCATGTATGGTAAAAGGCTTAATCCCATCCTTACAAGACAGTGTATGTGGTTCCAGTCTTCATAAATAAGGAAGTCATCTTGTTCCAAACTATGATTGCGGAACCCCAAATCAAACCAACCATATTGTAGAGGAATGTGTAACAAGGGCATATCAGAGTAGCAGAATAGACTTCTTGGGCACAACATTTGCCTTGAATAGAGAGCTGCACTTTACTTAAAATATAATGTGCATATAATTTTTTTGTTGATAAATTGTTGGTTAAATCTCTAACATTTGTCTTTTACCCATATTTATTTTTGTGATTATGGCCATGCATTATGCTAAATATACAATTATATCATCAATGTTGCACATATCAGTGATAAGCATGGAGGAAACTACTTAACTTGAGTTAGCTTTGATCCTTTGTAATTTTGTATGCACAATTGTATTCCATAATAATTTATGAAATGCGTTTTTAAAACAATCCAATACCCTTTTCTGTGGTGTATTTTCCAGACTGGTGAGCGGTTAATAGTGAGACTGAAACTTCGAAAACCTGAATCTAAAAAAAAAGTCCAGTGGGAGTCTGGCACTGTTGATAATGAAAACATGAATAAAAAGAAGTCAAAGTGTAAGTTCATTGATAATTGCTTATATTTTAGTGGCTAAGTAATACTTAAAACCTTTATTGGCAATCAAAGAAGTTATGGAATTAATATCTTTGTATTGTATTCTTCTATTGCTTTTGGGGTATTCACATGTATGTACTTACCATAGGGATATTAGAAAATTTTTTTGTAACTAAGCATTAAAGCTGTTTTACACAAGGCTGTTTATTGCAAAATCTGACGTACGTATTGATGTGCATTGAAAATTGCATCGCGTAAAGCGGTGAATTGCTAGAATGCATGCACAAATGCATAAACAAGAGATGGAAAAATGGCCCCTGCTCTAATTCCGAGCCTGCATTCTAGCATTGCGTAAACAGATGTTACTTCAAATTGTGCAGTAAAATCCCTCATGGAAAAAGGCCATTAATGGAAATCTTATGGTTGGTAATAGCAAATGACTGGCATTAGTTCGATTCATAACATGAAATTGATACTTTCTAAGCATTGATGGCATGTGTACATAATTCATGTTGGTTAAATATTCTGAGAAATAAATAGCCATGCTGTCATGTAGTTAATTGTGTATTATCAATGGCCAGCTTTATTGTATTTATCCATGTAAGATGAGTATGTACTTATACTGAATAACTTTAAAAATCACTTGATGGCTATTGCGGCAGTTTGTCTCTGTGGCAATCGTCAATTGTGGCAGTCTCCTCTCTGAAGCTCTACTTATTCTCAACATTTCTGGTGTTATAGTTTTGTGGTTCCCCCTCTCTTGGTTATGTGATTACTCTCCCTGACATTATTGACATTTTTGCTAATTGGATTCCATTCCTTATTTTTCCTTCATAAATTTTCTCTTCCTCTCATCGATTTCCTCTGAGAGGGTAAGGTTAAAATGTGGGTTACATATTTCGTGCAGTTTCTTGGTTTTCTGCCATGTCGCTCCATGTTGTGGATAATATCTCGCCAGCTATCCTGCAGGATTCTACTACTGGATCTGAAGAAGCCTGCAGGATAGCCAGCAAAATATTGTCCACAAGATGGAGTGATGCGGTGGAAAACCTAGAAACCAGAAGGACCATCATTTAACTCAGCCCTCTGGAAACCTACATTCACAGGGTTAAAATGGATTGAAGGATTCATTACATCATCCTGTTTTCATTGAATTATATTTACTGCTTAAGTTCCGAAGAGAAAAGAGAAGTATCAATACTTGCTCAATTTTGGGGAAGATTCTTTATTAGTTATTCTTTATTAGAAATATTTATTAGTTACCTTCTGCAATAACTGGCAATAGTGGGTGCCTGTGTGTCCCTAGATTTCTAATAAGCCTTTACTTCTGGAATAAGTGGCAGCTATGTCAGTAAGTGGCTCCTGGTACACAGGTCACACCTTCCAGCTTAACAATCTAAATTTTAGAAAATGATTCTAGAGTTCTTGTTGAGTTATAGGTTGTGTTCTGCCTTGCTTATGTCCTTTCATTCCATTTTGTTATGCTCACTTTCGATTATTTTTTTTGTCCTCCAGTTAAAAGATATACTTGTGAAAGGGCGTGGATTGAATAAGCAAGTAAGTGAAACCATAAAACTCAATGGCTGTCTGTATACAGTAGTGGAGGCAATCCGTGTGCTGTTTGAGGTGCATTGTTTAGACAGATTGTACCTTTCATCAGGAGAAAAGAGGGAAATTATTTGACCTAGTGGAGTGATACTTAAATGATTTCTCCTTCAATGTAAAGAAGTGGAGATATAAAAAAATACAATACATGTATAAAATACTATTACTCATAAATGTTGGGGTTAAATCACAAGACAGAGGTCATACCCATAAAATGACTACAGAGCTGACCTGGGTTCGAAACTTGATGATTGCAGATGAAGACTTAATACACGTTAGTATAGCATCCACTTTGTCAATGACAGTCACCACAGCCGTTGGTTGCTTCCTCTCCCACCCTGGCTGGGTTGTTTCCTTCATAGCTATAGCCAGCCGCAGTGGTGGCAGGGTAAAGTCCTCATCTGCCAATCGAAGGGGGTTTGAGTCCTGCCTGGGTGGATTTTTTCTCCTCTCAGGGCATGGGTGTGTGCATCAAATCATAAGAGTAAATGTAAGAAGGATTCCTAATTTCATTCATAATGAAGGCTTATATTATACATATGTACTTATATGTAAAGCCATTCAACAAAATAATGCTCTTTTGTATTAATTTATATGTACGTGTATGCCCCACTGTTGGTGGCAGTAGCAAGCAATCAAAATATTTTATTAATGTAGGGAATGATTAGAATCTACAACCTCAGTATGGCAGGAGAGAACTTCTCCCCACTTTCCTCAGAGGCTGGAATGTCAGATTTAATTATCATACACGTGGACACCCTCTTTTCTCTTGATTAATGGGTATTGTTCTAAGCTGCCAGTGGATGTGATTGGATTCTGGTCCAACTAGCATTTTGCAGGTTAATCACTTATGTGTATTTTCTGAGACATTGATTGTATCTGTACATAACTGACTGATGCAATCTTTCGGAATCTCTGTGATACATATTTCCTTCTGTATTGCAGTTTTATTTTTTCAATAAAACAGAAAAGTTCCTTTGCAACCCATTTGGCATGGTAGAAGGTGCCTTTGTGGTGAAAAGCTTCACCAAGTCTTCATGAAATTGTTTTGATTTTTACAGGTTGTTGTATATATCACAAACCACGAGAGTTCAATGAAAGCTCTTCAGAGAGTGAGGGCGAGTGTGAAAATTGCTTTGGACATGTAGAAATGAAAAAGAAGAAAGTACAAAATGATAATGGTGATGACCAATCTTCAGATCCTGATAAGGAGCACAAGCCTGATAATGACCTTGAAAATTCGGGTGACTCTCCCTCTGAAGAACCAGTTCCACAAAGTAGTTAAACCACCATAGGACCTGTGAATATTTCTACCAAGACTGTGCATGCATCTAAATTTAACTGAAAGCCATGTATTTACCTGTATAAAGGTGTTAGGCAGAGCAGTAACTGTTTGACATATACATATAGACATTTTTAACATTTGTTGTTTTAAACAAATGTTTTGCTGAAAAAGTTCAAGTTGGCCTGGAGTAGTCTGAATTTCAATTCATTACACTTCTAAATATGTACATAAATGATAAGCTCTTAAGTGCTGAATCAGGGCTTCTTGCATTTAAATATAATGCTTTTGTTAAATGTGAGGTGGTTTTCTGTGTTATTTATTGCATGTAATCAGTTTCTTATGGTAAATTAAGAGTTATATACTGGATCCTCCATGTACAAGAAATTAAATGGGTACATGTGGTTATACATGAATTTGTTTAAATTTTTCAAAAATTTTCCTCATTTATGTGATTTTTTTCTCCTAACGTACTGTCACAAGTAGAAAATTACACATAATGAATACCTGATGGCTTATTTGAGGTATATTGTTTACCTAGTTTTCCTGGCATTTTTGTTTGTACTGTTCCCTGGATTATTTCATTCTTTCTTTTATTTAGTACATACTAACTATAAAGCATCTCCTCTATTGCAATCTGTCATGAGTGAATGTCAAAAATTAATTATCATTCTAACATTCTGTGAAAAAAATAGAAATTTGCTGCCTTTGGATTAAATGAACATTTTTTATCAAATGCTTAGTACGTTCAAGTATTTACCAATTATTGATAAATGTTCATGATACTTATTCATATTCTGAATGTAATATGTTGTAAGTAGTTGTATAAAGTAGGTCTTGCTCACCACATGTTCAACAGCTTGTTCTGAAACTTCAATTGCATTGGAATTGATTAATTATGCTTTGAATATTTCAACACCCAACAAGAATATCAATAACATACGTATGTAGCTTGTTTTTTTTATTATCTTAGGCTTTTGCAGTAGTTCGTTGACGTTGAGGTAGCTTTTAAGCTGTATTGATGTAAGTGGATCAACATTTTCCTCGTGTTGCAAGAAGCACATGAATGATCAAATAAGTTTTGCTCCTGAATGTGTTCACTGCAGCATTAGAGTAATATTGAAGCACAAAATGCTCCATGTGTGGAAACCTTTAGAGGCTACCTGAAATGTTTTTTTTTCGTAAGTCAGCTATGACAGACATTTGTATGCTTAATTTATGTGATGAAGTCTATGCCTTCAGGAGAGACGTATTTAATGGTCATTTTTTTATGATAGTCCTTTTTCACTGATCATCTGGGAGTTCAATGTTCTTCAACATATACAGGCATGTAATTAGTACCGGAAGATGCAGTAATACACATGAGATTCCTTTAAACCCTGTCAATCTTTTGAAATGTATGATCTTCGTGAAAAATGTATAGGAATAAGTGCCTAATTTTGGTAAATCATGCCTGTTTGTTTAAAAAAATCACTTGTTTTTCATTTTATATTTGGTCTCTGTATTTGCTTGGCTTTTTCAGTTGTCAATGTTGGAAGTGCCTATGACCCTTAGTGATTTCAAGTGCCTCTATCTCACTTGCTTTACCTTTTGAAACAGTATATCATATTTCAATTTTATTTATTGAACTGAATTCCTATTTATTACGTCTAATGCAAGTTGTGTTATTGTAATTGTTTCTATTTTTTGGATTTATTGATTGAGAAGTGTGGGCTGCAAACCAGGGTACTGTATATAATAAATTAATTCTATGAATGTGATCTTTTTGTTGTAATTTACAGAGATATTCCTTAACAGATAGCAGGCCTTTTAATAGTTTGAAAGGCACTCAAACATCATTTCGTGCTTGCTGGTGTGTCTCCTTGGGCTGTAGTTCTCATTAGTCTCCAAACTAAACGCATTTTCTTTCCACTAAAGTTCCTAAGGTTCCATCTGAGCTTTTCGATATTTTTCACTCATCCCTGGTTTATGTCTATACTCATCCTCCACTTACCCCTATGTCTTGCTTCTCAATAAATAATTCCTCCGCGAAAGCAATTCAATTCCTCATGCCCTTCCTGCCACACCTAACTTCATTCTTAATGATATATGTTTAAGTCTTTGTTTTCCTGCCTTCCACGCCTGTTCTCAATTAATAACTGTAGTTGATCTCATCCCTGAAAAGCTTTTGACCTCATTCCATAGAGAGGAGTGAGTTGAACCACTAGCAACCAGTGGAGTTTAAACTATCTCACTGTTACCTTTTGATGCAATTTAATCATGTGCCCATCTCTAGGAGAGGAATTTTAACACATTAGGTACCTGCAAAGGCTATAATTCCATTACCAAGCAGCAATGCAGCCTTATGATTCATACGAAGACCTACCAATACCAAATACAATTTCTACCTATGGTTTGCTACATTAATCCATTCCAAGGGGTCAACTGTACTGTAAATATATTTCAAAATGAACCCATAAATACAGGTTTTCCAATATTTGATTCGGGTTATGCTTGGGCTGCAAATATCCATGAATACACTTATTGACAAGAATTTTTTTACAAGCTGTTGGATAAAATAAACAAAGAGGTAAATTGCATAAAATATTGCTGAATAATAAACTTAAAACTGAATTAGAATGTCAAAATTTCAACTTTCCACAAAATTTTGAATCAGCCAGCTTCTACACAGTCAAATACACTAATAGAGTGACACAAGACTTGCCACTAACTTAACGAATGCCATATTATATCCATTTTTTTTTTGACATGCAAAATGGAAATGTCCTCTTCTCCCTCACATCTAACCCTATTATCTTTATCCTTGTTGCTAGATGTAAGAATACTTGATTTAAAAAAATACACATTTCAACGTTGATACAGTGAAATTTTGATGAACACAACTGACAAAACTGTTTCAAAGTGGGGATATTGCCATAAATGGCAATCTCCCCAGGATATATATCCTTCTTGTCCACTTCAGTTTCGCCGACTGCTGGATGAAGATTCACATTTATGCCCTTTTCATATTGGTCATTTGTATAATTTTTATGGAAAGATCAGAACAATAAAAATACCTCACTGAACACAACCATTGATTCTAAAAGACCTTTCTTATTCTTCCCTGTTTACATCACACTTCCTCCTCCACACCCAGATCTCAATCTAAAATTTTATTTACTATCCAAAAGCCAGGCCATATCAAGAACAGTACATATCTGCACCATATGTACTGAGCCAAAAAATGTTGTGCCACATATTTTTCGGAAGCTGTATTCATAAATTGTATCTTAACATTTTGTGCTATCCTGAATGTTTCACAATAAAATGTATCCATCTGGCTGGATATACAAAGCACATTTCTGCATAAAATTCTCTCTAGCATCAAGACATGCAAAAATCACCACATACGTAGCCCAAGCTGAAGATACATTCATGACAGTAAGAATAAAAAATATCAGTCTAGCGAGACACAACATGGTTGATCTGCTACCATTTGATAAGTAATAATTAAGCATAGGTTTTCTCCAGGTGTCACCATTCTTCTTCCTATACTTATCATCCTAAAATGGGATGGATAATGCAGAGGACTTGACTGAAACCTGTAGCATATTGTTAGCTAGCGTGTGAGGTGAAGAGATGACTTTTTCTCTAAAAGAATCAAAAGAGACGATTTGGAAGTGCAAGTGAAGGTGATCTTAAAAAGGAAAGTGCTTCTCTTATAGAACAAGTACATACATATATTAAATGAACCTGGAGATGGTATTTCAGCTGCGTCAACAGCATGACAATGCAGTGTAAATGACTTGATGATAAGAACCACTAAGTAGGTGGAAAAAAAGCTGGTTCGAGAGTGGTGGGATCATTCATTGTCAATTAGGTAGAATAGTTCTTTTTCAAGAATTTCTCAAGTGTGCAGTTTTATGAAGATTACAACTCAATTGTCGTCCTATTTATGACTAAGAGTGATGACAAAATTGTATTTATGTTTGCGTTACTGGATATAGAAAGACCTAAATAATGAGAGACAGCCTATGGAAATGCCACGCAAAAGGTATATTTTTTTACCCATCTTGGAAGGGAATCCAAGAATTTCCATAAGGTTACCAATTCTTACGGATACAGTGCAAATTCACGCAACATGGAATTATGGCCCCCACGCAGCATGGAATCACCATGCTGCGTGGGGGCCATATGGGGTGTTCATCAAAGTTTCACTGTATTTTGCGACACAATCTCACACTGCAGATATGCATTACATGATCTCTTGTCATTGCCCTATTGCTTTCCCTCCATCACAAACAACAGTCATGCTGTCAATATTATGAGTTCAATGGTTAAAGCCAAGAATGGTGAGGAAGATAATACTCTCAACCTAGGTATTGGCATAACTGCCTCAACATGCAAAAATGCTGAAAATCACATCTATACTGAGGATTTTGCTGCAGATAACAAGGTTTAATTTCTACGAAGGATAATTTTTTCGGGCAATACTGCATTTTGTTAATTTATTTAAAACTCAACGTTTTGCTTCTCATACTGGAAGCATCATCAAGAGGATGAGCGTTTACCAGCTTCAGCTGTCTTATATAGAAGCATCAATTTCCGTTGCACTATTGTCACGTCTCCCACACAAGATTCAAATTGGCCCAACAATGGTGCAAAGGACATCAATGCATCTTTATAAGAGCGACCTGAAGCTGGTAAATGCTCATTCTCTTGATGACACTTCCAGTACAAGAAGCGAAATTTGAATTATTTTTTAAATGAGCAAAATGCAGCATTGCCCGAAAAAATCATCCTTCATAGACAAGAAAAGCTGTGAAAGTTTCAAACAAAGCTTTAATTTCTCTTGCATAACTAGAATATCATACATGGAAGAAATAACTTGGCAGTTTCAAAATTGTTAAATCTACAGGAACACAATGAAACAGTTGTCTTGTGAGTCAAGGAATGAAGTCTGTTTTTCTTCCAGTTTATTTGTTCACCTCTTTAACGATATCATATATTTATATTAAATTTACATAATAATCAACAAATCACAAAGAAATAGTATAAAACTTCTCAATGAAAGAATAAATAGCTAAAATATTGTTAATGTCATTATTACAAAATTCACGATTTTGCACAGCATGATAATAACATTGTTCAGACTTTCTCAAGACAAGAATAAAGTGATTTTTCCAATCCTCTTTAATACTCTTCAAGTGATCAATATCACTAATTGGGGCATACTTCCAAGAAATGACCGCAGGAAGTCACTCATTTTTTAATGTGCGTAAAGTGCACATAGTTTAGATCATCCCTGAATAGAGCTGTGCGAATGCTTCGAAATCGAATCGATTAGACTTGAATCATGCTTAATTCGAATTGATTCGCCTGCGAATCGAGTTGCTTTGAAAACAAATGATTCGAAATAAATATTCGAATCTGATAAATCATCTTTGAATCATTACACCCATTCAAACATGGCACTCATTTCCAAATGGTACACCATCCATTTAGAGGATGTTTTCCTCACGAGAAGCGAAAAATTTAAACGGTCTCAGAATGAAATGTACCTTTATATGTGAAGTTAGTTGTGGTAATGGCCCTTTCAAGAAATTTTTTCTTTAAGTTATTCCCTGAAATATTGTGAAAATCTCCATTATTTTAATTCGGCATAAGCTTCTCCTTTTTATTTAGATTCGAGTTCGATTCGCAAGCGAATTTTTTTGTGTGATTTGATTCGCTACCAAAATTTTTAATATAATTTGGTTCGATTTGAAATGAAAATCCCTGATTGACACAGCACTATCCCTGAAGCATTCTGAAGCATCATTAGTGAGAGTTACATTTTCAAATGATAAAACATCTACCACTCACATTGAGTTGATGGTTCCTGTTCAAATGGACACATTTACTCCATTGGAATAATCCCCTCTAACAGATAATAAAATACAATCATGCCTCGCTTGCATAAATTTATGTAGCACAATTTTTTTTCCTAAAGTGCAAATCGAACTGCTCATTGTAACTGACTCCACATCCACTTTAGCTCCACCTTTTGCAGTACAGCAGATGTAACCCTTACTCAAAAATCTATAAGTGTGAACTGAGATACCAAACTTATTAATGATAATAATATATTTTATTTGTCCGGCGATTTGTTGTTCAAATATAGGATGCGTCATGGTTTATACACTACATAATACACTAATAGTACACATCATACAATACAATTGCAAATAAGTTCAAAATGAAGAAATTTATCAATAGAGTAAATAAATTACGCAACAGGAATTCTCGGAGCTTGCATTTGAAGAGGACCATAGTCTTTGCCTTCACGAGGAAGCTTACAGTGAAGTAAGAATGCTAAGACTATGGTCCTCTTCAAATGTAAGCTCTGAGAATTCCTATTGAGTAATTTATTTTACTCTATTGATGAATTTCTTCATTTTAAACTTATTTGCAATTGTATTGTAATATTAGTGTGTTATGTAGAGTATTACCTTGACGTGTCCTATATTTGTGACAACAAATCACCGGAAAAATTAAATATATTATTATTATTATTAATAAGTTTAGTATGTATCTCAGTTCACACTTATGGATTTTTGAGCAAGGGTTACATCTGCTGTATGTGTAATGTAGAAATGTGTAAGAGGCCGGACACTTCCTCTGTCTTTTTCCAACGCACCTACCTAAGCATCCCATTGTCTCTTCGTTCTTTCCTCTGCTTGCACCTTACCTGACACATTCCTTTGGTTTCCGGTCGCTTCATTCCCACCCATAGTTGCTGCAACCTCAGCGACCTACGAACCTCACGCCATGGCAACGATGACGAATGGGAGAGGTGAGTGCCGATCACGTGGGGACACCAAGGATGAGTTCGAGAGAGCAAGAGGCTTCGCGGCTCTCAGTTGTTCGCGAGATGTAGAGCAGTGTAACGGTGTAATCGGTGTAATAAATAGTATGGTCTTAACCGTGCCATTTCTTTTAATTCTGTTCCCTGTACTTCCTCTGACGGTTGCGGTCGTAATCTTCACACATGTTTATTTTTTTATCATTTCCTCTCATTCATGGGTTGCTACTAGTGATGTGGTCAGGATTCGATCAAATCCATGGATTCGAGATTCGATCGAATCCTTTCAAAAAAGATTCGATAAATTCGAAACCTCGTTTTGCGGGTGGCATACCTTATAGGATAACGATCTCCCAACGTAATACAGGAAATCCTCGAGTTACGTAAGCCTCAACTTACGTAAATCCATACTTACTTAAGTGGCAACCTTACCCAAAAAAATGACGAGAATTAGGCAAGTAATGGATTTGGAAGGATGGTTGCCTACTTTCAAGGAGCGAATGTGCCGTATTGTTAGTAAGAGTATTTCCCAGTATTTCTCCGAATCGACCGTAATCTTAAGAGCACGGACTCAGTTACGGAGTAATTTTCGACTTTTTTTTTCGACTTCCATAAATTTCGACTTACGCCGCTAGTGTCGGAACGCATCTATTACTTAACTCAGGGACTGCCTGTAATCTCATGAATAATGTCGTTTTACCGTCATAAGTGCTGATAATCTGTGCAGAAATTCACTACGACATATATTAAAGAAAATATTCTCATGAGAAAGGTCTGAATTCAAAGAAAAAGGATCACTCCAGATTGCAGAATTTTTTAGCCCTCATAGGCCCACATCCCATGGCCAAATAATGCACAGGCGAAAATAATTAATTGCGACTGAATATGCGCATTTATCTCTTCAATATGGTTGGCACCACGTATGTTTGAAGTTACTACCGAAATAGCCCATTTTGTAGTTAGTTGAATTGTGAAAACCGAAGTTTTTATCTGCCAGCATTCTGTTGTAAAATTGTACGATATGACAAAAAACTTGCAGAGGATAATTGTACTTATGGCTATATATATCTCTATATTCATGATTGTACTCAGTGCTTTTCATTTGAATACAGCGATAGCCGATTATCAAATGCAGGTGCTGTCGATTGCAGACTCACCCCGGAGCGATAGCCACCGGCGGTAGATAGCGATTCAGCTAAATTGAAAGCACCGCGGCGTGGTGATCGCTGGCTATAGCCACAAATCAAAAGCACTCACTATATACTGCTCTCACAACTCAATAACGTTGATGCATGATCATGGTCGCGAATCTGTGGTGGAAGTGTACGATATGAAATACGACTCGATAGTGAAGAGTTTAGTTTGGAATAAGTTTTCTGAAATAAGGATTCGTTAAAAAAAAGAGATTCGGGATTCGGATTCGATAAATTATGGATTTGACCCATCACTAGTTGCTACTGCTCATAAAGGTACTCACATTCCTTGCAATGGGTGTTTACTATTGATCACCGAACAAAAAAGTCATAAAATAGCCTCATATTGAGTGATATGGTCAAGATTCATTCAAATCCATGGATTCAAGATATCATCGAATCCTTCCATGAAATCTTTGAATCTCAGATGTTCAGGTTGAATAATATAGCCACCTGCCGATGCACATTTATTTGGCTTGCCTCGGGGACGATAGCCACTGACACATGGCTATTGTCCAAATTTTCCATTTTCTTTTGAAAAACAAAGTTTGGAGATGCAGAAAAATATATACATACCTCAACCTAGAATGCCATTTCAGACATCACTTTTTTACTTCCTAAAATTTACAAAACTTTTACTTAACCATTTTTGTAGCTCCATTGTGCTGAGGTTGTGTGCTGCAAATTTAAGGTCATGCTTTCTACACATAGTTCTGCATCATGTATATTCAGAAAAATTAATCCTGAATCTTTCCAAAGATTAACAGTTGCTAAAGACCAGAAATTGAAACTCCAGAATTTTTACAGGCCATAATTTTCATTTTTCCCGGTAAAAATATCCATTCTTTGGTAAGCGTTCTTTTAAAAGAAGGTGAATTTTGAGGATACCAGGATTATCCATGATATTACATTTCTGGAGTCACCTGCAAGTGCCCATAGGGGGTTGTGTATAAACAACGTTACCAACTTAGGGTGGGAGGTGGTCACCTAAAAACCTACGGCAGGTAACGAGGGGGAGGGGGGGTTCACTCACAGTAACGTAGCTGTTACAATGCACCTGTTTACGTTTCTTACTCATCAACATTGTGTTGACAATACTACATAGTTTAACATCACAAAGAGTGTACAGGGTGTTTCATACAACCCAAGCTTTACCCACACTTTAACTCTATGTAACTGAACCATTGCCTCTACAATGTTGCAAGTCTAAATACCAACAAATGGCTTTCATTTAAACTTCTCGCAGGTTAAATAGCAACCTCGTGACAACACTTTTCAAGGAAGCAGTCAGAAATTTGGAGAGGGGAGAGAATGGAGGAGATAAGCACAGCACCTTGCGCCGTGATTCATGGTTGATTTTTAAAATTTAAAAATTAATATTACTTGTTCCAATTGACATGAGGAAGTTCTATTATATCAGTGGCTACTTTATTTGTCTAATTTCAACCTATTCCTAAAAATAAACTCACTCAATAATTGAGAAAATATTTTTGAATTGAAAGTTTCATTTGTAGAGACAACGTTACATGTTGGGGGGGAATTGGGAAAAATATGTACTACAGTTTCAATGATATTGATGTATCCGGGTCCAAGTCCTGGCCAATGCAAATGATTTTACCTCTCTGGAATTTGGCACTTGTGCTATTTAATAATTTGGTGAACACATGATATGGATTGGAGATTTGGCTTTTGAGTTTAGATATAAAAAAAGATATTTGGATTTTATGAACATTGGATCTGACCCATCATTACTGAATGCAATGCACCTTTATTTTCCACATCATTGTAAACTGTCCAACAAAGTGGAATAAATATATCAATTTCATTTTAAATAATGAAAAAGAAAACTTTGTACTAGTAGTACCGTAAAATAAATTGGTTTAATAAAACAAAGTTTTATTTTTCATTATTTAAAATGAACTTCCACAAAGTTGAACCTGAAACCATTGGATAATCAAGTTCATTCATGATGCTTATCTTTTCATTGTAAATGTTTCCATACTCTAAATCCTCATTAAGCGCTCAACTAATGGCATAACCCATGAGGAAATAGTCCTAGCAACTCCTGCAGCATGCCACGGCAAGCTACTACGTAGTACCATAAATATAGAAAGATAGCTGATGTGAGGGAAAAATAAAATTATGGGTGAAGATTTAGACCTGATCAAAGTTATTAACATAATTTTAAGTATTTGAATGTAATTAAATTGAATATGTATATTTGTCCTTTTTTTCACCAGTAAATTTTTTGGTACTAGGAGTGCAGCCCCTTCTTATGTACAATGCTTTTTTATGCAAATTTGATTTGTGCAATTATTTGCTGGAGCACAACTCTATACAAAACGAGACATGACTGTACGCAAGTGAAGAGCAACCTATGTGCACTGTTTAAGACTTAGTTCTACCAGACGAGCACCTCCTTCGCTGCCTCCATGAAGAAACGGGTGGAGCAGACGCGATGTGAGGCCTTTCACTATCTTCGCCATTGTTGCCAAGCAAGCCAAGCTTCTTGGCTTGAGCTTTAGAACGCCACACCTGTAATTGATGAAAAAATAAACTGACTGAATAAAGCATGCATGCACTAGATAAAACTCGTGGGGAATTGAAACATAGCCTGTCACTAAATTGACCCAAGATGTGGAAGTATCAGCGGTACCTAGAGCCGCTGAGCTGGTTCCAAAATGAATGAGAGGTGTAAACATTAGCGGGACAGTTCAAGAACCCCAGGGGGAGGGTTGAATTGAAAGGGTTTGGGTAAGATAGTATCCCACAACATTTTGGTAGTTCTGAGCTATTATAGATAATTATAATTGGGCAAAAACCCATAAATCATTTTTACATAAATAATTTGATCCAATTTGTCTTATATTTGAGGGGGAATTCAATTAAACAAGAAAGAAAGATATAATTTTACCAACTTCTGCCATCAATATGCTAAATAAGATGGTATTACATTTACAGTGATGTGATCTAACGAAGTAAAAGTAATCAAATTACTTGTAACGATTTCTTTTTTGGTAATTTTTACTTGTTATCGAAACATTTTTCAAAAAGTAATTTTACCGGTAATCTTCTTCAAACCACGTTTGATTAATCGTTACATTCGAGTAATCATAAGTGAAAATTTGAATACCTCGCACATTGAACGCATCGAAAGGTAGTTTTAACTACATTGTGCATCCTGAGCTGAGTCTCAGTTCTCTCTTTCACGGAGGGGTGACTCCACTTCTAGGAGTGGAGTTGCTTCCAAGAAAGACAGTATTAGAGAGAAACAGACAATGAGAGTATTGACATGCCAATCCCAGTCATTATTATTTATTTTTCTATATTATTGGGAAATATAGCACTTTTCTAAGAATACTTTGCAAAATTCAGGTGAAAAAGAATGTGATAAGCTATTTTGCATTTCGAAAGCAGGGATGCTTTTACTATAGCGGTATTCAGATCTAAGCTAAAACTAGTGTGCCTCCCAGCCAACATCCAGAATAGCTAACAGCAACTGAGCTGTCACTAGAAATAAAATAGCCCCTTCTGGAAGCCATTTCAGAATAGAAAATAGCAACTGAGATGCGAATCTAGGGAAAAATATTATGCCAAGAAGCTGTTCTGACAATTAGCACAGGCACTGATTCATTCAGAATAGCAGCCATTTAATTCACTTCCTAATCACTTTCAACCTCAGGTTGTGACTGATAATTTTTATTACTGGCAACCCATCCTAACGCTTATCAAAAGTAAAAACTTGCTAACAAACCTATGGCTAACAATCCCACACTGCAAATATTAGTCTTCAGAGGTCAAATAGTTTGAGAAATGTCAATTTTAGGAGCAGATTCTTCAGTCTTTCAAAGGAAAATTTCACGAGGAAAATCAGAGAAATTTAAGAGAACTTTTAAGAGTAAATTGAAAGGACTTAAAAGTGACACCAAAATTATTTTAACCTTCACTGTGTGGTCATCTGATGCAGTAAGAAGAACTTCTGAGTCTCTTGGATCAAAAGCCACAGCATTCACTACATCACCATGGGGTAGACGTGCCAAGCAAGCTCCATAATATCTATCCCAAAGGTAACCATGTTTATCTTCAGCACCACTATGGGTAACAAAAAAAGGACATGAATCAGAAATAACACTGGTCATGGTTACAAACAAATATGTATGTGTAACTATGTACATATAAGTATTAATAAGCACTTATAACACTTGAGTTATTTTCAGTGGACCCCCACTTTACGAAGGTAATCCGTTCCATAGGACCATTCACAATGTGAATTTCATCGTAAAGTGAATCAGTATATTACTGGACATCAGATCGGTTTAAATATGTCATCGCCAATGCATTCAGTGATACACAATACAGCATAGGCACAAAATATGCTGGAATTCAATGATTTAAAATATTATTTAACCAATATTTAAACTTTAATTGAGTCGTCAAAATGGGAAATTTTAAAGGGCGAGCGCAAAATCATTGAGCTTTGAAATTCCTAGCAAGCAGATTGTAAAGCAAATCCATCGTAAAGAGAACCCATCGTAAAGCGGGGGTCCTCAGTAATCCAATTTATAAATCAAAACTATCACCATGGGTCCAACCCTCAATTGTGAAATGGATTAGAAAATAGTCAAGTGTAAGACATAGATAAAAGAAGATAATAGAAGCATGGTAGAACGTAAGAATAATGAAGCTTTTTAAATGCACTAGGGATGTACTCGAAAAATCAAGCTGAGTAGTTGGTACTCGACTCGAGTACTTCCGAGTATTTTTACAAAAGTCGAGTAGACGGAGCCGCCGAGGCCAATGTGTTGTGAAATCAGACGACAGGAAGCGCTATCATAGTAAACTTGCCTAAAATCGATCATTTCACGGAAATGTTCCTCGGCTATGAGAAGTGATACGAAAATGAGCTTTGATATAAGTTCTAGCTGCATCCTTTATCTTTCAATACAGATACTTCTCAAGTACGTAAGTTTAATACAAGTACTGTAGTAGTGTAGAGCAAAGAGGATGTTCAGCGCTTTTTTCCTCAGGCCTTCATGCTGAGTGCTTTTGGCAGTCCAGCGAACGGCTACGGGTCCTTGGCCTACCTCTCGCTCTTCCCTCCACCACCCTGGGTCTCTCTCTACCCCCACCCTCACCTTGGTGCTCATCAGAGGGTCGGAGTGAAGCGATATTTTTTTCTCGAGTCAGCATCACATTTCATTAAAAGTATCAGATTTCACTCATCGATTTCCCACGCCCTAACTTCTCAGATGGCTTCCACTAGTTTGGGCAGAGGGGGGGGGGCATTGCCTGCTGGGATTCCCTCATCAGTGATGACCGCAAACCAAAAGTATCACATTTCACTCATATCTTTCCCACGCCCTAACTTCTCTGGTGGCTTCCATGAGTTTGGGGGGAGGAGGGCATCCTTTCGGGAGCCTCAGCCGCCAACTTCCATGGTTCCAACTAGTTCGACCATCGGCTTCAACACAGGATGACCATTATTTAGGATGAATTGAATGGTATCTACACCCCTCAAGGCGTGAAATATGTCGCACTTCTTCATTGGCGGTTTATTGTGATGGTAGCGCCAAGGCCAACCTAGGCCTCCGATTCAGCCGACTTCTTTGTCTTTGCTCTCTCCCCCCACCCCTTCCAACACCAGATACTTTTTTCGGGTTCGCTTTGGGAGGACGGTAAATCATTCCGTGATGAGCACAGGCTGACAGTGTCTACTCCCTCTCGGCTCGTATTTTGGTTAGGGTGATTCTTTGACACCACCCGGGATCAACCGGGTGTCGCACCCTGCTGCTCCGAGGCTCACTCACTCATGGGTTAATAAATCATTGTGGAATACTACTAAGTGTTTTAAATTCTCCCATCGATAGCATGTTGATAGTGCTAAGCTAAAGTGAAACATTCAGCTGGCCAAATGCTAAGTTCTAATTTGTCTGTCATGACTTTTGATGATAATGTAGAGCGATTGATTTCCTTCACCATTGACTTATAGCTCAGTTAGTCCATCTTTTAACTTGGTGGTATGCATTGACATAAATTTACAACCATCATTTATATCATTACAAAAGATTCTGCTTTCCAACATCGATTCGGAATCCATCCGATATCTCCAACGGGCCAGGCTGCTGTCAGTGTTGGCTGATCGTGAGTCCAGGGGGGTTATTTTGTAATCTCACTTTAGTGAGATTATGTCATAAAATCAGGTTTTATAACCGCCACATATATATTGGTTGTAAAACCTGCTAAAAAAGTTTTTTTCTTCAGGTTGCAATGCACAGATATTTTTAAGATTGAAAATATCTAGTTAATCCAACAATTTTTGTCATGATCGCCCTTTTATAGTTGAGTAACGAAGAAAGCTGAATGACCAACGGCAAATGTTAGCACAAATGTGCAATGATTACTTGGAAAAACATGACCCTTGCATTATGGACATAAATTGACATAACAATAGTTCTAATATATGTACAACATATTGCAGGTGCCTTCCATTTGCGGCTTTCTTAGCACTCAGGTTCTTTCCATTTAAAAAAAAAACCAGCTGTCGTCAGCTGCCTAATGCGATGTGGGCCTTGATTAGAGCTCTTCAAGGGTGAAATAAAGCTTCTCTTGCATGACCAAAGCTAGTGCTAGAGTATAAATGAAGAGAAATTTGCATGTAGGTGGAATGCATGTAGTGCTAGAGTATAAATGAAGAGAAATTTGCATGTAGGTGGAATTAACGAAGTAATATCTAACACTCAAATGAAATTTTCTGAATTATCCTGTGATTTAATTCACGAAAACAGTTGGTGGAGACTCACTTCTGCTCAAGGTAGAGGTAACCTATGACATATATCAATCATAAAACTCTAAGTAAGGTGGAATTTCATCAATTTAACTAGAGTTTAATTTAATAAAATCGATCATGTTGTCCTCTTTACGTGTGAATCTCATTCATTCGTGAGAATTTTTGAACACCTAAGTACTGTATTTCACCAGGTAATAATGTGAAGCCTCCACTTTCAGATAGTGAACAGGTTTCAAACTGGTTTTCACGCCAATTATTTTGGTACCATTTCTTTGAAGCTTCAGTTCCAGTTCTAAGCTCAAGAACTGGTGGAACTGAGAACTAAAGAACTGAACTGACCCGTCCCTAATTTCAGTTTGTTTGGGTGGAAAATTTCGTACCTGGGGAGTTCAAACAGATATGATGATACACATGACCCTGGTATTGGGAACGTACTATTACAAGGCCTATTGGTTTGTTTGTAATTGAACCTTAATGATAACTCCAGTATCCTTATCAAAACATCCGACATTAGACTTATTTGAGTGAGTATATGCGGTTTAAGTGGTTATATGATTACTAAGAATTTATAGAAACGGAAACCATGTATTCTTTGAGGAAGAAATACTTGCATACTCATTTTTTAATTGTAAATTCAGAAGGTTTTGGTCAATTCTTAATTAATCTATTTAAAGTATTTTGTAGTTTGAATTTTGTCATTACATATATTCCTCTCTCCTCAATTTTCTTTTGTCATCTGGTGAAGTTATTTTTGAAATTTTTTAAACGAACTCTTGGCATATGAATTTAAAAAGTTCTTTTAAACTGATTTAAAGTCCAGTTTATTTTCATAAATAAATATCAACAAAAGTAAAAGGTAATGTAATTCTGAAGATGTCTATATATATTTCTTTTTGACGATTATTTATTATATATTTTAAACCATACTGATACCAAAAAAGGAATGAAGACAAAATATTTGTCAAAATGTAACATCATTCATTAAAGCCCTGAGGATGGATAAATAATATATCCGAAACGTTGGTGGAAGTTTTTGCATTTTTATTGGACCTACACTCCTGATGATACCTACATCATTTAATAAAAGAGGTCGAGAAATCACATCATATGAATAAATTTTCATCAAAATTTTAAAAAACTCTCCCATTGCCTATACATAAATTTCTAGGATTTACCTTGCAACGTACTCATTACACACATCCAGGAATATAAAGAAGCATTCATTATTAGGAGTGTATGCTTTGTGTGAGCGGAGCATTGTCCCTACTTCACGGAGAGTAGTTAGGTCAATCACATGGATGTCAATTTCCTGAGCGATAGGCGGTGGGTCCAGTGGATTTGTTATGTGATATCCCAAAGGCCAAGGGCGGCTGTTCACATACAAATACCTGAGCAAAGAAGAAATGTTTAATATTAATGAATACCAAAATATACACAAGCCTAAATGAAAAGACATTTTTATGATTCAGAACATTTATAGGCTTTTTTAGCAATGAAATGTTTAGTAAACTAATTCCACACACTATTTCAATATTTCAATCAGTTTCTACTGCAAGCACCTCAGCTAATGAGGTTTTTAAGACTGTTCCATGAGAAAAGATGCAGGGGAGCTTTAGATTCTCACGTTATTTTATAATTAAAAGAAAATGATAGTGAGGTTATCAACGGAGGCTATTTAAAGGAAAGACTTTTTTCATGTTCATATTATTGAATCTTTGATTAAATTATGTGATTCATTACATACCCTATCACGAACAGCATAAAAAGGATAAGAGTTTTTAAAGATGGAGGTCAAACAAAGAGTGGTGGGACAAGGAAAACTCTGCCTGGATCGACCTGAAATTGATTTTCTACTGCCCTGCACTCAGTCAAGCAGGATTTGCTTTGACTAGTGAGCTCTGACATAGCACAACTGCTTTAGCTGCACTATAGGGTCATTGGGGCATGGTCATTACAAAAACTTCCCACTATAAACCTCCTACTTCTGGCAAGTTGTGCTATTAAATGGTTAATGCAGCTGGAAAAGAGACGGTTCACAGTGTGAACTACGCCCTTTGGTGACAATATCACTTCGCACGGAAGACACTCGAAGACAGATATTCACACTATGGTAGAATAACACGGAAAACATCATATTAGAACCCCACTATATTTCCAGGTCCGACAAAAACGATAAATTAAGAGAGATATTTTGCCGAACGGATAGGTATGGGAATTTGTTTTTCCCTCGAACAATAAGGGACTTTAATAAATGTTAGGCGTAATTTCAATTGAGCGTTTCCTTTTTATATGCAAACGGCTGGTGTCCTAACACCCCCCACCACATGCCTATTGAGGCAGCTTGCGGGGTAGTATGTAGATGAATGCTTCAACGACCCATATGGCAGTGCAACACTGATTCTCTAGGTATCTCGGTGCGAAGCCATAAAGGGCATGATTTTTGATGCAAATTTAGATAAGCCATTACAGTACGTCCCTATCACTCACCAAGAAATGTCACGATTTAATTCAACTCATTTCATTGATGTGATATATTATCTCGTGACAGCTGTATCCATTAAGGAATCATATCACTTCGTTGGTATGTAATGCCCTCAAACAATAAGTTACTCTTTGGCAGAAGTTCTCATATTTTTAAAGTTGGAAAACAAAATGATGTCTCTATATTGGCTACTGAAAGGCTTAATATCAACTATCATAGATGTGATCCTTTGTAAGGAATGTTGCGTTATCTTGTTGGTGTTGATTGGTGGCAGCGCTAATCACCGCAAAATGTGCTCGGTTTGCTCTTATTTCATGAACAGCTCAGTTAATTACACTTATCATTAAATATGTAAATTTTGCTATCATAAAAAATGCAGTCCATTAACAAATCGTCAAAATGGGAAATTTTAAAGGACACGTGCAAAATCAGTTCCCTTTAAAATTCCTAGCATGCAGATCGTAAAGTGAATCCATTGCAAGAGGGGAAAGGGGGAGGTAGAAAGAGGGGGTCCACTGTAATTGTAATTGTAATTCAAGGATGATTTAAAGCATCTAAATATCACATGTGCCATTGCGGAACATCATGTGCTGCACTCATAGTAGTTCTGGGAATGGGAACTTTCAATGACTCACAAATTAAATTTAGAATTCATTATGTAATTTTAAAGTACATTTAACAACATTATAAATTTGAATAAACTTACCGATGATCAGGAGAGAGGCCCATTCCAATGATGTGACCATGGAGATCAATCAAATGGTCAACTGTATCAAACCGATGAGCGACAGAATCAAAATCCAGCCAGTTGGGCTCTTGCTGAGGCTCGACGCCACCTTCAATTCCTTCTATTCCCATTTCTAACACACCATAAACCGCCACATTGTGGGAAAAAGAAAATAATTTTAATGAAAATATTCCAGTCACAGATGTTCTAAAAATCTAGGGAACTTGAGCTCTACGACCTCTTAAAGTGACAAGTTATAAAAATCTCCAATGGCCATAAAAATTGGCACCACTCGTCAAAATTACACCACAATTGCTGTGTTGGTTTGCGGGAAAAAAAGGGCAATTCCATGCCAGTGAACAACCACAGCCTCTCGACCAGAAAACCCCTGTGGTGGTTTATGGGAATGTTACTTCCTCGCCAGTGATAACCACAGACACACACACTCAACCCAAACAGGCCCAACTTCTGGGAGATTCTAGCTCAAATGAGCATAGTCAAAAAAAGACACAAAAAACCAGAAAAGACGAGGGTGTGCCTTGGATATGCGTTCTACGGTCCACGCAAACTACGCTCTTTTGAGCTTGATTCTCCCAGAAGTTGAGCCCGCTTGAGTGTGTGAGCGAGTGATTCTTGAGTGCTTGTGAGTGTGTTTGTGTTCATAACACAGGCATCCTTAGCGGGGTCCCATTAGCCCTAGCGAAGGATCCCTATTTGGGTTGAGTGTGTGTGTCTGTGGTTGTCACTGGCGAGGAAGTAACATTCCCGTAAACCACCACAGGGGTGTTCTGGTCGAGAGGCTGTGGTTGTTCACTGGCATGGAATTGCCCCTTTTTTCCCGCAAATCAACACAGCAAATGTGGTGTAATGTTGACGAGTGGTGCCAATATATTACGGCCATTGGATATTTTTATAGCTTGTCACAAATGTTCTCAATAATAGTAAAAATCTCAAAAAATGGGAAAATGAAATAATGTTACTAATCAGAAAATATAACAGAGACAAATTTGTTCCTAAGACTGACAATTTTCCTCCTAAGATAAGTTTGAAAAAGGCATGGTTTTCAAGTGACAATACATACCAGCTCTAGCAAGCTCCCTTTCCTCGGCCAACTCTCTTTCCCTCTGCTTCAAAGCAATCCGTTCTTTAAGGCTTGGACCAGGATCAAGGCGGCGAGGAAATGAAAATGGATGAATTCTCTTGAAACCTTGGAAAAGAACAAAATAAATTATTCTTTCAACCTTCACTTTCATACATTCTCTTAATTTTTCTGAACTAAATTCGCTTTAAAGTGAAATTTACGGAGCCCAAAAATTTGCCATTTCACAACAACGAAATTCACAAAAAGGAACTTCGGAAAAACTCCTTTTTTTAAGAGGAAGAAGCAATCAAGTTAACTTATACATTAATCAAACATTGTGGTAGGATTAACATGATACATTTTTTATTGAAATTAAATTTAAAGCAAAACAATTTACAACATATATCACCAAACTACAGCAGAATTGTGTTGGAACATCCATAAGGTGTGATAGGATTGGAGTGTTTTCAGTTCTTTGCTGGCAAATAGATAAAGCATGGCTCTATTTCTGAATTTTATTGATTTTACAGGGAAATTAAATTTCATTGGATTTCAAAATTTCTAGAGAAGAAAAATTATCCGCTTTGACTGGGACTTGAACCCAGATCTCTCGATATTGCACTGAGTGCTTTATCCAATTGAGCAACTGTGGCTTCCTCCAAGGATATATGAGACTGAGCAAAGCCATTAACACTTTTAATGTGGATGACATTTTCATGATGATTTCACATGACTGCACACAAACAAATTAAACCTACCACAGTTCTACACTGTCGCGAGGTCACTGCTGAACTGTGGGAGGGTACAAATGTAGTTACAGATGTGCTCAGAGCTTCCCTGACTTTATGATTAGTGACGAGAGGTCCATAACATACATGTATGTCATGTGTGTCAATCCTGCCATGACATATAATCATGTCATCTGCACTTAAGGTGTCAAGAGAAGATAAGTCTAATATTTTGAATTAAGCATAGAATCATGGTATTACTAATACACTGTCTAATATACTGTTTAGTAATACCATGCACAGAATTATGTAAATGGCTCAGAAAGCTGTGCTTGCAAGAGGAGGATGAACCTTGGCTTGAAGCTTTAGAAGTTTAGGCATAGATGAGAATGGAGAGGACTAACTTTGTGATGGGGAAGACAAATGAGGAAAAGATTGATTTGAGAAAAGGAGAATTGGAGATATATGGCACTTGGAAAAAGAATTATGGGGGAGAAAGTACGGTAAGCATGGTGAAGGAATGCAATGATTAGGAATTTTAGACAACATAAGGTGAAATGAAGAACTCAATACCTCTCTATACCTAAAGTAAGTCAAATTAATAGCTATAAAGGGGTAAGTATTTTGATGATGCCAAGATGAGAGTAAATTTTTCAATAACTGTTCAGAAACGTAACAATCAGTTTGCTGAGTACCCAATGAATGGATGTGCAGATGGTTAATGTGAGCAAGAGGATTTGTACCAGGCATGAAAACTAGAACAAATGTAAAGTTAATAACAAATGAATAGCTAATCTCGCCATTTGAAAAACAAACTGAAAATTTAAAAATGTTATATTTCACTACATCAAACATTATGTGAATGAAATCAACTGTATGAGGAGCACAACCCACGCAGGATCACCAATGTAGGTTTTATATATACACTTTAGGTGTGCATTTCTCCTCGATTCAAGTGATTTCCAACCCAGAAATACTATCATCTCCTAGCTCGCCTTCCTTTTAAAGTTCCCTTTTTGAAAAATCAATCAGAACCCCATCGATTTGCTTGTCGCTATCTAGCCCCTCTGCTAAGTCCTGATAAAGAGATGCTAATTGACTTTCACAGGAGTAGCCTTTATGAAAATCATGATGTCTTTCCCATAACCAGTTCTTTTTTTCCATGACTTCCTTAATGGACTAACAATATTTAATACAATATTTAAATCAATGGACTTTTTTAGATTAAAAACCAATGGACCAAATTTTAAGGACAACCATTCATGCATGCACCATATGCAAATATATAAAAATAGTGCAATTACATTTTATACAATTTTATCCATACAAAAAATTAAATAGAAATGAGAGGAATCTGACCTATTTGATGTGGTGTATATGTTTTTGATCCCGTAGTAAATATTAGAAACTTATGACGTGGATCAAGAGGTGCCTCAGCACTATCACTGTCTTCCATTTCCATGGATATCGATGAGAGCGACGACTGAGGAGACACTTGGCACGATGACTGAGCAGCCGCACCTCCAGAGGCAGCAGAGTGGGCATCCGATGCATTATCCTCTTCAGCTTCCTGGTCATGGTCATCATTATCACAAGTTATATCTGACGCGTTCAAGTCTTTGGTCTGCTCAGCCCTACGATAGTCAGCACTGTACTGAATTGGACTGGCATACTCAGAACCATCACCCAGCCGCTTCCAGTTGGAGAATGCCCCTTCGAGAGTTTCGTATCTAAAAATAAACATCATATCACTATTTAAAAAATGGATGAGAAATTGAATAAGGAAACCATATTAAGATATTGAAAGTATCAAATCAAAAATTTCCCTTCATTAACATTACCACCCAGGTTCAAAAAAAGCAGAGCAAAATTTCCTAGACACTTCAGAGGCTGCCATCAAACTTTCTAAAACTAACACAGTTGTGTACCCAACAAAATTACTTTTCATTCAAACACCAGTTACGCCACCAAAAACGGGGACTGGCCATGGGTTGCCCTCTTCCACCCCTCCTAGCTGACATTTTTATGGATGAGTGGGAGAGACAGCTTTTTATTCCCGAAATGTTTTGCTTCATAATGTTTTATACTGGTTTAGATATGTTGATGACATTTTATGTTTGTGGAAGGGCAGTAAGTGACAACTAGATTGCTTTTTATCCCTTTTAAATAGCCTTCATTAAACTTTTTAGACCCAACCAACTCCATCCAGGACAATAGGCATACAATCTCAATCTACAGGAGGCCAACTCATATGGATGCAACATACCAGGAATTCGTGCCACTCCCATTTCCATTAGCACGCCTCCTTTCATTCCATGATCCACCATCTTATAAACATTCTACCACATATCGATCACAGATTTTAGCCATAAACTTAATATAATTAGACAGATTGCCCATAACAACAGGTATGATTATCCCATAATACCCAAGATTTAAACAAAACATTATAATGTCTAGTATCCTTGACTTCTAGCTCCTTGTCACCAGTCCAACCAAAAAATAAAATCAAATAGTTCAAAATACCCTTTATTGGCTCTTTGTCATATTCTATTTCAAATGGTATCCCAAGGATTTATGTTGCAAGGTAGTGCTAGGGCAACAAAATTCATGTTTTTTATATCTTTAATTAAGCTCGTAATTAATTCTGATTTTTCGTTGTGCTTTTGTTTTTGCGCCTGCTTTTTTTTCCCGCTCGTCAATGCAATGATTTGTAAGTCTCGTGTAGTCTGGATCTAACTGCAATAAAGTGAAGCCATGCCAGAAAGTCCTCAGTCCTCAGTTGACCCTTCCATTTATCCTACGAAGTATAACAAGTCATGGGCCCAGAACACTAAGTCAATTGAGTGAACCTTTTTAATTACGAACATTGAAGTGAACGAAAATAATGGCCGACCAAATTGGAGAGTAGAGCAACATAGTGCCTTTACTGCAGCCAGGAGGAGATAATTATTACGCATGACAAAGCGAGTGGAGGCCGCCTTAATCGATCGTTACTGTTGGGAAGCAGTAAATCCAGGCTATGCTGAATCTGACGAGGACCGTTGGACGGCTGCTCAATCCACCAAAAATCGTAAGGCCTGTGCCATTATATTTTGTGCAGTACATGACTCTCTTTTGGAGGATATTGGAGAATGCAGTCGTGCCAAGGAAGTGTGATCCAACCTGCAGGAGCTTTATGGCACATTCACTGTCATGGACACGATACTGCACCTTGAGGAGCTCGTCAGTATCAAAAAGTCCAATGACATGCCCGAGCAGACGTACATTTCAAAGGAACAAGGCATGATCCGGAAGCTGAAAATGGAGGATTGACGTTTATGGAGACTGTGAACTGCTACCTGCTGCTTCGTGGCTTGCTAATGAAGGAGCATGAGTCATTCATCACGTCCATGGAGACGGGCGAGGGAATGACTATCAACCAAGTCAAGTCCCAGATGCACCAGGAGGAGAAGCGTAGATCCAGAAATACCAGATTCAAGAAACTGGATGAAGAGGAGACCCGGGCACTTGCTCATTTCAAGAAAGCAAGCAACAAACCCTACTACAACAGTGAATGAAAACAGCAAAACACTCCGCCGCAGAACAAGCCAAGAGGTGAGTCAATGGGTGACTCAAAACAGCAAACGAAGAGTATCTACAAGTGCTACACCTGCAGGCAACTGGGGCACATATCAAGATACTGCCCTGATGTCCAGCCCACAAGGGAGTCAAAGCAGCCGGTTTCCAGGGAGGCTTTGACTCCCTTGTGTTGGTTTAGTTTGAGGATATATTTATGAACATCCATTGTGCAGATAATAGTAAATTAGACATATCTGATCGTCTCGCAAAATTGCGCCCAGTCATTTGTGAACTGAAGAAAAACTTTTTTAGATTTCCGCTTTTAGAAGAATCTATTTCTATCGATGAGGCTATGATACCATACTTTGGAAGGCAGGGATGAAAACAGTTTATTCAAGGAAAGCCAGTGAGATTCGGTTACAAGGCCTGGGTAGCTGCCCTCCGCCTAGGGTATTGCATCTAATTTGATATCTATCAAGGGAAAGTAAAGAACAAAAGGATTTCCGCTTCATCAAGAGGGCTCGGTGAATCTGTGGCGATGGGGTTTGCTGAAAGCCTAAAAAATAATTTTCCACTTCTGAAGTTCTCGCTGTATATTGAATACTTTTTCACTTCTGCGAATCTAATACACGAACTAAAAAAATTTGGCTATGGTGGAATGGGAACCACTAGAGTGAACCGAGTTGATAACTGCCCCTTGCAGGAAGTTAAAGTGTTTAAAAGAAATGAGAGAGGTAAATATTACTGTTGTTTATCCCGGGGGGACAATATCAGTGCAGTTAGGTAGATGGACAATAACGTCGTCACAATGCTATCTAATCAGTTTAGCATCAAACCTCAGCAGAAGGCAACGAGATACTCAGCATCTGTAAAAGGAAGAATTGAAACTCCACAACCCCACGTTATTTCTTTGTACAATCAAAACATGGGTGGTGGAGACCAAATGGACAATAATATCTCTAATTACCGTATTGGTATTCTTGGGAAAGTGGTCCACGCCCATATTTCTCTGGATAATGGATGCATGCATGAGCAATGCATGGTGTCTCAGCAGGACTTATGATCCACAATGGCTGAGTGATCCTCTTAGGAACCACCAAAAAACCTCAAATTTCGAACCTTGGACACTTAAATGCCAGCCACCGAGAAATACATCAGGGATTTAATCCTGTCTTTTGAAGGTTAACTCCAAGTTAAACTATACCTATCTCTCTCGGACCTTCCAAAATCTCCACTCTTCTACTACCCCTTTTTCCCCTTGTACCCACATTGTTAACATTTCAAACTGAAATTAAATTGTAAAATGTAAACTGTAAACCATGTAAAAATCACAATGCTAAAAATCATTGATTTCAATATCCCACAGTACTTCACAGTAATTGGATCAAAATTAATTTACCTAAATAAAAAACAAACAATACCACAGCCTTTATTATTAAAAACACCCATTGAAAAATGGAACCAACCTTGCTCCAATCGAATACATGCCACTGGTAGCTTGCTGTCGACCAGAATTTGATTGAGAAGTTGAAGATCCAGCAAGCTCACTCTGATGCGAAGGTGGATTTCCTCTTGCCTCATTAATAGTCGATGGATCATTCTCTTGTTTCTGCAAATTAAACATGCAAAGGCTCATACTTCAGAGGATATAAAATATATATGGAACAGGAGTCCAGTTGGCAGTATTTGGCATCAAACACTGGACACAATGGGAGGATAAGTGGAGGTTCCAGATTTCAATCCAGTGTTGCCCAGGGAACTCATACTAGGCAAGGGCTAAAAAAAACCAGCCTTGATGCTTGAACTTCACACAATTTCGGGATCAGATCATGATGAGCTCAACCCACAAATAAATTCGATATTTGGGTTGAAAAATCAGGTATAGGTAGTCATAAAAAATATATGAAGATTTGATGCACTAGATTTTTCCAGATATCATGACCTAATTACAAGCCCTAACGCCAATTTCAATGAGGGGAACAGGAAATAATGGGGATCAAGTTGGTGTGGTTGCTAGACTACTGACTTGAAGCACTAACAGGAGAAGGAAATTAGTTTTCTCGTTGATAACGCCCATCTAAAACAAACTCTTTCCAAGTTTGGGTGAGACGAATGAGGAAATTAAACGTAACACAAGTATTATCAATCAATAACTGAACCAAGAATGTATTTCACACAAAACCAACCAAATTACAAACAAGTTACCAACAGGTCGAGGGCAAGGGGACCTTTATGTGAGCCTCCAGTCAGAAAATGAAAAAGTTATATAAGTGTGAGAGGTTAAGCTTCTCTCTAAGTAAAATTGACTGAAATGCAGCAGGCTCACAACGATGTCTCCCGGTCGGCGTATTAACTCGAACAGAGGGTGTTCTCAGTGGTGAATCACCTGAGGAGGGGGTTTGTCGGCAAGATCGAAGTGGAATGGGTTAGCTTAGGATATAGGTGATTGGTAGCCTTGGACGGGAGGAAATAATGGGATGGGTAATAGATGGGGAGGAAGTTTTCAATTGGAGCAACAGGAATTGTTTTCTGAACCCAGCCGCAGGATACAGGATCACAGCCTTAGTGCATTGGTCAGAACGAATGGATTTCTGGAATCCTTCCTCACTTCTGGGGCTATATACATGATGTAGGACCTGATGAGGGAAAGGCGCTGTGAAAGGCGTGGTGGAAGTCGTGGCAAAGTCACTGTATTTTGCAGTTGCAGGCATTTTGGACGTCGTTGGCACCATGTCATAAGCGCGCGTGGCAGGATGCGCCTCGGGCAAGTCCTCTGGCTTAGTCTGCAGGGTAAAAGTCCACAGTGGGAAAACATGTCCAAAGACAGGAATTTAGAGAAAAAAAAGGGGGTGCATAAAAAATGCCACAGGGAGGTTTGAAACACAGGTTCCAGCCATTTAATTGTTACGTAAGACGATTTATGCCATTTGTGACCCCCACCCCCCACCCCCTATGCAAGACGATGTAAGACTTTCCAACCCTCCCCCACTCCTTCTTAGTCTTACGTAAGACATTAGATATTTGTATCTACTCTTCGTTAATAGCTCACTTTCTGCAGTTTCATCTTTCCACAGAAGCCATCGTACAGCTTTGAGCACTGGATATCCTATAATTATGCAGTGTTGGAGTACCACATTCATTGAGCATGGAGCCAATGTAGCAAGCCAGTAAGGCGAAAGAATAGGAGCATTGGTGTAGCGGTGAGATTACTGAAAATACACCATTAACCAGTGGATGCTCTATGTCAATGCTAAATTTCATTAGGAAATGATAAAATGTTGGAAGAAGGACAAAAATCTTACGTAAATTATTTCCAGACCCCCTACCCTACCCCCTACATAACACAATGTAAGATGATCCTAACCCCCCCCCCCCCCCCCCCCCCCCCCCCCACAAGTCTTATGTAATACTTGAATGGCCCCCAGGCTGACCATATGAATTGCCAGGACTCGAATCTTGGCTCTTGTTATTTTTCAGTCCTGATTCCTACTTTGGGTGCCATATGGATATCATATAAAGTGCAGTATTCCACCCTTCAGATGGGAGGTTAAATTGTGCAGCCCTTGGCACCTTCCGTTGAGAGTATGCAAATATCGATGCCAGGTTTCTCTCCCTTTCTTCCATTCCCCATACCCCTACCAACCTCCCTACATGTCCTCAAAGGCATAAATGACATCAGTTTTTGGTCGCCTCCCTAAACAACCAACCAGGTGGAACTACTGACATTCATAGTAATACAAAAATACTTGGTTGATTCCACTGATTTATTTTCACTATACCGGTTTCAACCTTTACAGGCCATCATCATCAGGAGATACTTTATACTTTCATACCTTTTCCATTGTAAAAATGTGCCAAATTTTAAGGGAAAACATCACTTTCCTGGACAGGGAAAATGATTACACATTTTATTGTACATATATCTATTCAGGGAATTGTTTCTAAGCTAACCACTTCCACAAGCATATTTTTTTACTTAACAACAACCACCAAAAACAGCTCTTATATGCCTTTTTATCAGGGTATTAACAATGGACGAGCACTCACAACCATGCCCCGGGAGGTGAAAAATTCTCCCCAGGCAGGACTCAAACCTGCAACCTTTGGGTTAGCAGGCGAGGACGTTACCCCACTGCCACTGAGGCAGGCAAATATGACAGTATCCTGATCTTTGTACAAAAAAGTAAAGGTATGTTGTTCCCATGGCCCTGGTGCAAAGAATGATGGAATTAATCATCTGACATACTTAGGGGCTGTCCATAAATGATGTCACACAATTTTGGACCAAATTAGACCCCCTCCTCCCCCGTCACAGTTAGCCACAAATAGTTTATGATGTCACAACAATGAAAAAATTTCTACCCTACCCCACAGTCTGAGTAAAACTATGACATAATATGCAGTGGAAGTGTGATGTCACATGAAGCATGCCCTCCCCCCTGTCACAAGGTGGTGACCCCCCAATCATGTGGACATCATTTATGGACAGCCCCTTACTTCAAATCAAAAGGTCATTTATCATAACCAAGAGAAAAGTAGAACTCATTCAAAATAAATCCATTTATGTAAATTGGATACTCAAGGAAGATTTAATAATACTGAACTAAACAATACCTTTGAAAAAGAATCTGGAGATACTGATGTCGATGACTCCAGTGGAGAAGGAGTAAGGCAATTGGCAACAGTAATTGCTCGTACTGAGCTGGCATTACGGTTGTAGAACCTGAATAAAGTGCCCATAATAGGGACATGTTCCGATGAAGATTCTTGCGAAGCCTTGTTCAACCACAACACTGATGCACTCACAAGGTGGGCCAACCAATGAAGGTTTCCTGACAGAAGGTGCTCATCTGAGTACCACGTCCCAAAAATATCATATGGCTTATTGACAACCCGACACTGCAGACAGAATCCCTCTGGAAAACAAGTATAAGCCAGCATAGATACAGATACATGGGTATAACCATAGATCAATTATAACTGAGCCTATTGCAACTATGAATAATTTAATCATTTTTAAACCAACCTTCAAGGCTAAAAACAGCTATTTCACCAGATGTACTATGAGGTGAACCAAAATGCACCCCTGAGACAAGAAGTAGAGTATCCGATGGATTAAACTGAGAGTACTGTGTGTATTTCCAACAAAATGTCTTCATGTCTCGATAATATTTTACCCTAGCTGGATAACCTGAGTCCCATACCTGTTGAGAAATGGGAACCGTTGATCTTTTGAGTATACGTCCGGGCATATGCTCATTAAAGTTTATAAATCCATTCTTTAACATTCCCACATGACAACCAAAATATACACCCAGGCAAATTTTGTAAGCAAACAATCATTAGCGATTAGACAATGGAAATTGACATGGCTTACACTACAAAACACATAGGTATAAGCAAATGCATACTCAAATTACTGGAGATTTTATCTGAAATAGTATTCACAGTTAAACGAAACTAAGAATGAATAAGATTCAATAATTCATAACATTTTAATTAGATGCATATGTAGGGGAGGGGTTAAGAACTCCCTAATGCGACATGCAAATTTTACTGGCTATGGGGCTATATACCAAGTGACTTCTATCCTTACATTCCAAACTGACTTTTGGGTTGATAACTGTAGTTAAAAGGGAATGAGGAAGAATAGAATGGTAAATCCAGGTAATAGCAAGGCTATAAAAAGGAGAAAATTGTTTTTTTGATAGGACATCATCGGCATTATGTACTATAGGCAGCAATTATATAACTATTTAATAGTAATATGTAACAGCTCATAAGGGCACTACAGAGTCTTGAGATGACACATCAACTACCATAGAGAAGAACATACCAAACAATAAAGAAACAATGAGAGCATTAAGAAAAATTGTAATACATATGAATAGATACCAGAATATAGCCATCTTTCGAACACGTGGCGAACATTTTTCCATTATGAGCAAAGCTGACATGGAGAACTTGATGGGTGTGTTCCTTTAGTACTTCAGTTTCAACAATAGGTGTGTGGTATTTTAGTCTTTTGTATTCTGAGTACCAAGATGTTTTTCCTGGGGAAAGAAAAGGAATAACTTGCACGCTATATTCGAGTACCAACCAATATATTGACGAATCTGGATTCAAAAATTACAGTATCTGCCAAATCTGGTAACATAACTTAAATAAGTTACCTATCTTCATAGAACGGGGTCATGTTACGAAAAGACATAAAATATTGGCCACCTAGGATTAATAAAACATACCATGCATAAGCCCAATTGAAGGATCAATGTCAAATTCATAGAGAAATAAATTCTTCCAAAGAATTTCATCGTAGCTAACTCGAAGCCAGGTTTGACAGGTACGCCCTGCAGTCAATAGCTCCTCAGCAGATAAATATTGAAACACAAACCTAAGAATTTCCTCTGGTATATAAGCCCATTTTCCAATCGGTTCCACATGGGCGCAACTAGATGCTTCTGAGGCACAGGATGAACCATTGCCATCACTTGAATATTCATCACAATCATCACTGACTCCAGACTCCATTTTGTGTACAATTAAATTTCAGCTAATACATTATACTAGGAGTGTATTGAATATCCAGGACGATTTCTGAATGATTCTGTTTTTGATACAAAATATAAATTCCATATTCCCGGGTTAGTTTTGCGGGAATAGTCGATCACTAGGATGGTCATCGAATACAAACTAGAATCCTCAGGTTACTCTCCGTCGGTCGGTTACCGTCTCCAATATTGGGATCTTAGCTAAACATATTCGTTAAGTATTTCTAAAACGAGGCAGTAAAAACTAGCATGTTAACCTGAGAAGTAACCATCAAAACTGTGATGACAAGAAGTTTTGCATTAGGGAGACAATGAATTACTTAACAGGTATTAATGATGGACCTAATCGTCATTCGGAAATGAAGTTGGAATATGTATAAAAGACCACAAGCACTTGCAAGATTCATATTATCATTAGAAAGCCATAACACCGATAATAACACATCCTGAAAAACTGTTTATGTCGTTTAGGTAGTCACCCAAGCATCACATTACGCTACATGAACATGAATTTTGACAAAATATTATATTTTTAATGACAGCAATTCAAGTAAATTGCGCAACCTACTGAATCTATCGGAAAATATTTCCCATCTGATTAACTTCCCAATAAAAAAATAATATAATTGTGTAAATGCGAAACATAAACATTTGCGAAACGCTTATCGAAGTTTCAGGAGTTTCAGGAAAAAAATTGAAATTCGGCAGAGTGCAGAGGGTACTTCAAATAGTATGAACTTAAGTTAATGAAATTCTCTAGCATCGCATGCGTATAAATTTCAGTCAATACCCATACGAGCATGATGATGAGTATGCCTACGAATGTATCAACGTTTATGATGCCGTAATAACTCTTTTAACCTTAACAGTTTTAAAAATTTCCCTTTTTATATTCTTAATAGTCTTGTCGTAAATGAAAGGAAAACTTTGTTAAATACCACCAAAATATTTTCAGGTACAACTAGTTTCGACGCAGCGGCGTCATCTTCAGGTACAAAGAGTAAAAGCAAAAACATAATCCATACATACCATCCAGGGTAGGCGTTGGGGTGGGGAGGAAGAAGGTATGTGGAAGAGGGGGGAAAACCTCAAGGATGCAATGTAGTGTTGTGAGCGGGTGGTGAGGGTCGGAGAGGGAGGGGGGGGGGGGGCGGATGACCGTTGGCAGGTTGAAGTTTGAGTTTTGAAGGGTCGTTGGTGACTAAGGTAGCGGTGAGGTGTCCGTGGGAGTGGGGGGAGGGGAAGGATTACTGGCTACTGTTTTTTACGTGATGGCCAGAGAGGCTTCTAGGAGGGGGGAAAGGTTTTCAAATAGGATGTCATTAAGTAGAGGACATTTCTTCATCTGTCTCCTTATCTCCAACTCTTCCTTTTTGTTCATTCTCCTCCCTTTTTCATCCCGGTGCAAAATCTTCGGGGTGAAATCATTGGTGTGGTTCTCCTCCCACAGGTGTTTAGCAAAGTGGGACTGGGAGAGGTTACATTTTCGGAAACACCCCAACGCCTACCCTGGATGGTATATATGGATTATGTTTTTGCTTTTACTCTTTGTACCTGAAGATGACGCTGCTGCGTCGAAACTAGTTGTACCTGAAAATATTTTGTGGAATATAACAAAGTTTTCCTTTCATTTACGATAAAATGAACTTCCATAAGGTTGAGCCTGAGACGATGGAGATAATCTTAATAGTCTTATCAGTTTATCGAATAAACAGTTGCGATACATTTTTAAACAAATCTTCTTTGTCTGGTTTCCTTCATTTAAAATGTAGAAGTTTGTGTAGATTTTTTCTTTGCTCAAAATTTATTTTTTACCTGAAAAGGATAGATAAAAACCAAATTGTCGTTTTCAAAACAAACCGAATAAACACAACCATTGGTCTTATTTAAATGCTAATGTCCTTAGATTTTGGTTATATTCATTGGTTATAATTGTGTCGAACACATCATGGTGTGAGTCTGTAGTTATCCCCAGAAATTTTCAGTCTTTCTTCCATCAAAATGTGTTTATACTTACAATACCAGAAACGTACTGATCAGTAGCGTAGCCAGGGGGAGGGCAGGGGGGCGAATGCCCCCCCCCACCACCCCATGTTTTGGCGCCCCTAAGTCTGTGAATTTTTTCACTATTTGTCCCAAATCCGTATAAATAAATGTTTATAATACGTTGCCAATTGTTATATTCATTTGTACAGACCCATCCGCCTATTAACACATTCAATGTGGACCCGATTTTCATGGACGTCGTCAAAATCGGCTTAAAAAAATTTAAAGGGCTTCGGAATGGAACGACCACGTCAATTGACGTGCTCCGTCAGTCGGAGTGGACAGGAGTACGTCAACTGACGTGCTCTGCATTGAATGTGTTAATCGCCAAAATTTGTAAAGTTTATTAAACTGGTTAATTTATGAGTCCGTACCCCAAAAACATTTTCTGCTCCCCCTAGACCCAAAACCTGGCTATGCCACTGGCTTTGATTCGGATTCCCTAGGGACTTAACTTGGAGATGGAGACTACTTTGATGAAAAACGGCAATGACGTGCAGGCCCTCAGCAGTGCAGCATTGTCTGCTAAAGCAAAACCTTTAACGCCAATAGAAATTGACCTTAACTTCGAGGTATTTTCTGCTTTGGAAATAATGGAGTTTTCATAAATGCCTGTGCTCCAAAACATTTAACAAGGTACTTCTTTGGTATAGACAATGGATGGGCCTGCAAAGTGGCACAATGTGGACACTGGCACATTGCTGGTTAAATTAGGTAATAATGGAATTTATAGGTTACTATAATAGGTGTACTCTATACTTCTTCTTTCTCTTTAGCTTTTTCCTTATTCAGGTGTTGCTTTTCCTTATTTTCTTTTTCCACTCCTTTCTGTCCCTCATATCCTCCACACTCAGTCTCTTCTCCCTGATGTCTTCAGCTATACAATCCTTCCACCTTCTCCTTGGTCTTCCTCTGGGCCTCCTGCCCTCCACCTCCAGGTCGAGCATCCTTTCTGCACCATGGCTCTCCTCCCGTCTCATCAAATGCCCATACCAGCGTAGCCAACTTTCCTGAGCCTTCTTTGATGCCTCCGTCACTTCAGCCATCTCCGGGATTATGTCATTTCTAATTCTATCCTTATCTTACCCATAGCCCATCTCAGCATCCTCATTTCTGCCACATCTAGTTTCTTCACTGGCCAGGTCTCACTGCTAGGTAGGGCTAGTATCAACACTGTCTTAAAGATCTTTCTTTTTAATTTTTGCTTTATTCTTCTGTCACAAAGCACACCTGACACTCTTTTCCAGTTCATCCATCCCACTTGAATTCTGTGGGTTAAGCTCCTTTTCCAAACCTCCACTTTCGGTGATTTAGGAGCCAAGATATTTGAACTCCCTCACACTCCCTAACCCTTCACCTAATAATTCGATCCCCCCTACACTGCCATCTCCACCCAGCCACAGACATTCCGTCTTCTGTCTACTAATCTTGAGGCATCCATCCTTCACCGCCTCTCTCCACATTTCCAAAGTTTCTTCCACCTTATCTTTTCTTTCTTCCCCAATTACAATATTGTCTGCATAAATGCCGGACCACAAAGCGAATTTCTGGACCTTTTTGGCCAGTATGTCCATCACCAAGTTGAACAGGTCAAGGTCAGGAACACTTAAGGCCAAACCCTGATGCAGTCTGACTGTCACTGGGAAACTATCTATCACACCAACACAGGTTCTTACCTTGGTATACAGTCCATCACACATATTCTTTACCTTAATCTGACATATTTCTCTGGTACTCCCTTCACTCTCATACTTCTCCATATCTCCTCTCACGGTACTGAATCATATGCTTTCTCCAGGTCTATGAACACAATAAGAAGGTCTCTTTACTTCTCACTATACTTTTCAATCAGTTGCCTTAAAACAAACAGAGCGTCTGTCGTTCCCTTGCCTGGCATAAACCCATTCTGGTTACTTGAGATCGAGTCTCCTGTCTATGATCCATTCCCAAACTTTCATTGTGTGCGGTATTAACTTTATCCCACTATGATTCCTGCAATCCTGAATATCACCCTTCCCTTTATATATGTAGGCACCATCATGCTCTCTCTCCAAGCCTCGGGCATCCTTTCCTCATGATATACCATCCCAATTAGATCCCATAGCAGGTCTATTCCTTCTTCTCCCAATGCTCTCCAAGCCTCCACAGGAAGGCCATCTAGTCCTACTATCTTTTCATTCTTCATCCCCCTCAAGGCATCAGAAACTTCATCTCTACTAATTCTTCTTCTTCCTCGGCACTACAGCACGGTATGGGCTTTGGCCTCCCTCAAGACGCCTGTCCATTCTCTCCTGTTCTGCACTTTCTCATACCATCTGACAATCCTCATAGCCTTTATGTCTTCTTCCACATCCTGCATCCATCTTTTCCTTGGTCTTCCTCTTTTTCTCTTTCCATCCATATTTCCACGTAGAAATCTCTACTAATTCCTTGCGTTAAATTTTTGCTTGGTGTTCCATGCCCTCTATCCTTCCTTGGATGTTCCTCATTCAGTAGCGTCTTAAAGTAATGATGCCACCTCTGAATGATGTCTACCTCTCTCCTTAGGACTTTTCCTTCTGTATCCTTAACCTGCTGTATATGTGTAAGGTCTTTGGAGGCCTTGTCTCTTGATTTTGCTAAGCTGAATTGCCTCTTTTGTCCCCTCAGTGTCTCCAACTCTTCATACAGCTCATCCGCTGCTCTCTCTTTAGCAATTGTAACAGCCCTTTTGGCCTTTTTCTTCCTCAACTTATACTCCTCTCTGTCCTCTGCTGTCGGTGAGGTCATATTTCTTTTTGCACTCCTTTTTTTCCTTAACAGCTTGCTCCACATCATCGTTCCACCACCACACTTCCTTGTCTCCCGGCAGTCCCTTTCCAGCTGTCAATCCGAGGATTTCTCTTCCTATTTTCAGTATTGCTCTGCTGTTCTCCTTCCACCACTCATTGGCCATCACACATGGAGCTACCCTTGCTAATATGGTTTCCTTAAAGGAGCTTTTCAATTTCTATTCCTTCAGCTTCCACCTCTTTATCTTTATCTCTCTTCTCTCCTAGCCTTTCCGTTTCATTCTGATATCACAACACACTACCACAGGACGATGCTGACTATCAAAAAACACACCCTTAATAACTTAAAAGGTTTTCACCTATCTCCGATGTGCCCTTCTGCACAGCAGGTAGTCACATAGTGGTCCTCAGGTTTCTTGAAAAAGGTGCTTATCACAGCCATATCACAGCCAAGCAGTGGAAAAATCCAAGATACTCTCTGCTTCCTGGTTTCTCACTGCTAGACCCCACCCACTGTGCACTCTTCTGAAACCTTCTCTGTTCCTTCCAACATGGCCGTTCAAGTCCCCGCCAATAAAACATCTTTCCTCTGGTGATATTTCTGCCATCTTCAGGTCTAAATCACCCCAGAAATCTTCCTTCTCTTGATCTTCGCAGCCTGCCTGCGGAGCATATATGCACACAATATGTTGATGGAATTTCCTCTACATTCCAACTTGATGCCCATTATTCTGTTGCTACAGCTGTTCATTCTCACCAGGTGTTCCTTCCAGTTATTATCTAGGATGACTCCCACTCCATTTCTTCCATCTCTGCTGGCACTACTGTAAACAGTTTGCACCCCTCTCCCACCTCCTTTGCCTTACATGCCTTCCATCTCGTTTCCTGGATGTGCATAACTCTAATCTTTCTTCTTGCCATCAGATCAGCCAGTTCTCTGCCCCTTCCAGTCATGCTGACAACATTGAGGGCTCTGATCCTGAGGACTTGCTTCTTTAGCCCTGCCCGCCCATGACAGGGTAGCCTTGGCATACTTATCGCAGGGATCAGGCATGACCTCTGCTGTGCGTCACTTATGGGGAATGCCCTGGCCATCATAGTCTCTCTAATTCCATTCATTCCATACGGTTTTGGCAAATGTTTTCAGGCCGGATGCCCTTCCTGCCACCTGGCATTTATACCTTGTGCCAGGTCGTAAGACTTGGCCGCCCTTGAGATGGGGAAACAGATGCCATTTGTAACCGCCCGCTCCGGGTCAGACGCTACATGCTTAGACCTGGTTTCCACTGTGGTTGATACCCAATCTCCACCCAGGTTACTCGGGTTAACAGGCCCACCACGTGAAGGTGACTGGGTGGTTGGGATGAAGAGGCTAAGGCCCTTCTCTTGTTGATTGGCTATATGTTCACCTACATCCCTGATATTCTATACTACACTAGGTTATATAGGTTTTCCCACATAAGTAGCCCCACTACTCGAACATACAATCAATAATACCTCAGCAGGAAAATGTCCACCCTTCAATTTGCGGTATTGAGCATATAAATAGCTATAATTATTGCGTACAGTATCCATGTTGCTGTGAATGGAATTGTTATATTCAAGCTTGACTCACTTTATTGAAATCCCATAGATGGCAGCTTAATACATATAACAAGTGACAACCACAACGGGAATATTTTTATGGTAAAGTTGAACTTTCGTCTCGCCAGCTAAATTTCTTTTTGAGAAAAAAACCCCGGTAATATTACAGTTAGGGGAAGCGCTCTTGGGCTATGGGTAACACTTTTTGGTTATTGTGTTGGGGTGCACTATCATGCACCGCAACCAATCAATAATGCGAGTACAATACTTTTTAGGTCTCTGAATTATTATTAATAAAAGAAGTTTACATGGTTATAAATAGATTTAATCCATGCATTTAAGTCTATAAACATGTTATTTCCTGTAATAAACGATATCTAAAAATTATTGAAATAAAATGTAGCCTTCAAAGCCGAAAACCATCGATAACTCCAAAATATGAAGTTTCCCGCTGGCATTTGAGCTTGAGATCACGATTGTTTACTATTGGTTTGCGATACTATCGTAATGGCGTCCAAGTCGTCGGCGCTCCGTTCCTTCATTTGACAAAGTTCAAAACAATGTTGTGTTTACGTTTCAGAAGATCCAAAACCATGTAATTAAACCCCTGAAAACTGTGATAATGAGAATTCTCTGTCTGTTCATTGTATAGAGTGGATTCATAATAGCCGAGTTATTGGTTTTTGTATGACTGTAAATTAATTCATTTTTGTTGTTGTGTTCAAGAACTTTATCCTTTTTCTCCGTACCATTAATGCTCTTGCGTAGAAATTCACTATTGCTATGGGGCTTCATTTGAGTGTATTGTGAAGTATATTGTTCGGAAAACAATGGAATGCATCATCCGATTCAAGTCTACCTCCTTTTGTGAGTGTCCGTGGTGAAATAATTCACGTTTCTTTGGAAATGTACTTCTTAGAAGAGAGTGATGTTTCGACGGGGTGTTATACAGAATTTTTGCCGAAGAAGCCATTTAAAATCCAGCGCCTTACTGCTAGAAGAACCACCGCACACTCAATCATTGTCCAACTTGCATTGACTTGTATTTTAAGTTTTCTTGATATTGTGGGTGGAACCATTCCTGGGTCTACCCCCTGTGATCGTAGTCGCAAGATTCTGACTGATTCTTGGGGAATTATCACAGATGGACCTCCCGGTTCGAATTACACTCAAGATTCTCACTGCGAGTGGCTTATCAAAGGTAAGTGATATTCCTAGTATATAGATTATTTGGTAAAATAGTTCCGGTGCTCATCATGTCTCTTGGCTATCAATGATTGGGCGAAATATGATGCATAAATGTTTTCTTTGATACGTTGCAGCCAATAACAGCAAACAATTTATTAGTCTATCCTTTACATCGATGGGCACTGAGTGCTCTTATGACTACATTTTTGTCCACGATGGTGATTCGTTTGACTCCCCTCTACTTGCCAGCCTTAGCGGACGGACAAAGCCTCAAGTTATCACTGCAACCTCTGGATCGGTAAGATTGATGTCAGGTGCACCTTGTGAATAGCTAGTTACTCTTTTTTATGTGAGTTGTTGGTAGCATCATTGCATGGTCTGTCTTAAAACCCATTATATTTATAGGAAATAGTGATGGTGTGTTCTGTAGCTTAGTGGGAACGAGAATACACCTAAAGAAGATTAATTGCACGCATGGTGTTAAGATTTTCTCTGATGATTTCTTGTGATTTCCCTAAATAAATACCTACATATGGTGAATGTTTTGAGAACTGTTGACGAATTCCAATGTTTAGTAAGATGGATGGAGAAAATCTGAATGTACTATCTGACAGGTGTTAGAGCAATTGTTTGGGAAACTCTTTTCTTCATTAGGCTTCAGCTGCTTGTGGACCTGCTATTTTCTACTGGCAGTCTCGTAACCTATAGTAGCCCTTTCTTCCCTTGACAGTTGTGCATTTCTTAGCCAACTCCACCCACAGTCCTTTAAGGCCGTTTTACACGGGGCACGTCATTGCGCAATCTGACGTATGTCCGAAGGCGCAGTCAAAATTGCGTCGTGTAAAGCGGTGAATTGCGAGAACGCATGCGAGAATGCATGGATGCGAGATGGCAAAATAGCCCCTGTTCTAATTTCGTTCATGCATTCGCGCAATTGCCCGCCATATTATAAATTAATGCAGCTCTAACCTGCACAATGACGTGCCCCGTGTAAAACGGCCTTTAAACTATGTTGGGATGTTTTTTCTTGGGATTCCCCAACGTGATGATCTCCATTTTGCTGAGCCAATTTCTCTTCTTCCTCGAGGCCAAGTTGAATATTTTCCAAATTTTTATACTCAACTTGGACCATTCAGGTGGCTTATGTTTGGTTGACATTTGTATTTTTTCTCACGTGTTTCTTTCAATCTTTTTAAGGCCCTGTATTTAAACTTTGCCAACCGCTTGACCTGAGTCTCGATTAAAATTCTTCTCCTCCAGACTAGTTTCAATGTCCTCTCTTACTGGGCCCTCCTAATATCCATTGCAGTGGCAAAGGATTTTAGCACTGTCAGAACAATTGAGTGGGCCTGATCAAAGCTATGCTCCACTAGGGCTCACTTTTCTGGTGATACAGCCTAATTTGCCTCTGGTTTCTGCAGTGTGTGATTTCTCCCCAATGTGGGCTCAGCCACACTTGCACTGGATGCGGTATACACCTGGTGCTCTTAGGCCAAGGTTGATTTTTTGGTGGTGCTAAAGTCCTTTGCTGCTCCAGTGGATTTTGGGATTGCTTAAAGTGAAAGAGACCATTGAAAATGGTCTGGAGTAGAAGAATTTGAAAGGAGACTCAGGACACACAGTCAGCAAAATTTGGAAACTCATAATTTAAAATATGGAAAGCACCTGAATGGTCAAAGTGGAGAATAACAATCTGACAAATCTGACAATCTCAACTTGGCACTCAGTTTAACCATGGTGAAGATGAGCTAGAGGCTCATCAACATGTTGGTCATGAAAAGGCTAATCAGGTGCCGAACCCAAAAAGACTTTATCCAGATCATCCATTTGGAATCATTGTTTGGTATTAAGATGTGGCATGCAGCCATTTTAAGATGTCGTAGTTCACACCCATGTTCACACACATTCACAATATTCACGGAGGGAAAATCACCAGGCTATTAGTTTTTTATTGTGGATATTGCACATATTTTGGTATCTCATCAGGGGGTGCTGCCAGAGTTGCTCTGCTTTGAAAAGGTCTTGGGTTTTTGTTTTGCGTTTTAGTGGTGCATGGACAAGAATTGTTTGAGCAGTATAATTTAGGTTATAATTTATAAAAAAGAGGGCAAATTTAATTTTTCTTAAATTTTCATTAGAGTGAGTCTACTAGTAAACATGGTCTAGACTTCCACAGGTTGATGAATGTGAAGATACAGGTCTTCTGGGTTTTACTCTGCATAGGTCCATCTTCTTCGGATGAAAGTTTCGCTGGCATTGCAGTTGGCTACTTCACTGACCTGAAGGAGCAGACTGCAATGCCAGCAAAACTGTCATCCGAAGAAGATGGACCTATGCTTAGTAAAAGCCAGAAGATCTGCATCTTCATAGTAAACATGGAAATGGAAAATGATGTACCTTAGTTATTTTTTTATCACAACCTGATTGCTGCGTGTTATCAATCCATTTTGTTACATGATAATGCATATCTTCTTTGATTCAATAAACCCACAAAAAGAGGCCTAGGAAATATCGTATAAGCACATCTTGTCTCCTCATAGCAACATAAGTTTATCGACAGTTTCAATAAGTTTATAGAAAATGGGCGATGAGTGAGATAATGTTGAATGTTGTTTGATTCAAAGTATGTATGTCTCAATTTACCTGCCTTTATGAATAAATATGCTAAGTTTAGATCATTAAATGATAGGCAACCCTAGAAAACTAGTGGAAACTCTTTTTTCAGAGTAGGAGAACTATTTAATAAAATATATGAAAATTTTCTCTTTACAGATGTTGATACTGTTGTACAGTGATACTAACTATGTATTAGATGGTTTCCAAGCTGAATATTCAATCACTGATTGCCCACGGAATTGCAGTGGCCATGGGACTTGTGTAGACAAATTTAAAGCTGGAAATTTCAAGTGCATTTGTGGTTCAGAAGATAGCACGGGGCTTACCATACCTTATGGTGGACCTGATTGTTCTAAAAAACTGTGTCCTGACAATTGTGGGGTTAGTGAAGGACGTGGAGTTTGCTCTATAGGTAATGCAAAGACTGCTAACCAGGCAAAGAGGTACAAGGAAGCAAGATGTCTTTGTAACAAAGGATACTCAGGGGAATCATGTAGCCTATCTAGAGCTGATGGGACTGGAAATAGGTAAGTTGGTAGATTTTTATTTCACAAATGTATTCCAACTCTTTATTTTCATTGAAATGTAAGCAGTAACTGTACATTTCACAACTTTTTTAGAGCATGTTTTCGCAAAATATTTTCCTTGTAGTGATGTAATAAAATACATAGAAGACCTGAGTCATGGTACATGTCTGATGTAGAAATGTCATTAGCCGAAGTGGAGATACAGTCCTTGCCTGCTAACCCAAAGGTCCTGAGTTTAAATTCCACCCGAGAGGGTTTTTCACTGTCTAGGACACGGGTACTTGTGGTTGTCTATTATTTATTACATGCCACCCATGTAAAGGCCGATTGAGTGGTTATTTTTGGGGTTGATAAAAATAAATTAAATATAAAATTAATGTTACTTAAAGTCCTCCAAAAGATAGTATTACATACTATAGCAGGTTATCAACCCCAAAAATAACCACTCAATAGGCCTTTACATGAGTTGCATTTAACAAATAATAGATAATCACAAGTACCCGTGTCCTGGACAGTGAAAAACCCTCTGGGTGGGATTCGAACTCAGGACCTTTGTGTTAGCAGGCAAGGACTTTATCTCCACCTTGGCCAATGACATTTCTGCATTAGAAATGTACCATGACTCAGGTCTTCTATTTTATGACATCACTAACATGCATGCAGGGTTATCTGATGGGCTTTCATTTGGAGGCCAGCATGAATAATGCTCGGGGCAGGCAAGCGGGCGGTGATCTGTCACCGATTTGGACCGTGAGTCCTCCACCTTACTGTGTTTGAATGTCCCTCATCATGGATGAGATCTCCGATTTTTCCCCCGATAGTGGTGGCGCACTATTTGTTGGGAAACCTTATTCCTCCATAGCACGTGTGTGAATTTGTTGTGTTTCTATTCTTGGGCCTTCTTCAAAGTACACAAAAAAAGAGTGGATATTTTCACCTGGAAAAGTAAAAATTTTGGCCTAGAAAAGTCATGTCTTAATAAAATGGGGGTGCATCGTAAATGCTGTCAAATACAGTACTTAAAATATCCACATATGTTCCTCTCCTAAATCCCTACTAGGTCATGCATCAAACAGTCATATTAATGGGAAGGACTAGGAAATATTACAGGATTGTAAGTATTGAAAACTGAACAGAGAGTAGAACGATTCTGGAATGAATATTAGGGTAGATAGGAGAGAAGGCCCAAAATAATTCATGCAAAGCATTACATAGGTAGGTTAAGTGATCTAAGAAACCTATCAGTTACTTCTCCAATAGTTTATTTTTGAAGTACATATGTAATTATGTATTCTCTGGTGGAAAAAAGTTGATGCAGATTTTCTGCCAGAACTATTAAGCCTGTTCATGCTGCTGGTGGACTTTTTCTAGTGACTGTTATTCATGTTTAATGGAACTGCATTCTATAGCTAAATATGTATAAATATTCCTGTAACTATTAGAAACTTTGATTGTTTCACTCTGGGTCTGGAAAGCTTATTATATTTGGGTGCGCACACCTGTTCATCGAGCACTGGATAGAACCAAATTATATTCTGAGCCAATCTTTGTAGAATGGAAGGAAATGAGAGATCATTGCTCTCCTTTTTCAGAAATTTGTCCTTTAGGCTTGGTACCTGTTTTTCTCAATTACAGTTGAATTTTGAACAAAGCTTATTCATATATTTATGAACATAACCAATAGATAAAACACTAGTGGGATGCTAATTCATGCTTGGCTGATAAATTATTGAAGCTCCTCCTGCTATTATTTTAATTTATCATTATTTCTGCTCCTTATTTGTCTTATGTCTATGTATTTATAAATAATCTTATTTATTCTTGGAAATAGCATACACTTTGGCCCTGCCTCTCATTTTTCTTGAGAAACTGAAGTACATATTATGCTGCATTGTGGTGTCCTTCGATATTAGGTCGGATGTCATATATGTATTCACTCTTTTCTTTCTCTTTATGCAGGTGGCATTGGCTGTCTCGCTCTCGGGGGCCACGTGTGGCTGCCCATTCTGCTGTATATATTGATGGGAAAGTGGACTCATTATTTGTTTTTGGTGGGTTTGATCTCAATAAAGTGTCTGGCAAGTTGTGGGCATATCGTTTTTCTGGCAGTCGATGGGAGTTAATTGATGGTTCATCTGAAGAGAAGAAAGAAGGAAGAAGAGAAGATGATAGCAGTGAAGAAGAATTCAATTTGAGCCAGCCCATGTCCGTAGGGCACATCTCTTCATCTCATGGCACTTCTCCTATAATGTCACGTGAGTTGACATTTTCAGTGACAAGTAACTCAACTGTAAGTATCCGGGCCAAAACAAGGACTGAGCGAGCTGTACATAAAACAAATGGTATTGTTTCAAGCAAGGAAGCCAATGATCAAATGGTAACTAGTAATCGGTGGCTGAAAAGAGTGATTAGAGTTGTAGAGGGGAGCAAGGGAGACATAACTTCTGAAGAAGAAAGTAAACCTGTGGAAGATGATGTGAGACCTTTGCCTAGATATGGACATGCTGCTTGCAGGTAGGCTATAGAAATAGTGGTTATCATTTTGTTCTATTAACAAGAGAAATATAGAAGCGTTTTTGCTCCAGCTAATGCATAGTGAAGCCTTAAACGTAACATCTTGCTGCATCATTCTATTGACCCTCAGGCCAATCCCTCCCATTATATTCACCCTCTTATTTCTTTTCTAAAAGAATATATTTTCCTGGGATGTGCATTTATTCAAAGAGTGTACTTGTGAATAACACATTTCTACATGACATTATTTCAGAATTCCCTAGTGAGGAAATTACACCCACCTAACTGTTAGCCTTTGCCATCTAGAAAATGCCTTGTAACACATATTGTGTGTGTGAATATTTTCATTTCACAATTGAAGTTTAGGGTGCCTGAGAAATAACCCATAAATTTGCCACTACCTTAACTGAATCAAAAGTGGTTCAGGATTTTTGGTAACCTAGTTTTAACCCTTTTACTGCCAGTAGGCCGATATATCGGCCCACGTTGGATGTGCGAAAACTGCCACGGGCCGATTTATCGGCCCAACTTTAAATACCTGAATTCAATGGCCCAACTTTAAAAACCTGAAAAAAGCCTTGGCAGTCTTCGCACATCCCACCCGAAATGGGCTGGCAGTAAAAGGGTTAAATAAGAACAAAAATAGTTAGTTAACATGCCTCAATAATGACAGTTACTTTTGAAACCATGGTTGGGAATAAAAGTGTGTGGAAAATACAAAGTACATACTAATGTATTGTGTGATGCAGTACTCGATTCAATGGGTGGGGCTAAAAGCTGTGAACCTCTTGGCACTTTTCATAAAGAGCAGACCAGCCAGCGGCAATCTAAAATCTGCTAAATGAATAAATATTCTTAGGTGAGAAAGTGCAAGCATGTTTAGAATTCTAAATCATTAATATTTTATTTACTATTAGTTTGAATTTTCCTTTTATTTATCAGTGAATCTTACTCCATAATTCTTTGAACAATTTACAGCTACCCCGGAGGATTCGTTCTATATGGTGGTAAGCTTGCTGATGGAACTCTCTCTGATGAACTTTGGTTTTATGATGTTGAGAAGAAAAAATGGTCCCTGAGAGGAAATAAATCCAAGTCTCGTCCTCCACCACTCACGCGTCATACGCTCACTCTGGGTGGAGATGGGTGGATTTACCTGTTTGGTGGCAGCACCGTGCCTTCAAAAGAGGGTGATGATGGAGTTGGTGCTGGAATTAGAGGAATCGGAGCTCCGGGAGAGTTTTCATCCAGCCTGTTCCGGATACGACTGTCAACTTACGCATCATATCACCATCAATTCAGGGAAGGTCAGACCTATTTTGCCTTTACTATATTTATGTAAAGTATGAGCAGAGCTTTCATACACTTCCTCAAGTTCCATATGATAATCTCTTGATTGATCTAAGTGATTTTGTATGTATTTTTAACCCCATATTGCCTTTCTTGCTCCAAGTCGTTAATGATGTTTCTGTCATTGTGTCGTGAGTTCTACTCTTCCGAAAATCTGAATTTTGTTTGCTTTGTCTTTGTGGCAATTGTTAATAAATTTTCATTACTCTCTGTCCATGTTGAAAACGCTCTCATATTCTCATATGTGCAGTATGGTTTTCTTATGAACTGCAAATAGTTGCAGGAAGATAAGAATATTTCCATTTTTCTTGTCTCTGAACAAAAAACACCTAAAAACATCATTCTTGAACCTACTGTCAAGTCACGATTCACTCATGTGGCTGTGTTAGGATGTTATGTATTGGGAAGCATAGAAGCTGGAAAATTTGAGATTTAAGGACAAGAAGTTGAATTATTTTCATTTCATCTAATTTTTGGGTTAATCTTTGAGTGTATTTAATGCGAATAACTGCTCAAGTAATTTTATCCGTCAGCTTGTATGAAATTTTCTTCATGTCAGTGATATGATTGCTAGCATTGTGTAATATGTATGTATATGTACTCTCAGTTGTTAATGGGTTTGATCATAAGGGAACAGCACTCAGAGCACGATTCACAAGACTTCGATCAATTGCTCATCTGTAAAGGTGTATAGGTTCAAAATGGCAACCCTGGAACTTGGTGACTTCCTAAAACCCCAACCATTTGTATTTACATATTTTTCAATTTTGAAACACCTTTTCTGATTATGTCATCTAGTATATCCTTTTTTACTATGAACTTAACAAGGAACTTTCTAAAGTACAATTTGAAATCATACATAAGCACTTATAGTGCACACCATGATTGCATACCCTCATGTTATAAAAAATTTAATTTAAGATCATTAGAAAGAGGGGAGGTTTAAGGAGATAGTTGTTGTGGCGAAGGACAAAGGAGGTGAAAGTAAGGAAATATTTAAGAGAAAAAGGATAAAAATGAAATGCATATACATTTAATGGAAAATTTTCCTGGGAGGTGGGGCAGGTTCATGATAAAGTGTTAAATGAATTGTTGCTGTGAAGCCGTTTAACCAATTCATTCCTTAATCATTCCTAAAAGGCACTGGACACAATTCTGATATTTTGTAGAAAATCCACCTTTGTTCCTTTGTCTGTAGCCTGTAAAAAATTAGCATTTAAATCCTTCATATTTCAAATTTTCAAAATGGAGTATTAAGATATGAATTGTTTGTTGTTAGTCTACAAGTTACAAAAAGTCTTCAATGTAACTACATTTTATCCTATAAGTTCAATAAAGTAAATAAATGCCTCCTGTTTTCGTACAAGGTAAATAGCTGGTCAAAATGACTAGATCTGGGGTTTACTGTAGTAGCACATATTACTCAATAATGATAAAGGTCATATGGCTCATATTTGGTAAACAAAGACTTCCTACTAAAAGAATAAATATAAAAAATAAAATTCATAAGAATGAATACACAGTAAACATCAGTGATATGAATTTCTAAGCCTGTCAATATGATAGATACGGAGGTTTTAGAGATCAAATTCTCTTCCAAGTTATTTTATTCTAACACTTCCTTTAATTATTATCAATAGGTAATAAGGATAGTGATCACACTACTAAGGAAGGAAATACATCAGTTTTGGAAGAGCATGGGAATCTTGCAGATGAAGGACCAAGTACTGAAGAAGCTGGTATACTCGCTGATGTAACATCTGAGGTATTTATTTTGTACTCATTTAACTGCAAAAAAACAACTTTAATAATGAAAAGAAATATGCCCTGGGAATTAAATGTTATTGTTTTCATTTGTGCCAGCAATAAAATCCATACTTATTTTATTTTTCAGCCACCACTCATTGTCAATAACGTTTCCAGGTTTATCATAACTAGCCTACATCAGTTATCTTCCCCATGAACCACAAACATTATTGAAATGTTCGAAGAATGAAGTCTGAAACAATTGAATCATGAATTTCGAAAAGGGCTCATCATGAATTGTTGAAAATTTTGAGGAGACAAAAAATACTGAATTTCTGTCAAACCATTTGAACCAGTTTTTTTCCGAAACTCCTGCTGAAAGATTTATAAAAAGCACATATGAGCTCTTCTCACTCATAAAGCATCTGTCTGTACGTAAAGATGAAAAAAGAGGGAAAATGTCCATTTTTACACATTTCCAAGATGAACCCTTTTCGAAATTCATGGTTCAATTATAAAGCTCTGTAAAAGTGGAGCTAGATTTCCCACCTTTTTCTCTTGATTCTTGAGGTTTGCTTCTATCTCTTATGGCAGACAGCATTGTCCATGTTCAGGCATTTGAGGGGCTCATATCTTTCATGAAATGGAAAGTACTCCACTGTAGGTTGCCACGTTACCTCTCTCAGAGCCTGTGTCATCATTTGATTGATTGTAAGGGTAGGTGAGGGCCTTCTGGAGCCCTTTAGGCACGCAAGACCTCTTGGTCCATTGTGCCATCCCACATTTAACCTGCCTGCCACATGTAGACAGGGGACAAGAGCACCACGGTAGATACATAGGTTCCATGGGTCATGGTTACCACGGTAGAGGTATGAAGGAGGGGCCACCCCCAACCTTCCCAGTATAGGTAAGGAGGGGCCTCCCTCCAACCTTCGCGGTCTGGGTGTATCTCTCTCCAGCCTCCCTATATAGGTCTGGAGGGAGTGTCACCTCTCCATCCACCCTGGCCTGTGTCATCATACTACAGGAATAGATGTGCACAATGTATCAGAATGTAAATGTGGGTAACACTGCCCATAATAGTAAAATATCGTGGGTTTAGCTCACTAGGCTCCAGGTCAAGGACTGTCACTGTTGCTTTAAGTTTATTTCGATACTATTTCACCCTCTCCCATTTAAAGGCCTCCCAGTTTTTGGATGTTGAGACAAACTCTGAGGAGACTTTTTCTTTTTATCCTTTTTCTTCTTCGTTCCTTTATCCTTCTTTTTCTTTCTGGGTGATCCCTTGTTGGGGATCTTATTGCCTCATGCCTTATTCTCCTTGGCCTTTCCTTCCTTTTATGCTACCCTCCTTGGAGTCACTCTCATCCTTTCCCTCTGGACCACCCCACTCCCCCCAGGGCCTTGGCCTGGGTCTCTTCCTTGACCATTCCCTTGCTCTCTATGGCCTACCTCTTGGCACAGTCCTTCCTCCAGGCTCATATCCTCATCTATCAAATTAGTCATGTCAAGGATCTGGTGCTTTCTGGATGAATTGTATGAGTAATTTCTTTCCATTTTGGTCAGGAGTTCTGACATTTCGATATCTAGCTCTGCAATCCTCTTCAAGGGTTTTGAACTCCTTGGTATAGGTGTAGCAAAACTTGGTGGCACAAGCTCAAACAGAAAATGACGTCAGGGAGAAGAGAGGAGAGATAAAAGTGCTAAGGTATTCTCTTGAAGTCCCCAACTAAGCCCTTCGGTAACTTTGCCTGCTAATCAACGCTTAACTTGTCCTCAGGGACTTAAAACTCTCCGCTGGCAAGTGCCACCAAGTTTTGCTATACCTATACCTGGTCTCTTGACTTTGTTGGAAACCTGTGAAGAATTTACTCGTACTCATGTCAAACTCTCCCAATGGACTGCAGGCATCTTCGCTCACCATACCTTATATGCTTATTGACACATTGCTGAGACTGCTGCTGCAGCTGCTTGGTTTCTTAGGCTTTGAAAAGCACTGTATAAACTCGTGTAAGAGGTGCACCTTTTTTCCCAGAAATTGCAGCCGAAAATGAGGGTGCACCTCTTACATGAATTTTTTATCTGCCTGCCTTAAGACTCAGTCACGATATGAGCGGTAAGCGGCAGAGCAGTATCGCGGCAGGGCGGTAGTGGCCACTAAACGAGCGGTGATTCGACCTAAGATTAGTTCAGAATCAGAAATGGCAGTACATACTGTCATTAGAGCCAAGCCAATTAACGTTCTCGGCGGACATTTTGGCACAGAATGAGTAGAACAGCGGAGTGGCACAAGAAAGATTTTATATCTGGGATTGGTGGCGAGCGGCACTTATGCTGCTCACGTCTATCCCCCTATCACGTTTTCCCCCTGCCACAGACCCCTGAGGTGGTTTGCAGGGTGTTTTGTAGATATAGATATCATGGCTGGGTTCGAGCATTTTCCATGTCAAACATTAGGAACATGAAACTCAGCATTGCCGCCCTGTCGCTCGCCAACCGCCGCTCGTATCGTGGCAAAAGCCTTACTTTCAAGTCCCTGGAGAGCTGAGTGACCTTGGTGTTCAGCATGAGTAATCAAGGGGCTCATCAAGCATCATCGCTCGCTTGTTTACGGGGGACGTAGTCGCCTAGAAACATGTAAAAACTTGTTGTATGACAAGGCGAGGGTGTGGGGTGCCATTGGGGGACAGCGATTTGCCGCGCGACAAGTGCAAGCACCGGAATTTTCAACCCCTCTAACTTTCTCATTTTCTGTTAATGGACAACTTAGAGTTACTCTATATGCACCTGCCCTAAGCACAACTGAGAGAATTCTGTGAATATTAACATTTGTGCATACGCCACCATAGGTCAATGTTGTTCCTAAATGAACAAGGGCAAAAAGTTGCGGTCATTCACGGCAGCTGAAAAACTTAAAAGTCATCAAAGATACTGAGGAAGTAGGAAACCGTGCTGCCGGACGAAAGCATGATGTGCTGGAATCATGCATTAGAAGATGGAGGAAGGATGAGATGTTGCACCTTTCCATACCAATAGAAACAGAAGGTCTTTTCAGGTAAAATCTGTGAGCTTTGACAGGACATGCACGCCCATGCTGCCGTACTGCGACGCCCGTCTCACAAATAAGTCAGCCAATTTTATGTAAATCATGCAATTTTTTTATTATGTCTTTCATTGAAGATTTTTTTGGACCATATTGAATAAATAAATGCTTAAAATTCCATAGAGAGTTATGATTTCTTTCAAAGTTAGATTCTTTCAGGTTTTGATGTCATATCTACGCTTTATCGTTCGTTTTTTACGCAGCTGACACAAGGGTATTTTGCATTTAACGTGTTTGCATTCCCGCTCGTCATCGTTTACAGCAAAATATGATTTGTAAAAGTTAACCACATTTTAAAAGGCGACACACAGCGACTACGACTTGTGCATTAGGAAAACGGTGGGGGAATTCAGATTTAAAAATCAGAGCTCGGTGCGACTGTCTGCACTTACCAACTAAACCCGAATTGTAATGAGATCAGATTTGTTTTGTTTTAATGAATATCAATTACTCCACTTATTCCAAAGGGAAATATACAATGTAAGCATTGTAGGGCTAAGGCTACAAGTGAATACTTACCTCCGAGGTCCATATATGCCTATGAAAAATGCCGCGTAAATTATAAGAGAATATCGCAAGCGGCTTTGATAATGGCTGAAAGTTCAAAGTTAGGCCCGCAAAACGTCGCAATAGGAGGGAAAAAGCCCCAAAATATTTTCTTCAACTTCGACACATAAAAAGAGGGGTGCGCCTCTTACACGCATTTATACGGTATGTACTCCGATCTGGAGCCTTCCAGTTTTTTGTCTTCCTCACCTCCTGCCTTGGTTGTCCGTCTGAACGTCTCCTAGTCTATTTTGGAAATGCACTTAAAGGGATGTAGGAAGACAGGTCAGGACTTGGGAATTCCATCTCCTGTGTGGCTTCCCAGGCCCTTGGATCCCTCCCTTTGGTCGATGTACTTGATGGGTCTCTTGCAGCCTCTTTTCCATCTTGTGAGTATGGAGCTTGTTGTAAACTGGCAAGGACTCCAACTGATAAATTAACCAGTTTACTAAACTTGACAAATTTTGGTGATGCAATCGGTGGATGGGTTTGTACAAAATATGACAATTGACAATGTATTATACACATTTATTTATATGGGGGGACATTAAGGCTACGCTACTGCGCAAGAGCATATGTATTCTATTAGTTAAAATATGTTTTTTGGGTTTGGAAACCTCGGGATGATGATAGATGGTATCAATAAACTTATGCTCTTATTTCAATAATTTGAATGCAGATCAATTGCGTGTAATCTCCTGCCTCCCAACCACTATGCTTGTTTATGAATTTCCAGCCCACCTAAAAGATCTTCTCTCTTGTATTTAATGGACAATTGTTGTTAATGGTCTCAATTCTTGCTGTACTATGAAGCTCCTTTCATTCATTAGAAGCCAGTTGTTAATAATGAGAGTACTGCTAGTAGGCTCCTATTGAGTGACAAGCACCTTCACCTCTTAGGAACAAAGTATGTACCGAGATGTATTTCTTGTGAAGAGGATGATTAACCTTAATCCCACGTCCTCTGTGAACGCCTGTTAAAAGTTAGAACTTGGAATTTTACCTGGAACATAATTTTGGAAACCTGGGGACATCAGAGATGTACTCATTACAGATATCCTGGCTTTCAAGAAGGCTATTGGTCTCCATGAATAAATCTAACAAGGTGGATGGCACAGTGAATCATAATGTGTATCTCTGAACCATTGCTTGGGGACTCATTGAGAAAAAATCAATTTGTAATATGATTAGCCCTGTGCTGTTGATGCCCCAATGTAGACTCAAATTCACCAACAGTGGTTAAAATTTTAGAATTGAGAAGGAACTCTAAAACATGTCATTTTGTTTTTCAGGAAACGTCTGATGACATGGGGAAAGGGAATGGTGTGACTCAAGGGAGAGAGACGGGAAACCCTGTGGGTCTGGACTATGAAGAATCATGGGAAGAGTTGCATCCGAGAGGGGGAAAGACTCTTGATGTCCGCGTTGCAGCTCACAGCACAGTGTACTATGCACCATCTAATTCACTTTTGGTGTTTGGGGGAATCGTTGCAGGGGGCACTGCACGTTTCTCCCGTCTCTCCGATCGTCTCTTTGCATATCATTTGGAAGAAGCTCAATGGGCAGAGCTTAGAGGGTATCCTGCTCAGAGGCCAGTTTTACGAGATCCGTATGTTCCTGGAGAAAGGGCTTTTCACACTGCAACCATTGTTGGTAAGGACCTCTTAAATAAATCAATTTTTTATTTTTTATTTATTTATTTATTTTTCAGTGGGAGTTTTGCAAATCGTGGAAAACATAATAGAATATAGCCTAAATTAGCATAATTTTTCTGGTGTTTCAAACTCGGATGACGAATTATAGTTCTCCTTTATTAGAAACCTACATGATTTCATCATGAACTTTTCCACATTTTTTATTGGTTTTATACTGATAAATAGTTTATTGTAAATTGTGAAAAGCCATTCACTGGGGCTAACTACATTGGTACTGGGGCAGGTAAATATGTAGTAATGATTTCCATAATGACAAGTGTCTGCTAAATATTTCTCCTTTTATTTTCCAGCTATTAGATTATTCCAGAGCCATTGAACATGAACATTTTCTTGCCCTTTGTTTGTCCTGTAGCCTCTCAATATCCTTTCCTATTTAAAAATGAATAAATTCATGATTGAATATTATGATTTGCTAGAAATAAATTTTCATTTCATATTCTATTGAGCTCTTTTGCAAGAGAAAATCCTTCTGTTGATTAAATATTTGTATGAATTGTTTCTACATTACTCATACTTTTCTCCATATGAGCAAGGCTCACGGTCAACGAGGAAATCTTCACATAAAATGGCATTTCAGGCTGGTATATTTCTAAATTTTTATTTTGGCCGACAATGATAACATTTTTTGTTTTCAAGAAATGCATATGCGATGGATACCTAAGCTGAAGTTTATGTTACTGCAGTGTGTCATGAAAATAAATTACTTTTCAAGTCCACAACACTGATTGCCCTGGTGTGATTTGAAGTTAGCAGTGTTGCTTAGGGCAATTTTTGCCTGTTTCTATTCCTCTGCAAACTTTATGTGCTACATCATGTTAATCCTAGAAAGTACCAGTGAATTGTGTGTTCCATATGAAGCATCATGAAAATATTTGAAAGCCTAATTTATGTGAATATATTAATGTGTAGTTTGTATGGATAATCTCTTTTTAGACATTTACTGTTAATTGGATTACCTTAAGATCATTAAATTTTAAGATACTTGAAATCAATTAAATCATTGTTTGGCATATAGGCAAATTCCATGTTATAAGCTAAGATGAACCTTTCTCACCTGGGTTGTGTTTAGGGGGTGAACTACTCTGATCAGGGTTGGGCAACTCTGCTGAGGTGTCAAAACAGGTTGCTTGTAGAATGTTATAACACTTCACAAATTTTTTAGGCTAGAGGCCTTTTTAGTCTAGAGAGTACCTTGGCCTTAGGGTAGGAGAGAGGTAGGTTAGTGGTATAAACATTACTGAGCATAGCTCTGATTTTAGCCTCCGAGATCAGCATTATAGCATTAATCACCTACGTTAAGCAAATTTTTGGGAAAGACGTTTTGACATCTATTCGAGTTAGTGAGAACAAATTTAGTCTGTGTAGAAAATAACACAATTTAACTTTAGAGAAAGAAAAAAATTTGCTGTTTTAGTACCTCCAGGGAACCCCTAAATACCCAAACAAAGTGTCGACCAAACCAACTCAATATGGGCCAAATGCTGTATCGGCTAACAATAAGTAGTAATACACTGTCATGGTGCTAAGAACAGATGTACCAATATGGAAACAAATTTCAAAATTCAGGTATAGTAATGAGAGGAGGGAGCTGGATTACATGTGATATGAGCGATAGTGAAGTTTTACCTCCTGGACATAAAATTTATAGATGCTCTAGACCTAATGGACCGGTGGTGGAGTCTTTGTAGCTGTTAAATCATATGTAAACAGCACTACACATGCATTCATTGGCAATGAATTATAAAGTCTCTGGTGCACCATCAAAGAATGCAACAATAGAAGCATTTGAATTTGTTCACTGTACAGACCACTCAATTTTAACGAATAAGCTATACTCGAGCTAGGAACTTTAATATTGAATAACCTCAAGAGACAGTAAAAGCATGATAATTATTGGGGGAGATTTCAACCTTCCATTTATATACTGGGATGTGTGGAAACAAAATCAAGATTCTGTGGCATTAGTTTGCCGTACCCAATTAGTTTAATAGCTGATTAGAGGAAATAAAGAATTAGATCTCAAAGCTGTCAGCCACTGCACAATCATTACATATGTATGTTGATATCCTCAAAGGCGTAAGTAATAATAAAGGAATTTTTTCAACCTTAAAATATGACTTGTTAAAATTTGGATGGACACTGAAAATTCACTCTCAGAAGTCATAGTTAGTACAAAGGATGAAAGCATTGGAGTAGCATGAAGGTGTTTCTTGGAAATTATACGCAGAATATCCCAAACAACCTCAATGTGAGAGAACCTTGATGGTACAATAGCAACTTAAGACTGGAATTTAGGAAGCAAAGAATTAACATATATTCCTTAAATACACCTCAAAATCTGTTAACGATATTACCAAGTTAGGAGGTAGAGGAAAGTACTGGTACAAAGGTGTAAATAAAAGTGTTGGGGATCACAGAAAAGGTGAGTACTTCTGTCCCACCTTCTCTGGGCTTTTTTCGTCATTAAAGCGAACTTATTTGATTCAGATTTTTGTTCCCAGAGTCCTTGTAAGAGGATACCCAAATTTTTTCCTTTAATAATTATAAAATCTTTGTGAACAAGCCTGATTTTACATTAGATGACTTTCTACTCTTTAAGGAAATTATCTGGTCGTATTTGGAGGCTACTCTCATCGGCACAACAAAGAAGAAATATGCTATGACAACCAGATGTATTTCTACCATCTAGGGTGCCATACATGGATCAGTCATGACATTTTACCTCATGCTGATAAAGGTAAATGGAAATGCAGTTAACTCAATTTTGTTGTACTTTTTATTCAGGTATGAATTTCCTAGACTTCACTTGGGAAACAGTTTAAACAGTTAAAGTGTTCTTGTTGTCCTCCATTTTTTTATTTTGCTTTCTCCTCAGAAGTAATAGTCCAGTCAATTGAGATTTTAACCCGGACGAAATACATAACTTGCTGAAAATTGGCATGTTTATAGTTTAGGGCGTATACAATTTAGAAAAAAAAATTTTCGTGGAATTCGGTTATCAAAACCCAATAATTTTTTGAATTTATACAAAAAAATATAGTTTTCTCCATTTTTCTCAAAGAGTATGAAATATTTTCAAAATTGGATTCGACAAGGGGAAATAGTGTGAAATTCTTGACAAAAAAGGTTAGAATGCATTTTTCACCAAAGTACGTAATTTCGTCAGGAAATGGCATTGAGTACATTCATGACGCACGGGGCTCCTAGGTTTCGCACCATTGAAAAATACATGAATTCCCATCGTGCCAGCCCACGGAATAGATCATACCTCGGCAAAAAGTCATTGGATTTTCAAAAACCAAGTGCATGATGTTCATAAAGCCCTAGGCTTTCATATTCTTGAAAAAGTTCCTAATTTGGTAATATTGAGTATGTGTTTCACTTGTTTTCAGGGTAGTTTTACTGGAATCTTTAGTTGAGCTACTAAAATACAGTATATTTTCCAAATTCCCGGATGATATCATCAATCATTGTGCATATAGCTTCCAGGTACCATACTTTTTGGATTGCGATGATTAAAATTTGTGTCAGTTCAACTGGACAAAAATGGAGTTTCTTTTATTTTCTTGGTATTTTATGAGGTCACCTGTAAGTGCCATGTTTCTCAAACATGAGGGAATAAGCGACTCAATAAGAAAGTTATCGAAAAATAAGATAAGGAAATTGATCCTCGACCTCGTTTTGACAATTCAGTTTCTCAAATTTTGCTTGAGATCGATAAATTTGTTGAGATTTCAAAAATACGCAAAGACACGAATTCTTCAATTTTTGAGATCAAATTAGGTTATTATCGAACTTCAGGACTTGGGATAATATGTTATGCATGGAAATGCAATAGGGCAAGTTTCCCAATACGTTCCATACAGTAAGCATATGCTTGGATTATCGGGAAAAAAGAACTCATCCCAACCAAAGTCCCCTTCTCGACTGCATGAGGCGAGAATTTCTTCAGGCATGGTGCTGCGTGAGTGCCGCGCTGCGGGAGACAACAGAAGCTGTTTGTTTATTGTTGTTACTTGACATGTTTACATTCTGGCATTTCGGAGTTTTCAAATTTAACTAGTAAAAGTGAAGCATTGGTGAAGATTTTTCAGTTTTGGAAATTGAGGACATTCATAATCAAAGTAAGTACATGTTGTTTGAACCTGTACAATGAACCTGAGCCATGATTGTACTGGCCTACAAATGAAGAAGAACTGATTGTTCTGCACTTCGTTGTGTGCCTCATGCTTAACAAATTTGTGCACCAATTTCCATAAAGAGATAGCCAGTGAGAGCGATGAGTCTGATGATGAAACCGATGCTCCTTAACCCAAAATGAACTTGAGGAAGACGATGAATATTTGTAGTATAGAAAAGTATTTAATATGTTTATATAATCAACCGTTTATTTATTCTCAAAAGTTCTAACCCCTTCCATCGATGCTGTAGTTATAATCATTCATCCTGGGGAACTGTTTCCTAATAATAATAATAATTTTATTAGACATTAAACTAATTGGATTTGCAATAGTCTCAATAATAGTGTTTAAGAAACAAGAGTTCACTGGATTTTCATGGATGAATTTCATTAAACAATGTTCTTAATATATTTTACATACTTTCTAATTGTTGAATTCCAATTTCTTGGTCTCCTTCCGTATTTTTTACTTATTTTGCTGCCGTATTTCTTTTTACAATTTTATAAATATATAACAGATTAATATTTATCTTTAAATTGGGCAAATCTTGGAAAAAACTCCAAATACACTTTTTTATGCGGAATTGCGTGATCTTTCACCCTGTTAGAACCACTTGTGAATAGCGCCCATACTTTTCGAGAAAATAAAAAAAGTGAATTTTTTGGTTAAAATGCTAAATGTTTTTAGTTCAGATAACCGAATTCTGTGAAACAATTTTTTTCCCAACTCTATACGCCCTAAGCTACTTACATGCCAATTTTCAGAGAGTTAGGTATTTTGTCCGTATTTTGGTGAAAATATGACTAGGTACTGTACTAAATTGTGCACGCATATATGTTCTTGAAAAATAGAATTTTGCCTCAATCATTTTAATTCAACCTATTTTTCAGAACTTTTGCTACATCTACTGGTTACCCATGTTTATATGGTTATTTAAGTATGTAATGGGTTTTTATGAGCTCTAATTCTTATTATATTTGGTTTGTCCATTGCTTGCTTAATTTTATAATTAAGAGTTTTTGTTGCTTACCAAATGTTGCTTTTCATGAGTAATTTTACTTTTCTTGGTACAGTGGCGGAAGAAATTATTGAAAAATCTTATCTTAATTATTTGGGTTGTCTTTACTCCAGTTTTAAAGCAAATCAATTAGTTCATCTCTCAGTAGCTCAAGTTAGCATGCTCTTATCATCAGGTCAATAAAAACCAGTGGTATCGGGAGCAACTTGGTGGAAATCCTTCATAGTAAAATAATTTTTTCTTGATTTCCACATAAAATTTTAACTCATGACCTGGGTTTCGTTGCATCACAGCATCATCAGGTACACACATTTAAAAAAAGCATTGCTTATATAGTAGTTAAAATGAGTGTTGGGGGAGGGGTAATCTTCAGGTGATGGTAAAGTAGAGGTGACGGGTAGAGGAGGGTATGGGGAGAGGGTGGAGGGAAGGGATCCATTGCCCTGAGCCTGCATAAGGCAATGCTGGTGGGTGGTTTGCTAATGACTTAAGGTGGAGGCATGGGATGGGAGGCAATGATGGATGCTCTTCAGGGGTCGAGGAATGTGCTCTGACATCGAGGAGAGGGGAGTAGTGGGAATACAATACTTCATTTTGCATGTAGGAGTTGTTGTTAATCCCCTTGATGAGCTCCATTTGCTATAGAAGGCCAAACCTGGGTCCCTTCTTCTCAAAGTGGAGGATGGTTGGTTCAAAATCACTGGAGTGATTTTCCTCCAACAAATGTTTGGCAAACAGGGAGGTGGAATTCCTTCTTCGGAAGCAAGCTTGACGCTTTTTTTACCCTCTCCTTAAATTGCCCCCACCTCTCATTTAGACTATGTAAGCAATGTTTTAAAAAATGTGTGTACCTGATCATACCGTGACCCAGCAAAACCTGGGTCGTGAGGCAAAATAAAAATTTCATGTGGAAAACAAGGTAATTAATTAGTTTATTATCAGGTCACTATGTAATAATGAGTTATCTTTCTTCCATTTAGAGTGGACCTATCCTAAGAGCCAAGGAGTTTTTGCTCATGCAATGGACCAGCGCAGTGGAAATACACTCCTAGTATTTGGGGGTTATCATGGAAATATCAATGATGATTTACTCGCTTATTCTTTGCCACCTACACTTGCTCCTGCCCCAGGTGTATCACCAGAACAATCCTGCTCAAAGTAAGAATTCTTTTCAATTTGAAAGAAGTAATGGTTCTCATTGAAGTTTTTTTAATGAGTTGGAAGTCAAGGGTAATGAAATATGTGGCAATTGTCACAGAAAGAGTTCAGCTGGGCAAGAAATCAAATAGCATACCTTTCTGTAGCCTTCCATGTTTTTATTTTACCATGGGCTCTTATGGCATTATCCAGCCCATGTAAATTAGAGTCTAGAGATCACGGAATCATTGAGGCCAAAAAACTATCTCTTAGTATATTGATTTTCGTATGAATGGGAATTATGTATAAAATCATAAGGTTGTTATTTTTTATTTATTTGAACTAATCTGTGCTCTAACCACATATATACATGGCTTTCAAAGTTGACTTTGTGTACACATGCATAAAAATACATTATATCAACAGGAATTAAAAAATTTAACCTTTTCTGAATGTGGTTCTTTTGACTAATGATTGAGAAATTGGGTGATTGACGTCTGAAAATTTCTTTTAAGTCTGATGAAAGAATACAAGCACATTTTTCTGTATTAATTCAATTTTTATGAGAGAACTCATTACTAGATCATGTATGGCATATAATCTTTATTAGTGTTCACCATATACATATCTTTTCTTTACTGATGAACACTTATAATGCTTATATGTTGCTCATTTGAATGAATGGGTCATCTCTAAAGCACTTTTGTATTAAACCAAACACTCAAACCTCTCTTCAGGGCCTGCTATATTGGTAATATCTTTGTCGTTTGGCCTCATGATTGTGCATCTTCATCTTCTTTTATCTTTACACTTAACTTCTACTTCATAATTTCTTTCACCTCTGCCCATCCTCCTCCGAGACCCTCCTCCAAGACCTATGCCCAGTAATAAAAAACAATGTTTCCACTTCCCTCTTGTTACCCTCATGTCCCTCAGTATCTTTTAACACATTCAATACGACCGTTATTTTTCTTGTTCTTCCATGGTGCGGAGCCCATTTTTTTACAATACCTGCTCAAACTTTTGTCTGCAGTATCTTTTAATGTTAATAATTAAATACCATTGTTGAAAATATCATAAAACGAAAAAAAATTTTACGATGTCTTAAGACCTCAACCGCCTATGGTAAGAAATATAGTTAGGCACCCCACAATACACACGGGAGATTAATTTAGTTTCTTCAATTGTTTTTGTTTGTCGGACGTGTTTTAGTGAAATGATGTTGATTACAGCATCAAAAACAATGTTAAGGTCTTATATTATATAGACTAGAATAAAATAAAAATCGAGCCTGCAATTTGTTTTCTTTTTAGGGAATGAATTTATAGCCACCTCGCGTGGGATGCAGGGTGTTCATGACTCTAATTATCTTCACTGACTGTCAATTTATTGTTATATTTGTTCAACATGGATACTTCTTCACTGTGTTAAATTTTGTGTGTGTACGGTAGTACTTGAGGGAGAAGCAAAAGTGAAAGCGAAACGTACAGGTATAAGTATCTACCCACAGCAACCCAACTCTGCCATTTTACTCTACATCCAGCAGACACCTAATGTCCTCACGGTTTCCCTTGGCTTAATTCATCTCATAAGCCTGATATACCCAATATTATTGATTGATTATCTCAATGCCTATTTTCTTATGTCAAAATCCCACCTCCCCTCCCCCCCCCTTCCTACCAGACATTCGAATCATACCTTCAACATTGACATCCGGAAGCACGTGTCGACATATTCCTTCCTTCTTCCGACGGTACACCCCCACATCACCTGAAACGAACCCTCTGCTTCCCCTGCTCTGCCCACTCCTACCCTTCCCCCACCACCTCCTCTGACCTCACCCGGAGTTCCAAAAGAAAGGATTCCACGGGCCTCTTCACCTCCTCAACCCTCATAAAGAGAACCAGACGGAAGCAACAAGGAGGTGACCATTTTTAGTGCACCAAATTCTTTAAGCCTTCATTATAAAAATAATTTGCCTTCCACACGCACTCTTTTCATGCACTCAAAGTCTCCTACAGGTGTTTCTTTCCAGTCAAACCCTCCCTCCCCTTTTTCTTTAATGGTTAGGTTTTTTCCTCTCTTCCCCATTGTACAAAGTGCTCGGATGAGATCAATAAAACATCGCACCTATCTTGCCACTTGAGGACACAAGTTCCTTTTTCGTTCCAGTATTCAACAACCTCATCTTTGCTAAGTTGCTTGGATATTACTTCAGCGGGATTGCATTTTCGGTTGGACCTAAGAGTCCCAGTACAATATATTTTATTTTCACGGAGATCTCCACACTTTCCACTCTATGCCCAACTAGTGCTCGGGAAGGCATATATTCCTAAGCGTTCTTAAATTGTATCGCTAGTGTTGTCTATTTTGTGACAATTTTTTCAGTATACACTCGTTTCTGGGGTACTATGTATTTACATTTTTTACAAGAGATCCCAAATCAGCGGTAGCACCATTCATACACAACTTCCTTGCGAGATTTTTCCTTTGTTACCACTAAGTTTTCGCCAGGCATTTAAATGTTGCTAAAAAGCCCATTAAACTAGATTCAGGTGCACATACAAACCGCAGAGTGTAAAGTGTTGAAAACAAAAGAAAATACGAATACAAAGTCATACACCGAAAAAATTAATGTGAAATCCCCATAAGATTAAATATTTAAGAAGAATGAAACATGAGAGTACATATTCCGTATAAAAATATAGGTGCTAAGTGACCTGTGGTAAGAAAAAAATGAAAAACTCTGCAAGTAAATACATACGGCAATGGAAAAAAACAGTGAGTATTCTTAATACACCCGTCAAATCTTTATCTAGTGAATGCGAAATTACATATGTTACTCTCGTTAATGGGAGATTCTTTTGTTTTGTTTGTCAGAAAGAAAGTTATTTAAAAAATTAAAGTTTAAAAAATAAGCTATAGATAACATTAATTCATTAAAATCATTAGTACAAATGGCTAACATATGAACAATTAATCAATGGTAACTAGTATTTTCTACTTCCAATGTTAACTTTATATTTCTTGTGTTATTAATGTCCAACTCATGTTCACAGCTCTCCGTAGACATCTCGATCACTATAATCGACCTACTCGTTCCGGGGATACAATTGAACTGAGCACGCGCCATTCCCACAGAAGCCCAAATTTAGACCCCCACGCGTAGCGCTGTGACGTCACCTTGCAACCCCCCCTCCGCTCACGACAAATCATTTCCGGTAGTCAACAAAACGGGCTATCCAGTGATAGTTTCAGATATTCTGTAATCCTTATAGATTTTGCACACAAGGCCCTCTAAAGTACACAAATATTGGTCGCGGAAAATCCTTACATGACACCGAGAACGAATCATAAGATGTTCGTTCGCATTTACATCAAAAATAAGTCTCAGAACCAGATACGGCTGTGCTCTTGGGTGAGGCAGAACACCAACTGAAAGTGTCGCAGTAAAGACACAAAATTGGAGAGACCGTAGGGAAACAATGAAAGAAAAAATCGCTACACGGCTGATGCCGTCTTAAGACATCACTCGCCAGCGGTGACAACCCACCATGACGTCTTAAGATGTCATCCGCATTGAAAGTGTTAAGCATCCCGAAAAGTTGTGCAATATCCTAAAATTCACAAGACACCGCCATCAACCCACCGTGCTCCCCCCCCCCCCCCCTTGCACCATCCTCATTGATCTTCAACCATCCTGGATGCAAATGTTGCTCCCTCCTCCACACTTCTTTCACACCCTCTCCCAACTGATCTTGCCAATTGGCCATGTGCACCTCAGCGGACATAGTCTGCTGTCTCTTATGTAATTTTTGCCTGTCCTTCTACATAGGTGCAATAGGTACAATGCACTACCCCTCTTTCTATCTGAATGAACGGCCACTGCTGCTTCACAAAAGCTCTACGCTACCTCAATTCCATCCCTGAACATAACGCCTTCCACCACTAAACTTTCTATAAGTGCTTCACTCTCACAATGATAGTAGCTCTCCCCATATCTGCTACGATTATCAAGGTGAGAACTCGATAGATACAAATCGTTCAAATGCATTTGAACCACCTGGGATAAACTTGGCCCACTGCAACACCAATAGCCACACTACTCCATCCCCACCACTCCCTTTAAACCCCCCCACCCATCTCTCTTCTTCCTTTCCTCCCCAAGGGAACAGATCCTAAGTCTTCTATCACTGACAAAAATGGCTTATCCATTGAAATGTTTGGAAAAAAGTTTGTCCCATTTTTGATTTTCGTGTGCTTATGTTTTTTTAAGTAGAAGTATTTCTGCCAAAACTGTTTGGTTTCTTCTTTCTTGAATTTGTAAGAAAAGTTATTAATATATTTTTTCACTAATGGATCATTTTACTAAGTTAAGCCTTCATCAGTGCCATATGCCTCTGTCCGATTCATATGTATGACCCAACCAGTGCTGTAGGATAATGTTAACTTACCATTCCTCTTCAGTCCAGCTTCTAGTTGTAATGGTATTAATGTGACCTGGGGCGCGATCATGGTTCTTTATTTTACGTTATCGTTATCGCTACCAAGGGATTATGCGTTATATAGCGAACCATGCGATCATGGTTCTTCAAATCTCGCGCGTTACCGCTACCATAGCGAGATTTCCAAGCGAAAATAGAAGAGCTTGCGCTATCGCCGTGATCCCCGTTAAATCAGAAAGCATGGCGGAAAGCGCAATCCACTTAATAGACATATCTTTATATTTAGAACTTATTTCGGTCTTTGGCGATGATAAATCTTTATTTTTATTAATGAAATGATTGCAAGGTTCTAATAAATCCCAAAAATGTATATTGGTAGCTAAAGCAAGTCTAAATGTGTTTAGTTGCCCATCAGCTGTTGTTGTGGTAAGGAAGTGCATTTTGTCGAGCTATGTTATGATTGTTTTTGTACGCTGATAAAGTAACGTCCTGTGCTTTTAAACTATTTAACCTTAAATTTCATTTCCATCATATTTTAATTGATAGATTTTTTCGCAACTGACTAAATGAAATGTAATATCCTTGAAAGTAGAATGCCTTGTAGCGTCTTTATTATGATGACTTTTAACTTTGTTAATATCAGACTTTGATAATGCGGTATGTGATTAGGTTAATTACTTATTGAAGGGTAGGTATCTGTGTATTCCCATAGTGTGTTTATTTACCTTTAGTAGGTATGTTGTAATTTCATGGTTAGAGGAAGTCAATGTTTACATTGAATGTTGGACCTTTGGAAGTGCCCCAAACTACTTGCAAAGTAATGTCTATTTTGCATGATGATTGGTTATGTAACTGTTGCATGCAATTTTGGCAAATGATTTTTGGCTTTTATGTTTTAATACTGTTTGTACCCTATATGTGGTGTTCTTTACTTATGATAGCAGTTACCAAAGCGTTGTATCCTATGTAATAGGAGTTGACCAGCACAAAATAATCTGCATTATGAACTCTATGAGAGAATGACAGCGTTAATCTATCCTTTGCCTAATGGATTAACTTGTGCATCCCTTGAATGCGTCGTTTAACGATTGAATATGTAGAGATAGTGATATTCTAGTTTTCCCTTCCATTATCACAACTATTTTGCTACTTTTTCGTTTAAAGATATCTCACCTTGCAGATAAACTTGTATGATTTGAATAATGCCGTAAGAAATGTTTAACTCTAATTTATAAGCTTATTTGATTAAAACGCAATACATTTTAATTTGCTAATTTACACTTGGAAGTAAGTTCCTCGATACTCTGGAGTAGAAATTGTGTAGTTTGTGTAGAAATTATTTGCCAAAACTTTGGTAATATACAACTTGCGTACGAGTCAAATTTTATCCTTGTAATTATAGTACTATTTAGCCAACACATCCTTTTTTATATTAATGATAATACTTGTGGAATGAAGTGTAGCTAAAGTGTTTATCCTTGTCACTTTTAACGTTGTTTATCTTCACCAATCTATCACTGCAATTTGTTTATGCTTTGCTCTTACAAACTTAGTACATATAACCCTGATTCAATAGAAGCTTCACTTGTGCCAGTACTTCCAATCATATTTACTCCACGTTAGTGTGGATTCTTAGCTTACCATGCATTTCAGTATCTTCATGAACAGGGTTTATTTTGGATGAATCAAACGCAAAGCTGCTGTTGGTTTTTAGATTGTGTTACACCAAATAAGTTTTATGAAATCTTGGATGGTAATGATTAGTGAAGGAAGGGAATGGTTGCATGTTAATTATGTAAATGATTTAAAAACAAATATATTTGCAACTTTTTCATGGAATAAGTGACTCTTTGAATTTTGGCACTAAATGTAGCATTGGACTTCTGTGCATATTTGTTGAGCAACCCATTGTTTTGCTAGCATTTTAATTAAAATGTCTTAAGAGTATGATCTTTTTGGACAATATTGTGGAGGAAAACCTCCAAAATAACAACTTGAGTATTCAAAATAAGGAGATTAAGGGATTCTATGGATCATTTTGCCCTTGAGGTGGTGCAGTTTTGTCAATTTTTAGTTCTATTCAGGGTATCGAAGGAGATGGCTCAAGACCTGCGCAATACTTAAGACCTCGGCTTATAAGGGAATGGTCTCATGGGCTGAGTGTGGAATTGCATGCAATTATTATCATGTTAATTAACAATAATTATCTTAAAGTAGTTAGACAATATCATATTTGATTTTAATTGGCATCAATATAGGTTCTATGTGCCCTCAACGTTTTTTGCCAAATGGATTGTATCAGAGGTCTGTAGGGCAGGATTATTTAATTTTTATGAGCCAACCCACAACTTCAAAGGCTATGACTAGTGTAATGAATACAATCAATCAGCATTTGGTACAGCAATGGATCAGATTTCCCAGTACACTTGCAGACAGAAGGAAGGTACAAAGAACTTCCAGTTTATCCACCAATTCTTTCCCTGGTGCAGTGGCAGCTATTGACTGCACTTGTATGGTCATCCTTGTGCCAAGGGTTCATAAAGAAATTGATATCAAACGACATGGATGGACGATAGATGAAAATTAGGCTCATAAAGCACATATCTTATGCCTCTAATACATCCCAAATCTACTTAGCATGGTGGTGACTGATGTAGGTGATTTAGGGTACCCAAATGAGCCATGACTTCTCATATCCCACTGCAAGGCTCGATCAGTGGTAGAAAGGTTGTTTGGGGTGCTTAAGGTCCTATCCCGTCAGAGATTTCTAATGAATCCCCCAACCAAGGCTCAAAAAATAGTGTTGGCTTGTGCTGTGTTGCATAACATGCGACAGTTTTACCACCTGCCTTAACTTCGTCAGAGAGATTTAATGTAATGAAACCGGAGGAGGAAGAATTACTTGAAGGTCGGCCACGTATTGCAGAGGGTTACCAAGTCAGGAGATCAGTGAATGCCGATAATTTTAATTTCTAGTTAGTTGCATTATTCGTGAAATAAAGTTCAGAAAGTCTTTGAATAAAAGAAGAATTTATTAGAAATAATTTTTTTTGGGATAAATCATAACGTTTTCACTGAAAATATTATTTCAATTTCTTATTTAGTTTTAACAACATCAAGAATTTTCTGGATAATTGCATTTTAAGCTTGTTAACTCCTCACCAGCTGATGGATTCAGATAGATCCTCCCTCAACATTCTCTCATCTTTAGGTCCAGTTTCTGTAACAGATGATGATCCTCGGTTAAAGTACTGGATAGCATTTAAAATATTGCATATTATTTGTGGTCCACCTTAATTTTAGTGGGAGAATGATTTGATCTTTATAGGTATTGTTGGAAGTTTATTTATATTCATTATGCCACTCTATTACTAACCCATGCTTTGTAATTATAATGTCTTGTAACTCAATGCTTTCCTACCTACGTCTGCTTAATTGAAAAAAGTTTTTGGAATGTAGCTTGGGAAAACACTGCATGGGAGTTAGCATGTTCCACGAAAATTCATATGACTTACTCAGCTTCCTTTGGCATTTTGTCAACCAATGCCTCTGTATCTATGTATTGATTAATGTAGATAAATTTGACTAGACTTTTTCTCCTAAGTAGTTAGTAATCATATAGTTGACTCAATCTTCCACTCCTCTTCATATCAATCTAACAGAAGATAAAATTGGTACAATTTACCCTCGATATAACGTCTACTTCTGTTGTCGGATAGGACTAAGATTTTAAGCAGGAAAACGTTATATCGGGAGTACGTTATTGCGGGGGTGCCTATATTTGATAGGTTAACCCTCCTTATTTAAAAGCCGAAGGACTTAAAAATTTAATATATTCTTGGAAAGACTATTAGTTGCATTGATTTATGAAATTCTGGGTTATCTAGAAGTTATTTCCACTTTTACTATTGTGAATCATGATTGAAGAAACTGTAATTAAAATATCCAAAGATATATAACTTGTGAGGAACTAAAGTAAACCAAACAGGATTAATGTTGATGGAGGCTTAACGTAATAACTATGTCATTAACTTCTCAACCCAATACCAATGAATGGGTTTACCATTCATCATCATCAGAGTAATCTACCATTTAGGGGTAGGTTATGATGAAAGTCAGAGAATATCCAACAGACTCTTACACGTGCTGTGCCCTATCTACTTCTAGTATTTCTTTCTTCATCTCAGCATAAGCCCTACCTTTTTCTTCCCATCCATAAAACCTATTCTCTTCCTTCCCCTTCCCCGCTTACCCAACATCCTTCCCTCTATCACGGCCTTCAGCAAACCATCACCCCTCATTATCCCCTTCAGCCTTCCTTTCTGCCCCATACAGTGCTACACTTCATATCAAGCTCTTCACCAGCCTCTTTTTTACATTCCTTCTGCACAGCTGACTATACCCATTAGGCTTTCAAATCAGGTTTCATATTCATTTTATTTTTTTTTAATAATAAATAAATCCTTAAATATACTTTTCATAAAAACAAGTGTTGACGACTCTGGCAATGAGAAGAGGAATGGTGACTTGAATATATTTCTGACAGTTGTAAATACAAACTAGAGGCAAAATATGTTTATCTATGCTGATGAATAAATTGAATTTTTTATTATAAAATAATTTTGTTTGTTTTTAATTACTGTCATCCATAGCATATCTTTATGGCCAGGATAATGTAAGTTGTAGACAAGCTTTTTGGAAAAATTAAATAACAAGATATAATTATTCATGGGATGTAAATGCATATTTAACACTTCATCTTCAACCTAATCAAAACTTTGTCACTGCTATTGGATCTTTCTAATTTTTATATTTATTGAAAGTTAACCTAAGGATCTATGATGTTAAGGAATATCATATTATGATCCAATTTACTGGAATAACCTATTTCTGTGAGAATCATAGATAGTGTCTCAATTCATATTTTATCATTGCAAATAATAGAATGTATTTCAACTTTGGTCTTCTTTAATGTCCGGACGACATCATATCTCCTGTCAGAGGTAGGCTTACATTTAAGACATTCCTCGTATTGGTAGATGATTATGGATTGTAAGGTAAGGGGGAATGTCTTAGTCATATTAGTACAGTATATTCATTAATGACAGGATGAAATATACTGCTAAGCGTATATTAGGTATTGTTAAAATAAATAATTTATTTGGTGTTAATGAAAATTATTGGAATGCAAATGAAATTCTCTGGGTAAAAATTGCCCTTAGGTTACCTTAAAGAAACCACTTAGTCTTGTTCAAGCATGTAATGAATTTCTTCATTACGAAATGGTTGTAATATAAGATGAAGAGGGAATATAAAATTAAGGGATACGAAATTTGAATCTGACATTTTTTGTTAGAATTATCGTTGTAGTCATGTTATGTTTCTGTAGGGCAAGGAATGTCATTATATTCATTAATGTAAAAGGGTTGAGAATCTTAAATAAGCATACCTTCTGCTAGTGAATTATATCTTTTGTCGGAACTTTTTTTATTTGCCTGATCAGCAAATATCTGCCTAAGATTTTTGAGTGTAACCCTCCCAAATGGACAAGAGGATTAATACTCAAAATTTCTAGATGGGTGGTTAAATATTTATTCATACATTCTCTTTGTGATGGCGTTTTTCCCCCTCCTCGGCTTCTGCAGTGGCATTAATGACTTATAATAAGTTTTCTCACTACCAACCAAATTTAATGTACAAATAACTGTTCCAATAAATTTTAATGTGATAATTAATTTTAATATATATATGCGCTTATTAACAACATCTTATTGATTATTTCTCGCGAAGAATAATGTATATATTTTCCTAATAAATCGTGCGTTGACATTTTTTGAAGTCGCTTTTATCGTCGCGATCAATTCATTTCCACAGTTTAATCCACATTCACTGATAATTCATACATATTATAAAAAATCAACTTCGAGCAAATGTTAAAGGTACTTATTTGGCGAAACTACTTATCTCCGACTCAGACATTATCTTCAACGCTTGTACGTCTTCTACGCAGAACACTATTACAATATTATTGATAATTAGGAAATTCCGCGGGAAATACTAGCTATAAACATTCCATAATTACCGCTTTCGAATGTTTTCCGCTTGCCGAAGTTTTTCTGTGTATTTCATTGGTCGATTCTTGTAGCCTCGTATGCGGGCGCCGACTCAGAAGTATTTCATAGCGCAAGCGCGAATTTCGCTCATTGTAGCGCAAGTCGTGAGAACCATGATCGCAGCGAATGCGCTACAGGGAAAAATTGCGTTATGGGTAGCGATAGCGATAACGAAAAATAAAGAACCATGATCGCGCCCCTGATATGCATTGTAGGCTAAGAGGTGTTACAGTTTTTCTCATAAATCCTAGTAATTTATGGTGACAATAAAGATATTGCAGAGCTCTGATGTCTATGCAACTCCTGTCATTAATGCATAATCTTTTTAGAAATATTTGTGCCTTATTTTTCTCTTTCTTATCTTGTAGCCACCGAAAAATATTAGAATGCACTTCTGACCCAGAGTGTGGTTGGTGCTCAGCGGATGAAACCTGTTATGGGCGTACTTTGACTGCTAATTGCACGACTAATTTGCAAACTACAAGGTGAGAGTGAAAATGTTTTCTTTTTAAATAATCAAACTAATTTTGTCAATGGCTAGAATTGAGTGCTATTAGTTGTTTGGTTGCATCTGGTTGATATAACAGGAAGGTACCATTGAATAATTTTGTCATAATGTGTTAAAAATAATAAGTGTGTTAATCATCTTTAATTATTGCCTATTATTTGCTAGAAGTATAGGATATTGTTTTAGAAATTTTAATATGAAACAATGTATCCTTTGTAATAATGCATGACCCCATTGTCCCTAGTACAGTGGAACCTGGTTAGGATGCTCATCCATAGCATGTCTTCCTCCTTAGCACATCGATTTCTCACAGTCCTGATACCATAGGGACAAAATACAGGTAAAATATTTGGTTAATATATTCTAAATACTGGTGCTTTCCTGGTTATTATGTTCACTAACGTGTTGGAAAGCAACCTAAAAGCCCTTTTCTAATATATTTGAAGTGGAGTGAACAACCGAAACTCCTGAGTTAATTTATTATATAATAACCCTTGTGTTTTTAATGTTTATTCATATGCACTTCTCTAATTTTGTGATGTGATGTAAAACAATACTCAGGTGATAGTGGGAGTGTACTTCTTGAGTGGGCAGTCGTTCGTAGTGCATGTGTTGTGATTGTAAGGGCAATTAAAGTTGAAAGTAAGCAAGTTGTGAAGCAGATTACAACTGTAGAAAAAATTAAAATTCTTGAAGAAGTAGACAGAAATCCACATACAGTAAAACCTCTACCTTACGAAATCCTGCTAATGAAGAATTCTGATGAACGAACAAATGCTATTGGTTCCATCGAATTTCTATGTAAATGCATTGGTAAAAAATACCTCTTTTGAACAAACTCCTGGTTTACAAAAAACTCCCGATAAACAAAATATGTAAAAGTTTAGCCCTGTCTTGTAATATTTACCTATTCATAACACATTTAAAAAAAAAGGTTAATTTTGAATATTTGGCAAGGTTTTTGCGGGTTTGAAAGTGAAAGGGACCAATCAGAGACTCAGTATAAACAAGCCAATCAGAAAGCTCCCTCTTGTTTGTTTATCTTGTTAATCACATTTCCAGTAATTTGCAATAGTGATTTGAGTGATTTTTTAGCAGCGTGGTTTGTGATTTGGTCGGCGTTCTCGAGTTTTACTGCTGCTCACCATCGTAAGTCTAAAATGTCAATCTTTGTGAGTGAAACTTTGTTGCTCTAGAGTGGTACTGCGGTTCATTTTCGTGAGATTGGGATGCAGAATTGGGACTGTCCAAGAACCTACCAATCAGCTGGTAGAATACTTGAATGAATAATTTCAATCTTTGAAACCTGGTTTTGCCTTAAGTAGCAATATTGCGTCTGGTAATTTATCTACTTATTTGCAACGTAAGTTCGTAATTTATTCCCCACGCTTTTGCAAAAATTGATATCCATGCTTGATTTATAAAATGTCAAAAGTTGACTTTCGTATCGTGGGCTCGAACATTTCATTAGCATACTTGAAACACTCCTAAAGCAATGAAATTCCATTCATTAGTCATTTACATCTGCATCCAAGCAAAGATGAATGAAGGCGACCAAAGGTTACTGACACACATTCCAGTTGACGGTGATTGTAACAGGATGGCGTCAATGCGGAAACAATTCACGGTTAAAGTTTGACGTTCACGCTAATCTAAAACCAGCCTTTAGAAATCGCCGTAAGGTATAATTAGCAGAAATTGCTGAAAGACCTGCTCATTGTTATTCCACGGATTTTTTATTAGGCAAGGGAGCAGTAAGGAGTAAAGTATGCGATCCTCTTGTGGAAATTTTACCTTTAATTGAGTTTTGTAAACCACATTCCCCGGAAATTCAAGGTACAAGAAGTGGATTATTTACGTTGCCCCTGTAGTGATGCAACGTGTATGACACCTCCGACGAACTAACTCCCGATAAAGAAACAGGAAAAATATCGGTTCCTTGAATTACGTTAAGTAGAGGTTTTTCTGTATGAAGCAAGTAGAATTGGCTCAAAGGTTGAATATTCCTTCATCCACTTTTAGCATGATTGTCAGTAATCGTGAAAAAATCCAGTGGTCATTGTGTTAAAAAGCAAAAGTGCATTCATGATGGAAATTTCCATTATTAGAAGTTGTTCTACTTAAATGTGCGAAAAAGTACGAAGCTCAAATGTGCCATTTGATGGTTCCAATGAAAAGTGTCTTGTTAGAACTTTTTAAAGGTTGGGGAAGATCAGTAATAATGAAATATTTCACCCTTTCATAGCATTAAAAGTTTATTCAGAGGCTGGCGGTTCACTTTGGTACTTGTATTATTATTTTTCAACCCGTGACCTAAATGTTTTTAAAATAAAACAAGGCCCCTTGTTGACTTCTATCATTGAAGATAATGAGGGGTAATTGATATTTTAGTGGACATTGTCCTAAAATTAATCTTTATTTTCTGATAGATGCCCAGGAATTTGCCCTGCTCTTGGAGATTGCCACTCATGTCTCATTCATGGGAATATCAACAATGCAAAAAGAAAGTCGCCTGAATCATCTGCAGGATCGTTTACACCTGTGTCTGTTTCACATAAGCTTCGTCTTGGGCAATGCACGTGGTGTGTTCAGAATGCACGATGCCATCACAAAGATGGTAAGCTATAATCTCTGCTCCTTCTGCAAAATATGGTTTCTTTAAACATCGACCAATAATTGTATCTCTATCTTCCTTCCCTTTGTGTTAAATCAAACCCAGTGAATAAATAAATACAACATATATTATTATCTGCATGTGATATAATTGCAAATCCATCTTTTCATTATATAAAAACTTACCTGAGTAAAACATCAATTTCCATGAGAGGAAGGTGATATACCCTTCCCTTTGAATACAGAAATGTAAGCACTGGAAGAAAATTGAAAAATATATGAACTTTTTCCTTAACTGATAAAAATGTCCCATGTGTGTCAACGGCTCAAGAGAATTAAAAAAATCTTAAGTAACTTTGAAAACATTAATAGAATTATTGCATTTTTTATTTTAACATTTTTATATGCAGAGTAAGTGAACCAGAGATATATTTTTGTGATGCTCCTTATGCTTGAGGCTAATCTTATCTTCAGATAACTTTGGTGTCTGCGGAACCCAAGAGGATACAGCAGCTGGGGGAGGCAGTGGCGATGGACCCCCTGTAGGATGGTGGGGACCTCAAGGAACGGAAGTAATAAGGGTAGAGGAATGCCGCACAATGGACCGTCGCCCAGGTCTCACTTTTCTAAAGTACAAGCATCCAGCTAATTATACTCATCCAGATTATGTGAGTTAAAAGTTGTTATATTCTCATAGGAAAAGAGTTTGTGAAAGATTTCAGTTTTTAAAATTAAGTAAATGACCAGCTGACAGGTTGTAATGAGAATGTAGGTCATTCGTTTATGCTTTTTTAATGATGCCCCCTAAAATTTTGAGAGCATATCTGTTAAAACTAGGGATGGGCATCTCGAGTAGTCGTATACTCGAACATCACGAAGTATTTCTTGATATTTGATAATCGAGGATGAAATTAAAATTTTACCTTGAATATATGGTTTTGAAATTTTGGCGGTGATTGACATCAATACTTGCTTTACCGAAATCTGGATTCGGTTATTGATGATATTTATTACATTTTCACCAAAATGTACTCAAATGATTTAACAAGTTAACCTAGCAATAACTATTTGAACTTAACAGGTCATTTCTTTACTCTTGAATAGTTTGAGAATTATGGTTAATTTGCTAAATAATATTACCATAGAGTAAGTAAATATAGAGTGGCAATGGGATAGGGAGATTCGGATATAATTTTTTAAATGATATTTTTGCCGAGAGATGGAAGAGGTGTATCGAAGTAGCAGTATAAGCTGGAACAATCGAGCTTGGCTTCAACTTCGGCACATGGGCACTTCTTTCAGTGTCACTTCATTGAAATAAGGTTCTAATGATACTGTCGGCACATCGGTATCAATATGTTTACTAATCGACACATAGCAACGTCTGTCAAGCCCGTCAAGCCGTAGCCTCCGAGAGAAGGCTACGGTGGCTACGGTCAAGCCATCTGTGCAAATATTTGCATTTTAATTTCAGAACAGATATAATTATGAGTGTGAGACTAAAGGAAATATGTATTCAATGTTGTTTTTAATTTGAACTTGTAAAAAAAATATTTTGATCATATTTGGAATCCACAGGGTTATTATCTCATTATATGTATTGTAAATTATTCACTGAATCGTAAATTAATTATAAAGAATGCTTTCTTTCTCTATATTGTTTCATAATAAACAAGATAAGGATGATTTGATAAGTTGTAGTTGTTGTGGAAAGTTCCATTGACATATTGTGCTGATATTAATAAAACGGCAATTATCTGCACTGCTTTTGTATATCATTTAACTCTATACTTATCAACTACAATGAGTAGGAACATAAGGCCTGGTAAAATGCCCAGGGATATAGGTGTAGCGGAGGTTGACGGTAGTCACATGTGCGAAGATTGACATCAGGGAGAGTAAAGTATACAAGAGAAGTGGTACAAAGGGTCCCTCCAGAGGTCCTACGGATGTCCTTCAGTACATCTGTCCACCAATTAACACTTTATTCATCCTCCACGGCCATAGGGAAGAGGTCCTCAATGACCTTAGTCTCCCTGCTGCCAGGTACCATCATATTTCAACAGTAAAACCCCTAAATTACACTTTTCCAGGGACCCTAGAAAAAAAGTGTAAATTGCGGGAAAAGTAGAATTTTTCACTTATACATCCATGTTCTTTTGCTGGAGTAAGGGTAAAAATAAGAAACACTGATAAACTGAAAAAGAGCAGTGTCATAATTTATTCCTTGACCTAGCTCTTCTCATTTATTTATATTTGATGAAAAATACATTAAACATCTTAGACAAATTGAAAATTAAGAAAGGATGAAGATGGCAGGGCGATTAACATTATATTTGTTATTAGCAACCATTGAAACTGTCTAATGAATATAGCATGATTATTTTTAGAAATTTGATATTTTAAACTGCTTGGACTTCCTCTGCCTATTAATAATATTATGCACTTTATTTTCAATTTTCTCCAGTTCCTCAAGCATTTGCTCTGAGCAGTCACTATAGGTATACCTACTAAGTAATTTCTTCAGAGTTTGAACAGCACACACTGTGTTGCTTACCATAGTTATAACTCGGGAATTGACACATTGCAAATGATCTCAGTTGTCCACCACGGGTTCTATACTTTTTCATCATATCTGGCTAAGAATCCATTTTTATTCTTCATAGTTTCTACTTAGGTAAAAAATTAATACTCCCCCGTAGGTTCAATTACAGTCAAGCACCCATAACCTGGTAATCCAGGAGCACGCTTTAGTCCGGCAGTGTTGCGAAAACAACCTCATACATATTCTGAGAAATCAAAAAATCTTAACCATAAACGTTGTTTTAAGAGATTTTGACTCTGCACTTAATAAACATATTTCCTTTAATTGCTGGAATATAATGTAACTTATATTTCAAGGTAATTTCATTATTATATATAAGAAAATAATTGTACACGCATTATATACTAGTTATACGATTAAGTTATGCACATTGCAGTTTGAAATCCTCACTGTTGGCTGAGTAACCGCTATAATGGTTTAGTGACTTGGCGTAGCTACGCTACTTCATGGCGCGCACATTTAGCCATGCTTAAATATAATGCTTTATGGCTTATTCTCTGGCTGTAAGGTGCAAGAAACTTCATTAAAAATCTTTGCTACGTACGCAGTTATTATGACCTTGTCCAATCTAATAAGCGGGCGGAGCGATGCCAGCGGCGTGAAGTGATGGCACAAAACTATCTGTTGCAGAAAAAGTAGAAGTTTATCTTCAACTGCCTCCTTAAACAGCAATGTGGATGAAGGAGACTAAACTGGTCCATTGAAATTAACCTTAATTTCTTAACTCCGGACGCGACGATAGCATCAAAAACGATGAAACAACTGATCGTCAATCGCATTAATCGATCAGCCGCGGCAAGGAGTGTTGCGTTATGAAAATGTTTCGTAGTTTTCATTTTTATTTCGGTATGCTCAAATTTTCCTCATTATATTAACAAATATATTTTTTCTAAATATGATTATTTGTGAATTAAAGCTTTTGGGGTGTCCAAACAGGCGAAAGGTTCCATGTATTCTGGCGTTTCGATGTCAGACACGACCCTCGTCTCCAGGGGCGTCAAAAGATTTGCTGGAAAAGTACTATCTTTCAGCGATTTATGAAGTTAAAACCAGATAATTACTATCATTTTTATGCATAGAAACAGTAAAAGAACGATATTATAGAATTATAACTAACTGGAATGAAAATGCCTTACATAAAAAAGACTACACCTCATTTCATAGCTTGAATCATGGCTTGAATCATATCTGGCAGATTACGAGTTGATGTAGTTCAAATTTCTGTTACTAGTGGCGCTGTATACTAATCCCGCCACATTCAAATTCTTTCTTAAAACAGGTCCTATTGCTGCTCTCTTTCGTATTTTTTCCGCAAGTATGTACGAGACAAAGTCAAAAATTGTTTTACAAAGGATGATATGCATGAGTAATGGACTTAAGAAGTATATTTTATTTTTTGAAAGAGCGCGTTGTGGTGCAAATTGCGGGAAAACTGAAAAATGCATAGTCTAAATTCGGGGTTCTGCATACGTTGGGAACATAGGAAATTGAATGGGACTTTGCAAAAGTGGTGTAAATTGCGGGAAAACGTAATTTCCGATAACGCAAATACCAGGTTTCACTGTATTTATACGTTGTATTCATCTCATAGAACGGGGGTTGAAAATCTTGGAGATGGAAGAGCCAACAACAGTGTAAAAATATTTCAAATGCCGTGCGTATATTTTAAATGATTTTGAAAATTTCCATTAAATAATCGTAACGTGTAATATTTATAATGAATTCATCAAATAATGAAAATAATTATTATATGAATAAAATTATTCGAAATTCAATTAAGTTAAGTATGATAGTTTCATTTTCATTTACAAATTTACTTCATAGCCATATGTCAGTAACCAAAAGGGCTGCATATGGCTCACTCGCCGCAGTTTGTCGAAGCCCGTCATCTACCAAACCTAAAACTTAGAAATCGAACTAAACTGCCCTTAGCACATTTGTCTGATACTTTTAAACGTACTTAATACTCAGAAGTGAGAGGACGAATGATTAAGCTTGCTGAAGTAGTTAACTTACACGCTATTAGTATGGTAATTTTACGTTAGGTCTCATACAGCCCACGAGTCACCTCAGTTTAAAGAACATTTAATAAATGCCATTCTATTGAGCAAATTTCCTGATAGCCACACAGTCAGACATTATGAGAAGATGATAAGACATTATGAGAAAAGGTAATAAATAGGTTAAAACCTTAAAACGATAATGATCATTGTGTTCTGTTGGTAGAATCAAGTATGTATACGTATTCTGCCTTCTGGGGCTTCTAATATTTAGATGAGTAGTTCAACAATCTTTCCAGCCTTATCTGTTGATTTTGTTTCTCCTTATTACATTACCAGCTCTGACCAGCTAGCACATTACCACATTACAAATATGTTTCACTTCCAACACAATGTGACTTAGACCGTGGAAAAATTGGTTGTTGCAATCCTTTTCTTATCGCTGAATGCTATTCGATGACCAAATTAAAATAGCAACCTGGTGAGACTGGGAGGCTTCATTTTATGTCCGAGGAATCATTCTTTTTATATTGCACCAAATTCTGATTCTTTTTGCATTGCTGTGTCTCAGCTAAGTTCTTCCTGCATTAATTTTGTGAAGCGTGAGAATCAAATTTACTACCAGTGACGGATGATCTTTAAACAGTGCATTATGGTTTTCAAGACAATTTTTCCGAAGAAAGTGTATTTTCCTCCTTGTTTAATAGTGAATTATCATCACATGAGACCTTTCTATCGTCATTGGAATAGTTCAGTCCGTGCAAATTAAGGTGCCAGCATCACTTTAAGTGCCATTATCACAGGAAGAACACAAGAGTGTATTTCAAGGATAGAAAGATTTTTCCTGTGTAACAATGATATTCATTCCTCTCAACACCTTTAATGCAAAATTGTAACAAGAGCTACACTCTTTGATTACGATGAACTGGTGCTTATTCGGGGCAGGTATTTTTGCTTAAACCGATATCATGGGAATTGTATACCACTTGTTATGAATATTTCAAATATTATTAGGTTTTTCATCACAGAAACAGTACCTAAGGTTATATATGCATGGACTTTTATTACAGAACATTGTGACTACATTTTTCTGGATTCGGTCTCCATAAACAATACTAAATTCTCATCGAGCAATTATTTTACTCATGTCTATCTTCACTACATTTGCTAGTACATATGATAAATATCCTCCGTACTATCTTTAAAGCTTCACATCCCTTGATTATTGTGTTAATAAAATATATCTCTATTAGGAATCATTTATATAATGTGACATTCGTTTGTAATGAGATATTCATCATAATTGAACCTACATGACTTTTTTTTTTAATTTTTGTTATTCAGAGAATTTTGTCATACTCATATCTGAGAAATTTAAGAGAATGAATTTTGTCATTCACTTATCTGACAAATTTAACTCAGGCTTAAGGTCTTAAGACTTGAGTAGTTCATATTCAATCCCCCATATCATTTAGATAGCTACTGCCATAAGTTTGTCTTGCTTATGTAATTACGGGTACATGAATACTTCTCTCATCCTCACTTGCAGTTGATGTATACAGGCAGCCCCCAAGTTATGTATGCCTCCACTTACGAAATCCATACAAACGTAAGTGGCAACCTTACCCAAAAAAGACTAGAATTACGAAATATACAGATTTGGAAGGTTGGTTGTCTAATTTCAAGGAGCGCATCTGCTGGAATGATAATAATAATAATATTTGTAGGATTTAAGTCTTTCCCGGCAAATGCTTAGGATGAATAGTGGAAACCCGAGAACTGTTCATCCATAATAATATTTATTTGCCCAGAGGACACAATCCATCATGATACAATCATAATCTAAGTATATAGGGCACATCAAAAAGAAAACCATTTCATAAAAGAAATGTTACAATTCACAGTACAGATACTCTTTTACTATTATTACTAATTACTCTCAGAGTCAACTGTTTACCAGTGAATCATGGCAACGACAAAACAGTTGATACTCATGGAAAAGCACACAACAGGCATCATCAATGCACCACTGTGTATTGATGCAGTTTCACGGGAGTGCCACCAGCGCCTCCAAGTGTCCTCTTCCCTAAGCCTAAATTCTTCCTCCTCGAGGGTAATGCCACCTGAGAAATTTTTCCAAAAGCTCTCAAAAATTGATATCCAGGTTTTAACATTGCGTTGCCACTCTATATATACTTACTCTATTATATTAAATATATTTAAAAAAACATTGACAACTTATCATAAAATTGTAATCTTAAAGATGATAGGTGAAAACTGAATGCCTTCATTATTCGATTGTGATATTTGAGGCTAAATTTCATATTCGAGCTCAATATACGAATTTGGAAAAAAAAGGTATTCGACCCATCTCTAGAAAATACATAACTGCCAGTCAAGTGGTTATTCTTCATAAAAGTGCTCTAATGTTTTTGTGATTATGTACATGCATTCAACTGAAATTAAATGGTTCTTCTCCCAGGTTGGAATCATAAATGCTACAACTGCTGACTTTAACTTACCTGGAGCCTTTGGCACGCGAACAGAACTGCCTCTTGGAGGGGAAGTTCGTGCAAGACTACTGGGATATCTTTGGCCTCCTCAAACAACATCATTGCCTTCCTCTGGAAAAGTCCCCATTGGGTCTACTGGAGCAACCCTAAGAATATGTGCCAGTTATTCATCAGCTATTCTTTCTGTCTCCAGGCCTCATACTAATCCTCCTAAGATGGTAGATATCACTATGCCTACTTTTATTATATTTACAAATGTCAGAATTTTCTCATTGTGAAGGATTTTCAAAATCCATGATTCAATTTTGTCTCCACATACTATGCATGTTTTAATGTTACTCAAGTTAAAATCATAAGCTCAATACTCAAATTCCACAGTGCATTAAAAAACAGTAATACGTAAGTTGTACTTTCAACAATTAGGGATGTGTGAGTAGAACTTTTAGATCTCGAGTCAAGTATTAAGTCGATTTGTATGTAGTTACTCGCGAGTATCGAGTCGAGTCCAGTTGTATGAACTATGGAAATTTCCCAACCAGGCAATATAATAATGCATGCACTAACATATTCTCATTTTCCCAATCCCCTAGTGAATTTTCTATTCTGAACATATTGCTTGATTTTGAAGGGAAAAGGTATGTTTATTGTGAAGGGAAAAGGTATGTATTATAAGGAATGTTTATTGTAATTGTGACAGAATTAGGAGATGAATTAAAATTAATGTGTCTTGAACAGTTCCAATGGGACAATTGAAATGATCTAACCTCTTGTAATTTGTCAACAGTTTTATTTAATGACTGCATTGGGTTGAAAACTTATTTATCCAAAATTCCTTGGAAGAGCTCAGAGTAGTCGTAGCAATTAAAGTTAGACAACAAGCCAACTATCAATACCTAATACTGTAGAAGTCCGTCATTACGAGTGTGGTATATAGCAAGAATCTGACTGTAGTGAGTGATTTTTTACCAATGGTTGGTCTCATGGTAGTAACATACGAAGTTGGACGGTTGTAGCGAGTGGTTATTTCTCTTGTATTGCCATAACGAGTACGATTTTTCGTTTATATCATCAATGTTGCTTAATTTACAGGTACCTTCTGCTATGAGCAACAAAGTTATTCAAATAGAAATTACTTTGCGGCAATGTATCACCTTGAAAAGAAAATTAACCTAATTTGAGATCAGAGTTCCGATTCTCTCTTCTCATTCTCCGATGCTCTAGATACGTTAATTGTCCTTTAGATGTGACGAAGCGTTTCAAAGCTCTCTCGGGCGTTACGCAACACAATTTCAGATTGTGGAAAAATCATGAGGAAGTGCGAAATCTACCTCACCGTTACCACCGGGGTAAGGTTACAATTTGAATCGACTGAAATAACGGCTCCTTTCGATTCGTTCGAGCACCGACTGTATCAATCCAGTGTTGGCTTTTGGCATTCCCCGTACTTCAGAATCATCTGTAAAAATTATGACACAAGTAAACAATGAACATTGCAAATTGATAATGGCAACATTCATTGTTTACGTAAGGTGAAAGAGCGATCTTCTCGCATGAATCCCATATTGTTCTCTCAGAATGTGTCCCGCGCTCATAAATTTCTTCTTGTCCAAAAAATACCGGTGACGTTTTCTCATCCTAAGCGAGAGGGCGGCCTAGGGAGGTGTGAGAGGGGCAAGCGGGGGAATTAACTGTCAATGCTTTTTGAGTCAGCGAGCCTCGGAGCAGCAGGATATGACCTCCGAATGATCCCGGGTGGTGTCAAAGAATCACCCAAGCCAAAATACGAGCCGATTGGGGGAAGACACTGTCAGCCTGTGCTCATCACGGAATGATTTACCACCGTCCTCCTGAAGCAAACCCGATAAAAGTATCTGGTGTCGGAAGGGGTTGGGGGGAGAGAGCAAAGACGAAGAAGTTGGCTGAATTGGAGTCCCAGGTTGGCCTTGGCACTACCATCGCAGCAAACCACCAATGAAGAAGAGCGGCATGCTTCATGCCTTGAGGGGTGTGGATACCATTCAAATCATCCTAAGTAACGGTCATCCTGTGTTGCGGCCGATGTTGGAACTATGTAGTTGGAACCATGGAAGTTGGCTGCTGAGGCTCCCGAAAGGATGCCCCCCTCCCCCACAACCAGTGGAAGCCACCTGAGAAGTTAGGGCATGGGAAAGTGATGAGTGAAATGTGATACTTTTGATGAAATGTGATGCTGACATGAGAAAAAAATATTGCTATACTCCGACCCTCCGATGAGTGCCGAGGCGAGGGTGGGGGGACTCGCTGGACTTCCGAAAGTGCTCCGCAAGGAGGCCTGAGGAAAAAAGCACTGGGCTATCCTCTTTGCTCTACACTACTACAGTTCTTGTATTTAAATTATGTACTTGAGAAGTATCCACGTTGAAAGATAAAGGATGCAGCTAGAACTTATATCAAAGTTCATTTTCGTATCACTTCTCATAGCTGAGGAATATTTCTGCAAAATGATCGATTTTAGGCAAGTTTACTTAGATAGCGCTTCCTGTCGTTAGATTTCTGAACCTATTGGTCTCGGCAGCTCCGTCGACTCGACTCAACTTTTGTAAAAAATACTCAAAGTACTCGAGTCAAGTACCAACTACTCGACTCGACTCGAATTTTCGAGTACTCACACATCCCTAATAACAATAGCATTTTACAATCAATATAATCCGACTTCAAGTTCACCCTTTCATCTCCCCAATAACTCCTTTCGATATTTGGACTTGGTAGTACAGTAAAACCCCCATACAACGAACACCCATACAGCGAAATTTTAAGGAAAACTCCCTATTTCGAAGTCATTGGCCCGGTCCCGGACCCTTCCAATGGACAATACACGCAAAAAAACCTCCCGTAACGAACCTCTCTAACTACGAAAACTCCGTACATCGAAGTCTGCGCTTGGGCCCAAAACATGAAAAGTGCCCCTCTAGAACGAATTATTGAGAAAAAAAACGTAGCATTCTTCATTTACAGGTAATTTTTCCATAGACATTTACGTAATGAGCAGGAAGTTAAAACGCAGCGGAGAGTACCGCGTCTTAACCCTTCCGCTCCGGGCTTCGAAAATGTTTACACCCGAGACCTACAGAGCAGAGGGCATGAAGGAAACTTGACGCTCTCGCTCGGTGAAGGCTCGTTTACACGTTTATTATGGTGGGAACCAGTAACTCTGATGGTTCCCACAATAAAAAACGTGTAAGGGAAGCCAAAGCTCCGCTCTGCGTTAGCTGAGCCGGGTGATAGTTGGGTGGATGAGTAATGCACCAAGAGGGGAGGGGGAATACCAGTCAGTTCCAGCCGGCCAGACGTAACCCAATTCAGAAAAATACTCTGAAAAGATCAGATCAGGGGGGCTATTCTCCACTCTCACTCATCCACCCCACCTCTTTTGCGAAGGTGCAGGTGGTGAGGATGGAGCTCAATTTTCCCTTTTTAAATCGTATCAGATTACTTTCCCATATTGGGTTACATTCCCGGGACCCCTGAATGGGAGGAGCTCCATGGTTTCAAATTACCTTTCGGTATCCGATTTTATTTTGGGAGAGGCAGGTGGATGGTTATCGTAAGACAGTACACCTGCCTGTAAGAACCTTGTTCATTCCCGTCGGCGATAAATTTTTTCATGCTTATTTTCTTTGTTTTTCCTTCGTGGAATTATATGTTAAAATTTAATCTTTACTTTTCTATTCAAAGTTTTTTTTAATGAGTGGAAATATTTTTTTCGCGAATACCAATGGGCTTATTTTTTTCTTTCCCGCGAAGTCAACGTAATTTCTTTGTTTCCCCATTCTTTCAGCACGCAAACTTCATTTGTTCCTTCATTTGCAAGACCTCCTGTTGATATTATAATTATAAAATAGTCTAAATAATTGTTACATCATTATTTATAAGACCCACGATCAAAGATCCCCGTTTTCTTGTATTGTTGTGCTTTGAAAAAAGGAGGGGAAAATGTGATCGGCTTATCTACTAATTTCTGTAATCGAATCACCATTTCGCGATCTAAAGACGTACAAATAAATACATTGTAATAAATGCGATGGTGGGTGGCGTAACATGGTGGAACTCCTTCATGATGCACAAAGGGTAAGAAAAAGACTTTGCTGTTCCACAAAATAAAATATATTTGCGACCGGTTTCGATACGGCGTAACGAAACGCCAGATGATGATACGCCGTATCGAAACCGGTCGCAAATATATTTTATTTTGTGGAACAGCAAAGTCTTTTTCTTACCCTTTGTGCAACATTGTAATAAGGCTCGTCGAGAAAGGCTCGTGTTTTAAATGGCGAGTGACCACTTGCAGATTATTTTCATTATTGTATAATTATGATATCAACAGGAGGTCTTGCAAATGAAGGAACAAATCAAGTTTGCGTGGTGAAAGAATGGGGAAACAAAGAAATTATGCGGGAAAGAAAAAAAAATGTCCTATGTTATTCGCAAAAGAAAAATATTTCCACTCGTTAAAAAAAACTTAGAATAGAAAAGTAAAAATTAGATTTTAACAGAATTCCAGAAAGGAAAAACAAAGAAAGTAAGCATGAAAAATTTGTCGCCGACGGGAATCGAACATGGTCCCTCTGCACCGCAGCCCCGTACGCTAATCAATGGACCACACCCTTGATGCTGCAGGCTGATAAATAGGGATTTTATAACATCTATATATGTTTAAACGCCTTTTTTGTTTACTATTGGATTTATACGCCCATATGTGGAGTGATTCGTGAAAAGCATTCGGAGTTCTTTATGCATACGAATTTTCATCGAGATCTGCGACCCGTTTATCGGACACTCCCCTCGTTAGGAGGGCGAAGTATTCAAAACTTCATTGGTTGGTGTTCAACCAATGAGAGCCAATTTTATCTACTCTGTCCCCATCCCAAAGGAAAATCTGGAGTAACCTCTCTTCTCTATCCAAATATTGCTATTGCCGTCTTAACCTTGATGGATGTGGTCTGTTAACCGGCAAGTTTGCTCGAGATCACCCTAAAATTTGCTCGATTGCTTGAGGATACCTTTTTTCCCAGAAATCGCAGCCGAAAATGAGGGTGCGCCTCTGACACGAATTTTTTATCTGCCAGCCTTCGATCCTCGGTCACGATATTAGCGGTGGGCTGCAGAGAAATAACGCGGCAGGGTGGTAGTGGCCACGAAACGAGCAGTGATTCGTCCTAAGATAAGTTCAGAATCTGAAATGGCAGTACATACTGTCAGAAGACAGAACGTTCTCGGCCGACATTTTACCACAGAATGAGAAGAACGGCACAAGAAATATTTAATATCTGGGATTGGTGGCGAGTGGCACCTATGCCACTCACGTCTATCATGGCTGGGTTCGAGTGTGGTCCATGTCAAACATGAGGAACATAAAACTCATCGTTGCCACTCTATCGCTTGCCTACCACCGCTCGTATCGTGGCCGCGGCTCGCGCCGCTCGTATCGTGCCCGAGGCAAGTCCCTCGAGAGCTGAGTGACCTTGGTGCTTAGCGTGAGTCATCAAGGGGAGGGTATCATTGGCTCGCTTGTTTACGGGGGATGCAGTTGCCTAATAACTTTAAAAACTTGTTGTTTGACAAGGCAAGCGTGTGGGGTGCAATTGGGGGACAGCGATTGGCCGCGCGACAAGTGCAAGCACTGGAATTTTCCACCCCCCTAACTTTCTCATTTTCTGTCACCAGACAACTTTGAGTGACTGTATGCACCTGCCTTAAGCTCAACTGAGAGAATTCTATGACTATTAACATTTGTGCATGGGTCAATATAGGTCAGTGTTGTTCCAAAATGAACAAGGGCAAAAAGTTGTGGTCTTTCACGGTAGTTGAAAAAATTAAAGCGCTTTAAGTCATCAAAGACGCTGAGGATGTAGGAAACCGTGCTGCCGGACTAAGGCATGATGTGCCGGAATCGTGCATTAGAAGATGGAGGAAGGATAAGGTTGCACTATTCATACCAATAGGGACAGAAGGTCTTTTCGGGGAAAATCTACGAGCTGTGACAGGACATGCGCGCGCGTGCCACCGTACTGCGACGCCCGTCTCACTAGTAAGTCAGCCGTTTTTATGTATGTACCTAAATCATGATTTTTTTTATTTTGTCATTCATTGAAGATTTTTGTTGGACCATATTGAAATATTAACTGCTTTAAATTCCATTGACAGTTATGATTTCTTTCAAAGTTTGACTTTTTTCAAGTTTTGATGTCGTATCTACGCCTTATCGTTCGTTTTTTACGTGGCTGACGCTGGGGTCTTTTGAATTTAACGTGTTTGCATTCCCACTCGTCATCGTTTACAGCAAAATATAATTTGTAAAAGTTAACCACGTTTTAAAAGGCGACTTACAGCGACTATGACTTGTGCATTAGGAAAATGGTGGGGGGATTCGGATTTATAAATCAGAGCTTGGTGCGACTGTCCGCACTTACCAACTAAACACGAATTGTAGCGAGGTCGGATTTGTTTTGTTTTAATGAATATCAATTACTCCACACATTCCAAAGGACAATAAACAATGCAAGCATTGTAGGGCCTAGGCTACAAGTGAAAACTTGCCTCCGAGGTCCATACATGCCTATGGAAAATGCTGCGTAAATTATAAGAGAATATCGCTAGCGGCTTTGATAATGGCCGAAAATTTGAAGTTCGCAACACCTCGCAATAGGAAAAAAAGCCCCAAATTTTTTTCTTCAACTTCGACGCATAAAAAGAGGGGTGCGACTCTTACACGCGTTAACGGCATCGTCAATGCATTATCATCTGAGATTGCCATTGTGACCTCAATGCATTGCCGACTGCCACGTTTTTACTCGTGGTAACTAACTCGCCCCACCTATATTCCATCGTCGTTTATCGATATCTAGTATATTCTGGTCACGAACATAGATATTTACCGGTATTTCAATGGGATTCCAACAGTGCATTTCATTTCGGAAGTATAAATGGGAATATGTGCTCTTTCAAGCGAAATTGCTGCATAAAACTGCCAATTGATATTGACTTAAATTATTGCACTCTAAGAATAATATAGACTAGATCGGTACTCAGAAAAATTATGGAGCACTTTAAATATACCTAATCCTTAGGCATTAATTTTGGCGCTCCTTTACTTTCACACCGTAACTAAAGAAAGCGATGAGGCGTAGAGCAGAATCGACGAAAAAAACAATAATTTCAATTAGAAATACGCAGGTTGAAAATAACACGGTGATAGCCACGGTATTTGATGGTAAATAATAAAAATTGTTTATCATCACTCTAGGAAAGGTTTTAATGGTGAATAAAGCAAGATTGAGATATTTACTCTACTTGCATCGTAAAGCACGCGGAACACTTGGATGCCCCTTTGGAGACGCAACCTGCACACCACCTCCGTACATCGAAAACCCCCTACATCGAAGTAATTTTTCTGGTCCCAACAAATTCGTTGTATGGGGGTTTTTCTGTATAAATAATCACCTTGTGCTTCACACAAAAAAGTGAAATTCACAGGAAAAAATAATTTGCCTGGAATGAAATGTGAATCCCAATGCTCTGAATTTGCACTGAGTTCATTAATCAGTTTAGCTACCCAAGCATCTTCTTTCATTGTGGATTTCTCATTAAGAATTAAAGGAACTAGATCACAAGTAAAATGCTCGCAGTCCTAAGCACTTGGATTTGTGTACATGGTGCCACAGTCCACTAGGTTAAAACCACTATTAAATGTATGGGTGATTACCTTGGACCTAATTTGAAGCATTATAACTAACAGGCGCCCCTTGCTGAGGAGATACATACAGTCTTCATATTTTCAAAAATTATCTGTTTTAACCTATCTTCCTTGCTAGTGCCTTATTTCTGGAAGTAACATAACAATAAAAGTTTGCTTTGTAACTTCTCATTGCATTTACGTAGTGGTTTATTGAAAGAACCACTGCCGGTGAATTTTAATTTGCAATAAATTACTTTTTTTCTCTTAATCATGTAGGAACTGGTGGCCAACCTGACTGCTGAAAACAGGAATTGCACTCTTGCAATCTGGCCACAATCTTCTGGTGAACCTGTAACCCTTGAGAGGACTGAAGTACCACTCCATGGAAAATTTAATACTCAGGATTCTTCCTCTTGGAACAGAAAACATCTAGTTGATTTTGAAGCTAAGAAAACAGCCAGAGGTAGTGGTCCATCTAGTGCTCACCATCACTCTAAAATGGAACTTTTGTACAGTTATAACTCTGAAGACAATAATAAAGTGAGTACATATACGACAACTAGTAAGTATTAAATTGTGAAAAATCAATTTGTCACCTCACAATTAACCTTTAAAGGACTAGCATATATTTAAATGTACGCTGGGATGTGGGGTCCTATGGCTAGGCCTGTGCAATCATCGAAAAAAATCGATATCGATCAATTATTAGAATAATTGGAAATGTGGTTGATTTAATTGATGGGAATGGAAGAAATGACAAAAAATTGAGGTAATTCAATTAATTGACTAAGGCCAATTTATTGACATCAAAATGGGTGTTAATCAATAATCATTGCTCAATCAATTGAATTCAACCAATTAATTGACGGGACTCAATTGGATTGTGCTTTTCAAAGGCTTTCCTTTGGCAATGAGAGGAATGAAAGAACTAATTTGAAAAACAATAAAATAATTCAATCAGTTAGCTTTTATTAATTAATTAAAGGAATAGATTGCTGTTTGAAGACTGGCAGATGAGATCCTCAGCGTGTTCATCCGACAGACACTGGCGTGTGTCGATGACAATGTGGCCACCGTGACTGAACAACCTCTTGGATGCAGTGCTAGTTGCTGGGATAGCTATATATCTTCTTGCTAACCTCTGGAGGGCTCGTCATGTCTGGAGGGTTCGTCACGTTTGGAGGGTGACCTTCATCCTCACGTTTTGGAATGTCCCTGAACCTAGCCGTTTCCTCCTTGAAGATCTCCTTTGCGGTAGCAGGAGGGCATCTTTGCAAAAAGCAAAGAAGTTTAAACGTGCAATTTGCAATCCATAGCAAATCAATAATTGTCAATTAATCAATTACCAGATAATAATTGAGAATTGAATAACAATTGATGAACAATTGACACTTGGAAAAAATTCACAATCGAGTGAATTACGGCCACTGACATCAATGTACTAAAATAATCGATCAATTGTAAAAAGAATTGAATTGATGATTCAATTAATCGAATAATCTCTCAGGCCTACCTACGGCCGTATGTAAATATATTGTACGCTGGATGTGATATTTAAACCCATAGAGTTTCTATTAAGTGTTCATAATTAAATACGGCCGGCAGTGTCCGAAGCGGGAATTTTAATCCGTACGATAAAGGTTAACAACCAAATTGTCTGAATATTTGCATTTATTGCTTAGAGTCCCAATAAATAATTAATACTAATTTTTTATCTGTGAAATCCAGAGGAGGGATGTTTGATATGCTCTGAAGGGTTTCCAGCACCAGTATTCAGTAGAAACTTGATAATACGAACCCTGAAGATCATCGTCCATAGCAACATACCCTGGAATTCAATGTTACTCATCCCATCATTATTAAACCTGATTCAATGAAGATATTCTTGACAGCCGCAAACAAGTCATTGGCTCGGTAAGCCAAAGGTCCGGTCCATTCAAAGATAAATTCGCTCAAGTTCATGCATGGTGAAACCAGGATTTTTGGGACGCGACTGTTTTTCAGGGATAGTGGCTGCAACTGGTATCCCTGTACTATTTCTGATTATTTTATCACATCATTTTTCCATCCCTGAGCATGGACAAGAATTGGAACTGCCGCTAATCCAAGTGCACGGTAGTGAGTATGATATGTGGTGTGACACATGAGTTTTAACTAAAAGGGAATTGTTTACATTATGGAAATGCTGCTAACAGTTATAGCAAAAAAATGGCAGGTAGGATAAATAATGGCTTAAGCTACCATTTTGTCCATCACTTGAGGTCTAAATGATGCGAGGACTAATATGTGGAAAATGACTGGGTGATTCAGGCATATGTGATAGAAGAATGCACTATCTTTCACACATTTCACACATTTGATGCATCATATTCAGCAATGCTGATTTGTAAGGTGTCTACATCTGCAATAAGAGATTTTTGCTGACGTAGTTTTTCACCATGGTTTGTAATAACAAATTCCATATTTTCCTGGTGACTGGGCCCAAGGTTTGTAATGTCGAAATTTTCGTATTTCAAAACTTTGTATTTCGATTAGTGCTATGTATTCGTGTAGGCTTTTGGCCGGGACCAACAATTTTGCTTCGTATAATCAGAACTTCATATTTTTGTGCTGTTATCAAGTTTCTACTGTATCTATAATATTCCTGCACCATATGAGTTAAGCTTACTTAACTGTAAGTTAACTCAAATAGTAAGTGCTAAAAGACTTATTCCATTTAAAAAAATTCTTGCGATTAGACCGGAAATAATTGGGAGCGAAACCTTATTGATGCCTTGTAATGCATGTGGATTTTCTGAGTGATACACAGCTTAAACAGCTTGTTTGTAATCACCTGCTCCCGTAGCTGCAAGCAAAAGCATCAACCTGTTTTTTGGTCCCTTAAACCTTGGTATTGTCTTTCCATCTTTGAAAATGTATTTATGATCAGGCATCTTCTAAAATAACCCAGTATCACCGGTGTTAAATATTTCTTGTCCAATATGATCTTCATCGATAGTGTTTTTCTGGATATCGGAACAATTTTCTGCTGTTCTTCAATCTGCTGATAAATTTTTTGAATCTTGTGTTGGAAATGTTAATTCTAATGGCATTTTATTTTTTATCATCCCTTAACATAGATTGCCGGTCGGCAATTTCAGTGTTTTTATGAGTAAGCTAACTAGGCAGCAAGCTAAAGGGTCAATCATTTGTCTATCTAATTCTATGATGAATAACTTTTATACAATTCATATTTTTGGAAGTTAACAATCACATTGTCTTCCTATAAATTCTTAACATTAATGGATGTTGATTATAATTTTTGGCTTTTAAAATTTCTCAAGAAAAATCACTGTGCATCCTATGGACTAGTGCTTTCTATGAGCTGAGAAATATGGTAAGTGCTGGATGAAATTCTTGTAAAAGTCCATTTGGGTATTGTAATTTCTTCCTCACTTTTTACAGTTAAGTAGTTACTGATTTGGGTTGTATGCTCCAGATTGTCTTTGTAGAAATGAGGTGCCTGTCTATCTTTTCATCAAGAGTCTCAATTTTAATCAAATAATTTTAATTTCAAGATTCTGGGTGGGTGATGAAGGATGTCAGGCTTTACTGGGTCTTTGTAGATCTGAGGTGCCTATCTGTTCATCATGAGTTTCTCAATTTTAATCAAATAATTTTAAATCTAAGATTCTTGGTGGGTAATGATGTCGGATGTTTTACTGGTGAATTAAATTAATGATGAGTTCTGAGATTATGCATCTGGTGGCATTGTTGAACACCAGCAGCAAACTTTTCACCGTGTGTTACCCAAGAACCTTGTGTGTAAAGGATGTATGTACCTTTAGTATTTTAGTGGCTTTCCATATATGTGAAATCTAGAGGATATTGTTGCTTAAAATTATATTTCCATCCGTAGGTGTTTACATTTGAGTACCTTGAACCATACTCAAATGGATCCTGCAGTTCCTATCACAATTGTCTCCATTGCCTGTCAGACTCCAGTTGTGGGTGGTGTGAAACAGTTGGGAAATGCATGTCACGTTCTGTTGATGAAACGGAAGAATGCTTATACCCTCCAAGTGAGACATCCCCATCTGCAAGTAGAGATTGGCACTATTTGACTCTCCTTCCTTCAAGCTGCCCAAACTGCTCTAATTTTGTCTCCTGTGAAACTTGCATGGGTGCTGGAGATATTTGTGAATGGTGGACAGAAGATGCTCGTTGCGCTCGGAGGGGAAGGTTGGTATTGATTTTATCTCTCATTGCTGCTGCTGCTGTATTGAATGCCAAATTTTTTTCTAAGTATTCAATTTTTCTCAAAGAAACACTTAAGGGTTGGTTTTATGCTGTCTAGTTAAACATTTTCTCTGCATGACTAGTGATGAAGGAATACTCATTCATTGAGAGAACTCACACAGCTAACCGACAGTTTGAAGTATTTTGCTAAACTTTATCTATCAGCTTGTATCACATTAATGTTAAGGTTATGTCATTATCTCACTGTCATCATAGAAAGTAAAATTTTGAAAGTGAAAGTTGAAAGAGAGAATTGAAGTAGAATTTGTCTGTCACGCATTTACTCAGTGCAATATTTTAGTTGAGATGATTGCTGAATAATGAATGTGACAATATTATTTGAAGTATTAAATATTGTGAATCCATATGAATTTTGTGTGCCCCTGTCAGAAAAAGAGTACTGTATATATTGGCATATAACGTGTGTCATCATATGAAACACAACCTGATTTTTTAGAAGGAAATTTCAATAAATAAAGTAAAATTTTAAATAAAAGACTGGGAATTCTGAATTTATTTGGATCAATTAATTCCCATATTTATTATATATATTATAAACCATTTAAGAGAAATAATATGAAATTAAAAGTACCTCTTGCAATGAAAAATGTAGAATTTGGGTCTGTTTTATAGAAAATTCTATGAAAATGTATTGGAAAAGTCTAAAACTAATGCATACATAATTGGAATCACTGCTATCTTGGAAACCAAGAAACTTCTTCTTCTTCTTCACTGCTGTCTTAAAAATATTGAAAACTGAAAATAGATATGAAATGCAAACATGAGTTGATTGAGGTAGTTCACACATATGACTGTAATATGAATTTTTTTCCATGATTATGTACCTTAGACATATTTAATGATTAAATACCTAATTACTGCTGCCAATTATGTAAGCAACAAGAATAAATAGATGACCATCTAGCTACACAACCGTTAAAGTGTACACATCAGGATGGAACACACACTGCATAGCAGAAGCCAACAACTGTAAAACTACAGTAGAACCTCTATTTTACAAAGTTGAAGGGACCCAAAAATATGAGCTTTGTAAATCATAGGGTTTGAAAATTGGAGGTTATCTTTCAAGTAATCGAAACCTCAACAATCCCAATCCAGTTTCAGTAGCGCACTTCATAAAGATAAATGGGATTAAAAGGAAGGTAATGTTTCAATAAAATAAATTACACATCCAGTTAAATGTTCAATAGAACAAAAGGAAATTAGAAACCTACACTTCTTGTAGATAGTGGCATCTTTTTTATGCTCTCCTTAGCAAAAAATTAACAGAAACTTTAAAAACTGGTAAATATTTTTCTACAAATTTATAATGGTGTGAACTTGGCTGCTGCAAATGAATTAATTTCTTGTAGCTTCATGTTGGTAAATATCATAATAAGGGGAATGAGTGAATTAATTCATCCCACGGAGTATTTTAGGCATATGCATTAATTAGCGCAGGGAATACGTTTATTGCTAGTCGAATTTATGTTGAAAGAGGCCATTTTAACATGGGAATGCCACGGATGCATTCTAACTAGGAAATTTCAAAACGAAGTTCCAATTGACCCAGTATATTTCAGTACTAAGACTAGGAAATGCCTTTTTTGAAGAAAACGTACCGTTTGAAATACCTTCAATAATATTTCATAGCTGATGAAAGTCAATTTTAGAACTTTACTCTAGTTAATTTGGAATTCCCACATATGCGTTCTACAGCGCTGGCATCTAGCGGTGATTTGCGAGAACTATTTACTCGCGGGTACTGATAGCTGTAAGTCGCGATCGCAAGTTCTTACCTAACGACGTAAAACTTCAATGAAAAATTAAATATTTAATGTGCATCAAAATTTGAACCTTCAATAATATTTTGTGGCTGATGAAAGTCAATTTTAGAACTTTACTCTAGTTAATTTGAAATTCCCACATATGCGTTCTCCAGCGCTGACATCTAGCGGTGATTTGCGAGAACTATTTACTCGCGGGTACTGATAGCTGTAAGACGCGATCGCAAGTTCTTACCTAACGACATAATATCTTAATGAAAAGTTAAATATTCAAAGTGCGTCAAAATATAAGCAACATATTATTACAAAATTAATATTCTTAAAAGATACTTGTCCCAAGGGGAATATTTTGACACAATTTCGTCGTGCATTTCATGCCACTGCTCAACAGAACATGTTCACACGCCCTTCTTCTCTGCAGATGTTAAGTGAAGTGATTCAATGTCTTCTCTTAAATTTTTCTAGCCACCCATTTGAGCATTTAAAGTTGTCTCACTTCAGTTTAAGGGCCAAAATCTGAGCATTCTCCTTCAGAATTGGTTTTAGGCAAGTTGCATTCACGATCGTCGACACTTAAAAAAAAATAATAATAATACATCTGCAAATCAAGCTGTTCAAACTTCGATGATGAAATGTACTTGGTTTTCGAAGATGCTGTTGTGTGACTCAAAATATTTTCTCTTTAATTCATGTTTGTTTTTATGTCGATAAAGAAATGCCATACTTCCGAGCAATTTCTGTTTTTGTCTGCGCGCAATCACGTACTTCCTTGATTATCGACGTTTTGGTAACCAAACTCAAGGACTTCCTCGTTTTTTTTTGCTCAGCAATATTTTATCCATTGTTTTACTTATAGGCACACGGGATATCACAAACACAGCCCACCTCACGTGGAGAGTGATTCTGACTGAATGGGCGCGACTTCTGATCGCTCGGAAACCAAAATATTTTCACTCGATCACAGCTTACAATGTAATTTCTGGCTTCAAAGAATTCTGGAAACAAAGTTATAGGTGCGAGCCACTCTCGGATGACATAGGAACTGATAACAAGGGAAAGAAGAAACTTAAACCAGCTATTGAGAGCGAAGACATTGTAATGGTTACTCCGTGTAGACTGTGGTTACAATGTAATCAGGTGAACATCTTCAAGAAAGACTTGATAAGCTGGCCAATTCACATTTTTCCTGAGAGAGTAATATACCCTGGCAGAAATTTTATTATAGCCTATGCTTATAGGCCATTAAAATTACAGCGAATGAAGAGGAAACTTAGTAATTTCTTTCTTCTTTTTATCTCACGTGAAAATCGATTTAGAAAAGAATCCTTTTTTATCCAGGATCATATATTATTCAAGTTGACCACAAGTATAAGTGAAATAAATATCTACCTTAAAATTGGGCCAAATTTTGTTTACTTGAGATGGCTTTCCCGACTAATCAACCTCGGAGCGCAACCCGTTGTTTCAGTATTTCGCGCAGGGAAAAACATCGCTAGACGTGACCCAAAAATATGTGCAGAGGCAACGTGCATTAAATTTAAAAATGTTGTTAAGGTTTTTCGATAACTTTTCTACAATTTCTTGAATTTGAAATGCTCATTCTTACGTTCGCATAATGCCGAATATTTACACATTGAGTGATGCATTGACCTCAAAACACTGCGACAAAACCATTTCAAATACTTCGTAAAACAGGGGTCAGTCACTCCTAGGGACCAGCTTCTCACTTCGTAAATCATTAAAATGGAGGTTTTGTAAAACTGAGGTCATATTACATGGTTTTCCTAAATACAAAGATCGGGACCAGTGGAATGGTTCGTAAATTGGTGTCATTTTGTAAATTAGAGGTTTGTAAAAAAGAGGTTCTACTGTAGTATATTACTGTAGAAACTCGAAATTACGAAATTTTAATTTTACGAAGCAAAATCTTCGGTCCCGACCAAAAGGGTATCTAAGTGTATGTAACAGTACGCGATATTACGAAATAACGAAGTTTTAAAATTACGAATCTCGGATCTTGGTCCCGACGTGAAAAAGTTACTCGTTTATACGAATAGTAGTGGATCACAGTAATGTTTCGGCACTCCTTTTCAGAGTTAAACATCTAATTAATGATCGTTGCCGAATACATTATGCACTGAATGTATTACCTGAACGATATCTCATTTTTCAATGCTTCAATAGTAAAGGTGTGGTTTCGCTGGGTCGTCCGCGTCCAGCAGTCGGAAGTCACTGCCGCACTCATCCAATGTACAGTAAGTCCTCGACATACGAACGAGATGCGTTCCGAGAACTTGTTCGTAAGTTGAAAAACGTTAGCCTGTCATGGAAAATTGTAGTTACCATATTTCCTGGTCCATAAGACGAACTCTTTTGCTCCAAAATGTGCTCTTAAATTGTCCGTTTGTCCTCTAACAATAAGACACAAGCTGATTCGCCGGGAAAATACTATTTAGAGATGGTCAGATCGGATCTAAAGTTCAGCGGGTATTATGTTTCTCCGGATACTGAAATCGATCCTAATTCATTTAAAAAAATCAGATAAAAAAATTCACACTGGGGAGTGGATACCATTAAAATTGCCCATCCTGTGTTGCGGCCGTAGGGACTAGTTGGAACCATGGAAGTTGGCTGCTGATGCTCTGGAAAGGATGTCTATAGGATGTCCTCGAAAGGATGTCCCAACTAGTGGAAACCACCTGAGAAGTTAGGGCGGGTATGCAATGAGTGAAATGTGATACCTTTGGTTCGCGGTCATAGCTGATAAGGGATTCCCAATGGGCAATGCCCCCGCCCCCCCCACCCAACTTTTGGAAGCCACCTGTGAAGTTAGGGCGTGGGAAAGCGATGAGTGAAATGTGAGACTTATGATGAAATGTGATGCGGACTCGAGAAAAAATATCACTTTACTCCGACCCCCTAACTATGAGCGCCGAGCCGAGGGTGGGGGAGAGAGAGAGGTGGAGGGGAGAGCAAGAGGCAGGCCAAGGATGCATAGCCGTTCGCTGGACTGCCGGAAGCCAGGAAGCACCAATGCTTGGCACGAATGCCTCTGGAAAAAAGTGCTGGAAATCTTTGCTTTACACGACTACAGTAATTGTATTAAACTTGCGTACTAACTTGAGGAGTATCCGCATTGAAAGATAAACGATGCAGCTAGAACTTATATCAAAGCTCATTTTCGTATCACTTCTCATAGCCGAGTAGCATTTCCGCGAAATGATCGATTTTAGGCAAGTTAACTAATTTTTTCTCCGATGTGGTTGATATAAAGTACGCACAAGTATGTATCAAGCCCTATGAAATAAGTTCTAGCAACATCCTTCCTGCGCCAAATGGTGAAAACAGAATTTCTTTATATATTAGCATGGCGATGTAAAAGTGAACGGTCTGAAAATGGATTTCCTGGTGTGGTATCCACTTCCTTAAGTAAATGATGTTTCCTATAAAAGGAAGTAAAAACAGATTAGAGTTCCGATTCTCTCTTTGCATGTGCCGATGCACTACGTTATTTATCCCATTGATGTGGCGATGCGTTTCAAAGCTCTCTCAGGCGCTACGCAACATAATTTCAGGTTGTGGAAAAATCATGAAGGAGTGCGAAGTCAACGTCACAGCTATCACCGGGGTAAGGTTACAATTTGAATCGACCAAAATAACGGCTTCCCTTGTTCGATCATCGGCCGTATCAACCTTGTGTTGGCTGCCGAGGCCACTGAAAGGAGGCCCAACCCCTCCCCCACTAGTGAAAGCCACCTGGGTAAAAGCGAAACTGGGTGTGAGTAGATAATAACAGATAAGGTGAAGGAGTGATCCTCTCGGATTACCCCCTTCTCTTTCTCGCTGAATGAGTCCCTCACAGATGAATGTCGTCGCGCCCAGAAATAAGGAACGACAAACTTTTTTCTTGAAGGGACTTCTGGGAAAAACCGGTTTAGACGCGCCAATTGTTCAGATCCGACTGAGGTATCACCCTAAAATCTGACAGCTTTAATGTTTCCGGCTGAGTGATTGAGAGGGACAGCTGGATGGAAGGACTGCTCGTCAGGCACTTTCCAAATACCCTGGAAAGGATATTTTACCAGTCATCACGATAACCCGAATCGAGCCTCGTATTGCCGTTAATAATCATTTGTCATCACAAAATGAATGAGTGAACGGAATAATGCCTCTATTTAATGCGAAGGTAGCTTGACACACGGAAGTCGATTTGCCTTGAAATGTCAAGAGTAGCAATATCTCCAAATATATCACTACTTGCAGGGCATCTTTCGACTTTCGTCTTACTTCCGAATCATCCATAAAAATTTATGACGCAAGTAAACAATAAACATTGCAAATTGATATATCCAGATAATATTGTTAAAATTCGTCACGGCGAAGAGGGGTAGCACCAATCCGCGAGTTGCTGCACGCCTCACCGCCAGCTGCAATGGCAAAATAACTTATCCGGTGGCGCCAAATTTGTAATTCCCGAAAATAGGAATAATCAAACTCCGACAAATAAGTTGTGTTCAACTGACGATGAGTGCACCCTGTGGGCATGAATAAACATTTAAATATACTTTCATGAATTATAACTTTGTAAATCATGCAAGTACATCGTGAGAGTACATCTTTATCTAAGGAAACAAAAAAAGAGCTTCATCGCGATGTTTTTGAAAGATACTCGTTCATACGAAATTTGATATTACGAAGTGCCGATTTTTCCGGTCCCATTGACTTTGTAATTTTGACTTTCTACTGTAGTACATTGTTTTTTGTACATTTTGTGCTTTTCAGATCACCAGATGCAGTGATTAGTATTTCTCAATGTCCTTCTCCATGCCACCATCGTGCCAGTTGCAGCGAGTGTCTCGGTGAAGCAGGAAGATGCGTGTGGTGTGATTCTACTCAGGTATTAATTCCCTCTCATTTTGAAAAATTGTTGATTTTTGTCTCCTCCGAAATGCATCCTCCTGCAAACCTACAAGGTTGAATTTTCTTGTCTTTCATATTCATTAGTGTTATGTGAACCCAGGTGTGCTAACCAATGGGAAATCTTATAACGTTGACCATATTTCATTTATAATTGCAAAGAAATTAACACTTTTTTTTGAGTTTTGCCAGTGACTGAAATTTTTTTTGCACTTTTTGATAGTTTTGTCTTTGCAATAATTATTTGAGCAATGAAAATTAAAAAAAAAATTTTTTTAATTTGAAATTTTAAAATTGACGTCAATTGTCATCTGCCGCCACCGGTTAGAGCTGAGGAGCTTGTCGTGCGTGGTTGCATACTCACAACCAAATTCGCCAAAATTTTCGAAATTACGTCTTTCACATTTTATGACCTATTTATTTCAAATATATTTTGTTTGACAAAATTCATACTTCAGATAATTTTATACCACCTAACCCACCAATGAAAATGAATATATATAAATTATCTTCTTTCATTCTGAGTTCACTGGAGGTTATTTTGTACTAGAAATGAAAATTATGAAATAAATCTATGTAATTTACAGTATTATACCCATATCTTGAGTCACAAACAAACTAACAGAAACACAAATCACTATGGAAAAACACAAAAAATTTATTTTACAAAGAATATACATAATGCAAAATACATGATACACAATAAGTAAATAAAAGGTACACAATACAAAATATGAAATTTAAAATAGGAAAATATCAAATACAAAATACAGTAAAACCTCTTTATATCGAAATGGAAGGGACCAACATTTGTGACATTTTGATAAGTGGAGGTTCACTATAAAGAGGTTTTAGCGGGATGAACATAATTTCTTCCTGATGGCCCTTTTAATCAATGAAATTGCTGCTGTATTTTTTATCACTATATTTGTACATTTTTAAATATACATACTTCAGATAGTTTTATGAGTGTAGTAACAAAAAAGGAACAATACTTTAAGTAGTTTTTGCTGAAAAAAATTAGTGATGTGTTTTTTATTCATTTTTTTAATCTTATTTTCATTGATTTTCATCATATTTAATATAGCCGTGTTCTCACTGTTGCAGTCCTTCATATTTAAAAAAAATCTTTCCATGACATCCAAAGCTTCCTGAACCTCTTTTCTGGTTGGAGCGGAAACTAAATCCTCATCATCATCTTCGTCTTCTTCCACATAATTGGTGACACCCCTCCAACTTCTGCCTCCACCTCTCCCACTGTCTCCCCCACATTTGGGGCACATGTAAGCAAAGCATCGTCAGCATTCACAAAGTCATTAAATGGCAATTGCACATTCATTATTTTATTTATTTCATGCCATTCTGCTGGCTCATCTTCAAGTTCACTTTCTGCCTTACTACTGCCCCCCATAAATCCTGCCTTGGTGAAACATTTCTCAATCACCTCAGACTGCAAACAATTCCATGACAGGCATAGCCTATGCATTGCTTGAAGTATATTCCACAAACACTTCTTTATGTCATTTTTATCATCGACTGTCCTCATGTATGTCACTAATTGCTGTGTGTAATTTCTTTTCACAATGGAAATTATTCTTTGATCCAGGGGTTGCAATCTGCTGGTGGTGTTTGGTGGAAAATACACTATTTTTATGTTTCATAAGCCAATCCCCTCAGTTTTATGTGCCACACACGTCAATGAGGAGTACTATTTTCCAGTTGCTCACCCCCATCTTTGAGTCTAACATACTCAACCACTCACAGAATAAAGGGGATGTCATCCATGAGTTTTTGGAGTTTCTGTATAAGCAAGGAAGTTTTTGAATATTTTTAAAGCATCTAGGCTTTTTATATTTGCCAATGATAAGTGGCTCCAATTTCTCAGAGCCATTAGAATTAGCACAGAATAGCACTGTGAATCTTTCTTTGCTTTTTTTTCCTCCATGGCAAGGTTGGCCTCTAACTGAAAGAGTTCTGTCAGGAAGCAAGTTATAAAAAAACCTGGCTCATCAGCATTGAAAATGTCACATAGTTTATACCCCACTAAAATGGTCTGCAGAGTTTTTTCCAACCTTTTTACCACTGTGTCACTTACAGACGATTCTTCCCCACACTTATTCAAAGTTTTTAGATTCCACCGGACTTTAAACTTCTGCAACCATCCATTTGATGCCTGAAAATGTTCTATTCCCATTTTGAAGGCTATTTCCCTTCCCTTCATTTGTAGAATAGTTCCAGAAATGGAAATATTTCTTGCCCTAGCTTCAATCAACCAGTCAAATACATGTTTATCTAATTGCTCACTTTTCACTGCTCGAGATTTTTTATCTATGCAGACACTACGTGCAGTTTCTTTACGTTTTTTTAAATGGATGTCAGGGTGGATGGTGGATCAGGTCCCGATGTCAGAAGTCAACACACAGAAGGAACTTCTCACGATAAAGGAAATAGCGGTAAACAACGGGTACCCCACCAAATTAGTTGACACCCTATACAGAAGAAAATGGGCCCAAATGGCACGAGAATTAATATACTGGAACTCCACCGCACCAGACAACAACAGAATATGGCACAGAGTCCCTTTTTTAGGGAATTTATCCCTGAAAATACAGCGGCTGACAAAGACAAGGGGAAGATAGATCAGCAGAGCGGCGTCTACATGCTAGAGTGTTTGGATTGCCAAGGCATTTATATCGGCCAAACAGGGAGGACGTTTGCCACCAGAGCAGCGGAACACCGTGCCTGCTTCATAAATGTTCAAACTTGCCCCACGCGTTCAAACTCGCCCCACTCTACGGTACGTTTGTAGGGTCTTAAGGAGAGGAAGCATCATGAAGCAAAACTTAATCAACAGATAACAATTCTTTGCCATATTTTATTACGTATTTCAGGCACCGCAGCCGGGATGGAGGGCTTCACAAAAGAGAAAAAAAGGTGTAAAACATTTGATGTTGTGCGGGTTGCATACCTGAAAACGCTTGAAATTTCAAACTAAATCCGGAGTGGTGAAAAATTGGAATATTGAAAAAATTCTTTTTGTCGAATGTTTGTAGACTGGGCACCCATAATTGCCACCACACCCATCGGGGATCGGGAGAAAAAATGGCATTTCGCTGTCCCCTAATGTACAGTGTTTTCGCGATGTGGTATTCGCTGGAATTTCTAGGAACAGCACTTACGATGAAAGACTGGCAACACTGAGGAAAGCCTTGTGAACAGCAAATATTCTAAATCCATAGTGGAACTTATATAATTCGGAGCCTAGAAGTTACTCATAAATTGCCTTGTTTTCAAACGTACTTCTTAATTCATTTCAAGTTATCTTGTGGTGTTTCGTTGTGCTCATTTTGGCATCTTTCTTACAGCCATATTTATCATATTTAGGGGGCAGCTGGTTAAAAAATATTAATAATCAAGATCAAAAACGTTAATTATCCATTATGCGTCTCATCCAACACTAACATACACTGAAGTATTTACATTATATGCTAAAATTAAGGACATTTCCAGTAATCTGTGTTTCTTTCACCCAGCAAATTGAAATAAAGAAACAAATGTGGAGCTACTGACCCAATGACCCTGTACTGTTTACATCGTTAAGAAACTGTATCAACTCTGGATAATTCTTTTATTCCCTCATGATATCAGTTACTAAGTCTATGTTTTCATCTCCTTTTTTTTAACTTTATATCTAAGTCTTTGCTGAAGGTTAAACCTTTCAATTTGGTATTTATTTATGTTGATTGCCATTTCTTTTGAGTTAATTTTTTGTCTAAAAGAAGTTTTTCTTTTCTCTTTTAGGAATGTTTTTCTTTTTCTGTGTATACCTCAGAGTATCAGTTTGGCCTCTGCAGAGAGTGGGTTGATCAGGATTATAGCTACTATCATCATGTTCAGCATGGGTCAGCTTCAACTTCATTTCAACATAGCATATCACCCATGACACGGCATCACAGACTTGGTGGAGTGCTGACTTCTCGCTCAAAAGATTCAGATAGATTGGGAAGCAGAGTTGGTCCAACTTCTGAGCCTAAAGGGGTTCTTTCAACAGAGCAATGTCGTTCCTGTGAACGTCATCTTAATTGTTCATCATGTCTTCGCAGTTTGGAATGTGGTTGGTGCTATTCCAGTAATGACCCAACTGTTGGTGTTTGTGTGAGAGGAGATTTCATGAAGCCACAACTTGGTAAGTCAACTTTTATCTCTTCACTCTCTTGAAATACCTAGTGTTCTTAAGTTAATGTGGATTTAGCCTCCATATTTTGTTTTGGCTAGTTTAACACATCTCTGAGATGTTCTTACATTTTAAAATGTGTAAGTACCTACAGACCTGCATTTTTGTAATTGATATACTTGCCTCTCTTCTATATGTGGTTCTCAATTATTAGTTGCCTCATTGAAGAGCTTTGTATTAACCCTTTCACTGCTGTGGGCGTGTATACGCACCTGGCCGCCGGCATGCCAACCATGCATTAAACATGTCCTGTGGATTTCGTGCCCTCCATGCGAAAGACGAGTATGCATGCCCAGTAAGTTTTCGCTTCACTGTGATGTCTTTTGGGAGTTGTGTTATGTCGCCGATGCTATGACGAACTCTTGTGGGTTCTACATGATTCTTAGAAGTTCTCTTGACCATCACAGGGCACTCACTCATACTTATCAGCCTTTCTTTTGTCCGGTATCTTTTTCCTGCTGAGATTGGGGAGCTGAGCTGCTTGGCTCTTCTCGTCCTAAGTAAATGAAGGTCCATCATTATCCCTAAGCTTTGCGATTGTGCTTCTGGAGGATCGTTTTACATATGGCTGATAGATTTGTTGCCTCTACGGTTTTCTTTAACATTATTTTTTTTCTCGTTGCGTCTTTCTACTCAATGCTTCAGTCTTCTACTGTTCTTGTCATTGTGATTTTGATTTTCTGCGTTTCCTCTTGCTCATATTTTGACCCATCGCTTACTGTCTTCGGAAATTCCACTGTGCATTTTATGGATGATATCTCTAGACTCTCCTGTTATTCTCTTCTGGCATATAGTCTAGAACAGATTTCGAAAAAATGTTCAGCAAGAAATTTCATGTAACAAGCAAGTAAAAGGTGGTTTCCGGATGTTTTTAACCTGCTGAATAAGAAAATGCTTGTTACCAGGTCGAAATAAGAGGTTGTACTAACCTGGAACAGGAATATTCGTGATTGTCGTGTTGAAAAAAATTCAGACGACCTCAAGTTTTATGGCAAACGCCTAGATGGATGCACCTTGTATAGCTGAACGATGAACTCTTCTATATTGGTCGATGTATTATTGCTGAGATCAAGGTTCCCAAGACCAGAAAGTAGTGCGCACATCTAACCTTCAAAATGCTTCCATGTTCCAAGTTTATCAATAGCGGCCACCTTGGAAGTTGTGTCACAACTCAGCTTATAGCTTGGTAATAGTAATAGCTTGGAAAGCCATTAATTGAGATGCGTTCTTCCGAAAGCTTGGCGTGGGGTTGTTTTTCATTACAGATGAATTTTGCACTGCGATTACTTCATGTGTTCCGTAAAATTTCAAAATAACTCAATAAATTCGAATCAGACATCACTTCTGGCTCCAGATTCGAATTGTTGACTGCAATAAAAATAGTAATAGTCGTTAACATCATCAAGTTACTCCAATATTTAAGATAAAACAACAAGTTTTTACCAATGCCGCCATCTTGGACGCCATCTTGGATATCTCACTTCCGGCTAAGATTTCGACCTGGTAACAAGCATTTTTGTATTCTGCGGGTTAAAAACATTCAGAAACCACCTTTAACTCACTTGCTACATGAAATGCTTCTTGCAACAAAACTAGAGCTCTTTTTCGGAATCGTACCCTGAATAATAGACCCCTGCTTTGTTTTGGACATTCATCTGTGGACTTTTTACCGACCTCTACTTTTGATTGGTGGTAGGTCGTCTTTGGATTACCTGAGCAGTGTTTTGTTCGTTTATTGTCTTGCGCTTCATCTTGGACATTTCTCAGTGACCAGTGCTTTATTTTGGACTGTTTTTGCAGCATCCTTGCTTCTTAGGATTTATTTTGTGCTTGGATTATCGTTTGCTTATTCTCCACAATCTCTCTTGTGATATTCACTGATTCTCTGTGAAAACATATATGGAGGATATATTTACTTCAAGAAGAGCTTTCCAATGTAAGGTGCTTTACAAATTCTGGAGGAAAATGAGAGTGGGGATGAATTTTTAGACAATTTTTCGGAAGATTTCTCTGAGGAGGGAGAGGAAGGTGCTTCTAGAGCTGAATCTGCTAAACCATCTATGTCAGGCATCAAAGCCTCTGCTAAAGAAAAATAATTTCAGAATTCACCTTCCGAATCTGAAGATAGCTGAAGATGATTTACCGCCACCTTTGAAAAAGAAATTCCCAGAATTCAAATGGTACTCTACGGATCTGAATCCATGAATTCATGGATTTGATGCCCATGATTCTGGATGCAAGGCGAGTGTTAGTAATGATTCTGCAATACTAGATATTTTCCATTTGTTTTTTTTTCAGTGGATCACATGAAGTTGATTGTGGATAAACCCAATAATTATTGTAAACAAACCAGCAAAAAACTTCCAGAGAGTGCGCATTCACGGATTAAAAGTTGGAAAGATACTGACAATGAAGAGATGTTTTGCTTCATTGCAGTTATATTACTGATGCCAAGGATAAAGAAGTTATCCTACAATGAGTATTGGTTGAAGGACTCACTCATCAGAACACCAACTTTTGTGAAATGTCACAAGACAGATACCGAAGGGATCTGTGAACATGAAGGATCTGCTTCTTGTGTTGCATTTCTGTGATAATAAATTGCCTAAAGAAAATGATCGCTTGGCAAAAATTAGGAGCATAGTTGACACTCTTTGGAAGCCCTTCAGAGATGCCTTTACCACTTTCCAGAACCTTTGCATTGACGAAAGCCTCCTGTTGTTCAAAGGACATTTGCGATTCAAATGGGAAGGATGTGAAAATCTCCGTGAAAGAATTCAGCACAAGAGGGAAATAAATCCCCGGAATAGTTCAGCACAGACGGATGAAAATATGTTATTTATTATGATGTTTGACTTAATGTTTACATTTTTTAGTTTTAGGGGTGTGCCATTTTTTGGAAAAAATTGCAACTTTAAAAAAAGAATGAAGAAATATTTTGGAAATGATTATGGTTGCTTTGAAGCACTAAAAGGCTATCAATGAGACAGTTTTTCTTTTCTTGCTAAGCAACATTCATATTTGTTTAACATGGGAAATGTAATGCAGATAATTAATTCTTGGTGTAATTTATACTTAATTGAAAATAAAGTTCTATCTGTAAGCATTTACTAATATTACTTCCACACTAGAAGTATGAACCAGAAAACGTTGTTATGAATATATGTAGTTATGTAGTACATATTTAAGAAAATGAAAAATCTAATTTTTGCTAAAAATTTTAATATTTGAGCTTATAATTTAGTCTCAACTGATTTAGCACATGCTCTTTCAGCCCAATGTTGCTAAAGCACACATTTGGTTGCCGGCATAATTTTCTCGGCTAAAAATTAAATTTTTTTTTTACTATGGTACATCAAAAGATGCTATTGCCGCATAAGAAAAATAAAAATTAACAATTTAATGTACATATCTTTGGGGAGCATTTCCCTTTATGATTGAAATTTGTGAGCCTTTTCATTTTATTCTGGGATCACCAGTCTTGAAATTCTAGGTAATAAATTCTCACACTCAGAAAACAATACACTAAGCTCCCTTGCTTTGGCTTGTAGTTGATTGTAGTGGTGGCATCTATCGTTGTTAAGCCTGACATTTTTCCCTGCAAAATCTCTTGAATTTCATAATGCATGTTGTTTCCTTATTAAAGCTGTTTGGAAAATAAAACTATCATTATTATTGTGTTATCTTGTTTTTCCAGGCTCTTGTGCCATTGTTTTGGCATCTATGAACCATACAACAAAACTATTTTGGAGTCGTAACTCCTCGGAAGCCCCCATACCTTCCAATATATATGCTGCTGCAAGAATGCTCTCTCTTCACAGTAAATTAAAACGACAGGGACGGGACGTTGAAATAAATTCCAAGAAAAATGAAACAAGCTTATCAGGTAGCTTCTCTACAGTTACGTTAGAATTGCCTCCACCTTCCACTACATCAGCTGGACCTGAGGAATATCTCGATTCATCAGTAAGTATTGCATCCAAGCTATGTCTTCTCCATCGTGTGTAGTTTGTCATAAGTCATATGGACTCAAATGTTCTCCTTAATTTGGTGGTGACTGCTACAGTGGCATGTAAAGGTAGTCTCCTATGCCATTTGAATTATTAACTGTCTTAAAAATATAATTCATTGCATTCTACTTTTACAGGACTTATGCACTGCATACCTACTTCAATTCTTTTTCCTCCTTTTCTTCTGCAGAAGAAATTTTCCTTCTTAGAGAAGCCTTCTGTTCCTAACCTCCACTAATTTTATTTTCCAGAGAAATGTTCAGCCTTAAACATTTGCCGAGTATCTAGCACCTACTGTACTTATACAGTTCTCAAAATATGTGACTGCTAATTTGTGTTGTGTTTCTTGAAGTCGTTCATCCTGGGTCCCTACCTCCCTATTGAACCACTGCCCATCTTAACCACCTTTTTCCAGCTGAACCAAGTTTTTACTGCAACTCTCAGTTTCTTCTCTTTCCCACATGTTTGTTTTCTGTATCCTTCTTGAAAGGATCCCTGATTCACTAATTCTCTCCCCTTTAAGACACGTTCTCCCTCTATGGTGTTCTCTAATTTTTCCTTCTTGTCAAGATGCAAGAAGCTCCAGCTGTTTAAATTCCTCATTCCTGATACTAATTCTTGAATTATTATAAATTTATGACCTTTGAAGGTTGATATTTATTTTGCCTTACAACTTCTAGAGGTTATTATACATTGAATGTTCAATTGTTACTCCTGAAATGATGTCACATTGAGGCAAAAAGCCATTTAAACTTTTTCAATGAAAATAAAAATATAAATAGTTGACCATTAATGAGTCATTCATTTAATCAGTGATGGCAAGTAATTGAGTGAAAGTAATCAGATTACCAGTAACGATTACATTTTGGGAACTTTTTTTACTTGTAATCGTTACTTTTCAAAAACCTTTGCAAATAGTTTTTTTATAGTTTCATATATATACATTATATAGGAAAGTAAAGGAACTGACGGGTGGTAATAAGGGAAGGGGAATTACAATGACAACAGACAAGACGGGAAAGGTGATCGTAGAACTGAAAAAGATCCAGGAGAGGTGGAAGTAGTATATTGAAGAGCTATATGGTAAAGAAATAAGGCCCAATAGGTTAGATATAGAAAGGGAAGACGATATCAACAGAGATGGCATCGGACCAAGTATCCTAGATAGCGAAATCGAAAGAGCTCTACGAGACATGAAAAGGAATAAGGCGGTGGGAATAGATGACATACCTGCAGAGTTTTTAAAGAGCATGGGGAAGAACGGAAGAGGATAACTTTTTGCGCTTATTCGTAGGATTTATGAGGATGGAGTGTGACCGGAAGACTTTGCGAAGACTGTACTAATTCCTATACCAAAGAAGAGTAAGGCAAAAACGTGCGAAGACTATAGGACAATAAGCTTAATTTCCCACGCGGCCAAAGTAGTTCTGAAAATTCTAAACAGAAGGCTAGAGAAGAAGGCATATGAATACCTGGGTGACGACCAGTTCGGGTTTAGGAGAGGGACGGGAACGCGAGACGCTATAGCGGTGATGAGGACGCTAGTAGAAAGAAACCTAGAGTATGGACAGGATGTTTTTGCATGCTTCGTAGATTTCGAGAAGGCGTTTGATCGGGTGGAATGGACGAAATTAATGGGAGTGTTGAAGAAATTAGGGGTTGATTGGAGGGACAGGCGTCTGATTCGAAATTTGTATATGAATCAGACTGCGCAGGTTAGGGTAGGCAATGGAGAATCGGGATGAGCCACGATAGGACGGGGAGTGCGGCAAGGGTGCCCACTATCGCCGTTGCTTTTTAACGTGTATTCAGAAGAAATGGTAAGGGAGGCATGGGGGGAGGAGGAGGTAGGAATAAAGGTAGGAGGGGAGCTGATAAAATCAGTGAGATTTGTAGATGATCAAGCATTAGTTAGTCAGTCGGCCAAAGGGTTACAGTCAATGGTGAATGCATTAGAGGTGCAGTGCGAAAAGTATGGGATGAAGATCAATCACAAGAAAACGAAAGTAATGAGATTTTCTAGAAGTTAGAAGTCGGGGCTGAATATAAGGGTGGGAGGGCAGAAGATAGAGCAGGTCGAGCAGTTTACGTATTTGGGTAGTATTTTGGAGGCGAATGGGTTTAGTGGTAAGGACATTAGATGCAGAATTGCACTAGCTAAAGAAGCATTTTCAAAGAGAAGGATGGAGAAGGTTAGCTGGATGGCGAGAAAGACGAACGAGGAGGTATTGGATATGGTCGGAGAGGAGAGGAAGCTTGTGGCAGAGGTTCGGAGAAGGCAGAAGAGATGAATGGAGGAGGTTTTGAGAGGAGAGGGCATGTTGAAAAGAGTGATAGAGGGGAGAACACTGGGGAAGCGTGGAAGAGGAAGGAGGAGGATAGGAATTCTGGACGAAATAAGAGGAGGTAGAAGATATGAAGAATTGAAGAAGGATCTAATAATGAGCCGTCCTTAGGAGGGAAAGCGAGACAATTTCTATTAGGTTGGGATACAGAATGGGGTCTGTCCAAGAACCTACCAATCAGCTGGTAGAATACTTTAATGAAATGAAATCAATAAATAGTATTCAAATACATTGAACAAAATTTAATTCAAATTCAAATAAATGAGTAAAAACTATGTCAACACATTAAAAACAAAGAAGACACTACAATCTTCTAAAATTGGAATTGGTGTTTGAGTAAGCTCTTATTTTAGTGCCCGTTTGGAATGTGACCATAATTTTACCAACTTGTTATTTTTTGTAGAGCTCTTCTCCAGCTACATCAAGCACCATAATTCCATCAACGTCAACTGTAGAAAATCTGGAAGAAGGGAAAATTGCACCATCTGGAGAAGAATTACAAGGCACCACCACTGACAATGCATATGCTGTTACAGGCTCTCACAGTGATGAAGAAAAAAGTAAATCAGGTATTGCAAATGACTCTGTCATTGGAGGAGAAATACATGACCAAGAGATTGGAGAAGTTTGGCATTGGGCATATGCTGAATGCCCTGATGTTGATGAATGTGCTCTTGGAAGACATCAGTGTAACTCCAAAGCTGAATGCCACAACACCCATGGATCATATATATGTCAGTGCAAAAGAGGATACATCGGTGATGGTGTTAACCATTGCAACAAGACGTAAGTTCCTTGGAGTGCTAGAGTACTTTAGCTTGTAATATGTTCACAGTACAAGTAAATGTCTCTATGTGATTACAAATTACAGTGTCTTCAATGAGCAGAGGTTAAAACCTTCCTCAATGAAGATTTTGTACTGGTCCTTTCCAGATAATGTTGTGAAATCGAATTCCTCTGTATGTACAATCTTGAATATGACATATAAGGCTGTTAGTGTCAATGAACTTTGATTATATCCTCATGACTGGCATAAACACCTCTAGCTGTACTTTATTTGCAATTAGCATTAACCCTTCATAGGTGTTCAAGGTTTATCCAAAATCACAATTCTTGGTCTGCATATCCATAATATAGAAAGGTTACCATAAGTTGGGGCGAGTTCGGACACTTTTTTAAAATATATCATTATTTACGCATCGGCATATTTACCGATATGCATGAAAATCACAATTTATAATCTATAAACCTTTAGGAACATTGTGAACGAAAGAAAGTGATGTTGCTTTATTTTTAACTCTGGAAAATATTCATCCGAAGCTATGCGAACACGCCTCACGGAGTGGGGTGAGTTTGGACACGCGCAATACATATATTTACGTTTTCGTTCAGAGTTATCACTTTCGTGACAATACAGGAACATATATTGATTTAAAAATGTTCTTATATTAAAAAATAATCATTTATTAATATCGTAATTATGTTAAAAAAACAGCAAGATGCTTTTAGTTCTCTGTGTTTATCGGCAAACTATTGAAATGGAAAAGAAAATCGGAAAATATTGCGAGCGTTGCATTGATAGATGTGACTTAGCCATTCAGTGATTTTACGTCATAATTCCAGAGATAAAATGGTGCAGTTGAATGTGCTTTCTTCTTAAATACTAATAAAGTTTAGAGAGAGGTTAATATTTATTTTATTTTTACCGCTAAATTAGACCGATAAGCGTAAAATTCCGCAGTTTGAAAATTGTTGATGAAAACGGAAACACATTGAAATATAACCATAGATGTCAACTTGACGTAGGTAACATTTTTATTAATTAAGTTAAAAAAGGGTACAATGGAATTGTCTCCTCAATTATGATTCATAAAAAATAGTGTAATCTTTAACGATCGATGCTACTAAAACCTTGACACCTCCGATGAAGCGGGAACAACACATCAAAATAAAATATTACAAAAGCAAACAGTGCCATTTGCACTACTATATAAATTAATCAACATTATTAATCTTAGTTAACCCACTAAAAATGAAGCGTCCCCTTCGCAAGTCCCTTGGCAGAGCCAGCTGACGAACAATTTGCATTCTGGGCACTATGCACTCATCAGCAACATCCGGAAACGTGAAATAAATCTCCTTGACTAGTTTTTTTTTTCTAAGGCACATGCACACGGAATCTGTTTCTAGTACAGACTTCTAATAACCTTTCCCACAAAGAGCCTGTCACGTTTGTTGGTCTCGAACTTTAATAAAAGGAATGAATTTTCAGGGATAGAGCCAGGGGTTTCAAAATTACTTTCATCAGAAACATTGTTACACTGAGATGCCAAATTGTTAGTCTCATCAACGGATGCATTTTACTCCGAGGAAACATCTCCCACTTCCTAAAAAAAGATTAATTTAAACATATCACTTTTCTTTGGCTGAACATTAAGTTTTTCCCCTACATTTTTTACCCACAAGTGTTTCCACGCGGGATGATATTAGCCATTGCAGAAATGCATCTGACCACGCAATGCAGTCAGTGGCTTTGGCTGAATTTTCCTCTGGATTTAAACAAGGGACTTAGTTAATAACTCGACTTTTATCAAATGGAAAAATTCCCGTGGCTCTAAACCCTGCACGAACATTGCCAGGCAGGAATATCCCTTTGAAACAAAGGCTGATTTCAATAATCTGAGGAACTCACTTGAAGATCCCTGCAATTTTTATGCTTCCACTGGTTAAGACATTTACGCCATATGATCTTAAGTAACCTAAAAAAAGGAAGATCAAGCGGCTGGCATAAATAGGTCCCCTTAAAAGGAAGCTTTACAAACTTTATTCCTATTTCTTTGCATATTCTAATCATTTCTCATGTGAGCGCCGGCCTCCAATGACCCTCGTGTCCTTTCTCGCCATTCCCCCCGCAGAGCTACATGAAATCAAAAAATGAGTTCTAGTAAATAGAATATTAATAGGATTTAATCGAAATTTTTCTTATATAATGAGAAATAATGCAGATTTAGAAGGAAATTAATTTCATAAATTTCAAAGTACCGTATTTACTCGTGTAAGCCGCGCACCTTTATTCCGAAAATGCCAGTGAAAAAATGGGGGTGCGCGGCTTACACGAATCCTCTAGATTTTCATGTAAGCCGCGCACCATTTTACCTTAAGTTCCTGCCGTTAGTTTCTCCAAATTGAATACAGTAAGTCTTCGCCTTACGATCATCTGACTTACGAACATACATATCCAATCAAAAAATTCAAACGTGTGAAGTAATGTCAAATTTGACGCCACCGGATAAGTTATTTTGCCGTTGCAGCTGGCGGTGTGGCGTGCAGCAACTCGCGGATTGGTACTACCCCTCTTTGCCGCGACGAATTTTAACAATATTATCTCGATATATCAATTTGCAATGTTAATTGTTTACTTGCGTCATAAATTTTTACGGATGATTCGAAAGTAAGACGAAAGCCGAAAGATGCCCTGATATTTGGAGATATTGCTACTCTTTACATTTCAATGGAAATCGACTTCCATGTGTCAAGCTGCCTTTGATCAAATAGAGGCATGATTCCATTCATTCAATCGTTTTGTGATAATAATTATGACCTGCAATACGAGGCTCTATTCAGGTTATCGTGACGAATGGTAAAATATCCTTCCCAGGGTTTGTGGAAATTGCCTTACAGGCAGTCCTTCCATCCAGCTATCCCTCTCAATCACTCAGCCGGAAACAATAAAGCTGTCAGATTTTAGGGTGATACCTCAGTCAGATCTGAACAATTGGCGTGTCCAAACCGGTTTTTCCCAGAAGATCCCTCAAGAAAAAAGTTCTTCGTTCCTTATTTCTGGGCGCGACGACATTCATCTGCGAGGGACTCATTCAGCGAGAAAGAAAAGGGGGTAACCCGAGAGGATCACTCCTTCACCTTATCTGTTATTATCTACCCTCGCCCAGTTTCGCTTTTACCCAGGTGGCTTTCACTAGTGGGGGAGGGGTTGGACCTCCTTTCAGGGGCCTCGGCAGCCAACACTAGATTGATACGGCCGATGATCGAACGAGGGAGCCGTTATTTCGGTCGATTCAAATTGTAATCTTAACCCGGTGGTAGCTGTGAGGTTGACTTCGCACTCCTTCATGATTTTTCCACAACCTGAAATTATGTTGCGTAGCGCCCGAGTGAGCTTTGAAATGCATCGCCACATCAATGGGATAAATAACGTAGTGCATCGGCGCATGCAAAGAGAGAATCGGAACTCTAATCTGTTTTTACTTCCTTTTATAGGAAACATCATTTACTTATGGAAGTGAATACCACGCCAGGAAATCCATTTTCAGACCGTTCACTTTTACATCACCATGCTAATATATAAAGAAATTCTGTTTTCACCATTTGGCGCAGGAAGGATGTTGCTAGAACTTATTTCATAGGGCTTGATACATACTTGTGCGTACTTTATATCAACCACATCGGAGAAAAAATTAGTTAACTTGCCTAAAATCGATCATTTCGCGGAAATGCTACTCGGCTATGAGAAGTGATACGAAAATGAGCTTTGATATAAGTTCTAGCTGCATCGTTTATCTTTCAATGCGGATACTCCTCAAGTTAGTACGTAAGTTTAATACAATTACTATAGTCGTGTAAAGCAAAGAGGATGTCCAGCGCTTTTTTCCACAGGCCTTCACGCCGAGTGCTGGCGCTTCCGGCAGTCCAGCAAACGGTTACGCGTCCTTGGCCCGCCTCTTCCTCTCCCCTCCACCACACTCTCTCTCTCCCCCCACCCTCAGCTCGGCGCTCATAGTTAGGGGGTCGGAGTAAAGCGATATTTTTTCTCGAGTCAGCATCACATTTCATCAAAAGTATCACATTTCACTCATCGCTTTCCCACGCTCTAACTTCGCAAGTGGCTTCCAAAAGTAGGGGCGAGGGGGGGGGCATTGCCCGCTGGGAGTCACTTATCAGCTATAATGACGAACCAAACGTATCACATTTCAGGTATCTATCAGTTACGGACGGCATTCTGCTTTTATTTGATGATTCGCCGATGGATTTCCGTAATCGAATGATCATGGGTTGAAATTGTATATAATTCTGCAATTATTTTAGCTTGATATTTAATTTGAACAGATTCCATTTTTAGAGCTGAATGATGTGATTGTATACAACTGTGATTATTGTGTGATGTTAGGAAAAAAATATGCACCATAAAACTGTGTATAATAGATTATAGAATATAAAAAGTGTAATAAGGCTGTGTATCGTGACGATATTTAAACGTAACGCATTAAATTCATGAGAAAGATGTACTTCAACACTTAACTTTGGCACAGAATTTCTATTAAAGAACGTGCAATCATGTTATGACAAAATGATGCAGGCTCAAGGGAAAAAATTGATTTTTTGAAAAAAATATTTTTTTTCCTCACGAGCCTGCCCGAAAATGGGGGTGCGCGGGATACAGGAGGGCGCGGCTTACATGAGTAAATACGGTACTTACCAAAGAGCACAGTATTTTCTTTTCGGCGATACGAAATTTCACCCAACTGTTGCGCCGCAAACTGATCAGCTTGACTACGACGAGAAGTTTTAGATACACTGCTTTTAAACGGAATATGCTACATTGTACCTTACTTTGTCTTGAAGACATGATTAAATTGTATAACATAGTCAACTTCGCAAGAAAAAATAATGTAAGCACCGGCCGGCGCTAATGTCCGAACTCACCCCGCATGTCCGAACTCGCCCCAACTTACGGTATAATGCCTTTCCCATCCAGGATTCTACATCTACATCTGATTAGGCTGAATCTTTGAATAGTTCAGTAGTTTTGAAGGGGTAACACTCTTTTACATATCTATTATTACATATTCCTATATTGTAAGTAGTTTTGATTTTTTTCCTTTTTGTGTCTAAGTAGTTCAATTTTTTAGGAGTATATTTTGTTGGAATGCGAACATAAGTATAAAAATATATGTTATCAGCATTCAGTGATGTTGAGTAGCTATGAAAAATTACTCTGCTCTCTCAAGTAATCATATCTCTTTATAATGTCATCTATTTCCATATAGTAAAAACCATAGTGCAAAAAGTAGGTAGTATGTAGTGCACTAGCTCTCTGTGGGCAAAAAAGTATTCAGCTACTTAAATTTTTGACATTTCATTTTGTCAATTTAACACTTTCAACGCGGCAGCATTTTTTTCGAGTTTTGCCGGTGACAGAAATTAAATGGCCTTAAAAAGGCAAAGCGAGCTTGGACAACAATTGTCGTCTGCAGTCACCGGATAGCACCCGGCGGATGACAATTGTCGTCAGTCAGCGTTCAATTTGTTAAACGGCTTTAAATATTATTTTCTTCTTGGATACCTTTATTAATTGACTTGCCACTTTATTCTTTACACAGTTGTTATGAAGAGTGTAAAAATGGGTACTGTGATGGTGAGCCAGAGTTTCGCTGTCAGTGTTTTTTGGGCTGGGTCGGTCCTGATTGTGCAACTAACTGTGGGTGTCACAATCATTCAACTTGTGATGGATCAACCAGACCTGTTGGTGTTGAGGATCCCAGACCTATAGGCCCTGGTTACTGTGATTTCTGCCAGGAGTGGACTCAGGGGAAGTTCTGTGAGGAATGCAAGTAAGGGCCTTGTTCATGTATTTTCACAAGATTGTACAAGATATTATATGTTGTAATGTATCAAACCTATTTGAATATTAATATATACAGTGGAAGCTGTGTTTAGCGAGAGCTCTCGGGACCTGAAAAATCACTCGCTAAATGGAGCTCTTGTTAATACCAAAATGATTAAATAATCATTTCACAGCTGATTCCTACAAATTTAATGCTAATTTAGCCATTATTGTGGAATTTTTGGTGAGTGGTGATAACATTCTATTGAGATAGCTATTAAAAATCATGTTTTTGAACACTTCCATTCCTTATGATCGCATTCACTTTCAATTACATCAAATTCCATGTTAGATGTCATACACTGGAATATAAAATGTCGAATTTTGACCCTTCGTGACATGTGTACTGTACTGCACATTGCTATAAATTGTTATTGTCCCGATGTTTGGGTGCGTCGTGGCAGCAAGTAATGGCAATGCAACGGACTATAAACGGCAAACACTTCAGAAACAAGAAAATATTTCATACCTCCTACCTCTCTAAAATGTGAATAAAAACGGATATATGGTTCAGAGAAAGTTTTATTCATTAAAATTTGCAAAAATGCTAGATAACTACATGACCAAGATATTACCTTCAGGAATTTAGTTCCACGCAAACACCGGGCTGCTATCTTCTCCTGTTAAAAGGTGGAAATAAAGGAGAGTACTTCAAGACCTGTAAGATCGCCTCAGAAAACAGCTGACTTTGGCTTGTCGGAATCATAAGAGCCCATATCACCAGCATTAACGATTATTAAAGTATATAATAGTTATCCATTGTCCTTGGCAGTAATAATTATGCGTGGAATACTATCTGGAAACATAATTGTTACTAGCAAGTCCAATCATAACAGTTGTAAGTTCCGAAACTTCCTAAATGAATTCCATCAAGATACGCGTTATCGGCGTAATATCTTCTACTGTACTTCCCTCTAGTGGCAGCATCGGGAACTTGTTGATAATGAATACCGTGATTATTACGATTAATACTGACTATGCTCCCTGCTGCGAGGTAGACATATGATTTGTAGTACATACCTTTCGTGCACATCGAAATGAAACATCTTTGACCTGTTTTCAATAAATATACTCTTTGAAACAATTGCAAAATACAATATAAAACGTAGACTACTTAAAATACAGGGCATCCGAATTCATAACAATTTACGTATTCAACATCAAGTGGTAGTACTCGTTACAAAACAGATGATAAAATAAATACTACTCTCCACTGCTTGTTGGCAGATGTAGTGAAAACAAGTAATGTAGTAAAAAAGAAATAACAAGAAACAGGGAAAGCTGTAAAATATGAATACCTTCTTTCTCGAACAAAAATAATTAACAAGCTTCGTTTTGTGACTCAAAAAACAAGCATGAACATACTAAAGCCATATAAGGAAAATAAAATGATGAAAGAAAATTCTGCGATCATAGATTCATTTCCGTACAAAAAAATTATCAATGTTAGTTTGTTTCAGTCTCCTTGCACACTTTAAGCACAAATCCTTCAACATCATTTAGTTTCTTAAATTCGTCCTGGGAGGCGTCACTCGCCCGGTAAACGTCACTAATTACCTTGAGAGCATGGCTGTACTTCAGCCCTTGAAGGCATGGACACCGTTTCTTCCTCTGATATTTAACTGACTTCGTGACATCCTTCATCTCCCGCAGCAGCAATCAACTCCTCTTCCGTCAACTCTTCACGAACTGGCACACATTCATCTACGTCCTTGTACACTTCGAAATCACACGGACCAAAATACTCCTGAATGTCTTTCCAACTATCAGGTTCGTCATTTTTCTCTAATTCCTCTGTTCTCTCTATTGGCTGTTCACCCGATGAATCCTCTTTAATGAATCTGGCATGTCGGAAACAAGCTGATATCTGAGCCGGAGATATTTTTTCCCAGCTAATAGATACTGCTCGTATGGCATCTAACACATTCTACTTTAAAGCCTTTATGTTACTACCAGGTATTCTAGCCACCAGATAATTTACAAGTAAACTGCGGAAATTATGTTTAAACAACTTGATTACCCCTTGATCCAAGGGCTGCAGAACCCTCGTCATGTTAGGCGGCAATAAGATGATTTTCACATTTCGAAGTTCAATTTGTGGATGGGCAGGGCAATTGTCAATGAACAATACTACCTTTCTATTTTTCCCGCCAATCCTAGCATCGAACGCGCGTAACCATTGCGAGAATAAATTTGATGTCATCCAAGCATTTTTATTGGATTGGTACGTGCACCGTAATGTTTTAATTCCCTTGAAGCATCGAGGATGAGCAGATTTTGCCACTACGAATGGTTTTACCTTGTCAGAGCCATCCATATTCACACACAAAAGAATAGTCAACCGCTCTTTACTTTTTTTCACTCCTCTGCAAGGGTCCCCTTGAGTGGCTAGAGTTTTGTCTGGAAGGAGGTTATAGAATAGACCTGTTTCGTCCGTATTGTAAATATCACATGGGCTGTAATTCTTCATATAACTTTGTAGGACAGGAGTCCAGCCCTCCACAGCACTTACATCGACACTCGCGGAATCCCCGGATAATTTATGAAGAGATATTCCCTTCCTGTGCTTAAAGCCAGCAAACCAGCCAATGGAACATTTTAAATTGTTAATACTGAGCCTCTTACTCAGATACTCAGCTTTTGCCTTCATCAATGGGCCACTTATCAGAATGCTGGCTGCTCTCTGCTGGCAAAACCATGAGAAAAGGGCAGATTCTAACTGCGGATATTCCCCTACCCGCAAATGTTTCTGGCTGCTTGGTCGTCCTTCTTGAAGCACTGCCGCAGAAATTTTCTCCTTATTCTTCAAAATGGTGAATAAGGTCGAGGAAGATATACCCAATCGCCTCCCAATCTCGCTTTTGGACCCCTCGCCACTTTCGCATTCATTAATAATTTGTAATATAGTTTTCAGATCCAACGACTTTCGTTTCTCAGCCATGATGTTGCAACAGTCGGACTGAACTTAAACAAATGCAGGAGCGCGGGAGAATGACAAAAGAACAATGAAATGCACGAACTTACAAGAAATTTAATAGTGCGCCTACGGGCATGCCGTGAATGTCCTAAATGAACATTTGACCGTCAAATTGTTCGGGAAAAAATACTGCCAGCCATATAAATCCAATGACAGAAGATATGAGCACAAGTTTTTGCACGTTTGCCGAGATTGAAGGAGACATTTACCACTCGTAATAGTAAACGACCCCAGTGGAGGCTGGTTGTTTTCCTCGCTAATACCGATTTATTTTACATCTAAATTATAGGGTTTTAAATTGTTCTTTGGCCAACCCTCGCAAATTAGAGATTCTCGTTATATGCCTCACACTCTATATGGAGCTTCTACTGTATTTTTATTACCTGGTTCGTTACCCTCTTGATAATGGACAGTGGTCTTGCTTAAATTTACTGTGGTGGAGAGAGAGATAAATTTCATCCTTTCACTAATAAATTCACCAAAGTGTTAGCTTAACATGAAATAGGTTTATTTTCGTTAAATAATTTAGGTAGAAAAAGAAAGATATCTCACTTTCTTTCCTTTTATAATTATTTAGTGAATTTATACATTGATTGGGCCCAATTCAAATAGATACCCATGATGTATCACATGCACATTGTGCACAAATACATACAATAAACATTGTGATTTTTAGTAGTCCGGTGGCTTGCCCCCGTTTTGCACTACGGGAAATGATGTGAAGTGGTGAATCACAGCAGGCGATTGTTTCCCCTGGCGATTGCTCTCTCCCTGTCGTCGGTTGTGTTGCCTTAACCTGTTTGGGTGCCCTCACTTGTCTTTTATCATGTTCACTTTTCAAAATTATATTTTCTTTGTCACTAAGCTGCCGTTCTCCCCCAAATTACGTCCTCTCTCTTCTCCTGCTAGCCAACAACAACCCCACTTCTCACCATAACTACCTCAAGTTTTCTTAACATATTGTTGGCCCCCATTATTTTGCTGGGTGTACTGCCAACCATTTGGCGTCTAACCGATGGGGTAACAACGGTTTCGTTACAATGTGGACCATGTGTCAGCTAGATAATATTGAGAAATGCTGTCCTCATTGCTCAGCAATTTGTCACAAATAAGTTTGTGAAAATGTCAGTGTTCAAGATGCTATTTTTGAAATGTGTGGGAGCAAAGAATGTTCTGGTAAGTTGACTGGTTTATTGGCTGGTAAAATTAGCCTGCTTTTCATCTCAATAATGGCATCAGGTTAGTGTGGTGGTTGATGTTCTGATTTTGCCTGTTGAAGATCTGCATTCATATAGATGCGAAGGAAAATTTTATGATGGAATTCTGTTCATTTGCCTCCAAAATTCCCGACGGCAGGGGGTGGGGGGTTATCAATAAGCAGGCAAATGACCTTTTTGATGTTCTCTGCTGATAGCTACCACATTGACCTGGGGTCACTAGTCTTCAAGATAGGTCGGATTAGCAGGAGAGAAGGGCTTTGGTGGTCCGTTGTACTGCTTTGGAGTAGCCGATGTTTTTTCTTTGGTACAAACCTTTCAGGAGGGGGGTGAGACCACAGGCTTAAAGGAGGGATGCAGTCCCCACCCCCATGGAACATTCCTTTGAGATGAAGACAAGATGATAGAATTACCAGTCAGTCAGCTCTTACATACCACAGAACTGAAAATTTTGAGTGTAAAATCTAACGAAATACAAAGTGCAGTGGGAAATAAAAAAATGAAGTGTGAAATTGAGGAAAACATAAAATTGAAGAAATGCAAAATCATGGAAATGTTAACATTATTTATCTGAGGAATTGAATGGGACCAAATAAAAACTACGTAAATTTAGGGAAAGTGTTGGGAAGTGCAAAATCAACGTTTCACTGTAGTCACAATTTCATTTAGAAATTTGGCACGCAGCTCATAAAAACCTCCCTATGTGCCATTTTCAAAGCCAATGCATGCACTGCAGACTAGCCTTTTTTATTGTGTGTTCAACTGATAGGCCCAAAAATTATCTTTTTGCTTTTGAAAAACAAGTTTTCACCTGCAGAAAAATATATGGCCCACCTCGAGCACCTCGCCAAACTTTTATCACTCTGCACAAGTTGCAAAATTTTCATCTCACCATTTTTATTGCTTCATCGTACCTTGGTTTTGCACCATATGTAATGTCATCCATTCCAAACAGAGTCCTGTGTCATTACTACTCAGGAAAATTAAGCCTGGTCCTTCCTAAGGATTAATAAAGGAGGTATTAGTTCCGAATAGGGATCAAATTAAAAAAAAATTGAAATTAAACTACACTAAGAGAGGGAATTAGATAAGTATTTGATCAAAGGTTAGTGAACATTGAGGTAGTTGTCTCCTCATCAGGAAAAGATCATTACGTTCTAAGTCCTACCATTAGTTTGACATAATGGGAATCACAGTTTGAAGCTGCATCATGCTATTTTGCACTAAATTCAGATATTAAAATCCCCTTTTCATCAACTTTTATGAATCTTGAGTTTGCAAAACGTTCATTTATGTGTATGATAATCTTCCTCTGTGCCATTTGTATAATACTCCAAAAATTGTGAGAATTGAAGCTGGTCGAGCCATGAGTGTGAGGCCATTAGTGTGGAATTGTCCAGTAGTGAAATTAGGGTTGAATCTTTCAGAGGAAAATACTATTGATAAAGTTGTATTTTTCATCATTTGTAGCAATACTATATTCCAGTATGGTGTCTCCAAAGCTACTAATGCACTGTGGAAGCATGTAAAAAAAACTTTAAATTTCTACCTGTGAGGCAGCAAAAGCTGCAAATTCACCCAAGAAAGATAAATGGAAAGGTTTTGTAATGCCTTGTTATGAAACACCTTTGCACTGTTCTACAAATGGAAACAGATAAAGTCCTGACAGACTTAGAATGCTCCTTTTCAAAAGCAAAACTGATTTGTTATATGTGTTTGCTTAACTTTCTTGTGCAGTCATAATTTAATAATTAATCTAGATGATTCCTCTTCATGACCTCATATTATTTATTTTTATTTATTGATTTATTCAGTTTTATTTCCATTTCAAAGTTAATCAGTTAGATTTCAGCTTGGAAGAATATCTAGTCTTGAAAGTGGTACTATAGCATAAAAACTGTGGTCAACAATAAGTTAAACATAATTTGAAAATACAAATTATTCATTTTTCAAATATGAAATTCCACAAAGTGTTGTCTGAAACTTTTGAATTTGTGTTTTCTTCCCATGCTGAATACCATTGGGAAACCTTAGCTAGTAATTTTATATTACCCAAAAGGCCAATTACATATCCCAATGGTTTTATGTAGTAGTAAAATGTACTGTATTCATCTATTTTGATGTCTCTAATTGTTACATATTTTTTAATCAGGCCTGGAGGCTATAGATACCCCACAAAAAATCATAAATGCCAGCTTTGCCAGTGCAATGGGCACGGAGATAAAGAGAAAGGGCTGTGTGATGTGAATACCGGATCCTGTTTCTGTACTGGTCACACATATGGAGAAGCATGTGAGAGCTGTGTAAAGGGATACTTTGGAGATCCAAGGTATTTTATAATTGGTGGTTTTTGGCGTAACTTTATGTAAACGATTCATATTGAAATGAGAAATTATAACTTAGTGAATACAATACTGTGGAATAAGAAAATTTTAATCTTTCTTTTCATGGCGTTTTAATTTTTTGCTTTTAGCGCGAGTTAATGTTTGCTTTCTGCATTTACTTTTATGCTTAAATTACTGTAAATATTCAAATTTTAAATTAATTAGCTAAATTTTTGATGCCCAGTAAGCATTTATTCAGTTTATTAAAGGTTTTTACTTAAATTAATTTACATAATATGTAGTTCTAAATGATAGTAATACATTCTCATTCTACTCATTGATAGATGAAGCACCCTAAGTACTGTACATTATCTTTGAGTGTAAGACAAAGTATTCTTTTCAGTCACTAATATTGGCTAAAATCAGTGACTTGAGTAAAATGTTAAATGTGATTAGGTTGTTGAAAAGAAAGAAATATATTCAATTTGTTGCTGTCAGTACTTCTTTATCATATATCAATGTATAAAACTATGAGTCATCTTATCAACATTTTTTTTTTATTTTAGAAATGGAGGAACTTGCTTCTCGGGATGTGGGCCAAGGGTAGTGCTTTCAAATGAAATGAGCGGGGGAATTGGCAGTGAGTCTGGTTCACCGCTGCATCAGTTTTCCAGTCTGCATGCTGTAACTTTCAACTCCTCTTCTCATGAAGATGAATACATATATCCTCCCCAAGATTGCCTTTGGATTATTGACCCCCATGGGTCCCTTGCCAAGGCTAACGGAAGCAAGGGTGAAGTGTAAGTATGGATTATCAAGTTTTCTATGTAGTTCTTAGGAGCATATTATTCTTAGGCTTTTACACTGGATAGATATCGTGTCTTATTTTACTGTGTGGCTTGTTAAGGTGAGCTAGTGGATTTTTTATCAGTCTCAAATAATACTAGGTATTTTTACAAAACAAATTATTGCCCCCCTTGGAGATTTAAAAAACTGGAAAAATTTTTTTTGCATATTTTACTCTAATCGCATGCAGTTTTAAGTTAGGGACTTAGGAAAAAAATTGCTCTTGCACACTTCATTTTTTTACCAATAAAGGCCTAAATTTAAGGGGGAACTACAACTTCTACTTCACTATAACTTGTATAGCTATAGAGAGAATTTATTTCATTTTATGAGTCATTGACTTGGCATTGTGTGGATGTGTTTTATAATGCTTCTAGCTACTAAAATTAGGAGTGTAGTTTGTGGATTGTGGGGAGAGACTGGTCGTATGATAATCATGTTGTTTTCATTTTATTTATTAGTTAAGTAGCCAGCAGTAATATTATCATTTAAATTCCTCCCAAGTTATTTTCTCTGGCATTATGGGACCACGTGTTACATAAATATGTATTAGATTTATGGCACTGTGTATGTCACAAGGGGAGTATCTAATAGCTGGGTCCTGGATTTTGACAGAAATTGACAGGCAGCTTTTCTTAGGATAGTGATTTACATATCACCTGACTTTTTGGGTTGTATATCCAATAATTTAATCGTACATAAAATGAGAATAAATATTTTCACTATCATTATAACCATTGAATTGCACCTTGATAGGATAGTCTGTTGCCCGGACTAATGAATTCATGGAGGAAAAGCCAGATATTCTGCAGTAACATTCAAAGCACCGTGGAAACCTGTGAAGCAAAATAAATCATTCTCATTTAATAAAAAATGAATCTTTGTTTTCAGATTACTCTCAAGAAACAAATATTTTGTGAGGATTTGTGTCAATGAGAAAAGGGGAACAAGGTTTTTGATATAGGAATTAGACAAAGACTCACTTGTTTGCATGAACTGCTCTGAATAAGGAGCTCGCTGTGCATATTTCTTCTTTTTTAAAAGATTTTTGACTTATTAATGAATATATGAATACATTTGTGAAATTTTTATTATGGTGTATGAAAATACTCTAGGATTTTTAGTTTTTGGCAAATGAGTACCCCTGCCGACACTGGTCTGCTCCAATCTTTCCGTGCTTGAACTATAGCATTACTGTTGAAAAAATATTGTAAAAATATGTTCATATAGCTTAATGGTGTGAATATTTATTGCAATCATACATTTTATTCTTAGTTTGTAGGTTTCCACAGTATTGATTTGATGAATTCAGCATTGTGGGTTTTTCGTCTGTGTATGTTGCGTTACAGGGTGGTGATCGTCAGGGAAAACCGGGAAAACCTGGAATTGTCAGGGAATTTTGAATTTCTGGAAAAGTCAGGGAAATGTCAGGGAATTTTCGTAACAGTCAGGGAGAAACTGGGGTAGGAAATTCTCATTATTTTTCTACCTTTACTTTTATCGGCCAGTCTTTCCCACCCTTTATTTCACCAAAACATTTCACCAACTAAAACTAATGTCCCTCGCTGACGTGTATGGAATAAGCCCCATCAATTCGTGGCACATTCAGTTGTGAATCTTAGTTATTTAGTAGTGAATCAGACGTACAATGTATCTCTTTTGCATATCCTTATTGCGGTATTTGCCTAGTAATGTCAAAATTCATGATCACAATGTATTACACTAATCACAAGGAATCCGAGGCTATGTTGTTCGGAAAATTTTACCTCGCTTTTTTTTTTAACTTCCGAGACTTAGCGTGAGAGGTAGCTGGAGCGGCTGGAGCATACTAGCTCGTAGTAAATACATGCTTGAAGTTCTAAAAATACGAGACATTGATTATTAAAATGGTAATACAAGTACGTGTAAACAAAATCTTACGCAAGATCATCTTCGATTCCCATACCCTTCGTGAAACAGTAAGAAGAGCCCTCCTCCCCTCCCCTCCTTTCACGCTCAACGTAATTGTTGAATAGCCCCCTTAGCTCCCTTTCGAAGCAATTTAGTCAGGTCACAAACCTCCTCAAACATGATATTCCTGAATATGATGCTGCCGTTGCCACCTGTATTCGCTCGCAGTGGAGCGCTTACGTTTTGTTTGTTTATCCAAATAGTTTTACATCGCAATTGATTTGCATTACTCTTGCAATCAAGGGGTTATAACCACGTTAATCAAATTGTTATTCACGCACCCTAGTGATACATTTTCCAGGGTCCGACAGTAAATTGGCCATTGACTTTCCTTTTGATGCCTTTTCACTAATTCTCAGCTTCCCAGAACTTCCAAGACGCGACTATAATTTGGATGAGAGTTTAACTTATGAAGATTTAATATTTTGTTTCATTAGGATGTACATGTAGCTTTTAATGTATTGATTTCAGCTTTTAACATTTTCTGAGTTATGACGAAAATTTTATTCAGTAGAAATAAAATATTCCAATAATAGGTGACCTCTTGGCGATCGGTCAGGGAAATTGGTAAATCCATCAGGGAATAGTCAGGGAAAAGTCAGGGAAAAGTCAGGGAATTTAAAAATTCAGGGGAAAAAAGTCAGGGAATCAGTAGCCACCCTGTTAAACATACATCAGTTTTGCCTGCTCTCCTGCTGGTGTCCTCAGGTGAAGGAACCTAGACCCCACCTGAAGGACCTTGAGGTCAGGAAACTTGACCTAAGGATGCCAGCTTGATCAATAGCTGGCAAAACTTGTTTGTTTAAACAACACACGCAGACGAAAATCTGGACGTGCTGAAATCATAAATTTATTTTTTCATTAGCTTGCTATATTTTCTCTCCATACATTCATTAAGGAAAATTAAGTCAACATACATGAAATAAAAAAAAAATATGCCTTCACACTCTCAGCGTACTTGCTTTAATGGGTGAAAAATCATCAGTTTCCTATCCTTATTGATCGTGTTGCCAACTATGTATGTATTTGGCATCTGTCTTATTTTGATTCCTGAAGTGAAGGTGTTGATATTCATAAATGGGGGTCCACCCATAGTAATAATATATATCCCGTATTAATATTATAGTATACATTGAATTAAATATAAAATTCCTGTTATCTTTTCTTACAGTTCAGAGCTGGTAATAATACAGCTGGATCTAAGGAAAGGGTCTGTAACTGGGATTGAATGTGGGGAAGGAAGTGTTCATGTTTATGATGGCTTACCTGCCTTTGTGGCTTCACTACCTTCATCTTCAACCTCACCATCAATTCCATTGTCTGCATCCTCTCTCCATGGTCACTCTCTAGGTGCCTTCTGTGATCGTGACTCCACATATCCCCTCACTCTGGAAGCTAAGTCAGGTTTGTTTTAACTTGTTCTATGTGCATTTATGTATTTCTTAGAAAGAACCAATTTTCTATGTCAGAAACTTTTACCATAAAGCCTACTCTTGACAGAATTGTGAAAGTTACGAGGTTAATCCCATATCTAATTGCAAAATCAATTTCTGAAGTTAACTGAGACTTCATTACTGATGAGCTTTTTGGCAAGATTAGGGAAGTTTCACCTAAATAAAATTGTTCATCCCTTATGCTGAATTATGCATGACTGTATTTGCTCATTTATTTTTCACATTTATTTTTCACATTTATTTACAAAGTCATTTAAGGAATATTTTGTCAATTGTGAGGTTTTGAAACTGCAGGCTTAGTGTTCACCAAAAATAGTACTTTCAATCTCTAGGTTTGCATTATGAATATTGTTTGGTGAGTATCATTTTCATCTTCAGGAGTTAAAGCTCACCTGTCTCCAATTTAATGTAATCTGTAATGATTTACTTTTCTGTTGGTTTTTGGAGTTGGTGGACAAAATGAACAAAATATTATTTGTTTATTTGCAGGTATAATGTCTGTGTTTTATCAGAAAAGAGGTAGTGCTCCTTCAAATCGAAACTTAGAAAATTTTGCCAAGCCAGTGGAATTTTTCAAGGCCACTTTCAAAGTTTTAGCATGCCCTGATGATTGTCCTGATGGCCGAGTGTGCCACAGAAGTCCATCAGGTCTTTGGGGGTACTGTTCATGCCCAAATGGCTTTACTGGACCAAACTGTGAGAGAAAGTTGTGTGAGTCAGGGGTGTGCCCTACAGCATCTGGATTTCAAATAGATAAAATTAGCAGCAAATACCACTCACAGCTGACTACTCTCTTTGATTCGGGGAGATTACCAGACTCCTTGGACCATCTCCGACGAATACTCCCTCGCTTTGGGCACTCATTGGTCATGGATCGACGGAGTGCACTTTGGATATTTGGTGGATATTCCCTGTCCAATGGTCTACTGAATGACATTCGAATGTTTGACACTAGAAACAACACATGGATGCAGGTAGGTAAAAATGGTGGCCATCAATAAGAATCTCAACTGCATAACTAAATTGTTTTTAATGATCAACTTGTGCATGGCTAAACCTCTGCCTTATTAGTTGTTCAAACTGATGAAGGGTTTTTGGTAGTTAGTCTAATGGTGAAAATTAGCTCATAGGCCTGATGGAAGGATGAGAAATTAGGTAGTCATTACATATTTTGAATTTCTCACGACATGGACTGTGATAAGTTGCTTGATTTTGACACATACTACAGTAAAACCTTGCATTTGCGTTATCGGAAATTGAGTTTTCCCACAATTTACACCACTTTTGCAAAGTCCCTTTCAATTTACTATGTTTCCAACGTATGCAGAATCCCAAATTCAATTTTCCCGCAAATTGCACCACAACGTGCTCTTTCAAAAAATAAAATTCACTTCTTGAGTCCATTACTCTTGCATAACATGTTTTGACTTTGTCTTGTACATATATGTGGATAAAATAGGAAATAGAGCAGCAATAGGTCCTGTTTTAAGGAAGAATTTGAATGTGGCGTGAATAGTATACAGCGCCACTAGGAGCATAAATTTGAACTACATCAACTCGTAATCTGCCAATTCAAGCTATGAAATGAAGCATAGTCTTTTTTATGCAAGATATTTTCAATCTAGTTAGCGATAATTCTATAATATTGTTCTTTGACTGTTTCTACGCATAAAAATGATAAAATATCTTGTTTTAACTTCGTAAATCGCTGAAATATAGTACTATTCCGGTGAATCTGTTGATGCCCCTGATTACGAGGACCGTGTCGGACATCGAAACGCCAGAAAACATGGAACCTTTTGCCCGTGTGGACACCCACCCCAAAAGCTTTAATTCACAAATAATCATTTTTATAAAAAAAATATATTTGTAGATATAATGAGGAAAATTTTCTAAAAACACAGATTAAAAAATTTGAAAACAGAAGAAATCCAGAAGATGACTAAAGTGGCCCAATGAAGGCCAAAAAATTAAAAATAAAATAAAAATAAATAAAATGAGGAAAATTTGAGCATACCAAAATGAAAACTACGAAATATTTTCATGACGCAACACTCCTTGCCGTGGCCGATTGATTAATGCGATTGACGATCAGTTGTTACATTGTTTTTGATGCTATTGTCATGTTGGGAGTTGAGAAATTAGGGTTAATTTCAATGGAGCAGTCTGCTTCATCCACATTGCGGTTTCAGGAGGCTGGTGAGGATAAACTTCTACTTTTTTGCAACGATAGTTTTGTGCCGTCGCTTCACGCCGCTGGTATCGCTCCGCCCGCTCAGATCGGACATGGTCATAAAATCTGTGCATACGTAGCAAAGAATTTTCATGAATTTTCTTGTACCTTACAGCCAGAGAATAAACAAAGTATTATATTTAAGCATGCTAAATGTGCACGCCATGAAGTAGCGTAGCCACGGCAAGTCTCTAAACTAAAAGTAGCGGTTTCTCTACCAACAGTGAGGACTTCCAACTACAATGTGCGTAAGTTAATCGTACAATTTGTTTAGATTGCAATGATTTTTGCGTATGCAATGATTTTTTAATGAAATTACTGCGAAATACTTCAAAGTTACATTATATTCCAGCAATGAAGGACATATTTTAATAAAATTCAGAATCAAAATCTCTTAAAACAACATTTATGATTAAGATGTTTTGATGTCTCGGAATACGTATGTATGAGGTTGTTTCCGCATCACTGCCGGATTAGGTGCTTCTGGATTTCCGGATTATGGGTGCTTGACTGTACTAAGGAGCAGTAATCAAGGTTAGGAAACACTAAAACAGAGATGTTCCTTATGTTTATATGAAGTAAATTTCTATTTAATTTCAATTGGTACAGAGTTTTGCTAATCCAATTTGCAATGTTTGAAATATGCTCGTTCCAAGAAAGGTGTTTGCTTATCGTAATACCTAGATTAGTCACTGAATTTGAATAAGGAATAAAGGTATTTCCAAGTTTAACTTTGGGTATACAGTTTAGATTGGTTGAATAAAAAATTTAGGTAGGTATACCTATAGTGATTACTGTGAGCAAATGCTTGAGGAACTGCAGAAAATTGAAAATAAAGTGCATAATATTATTAATAGGCAGAGAAAGTCCAAGCAGTTGAAAATATCAAATTTTTAAAAATAATCATGCTATATTCATTAGATAGTTTCAATGGTTGCTAATAACAAATTTAATGTGAATGACCGTGCCATCTTCATCCTTTCTTAATTTTCTATTCGTTAAAGATGTTTAATGTATTTTTTTCATCAAATATAAATAAATGAGAAGTACTAGTTCAAGGAATAAATTATGACACTGCTCTTTTTCAGTTTATCAGTATTTCTTATTTTTACCCTTACTCCAGTAAAAGAACATGGATGTAGAAGTGAATATCCTACTTTTCCCACAATGTGCATTTTCCAGTAATTTTCACTTTTTTCTAGGGTCCCTGGAAAAGTTTAATTTAGGGTTTTTACTGTAGTACATATCTGTAATCAGTGGCTGATTAAGTTAATGGGGGTGTGGAGGGAGGGTGAAAAACTCAGCAGTTTCTTAATATCATCTTTCATATTTTTTTTCCTAGGTAACTGTTGACTCCACTGGTAAAGCCAGTATGCCACAGGGAAGATATTTTCATGCAGCTGCTGCCGTTCATTCACGAAGGGAGGTTTTTATTTATGGTGGACTTGCATCAGAAGGCCGAGCCCTGGATGACCTTTGGAAATTTGGAATTAAGAATCACCGTTGGACCAAGATAGAGGTTGTCATTGTTTTTGGATTTTCAGTCTTTCTTTTACATTGAAAATCTTTGTATTTCTTTATGTGAAAGAAATTTTCTTTAACTGATGCTGTGATAAACTAAAGAATAAATTTGCTGATGAGAATATTTCATCATTCCAGACCAATCATGGACCCCCACCCGTGGCAGGGCATAGCCTAACGCTGCGATGGGGAGATGTTCGTTTTTCTGGAGCGATGGGCACTAGTAGCAGTTGGAGGAAGGTGGTGGCTGGGAGTGAAGGCAGAGGAGATGAGGAGGAGAGGGACGATGAAGAGCGCAAGGAAGATGATGTGCTGGCTGAGGAGGGTCTTATGGCATGGGGCGAAGATAGCCTGGTTCTCATTGGGGGTTTTAGTCCAAATGAGGGGTTTCTCCACTTATGTTGGGAGTTTCACCTCCGCTGGGGTCTTTGGCGACCTCTGAACACCTCTGGAAGCCCTCCAACTGGTAATTATGGCTTTCTGTTTCTCATTTCATATTTCCTGTCACAATATCTCAAGAAGAATTACTAAAATATCTGTAATGCCTGTGATGTGAAAGAAATAGAAAAAGGGTATATATTAAGACCTTAAGATGCTTCAGACCTTGAAATGCCCACTACAATTCCAGGGAAACAAGATGATACATTGTGCGAGACATCATGGAAAATCCCACTGCTAAGGGATTTATTTATGCCTCTTGCTCCTTCTAATAAGTTTTAGATATTAATTTTTTATAAGTAGTATTGGGTCGGCTCCAAAATTTATCAAATTTGAACCTCAAATCCTAATCTCTTTTTTTTATAGTATCAAAATCCAAATCTCCTATCCAAATCCTATTTTCACCTAATTATGAATCCCAGTTCCTTTTCATTGCCAATTCAGGTGTAAAACTAATTCAAATTCATCTTAACATTCTATATTAAGTTTATGAACCTATAATTAGTTATGGATTTTCCTCAAACTCATATGTAACTATAAATGAAACTGAGCAGTAATTTCAGTTTCATAGTAAAATGTACGTATATATTCCTTAATGTAGGTGCTTATTGAACACTGGTAAATCATTAATTTTTTAAATTATGAAATGGAGAATTCTTATACTGTTTGGATAATGTTTCCTTCTTAATCAACCAAATTCCTGGTAGTACTGAATACTATTTAAAAATACTGTTGTGAGAACAGTGAAAAGGTGTTTTTTAAAAAGATGTTTCAAGCATTTCTCTGTAAATTTTTTAGCTAAATTGCAGACTTTTGCTGCTTTTAGGGCTGGCATTGAATGTTTTGTATGAGCTTCCTTATGCATTAGTGGCTTTAGACACATCATTGCATGCCGAGTTATCCATTATCATCAGGGCTGAAAGGCTGACAACTCGGCCATTGAAATATTGGCAGAAATGCAAAGTTTGACCTGGTGGAGTACTCAAACAGACTTCTCATGAAACAAATTAATGAGAAATCAATAAATTGAAATTCTTAGGCTCTTACATATGTTGTTGATTTATATAAATATGTGAAGAAAACACAAAACTACTTTTGAATTTTTCTACAAATTTCACATGGAAACCACATATTTTAATTTATTCCCTGCATTTCTCTTCCACAGCCATTCCCACCATCAACCAATGTTGATAATGATTTTTTACTTTGTGCATTTTGATTTTTGTAGCATCAGAATGCATTAATTACATAACTTGGAGACTGCCTGTCTGTGTACTTACTGTAATTCTGTCATTTATAATCCGTTATCCCTAATATTTAGTAAAACTATTATGCATTTGAAATTAGGTACAAAAGTGTTTGAATATTGTCTAGATATGGAAAATCATTGAGTGCTTCCAGTAATAAATTAGTTCACTTAAAAATGAAAATATATGAATGGTCCTTTGGAGTGAATTTATATCGTTAAATGGGGACTTACTCTGAAATGATATATTTTCAAATGTGAAGGAATTTATTATTTCTTGCTCTGAAATCTTGTTTTCTCTGATAAACACCTTGTCAAAATCACATGATGTATGCATGTACATCCTATTGTTAGTTGCAGAATTAGGGATATTGTAGATTAATAATTTTCGTCATAATTTCTGTGGGATATGAGTTGATTAATTGTTCATTTTAATATCTTTTTCAGGAGTTTATGGCCACAGCACTGTTTACCATGCACCAACTGAAAGTTTTTACGTTTATGGAGGCTACTCTTATGGCACAGATGGCTTGTTTGTATCAGATCGATTATACTCTCTTCACTATCCTTCTGGATTTTGGTCCATTTTACCTCCATTTGAAGAGTACAATCCTCCAGGATTACATTTGGTAAGCGTTTTTTATATACTAATGATTATAGTTTCCTGCATGAAGAGCAATCTAAAAATTCCTTAAATATGTATTCCTTTATCAATGCCAAAATATTACTATTTTGTTAAAAGTATGTATTGTATTTTGTGGCAAAAGGTATGTAGATTTATCATTAAAGTGCCACAGTTTTTATATTGAAGTAGTTAGTTTAATCTTCCAAAGATGAAAGCTATAGCTTTTGAGTAGAGCTAGAGTTTCTTTTTACGAAGAAATGATTCCCTTTTTTGAAACCACCATTATTTTAGATTTCTTTGTTTACTTCAAATTTAAACTGTTATATAAATCACTGAGGATCTAAGAAAGATGATGCTATTTTTTGGTAGAAAGCAAGGTTATTTTTCCCTGAAAGTGATGTTATTTTTCTAAGAAAGTGGTGTTGTACTAATAAATACATTTAACGCTAACAGGTTTCTGAACAAATTTGTTGATAATATTTCCAATAAAATAAAGGAACAGAAGAAAAATAGTGGTCAACTGGTAAACAAATTTAGGATTTTTGGTGCCAATATTTGCATTCCAAAGGGTGAAGTTACAGGTGCATTCTGGGATGAGATAATGGTAGAAAAAAACAGATTTAGATATATTTGTATTTGTTCTGTACCTACTTATTCATTGCAGCACATTAATACATATTTGAGATAAATCTTAGTATGATGGGAATGATTATAAGGATGAGATGAGACAGAAGTGAGATAAGTCTTTATAGTATGTCCAAGATGGTTGGAAAACTTAGATGGACATGAAAGAGATTGGTAAAACAGCAGGGTGGCAATCGTCAGGGAAAGCAGGGAAAACCTGGAATTGTCAGGGAATTTTGAATTTCTGGAAAAGTCAGGGAATTCTCGTAACAGTCAGGGAGAAACTGCGATAGGAAATTCTCATTATTTTTCCAGCATTATGTTTATCGGCCAGTCTTTCCCGCCCTTTATTTCACCAAGGCATTTCACCAACTAAAACTATGCATTATGTGCATGGAATAAGCCACATCAATTCGTAGAGCATTCAGTTGTGAATCTTATTAGTTGTGAATCTTTGTTATTTAGTTGTAAATCAGACGTACAATGTATCCCTATTGTGTATCCTTATTGTGATATTTTCCTAGTAGTGTTAAAATTCATGATCACAATGTATTACGCTCATCACAAGGAATCCGAGGCTATTTTGTTTGGAAAATTTTACCTCTCTTTTTTTAACCTATGAAAGTTTAATATATTTTTTTCATTAGGATGCACTTTTAGCTTTTAATGAATTGATTTCAGCTTTTAACGTTTTCTGAGTTTTGACGAAAATTTAATTTTGCAGAAATGAAATATTCCAATAATAGGTGACCTTTTGGCAATCGGTCAGGGAAATTGGTAAATCCATCAGGGAAAAGTAAGGGAATTTAAAAATTGGATGTCAGTAGCCACCCTGAACAGGTAATAGCCCTCAAAATAGGCTCAACAGTAATGTGGCAGAAAAATTTTTAATCTTCAAAGGAATAAATAGCCAAGAGAGGCCAAATTACTTTCTTTCAAGTTCGTTCTGTGGTCAGTAATAACTCTTTAAAAATTAAGAAAAACCTCTGTGTCTTTGCTAGAACAAGGTTGCTATATTATTTTAAAACAGCCTGAGAAGACTCTCATGCATAATGCTTCTTCACTATAGCCTATAAATTGTGATTTAATATGTTATTGAAGCCTTCAATCCATCTTATTCACTGTTATGCACTCTATTAGTTTTTTTTTAGAAGCACAGGTCAGGTGTCAACAAAGAATGTGATTAAGTGAACCTTGCCTCGATTAAGGCCCAGTCCTGATGTGATTTCAATTTTCCCTGGGTTGTGAGACATCTCCTGTTGGATTGTGATTGATATCAGGGTGTACTTGAGAGGCTTAAAATCTTGGGAGACCCAGAAAAGTTCTAAGGGATAACTTTGAGGCCAGGTCAAAGAACCTAGATTTTTCTAGTTTGTTAAGTGAAGTTATTTGCTTACAAGGAGACATCGCGTGATTGATGTTAGGGATCCAAAAGACGCAATTATTTTCTGAATCTATAGAGTAAATGCGGGAAAAGTGTCACGGCTTTCTTCCATTTGGGCCCGAGTTCGAGAGAAAAACGCAACTAAAGAATTTCCCTCCGTATAAATCCTTTACTACGCGGAGGTCTACCAACTGAAGCCGTGGCAGAGCGGTTAGAGGTGCTGGACCAGTAATCCACGTAATGTGGCGCGGGTTCGAATCCTTGTCCGGTCAATTTTTTTTCCTTCTTATATTTTACGGAGTAACTGTACATTGCCCAATCCCATTCCTTTTGTGGCATTAACAACAATATTTTTTAACTTTCAGTCTATTTTCTGGATTTACAATCAACTCCCTTGGGAGAGTTTCGCAACTAATTTCGGGAGTCTTGTTCGGCCGATAAGAGGTTTCACATGCCGACAGGCCTAATATGTTTAGATTTTGAAAATACAAGTATACTTCCGTGAATGGGATGAGCGTCGATTGGTCGTGGCTCTTTCTCAAGGCGGTAAGCAATGAACGGATTATTTTTAATATACAGAGATGCATGCACTTCAAATTTCCCAGGAACTGCGTTCGAATAATGACTTTTGTGACTCAATTTTTCGTTCAATAGTGAACATGATATAAGTAGAAAAGAGATCGTAACTGTTTCCGAGGTAATGTAAAAAATAGTTGCTATGACCTTTGGAGCAACATATTATACTGAAGGGAAATATTAGAAAATATAAATAAATGGTCTGGAATTTGTAGACCGGATCTGCCTTCGAGCAGATGCAAATGTTCTGGTGACAGAAAACAAATTGGCTTGGTGCAGAAATATTCTTTGCTTTATGTTTTTACGATGAATATCATCCGAAAGTAAGCAATTCCACGCCATGAATGAAAATTTAAATTCCTTCAATTGAAATAAACATGAGGAAGGAAAAGAAATAGTTTATCATTACGTGATATTTTTTGTGCTGGAATCTTATATCTTCCTCTCCCCCATGATACAGGCTTCCCTTTAATATAATATGTTCCTCCGCAGAAAGGTCGTAGCAACTATTTTTTACATAACCTTGGAAACAGTTATGATCTCTTTTCTAATTATATCATGTTCACTATTGAACGAAAAACTGAGTCACAGAAGTCATTATTCGAATACAGTTCCTGGGAAATTTGAAGTGCATGCATCTCTGTATATTAAAAAATAATAATCCGTTCATTGTTCACCGCCTTGAGAAAGAGCCACGACCAATCGATGCTCTTCCATTCATGGAAGTATACTTGTATTTTCAAAATCTAAACATATTAGGCCTGTCGGCATGTGAAACCTCTTATCGGCCGAACAAGACTCCCGAAATTAGCTGCGAAACTCTCCCAAGGGGGTTGATTGAAAATCCAGAAAATAGGCTGAAAATTAAAAAATATTGTTGTTAATGCCACAAAAGGAATGGGAATGGGCAATGTACAGTGACTCCGTAAAATATAAGAAGGAAAAAAAATTGACCGGACAAGGATTCGAACCCACACCACATTACGTGGATTACTGGTCCAGCACCTCTAACCGCTCCACCGCAGCTTCAGTTGGTAGATCTCTGCGTAGTAAAGGATTTATACAGAGGGAAATTCTGTAGTTGCGTTTTTCTCTCGAACTCGGGCCCAAATGGGAGAAAGCTGTGACACTTTTCCCGGATTTTCTCCATAGTTTCAGATAATAATTGTGTCATTTGGATCCCTAACATCAATCACGCGATGTCTCCTTGTTAGAGGTGAGCTATGTATTGCGTAATATGATAAAATAATGTTGCAATGCATGCCAGCCAATGAAATCCCATATTCTGGTGTGAAGAAATCATGCGACATGCCCAATTGCTGGCACCAGCCACAGAAAGTTCATTCATATTTCATGGTTTATTCCCGATTAACTCTGTTGCTGTGCCACAGCCTCAGAGCTAGAAAGCTCACTGCCTTTAAAAAGTGAAGTGGCAGTGGTTAGCTAGCTAGCAGTTTGGTTTTTTGAACTCCTCATAATGTTTTTTGTAATATGCAGAATTTCTTTTGCTTATTTTTTATTATAAATTTTTTCGTTGAATGATTTTAAAAATATTTCATTGATTAGTCTAAAGAGAAATGTCAGCATCATCAATGCATGTGTGCATGAATACGGCCATGCTGGTATGTGTTACTAATCATTATGTAATTTGCCATATTACTGTATTTCCTTGATACAATGGGAACTGTAGGGCAGTATGTACCTATATTTCCTTGTGAGGTGCACTTACATGCTATGCAGTTGCTTATGTGTCAGTGGCTATCTAACGTTATTTGATGTATGTATTTCCTACTACCTATATACCTATTCTTTTGTACTCCAATTGCAAATTATGTATGCATCATTAAATCCCTGAACTGCGTGGCAGAACTTTTTTTTGACATTTGAGTAAATACATTTTAATATAATGGAGTTGAATTACGGCTGTCATTAAGGGATACACAATATGTGGTGGTAACATATGAGACCTGCATAATTTGCAAGTTTTTGTAGCTTATTTAGTTTAGAAATTCTATTGTAGCCTTAAAGTAAATAGCTTTACAAACTTTTTCTAGATGTCACTCAAAGAAAATAGCACCTAATCAAAAGAAAAACTGCTTCTAAAAGGTAACTTATAACTATGGAGAAGAATTTAATTGCAGATTGAAGTTTTTCTTGCGCACCTTGCCAATGAAGGTATTATTTACAATGAAAGCTATCTTAATAATTCAGACTCATAAATGGAATTCATATGTTCCTTATGGAGCTCACTTCTGTATATTTATGTTACAACATGGAGTATATCCCTATCACTTTCATCTTAAAATTCTATTGTTTTATGCCCATCAGTTGGTACAGACTAGGTGGAAAACATAATTTGAGACACAGAAGACATGATTTACCTCTGTAGTTAGTAGACATGGATATGAAGGTATCAAAAGTTTGAGGCCTCATTATGCATTGATTTATCTTGTTTTAGAACTAGCTGCATGTTTAAGTTTTGTATGTTCATTTCCTCCATCCAAATTGCTGCTGATATACGAGTACTCATTTGGTGCTATATAATTACTACTTCAGCCAGGAGCCCGCTTTCTGCATTCTGCTGTGACCACAAATGAGTATATGCTTGTATTAGGCGGCTTAACTCATCCTCAGAATACTTCTGGTGGGATTGCTGCTTATATTTATTCCTGCAATCTTTGGATCCATCTGGGGATTAAAGGTAAGTTATTATTTCTTTGTGAAAACTTGTTAATTCTTAATTTTTTGTGACAAGTAGAATGCATCTCTATTTCCATCATATTAAAATGCTTCAATTTTTTTGCAAATTTGAGTATGATGATGAATCGGAATACATATGTTTCACAAAACTAGAAATAGGTTGGTTCAACTTTTCAGTTTCGTTTTGGTTCTTAGCTTCGGTCCTTGGTTCCAGTTCTCAGTTTCAGTTGTCAGTTATGGCTTTTTCTTTGCTTTTCTCATATGTATTTACAGTAGAAACTCGAAATTACAAAGTCAATGGGACCGGAAAAATCGGCACTTCGTAATATCAAATTTCGTATGAACGAGTATCTTTCAAAAACATTGCGATTCAGCTCTTTTTTTGTTTCCTTAAATTAAGATGTACTCTCGTGACGTACTTGCATGATTTACTAAGTAATAATTCATGGAAGTATATTTAAATGTGCATTTACGCTCACAGACAGCACACGGTTGAACACAATTAATTTGTCGAATGTTGATTCTACCGATTTTCGGGATTGCCACCTCGTCGTTCCATCTTTTCGGGGCAGAAATCCCGAAAATCGGAAGAATCAACCACCATCAAGCCCCGCGGAAATTTACATCACAACAACTGTAACTTGTTCTTTTTTCCAATGAATGATTAGGCAATGAAGCATGTTTGCAAAATTTGTGAAGTTTGGACTAAGACTATGAAGCTTCATAGCGCATTTTTCTATATTATTTCCTAACTGGAGAACTCATAACTATAGCGTGAGTGATGTATAATCATCAATAATTTTGATGTATACATACACTAAGGAAGTGTGCGACTTTCGCGATCATTTGCACCGGATATTGAAGACAGTGAAAGTAAGATTCTCTCGCGGATGCTATGCAATGGATGCATGTTTTGTATTTTTTACAAATACTGATATGCCTGTTAATCTCGTGAAATAACAATCGTTATTCTCTCTTGGATTCATCTTAATTGTGCGTGGTTATTTCTGATAGGATGGAGCTGATATAAGAGCTTATAGAAGAGTCCAGCTAAATGTGTACCTCCTTTCAAAAGTAGATTGTAAGCACAAGCCACACACTTTAACGATGAAGGTGATATAACTCCTTTTACACTCCATCGGCTACTAATGATGCTATCACTACAAATCAATAACTTTCATTTTCCACTCTACTATATGGAAGCTTCATTTATGGCTATATTCAGAGTAGGTCGTCTGCTCTCCATTCATTAAATCTCAGGCTTCATTTAACCTTTTGAGCAGTACAAACGTTCATGTATGTCCTTGTGCCTCCTGACCGTCTGGAGTACGATCGTACCTGTACGTCTTTGAAGTTTGAGCTAGAGCAGTAAAAGCGTGAATGAACGTCTCTCTTTCATAAGCATTGTAGCATGTGTCGCCATCTATTCTGGAGGCTGGTGAGCCCAATTATCACTATGAAGTATCTCTGAAGAGTGCTTCCATCTATTTCATAATACTAGTAACTACGTTCATCCTTGAGTACGTGCATACCATAAGTAGCTGCCATAGTTGTTCCAACAGAGCTTATTGTATTTACAGCTGTGTTTTCATCTGGTAAGGTATTATTGTAGTTATAATACCACAATATTCAGGATCTTACAAGGTATGATTGTTTTTTTATTTTTTGCTTTTTCGTCAACATATACTTCATTCATTCGTCTAAAATTCGCCTTTCCCCAGTAAAGATGTCGAGACATAATGAGGCAGGAAAGCTAGCTCCGGAAGATATTCGTAATATCTTGACAAACGCAGAGTCCGATGATAAATATTCGTCTTCCAATGATAGTGATTACAGTGAAAGTGATGATTTCAATAATGAATTAATCGGTTCTTCATCTGATGAAAATTCTTCAAAACCTGGTCCAGAAACACAAGCAAAAAGGCCTCGTTTGACACCGGATAAACCACCTTTGTTGAGGAAGTGGGTGTCTGCTGGCAAGTTTCTTCCAGCAATTTCTTCTGTCTTTGATGACTCAAATTCCAGTATTTTCGATACTTTTCTCAGAAACTGGATGACGCTGATGACAGTAATAGACTGGAAATTTCGATTTTCAAAGAAATTGTTGACGAAGGTTTTCTGAGAAAAATTGCTATTGAAATGAATAATTATCACGAATTTATTCTTGAAAACACAGACGTAAAAGAAAAATCAAAGTTACACAAATGGAAAGGAATTACTGTAGAAGATTTGTATATTTTTTCTAGCTCTTGTTTTGTTGATGGGGCACTTAAAAAAGAGCAGACTGAAGGACTACTGGTGAAAACATTCTTTGATTGAAATACCAATCTTTGGAAAAATTATGTCGTTGGATAGTTTTCAGCTGACATTACGACTGTTGCACTTTAGTGATAAAAATATCCAACCTCAAGGTGATCGATTGTATAAAATTAGGGCTGTTGTAGACCACTTCAAAAGAAAATATCTGTCCATTCTTGATCCATTTAGAAATTTGTGCATTGATGAAAGCATAGTAGCGTGGAAAGGGCGACTACAGTGGAAACAGTTTATTCCATCTAAACGTCATAGATTTGGGATAAAGATGTTCCTTCTCTGTGACTGTGAAACAGGATTTGTCCTTGACCACATAGTTTATACAGGGAAGGAAACTGAGATTGACTATGATGAAAAAGTTGGTATATCGGGTTCTGTAGTAAAGACATTACTTACTCCTTACACAGGAAAAAACCACAATGTGTACCTTGACAATTGGTATACAAGTCCTAATTTGTTTGAATATTTATATGAAAACGCAACTGGTGCTTGTGGTACTGTTTGAAAAAATCGAAAGGGAATGCCTGAGTTTCCTAAGAATATAAAAAAGGGCGAATGCATCTCAAGACACACTAAAATCATGTTAGCCCAAAGATGGCGTGACAAAAGAGAAGTCAACATGCTAACTACGATTCATGAGGACTTGATGATTGAATCTGGCAAAAGTGATTACAATACTGGGAGCAGGATAATCAAGACACAAAGTGTAGTTAGGTGTTATGAGAATATGGGTTTGACTGATAAGGCTGATATGCAAATTAGTTTCACAGGAAATGTTAGAAAAACAATGAAGTGGTATATAAAACTTTTTTTCCATGAAATAAACATTGCTGTTTTGAATTCATACATTGTGTACCAAATGAAGACTGGAACTAGACCGCAGCTATATGACTTCAGACTGAAGCTCTGTGATAAACTGTTTGAAGAATTTGTGAAAGAGAGGAAATATCCCAGAGGGGGTCGACCATCGTCAGGAGGAGAGAGTCTTTGTCTTTCATGGCGTCACTTCCCAAAGCCAGTCCCAGCCACCGCCTCAAAAGCAAAGCCACAACGAAAATGCTTCGTATGTCAGCATACAAAAAGAAGGCAATGTGCTTGGAATGCATAAACCGCTTTGCCTGAATCCATGCTTTGAGGAATACCACAGTTTGAAAAAATTTTAAATGTAAGGAATAAATAAAAAACCTATAAATTGTTCTAAGAATATCTTTATATGCGAATAATTATTTGAGATTCTTCTAATACCAATAATTTATTATTAACAGATGGAGGAACGGGAGAATTGCAATAGGATAATATAAATGTTTATTTTTTAAAATTGCAAGAAATTATTAAAAATGTTGTAACCCTATGGGTTAAACGCCACGGGTTGGCAGCACCCGCGGCACGAGTAACAATGGATTATCCGTCGAACGCCGGGAATTTGGCATTACGCCCGGCGTAATAATGGGTGAGAAAGCGTAGGTAAGGAGGGGGCAATAATAAGAAAAACAGCGTCAGTAGTTACGGGACCAGGAGGGAAAGGGAGTCAGAGTGAAAAAGGTACGAGAGGAGAACGTGAGAAAAGGGGCGCGTAGAGGATGGAAAGATAAGGTGTACGCGTCAGGAGAGCAGATTACACGGCGGACGCCGGAGAAAGGAAGGAGAGCGGAGGGTAGAGCAGGAACGAAGGGTCACCATGAGGAAATCCTGCAGGAAGGCACACGCCAGACCAACATCGCGGTCCAGCGGATCACCGAAACCAGTAGCCACGATAAGTGGAAAATATCTGAACATTGAAATGGTTATTTAAAAAAAAAAACAGCCCACTGCAAAATTACATATAAAAATTTAATTAAGATTATTAATTAGAATAAACATTACTATTAATTTGTAAATTGGGCCCAATCGAAACTAAAGGAATTGAGTACAGAAATATTTGTGCATGAAAAATATAAATGTTTTCTTTGTTTAATTTCGTTAATTGAACGGTACATTAAGGATATTGATATATGTATATGCGTGTAATACATGTACCTGTGTAAGAGTGTGTGTGGAAGGAAACAAATGAGCTAGCCGGAAGACAAGTGAAAGGTAAGGTAACCGAAAGCGAAAGGGGTGAGGGTTACAATGTTATAAATGTTTGTTTTCATGTTTCCAGAGTTAAGTAACAACAAAAACATGGTTTTATGGTATAAAACTGTAACTATAACTAATTTCGTTTAAAAAAAAAACACTCCCGGGGGTTAGCCAGCAAGAAAAAAACTTTCTACACAAAGGGTTAAAGATTCGATATTAAACTAAAATTTGGGATATTTGTTGTTATTGTTTTCCTATATTTTCGATCAAGCTAGGAGATTTTCATCCCAACATTGCAGCTCCAGGGCAGGGCATGCACCAGGCCGTAATCAGATGCCTTTCCCTCCTTTCCCCATCATTGCGGGTGTTTCTCCATCCACCCTCTCACAAAAAAATCTACGAGACCCACGGTCTCAAAGTATTGTACGTTACTTGGGAGGTTAATATACCTGGGAGTCAAGGCTAAGGGATGTGTGCGAGGAATAAACATCGAATGAAACATTGACTTTTAGCCGAATAGTCACATCTTATCTTCCTCCTCCCTTACCTCAACCAGCTGCGTCAGCGGAGAGGGAGGACATGCCTTTGGAGAGTGGGGGGGCTTTTACTTAAAGGACCTAAGAGTTGGCATGGTGGGCCGGCAGAGTCAGCGTGGGACATCGCATCGTGACCTAGTGTTGAGGGGGTGGGACGGAGGGGGTACAAGAAGGGGCCTGATCTCCTGGAGGGCCGGAATGGGGGTTTCGGTGTGAAGGTGATGGCTTGTTCCCACCCTTAAGAGCGGGTAGGGGGGACACAGAGGGTCGTTTAAGGGTGAAATATGACCAGTATGGGAGAGAAGGGAAGCATTTGATAGGTTCGCTGGAAGTGAGAAAGATGATGGAGAAGAATAAGCCGAGGTTTTGGAACAACGGAGATGGAAAGCAGGGTGAATTTTCCTGGTGGGAGTTGCTGGGTGGGGGAAAAAGAATATTGGAATGTGCGGGCATTTCTATTTCGCATTTCCTTCATTTCCAATCCATTCAGGCAGTCATATAAAAGGGAATCAGGGGAATCAGCAAATAAGAACAGAAGAAGAAATACAACAAATGAATGAATGTCTATTATAAAAAATACTTCAGCTCTTCTGTCGAGAGAATCACTAATTTAACAAAAAAAAGTTATTTATTTTTGCACTTGGCCTCGCTCCATCGTTGCTCCCTCCATGGCCTCTCATTTTCATAAATGCAAAATGAACTGGGAGTCTACATCATTAACAATTTGGAATCGATATAATGTATCCCGAGTGAGCAAAACTTCATTCTTATTGGGAGAAATCAGGACTTGGTCATTTTCATTACAAGCTTGGAGATCGTGATCTATTGATTTAAATTGCTGTGGGTTACAGCCAATAAACTGCCAACTTGTGACAAATAATGCCTCAACGCCCCTACCCTAAGATCCTGGCCAATCCGGTGTCCTGCTTCCACACTGGTAGGTAACAACTAACTCCCACCCACGGGGAGTATCGTCCGATAACCCAAGGAAGAGATGCAAGTGCTTCCCATAGGGCTACAATGCTGATGAGGTTTTATGCTCCCTATTCGACGGTGTGACTTTCGGCATCTCATAGGATGGTTCCACTTATCCTCTTCTTGTTTATACCTCTAATAAGAATTAAAAAGCTTCCTTGGGTTATATTCACAACTGAATCTACCGCTCTAACAATATAGCACCATCTCCGATACATTTCATAGTTTTTGAGCATACACGTGCAGCAAACTAATACCGTACTAAGAATATTCATTATGGTTTTTTGTTTAGGAAAACCGGTAGCAAAAAATGCCAGGAATCATGAGAGGAAAATGCTGGTTGTAGCAATTAGTCTCTCGTGGGCGAGTATATCCGTACACGACTAATTTACGTTTTACTCGTTGGCAACTCTCTGGACTTGTGGCAGCAAAGCCGAATGCATTTTTTGTCCGATTGATTCTATATTTTATGTGCTACAGTGCCTACGATTCAAAGTCGTCCTTAAAGTCTGGTTTCCCTGGGGCGTCTAGCGGCCACGTCCAAGCGCCGCATCTGGACGTCGCGGCTGGACGATGCAGCTGGGTGGTTTCATTCAGGCGACTACATCCCATTTCCACGGCTGGACAATGTGGGAGAATCTGTATTTAGTTTAATTACAAATTTCTTATCGCTTTGTGTTTCCTGACAGTGAGTTTTTTTAAGCTAAAATGGATAGTGACGATTTAGTTTTGTTGTTTTTGTTGGAACACGAAGAAGAGGACGACCAATGTTGCAAGTAGTATTACAAAAAAGAGCTGGAAAGGACACGTAATATAAAACACGGAGAGAGGAGAGCAGAAAAATCACCGAAAATTGGGACTGCCCGATTAGGCGTCCGCGTCTCGACTGCTCTTGTAGCAGTCGAGACGCAGACATCGGGCATCACCAGTCAAACTCGATGGCCAAGACGTATCAGTAAAACCGAACACATTTTATATACAATGGATGAGTACGGCAGTGACTTCCGACTGCTGGATGCGGACGTCGGACGCGGCCACGGGACGCCCCAGCGAAACTACACCTTTGCTATTGTAGCATTGAAAAATGAGATATCGTTCAGGTAACACATTCAGTGCATAATGTATTTGGCGACGATGATTAATTAGATATTAAACTCTGACAAAGAGCGCCTAAAAACGTTACTGTGATCCGTCACTATTCGTATAAACGAGTAACTTTTTCACGTCGGGACCAAGATCCGAGGTTCGTTATTTCAAAACTTCGTTATTTCATAATATCTCGTACTTTTGAGCGATGTTGAAAATTCTCTTAATTCAATTTTGTATTCAATGAAAGCAGTAGTGCTCAATATATTAACACATTGTTAAATAAATCAATAGTAATAATGAATCATATCGTAGGGACCAATTATTTTTCTGAAACCCTGTTAGACCTTGCTGAAGAAACTTTTAATAGCAGATTCCATTTTCTGGTCCAAACATACTTGTAATATCAAGTTTTTACTCTATTGATGTTATCATTATCATGCAGTTTTTGTAATTGAGCTTCAAATAGAAACCGTGTTATTATTTTACCAAGGTGCACATTTATTGTGATTATAAGGTGCACATTTATAGTGTTATAGTGTGAATGAATGCTTTGAAAGTTAAAAAGATAGATATATAATTATTAGTGAATTATGTTTCACTGTACATGATGGACATATATCCATTGTCGGCCTTCACTTTACTTTTGTTCTGACATTGGGTGTATTTTATTATTGGGTGTATATTCATTTATTTTCTTGTCTGACGAATCCTATATCATTGTAATTTATTTGTACATATGATCTTTGGATAATAAAGGTATTATATAATATTATTATATTGTAGTTTTAAATTTTTTTCATGTAGTTGAATAAACAAGTTATACATGAATTTTATCAGTCCTAAAGGTCAGGCATCCTAAAGTAGTTACTGATGCTTTACTAGAGCTACTTTTACAGCAGAGCAACATATTGCATTATACTTTGGGGGTCTTCCCTATCACTTTTGAAAAAAAATTTTTTTCTGCAAAAGAGAGTTGTTAGAACAATGCTTAATTTAAGTCTCAGAACATCCTATAAAACCTACTTTAAAATGTTAAATATGCTCACTATCCCGTGTGTTTACATTTACAATGTGATTGTTTTTATGAAACAAAACATGGACCAAGTTGTAAAAACTCGGGATATTCACAAGTATGACACAAGAAAAATACAAGACGTACTTGTTGATCACCACTCGCACTCACTTACATTGAATGGTCCTTGGGCAATGGGCACACGCCTTTACAATCATTTACCTAAGTGATGAAAGAAAGTGACGTATGGGTGTATTTTTGATTGGGTGTATATTCATTTATTTTTCTTGTCTGACGAATCCTATATCATTGTAATTTATTTGTACACATGATCTTTAGTATTATTATTATAATTCTTACTTCTGAACTAATTCAAATTGTAATTGCATTTTTTATGTACCATGTATGATTGTATTTTTCATTTTTTTTCTAGATCCCGACTTGAATGGGGACAATCTTGGTTGGATGTTAGGTCAGACAGCAGTGCTATTGAATCCCATTGGTCCATCTTCCAGCAGAAATCCTGGAGGAATGGGAAATGTCCTGGTGTACGTAGTTGGTGGGTTTGAGGAAGGGGGCACGAGAGCCAAAGTGACCCAAATGAACTTCCCTGTGGACTTGTGCTCTTTGTGGCAAGCGGGTGGGAAGGAAGTGTGTCGAGGGACACTCGGGTGCTCATATTGTGGAGTAATAATTCATTCAGACTCCGGTGGACTGCCCAAAGAAAACGTCAGCATCTGCTATTCAAGTTCCAGGTCTCTGCCAGATGAGTGAGTACATTTATGTTTTTACACTCCTTAATGTTGATCATCATGAAATGAGATATGTTTTTATATGCTTATTATAACTGAAATGGTGAAAAGTCTTTGTACAATGGGCAAGCCCAGATTTCCCACTAGGCATTCAAGGCACATGCATAGGGGCGGCACCACAAGGCAAGTTTTCTTTCTTGTACATTAGTGAACTTTTGTATTTTGTATTGGGGGCTATTCAAGTATTATGTAAGGTGATTTTTACCACTTTTTAACCTTCCCTTCCCCCCCCATGTAAGACAATGTAAGATTTCATGAACCCTCCCCTCCCAATCTTACGTAAGTTATCAGACATTTTTGAAACCATGGGCATAGATAGTAAACAATGGGGGATTCTGAGTCAAGTTGTGCAAAAACTGACCTGATCATGGATATCGATAATGGCTTTCGATATTTCGCGATTTGCTGGACTCACAACTTGCAAAACTTCTCCAAACTAATGAATGTAACAATTTAGTTGTTCGTTTTTCTATAGTTTAGCATATATTCAGGAGTACCACCGTGGCAGTGATCCTAAAAAGTAAGTCTTTTCCTCCGAAAATAATTTTAAAAATGATAAAAATACGAAGTCAAAAGTGACATATCTTATGTAAGACTTTCTCGGACCCCCTCACCTCCCTTCGTACGACAATGTGAGAAAAGCCCAACCCCCCTCCCTTCCCAAAACATCTTACATAATATTTGAATGGCCCCTTGAGCCCTTGAGTTAGAACCAAATTAATAAAAGGTTTTGATGAACTTATGTACATATTCGGTATTGACAATGGGCATACCAATAGTGGTAGTCAAGTCATAGTCAAAGCGTCCTGCGCCACCTGCACTGCTGTCCAGCTCATGTGACTGCAGTGACTCAGACTCAATATGCATTTCCTGCCTTCTAAATTTGTTGAGACCAAATAAAATAATTATTATTTTCAACTAGAATATTATTAGTAGTAACGAGTCAGGAGGAATAAAATGTATAGAAAGTACTAAAGGTGGTTCTATGAGTTCTGCCTTGGGCCGGCAGACACCTTAAATCCGGGCTTGACAGTGGGTGTCATTACATTTCGTAGTAATTTATTTAAGTGCATAGTTTTATCTTACTTCTTTTCCAAAGATGCAAGGGTGGTGGGACAGTTACAACCAACAATGGAGCAACATGTGACCGTGAGTGGTTGGAGCGACGCAACTGTGAGCAGTATACAACATGTGCAGAGTGTCTGGCTCGATGGCCCTCACATCCTTCAGCAAAGCAGGTTAGTTTTTCAAGTAATGCATAGCAGATATTTAAATGATAATGTTTTAATTTCTGAGAAATAAGGTGGAAGAATGTTTATCTTTTAAAGAAATATGTGTATGTGAATGAAGCATTATTTACCTCTTGAATTCTCCGACTCAGTTAGGTTTCCGTGATGGAATTGGATGGATGGATTAAGGTTAAGGAAATGTGTAGAATGAAGAACGTGGAAGTTTGTGTGAGAATTCAAAAGTGTTTTCATTAGTTATTGTTCTCATATAATTTTTTGATCTTGTTTTCAATAGTCATTGTTCTCATGTGATTATTACAATGTCTATCTTCTCCTATATTAATGTGCATTAGTTTCTTAACGTTTTACGGTAATTGACATTTTTAGTGTCCAAAATTAATTGATGATGCATTATGTAGGTAGTATTTCCAGCCTTTGTATTATATGATGCACATAATAGAAAAGTTTATATTTCTAATTATAGTAATTAGTATTATTGATTTCCAATAACTTCAGTTTTATTCTAAATAGTCACAAGTTATTTATGACAAAGTAAGCAAGTAGCATAATAGCCAAATATTTAGATATATTTAGAAAAAAATGAGAGAACCATAAAGATGCATGTTTTTCAAATACATATGTATTGCTGCAGACTCTTGCCAATGTGGTCCTTACGGCTTGAGGGATTGTCAGGGTTAAATGAGTCTGGATTGTCTGGGGATTTCTCTCAAGGCATTTTATTTTAGTGCTTCGTCTGATACTGTTGACTTCTAATCATATCATGCACGACCATGTTTCCTGTGCTACATTGTAGATTGGAGATGACAAAATCTAGCTTGTAGAAACCATCAATGAAATTCACCTTGAACGAGGATGGCTTGGTGTTGTAACTGGTAATACACCTAACTGGCTAATGGGAGATCTGGATTCGAATCCCTGTCAAGTAAAATTATTTTTTCAAGGTTTCTTCCCCTTGGTGTATGTCTTTGCACTCGTCCACATGACTGCGTACCACAACATTTACTGTGTACCATAAAATTTGTGGATTTCATAGGAAAATGAACATTAATGTGCATTTCTAATTGATTTTATACATGATTTCTAAGTATGTTGTTAATTGAAATTACCCTAACAGGAAGTCTCCACCTTACATCATCTCACTTTTTATTGCCTCACTGGTACAAAAGGTTGGCTGAGTGGTCAATAAATAATATTATTATTATATTATATGATACATCAATTGAAATCTTACTACAGTGATCCATTATTCTATCATTTGAATCCTCCCTTTCTAAATTACATAGAAAAGTGTATATATAGAGCATTTTTGGAAAATGGTGATTCAACTTCCACATTGTCAATTATTGTTTCAGTTTTACAGAGTATGGACTGACAAAAAGTGGGGACTTCCTGTGTGGTCTAAGATGCATGCTCTTCTCATTAATTAAATGTCACATTTGGGTAATTAAGGTTTGCCAGTGGTGTTCAAACTGTCCCCGTGGCCGGTGTGTTCGTCGAGGCCAGGATTGCAATGAGAGGGCAGCTTCCAATCGTGCCCCTGGAGGAATCGCTGCCTCCAGGAGTCGTGGGGCACTGGCTGGTGGGTGCAATGTTAGACAGACAGCCATCATGGATGTTTCGTTCTGTCCAGGGCTTGGCTGTCCGGCTTCGGACTGTGCACACTGTTCAAAAATGCGTGGTTGCTTGTGGACCCGTCAAGTGCTTGTTACTCGTGAGTATTCTCCTATTTTGAACTTAAAAAATACAGCAAATCATCCTTGCTAGACATTGTTTGTCCTCATGGTTTTTTTGTTGTGTAGACTTCTATTTTCTGTGAAAGTGTGCACATCAAGTAATTGACCTCTAAGCACAAAGAGCAGATATAAATAATATAGAATTAAATCTAGCTCAAAAATTCATAACATATTTTTACTGTAAAAATTTCAGAATAATTAAAAGAATAATTTTTGAAAGTGATTGAGGAGAGAATTTATTAAATAATGGAAAATAAAGATTCGTCTATCATAAAGGTGGTCTAGTTCATGCCTTAAATTGCATGTAAATATACCAATAGATAGGAATTAATTATATTCCAGCATTCATTTTCTCTTCCAATTTAATTTACATTATTTTCTCGATGGAATGGTGCAGCTACTCACAAAAAATTGTTCCACTTTCTGATGCAACCCACTCCACACACCAACTTCTATAGCTGCTTGACAACACTGCGGAGCATCATTGGACTATCATGGCATACGACTGCCTTGCATGAAGGCGAACGTATTCATGTTGCTTTTGAGCAAGAAGTGCGGGGAGGGATTCTTTGACAAAAGTTGTGGCGATGTGAGCAAGGAAGTGACAAAGAGGGTGGAAAACTAATTTCATGATTCTGTTTGTCAGCAAAGAGGAGCATAGTGAGAACCCGGACAATTATCATGTGGACATGGAAAATCATTCCACAAATATCGTCTACAAAGAGAAATCGTGTGGCTGGAAGAGAAATCGTGTGGCTGGTAATCAGAGTCCAATACAAATAAATCAATTTTTAGATAATAATGATGGATAAAAACTATCTTCTATTTTGTTGCTTAAAATACCAATATTTGAAAATAAACAATTTAAATGGAAGACCAGCGCAAGAAAAAGTGTTAGGGTATGAAGTAAAATCATATTTTTAACTGATGGTATCAGCCGTAACTTTATGGAACCTTGAATTCATGATTGGAATGAGAATCATAGTTGTTCCACATAATTTTTTTTTTTCACAGCACGACCTAGGTTTCGGCGATAAAACGTCATCTTCAGGTGACCTGAAAGATGAAATAGAAAGCACCAGTTGAATATACTTCATGATAGCAAAATCTGAAATTTCCTTAAGAAGTAATTGACACACTTGCCCTAGACGTTTTCTTAAGATGGCAGGAAGTAACTTGTCCCTGAAAACGGGAGGTTCAATTCCCAGAGGCTTGCTCTTTTAGAATTAGGTAAATTCAGCCCATGAAAACTGGTCACTTTGATGATGGGGAACTTAGACTGGGAATTTCGACGAATGATGTGCAATGATAAAACAAGCATTTATCATTCAAGAGAATCCATGCAAAGTATTTAAATTTAATGATTCCTGGAAATCAAATGTTGACTTTTGGTCCTAGATTTATATATTGAAGCAGAATGTAACGGATTAGTAAAATATAAAAAGTGACGCTTGCAAAAATATTTGCCCTTAAAACAAAAAATATATCTACTATTGTGCACGCAGTCTAAATAGCAAAATATGGGATAGTGAATGGGCGTGCTTGAGACCAATTCAGCTGATCAGTGTATGTAAAACGTCCCTTAAGAAATAGGTTACAAAAGAAGGATTGGTGTAGGAGTTGGTATGATTGTGACGTATACAAGTTGGCAAATCACATGCATCCTTTGCTAGACGTGTTTATCTGTTCTGGGGAAAAATAACGTAGCTAGAGTGTATAATCTATTGGCTTGTGAGGTTTAGGGAAGCTGTAGAGGTAGGAGTATTTTTTCCAACCTTAGGAATTTTTTGCAACATCAAAAACTTACTCCGCTTATGACTTATGCTCAACTGTGTGCTGCACTTATGTTCCTGATGCTCTCAGCAAGGATCATGAAAGCTAGAATCATCTTGCTCCATGGCTGCGATGACTTCTGTAAAAAAATCACCTTTTGCATATCCAATGGAAAGGGATTTAAACTGCACTTGTTTACATGATGGCAAGGTCTCCAGCAAGACCCTTCCTCACAACCTACTCCCCTTCTACCTTTGATACCATTTATGGGGTGCAATTTCATCTGCAGACCTGGTGGCCAGGGTGATTTCTCTGGCAGGCAGGTCAGTAATCGCATGCCGCACCATGCAGTTGTCAACTTGCCTCAGAAAGAAGCCATGTCGAGTGGGTTGCATTGAACATTATTTTTAGTTGCTGTACATTGAAATCAAACATCTGCCTACAAACAAAACATCTTGACGGTTTGAACGTAAGCATAAGAGAGTTACTATTGAATTGGGAAGAGTGGAAGATAGCTATCAATCAATGTTATTCTTTACCCTGAGGCTGTAATGATTATGATTAGTCAAAAACTGGCATGTTTCCTTCTCCTCACATAGGAAATCGACATATAGCATTTTTTTATTAAGCTTTAGAATGACTATGTACTATGTATATTTTTGGTTTACCTATGCTGTAGAGAATTCTACATTTAGTTGATAGTGTGGGGCCTTATGGAGATTTATTTCTTGTCCTTATCTTCATTAGGCCAGACATGCCATATTGCCAATAGCGGCAGGAGCTAAACATTATAAAAAATTGTTTCTTAAAGCAGCAAGAGACACTACATCTAATGGTAACAATGGGTACTTCTGGTTGGAGTAATTCCAGGTTCTGCTGCGTTGGTTCATCTTTTAGGTAATCAAGTTTTGCATCCATTGAAGGATGCATCTTCGGAACAGGATCTGTCGCTGATTACTGGAAATCATCTTGTTTATATATTGTCCTCAGGTTGACCTCCTGATCGCGTGGCCAATCAGTGGCAAGGAAACAAAATTTGTCTAATTAATGTTTTGTTGGGCTTTTTGCAATTATGTAGCAGTTTCCAGATATTATTCACATACCACATGGTTGATGATGAAAGAGAAACATGGGACTAAATAAATGTATCTGCTATTGAGAAAAAAGTGATATTAATGCACTAGGTTCTATGGCCGCCCATAGGTGGGCCATGCCTCTATATTCAGGAGCAGGAACTACCAATCTGTGGTTTTGCTTCCTAATACATATGTAATGCAATGCAAAATCTAGAGCAGGTTCTGGAATTGGGTAATTGTTTAAGATTAGCAGTGAATATGGTAAGGAATTTCCTTATAAGAGAGTTCACTATATTCCCATTTCACCTTGATATGACATAATCCAGTTTTGAACATTTGGGAATTATTGTGTTTATGTGTTTATGCACCAATATATTTTTTTCAGATGAGCTTGGATTGAAAGTTTCTGCAGAACCGGTGTATGAATGGAGTTGTGTGAGAGATGATGTGTCAGAGAGGTCTTCGATTAGGCTCATATCGTCCTCTCCTCCAGCTCCATGCCCTCCCAGGTGCTCATCATATCAGACATGTTCCGAATGCCTCTCTGCCCCTGGGGGAGGTGAGGGAGGCTGGAGGGAATGCCGATGGAGCACTCTGCTTGGAGAGGTATGATTGATCTACCATTTCCCTTTATTTTGGGCACGTAATATCACCTTTGAAAGATTGGGATAATTTACAGCACCATTTGGGATTGGGAAATATTGACACATTGCTTTCAAAAATAAAATATGTATTACCCTCTTAATTGCTTAATCTTAATCCAATTGAAAAGTGGAATGTCCCATTTTCTAGTGAAATGTTGCTTTTGATAAAGTAATAAATAAAGATCAATAAAATCTCTGAAAACAAAATTCAAGGGACTAAAATTTTGCCTGTTTGTAAATAAGGAATTTGTTCATCAGAGTATTTGCACATTATGTCACTCTAGGGGAAAATTATAAAAGCCAATGTGCATAGTATTGTGTATTTCTGGGAAAGTGATTTGCAGAACTTAATTAATGGCAGAAATTCCACAGAGAACCACATTCGTTTCTCCCTACTGTGCCCTTACCTGATAAGATACCATGGAATAACTGCTGATTTCCTGGTATAATTAGCAGGAATTCCTGAAAGTCCTGCTAACTATACCATAAACAGTGGCTTTTAACTTCCTGCCTAATACATCATGCTTGAGTTATCATTCGGCAATGGTTGATTCTTCTGCCACCACTTTCGAGAACTTTATCTCAATATGGTCACCTCTATGACATTTAAGGTTTGAAAGAACTGTGCTCTGTAAATGCTGCATGAAATACCTCATTGGTGTGCCAGGATGTCCAAATTTGTAAATTTAAAATGAAATCTGCTTATTTTCCCCGGAGAAGATAATTGATAAAGAAATGAAGTTTTAGTTTGATGAAATGAAATTACATATTTAGTGGACTTACATGATCCCATAGAAAAAAGATTCATTTGCTTCGAACTTCCAAATGACGAGAAAAAGTTGTTTCACGTTTTGGATAACAACATTTTTTTTGGAAATACATATAACAAAGTTTTGAAATATCAGGTAATAGTCAACATCCCTTTAATCAATGTTGTGGTAAAATTTGGCATAAATTGGATGTGTGTATGACCTCTAATGACTCAAATTTGCATTATGGCCAGGATAGGCCAAAAAACTTGCACTTTCTACTTCCATGACAATAGAATAAAGTGTGTAGAGAAAAGTTTTTCAACTTTTCTTTTTAATCATTCAACGGGAAAAAGAACAAGCCAAACGCTAGCGCTAATTGTATAAATATCAGTTTGGCATTTTTGTTCTAGGAGAGGTGAAACTCAAGTGCACATAATAAAAAGTCTGGTAATACACTTAAAGTGCTTCCCAAATATCATCCAAGCAGGGGTCAGGGTTCCTCCGAAATATCTCTTCCGCAGTTGGGAATCAAACTGGGACTCCCGTTATGGGAAGCCAGTAGTCTAGCCACCACACCAACCCAATGTCTCCAGCAGTTCAGGAATGGAACTTGTCTCCCATCTTGATTTGTGAATGTCACTTGCCATTTGGCTTAGTAATTGGTGAGCTATAAATTTTCCTATCAAGCAAACCTTTGGGTTGAAGTCCTAGGTTTTAGCTCATATTGTGGAAATCAGAAAAAAGTAGGGCAACAAAATCACTAGAAAATGCTATGCTTTGTCATCCCAATGTTGCTTCATTACAAAGTAAAGTTTGTTTATTGTTTGTAATTTGTTCATCAACAGTGCATCTCACCGAGCTACCAGCCACTGTACTGTGTGGGTGGTGTCTGTGGACTAGTTTTGCATGGATCGCCCACCCAATGTCCATCTCCATGCTCTCATTTCAAGCAGTGTGCCACTTGTCTACAAGACCCTCGATGTGGGTGAGTGACTGATATAATTAATAGTAACACTCCCCCATTAGAAATAACTCGTGGTCATTAAAACATACACATCGACAAATAAAACATTTCACATGCCATTAATACAATAATAAACACAATTATTCGGGGAAAATTCAAGTTGTAAAACAGAAATGAACTGAAATTTGATTACGAATTAATATTGGGCCCTGTTTACAATTGCAACCATGTAAGTTTTCCAATTTCATAAATTTAATTGTTATCTTTTAAATGATACATAACCAGTTAAGATTTTTTTTCAAATGAAAATATTCTTATTATGGTAATTTACAACATTCGTTTATGACAGTCCTTTCTTATAAATTTAATCACCCTTATTATAGTGATTTATATAATTATATGGGCGTAAGAGTTCCTTGAATTTACTTTGGCACTACAGTTGAGCACCTGTAATCCGGCACCGTCGGGACTCGATTGATGCCGGATTAGGGATTTTGCCCGACTACTGGTGCTGTGGTAGTAACCAGTATACTTATGGGGTCCGCGATGTTTTTTATGAGGGAATTTGATAAATTGAAGCAAATTCAATGAAATTTGAATAAATTCTGTATAATTTAACATATAATTTGGAAAAAAAAGAAATAAACTGTTTCTAAATTTACAAACACAAAGTAAGTCAACCGGTAGTATCGCAAAACGGCAGAGTTAAAAGAATGCGTAGAACATATACACATATTGCTGCACATCAAACAGTATAATGTTATTAGTTGATAAATAATATAAATAAATAACAATTTTTCATTTTTCCTAATGTTCCTTGCAATCCTTATGCCACTGTGTCTAATACAATATCAGCTGATTCAATGAGCTGTCGTCGCTCGCTGCTACCAGTGCTTCCATCTGTGCAGCTATCCGTCGATACATCGGGAGCGATTGAGGAGCAAGCCTTAGATGAAGATTCTTGTCCATCCTTGGTTCCCTTTTGAACATATCTACAATCTATCAAATTCTATAAAATATTTTAGCCTGCTCCTTTAACATTTGGCCTGAAATACTGAGCCCTTCACTTCGACGCAGTTGAAACCACTGCTTAAGTACGCGATCTAAAATGGCACTAGACCCTTATTTCGTGGTTTTTCTTATCACCATCCCTTTCTAAGGGCCGTATTCATAGTCGCGGCTTAAGCATTTGCTTGAGACCGTCTTGATGAAGATCGCCTTATTGGTCAAGCTGAGCTTATTTGGTTGCCGCTTTCATAGTCAACAAATAAGCTCGCCTTGACGAAGGCATCTTGATCAAGATCGGCTTATTTGGAATAAGGCGAGCTTGATCAAGCAAATGCTCAAGCGAATGCTTATTTGATCGACCAATCACCAACGTCGTTACATTTGTTTACTTGGCAACCAGCGCCACACGACAAAGCGGTAAATTCGAGTGACTTTTCTGACATTCACGGAAGCGCGATCATGGCATCCGCGTCTAATAAAATGAAATACCGACATTATACTCCTACGGAAAGGAAAATATTTCTGGAAATACTTGGAAATAACAAAATAATAGAAGACAAAAAAGGAGATGGGGCTACACTTCGCCAAAAAGAAGATGCTTGGCGACGAATTTCGAAGATGTACAACATGTCGAGTGTCATAACTCAGGAGGTATGGTAACATTTTATAACTATACGTAATGGAATACCTATGTGATAATTGGTTTTGTGCACGAAAGTAATTTATTTCGATGGACTTAACAGCATTAATAAGAGAAGTAATTATTATATTGCAGCGATCGGTGGCTCAACTAAAAAAATGGTGGTCAAACATTAAACAAAATCAGAGGAGCGCATTGTCCCAGGAAAGGCAAAATAGAATGAAAACTGGCGGAGGCAGGCCACCTAAATCCCCGGAAATTGACCCTGAGGTTCAATGTATAGTACCGGATTTGATGACCACAGCCCCTACACTTTTCACTTCCAACATGGCTCCCGATGAAATTGCAGGTAAATTTATTGTGTAGTGTATTTATATCGAAAATATATCCATGAAATTTTTATTTCTGAAAGAATGTGCATGCATAGTGGCAGAGTATAATTAAATTAAGATACAAATAATATTAAAATGAAAATAATAAAGACAGCTTAGACTAAAATATAATAAAAAAATTATTTTAAAATTACGAAGATTTAACAAACCAATTTAATAATAGAACTTCAGGAAATCTTTCATGTTATATTTGTGGCCTTTTTATCACTGTCCCACATAGATGATTAATTTATGCATTCTCTATCCTTGGGATAATTAAACCGCAAATATTTTGACTACTGATGGGCAACCTTGCATTACTGTGCCAATTAATTTTTCATTTGTTTCGGAAACATTTTCAATATGAAAATCAACTCAACAATCTTTTAATATAATTATTTTTAATTTTGCAGAAAAAGCAGACCTCATATCACAAGATGTTGGTGACAATGATGAAGAAATATTCACAGGTGAGATATACTTATGGGATAGGTCTCAATGATGGGCATGCTTGCTATTTATTTGTTCCACATTTTTCAAATTATTTTAAACCTTATTTTATGATACCTCAAACAAGTAAATTAAAATTTATATCATTTTATAATTTCATGCTTTTCCTTCTGCTAATGCAACAAGACAAGAATTGATTAAATATCATGTACCTATTATTACTAAGTTTTTTATATTAGAAAATCTAAAAAAAGGAAAATAAACACATCAATCAGTCTTCTTTGTAGGATAAGAAGTGAATCTTGGTTACATTATTAAATATAATAATTCATTCTCTTTATTTAATAATTTCAGATATGAATGAGATGGTGATGGTCGTGCAGGACACCCAGTGTGGAGAGACATCATCAGATCAAGGTGGGTGGACTGATTCTATCATATGTGAACATATGTTTTAAATACACATTAGGTACTACTGATCAATCTTTTGTCAGCTGTACAAAGCAGGTATTGTTTGGTACAATGGGCAAACAAATATATAATTATAATGAATTTTGAAATTAAATATAATTTGTGGATAAATACTTAATTTTATGTAAGCTAGAGTGTTGATTCATTATAAATATACATTATTCAAAACCTAGGCTATTCAGTAGAACACACACACAAAGGGAAAAACTTTTAATTTATTGCCAATTATAGCCTATGACACCCTGACTGCAGCATTGATTGCCCTAAACATCATACATTTCATCATGGATTCATTCCAGTAAGGAGATGGCTGTGATCAGACTCATATCAGAGAGATAAATATAAGAAAATGAGCTATGAAGTTGTAAGCTAAATACATAACCTTTAGGCTGTTGCAGTCAGTATGGAGGTTGGTGTCCATCAGCTCCTATTCATTAGCCAAAACACAATAAACAAACATAGTACTAAGGCACAATATTTCACTTAGGTACATACATTGTCTGTTAATTAATACAAAATTAGGAATGCTTTAGTGGGCTATTGCTTAAATGCTCATTTACAAAATTAATTACAAGCAAAAATAAGTAACTGGAATGAATTCAACTTTTAATAGAAAATTGTTTTTCAAACAAATTAAATGAAAATTCGATCTATTAACGCCTGTCGCATAGCAAAACCATCTCCTGGCTGCCAGTTAGGTGGCTCAACTGGAACCACTTCATCTTCATTATGATCATCTTCTACAAGATCATCATTTAGTGTTAGGCTCAAATTGTGGAGCACAGCGCAGGCTACAATGACACTCGTTGAGCAGAGAAGTTTTGTGGAAAGGCCCTTTGAAAGGCAGGGAAACCTCCTTTTCCAAATGCCAAACGTTCTTTCCACGACTATTCTAGTTCTTGTATGAACTTCATTGTACCTATATATTTAACGAAGCAAATTACATATAGCAAATTAATGGAATTAATGAGTACATCAGAATTAGTGGAAGGTTTAATAATATTGATTTCTAATAGTGATATTTCTAATACATTGAATAATTGGATTATAATCAATAGAATCAAATTATGTCTCATTTTGATAATATCCATGGCATTTTCAGATGATACATTGATAATTCTTGTCTGTGATGAAGGAATTTAGAATGCAATGGAATATTCAAGGCTAATTTACATTTTTTAAGGATTAAACAAAATCAATATATATTTGTGTAAATGTTATGGGCTTGACAATGGTATTGGCATATTTGGAAAATCAAGATAAATTGAGGCTATATTTAGCAACATTGCCAAAATGACTACAAATAAGATTATATTCTATTTAAAACAAATAAATATGAGATTTATGATAAACGTTATGAAGTTAAATTGGTTTCTTGCACTCGAGTACCTACTATCGCCAGGTATTCCAATTAAATCACAACACACTAACTAAGGTGGTTCCAATATAACCCCCACATTAGGTCACATTCATACTACATTATGTGGTCTCAGAAACCAAAAACCCCAGAACTCTGTTTCACTAGGAGGTTTTCAATAACATCCCATACCTTGGACGAGCTGCCCCTGCTGTCAATATACATACCTATTGTGGTGTAAGGAAATTAACTTCCGAATTCTTTTATTTTATCTTGTCTTTTGTTTGCAAGGCAGCAAATAAATGCCATGAAAATCTGTATGATTAGGTTCCCTCGTCAGAATGAATGAAAAATAAAATATTTTATTGGCCTCAGAAACATCACTATAACTATAATTGAATCTATGGATACCTTAGTGTTATAAAATTTTTGGCTGTGAATCACTGAGAAAATAATTAATTTTTTTTGCTAACATATCCAGATTTCAGAGGCCATGATGAGCTTTAAATGAATGTAACATAATCAGTTTTATATAAGGGAATAAATTGATAGTGTTTTTGTAGATCACAAGATTGATTGGTATAAATTAAAATATACTGCATCCACCTGATATACTAAACAAGTAATAAATAAAAACCTTAGTAGTAGGTCCCTGATTATAAAACTGTGTGAATTTTCTTATGGTAAATGAATTTATTTCAGCTCCTACATCATCACTAAGAACAGAGACAGAGGAAAATCTGCAGGAAAAGAGAGAGAGAGTTAACCCAAAAACAGAGTTAGCTTTGAAAAGGGAGCGCTACAAAAAATTAATGGAGTACGATGAAGAGTTGGCATTGGTGCGTCTCAAAACTGAAAAAAAATTAAGTAATATGCAAATAAGTCATGCAATTAGTATACATGAACTAGAGGTGAGGGCTGCAACTGCAAAAGCAGAATTGGAGGAGCTCCTCCTTCAAAAGGAAAAAGATAAATTATAAATTTTTATTGTTTCTGTTATTTCCCTAGTTGTGTTACTGTGTTACGTGTTTCATTGATTGTGTTATTGTGTTATGTGATATATTGATATTGTTGTGTTAAATTGATTGCGTTATTGTGTTATGTGTTACATTGATTTTGTTGTGTTCCATAGATTATGTTAAGTACATGTAACAGCTATTGTGTCATTGTGTTACATTGTTTTAAAAAATACAATAAAATAAAAAATATGTTATGATATCAAAGAATTCAAGATTACAATTTTATTCTCATGAAAATCTCCTTTTCTGACAACTTTGCATGGAATAAATCTTTAAATGGGAGCCTGACATCATACTAAACCATTTCCTGGAAATTAGTTTCGGTTTAACTAGCAGCACATTACAAACAAAGAGCTCATCCTTTAATGCATAGGTTTTCAAACAATCAGTTATGACCACTTGGGCAGCGGACTGACCCTTTCACAAGGGTTTTTGGAGACCATCACGAAAAAAATATTTAAAATTACAATGATGAAGTAGCAATTAATACAATTTTATGCTTTTTATATTTGGAGGTCATGGCAGCAAAAAAAAGTATTATAGTCTCGTGGCCCAAGGTAAGTTGAGAACCTAAAGGAACTTTATTGAACAATAAACCACCATTGATTCTATAACGAAAGCAGAGTGGCAAATACTTAATATTAAAATGAAGAATATACTTTGGGGGAGTACCTTCTCCGATATGTTAAATGACTTAAGCACAATTATGAATTATGCTTACATAATACTTCAATTTAATTGATTATCACTCACATTCATGCTATAGTAATTCGAAATACCATGTTAACATTATACTTGTAAAGCTTAGGTCTATCTCAAGCTCAAGATGTAGCTTAATTTGATATTAGAACAGCATTTCAAAAGTTTGTCACAGTTTTAGAGCCCAAATCATTTCACTACAATGCGACTAAAATACCACTAACTCTACACTATCATAATTGTCCCATCGAAGACTGTCGTATAACAGTCTTCGAAGCAGTGGCTATTTACTTTAATTCAAAATTTATGCCTATTTTATTCTCAATGGCACTCTCACAAAGATCCTCAAAATACATGTAGGTACCACCAGATATATGTATTCCCCTAATTGGAGAAGTTAGAAATCATTGAAAGAACAGCAATTTTACAATGTAACTAAAGGATATATTTATTTTCAAACGGTACAAAACAATTTATAGCTGACTTGGAAATCACTCCAAAACACTGATTTTGTTACCGTTGGGTACTCTCTGAAGAGTATATTTCTGTCATGAATAATCAGATATCCATAATGACACAGTTAATATTGTGTAAAACAACTAAAATGGAAAAATTAATGTAATCAAAGGTGTACACAGGAGCACAATCGCGAACTGCAACGGTACGTTAATCACACTTTCACATATCACTTTAACTATCAAATATTCCACTCAAACTGGTAATCCACGTCAAATATGACTCACAGATATTCGAAATGTTATTCCTGAAACATTTAATGCGAAGTAACACGTTCTTTCAAGGAAAAACAAGGTTTTACACACACTTTCCCGGTTACCCACTTCCCATTTTGTGACAGCAATAAGGTAAATAAAGTGGATTAAGAAGTTGGCACAGATTTCCCCAAAACGTATTGCATAACCTGCAGGATACGAAACACGTTCAATTATACGTCCTTTAACCTTCATTTTCGGAAAATATTCACCATTCCTTTTCATGCCTTCTTGCCTAATTTATTGTTCAATGCACTTCATTTCTCGCCGAATTTTGAAGCAAAAAACTCAAAACTATCATAATTTCTTTAAAAATTCACGTAATGTCATCAGAAAACCGTAATTTATCGCGATTCCAGCGGGTAACGAAACAAAAACTTGAATGAGCATTTGCTCAAGTCGGGGTCGACGTCGACTTGACGAAGGCGATCTTATTCGTGGTCTTGTTTGATAAACAAGACGACCTTGGACGACTATGAAAGCAGCAGTGCTTGAGCATTTGCTTGTTTACAATAAGACCCGACTATGAAAGCGGACAAGCTCGCCTTATTACAAGGCGAGCTTGATCAAGCTCGTCTTATTCAACAATGACTTGAGACCGTCTTGTTTGGCGACTATGAAACGAAAATCCTGATTAAGCTCGAGCTTGAGGCGAACTTCATCAAGCAAATGCTTAAGTTCTGACTATGAATACGGCCCTTAGTGTCACTTTCAGAGAAAAATTTGAGAATCTTCTCTTTCTACTTCTTATTGTCACAGATTGTCGAAGATCCATCGGAGTTCATATCACATGTACAGGCGCTTCACTGATGTACCGAAAACAAGTTTTTTCAACACTTCTGCTTTTTCTGCGATAGTTAATGTTCTGTGCTTTTGCTTCGCCCCCTTGCTGCTGCTATAACTGCTTACATTAGACATAATTACGGATAAAACTATGCAGATGACATATAGTTTTTACTTCGAGTTGCCACTAAGTATAAAGCAAACATGCACACGCCATGTAAGACCGGTACTGTCCAACTCCGAAGTGCCACACACCCGCATCTCGGCAAAGACACAACATGTCTTCAATTTGCTGAATAAAGACCTTCATTGCACACAATAATTAATATAGACAACATTGTATGCAAAAATTCTTCCAATACTCGCTCTTTAATGGGAGAATTTTTGTTAAGAGTGGGTTACAGTTTCAGTAAATACGAAGCAATGATTCGGCAAAAAAGTTTCTGTTTTCCACTAAGTACCTACGCCTTTGAAATTTTGCCAAATTACGTGTGTTCCCGGATTAGGGATTTCTGGATTAGTGGTGCTCAACTGTATTTGTTCACTATTTCACTTATTATGATCTGGGCATCTGGTGTCTGTTTGCATGAGCTCTCCTATATCTGTCTCTCCTCAGTCGGCTGGTGTCATGCATCGTTCTCATGCTATCATATCCCGCCGTAAATATATTTGCCGCTACTGCCGCAGTCTTTCCAAAATGCTCCGATGAAAATCCCTGCTTTGGGAATCTTTTATATTTGAATCTCCCCACTTCATGCCACTTTCTCTCCAGATTTCTTACTTTTTGTTCTTTCCGCATCTTTCTCTTATGGATGACTCTCACTCTCTCCTGATCTCTTACTACATTGTTCTTTGCTTATTCTCCCCATGCGTCCTTACTTTTCCTATCTTGAATATTTATTTTATCCGTTGTTCCTAGCTTCTGTTTTTGTAAACATTTATTTTTCCCATGCCTCCCTGGTTTCATATTGTTAGTTTATGATTGATCATATTACTTTGCTGTTTTATTGAATTAAATTAACTTTTCAGGCCTCGGGATAGCCATTTGGTTACATAATACATATGTATATACATACATAAATTAGAATTGAGCAATGATTCTGTGAATTTTAGTTTCTGCAGTTCTCAGTGATTTTTCTCTATGACTTGAAAGGGAGTACATGTGTATTAATTTCCTTCAAATATTTGGATCTGCAATAGTAAATGTTGACTTGAAAGGACTGCATATTAGTTTATCCCTTATTTAATATCTTAAAGTCATTTGAATCCTAGCATTAACCAGAATCACAATGGTCTAGGAATATTTTGGGAGGCCTTATTTAAAGACTCGAACATCAATTTCCATGCTGAATTCCCTTTAGAGCACATATGCAATCTCAGCCATCACCAATGGGACTGGCTGTGACCAAGAGACTAAATTTTGTGCCCCAAGGAATAAAACTTTAGTGAACAAATATTTTTTAAATTATTGTAAATGTTAGAGAGAAAACATATATATTTTCTCTCAGCCCATTCACAAACTAGTACATAATTAGGTTATGATTTTCACAGTAGGATTTCTTAAAATATGAATTTTATTCAAATATTATTAGTATTACTGTTTCTTTCTAATTATTCTTCTTCTTTTTCTCATTAGATGGTGTTCTTTGGGATATTTAGATGGTAAATCTGGTGAGGGAGTGTGTTCTGAAGGTTCCCTGCAAGGTCCATCGGCCCAGCCTGTTTCTTCCCTTCATGTTTGCCACGAACTGTATGTTAGGGCCAAGGGAAATGTTACTTTCAACTTCAGTAATTTGGGGAAATTAAATAGCTCTACAACCTTGGAAAAGGGGTCAACATTTTCATGGCACTATTTGTACTGCCCACCAGAAGATGAATGTAAGAATGGACACCACTCCTGCCACCCTGAGTCCCAGGAATGTGTGGATTTGCCTAAAGGATTCAACTGTGTGTGTGGAAAAGGTTACAAAGAAGAGGAAAGGTAATGGCGATTGAAAATTTACTCTCCTCAATATGTTTACCCTAAGGTCATTGATGCTGCCATAAAATTGGTTGATTCACTGTTAATAAGGAGTACAGTTGAATCTCTTTAGTCCGGCACCCTTGGGACCGGACCATTGCCGGATCATAGAAAATGCCAGTTCATAGAATGTATCTCTGATGAATACGACCTGTAAGGACACGCTTACTTCCTAGACTTAGCAGGTGTCACTGAATACTCTTTAAGTGCTGTTATATTAAAATTACATCCAGTGTCGAGTTGTAATATCACAAAGAACATTTGAATAATTGGACTTCTAACGACATATTCATCAGAGGTTTGTCGGAAAATTCGGAGCTGCCAGGAGACTTCCGTACGTAATGTGATAATCCCTGCACTTTGCAATAGAAAGCCCAACGACAAAAATAGTTAAAAATAAGGTTTCACCAACATAAAAATTATAAAAGTATAGCAATTAACTTATCTATTGTATATTCTGCAATTATAACAAATAATACGAAACAGCGAACATTGTGCGAACAGTGATTTGACAAGGAATGGTATCTGTGTAGCAGGAAAATGAAATACATCTGCTCCAATTTGTTTAAGACAGAATGAGCAAAACAAAGTAATTCGTCAAGGAAACTCCACTGATTAAAGAACGGGAACACATAAACGTTAAAAAAAAACAAGAGACTTTTATTTCAACTTATTTCAATTGCCTTATGAAAGCGATGGAGATGTTGCAGGTTTGCTTAACAAACATGTAAATTGAAACTATTGCCATCATATTAGCTTAAATAAATAATTACGAACTTTTTTCTTAACTTATTCATTCATTTGATCGCAGCAATTGAACTCAACAATCAAATAATATTGCTTTTTCCGATGACATGCAAATACTTGTGCCAATGTTATTGTGACGCATACCACCTATCATTTATTTATTTATTTATTTTCAAGAACCACCGAAAACAGCTCTTATTGGCCTTTACATCAGGGTATTAACAATTAACAATGGACGAGCGCAAACAACCATGCCCTGGGAAGTGAAAAATCCTCCCCAGGTGGGATTCGAACCCGCGACCTTTGGGTTAGCAGGCGAGGACGTTACCCCGCCGCCACCGAGGCCGGCGCTTTGTTTTCTGGCCGCCGCTTAGACCATGTATACTATTGTGAGGGGAACCGGATATTCAGGGAGGAGTGGAATGGAGGACTCTTCCAGGATGGCGGGAGGGACTGGGGTTCACCGACAATTAGGAATGACACACTCAAGCACAATAGTAAGCTCCCCGCTTTTATTATACGCACTATTACAGCCGCGAGCCCCCTTGCTCGCCAGGTCTCTCAGACCAACAACCCCACAAACACCGTCTATCACTTCCCCAATCCCACACTGCTAATGTCACAACCTCCGCACCCCTCCTAACCGTCCCAACACTCCGACCGTCTTCAACTGACTCCTCGTCACGACTCCCGTTCTCGAGGTCGTCGTCGTTCCCTCGCTATCTGCCAGGGGGCACCACCTCCTGGCAGCACCCGTTCGGCCGTAAGCTAACACTATTATATGCTAGCTATCATTTCAATGGTCTAAGGCATGGTATTACTAAACATATACCATGGTCTAAGGGCCGCCGATCTGTGAAGGGGCACATGTTCCGTTGTGGTGATCGGCATCGCCACGGGCTTCGATGAAGTTTCCCATTGCACTGATAGCAGTGCCACAACGCAGATAACCGAGAACTAAAAACCACGCATTAAAAGTATGTCGGATAATAGAGTTGCCGGATCATAGAATGCCGGACTAGAGAGGTTCAGCTGTACTTAAATTGAAGCTATATACTGATTTGTGGAATCATTATGATATGTTGAACAATATTGGAGTGGACCAATTCATACATTTTGTGTAAACCAAAATCCTTGCTGAATGAATTCCTTCCTAATATTTCATGCTGCGGTGAATAATATAGATTGTAATATTTTTCATCTCATGTGTTAATATATGTCACTATTGGATAAACTCTGATTATGTAAACCCTTTACCATATTTTCTGATTTACAAGATGCACATTTTACATTAAATAATCCAGAGGGAATTACCCTGAATCTTATGTTTATTGTTAAGGCCAGATTTGACTTACGGATGACTGGAAATGAGCTTTCTGTAACATAGTGTTGATTATTGATTTCCAAAAACTTGCCATTGAAGTTTGTCCCAATATTTTAGACAGGACCAGGCTTAACCACTTCCCTGATGGTTTTTTTTTTACAAAAATGGTCAAAAAAAGTAATATTTTTTTATTTCAAATTCAGAAGCGTTAAGGGAGGCAAATCCGAAAACGTTTTCCTTTATTTTTATTCCAAATAACTAATGATTTATTCAATAATTTCTGAATGTTGCTCCTTAACTTAAGATTATTAGGCCACCTGCATATCAGTATAACTTTCCTTCCTGTAAACCTTAGTTAGACATCTAATGAGGAATACATTTAGTTTATATTACAAATGTATATACCTTGCCGGCAACGTTAATGTTAACTATTAATTTTAGTCCATAGTACATCAAGAAACAATGTACAAACATTCATGGGAGTTAGGCAACCTGCATGACGATGACTTTTGCTCTGAAAATGTTATAAAAAAATTCATTTTATGACAAAAATCAAGAAACATTAATTCTTTTACTTGATTTTCTTTGAAGAGAGCTGGAATCCCTTTCCTTAGTGTTCCATAAGAGTCAGTGGAGTGTGAATCGAGCAAGTCGGCTAGATCTGGAGACGTGTAAAAATTATCTGTCGTCAGGCAATATCATAGGCCAAATAATGGCTTCATTAGAGTCATCATCACTTAGTTCACTTTTCCAAAGACAAATTTATAGTTGAACCATTAGAGACTAATACCCATCTAATCTCTCCTTACTTGCATACACGCCTCAATGAATTTTCATGCAAAATATCAAGACTTTTGAAGTGAAATGCTACATTTCCAGATATGATTATTCTGTTGACATGTTAAAAAAAAGAATTTACAGCATGGTAGTACATGTGCCACCCACGAAAGTTGGATTTGAATATTATTTTGAAAGATTCAATAAAAATTTGAATCCATGGATTTAATGAGATTCAATCGAATCCTGGCCGTATCACTAATATCATGTTACTTTTTTATAGGCTAGGGTGTGCTCCAATATGTCAGCCAAGTTGCATTCATGGGTGGTGTGCAAAACCAAATCTTTGCCAATGTGATTTTGGTTATGTTGGTCAAGACTGCTCCATTAAGTGCCAATGCAATGAGCACTCAAACTGCCTGGGCCCAGAAAAATTAGACCACTGCAGTGAATGCCACAACAATACTATGGTATGTTTTTGTTTGATTGTAATTTTTATTTACTCCTTTCACTCATAAGTGGAATAAGGCTGTTGTATTTACAATTTCACTGTATTCTGTAAAATTAAGATTTTCATTGTGTACAGTAAGTCCTCGACTTATGTGGTTAATTCGTCCCAAAAATTTCCGAGTAAGTAGAAATCCACGTAAGTTGAAACACAACAACTTGTCTATCCATTTTAGGACCATAAGTGGTGCCGCTTTTACTGCAATTGGTGGCAATTGGCGACAATGACAGAAAACACCATCTTTCAAGAGGCTTTTAAGTTAACTTAATACGAGAAATCCAAGAGTAATGCAAATCCAATCATTATTTCACTGGATATTGAAATCGAAAATAAGTATAATTACTAGGGATGGGCATATCCAGGTTTATTTTCGGATCCAAATGTGGAACCGGATCCTTCATTTTGGATCCTGGATCTCAGTTTTTATTTTTGATCCTAGGATGTCTTTAAGGGTGCAATTCACAAATGAAAACAAAAAGTTAAGCCTTGGAGACTTTATTGAAAACAAACAACATTAAGTTCAAAAATGTTGAAATTTAATATATAAAATAAACGACAATGCCATTGCCACAATAGTATTAATCTTTGATTGCCGTCAAGTTCTTTTTTAAAAACACCGTCAACATTTTAGCAAGGTCAGGATCTCATCTATTTTGCTTGGCATCACATATTAACCCAGCGGTACTGAAAACCCATTCACTAGCAGCAGTAGCTGGGGGGATACAGTTTCTTCTTGGAAAACTAAATGGTAGATGACGAAGAACTCGGGTTTTGGAGTGCCGACGAAACATCAGCAGAAGCATCGAGGTCAGACTCTTCAATACTAATGTTTACCGGCATATAGTTGAGCACATCATCTACATCTTTAGAAGAACATGGCACTGGCACGAACGGCAAAGTATTCTGATATGAAGAAGGCTTAGCATCACTTTTAATTACTTTTTCATTATGAATTGAATCATGTTTCTTACACAGATGTTTAAAAATTGCAGCGACGTTTACTTAGCATTTCCACGCGATATTTTTACGCCACTGTGCGAGCAAATTCCTAGCAAATTGTTCTTGGATTCTACCGAAAAGTGATCCCACACCACAGAAGACATTTCCGTAAACAATAAACACACAACACACAAACAAAGAAACCCCTAAAATATAGGAAACAATAATAGCTTCGTATCCCAGTCAACCTTCTTTGGTTTAGAAAAAGTGTTCAATATCTTGTTTGAACCTCCTGCGATATCGTTGAAGTGGAAGCATACACCCTTGGGTTAGTAATCTTTGGCATACACAAAGCCATGTACATATATCGATGTTGGTCAGCATTAACTCAGTATTTCTGCAATGGCTGTTGTTTTACCACATCTTGAGTAGGGCGATAATTAATTCCGATATAAATACTGGGCGATATTCGGCTATCAGCATATCGGTATCGGAGCATCAAAATCTGATAATTTTTCCACTAGCATAACGTTTTCAACAAATTCCTGTATATCTCCCAATTGAATATTTTGCTTCGCCTGCTTGTTTGTTGTTTGCAACCTTCTGGAATAATCCACTAGTTGGCTCTGTATTTTGAAAATAGTACAAAAGCATAACCTAATTTTTTCATGAGTTCAAGCACGAATATACATACGGATTGCAATCTGATGGTCCTATTTGTTGCCTAAACATCCCATGGTAACAAAGTATGGGAAATAACGCATGGCCCTTTCATACCCCCCGCAAAACAAACAGGACGCAATGGAACTAAAAATAGCATTAACAACCCAAGATATACCGATTTACAAGTGATGAATTTTTTGCTTTTACTGGTGATTTACAAGGTGTGATCAAAAAAAGACTGGACTGATTTTATTCCGCGCAAACCGTTCAACGGATCGAAACGAGACACAGTGCGCCATCTAGCTACACATCTGACGACTAAAACGAGAGGTGTTGCATTTGTTTACGTCGAGTCGTTACACAGCAGCAGCGGTATGTGTCTTAACCTGTTCGTCGCCCCGTGCAACGGCAGCAATGAAGGAGCTAGAGGAACAGCGTGTGTGCGTGAAATTTTGTTTCAAACTTGGCGAAAGTGCTGCGGAGACATTTGGAATGATTCAACAAGCCGACACAGAGTTTCTTAAAACCATCGTAACCGGTGACGAAACCTGCGTTTACGGTTATGATGTTGAGACAAAGGCTCAGTCTTCTCAGTGGAAGGGTCATCATTCTCCGCGACCAAAGAAAGCTCGCATGTCCCAGTCCAATGTGAAGGTCATGCTGGTGTGTTTCTTCGATTGGCAAGGGCTGATTCATTACGAATACGTCCCTCAAGGTCAAACCGTCAACAAAGATTTCTATTTAGAGGTTATGAAGAGGTTGAGGGTCGCTGTGAGCCGAAAGAGGCCGGACATGTGGAGGAACAATGCATGGCGTTTCCATCACGATAACGTGCCGGCTCACACGGCGCTGATCGTGACAGAGTTTTTCGCCAAAACCAGAACTTCCGTGATCCCGCAGCCATCCTACTCTCCAGACGTGGCTCCATCAGACTTTTTATTGTTTCCAAAGTTGAAATCAACCTTGAAAGGGAGCCGATTCGACTCTATTGCGAACATGAAAACTAATTGTACCGCGGACCTGAAGAGGATCCCTAAGGCGGCTTACCAGGCAGGGTTCGAGAGCTGGAAGAAATGTTGGCAAAGGTGTGTCGTCAGCCAAGGCATGTACTTTAAGGGCGACAAGTTCGATTAAGCTGTATCCGTCAAAATAAACAATTTATAAAATCAGTCCGGTTTTTTTTAATCACACCTTGTATTCACGCAATGAAGGTTTTATTGATGTTTTCCTACTTCGTGTAACGATTATAGATTAGACTGATGAATGTTTTATTCATTGAGCTAGCTGACATGAAGCATCAAACGTATCAAACAGTTTCCATACAATTTGTGAACTTAACATAATAAAATACTCTGTGGGAATACGAAAATTTGTGGGAACGTGGAGAAATCATAAGCATGTTACTGGCCTAACTGAACATCCGCTTAACTCCGGATCTGTGTAACTCGGATCCGTGTAAGTCGAGGACTTACTGTATGTGCTCTCATCTTTTTTTGTGTACTTATTGCTTGCTTTCCTCTTTCAATAGGGAGCACAGTGTGAGCGATGCTTGCCAAAATTTGTTGGTGATCCCACCAATGGAGGACAATGTGTTCCTTGTTTAGATTACTGTAATGGGCACACTCCGCATTGTATCAATGCATCGGAGGGCTCCTCATCATCATATCAGGTATGTTTATCTAGTAGCTTGTAGTTATCTTTAACACCCATACTTTTTGTGAATAATTCCTATCCAATGGAGTTCATTGTACTGTTAATTGAAAGTTGTATTCTTGTCTTGATTGATTTCGTCGTTGATGTGTTTTCAAGTACATATTTATTTTTGTAAATATATTCAGATAAAATTATGCTCAGCAAAAGATACCACTCATATATTCTCACTTGTCCATGGGGCTTAACTTTCTCTGCTAGTAATATTCTCATATCTTACCAGTATTCAGGAAAATATTTGGAAGTGGAAGATTCTACTTTTCCCAAGCGGAGCTCACTGTTGAACACCAATGGTGAGGGAGTTAGTAGAACAGTGGCAGTGTGCATTGGCTGTGCAAATGGTACTGCCGGTGAGAAGTGTGAAGGGTGTCTACCTGGCTACTTCAGAGGTTCTACTGACCACCGCCAGCCATGTAGATTGTGAGTACTTCATTGATGGCGAGGGTTAAGAAAATAATTTTGTGATTTGAACACTGTATTTTGTTGAAATTTGTTAAAGTTTTCAATTCAACCGACAAAATTACTTCCTAAAACTATTGCTGTGTGACTCAAGCATATGTGCTCATTTTTGACATGCTAAAAAAAAATCTGAAGTACTTAAAGTATTAGCTGAAATGGTATCCGTGGCATACTTTTGTATACTTTCGGTTCAGCAACATTTTCGCTGTGGTATAGATACAAAGAACTGCAAAATTCTACGAAAAAAAGTTTAACAGCTGAAATGTTTGCATATATCTTTTCATGGTACCATAAGCTTTGTCCAGTTAACCTCTCAATCCAAATTTACTGGATTTGGGAGGATTTATTGCACTGCTTTACTGCAATCATATTTTGATGGTAAATATAATTATATATACATACTTATTTTTACTTTTTTTTTTAGGTGTGAGTGCCATGGTCATGGTGACATATGTGATCCTGTCACCGGGGAAAATTGTAATTGCCAGAACAACACTGAATCTGATCCACAGTGCTTATCTGGAGCTACTAATGTTCTGGCAACAGTTGGTAATCCTCCTTTGCCTCTCTCTGGCCAGACCCTCGGGGGCATATTTATACCTTCAGGGCACATATCATCGAAAGCTTCTCATCATGGATCCTCCAATACAGTCATACATCAGGGAAAGGTAGTATTTTCTAGCATAATTTATATTTCTTTTCATTAAGTCAAACATATATTACTATTTTTTCTCTACAGAGATGGCTCAAGGAAATTTTTTCACCTGGGAAAAATCACTTTTCATGACACACGTGTCCTGTAACCATTTATTGTTAGTTCCATTAGCGCAGTTTGGTGTCCCTATTAACAAAAAACCAAAGAGCATGTCGAAGTGTTACAATTGAAGTTGAGTTTTTAAATCTTTAATTGTTACTTGAAAATGTTTTGTGTCATCATTTTGCCTTACTTTTTTCAGAGTGGTATTCTTCTTGGCAACCAACCTTTACAGTCTCAGCAAACACAGTGTTGGAAGTTGCAGTGCTCCAAGTGTCGAGAATATTATGTTGGGACCCCAACCAATGGTCATCAATGCTATCGGCAAATGGTGGTTGATTCTGAGTATTGCTTTGATCCAAAGACTCAAGGTAATGTGTTTTCTTATAACAGGGTTACTATTTATTTGTCATTTTAATTTAGTTAATACAGTAAAATCCGGTCATAATGCACTTCAGAAGACCATGGTTTTGGATATGTCTCAGGTCTGGGCTTGTACCCCAAAATTATCAGTTTGTTTTCCTCTTTTACTGGCTTTGTATCAAACTCATCACGACCCATTCAATAGTTTCATGCTCCTTTTTACGACAGTAGAATCACACTAGATCTATCTTTGTTGGACAGGCACATGACAAATTATTACAGTAAAACCTCTTTTTTGCATTTTTCAAGTGATCTTAAAAAAAAGTGTAAAAAGCGGGAAAGTGTAAAATACAGGAAAATGCAAAATAAGTCCCTTTCACTTATTTAAACACTCGAGAAAGAGTAAAAATAATACCAGGAATGGAATGGAAGTAAAAAGACATTTTTATAATGGAAGTAAATGATATTTTCTATCCCAAATAAATCTAAAATTTCATGATGACTTTAAGATAAATTCTTTTTTGTTCCATACTTTTCCATTTCCGTGTGGGGTAAAAGCAAAGTTGCAATCAATGACTGTGCTACTTCGGAGCACGGTCGTATGTATATACATGGTTCAGATCATCTAAACAATGGAAGAACAGTGCTGTTCTGTTTTCAACATCATAAACAAGTGCAATGCAAAATTTTAAATTCTTTTAAAAACTAATAAATTTTGTGGCATTGTGGTTAAAAGGTATTATGAATAAAATTCATGCTTATTGAAACTACAGCAGAGCGTTAATTAACCATGTTCGGTTATCCATCCGGCGGATTATCCATGCATCATCCCGCAACAACCTCCCCTACTCTTTCCGTCCTCTCCCCTCCCTACCCTACTCTTCCTTTCCGACTTCCTCAGCGGGCTGTTCAATCACGCAGATGAGTGTTGCATTACCCTAAGCCCCCTGAATCACTGCTCTGCATTGGTGCAGCTTGGGCTTCTGCGGGCATTTAATATTTGCCAAGTTTTCTTCAGTAATACAACTGGTTGAAAATGTCCAATTCTTCAAAAAAATAGAAATATAAATTTTGGAGAAGCTGATGATTATTGAAAGGGCATCCAAGAGAGAGCCGCCAGAGTGGCGTAGATGCTCATTCGCACGGTCACCCAGGCCAGGTCCTCCAGCCGGGCACCTGCCTTGCACGCAGACACCATGAGAGAAGGGAAGGGGTATATAATCTTTGGGGAGGGGTATCCTCTGGAAAGAGGTCTGCGTAGTTGGCCTGAAGAAAACAGTGGTTTCTGCAATTTGGAAGACGGTTGCTCGTCCACCCACTGAAGGATAGGCTCAAGAGCAGTACGTGTCTCCTTTAGTCCTTTTCACTGCTTGGAAGGGGAAGAGGGAAGAGAGCTGCATTGCTATCTGTATTGTTAATTTCTTGAAAAAAACTAGCTAGAAAATACCAATGAAGACTACCGATCTATCTATCCTGCGAATGTCCTCAGATCATATGATCAATATGACCATCCGATCTTCGATTCACGAGTAGAGGTAGTTAAAATTTCTGCCACTAACAATAAGCGCTATGGGTACTATCCTGCCGATCCTGCTCTTTTCAAATTAGTGATACAAAACAGTTCACATAATTGCCACAAGATGCACTTCAGCCATTTCATAATGAACGCAAGATAAAGTTTACCTGCTAGACAAAGTTACTTTATGTTTTTAACAGTTGATATGTGTGTACAACATTGAATTAGGGAAATTTTTCGTTATCAGATAGAAAATGGTGCAAATTGTGGAAAAACTAGTGTAAATAAGGGGTTTAATAAACATTGGAATAATAGGAAAGTTGACGGGACCCCAGAAAAAAATTTTACAAAAAGTGGGAAAACGTAAAATCTGATAACTCAAAAATGGGGTTCTACTGTACCTACATACATTCAGGTTTCCCTTATCAACCATGGTACCATCTACTGCAGCCCTTGGTTATCCACAGTATATGTTTTGTGTACTGGATTTGTCAACTGCTGGGGTTTCTCTTGATTATCTCAGTCTATTATTTGAGTGCAGTGAAATTTTGCAGGATGCAACTTGTAACCAATCAGATTCAAATTTGCTCAGTATTCAAATCTGTGCCAAGCTTTGCCGACTGCAGAGTGTGAATCAATTTTCCACTGTTGCCCTTGGTGACTATTTCCTCAATTTTTTCCTAAAATATCAAAATCAAAAGAAACTCACCAATGTTTACTTTTGATTGTACTTCACTGCCAGATTCAAAATGCTTTTTAACCAGTTTTTTATGTTAACGATGCTTCATGTGATTTTCAATGGCCGTGTACTTCGTATCCCCATATTTTACACTGTATTATGTATTTTGTGATACTGTTTATTAAATTGTTTGCCAATCATGCTGATGCTGGAGCCATGCATTTCTGCACAGCATTCTTTCTTGCTCAAGATGCACAAAACTTCAACTTGCGTTGACTCTGCTTAGGTGTTTGCAGTCCTTACGATCTGAAACTTGCATGGCAAAGGTGTATATTTTCAGATTTATCTAAGGAAATATAATTACATTCATGTGAATGAGAAAACATTAAAATGTCTTCATACCCTTTGTCCACTATAAAGGCAAGATTGACAGAAATGCAGCCAATCATTAAACATATTAACCCCAGTTTGGAAAATGAATCATGTGACCAAAAAAGCAAAGGCAACAGCCGTTGCCCACTTCTTATGATCGTGGCAATAATTTTTTTGTTACTTTCTTTGCCAAATCAGTAGATTTCATCAAGTTAAGGTATTTAAATTATTGTTTAGGGTTGTCTTATGTTACTAGGTGTATTTTTGCAGCCATAATGATGATCCTGTCATGCTTTGATGTAGATAATGGTGAAACTGGGATGTTAACTTGTAACATTGCTAATATCCACACAAATGACATTAGTTTCATAACATGTTTGACAGCCTTGTACTGTAGGGTGGGCCGAAAAACACGAAAGTGTCCGAATCGAATCGTAATAGCGCGGATAAGTTGCTACTTGTCACCCTGATCACAAAGAAAGAAAAGTTTTCGAAATCGGACCATGTTTTCCGGTCGCACATCTCATTCGAAGTTTTGAAAAATCGTAAAAAATATGACTTTTTTAGGGATTTTTTAAAATGAGTTACAGTGATCGGATTGCGTTCAAAATCGGTATGTGGCCTCTTGTAAAGGTCCTTTGTCTTTTAAGAAAGATATAATTCCCGTTCCCCCCTTCTTTTATGGGGGAGGGGATGTATCGTAAAAATGAGTGACCTTACGGTAGGCCTACGCTTATTTTTGAAAATTGGTTTTTCTTTAGAATTCGTCCCTTCAAAATAGTTGTTTTGGTGAGAAAACAAATACATTTCAGGCTGGTTGATCTGCGACTACCCATAGCCGTGCCTAAGGGGTCAAAGTGCAGGTGCACTAGAATAAGTGGATTTCGATGCCAGACACACGTCTTTTCAGTAATTCGCTGATTGTAGAGCTCCGTAGGACCGAAAATTTTAACCATTTTTCCGTATCTTGAAGCCATCATGGAGTAATATTACTCAGCACCGGCCAAGCCGCCGTACAGGCGACGGTCGCGCCCGACGATTTTTGATATTTTTTATCGTCAATTCAGCCGAATTTCGTACCCATCGTACCCGTTTCATCATTATTATTATTATATAGATTCCAAGAGTATAGTTATCATGTTATTATTGATTCCTCTATTGCAGAAGATTGCAGTGCAAAGCCTCACCCCTTACTGCCTGGGAGAACATCTTTTCTTGTGGTGCAGCCTCGCTTTATGAATGTAGACATACGGTTGACAGTTGATGTCACTCAGGGGGGATTAGATCTATTCTTGTCTCCAAGAGAAGATGCCTTCACCATCCAGATCAATTCATCAACTGGTGATCACATGGTAATCCGCTTGTGTTATAAAATAATTACCTAATCTCTGCAGCCAATGCCGATAATGTAATGTTGGCATAATAACTAGAGTATGATGGAACAAGATGCATTTGATCAGTTAATATTGCTGTAAACTGAACTATGTGAAATTGGCATAATTTAAGGTTGAATTAATGCATTTTCTATTTACCCTCACATCTGAAAGGTCAGTGATTTATTGATATGTATTATTAATGTCCTACAATGTGGTGAGCCTTTAAAAACTGATAGGAATGTCATAAATTAGGACCTAAAAGATCTGGCATTCAAAACTCCTGAATTTTCAGTAATTTCGCTTGATTTTACCCCTTGGAAATTTAAATGTTTTTGAGAATTCATGTTCATCTTTTGCAAGAACATTGTTACCTTTTTATAATGTGTGCCTGCTTAGCTGGTTCTATAGTTTTCGTGAGCTTCAACATTTTAATCTTTCTATTTTTACAAAAATAGCTGATTTTTGTTAATTCCAACATTCAGAGGGCCAAATTGAAAGATGTTGCCAGCCATACAATGGTGACCATTGTGCTGGGACCATAATTTCATTCAGTTCTTCAGTAAATTTTCTGACATCTTTGGAAGAAGGGTACCAAATGGTGTATTAAAGTCCTACACTTGTAAGGAAGGGTCATGCCATGCTACTATTTTAGTTCCTTTTTTTAACTGCGTAAACTCAAGAGCTGGAAATGTATAGAGTGGAACAAACCCCAGTATCCATAGGATACCTGTATTGGAAATTATGAGAGGAAAGTTGCAGATATGTTCTGAGGAAGGCTCATGTACATATTCTGAGTGGCTAAACAATGTCTCCTTGCCCTAAGTGCCTGACTTGTGTCCTCAATAAGTGCCCTATCACTTAAAATATTCATTTGTAGGCCTCAAGCATAAAGCACTTGTGACAGTGGCCTTTAAGTGTTGTCATTACAACTGGCTTTCATTATTCTGTGTTATAGTTCCAAAATTCAAAAGCATTTACAGGTATACCTCATCATATGTCGTTGATTGTTTCCACAAGCCAAATTTCACCATGAGTCAATTTATCACTCCTATAAACTACTATGATAATCACTATTTTACGTATTATATAAATTAGTTGTGTATAAATGATATTTAGTTTAAAAAAACTTATAACTAGTAAAAAATTGATGTACTTGCATGCAAAAGTTAAATAAGAACTTTGATAATTGCATCCGGGATGGTTTTTTTAAACATTTATTTCCAGCAAAGATGTCACAGATGGATAATTTAAAATTTTTAAATACCATATGGTAAAAAGCTTAAGTTTTCAAATATGCATTTTGAACAAATTCGTTAATTATACCTACACAAAACATTCAGCTGTAACTTTTGTGAATACTACTTGCTACCTACTGGCAGGTTACCAAATGTTTCTTCTGAGCACATCGCTCCATTCATCGCTATTCATGTACGCTGATGTGCTCTACTCTGCACACTTCCTTGTTTTAATTTATTTTTGTATTGTAATTGACTTTGAATTATTTGTTTATTAACGATTTTTTATTTAACATTTCAATGTGATTTCTTATAATTTTATTATTTTAAGTGTTTTTTCAATGTTGGTGCTTCCATCCAAAATCTGTAATGTCGACTTTTCTTGACCTATTTTATCCATTAATTAGGCAGAAAACCGACGAATCTGTGGAACCAACATAACTCGAAAAAACATAAGTCAAGGTATACCTGTAATATTTTTCAATTCAATGATGGCATTGCGTGAATGCTGTAGGAGAAGACGTGAAGTGTTCACTGTCAATGAAAAAGTGTTGATGTTGAGCTCAGCTATCAGTATGTCAGTGGCCAAAAGAAAGAACCTACAACTAAACAAATTGTTTCAGGATTCACTTAGTGGAACTCTTTCGTGGTACCTAATAAGAAAGAGAACACTTAAAATAGTATTGTTCCACACAAATGTTATTAACTCCTAACTAAGGTTTCGACGGGTAACCGTCAGACCTTGATAATGGTTACCCATCTTAACCTTGGTTGGGAGTAAATAAAATTTGTGTAAAAGAATCTACAAATTAAAATATTTTTTATGTTCATGTTTTTGAATCATTCATTGGTTGTTCAATCCTATGATTGGTTGACTGTAGCTCTCCATGTTGTATAAAGCACCTAGGTTGGCAGGCCTGTGTTTGGTCAGGTTGGATACCCTGTGTGATACCCCGGAAGTTGTTGTAATGGTTGCTTTCTATCGCACTTACACAGATTTTCAGTGAATCACACGAGACTGACGACACGTCAGAGTCGGTGTCATAGACATCGACTTGTCACACTTTTCTCGCTCTGCATGCCGCAGCAAAATGATTAGTTATACCGCACGAGCGCACTTTTTTCCGAATGCCGGGCACTCTCGTGGACCATGGGTGGTCTTACATCTACTACACTGAAATTCACTTCTTGCCTCGGAGGCTTTCTCCTTGGCTTTCCGATAAGCACCACTATAATGTGAACTTTCACTTTTAACGTAGCCACTTGCCTGTTTATGCTTTCCTTTCCGCACAAAATCTACACTTGCGGCTTCACCCCTGGACTCCAAGACAGCTGCCTCTTGGATCTGCTTTGCCTGCTTCCGGCTCTGCTCCACTGCTCTGCAGTGCGCCGCTGCCCTCTCTAGAGACAGATCCTCCAACCTTAGCAGAGCTTCCTGCACCGCTTTGTCTCGGATGCCGTACACGATGCGGTCCCGAAGTACAGACTCCTCTTGTGGTTCAGCCTTCGAGAATCCACAGTTCCGTATCAGCCGCCGACAATCCGCAAAGAAATGCTCAAAACTCTCCCCCTCTTCTTGCACCCTTTGATTGAAGACGAAGCGCTCAAAAGTTTCGTTAATTTTGGGTGACACATAGTCCTGAAATGCTGTCTTTACCTCAGCGTACTTATTACGCCTGTCTTCGGGAGGTTGAAAGTTGACATCAGATCCAATGCCCTCCCGCCAAGGATATTTAGGAGAAGGGCCACTTTCACCTTGTCCGACTCTTCGTCTCTTTTGGTTGCTAACAAAAAATTTTCGAATTTTAATACGAAGCTGGTCCATGCTGCTTGCGCAGAGGGCCCATCGAAATTGACGTTCGCAGGAAGCTTTATATACTCACATGCCATTATAATTTATCCACACATGTGACTCCGTATTTTCCTATTATTTCACTTTTCCCACGTTAACTAAATTATCTACTCGACTGCGCCATGTTCTATTATCGTTAGTAGCCTTATAGGGTTAAATAAAAAGACTCACATCACTTGATGTTGAGAGATACTTGTTCATTTTATTGACACTATTAACATGTGCGAAGCACAGATCAAGCAACCTTTACAACAACTTCCGGGGTATCACACAGGGTAGCCAACCTGACCAAACACAGGCCTGCCAACCTAGGTGCTTTATACAACACTCCATCCTTCTTTATCTAATGTCAGTTCACTTACTCTGTGTTAGTTGATCTCATGTACTTTCCACTTCATTTGGTCTATGTATTTATCGTTAGGCCTTCATCTTGGGACTTTTCCCTCTATTTGTACTTCAATTATGTTCTTCACTAACCCATTGTGCCTGTGCCCAATCCATATGATTCTTCTTTTCTCTACAGTGTTCCATATGGTTCTTTCCTCTTCTATTCTTCTGTGTACTTCTTCCTATCTTATTTTATCCGTCCAATTGATTTTCATCATCTGCCTCCAACACTAGGTTTTGAAAGAGTCTCATATTTTCTAGTCTGCTTTTCAAATGGCCCATGTTTCCCGGTCCATACAGTGCCACGTAAATAGAGTCCATAGAGTGCCACGCTCCTCATGAATGCTTTCACATACTGTTTACTCATTTGTAGTCCTATTTTCTTTGAATCTATGATATTAAATTATTGCATATAATACGAGGTGCCTCTGTACGGGACTCCCATATTGGCCATCTTACTTCTTGAGTCTGAAACCTAATCCAATTGGTTGGTTTCATTATTTTGGATGGAAATTTAGAGCATGTTTTATGTATTAGTTTGGTCCCAAAGGAATTGTATACCAAACTTTGGACCAAAAGCTGTATTTCGATATGATTCCAACATGTCTCACAGTGCACATCTGTTGTATCAAACTTGCATAAAACAATTGTATCCAAATTTGACCATGGGACGTCGGCTGAAGAAATACTAAGCATTTTCAGCCATAACCTGAAAGAACTACACGGATTATTTTGCTAGTGAATTGTTTTGGGAGGGAGAGTTATGAGGGCATTTCGTGGTCAGAGGTTTTGTGACACACTCTTAGTGAATACAAAAAATGTCAAGTTGCACAAGCCACATGAGTCAAATTGACTCCCATTGGGAATGGAGCACATGAGCAGTGTGCTAAGTCCAATTTCGTTAGACTAAGGAGGCAGCATCGATCACCTTGTGGACCAACTTTTGAAAGTGATACTACTTGCTTCATCGTTCTTTTGCCTTTGGTTGTTCACTGCTGATATTTATTTAGGGAAATGTTTTTATACTGCTCCGTTCCTACTTATATGTAGTGGAAAGCAGAAATACTTTCACTGATAATGCCTTTTTTATCATTGTTATCATCCATAATAATCTAAATTAACCTTTATTCACTATCTTCCTGGCTGATATCCCACTGTGGTAAATTCATTGATTCTGTTATAACCTTATTACACATTAAAGTACATAGATTATGTACTTTAATGTGTAATAAGGACAATTTCTTGTTTTTTGTGAATTGAATTAAAGTACATATACGTTTTTTGGCAATTCATAAGCAAAAATTTCCAAATCATTTCTTATTTTTAACACATTGTGCTTTAAACCATAGTTAAACTTAATGATTTTCAATGTTCACTATTTTATTCCCTGTGCATTACACTTATCATGTACATGGTTTCTCTTGACTTTTATATATGTAGTTGCTTAATATGAATTTGTTTAGCATAACAGTTTTTGGGAACATCTCTCATGTTAAGCAAGGTATATCTTGATATATTTCCTGGATATTAATCATATTTCATGATATTGACTTGATGTTTTTATGAAGGTGGAGTTGGATACAAGATTTCGAGTAAGACATGATGAACCTACAGATGAAGAAGTAAATATGTCTAAGGAAGATGAGACTGATAAAAATGGCAAAGAGGAATCCCCTACACAGTCTTCCAATGACCCTCGTGTTTCAGCGAGAACTTATTCCCAGAGGTAAGTTTTGTGGAATTTTAAATATTTAGCTCAAGTAAAAAAGCAGACATGAAAAGTAATTCTGGTAATTTGTGTTAGTGAAGGGATCAGTTTACCCAGATTAAATGCTCTCTGAAAACAGCTAGTTTCCCATAAAGTAATGACTGCCTCTCTTGTTATTAATAATGCAATAACTGTCAGTGTTCACTGCATGTGTTAAAATGCATTTTAAAATCTCTGTTCTAATCCCAGCTTTTGTCTGTTTTGTGTACCTTTTAAAGGGGAAAAAGTGTGGCTGGTCCGATATCATTACTTCCTCGTTTCCGAGTGACAGAGCGGCAGGCAAGTGGATTGGCCACGTACATCACTGTCGATGACCCATACTCCATCCTTGTTGTTAGAAATCTTCGTAATAGGTTGGTGCTTACTTTACCCCAGTCTGCTCATGATCTTGGCTCCACACGCTTTCACATAGCCCTCGTTGGTCGAGGGCCAGATAAAGGAGGTGGCGATTATGAAGAGGGTGCCGATGAGAGAGAGTTTGATGGCATTGGTGAGCATTTGTGGAAGAGTGGTGGCAGTGGATGGGAGCAAGCAGCAAGGAGCAAAAGGTCAATAAATATGAGAAGCCCTCCTTCTCATCCCACAACGTTTGGAATTGCTTTCTTCCGTCAGGACCAGCTGCACATAGATCTCTTTGTCTTCTTCTCCGTCTTTTTCTCGTGTTTCTTTCTCTTCCTCGCAAGCGTGGTGGTGGCGTGGAGGGCCAAGAGAGCTGCCGATGCCCGGAGAGCAAGGAGGCAGCACGTTGTGCAGATGCTGCACCTTGCCCAGAGACCCTTTGCGTCCGTTTCCCTTCTGCTGGACTCGCCCGGCCACGAGGACGAGTTCTTTCAGTGTTCCCCTTGCCACTCCTCGGGAGACGAGTCAGAGGATGTGGACTGTGGAGGGGATGGTGGGGGGCAGGGGGTGCGATGCCGGAAGCATGGCCCTCGGAAGTGGAGTGCGGCACAGGAGCACCTCTCTCATCCTGGTCACGTTGGCAACTCCACCAGGCCCTCCTCACCGGCCCGGACTGCTTTGTCATCGATTACCAGTGGGGAGGGGAGTGTAGTTGCTGGCAGTGACAGTCCTAGTCGTAAGAAGACGCAGAGATGCAGCCAGTGGGGGATAATGGGTGAGAAGTGGAGGCCCGGACAGGGTAGTGCACATAGAGGTGTGAGACCTGTGGCTGTCGAGCCCACGGAGGATGGTGTGGCTGGTGTTGCTACTGTGTTTGTTAAGCTTCCTGGTGGGAAAGAGGCTCCCGTCCACCTTGCTATGGCTTCTGCGCTCATACTTCTTTCCCGAGTTTATCCCGTGAATGGGAGGGCTTTCCTGCGTAGGAGAAGCAGTGGTCATCATCACCATCACCAACACCATCACCCGCACCAAGGTGCTGTATAGCCTGAATGCTTGGTCATTCTGTGTGGAGATCAGGTGTTCTCTTCATTCAAAGTTTTCTTTAAGCTTTGAGGATTTAATTTATTGTGTATGATAATTGCCTATAGTACAAGTACATTGTATGATAATTTTGCTCTTGTTGAGTGTCAAGTCAAGTTGTTGAAAATAAACTTGAAATGGGGAGAAAGAATGCTGAACTTTTAAGCTGAAGCTCCTTGTTGTGTTTCTTAATATAAATTTTCCATCTGATTTGATGTGTGGACGGTAGACAGCAGTGTACATTTTGTTGGATACATTTATGTAGTTACATATTATTTTTAATACAATTCCATCATGGAATGAAGGTACAATTGTAAATGTTGAAATGCAAGCTAATGACTTCAGTGGCTGTTAATATTTCATGGTCATTGTTAATTTGTCCAACATTTTCATCATGAAAGAACAGTAGTGATGAGATGGATGTTAGTGGATTTTTAAGATATCCACAGCATAAATTGTGGCTCACTTTCTTGATTTAGGTCTAATTGTTAAAGATCCCCCCATTTTTACTAACTTGTTAACAACTTTAGATTTTCTTGTAAAAATTTTGATTCCTAATATTATCTCTGTGAATCTAGTTACAAAAATATTTGCTACATACCCTTCATGTGCATACTCTGAAACAAAGCATGCATCCACCTTTACGAGAGTTATTTTTGTTGGTTATTTCATCTCATATTTTAGTCACATTGTCACCAGGAATTATAGGGTGAGAAATGATAACAGGCAATTTAGTCAAATAATAACTGTTATTAGGGATGTTGACATAAATGCACATAATAAATCTAAATCAAGGGCCTTACTCGTGAAGCTTGTAAAAGGTGCCATAGCTTTTAAATGGTTTGAAATGTTTATATTTGTATGTATACAGTTGCATTCAGATTGAACATTCACTGGCATTGTTGGTCTTGGACTTTTAGCCTCAGGCAGCGCACACGTGTTCATGAGATTAGAAACCTCTCCCAGTGGATGTTCGTCGGGGTGACCAAAATGCATGCATGGGTGTCTTATTTCCTCTGCTTCTATTGACAAATTGGGTTAATCTTTATTGAAATTGTCAATTACTCTCTTCTTAAATTACACAATTAACTTTCAGTGGATGGTGTGAAATTCACAGTGAAAAAGTCATTTGCCTGGACTGGGATTCAAATGATTTTTTCACTATGAATTTCACACAATTGTGTTACCATTAGCAGATAACTCCTTTAAAATTACTGTGCAGCTAGTTCCGCTGTTATCTGAAACTTATATTGGCTTGCTTCTGCTGGACTTAACGGTGATAGGATTATGTTTTTCCCCGTTTTAATCATATGAAGTAATGTGGACAAGCGGAATCATGAATGATTGAAAATTGAAATCTTTAGAAGGGTCATTAAAGAATTAAATTATGAAACTAAGCTACATTTTATGTTATACATCACTGATATATGTGAACTTGCAGTCAAGTGAAAGGAGTTTAAAATAACACTTTTTTTGTTGAAATACTCTTCACTGATTGCATAAATAATTTATGCAAAATTTAGTCATGTGAATCATTCAAATTTGTATCTCAGAGCTGGCCGGTGAAAAAACAGATCTGAAAAGAGAAACATTTCTGTACACATTGATGTGCTTAGAGTTTTATACCAGGCTTGATTACAAGAAACATAGTTAATGCTAAACATCTTCATCACAGTTATCCCTATTGTCTGTTTGTGGAGGACTTTTTTTTCTCCATGGAATTTAGTATGCTCTCTTGCCTTTTCAATGGTAATGGCCATTCGTGTCTTCATCAGTGTCAGTTAAGTGATGTTGCAGTGAGTCGTGCTTATTAATAAAATGGTCAAAAGTGACTCAACGTAGGGTTACTTAATTTTGAAAATTGATTGAGTTTCTTTCTCGCTCATTGCTAATTTTTGAGTTTGTGTCATTAGGCAATAAATAAAATCGCCTATTTTCTATAATGATTTGGTAGCATGTTTAGTAATACAGTATTGGTATTAGAGACTAAATTATTATTATTATTTGGAGATGCCATCAGGTGATGAAATCTGATGCATAGTAAAAAAAGTCTTTCCAGTTCCTTATGGTTCTGAAATAGTTTTTGTTTTTTATTTAACAGTTATTCTTTTTTGTCTATTTATGTTAATGTGCACTCAATCAACATTGGGTCGATTCGGACCTGATGACCATAGGTTTTACCCAAACCAATTTAAAAAATTCATGTGTGTATCTTTTGTTCCACAACACCATCTTTGAATTTGATTCCACATGATGCACTCATTGTTCAAGTTCCATTTTAATCATGAGTGGCTTGAATCAAAGTTTTCTTAGATCAAGGGATCACCCTTTTCCTTCTAAACTGGGTGAAAAATTGTAAATTTTTAAACAGGGTAGGTTAATACCAGTGACACTTTGAGGATCTGTTTCACAATGTTTGACAGTGAAGACAGACAAGAAGGCCTTGCAAACTACAAAAAATATTTAATCATCTACTATGTAATGGTGAATTGAAGTAAATGTAGTTATACACTTTCTGGATTCATGCATCATCAGTTGCCGTCAATCCAAAGATTGATTTGCAGCAGCTCTTTACTCTCTCTTCATCTCAGCTAACTCTGTCATAAATAATCTATCTCTCTTTTAACATTTACTCACTTCTTACACCTTTGTTTGATTTAGCGCAAAAGTCATGTTACATACTATCTGTGGTAAGATGGCTAAATATGATATGTCCGTTTTTTTTTTTTGTTCAGTTATGCATACCGTTGGATTTGTCTCCGTGAGATCTATAAGATGGCAAAATGTGATATGTTTAGGGTTTGTAGGGCTTGAGAGAAACCCTTTGACAATATGCGATTTGTCCATTTTGCAATTACTTTAGTTGGCCAAGAGCTATATGTCATAAATTACTCCCCTGTTAAATTTTCAAAACATGACATATCATATTTAGCCATCTTACCACAGAATGCCAACATGCATTTTATTAATTTTTTTATTTATTTAACAAGACCCCCGAAAACAGCCACTTTGGGCCTTTACATCAGGTGTATTAACAATGAATAACGGACAATCGCAACCACCCATGCCCTGGATGGGAAAAACCTACCCAGGTGGGGCTCGAACTGGCAACCTTTGGCTTGGCAGGCGAGGACTTTACCCCGCTTAGAGGTTCTGCAGAAGCAACACCTCCATATAGTCTCAGAAGACTTGCTGAAAATACAGCCCTTGAATTATGCCCAAATGAAGCTTTCATTAAGACCCTTTGCCTCTATCCCAACAGTTTAGAGTAGCTTTCTAGTGTGTCACTGTTTTATTAATCAGGAATTCTTAACACCCATTTTTAACATAGCTCATAGCAGCTTATTGCAAGTCCTTGATCTGACTCCATCATACTGGATTTTGGATTGGAGTATGATGTGCTGGTGTGTTATATTTTTTATGAACTCTGGAGGGTTATTTTGTAATCTCACTTAAGTGAGAATACGTCATAAAATGTGGAAAATTACGTCATTATTCATAGTTCAACTCCACCACCCAGGCAGTGTGACCATCTTCGGCTCTCAAGTGGTGAACTGCCGGTCTATTTATTTAATTCATCCGCTCTTTCGACTCTTGACCCGTATCTTTCGATTCTTGATCTGTTTCATTTGGCTCTGCATTTCATTAGTTCCATCTCACCTGTTGTTAGGAATGTGAAATGGAGCCACCATCGGACCTTGGCCGATCGTGAGCCGATCATTATGAGAGCGAAATGGATCTCCCGCCTTCCCACAAAGTCATTAAAAAGGTGAGATTACAAAATAACCCCCCGGACAGACTTGAGCCATTTTCCATGTTTTTTTTTTTAATTTTTTCAAGTGCATGCTTTTTTTAGCTTGTGACTTTTCTTTCAGTATTTGGTTTTAAATGGTTTAAAATTTACTTTTTTCACAAATAAGTTAACTAGTTTCTGTTTCTTGTTGATGTGATTTACTTATAGCATCCAAACTTAGCTTCCAGATTTATTTAAAATGTTGCTTGTCTGGAGATTGTTTGTTTTAATTCTGTAGTCAATCACTGAGTTGTAAAACTGCATTCAATGTAAAAGTTATCAACATATCAATGAAAGAATTCTGAAATCAGTTATGGAAGGTATAAGCAATTGTTTTTTTATAAGTTGCGGGTTGTTAAATGAGCAGGAAGATATGTAGCACATACATGTTTAAGTTAGATTTACACTCCACATTAACAAATGTGGGCTTTTGTCACCAGTATTAATTGAGCTGCAGTTTAACTGAAATAGTGGTCATGAAGTATATGCATGTTATAAAAATATTGCCCATTGAATTTGGAAGTGATGAAGCATATTAGGTGAAGGATTGTAACATACGTAGCTTCATCCTAAATTAAGGTTGGGGATAAAATAATCTGTGTGCTCTTAACCCCATAGTTCTGTTGCCAAGATTTCCCATTATTATGTCTCTCTTCTCTTCTGTGCATAGTTTAGAGTTGTTTCGTTCATTTCTTGTGACTTCTCTTGCTTAGTGGCATCCATGGGGGTTGAAGGTTATGGCATTGGTTTTAACTATTGTCGATTTAGATGTGGTAAAATAATATCAAACTCCATTAGTAATATGGTCAAAAAATTTATCAGCTGCCTAATCTGTATCAAGATTTTAGTTTAGGCTTTGCTGCATTGTTCCGTTGTCTTGGGCATGACTTAGTGGAATTTGCTTAGCATTGTAAAATTATACACCAAAGATGGTGAAATTCGCCATGTAAAAATCATTTGACTAGACTGGGATGATTTTTTCATGGCAAATTTCACCGTCTTTGGTGTATAACTTCGCACCCGTGCGGGTGACTGCGTACCACATCATTTGTGCAATCGCAATGATTGGAAAATTGTGAAATTAGTTTTCCACATAGATTTATTACAACAAGACTGTCCTGTTGTAATCAATCTATGTGGAAAAACTAAGTTATACTTATCATTTGCTGCATTGATTTACTCTGAAGTGGTTGCTCCTTTCATCATTTTTTAGTTTTTATTCCCTAAGAATTATAAGGGTATCAGTTTTTACCTATTCAGTGCAAAACTTGCATTTTTTTATGGAGTTTGTTTCATATTACCTTTTTAATGGGCAATTATGAACAGTTCAGGGAAATAAGTACCCATCTTTTGTAAATGATTGATTTTTAATCCCCTTTGGTTTTTTAAAAGTTTAATTCTTATCAAACTAACCCACTTGAATGCGAGTACGTCATGAGCATGACTTTACAAAGCTGGCAAATAGGCACATTTAGCTGTGATGCCAATGGATAGTTACCGAAAGAATATACATGTATCAACGATTCCTTATCCTAAAAACTAGGGTACAAATCCTTAATGCCTCTAAATATGTATTAGCCAAAGACATTATGTTCCTATGACTGCAGTTTCTCATTCTCTTGCTAACCAATTAGGCATTGAATTTTTAGTGCCGTTCTACTTTTAATTTCTGTTATACAGTAATTATTTTTGTTTTTTTTTTATGCTGGCCTATCAGAACTGTGGCCAATAAAACCAGTTGTGAGGAAAGATAGTTTTTGTAATGCTTAATTTTTTATATCTTTTAAGGATGTTGGTCAATATAATAGGGAAATCATGTTGATCCATGATGATTCCTTACTTGGATTTGGGTAGATGTATTTAAATACCGCCCTCTCAAAGAAGTTGACCATCTGGGTTCAGTTAAAGATAAGCTACTTGCCATTTACTCCTGGAGAAGCTAGTGTATAATTATAGATGAGGATTTATTTTTATGAGTAATGTATACTAGTGTTTACTTGCTTTTCTGCCATTTGTCTCAAATACATTGATACATTATCTCATAAGGTATCCATCAACTGGAATATATTTCTCTTGTAGCCAGTAATCAATGGTCCTCAACAATATTTAATCTCAGTCCTTAGAAAAAATGGTGAACACCTTCACTAATTGACCCCTATTTCAGAGCTCAATGACCCTCAACTAGGCTATGGCTATCGATTTATGCAGAAATTAAATTGAAATTTATTCCTAAATTTTGTTCGTGGAAGTAGATAATGTGAAAATGAAGTCATTTCAGTTCTTTTAATAAGCCCTTATAAAATTGCTTAACACATTCAATGCGAGCGCCGTTCTGGAATGGCGATGGTGGGGGTCATAGCCGCGTGGGCGCTGCTCAAGAAAGGTGGCTGGTTATTTAAATGGATAATACTTAACTGGTTCCGCTTGGAAGAAATCCTTACCATATCACACATGCGTTGAATATGTTAAGTCATAACAAACCAGGAGGAATAAATAAATTTATATGTGACAGTTAATTATTTTTCCTCTTCTATGGCAAATAAAAAGACTAATGGGCAACTCCTTTTTTGTGCATTGAGAATTTCCAATGGATAAATTGACTAATTTTAATTTTTGAATTATGTGAAATTTTTATTACCCCTTACTTGACATGAAATTCATGTTCACTATTGTGTAGTTCGCGTGAAATTGTTTGCCATTTGCTCATTGTTGCTCACTATTTTACCGTGTTATTTTACAAACCTCGGTGAAAATGGGTTGTTAATTGTGAATTAATAATGAATACTGAAGTATGTACGTCATTGTAACAAAATGCATGATAGTGATTTGAAGTTAAAGTCAAAGAAAAATGAACAATGGCATATACGAGATAGCTGAAACTTTAATATATCAGGCTTCACTTTTTTGAGGTTCTTATAACATAATAATTCATAAGTATTCATAATTAAAAACAGAACGTACTTTTCAACAAATTTTCCTTATTTCTATGATGCATTTTGCTGATTTCTGGCATTTTAATGTACCTAGTGATGATACCTGTTGATGCTGTTAGTGTGGTAAACTCGTCATACAAATAAGGTAGGGTTGTAGAAAATTAAAAGTATTTTGTTTTCAATTATGAGTACGAGCTAACTTGTTTAGTGTGCACACTCACCATTTGCTCATAGGTTGCTCACTGTAATATTTTCACCGAGGGATGAGTTGGAGGAGGTAATTTGGAATAAGTTTTTAAATACATCAGGATATTTTTATTATTGATATACAAATGCGTACATTTTTGGTATAATCATGAAACTGTACAACATTTAAATTAGTTATTTATATTTCTTGAATGCCATATTCATAAATATGCTGTGCACTAAAATGTTGTGTATATATTTTTGAGAGATACATATTTTCTGCCAAGTTTCCTTGTTGTGAATTAACATGTTATCCACCAATCTTCCATTACTTTTAATGTCAAGTATTAACGTCTGAAAATGTTATAAGTGTTGGACTCAATGTATTTTTATATTCCATGTGATGTTTATTGCTTTAAAATATGTTGAACATTCTAAAATTCCATTTGCTTTTTAAGCTGTGTTTACACGATGCATTTACCCACGCAAGTATGTGGCTGGACAGATGCGTGAGCACATTCACCAAATTAGAACTGGGGCTATTTTCTGTCCACGCATTCATGCATTTGCGCAATTTTGAGTGTTTACACGGTGAAATTTTGATGGTGATTGTGTTAACGCATCTACCCGCGCGGGTAAATGCATCGTGTAAACACGGCTTTAGACTGGTTGTAATGTGACGGATTTTTATTTGAGTTTTACATAGGTAACTGATCACTAATAATTCGATTTATACTGCACACATCTTTTCATTTGATGTTTATGAATGAATTAAGTTTGTGTGTGCGAGAACTTGAATCTCACAAAGGTGATAACAAGTCATGCAAATGATGTGTATGTATTAAATGTGTGTTTATTAATGCTGCAAGATACTCTGTTTTAGTTAAAGTTTGAAGAGTGGATACAAGTTTTTATAGTCTCCAACAAATCAGATTTTGTTATTATGAATGTTGCCAATTCATCTGAATTTCTGTCATGTTTTGCTTTATGTAGGTAATGTGAATAATGACTCAGTTGGCCACCCATGACTAGGATATCCACTAGGAATGTAGGTTTTGTGTAAGATGAGTGTTGTTTTGAAGCATCAGTTTACCATGAGATTGATATGTAGGGTAAGAATTCATTAGATTATGGAACATACTTGTCTTATGAAGAACTTCAAGTTGCAAAGGTTTAATTATGTCTATTTTCCTAATAACCTGTGAATTTCTGTATGTCAGTTGTTTAAAACAATGTTCTCACAGAATGGCTGCATGAATTAGCTGGGTGTTTAGTATGCTGAAAACGATTTAAACTCAGTTCCACATTCTAAGAATCAATTCTCTATGTTTGTAATATTACCAGTCTCAAGTGAACTGTTTATTTTTATAATAAAAGCTTACTAAGTATTCCTAATTACAATGTTCTTATAGATGTTTTGTATTTCAACCTATTGTATACTAAAAACAATATTTATGATTTTAATTTATTACAGAATTGTGTCCCTCTTCATATTATGTCTCTTGAAAATCGAGAAAGTGTATGCCCCGTGTACATTGACCAGATTCAGTTCTTTATGAGAAAGATCTATCATGCACACAATTTCCATAAATTATTTGAATCAGTCAAAATCAATGGAAACTAACATTTAGAATTTAATTTTTGAAAAGGTGCAACATATATTACAGTAACTTTATTTGCTCTCTTGCTATACTTTATTGGACTCAATATTTGTGTCACACTTGTGTTTTTTTTGTTATTGGAATAAGATATGCCACAAAATAAAATTTGTTGTGACCTCATGAACTTTTAATTGCATCATGAATGAGATAGCTAAAATTACTCTGTGTATAAATTAACCATATTTGTGAAGAAAATGTCAATCACTCAAAAACTAGTGGTTGGTGCCATAGATGATTTTTTGTTGCTTGAGGGTTATACCTCTCCTTTTTCCCTCCACAAACTATGTTAGAGAAATGTTAAGATCTCAATCATTTTGTAAAGTGACTATGGAATCATTTGTATTGAGAGATCGTGTAATATTTATTTTGTTTAATAAAAAACTGCTTTCTTATGAAAATATCTATTTAAATTGAGTGAATTTGAATCATCTATTTTTACGTGCCCACTATTCCATTTACGATTCTACAGTTACTCTTGCCTGGCTGTGAAAGATGCTGATGAAATATGATCTTTTTGTAGTTATTGTGCTGTTGGAATATGGCTTTCAATATTGCATGAGTTGGACCTGTTGGGTGCAGCAATATCATCTGGTTAGTGACTTATCTTAATGGTGCTGAGGTGACTGTATAATTCGCTAACTTTTGTGAAAAGTTTGTGTAATCAATCAACTGAGGGCCAAAAAGAAGCCTGGTAGTTTAAGGCATTTAGATTTTAGATAGAAGCCAGAAGTTTTTTCAGAAGTACCAAGTTAATAATTTGGCTGCCAATGTTACTTGAAAGCACTTTAAAAAGTGTGGAATTGTGACCATCCCCTAGCCCAGTAATTCTCAACCGGCGTACCACGACACACTGTTATGTCGCAAGTGTATGCCAAGTGTGTTTCAATGCTCATTAAAGATCAATAATAATAATAAATTAAATAATTAAACTAAGAGTTTCTTTTCGATTTTGTTATTTTTGTTTAAGAATGATAAATGTTTGAAATCAGTATCTGTAAAACTGCTGACAGTTAACTATAACAAACACCTCAAGAGTGCCGTGGTGTCAAAAAGGTTTAGAACCACTGCCCTAGCCTCTGGGGAAACTAAGAAGCACATAAATCCAATGAAATAAACTGAGCAATATCAGTCTGGTGCAATCCAAGATTTAATTTGCTGGTTGAAAGATAACATACAATGGACAGCTATGTTTTTGTTTCTATGAGCTGACTTTATATAAATTGTTCATACTAACAATGCTAGAGGAGAGACATTCCAGCTGATAAGAGACTCCGTGGTTACCTACATGGGAGGCTAAGGTTGCCAGAAGAATAAAGATCCTAGGAGTTTCAGGCTGGCATGGAGGATATTATATTATCCCCACACTACATGTGTAGAACCAAAGTGAATAAATGAGAGATATGCAGTATCAAACAGATAGAAAAAAAGAATTCTGTGTTCACCAAATACAGAGTGAGACACCAATCCTTCTACTTGCATCTCATCACATCTCTCTCCGAATTTCCTTACCAGATTCCCTCTCTTTTTCACAATTAGTGTTATAACACTGCCTGCCTCTGGATCATTTGGTGATTTGATGTGGATGTTGTTCTTCGATATACTTGCATGAAAACTCTAAAATTCAGTTCCTGTGGTGCAAAATTCAGGAAAACCTCAGTAAACATTTTTGAGCATCAATAACGATAGAATTTTGACATCACAACCTTGAGAAACCAAAAAAAATCCCTTTTAAAATTTGAGATTTGTTGAGGCTGTGATAATGTTGTTGATGCTGAGTCATTTCTACATAAGGCCCCTGGTTATAGCTTTCATTCTCAATCTGCCAAGGGTGAAGTTCACACTAAAATAGTTCAACTTAATATAAGAGACTACAATTCATTAATGATTAATTTTAAATGCTTTGCACAGTTGGTCTCTCATTCTAATTATCACTTGGACTTGATTTTGGAATCCAGTGAAAAAATAACATTGAAATTGTTACTATGATATGTAAGACTTAGTGCTTTCTTGGCGTACAATGTGAGTGAAGTTTTAACAGGTTTCCCACCAGGTCAGTTATTCAGCCAAAGCCAACATTTTGATGGCTGACTCTGCCATCGAAACTTCGGCCTTAGCTGAATAACTGACCTGGTGGGAAATCCATGAAGACTTCACTGCTACTATGGTTTTCAAGAGTAAATGGGAGCTAACTGGACTCCACTTGTGTACAGCTTTTCATGAATTAGTGGGCTCATCTTTTGAAGTAGCTTCACAAACGTTGCTATGGTTTTGTTTCTCTTTAGAATTCACTGAAAATTTGAAAACTTCTATATTTTCAACCATGCATTTTTTCATTCCAAGAATATAAAGTTGTTATCCATGATATGTTGTCCGTTTCAGCCAAGTAGCTCAATTTGAACACTGCATGGTAAAATTTAACCATTTTATAATGTTGTCAATTACAATTATCGCTGTTTAGCTTTTTGATGAAGAGGTAACTGACACCATCTTTGGTTTAGAGGTGGTAGTTAGCTATGAAATGTTATATTCTATCTCCATATCAATTTTAAAATGATATATTATTCTTTAATTTTTAACTGTATTAGCATTTAACTGTAATCTGCAATTTGACCTGCTTTAAATTAATGTACCTACTACCATGATCTATATTTCTATTATTTATGTTTTTCTTGAAAATGTCTATTGTGGTTTTGTACCATTTTAATGATAAGTTAATATTATCTTTAGTTTTTTACTGTTGTAACATTCCCCTCTGAGTCCCCAGGAAGCATCATGTTTCATTGCCGTCATAATGGCCGGAGACTCGGGAGGGGTTGGGCAGTATTCGCAGTCACCCAATGCCCATCGGATAGGTGGCTATGCTGCGGCAGGGTCATGTGTACGCAGTAGACGGAGTGACCCCAGGATGACAGCCTTCTGCATGCGTGCAACTAGTGATTCCTCCTGTGCCATGCAGGACGGAATGCACTTGATGCTATCTAGCAGTGAGCCATTAACTCCACCGAGCACACCTATGATGAGGACTACTAGTTTCACTGAGTGTCTGAGGTACATTCGCCGAAGTTCAAAAAGCAGGTCTTGATATTTTGTCTGTTTTTCCACCTCCGTTGCATCCATGTTCGTTTCAGCCAGAGGCGAAAACTCAATCACAAATATGGAGCATATGAGGTGGTCAAGGAGAACGATATCAGGCTTGGTGGTATCCAGCTGCCTGGTGGTGCGGAAGGAGTAATTCCAACAGATAGTACATTTATTGTTCTCCACGATGGACTCAATATTTCCAAGGGCATAGGGCAGCACAGGTGTTTCGTCAATGCCATAATGGTGTCGTAGGTTAAAGTATTATCTAAAGATGCTTTCATTTTAAAAACCCACTCCGCAAAGTATGGTATGTGCTGAAGAAACCACTGAAGGCATGAACGGGATAAGATGATTTGAAGAATGAATGCAAGTTGATCTTTTATTCTCTAATATATTTCCTTGAATTGAAATCCTTTTCAGGACATGCTTGAGAATACAAATATTATTTGTATGATAATGGCAAAGCAGAATGTAAACATTGGTGAGTGTAATTAATATTTTGGAATTCTACTTTTTACTTGTCCAACTGCATATTTGAATATGTATTCAAGACACAGTATCTTAGAGTCTGAGCAGCAGAAGTTGTATGCAATGGACATAAAATGTTATTTGATGATTTCTGCTATCAGTCCACTTATTTATTGTCAAAGGGCACTTGTGGAAATTTTTCACCTGGGCAAGGTTGCTTTTGCCTCTCAGTTCATTTTCTTATCCAAAATTCTTATGAAGTTTTCATATAAACATTGGTACAAATTGTGTCCTTCTACTCACATAACTATTATTGATAAGCATATTATAAAGGTTGCTTTTGCCTCTCAGTTCATTTTCTTATCCAAAATTCTTATGAAGTTTTCATGTAAACATTGGTACAAATTGTGTCCTTGCTACTCACATAACTATTATTGATAAGCATATTGCTAATTTTAATACATTGCAGATGGCTCATGAGTTTGCTGGTGTTTTGCACGCCCCTTGTTAATGATGGGTCTCGAATATACTCATGTTTTGTACATTATGTACAATTTTTATATGTAGTTTACCACATATTTTATTGAGGTCATAGTTTGTAAAGGGAGTAATTTCATATATTCACTGCAAGTTATTTTCTCGGTATGTATCTCCTGATTTTTACTTCCAAGTGCTGAAAGTTTAATACAAATACATATTATACAAAAGTAATGAGATATTACCTATCTAATAGTTGAATGCAAAAGAACAGTTGGGAAAAATATCCAGCTGTAGTGGAAAGCTAGAAACATTGTACCCCCACGTGGTGTCCCAGGCAGCCAGGTGAAATGGATTCTTCTTTCTTCTTAGATCATCAACCCAAAGGTTGGTTGGTGGCATTTCTCCGTCCGTTTCTGTCTTGTACCATTCTTTTCAACTGCGCATAAGTGGAGCTGCCTAACTCCTTCATTATTTGTCCCATATACTCCAACCATGGCCTGCCCCGGTAGTTGGTTCCTTTCACAGTACCTTCTAAGATGGTTGCCAGCAAGGTTTCGAGCCTCAGTTGGTGCCTGATCCAGATATTTCTTCTCTATTTAAGTAATTTCAGCAGACACAGAGTCTCCCCCACACTTCTGAGAACCTCCTCGTTACTAACTTTGTCTACCCAGGGAATCTTTAACATCCTCCTGAAACACCACATCTGGAATGCCTCTACCCTCCTCTCTTCTGCCTGGCCCAGCGTCCAGATCTCACTGCCAGATGAAAAAATGCTCCACACATAAGTTTGAAGAAGGCGTTTTCTCAGTTCTAAGCCATAGTTTCTGGATGTCAGGAGTTTTCCTTTTTGATAAAAAGCATTCTTTGCCAGGTGAAGTCTACTTACTAAGTCTCTTTTGCTCCTTCCATCTGCTGTTATTTTGCTTCCCAGGTAGGTGAACTCCTCCACATTCTCTAATCGCCTGCGCCTTAAATACACTTCCAATCGTCCCCCATGCTTGGAATGGATAATAGAGGTATAAGCCACCCCTGTTCGCTGTAAGTCATTGATTACATTTAAGGATTGATGTGATTATATAACATGAAATTATACAGTGCCATTACGGCCATTTTGAAGGTTATGTCTCATTCTGCATTGAATTCTGCACAGCCCTTGCAATATTCTCATTCAAGAATACCTTACCCAATTAAAATCTATAGACTTGATCTATAGAATATTTGCCAGTGAAATTTCTAGCCTATGTAAGAGGATTTTCTCCTATGTGTTCTTACTTTTTTATTTTGAAAGCTTAAATATTTGTCCAGTTGTGATTAAAAAGGAAAAATTGTAAGGCTAAGAAGTCCACATTCTTTAGCCATCCATTACTTCTGGGGAGCCCAGAAAGTGTGAGCTATGACTTTTAGTATGTCAATCCCTATCCTCATCGGAAAAATAAATGGAAGCCATTATTGTTTGTATTAGCACCATTTTATTAACTTGGTTCTGTGTTCTGTGTTTATGGCTGAGAATTTTTCTCTTTATGAAATAGTATCATTCATATAATTTTTGTTACAGTGAAAGCATTCATTAAATAAGCCAGTACATAGAGAACATTTGCTGATTTCAGCTGTGGGTTTTCATTCAGATCTGAATACCATCTCATTACTTGGAAAAGTAATTTCTAGTTATAGCCCTATAGTTTACAATAAAATTACAGGGTTCAAAATAAATTTCATTGACATAACTTTCATGTCACTTAAGTTTAACAGAGGCAGTTTTAAAACCATGTCCATAAATTTTTCGACAGCTTTTTTGCATCAGGTGGTTGGAGATATTTCAGCAATCGCCCTTGTAGACATCTTGGATCTTGGTTATGTGAAGGACGCAGCCCAAAAATGCCAAGCTCATGACGTACGATGCTAGTCCTGGGATACATGTGCAGGTGAGGCAGTTGACGATTGTCTGGATAATCTGACAACACATACTCACGTCTTTTTGTTTCTTGACTTTTGGATTTTTTACCATCTGTAAAAAGGTGTGTTGTTTTTATTTGCCATAGCCCTTTTACCAAATGTTTTACATGAATACTGAGCAATATGAAGGCATATTACCTCAAGAAACCATAAACCCTTCTATAGAATATATTTAATATTCTTAACTACATGTCATTATCAACAATGCACTTGTGGAAGGAAAATTACAAATAGTTTTCAATTTTGAATTAATGTCTTGTAATTCCATAGTTACAGACTACTACATGGTTTCCTGAACATGTAATATTTTTTATGCTGTTTTATTACATCATTTATTATTATTACAATTATTTACCTTTCTTCTAATTATTTAATTTTCTATTAATTATAACCATGCAATGAATTAATTTTCTTAATCATTCTCGATGCTACAATCTATGACATTTTCCCCCTGAGTGAACTGAGCTCTATGAATCATTTGGTAGTGCAGCCATCTCTACTTTTCAAGACACTCTCATCAGTTAAACACCCTGTTCAATACTCATCTGAACTCTTTGGGCTGGAATCCCTAAGAAAAGATTTTCATGCAATATGAACCACAACAGGAGAGAACCCAAGAAACATTCATATTTGGCATCTCTTTGTGAAAGCCATGACCCTACTGGGAGCTACTTTATAATTTTCTATACTTTGATACCAATTTCACCTGTTTCCTCCTTACTCACCGAGGAAAGATACTCCACATTCCAAAAATGCATTTATCTTCCTTTTATCTATTTCTGCTTTCTTGATTTATATTGGTGTGATGTGAACCCCTTGAAGAGGGGAAGTAATCATGGGTGTTATGACCTTTTTACACGGTAAATTCACTTTAGCAGTAGACACATGAACTGATGTTAATACATCAAAATTGTTTCATCTAAACTTGTCAAAATGCCCAAATTCATATTCACAATCTAGCTCCTGCTCCATGTCTGAGTATACAGTCTCTCAAGTGTTCATGCATGTAGGTACTTGTGCGAGTATATGTGTCAGGTAAACAGGTCTTCGAAAATGCACACACTTTTTATCACCAAATAAGTAGGGGAATAACTCCGCCTCAATTTTGTCTCATACATCAAATTAATGTTCTCAAATAATTGACTAGGTAAAGTGAAACATTATTGTGAACGATATGCTACTAGAGAAGTGCTCATTTTACAGTTAGCGGAAATGATTAGTCACAGAAAACATCTGTGGTCCCCCACGGTTTTATTTTCCCCTCTCCCTCACATTACCTGAAAATTATTTATTTACATCTGAGGCATATATGGCACAGCGTTAAAGAGACTAGAGTTCTACATCTACTCACTACAGCTGCTGCTGTAGAGGCGTGTGGCAGGGGATGTTAGGACACCAGCCATGGAAAGGGAGTGAGAATGGGGAAAAGGAAGGGGGAGAGGACAGAGGTGAATTGTGTAATAATGATGTGGCTCAAGATAGTGTCATGCTGTTTTTGTTTATTCATTAATGGTGCGAGGAAAGGAGAAATTTTTGTACTTGTCAGTTCGGCGGTGAATTTCTCTTAGGTACTTTGTCACTCTTATCAGTTCTAGATTTATGAAGTGAATATTTAAAAAGACCATAGGATGCGGAAGTGAAAGAGATAGATGTTACATAAATGTTTCACGGGTATTCCACCTGGTAAGTAATAGGCTTCATATCTGCCGACATTTCGATGAACTACTTGGGGGGGGGGGGGGGGGGCAGCCCCCCCCCCCCTGAAATAAGGCCGCATGGCCACGGCGAGAGGCGAGAGGCGCATACGCGGAAACCTAAACTACAGCCGGTCGCCGCTAGCGCCGCTTGCTAGCTAGCCGGTCTTGCCCCCTCCCCCCCCCCCACCACCCCAAAGTTATAACCTATATTCGCCACTGGTATGAGTCACTCAAACAAAATTGTGTCATTGGTTTTCATTGATCGGCACGGGAAAATTCGATTAGGCATTCGCCGTTTTACATTTATTTCGTCACTTTCATGAGAATATATTCGCACGGAAGCATGATCTTGAAAAATGTACGCTTGAGCGCGTGTCTTTTCTTATCTATTTTTTGTCTTTACTTCTTTTCGTGTCTCGAGAATTCGAGTTATTTTCGTCTTTCATATCTATCCTTCCTTCCTTATTTTGCATCTCTTACAATTTCTTATCTTTTTGATATTTTCCTTACGTTTATGCCGCAAAACTGGGGAGAACATTAAGTTTGCGGGAATGAGGAAGAATTATTGTTTGTAAATCAGTTTGTAATGGGGGAAGGTAGGAAGTAAGCAGATGCTGATGGATTCAATATTTTAGGTAAGTAGTCAGCATTTTCAAACATTTCGTTTGAATACAGTTTTTAAAGTCCATTCCAGCCTACCTTTTGTTTGTAAATGTATCAGAAATAGAATTGGTAACTTACTTGCGTAAGCAAATGCCACAGTTCGTAGACGATGCCTTCCAGTGGATACCAAATGATGTTTAAAGTGAATTCATGAACGAAGAGGACAAACAGCAACTGAAAAATGATTTTAATCCGCGTATTAGTTGCGAGGCATCTCTTTCAGACAAGTCAATATTACACTGATTCCGTCAAATTGTTATTCGGCCCGATTGGTCGGTGCAAAATAAATTTAGATTTATGTGCTGGTGAAAGAAAGTGGTTGAGGCCCTGTGCTACAAATTCAAGGACCTTCGCTAGTCGACAATTTCCCGTCTTCTTGCTTTATCTAACTATCTAAATCTGTGAAATGATGTCTAACCCCCCAAATGCTTCACTTCCTTGAGTTACTGCAGGTCAAAATGAAGCATCTTCCGGCTCGGTTCGGATTTGATTGGATAAACATAAATTCCGTCCCGATGGTGTTTCTCCTGTACGCAAGTGGCAGACGGCAAGCGCTTAAAGGCCTCAGCTGTCGAAGCACGTTAAACTGAATCACTACTGCGTCTACAGATTGCATGCATCCCTCTGTCCATCCAAAACTTTCAGATTCCTTCTGCTCATGATAGTTTAAAGATGCATGATTCATATAGTCCCTGCCCACGTGCCAGGCAATCAGGAAGGCCTCGAAATTTTCAAGCCTCGACTAATGGCGGAAGTTTTACGTCACAACCTCGAAAAATTGCTGTGACGTCTCGTGTTATGCATTATCGAGGTCGAGACCTTCCTGAATTCGGCACCGGGACTCAGCGGAGGTAGTGGGTCCGAATCCCGCTTCCGAAAAATATTTCTTGAAGCGTATCAGTAGTTTGAAGTACATCACCTGCTGCCCCCTGCACTTGTAAATATTCTGAAATTTTAGTATCCCTTACTTACTAAGTTTATGCACAGCTTCCTTCTTAGGAATCCATGTTTATCTTTCCTATGTATCTCTGGTCAGTTTAAACTCGATATTTTCTGTTAGAGGTGCAACCTTTTGGCCTACTGAGGCAAATCAAACACGAATGCCCATATATGAACCCGATTTCGAAGTTACCTCTAGTGGCCGTCCACCACTTAACCATCCACTTAAATGAATCCCTTGAATCTGGATGTTAATCATAAGTGACGGAATCGGGTTATGGTGGTGGTTATGGCTTCCCTTCTCGATGGGCCGAGGGTTGAATCCAGACAGTTGCGAAGATTTTTAAGCGGAAAGCCGATCTGGTAGAATTGGTATGTAGATAGCACTTCCTAGTGCAAAATACCATCCGTCGAATGGGACGTTAAGGCGCGCTCTTGATGCATTTGTTTAAGAGAGGGCAAAGTTTCTCTCTATTCTTCCTTCATTTCCAAAATTTTCCTTTTCTCTCCAGCTTTCCCTCCTATCCTATAATGAGCGCAAACGACCTTTATCGTCGCTTGCCTCCACTAACAACCAACCAACCTAATAAGATGCATGGAAGATTTTTTTCTTCTGCCGCATTAAAGGCACAATAACTTTGGAAATTGTCAGAGAAAAAGCTATTCCCTCAGGAAATTTCCAATAAGGAGTAATTTCGGTGCGTGAGTAGAACTGCATCTCCAATGAAGCTGCGTCATTATTTTTTGCATGGCTGAATTTAAGTAATCATGAAGGATAAATATCATCTTTGGATTTGGGAGAAATTTGCTTTTTGACGAAGAAAAACATGCGAGAGTATTTTCTAGATCCCTTGGATAAAATTGGACTTTGCTTTGAAGCAATAGTGATTTCGCACCGAGAAAATTCCTAAGTTAACTAGGCTGTGTCAAAAGTTGCATTTGTAAGAGTACTCGACACCCCTCTCCGAAGATCTCTCGGTTTCATTCGTGTCGATGAGGTGATAAGCATTTACACGGGAGCAAATTAGACTTGAAGATTTTTCCTTTTCCTTGGTTTAACGAAAGCCCGATCCAAAAATGAGGACTCATTCCTTATTCACTTATTCAGAGGGCACTCGCTTCGCTTGGAGATAACCTTTGGGATGTCAACTCAATTATGAATAGTTGGCGCTGTATTGGAACTTGGTTCAGTGGTCTCCACAGTTAATTGCTCAAAATGTGTCTTCTTGTGTCAAATTAATGTGGTATATACTCCGTAAATGTCCAGGACAACTACTACGTAAAATTATTCCTCATTCTGCTGAAAAAATTCCATCACCGGCAGTCATAAATTCGGAAATTGATTTTCTGCATCTCTTTCTTCATGATCCTTTCAGCTAACCACTTGATTCATTCGCAAATCTTCGTTTTAACATCCATCAAAATGTCCCTCGCGTAATCCAATCTTGGTCTTTCTCGGTGCTGAGTTCTTCTCGGGTTTCTCACTGGGTTAGGCTCTCCATGATCGCCGACGTTTCGGCAGAAGACTTTCCTGCCATTATCAAGGCTCTGGATAATGGCAGGAAAGTCTTTTGCCGAAATCGACGAACATGGAGAGCCTAACCCAGTGGGAAACCCGAGAAGAACTCATCAGTTTCATTCGCCGGGAAAGCCTGAAATAATTGGTCTTTCTCAGTCACTCTTCTCATTCATTTCTGCTACCATTATTGTTTTCAGAAGGCTGTTATATCTAAGAAAGTTTCCAATTAGTTTATTTCGCCTAGTGAAGAGTTCTCGGGCTCAGGTGAGCCTCAGACCTAAAGAAGCAAGCTTGAATGCCTGCGAAACGTCGTCACCATATCAATCAGCGTGGATGAGCACTCAAAATGTATCAATCTTGAGCAAAACTGACACAGTTACTAATAAATATGGGTGGAATTCAAGAATTATTTGTTTTAAGTTCAGTACAGCACATAAATGGAGCAGAAAAAAACTCAGAAGGGGAAATGGGAGATCAGGAAAAACTCTTAGATTCTCCGTCACATCTATAGTCAGTTTCTCATGCTCGAAAAAGTCGTAATTATTATAAATTCATCTACATTCCAAGGTTGTACGTACCTGTATGACGAAAAGCAGCGGTTTTGGGGGTTTCCTGAGCGTCAAAGGCCATAGGCTGTATTGTGAGAGTAGGATGGAGATACCCAGGCTGACGATGGCCGTAGCCAGCAGCGGCGGCGACGGGCCGTGCGATGGCGTCTGCGAGTTGAAGATCTCCGGCGACAGGAATGACAGGGGAGAGAAGATGGAACAGCCCATGAGGTGGAGGAATAGGGCAAAACTTGTGGGAGCTTTTAGCAAGAGGATCGCCATTTGGGATGTCTGTCGGAGGCCTGCTAACTGGTAACCATGGAGTCGTCTCTGGCCATTCTTGGATTTCGGCAACAATCGACCTCGCAAACCAATGCACGTATACGGGAAAATAAATGCGGAAAATAAATAACGATTTTTTAAATAATCGCGGTTATTCATCCCGATAATTGGAATATAAAATTATAGATTTGATTTGGATAAAAGACAATGGCGTAATATGGCGATCGGCGCATGCTTATCTGGTGATTTGTCTCTGGGTCAAAAGCGGTCGACGACGAATTTTTCTCCGTGAGGGTGTTCTTGATTACTGGTTTTAGGGCAAGGAGGTAAAATTTTCCTCGGCTTCAAATGTCAGATCATACTCTCAAACCATTGGTATCCATTAAACCCTCCAATGATGGATTGCCATGAAACGAAATTGAATCAGCGCACAAGCTTTAAGTTATATTTGCTCCCACTCGCGAGTGCAGAGTACGTTCAGTGACGAATGCAAGTTGGAAAATGGACAATTCAACTATGCATAAATTATTTTTATAGGCAATTTCTCTTGCGTGACTTTTTTACCGAATGATCTGCATCGATGTCTGTCAGTTGCCACAAAGAAACAGTGTGGTTCATTTACAGGGATGAGAGTTGGTGCTAACCGTTCATATAAGAACTTGCCTTGCATTACTTACTTGCCATTTATATCTAGCTCTTGTGGGTGTGCTAGCATCTCAGGAAAATCTAGGAAATTATTGATTTGAAAAAAGGTGTTTTGAGCCTGTGGGTTTACGTGGAATATTTAGGTTTTAATACAGAAATTGCTGTTGGGATGAGGTGGAGGTACTTGGGGAAGGTTATATTAGATTTAAAACAAAAAACAGGGGTGGCAAATTTTCTCATGCTATAATTTCAGTTTACTATAAGTAGTAGCTGCTATCCGCTGTACTCGATCTAGAATTTGATGAATTTAACTAAATTTTAAGAAAAAAACATCTTTTTAATGATATCAAAATACTAACCCCTTCCCGAACTCCTATTTTACGCGGGAGAGATCACGACTGTGCGCTCCAGAGGGAGAATATTGAAAAAGTTAGGAACTTCTAACACCTAGATTTCGTCAAAAAACTATCGGTGTGTAGTTTCTATGTTTTCTCAAAAATATATTTATAAAAATCAATCAATTACTCACCGCAGTATTTTTTACAGAATCGCAAAACAAAAACCTTATTTTGTGAAGGCGTTTTCACCATACGGCGTGAAAAAATGAGTCCAGTTAGAGACTTAAGTAATTACGTGGTTATATTCATTAAATTTCAACAAACTCACCTTAAGCCCTCAAAGTCAAATCTCACCTTAATGCTAATTGATGTTGATGCTAATACATATAAAAGAGCGAAACGTTGGCAACATGAAGTTGAGATTGTTTTTTAAACATTGACCAACTCTCAATAAAATACGCATACATTTAATTAAAAGTGGTCAGGAACCAATTCAAAAAAGTTATATTTATTTAATTACAGAATTTTTGTCATACATAACTATATTTATGCTCCATTAATATTACAATGTCTACTTCACACTTCTTACGGACGCTTAAATTAATAACTTAAAATTCGAATATGGTCTCTATTATGAATAGGGAACTATCTCGCTCAAACTACCTTAAACGCATTCCTCTAATTATTAGATATCACCAGCGAATTAAAAAAAAACCGCAAGGTTATAATCCAAAGTCGTGTCATTTCCAATTAGCCGCCATGGTCTTCTGTAGTGAATGGAGTTAGTTGCTGGAAGGGATACGATGCAGACGTAGACCAGTTCCTTGGCTGGTTATCGGTGAAAGGGTGATTTGCACATTTGAGGCCAATCGTCAAGGCCCCACTATCTTTGAGTTCAGGGCCAGCACACGAGAAGGACGACAAATATAATGCACGTGTGACATGGTAGCACAGAGACCTCTAGCTGCCGCATCATCATAGGGGTTAACTCCTGGAGTTTGATTCCATGGAGCAGACTTCGGAGTGCAATTATTTATCATCATCATCAGTAGTTCTCCTATCAGCTCACTGCTTTTGTCCTCGCTAAATTCTCATTTCAATATTCCTCAATGATTTGCTTCATGCATTTCATCCTAGGTATTCTTCGTAATTATTCCCACTATTTTCTCCTTTCAGTATTATTTTTAAGAGACTGTTTGTCTCAGAATGTGCCCCGTAAGTTTTTCTCTTCTAAGCTTCATAGTTTTGGTACTTATCTGTTATAGACACCATCCGCTGGTATGGGTGGTATTTGGCTGGGTTGAGGTTAGGTTGGGTAGGTTTTTGTGTAGTTTAAACATTCCTGTTTTCCAATAAACTCATTATTTTAAAGGCTATACTTTCACACAATCTTAAAATAGTAATACAATTAATTGTTATCTAAATATTACGACAACGCTATTATAAAACTACTCTAGTAGGATTGTACTACGGTGACTGTAAAGTGAGACTCGTCGAGCGGCGGATAGAACAGAATAGTACCATAAATTATTTTAAACAACATTTCACCCCAACTCTTTGTAGGACATCTCCTTTGGAGATACTCTCCGTCCGTTTGATCTTTGACTACCACATCTCCATTGTTTCCATTCCCCAATGTTCTGCTGCTATCATCGTTCAAGCTTCAATGCCATATAGTAGCTGTCATTCTCCTTTCATGCTTTAAGCAGTCAGTGATACACATCTGTCATTTTTATCTCTTTTTCTCGACGGTAATGCAGCCATCTGAGAAAAAATTATCGAAAACAGCGCATAATCTCTGCATATGATACTAATATTATGCGATGCATACTTTTCTGAAGGTGGGAGTGTGAGGTGCCTATCTAATTGTTTTTAAGAAGTCAATGGAGGAAGAAGGACGAGGTTCACTCATAAAAGTTTCAGCATATCAATGGACTTTAAGGCAATGTGGCTTCATAAAATATTAAAAACGATGGGGTAACCGACAAATGCAGAGACTCATGACTGTACACGCCTGTACGGTACGACAATATTCTTTCTCCCCCTACCACATACCCTTGAAGTGGATTGCAGGATATTTTGCAGATGTAGGATATTCTAATCCAGTAGAACTGGCAATTTGAGTGTGGGTAAAAATCATGGCGAATTACTTCGCATTTTGAAAAATTTAATTGAGAAAGCGAGATTTGTTGATTTTTTTTATCGTGTTATCACCATGCTTAGAGAGCGATGTAGAAGATGTGGTGCATGTTATTAATTTCTGACCTGTTTTTTATTATTTAGGGAAAACTCTTGTAACATTGTATGGTGCCATAGTTTATTTTACGGGCACTTCGTGCGAGTGATGCACAACCCAATAGGCTCAATAACTCATTCCCCCATCAGAAACAATATTTTTTGACTCCCCCCCCCCCCACAACCCCCCTGAAATCCCCGGCTTTAACTGTCACCCTCCAAATAAATATTTTATGAAGCACTTTGCGTCATGAGCACCATTGCGTCGTTCTGAAAAATAGCGAATCGCAAGTTACCTGGAAGTGAAACTTTCTAATGAGCGCCTTCGATTGCGGATGGACCTACTCTATTGTTTTCTGCTTCAAGATACACTGTAATGAACGTTGGATTGCAGTTGGTAACATTTGAACAACTTATTCGCGTTTTCCTTTCTAGTTAGATTTTAAGTAATGAGTCATTAATAACGTCAATGTGTAGGTACTAATACACTTCACGTTCACTCGTGAAACTTACTAGTACCTATACAATGACGTTGTTAATGACTCATTACTTAAAATCTGAACAGAAAGGAAAACGCGAATAAGTTGTTCAAATGTTACGTAGCTTTATGCGATTTCCCTCGCGGGCCACCGATTTTCTAAGAATGCTGGTTTCGTTGCAAGTGGTTCATTAGCGTCCTGGAAGGTGTTTGAGGTATATGTTTTGCTACATTTTTTAGACAATATTTCTCTATTTATTGACGGGAATGTACTTTTTTAAATGTATTGTATGCAGTTGTAAAATTGTAGGGTGTATTGTAGCCAAGCACTACATATCACTTATAAGCAGACGATATAAACACTCTGGCTGATAACTGAGTTAAGTAGAAGGAGCTAGCTAGAGATGTGATCTTAGAGTTGTATTTGTTGTATGTGTACCTGCTTCCTCATTCTTATTTTAACTGTCACTATTTTTCTGTCCTTCCCACCATCAAAACTCACCTAAAACACTTTTGTAATACGAGAAGGAGCAGTAGCTAACAAACTTGGTTCCATGATACGAATAGTGGGGTAAAAATAGTGTGATCAAGTTTATGGGGAAATTTTATTTTGCCAACAATGTTACCTTGATACTCTTAAAAAGTTATGGGGGATGTTTTAAATTTTACTCAACCCGAAAAGATGAAACATGGCGTATCACTGTATTCCGCCATGTTTTAAAATACATTATATATTTTTTAAAATTATATTTGTACTTCTTCATGCTATTAATGTACTTATAGTGTAGCGGTAGTAGTAATTCAGTTTCATACGCTGCAATAGCTAAGGTCATTTCGCTTACATTTTCTGCCACTTGCAGACCCTGGGACTGCATTAGCATTCTGGACGAGCAGGATAATCTCACATATCCAAATTCGAGCCGAGCCTATCAATTTGCTTGAATTCGGTGATTGAGCGGTAACAAATGTTTCCATCATGGCGATTGGCTTGAACGAGGGGGCGTCAGGGGATTCAACCCCCCCCACCCCCGAAATTTTGAGACAGAAGAAAAACGAAACAGCTTTTTCTAACGATTTAAAACATTACATTAGCGGTGGTTTCAAAGTGTTTATGTTAGTTAGTAGGGGGTCTACAACTAACTTACGTCAGTTTTTTTGGTCGTCACGAGACAACATTTCAACTATTGTTTAAAGGAATTTATCAGTGAGATGGAGCAGCCACTCGTTAATGGCGAGTCTTTCGTAACTCCATCGCGGCATATAATATTACAAGGACTACACCATGTTCCTATTTTGTCGTCCGACTTGTTGGGTACATTACCCCAGCACTCTAATTGCGACAGACGGTAGCTCCTGCCACTGAAGGGCCCCGTCAGCCAATTAATTTTAATTAACCGTCTCAAGCTCTGAATTATTAAACACACTCCAAAAAAATATTTTTGGGGGCCCCATTCCATGCTCCAAACGTATAGTAACCTAAGGCTCTAGCCAGAAATATTTTTGGTGATTACAGTCGTAAATGAACCCCCCCCCCCAAGTTTTTCTGGCTACGGCCTTGATGACATAATAATCCAGCTCTCATTCAACTGCTTCACGGGAAATATGTTTCACCCACTCACGTCCTATTTACTCAACCAGCGCAGTGGCTTTCTAACAGCATGACTACTTGTCTTCTCCTCCTTTCGAAATTGGGTAAAATTCTTACCATCTTAGCACAGAGTAAAACTGTGCTCTTAGTTTATTGTGTCCATGAGTTTCAGCGTTGACATTTCTCTTCGCTGGTTCAATTCAGGAATACCTCCTTCAAACGATTTAATTTATGGATGGATGACGCCGTCAAAGATACCCTTTGTACGTTATAAATAATATTAGGTTTTATAATTAGTTCCGTTTTAAGTGACAGTAACTTTTTAAGGGACAGAGTCTCAAAATATTTATCGCTCAACTGAATGAAATTCACGGTTTAAAAAAGTCATTCCTCTGAAATGGCATTCGAACCACGACCCTCCGATTTCGCGCTGTCCCGTAATTAGCTACCCAAGCCTCTTCCACTGTTCATTTCGTAGAGGCTTTATGGAACGTGGTGTCCTCATAGTTTCCACATAGTCCTGGCGCGCGATCACGGTTCTCCATAACGCGTTCTCTCATGTTATGTTAATTTTTTAACTGCGCTCATGAGAGTGAAAACGTGATCATCATTCTTCAAATTCTATCAGGTGCTTTAAATCACTTGCACATATTCACGCCTGGTTGCTGGTTTATATTGATCACCAGTTGTTTTATTCGACGGGTTGTAATCTATCCATTAATGTGGATACTTTAAAATAATAAACACATAGTATTTAAATATGAATGACAATATTTTATGAAGATATTTCTTATTCTGCCGAAAACCAGCGTTGGCATACACATAAATTGGCATAGTAAAATATCCACCTGGAAAGGGTAACGAACCACGGACCTCCAGCTTGGCGGGCCAAAGCGCAGACCAACACGTCTATAGTAGACTTCCTCATCTCAATGGTAATAATGAGAGGATTCAAGGCAACTAGATGTTCTAGCCGTTATCGTCGGTCAAGTAACGCACTCGTAGGGGAATGTATGGATTTCCAAGAAGCCAATGACCACGGGGGAGAGGATTTATGAGAGGACTATAGTACAGGGTGCCCGTTGAAATTCAACGGAAGAAGAAAAAATTAAAACTGTTTCATCCCCATGGTGTATCGCGCAAATCGCAAATACTATTAACGATATCATATATCTACCATTCATTAGCCACCAATGGAGAGGATCTGCCTTCTTATAGAAGAGTGTCCTCTTTTTTATATGAACAACAAAATTATGCCTTCCCACGCTTTTCTTTCGCTAATTGAAGTTGAAATTACATGGGGTTTGATGAAAGGGAAAAATAGTTTTTAACGTTTATTGTATAGGTATGTTATTTCGTCAAAACTGTTGAAATGAAGAGAATTCTCCCAGGCAATTGAATAAAAATAAAATATAGGCACCTTACCATGCTATAGCCATTCATTAAATCGAGATTAAATGGATATTGACGCCTGGTTGCCAAGGAAATTTCTATTGGTGAAAAGGAAGAAAAATTGATGAATTTAGAGCTAAAAATGCAACACTGAGACAAAAACGAAGTGTACAAGAAAATTGAATGAAATCATTCAATACTGCATTCTTTTATGCGTTCTATGATAAAAATTACCATCCAATATCTTGAGTGCAAGTAATTTAAAAAAGCAAATAAAGAAACACCTGCACCGAATTCAATGATTTTTTGTGGGAGTAAAAGTTAACAATAGTGGCATAAAAACAACCCCAAAAAATTCTTTCCGCAAAATTGCTTTCTAAGTACGCCTATACACCACGATGGGGATACACCCTCAAAATTTCACGTTTTTATCACCAGTAGTTTGGGCTGTGCGTTGATGAGTGAATGAATCAGTCAATTAGTCAGGACATTCCTTTATTTCTAAATGTAAGGCAACTATAACATTTAGTTGCCTTAAATCCTCTCATAATTGCCTTAGTAATCAGGAAGCTTGGGTGGCGTGGCGGTCCGTGAATCGGTTCTCAGCCCTGGCGGATGTTTTCTTAAGGCAATTTCTACATAACATTTGATGTAACAGCGTCATCGTTCGAAGTTGGAAGTCATATTAGTACTGCGATCGAGTTACGTTCCTTATAGAAAAGTCTTGGAAACCCGATCAACACATTTATAATACACTTAAAATTGTGAGCATTCTAAAGACTGGATAACTATTGTCATCCGCGCCAGTACTGCAGGGTTGGGTAATCATCTCCATTTTCGAAATCCGAGGGAACCATAATGGCTCTCCAACTAAAGAGAAATGGAAATCATTCAATTCGTCCTTCATAAAGCCCTGTTGACTATGATAAAAAAAATGTTCTCCATATATTTTACCTCTAAAACTGACCCATCCGGATTGGTCTGTAATCCTGAACTGGCTTCAATATTCTCTCTGATTCGTTCCATTTCGCAGCCCGATCTGGCCTTGTCGTTTGGTTAAGCGAATGGACACAACTGACTAGACCGGTCTGGGGCCTTTTCGTTAATGTTGTGAATAAAATTTGAATTCGGAAAAAGTACTTTCAGTTTATCTAATTGACGTGAAGCTGTCAAGTAGATCATCTGTCATTAGTTCTTGATCTGATTTTTCATTGAGCGAATAGGCTCGATTGGTAAAATCTACATAGGAGAGACTTTTTAGAAAACTTTGCTGTAGTACTTCAGTTTAAAGTGATTCGACGGCTAAGGTTATATCGCATTTATGCTGCCTACCACTTGCAGACAAGGGCAACAGCAATCGGACGAGTAGGAGGACCACTGACTTTGAGCCGAGCCCGACGATGCATAACTTCGGTGATCTGGCAGTAACGTTTGATTAATAATACGTAACGTTTGGTATTAGTTATTATGCTCAAGCATTATAGATCGTTTATGTTAATATTTTTAAAATATTCACAAAATCTCCGAATAATATGGAATTATGCGTAGCGCAGTGGTCTACCAAATGGATCAGCCAGTTTAAGGTAGTTTGAGCGAGATCCTAGTAATAATGGAGACCATATTTGAATTTCACTTTTTAATTTAAGCGTCTGTTAGAAGTATGAAGTAAATATTGTAATATTAATGGTGTAAAAATATAGTTATATATGACAAAAATTCTTAGTAATTAAATAAATATAACCACATAATTCTCTAACTTTCATTTCCAGTTCAGGAGCCATATTCTGTTTTCCGTTTCTCGTCCCAACCAGTCGTGTGCCCTGTTAACATTTATTCCAGACGGAAAAATACAATTTTTTCACCTGTTTCACCCATTCTCGCATTTCACAATATGTAATTCCAAGTTCAATTTGAAAAAAAAGCGTCGAAAGACAGGGTTTTGCTGTTCATATAAAAAAAGAGGACAAGGTTTTCTGCATGTAGCCAGCATATGAATAATATGACAAGACATTTTACGGTGGAACCATTGAAAGCAGTAGGACGTGTTTCACCCTCATCGCATTGGGGGGAAATTATATGTTCACACTTGGCGCCGTTTGAATTAAATTGTGCCCGAGTGCCAATTGATATGTTGTTTCTTAGTTCCTGTTTGTACTTTAGTATCCTTTTTCTTCCTCTTCCTTTTCTATATTTATATTTATTCTCCCATTGCGAGCCTTAAGTAAACTATTGTACTTTCCTTCCTGCCGCCGTCATGCCTCGCGTTCTCACCCACTCATTCATCAAAGAGCATCAACAACTATCTCAGCTACTACCTCTTCATTCTTTGGTAGTACAACGCTCACATCGCTTCTAACCTCTCTTCCAATCTCTGTTCCTGCATAGTTCATATTTCGCGAGTAGAGACAAGCTCCAGATGCCATGGTGAGTTTAGGTTGCTGTAAGCCGTTTCCGTTATATTATATTGGGCACTGGTCGCTGTGCCTCCTGATGGATGATCAGATTCTCCGTTCCGCTCACGGCACTAGATCTGTGAGTATTCATTTAGTCCAATATCCAGATAGTTTTGGAATTCGTGAGTGCTACAAAAGATTTTTGCTTATTTGCAAACCATTCACTATGAAAAATATTCAGAAAGCTGACTTATTTTGGAACCTGAGTTATCCGATTTGGCCAGGCATTAAAATTTCTGGGGATATTCACCATCCATGCCTTTCGAATACGTAGATGATAAATATGCTCAAAAAGTATTGTATTTTGGTTTCATATGCTGAAAATTGTGGCAACATCAGTTCATCATATTCGTTGAAAATCATGATTTAAACCTTGTTCATTAAGTTCGAGGTGAATTCAAGAATTTATTAGCCACAGAATGTATGAAATATGTCACGACGAAGTGAGATGTGTACAAACTTATTCTTTAATTGAGTATCGAAACGGCATAACACCCTTTAGGAACAAGATTAGTACTTAGGTAAAAAAATTAGTGTAATCGGCTAACTATTAGTCAATTTCGAATGTTGAAGATTTGGTCACTTTCGATGTTCTTCACCCGCACGGCATTAAAATATCTCACGTAATTTATGTCGACTTTTATAGGAAAATACTGGATTTTTATATGGGTAGGATATTTAAATGTCGGATATTTAATTAATAATTAATTAAACTTGTAAAAATTAACAAGAGCATTAAAGTTACCGAAAACTGAATTATAAAATAATAACATTTCATTGGATCGAAGAAACTGTAGAAGAACTCAGTATGTAATTTGAAAATTTACTATTGCCTATATTACATTGAGGTAATAGTGATAATACTAAAATTATTTTAATGTAAAAACATTATTTTTGAAAATTTTCTTCATTCGTATGGACTATACTATCACAAGAGGACAACAAAATAAAAGGCTGCAGCCTAACAATGTCATACCAATAATATAATGAATTGCAACATCTTAATAATAGACAAGCAGATCACTTATGATGAGCCATATATAGGTAGAGAAATAGCATCAGCCATCGGATCGCCTATAATTACCTTAACAACAAAAAATAATAAATAATAAGTTCAGTTATTGTTCTTTAGAAAGTATGCGAAAGAATTTTCTTCCGCTCCAAAGGTATTGTGTTGCGATAGAAATTTTATTGGTCTGGGTTGAATGCCCTCGAGGTCATCGGCTACGTGCTCGTCGTTTCTCGCGTCGGTGTCCAGCGAATATTTTCATGTTTTTTGTCAGGCTAAGTACACACAACTGGCAATTTTTCCTCTGTCCTTCGGCTTAAACGTAATCAAATAGGGAGTTTGTGGTGACCTCGTGAATTAAACTCTATCCTTATGTAAAGTAACTTAGACCGGTGAAGAAAATGTTAAATGGGTAAAGTTTTAAGTGCATAATGCTAAGTAAGAAACATTTTTTCAAGAAAGAAAAGTGAAGTTAATAATTTAAAAAATCAATTTCAATGCCTATTCCATAATTTAAAAAATACTTTGGAAAAGTATCGGTAATATACTTATATATTGGTATTGTTTATGTTAATGATGTAAGGAGTGATGAAAGCAGTCGAAGGTATAAGAGGTGATATCCTTCGTAATTAACGAATAGTTTATAATCATGTAGACCAAGTAATTTTATTTGAAAAAGATATTGGACACTTATGAGTTCACTCCAATCTCTTTTACTTCCAATTTATCCCTGTGTAGTCAACTATATTGTTCCTAATATTAGCCATCAGGCCAGCCATTCTTAGGTTCCCTCTAGTGCCCTGTTTTTCACTGTCAAGGATAATAGACAGAGTGAGTCATAGTCACTGAGACAGCATCAGACGGCTTCTCCCTTGTTATACGGCGCGCGGCGTGAAGGTGGTACAATTGCAGTGATCAATTTAAGTAAGTTGGGTGAACAGTGATTCATTTTTTGTAATCAGCAAAACGGGTCATTTATATATAAATTCTCTTCATTGACCTCACATAGGTATGTAGTTCTTCCATTCTTAGCATTACCTACTGCACTCCGTTATGCTGAACATGCCGTAATGTAAGTGTCACTGAGAGGAAATGAATTGAGATGAATGGGAAAGGCCAGTGAGAAATACCTCTTTTAATTAAATATTTCATCAAGTTCTTGAAGCCTGGCGTCCGCTGCCAGCTTAAGAGTGAGAAGGGTATTATATTCGTCCAGATGTCAAGATCTGCAAATGTCGTGAGTAACCGGCCCACGTGAACTTCATTCGGAGGAGTTGTGATGGGTGGAAGGAGTTAGTTGGTTACGCATGGCTTTGGGACAACTGAGGTCGTTTTCGCGGTGGAGGATAGGTGGGTAGGTTGGTGCTGGAGGAAATATTTGGAAATTGAAAAAAGGTGGAGAGAAATCCGGTCTCAGCATCAGCCTATCGTACTCTTAACGGAAAACTGCAATTGGTTCACAGTTTAACGTCTCATCCGACGGGTGGAGTACCTACTACGCTCGAAGTGCTCTATACTAGGGTTCCCATAGTGTATTTTTGAAAAAAAACGGGATATTTGCATTTTTCACTTTAAAAAACGGAGACATTTCGTAAAAAAAGCGGGACGCATTAGAAATGTGAAAAATAAAATTAAATTCACCCTACCTGTATTATGAATCGCAATCCCACTTACTAAATTAGAAGAACAGAATTTCAAAATATGCCTGATTAAAGTTCATGTTTACACGGTACGCTAGAATATTTATCACAATTATGAACATGATGAAGAAGTTTCTTTTCCTTAGATACTATTTGGGCATGGGAGTCCAAAAAAGACAAATCCTTAAAATCAGTCTGTACAATGATTAAAGCTTTTACTGTTTCATTTGATGAAGGGAAATTCTCTTTCAATACTATCGTAAAATAAGCACGTACGTTTCGGCATGATACAAACTATGTGCAACACTGAGTAGCAACCAATTTACAATCTAGCAATGCCGGCACTGAACTGACTTTGCGTCCTATGCAACCGGGAACCATGTGTATGCAACACTGCCAACAGAAGCATGGAGAAAAAAAGATCATCGTTATTGCAATTACCAACTTCTAAATAAACCTCATCACAGTTTCACGGATTCGACATCAGGAGTGCTGCATATTTTAAGTGGAAAACTGCTTTCAGGAATTATAATTACAAAAGAAAAAGCGGGAAATTTGGAAAAAAAGTCCGGACACCGGAACATTCTATAAAAAAATGGGACTGTTCCGGGAAAAACGGGACGAATGGGAACCCTACTCTATGCATAGCACCAAAGTTGGGATCATGACTCTACTGAAAAACCCTACCAATGCCGTGATTCGAACCCTGACCTTCGGGATGGGATGCCTGTAAACTAGACCCCACTCCAGCCCACCCGACCCCCATCGAGGAAATGAAAAGGACCTCTGGCGTATGTAATATCAACTCGGAACCGGATATGTCAAGGATTAAGAGTCGGTGCATCTCAAATAAATGGTCAAGGCCAAAGAATACGACACGTGGCTATTAAATGTAAAGGAATTGATTCATTGGCAGGCATGACCGTGACTTAAATAGCCACAGTAAACCACTTGGTAAAATATTTAGAATGAATTAACAAGTGAAAACTCGCCTCATTAGACGGCATGTAGGGTTACTTGTAAACGTTTGGGATAAAATATTACCAGTGGTGTACTTTCAGTGTTAACGGCGGATAACCGGGGGTTGTCATTTAACAGGATACACAAATATTATACATTACTTGCAAAATAGTCGTTCCGACCGTAAAATGTTATATTCGTGAATCTCAGTATGAATGCATTGTTTCTAGTATTATTATTTTCATCTGGTATTGCATAGTATTTATGATAAAAACCCAACGACTTACATCAAGTTTTGCAGATGCATTAACAAAACCCTATGTTAATGAGATAATGATTTAGTTAGAATCAATTCCTGATGATTAAATCTCGTAATTTAGGCATTTGTGAACTAAGCTATTTTGACCCTAGTTTTGTGTCCTAATGTAAATTCTACTGACAAGGTTCTATTATTTATGATTATATTAAATATTTATGATTGAAAATTCTCAGCCCCCTTTTCAACATTAGAACTCACCAAATCAGCATTGAATTTTAGAGCAAATGTCGTATGCCATGTCCGGAGCTTTAATTGCAGATAAGACTACCGTACGCAGTTGTATCATGAACCAGTGGCGAAGAAAAAGGTTTTTCTAGAAAGTCATTTTCAACCCACGCCATGACACGCATCTCATGGCTTGAACCTCGCAATGTATCTAATATGTCAACTGTTTGTCACATGAGAGCCACGCCTTTAGCAAATGCATTCGGAACGATCCTTAAAGAGTATTGGCTCGTCAGGTGCTAAATGCAGAATAGTGCATCTGTACATATCCATGTGCATTACATGTCCATGTACATTGTTAAAGTTCTGGAACTTCCGCGTGTGGTCGATATGGAGTAAGTGATGAAGCGGTGTAGAGGAGTAGAGATGTGTAAAGTGGAGTAGTAAAGCAAAAACTTAATCTCCTTTATATGAATGTCTAATCACCTGTGGATGAGCTTTCAACACCCCCTCTGTCGCCATCGTATGGCAAATGCGCTCGAAGGAGGAAACTGAGCCAAGTTCGGGCTTACGACTAATAAAGCCAAACGTAAAAAGTCATGAAGCATTTCAACTTAAAATTCTGGAAAGATAAGTTGTCTTGATATACAAATGGAGCGTTCATTAAAAAAAGCAGAGGTATATATTTTCTTTATTTAGTATTTTTCTTCCTTCTTCATAAATGCAGGTGTATTTAAAAGATATAATTTGTATTTCGATAAATGCGGGCTTATAATTTTTCCTCAATCGAAATCTATTTAGTTCACGATAAGACTACTTTTTATACTGGGATAGGTTTTGGGATTTAGGTTCTCATACTGCCAAGGTTATATCTCGCCGTCTAACGTATTACCGTAATATAAGGACTGGATTCGGATCATGAAGGATTACATGAAGGATTCAAGAGATACCTTGAAGGATTCGGATTCGAAATCGAGAAAAGATCGGATTCGCCCGCTCAGGTCTTAAATTCAGCCGGATCGCTCCAGTATTTCGGTACTCAGCTTATTCAATCAAGCTGGGGGTGTTCCAAAATCCCAGACCCCTGGATCCTTCATAGCTCCGGTACCTCTAAATTTAGGAATCAAGCCCTGGTCCCGCCTCTAGGTAGAATCACTCTGGTTTAAACGGCAAGATACATATCTTCATCCTCTGTCCATTCAAGAGAGGAGATAAAAAATACCGACATCGCCAACAAAAAACTTCCCGTCTTCTTGGAACAGGAAAAGGGAAGGTCCTAAGAATGTGGGGCAAGGAGAGCGGAGCTGCGGGAGAGTTGCCGGTCGCGGTTTTTGAAAATCCGGCCGCCATGCCACGGGGAAGAGAGGGGGCGGCCAGCCGGTCTGCTGCTGCTGTTGTGTCCGGCCAGTCGAATCACTTCTCTGCGGTAACGCAAGAACAAGGAGACGAGAGTGAAAGGCGGGTTTGGCGGCGGCGCGCGCGCGGCGTCGGAGAAACAAGTGAGGGAAGTGGAGCGCTGGCGCGTGGCCGAAGTGACAGTCGAATGTAATCGTTGTGCGTGTGGCCGATTGAAACGACCGGCCGGCCGCCTCGCCACCGCCTCTGGCGATCAAACACTTGCGTCACCCATCACCGTTCGCTCCCTGTTGTTATCGCACGACATCTCCCTTTCCTCGCGTGTCTCTCGCTCAAGAGCCATTGTATCGCCGCTCGCGATTTAAGTGTTGGGCCCGTGGGGCTGGCAATATTTATGAATACGTACTGAAATCGTTCCGTACATTTGGCTTTATAATTTTTCTATTCACAGTGAGAACTCGATTGTCCGTTATCCAGTGATATGCCACATGAATTTATAGGGTGCATTTATTTTGGCCTGGCCACTATCCATCACAATACCAGGAAGATAATATTCACTTATTCACGTCATTCACTTGTTATATTAAGTTACTCTCACTAATATCGAGGTCCCGACTGATATACCACACTCATGTGTAACTTTTAGCAAATCTACTGCACTGTTGGCGTTGCACATTATTGACATTTGGTCAGGCATGTGCACATTCAGTCCTGAAATTTTACGTACGTGAAAATGAGATCTCAAAGCACAGTGTTCCGATTCAAGTTTATGTAAGGAAATGGCCCGTCTGACGAAAAAATACTTTTTGAGCTCTTTATTTGTGGAATTTATATCTATTTGTCCTTCATTACCATGACCCTGTCTCCTTAGTTCCATTTATTTCATACGGCTCTCGTACCATAGTGTTTCCCTACCTTTGAGGAATGAAAAGTAGAGAGGACTACGTTGATAAATATAATAATGAGCGAACGTAATTTCAGTATTTTAAAACGCTTCAATGCCCCAAAATGCAGCTGGCCGGAAGAATGTACAGTTACGCACCAGTGGCCCAAATTAGTACAGCAATTTTTATTGCAGCCCAATTATTACAGCAATTTTGTTTTCTTCCTTTTTCTATTCTTCTTCCTTCCCCTCTTTCATCCGTCTTTCCATATATGTATTGGTATCAAGTGTAGTTAGACGATAAAATATTAAATGATGGTGAAATGTGGAAAATTATGTGGAGTAATTTCCATTACAAAATCTTACGAGCTTTAAGAAATGTTTGAAAATGTATAGCTGTTCAAGTTGAGTTGCTGGTAAAGAAAATGTAAGTCTTTTTGTATCTACTGTTTACATTAGAATACCTATTTCATGCGCAATGGCTGTGTGAATATGCATCTTCGCTTTTTCCATGTTGGATTATCTGTTGCGTTTATGATTTTATTGAAAGCGCAAATAGCTACGTTACAATGAAAAAATTTGCCAATGCGACCCATATAAATCTCCTACTATGGGAACAGCGTGCTTATTAAAAATCCGGTCAAGTACATTCCCATACGTACCTATTCTCATTTGCCGAAAAATATTTCCCTGCCTCTGAAATTCCTTTGGCATGTTTCTGTATCGTGATATACTATCATTAAAAACTGCGCCGAGAAACGGTGTTTTGGCAAAAATATTTCCTGACAAATTTTAAAATTAACTTCCATTGTGAAAACGTCATAATTCAAGGACATTGAACCATTCACACCAAACTGCTCGTATGAAAATTCCGACTTTCATCTATTTCTGCGTATAACGCCAACCGTCTTGCTTTCTAAGTTTGGCCTTGTTAGGTGAAAATGAACCGCAATATTACCTCGCAATTGAGAGTATAGTGCCTCTCAGTGTAAATATTTAATAGATGTCTATGAAATATGTCTATAGCGTGGAATGCACGTTAATTCTGACGCAGAATTATAATTTCCTCTGAGACTTCCTTTATCCAGCTATCCTTCATCTAGGTTCTTATCGGGATACGTTTTTCTCATAAACTTAACTGAAAGTTTTAATACCTGCAAATTCTATCAGTTCACTAACATGCTGAAGCGTTTTCAATGTCTTTACCTAACGACTTTCAATTTGATACTCTCAGTTTAATCACTAGTTGTCATGAGACGGAGAGCTTCTAATTAAAAAAAAAAGTTTATTAGTACCCAGTTCTCTGCTTGTCGCTCCTATTATTTAAGCATTGATCCTGCGTTCTTATTAATATTTTTTGACCTGTTTTCCGCTCTGCTATTTTATGTAAAGTGAAGTTTTGGTCTGTGGTTCTGGTAAAGTGAAGTAGTTATTCGAGTTGTGTGGTATAAATAAAACCTGTCTCACACCCACAGGAACGACAAGTTACCGAACCAACCGGGCTACACTCAGAAGTTGGAAAAGAAACGGGGGATCGGGTTGGTGTGATGGCCTGAGTACCGGCTTCCCATATCGAGGGCCCGAGTTCGAATCCCGGCATTGGTGGGGATTTATAAATGAAATCATCCGTTCCTAATGGAGCACTATGTGAAGAGTACTTCATGGTGTAGTACTCAGTCCTTCGGCCGGGATGCTCAGCTGTGGTCCCCTTGACGCCTTTCGTTAAGAATAGGGGACGTGCTTAAAAATTATTCCTCATATCTAATTAGTGTGTGTGATAGAAAATTTTCCCACAGTCTCAAAAATGTAATTTATACGCATAAGAATCAACCGGAGGTATTAAAAATTTTCTTTAAAAAGTGAATGAAAATGTTTAAAAAGTCAAGTGATCCAAAATGGCATCTCATCAATCTGACGTATCGCATCTCTGTTCTACTGCATCTCGCACGGTATTGCATCTCTGCTTTTCGAATATTTCGACAGAAAGGATCAAATCATACCAGTTCGTTGTCTTCTAAAAGGGAATAAAAACGATCTTTTTTATCTTGTATAATTGAACTTCGAATGAAAACGCGTCGGATTTCTGGCAGCAATACCGTGACGTCATTCGCCATATTCCCAGTGGCGAATTGTAGCCGCAGCTCGCGCGTAATTTTTTACGAGAAATATTTTCATAAAACAGCGTTTTTTTCGACAAAATTTTGGTCTTGTACATTTAAGAATATGTACTTCCCATGCAATCAGCTTTTACAAATATGCTTGCTCCCTAGTGGCCAATGCCGACGCCGAGTTTCTCTGTACCCTTACTCCATTCCCCAAATAATATTCCACTTACCAACCTACCCACCTATTGTTAATGACGCAAAAATGACGTCAGTTGTCGCTCGCCTCTCCAAATAGCCAACCAACCGAGAAGGAACCGGAACTAATAGTAAGCACTATTTGAGCTTACTGTTACTATCTACTTACGCTTTCAAAGCACTCTTCAGGCTTAGGTAGTTTGAGCGAGATAGTTCCCTAGTCATAATGGATACCATATTCGAATTTTATTTTTTTATTTCAGCGTCTGTAAGAAGTATGAAATAAATACTGTAGTATTAATGGCGCAAAAATATAGTTATATATAACCAAGATTCTCAGTAATTAAATAAATATATGAAGTCTGTAAATTGACTCATTTTTTCACGCCGTACGGCTAAAAACCTTCAAAACAGCAGGTTAACCTTAATTATTTAATTTAATTTATTAATAATTATTGTGCGATTCTGTAAACACTCCTTCGGTGAGTAATAGATTAATTTTTATTAATAGTTGAGAAAAATTAAAAACCAAACAATCTTAGTTTTTTTTTACGAAATCTAGGTTTTGTAAATTCCTAGTTTTTTCAATATTCTCCCTCTAGAGCGCACAGCTGTAATCTATCCCATACATAATAGCTGACCTTTTTAGGCAAATTGCTCGAAAAGTAGTTTGGCAAGGGGTTAGTATTTTGATAATATTGGAAAGAGGAGAGTTTTTTCTTTAAAATAAGGCTAAGTTCATCAAATTCTAGGTGATGTGACTTTTCTCTCAAACTACCTTAATGCTTTGGATGTCATTCAATGTCACCTACTGTGTTACCTGCTTGAAAATTCCTCGGGCGTAATTAGAACCGAGAGTGGCATTCCTGTGCAATGGAAAGCCTCGAGGTTCAACCCTGCTGGTCTCGTTAAGCGAAAGGATTCGTGAGTCATCAAAACGGGGCCAATAACGAATCCAGCGCACGCTCATTTTCCCACCTCGCTGCAGCGTGAAGGAGCAGAAGGGCTCCTTTTGTTCAGCCGTGCGTGAGACGATGACTTATTTCACGTGCCTAATTCTGCCCGACTGTCGCGCCCCGCGGCTACTGTGGCGGGAGCGATTTGGGCGAGGCATTTGGGCATTGTGCAACCAATGTGCCATCGTGACCCCCCACCCTGTCGAAAGGAACCAAGGAGTAATTTCACCATTTTTAGCATGGCTTCCTTAATTTGCCAAAGACATTGAAAACATAGGCGCCAGCCTTTAAAATAGCTTTTACGCATTGACTGCGGCGATTTATTTGGTTCCTAAGGTCTTTGGTTGCTTTAGCACATATCTTGTTCCAAAACCAAATTCTGCAAAACATTTGTACTGCCAACGTTGTTAACCTGCAGCAGATACAATAATATTTTATTGATAATACAAGGTACATTACAGTAAATATTATCCGTATGTTATACAAGTGCTTGGGGTTCCTTAAGGATTTACCCCTAATTACAAGACTCTTTTAATTTAACATACATACTTTTTTCTTCATGATCTTATATTGAGGCTAAATGTTAAAAATTATGCAATTGAAATGTTACTTCACATTTTTTCTATTCCTAGTGGTTTCTTTACATTACAGTATGCTTATGCAAATCAGCAAATTTATCATGCGCTCAAAATAAACGTAAAGCATGAGACGTAAGTACAAAAATACCAAATAATAAACTAAACAATGTCCACAAGAAGACGAGAGGTGGGTCGCTAATTATTTGTAGATAGATATGTTTTAGCCAAGTTGGTGAAGTAGTTGGAGGATCTGAAAGTCGAGTCAGTGCCGTCGGTGAGGTTATTCGGGAAAAGAGATGAAAGAAGAGGGAACGTTTGACGAGTGATAATCTAAGAGTGTGCATGTGGTGTAGTGAGTGCTTGAGGGCTGGAAAAGATGTTTCTCTGAAATTGATGAGAGAGAGAGAAAGCAGCGCCGGACAGTCAGAACCTATTTTTTTATGCATTTAGAACCAGATTTATGTGCATTGTTCTTAATGACTATCTATTTAAGCTAACTAATATTATTTTTCTCTGGATGATCGATCAGCTATTCATGCTGAAAGCCTGTGAAACCACTTATTTATATGTGTTAATAATGTAATTAAAAGTCATTCCCCAACAATAAATTTGCCGTGGTAATGAAAGGCTGCCAGGGTTGTTCGATTTGTAATGTAGTCATCCTTGGAAATCTGTTGATGAGACAGTGTGGACTCCCAAGTTCTGTTGACAGATTAATCTTCTTCTTGGCTTTTCTTGCTGAATCGCTTCCAACTTCCAGCTATGAATGTCTACTATTATCCTAGTTTAGGGGCAAGAATTGCAGCCTTGACTGTTGAATGATTTGCAGTTATATTTATCCCTTGCATTCGTGACATGCAAAAATGTTACTTCTCCTCGAAATAATTTCTAATTTCTGTAGATGAGAGTGAATCAACGTCTTCGTGTGAGTGGTTAATCTTTGATCCTTTGGTTTATTATAAAATCTTAGTTTCTGATTGCATTTTTGATGCGTTAATTTATTTTTGTGCCCCGAGTGTAGAGAACCTCTTACGTTTTTGGTGCCGTGGTCTTATTACCTGTCTTGGTGCAAACGGAATGAAAAATTCAATTTTAAATATATCCAAGGAAACTAGAACTCCCATGATCATGTGAAGATTCAGGTCTTCCGGGTTTTTATGCGCATTTGTCCAATGTGCTCCCATAATCAGTCTATTGCTATCAATCCGTTTTTTTTGCTAGACCTAACTCTTGTTAGACATCGAGGATAAAAGTGTCACATATTTGAATGATTCCATATATCGTTGTGAAAAGTTACTCCTGGAGTTAGTGTACACACCTTTAATACTCATCAAGCCATTCCACTTCGGGTTATGCAAAGGCAAATACTTTAGTTATTGCCTTTAGCCGGAGAAAATTGGTTTCCTTTTAATAATTTCGTCCACAATGCCCTATCCTTGCATACCACTTTCGCTTCTCTTACACTCATGCATTGCTTCATATACGCTCTCCTATTCTTATGACTTCTAATATTCCTCCTCTTTAGAGTGTCTTCTACCTTATTCAGGGGTTCATTTTTAATTAATTTAAATGAAATCGTTTAGGTCAGAGATTATACTCATTGGTCTCTTTTAAGTATTTTGGAAGTGAAATGACTACGATGTTACGTTAGTTACATCATGAATTTAAATGGACCAATTAACAGCTGTCTCAAGTTTGAGAAGATGATAATATATTAGGAAGTAATTAGCAAAGCATTTTTAAAGAACCCGTATTTCAAGTTCATAATTATTTTCGAGGGCAGAACTTGATCGAGTTACGCCCACCAAATCACTGGATTCAGCATGCCTAATGAGTTCCTATTATATGCGAATCCCCGCCTCCAAAATTCTGTCTATTTTTTTATTTGCGACTGTCAAAATGAGAAAGCACATGAAAGTATTTACTTTTATTTTTGCATCAAACTTAGTACAACTTTGTAGGCAATAAGGTACGTCCATTCATAGTGAATACCATTCATAGTTAATACCATTCATAGTGAATACCAATTACATGCATCATCTGAAATTTTATCACAATTAGTGTTCAATAAATTGGATAACTGCAGTCATGCGTGCATGCATATATTATGATGCCTGTTCCTATATCTAATGCAGTATGACATGTGTTTTGTTGCGATTTTTTCTAGATATAATACTTTCTATACGTACGGAAGCAATGTACTTACTCTGTAGGTAATTGGACTCGCATAAGTTATTCCAAGGTAATGCTCAGATTGGTAATGGTTCAGAATTTCATCAGAATCGTATCTTTGTATCTACATATTTATAGTACACGATCATGAATCGAAGAGAGGTTGCCCCTGCTTGTGTTATGAGGTCATCGATTTTTTTCTTTTCGAAAGTTGCGTCGAATGAAAGGGAGTCGAGGACTTTAGTAAAGATGTGTGGAAGCCAAACGGATAAGTGAGTTTCCGTGGGAAAACAAGCCTTGACTCCGATTAACAGTATTGAATTCAGCTGGTGGCCGAACGACATCCTACAGTCCAGACTTCGTTCCTTAGTTTCGGCAATGCCCTCTTACCCTTATGCAATTTATACCCTTTTGCAAAGCGTCAATTAAAATATGTAGTCTTTCACCATCTAGCTTGGCATTCAAGTTCCATCAGTATTGGAAATGGAATGTGTCAATTAAAATCGCCAGATCTAAAACGGGATTGGGCGAGGGAAGAGTTGATAATTGTGATTTTTTTTGGTTGATTTGTATCCCGCTGTTTCTGCGCAGTCATGAATTGTGTGTGGGGAGAAGGAATTATAATATCTATCTGTTGGGCTGAGTATCGTTTTGTGGGTTTCGTGTGTTAGGAGCGGTAGTGCAGTGGGGTGGGTAAGATATTATCTCTCATGTCAACCTGAAACTCACGTGATATGAATTATCTTAGTAATCTTAGCCTTGCGGTTTACCTCAAAATATCCAGCGGCTCCCTAGCCAGCCATTAGCCATATGATGTTAGTTCGAAGATGACAGTTCCTCAATTTTTATCGCACTTACTGGTTGGTGTCATGCATCGTAAACGATTGCTGGCCTCGTCTCACTTTTCGATGTCGCTTTCCTTTCATTGACAAAGTGGAAGGATGCTTTTTTTCAATCAGAACGTTGCTACCGTATGAAAAGACTGCTAAACCGTATAGCTTTCCTTTTCTTGCCGAGGCTAGGGAATCTTTCTGGTCGTATTTAGAAGTCTCTATCTGGAAAATGCCAGAGGCTATAAAATTTTAAGGATTATACTCAGAAATACCACTAGTTTTGAGGCCAAATTAGCAGTATGTTGCTAAAGGAGGTCGAGTGATAAGCGCTGGGCCTAGAACATCTTTCGACTATGGAAGATAAATTGCATTCTGATGATGCACTCCTCCCTATGTGCCTAAATGTCTCAATAACTATGCTGATCCCTGGAACTAGTTGGAACTTGTTGGAACATGACAAAGTGGAAGGATGTTTTTTTTCAATCAGAACGTTGCTACCGTATGAAAAGACTGCTAAACCGTATAGCTTTCCTTTTCTTGCCGAGGCTAGGGAATCTTTCTGGTCGTATTTAGAAGTCTCTATCTGGAAAATGCCAGAGGCTATAAACTTTTGATGATTATACTCAGAAATACCACTAGTTTTGAGGCCAAATTAGCAGTATGTTGCTAAAGGAGGTCGAGTGATAAGCGCTGGGCCTAGAACATCTTTCGACTATGGAAGATAAATTGCATTCTGATGATGCGCTCCTCCCTATGTGCCAAAGTATCTCAATAACTATGCTGATCCCTGTAACTAGTTGGAACTTGTTTGAACCTGGAAGTTGTTCGCACTGGAGTTGCGATGAAAATTACTGCAAAAATAAAGCGAGTATTTCAACTGGCATTTTGTAGGGTGCAACAGGTTTTTATGTGTCACTTCGGGTCTCCGCGTAAAGTCAAACATCCAACTTTAAAAAGTTTGCTCCTCGAAAAGATATTTGATGCAATCGGTTGGCACCATTTAAGCAGGTCCCTGGAGACTGCGTGACATAAAACAAAAAAGAAATGCGACCTCTTCATTTGTGTTCTCAAAAGATGCTGTTTTCATTGATGATTCATATGCAGGGAAGCAAAAGGAAAATATTAAAAATGCAGATTAGTCGACAAATACATTTTTAATGAATAATTTTTCCAGCCCTAGCAGTGACTGCAAGTGAGATTTTATTGAATTAAATTAGTTTGAGGTATTGTATTGTAGAAACTTGCTGATAATTTAAAATTAAAATGGGTAGGAGTTTCTATTTTATTGCTTGTTGATTTTCTGGAAAATTCTCTTTTCATGAAAACTTTTCCAAAAAACATTTTTATTCAAGAAAATTAACTATTTTTTCCGGTTCCGATAATTTTGTCTTTATTATTTTATTTTCAAGTTTTATTTGAAGAAAAATAGAGCGGAAAAGTACGAGTTTTGACGCTATGAAATAAATTGATGACTTGTTTCTGTTTAATTGAAAATTGTGAAAAAGTGACATATTTCGCTAAGCGGTAAAAGCTAAAGTAACTCTCCGTTTACCTTGGGATTTGATAGAGGAGGGTATTTGGATGCTTTCCCTAGGTTTCATCTAGTTTTTTGGTCCTCTTGAAGATACCAAATATATCTGACCAGTCCTTCCTAACAAAAATGGTCTGATCTAATGAAAATGTTGACTCCTTCTCGAAGATAATTAAATGACCATTTTCGATATGTCTTGGAAATCATGGCATTGTACTCTTCTGTTTAATGCAGAAACGGTTTATTGACAGAATTGTTCATAATTCAGTCAAATGCTGTCCATTTTATTTTCAATATTTTCGATCTCCACAGAAGTAGCCTATTGATTCCGGTTTTTGGCCTACTTGTGCAGCCAGTTTCAAATAGAAAAAGAAGCATAGTCGTGTCTACATCTACATCTACATATTACCCCGCAAGCCGCCTCAATAGGCGTGTGGGGGTGTTAGGACACCAGCCGTTTACATATAAAATTGACACGCTCTAATGAAATTACGCCTAGCATTTATTATAGTCCCTTATTGTTCGGGGGAAAAACGAAATCCCATACCAGGGAAGCAAAAGGAAAATATTAAAAATGCAGATTAGTCGACAAATACATTTTTAATGAATAATTTTTCCAGCCCTAGCAGTGACTGCAAGTGAGATTTTATTGAATTAAATTAGTTTGAGGTATTGTATTGTAGAAACTTGGCAATATATCTATCTTAATTTATCGTTTCTGTCGGACCTGGAAATATAGTGGGGTTCTAATATGATGTTCTCCGTGTCGCTCTGAAAGATATCTATTCTCAATTGTTCAAGTAATCTAAGCCTAGCGCGCAGCCTCCGAGTCTCTAGCGTCTCCCAGCCTAATTCGTTTAACATCTGTGTAACGCTGTCTGTACGACCGTAGCAGTTTTTGACGAATCGCGCAGCTTTCCTTTGTATTTTATTAAGTTCCCGGACTAAGTCTTTTTGCACCGGATCCCATATGCTCGCTGCATATTCAAGGTGTGGCCGGACGAGTGCGAAATAGCACCTCTCTTTTACAAATTTACGTGTGATTTTACGAGTGATGAAGCTGGGCGCAAGAATATAACTTCTTGGTTGTTATCTGTTTATATTTTCTTGTATGTTCAAGTTATAAGAGAGGAATTTTGAGTAGAAACTGTAATACGTAGTCGGAAGAGTATACATCTCATCATTTTAGCGATTTGACTGCGTGATGTGGCATTGTCAATAAGCTTACAAACACCACTACAGTCTTAATATCATAGTATAAATAATATTCTTAGTTATGCAATTTAAGTTTTCTATTGAGAAAACACAAATAAATATTTGCTCAAACTAGATATTTAAAAATTATAAATATGTTGCAAATATTACTTACGTTTGCAACGATAAATTTAGGAAGACACGTAATATTTTGACACTCGGTGTATACTATTTCATTTTTTATAACAAGCGATCAAGAACAAAGAGACAATCCATATAAGATAGGGAACTATGAAAAACTTCTCGTTTGAGCTTCTAGGTTGGTAGTGATATTTTGGAATAATTTGTTGTTTTTCTGTGCTTGTTAATACCATCCATCAGTCAAAATTGATGTTATATAGGTACTAAAGTCATTATGATGCATATTATCTCTCTGCTGTGTAGGTCTTGGCGACTATTTTAAGTGAGAATCCATATTCTGCACACTTCATTTAGTATTGGTAAAATAACCTAACCGAACTTAGGTTTTTAGGCACCAATGGCAGTCATAATTATAACAAAATCCTAAGAACTAGGCTAAGTTAGGGTGGAAAGTATTTCGCGCACACTTGTCCATTTTTTCGCGCACAATTCATTGTGCGCGAAATTGTGCATTTTTTCGTGCACATTCGCGCACACTTGTGCAAATTTTGAACTATTTATAATGCAAACTTGGTGGAACGACTGAGGGAATAACTTTTTTCCGAAATAATTAACAAGTGAGCCATGTACTGGCCTGTGACTCATGCAAGTGACCGCAAGCCAAGAAGACTCCCTAATCATTGCTTACCAAATAATGTAATGAAGTTTAAAGTTTTTCATGTGGTTTAATAAAAATAGCACAATTCACTTTTTATTTTTCTTTTCTCATCTCTATATTTCATCTTAGTGTATATAATGCCAGTTAAGGCTAACGGTTGTAAAACGCATGTGGAAGGTAAAAAGTGACCCATGTAGTCGAGGAATTTTAGAAAAATCTCTACTGCATACTAATCTAGAAATTATTCGTTGTGTAAGCAAACGCAATGCGGATTTTTAACCACAGCCACAGAGGAAATATTGTAGCCGATGCTTTTGGACCATACCCGGTTTGAGTGTTATCTTTGTAGATTCAGGGATTCTCTACGGGGGTGTTATGGACCCCTTGGGGGAAAAAAATCATGGATTTGCAATAAGGGTTCCCTAAAAACTGGGCGGCAAGGTGCTATCAAGAGAAGCCATTAAAATTAAATTGACTGACATCAATCCGAAAATTGAACTTTTAGCTAATAAGCATAAGGCACAAGGATCCCATTGAATGAAAAGAGTAAATATAAATTATTTTATATCCAGATAATTCATTTTCATGATCTATTATTTTTATTTAATTATTTTTTTTATTTCTTCTGGAGATTTTGGTCCATTAATTAATAAATTACTTTATTTCTCTTTTGCCAACGCTTAGCATTTATATTATTGCTTCTTCAGGGCTCAGAGGTTGTTCCTTCTGAATTTGTATTGTGTAATGATGATTTAGTTGCTACTTAATTATTTAATTTAATTTTTAATTAATGGACCTATATCTCCTGATGAAATAAAAATAATAATTATATAAGTATTTTATAGTTCCAAATTTCATGGTGCGGTTAGAAAAACCTTTGTCTAAAACTGTTTAAAGGGGATGATAGTTAAAAAAGGTCGAGTAACCCTGGTGTTGATTCTGTGTGTAAGGAGCACAAAAAGCTACAGACTGATGTTTTTTTAAAGGTTGGTAATAATCACTTTTATGGGAAAAAGTCCCAGTTTTCTCTAATTAAAACAAGCCTGTACATATTTCTTCACTTATGATCAAAATAATCTATGGAAAAAACGAAGTAATACGGTTCTTAACGTAATGATATCTCAAAGAATGCGTCAATAATTTTCTTGGGCGCCTTACATCGTTATGTAATTCATCCAAGTGACCGGAAGCGAGAAAGAAGAATGATTTTTATCGAAAAATTCCAGACGGATATTATCATTTACAACATCATGTGCCATTTTAAGTGCTATAAGTAACTTGGCTATTCTCGCTATCGTGTCATAATGACTGGACACACTACTCATAACAAGGACATCGTATAAAATATTCTGTCTAAAGTCATGTGTAAGATATGAATATCACTTTGGTTGAAGGGACGACTTAGATTCTATATGATTCCTGCTGCCCTAGGTTTTTCGGTCACTCTTGATTGCGAGTATTCGTAAGCAAGTACCTATATTTTATTCGTGAATTTAAATCATATATTTTTATTTTACAATCATTGCGATTGCACAAATGAAATGGTACGCAGTCACGCGCACTGGTGCGAAGATGTACACCAAAGACAGTGACATTCGCCATGGAAAAATCATTTGACTTGACCGGGATTCGAACGCTGAACCGTTGAAATTCTCCATGAATTAAGATGGATTGGTGGTGTAACTGGCTAACACACCTGACCGGCTAATGGGAGATCCAGGTTCGAATCCCTGTCAAGCCAAATATTTTTTCATGGCGAATTTCACCGTCTTTGGTACATATCATTTAATATATTTTTAAGTTCACTTCTAAAGTTTATAATCGCAATACTGCCGGCATTGTTGGAGGAGGTAATATCCTCGCTTGGTAATCCTGGGGTCACTTCGAGTCTGAGTCGGCGGTGATTGCGTAAAATGGTGGTGTATCGGCCTCTGGGGAACCGGGAGCCGTATTAGGAGTGGTTTATCAAGATCGTCCGGGAAGAAAAAGATAAATCATAATGTTGTAATACATTCTTCGGATTTTAGGGTGGAGCTTAGAAAATCTTGGGTTGATTCTCCTAATCCCTTCGGATCCCAGAGATTCTTCTCCCTGCCTCGGACGACCGCTGCCCGTCAATAAATCTCCTCTCGTAATTCTTCGCCGTTCCGAGACTAAAGCAGTCCCATCACTTTATTCCTGGCGATGGATGGGGTGCCCCCTGGGGCCCATCTCATCGATTCTGTCCGCGTAATCCTTTGAAGAGATTCTACATCCATCCTTTGCTTTGGCCTTTTGTCTGGTTTCCTACAGCTCTCTGCTCCTCACTGTCGTCAAGATAAGGGCTTTCCGACTGATATATTGGCCTGATGCCGACAATTGGATTTCCGGCAGTAGCTGTGGTTCAAAATGAGAGTATGATAAAATCTTCGAGGCTTCACACTTTAAAGGTTTTGACATTAAACTTAATAGTAACTTCAGTATTGAAAATTGAGGTGATATTGTGAAAGTGCTGTTTTAATACCCAGGAACTAACTTTTTCGATATAATAGCTTGCAAAGCCGTGTTTGCATCTTGTCGCCAAATTATACCATAGCGAAATTAATGACTAATTTTCTGTCTTCTTCTTCACTACTAAATTTATTTCTACCCTCCTAGCCACTTCCAAGGTGTGATTTCGTATGAGGTACCAGCGAATAATAAATCTTTCTGCCGAGTGGCATGATATTAACAAAGAAATAACGAAATACGAAAGACGATCTCGTTAATGAAAAGAAGAAAGAAACTAGGAATTAACGCAGTCACGCAATAACTACGTGATTAAATTCAAGGATTATTATTAATATCTTCTCAGTTCAACGAAGACGATATTTATGTTGAGGTCAGTGTTCAATATGATTAGTGTGCGGAAATATTGATGTATTACGGCCATCGTCGTAACGCAGTTAAGGCGCAAATTGAACAGAGACATCATTAAAGTAGGCAACTCTCTAGTCTCGCTTTAGGACCCGGAAGCAGACAGTTGATTGGATGAATACCAAGCCCCTTACTACACTATTACGGTGGATAGAAGATAAGACGCCTCGTCTAATACGTAACTAACCACAGATTCACTTTTTAGGAACCCATGATAACTGATTTTGTCTCTTTTATTGTCCACGAGCGGAAGATACCCGTTGAAATTCAACGGGTGTGAAAAATATTAAACTTATTTTTTTATAATAAAACCACAAAGCCCGAAGAAAAACAGTATGCGTGGTCATTTGAGGAGTTCTTAACCTATCTTGTATGTTGTGTTCGTTGTAGTAGACACACTGACAGTTTCCCAGGTTCACGGAGAGATGAGTGACTATTGGTTCACTTTCATGAACGGGAAACCCAAAAATCGGCCTCGCAGACTCATTACTACTCAAATAGCAACGGTTGATAGATGGTCACCTCGTCCCTCCGGTCCTCTTGAGCCGTCTTCTGAGTGATTAACAGCTTGATCGCTTCCCTTGTGTGCATACATATATTTGCATTCCATGACTTAATTCAACTATTCAACGTTGATATGTGCGTTGATTATCTTAATCAGGATTGGACAGTAGAGTACAATCCAGCTGTTGACAACGTCAAGAGGAGTAATGGCAGCGGAAGCCAGGTTTATTTGTCCTATGAATCCTCAATCAATGGGACTGCGCCTTCGGAATAGCCATAATCATTGGTTTCCGTTGCTAAATGAATTAAATCTATGGTGATTCTTAGTGCACTTGTCGATTTTCATGCACGGATGTCGTTAATTGCGCAGAATTTCCGTTCTTATTTCGGATAAGAAGCATGTAGTGACGTCATTATAATTTCGGCCATCTTAAAGCAGATTGAAGGTTTGAAACAGATGGGTCTGTATTTGAACCAGATTTAGAGCTGGTTACCCGTCTGTATGTTGGGTAAGGATGAAATTTGTGCAGATCTTAGCGTAACCCGAGAAACACCACGGGGAGAATCTCATGAGATCACTGGTGGGCATGTTTTTGACCATCCAAATCTAACCTTTGTCGTTTTTCTTTCAAGGGTTCATTTTCTCGCAAATAAGACATTCATTTTGTCTTAAAAGATTTTTTCGTAAGGTTACTCTTTTTTCTATTAGGCATGTTGATGGATATATTTTTAAGTCCAAGGAACGGAAACATAGCGGCAAGTGAGAGTCTAGAATAGGCAACTCGATGATTGAGTGAATGTACCTAAGTTAACTGCACATTAACACTTTTAAACGCATAAATAATTCGTGACGTTACTGATGTGGGAATTGGTCTAAAAACAGTTCGCGAATGTACTGAGAGGCAGACGGTTTCACTATGTGTAATACACCTGAGTACTAAACGATAATAAACAACGCCGTGTTTGATGTAGCAACAGAGGCATTATTACCATTGATCATCGCTGCACGTATATATTCTTTTAAGTGTGTAGTCTATTAATTCCTTTATGTGTAACGTTTACTACGTAAGTGTTCTCCCATATATATGCCCCTTTGAGAGCTACTTTGAGAGTAGACGTTGAAGAGTATACTTGTAAAATATGCATTGAATTTAACGATTACCCCCCGAAGCAATCTATCATGGGGGCCTTGGGACTCCAGGATCTTCTTATACGGATTTTGTTTCTACGTACTATCATGGGCCTGCAGGAAAGCGTGATATTAAAATGCTAGAGGCGTGAATATTCTATGAAAATGAAATCTCTGGTTGTCAAGGAAATATGTTATTGTTGATTTCAGGGAAAATGTGAGATTTTTCAACTGAAAACATGAATTTCAGACAAATACAAATAGTAGAAGAAAATTGATTGATAAAATTAGAAATTATATTGATTCAGCCATCCGATAAAAAAAATTCCAGCCCTATATCTTGAGTGAATGTACTTTTAAAAAGCAAAAAATGAAACCACTGCACCGAACACAATGCTTAGCATGGACCACCAGGGGGGACCTTCGGGGGCCTTTGGGGGCCCTTAGATCTTTTTAATATAGCATATGATACAACCAGATATTTATTCTATCTACACGCCAAATTTCAGCTCAATCGGTCCAGTAGTTTTTGCGTGATGGAGCAACAGACAGAAAGAGACCATTACATTTTTATACATATTAGTAAGGATCACACCCTTAACCCTGAAAAAATTGGGTTTCGGTTAATTGAACCCTACAGTGTTTGTTGTCTACCAGTAACAAACATGTGTTCCAAATTTCATCAAAATCGGCCCTGTGGTTTAGGAGGAGATGTGGAACATACATACATACATACATACATACATACATACATACATACATACATACATACATTGACTTTTATATATATAAAGATGGTAACAATTAAACTTTCAACCTAATCATTTTTCAATATGTCTCGTGCATATCATTTTTATGATCTTACCTATCTCAGAATTATAGAATATAATCCTGAGATAGGTCAATAATTTATAGTTAATATTTGTAATATATTTTTATGAAATCTCTAAGAAGGACATGATGAAAAAATATAACAGAATATTTCACTCAAAAATTGGTTTATTATCGACCCAGGTTTCGACTGTACAGCAATCATTATCAAGGTCTTTGAGATCTTCCTTGATAATGATTGCTGTGCAGTCGAAACCTGGGTCGGTAATAAACCAATGTTTGAGTGGAATACACTAAGCTATATTTTTCATCGTGTCGGTGATAATGTTCCACTAAGTTACGCCTTCAAAAATTAATATTACTGTAAGGAAGAGACCAGCTTCGAACATTCAAGAAAGATTTAGCCCATAGTTTTTCTTTTTACCTACGATATTTTCCCGGATTGTTTGTTTCAGTGATTTATAATATCGGCGTGTCTGGATTCCAAATTTTAGTTGCGTGAGGTCGTTTTTTGCTAATCTTGTGAAGGTCTGTGTGCCATCAACTTTGGAGAAATGTCCTCCAAGGAAATAGTTTTACCTCAATTCTTTTTTATGTTCAATATTTAGAGGATTTTGATCAGCAAAGATTTTTTTACGAAGACTGATGGGATCATTTTTGGGAATAAAAGTCCTTGTGGTTCAACTTGTGTACTTGTTCAACAAATCTAGCCGTTCTTCGTTACATTCGATGTAATTCTAAGATTAAGGATTTGTGATCTGATTCGTATACTAAGTGTCGGCGATGTAGGGATTCGCCTACTGAGACAGCTCTTTATCAAATACAGTGGACCCGCAAATGTCGAACGGTTTAAAGATCGAACAAGTTGTGTCTAGCCCAAACATTTCTAGGTCAATCAAGAGTGAATCTTGTATGTATTAAAGTCTGGAATTCGTTCTAAGTAAATGAGACTGCCAGAATGCAGATAAAACTAATTTTAGTCCCCTAGGCACTAAATCCCAGCATTTAGAAATATGCAGATATTATATACTACGTAGGAAGATCGAGAGCTCGCGGTTATGCCAGTCATAGTGAGCTGCAGCCCTCAATCAGCGGATTCAAGGGGAGAAGAGAATCCAAGCATTAATATGTCCTTCTTTCTTCATCATCTTTCACTGAGAGAAGAATGGAGTCGAGAGCTGCAGCAAATAAATCTTCAGACTAATGATTGCTGATGATGATGACCTTTTCTTATCTTCCTCTCTGCTTTCATAATGTGTATGCTCTCTCATAAAACGTTAAGTCTACTTCCTTTAATGTTATTTAAGCACGCATGTTAAAATGTACTGATTTTTACAATATAGGATTATTATACGTTATTAAATAGCTAATATTGATGCTTAAAATGTAATATAATGTGTAATAGTTGGGGATCAGCAATGGATTTATTCAATTTAGATTGTTTTATATAGAGACTCAGAGAACGGAGGACGAAAATAGGCTAAAGGCTTTTGAGATGTGGGTGTGGAGGAGGATGGAGAAGGTGCGATGGACGGAAAGGAAGATGAATGAGGAAGTGCTTGACATGGTTGGTGAGGAGAGGTAACTTCTGGATGAGATTAGGGGGAAGGCAGGGTAGGTGGCTGGAAGCTCTAATGAGGGACGATGGTTTGCTCAAGACCGTGATAGAGGGAAGGATGTTGGGCAAGCGGGGAAGGGGAAGAAAGAGAATTCGTTTTATGGACGGGATGAAGAAGGGTAGGACGTACGCGGAGATGAAGAAAGATATACTAGTGGTAGATAGGGCCCAGAGCGTGTAAAAATCTGGAGGATTTTCTCTGACTCTTGATTTTTTTTCATAAGACCTACCTTTAATCGGTAGATTGTAATAAATTATATGGAGACTCGAAAGTCGTATTACCTCCTGCTACGGATTGTGTTCGTCTACCAAGGGTCCAATTATGAGGTATTTCATGCTCACTTGTCAATATAAAATTCTTTAGCGAGTGAAGTGGCTGTGCATTCTGAGAGTAATTCTTTTATTTATTTAAAGAGTTTAACGTTTGCCCAACAAAATATTACAGGGCAAACAAAAAAATGCAAAACGCAGTGAAATAAATTAAATTATACAGAAATATCTAAACACACCAAGGAACTATAACATTTATTAAACTAGAAAAGAGACTTCTTTGTTGAGATAAATCAATTTATCACAGTAGATTTAAAAGTTCGGCACATTCTGTTCAGTGGTGAGTTTTCAGATTAATTTTATTTTACCCTGCTCAACTTGAATTTTCTTTTTAACCTTACACTATTACTAGGCACTGCAAAATTAATTTTGCTAATTAATTCACTATTTTCTACTGTATTAAGTAAATTATATAAAGTTAAATGTTTTATGGAGAATTGGTCATGAAAAAATGTCAGTTTTCTTCTCTTGCAAACGTTTCGAAACTTTATTGTTTCATCTTCAGGGCATGAGGTGGAATACTTAGAATACCAATTAGGACAGTTTTTATGTACCTACATTGAAATTTGTTATATATGTTATATTTGTTATAAAAATGTCAATATAGTTACATAAAAACTGTCCGAATTGGTAACCTAAGTGTTCCACCTCAAGACCTGAAGATGAAACAATAAAGTTTCGAAACGATTGCAAGAGAAGAAAAGTGACATTTTTTCATTACCAATTCTCCATAAAACATTTAATATGAAATAGCGGTCAATAAACAACTCTCATCAAGTAAATTATATAAGTAAGATGGATCATATATGGTTCTTCTTTTTTGCAAATATTGAAAATAAAATATTTTTAACAAAGTTTCCGAACTAACATAATTATAATACGTCGGATAAACGTTAGTTTGCGTATAGTATAGTTAACGTAAAGATCTTTTTTCTTTCACCATGAGATAGCACAAAGTTGTCCTCTTTAAAACTGCCGTCTATCACTGTGTCAATCCGTGCTCTTTCTTCGAAGAAGAACGCTCTCTGACCCAATGTCCCTCTCCCCTTCCGCCCCCGTCCCCGTCCTACGCCTCCCCCAATCCTGCCCAACCCCCCCTCCAGCAGCGGAATAGGCAACAAGTTGCCGCTCCCCCGTTCATCGATCGGGCACCCTCCTTAATACACTCAACCCGCTCCTCCCACTGCACCCTCGACTCCTCTCCAGCATCTCTCTCCCTCGCTGCTCCAATCCCTTCCCTCGTCTCACATCCGCCCCCTATCCACTATCCCTAACCCACCCACCTCGCACATCGTCTCGTATATTTTATCTTCTTCATCGCCCACTTGCCGACTTCCTCGTGCTCGAAAAGGAAGGGATCCACGGGAGTGCCCACCTCCGCCTCCGACCTCCATTCAACTGTGCGCCGCATTTTTAAGTTTACACTGCACTTAACGGAATGAAAAGCCGGCCGGCCGTCTTTGGGAAATCTGCGCCATAAAATCAGCATATCGGCGATCGTCAAAATTTTATGTGGGGACCAGCGGTTGAGGGGGCTTTTTTGGCGGAGCGACGAAGATTTACATTCATTTTCAGCGTTCTTATTAAATGTATCCACTCGTCGGAAATGGCGGAGAGATTGTGTGCAAGGTGTTTGTAAATAAGAGAATAAATGATAGGTTGACGGTTTGTAACTCTTCTGCAACAGCGATTTCCGGTGACGTGCTAATAAAATCGTAAAATGAAAATGTCACCATATCGGCGATCGTCAACATTTTATGTGGGGACCAGCGGTTGAGGGGGCTTTTTTTTGGCGGAGCGACAAAGATTTACATTAATTTCCAGCGTTCTTTTTAAGTGAATCACCTCGTCGGAAATGGCGGAGAGATTGCGTATATGGTGTTTGTAAATTAGAAAATAAATGAAGGGTTGACGGTAGGTAACTCTTCTGCAACAGCAATGTCCGGTGACGCACTAATAAAAATCGTAAAGTGCAAACGTAGTTATACAAATAAGTCTCTCTTTTTCATACACAGCCCCCACAGTTTTGAAGTAGGTATTTGGAAAACAATCGGCAATACTTGGCGAAGGCAAAATGTAATACGCATGGCATTGTTCTTATGACATAATGACACGTTTGTGACTCATTCTGGGTGACTTTTATCAGCGATCGTAGAAAATTAATTATTTGCCGAATTAAAACGAATAAACTCAATTATGCCATTGCTTAGCTGTGACATCACCGGGAGTTAAATCATTCATCTATTTGAAATCATTCAAGTGCATTGAACGGGATTCGAAAGCATAAATTTATTTGCCTTCGTTTGCAATGATCAACGGCAAGGGAAGATAGAAATGGTTCTCATTCCGGGAATGAGGCATAAAACTTCCCTATTTTCCTTCCTTTATCGATCAGCTCAGAGAATATGAATGTTCTCTGATTGGACATTCGGTATTTCATTGCACGGAGGATTTCTATGTCCTTTGCATGACGACTCGATTCTGCATTCATCTTCCAAAAGATTGCTAGAACTTCTGCAGTCACGTTGAACCAAATAGAGTAAGTGAAATAGCCTATGATTTTTTTTTGCGCCGAATGCTAATAATAATCTGGAAGTGATAATTCCAAAAGGAAAAACAGTAATTTTGCCTTTCCTTTGTGGTAAGATACTATTTTATTGAAAAATAAAAATAGCGATGGATTTCTCTATGTATATTTACTGAAATTAGCTTCCCTTGTTACATAAATGCCGTATTTTTTCCCGCTCTAGTTTTTCAGGACATCCAAAGTCTTTGAGGTTTATTTTGCTATTGTGAATTAATGTTTTCTTTGTCTGGATATTAAACTCTGCAGTACTTAGGCGTCAGCTGTCGATAATTTGACTCGGCCAGAAATGAAACGTATTTGTTGATGTTCAAGTCAAAAATGCTTCAAAGATCAAAGACGGCGAATCCTTTAATTCCTCCTAAAATTTGGGTCAAGACAGAAGTTTACAGAGTATTCAAATGAAAACTTCTCTGGTTCTGTATAAGATACATTTGTCCAGATGATAACGTTCGAATACTCTGTGAAATGTACTTGTCCAAGTCAACATCTAAATAACTAATTAAATCCAGAGAGCTTTTGTCTTGTGATCGTCAAAGGAACTTCATTACCGTTTTAGTTGTGATTTCATAGGATTGTTTGATGATAGGCTCTCTTTTTTAGTGTCCAAATTTTGACCTAGGTCTAGAAGAGGAGCTTTTCATTTGCAATGTAAATTTTTCTGGACTCTTCAAGGCTTAGTATGCACGCACTCGCTTAAAGGTGGGAAAGTTACGAATTTAATAGGTATGTACGAACTATTGCTGTTTTGTTGTGCTAAAATATTGCCCTTCAATGAGAATGCAGCATTGCAGAGACTGCAGGTGGACTTGATATCTATTGAATTACAGATAAATTAAAATTTGACTACAAATTATAGTAAAATAACGGTTTCAAAAAAGGGGGCTTATTGGTAATGGCTATTTGCAATGTCATTTACGTAGGCCATTTGATGAAAGATGATAAAGCCTGAATCACACGATCATTTTTTCCGTCCCTTGTCAGGGATCATTTAAGGGATGCTTTTCGCGATCGCTCAAATGATAGGGAAAGTGATAGCTGAAGCCATCATTTAATCCTGTATCACACGCGATCACTTGCGCCGTCACTGGGAGCATCATTTCCGTACCCGAGATTTTCTGTTCTTCTGATTAGTTGTATAATGAATTGAACCATTATTGTGACTATTCGTAACTAAACAACTATTGTTCTTTCAGTTTAATAGAGTATTGGATATTATGTTATTTATTACCATTATCTTATTAATTAACCTACCACGACATTCTGTAGTCTTATTTGGCCATGGGGAGTTTCAATGGTATTTCTGGGAGCTCTGTGTTTCCTCTAACAATGTAAACTGTCATGGTACCTATGTAGGCCCATAAACCTAAAAAAACACGATAAATTCAACATATACTGGAGATTATTGTAAAATAGAGGCGACTGCATTTGAGCCGTTGAATTGGCTATTTCTGTCGGCTAAATTGGCTGATAGCTCATTTACTCATACTAATTATGGCAGCAAACTTAGGTTTTGTATGCCTGAGGGCATATCATTTTAGGCGCACTAAAACAAGTTTCTAATGATGAACCCAATTCGTGCCATCGAGTGGGATAAAATCAACCTAAAGACTTATTAGTAAACTTAAATTAATGCTTAGCCATGTATATGATCTCGTCCGTGGAATATCCGCACTTCATCAAAGATTTTATTCGCTCTCTTCACCGAACTGATTACGCAAGGTTACGCATATTCCTTTTCGCCTTCGCCTCTTGCGTCGTTGTACCAGAACGGAAAGGTTCCACACTCGTCACACTTTTATTCTGGCTCTTTATACTTAAAAATTTACTATGGCTATGAGAGGATGTATTATTGCAAAGGTGGTCGTATTTCACCTTTTCTAAGAGAGCAGTAATTGCTTCCAACCATACACTAGCGCGATTTATTGCGAGACATTTTACAAACGTTCCGCGGTCCTCTAATGTTTATAATGCTAGTTTTATTGAAAGCCACGCGTAGCGCAACATTCGTTCTTTGCGGCCGTGCACTCTGGCTATTAACGGAGTCAGGGACGTTTTCAGGGACGGAAAAAGGACCTGCTCAAATGACGAAAAATATTATAGGGATCCCTATCTTTGGAGCTATCCCTGAAAATGATCGCGTAAGCCATAATTTTTGAACCATCATTTGGGCTATCATTGGAGCTATCCCTGAAAAGGAACGGAAAAAATAATCGCGTGATTCAGACTTAAGTTTGAATAGCAGGTAGCCCTCCCCCTCAACGCCTTAATTGTAGTGGTGAACTAATATTAGAGGTCTAGGAAAACCTGAAAAGGACGCTAGGTAGGGAACACTGGGTCTAACTGATAGGGTCCGTTATCCAAAACGCAATGTTTGATAGTGAAATTCGAAGGAGGTAAGCAAACCATTCTCCTGTGTGGATGGGCCACGCGGAATCACGCCGCCGCAGTTGCGTGATTTCTTTAATCTTCAAATTAAAGTTTTTAAATAGTAAAGCACAAAAAAACATAAACATTTATTTTTAATAAGATTAATATGTATCTCATGGTTCTTACACGAATTTTTATAATCGTAAGGTGTGTTTTGTTCCCGTGCACCATCATATTCCTAGGAGCTTTAAATTAATGTATATTGTAAATAAATTACTTATTGGACCTTATCATTTGTAACTTTTCATCTACATCTGCATACTACCCCGCAAGCCGCCTCAATAGGCGTGTGGCGGGGGGTGTTAGGACACCAGCCGTTTACATATAAAAAGGAAACGCTCTAATGAAATTACGCCTAGCATTTATTGAAATCCCTTATTGTTCGGGGGAAAAACGAATTCCCATACCTATCCGTTCGGCAAAATATCTCTCTTAATTTATCGTTTCTGTCGGACCTGGAAATATAGTGGGGTTCTAATATGATGTTCTCCGTGTCGCTCTGAAAGATATCTATTCTCAATTGTTCAAGCAATCTAAGCCTAGCGCGCAGCCTCCGAGTCTCTAGCGGCTCCCAGCCTAATTCGTTTAACATATGTGTAACGCTGTCTGTACGCCCGTAGCAGTTTTTGACGAATCGCGCAGCTTTCCTTTGTATTTTATTAAGTTCCCGGATTATGTCTTTCTGCACCGGATCCCATATGCTCGCTGCATATTCAAGGTGTGGCCGGACGAGTGCGAAATAGCACCTCTCTTTTACTTTTTCATGAGAAAATCTTCCCACAATACGCTTGACGAATCCTAGCTTCTTCAGAGCTCTGCCACAAATATTTCTTATATGTGCTCCCCACGATAGGTCCTTTTGAAAAAATATGATTGATTTGACACAAATGTCGATACCAAATCATTCCGTTTAAATATCTAATGCTTATTCCTGATGGGGGGAGTGGAGATTTTGTAAAAATAATAATATGTTGATTAGTCATTGAGCCTTTGGAGGTACCACTGCCACGGTCTCGGAATATTTGTCACGCGCCGCCGATATTTTCATCGACGCGAAATCGACGCGTGGAGTCGGCTTGCCATGAAGACATGCTGTGATCTTCCGCAGCGGGGGGCGTGTCGGAGTTCCCACTCCAGAAGAATGGAGAAGTCGTGACAAGAGTGATAAATTCGAGGAGATAAGTTAATAGTATGATCATAATTGTTATTGAATGTGTAATCTCAATATATGAATGGTATACATTCTGCAATTTGAAAACCATTAAACTTGCTCTAGGTACCAGGTGATAGTTCAATAAATAGAATCGTTTTCCATTAAGTGCTTATAATTCAATTCAAAAATGTTGCCCTGCGAGTGCAATTCCTATGCTATTAGTGGAAATCAACATTTGAACTAAAAGTATTAACCGTAGCAAACGATTATAATGGAAAGAATATACTATAAAGTTTTATTTAAACTTGAAATCGGAGGAAATAGCCGTGGGGGGGGGAGATTTTAAAACCTATATTCAATATCGTCAGTTTGTCGCAGAATCCGGGAGAGCAGACAACCGTAGGCGGGCGCCAGTGCACGTATCTGTAGCAGTGTACCGTAAAACATACTCCTCTCTCCACCCTCCATCTCCAAACGATGCCATATTTGGATACTCGAGGAAATAGGACCCACTAATCACACATCTAGAACGATTAAGTGACACTGGCAAGTGACACAGCCTTTGTCTGATCTTTTCATCCCTATCGTGTTTTATCACATTTTCAAACGAAAATGATCATAAATCTAATTTTTCAGCCCCGAACGCGTGCAAGGAACCTTTCATTAGGTGCACGCCGACCACGTGACTTGAGCCACCGCCGAATATGTGAAAATAGGGATGGTTCATATTAATGACAAAATCGTAGTATGTACCATGAAACAGCGTTAGCTGCCGCCGTAAGCGAGAATGTCATCGGCGCCCACTTCTATTCTCCTCAAACATTCCAGACGAACCGAAATTCATCTGGCCCTATTAAACATTGGAATTACAAATTTTCTTTTCAAATTTAGTTTTTTTAACTGAGGAAACCTTTACTTCAGGATGTAAATAGTTGAAAAATGTATCACCATAGCATTAATATTGCCTATTCATGTAATTTAAATTTGTTGGTTTCATCGAGGTAGGTAAAATGGATTGATCAGTCGCTGTTTCTACCTGAGCAGAATTGAAGAATATTTATAATAAAATAATTTGAACTGAATGATAGTTAAACCGGATCTACCAATTGCCGGTGTGGTGTGTTAATTAAAACATTTATGCTTATATGACGTTATCACTATATTCAATATTAAAACGAAGAAGCCATATAAAATTTTGAACTTTGTTGCTTAAAATATTTGATTAGTTATGAATTTAGACTTTTAACTCCCGAAATTTGACAAAAACATGATCTTGTGTAACGAAACTGAGAGAGAGATGGAACCAGAAATACTATATTTTAGTGATGCTAAAATAAACCTTTGTTCGATAGGAACATAGGAAAATCTTCTCATACTATTCTTTCTTGCAGTGGGAATGGGTTATCTGAGAAGTGCTTGCGGCAAAAGTAAGATGGACAGGGTTTCAAGTAAGTGGGTCATGAAAGAATGTGGGTTAGATGCTCCAGTGCTGGGCATAAGTATATGAAAGGGGTGTTCTTTGATGGTTTAACTATGATGAGAGAATGGAAGAGAGTCGAATAACGAAAGAGAAATGTGATAGTAGAGTGAATGATGTGAGAGGAAGGGGTAGACCGCGAAAGTCAAGGTTGAATGCGGTGAAAGATTCTCTAGAGAGGAGGCAGAATAGAAGAGCGTATATGAAGCAATGCATGAGTGTAAGAGAAGCGAAATAGGTATAAAAGGATAGGGCATTACGGAAGATATTATTAAAAGGGAGCCAGGTTTCTAGGTCGAGCAGGTCTGACTTTGCCTACCACAAAAGGGAATCGCGTGATGGATATGTATTACGTCTGCAATTAATTCATAATGTAAATCTCTTCGGAAAGGAAAGTAAGTTTAGCACCTTGAAGAATGAGCCTGATGACTTTTCTTTTTTCAACCTGGATCTTTCATTAATTTTGACTGCACACAAGTCGAAACGCCATGATTTTTATCCACCTAATAAACCACGTAAAAATCTTCGATCATAGATTTAAAAATATGTTATATTTCACTACACAGATGGGCTGGATATTTGACTCAGAGTCACCAACGTGATGATTCCCTTGAAAAAAAGTAACTCAAATCGAACGAGTAATAGCAGTAATTTCGTAAAGTATGATTTGGGCCCGTTGTGTGATCTCTGGTTAGATATTTTCTCGGAATTATAACCGACCTTTATTCGTTCTCCCTTCGACAACACTCGCGTCAACCGTTTAACAGCGAACGTCTAATTTAATATAAAAAAACCAGAAACTTCAACTAAACTCAAATTATCGTAAATGCTACGTTATCTGACGGTTAACGTTTACCAGACATAATGAAACCGGACCTTTTTGTGTGACTTTTCACTCTTAGAATAGCAAGAAAGCAGGATATACGCTCTACTTACGGTTGGTACTATTTATTTTCATGGTAAATATTCAGTGTTTACTCACCAACTTATAAAAGCAAGCTTGACTGTACACAAGTCATTACTGTGGCATTTATTTCAAGTTTATCGTGACCACTTATTCCAAAGCTGCTTTCTCTTGCTTCTTGAATCGGGAAATTATCATTTGTCACGCTTATATCTCCTGTTCCGGAGTAGGAAAATATTGACATCTATACAATCGATTCCTCAGCTTAATTCTGAGAAAAATCCCGCGCCTGGGGACATCGGAAAACTTAAAACTTTTGTAAAGTTTGCTCAAGTCCACAGCTGAATTTAAGATTAGTCACGATACTAATGACGCAGAACGTTTGACGACTGAAAGCTATTAGAAAGTGACGCGAGTGACGACGTAGGTTTCCGGTTGAGTTAAGCAGGGGACACTTTGGGTCCTTCTTGGGAACTAGAACTACCCAAATTCTCAGGCCCAAAACATTCATTAGGGAGGATGTTCTGTCCTGCAGGTTGGAGTCCGATTCACTCGCTTCCTTATCTTGCGTCAGGAGAGTAAGGAGGGTCGAGGTGAAGTGTTGTGAAATCAAACCTTGGGTAATCCCCCGCGCTCTGGCAGGGATCATAGCTGGATTCATCTACCTCTAAATTTGGACTACACCCTGCAAGCCACCTGAAGGATGTATGGCAGGGTGTGAATTTCCACCAACCTAAACTGCGCTATTAGCTATAGTTGTTATAGGAACTATGAGTATTAATGCATTTTGATTTACATGAATGTACATAGATACAAGAGTGATACAGGAAGCATGTGAGCCATGCTGTTAGAACTACTTAAAATATTAATCCCTATGTAGACTGTCCCCATCCTGCTAAATTATTTAAACAAGAATTGTTAAAATAATTTGGCAGGATGTTCAAATTATTTTTCTTTCAATATTCTTACTCGCAAGTCAATAAGACAATAAGATATATTCTTATCCTAAGACTATATAAAAATAAATTATATATATTTTCAGATAAAAAAACCCCACCAGGTGAGTGACTATTGAAAAAAGGGGTCCCCATTAAAAAGGTTAATACAGAAGCATTTGATATCAACCAATTTATTAGCTACACCACCTTATTCAAAGAACCTAACTATCTACATCGGCGAAATACTGTGGAAGCTACCTACTGGGTATATATAGCACGGGGTGATTCTACACCTGGCAAGTAATACTCATCCCATTTCCAATGAAAACCCCATACGATCCCCCGGCCGATAGGTGAGGACCAGAAAGCAGTCAGGAGAACAATCATATGCCAAACCAGAGCTCAAGAGAGTTTTACCTCGATAAATATGCAGAATACGGGATAGCATACTTCTAATGATTAGTATTACTAATAATTTTAATTAATGGATGCTACGAGATATTAGTTCGTGAATAAAATAAAATTATGCAAGACATTTCAAGCATGATGAGGTGATTATTAATAATGGTATGTTATTAAACAAAAGTACTAAATGTAGTCTGCCAAGAAACATTCAATATCATCATCATACCGCAGCGCCTATGCTGACATGTAAAAGTTATAGCTTAATTAAAGACATGTAAAATTAATTAGCATTCCATGCAGCCATTAAAAACTGAAAAATGAATAAAAGAGCTAAATAAATAAATAAAGATACCTATTATGGCCACTAATATTATTAAAGTGTTCAATCATAGCTATTGTGCTCCTTAATCGTCCGTGGAAAAATGACATTTTAAACCTGTGTGTCCTGCAGTCTGCTTATAAATAGATCGGTTTGGAACTTACTTAAAAGATTGTCTAAATTAACCTACGATCTGATAGCAATTCCCATCCTTCTTGTTGTAGCGGGCTTGCTAATTTAATTATCATAACAACCTTTACATATCTTGCCGCTCCTAAAAATTTCTCTTCGGGCAGAGTTTTTACCGGCGACGGAGTTTTTTACATAGGTATCATTTCTACTACAATCCACCACTCTACCTACTAAACTACCAAAAGATTTTCTGCGAAAGTGTTTTTTTTAAGAAACCACGAGCGCTCTTGGGTCATGTACATACTTTCATGCATGGAGATGTGCAAATTTCGGAAGTATAGCATGCATACGAGATGCGCTGTTATTACTAGTTGGCGTATTCATAACAAGCTTTGAACGGCATTTCAACGAACCAGTCTATCTACCGTGCAGCGGATAGTATCTTATAAAACAGAATCAGCATAAATTTTAACCTATTATCTGTCAGTGATTTCCATTCTAGTTTCTGTACTATGTTTGTGGCAATTATAAAGTTATCGTAAAGACCTATAGTATATCTTTCTGAGATCATTTCTGCGCTAGGCCTATTTCGGTATTCATCCAAGGAGTAGACAGGGAAAATTCTTAGGCATGACTCACGGAGTTATCCACCTAAAATAATGGAAATTGGATGCAGCCTATATGCATTAGATTTATTGTTTTTATTGTAATGTATTTTAAACGTATTGTTGTGTTAAATGTAATGTTTAATTATTTAAATGTATCAAGCATCCCATCAAGTATCCTAAACCTGAATTAGTTAATATTTTTTTCGTTCCAATGAATGACAACATTGGGTGGAATTGTAGCTATCATAGATGGAAATTTTATATGGAATTTGCAATTTGAATATGTTTTGCGTGAGTGAAATGAATAAATACTTATCACGGAAAAAAGCACTATCCAAACTATTAGTGACATCCGATTCCTTGAAAAGGCGTGAGTTTCTCAACTACCGATTTACAGCTGAAAATACATAACATTAGACCGATGAGCATTCTCAAGGCTTACATATGCAGAACTAACACCTTAATCAATTTTAGCACCTGCTTTTAACCTTACTTGATTCGCCTTTCTCTCTACGACTAGGGCATGCAATTTATTCCAGAAATATTTTCGCGTTAAATGTAAATTTTAAGCTTTCAAAGACTTATACTCGTAATTATAACGAATGAACATTACTTATTTTACACATATTTTGCTGTTTTAGCTTACTTATTAAAGAGGTAATCTTGTGGTGTAGTTTTGCCGAATATCTTTCTCAGGTAAAAACAAATCATTCTCTCCAGAGGTGCAAATCATCGTCGAGAATAATTATTATCAAGTTTCCAATTTCAGCCACATTCTCAAATTATAATTTTCCAAACCGTGTTCCAAATGTCAACTCTCACGTTTTCCATAAATTATTCTTAACCTATCTACAATGACTTGGACCCATCACCTTTCATGAGCGCCGTGGTCTTTTCCTATGTCGTGAGAGGGTGAATATCAAGCGCTGAACGTAATGCTTGGTCCTGCTGAGCTACAGGTTGCTCACCTTTGAGCTTCCTTCTTCCTCTCACCGAAAATTAGAACCATTAGTCTTTTGGTCGTCTTCGCACAATCGCTTGAACATACTATAGTGAGGAACTTTCTGAAGAGACAGGAGCAGGGATCTTTTCATGGAGTCTCAGGATTCTCTTTCTTCACGCCTCCCATCCAACTTTTTCTTTTTGAATTTACAAGTAGTCGGGGAGGTGACGCCGTCTTTCAACTTGAGTGAGTTAGGTAAGTGGATTGCTTTGGAATCTAGAGTTGGAGGAACCCCTTTGTTTGACTTCAGAGAAGGATTTGGGAGTAGCCACAAGACTACTATCTCTCCAAGTGAGTCAGTAGTTGAGGAGCGATCGATGCCTGGAGTACCCCTAGGGGCGGTTTTGTTATCCATTCCCTCCCACTCCGATCCGCCAGGGTTCTGCTGTTCCCCTTTCTCGCCTTCCGCACCACCGCCCAACTCCCGATCTGTCACCGACAGAATTTCCACGCCGCTCAAAGAAAACCTCAGCGGCACTCTCGTGGTGATGCGGCCATTGTGAGACTCCGGTGAGGGACCGAGGGATAGTCCGCTCTTCACCTCTCTCGAGGGAAATTCGCGTGATACGTCAATCCCCACTTCCATCATTCGCGAAAAGTGTGCCACGAGTAGGGTTGCCATACGTCCTGAATAAGCGAGATTATCCCGAAGTTTGGTATGCAAGAAAACGTTCTGGCTGAATTAAAAATAAAGTCCTGAATTTTTAAAGTAAGCCAGTCCGAAATTCTGCTTCATTTTTTTCTAAAAAATTTTTATTTTATTTATTTATTATTCACGTCCAAAAACAGCTCAATGCCAATTACAATGGACAAATAACAACATTACTCCAAAACCAATAAACAAAGAACCATATAACAAATAAAAACATTAAATAAATTAATAACGAAGTAGCATTTAGCAATGAGCAAATTACAGCCATACAGACAGAGAGCGAAAGACGAGAGTAGATCTAGGATGAGGGAGGAGTGCATTTTAGTGGAAAATTTACATTAAATATCCGCGTATTTACGGTAGCACAATGCTGAACTCGTTACGTTAGTGGTACGGTGTGGAACTGGAAAACTGCTATCCTAATGATTCAGTATAATTTGAAAGAAATGTTATGCCTGCAGTACCATGAACTTAGACATGAGCTGGATTGCGGGGTATCATGTAGATGATGATGAGTTTTATGAATATTTGAATATGAATAGTTGAAGATCAATATTTCGTGTTTCCTCCCTCTCAGCCTCATCCATAACTTTCATGTACACATGTAGTCTTTTGGATATTTTACTTTCTCAAACGCATTCGTAAGATATAGAAGTGCTGCCATTAGTAATGCTGTTTAATTAAAGAAGTAATTACCAGTGAAAGTAGAAAAACGGGTAAGTGATCACATGCCGCCTTCACTGGCCATCGTTACTTGGAATAATTTCAGGCAGCCCTGCACTCGATAATCGAAGGCTCTTACATGAATCATCGTATCATATCTTTATGTTGTTTTTCCTTCCCACCGACTGTTTTTCCTTCCTCGTTCCTGGTCTGGAATCGTCATTTGAGGCTCTTCCGCTCTTGTTTCCCTCAACACTATTTCTGCCAAGTCATTGGGGCGAATACAAGGAAATCCCCTTTTCTATGTTGCTATTTGGCTTCTTTTTTTGGCCCTTCGAAGGGATTAGTCATTTCTCAAGGGAAACTTTAAACTCTCAATTAGAGACTCGGTTATGCTATATGCATGTCAGTATTAAATGAACGCAATTCATCCTAATAAATGATGCGACCTATCTTCTGGCTGTATGGTTTTCTCCTCAGCACCTCCATAAAATTGGGCTTTGATCTTTGGAATTTAGAGCTTTCAGAGCGATACTCGGATGGAACAGCTCCTCCAAAATGCTTACTCTTAAATTTTACTTTTTTTACTCTTCCCCAATACTTTCCTGACTGTGATTGTGTTTAATACTCATTGGGATGACGGAAAACACAATTCGTTTTTTTGGTCCTCATGTAATGAACATTTTGAAGTTCTAATCGCATCGCCCGTTGAAAGATATTAAATTTTTTGTTCAACCTTCGGCTTTAAACCATGCTCCCCGCATGTTTTTGTCGTTCGCTCCATTTAACGTCGTAGTCAGGTGAACTTTTACTCTGCTTAAAAAAGAGGAGATGTTATTTGTATTTGCTCTAGTCTAAACTTTGATAAACGGGCTATTAGAAAATTCGGATATTAGGGGCATTAAAAGTCCCCGCTATATACCGTTCCCTACTACTTTCATCACATTTTTTCTGCGGAATATTGTCAACAAATAGGATATTCTCAGCATCAGATTTTTTTTACGTTTCCTGTGTGTCTATAGATAATCATTTCTTCTCTCCCTTCTTTCCCTCTTCCCTGAATTGTCTTCCTCTTCTATTCGGTGTAAATACGATATTCTCTATCCTCTTTCATGCTGTCTAAAATTCTCCGTATTGCTCCACCTCCATCTAGACCAACATTCCATACTACGAAGCACGTTTATGTCCCTTTAGCTCTTATTGAGTCCTCCATCTACCATGGTTTTTCACTCTTGTAAATTTATTAAGGAAACTAATAATTGTCAATCAAATAATTTACCCTGAATTCTGAGCTAATGAAAACCATCAGAAGGTTTTTTTCTTCTCATTTTTAGACCCAAATCTGGTTTTTAACTGATAATTCATTCTCAGTACTTTCATAAGCACCCTCATGTATTCTTAGGTCTCCTTATACTTTCAATTCTTACTTCAACGACTTCGTAAATCATGTTTTGATCGAATATTTATTTCGCTCCGCCATTGATTGGCGTCATTATAAATGGCGTTATATTGGCACGCATATCCTTCATATTTTAAATTCTTCTGCCATCCCTTCCAGTTTTTTGAAACACCTTATTTGCTCTTATAGTATTTTCCCGCATATAAATTTTAATAAATAACCGATTACATTTTTAATGAGGCAGATTCGATTAGCGTCCGTCAACGTAATGGCGCCGCAGGTATGTTTAAGAGAAGATAGATGTTCGCTCTTTAATTGACTGGTCGTCCATGCGAGCGTATCCACCCATCCAATGAACGCTCTTTCTTATTTTTATTATGACACCCTGTACTCTATCGCGGCCAATAATCAGGGGGAAGAGCGGAGGCGGATGGGTCGGGCAGGGTGATTGTGATCACCCTCCCTACCCACTCTCGTGCGAAACTATATACGAGCGAAGCGAGTCTATATACGAGTATATAAAAATGGATGTTGGTATATCTGTCCGTGATTGATAGACTTCGACATCGTTTCATCGATCACCATGAAAGTTGCCACTTATATGTATTTTTTCAAGGAGAAGGTTTTTATACTATCTAAAAAGATCTCAGGGCCCCAAAAAGTCCCAAAAAGGGGCCCTTTGGTGGTCTACGCTACGTATTGGGTTTTGTGCAGTGGTTTAATTTTTTGCTTTTAAAAATTACTGCCGCTCAAGATAGACGGTTAGGATTCAAAAAAATCAAATGGCTGAAAGAATGAAGTTTATAATTCTTTCAATCAATTATCTTCTCCAATTCGTATTTGTCTGAAAATCGCGTTTTTAGCTGCAAAAACGCACATTTTTATCTGAAATCAACAATAGCATATTTCCTCGACAGCCAGATTTTGGTATTTAACGCATTTTAAATTTATTTTGCTTAGTTAAGCTGATTAGGAATGCTTAGCATTGGGTTTGGTGCAGTGGTTTAGTTTTTTTTGTTTTTTCTACTTTCACTTAAGATAGAGAGTATACATTTATTTAATCAGATACCCGAAAGAATGAAGTTTCTCATTTTTTTCAATCGATTCTCCTCTTATATGATGAGTTATGAAGGAAGTGTGATCTCGAGAAACTACTGAAATTCAGCTAGTATATTATATCCACCCAACCCCTAACCCCCTTCCTCTGCTGCATGGGGCCTGCGGTCCCTGGCGTCACAGCGATCCATTCAGCACATCGTTATTCTTGGCGCTCTTTCATTCACCCAATTAAGCACACCTCTCGACCCGCCTCTATCCGGCTCCACTTTCCGAACGGGTCCCCCCCACCCCGTTTACCCCGCAACCACCGCCGCCGATTCCACGCGCCCCCCCCCCTCCCATCCCCTCCTTACCTTCCAATTTTCCGCCTCTTGTTCAAACCACCTCCCCCTCCCGTCTCCCTCCCTCTCGCTCTTCCAATCTCCATCCTCTCCTCTCCCCACGTTTCAATTTCGAACAAATTTGCGAGCGATCCTTCCCTGTCGGAAATGTTTCGGGTGCACGACACAAGTTCGAGGAAATCAATTTACTTGCAAGAAAATATGGAAATTTTTTTCTTGCCAATTCAAACAATTATCTTTGTACACTCGGACAGAACATGACATATAAGAAACCCTCCCTCTACTATGTCTTTCAAAAATTACCCAAAAAAATTAATGTTTTATAGCTTACGTGACTTTGGACTGGTTGTGTCAGGCGAAACTTGGTGGAACTTGCTTAACATAGTGAAATGAAAACTGCGGCTTAGTAATTCCACGTGAAATTTATTTAAGACCTAGGTTTCGACTTATGAAGTTATAATCACCTGATGATGACTTCACAAGTCGAAACCTAGGTCGTTAATAAAGTTCATGTGGAATTACTAAGTCACAGCTTTCATTTCACTTCATTACATGTCTTTCTTGAGCTCTAAATTTAAAGTTGCTGAATGAATTTGTTGTACATTGTAAATATGATAACTTAATTTTAATCAGTATCATTATAATACACAGGCAGAACAGGAAATACAAAAAAAACACTCCCTCTACTATGTATTTCAAAAACAACCCAAAAAAAATTACATGTTTTATAGCTTACATGACTGTCTTGAGTATTAAATTTAAAGCTTGTTGAATGTATAAATATACATTGTAAATATAATAACTTAAAGGCATAAAAACTTTGACAATACTCCAAGACTGTAGTCAATAGAATGAAAATAAAATATAATTTTCATTCTATTGGCAATTAATAAGAGGTTTAGAATATCACTTTTTTCAGGAACAGTAAGGGAGCCTTAATAGTTGTAGTATTGTCTTCAAGATTATTAGACTTGAAAGTTGGGCTCGAATTGGCTCTTGTGGTTAATGATTTCTTATTATTATCAGAGAAACGAAAACACTTCTTATAGTCCGCGACAACTACATTATCGACTAAAAATGAACCAATGACTTGAACACCTCTCACTCCTCTTGCTTTGCATGTCAATACCGTTGTCAAGCCTCTATTTGTCCACAGAATATCCATGTATTCACTCTGCGACTTGTTTTTATGCCTATTAAAAGATTTTTAATCGCAACCCGGTTTTTTAAACCAAAACTGGCCGTGGAATATACGAGATATCATTGTAGGATGGGGGAGCCTACGTTCCAACTGCTCCAGCCTCTTTTCTGCTTTGTCATCCTGTAGGGGGAGCCTACGTTCCCGGTCACAGCCGGTGCAAGGGAAGTAGCTGTGTTCCTTGGTTTTCTTTGGACTTACTTGCATGTGATATGCTTGCTTTACTGGTAGTATGGGAAATCAAACTAAAGCAAGTGGAGACTTTTTCACTTTCAGTCCTCATCTTCCCCTCTGTCCTCTCTTTTTACCACTTAAGGCTTTAAGAATCAGAGTATCCTAAAGTTGAGACACTTATTTGTTTATAAAGTTAAAAAAAACTTTTATAACCGTGTTGGTGAGTTGATTAAGCCTAGGACTTATCGATTAAGATCTAATCACGAACTACTGATTCCTAGGCCCAAAATCGAACTATTCAGACAGTGCTAAAATTATTTGAGACCAAATTTTTCTGTTCATAACCACCTTACGTCGCATATGTACTCTTGAAAGAGAGTGGACATTTTTTTAGAGCTGTAATAGCTTGGCTTTTGGAGAATGGGGAGGTTGAGTTTTTACTCACGTACTGTTAATGATGTTTAATGTAATGAAGATGAATTTATTTTCTGTAATTTCCTTGCCCTTTTTGGTGAAAGGGTTCCAGAATTTAAGTGTTTTACTTTTAAATTCTGTGTAACACATATATATCTTTTTGTAAAGTTAATTAGTAAATAGTCGGCAACCCCAAAGCAGAACTATAGTCCATAAGGGGTGTCTATATTCCTCATTTTTTCATGATGTGTTTTGTATCGATTGTGTTATGCGTTATGAGGAATAAAATTGTTATTATTATTACTTACCCCAGGCTTACACCCTACGTGAAGTGGCGTTCTGCGAATATATGTGCCGCAACCTTTTGCGAGAGCTATACTTGTATAGTAGATGTAATAGCTGCAACTGGTGCCTGGGGATTTATGTGTAAAAGGTATCATTTTTCTCCAGTGAGGAAGTGCTTGAGTGAGATTTCCCAAAATTTCTCCCACGGGATCGCGAGCATCAGGCAATTTCACAACGGAAAAAAACGTAGTCCCTCAAACCACTGCAAGCAGACTAACCGTAGCATCCTGTCAGGATGAACCTTTGAGGTTAATTGATTTACGAAGAAGTTCCGACTTGGCAATGAAGTTCAATTAATAACGATGGGCTCTGGATCCAAGACGGATCAGAGACTACGTTGTTGAATTAGTCCCCTGAAATCACTAAATGATGTAACGTTGTTTTTCTCTAAACGAATCCAATGTAATAGTTTCCTTTAAATTTTGATAAGATAATTTAATACTGGGAACGTCGCATCTTATTCAGAAATGAATCTCACTTTTCCGATGAAGACATCAAATGGAGGTCGTTATTTATGTCAGAGTCTGCAGCCTGCTATTCCTCCGCTTTTAAGTCGACACGGCAACGTGATTACCAATGAAAACCAATCCATGGACGGAACTAGGAAGCGTGCCGCTTTGCTGACACTGAAGATTTAGCCGTCCATTCAAAGTGTATTCCTATGTACTTCCTGCGTTGGAGGAGGTGATGTATCGCATTTCATCTACCATTCATTCAGCTCAGATCTACTTCATAGTTGAGTTTTCAGCTTTATAATTTTAATATTTGTCATACAACGAATGGAAATTGGGTAGTGATTGACCTTCTCAAAAGGTCTACCCCGCTGAGACAAATAGGTTTATCCGCGAACGAAATAAAGCAATATTGGACGTTGGAACACTTAAAGTTCAATAAATTATTACGACCAAATATCCTCTCCCCTTGATGTAGCACCAAAAGAACGTTTCGGCCGGATAATATTGGTGTATCTCTGTCTCCTTTTAGGTGCTCTCAAATTTCCTAATGATATTCAATATTTGACCAATGTGAAATGAGTTGCTCAAAAATGCCCCCACTGCATGTAAAGTGAAGGGATTTGTCCGTTGGACAAGCTGGCCACGGAAGCTATCTTGTTGAAACATCGGCATAGTAACTTATAGATCGGGGTTCAAATTCAACCTTGAACATAGATGTTATGTTTGAATTAGATCTGGGGTCGATTAGGGTTAAATTGTGTGATTTACCCGTTCAATTTGGAGCACATAAAACCCAAGTCTACTAGATATATTTCTGGTAAATATTAACTCCCATCGTGAAATAGTCTTCAGTAACTGCCAATTAAAAAAATAAATGAGTAAAATGAACCTTAGAAGGGATTACTTTACTTTTGTTTCGCTAATTAGAACCAAACAAAATAGACGTAACTATTACTTCCGGGATGCTTAAGTTAGTTTGACCGAGATATCATTTCACATAAAATTGAATGAATTTGGCCTCATAATTTAAAAAAATCTCACCTTTCCACATATACCAAAATATCAGCCACCTACCGCTTTTCTTTTCGAGATATTTGCCAAAAAATACCAGCCATTTTTCTTGGGAAATGGTACGGGTATGCACTCCAGTCTTTATTTTACAAATGATGTATTTTTAACACATACTTCTCGTCAGAAATTTAGCAGAATGTAGTTTGTATTAATTCTCAATGTAAAAATCAATTACTCACTCTAGTGATTTTTACAGAATCGCACAAAATATTCGGTTGTGAAGGTGTTATCAGTGTACGGCGAGAAAAAAATAGTCAATTTAAAGACTTATGAATGCATATTTACGAAATTACAGAGAATTGCAGTCATATATATAACAATATTAATGCGCCATCAACATTACAATATTTGTTCGTGCTTCTTGCAGCTGCGGAAATTAAAAAATAAAATTCAAATATGGTTTATATTATGACTAGGGAAACATCTTCCTCAAACCACCGCAAATGACTCTCGACTGGTTCTTGTCAACGCAGAGAGTTTTAACGGCATTAGCGATATTGTACGTGATTGATTTCACATCTCTGCTCTAGTTATTTTTTTTGTAGTCCCATCTCCACTTCCAACTTGCCGTCAATAGGTGCAGAAGGGGCGTGCTGGGAGGAGTCAGTTTCGTCCCAATGAACGCAATCATCCATCTCGTGTCCTCCTTCAAGATCTAACGATTGTCTTTCTCTTCCGTTTCCCTTTCTCTCTCTATCTCTCCTCTCATTCTCCTTCTCTTCCCTCACGCACCCTTATCCTTAGCATTACGCTCGTCTGTTCCTCCTCCGCCAGCTCTTAGAGCCCTTCCACCCTCTCCCACAATTCCCTCTCCTTCCTCTTCCCGCCCACCACCGCCCTTACACCCTCACTTCGCGCTCAATTCCTCTCCCTTTTTCCGCAAAATCTTCTCCTCCCTCCAGCGTACACTTCCCTCCGAACCCCCTACTCCTTACCCGCTCTCCACCCTCTCAAGAGCCGAGAAGTGGGACGGGCGGTTTTTTGAGTGATACACTTCGCCCCATTCACTTAACCCTCGCTCCTACCCTCCCGCCTACTCCCCGCCCGACTTCGCAATCCACCCTTCACTTTGCTCTTTTTCAAAAACCCTCTCCTCGCCTCCCTTCTCAATTCCCTCCTCCCACTTCTCCTGCTCCCCTCGTGCCCTTCCACACCCCCTTCGAGGGCTACCTGCGCAGCCGGGTAGACCCGATTGTTGCGCAGGTGGCCACCGAGTCTGGTGCAAGTCGAGGAGTATAGTCGTCACATCGAGAACGCGACACACTCGTCTCCAGCTCGTTACCAGAGATACACCACGGCGACCAGTGACCGGCCTTTGGATCGAATAGGCGCTCACCACCACCGGAGGCTTCAGACTACGCCCCGCAGAGCACCCACTATTTCTTCTCTCAGGGAAGAGAGGCGCAACAGGAGAGCGGCACTATCTTCCGGGATTTTCCACCGATCAAGAGGGTCCCTCCACAGGTGGGTGACGCCCCTAGGGTGCGCGAAATTGTGTGTTAATACCAATGGACGTTTTGTAGACCCTTCTGAGAGAGCCTGGTATGCTATATATGGACACCTAAGGAATACTAAGTGATGGAGTAATCATAGTTGTAGGAAACTTCGTGTGTATCTCAGGGCAGCGGTTTTGTTGGAAGAGCACTCTCATTTGTAGGATGTGTTCTCGGTATTTTATCACTCGTAGGTTTTAAATGGAATCCTGATTCATTGTTTCAATTTCATCAAGGCTCGTCACTTCTTGTTCAAACAATTTTCATGGGATAACAGTAGCAGGAATTGTGAAGCAATATTGTGACTCATTTAATTAAAAATATTTTGGGCTCCGTTTGAGTTTTCCTTTCTCTACACAGGAGCCCTTTCGACTTCCGACGACGCCCTCCTCAACACTACCACGTAAATGCGAAGTCATTGTTTTGTCCTCTCTCTAAAACTCTTCTTGGCAGATATATGCATTTCGCCCATTTTAATCGCCAATACAATCGCATTCAAATCTAAGTTTCGCAACGCAATGGAGTACGACCGGCCAACCGGGTATTAATTTTTTCCCCAAATTTTCAGGTGTTCCTATTGCCCGCATCGACGACTTTTCTTCATTTTTTAAGTTTTTGCTACCAATTGGTCTTAAGTAATTAACTGCTTCAGATATCAGAAGGAAATAAATTCTGAAAAAAGTGTATTTTAGTCGTTCTAGAGGATTTGGTTGATGGAAAAGTTTGAGGAAAGGCACGTAGTTCACATAACCAGCCTTGGATAATTCAAGATTTCTAAAGATGATTCCCGATATTGAGCGCAATTCTCAATAAAAAAATAGTTTTGGTTAGCTTTCTTGGTAAATTCAATTCGGTTCCAATTCTGGGGTTTTTGGTTTAATTTTGCGTCCTGGTGAATGATTTTTTGTGTTGAATTGTAATTATCCATGCACCTCCGCGGAGGGTGACGTCCGCTGAAGTTCAACTGCTTGAAATTTCAGATAAAACCACCTTTCATATAAAAGTTGAGTAGATGTTTCGATTGAACGGCCAGAGTGCTGGCTAAATTTTACCATAAAAATCCTTGAAAACTATGGTTGAGTCGCTCTTCCCTGAGACTACTTATCAGAATATTCCTGAAAACTCATGGTGGACGTTATTATCACCAAGAAGATGTTAAATTCTTAGCATAATTCTTCTTGATTGTGTATGTGGCTGGTTATCCTCAGTCTCCTACCGTTCTTACCTGTGATCGCAAAGACTGGGATCGATTCACGAAATTAGTTTTCGGTCTTTTTTTCTCTCTGGGCAACGGGAATATCCTTGGTCGTATTTGAAGTTAAGTTGCACCATTTCAGTGCGCGCAGGGAGAGTTCCTTCGATGAAACTCGAAAAATTTGCAGTGATCACACGGTGCAAACGCTACATCCATAGCACATGCATTTTCTTTCTCTCTTTCATAGCTCTTTCCTTATCTGCACATCAATTATGCGATTACCGCCACGCGAGATTCTTATGCGGAATTGACAGGACACAGTTAAGATTCACTACGCAACTGTTTTTATACGCAACTTACGTACACCATAACTGACAAAGAGGTGGAGTTGTGAGTAAAATCGTTTGCAAATGATGTCCGGGATTTTATTAACCGGGCACTCTCATTCGTGGGATGTCCACGGGATATTACCACCTTCAGGTTATTATTGAACATTCAACTCGAGGGCAGCGGTCAACCACTATGAATCAACTGTTTTCGCTCGATCATCGAATTAAAGGATTGATCTTTCTAATCTCCTATTCTCCCTTAGTGCTGATTCCCTTTTCTACAAGAGGTGGCATGTGACGTTAACTATAAAAGCACGCTAAATTAATACAGAGGAAGGGAATTCTATTTCAGTGCATGCATGTGATTAAGGCTTCAAGAACGTTTGAATTTAATTTCGACGAGGAGTAAATATATATTGTGATTTTTTATTTTTACCTTTTGGGACACGTTTGCGTTTTAATGGCGTGGGCCGGTTCTTGTTCTCTTTTTGTCGCGACTTTTCTTTGAACTGAATGTTGCACTGTGTCCTTCAAATGCGTAAATCCTTTCTCCAAGAGTAGTCTTGCAACATTTTTCAAAGGCGCCGGGTTCTCGTTCATTTTCTTCACTTACCTCCACATTCCTCCCTCACGTTGGGTGTTTCTAACGATGGCATTGAACTATCTCTGTGGGCACGAATCACTGATAATTATGTTTCGATACGGGCCCGCATCGATCCTAATTCAGGTGATATTTGTGGGAACGCCCACTAAAGCTCAAATTCACAATTTTATTTTCCCTGCGCTAGATACTGCTGGAAACGACCCGAGGAGTCAAACGAAACCCCTAACCTCATAGGTAGCCTGCTTAAATTTCATCCTCCGTAGGGCCCTGAGCTACAGTTCTTTCTCCCCATCTGAATGACATTTCGAGTTGAAAATACCTGTTATTCCGCCGCTTGACGCTAACTGCTTGAGCGTATTTTTGAAATATATTTGAATTTTTGCCATTTTTACGCGACACCCATATCTTGTTATTTCTTGTAAGTTCCTTAACTCTTGGTCTCAGATACTTAAAAAATGGCAAACGCGTTAAGCATAACAATCTTAGACGTGTTAATCTCGATGATTCCCGAATCATAATTCTCAATTCATAAATAGACGACCTTTTGATAGTGCTATTCTCCAATTTTCGGTTGCTAATCAATCTTACCACACCCATGACACATTTGGTCCCTCTCTTATGCAAATTGGATTTTATCATCCAAACATTATTCCCCATTGCTTTTCTTTTGTCATTACTGTCCGCGGCATATATTTGCGGCTTGGATTTCTGTACCATTGTCTGTTTAATGGCTTTCGCTTATAAGAGAGGTAGTATTTTCAGAATCATATTTTTTTCGTTGAAGGCAGCCTCCTTAGTGGTATTATCTATGAAAGATAGCAAATATAGGGTCACTCCTAATCTTCTTCAAATATATGTAGGCATTATAACTTCGTTTTTATGGAACTGTATTTAACTCAGTCTCCTGGGGATAATTCCTCTTTTACGTTGAAGTTATGTTAAAATCATCAATTATACTTTTCATAATTATTTAATGACTATATCTCCGTTGAAGGCTTCATGAAGAGTTAAAGGGCGAACAATATCTTTTTAAGCTCTTGGTATTTAATATTGACCGAAAAGTAGCTTTCGCATATTAGGAATATTTGAGTTTCTGACTCAAATGTGTGAATTAAATTCTTAAATGTTTTAGATTTTTGACGCTAGTTGTTCGTTGAATAGTTCTACGCCATATGTATGTTACTCAAGGGAATATTAAATAAAAATATAATTATAGCATAAACTTTTTTAACAAACTCTGTCAGCAAATCAAATTATCAAGGAAGCGTCTGTAGAATTTCCGATATTCCCGTATCATGTGCTTCGTCGCTCGATATATTTTACCTAATATTTTGATATGATTTCTGTCGTGCGTGTTGAACACCTGGAAATGAGGGAAATCCCACCGATCCATAACCCTGTCTCGGGGGGCAGTGGGGTTGCATCATAGTGTTTCTTACGTAAAATGGGAAAGGCACCTAGAAAGTTATGCTCACTCACTTCCCTGGCCTTGAGGAAGGCCGTCGGCCCAAAATTGGTAATTCTCAGGTAGCGAAAGCATAACGGATCGTTATCGTACAGTGGTCATTGTGCGGGTTCGCATATCAGGAACGAAGGTAAATTGCTCTGCGATTGCATGCCTTTTATTTACCGCTACTCGCTAGCGTTGCAAAAAGTTACGTAAACACAGAAAATCTTCAACCGTTTATTTCCAATATCTGTGATCAGTTTTTGCATTTCAATTTGAAGCGTCTGATTTTATCAATAAATTCAACCTAATATTTGAAAATAGGAATTTTATTCTACTAACTAGTTATTAGCCTTTGAGAAAATGCAGGCATTGAAATATTGTTATTGATTAGCTATCCTTGAGGTTCCATGGATCCCTCCGCATTCTCTGTTCGCGTTGCTGTGAAATCCTTAGTGCTCCATTAGTATTCCCGCTTTATGGAAGGATTATTTAGGCATTGACACGATTGGGTATGTTTATTAATTGCCCATATTTAACCTATTTGTCTGAGACTACATAATTTTCAAAGAGTTTCTAAATTTTGGCCAAAATACAATCTAAATGTTAATCGTTGATAGAGTGCGTACATGGCCAGGCAATAATTTGGGCGCGGTAGCAAACTTTTGTCAAAGAGAATATATTTTGTTGCTCAACACTTAATCCTTTGGTCGGTGTTTAATTCTGTGACTCCATGCATAAATTGTGTTAAAATAGTCCCTAACAGTTTTAAAAGGCTTCGTATACGCGACTTATATTAGGAGTGAGTTCAAGAAAAATCAGATATGGCGAAAATTATCACAACACTAATGTTCTTCACGGTTATTTTGGAGTCCTGGCAGCCATATAAAGGCGCTTATTTATCCTCGATGCTATTTTAGTAAATGAAGCCGCGCCCATTTTAAAAACAGTTAATTTTTGTCACTCCTGATACATATCCCTTTGTGGAGTATTCCCTTTAACAGGTGCAACAAGATTTACAACAGAACGTAAGTTTGTCTTACACAATTCTATGAATTGGAGAGGCATTATTCATATTTCACACTTTGTACGGTAGGACTCCGCACACCAGATTAAGAGGGTTCGAACCTCACCTTAGGCGTGGTCGGTATAAGCTAACGTTTGGAGTTTACCCAGAGAGTGAAATCATAACACAAGAATGCACATGCCGGATTTGCTGCGGGCACTCGAGTATAGCAAACTTTTTCTTTATTCTAGTGGATTGTCACCGGAAATGTATGACGAGCTCTCGACAGACAGTACGATTTTGTCGAAGGATCGATAAAAATCAATCCAGCCAACGACGATCGAGTTGTCGCTCTTAAACGTTTTAGGTTACCATGTAGAAAATACTCGTATAGATAATTTAAGATTGGATTTATCAGATCCTTAAATATAGTTTTGGTAGTTACCGTGCAACATTGTCCATCCTGTCCTTTTCATAAGAAATATAGTGGCGTATACACTGATACATACCGTAAACTATCACGCTGAGTGACCCAGAAAAACATCCTAATTTTGTGTGAATATCTGTCCATAATTGGTGGACTGCTATATTTATAATTTTACTCTCTATTTTACGATTTTCAGAGTAAAAGGCCTTATACCATTCATCAAAGAGCGACAATGTGAATAAATTTCCTTTCTTTTTATTTATTATCGGAATATTTTTACGATTGCGAAGTGCGATATTCCACAGAGGAAAAATCATTCGCCTTGACCGGGATTCGAACCCGGATCCCTCGATTTCGCGCAGAGTGCTTTAACCAGTTAAGCTACCGAGGCGTACTTCTCCCCTATGGATTATTTTGGTGGCTTTATAGGAGCATGGTGGTCCGGACTGCGGGTGACTCCGTAAAGGTTACTACCGTGGCTAGTCCCGGTTTCCTCAAAACTGGAATATTTTTACATCATAATCGGCAATCATTGGTAAAATGATAGGTTTTTTTACACTCCTCCGATCTTCTATCATAAAACTGTTTTATATACTTTGTAAATTTTTATTTTAAAGTTTCTAAAGAGTACCCTGATGTATATTTTTCTTCGTTTTCCTCTGTAATTATTCCCATGCATCTTCCTTCCATTATTCTATTCAAGGGTCTGTTGTATCGCAAAATGAGTCCAATAGGTTTCCCATGCTAGTTCTCAGATATAGCTTTAACTATAATTTTTTCACAGCTCTTCGTAAGACGTCATCGTTAGTTATTCACTCAGTCTATTTGATCATTATCATCCTACGATTGCATCAAGTTTCTATTGGTTCTCTTTCTTCTCTGCTCCGTAGCTGTCATCATCGAATTTTCACTGCCATAGCGGAGGAGTATGCTTTATAAAAGTTTTAATGAAGTGCTTCTTTATTTACATGCTTGTGATAAATGCTCTAAGGTTTTTCTTATGATAGAATAACTTTTTAGCTTGGGCTTTTTTGTTCAATTAACCACTCTTGCTCCTTCCAACACCGGTGATCCTTCCTCGCAGATAGCAACTGTCTTTAACTTGTCTGTTTCTGCTGACCAAGCCTATTCGCCTTCGTGATTATTTCACAAGCAATATTTTTTTTCAATTTATTTTAAAGTTGCATTTATCCTTATTATATGCACACCGCACATACTCAGGGTCATATCCTCTTTCTTCTTTGCTAGAATTGCAATATTGTGAGCATAGCGTAGTGTACTGATTTTTTTCTCCATACATGTTTATCTTCGTTTTGAATATTTATTTTAATGCCCTCAAGGGGGACCGATCACACCCTTTATTCGTTTTGAAACCACGGGCATTAATTCAAATTAGGAGGCATAGTAAGAAATATGAATTCCCCTGTTGTATTTTCACCGGGCACCCAAAGTAAATGCCGTACCATTACTTGGGGATCGTTCGTACTGCTTAAAATATTCGTAGCTGGAGTTAGTTCTTTAGGCAGACGTTCGTCTATAATATAAGAGCATTTAAGTATCGATGTGAATCAGATGATGGATGATAAGTGTAATGAAAAGCAATCACCAGGGGTGTATCACGATCATTTGCAAATCATCTCTTAAAGATTCCAAAAATTGCCAGAGATATGAGTCTAAAGGTGAATAGACGGGCAACCTTCCCATAACGGCCGTGACGTCATATCATCCATCGCTTCTTCCCTCTTCTTCCCGATCCATTCTCAAAGATGCCTTCAAAAGGCTTTTGTGAAGACGTCCACTTCTGACGGAAATAAGGCAGTATAAAGATTTAGATAATACCTTTAAAAAATATCCATCTTCATAGGGAATCGAACCACGGGCCTTTGATCGATGGATGAAATGACGTCAGAGGGCGTTTTGCGAAAACAGAAAAAAATCCAACTTTCTACGATTAGTTATTTGGTTATTAGGCCTTAAGGATTCGTAGCAACTCCGTAAATCTATAAGAAAACCTTTGCAAATTTTATTTCCACGGTCATATTGAATAATATACCTTATAAGCACTTTTTAAAAACTGGTCTTATTTCAAAATGCACTATTTTCTACTTTTTAGTCTTCACACTTTTATTAATTTAACAATCATTGAAATTTTCTTTAGCTTTTTTTTAAATTCCATTACTACTCCTGTCTTAGTGTTCGTAATCTTTGTTTCTCAATGTTTTGTAATGCTTCCAATGGTTTAAAATTCAATGCGTAATGCTTTATAAATGTTTTCTCTATGTACTTAAATAAAAAATATTAAATTAAATTAAATATGACAACGTGGAAAATTCGAAAAAAATTACCAAGATTCTGTCATCAAAATTAAACACGTATGCAAAATTTTTGAAAGATTGAACAACGGAAAGGGGTTCAAAAATTGGGTAATAGATATGCGATTAAACTCACGAAGCAAATTAAAATAAGACCAGTAAAAAGCATTCGAATGATGATCCCATTAAGGCATGAGGGTAGGGGAGAAAGAGCGAAGGCAATTTAAAAGAAAGTCAAATTCTGCCATCATATGGAAGCGAACTCTTTAATACGGCGATGCAAAGGCTGCAATACACCAAACCAACCACTGCGCATACATTTCCTGCTATCACCGTATGAAATGTATAGCTGGCTTTCCTTTTGTACCGTCAGGAATAAGTTCGGCGAGAAAACGGCGCGGACCTCTAAGAAACGTTAGATGCAGGCCATGAACTTTCGTTCAGAGCAAAAGGTGACATCTGTTTGTTTATTGTATTTGATTTCCTGAAACATTTTCACTAGTTTCCTGTTCGTCCAAATAGATTACCCGTTAGGTGCAGCGAGTCTTGACGTTAGTGTGCCTCTCTAATTGCTAATATGCTTCCGAAGACGAAGGCGACAACTGAGGATATGGTAAACAAATGTTATCGCTAATAATGAGACCAACTAATCGCTCGCTATTTTCCATGCCCTTTCGAATTTTTGAGTGTTCCGCATTTTCTAAAATAGATATTTTTACCGTAAGAGACTAATTAATAGAAAACTAATTAATATTAGGAATTCGAAGTACGGGAGTCCTGTACTATGTCTATGAGACGACAATCTTGAAGTTCCTGCAGGAAATCCGCGAATGACAGATTCTTCTGCCATTATTTTGTCTGTCGTATGGTCTGTCAATTGCAGAAAGGTATTGTTGACTAGATTAAGCATTTGGCGCAATATCGAGGGATACAGGTTCGAGTCCCGGTCAAGGGGAATTATTTTCTCTGTGGAATTTTCGAAGTTATGTGCACTTCAGGGTGACTCTGAAAATGTGTTGCCGTGGCTATTCCCAGTATTCTCAAAATTTATCTAGAATGTGTGTCGACTGTGATGATAAAAATGACAACCAGTGTCATGGTAAAAATTATTATTGAGAAGACATTCCGAATTCCGTCATACAAAGAGGTCACTATTTTGTTAGATCGTTGTAATTCCACGTACCTATGCTTGCCTTAATTTAAATGTAGTTAGTGGATAAAACTTTTGGCACAGTATTCTCTGAGAAGTAGGGGAATGAATAAGAGGAAATAGTTTCGCCCCGATTGCTTGAGGAATGGAGCGACATAGAGATAAAAGCCAAATCGATTTCTTTGGGCCCAGAAAGCAGGCAGAATTTTCCTTATTATTCAACATGGCTCCTGTCCTTCCAGTTACTGCATTTCATGCGTTCTCTTGTTTCTAGGCCTGGTGATATTCCTGCTCTTTAGAGCCATTTTTGATCGTATTCACCAGGGAATTTCCGGTCCTCACCTGCCCAGGTAATAATCTTCTTATTGGGCGCGCGTGTGAATTTTCACAAAAACACGCAAAAAGTCATATCTACAAGAGGTTTTTTGGAACTACTGGCCTGGCCTTGATGGATTAATCAAGCACATTCATAGAGTAATTTCGTAAGTAAAGTATGCATTCGAGACGTGAAGCTATTGTTGGGATCATAATGCATAAACTTGATTAATTTAATCAATCACCCATTCGATCTGCCAAGCAACACGTTTAATGATTGAATTACCATTTACGATCCCAAAATGTTAGCTGAAAAATATCTTAAATCTTTGCGTTCGTAGGTGTAATTTCCGAAGTTTATACTAGTAACAAGAGTTGATAGAATCTAGTGATCTATGTTGAGGTTCGTAAAATGTTTTAAAGTCGTAGTAAAGAGGTCGGCTTCGAACTTCCTTCAATGATTTAAACTGAATTTAAAGCTATGATTTCATAGTATTTGTCACAGTAGAAGTAGTACCCTTGATTATCGCAACGACCTTTTACGCGCTACTGATGATGTCCGTTGGACGCGTTCTTACTTAAGCTGGTCCTAGAAAGGATCCCAAATACTGGAAGTACGTACATTACAAATTAGGCCTAGCAACGGAGTGGTTGCAAATTTTCCTAACCTTATCGTCTCACTTGCCCAGTACCCTTTCAAAAATCCCCAATTTACCATTAGGGATCTGCACGAAACTCTTACATAGTGCTCGACGAATTTTCCGTTGTTTATCCTCTCGACTTCAGCAAACCTCCGAAGAACACTTTATTCTTTCTTGTAAATTACGAGCATATCCAGTACAGCTTACTATGAGGTTTGCTTATTCTTTGCCCAGTTGGTCTGTCAATATGACTCAAGCGTACCATTCCCACAGCAGTCGGTTGATATTTTCTTTCCTGGTTTCTGCATATCTAAGTTTTACTTCCATACGGCCAAGTGGGCAGAATATTGCGATTATTGTATATCACTGGTTTAGCTTCCTATCACATACATTTCATTCTTCAATATGCTCTTCCAACAAGCTTTCTTCTAGCAATCCAATTTCAATGAGAAAGCTTGTTAGCTACGACAAATACTTTTAATTTACTGTTATATTCCACTCTTTTCCGAAAACATTGCTACAATATACACAAAAATATCCTAATTTTTAATCGTTTCACTATTCCTAATTTTACCAGATTTCATTGACTCTCCACATCAATCCCCTACTTTTAAATCAGAGATTTTGCATTCTATTCCATTGTCTGTTATATAAGTGAAGTTAACCAGGAGTCCCAGGAAATGCCATGGGCACAATGCCAGGGAATGCCAGCACAATTATATCGTCAGTGTTAATGGGAAAACTCTACCGTTACATCTACCTTATCACTCCATGTATCTCTCGTACATCAATGGAAACGCTTTAATAGCCACCTAGACATTGCGATTATTGTTTTACGTCCTGATTTATTTCCAGCTACTTACTTCTACTAATTCTCACTTCTAATCTTTCCTCACTATTTCCATGCTTCGCTTTGATTCGCGTATCGTTCCAGGGAAAAACTTTTTTATTTATTTAAACTTATCAGTCACACTGTCTATCAGATAGTTTGAATCTATACTAGTAGTCAGAGCGCCTAAAGAAACGTTTTCATGGATCGGATTTTACTGCAGCGGAGTGCGTCCCCCAAATATTCACTTGCATACCTACGACGTTGCGATGTGACGTCGTAGGCGGAGAAACCAAAGGTCTTACCCTCATTAATAAACTTGTCGGGTTTAGAATCAAACTCTGGTTCCCAGGCTTCAAAGAGTTATTTCACAATGACAATATATTTACTTCTGATCACGTTTGAGAAAATTACTCAATTTTAGAAAAAACGATCGATGAGACTTTCGAAAGCACCTCTCAGAACTTGCGCACAACGATTTCATCCACGAATGCTGTCCACAGTCGCCAGTCAAAAACTGGGTGAGTTAATTTACACTCTGTGTTCATGCCTTTTCAGTGCATGCTGAAATTGACTTGCATTTTAATTCCGAAGGTGCAGGCGATATGGCGTGGAATTTCAGCGTACTAAGGTTGAAGAGTTAAAAGCAATTTAACTCCAAATTAAAAAAAAAATACTTTATTACGACCTAGGTTTCGACGTTTTACAAATCATATTCAGGTTGATACCTGAAGATGTATAAAACATCGAAACCTAGGTCGGAATAGGTATTAATAGAAGATTTCTTTAAACTCTTCAACGTGTAGTTGCATTGTTTACCATCTTGAAAATGCGTCGAATGGACAAATCAATGGTTTTAAAGTGTAGTAGTATCTTAAAATAGTGCATCTAAATATACTTTACACCGTGCGAACCGCTGCAAGGGCGTGTGGTATTTGGTGTACAACAGACACGCAAGAGAATGGAATAGAGGACAGAAAGTGAAATATATTTGTGGACTATTGTTATACCAGTCTTTCCCGCATTGCATATATCTCCCTTGTTTTGTCGAGCTTGTATGCTCTCAAGATGCAGTGTGTAGCGAGGTGTTTGGAGGCGCATTGACCTCTTTTAGACCAGACTGTTTGGTAGTGTCAGGAATAATGAACACTTCTCAAAGAGGGCTACGGTGATGATTATGAAAACTCCAACCACTGCTCCGCGAACTTCCCCAAATATGTCGAAAATGAACGATAACCTCCGAAAGGAACTGAAATTAATGGCCACGCAATGACCGTCTGAATTTGAGGAACAAACTTTGTGCATGGCAATGCCTGTCGAACCAGAATGCGCTGCGATATATCGCCGGCATAATATCTTGCAAAATTGAACGTTGGCTATTAACAGTAATAATTTCGGTTATTGTTCAGCTGTGTTTAATCATGTATGCATGGGCACTTAGTGCGTCCAAGATAATAGTACAGTTGACAGTGAGAAATTCTGGCAATTTGTAAACACGTACAATGCCATTAGGGGAAGGGAATCACGTGAACGAAGAATTCACTATGGTGACCTTTGTTTAAATCGTGAAAACATTATTAACTTTTCATTTATTTATTACCCAAATCAGTATATTGTTATATCCCGACTTCATATTTCTCTCAATTAAGTTCTCACACTCATTTTTTTTTGATGCGTGTCTATTCTTTTGGCCGATTCCATTTCCGGTCTATGCATCCTCTTTGTCCGTCTTATTCACCTCTTTTTTGCGCGAGTCTCTGGAACTTTCCTTTCTGCCTGTACAGTGCTGATTGTGCTGATAGTGGGGAATGCATTTTTGATAGATGGTGCGTGTGCGCTTTTCTGATAGGAAGGTCACTATACCCGTACTATGCTGATTTTGCATTCAGTGGGAATCGCATTTTTGATTGCCGGTGCGTTTGCACTTTACAGAAAAGAATGGCGCACCAGTGGAAAGTTCTAGAACGCACGGGGGGGGGGGGGCGGTCGGATGCCGCGATGCCTTAAAAACTGCACGCATCATTCACTCGAGGTCATTTCGTCAAGAGTTGTAGTCCGCGTAGCGGGCGGCCGGAAGGGAAGCTCTACGATTGACCCGGAGTATCCGAGGGAGGAGATCACTCTTGTTCCACAACCTACTGTCTCCAAATACACTCCTTGCGGCAAACTCCGTATCTTTCATTTCTCACCGATACTGTCCCTCCGAGAGGACCACCTTCGCAGTCCGGAATCCCTCAGCGTCAGTCAAGATCCCAAGTCTGAGTCGCCCCTTGTCGAGCTGTCCACGAGAGGACACGATAATATTTCAACTGCGATGTTCTTTTGAACGGACTCTAGTTGATAATGATTGGAAAAATTTACAATTTACGTACCTGGTAGGATTAAGGTGCCAAATTATCCAATTGGTGACCTCGATGAATGCTATTTCGGTCACTTAAAGTGCCTAAGCGGAAAATTATAAAACCTACCCATTCATCTCTCCTTTTCTTAAGAATCAAACTTAGCGCAGTTTGTGGTGATACGTAACGTTAACGAGGCTTTTGAGGAGAAGTTATGTTCCAACTTCCTTAAAGTAACGGCCTGACTTTCATGATCATCATGGTCAGTTAAAAATAATTCGCAAAGGGATGACGTGAACACCATGCTTTCATTTGGTTGTTTTCTTTTAAAAGATACTCTTACGGTAGTATAAGTGCCCACTATGTTATTACAGTCTTCTTGGGTTGACTTAATTAAGCTTTGTTAACTGATAAGTGTAACTGAATAGTTTTCGAGGGGGCAACTTCGGCTTCAGCGAATGAAATATTCTCTTATCCATTGGTGAAGCAGTTTCACTGTATTTTTTATTCATCGCGATTGCTTGGAAATTACCTAACTCCCAGGCATAGCTGGCTCATATATTGCTTCACCGGATTTTCCACACACTCTAAATTCCGTGATTTTTACCTGCCTCTTTTCACGTCCACTAACATCTCATCACCGGCATAACTTGAATTTCAGAGTCAAAGGGTTGCTGCTAACGAAACGGAAAGGATAGGTGGCGTTTTTAACGCTGTTTATTATGCTATTTTTAATTTCTGCATTTATATGTTGGCTTTAATTTGTAGTCATTTAGTATATTTAAAATGCTAGCATAATTGATCTTGATCAAGGCTTCCTACTTCAGTTAGTCTAGCTGACCATTAACTACTGGTCCCCGCGATGTATGACTTGTCCTTCCCGCATGAGTAAAATTATATAAACCGTGTCACTGTTGACATTAACTGGGGTTTTGGCGATCTATATGGCCTCCCGCATTAATCTTTAATAATATCGCATTTACTGGGCGAAATTATCCTCTACTAATTGGCCTGGATCGCATCGAATTTAATTTCGTGTCCTAGCTCGCTTCAACAATGGTCAGATATGGCAGACAATTTGAATTGCTTATTTATTATTGATCTCTGAAACCCTTTCATACGGATTTTCATTGATCTGCAGCTCCATCCTAATAAGATTTTCCACAGTAGCAAGGCACTAGGTAAATGCTTTCGTGAATGTCTTTAGGGATTTTGTCCTTGGGTTCGCATAATTTGTCCACCAAACTAGTTACACAGTTGAACTTGGCGACAACGTCATGCTTCTTCAGGGCTCTGGCCATTTTTTCCGTTGTCCGTGAGGCATATGGGATGATTGCTTAACCTTTTGTTTTGGATTTCTCCTGTTATTCCACTTATGTAGGTCTTTCTGGTGCATCTCGTCCTTGGTTAGCTTCCTCTCTTGCGGTCCATATAAGGACCATATCTTTGGGGTAGCTGTTCCTCTTTGGAGTAGCGAGCAGATGCTTTTTCTCGGCCGTTCTGTATCCGATAGTTATTCGATGAGGCGTTCAGGTAGAGGTCTGTGTGACTAGGCTTAGACTAAGCAAACCAAATGCTGCTCCTTAAGGCTGCTCATAGTAATCTTCTTACTACAAGACGCATGAATTTAGAAGACAGGATTCCACAAGTGCAGGATAGTCCTCCTGGATGCAAGTTGAGGTGACAAACCCCGCTGAAGTTTAGGAAACACTAATGATGATATCACATGGCGCAAAATGAAAAAGCACAACTTTATAATAAATAATAATAATAAAATTTATTGTCGCCGACTAACAGGAATTTTATATATTCTGTGTACAAACATTTAGCATAATACTTCAGAATGACCATTACCATAATAAAATGAGATTAAAGTTCCTCTTTTATACACAGGAAAAGTTAAACAAAGAAAGGAAAAAAACATACCTAATTCTATACTCGGTATGCTTAGATCAAGTTTTCATACAGGGCAAACATATAAGAATAATGACCACAAATGATTAGTACAAAAAACATCGTGCATAACGTAGATAAGAAAGCTAAAATTCCTGTATATCTTACCACAGAAAATTTCATCTGCTGGGTAGGTGAAAAACATAATGAACGAAAAATAGTGTTACATTTACATATAAAAGAATATAAAAATAGGTAATATTTTTGGTCGATGATCAACTTAATTATCAAATCACAATGCTCAGATGAGCGAAATACTTTATTTTAAAAAAGACCTCAAATGTACACGGTGGATATCGAAGGTGATTTTCAATATTATATAAAAGTTGTCAAATGCAGGGGAAAGGATACAACGTTCAGTGAAAAAGAGTATTTATCCACAATAACCAAGTTGCCCAATCAGAAGGAAGGAAAACGGTTGTAATCTTTTAATAATATACCTTTTTATTTAAAAACCTTATTTTTCACCACCTTGTCAACTTTTCGTTTTAGGAGACTGTGTGGATATCGTGCTAATTTTTTAACACGAATTGTATTTTATTTAAACTTGCTTAACCAATCCAAAAGAAAAAAAGAAAGCTTCCATTCAACTTTTACCAAGTCACAGTAATGGAATTAGAAATTGTTTCGTTCTTAAGTGGCTCCCTACGCAGTTCAAATCGTTGTTTCGTTTACCTCCCTTTTTACATAACAGCTGCTTTACCACAACAGATTAGTGCCATTTAGTGTTGACAGAAAAAGGACCATTTTTTATGAGAAAAATCTATTTATCATTGCGATTTATAAATTGACGAAAATATTTTAGAGCATATGAGAGTGGAACTTCGGGCTGCCAACATTGAAACACTTACGCCCTACGTTACTATTGATACATGCGGTGGAATTTGGTTTGGAGGGAAACTTTCGACTATGGGGGAAAATACAGCAATCAAATTGGAAGGTCGTTTGGCGCTGCCCGCAGAAAGCTAGGGTAAGGTCTTTGAATGGTAAAATTTTACGCCCTAAGGCTGGGTGTTGGAATATTCATCATTATATTTGCTGTTCTAAATTGGTATTCAGTCGATGTATCATTCATAGAGTGCTCAAATCTAGATCGGTCTCAAAAACAGTCACCAATGTCGAACTAGTGAGTTTCCGCATAAGTAGTTCAAGGTTCTTCGTCCCGATCACCCTTTCGCTTTTTCCCCTTTCTCGCTCTGCACGAGGAAGTCGCATGGGCGGACAAGACAGGAGAGACGGGACTGGTGGCGTACGTAGAGGAATTTCAACGCTCTTGTATTCCTGGGGAGGAGTGGAGACTGGGAGGGGTTACAAATCCCGTAAGAAATAATGAGATGTTGGACTGTGAAATGATTTACTTTCGATATCTTTTCACACTTTCAAGCCAAATTATAAACCTGCCATTGTACGTAAAAAAAATATGCTCTCTGAAATTTACATTACAGCCCCGCTTTACCCATATGCGTCTCTCCAGGGTCTTAGTTATGCATGTTTGTCAAGCAAATTGCAGATAGAAATTTAAAATTTTGTCTTGAACTCTTTTCTTCAGGGATTAGTGTAGTGGTCTGACATTCGTCCGAGGGCATGGGGCAAAACCCTACCCCGACCGCCATGTAACTTATGTTACTGGTGAAAAATTTACCCACTGATTAATTTCCCCTGTCTTTTCGTACTTCTATTACCGCTAATCAAGGTCTTTTGTCATAGTTTCTCGAGCCGATAGTTTTTTTCATGAAAACTCCTTTGTTTCTAATGCTCCTTGTGAACTGCCTTTCGCACGGAGGAGAAGAAAGGTAGGCTTCGCGTTGGGATATCAGGGTTCCTAAGATCGAAAACCACCTAAAGTTTCTTTAACTTCTAAATGTTCAATCATTTATTCGCATCTACAATTATCTCTATAGCTCTTAGTCCACTCGTTTAGATATGTTTCTCCTATGGATTGGAACACTATTTGCGTATTATTTTCATGCAGATTTGTTTGGATCGCAAACATTGTTGTGTAGGTAACGAACTCCTGACTCTCTCTCTCTCTCGCCCTCTTAGGTAAAGTGCAACTATATTGGCAGCGTTGCCTACCATGTGATCTCCTCTCCGTTTCTTAGCCTCCCACATGTTTCTTCCCCTCCTTGACCTCTCGCCTCGCGCAGGCAACTTGCACCAAGTTTTGCTACCACTGCAGAGCAATTTATTTTTGATCATACTCGTAGCTTCGAGGTATATTTGGTGGTTTGGTTCAGACCAAGCATGATCCGCTATGGCTAAAAGTTGGCATTGGATCTCCATTGACCGTCAGGGATCCTGAAAGGTAAGTCTATTAACTTTTGCCGACCGACGACAAACGCCATATTGCCTTATTGGACAATGGCGAGAAAAAACTAAATTAGGACAAAATGGCGGCCACCATTGAGCTCTGTTTAAAAAATTTTCGCGCGGTGAGTATAGACACATTTTTAATTTTCCAACTTTGGAAATGTGCGCCTCGTGAGTGAGAATGACCATAAGAAGTTTCGCGAAACTCGAGTGAAACCAAACGCCGCTGGAGCACTAAGTATGTGTGAACACTATGTGCACCTTCACCCTAATTTTTATCGATGGTCGACTATTTTAAGACCGGGGTAAGCGGTGGATAATAAAATAAGCGTCCAAAGTTGTTTATTAAATAGTCGACATCATCAAGATTGTCGACCGTGGTTAAAAAGTAGAGTAGAAGTGCGCATAAGTAGAACACATACTTTTGGCCCTAGCGGAATAAGTTTTCTATCGAGGTGTCCGAATTTTTTTATGATTTCTCTTTCACACTAGACGCACACTCCTACAGTGAGAAAATTTAAATCATGTGAATACTCATGGCGAAAAACAGTTGTAAAACTATGAAGTGAACTCAGCGGCGGCCGTCATATTGTCGAAAATAAGGTTTATAGACTCTTAAATATACTTTATGCCGCAAAGGAGACGATTAACGTTTATCGAAGGCCGACAAAAGTTACAGGCTTACCCACTGGACGCGACACTTCTGGGATCTGCCACTTTGTCCTATTCGTCGTAGCTGCATTCGATCTTATAGACTTCTTTGTAGGTGTCCTGCTGGATGCAGTCCATGGCATCAGGAAGCAGGTCGCCTATTCTCTTCCCAAAGTCAAACAGTGTTCGAAGGAGGAAGAGTAACTCAAAACAGTAGCTTATACAACGAGGCCGTACATACCTAGCACCAATAAGAGAATGGCCAGGATACACTCAAAATATAGTTGTCACAAGACTGTTGAATTTATCCACTTGGCAGGAATATTGTTCCTATCACGAACATTTTATAATTTGGGAATGAAAAAGTTAGCGGGCTCCAAATCAGGTGAATGAGGTGAATGGTTAATGATAGAGACATAATCAGCTGTATAAATGCTGGACCAATCTGAAAGAACGTGAATGGTCATGTAGAAGAAATCAATTGCCCTAGTCGCAAAGTTCAGGCTTATGTGATGAATGGTTCCAAAAGTCGATCAAGGGCAATTTTCTTGCATTCACCTTTCACAGTCAATTCTGGAGGCATGAAATCATGCTGTATTAGTCCGCAGGATCCTTAAGAAACTTCAATCTTGAATTTTTTACATGCTGTGTACATGCCCTTGACGGTTCTATATAGCACAGAACGTTAGTTGATAAGATGAGGTCGTGGCATCATTTAATGTTTTTTGGGAAAAAATAGTGAGTATATTAGCCCAACGACATGTGTATAGGTATTCCATTTCATCATCAACAACATTCATCAATCCTAAGATCTGCTTGCTGCAACGCTCCACTCATTCTTCTTGAAGTTAACTGCTTTATTCCTACATACAAAAATTAAAGTGGTGGGCTGCTACTTCTCGGGATGATGATGTGGATCCCCGTTTCTGTCCACATCCCATTGCTAGAGCCGTTGTGGTGAATACATTTACATTGCCTGCAGTGTAACAAGTGCTATTATCGACCCACGCGGTCTTAACCTTCACTCATGTGTAGGAGGGCCGTTGCTCCCACAGAGTTTTTGGCTGCCTATTGGTTCGATGCAGCCACGTGCTAAGTCACGCATCTTTACAGGTTTTTTTTAGCTTGTGAAGTTCATCTTATTCAAGGATGACCCCCTAAACCCTCGAGATTCCGCTACTTTTTACCGAAAATTGCTTAAGGTAGTTTGAGCGGGATATTTACCTAGTTAATATTGGAGACCATATTCGAACTTAATATTTTAATTTCAGCGTCTGTAAGAAGTGTGAAGTAAATATTGTAATATGATTAAAAAATAGTCATGTACGACCAAATTTCTCAGTAATTAAATACATATATCTACATAAGTCTCTATTGTGACTCATTTTTTCACACCGTACGTGTAAAAAGCCTTCACAACAGCAGTATTTTTTTTGCGATTCTGTAAAAACTATTGCAGTGAGTAATAAATTAATTTTTATAAACAATTGAGAAAACATGCAAACAAAAACCATTAGTTTTTGACGAAATATAGGTGTAATAAGTTCTTATTTTGTTCAATTATCTCACTCTGGAGCGCACATCCGTAATCTATTCCATGTATAACAACTTGCCTTTTTAGGAAAATAGCTCGAAAAGTAGTTCAGCAAAGAGCTAATATTTTGATGCCATTGGAAAGATGAGAGGTGTTTCTTTAAAACGAGGTCAAATTCATCAAATTCTGGGTGAAGTGATTTTTCGCTCGAACTACCTTAATCGGCGAGTGGACTAGCTTTTCTCGCAGCTATCTTCTATCCGGAGGTCGACTCACTATCCGCAAACGGGTGGACCAATTTTGTAGCTATAAGAATAGCCCTGAGGTATCCCCAGTACCCGCACGTTAAAATGTTTCGAGCATGGGCCTCTTTGAAATGATTTCGATGGGCGCCCCATCCTGGTGTTTCTGCCTTGGAGAAGGATAATACACTCGCTGGAAGCAACCTTGTCCCGAGCGTGGAATAGAGTTTTGAGATCGTAAATATTTCAATGAATCCACTTTTATCACGCTGACAAACAGTAGAATTAACCGGCCTTTTATCCCCCCCGCGAGCTATCCGCCCCGAGTTAGGCTTGAAGGTTTTTGACGTCACGCACGCATGGAGGAAACAAGTGCACTCTCTCTGTCCGCATTGCCTCGAGCTCGTGGAGGAGAAACAAGATCATTCATTTCTCAGAGAAACTACCACTGCGGTGTGATGTCATCTAACAGCATATTTCATGGAGTAGCATGCTACGTTTTTATTCATTAAAACATTATATCTTGCTTCGCCTCGTGCTACGGTCACTCGTGTTTGTACGCCCTCGCTACACTTTTTGACGGGGAAAATCGATTGATGAAACATGAATGATGCAAAACGCGGAGCGCTCATTAAGCGTGACCTAGTGCGCGCGTTGCACGCTAGACCGTATGCACTTTATGTGTGCGCGAACTTGGCCTAAAACACACTTAAGTGGGCAATTTCAAAATGTTCAATGCATGTCCGTGGAGAGAGGAAAAAAGAATGTTATTTCCATGTTTTTACCTCAAGTTGGCGCGTGGTGCTCCGGAATCAAAGACCGGTTTTATTTTTCATTCCTCTCGAGACGCGTGTGAATAATCGTTCGGATTTTCCTTTTATGTTTTTTTCAGAACCAGCATTACCTTAATTCCATTAAAAAACATTTTAGATGCAAGTAGTTCCAGCCTGTGAAAAATGTGCGGCAAAAGCTAGGCCAAGGTGCTATCATCTACTTTCAATGTATGCTCTACATGAAATATATATTTTCTGTTACGTTAATGTAAATCGTGACATCGTGAACAACCCATTTTAAGCCGGTTAGCGTTGAAATGTCTTTAGAATCAACTTCCAAGTTTAACACAAAATTGTGAAGAGGTTATTGCTACGAAAAATATTTGTGCTCTCGCAAAACGTGGTGGGATATGTATGCGTAGAACTCCTCGTCGCGAAGGGAATTAGTATAATTGAGGGAGTACTGAAAAAGGACGGAAGGGGAGGTGAGGAGTAGAATGAGCCTTCAACTCGGAGAGTTGGTTTTGTCATTTAGTGAGAACGGTATGAGTATTGCACGCAGGGTAGCAAAAAATAAGCAAATATACTTAAATTGACTCATATTGGCAGGTCTTTGGGAAACAGCGTTAAAGTAAAATCGGCCTCTGCACATCTGCCATGAGCTTTAGGGAGGGCTGTACGGCGTACGCGCCTATCAAAAACATCCACTAAAAAACAAAAAGAGGTTTTCCAGAAATATTCGGGGAGATAGCCTGGTGGACAAGGGCTTATTTATCGAGTACATCTACGTAGTATATCGTACTTTATTGGCATTACATACTGTCAACCAGGGGCACCCGGGGTAGCGTTTAATACGCTCCTCAACAAACCTATCCCTCCTGTAACTTCCCTATGCGACCTTGGAGTGATCTTTGACGAAAAATTAAATTTTCAGGAACACATTAAGATGACTGTGAAGAAAGCAATGGCCATAGTTGGTATGCTCTATCGACATACTGACCTTCAGGACCCCACCGCTCTAAAAACAGTGTTTTTTGGTTGTATTCTCCCCATCCTTGAATATTGCTCGCCAATTTGGTCTACCGCCTGCCCCACTACTCTAAACTTGCTCAAACGCCCTGTCAACTTCTTTCTCGCTGTAGCCCGCCATCGAATCCCCACACTCAGAAACTGTACCCGTGACTCTATCCTTTCCTCCCTCGGGATTTCCAACATAACTCACCGCCGTGTCTTATCTGATTTAATGTTCCTGCATAGAATCTTCAGCGGATCTCTCCGGACCAATGAAATTCTCCCTCTTTTTCGTTTTCATGTTCCTCCTCGCCCCTTACGTAATAACCCTCTGCTTCATATTCCCCGATTCCGTCTTTCCATCTCCCAACGCTCCCTTTTCTACCGAATCCCCTCCTTGTTTAACTCCATGGCCTCAAAATATCCTTCCCTGGACCTCTTTTCCTCTACCGCTAATTTCAAATCCTCCCTTAAATGCCACCTGAAAAATTCACCGCTCTCTAACCCTTAATCCCCTTTTTACGTTTAATAATTTTTGTTTTTTATTTATGTTATTCTCTCTAAGCTTTTATTTATTTATTGTGGTAAGCCAATGTAAAAGCCTTTGTGCCGTTTTTGGTGGTGAAATAAATAAATAAATAAATAAATAAAAAATGTAAAAATTATTTATATTTCCCTAATCATATTAGTCGGGTTGTGGGTTCAGCATTGGCTTAGGTGATGTCACACCGTCTAAGTTAAGGTCTTAACTCTAAGACAAGCACAGCATCTAATCCCGAAATGTGAATCTAACTTGTGACCAGGCTGGCACGCTAATAACCTGGCTGCTGCTTCAGCCATTGGCCCTTTGTAATTTCTTATGCGTTCGGTGGTATAGGTAATCTATGGATTAACCTTGAAGCTTACGCAAGGGGGTGTGGCAGTTAGCGATTCTTCCCAAAGCATGCTTCATCTGCGTTATAAACTACGGGACGGTTAGTCACAGGTGGAGAATGTAGATAAGTTGTTAATCACTCCTTTCTAATAATTTCTCCTAAAAATAATAATATTCAAAACGCAAGACTTTTGACATCTTAAACGAGAAATTGGATAAACTTGCAAAGTGGTCATCATTACTTTCTCTTTCTCTTTTTAGATTACAACCCAAACAAAACAATTTCTTCTTTTAATAACTATGTTAAGTACCGATTAATTTTGAAATATTTATCTGCCAAATTTCTGCTACTAAAATCGGCTGCTTCTACCCAATACTTCAATATATTTGACTTGGGCAACGTTGTAGATTCGCACGAAGTGTGCTATGTTATAGACGGGCTACCGGTTTCAAATGTGGGTGGAGCCCCATTAGACTATATGACCTCAATTCCAAACTGCGATAATCTAGGCGCAAGGTAACAATAGGAAATCGCGACTCCTGCAGGAAGAGTCAGACCGTGAGTCAGACTGATTCGAGTTTCGTTCTATCCTTACCCATTAAACATAAATTGGGGTCCTTTGCATAATGCGTGAATCTGTTGAATACCCTCATAAGAATAAAGGTAGTTATTTGAAGAAACTTGTAATTTTTTTCGTTTATGACGCTCATTAAAATATTCCGTACTACGCCCGCGAAACATATTTGGCATTAACTTGTCTGTGCCATGATGTAGTCATTGGAATATTTAAATGATCGCTGATATTGGCGTAGGTTCTAGGCTCTTAAAATATTTTCCGTTCCTCTTTATTATTCACATGTTAAGGATTATTGCACTGAAAGTAGTTTACAAATATGAGCACATACCTAAAACAACTCGAAAACGTGCTTATTTGTTTGTCTTTGCGCTTGGTGTAGCGAAACTTAACGAGTATACTAATTTTGTCAACCCTCTGTAAATATTTGCAAGAGAAAAACAAATGTGTATGCCACACTTTTCAGGCGATGTTCCATGGACCAAGTTTTTGTCAAAACATTGAGTACATGAGTTTGAGTACTATCATTAAACTGGCAGAATTTGAGGAGAACGTAATTTGATTTCAATTCGTAATTAATCAAACTCTCGGGAGTCTTGTCATAATTTCATTGGATTCTACCGCCAGTAACATAATAATAAAATCCTTTAGTCATATTTACGTCTAAAATTTACATCATGGGACATACGCTAAATATATGCCTTGCCAGTTCATGCTTCCAGTGCGTGGTTTAGGGATTAATAACTGAGCCATTGTTTTGGATCGAGTGAGCCATCTTACAAGAAGTATCTCTGCTGGTATTGGGTGGTAGAAAATATAGCGGAGCGATTGCAGGTTAGACCAATAGCCACATTTCGGCTACTTTTTTTGGTGGGATTCCCTAAACAACCATCGCTAGTGGTGGAAACAAGAATGAGGAAATTTCAGTGGAAATACTGATGAATACAACAGGCAGAAGTTCAATTTTAGCATACACCAAAGACGGTGAAATTCACCATGAAAAAATCATTTGACTTAACCGGGATTAGATCCCGGACCCAATTTCCGGTCAGGTGTGTTAGCCAGTTACACCACCTAGCCAACTCAATTCAAAACGAGTTTCAGCCATCTTAATTCAATTTCGAATTCCGGTCAGGTCAAATGATTTTTTCATGGCGAATTTCACTGTCTTTGGTGCATGTCTCCGCACCCGGTCGCGTGACTGCGTACCATATCATTTGTGCAACCGCAATGATTGGAAAATTCAATATTAGCATTACCACCACGAGTAGAGTGACTGCATGAAAGAGCTTGCTCTCCGTCCATTTCAATGATTATTTTTTGGCCGTGGTTTCCTTGAAGAGTCACGTGACTCGTCACGAGTGATGTCTGTCTGTCGAGGCTGTCGTTCTACGTTTTCCATTGGACAAAGGTCCTACTAATGAATGAGAATTCCTGAGGCTCCCAGGGATTCAAGGTATTGAGCGATATTCCTTTATGCTCTTGTCAAATCGCCTACAGCCTATCGTCTCCCCAGCTTATCCAGAGTCTGAATTTGCGCTTCTTGGGACTTCATTTCCCTTCACTTTGACCTTAACCCTACGTCTCTCTCTGATGTCCCTTTCTGTCTTTCCCTCGGGCGACTGAGGTTAACGGCGCACCGTCAAGCCCAGCTGGGAGAGGAAATTTGAGCAGACAGCAGCCACCCGTGCCTTCAGGCACGCCGTCCGGAACTTCGAATTTACTCCCTTCTGGTCGCGGTCAGAAAATACCCATCTAATTTTATCGAGTCTTCTAATTGGATACGACCATTAAGGCCCGGTTTTGAAATGCCTCGTTAGAATTAACCGTTGGATGACGCCCCCTTTGAGTCAGTATAAGGTTGGATTAAAGTACGGGTTTTTCAAAGTACGTCAATTGACGTCACAGTTAAATATGGGAGAACGTTACCACATCGAGATCACTTAACCAGACATTATATAACTCTGTCTCGAATGTATTTTAGCGTGAATCTGATCCAAGCCGATATTATTGTTAATTTACGTAAGAATGGTCTATTTGAGTTGATCACCGAAATTTGAAGTGAAAAAATGGCTAAAAAGTGATAATGATTGGATCGAAAATGAACTTTTTTCAAAGGGTGACTAGGAGAAATTTCTTACTCTTTCTTCAACGTAATTATTACAGCAGACGCTCGATTCAATTAGAATTTAAATAGCAATAATAGTTCAATAGCAAAAGCTTTTTAGTCGGTCAGATTTTGATGGTATCCTTCGGAAATGAGCAACTTTCTCAGCTGTACGAGTTTTGAATCAGACTGAAGTAGATAGGAAATATTACTTGATGAAAGTTATTGACCACTTAAATATAAAAATACATTTATTTATTTCCAATAATTTGAGTTAAAAACAATTGTTAATAGATACGTGTATATTATATTACTGTTGTAGCTCTGATGATGAAAAGATAAATTTTCGAAACATTAGCAAGAGTAGTCATGTGATATAATTTACTGAAGACAAACTCTCCAAAAAGCATATTTTTATAGAAAATATAGCATTTGAGTTTTCTCGGCCTCGTTGTTTCAATCATCCTGTATTCAACTGAGCATTCTAAGAATTAAATAGCTATTTTAAGTAGTTTCCTTCGGCTAAATCAATAAAGTCTTCTTAATGAACATATATTCACAAACGATAAAGGTGTAGAAGAGAAGTGTTCGTTTACTCTATGGCACTCGTTTGCGGACTGCGTGAAGATCCACATTGGTCGTCAGCATGTAGGACAAAGCTCCATATTCAGCTTCCGGAGTTGAAGGCCAGTGGCGGGAAAGGGAGCGAGTAGCAAGCGCGATAGGGGAAGGGAATTCCATTCCTAATTACATAGACGAGAAGTAACTGGTTGCGCCACGCTCTTCAACTTTCGCCTGCAATCGAATTTATTGAAAATACTATCAGCAGTGCCTATGCGATGAAAAAACTGGGTGGCGTGTCGTGTAGCTCGGTCGATAATGGCAGTTCATTTAGAACTTTTTTATAACTCCAATTTACGGAAATTCACTGTGAAAAAGATGATTTGACCCGACCGGCATTCGGACCTGGATATCCCAATCATCGGCCAGGTGTCTTATCCAGCTCTATGTTCCTTACATATGAGCGGAACTTGGGAGATCCGTGTTCGAATCCCGGTCTAGTGAAACGATTTTTTCACTGTGAATTTGCACACTACGATGTGTTTTGCACAAATGTGCGTGGTTGCGCGCAATGCTCCTTGTACATTATTATTATTGAAAATTTTTAGCAACTTGTTCGTTTTGAGGGTATTATGAAACACGATGAAGAATCCACAGCCAGGCAGGTCTCACCGATGTTAAGCCTCATGCTAGGAGGAGTGAGTATGCGACTACATAAACGAACGACCAAACGAATTAATATTTTGAGGTTAATGGAGAGATTGAAGGAGCCGGAGTTGGTGGATAAGGGAGATAATAAAAGGCAATAGTATGCAGAGGGCCGTCATAGTAGAGAGAATACTGGATTAGTGGAGAAGAGAGAGAGAGGGAGGGTAACAGATTTAGCTGGGCTGGAAAGAGGTTAGATTTCAGCGGAAATAAAGGAGGAATTGGTTAAAGCCTTTGGCGCATGTCTGTAAACTGGTACCTACTTCAAATCCTTAAAGAGTATTCTTAATAGTACTAATAACAAATAGAGCTTATCGCAATGTATTTTGTTGTCATTAGGTCGAGTGTAAAGACACGATGAGCACCAAGTCGAGAGTGAACGCTTGTCGTATGATGGAAGAATGAAATGCAAAATGACTAATGTAACGGATCGCTTGGTGAGCCCTGAACTGCGAAGGTATTTGTAAAGTGCCCTGGGAGAAAACGTGACCTAACGCCCACCACGGATGAAGGCTGTCTCATATTATAGCAAGGTCAGTGTAAGTTGGCATTGGACCATTGCACCACGTCCGCACGATTCTTGGTATTTACTCCCAACAGAAGGTTCTATGCTCCGATTATCCTGGCATAAGGATGTAGTACATACATTGAGCGAAGATATTTTCCTAACTAGCCCTTCTTTTGTAGAAGCCAGGTGTACTTCGTCAATCGCCATTCAGAAAATTATCGCCATGTCGATGCAGCCTTTATTCCTGCTCAGCGAAAACAAACATTGGGAATCTTGATACTTCGAGGTGATAAAATTGATTGAAAAGAGTTCCTACGTCAACTGGCACTGCATTCAGAGCATTTTCGCAAATACTACTACGATCTTTGGTGATTATTATAAGATCTTTGAAGTAGCTGCTAGACATCAGTTATTTTACCTGTTTCAAGTACTTTATTGACTCACTAAAATACAATCTGGAATTGATTTAAAGAATGAAGCGCTTTGTTTCGAGTATTAATGCAGAGCTGTCTTATTTTAAATTTCTTTAATTCTTAACTGGCATTTTATTCGCATGAAAATGGAATTGAATTATAAACTACATGAATTACGGGGTGATGGAAAAACGAGGATTAATTAGAGTTCGAAGGTATTCCTTAAAACCTAGAACCCCTGTCAGTGGCATAGAACTCCATCTTTCAAGTACATATGTCGGTAGTGTTGCCGCGAGACGAGGCCGTGGATGAGAATTCGAAACGAGACCACTTTTTGGCGAGAGGATACAACCGCCACGAGACTCTCGAAAGTCTCGAAATTAAGATACAAGTTATCAACTGCTATATAGCGACTATCGTTAGAACTACTTCCTTTAGGTTTTTAGAAAGTAGGTACATGTCGCATTCTCCTTTCGAGTTAACAAAATATCTTAATTATGACACAAACATATTAGTTAGTATGAATTTGGCAAAGCAATGATAAGTAAATAGTTGTAGCCGATTGTACTATTGCTAATAGCGTGAGTGCGACTTCCGAAGTAAAGTGAGTAGGTACGCGTAAATGGCTTTCTACTTTTAAAATTATTTTAATCCCTTAGAAAACATATTTAGCAAAATATTATACTATTTTCTTGGAATGCAGAGGTTTTATTTTAATCTCATCGAAAAAGACCATGACTTTTAATTTCGGAAGGTATAGGGGATGAAGATACCGCGATTTAGAATCCTGAATCACGTATCGGTGTGTGAATATGATCTCGGTGTAATTGTTAATGACAATTGGAGTCATTCTGAACCTCTTCCTGCAGATTACGAATTTCTCGTTTAGTGAGCACGTATCTTTCAATTGCGTCGAGGATGGCATGAGAAAAAAACATGATGGTATTCCTTTGTTTCATATTATTCCTGCCATAGAATAAAGGCCCATGTGAGGTTGGTGTATGAATGCTTGGGGAGGAGATTATTCGGAAGTGGTTTGGCATCATGGAGAAACTTACCAAAATAACTTATCATGGCATCACAAATGCGTACAGGTCTATAATAGAAATTTCTTCGTTTATGCCCATTAAGGTCCCCGCCTAGGTTTTGAATGTCCCTATTTAACCCTTAGGCGCCGAGCGACGTACTCCGTATGACTGGCATGAACATCACATGGCGTTGACGTACTCATTATGTTGCGGCGACCTAGTCAGTATTTTAATTTTTAAGCCATTAAAATCTTTTACTATACTTACAAAATTGGTATCCCTCGAGAGAGGAAAATACATTCTTTTTATTTAGATATCATATTTTTATTCTTACATATATAATGTAAATGTTTTATAAATCGAAATTGTTTGCTCACACTCCCTGCATCTTTGCTGGATCTCACTTGTGCCCAGGAAATGACTGTATGTGCATCTTTTCTCACTTATGATGATGCTTTTAAGAGCCAGAGTGGAGCAGAAGGACCACGTTGACCAATTAGTCCGTCAACAGTTTGTTTTTCCTTCCTAATCTCCAGTTGACCCTCAATATCCTGCAAAGAGGGGCTGCTCTCATAGACTCTTGCCCTGGTATATTTTCCGTCAGCCTAAACACTTTACTGCCATAAATTATGATAAGGACCCTTGTTTCTGCCTCGCATTTTGTTTTTTAATCATTTCTTCCACTTCAATGTCTGTTACGCAGGCAGAAAATACTTTGTATTTTACCTTGGTAGTGGCAATGCTTGTACCGAAACCTAGGTCAGTTTTTAATAAATCTGTGTGGAAATTTACAAGTGTTTTTCTGTGATAATGCTGCCCGTTACACTTTAGAGTATCAGGCGATAAAGTATCGCCTGATACTCTAAAATTTGTTCTGTTACGCAATTGGATTTTTGGCCGTGACTGAGCTGGAGTTCATCGTACAGGGGAAGCATTTTTTTCTTGCCTCTTACGCTTTTGTCTGGAAGGGACTTCTCTACGGTCTTGTCTGATGCGCGAGTTCCCATTTTCTGGGATTGCATAGTGATTTTAGAGTAGATACCAGATTAGGTCTGTGGTCGGAAAGCTGTCTAAACTTCTAACCCAAGGAAGGTATTTTGTTCAATATGCCTGTCAGTGAGTCTTGGAAGCGTATTGCCTGATAAATGGCGACCTGGAACTCATTGCTTAATTACTCTACCGTTGTTTGCGAATAGACTTTCTACCAATTGGATTCGAAGAGCTAGATGATTGATTTCTTGCCAAGGTTTTCGTGATGTGTTATTACAGAATGTAGCACTAGAATATTTAAAAGTCAGCGGAAGATTTTCCTACATTTCCTCAGTCACATACTTTCTATTAGATAGGATTGAAGGAGCTGATCATATACGTCCACAACCCCCATTAGCTTAGTGTAGTCAACCACGCAAGCGGTAGCACCTGAGCAATCCATAATTGACACAAATAAAAATTCATAATGAAAAATAAACACAAATATTCCCCGATTTGGAGCAATTGAAGCTCGCGATTTTTTAACGAAGCACTCAATAACGACAATAATAAAAATGAAGAGAGACTTACTGAGCATTCCAGCTACTTCAATTCCTGCTGAAAGACTTTTCACGGGCAGCATTGACTATCAGGAAACGCAGAAATCGTTTGAACCACGAGTCCGCCAGAATTTTTCTCTATGCAAACTCTTAGGTAACGTGCAATTTGGCCGGAGATATAAAAATATCCCAATTTTATGGTTTTAAAACGTAAATAAGTTAGAAAAAATCGAAATAAATTGTATTTCGTGGTTTGAATCAGAAAATATTTTTTTTAATAATTTGATTTTCAATTACTTTTAGACATTTTTCATCCAGTGTCGTGCTCCATTTTTTGGACGTAATAATTGACTATCAATGAACTGGATGTATGAAATAAGTTCAACTTTATAAACAGTTTTAAGTCTTAATGAATGTCGTGACGATTTCGAGTTTACCGATCATCACTAACCCTGGCAATACTAGGCTTTTTTCGTGCTGTGATTTTTTTGTTTTGGAAAACGAGACGAGACTCGATACGAGACCCGAGTTTAAAATAAGAGACTGACCTTAAGTCTCGTCTCGCGGCAACACTAATTGTCGGAACTCCTTTCAACATTGTCAGAATTGATGCAATGCCTATTCAATTACCATCTCCAGGAGTTTGCATGGCTGATATTTCAAGTTATTTTTAATTTTTTAAAGCGTAGAGGAGTTGCAATATCACAGCAATGACAGCAGTCTTTTTTATAGGAATTGGAAATTGAGTGCAAAACGCCAAAACTTTCAAGTTTCCGCATGCATTAGTTTGTTACCATCAGTGATGTGATGTAACGAAGTAAAAGTAATCGAATTACTAATAAAAATTACATTTTTGGTAATTTTTACTTGTAATCGATAAATTTTTCAAAAACTAATTTTAACCGTTAATCTACTTCTAACAAGGAGACATCGCGTGAGTGATGTTCGGGATCCAAACGAGGTAATTATTTTCTGAAACTATAGAGAGAGTGCGGGAAAAGTGTCACGACTTACTTCCACATAGGCCCGGGTTCGAGAGATAAACGTTATTAAAGAATCTTCTTCCGTATAAATCCTTTGGAAATACATGCATAGTTCAACAGACGTCGTAGCCCAGTGGATTGAGGCGGTGAGATGGTCATCCTTATATTACGGTTGGGGTTCGATCCTAGGTGGCGGCACTTTTTCTATCGAATATTTTACGGAATTACTGTAAATTGTCCACTCCCGTAATTTACGGCAGTAGCAACACATATTTTTCATTTTTAGCCTATTTGCTGGATTTTCAATTAATCCCCTTGGGTGACTTTCGAAGCTAATTTCGCGATTCTTGTTTGGCAGAAAAGAGACTACACATGATGACAGCCCTAATATGTTTAGGTCATACGTCGGATACGCGTATTTTCGGCCACAAAGTGGCCCTCTTCAGCGAACTGAAGGGAGTAATCACTTGCAACTCAAGGTTGTAAGTGAATCGGGAGGAGGACAGCCTAGAATAAATACGAAAATGAAGAAAAGGGGAGAGAGGGATGGGGAACCAGTGACGTTGGGTTGTGGGAGGGAAGAAAGGTATTGGTGGGGAAGGAGTGGGGGAGGTGGGAAGTGAAGTCCACGACCGAGGAAGTAACATTCCCGTAAACCACCACAGGGGTTTTCTGGTCGAGAGGTTGTTGTTGGTCACTGGCGTGGAATTGCCCCTTTTTCCCGCAAACCAACACAACAATTGTGGTGTAATACTGACGAGTGGTGCCAATTTATTACGGCCATTGGGAATTTTATAACTTGTCACTAGAGGCCGTAGAGCTCACGTTCCCTAGATCACATTATCAAGTAAATCACGTTTCATCAAGTTAACTCAAGGACTTCGTCATCTCGCGGTTAGCGTTTAGCCAAAGATTACGGGTCTTAATGAAGTTATCATTTGAATATTTACCATTGATGAAAGCAGACTTTTTTGTAGCATGACCGCCACAGGACATAGCTTCTAACTACAACCCATTTCATTCTTATCCAATTTTCTTGGCGCACATACATAGTACATACTCAAAACATTATCTCTGTATTTTGGACACCGCCTTCAAGAATGTTGTCACACTATTAAGGTGCTAATTTTGCGATGATTAACTAAAATATAACATCTCTGCGCAAAACAAATATTGCTTTGTGTTCACATTTTTCTATTGGTGTAGTATCTATTTGGAATCATGTTTTTATTGTCATGTTGTTAAAATCAACGAAACGCGGCCCTTTGCGGAAACGGAACGGTGGTCCTTTTTTTTTTAAAGGGATATATATACCCAATTTTTTTAAATTAGATATATTTCGCATATTCCTCTAAAAGGGACCCTTGACCAATACAATTTTCATCAGTTCAACCCTGTATAGCTGAACTTAAATTTCACTTTCTGGTTACTCTTGAGAACTTAGGTTTGAAACCGGTGTTACATCGATAGATCTATTATAAGGTACACCTCGTGTTCAACGAGTATGAAGGGGGCCCATATTTTTTTTTACAAAAAAACGCTGCAAGTTCCTCACGCAAAAGTAAAATACAAACAGAATACTCGCTGATACTAAACATTGAGTTGGCATGTTTAAAGTATTGAATTCATTCAACAGAATCAGGCGAGACATATTGGAAATTTTTCATAGAGAAGGAGATCAGAGTACAGAGAGCTGGGGGGCGATCAGGATTCTCCATAACGCGTGCGCTCGCGTTATCGTCAATTTTGAATTGCGCTAATGAGATAAAAAACACGATCATTAGCATTAAAATTTTGCCAGGTGCTTTAAATAAGTATTTTTAATTGATGCGGTGAATTCTTAAGAGAGCATCTCTGAGCATTGCTCATCCAGAGCGGCTTGTTTTGGGTAACGATAGCGACAATCCGAAAGAAGGAACCGAGATCCCACCGATCTCGCGCTAGAGGCGTGACCATTAGGTAGAGCCGTATTGACATCAATGTTGTGCGGGTTGCGTCATTTACAAGTGCTGGGAATGCTAGGGGCAAGGAAGTGCAGCCGGTGCGCCGACTGCATATCAGCCGCAGGCGACCGCTCAATGCAACAAAATGATCAATCGTGCCGAGAGCATGTCAAGGAAATTTTTATGATGGAGAAAATAGTGCTCATAATTTTTACAGTACTTTTTACGACCTTGAAAAATGAACTTTCAACTACGGCGCATTCTATGAAATGACCTTCCAACGCCCTTTTTCCATGCCTTGGTTATAGACAAAATAAAAATTTAAAAATGCAGATTTTCGCGTCTATTTTTCCGGCAGAAAGTAGGATGGCTAAGACCAAAGGGGTCCAGAAACTATGCAACCCGTTCGACGTTGATGCCAACATGGCGTTACGAAATAGGCACGCTTCGCCTCCACGGCGGGAATACGAGATAAGCTCACAGTGCTCTGGTATAAGGAGCTTATGCCGATCGCTGTTGATAAAAGTTGAATTTTTGTTAGACGCAAAAATGACATGGAGACACGATCCATTAGTCTTTTGAGTGACTTATTTAAAACCGGATATCACGCAATAACATCAGCCTCTTAGTTAGTTTTATTACGTGTAAACCCCAGTCGTTGGAGTGTGTGTTTAACGCTAAATTGCCTACCTACCGCGTTGCAATTCTCCATTTATATCTATACTAGTAGCAAACAAGCGGTGATTACATCTGCAAGTTAAATTAGTACCCTTGAACGGCCAATGGTTGGAAGACTGCCAGGTATTTTCTCGGCACGTGACATTAATTTGCTATTTAGTAGTAGTAATAATTTATTTAGCCGTCACTTTTTTGTTTACTTTAAGCCCCAACCTTCGATGAACGGTCTCGTAGCCACGTTTTCAATGGCATCCGGGTGCAGGGTGGAGATAATTTTGGCATGATATCGTTGAAAATGGAGGCTGCGATTGCCAGGGTTCGCCCCTTTTTAGGAATGTCTGCCGTCATTATTTTCTTTCTTTTTCCGAATTGGCCAACTAAAGACCACGTTGGTTAAACTGTTTTTGTGTTCTTCCTTATTCCCCTTCCAATACTCCCTCGTGTTCTTCCCGTGTTCCCTTTTCCTATTTTCAGTACATTTATTCCCCGTCCTCTATTTCTTCCCAAAGAACCGGAAACCTGCCACTTTGCTCCTTAAGGTGGCTCTATACTGGGGTTAAGAAGCTCGTTTCAGACGTTTCCCTCTAACCCAGTAACGGATTTGCCGTGACAAGTGGAGACTTGCAATTTTTGTTTTCTGTAGATGAAGAATCATTTGTTGATTGTGAAGTAGTTTTATCATGAAGTGGTTTTTTTATATAAAAATAGCGAAACTTCGATTTTTACGAACTTTTTTGGTAATATTCCAGGGCATGTTGCGAAGGCTAGATTCCGAAATGAGGATATTTAACCTACTTAATTCAAAGAATCGTCATTCATATACGCAAAAAGTCAACAACCATTGATGCTGTTTCCGTATTAAGGCTAAAGCAATGTTAAGCGTTCAAGCCTGCATTGACAACGGAGTAGACCTTTTCCATCCTGAGGCGGCTCCACAAGTTTATCTCCACTTTTTCTTTCAGCCTTTTTTTATCCATTGGAAGACATAAAGCAGCATAAAGGACTTCTGGTCTCACTACGGTGCAATAGTGTCTCAATTTGTCATTTATGGATAAGGAGATTGTTCTTCAGATTTTTCGTAAGTTGATAAGTCCTTCCTATTTTATTAAATTGTGAAACCATAGCTTGCGTCTCCAGATTGTCGAGTACTACCCAATCTCCTGGAAACTTGAAATTTCCAAATAAGCGCTTTTCTTTTTATATTCTTGTTCAGATGTTTTGGACCTTGCTTGATATTTGCCATATATTTTGTCTTCTCCAAAGATATTTGTAATCCTACATTTGCTGCACATTTTTGGAACTGATGTATTCGTTCTCTTTCCGCACTTCGTGAGTCAGGGAATATTAAAAGATCACCCACAAACGCCAAAACGTCCCCCATTAAATTCATGTTCTCATGCCGTATTCGGATCCCATTCTCAATGTGATTACTACTCAAATCATTTCGCCGCTCGCGTGTAGTTCTTTTCCATGATGGAGTTGGTGAGCGTTGGAGAAAGCCTGGTCCCTAGTCGAAACCCTGTCTTTTTTGAAAATTACAATTTATTTATTGATAAGCTGGGTACATATCATGACCCTTAACAATAAAATATAATAATGAATACAACGATGAATGCAATGAATAATAATTTTTTTTTTAAATAATGTATCATTGTGGTCCTGCTAAGCTTGTCGGCAGGTGCCAGGTTTTAAATATTTGAGTGATCGGAAAAATATAGCTTCAATACAATTGACGAAAAACATTCACAATAGAAAAACAGTTAACAATATTCATAATATACAATAATGGCAAGTGAAACATTTAAATATAGAGCTAGCCTTATTCAAGATAACATACTGCTTTGGTAGCTGCAACAACCTCAAGAAACATAAAAAACAATACTATGCACAGTTACCATATATGCTTCAAAATAGAAATAATAGGATACCACCTGAAGATCCACCAATCTTAAAATCAAAAGCATTAAAAACCTCTCATTTTATAAGGGGACGTAGTGTTTGTCAGTGCTTGCTGGATTATGGCACTCTTCTTTTTATCTTGATTATATTATCCCAATACTTACACCCGGTAAAATGAGCAAAAGGCCTTCTCGAAATTCGCCATTCCATACATAACATTCTAAGAGCTTATGTTGTATCTCCTGCATTTCTATTCCCAGTTCGCCATATAGCATTGCCCCTGCCTCTACTCTTGTGATTTAACTTAATACCTCTTATACTCCCTATCTTCGTGATCGCCTCCTACACTTCCCCTGAGCTCTTGCACCCATTTGCTATCATTGTAGAACATGAAGGGACTTGCGTACTCAGGCCGTGATTGTAGAGATAAGTATGCGAGAGAAGCGGGGCACTGGGACCTCTCTCCTGCGGGATGGTTTCGTAACGTATTTCTGGTCCGTATCTTAAAACAGCTTCGGTTGCAGACGAACTGGATTTAGAAAATTCGGATAAAAAATGGAAAATGTATCGGCATATCAAAGCAAAAAACTTGCCGCTTGGAGTGTGACCCTAGAAACGACCCGTGCGAAAGTTACGAAATTATCTCCAGGAGTTTCAGGGTAGACTAATTCCTTTCCCCGCTCATCCACACTTCCCTGGCTCCGCTAAACTTCCTAGTTATCCAACGGCGGACGCCACTAATTTCTGCGGAACCTTTACATGCTCCACTATTCTGGGGTAGGGTGGACTCAAACAAAAGCACTTGAAAATAATACTCCCCAATAACTATCTACCTACCTGTTTATTCCGCGGGAAAACCTTTTACCACTTGATAAAAAATGACAATCGGAAAAATTATATACATAACTGATTATTATTATAAAGGCTGTTTCACACAAGGCACTTCATTGCACAATCTGATGTGCGTATGGATGTGCATTTAAAATTCAATGCAATGATTGTAATACCACCATTATTTTTTTGCATGAATAATGTGTACAGTTAAGAATATTGCTTATGTTGACCACCGATTGTTTTTTAATTCAAGGGTTGACCATTTTACACCTGAGTCTTACTGTATTTGGAAGCATATTTTATATTCCAATTCTACTGGGAGAGAGGTGAGTGAATTTGTGTTGGAAATTATGATTAGAAATTTACATCCACGAAGTACTCTCTCTGCAATACCCACTATTAGGATTTTTGTCTCTGTAAATTATCACCTAAAACTTACACTGCATTTCATGCTACGAAACTCGTGGAGAGTAAGTGTTAATGGATTCAATGCACACAGATGAAAAGGGAAAATAAAAGAAGCAGGCATGCCAGACGTGCTGTTGGTACTAGTTAGCATATTGAAGAAATATCATTAAATTTACAGTGATTCAACAACGTACCCGATCGCCTTACTTGGGGGTAGTTTAATTCCCTGATTGTATTCAAATGACGTTATCCACCGCAGTATTACCGGTTCGCAAAGTATTTTTGACGTTGAAAAATATATATTTCGAATAGCCTAAATTTAAACTGCTGCTTGGTAATAACTTCAATACAAGTAGTTCCAGCAGTGAAATGACTGTAACGAACGCAAATATACCTTGCCGATTTTGGCCGCAGACGATCTACTTCGATAATTTAGTCCAGCACCTCGTCAGGATCTCAAATACTTGCAGCGTATTCTGAGTAAGTCTTACAAAAAAGGAAAAGAAGGAAAGTGTCATTTCTCTTATGTTAAAATAACATCCAGCATGGATATTAGAGGACAAAATTTACATGAAAAATAAAAAATTTGAAAATATCTGTTAGCGAAATAACGCTAGCGAATTTGATTATGCATTGTAATCTGTTTTCATCAGACCTATAAGGAAATTGATCCAGTTCTGAATAGTCCTCTATTCGAAACGTCACGTTCCGGATCTAAAATCACAGATCTGTCTTCTTTGTGGACACTCCTCTTTGGTGGCGAAAGGGAAAAATCGGGAGGCTATCAGCTCTCGAAGGACGTGATGTATCGCTCCGAAGAAGGAGCACTTTGATGAAAAGGGGGCGCTGGGGTGGTTTGCACGTGGCAAGGGCAAATACGTAACAGGTATGCGGGCAAACTTTTAAGCGAATGAAAGGAATCGGTTCGTCTTGACCCGGCAGGAAGAGTGGATATTCCGGCTGTGAAAATTCAAGTCCTAGGTATAATCAGGGGCACTGGTCGAGTCGTGCAATACCGCCACTCCATTTCTCCATTGGCTGGCCATGGCGGCGAAAGTGAGAGGATACCTATACACATGTTCAACTCCGCATATTTTTTTAGAAGTCTGGAACGACCTTCGGAAGAGATGTGATGCAACTTAACTAGAGTGTAACAGCATTTGCGTGAACTGCTGCACACGCAGCAGGATAATATTTCTAAAGAATTAGTTCTTCAGTTTAGAATTTAATAGATTTGGAATCGCCCGAATGGGTGAAATTCACATCGAAAAGAATTATTCACCTGGACTGAGATTCTAACACAGATTCCGGAAATATTCAGTTAGTGTTTTAGCTGATTGAGCTACTCAGGCTCGATGAGAGGTGCATAGCGCTAGACGTGAATTTTGGGTGATCCAGTTTCACATTCCGGTCTTGGGAGAATGATTTTTTTTCTCTGTGAGTTCCACTTCATTCAGTTCTACCTCCTCAGTGGGTAACTTCTGTTACAGCTACAACAGCTTGGGAATCAAATCACACCGAGACGAACATCCCACTAAATACGAGGAAACAGAATAGAAGGAAAAAATTGCCATAAATGCATGAAAAATTGTTCTTTTTTCGTCCTACACCATTCCCTTATCCGTAAAAAAAAGTAAGCGAAGTACTCTCAGCAGCCACAATAAGACTCCGATGTCCTCATTCGGTACCTGTCCGTTGGATCTTAACCGGTCATCCATTTCCCAATTAAATTCAACTCTAGAGTCAAAGAATTTATTTTCAGTCCCGTGAATTCTTGAGAAATCTCGAGTGTGAAAGCAATTGCGCATGTTGAACGAAATGTTCATTACGATATATTTATCAACTGGAAGATAGTACATATAAATTTTCCAAAAGTAATTTACATTTATATTTCCCGTACTAAATTAAGCTATCTACTAATTTAGATAGTAATTTTCTTAGTCTTAATAATAGAATTTTCCCCGTCGAATGGGGAGGTATTTTTTTGCATGAATAATGTGTATCTACATTTATGAATATTGCTTATATTGACCACCGATTGTTTATTAATTCAAGGGTTGACCATTTTACACCTGATTCTTACTGTATAAAAGAATTTTCTTTCCCTCACTCAACGGTCCACGCCAACACTTTTGCATCAGTAAAGAATACTTAACTTGAATTTCTCGTTTCTCGAGAAACTGAAATATTCTGAAAAACTGAAAAAGAAGTATTCTCGAGACGAACATTCTTGAGAAAATTCCAGCAAACCTTTGTTAATTTTTCTCGAATTTAGCTAACAAATTTTCGTTATATACTAGCGGGAATAATAACTTGACGAAATATGATGTGAATTGGGATAGGTAAGTCGCTGCGATATTTTAAGCGACATCACTCCAGTAGCTTCCGCTCTACAAATACCCGACAATTTTTATTTTTGATTTCCGGGTCTTTTATAAAATTCGATTATTGGAGAAAAATATAGGTAAAACTCTGATATATATCATGAGTTTACCCTGCCATTCTGATATTCGTATATCGCCAGCATATGCGATAATTGAACCTGATCTCTCTAAAGCCTCAAGTACACGAGGCGAGTTTACAAGCTACAAGACGGTGTTTTCACAAGCAGCTCGTAACCTAGTCCAGTGTACTCGATGCACTCGATCCGTTAGCTGCTTGTGAAAACGCTCTGGAAAAGGTTGAACTGCCGGCGACTTTACACACCACTCGCCGGATTTTGAGTGAGCTAGCTTTTAAACTAGCCACGTGTACTCACAGTAGCTTGTGCACAAGTTGCATGTAGCATTGGTCAGCAGACGACAACACGTGGTTTCCACACCCAGCTAGTTGGCTACTGAGCAAGTGGGAACTTTTGTGTGTACTCGACTACTAGCGTACTAGCCGACTCGCTTGCTTTTTACAAGCCGGCTTGTTAGCTTGTAAAATCGCCCCGTGTACTTGAGGCTTAACACTAGTTCACGAAAGCTTATTGGATTGTCTTCTCGTGAATAATCTTGGGTCGAGTTTTGTCGCGGGGGTTGGGCATGCATGCGTCCAACTGCTCGGAAGTCGGTCTCAAGGACGAGGGAGTGGTTCAACATGGAAATGAGTTCGAAGTCCATAGTTCGTACTCATCGTCTCCTCGGTTCGTTATTCTTACGATGCAAAGGTGCAGTTGCACCCGATGCCAAAATAAAACCTGCGCAAATAATGCCACCGCCACACTCAACTGCTCTCGTTTGACACGAGAATTTCGGAATGAATCCCCTCTTCCAGAACCACGTCAAATTTCTCTTTCACCGCATTGCAGCCGATATTTTCTTCTGTTACCGATAGATTCCTTGTTGGCCATGGGCTTCGGAGGATGTTAATCTGCGAACTCAACAAAATACAAGGATAGCCGTTCAGTTGCATGAAAAACTGATACGGGCGAACAGAAAGTGCGACTTAACTATTAGGGCTAGGCTAAGAGCCCTCAAAGACTCGAAGGGTACGCGCCAGGCTAAATTTAAAGTTAAAATTTTCATGTCGATAGTCTCGGCTCGGCGGATATAATTTTACCCCCATATAGTACATGTCTGAGACATGCATAAGCGATATTTACAGTGCACACCCAAGCCATATTCTCATTAAGGAATTGATCGTCTTTGTTAGTTTCATTCATGTTCACTCGTAAAATAGGTATGTCATTACGAGACGCGAAAAATCTCATTGGTGAGTAAAAGACAGGCAACATGTGGATAGCATTAGAAGTACCCATAGGCTTAATTCCACGCAAAAATTATGTATTGCGTTATTCGGCGAAAGTGTTCTAGTTCCAAAATAAGTGGTTTCTCACTTAAAACAACGAAAAGTAACCATGTTTGGAAAGAAATGAACTTAGTAGTTTTCCACACGTTTTTATTTTTCCCCCGTAAAATCAAAACTTATGGAAAACTACGAAGTTTATTTCCAAACATGGAAAAGTTTCACAAAGTAAGCCCATCGACGGTTAATTTTATTTTAAAGGTATCCAATTGAAATCTTTCAACGCGGTTTTGCGAGATAACATATTTCAGCATGATAACATGTTTTTCAGAAGTCCTACCCAGATATCATGTAAGCTTGCCGCAAGCTTAGATATTGGCTTGCCAAAGCTTGCCGTGGCAGGCTTGCCACGGCAAGCTTAATTTAAGTTTGCATCAAGTCTGCCATGGCAAGCTTGATTCAAGTCTGCATACCTTGAATATTTTTCTCCCTTAGCGCAACGCCACTATCTACGTTTGAACTCAAACAATGCATGAGCGCCGGTTCATTCCATTTTTCAGTTCGTTAATATTGGACATTGTGCACAGGTACGCCATGGTTACACATGAGAAAATCTTATTTGCATCTTCAGAGATGTGCACATTATGCGATCGCATAATTTTTATAATGCCTAAAAGGGTGTGAGTTCGATACCTGGTACATCACCACACACTTCTGAGCAGAGATTTATATCGCATAATTTGGCTCTCGTTGCAGAATAATACATAAAACGCTATGTCATCACTTAAATGGCAAATGAAGTTCTATGCCTGAAATTGAATGCCAATTTTCGTCTAATGGCCTTAAAAGTGCATTTATTCATGGATAATAAACGTAATAATCTCTTCAATATATAGGTACCTTGATACTTTTAACGGATTATTACCTATTAACATATCTAAAGGTCTGTGTAAAATAATCAGTATTTATATGTCGTCTGTTCGGGCATATGTTTTGCTGCGCCGCACTGCGTTGTTTTGTATAAAGAATGTGAATGATTATTTATAAGATATAAATACTCATTATTTAAATATTTACTATGTGTATCCTTTGTTTTATTTCATGAAATATATTCCTTAAATATAGCAACATGTTTAGCCTGTGGTTCATTCTTCGACCGCAAATTTGGCATAAATTGGAAGCTTTGACACGAATCGGAGAGACTTTGGTTCTGCCAGTAACAACGCTTCATTGATAGCTTTGTGTAATTAAATGCCGTTATACACTAAATTATTGAAATGCTTTTATTGGTACATTCATTAGTTTTCTCATTTCCACGTTCGTAACATTGATAATACATGCATATTCACGTTCGTAACATTTCCGCGAGTAAGTTGTCTTCATTGAAATGTAAACAAACGTGTAGTAATTGGAAAACATCTTGTTTATTCTCATTACTATTGACTTTATATTCATTTAATTTGGCAACCTAGGTATCAATTAATTAATGACTGAAAACTGTTATCGCGATTGGATGGTACGTTCCCAAAAACTATCACGGCATTGACATCATTTAAAAGTTAGTTCTCGCGAACACATTTGCGCACGGTAATGGCCGTATACATACAACTTTCTTGACATTTACTTTTCAGTTAAGAATTGCATATGATGCAGGTAGTTGATAGATAGGATTCCGTAGGCAAATAAGAATTTAGAGATGAGTCCCGATGTTAGGTTTACGGGAATTGTCCAGGGTGAAACTATTTTTTTGCAGTTTGAAGCGCAAGCTTGCCAAAAGCTTAAATTGCAAGCTTGCATTTTAAGCTTGCTGCAAGCTTGCATTTTAAGCTTGCTTGCAAGCTTGCCACGTGGAGACTAGTTAGCTTGATTTAAGCTTGCCGCAAGCTTAAAGCTTGTTTTTTACAAGCTTGTTGCAAGCTTACCAGCTTGCAAGAATAAGCTTGCGGCAAGCTTGATTCAAGCCTACATTGCTATCTGGGTATTTTCGTTTAGAAACTTTCATTTCATTTCCTTAATTGGTACAAATTCGACCTATAGGCATTTGACACTTTGTCGCAGTAACTGGTAAAATGACGTAACGTAACCAGTGTTACAAACATTTCCCTTCATAAGTGAAAAAAGTGCAAATATGCATAAAAGGTACTAGACCGTTCAACTGATATTTACCATCAGAGCACATTTTAATTCTCTAATTCCTTGACTTAGTCGCGATTTCTCTGTTGAACTGCGGCGCGAAGATGGACTTGGAGAAACGTTTATTTACGAATTTTTATTTCATGGAAACTTTTACCATGGACTACAACCGTGTCGCAGTGGAAAGATTTTAGCGTTCGTTCCTTTGACCTATAGAGCGACTCGAGGGAGAAATATAATTGCTCCTGGTATGACCACCCATGTCAGGTATATCAAAGGGCAGGAACCAGACAAAAGGTAGTCTACGTGAATGAGCCGAGGAGAGAGACAAGCCAATCGGCAGAGCCTGTTTCTCTTACGTCTCTACAGTCGTGGGATAAATCTCGCGGATTCTCGCAAGGCACAATATGGAGACGATACACAAACAACCGGGAAAACTATGGAGCCAACTGATTAAGGCCAAAGATAATCTTTGCCTCAAAACTCCTGGCGTTTACCACATTCCCTGCGAGTGCTGAGATGTTTACATCGGGGAGACCGGCCGCCAAGTCACCACTAGGGCACAGTCTACTAGGGTATCCTGTGCGAAGAGCACCATAACAAAGCACAAGAGATGCATCGGACTGGGCTACCCGGAAAAATCTGAAGTCGCAAAGCACGGAATCAACAGGGAAAATGCCATCACTTTTAAAGAAGCTAAATTACTTAGCAGATTCAGTGGATATTGGGACCGGCTGACCAAGCAAGCGATTGACATCAGAATTCAACACGGGAGCGCCCTGAACAACTCTTGGAAACCGATAATCAAGAAAATAAAAGACAAGAAAAAGAAGGGAAAATACATGAGGCACCGGAACCCAACCTAAAAATGTACATAAATGAGACACGTTCTTGAACCCAACATCAGCCCTAATGACGATGGCAGAGTTATCCATCAAAATGTTGGCAGCAGCCACCTTTCCGACCCAATGGGAAACCAGAGAAAACATCATCAATACCGTTCACTGGAAAATCACAAAATCCTTAATGGGACAAGTTGCTTAAATTATGGTTGAGTAAATCCTTAAATATGTGTGAGAAAGAACATCATCTTGAGAGTAATTTTGTTATTTGGTGGTTATAAATAGCCTTGAGGAAATTTAGATGGTATTCTGGCCGGAGGAGATCTCTGAGTTCACTACTGTGTGTCTCTGCAATCCATGTTCACACTGAATTGCCTTTCCTTCTAGTCCGAAGAGCCATTAATTGTTTGCACACTATAGTGTGCAAACAATTGTGCAGACTGTTTATAAACAGTCGCTCAATCAAGGGAAGGAGCATTTTGGAGTTAAATGGGAAATAGTTAACGCTGTTGAATAGTGATGAGAGTTGAATGTAAATATGGTCAATTTTTAAATGGTAAATTATCCGGTTTCCATTGATATTAATGATTCTACTTGCATAGCATTGGATTAATGGGAAAATGAAAGTTTTTAGAGCAAAAATAGTTGCTCTGGTTTTATTTCAATATCAGCATGTTCATTGATCTTAATTCTTCCTTCACCCCACAGACTATCTGCTGTGAAATAATAAAGAGCCAAAATGGATACAAAAACTTTTAAGGACTTCGCCAGAAGTATGGTGGACTACATAGGGGATTATCATGATAACATCCGGGAAAGGTAAGTCAAATTCTTGAAAATTTTTCAGTCTTACGAATGATCATATTCAATCACAGCTTCCCAGATTACTTTTTAATTATCAAGTTGAGGAAATAAGGTCAGATGGTATATTAAATGTCATTTTAATCATGCTCATGCTATAGTGAATCAAGATTTTCTTAAGAAAAAAATTTGGTTTGCCTATTTCTAGAGATGGGAGACTCTGAAAATTACCTCTGTAGTTTTCGTATATTACCGCAGTATTTTCCATAATTTACCACGCCCCTTGAAAATTACCGTAATTTTCGAAATAATTCACCTATGTTTGAGATATCATTGAGATTTCATACAGATAAATTCCCAACATATTCTTTTTAGCCAAGTTCACATTTCCTATGTATTTAATAATAAATTGAGGCATGTACAACTCATTTATGAATATTTTACCTATATTCTGGCATTAAAGAGTAATGCTTTCGAATAATCTTCTTGAAAATTTCTCATACTTTGACAAAAGAAAGCCAGATTGCATGTTGCTGCGGTAGTTATTTTACAATTTAAATGCTTAAAATAATAATTACTGGAAAATTACGGTAATTTTAGAAAATTACCATAATTTACCAAGGTAATTTACCTCAGATGAAAATTACAGTAATTTTCCCATCTCAACCTATTTCTGAACAGCGAACTTGTGAGGAGAAAAAGATAAATATTGGAAGCAATAGGGTTAGGTGTGTATTACTTTTTTTCAAGCAATCACAAATGATAGTTGACATAAACAGTCCATGTATAGGTACTTTTTATGCCTCTATTTTAATTAGCACCTTGTTAAACTAATTCACTGGATGTTTTTATTTAGGTACACATTTAAAGTCACCTTCTTAATTAAAAACTGATACTTGAGCACTTAGGCGCACAAATCTTTCAAGAGGAGAACAGATTAGAAATTGATGTATTCAGATGCATATTAGTATGTAGGTACTTTCTTGGAAAATGCAAAATAAGCTTGGTTTAAAATGCATATTTTTTTGTTTTTATAAATATTTGTACCTATGTATTTATAATTGACTACCAGCTATACGTTATGTGACATTTGTTTCTGTTACATGAAGGCGAGTTCTTCCCACGGTTGAGCCTGGTTATTTGAGGCCACTCATTCCAGACGAGGCACCTGAAGAGCCTGAGAAGTGGCAGGATGTAATGGCTGACATCGAAAGAGTTATAATGCCTGGGGTATGGATAAATTATTATTGGAATACACTGGAATAATTTGCCTAAATAATCAACAGGTATATGTTGAACTTATATGTCCTAACAAAAAATTTTATTTCACTGTTTCAAGTGAAATTTAATGGACGAGTATATTTAAGAACCAATAGAGGGATGACGTATGAGTATACCTTAAGGAATTTATAATTAAAATTTATCATGCTCTGCCTTCATTCAGTTAAAGAGTAGAATATTAATTTTTACATCTATTGGCATAAGGGGACATGATGGTGGAGGATCAGGGATTTGATTTTTTTGCTATGCACTATTATAGCATTGGTAATCTAAACCTGAAATCGTATGGACCTAAAAATCTATGTTCGTGCAGGGAAGTGCCTAATAGAAGAGCCATTCTCATTCAATATAATTTTGTTTAAAAATTTAAATGTGAATACTATAGTACCTATATATGATTTTTTAAAAAATTAATGAAATTTAATTTTTTTCTAGGTTACACACTGGCATTCTCCATCTTTTCATGCATACTTTCCCACGGCCAACTCCTACCCAGCAATTGTGGCAGACATGCTCAGTGGTGCTATTGCCTGCATTGGCTTTACATGGGTAAGAAAACATGCTCAATGCTACTAAAACATAGCTTGCTCAGTACATCAAATGCTTGGGCAAGGGCCTAGCCACATTGAAAAACCGGTTCCCGTCAGATTACCGAAGTTAAGCAACGTTGAGCCCGGAAGGGGGTTGAAGGGGTGGCCCTCCTCCATACCTCTACTGGGGTGGATGGAGAGGTGACACTCCTCCAGACCTCGACCGGGTGGTTGGAGGGAATCCCCAGAACAAGGAAGGCTGGAGGGAGGTGACCCTTTTCCATACCTGTACCGGGAAGGTTGGGGAGGGGGGGTCTGTGTTGATTATATTCTGGCCTACCCCTATCCTATTGGCTTGTTAGTTGGGTTCAAGGTGATGAAGACCCACCTTGGACTCAAAGAAGCCTGCAGGATAGCTGGTAAAATATTGTCCTCAACTAGGAACAACATGGTGGAAACCCAAGAAAGTGGAATATACATTAAATTATTGTGTGTAGAAGCCAAAAAATCTTGAAGGTGAAGTATTTGATGTGTTATGAAAATATTTCTGTAGGATTATAATTTTAATGAGCATTAAGAATGGGACAGATTTTCCCAAATACTAAACAAGTTATGTATATCCATAGGCTTTAGTGAACATTGAGGCACCTATGGTAAGTGGTATACATGCTCTCTCATAGTGGTAATAAGTTTTTAAGTAAGCATTTCAATTAATACTAATGAGGATCTAAATACATGCTTAGAATGAAGTTCCAACCTGTTCTCATCTGACCATTATATATATTCCTGCTATAGACCTATGGGTTAAAGCTGATTGTAAGCTGTTTGTTAGTATTTAATGAATTGATTGGATGTTTTACAATTGATTGGATGTTTTACAATTCATAGATTGCCAGTCCTGCTTGTACGGAGTTGGAAGTCGTTACACTTGACTGGCTGGGGAAATTGCTGGAATTGCCTGCAAGCTTTTTAGCATGCTCAGGTGGAAAAGGAGGAGGAGTCATTCAGGTTGGTATTGATAAATTTCAAATACTCCATATAAAGAAATTTGTGATACAAGAGGATGTATGAATTGCTGATGACATTTTTTATTTCATAAATTTTAAGTTAAATTTTTTTGTTCAGGAGTGATTAGTGTGTGTGTGTACAATAGGGAAAAAATATGTTAAAAACATAAGAAATGAGTGAAGCAAATCAAGCTTTGTCTGCAAAAAATATTGGATATGCATCATTAGTCAATTTACATTAACGCATGCCATTAGAGCTCAATTCATTAAAAGGCTATGTTAAGGATGAAGTAGAAAAGCATACTAGCCCATAATATTATTTACAAGGAAATTTGATTTAGTGTAATGGAAAAAATTTAGATCCCATTAATTTCAATGGACTGGTAAAGCATGACGTTGCAAACAATTTGTTACAAAGGTATTCTTTTCCAAATAAATACAGCAATGCTAAATACACTGGAAAACATAGTTTGGAAAGTAATTAGACGTCACCATTTTTCCAGTCCATATGGAGAGACTTGAGCTTAACAGGTGAGCGACAGGATACTAGTGGTAGAAATAAAAGCACGCCCATTGAATTTTGTTATGGTCCAGGTATAGATGCCTATGAGCAACCATAGGGAGGAAGAGGTGGAAGAGGTGTACGAGCAAGTAGAAGAAATAATTAGAGAAGTGCCGGAAAAGAAAAACCTGATAGTGATGGGTGACTGGAATGGAGTGGTGGGGGAAGGGAGGGATGGATTAGAAGTAGGAGGGCTTGGGCTAGGAAGAAGAAATGATCGTGGTGAAAAGGCAGTTGAATTTTGTAGAAGAAATAAATTAGTAGTGACAAAATCTTGGTTTAAACATCAACCCAGGTGTAGGTACACATGAAAAATGTCGGGTGATACTGGGAGATACCAAATTGATTATATAATGGTAAGGCTGAGATTTAGGAACAGTGTAAAAAACTCACGTAGCTATCCAGGGGCGGATGCGGACTCAAATCATAACTTGGTGATGATGAAGTGTGAAGTTAGATTCAAAAGGCTTTGTAAAGGTAGGAAGATAAAGAGATGGAACCTTGAAGCATTGAAAGGGTTGAAAAGGAGGGAATACCACGAGCTGGTAGAAAAGAACATAGGTGAAGAGAAGTGGATGGGAACAATAGAGAGAAGATGGGAGGTTATAAAAACAGGCATAGCAGGAGCAGGAGAGAAAACAATAGGAACGGTGGAAAAGAAGAGGGTTAAGAAGCAGTGGGTTATGGAAGAAATGATAAAGAAAATGGAGGAGAGAAGGATATGGAAAAACATCAACACCAACGTAGGGAAGAGGAAGTACAATGAATTGAATAATAAACTCAGGTGAGTGATCAATCGGGCAAAAGAAAACTGGTGGAAGGACAACGCGAGGAAATGGAAAAGATGCAGGAGGAGCGGGAAGTGGGCGCTTTTTACGCCAAGGTGAATATGTTATCGGGTGGTAAGAGAGGTCAAACAATACCAAAGGTTAAGGACAAAACAGGGAAGATATTAATCGAACAGGAAGATATCCAGGAAGATGGAGAGAATACGTAGAGGAGCTATATGACAGCGAGAATAGACCCTTTAGCCTAGATCTAGAGGATGAAGGAACAATAGATAAGGATAAACTTGGACCAGAGTTACTTGACAGCAAAATAGAGGGGGCATTAAGAGAGATGAAGAGTAGAAAAGCCGTGGGAACCGATAACCTACCTTCAGAGCTACTGAAGAATCAAGGTAGTAAGTGGAGAAAATCGTTTTTCGAACTTATTCGAAGGGTCTATGAGCAAGGAGTATGGCCAGAGGATTTCGTGAAAACAGTATTAATACCTATCCTGAAGAAGAAAGTGTCAGAATGAGAGGAGTATAGAACAATCAGTTTAATTTCGCACACGGCAAATGTCTTGCTTAGAATACTACACAGAAGGTTGGAGAGCAGAGCAAACTGCTATTTAGGCGATGACCAATTTGGGTTCAGGAAGGGGAGGGCAACCAGAGACGCGATTATGGTAATGAGGACACTTATAGATAGAAACATAGAGCAAAATCAGGATGTTTTCGCTTGCTTTGTAGATTTCGAAAAGGCGTTTGACAGAGTAAACAGGGAGAAACTAATACAGATACTGGGGAAAATAGGAATAGATTGGCGTGATAGGAGACTCTTCCGAAACTTATATATGGGGCAGAGGGCTCAGGTAAGGGTAGCTGACAGTGAATCAGGGTGGGCAGTTTTAGGTTGCAGGGTGCAGCAAGGGTGCCCGTTGTCACCTTTACTTTTTAACATTTATGCTGAGGAAATGGTAAGAGAGGCATGGGATGAGCTGGATGTGGGAATGAAATTATGAGGCCAGCGGATAAAGTTAGTTAGATTCGCAGACGACCAGGCGTTGGTCAGTCGGTCATCGAAAGGATAGCAAACTTTACTAGATGCACTGGAAATGCAGTGCGAGGAATACGGGATGAAGATTAATGATAAGAAAACAAAAGTAATGAGATTCTCTAGGACAAAGAAAGCGAGGCTGGTGATAGAGTAGGAAAACACAAACTGGAGCAAGTAGAACAATTTAATTACTTGGGTAGTACGCTTGAAGAAACAGGGCATAGTAGCAAAGACATCAGGAGGAGAATAGAGCTAGCGAAGGAAGTGTTCAATAATAGAAGGGAGCTGATGATGGGAAATTTAAGTAAGGATGTAAATAAGAGGCTGGTGAAGAGCTTGATATGGAGTGTGGCATTGTATGGGGTAGTAACGTGGACCTTGAGAAAGGAAGACGAAAATAGGCTGAATGAGTTCGAGATGTGGGTGTGGAGGAGGATGGAGAAGGTGCGTTGGATGGAAAGGAAGACAAATGAGGAAGTACTTGACATGGTGGGCGAGGAGAGGAAACTTGTAGATGAGATTTGGGTAAGACAGGGTAGATGGCTGGAAGGGGTAATGAGGGGCGATGGTTTGCTGAAGGCCGTGATATAGGGTAGGATGTTGGGTACGTGGGGAAGGGGAAGGAAGAGAATAGGTTTTATGGACGGGATGAAGAAAGGTAGGACTTATGCTGAGATGAAGAAAGAAATACTAGAGGTAGAAAGGGCATGGCACATGTAAGAGTTCGTTGGATATTCTCTGACTTTCATCATAACCTAACTCTAAATGGTAGATTACTGTAATGAATGAATAGAGAGACTTAACATTATATGTATCTTAGCAGCATTGAAATTTCTTTTTGCTGCCCTTACCATTGAATTCATCTCCCAGTTATGGAATCATTTTTAATTTTTCCCTCGTTAAAAAAAGTTTCCCAAACTTTTTCTCTTCTTCAGCACTTAAAATATTATACCCCTTTAAAATTTTTTTAGGAAAGTAATGTTCATGCTTCACTTTCTAGTTAAACTCATTTTTATAACATAGGGAACAGCAAGTGAAGCTACATTGGTGGCATTGCTCGGAGCAAAAGCAAAAGCCATCAAGAAGGCTAAGGAGGAACATCCTGACTGGGATGACTATAAAATCGTATCCAAACTTGTGGCTTATGCATCAGGTAAGTGTTATAAGTTGCATTATAATTTTTAGCTACAATGTGCACAGCTAAATTTGCATGGATGGGCCACTTAATGGCATCAACTGATTTATAGAAAAATGGCTTAAGAAAAAAGCTTATTACATACAAACCTAGATTAGGTGTTTCTGTCAAGTTCTAGTGGTTTGGCCCCTGAGAAACCTGATGACAAGCCAATGGTTTATTGGGATCACAGGGGCATATGGACCACCAGAATCATCTAAAAGCAAAAGATAAAATGGCAGGGTGTCAACTATGGTTCTCAGTTGAAAGGAGATAGTGTACAATACAAGCCCTTGCTGAGTATTCTTTCATATGATATCTAAAGAGCTATTACATTCCTGTCAACTTAGCATGCAATGTATAGATTAATTCATGTCTGCTGCAAATACGGCACTGAAATATGTAAAAATTGCCATGAGAAGAAATTGGGCTGGACTGGAAATCAAACCACGGTGCTACCCAGGCTTCCTAATTCCTGTGGAAATTTAGGAGGATACAAGGGAACTAAATGTTAAGCCTTTGGGGTCCATCAAAGGTGGAAACACAAGGAAGACGGCAAGCCAAAGGCCTGTGGTTTGATTCCTAGCCCAGGCCGATTTTATTATTTTCTCATGGAAATTTCTACATAATAGCATGCAATATCAAAGTCCAAGATAGAGTGCACGATACTGCATGCTACCTCAGCAATTAATGAAACATGAAATCACAGTTCATTGTATCATCCGATATCTATGGAGCAAACATTGGTTGTCTTACTGACAGTTTGTCTCGCTGCAGCACCATATCATGGGAATTATAAAAAGATGGTGTAGTTCTCAATTTTTACATTATTCCTACCGGATAATTATTAAGTTATGTTAATGATTTGATTCAATTAAAGTTATTATATTATATTATTATGCAAGTTGTTATTCATTGTTTGTCATAGCAGCCAAACCTTTAGCATGAAGAGCAATATGAAGCCGCTGGCATAAATGAGTCTGTTAAGCTTTTTCTGTGCCCGGGGATGTACATAAAATTGAGAGTTTGTGAACATATCATATCCATATAGGTTTCATGAACAAATAAAAACCTTTCTGATAAATCCTCTTGCTTATTGTATGCAGTTATTTCCAGTAGGAAAACAAATTTAAGCAGCGTAAAAATGTCACTACCTATACAATTGATGACCTGAAGGATTTTTTTTTGTTTTAGAAGCCTGTTATGTATCATAAAACTATAAAATCAAACCCTTTTTTAGTAAGACATTCAGTAAGTAGACACTTGAAAGCCATCACCTACAAAAATAAACTGTAGAGAGCAAGAGTACTTGTGCTATGGCCATTGAATTTTCAAGATTATTTCAGATTTTCCAGATGTCCTATTTTATACAGGACCAGGCATAAAGTGTTCACATATTTTGCTTAAATTGTAGCATTGCACTTGGTATATTCACACAACCTCACCTTTTATGCATGTCATGATTGCCTCCTTGAGATAGAAATACTGTAAAAACCCAATGTTCATGAATACAGCAATTTTCATTCTACTATACTGGAGCTATTTTTTCATTGGGCTGTAAAAATAAACCTCACAAAAATTAACTATGATACAGGACCACTGGAATAAAAGAAATGCTAAAATTTTGTCTTGCATCACCAACATCACATTTACTTTGCTGTCCATAAATTGATCTGCCACATTTATGCATTAATGTTCTAACAATTTTATTTCGTTTCTGGAATGGGTAGATCAAGCTCATTCTTCTGTTGAGAGAGCTGGGTTATTAGGAGGCGTTAAAATGAGGCTTTTAGAGGCAGATGCTGACTTCAAACTTCGAGGAGACACTGTTGCAAAGGCTATTCAAGAAGACCTTGACGCTGGACTAATTCCTTTTTATGTAAGTTATACCATACTCAAACTTCTGTTCCACACCAAACTCTTTAACATTCCATTCGTTTTTTTCTAGTATTTGTTGCATGGGCAGAATGTTGGCTGTGAAAATGTTACAAACATGGATTCTTAACTTTAATTACAACTCATCAGTAATATAGTTTCTCTTGATCTCTTATATTTATCTCAAAGTTAGTGCACATGAATTGAAAAGCTGCTCATTGAAAGAAAAATCAACACTGTTGAGAATTGAATATTTTTTGGCCAGTTTGTTTCATATCATTTACCCTGCTGGGCCCAGTGGCAGGCAAGGTAAAGTCCTCACCTGCTAATCCGAGGGTCGTGGGTTTGAGTCCCGCCTGGGTTGGTTTTTCATCTGCCCAGGGTATAGGTGTTTGTCAAGTTCTGGTTGTTCAACCCCTGAGAAAGCTAAAGAAAAGGCAATGACAACTGGATCGCAGGGACATAGACACCTCCAGAATCGTCCAAAAAAGCAAAAAAAAAACTTATTTTCTTAGCTAATTGAGAGACTATAACCATAAGAAAACCATACCTATTAAAATTTTATTTTAGAACTTAGGCTGTGCTCATAAGAATAAAGTAAATATGGTAATATTACTGACACAAAAACTGGTTTATATAACTGAAATTCTCATTAATTAGCAAAGTAATTAGTCTTACACTTGACTAGATTTTTCATGCCTTGTGCTAAAACCCCCTTTACAATGGAAGATTTTTAAAAAAGATTTAAAAAAAAGTAATATGGTGAGTAATGAATTTATTCTTCAAAATTGATAAAATATATGAACTACTCACTGTTACATTTATGACATTATCTGAGCATCATATCTTCACCATTTTATTAATGTCTCTCAGGAGTGCACAGCCAAACATTATCCCATGGAAAATGGCTTGTATTTTTTGGCAAATAAGTCACAAAGTGGTGTGATGAGCTGTTAATATTTTTATCTATATCATTAGAAAGATGAGATCTATTCATTTGTAATGAGGTGAAATTCAGTGATGTTATAATTTAAAAATGATTTCACTATATAATATTCCACAAAAAGTTTTATTTTCTTCCAACCCAGGGTTTCGACTGTTACACAGTCATTATCAAGGTCTTGACCTTGATAATGACTGTGTAACAGTCGAAACTCTGGGTCGGAAGAAAAAAGAACTTTTTGTGGAATATTACAAAGTGAAATCATTTTTCAATTATCGTTATGTTCTTCCACCAAGTCAAGCCTGAAAATCTGATATATGTATATCAGTGGATGTTATGTGACATGATATTTCTCGTTAACAACTTTAATACTTAATATGCCCTCCTCTTACTTTCCCCTTACATACCCTGAAGTGTAAGGAGAATGCAGTGCAAATATTGCTCCACTTCAAGTTTGCTTATTAAGCTCAGGGCATACCCTTATTCTATGCTCACCTTGCATTTTTATGGATCTTTGAGTGAAGGAAGAGTGAAGATATCAGTTCTCTCTTACCAAAAACTGCAGACATTCCATATTTGGTCAAATAAATGTATTATAATTCTTACACATAAAATACATACAATACATACTTTTACCCTCATCCTATATGTACCATATTTTTACCAGGATTTTCATATGCATGGGAAATGGAAAAACCAGAAGCATTTGCCCTGATTTGTTAGTGTGGCTTCATCAAGCAATGTTTTGAGTATCTAAACTTAATTATTGGCCTCACATCCAACCAGAATCATTAACTAGATTAAGCAATGCACTCAGTAAATTAACCTTAATCATACTGATTAAAATTCCCGCTTTGGACACTGCCGGCCAGATTTAATCTTGAACACTCACAATCAGTAGAAACACAATGGGTTTAAATACCACATCCAGTGTACATCTTGTAAGCACAGCCATAAGACCCCACATTCCAGCATACTTTTAAATATACGCTAGTCCTTTAAAGGTAAACTGTTTGATCTCACAATCAGTATAGACATTGATATTAATATTAAGCCAAGCGTCGCATTGGAGAAAGATACCTTAAGTAAATAAACAATCATATTCGTTAAATAATGCTAATTGCTGTCCCCATTCTTTAGAAGTTTTTACAATCTACAATAAATTAAAATGATCATAACTGATACAATTATGTCAACAAACTGGCTATTAGTAGTCAATGCTTAAGATATAAATAAGAAACTGTTTGCATGCATGATTATTAGACCACCACTGATGAAACAAATATAAATATAAACGAACTACGAACTTCACCACGGTAAATGAAACTAGCAGAATAATGAAAAAAAATTCATTATTAACAAATTGTTCCTTGTTGTTATGGCATTATGGTGCATTCCCTGTATGTCTTAATGATAAGTTGGAATGATTTTTATTATAGGTTGTGGCAACCCTTGGAACCACTTGTTCTTGCTCATTTGACTGCTTAAGTGAGATTGGACCTGTTTGCAATGGCTTTGATGTGTGGCTTCATGTTGATGCTGCTTACGCTGGTAAGTAATACTATTCACTTTATTTGGTTAATTTGGGAAATATAGCACCTCTTGCAGAGGTAAGAGTTGATGATATATGTAGCCTAAATTTTAAGCTTTGTCATACATTTAACCCTTTTACTGCCAGCCCGTTTCGGGTGGCATGTGCGAAGACTGCCAAGGCTTTTTTCAGGTTTTAAAAGTTGGGCCATTGAATTAAGGTATTTAAAGTTGGGCCGATAAATCGGCCCGTGGCAGTTTTCGCACATCCAACGTGGGCCGATATATCGGCCCGCTGGCAGTAAAAGGGTTAAAGTGGAACCAGTTGTTTCAGAATTAAAGAATAACCACTTAATTTTATCTCCATATACTGCAATAGATTCTCTGAATAATTAATTAAGAGCCAGATTTGATCAAGATCCCAAGGGGTTGGCTGAATGAGTGGGCACTGGTTTTAAGCAATACACAGAACATCATAAGCATTGTTTTATTTTATCCGTAAAGTCATTTTCCTTGAGGATGTTTACAGCTGTCATGTCAGAATGATAAAAAAATGTTTCCATGTATCCAATAAGGAAAATCATCAGATAGTGTATTGCCCTATTAAGATATTCAATCTTTTTATCAAGGAGGAAGTGAAGTATCCACTTGGGCTAGTACAAGGATGCATGACACTGTATGACAAGCCACAGCCTTGCGAGGCTAAGATATGCTTAAAATGAATAAGACGGAAGTGTCAATAGTTTAATTATTAATAGAGAGATGAGATTTTCATAATTGTTAGTTAGAAGCAGCCATTTCCTTGGGCACATAGCTATTACAAACTAACATTTTTGCTCTTTCATAATTGTTTAACATGATTAGAAAGAAAAGGCTTCTGTGCAGGCATGCTTTCAGGCAAACAAGGTCTCCATCTAAAATGTGTAGGAAGAGACAACCAATAACATATAATTTCCTCTAAAAATTGAAGACTGCTTTACCTGAGAAATTAAAAATGGATGTATTAGCAGCTATTTCTCAGGTAGTAAGAAGTATGGCTAAGGCCAGTGGACTCCGGAAGCTATGCAACCTGCTTGACATTGATGCCAGTATATGTCACTATGAAGCACCTCGCCTCTATGGTGGGGATAGGAGATAAGCTCTTAGTGCTTTGTTCAAACTATTTGATACTTTTAGAGTTGATACTTTAGAGGCCCTGGTAGAGGCTTCACACCATGCTCTTACAAAGGAAAATAATTCCCTCCTTATTGTTGATTCACTGATAATCAAGAGCCATGAGTGAATTTTAAAAATTCAACTGATGAAATGGCATTAATGAATTAAACATGAATTTCCAATCATTGCTTTTACACAAATGATGTGGTATGATGTCACACGCATGGGTGCGAAGTTATACACCAAAAACAGTGAAATTCGCATGAAAAAATCATTTGACTTGACTGGGGTTCAAACCCGGATCTCCCAATTGTTGGTTAAAAAAAAATTATATTTCACGAGGAAATATATAATAAATTTATTGATTTACAATGACATCATAAATAAATGTATGAATTAATCTAATTAATTATTATCTATCCATAATGTTAAAATTCCTAGCAAATATTTCCTATATTTGATCATAATTATAGTTTCAGATGCAACTTTAATGTAACTTTTTGTCCCAATCATATGTACATAATTTATTATCATACATTATTTACTTTATTAATCACATACTTATTCATAAACAACTTTTCATAGGGTCTGCCTTCATTTGCCCGGAAATGAGATATTTGATGGCTGGTGTTGACTGTGCAGATTCGTTCAATTTCAACCCACATAAATGGATGCTGGTCAACTTTGATTGCTCTGCCATGTGGTAAGTTGCTATCAGCAAAATGAAGTGAATCTTTGCTCACAGGGGTAATAGCTAGCATTTGATCACCGTGATCAATGCCTCTCATATATTTATTGTACTTTACAACCGGTTCCGGTTTCAATTTCATGATCCCTTTTCTGTTTGGGACCTCAAGCAACTGGCTGCCAAATTCAGAGGTGATTACCAAAACCATCTCTCTCCTCCCGTCTGTCTCTCCATTTCAAGATGCAAATGCCGTCATGACTCCATTGCTCTATAATTTCACCCTTTTTAATTCTTTGGGATACAATTTCCTTGGGATTCCCTACTCTGTTTGCCCGTAACGTCCCTGTGCAATATTTTTTTCCAGGAGTTCTCTAGCCATTTGCACACTTGTAATAATGGTTTAAATAAATAGAATGGCCAAAACCCTCTAGGCCCTCAATAAGTTTGTGCACTAAATTTCTTACGTGCCCCTGCCCTACTACTTCCTTATCTACCAACCCAGAGTAAATTAGCATTTGCGTTACTAATCCGGATAGTTCCGTTTTCATATAAATTTTTATGCCATACTTACGGCGTTTTTTTCATGTACTGACGGAAAACCAGAAGAGACCTCCATAAAACCATTGATTCATCCAATGATAATTCTTTTGCAGGGGAATAAATGACATGCATTCTATCTTGAAAATGGTTAATCAATGGCCTTATTTTGAACAATTTATCCTCTGGATGAAGCTCATTCTGTGCAGGATTTTTTGCGAAATGAAGCGGTTGCAAAATTCCAAGAAACCTATCCCAAGGCATGTACCGTGAAAAGCAAGTTAAATTGAATAAATCATCCTTTTTCCAGTAATCCTGAATTCTATTCAGCCTAATTGTTCCCATATGGAACAATAAACCAAGAAACCTTTCAAATTCTTCTTTTGGCATGTTACCAGTCAGCTATTCTGGCATGTGGCGAAACATTCGCCCATAGAAGGGTCTCGGCCTGCCTGTTTGTCTCTAACACTAAGAGGTCGTAAAATGCCTCGTTGGCTATGAGGTCAAAATAATGGCGTGGGTGATCCCTGGCTGGGAATTCCCTCAACCCTGGACACTCAGTGAATGGCATGCGTGTGAAAGCAGGTTGCTCATTACTCCACATTTCAGAAAGTGTTATGGTACCTGAGGGGTTGGGTGCCATGGTTTCAATGGTGGTTAAAGTTGTAGAAATATTGGTCCTGTCATGTTCAGAATCTCCAAGGTCCTCATCCTCTCTCTCTTCTTTGCTGTCACTATCTTCAGTATGGAAATCTTCAGTGGTATCCTCCCAGGACTCATCATCTTCTCCAGAAGAACCAGTCTCAAAAAGCAGCCTCCTCAGGTTGTCCTCGGTCATTCTATGAGGTTGGGCTCTTGAAGGATCATTCTTTGATCATCCTAGTTATTGACAGAAAAAATTATCTTACTATTGGGAAAAATTAGAAAATATAAGAAGTTTAAAATAAAATAAGTTTTCCAAACTACAACTTATTGAAACTCACCGGGGACAGATGGTCCTGCTTCCATTTCAGTTTTCCTGCGATAACTTTCATCTTCTTTTGCCTTCCTCTTTTTCCTATTCCCTGTTCCTAAGTATAAAAATATTAATGCAATATTTAGATATTTATCCTTAGAAATTGAATACAAACAAATGTGTGGTGAGTACTTACCAGAAGTAGATATGGTGGTGGTGGTATCTTCTGTAGGGGAAGTATATTTCTTTCTGTGCATTTCGAACGCATACATTTCAAAAAAACAAGATGTTACGGTCACACGCATGTCAGCTGAACTCGGAGCTGAAGTGAAGAATTGCAATGTGGTATGGTAACACAGGGCACCATTAGTGACTAAAATTTGAGTGAAGTGTGTGCTGTTATAGATTGCCCTACATGCAATAGTTGCGCTCTGAAGCTCACTGCGTCTCACCCGTACACTGTCTTGCCCCAGACTTCCGAGTCTACGCTCTTCCTGCGAAGACCTCTCTTTCCCTACTATTCAACGACCACATCACCAACGTATCTGCAGCTCCTCAAAGGCAATGTCACTCATATGTTTAATAAACCCAGCACAGTTATCTTAATGATTCAGATGAGCTGGAACTGCGAGTCTGCAGCTTCCCACAGGCAACTGCCCACTCCTATCTTAATGACACCTCATCTTAATGATTCCTAACCACCACGGGCCATCCATGAGAAGGGAACCAGCCATGGTCGTAGTTAAATGAGATATTCACTTACAGTGCTTTATTTTGTCTGTGGAAGAAAATGTGGGGAAATGAATACACTGTCGGACTAGAGGGTGGTAATGAAGCTATGTTACAACCTCTAGGGGTAAGCTCTGGAACAGCATTTTCCGGACAAATTGTGAAATGACTGAAAACCTTATAGGACCTTATAGAAAACCTTATAGGACTGAGGGGTAGGGTTAAGGTAAGCAATGTATATGAAACAATATAAGACCTTCTGCGGGGGAAGCTCACATTATCATGTGTTGCTAACTTCTCATATTCACCGGATCGTTAATTTTGTGCCGCGTGGCAACAAGAGGAGTGAGGATAATGTAGCCATTTTGAAGCAAGACAAAAACTCACTTTGAAACTAACATTGACCATGTGAAACACCTATGATTGCCACCCTGCCCGTCGCAATATCATGATACAAAAGTCACATAATAATAACACTGAAATGACAAATATTATATACAATGCCCCAGAGCATAACACAAAACATTGAAAAACTGAGCAAAAATATTTAAGAAAAATTATAGTGGTAAAAGAAAAAAATCTTTAAATTCAGGAACGGCTGTGTCCAATAAAAGAAGGGGATCAATTGACTAACGTTCATTAAAAAAAAGCATTCTGGCTCAATACCGGGCACAAAAAAAATAAATAAAATGTTATACCGCGGATGACATCTTAAGATGGCACCCGCACTGAACATGTTAATTCCTTGGAAAAATCAGCCGTGTTCCAAGTCAATACAGATAACCATTCCTATAATAACTCAATTCTGAATAACATGTACCTCTGTCCTACTTGTGAGAAGGAAATAGAATCAGTCATCAACAAAATCAGTGCAAAACACTCAGCCAGGTGGGATGAGGTTCCCTGCTCCATTCCGTAGGGAAATTGCATAAAATATCTTCTCACTCCTATCACTCATTTGGTCAATGCTTCTCTTTCCTCTGGCATTTTCCCTGATTAATTAAAAATGGCAGTTGTTACTCCTTTACACAAAAAAGATGATTTTCAATCAATGGACAATTATCGACCCATATCAAAACTTTTTTTTTTCAAAAATATTAGAAAGTGTAATTTCAAAGAGGATAATGTCATTTTTGCTCAAAAACAGTATCCTGTTCTTATCACAGTTTGGATTCATAGGTGGTCTTCCCGCAGAATTTGCCATTTACAAATTTATTGACTCTGTTCTTGACTGCCTTGACAATCACCTCAATACCATTGGCATTTTTTATGATTTGTCTAAGGCCTTTGATTCAGTGGACCATGAGACACTCTTGAAGAAAAGTCGAATATATGGCTTGAAAGGAACTTTAAACAATTAGATCAGACCTTTCATATCAAAAAGAACCCAGGCAGTAGTCATAATAACTGAACATGATTAAACATACCTCACCTTACCAGGTGGTATTAAGGGGTGTTCCTCAAGGCTCCAAGGCTTCAAGGGCCCCTGCTGTTTTTGCTATATATCAATGATCTTCCCTCACACTTAAGGAGGTTCCGCCGCGACTGTGTGAGTCAAAACAAATACTTAATTCCATATTTTTTATATTTGTCCAAAACATCCTGCTTTCACTGATGAAATGCGTAACCTATAGAAACCCAAAAGTAAGGAACAAAATTTGCAGATTATTCCACGAATGTATTTTAAATGAGCACTTTTTTCCAGCCATAGGAGCAGACTGCAGTGCCATTTCCTACGACTTACCACATTTTGACTTCAATTACGGCATTAATTCTTCAATAACTAGAAAAATAAGGTGGTAAGATGCCTGTATTTTATTGAAATTCAATTTATCTGGATTATTTCCTTCATATAAATAGTTTTCCGTGAACATGGCATTTACATTTTATGGAAAAATACTATTTTTCCCTGTGTTTCTCTCATTCCCCCATTGAACACCATGTAATTTCAAGTTCAATTATAGAATAAAATAGCGTGGAAAGGTATTATTTTGTTGTTCATATCAGATAGAGGACAACGTTTTCTATAAGTAGACTGAATATTAATAAAATGACATTTGTTATTTCAGTGTGTAACGGCGGCTCCGGCTCCCAACTAGCTCTGGGCGGGGTCCGGTGTAGTGGGGGACAAAAGTACTTAAAAGGAAAAGGGGGTGGGCGCCAGCACAGGTAGGGGGAAGGGAAACATCCGCCTGTACTCGGACGGGGAAGGTTAGGACAGAAAGGGGCAGGAAGTTGCTTGTCGTAATTCTCTCAGTGACTTACACTCATAATAAGTGCCGCGAGTCACGTCTCATCATCGAGAACCACAAAAAGGAAGGGAAAGGTAGGAATAAGGAGGAATTTAGGGATATGGATTAATAGGAAAGGGGAACACCTAATTAAGGAAAGAAAGGCCGATACCCTAAACAAGTCTGGGGTCCACCAAAAAACGCCCTGTCCTCCCAAAGGCAAACGCTCCCGACCGCACGACCTCCAAACTGGGAAATTCCTCTTCTCCCGAGGAGCCGACGAATAAATACCCTGGTCGACCCCAGCGCAACCACGCAACGCCACATAACGCCAGGCCAGAACCAGGCGCCAGCATTCAAACTGCATAGCAATTGTTACAGGTGGAACTACCTTAAATGGAAACATTTTTATGTATGCTGATGATACAATCCATCTTCTGAAACATGATGGCAACATTGAGGTCAATACTCAAAATGCTGTCTCCAATACGGAAACATGGTGCACAGCTAACCAAGTGGTTATAAATAAAACCAAGTCTTATTTTATTTTTTTCCATCTGACTCAGAAAAAAATTGATTACACTCCAAACATTAAATTTGCAGATTGTACTCTTTAGCAGGTAAATGATACTAAGTTTCTTCTATCTATCTATCAATGAAATCCTGAACTGGGATTCTCATATAAACCCTATTTCATCCTCGGTGGCCTATGGCTGCTACTTAATTAGACGGATGATTCATCTTACCAATGTTGAAACACCTATGACAATTTATCATGCACATATTTACAGCAGACTCAAGTATGGTATTTTAGCCTGGGGTCACTCCCCTAAGGCAGTTCGCCTTTTCAAGTTACAAAAATGGGCTGTAAGAATCATCTGTAAAACTAAGAAACCAGCTAGCTGTCAAAATCTATTCTAAAGCTTAAAGATCCTTCCTCTACCTTGTATATATATCTTTTATGCAGTGATGTTCATTAAAGAATTTAAACCAAAGTTGAACCTTATAAAGATTCATGATACTCATGATTATCATAAAAGAAACATACATGATTATGCAATGAGACAGCACAACCTTAATCTTTACAGCACTGGGCCTGTCACCATAAGCTATAGCATATATAATAAATTACCCAAATCTCTTAAAGACGAAAATATACCTAGCAAGTTTAAAACTAAATTAAAACTGTATCTTTTGGATTAATGTTTCTATTCCATTGATGAATACTTTAAAGATGCTTCCCTAACGCTGTAATTTTGTAGTTTCATATTGTATTCTTTGCTGGATGTGATTTCATTTATTTTTTTAATGTAATCTTTTGGACAGGTCCTACATATGTATATGCATATCCTTTGTGGCCAATTTATTTATTTATGAATCCCTCGTCGATTAGAGTGTTTTAAGATGACTAGGTGGTCTGAGCATTCAACGAGACATCGAAAGGTCCATGATTCGATTCCCGGCCAAGTGGAATTTTTTCATTTTGAATCTGCCATCGTTCCATCTTCACACCACCAAATCACAAATTTGACAAATTTATTTTTGAACTAAGCATGAATTCTTTCATTTTATCAACAGGTTGAAGGATCCTATGTATGTGGTCAATGCCTTCAATGTTGACCCTCTGTATTTAAAACATGACCAGCAAGGGGCTGCTCCTGATTATAGGGTAAGTAATCTTCTTATGCCTTTTTGTTTTTATTATTTTTATTAAAAGAATAATGAAATTTACATTTTAGGGAGATGGTGGAATGATGAAAATTAGTAGTACATACATATATACCTATCTAATTATCAGTACAAACTAAATGTTATCAAATGGATATTGGCCTTAAACTTTATTTTATCTTATTGCCAAGTACATATAAAGAAATAGACCATTCACCACATACATATTGAACCACTAAGAGTAGTAGTGGGAAAAGGGTTTATAAATAAAGTTCACAAGTTCCACGTTCATCCACGAATGGCATAAAGACGCATTGAGAATTAAATTTTTCCTTTTATAATAACTCAATGAAGGAGATAGATTCCCCGTTCATTTTCTTAAAAGAATAACTGAAGATATGCCGAAATATTGCTATATTCCATGTTAAAAGCTATAAGTGGATTGCCTATGAGCCATATCTCACTAACTAGATAGATTTGATGCATGGACAACAGTGGTAGGATTGTCCTTCATCAATCCACATATTTTTTCACCAAGGTTTTATATGACTAAGAGGCTTTTTTGGCACCAATTTTTTACTGTCAAATATAAGCTGAGATTGAATTATGGAGTAGGAAAATAGTAGTCTGATGATTTACTCAATTTCCATAAACATGGAATGAAGCCTGCTTAGTGGAGAAGTTAATGCTTGAAATTATTTCTTTTTCTAGCATTGGCAAATCCCTCTGGGAAGGAGATTCCGGTCACTTAAATTGTGGTTTGTAATGAGACTGTATGGGGCCAATGGTCTGCGGAAGCACATTAGGCAACAAGTGGGCTTGGCACACCAGTTTGAAGATTTAGTTCGCATGGATCCAAGATTTGAAATTGTCACTGAAGTTCTAATGGGATTGGTCTGTTTCCGTCTTAAGGTAATGAACGAAGTAATTAATCATATTAGACAAAGGCATGGAGTAATACTACCCATTACCTGTTTTTGATATTATATTATGCATCTTTGGTATTACATATATACCTATATGTATACCCTCTGACATTAAATGCCCCTAGATTTGAAATGGAGGAATGAGTATGATACTGGCAAAAGAGCAGGTAAGGGGTTAATAAATGTTTTCTTCTTGAAAGATACTGAGGACTCCCAAACGTGATTATAGTGGACAATTAGTAACAATTTAAAGTGGACTGTAATTTTCATTAACACAAAAGGTTGAGCCACGATAAACCACACAATGTTGGGGCACATGCCACTCACCAGCTCGCCTTCCCATGCAGTGCAGCCTGATGACTAGGGCCGTGTCCGAGGTCGATCCTCTCTTCGCCGCACTCAAGGGTACACTGCTCATCTCAAAACACACTCACTATACAAAAACGAATGACAAATGAATATTGTTAAGTGGCACGGCTCAACCTCCAATTTAAATCCAAAATACAACTAAACAGATGCGATAAAGCTCAATATTGGGAGGTGGGGGAGAATCAACATATTCGGAGTTAACATGTGATTGTGACCTTGTGCTTCAAGCCTGGATAACAAAAATGAATGTAGCTAAGATGAAAAAATAAGCAAAGAAGGAGCGGAAATATTGGAAGAATGATATCACTTCCTTCTATTTGTAGAATACCTTTATAATAGTTTTTTTTTCAAGAAATGCATCCCTCATGAGACTTTTAAACATAACTAATAATAATTTTCATAACTGTGGAAAGGTAGTGGATAGTTAAGTTATTATGAAAATGACTTAATGGTACAAATGAGGAGTAATAGCGGTTGAAGAAAAGTGGGGCATGAGGAAGGCATATATTATATATGTCTGATTATAATCCTCCCATTTTTGGCAAAGTATCAGTGGTCAAAATTGCAAGGGGGGTTATTTTTAGCATGAAGAGCAAAAACAATTTTGGGAGTTACACGGGTGAGGTTCAAATATCTGAGAAAAATAGGTAATAATGAACTAATAATACTCACATGAGTAATGAAAGTACATATGTACTATTTTTAAGAATTTACCGAAAGTTTCTCATTATTTTTATCTTTTCTCATGACAATGTTGTTATAGCAGCTTGGCAACTTTAACCCTTTCAACGCTGAGCCATTATTTGTTAAGTCTGACCCCTGGCTGAATGCATTTTTTTGATGTTTTTACTGATTCGTTACTTAAGAAACATATATCCTTCATTAGTTTAAAAAATGGGAAAATACCTCAAAACTATTCATAATTGCCACACAGAACGAATTCATTATTTCATACCCATATCGGTTAATTATGTATCGATCTAAATTTTTTTACTGTACTACTTTTCGTTGTAATCTTCTGAGCAAATCTTTCTGCCGGCCAGATGGACGTTATGCCGATGTGCTTAATCTACGTATTGTACGCTTTCAAGGAGATGGTTAGTAATAGAATATATTTATGAAAAACTTTTATAACACAACCTTTCACTACATTTTTCAATGTTTATGAAAAGTTCACGATGTCTAATCATGAAATTTTATTGAAAAAAATTTCATTTACTAATTTTAATTTCGAGTATTTATTATAAATTACATAAATAAAACTATACATATTAAAATAATATTTGCAGCCACTACATACGTACATTAAGGATACAAAATTATTATAAAAAATTACCAGTTTTTTATAACAATTTATGTATTTGACAAGTAACATACAATAACTTAACTACCTTCTCTCCATCTTTGCATTTTATTTACATATTCATATTTTTATATGAAATTTAACGGCGCACGGATAAATTTGGAGGGGACGGTGTCCCATGCAAACAGGGCAAAATAAATTGTCTCTACATATCCCCATCTTCTGGCATTCTCGGAACCATTTTTGCACTATTCTCTTCCTTTTTGATTGGTCATCTGTTGGGAGGGATTGAAGGAAATGCCTTTGCCTCTGGAAGGGACTGAAGGGTAAGGGCGAATAATTAAGAATTAAAAGAAGAGATTTAATAACCGAAAGCCGAAAGTCATATAGAGGATCTTGGGTGGGATATCTTGTAAAGGTAGTAGCTGTTCAGGAGAAGAAGGTGGAAGATGTGGATGCCCAACTTTATATACTATACGAGCGTTTTTCACTCCATCGGATAGTATGACATCATCAGATCAGTGTGATCGATGCCACCCATTGCCTCATTGTATCTGACAAATACCTCAAGTTTCGGTGAAGGTTTCACTCCCCTTCGGTGGGGGTCATCAACCATTTCACCACCATACTGCGAACTGATCATCAGTACCTCCCTCCTCTCCTTCGCTGTCATGACGCAGACACCATCTTCAATGCAGGCATTCACAACTTCCCCCTTCTTTAATTTTTTTGAAACAATGTGGGGAGGACTACCCTTCCGGTTTGTTCTCAGAGTCGCGGTACACTTGGTATTCCACTCTAGTAGTTGGTGAGCCAAATTTACGCTATTGTATTACCTAATTTTCCATAAACAATGAATGCCTGACATCAAGCTGACCCTCCATTAGTTTACCTACAACAGAGTCAAGGTGACCTCACCCTCCTACATCAGCGTCACTAAACCCAGTGTACAATATAAATCTGAGAACTAAACCAGAGGGTTCTGTATGTGTATATATTTTTATACCGTATTTATGTTTTTTCCCCTTCAAAAACATCCAAAAAAATATTGGTTCCCTCCAGAGAAGCATGGACATATCAATGCAGTTTCTGCATTGGGGTCACAGCATTGGTCATAGAGTCATGGAAGAGGTCAATTATATCGGGGCGTATTTTATGGAGTCGATCAGTTGGCTGAGGCTGACCGGGTTCCAGGTTTTTTGCAAAGTGTAAACATTCCCTAATACAAATGAAAATGCAAAATACCCTAGAACCTGTCACGGCTCATGCATTTCCACAAGCAGGAAAAGTTAAATAGAAGGTCTGGGCTCCAAAAATCGGCTATCCTGCTCAAAGAAATGGTTCCCGTTGTAACAGGATACCAAGGCAATCAGTCAGTATAAGGCCGAAAAAGTGTTGGGGTTCGTCTGCTTGGGGTGGGGCAGTCATGCCAAGGGTCTTTGTGAATGGGATTGGGTCTTTTGTTGGTCTGTCGGAAGTCCAAGAGTACGAGGTCTCTCTCAGTCTGGAAGTGGTGGTATGCAAAGAAAGGCCGGGAAGGCCAGACTCAGGGAATAATGGTAAATTACCCTGCGAGGGATCCCCTTCCTCTTCTAACTCATCCTCACCGCTCTCTCCCCACTCAGTCTCCCCCGAGAAATGACTTCCTTCTTCGTCATCACTCCCGCTGCCGTCGTATTCCTCCTCAAGAAGCTTCTACAGTTCCACTACATGAGTTATGACTAAGGAACCCTCATGCCTCGGAGACCTTTGAGGTGTGTTCATCGGAACACCTAGAGGCTATAGAAGAGACAATGGCTGGGATCTACCTAATGATGTTGAGGGCTCTAAAAGAATGTGCAATACCTATCACCCTAAGTAATCGTTTCAGGCTTAACTTTGTGGAAGTTGGTAACATCCATGATTAAAAAATCTATCATGGACCTATCACCCTGCTGGTTACCATTCTCCAACCTCCAAAACAACCCTCCCTCAACGGCTGCATGTATGACAGGTACTTCAACACGTAGATCGACAGTTCTTTATCTCACATTTCCCAACCATGCAAGTCGCGGAAACCAAATGTATAATTCATTGGAGAAATTTTTATATGGCCACAAAGTAAGTGAATTACATTTTTTGAGAGGTTAGCACAAAAATATTAAAACGTTCGTTGAGATCGTGCGGCAGTTTTTAAAAAATGCCTTCGCATGCCCTGAAACATTTTATTGGAAGCACTTGATTACAAACAACGGCATACCTAAACGAGTCAGTAACAATCACTACTCTTAAGATTATTCACTAACATTAGTAATACTGACGAATTTACTAAGTATACTGAACTATGGTATATGCATTTTTTATGTTCACTGACCGAAGGATTAGCTGTACAAAAATTCAAGAGAGCAAAACTAGATGTACAAAAAAATACCAATGTGATTACTCACCAAAACAGGAAAGTAACTTGGAAAAGATTGACAATGTTGCAATTATTGATAGACTGAAAAATTATAGTGTTATGTTTTTCATAAACACATCTTAGAAAGAAATACAAAAATAAAAATCACTTTATAATCCACTGGTTCATTTACCAAAACTGACGAGAGAAGAAGGAATCTAATAAAGTTGAAAATATCAGTGGTCAGGTTGCATACAAATACAGGATTTTCAGCTGTTATATTTTCACATGTATGAAGTAATGATTGGAATAAAAAAACGTACGATTTTAACGGCTCATAAGATGCGGGTTCAAAGAAAGACAAATGAAACCTAATTTCATAACTCATCACCACAGTGATCACAGAAATAACTGAAATATTACGAAAAAGTTAGAAAAAAACTTACGTTTATCTCGATTAATAATAAAAATGTCTTCATATAAGTCTGAATACTACGGATTTTCAGTGACTTACCTATATGTATACAAAAGATATTAACACATTTTATGCTATAAATAAAAGTGAAATGGCGTTAAATTACAAAATTCAATGAAATACCATGCGAAAAAGTGGCATTTACGCATCTCCAATAGGAAACAACGACACTCGCAAGAAACACTGGAATAAGGAAAACTGACCTTCCCCAAGAGATGGATGAACTCTCGCTGGTGACTGAGAGCCCGCTCGAGCTCTTAGGAATGACTGAGACGCAGTGGTACCGTTATATAAGGAGCTGAGTGCTGGGCGTGAATTCACGTCATGGTGCCAGCGGCTAGGGTAGTCAGGACGTGAATTCACGTCATGCCGCATGGAAAGGGTTAAGAAGATCTTATGCAACCCGCAATACAACTCGTTATGCTGTTTTTCTGCTCATGAAAAGAAGTGAGATACCGGTCAATGAATAGGTCGAGCAACTTTGCATGTGTATTCAACAATAATTCCAAAAATTCGCAAACTATTTCTCTACAAACTATCTCATTAATTTTCCATCATGTCGATGGTTCTACCCAGCCAGCACAGCAGATATTCTTAACAGAAATGAAAGGGAAAAAATGAGGAGAAAATATCACTAGAGAAATTAAAGGGAAAAAAATAGTGAGAATATATTGCTAATGAAATTACAGGGTAAGAATTTCCATAACTTTTCGGTTCACAGAGAGCTCATAAGATCACTTGGATCTAACGCTAATAATGTGGTGAATTTACTATGAAATTATATTTGCAGAGGACTTAGGCGGTTTGAGAGAAAATTTATTTTTTTGTTCCACCATGCAAGGAACAGATCTTGAGTGACAGGCCCTAAATGAGTGAACTTCTCTGGAAGTTACAATTTATGAGTACATATTTAAAAGTCAGGGTTTGCCATTTTTACAAATTTCCATAGGGAAAATTGCATATTAAAGATGAGCTATATTACTCAGTTACGAAGAGATGTTACTTCAAGATGCATCTAGGTACCAAAGAACATTGTCAATTCTGTACTCCTGCTGATCGTGAAAACCTTTTTTGTATTATACTATGGGTGAATATATTTTAGAGTACAGTTTTCTTCCCCATCAGTTCCTTGTATGTATGTACAGTAAAACCTCCCTATTTCGAACCTCCATATTTCGAAAAACCCCCTATTACGAAGTCATGGCCCCGGTCCCGGGACATTCCCATATACAATACATGCAAAAAAACCTCCCTTAACGAACCTCTATAATTACGAAACCTCCGTGGAACGAAGTCCGCGCGTGGGACCAAACAAGGAAGTTACCTCTTTTTAACAAATTATGTTGCCAGAAATATTTTTTTCCTGCATTTATATGTAATATTACCATCGATATTGGAATAATGTTCGGCGTTTCTCTTCACAGTGACAATGTTCGGGCGATTTTTTCTGCCGAAAGTGTAGCTCTCACTAGGATCCCAATGAATGACCTGAATGCGAAACCTGTACTCCTTCCTTCAGGTCATAACTTTGTGATGTGCAGCAGAATTAATAAGTTTCTGTTAAAACGTATGACGAAATTTACTACATATTTACCGCCGCAAGTAGTCATTTGCATCGCATCGTAGAAGTTATCATTGCTGTAGAGCCCCTAATGGATCACTCAGCAGCGAATGTAACAAAAGCAGCGATGTCCGGATGTTAGTTCTTGGCAGGAGATTTCTAATACATTTTTTAAATATTTTTAATCTGAAACTCTTCGCATGCTGCTGGGGACGAGGGGGTTCCAAGATAATGTTATCAAAGCTTTTAGTGTTTCGTGAGGTCCTACTTTTATAACTTTTTAACTTTTTGTCAGACGAAAAATCTTTGTTTGTAGAAGTACAAAAAGCGCATTATTTCCATCCCAATTCTCGGCGCAAAAATTATGCGACCTTGAGTTTGAGGTCGAATATTTAGAGAATGCCGGGGCCGATTGTAATGAAACAAACGCTGACACGTATTCTGTTTTATTTTCCGTTGAATGGTTGTAAAAACTATTTTGATCATTTTTTCCGAAATGCTCTTTCTCGCGCGAGATGAATAAAGAGTCCCGTTTTTGAGCCTCTAGCAGGAATGTCGAACTTTGCTGGATTACTGTAGAATTACTCTTGGTTCAATCGTCGTCAGATTTTAACACAATATTTCCTCAAACTTTGTTAGTGTTTGTTGAAAGTTTCTGTTTGAAACTGTATTTGATATAGTGCTGTAGTTAATTTTGCGGAACAAATTTATCTCCGTTAGTACGGGTCGCAGGGGCATGGGCGTGACACGGTTGACTTTGTCTTGAATTCAGTATTACGCTCCTAATAGTTTTGAAAACATTACCAAAGGAATAGTTCATAGAAATTTTTATTCATATCACATTATAACAAGGCTTGCGCGCCTTCAGCCAGCGACGCAGGCTCTCAGAGTGCACTTTTGTATGCCTTCTTCCTGCTGTTAGACAACTAAAGAGTTGAGCATCCATAGAAAAACCTTTCACGACTGCATTCACAGGTTGGCAACACTGGTGTATCCTCACTCCTGTTTTTTCCCGATGGAATGAAATGTCACCAGTGACCTCCCCGCGGGGGGAGGGATTTCCATTGTTAGATCACTAACTACGTTTTGCAGGCTTGCGCCTATCCAGGCACGTGAACCCCATGGGGTAGAAATTTTGAAACTGACTGTGAGTGAAGTAGCTTTCAAGAGGGGTGAAAGTCAACCTGCTTTTGTTTGCGTTCAAAACAAGTGGCGTCCGTAACGAGAACGATTCCTCATTCGCTTTCTTATCACCTCTGGCGTCACATTGTAACCAAATCGAGAAATAACTCACGTGATTGGTTTAACAAATTGGTTAGTTCAACAAGGTTTCATTATTTTGTAAATATGACTTGGGTTTCCGCGTTGGACGTCATGTTCAGGTAAAAATCCCAGCAGCCAGGTCATTTATCTAGGCTTTGAATTGTTTGGGACGGGAGGGGAAGTGAGGAGGGGTGGAAGAGAAGCATATTCTTGGTTGAGGGAAGGGGATCCCCTGTCGCGTGGTGTGTGTGAGGGAAGAGAAAAGGGAAGGACCCCCATAGTTCTGAAGGAGTGTGAGCGAGGGGGGAGGGTCCATGACAACATTTTAGTTGAGGAGGAGGATTAAGAGGCGGAGTTTTTCCCCCGTAAGCGGTCGGTTAATTAGAAATGGGCGTTTTGGAATGGAAGGTTTAGGAGGGGGGAGGTCGAAAGATACAAAAATTCGTTAATCACTTCTTCATCTGACCATACACATTGTAATATTTCCACATGCTCCCAACACGTCCCTATCCTTTATTTTTAACCCTTTCGCTACGAACGACGTTTTAAAATTGCGTAAATGCCCATTTGTCCATGGTCAGTTGCTAGTTGATGCAGTGGAATAACAAATATAAGTCGTGTAATTCGCAAATTGAGGGTTGTAAGTATGTTGCCTTATGTTTAGCTCTACGATTACAAATTTTAAACGGAGCTCTACCATTATTTTTAACGTAGTTCTTGTGCAAAGGAATCTCCGAACTAATTTTTTGTCAGTTATTTAGTTAGTTAAGGAGTAATTTTTTGTGAAGATTTTAGTTAGTTAGCGAGTTATCATGTTTTAGGCAAACAACTGAAAGTCATTTTTTCATATGAGTTGACGGCCATATTTGTAGCGAATTTAATTGTTTATTTTTCCCTGTAAAGGTTTTCCCATTAAATTTAAAATGCCATTTTTCCCGCGAACGATAAGGAACATCTGCCTATGAGACTTTCAACTAGGGTTGTCGATAGGTAGTATAGTTAATAAATTGATGTGATTCCTAATGATTGTATCCTAATCTGCTAACTAGCACTAACAGATCGTCTTGTATGTTTTCAGCTTAACTCTTGAGTCTCTGTCCATTTGTGTAATTGCAAAATACCTATATACTAACGGTCAAACGTTTACAAGACACCGATGATCGCACGTTGTACTTAAACGCAAGGGATTTCCAGTTTTAGAATTTAAAAGAATATGATAGCCGAATTAAAAGGATCCAAAATCAAAAGTTCCCTAGACCGTACATTTCATGAATTAACAGAGTGAAAATTACTAAGTACAGAGTCTTTAATTCGCGTTCTGTTGATGCCAATAGCCCGACTAAGAATATTTAAAATTTTAAATAATTTCATTCGTTGAGTAATGGAGAAAATCATTTACGAGTGCGAAATACAATAACGAAATTATTTGTCTAACCATTGATATGATTTTGTTTGCTAGAGAGCTTAATATTAATCGTAGAATTTCGTTTAAAAGCTATGAAGGGACTGCAAAACTTAAAGAATTCTATTCTGATTAAATATATCTCGAGCGTGCAGCAACAATGTTTTTCGCAAAACCATTACATAAACAAATAGTTGGCCGTGACCGCATGCCGTAATGGGCTTCTCAAGCGGAAAGGGTCAGGATTATCTCCGCCCGGTGGCCGAGAAAAAAGGTCTGGCACCCCGCTGGGCCCGGCCCCAAGTTGAGGAAACACTTACCTGAGCAATCCTTACTGAGTGAAAGCTCCGTTCTAGGAATACAAAGAAATCTTAGTAGCATTTGTGAGGGAAGTAGCATTTTCCAACTTGTGGCCCCGTCGCGAAAGGGTTAACATGCAAGATTACAGGCTTATTGTTAGCCAAAACTTTTCGGAATAAGTGCGGTCTGTGACCTTGACATGACAAAGCAAACAGCTTTGAGAGCGGGCGGAGTAAGGGGTCATTCAAGAATAAAGCAAGACGAGAAAGGGGGAGGGGATTTACACTCTTCTTACATTTTCTTACGTGGAGTGTTTTCGGGACCCTAGATAATCCTAATTTAGATTTTGTTTGCTGATGAGATCGTGGCTGAATCACTAATAATCGCAGTTCGTAGTTTTAATACTGCAACCAGCGCGTATTTTCACCTGGGTAAAAAGGATACATTTATTTTTTATGTACTGAAAAGGAAAACAAACAGCGGTTGTTAAGAATTCAATGATTGCTTAAATACTGGCTTGTCATCGGGTTATCGGGGTGTTTAATCCCTCTGCCAGGGTCAAAAAAATCTCATGTTATATTTAACGTAGTGAGCATTAAAAACTTCCTAAAATATTAACTGGCGTATTCTCAGCAAGCCCGGATTGTGCATTATTTTGGTACCTACTTGAAAACTATGGTACTCAAAAGCTTATGATTGTTTTCAGTTTATTTTTAAACCGTTGCCAAGACTAAATTTTGTCTGGTCACCGCCATTTGCATGAATTGACTCTGGTCCTCTAGGTTAACCTGTCGAAATGTAACGACGCGGCAATTGCCGCGTCGTTACATTTCGACAGGTGATAAACTTTGGTTCCATCGCTGTGCCTTCAATATGCTGAGCCAGGGTAGCATCCTTGGCCGTACCAAAATTCTAGTATCCATGGATAGCCGTAACCTCCGAGATATACAGGCCTGGGGTGCGTTCCGAATCACGCATGCTGCGCATCAAGTTGGAGCGCTGAAGCTGCCGTTCCGAATTGCTGACGAGCTTTGAAGCGCTTGATGCATGTGCGCGAATCGGAACGGTCTTGATGCGAAGATGGCGCCAAAATAGTCATTTTCAAATGTGAGTGAGGTAGAAGCGGGTGGAGGACTGACTGATCTGCGGTATAGCATGCGATTATCCGTGCCCTTGATTAAAATGTCTCTCTGGTGAATTTTTAAAAGCGTAGATACATATTGAAATCACGATAAAACGGAAAATATTAGTATGTATGTAAAAGAACGTGTGTACATGTACAACTAATATGCTTCACATGCAAGAACGTTGCATACATTGATGTTTTTATTATTAAACATTTTCCCGGATTATAATTATGAAATTCAAACAACTTACATATCTCAGGTAAAAATCTGAAATTTCCTAGTCCACTCTCCTGAAACTCTCTTGCCCTCTCCACTGACATTCGTGCAATGCAACTGCAATGTTACTGAGAATAAACAACATTTTTTCCAATTCCCTCACGTTGCAATCAAGACGTAGTAACTGACTTGCGAAAATGCTGAAAGCAGAAAACTTCTGTACCAATAAACACAGAATTATATATGTATAACGGAAATTAATTACGCAAAGCTGTCAGTGAAGTGTTTATTGGCTGAATTAAAGTCTCTCCGATTCATTTGCAAGTTTCCCATTTTTGCCAACATTTCGAGCGAAGGATAAACCACGGGCGAAACATACCGGGTACATACTTATTAAAATTCGTTGGCAATTATAATAATGGAACTTGGTTATGAACCACATATAAAAAATAATTTCCTTTGTACCTACTAAAAAGTGATAGCCTAGTGCTTTTGAAGGCTGATTTTAATTCAGTGTAAATTTCACCCATAGCTGTACGATAATGGACAGTGATGGGAAGTAATTGATTGCAAGTATCCGAGTAATGGTAACGATTACATCTGATTTACTTTTACTACCAATCGTTACTTTTCTCCAATTGTAATTTTACTCGTACTTTACTCCAGGAGAAATCGTTACATTTTTGTAATCGTTATAACTCTCGAGGTAATTTTTAATCGGCGTGTAATTAGTCTTTGATAATGTGGATTACTCTGGTTTTTTTATTGTTTTAGACGGCATGACCAGTTGTTCACAATAGGTTTTTCTGACTAAATGTTTCAACCCCTATCCATTCAGCTTATTCTGAAGCCGGATCTCTACTAGAAACATTTTCCGCGTAATATGTTTCAAGATTTACGAAAGCTTTATCGCAACCAAACTTCTAAATATCGAGTGTCGCTGCCGATATACCGGCTAGTATACCGATACCGATTGTGAACCGAAACTGAATAACTTCATTATTATCAACTAAATTATTAAATCGCTTTGGAGCGTTTTGCCCGATATATCAGTTGTTACACCGATATGTCTTCCCGGTATTTTAAAAATACGCAAAATATAATTCACTGGAAAAATAAATTCAATTCCGATTTTATCGGTTATTTTATGCAAAATTACAGCTGTTGGTCACCTCACACTATTTGAAGCTCCGAGAATTATTATACTGATATATTTTAACACTTTGATATGACTCATTGATAAAATCAACAAAAAATATGACAGGAAACGGAACTTTAAAAGAACATTACCTCATACATTATTTTAAAATCTTGAAAAAGTCATGAGTTTAGCCATCTTATGACATTTTGATTTTAAAATTATTGGAAAAATTAATTTAATTGAATTTTTCATTGATTAAAATTGGATAGCCGTCCACCACCGGTCACTTTCAACCAAATATGATTTCAACTTTCGTGGGCTACGGGGTTTACGCATCAACTGCATCAGAAATTTCTGATGCCTTGATGCGCGCTTCAGTTTGCCGGAAATGCTCGTTCCGGGGCCGCTTTGAAGCGCTCCAAAGCGCGATTCGGAACGACCCGAAGCACCTTGATGCGCAGCATGCGTGATTCGGAACGCACCCCTGAATACCCGAATTACGATCGTCACCTGTTTTCCAAAAGTAAGCCTAAAATCGTGTGTGTTCTTACGGAGATAAGTGAATAAATTTTAATATAAGGTTATTATGGCAGATAATTCTTTGTTTGTACCGTAAATATTTGTTAAATGAGATAATGCATCGTAACCAATAGCTGCAGAAATTCATAAATCGTTGCAATGTGATTTTAACACAACATAAGTGCACGAAATTTTAGGAGGCCTATAGAAAGTGATCAGATTTTTATTTGCCATGTATTAGATTTTATATCCCTTAAGCAAATAATACTTTGCGTACCATGAGAATATTAGTTGGTTATGTAACGAAGGGGAGCGTCAAATGACTATCTGAAGTATATGACGTCTTCATCCTCCATTGAGATTTTGCATCGCATGACAATCATAATCAAATTTAAGCCATCAGGATTCGTTTGTGCTTATATTATCTGCATAAAATTGAATCAAATTGTCTCCTTAATCTACCCAATTCGGTTTCAGGTTTCACGATCAAGAATGCGAGGGAAATATATTCACCGCAATCGCAGTATAGAATTAAAATTCGCGTCAACAATTTTCCTTGCTGGTTTTCGAATAATAATTGTCTTAAAAGCCCAGCTAAAGTAAGACGAATGCTTTTCGAAGTGCTTAAGTATTTTTAATGAAAGTAAAGTGGCCCTTGAAATTCGGCATATGACAAGAAATAATTGCCTAACTTTGTTGAACCTTGCCATTAGAAATACATAGGAAGCGCATTTCCCGTGCTTTTCGTAGACCTACTAAATATAAGTGGGGGTAGGGGGTAGTATTACGGCCTGTATATCTCTGAGGCTACGCCTGAGCGCAGTATTCCGATGAGAAGCCAATACTGCATAACATTTCGTCACCTAACAAGTAATATATGCTCAATCTTCCAAAAAAATATAAAAAAACCGCCAGTCAAATACAGTAAGTAGAAAAAAACTACAATTTAGGATCCCATCTGAATCATCCATCAATTTCAGATCAACCGATTTTATCCCATTATGAGCTTCACCATCAATCACCGCTTATATTAGCCGGTATACTGCATTACAGTAATCATTTTTATGTCCGTCGAAATTAGCTTGCAAAATTAATGTGAGTTGCGGCAGAAATCTCGGCGGCCCCTGAGACTACGCAACCCGCATATAACCTCCTTACTTACGAACCCCCGTACATCGAAGTCATTTTTCCGGTCCCAGCGAATTCGTTATAGGGAGGTTTTACTGTATAATGTCACCCTTTTCTTTCATCCATTCTAATTTTCCTTCATCACTATAATAATAATTCATTCATTTGAATCATCTACATGATCTATGATGTTTCAAAAATAAACTTGGTTATATACCACACAGTTTTTACTACAACTCAACTGGTTTCAACCTTTTTAGGTCATTATCAAGCGTTAAAACCATGTCATATCTTCATTCCACCAAGTGAACTCGCCAACCACTGTTTTGATACGTGATCTAAGTTTTGATTTACGATAACATCCCCAGGTAAAAATATCTGGAACTGGTCTGAAAGGGCAATTTCTGGTCTGTAACTGGACTGGAATTTGAATGGGCAAAACAAACTGGTTTGGAACTGCTCTGTAATATTCCATGGTCTGTAACTGGTCTGTGATATTAGATGGTCAGTAACTGATCTGGAAGCTGTGGTGGAAGTGCTCTGTAATACTCGATGGTCTATAACTTCCCTGCAATATTTGTTGGTCTATATTCTGATTGTAACAGAGCTGCAATATTTGATTCCATGATCTGAGACTACTCTGAAATTTGACTTGTAACTAATCTGCGATAAGGATAAATTTCAGGTATTAGCACCATTGGAACTAGATAACCCAAACTTTAAAACCACTACTTAATAATGATCCACACTAGTTTTTTTGACTGGTTCCTAATTGGTATCACATGAATGATGAACTGCTTAAGGATTTAGGGGGACTGCTTATAACTATAGTAACTAACTTTACAGGGATATAAAATCAGCCTTTTAAACTGCCAGACTACCACATGTTAGTATTAGTAAGCAAAAATCTTGTTTATTCTCAGTAATATTGCATTTATATTCTTACTATGTGGCAATGTAGATTTCAAATAATTAATGCCTGAAAACTTTTATCGTGATGTGATGGTATTTCCTCAAAATATCATGGAATTGTCATTTAATAATTAGTTCTCGAAGTAACTTTTACGCATGAAATTGGCCAGATATATACAGCTTTCTTGACGTGGGGATTTTGATTTCAGGTGTGAGAAAATGTGCGTAGAACCGTAGGTTAGATGAAAAGTCTAAACGTGTACAATGTTGTTAGGTAGTTACTAGGTAGGATAATTAAATACATTAAGACATGGTATCGCGTAAAAGTATATTCATACTACGTAAATGAAAGTTGTTATTTTGAGGGAGCAGGGAGGAGTCAGTGGAGAGGGAGGGCAAGGGAGGTTCAGCGTTGTGGGCAAGGGAGTTTGTGTAGAGCACAAGGGAGTACCAGCTCATTAATACATAGTAATAAACATTTACTCTCGCAAACCAACAGGCCTTTTAGACATTCTGTATACATCCATACTTGGCAGCAAGGGTATGCCAGACTAAACCGGCTAAAAGATAAACCCTCAAAAGTCCAGAGCAGTCACTGGTCTAGAATGGTGTTTCAATTTCTTCCCAGTTACAGACAACTCGGTCCAGACCAGTTACAGATTAATTACAGACGATACATTTTTACCTGGGTCAATTGGAGATTGTTCGCTACTGCACGCAAGTGTTTGTAGCCATGTGTAAAGGGGAAATTAATTCTTTGCATTATGTCAATTTGTAAACTTCATGGGCGGAGTAGGGGTGCTGGGTAGGAGTGTGTGAGTTGGGTTCTAGGGCTCGCATCCATCCTACGGCATTTTTTTTTCGGTCGAATATGAATCAAAACCAGCCGCAGATTGTGCATTTTATCCGTTTGGGACAGAAAAACAAACTGATTTCTTCCACTTTGTCACGTGTAAGAACTGCTTTTACATTAGGTAACTTCTGTGTAATACAATGCCTATAGTGTAAGTTCCTCCTATGTCTGCAACGTAGCGCCCTTTTTGCTGTTAGAGAAATGATTGCAGTTGTATTAAGGAAATCTTTCCCATTTATTTCTCCAGCTTTTCTCTGATTTGCTACTGACATAATCAGAAATCATTTCCCTTTCCATATATGATTTCTCTGTTTTATATAGAAAGTTTCTGTATATTTTGGTCCTATTTACTACATTGTGCTGGCTGGGTAAGGAAAGGCACCACAGTGGAAAAGCCTTTGCATGCAACCTTTAGTACAATTGGATCGTTAATAAATTTCCATGTCTTAGAATATGGATGCACAGAAGAGAGACAACCCACGTTATTTGTTATTTAAAGAAGATCATTGGGGTGGTGCAAAGGTGCAAACTTGTAGGATTAGGTCAATGCTGTATTTATCATGTTATAATAAGCAAAATGTGCAATAGCGTACGCAAGATTGACTTCTGGGTGGGGAAGGAGGGGTTGACTTCTGGGGGGTGGTTTCATTAATATTTATGAGCATCATAATAAAATGATAATTAGATTATTATTCACTAAAATTATAATTAAATTAACATTCTCTTTTCGTGAAGACAATTAAAATATATCTTTCAGCCCATTAACCCTTTCACTGCAAGCGGGCCGATAGATCGGCCCACGTTGGATTTGCGATAACTGCCACAGACCGATTTATTGGCCCAACTTTAAATACCTGAATTCAATGGCCTAACTTTAAAAACCTGAAAAAAGCCTTGGCAGTTTTTGCACATCCGACTCGATATGGGCTGGCAGTAAAAGGGTTAAGCAAAATTGAAAACGCTAGTTCAGGTAAATGAACCCTAAAACCAGGTGCTTAAACCATACACCACTGAAAATGTGACGCATAATTTTTAAACATTCTCTTCCAGCTTCATTCACCAATAATTCAAAATCAATAATTCAAGTCTGAATATTGGGGGGAAGTGTTGTTAATACCTCAATTTCTTATATAAGCAGTGCTTTCCCGTTGTCAGACAGAATAAGTTGGTTGTGAAGCACTTTAATTTCTGAATAACACAGGGCCATTACAAAACACTTATGCAAGGTAACACAACATAATTCTTAATGTATATTTTAGATACCACCAACAGCTGTCGCTACTATACCAAGACAAAATTGAATAGTGAAAATAAAAACTGCGCCAACTTCGATAAGCCGCATAGTAATGAAGCCTTGCCATACTGTTGGGAATCACAACATAAAAAAATTTATAAACAACACTACCCATTGATTTACATACAGTGGGGATTACTTACGTATGAAATATTATACCTAAAGTACCTCTGGTATAGTACATAGTAGATAAGATGCTTGTCTTAGTCCAATACACATAACATAAACGAGCCCTTGAAAAGTCAAACGTATTTCTCACCGTGTGGAGTGCAGCATGAACAAACTTGTCACAATGCAAGGCTGTACAGGCTGGAACAGAGCAGGACAAACCCATACATACATGGTACATGAACCCATTATCTAAGCTGAGTCACAAATGTGATTCAGTGACAACATGTTCAACACAGTGCATTCGCAGCTATCAGTTTTGACCCTCTGTCAAGGAGGAGGAGAAGGTGGGGAAGCAGCTGAGACCAAGTAACCACTTCCTCACTCAAACATTGGCATAGCATATGGCAGCTTCTGCAAAGCAGCCGTAGCCATGCATTGATAGGCTCTTCTTTCCAATTATCAGAGCTCAATTGCTGACACACTATAGATAAGAAAAATGTTATAGCAACAAATTTTCTGCCCAATATGGTATAAAGAGGTGCCTTTATTTATTTTGTTAAACCTGTTATAATGGCAGCATCTTTTGGCTGATATTTATTTCAAGATGCAAGTCAAGAGGTTTTCCAAGATTTCCAGCATGATTTTATCATCCTGAGCTTTCTGGCAAGGCATCGAATACCTTGCCACACACAAATGCATGATCAACTATTAACAACCTTTTATTCACTTACAGGGGACCAATGAAAGAAATGAAGCACTTTTGAAGCGCATCAATGGAAATGGAAAGATCCATCTTGTGCCTTCAAAAGTAAGATCAGTATACTTCCTCCGCTTTGCCATATGCTCTCGTCACACCGAGTCACATGATGTAATTGCTTCTTGGAAGGAGATTAAAAGTGTGGCAGATGTAATGCTGGCTGAAGATGGCTCAATGCCAGGAAAGTAAGGTCTGGATGAATGCTAAAATTGCAGAAGTAGTCCTCCTCCCTCAATCAAATGACCAATGATCAGTTCTTATGCTTGCAATTTAGAAAATGACAATAATTCCATCAGAAGGTGAAAGACTTAGGCACAGGTGCATGAAGAAATATACCATAGATGACAAAATGTCACTTAAATTAATAATTTAAGCCAAGGATGTGGAAGAAATGGTTGCATTAGTACGCTAAATTTGTTCGTCACACCAAATCTTGATGTTAGTAATTGTAGAGTGCCTCTGTCTTTCATTTGCAACATAATATATCATTGAAGAGGGGCTAAATTTTACTATTTTTATAATTTATTTTATAAAAAATGTTCACATGTATATGTACATTTTTGAAAACATGCTGTGGTGCAGTGGACCATACAATGATTAGAGGACCATTGGAATCGCGGACCATATGTATCTTATAAAGATTTTTCATTTTATAGCCCAAAAAGAGCATAAATGGGTTAGTGCTTGATGAAATTATTAGCAAGTTTTCCCCTTTTCTCATTATTATAATACTCAGATAATTTGAAAACAAATCCAATGTGAAATTAGTGTATTATAATGTTAATGAAAATGTGAACTCAATTATATAGCATGATGGGCTGGTATGTGAAATGAATTAAGTATCATGCCCAGAATAGGTGATTATTAGTTTAGGTAATTGTAAATAGGTTAAAAAATTGAATTTTAGAACATTTATTATTGTAAATAATTTTTAGATTACTTGTAAAACAAAAAATTACATATTTAATTAATTTTTTATATTAAATTGCTGAAAATATAAAATGCGCTTGAGTGTTGAGCTATGAAATACTTTGTTATGAATGTTTGTGAAATGTACATGTGCAATAAATTATATTGTATGCTGCATTATCTCTGTACAACTTTCATTACATGTTGGATCGACTTCACTAAAATTAGTACCAGGGAAAATATACATATCCTCTTCCTGGCACATTTGAATTTACTTGGATATCTAGTTTCTGTTTAGCAAAAGCTTTGGTGTTATGTTGCTAGTGTGAAATAGGCAAGTTTATTCTCCTTCCACCGTGATATTGACTGAAAAAATCTACAAGAGAAAATAATTGTATGCACTGCAATATATATTAAACTAATATAAAAATTGTAAGCAAAGCAAATGAGAGCATGTTAGCACCCAAATGCTGACAGTCAGCAACTAACAAACTTGACAAATGTGCCAACTTCAAGGGAAGTGAGCCCTTAATTTTTAAAGGCTAAGGGGAGGCTGTTTGAAACTTGGTGGCTGACAAGCGATTGGTTACCAGAGATCCCTTACTCATTAGCTGATGGGGAAGGTAAACAGTTCATGCTCGTTGGAGAGATATGCATGTTTTTTCTCTAGCTCATCATTGCTATTAACTTGTTGGTACGAAGAAGTTTACTGTAAAATCCTATGCTTTTTCTTTTGCTCACATAACCTCTTAGGGGGGAAATTTTCCCCCCATGCATCCGCCACTGATTTGAGATGTGGCATTCAGTACACTTCTTTTGTAAGAAGTGTACTGAAATGTATTTACATACTAATGTGGCAGAAACTACTACATATGTACATATATAGTAATTAAAATCTGCCCTATCCAGTGGCTGAATATTGGTCCACTCTGTCTATGATAATGGCCCAGAATCAAAACTATATAGCCTATTTATTCCCATTATATTGGATGATATTGGTCCAGTGACAATTGCTATTGACTGTTTAGTGTTCACTGTCTTTGACTAGGGCCTTTATCAATTGTGAAGGACAGACATTTTATTTGCAAAATGAAATTTTAATATTATGATTGAAATGAGGTCATCCTGCATAAAAAAAAAATACTTTATAAAAAACTATGCTTACATTGTCTACTAAAAAGTAAACAATAATTTTTTCATCATTCCTAATAAAAGGTGGGTGCTTGTGGAATAGATATTGATATAAATGACTTGAGGTTTGTTGCTAATTAAGAAAGAGTACACACTTCTATTTTCAGAGTGATGAAAAAATTATTTTTTACATGTTATTATTTTGTAATTTTTTAGTCTTTAAATTAACTGTCCACAAGTTCTTTGAAATTTAAATTATTAGCATTTCTACTCACTATAAATACTAACTTTTATACCAGCGCCATGTTATTGGCAAAAGACTTATTTCCATATAAAATGTAAACCACTTAATTTTAGTACATTAACTTGGTAATTAGTGACTTTAATGACTGATTCGAGTACTGTCATCGAGGGCAAATAAGTGTGTCAAATTCAAGCTCGATTGAACATTGGAAAGTGGGTTAGATTTTGATTACAAGATTCGATCCAAACAAACCAACAAGCAACAAACAAACAGGTGAAGTTAATGATGACACTGCCATTGCTACTAATCTTAAGCAACAATGAATTGTGAAAGAGCTGACGGAGTAGGCAATGCAACGCAGGTTGTCATGTTAGGATAAAGAAATATAAAACAAACTATTTAATTTTAGTAGATTAACTTGATAATTAGTAAATTTAATGAATGATTCATGAATTGTCATCAAGATTAAGTAAGTGTGCCAAATTTCTGGTCTATTTATCATTGGGAAGTGGGTTAGATTTAGATTACAAGATTCCATCCAGACAAATAAACAGGTGAAGTGAAAATAAGCATGGTTAAATAGATATTTCTTTGGCCAAAGGAAGGTTAATACATAATATGCTCATGCAGAAAACTATTTGTCAATGTCGTGTTAATTAATGAAATTCAAAGAAGTCAATTAATGAGATTAAACCTTTAGAAACTCACCTGTACAAACCAGAACGATTTCTGTTGTGCATTCTACTTAAAAGAAATGATTGATGAGGCTATCACAACATGGTTTATTATTTGGTGTACACCTATGTACACTGAAATAAAATTGATGCAAAGAATTTGGTTATCTGATAATGCACGTTAATTGTACACCCAGAAATATATTCAGGACAATCATAATCCCTGTCATTGATCATAACGTGTCACCTGGCTTTTCCATTTTTGTGCCATGTTTCCTACATTGGAATATAACATTTTTTAGAAGACATCACAGATGTCTTTGAAGCTTCTTTTTAAGTATGTAATTCAGAAATTCTCTTTACGATGCAAAAATGACTATGCTCAGACTTATCAGTCCTAATAACTGAAAGTAGATAATCAGATTTAGAAGGTAATTTAGATCTCATTTAGCAGGTAATGAAATGCTCTTCGTTTTGAGAAGTGACACCTGTGTGGGGCCACCCTGAATGAGGATTAACTTTCACAACGCTGTTACCAATATTGCAGTGTATCACCTGCTGTGTAATTATGCTAACATTCACTGCATAATTTGGGTAATCTTTCTGACTGCATCAACTTTTTAATTCAATATCAGTGAGTATTGGTCATAAAAAATGAATTTAGAGTAACTTATTTAGACAAATTGCAGTAATTTTTTAAAGTCTCCTACCACATTTATGTAGCGAGCATAACAGGCTTGTATACTTTAACTTTTGACAACAATTAGCCATACGATTCCAACATAAAACTAACTGAAAATATACCGAAACCTCTGTAACAAATTCTTAAGGATTTTCTGTAAGGATTCTTAAAAATAACTCAGTTTTTAGGGGTTATAAGGAGATACACTATTTTTTTACTGAGTCATTTCGATTTTTTTAATTTTCAAAATTTGTGAACCTGACTCACCTCAAAAGAACAAATGCTACCTTAACACATTCCATGTGGCTGATAAAATATATGGTGTTCTGGGTTTTTTAAATTTTCAACCGTACATACAGTAGAAGCTCCATATAACGAGTAGGGCATATAACGAGAAGCTCGAATTTGCGAGGGAAGGCCAAGGAACGATTTATAACCCTATGATTTACATGTAAAACAAATTGGAATAAGCAAGGACAACAACCAGCCTCCACTGGGGTCGTTTACTATGACGAGTGGTAAATATCTGCTTCAATCTCAGCAAACATGCACAAACTTGTGCTCTGTCATTGGAATTACATGGCTAGCAGTATTTTTTCCACAATTTGACGTTCAAATGCTCATTTTGGACATTCACGGCATGCCCGTATTCACACAAATAAATTTCTCGAAAGTCTGTGCATTTCGTTGTTCTTTTGTCATACTCACGCGTTTTTGTTCAGTCCAACTGATACAGACAGCATCATGGCTGTGAAATGAAATTCATTGGATCTGAAAACTAAAATACAAATTATTAATGAATTCGAAAGTGGTGATGGGTACAAAAGTGAGATTGAGAGGCTATTTGGCATATCTTCCTCGACCTTATTCACAATTCTGAAGAATAAGGAAAAATTTGGCATGGCAGTGCTTCAAGAAGGACGTCCAAGCGGCCAGGAGAACATACGCAGTTAAGCACTAATTAATATTTAAAACAATTCCATTAAAATATTTTTCATTGAGGTAACGATGACAAGAAAACAATCTTTAAAATTTTAAACAATAAAATCCGTAAAAAATAAAGTAAAAAATATTCAGACAGTTGGGATCGAACACGACACCTTTGCAGTTGCAGTTGAACGCCTTATCACTGGGCTAACGCGGCCATGTTGGGAATGACATTCAACAGAGCGAATTCGAAAATTTACGGGAGGTGCGTCGTTTCGCTTCGGCATATTGAATTAATAACCATGAACTACCGACTCAGAAAATTTGAGCTTCATTGGCCACCCGACGGTCATGTATTCTCTTGTGAGTGAGTGAGTGAGATGCTCGGTATTGACAAGTTTAAATGTTCCGAAGTTCAATACATTAATTGTTATGAAATCAGATTCCTATATTTTTAGTTGTCTACGTATTGTATTGTCTTTTGTAATTGTTTCTAAGAGTATTAATATTGAAAACAGGTCAAGGATTATTTATTTCCATGTGCACGAAAGGTACGCACTATATATCATACGTCTATCTTGCTGCAAGGACTGTAGTCAGTATTCATTATCAACAAGTTCCCGCTGCTGTCGCCAGATGTAAGTACAGCAGAAAATATTACGTGCATCGTGATGGAATTCATTTCGGAACTTACAACCTTCGGAACTTTCTGTCTCACGCTCAAAACTCACAGCAGAAACAAATAACGTATATGTACCATGGAATATGTAAAAAATAGTGAATAATTAAAATGATGATGTGCCCTGCCACCTAGCGGCTGCAACGTGCACTATCGCTAGAAAACTACGTGTTTCGTGGGAGCCGATACCGTATTCCTTAGTAGTAAAAAGTTTCACGTCTTATCTATACGCAGTCGATACTTGAAAGTCCGCGTTGTGTTCCCGCTCCATGCTTACAACTGTCATATGTGGACTTGCTTGTAAGAAATATGTTTCCATAAATTCAAGAGAGCATTCCACGCAAAATTATTGTAATAATAACACAAACAACATTATTCTGTTAAGGGCAAATCATAAATGCTGGTGATATTGGGCCCTATGATTCCGAAAAGCCGAAGTCAGCTGTTTTCTGAGGCAATCTTACAGACGTTGGAATCCTCTTCTTTATTTCCACCTTTTAACTGGAGAAGATAGCAGCCCAATGCTTGCGTGGAACAAAATCCCTGTAGGTTATATCTTGGTTATTAATTTATCTAGGATTTTCGTAAATTTTTATTAATAGAACTTTCTCCGAACCATATATCCGTTTTCATACACTTTTTAGAGAGGTAGAAGGTATGAAATTTTTGCCATGCGTAAAGTGTAGTGTGAAAAGTGTTTGCCGTTTTTAGTCTGTTGCATTGCTAATACTTGCAGCCACGACATATTTGGCACACCCAAAACATCGCGGCAATAACAATACTGCAATGCGCAGTACAGTACCTGTGTCTTGAAGAATCAAAATTCGATGTTTAATATTCCAGTGGATGTCATCTAACATGGAATTTGATGCCATTGAAAGTGAATACGATCATAAGTAATTGAAGTGTTCGAAAATATGATTTTTAATAGCTATCTCAATAGAATGTTTTCACCACTCACCAAAACTTTCCACAATAATGGCTAAATTAGCGTTACAGCTGTAGGAATTGACTGTGGAGTGATTATTTAATCATCTTTGGTATTAACAAGAGTTCTATTTAGTGAGTGATTTTTCTGATCCCGAGAGCTCTCGCTATATAGAGCTTCTACTGTATTTGGTATTTAAAGGATGCCTTGATAACGACGACTGTCAAAAGCAAACAGGAAATATTTTCATCAAAACCTTTTTTTTTCATGACACCTTCAGATGTCATCCGGCACAGCAAAAGTGTATTTATGCAACCAGCACTACACCATTATAGGTGTAGCTAACCTTGGTGGCACTCACTTGTGAAGAGCATGGCGCAAAGGTGAGGAAAGCATGCATGAGATGTGGGATGAAGCAGTCGAGCCTTTTTCCAAAGGACCCTGCGGGAGTACTTCGATAATTTTGCCCACTCATCAACGCTTGGTTTACGGTCAGTGTCCTCTAATCCTCTGCTGGTGAGTGCCACCAAGTTTCGCTATACCTATACCCACAAGTATTATAAATCTAATTGTGACAAACCCATGCATTCATTCTAAATTTGATGAAGACTACTGTTTAGTTCACTTCACCTGCCACCTGTGGCAGAAACTCGTGATATCTTAAGATGTCACTTGCATGGAACGTGTTAATGGGTGCAATTTCTGTGTTGATGAATTCAATTGAGTACTTTCTTTTGCTATGCACTTCCATGTCATGAGACTTTCTCGGGCTCTCTATCTGCTGTCAATAAATGAAATGGCAGCACTATTGAAGGAAAACAGGTGAGGAGGTTGAATCTCGTCAGCCATGCTCAAGTTACACTCATATCTTGAACCATAAAAAATACTAAAATAGGAGGCTTTTGGAGCCAACCTCATATGTTATTATGTCATGTACTATTAGGTTACTATGTAACGTAAGAATTCTATTATATTCAAGATGATATAAAAAATCAGAGTTGTACATTAACTAAAGTTTGGACAAACACAAATAGGATATGAATCCACAGTAAAAAAATAATATTTTTATTATTAGTTTCATTTTCAGGCAGATTAGCAGATACAACTGATAAAAAAGATAACTAATTTCTATGACTTTGTTGGCTTTCTCAAAATAATTATACTTGATATTTCAATGAGAATATTTGATATAAAATAACTGTTTGCCTCCCTAAAAAAGTATTACATGATAATTATGCACAAAATGCACTAAGATATTCACTGTTGAAAAATACTTACTCGGGTATAAATTGGCTGAGTATTCCTCATTAATTCTTAAATTAAGCTTTTTTGTTGCACCATGTACTTCATTTTCAACAATAGGCAGGAAAAGCATTCATACAAGGAGTAAAAATTGGCTCTGGTGATGTATTGTTCACTACATACCAATGCATGTTATCTATTGGCATTATCAGCGAAAAACCTCTTTAGGAAGTATGGGACCAATTTTCATCTGATTACAAGCTGACAATACAGACAGTATAAAATACAAAGACATTAGCATAAAGGTCTTGGTGCAATAGGTGGGCAGGGTAAATCAGGAGGTGGCCTCTTTGTCATCTCAATGATTCGCTCAGCTTCTCTAAGTCCACTGAGTCTTGCACCATGAACTGTTCCATAGTAATCAGCAGAGGTACCTTCTCCAGCAAATAGCAAAATAGGATCTGTGACAACAGGATGTGGAGCTATGCATCCTTGCTCCCCACCGGCATCATAACAAGGTAATGGTCGGCACAATTCCTCCATTGGGTTGGTTCCCTCGTCACATGCAAGAGGTAAAAATGAATATCCTCCTCGAAAGTTTGGATCACTGCACCATGATGTACGAAGGATTCTTATTGGGGGAGGAATCCCTGGATCACCAGTGAACGTTCTTATCAAGCGTGTGACAACTTCAGCGACACATTCTTCATCAGCACGTTCCATTGCCTCAGCTTCAGGACCTGTTAGAAAAATGAATGTGTGATATTTCAGCCGCACTTTAATATTGCAGCCATAGATAACCATTGAGATTGAATTTTAAGTAAGCGGACATGACAGATCCAACATATGATCACTAACAATTAGATATCCCTTAACACTTTCGCTGCTGTGGGCATGTTAACGTGCCCGCCTCTGCCATTCCCACCATACTATGGGCGCGTTAACACACCCTATGGATTTCGTGCCCACCATGCTAAAGACGAGTATACGCACCCGGCAAGTTTTTGCTTCGCTGCATTGTGTTTGGAAAGGCGTATTATGTTGCCGATTGCTCTGATGAACCCTTTTGTGGGTTCTACATGATTCTTGGAAATTTTCTTGACTGTCACAGGGCCCTCGCTTGTATTTATGGGCCTTTTTTTGTCTGTTTCTCTGTCCGCTTTCTTTTTCCTCCTGAGCTTGGAGATATCTTAGGATCCCTCTCTTAGGATGTAGGCCTTGGATTTTCCCCTTCTCGTCCTAAGCAAATAAGGGTCCATAATTATCCCTTATCTTTGGGATTGTGTTTCTGGAGGATCATTTTACCCACAGCTGCTAGATTAATTGCCTCAATGGCTTTCTTAACGGTTATTTTTTCTCGATGCATCTTTCTACTCGATTCTTAAGTCTACTACTGTCCTAGCCATTGTGAGTTTGACTTTCTGTGTTTCCTCTTGCTCATATTTTGACCCATCCCTTACTGTTTGGACTTTTTCTTCGGAAATAATTCCACTGAGCATTTTATTGTTAATATCTCTGGACTCTCCTGCACTTCCCTTCCTGCATAGACCCCCTGCTTTGTTTTGGGCATTCGTCTCTGGACTTTTTACCGACCTTTGCTTTTGATTGGTGGTAGGGCATTCTTTGGTTTACCTGCACAGTGTTTTCTTCGTTTATTGTCCTGCGCGTCATCTTGGACATTTCTCAAGGCATTGTGACACTTTTAATGTTTTTACATTGACCAATGCTTTACTTTGGACTGTTTTTAGGCATCCTTGTAACTTGGGCTTTATTTTGTGCTTGGATTGGTGTTGCCTTATTCTCCACCATCCCTTGAGAGATCTTCATTGATTCTGCACGAAAATATATACAAGGACATAAGTCCTTCAAGAAGAGCTTTACAACAGAAGGAGGAAAATGAGAGCAAAAATGGCTACGTCAGGCATGCTCCAAAAATGGTTTATCTCACAAAACTACATAATTGTTAATCAAGAATGTATGAAGAAGATTTAACCTTTGCAGAACCGGTGGAGTATCAACACCGAATAAGGATGTGAAAGCTGTATACAGGGAAAATTCAAGAAACAGAAATTCCACACCAAAGAAGAGAAGAAGACTACACATGTACTCTAACGCATTCATTCAGATGGGGTTGGACCCATGCCTTGCCTGTCATTGGGAGGATGCAAGTACTTTGTGACCTTCACCGATGATTTTTCCTATTTCATAGCAGCTGTGCCAACCAAAAGGAGAAGTGAAGTTGCTGAAGAGTTTATCAAGTATCAGAAGAAGATTGAAGTTTTGCATTAAGTCAAAATCAAAGAGCTCCAAACTGATGATGGAGGTGAATATTTGTCCCACTCATTCAAGAAGCATCTAGAAGAGCATGGCATCCAGCACCACCTCTCCATGACGTGTACCCCAACAGAATGGTTTGACCGAACGGTTAAATCAAACATGGATGGACATTATATGATGCATGCTGCACCAGTCAGAATTACCAAAGCATTTTGGGGCAGAAGTCCTAGTCACTGCATGTCATGTCAGAAATCTTTGCCAATCAAGTGCAATTAATTTTTAGATCCCCTGGAAGAGATGGCATGGAAGAGAACTTCAAGAGACTGACTACAACCACCTTAGAGTTTTTGGGTGTCAAGCTTGGTACCGTGTGGTGCATGATGACAAACTAGATAATAGAGAAGAAGAAGCAGTGATACTTGGTTATCCAGATGGTAATAAAGGGTAGGAGCAGTCCAGGCTGAGGAGAGAGCCTGAGCACAGGCCTGGGGAGGAAGATCATGTCCAGATTCAGTTCCAGGGTGAGAGTATCTTTTTCTTTTTTTATGTAGGGCAGAATAGAAGTGTTTAAGAAAATTGAATAATCCCTGAATGAGGGGAGGTGTTAGAAGTTAGAAGCATCGTAGTTTTATTTTGATGATGTCCTCATCAATTACATTGTTTTATTTGTTTCCATTGGCAGTGCTGGTTCCGTGGCTTGAACTGTTTTGTTGTACTGTGCTGCTACCTAGTGGGAATAAATGAGGACTACTGTTTCATAAGCAAGAGAAGTTAGACGGTTTTATTCTCCCAATAAATTTAGTAGACGTACATACGATATTAACAGTAGTTCTCCCAGTCAGCATCTCAAGGTGCTGGAAGGAGCTAGAGAAGGCTCCGGAAATTATTTGGCTCCTCAATGTATTCTGTAACGGTTCCGAAGTTCTTTTTGGAGCCCCAGCCTGTCTCAGATGGTAGCTTTGGAAAGCGTCTTCCTCGTGACTGCGCTAGAAGTTTTCTCCAGTGGACACTACGAGCATTCCCACAGTGTTTTGTAGATTTTCATGAAGTGTGCATGTTGTCGTGAATCATCTGATGTTACTTTCTCATTATTGGTAGTTTTTATTTAGGGGATGGCATTGTCTACTCTGGTGGAAGAACCAAGATACTCAAAGGATTGATTTTAAACCTATTTTAACCAATAAATCTCATCCCTGTTCACATCATGGAAAAAGAATTTTGCTGTCAATCTTGCTGCCTTACTAGTCTTTCGGAGATCAATTCATGTTCAATATTCTTCGATAAGAACATGTTTTGCATGTTTCCTATTCCATTGAATTTTCTCGTCACACAGACTTTTGAGAATAGTTTTGGATCAATGAAACCATAGGCAATGGTCAAGTTGATAGGAGCACTTCCTTTGTCATAAAACAAACCTTGTGATGCTTTCACATATTTTTATTGTGATGTCACTAACCCGCAAGTATATGATCATTAATTCCATTTCACCGAAAACATGATTATTGTTAAGCAAGTTCTTAGTGTGGTCAAGTACATTTATTGCACTTACCCATCAATACTATTCTTCCAATGGCAGTTCGAGGTAGTAATCTTAAAATTGACAGTTGTTGCGTGGACAGAGGGAAATCACATAATAGAATGTATTAGGTACCTTTATGGAAATTCAAACAACGAAAGCAATGCATGAATGTATGTACAGTGAAAACTGACTATAACGGACCCTTTATACAGCGGAGACCTGTCCATTACGGAAAATTTTCTTGGTCCCGACCTGCGATATAAGAATTCCCGTATAATTAAACCTGCATTTAACGGAACCTGCTTAATGCGACAACGGAATGATTTCTGTTCTAAGACCTGAACTTTTCACCTGTGTATTACGGAATTGTAATTTTCACTCGAACACACTTGCGGATTGCCACGCTAAGTCTTTCTGGAATTGAATTTTCAAGGATCACCTCAAGGAGGGGAATGTGTGGGAGAGAGTTGAATAGAAGGGAATGCCACTACCTGTTGGTAAAGGAACACGGTAGGGGGGCTCTATGGTTGATGAAAATGTTTACATCCTGTCCTCCTCACGCTTCTGCTATTTTCCGCTTGATTGTTAGGCGCCGCAGGACGCCCAGGTAGGTGAAAGTTTATTGTCTTGGTTGTTGTGACTGATCTTGCTCACTACGCACCTGATTTTCCTGGTCCTTTTTTTCTTCCCCCACATTTCCTCCCTTCCCTCATCCTTCTCTTCCCCCTTTTCTCTGCCATTACGCCCGTTATCCATAGGCCAACTGTCATTCACACCCACCCAGTAGACCAAGCCAATCAACGTGCCTACCCCCAAGCCTTTCCCCAGACCCTCTCCCACATTTTCCCCTTTACTGAGTCACATAAATTCGCACTCGTCGCGAATAAGTTCATTTCCTGGTGTCCGCAGGGAATACCTCTAGTGGTGTAAGTGGATCCAGTACGAGAGTAAAATGCCTAAAAGAAACGCATTGAGTTTGCAGGGCAAAATTGCCATCATAGAACTCATCGAAATTTCAATTTTCTTAAGAAATCAGTGCAATGCAAAAGAGGTGCAAAAAAAATTCGAATGTGGAAAAACGCAGGTGTACAGCACGTTGAAGAATACATCTACATCTGCGAAGTACCGTGCAAGCCACCACTAGGGTGTGTGGTGATTCCACACCAGGCATGCAGCACTCATCCCAGCACAAGTCAGAACCTCGCACGCTCCCCCTGGCACTAGACACAGGCCAAAGCAGTCAGGAGAACAGTGCGCAGTCGAACCGGAAACAGGGAGAGTGACACAAAAATGAACATGCAACCATGCAGAACAATGCTATAAACACATCTAGTGGTTAATATTACTGATACTGTTAATTTATGAATGCTACGAGATGCTACTTCATGCAGAGAACAAAATAAAATAATGCCGGACAAATTGACCGGTGCAAAGTGTTAGTAATGATGTTGTGTTGTTAAGCACAAGTGAAGGTTCTACTCTACCTATTGAGGGTGGGAGTTTCATATGATTGATCTATCGCAACTATTGTGATCCCTTACTGTACTGGGGAAAAATGACATTTTAAATCTATCGGTTCGGCAGTCAATTTCCTTTATTTTATTCTTGTGATCGCTTCTACCGTAGTACGTTGGCTCTAGCAGTATATGTTGAACCTCCGGCAAAAAACTGTCTGCTCCGAACATGCGCAAAAGATTTAACTTGTATTTCTCCCTTTGATCAGTTAGAGATTCCCAGCCCAATTCCTTCAACAATTCGGTAACACTGATAAGTTTATCGTAACAACTTTTCACAAAACTTGCTGCTCTCCGCTGTATTCGATCTATTTCAGAGATTAGTCCTACTTCGTAAGGGTCCCATATGCTAGCGGCATACTCCAAGTGAGGTCTCACGAGTGAAAAATAACATCGCTCTTTAACCTTCTCGTCGCATTTTCCTAATATTCTTTTGATAAATCCCAATTTGCGACTAGCCTGTCCGCAGATTTCCCGGACGTGTTTCCCCCAAGACGTGATAATAAGGAAGTGCTATGCAATGAATAGCTATAGGTTGGTGTTAGCGAGAATACATTTATGATTTCATTCATATTGTAATGATTCTTATGATGAACTTAATCATTGATATTGGAAAAGAAATCATCCCCAAGTGTGCTGAAAAATTACTTTATTTTACACTGTCACTTTTCTCTTCGATCTCGAAATAAGAAAATGTTAAATAAATTGACATTAATTAACTATGACTTATTTCTGTACGTTTTTTAATGCTTCAAAGTGCCATTCATGTCGTTTTTTATGAACATTTTAATGAAATATGAACGCAAAATTGTGAATCATTGATAATTAAACATATTTTCAGAAAAATATAATCAATGTATGAGATACTGACTGTCTTTTACTTTATTTTAATTCATACTTTTACATGCAATCATCAAGCCGAAAGATCTTTCATAAATATCGGACAATTCTAATCGGCTATTTCCGATATTGGTTAAAGTATACATTATATGCGAGTTTGTAAGAATACATTTCAAGGTACTTAAATCTTTTTCCTCTATCAGGTTCAAATTTGAACTCTAACAGAAAAATAAGAAAAACTGGAAACAAAGAACTAAACGAATTAATTTGGGAGTGGTTAGTTCAGACGAGATAAAAAAAACACACCACTATTGGGACCAATGGTCCAAGCGCAAGCGAAAGTGTTTGCTGTGAAATCAGGGAATACAGAGTTTAAAGCATCTGACGGCTGTCTAGAAAGTTATCGAGCTTGTCATAATATTGTGTGGAACACTATGTGCAGGGAGGCAAATGGCAGTAGTTTCCAGTTGGAAATTGAAAATTAAAGATTCTATTAAAAAATACCAACCGCGGTATATTTTTAACGGTGATGAGAGGGGACTTTTTCCGTGCGATGCCGACTAAAACTTTGTCTCTTAAAGGTGAAATAAGTGGTGGTGGTAAATACTCCAAAGAGCCAGTTACCGTTTTTATTTGCGGAAACATGGAGGGAGATATGGAAAAGCCACTTGTAGTTGGTAAAGCCGCATGACCCAGATGATGACAGACCAAAAAAAACAGAAGAAAAGGATGTGACTACAAGACTAAAAAATTATAGAGGTTGTTCAGAGAATGGAAAAAATTAAAAAAATTTGTCTCGTTAACAACGACGTTGGTCTACTAAGTTTGGTAAATGACTGTAAAAATTACACAGAGAAAAGACATATGTGCAGCGAGAAAATTAAACAGTCCATTGTAAGTTATTACTTTGTGAGTACGATCTAACGGCAATCTTGTCTATGTGTGTTTTTTAATATGTGAATAAAATGCTGAAACAGTTGATTTCTCTTAAAGTTTATGTTATCCCTATTCAGTGCTTCAAACCTGTGTATGACGGAAACTTGTCCACAACGGAAAATTTTTACGGCACCGTGCGATTCCGCTATAGGCAGTTTTCACTGTTAGTATATGTTTAAGTGATTACATGCACTTGCAGCGTGATAGCTCATTTGCATAAATGGAATTAAATGGTGTAAATAATTTATTAAGCAGCTAGTACGTTAAGTGAAATGTGAACAAATGTATTACAGACTCTTCAAGTACAAGCGACCTACGTAGAACCTTTCGTCACATAAGTATTTTATGGGTATAGTTCAATAGAAGCTCTGAATTGGAAATTAAAATGAATTAACTCGAGAGTTTCAAGATTCTCACCGCATCCTTCCTGACATTTTGTACCATTGGCAGCCCCAAGGGGGGAGCAGTAGTGGAAATTGCCCTCCCCCAAAAACCCAGCATATTTCTTTGTCATAGTTCTTAAATTAAAAGCCAAAATTATTTTGTTCCTTTTATTAATTAAAGTTTTGGTTATTTTTCTTTGTGTATGTCAAATTTTATATGAACTAAAAGTTTTTTAAACCACAAGCTAAATGCAAATGTAAATCAAAATAATTATGGAATTAGTTGAAACTTGGTGGTAATCTAAAAGGGACATGTGCATTTAGTAAAAACTTGCTCTTCTAATAGGCAATGATTTGCTTCCAAACCACTTATAATGTGCCATTTTGCACATACATAGTTTGTTACGAATTTCCGGGACCAGACCCACAAACCCCCCTTTTCCTGGGGGGTATTCCATACCCCAAGAGCAGCTGGTGGCCCCCCTCCCCCCCAAACCTCTGGTCTGGAGCCACCCCTGTTTTGTACACATATGAAAACAGCAATTAGATGAACTCCCAAATTTTATGTCACTGCCATTGTTGAGTGGCAGGCTATTGGGTCTTTTCAGTAGTGCCTATTGCCCTCTTTCTGTAAGGTTTTAATCTATAGTTAAAATCCAATATCTTCGTGCAGTGTTGTAAAAAAAAATCACGTCAAAGATCTTACATTTTCACCAAGGTAATATGCCACCCTAATTATTTATTAGGAAAAAACATTCATACCTGAGATGGTATTCAAACTCACGACATCTTTGTTAGCTTGGTGCTGCCATGACCAGAATTTTTGTTGGTAGCAAAAGAGAAGTTAATGAAGAAGAACTAAAAAGAATCTCAACAGATATGGTTCCAAAAAATGCACATCAGTGCATTGCAAAATGTATTTAATAACTTTAATATTTTAAATTATCACAGATAATCTATATTTAAAACAAAATTGCCACCATTTTTTATTTAAAGTAGCCAGTTGCAGGTATTTAAGGCCATCTATTGAAAAGTTCAGAAAGTTTATGATTATCACAGGTTCAGCAAAAATTATGAAAAATTTTACAGACCCGATATGAAGAATGCGTGCAAGAATTCATCGATTTCTCTATCCATGTCAGTAAATCAAAATTAGTCAACTGATTTTTGACAATAATGATGCTTCATCACATAAGGTTGCAAAAAATCATGCAATTCTCCTTTGCTTCCCCAGAGGTGAGTAGTCGTGATAGCTACAATCACAAAGCAGCAGATTCCATCACCCACTCTACCATCAATCACCCCAAAATTGTTTTTGTGGGTTAAAAGAGTTTGGAGCATTAGGGAGGTTACATTTCCATTCAACTCACACCATAAGATGCACAAACCATATCCCTGTCTTCTTGTGGTTCGTTACCTTCCTCCCCCACTCTTTACCCTTCTGCATTGCATCTACTTTCAAAAGCATAACCAACACAAATTTGGAGGATACTGGGACTAGCAACGGTAGAACCTTTTACGGAGTCACCCACAAGTGTACATTAGTGTGATATTCTACAGAGGAAAAATCATTCGCATTGACTGGGATTCGAACCAGGACCCCTCGATTTAGTGCCGAGTGCTTTAGACAATTAAGCTACCAAGGCGTTCTCTTAAAAAATCCACAGGGGAGGGGGACAACTCGGTAGCTTAACTGGCTAAAGCACTTAGTGCAAAATTGAGGCATCCTGGTTCAAATCCTGATCAAGGTGAATGAATTTTCCCCTGTGGAATATCGTGTAACCTACATATGTAATGTGGTTCGAGCTCGGTCCAAGACATGGCACAGGCACAGCTTCCCACACTTACTGTTGACTGTACACTGGCCAGTGGCAAATATAGGTTATAACTTTGGAGGGAGGCCAAGACCGGCTAGCTAGCGGCGACTGACTGTAGTTTAGGTACCTGCGCGTGTGCCGAGTGCCTCTTGCCACGGCCATGTAGCCTTATTTCAGGGGAGGGGGGTGGGGGGGGGAGCCCTCCATATGTTCACCACTGGCACAATTCTCAAGAGAAGCTAATACAAAAGCACACAGATTTGTTTTGTTAGCTAAAAAAGTTAAATCATACTACCATTGTTCATGTGATGAAATGTCAATTTTCATAATTTTTTTTACAAATTTTTTCACTAGACCAAATTTTCTACTTCATACAATCAAAATGACTGGAGATGGAATGGTTTACTGAATATAGGAGATGTGTAATCAAAAGGGAAAACTTATCACCGATGATTATATCATGGTAAGCATAGGGGTGATCAAGAGCAGGGAAATTCATTCTTGAATTCCAACTAATTTCCACTGAGGCCTTCTAATAGCATAAACTATGCAACACTGAAAATAAGAAAATGTTACCTGATATTTGTGCTTCAAGTACCCGTGATCCAGGTTCATACACACAGCAAGGGTCCCTGGGCATATTTGAAGATGGTACTTCAGTAAATCCGGTAATGCCTCTGGCCCAGTCACAACCATCTGGTCTCCGAGCAGCCAATTCCTTGCTTGTCCATGCAAGTCTCACACCACCTTCACCTGGGGCCCAGAATGGTCTCTCATATTCCAAGAATAGCTTTCCAACACGCCCATATCCAGCTCGTGCAATAGCTTCAGTTTTATCAGCTGGCAGAGCAGGACAAAATAATGACCCAGCACAAGCCTGTAAGGTTATTTTATTTATTGGGTTAGCAATGCTGTATGTAAATTTGACAATGTAAATTACAACCAAAAAAGTTACTACAGTTAAATCATGAATTCAAAATGCATCTTTGTTTCATTACAGACAGGCCTTGCTGATTAAAGAGCCAATAGAAAAAAGCTATGGAACTTTTCTCCAGCAATCTGAATGAGCGAGTAAAATCCATAGCATTAACTTCATGAAAGCAAAAATTTATTGCTTTGGACATCGTATTGGCTGAAAACATATAGGAAAGTTTTTCTAAGAGGTTCATAAAAAAACAATATGCATGACTTCCTATGATCTGATCAGATCAGGTTAAATTCACAGCAAGAGCTAGGATGGTTAACATAAAATATGTATCATCCATTCAATGCAAATGAAAAAATAATAGATTTTCACATCTCCACATATTTACCCAATTTTCATTTGTTCATCATCAAAGAGCCTGGCAAACAAATAACACATTGGGGATACCAAATTTCCAAAATAAACCCTTTTTCCAGCCCTCTTTTTATAAAAAAAGTTGACATTAAAACAGAATTTGAAGGCTTTTTAACAATTCTGATTCCACTTCACTATGTGAATATACATCAACTGCATTATTTAATGAATATGGTGTAATAATTCACCTTAAGGACTCCAAGTGACATAGTGATAATGACATGGTCAGCTGGGCATTCATCTCCATCGGCAGTGACAACTATGGCACGATCACAGCCAGCAGTACCCCACCTCACCAAGGCAACAGGCTTACAGTATTGCACACATCCTTCAGGCAGATCTCGAATCAAAGGTGCTACTACCCCAATATACCCAAGGGGTAGACGGACGTCACCTCCAGGCAGAACCATCTGTGTGCCTAAGCATTGAGCACTAACAGCAGATAGATTGTCACCAATGTGAAAACGAGTTTCATTTGTTAGACCAAACATTACTGTTGAAGCATCCTCTCTTTGGAATTCAGGAAATTTTTTCAGTTCTTCAATAATGCGACCTAAAATAAAGATGAATGATATAAATAGAAAATAGGATATGAACTGAATACTGAGTGGAAATATGCATTTTATGCCATTTTATCTTTTGTGAGTAGTTATCAAAATTTAAATGATCTGTAATACTAGCCAAAACAACCAAAAATCAAACATCATTACCAAACTCAGAGCCTTCTGAGATAACAGATACAACAAAAAAAACTAATTTTAGCTGAATTATACTGAGATCTTTGAATGAATATTGACATTATTTCTTTAGTAGCCTCAGCACATTTCGCATGCACATATGGCAACAGATTTAATAGTGTAGAAAACAGGCTTTCACAGAGACATTTTTATGATAAGGATGCTTTCTGCATATGTATCATTTGATGCATTGGTAATGAAAGATTTCATGCTTTCCTGGTGAATAACTGAGATGAATTCTTCCCTGGCTTCAAACCAAGTTAGGTTTCTACGAAAGAATGATTAACCCTTTCCTGCCGGCGACTACGAAAGGAAAATGTTTTCCGTGCTACGGGTAGCTTGCGAAAATTTTAAACCTCGCTCTGCGAAGCACTTTTTTGGGGTGGAGTGGCCCAGGTACTCTCGTCCCTCCGATTTGGGACCCTACTCAACGGGGCGCCCGGCTATTACCCCGGCCACTGGACTCGACCCTCCAACCCTTTCTTAGCGGGAGTCCACGGTCAACTCATTGCATTAGCAGTGTTTTTTTAAATTAAATATTGTCTATGATTTTTAACAGTTTTTCACTTATATAAGAATAACTTCCATTTTTTTAAGCATTGTAGAATTTTAAACGGATTTATAGCGTTAATAATAACAAAGTTAGGACTTTTCCATTTTTACAGCTAGTTAGGACGTCTCGAAATTTTCTTTGAATAAACCTCCAAATAATACTTCCCAACCTTCTTTTTCATTCGGGCATTGGACCAACGTAGGCGAAGTTAAAAGTATGTTTTTTACAATATACATTACCTAAAAATACCGGAATATGAGTAATTACTAAGGGGATCAATGAAGGAATCGGAAAATAGAGGACACAAAGTGTAAATACGTATTCAGATTGTATCAAACACGTACGATATAGACAATAAAACGACAACATTTCTCTTTTTGCGTATTTCTCATCGCATATGAACACAAGGCTTTCGCACAAGAAGTCCGTTGATAATAACACTAAAATTTCGTTTAAAAATTGCTTACGCACAGAAAAAAACGAAGAATTCATTTCAAGGTATAAAAAATTGCGAGTTTGCAATAAATTTTTCTTTGCAAAACTCATTGACAATTCAACCACTTCAACACGGATTCCTGCTATTATGAGGATTGTAAATGAGTAGGAGGGTCGGGCTAAATGGCCGAGGATTAGCTCTAAGGTCTCGCTAAGCTGGGTCTCAGGCAGGGCCTGAATACCTCCGACCATTGCTACCTCAGTGGTCCCTTCCCATCCCCCGCGACAGCTATAGCCGACGTCCGTTCGTTTGCGCTGAAAAACCCACGCCAGCTATAGCCGACGTTCGGTCGTTTGCGTATGAAAATGCTCGTCGGCTATGGTCGACGTCCGGCGCGAAAGGGTTAAGAAGACAGGAATATAGCTGGAAATTCCTAGATCCTAGGAAAAAGGCATACGAATCCACCAGTCACAGCAGACATGACCTGAAGGGAAGAACTATATAAATCGACAACTTTTTACTCCCAGCATCGTCAGCCCTGAAGACAATGGGAAATTTTTCCATCACACCAGCAACTATGAAAAACCTAACTTGGTGTCAAGCCTGAGAAGAATTCATCCCATGATTAAATAAAACAATATATTTGGTACAAAATAGGTTGTTATAACATAATATTTCAAATTCATTCGAACAAAAGATATCCGATACTAAGGTAATTCTAGGAAAAAAGATACATAATACATATAATAAATAAACAGGTCATGGCACACTGATAATGATGAGAAAGCAAAATTCTTCTGAGATTCTGAGATGCTAGCAAGACACCTTATATAGAAGGTAAATGCAGAGTGACAAAACTTCTGGAAGCAGAAAGTATGTACAAGACTTGCAATACAAAACTGTACCTATTTATTATTATTTTTTTTGTGAGTGATCTTTCAGATGTTCCACAGCCACTGCAAACTCTCAGCCTTTTAGCAATAGGAAATAATGCTTTTATATTTTCAAGGGCAACTGCTAGGCAAATGTAAGTATACTGCAGTGTAGTTTTCCACAGGACTTGAATGAAGGCTTGTCCATTTTTGGGGGTCCCACCATGTTCATTGTAGCAATTGGGCAACAGTGTTGGCCGGTTTCCTCTGAGAATCTTCAGGTCGAAGACTTCACTTCGATCTGAAGATGCTTGGAGGAATCCGGGTGAAACTGTTGTCCAATTGCAACAATGAACACAGTGGGAACCCAAAAAATGGACAAGCCTTCAAAATGTAAGTAGGTATGTTTGATTGTCACCTCCATCCCTCTTCTAGTCCCTCTCAATATTTTACATCCCAGCTTTCAGATGAGAGGTTGTACGCTCATGCTTTCTCATTGTTTTAGAGTAGAGTCCTCCAGTCCAAGGTAATTTGGGAAATGCACTTGTTCCTCGGAAAAGGATACCACATTGCCAATTTATTTTAACATTCGATAAAATGGCTAACAATAATTAAGGAATTTAAGTGGTATTTATTATAATAACTATCAGAAAAACAGCAAGGAAAGTTAATTCAGAAATCATATTAAATGAAAGCTCAAAAAAATAAATTGATTATTAGAATTTTATCTTCACTATTGAGATTGATAATGACTCCTTCCCCATCTGGTGGAAAAAGGTGGACCTGAAATATTATGGTTTATAACCCATTATTCCCGTGCTAGAAAGGGCAAATACTCCCACAAACAGAGATAAAAAAGAAGAGGGCTGCCACAGCTATAGAGTTAAAGACTAAGGGATACTATCACGTGCACAACACATGGAGACACGTTTTAATTTTAATGGACTAGTCTCCAGCGATTTCCCAGGTAAATTCATCCATTATCCCAAACATCCTCATTTTTAAAGCTATTAACCCAGTGCTAACACTAGTCATAAAGCCTAAGTCTAGAATGATTCATCCCTATAGATGTAGTTAATAAAATTGGACTTGGAGCACCACCTTCGGCATATACTGAGGGTGAAAAATACTAAATGTATCAAAAAGAAAATATTTTTATTCATGGTGATTCCAAATTCAGTAAAACTGATTCTTACCATTAATATAATTCCTCAAACTTAGGTTGGTCTTCTTGGGGTCAGGCTCAGTAGTTTTCTTGAGGATTAATTTATATGCTTCTGATTCAATTTTCCTGTAAGCATGAGCTGCTGCAAGACCCAAACATGGATCTATGGGTTTTCCTTTGGTTGTATAAAACAAACCAGTGCGACAGGGATCTCTGCGAGATATAGGAGCCCTTCCAAGAAGTCCTTCCATGGCTGCTAATGAGAATATAGTGTTTGAAAGACAGCCTCCCTCAACCCATTGAGCACCTAGTTCGACCACAGTATCTCCAAGCCAACAACTGTGGATGCGTCCTCCAGCCCTAGAGATAACATTTTTAAACATTGATTGTAACAGCTTACAATAAGAATATATTCAAACACTTAAGGCTTGAGGTTGACTAGCTGATAAATATTTACCGATCTGATGCTTCCAAAACAGTCACATTGCATATGCCATTATCCATAAGATGATTTGCTGCTGATAAACCAGCCATCCCGGCTCCAATTATTACAACTCGAGGATCTTTTGGGGCACATGGCGGTGTACATGGTGGGGCCTGGTAGCAAGGTGGGTCTGGAGATTTAGATGTTGGTGTAGGGCATGGGCAGTTGCTGTATACACGTGTATTACCAAGGGCAAGCAAGGCCTTATCAGCACTGGAAAACGATACACATTTAAATTAAGACCTTAAGTTGGATCACATAAAGGAAGGTGATCAACACTTACACATACTCATGAGGAGAAAGTAAAAAATAACTAATGAATTCATAAATGTAATGCATCAAAATGTGACATCGCTAATAAATAAACAAAAATGCAGTTACTGAGAATTGCTCCAAGTCATTAATAAAAAATAATGGAAAATCAATTCGAGATAGACATTGTGCTACAGTAAGCAACTTTCGTTCAACACAGTGTTCTACAGTACATTTTAGCTAAGATATCCTTCCTCTTCAGTTTCATTCTAAATGACCACAAAGGTGCTAATCTAATTTTAGTTTTCAACTACTAGACCAAAACAGGAGCAAAAATTAAATAAAAGTCATTCAAAATTAAAACGCTGACATGGGAAAAATCATTAAAACACTGATTAGGAATCGTACTTAGCAATTTCAGAATTGAATATCCTTATTGCACGAAGCAATTTCGTTGCAAACATCTTCGTATTTCATAAATTTTAGCAGAGATTTAAGACCATACAATTTTGATTTTTCTCATCATAACTGATGAAAGGCGTAACTACGAGGAATTGTTTACCTAAAGTCACTCGTTTCCATTTATTATTGCTAATAAGCATTGTTTTGGATACCTATCTTTTCGGAAGATGTCGTCTCGTGATTGCAATATTTTTGGGTGAAAAATGAGTGTACACATTTATTTAATTAATTCGCTCGATAAGGGTTGGTGAATCACTAAGAACAGTATCGCAACCGATAAATGCCATGTGCTTCACATTAAAACAAAAGTGCTGTTACACTCTAATTATTTTGCCACGCAAGTTGGGAAAATGCCAGCTGGAAAACATATTTTTCTTCTACAAAAATACTACGGCGATCTTAGTATTTATCTACCCCTATTATGACTTTTGGGTGCTGAAATGATATCGTCCTGGGCGGAAGGAATTTACACTCGCCAAGATTAATTAGTATAAATAGCATTCTTGTCACGAAAAAACCAGTTGGAGGAAAGTGCAATGTTGCATACTGATTTAACTCCCACCAGGGTACAAGAAGATTTCTCATCATCTAGCATTATTGTTTACCAACAGTAAGGAATACCTATTGTTTTGTTCCCATTCCAGCCTTGACGAAGCGTCTCGGAATCAGCTGATTCTCACCTTCGACTAACGGCCCAGTCAACTGCTGCTCTGTTATTGTTCAGACTATTCAATGTTTATCCTAGACCGTCTTTTAGTCAAAAATTTCATGACACCGGAATAATCGCTACTTGAAGAATTTAATCGCTACTTAAAATTGCTCATCGCATGACCGAATGATCCCGCGTGAAACGCTGGCGCCATCAGAATACGAGGGAAATGCGAATCATGCGATGCGAATGATGAGAACGACGAATTGAATGGCGGGTAAATCGACTCGGGTTCAGTGTGCGTTCAATAGTGGTTATACAATCCCGAAAGCAAACACGTTTGATGGCAAATGCTATTTTGTATTCTCAGTCTGCTACGAACGGTCAGGGGTACAGTCGATCACTCATCCCAAATTTGAGCCCAGCCCGAAACCGACGTTTCTGTCGTGATAGGCCATTTCCCCATTTTTTTCTATTCTCGCACTGCTGAAGAAGCGCCTACTTGCAAACTACCGTTATGATCTATAATCGCATTCATGGATTAGTGCGATTATGATCAGCTGAGTTCTAATTTGGAAGAATTTTTGAATCTTTTTATCTTCATGAAAACGGCAGCGAATGTCTAGCCTGGGCAGGGACCGCTCTAGCAATACAGGCGCCCTAGGCGAATGATGAAAAAGGCGCCCCTTTCTAATACATACTTGCATATATTTACTAATCACTAGATATTAAAATTGTACTCTTCTGGCTTTGATTTCAGCAAACTTAGAAAATAAATCTTTTAATGGGAGCTTATTAATAATTTCTTGTTCAATAGAGAGAACAGCTAACCCCGATAATCTTCCGTTTCCGTAAGCGTTTTTCACGCTGAAATGCAGCGTGAAAACACGCTACAAATATGAGCAACATTGAATCTAATGCGTTATGCCACATGCAGCGTGTTTTCACGCAGCTGGTTATTGTGGAAGGCGCGTCTTGAATTTCACCCGCCGAAGAATAGGCGCTGGTCTATTTTACGTCTTTCAACATCATTCAAAGGACGAGAACTGCAAACGGGGATCGCAAATTTTTACACTAACTCGAACTGGCAGATGAATTTGATAGAAATTTACATAATTGAATAAAAATATCCTAACATGAATAACTAAACATTAATGAATCCTCATAAACAAGCAAGTTGTAAAATAAAAAGCACTTACGTTAACGTTGCTTCCACGTTGATCCATCCCCACCAGCAGGCGCGCTGTTTACTTCGTTCACAACGGGCGACCTTCTCTGTCACAAACTCGATTCACAATGAGCTGGGACTGAATATTTCGCTGACACCGACATACATTGGAAGGAAAAAGCCTGATAGAGGAATACAATGTTGGTTCGAAAAGATTAAATTGTTTTTCGCAGAGTTATCGACCGTAAATTGAAAACCGTTTACTTTGTTAGGGTATTTTGCTATCTATTTAAGGTGACTACTTCCAGTATTTTTCCATATTTAGATTAGATGCTGACACTGAAATTTTATTAATCCCTAATACGCCGCGGTAAATATCGTATTAAACCTGCAATACAACTGCTTCGTACATATTTTTCCGCTCATTAGAACTATATAGATACACGTTGAAAAATTACGAGCGACGTTGCTTATATTGTTTCGGGCATATAAATACGAAGTAAATTAGTGATACACGAGGAAATATTAAAAGCTGACAAAAGTTTTGATACCTATCACCCATTTCATTTAGGCATGGCTTTTGTGCTTGACAGGGATACAAAAGTAAAAACTGACAAAAATTAATATTAACTGACTGACATATGTGTCAGACAGTTAAAGAGAGGAATTTTGCTTGTCCAGCATTTACCGAGTGACATTAATAAATGACATTTAAGTTTGACCTAGATTCGTTCAATGTTAATGATGGGGATGAGGCGACCATTTGTAAGCTCTCGCAAAAACTCCTGGTGCATTGGAAGATTTTGTGACATGGGCTACGGGACTTTCAGAATGCTGCAAAGAGGGAGAGGAAAGTAGTTTAGTGTGAAGGGTTAGAAAACCGTTTAATTTGCCACCAACACAAGCACTTTGAGATGCTGGATGACTCACTACTACCTGTCATCCAGGGGCGAATTCAGCATCAAATTTGGGGGGAATACCCCCCCGGGAGAGAGGGGCATTCTCCCAGGGGGTATTCCATACTAAAACTTCTCTCACGTTTGGGACTTGTAGCCATGCATTTGCATATACACTCCCTTTACTCCTTTAAAAGGATACAAAAACTATTAAACTAGTAAAAATTAAAAATTTTTGATAAAATTTGGGGGGTGGTCATGACCCCTGTGACCCCCCCTAAATCCGCCACAGCTGTCATCGCATTTCGACTCGTCTCACAATGAGACCTTTAGATAGACCCCCCCCGCCCCATGTTCTGGCACCCCTAAGTCTGTGTATTTTTCCACTTATAAGTCCAAAATATGTATAAATAAATGTGTATAATACATTGTTCTTTTGTACAAACCTCCAACCCTGGGGGAACATCACCAACATTTGTTAAGTTTAGTAAACTGGTTAATTTATGAGTCGGCACCCCCTAAAATTTTTTTTCCCCCCCAGATCCAAAACCTGGCTACGCCACTGGGGGGGGGGGGGGGGGGTAAATGCTGAGGGGGGTTAAATACAGCACTTCTGTGTTGTTCCCTGATTCATTTGATACCCACCAGAGTGTAAATTTAACCTTTTTAGCCATAGTAACAAGTGTTAAATAAATAAGAATTGAGAAGCAGTCATTTAAAGGGAACACGCTCTTCCCTAACTACCCTAGAATACAGTACCCCACTCAGGAATAATGAGAAAGTGTGAGCATTGGGACTTGGAAAAGTAAAACCTTAATATTTGGAGACAGATTTGAATGGGGAATGAATTGATGGCCAAATGTTATAGAATGTTTTCCCTGCAAATAACCCTGGAAAACATTGATAAACACAGGGCTTTCTTTCTTGCAGTATGCGGTGGAACTGTGTTCCATCACCTTTTTTGATTGAAGTAAATTGCCTAAACTTGTATAAATCAATCTAAAGTCATTTGGATTTTTTCATTAATTAATTTTCAGATTTCACAGGGGAATTAAGGATGCAGTTCATCTTGCAGATAGTGAGCACATTACCGAAGTAGTACTTGCGGGAAATGCACCTCTTACGGATAACGTAACTCTTATGGACAACTGACTTTTACCACCTTTTTTCCAGAAAAAAAGTCCTGGGTATATACATATCCATAAAATATGATAAATTATATGTATCATTTTCTTAAGCAGCCTCTGTAGGCAGAGTAGTTGTGACCTCCCTTGTTCCTTCGTAACCCCTTTATCCAGATTGATTTTCCGATAGATTTTCAACTTTCTTTTTCTCTTGAGCTTATGAAAGTTAATTGCTTATGGCACTAGATGTTTAGGTTATGGTGCTCCTTGCATCCTATTGACTTTGAATTATTCATTATTTCAACCAGCACATTGTTTTTTCAGCTCATGTGCAGTCCTGTTCAGTGGTGGTTCTATGGGTTCACTGGTTCACTGAAGCCCCTGGAGTTCAGTGAACTGGCACGCATATGCTATGCATACATGCTACGTGTTGTTTATACGGCCCCAACTGCTACCTGAAGAGTTTGTAACGCTACATAGCTGTTCTGTTGGGGTCAGATGTAGGCACTTTTGTATAAATCTTTTTGTAAATCATGGGTTACTACATATTTGCAAGAATGCATAGGTACCTTTGTAAAGTAAAATCATAATTTTCATAGTAATAAGATTATCATTTTTACCTTCCACTGCCACTTTCATTAATGAAATTAGATGGCATTGCATCCATTCTCATAATGAGACACACAAAAAATGTTCAAATGTGAAGCTTTTAAACTCCGTTAATATATGACCATATGGCACTTCATCAGGAACCAAGTGGACGATATGGAACAGAGAGCCGTGCACATTGTTTTTCCACATCCTCCACATTGCCATGTGCAATTTTGATGCGGAATGTATGTCTGAATTTTGCACACTGCTGGATACATTTGCACTATGAAATCCTTTGAAGCCATAATAAGGCCCTAGAGCTGAGAAGCAAGGGTGGGGCCTTGATATGGCCTGGGACCCCTAACTGGTGCTTTTTGTTACCTTATCACCTGAGCACTGTCTAACCGATAATTTTAAGATTTTGCATGCAAGAACATGATAACAATGGGAAGGACATATAGGTACTATATCTGAAAGGTCCTAGGCCCCCAGGGGTAGGTAGGGTGACCTGACGTCCAGATTTTGCCGGACATGTCCTGCTCTTTTGTTAATATGTGAGTGTCCAGCTGGCATTTTTCGCTAATGCCAAATTGTCCAGCTTCCTGCCTTTCATAAACATCATATACCAAATGCTTAAGCACAGCATATAAGATAATAGTCTGGTTAGTCTGGCATTCAGATCAATTTCCACTTCCTGCTCTAGTTTATGTATCATTGTTTTAACCCGTGATTGCACAAACTTTTTTTTGTTACGCAAGAACACGCGGGGCAGGGAAAAGACCAAAGGGAGGACTGCCATTAGACAGGCATTACTAAATAGTTCAAAGAATCATTATTAGAAACTTTTGGCAGAAAAAATGTTTGATTTACAAAATATGTTGAACTTGAAGTAACAAAGTTCCAAAATCTTTCACGGAGGACATAATAAAGGCAACATTTTCTGATTTTCAGTGCGATACATTTTTGTTTACTCATTGTCTCTATGGACATTTTGGCTACATGATATACAAGTGAAAAGCAAATGAAAAGGAATTTAATGTGTTGTCAGTTTTTTTTCAAAATGTCCTGCTTATTTCCTTCAAATGTCCTGCTTTTGAAAGTTTTGATCTGGTCATCCTACCCAGGGGTCCCAGTGCTGACCCTCAGGTGGTTTTGGAATGTTTGTGTACTAACATTCTTTATAAGAACATAGTTTTTGCCATGTTTAATCATCAACCTTCCCTTGGGTTGATAATTCAAACCTTCTGTGCCTAAATAATGCGGAAACATGAGTTTTGATCCTTTGAGATGCACTCTGGGCTGTAAACAATGCCTCTTAAGTGTTTTCCGCCAATTTTTGAACACAGTTTCCATATGCAATGGGCGATGTTGATATGACTTTAATATAGGGCATACGGACCCCGAATGCTCCCATGACCCGTAATAGGGCTGATTCAGATACATTATTATGTATCACACTTCCCTTGACTTTTTGACAATAAACTTTCGAAGAGGGAAAGAAGGAACCCAGGGTTTTCCGTCATAGGTGGTCGACGACATGGTTTCCGATCCTACCAACCCCTCCCTTGGCCATGTTTTTGCTAGTAAAAGGAGTTTTGATTTCTGATTACCACGGATATCATACACCGTAAGTTCTGAGCTATTTAATTCTTTCAAAAAATGTTTTTTGCCTACAGATTAGAACCACCCTAATGTCATGTTTAATATAAGTGTTATGAGCCAGGATTCGAGAGAGAGAGAGAGAGAGCAATGGATGGGTGTCTTAAGTATTCTCCCTTTGTAAACATCCTTCTTCTCCCAGTTTCACTTTCATCCTTCATAGCATCTCCTCTTCCTCAGCATTCCTATCTATTTGTCACCTTAGTTTCCCAGCACGATCCCCCAACCCTCCTCTCTTCCTATCCCAGTCAAATGTATTTCTTTTCATATGTTTCTCAGTGTGGAAAATCCCTCAAGTGTGACGCAAGTAGATTTGGGGGTCAGTTGGATAGATAAGACAGTTCATCTGTAGTGTAGTAGTGCCGTGTTTAGACCCCAGTTGGTCCACCCGAACACCCCTTGGTCTGTAGATCTTTAATATAGTGCTCTCTCAGAAGGTAAAGGAAACCATGTGCTGCAATTTAAGCGGAGAGTAACCCACATAATTCACTTGATTTTGAGCAAATACATATATGTATTGTATCATTCAGGCTGAATCTTACAAAGAAGAGTTTGAAAAGGAGCACCTTGTTGGTAGGGACTCTGCTGCATTTCCATTTTATTCCCTACTGTTTAGTTTATTCTTAGCCATGGAAGAGATAGCATTGTGCAGTGTTGGCAAAGAACTTAAATCTGAGTCTTGCAATCCCTTTGATGATCAACTGACCAAAGCCTGGTTGTACGAGAATCTAACCACCTTTATCAGCTGGCTTCCTATTTTGCTATCAAATTAACAGTTGTGATCCATTTGTCAAGCATAAATTTCCATTTCTGAGAACAATAAAATAGTTACCTACTCAGTTTTTATTACATACAATAGATGCCATTCTCCCTTCTATTACATGAAACTTCATTTGCATGGTATATCCCTTGAAAAAGTCTGTTTTTTCCCTCGAGTTGTCATTTTTCTAAAAAAAGCAATGCAGAAGAAGTTTTTCCCAGGGTGTTTGTTAATACATTTAGGATTATTATAAACTAAAATCTGAGTCTAGATTCTCATTGCATTTTTTGGTGGATGCAGTCAATTGAAATTTGTGCAAATTAGATTTTTTATAGATATAATTTTTGCAGGAAAAGTAGTTCATGTGGTGCACTTTGAAAGACAGCTCTAGGGTCCGTTTATAACACTTAGCTATAGGAATACATTTCGTCAATTTTCATGTGATAAAAGTCAAGTTATGGATTAAAATACAAATCTACCTCTATTGCACATTGCGTCTGTAAAGGGGCCACCTTTCAATCACCCGTATTTCAGAAATCATCAAACTGAGGAGGCTAAAATTATATTGGTTTCTATTATCATGAAAAGGTATGCCCACAGCAAATTTGATGAGGGGAGGTGAGATTACAAATGTGGGGATCTGCATAAGTACCTCACTATCGGAGGAACCTGCAGCTAAATCTCCTCAAATGGAAATCTTAATTGAAGCTTATGAAGATCCTGGTGTGGTAGCTCTTCCACAATGCTGGGCTAAAAATAATCCTTTATTTGGGACAAAGGTGGTTATTTTTACCCAATTCATTAATTGGGAAAAGATCGAGTGGCGATCCCAATTCTATACAAGCAAGTTTGCTTATAAGATAATGACATAGTTTCTTGTTATGTCCTTGGACAATATCTCACAAAAGAGAAACTTGAAATTGATATTTGCAACCCTTTGAAATCTATTGATGATTTCAATAATGAATAGGACAAGGTTCATAAGTTAAAAATTTGTTAGGGCAATGTGGGTGTTGTGTTGAAGAACCTTCATTGCAAAGTTGGCAAAGTTGACCCCTGGGATCATATGAGACACATTAATTGTGATATCTCCATATCTGATGGTGAAATGTGCAAATGTTCCCGTTGGTTGAGACAAACTCTAATTCAGAATAAAATTAAGAGAAAAGCAGAAGGCATGCTTGAGGATATTGAGAAGACCAAAGAGAGGCCCCAGTGTCTGCCTCAAAAAAGAGAAAGCAAACAATGCTAGAGCATTGTCTTGAGCTAAGGCAAGAAATGCTAAGCTGCAGGAAGCACAAGGTGATGGAATTCTTAAGATATAGAAAAGACATCAGTTTCGTCAAAGTGTCTGATTTGAAAATATCGAAAGAGCAGGCATTGATAAATGACTTCAGGCATTCCCGGTGAACAGCATAAATTAATCTTTCTTGGGATTTTAACCGGGTAAGAGCCATGGAGCCAACTCTTACTGGGTTAGAATCCCGAGAAAGATTCATCTGAGCAGGCATTGGCTTTGCAGGAAGTCATAAGTTCTTCACAGAAGAGGGGACCTAAAGGCAGGAGATACTCAGACGATTGGATGTTGATTTGTATGCAAATGCATATCAGGTCTCCAGCAGACTATGGTTTCATTTGTAATAAAAATAATTTGCCATTGCCAGTATGAAATTCATCGGGCGTGCATTTATTTCGACCACTAGTGTCCTGTCACTCACTTGTTCAATGTTTTCTACCCTCAGCCCCAATTTTGCCTCATTTGCAAATTGGCTCTCGTCATTGTCCTTACTCTCGAAGTTCCTATTTTACCACCGCTTTCCTCCTTTTTTCTTCTTCTTCTCCCTCCTGTTCCCTCTATTCTCTGATGACGATATTGTGCAAGGATTTCGTGTGACGATGGTCGTGGAGGCCTTGCCTCCCCCCCCTGCCGGGCACGACACCTGCGGTATTGGGCGGCATCCCGCAGTTGCCAGGATTCAATTATCTGAGAATGACTTTCATATTCTGTGTGATTGATAGTTCAGGGGGACTCCCACCCCCACTACCCAATGGTATTTTTAACGTGACACCATCGCGGAAATACCTTTTCATCTGGCTCCTACTCTTTGACCTATCTGGCATGTGTGGCCCAACCAGATGCAATAATAATTGCTCCTGTCTGCCCAGCTCTAGGGGTCATTGGAATGCAAAAGCCCATCCACTTCGTCAAGGTTGTAGTTCAAGGAGGGCCAGAGGTCACAGAGCATGATTATTCCATGCGGCTCCTATTGTTGATTTTGTGATTTATTTTATAACTGGATATTTGTGTAAGCAGGTGATGAAGTACAGCAAGTGTTTGGTTTGCAGGGCTGCTATTGCTTCCTCAGATGTTAGAAGCTCCTCTATTATTTCTGAGCTGGTGAACTTAAGAACTAAGGAAAAATTGATCCACCCTATTGTCAAGTTTTTCCACTTAATTCGTTGTGTGGAAAATTGTTTCATAAAAAGATATGATGAAAGCTGATGCATTCTGTGCCACAGTGGAAGATGTGCTGGACTCTACTCCCTTGAGTTTTAAGTGCGCTGAACATAAGGAGGAGATTCTTGCCCAGACTTTTCGATATTACCTTAATATGAGGATGCGACAATGGACCCAACAAAGTAACCGTGAGGTGGCTAGATCAAATTATAATAAAAAAAACATTCTAAACTTTGTAAGACTTGAAATTTTGAGACAAATGCCTGTTTTTCTATCAATATTTTGTTTATCTGGATGATTTCTCTTAATGACCTCATAATATATAATTATTTCTTTTTTTCTTCTTTCAGGAGATATACCTAACTTATCTTACTTACGCATGGTATCTAACTTACGTTCTATTTATTTTTTAAACTATTGATTCTCTTTACCGATTTTTCGCGTTTTTATATATGCATCTTCAGGGCTCAGAGGGAGTTCCTTCTGAATTAATTCTTTGATGATACCTTCGTTTTTTGAAACCTCGGTAAAGAGAATAAATAATTAAAATAATAAATATGTAATCTATATCTCCTGAAAAAAGAGAAAAATATTTTTTTTTAAGATTCAAAACACACTTTGTAAGACAAAACAAAACTGAAATGTCAGTGGTAGGTTGGCAAAGCGAAACCAAGGTCGCGCGAAAAAAATAAACAAGCAACAATATAACAAGGGATACGAGAGAAAGAGTGAATCGACCGTAGAAAAAAACGACGGAGAAGTGTTACATTATTTAAAAGAGCGACGGAGAAGTGTTGCAGTAAGAACAACGGAGAAGTGTTACACATTGAAGACATTAACAAGTGTTACTTGCTTAGAAAATAAGATAAAAGTGTTACATTATTTGGCACCCAATGTGTCGGGCACGGCTACTCGGCAGAATTGAGACCACGGGATACCTGAGATAGGATATACTCGAGATAGATTAAAAAAATAGCAGGAGTAACAAAGAAACTGTTAGAACTGAAGAAGGTGCAATTGCAGGACCAATGGAGAGGTCGCGGAATAGCGACGCAAGGTGCAAACATTGATGTACAGGAAAGGCTGATAGGCGGAAAGAGTGATATTAGAGGAAGAAGGGATAGACGTACAAACCTACGAGTTCAAGGTTCAGACAGAAATAGCAGCTGGGAGTGGCATGGAGGCAATACTAAGACATGAAAGAAGAGCAGAGAAAACTAGGGATGAAGAACTGAAGACGGAGAGGAAAGAGAGAAAGAAGAGGGATGAAGATTAGAGGGAACTAGCAAGGGAACAACAGGATGTTGAAAGAGATAAGGAAGGGGCTGAAAGAGCAGAAGGAAGAGATGATGACACGTCTGAAGGAAACCTCTGAGATCATGAGGGAAGAATGTAGACAGGACCTCGAAGCCCACAGGACAGAGACTGAGGAAGGGCAGAAACAAGTCCGAGAGAAGATCGAGAAATTGAGAAGGGAGAAGAAAACGACGACGTGACTATAGGAGTCGACAACCGGGTAGACAGGAATGAAGAAGTCATGAGACAGCTGCCGACCAAGGTCAGTGAAGAAGGACCACATATGGAACGGCGCATCCAAGGGAGATTAGCTGAAGGAGATAACGAACAGATAGGAGCAAAGTAGCAAGGGATCGACGGGAACACCGGCATTGATGGTACAAATGAAGACGCCAAGTTTCGACGGACGGAGAGGCTCGATACCGTTGCGATAAATATATGAAAATAAATGGAAATACACCAAATATCAGGGGCAGATATGATAAAAATAGTAAGGCAAGGAATGACGGGGCAGGCCGAAGAATGGTTCGCAGGGACGTCGCTTCTCCATACAATCTTTCACACCTTCCGAGAAATGTTCCAAGATCAATATTGAAGAGGTGAACCACAGATGGAAGTTAAAAGAACGATGGACATGGGGAGATATAACCGGAAGGGGAATCAAAGTAGAGTAGAATATGCTACGTCGAGGATATGTGCAGCAAATGAGCTGAGGTCACCGATGGGGGACGATGAGATAATGTATCGTCTGAGACAACATTTTGGACTAGAGGTGAGCGCAGGGATGATATCCCACAACATAACGACACTGCCGGATTTTTAAAATATTGCTGGGCCGGCATGATCGCATGGTGCAGGGGAGAGGACCTAGTGGAGACCCAACAGTGAGGAGAAAGGAAGATGCCACTAGAAGACAACCAGGGCCGAGATAATGCGAAGAAAGGTGCCCATATCAAGGACAAAGTTATTATCCACGTTCGGAAGCAGCGAGGAGAAGGGAAGATGACACTACGTTGTAGATTAATCTTGTACAAGACAACCAGGGCCGAGACAATACGGAGAAAGGAGCCCATATAAAGGAAAAGGCGAGTGTCGTAATTCGGGGGTGGCAAGGGGTGGCAGCTGCTACCCAGAACTGTCCAACCCAGTATTTTGCCACCCCAGAATTTTGAAGTAAAATCTCAGCAATTTACAAACAATTAGAAAATACAATTCTACATGCACGGCACTTTATAGAATCTTCAATAATCATGCCTAATTTAGGAGGACCCCCGGACCTCCCTTCCACCTGGGGGGTATTCCATTCCCTCCTCCCCCGGTAGGCCTTGCCACCCCAGTTAAAAAGCTAAAATTTCGCCCATGGAAAAGGCCATTATCCGCGTATGGAGGAACAAAGGAAAACGCACGTGGGCCCCTCCGGGGTTCCCAAAGCCCATAGGCAACTGCCTACTTTGCCTTATTGGTAATCCGGCACTGGATGGAACAACACTCGGTAAATAGAGCGAACTCATTTTTTAAAAGTATCAGGCGATAATTTGTGGAAATGTGTGACAGACAGCATTATCACAGAAACACTTTGTAAAAAAATTTCCACAAAAAGTTTTATTCTACCAACCTAGGTTTCAGAAAACATTGTCATTATCAAGGATAATGCTGTCCAGAGTGAACTCGATGGTGATGGAGAGGAGTGAGACGAAGGGAGATAGAAGTCAAGAAAGTTCGGAAAACTAATCGCGGCGCGACACGCGGCGATGACTCCCGCGGTATCGACAGCTGAGAAACGGGGGGCGAAGAAAAAGGAGAAGATAATTGAAGAAGAGAAGCACTCAGCCTCTTTGAATCACCCAGAGGTTTCTTATTGGAAGAAGAGAAAGACGCCGCGAAAGAATTTAAATGCCCAGAGATCGAAATAGAGATTAAAGGAGTGAAAACGATGGCACTGGTAGACTCGGGATCGGAGTTAATTTGAATTAGCTAGGCATATTATGATTCACACCAGGATTCGTTCAAGAATGCACTACAATTGTCGGTGAAATGGCTACAGATAATTGGAGCAATCGGCAGGAAAAGTGGGAGAATAAGAAAACATCTGGCCGACCATGAAAGCGGAGGCATAACCACGAAAATAGTTTGCACAGTCATACCGGGGTTGATCAAACCGGTGATAATCGGGACGGACACCTTCCGACCCATACATACCGATCCCACGACCGTTAATACTCAATCATACCACCGTTGGAGGAGGCAGTAAGAAGAAATACAAATCGGAGTAGATGAGGAGCTAACAATACATGACGGTGTCGACTGCTAGTCAGAATATAAGTGGAAAGAAGAAAGGCAGTAAGGAGCAAGGCAGTTTGGAGGGAGGCTGTTTGTGTGTACGGTGGGAGATGGACGGAGGAAGGTGGACTGGAAGGAGGCTGAATGGCGGGAGGATGAATGGCGGGAGGCTGAATGGCGGGAGGCTGAATGGAGGGAGGCTGAGTAGAGAGCGGCTTGGTGGGAGGCTGAGTAGAGAGAGGCGGCTTGGTGGGAGGCTGAGTGGAGGGAGGCTGTGTGGTAGGAGTTTGAGTGGAGAGAGGCGGCTTGGTGTGAGGCTGAGTAGAGAGAGGCTGGGCGGTGAGATGCTGATTGGATGATGGCTGTGTGGTGGAGGCTGATTGGAGGAAGTCTGAACGGTGGGATGCTGAATAAGGGGGCACTGTTTGGTGAGAGGCTATGTGGAAGTAGTGGAATGCTGAGCGGAGGGATGCTGTATGGCGAGATGCTGAATAGAGGGACGCTGTGTGGTGATATACTGAACGGAAGGGGTGGTTGGATTAATTGGAGGGAGGCTGAGTGGTGGGAGGCGGTATGCAGGATGCTGATTGTAGAGAGGCAGAGGCTGGATATGAAGAGGTGGATGCTGAGAGGAGAGGGGTGGAGGCTGAGAAGAGAGAGGTGGAGGGAGGCGGCATGCCGGATTAAAAGACATTGAACTAAATAAACTGGAAAATCATAAAAAAATATTAGTGTAATGAAGGGTTATGAACTTAAGTACATACCCCCATGTTACTATGAATTTGCACGTTTCGCATACCCCATCTGGGAGTAGGCGGGGCGTGTTAAAAAAAACCCTCACGACCTTGACAGCGAGCATTAGATATGACGACAGAACGGTGATAATAAAGCAAGGAGCGATTGAAGTGGCATGCCCATTTAAGAAATCGGACTTAAGGACGCAACGGCTGATGGCATATATGGAGGAATGGCTGGGAGGCAGAATAATACGCGCTGAGGAAAAGGAAGAGAAAATAGTCACGAGGGAAGACGTGCGAAACAGCGTCACAGTGATTGATACCCAATATATCCGAAAGGGAAAAACGAGATTTGACGGAAGTAATAAATATCACAATCTCTTTAAAGAGACTACAGGGTAGATAAAAGGGTATCAGTACAAGATAGAAGTAGAAGAAAATGAAGAATTCTGCACCCTAGGATGCAGTATCCCACTCAATTTTAGGAGAAAAGCATGTGAAGCCATCAGGGAATTACAGCGCAAGGCATCATCGAGGACAGCATGTCGAGAGATATATATATATATATATATATATATATATATATCACCGCTATAGCGGTGTATACTATAGTATAGTGGTTAATAAGGACAAAACCATTCGGTTATACATAGATGCGAGGGCCATTAATCGTCTAATAAAACCGGACTACGCGACATAGAGAACGACGGAGGAGTTCTTCCAGCATAGCGCCAACGGTAGATTTATGACAACATTGGACCTAACGAAGAGTTTCTACCAGATTAAGTTTACATCCGGGCTCAAGGAAATATTGTGAATTCTCGTTTTAGGGAAGAATAAGTAGGAGCGCTTTATGCAGGGCCTTGAGGCACGTATCAGGAAGTGAGGTGGAGGAATATTGCTTGATTTTTTTGTACGATCTGTTAAATGTTTCGCGGTCCTTCACTGAGCATTCGGAACATTTAACGAACGTATTGAAAAGGTTGGATGAGTCTGGAATAACGATGAATTTCAAGAAGTCAGTCTTCTGTCGCAACAAAATACGACTTTTGAGGCACGAGATAACTACCCAAGGCATTTCGATCGACGAAGAGAAATTTGCACCGATCAAGGAATACGCAAGACCAAAGAATAGGAAACAAATTAAATCATCCCTGGGACTGATAAATTACTACGCGAAATTTCACCAAGAGCACGCCAAACTAACAGCCATGTTCAATGATTTAACGAGGAAAGACAGGGAATTGGAGTGGAAAGAGCGACATGAAGAAGCATTTGAAGTCATACGCGAAAATCATTTCTGGATGTACAACGTGTCAACTGTGCAAAGAGCCAAATTGTCACGCACACATGGAGATGCAGTACGTCGTGCCGAAGGGAAAAACGACCTTCTATGTGTCGACGTTGTCGGATCATAGCCCAGGGGTTAATACGGCCACAAATATATACTGACCGCGATGGACGCTTTAACAGAATGCATAAGATTGTACCTAATCAGACAGGCTACGACGAAAAGTATAGTAAAAATGATTTTTTAACGTCATATACCGCACACAGGAACCTACAAATGAATCCTAACTGACCACGGAACGCAATTCACAAGTCCGACATGGGCAGCAAGGCTGGAACATGAGGGCACAAAGCCGGTGTATTGTACCATTAGGCATCCATAACGGAATCAAGTGGAAAGATAACACCGTACTATGAAGGTATTCATCCGGATCTTCAATAGTAAGGCGCACTCAACATGGGTAAAGTGTTTGAAGGTGGTGGAAGTCTGCACGAACGACTCATAATGACACCAATGGAATAACACCGACCGAAGCACAATTGAGGTATAAACGGGAGTGTGTGCGATGAACGGCTCGGGAATGGAGGACAAGAGGAGAGCGAAGATATGGCGGGAATGATGGAGAAGATAAGACAGAATTTAATAAGGAAAGGGAGATATAGAGCGGAAAGGGCAGCAAGGAAAAAGGGACGAAACAATAAAATTTAAAGTAGGATATAAAGTATTAGTACATACCTACCGGATGTCAGACAAAGAGAAGGCGATATACCAAAGCTTTCTTCCACTTTTTGAAGGACCGTACACCATCAGAGAATATAAAAGGGCCGATTTATTGTGTAATTGAATATCCCATTACAGGCGAAATACGGGGCTCATTCCAAATCAGCCACTTCAAGAGGTACAACGAGGAGGCACTCACAGACGCACCCGTCACAGCTGACGATGACACACTAAATGCATAATAGGCGGATAGTGTTGATACGAGCTGGTTAGAACGATCGTGACATTGTTTCGCGTGGGGACAAAGCAAGCGCCTTCAAAGCACATACAATGTGATCAAATTTCGAGAATGGTGTAATTAGGTTCCGCGTTGTTTCATTACATCAAGGTCATTAAGGTTAAATGGTAGATCGTCCCCGTCCACAGTGAGAGGGACCACAACACGAGGGCCTGACACCTGATTCTAATCCAGTAGTCAAAGACACTGGTTGCGACTCAGAGAGTGCCTATTCCCCGACCAAGGATCACTAATCGCGAGCCGATTCAAGTCCAGATGGCCAGCGAGCCGGTCACGAGCGTGACACTAACCGAGCTGATCCCTCGGACCGAGAATCGCACACTGCTGCTCCTCCGGGTCGGGCTAGGTTTTTAATATTGTTTTGGGGGTTCAGGGTAAGCGCCTGCCATCTCCTAGGAGTGGAAGTTTCCCAGGGTTTTTGGGGGAGGAGGTACAGAGTCAGCTCCTCTTCTCTGGAGGAGCGTACGTCCCCAAATTCATCTTTGCCCCGAACGCCAAGCCCGTCAGTCTCCTAGAAACATGACTTCCGGAGCTGGACCCTGACTCGAAAGGGGGTGGGGGAGGGTTCTAGTGGAAAGGGTATTGGTGAGTAGAAGTAGATGAGAAAAGCAGGGAATTTAGCCTTTATCGTACCAACCTGCCACAAACAACTGTAACAAAATAAGTTTCGGCCTTTCAAACGATCCCACCTTCATGCGTTTAATGACTTATGTGCTAGAAGGAATGGTTAATAAGGTTAAATATTTTATTTGGATGACATACTACGCTATGATAAAACTTTTAATGATCATATTCTTGGTCTCCGTGAAATTTTCTGCCGGTTGTGAAAAGCCAATCTTAGACTAAAACCTGAAAAATTCGTTTTTTCAAAACCGAGTCAAATTTATGGGTCACGCTATTTCTTCCCATGGCTTACAGCCAGATGACGAAAAAATAAATGAAAAGATAAAAAATTCCCTACTCCCACGAATGTCTCACGCGTGCAATCCTTCCTAGCATTAACCAGTTACTACCGCAAGTTTATTAAGAATGTTGTACAACTTTATGCCCCTCTTACCCGACATACTAGAAAGGATACAGAATTTGTTTGGCAAAAAGAACATCAAACTGCGTTTGATACGCTACGGGACCGCCTTATTGAGTAGAGTAGATGTGGAATGAAGCGGCCGAGCCTTTTTCCAGAGGACCCTGCAGGAGTCCTTTGATAATTTTGCCCGCTCATCAACGCTTGGTTTACGGTCAGTGTACTCTAATCCTCCATTAAGTAATAATTTAATAATCCTCCTTTAGGAAATAAGTTCTTGCTGGCGAGATGGAGGTTATGGGGAGAAAGGAGGAGTCAGCTTTTACGGCAATGGCTTTTTAATTAATTTCGCATTCGATGTGAAATTGGATCGTTTTATCGACAGTTCACAGATGAATGAATCTGCCATTTAATTCAAAATATTCCTCCAGTGAAATAACTGGCGACCTCTGCAAGGATTTGTTTAAACGCTCGATTTACTGAACAACTTAAAAAATAAGGGTAGCGAAGACTGCCGCAGCTAGATCAGCTACGCCGGGATAACAACATTTGGAAGCTTCGTATACATTTTTGAACGGCGCTCATTTCGCAACTCAACATTGTCCTCGCAATAGACTATACACTTCGGAAAAGATCGGGAGAATTGATTTCCACTACTAATATCAGAACGTTGAAAATTGCATCGGAGATTGTTGTTTTTCTGTTTAAGTTTAAGCGTCAAACTTTGATAATGTAAACGTTATAATCAATATTTTGTGTAAAATTACATTATTCAACAAGTGTTTTGAACGCATTCGATGACGGTGCACTAAGCATTCGGCCAAGACACTTGAGTATTTTAAAAATGCAATCATAACTGGTAAAATACTCTTAATTTCATACTATTTGACCACTTAAAAAAAAATTCTTTCATTAAGTCTCAGACTGGTTGTATTTTAACACAATTGAAAATGAACATAAAAAATTATAAAGGCCTGGACATAACTAGGATTGTCTGATGCCGAAAACTTAAGGTAATTATCATGTCATTCATGACAAATACTTACATTCACAAAACTATACGGAGGTATGCAAGATAAACATACTCCTTTTTCATGGTAGTTTAATTTTAATATTAAAAAAGCATTAACCATATTAAGTATGCCGTATTAGGCGTTCATCATATGATATTCATAACAGTATTTTATTAAGAAAACGACTGAAAATGCTCACAAACCTGCTGTTTGCGGCAAAGCCAGCGTCGCACAGTGGGGCCAAATCCCGAAAAGCTGGCCAAAATATGAAATCCTTATTTGATCGATTTCAAATTTGGTACTCAGGGGTTTTTTAGGCCGCTGATTACGAATCTGAAATCAGAATAAATAAAAAAAGCAAAATGGCGGATTCAAAATGGCGGCCCAAGGGATAAGAAAGTAGTGGTTAGGTTATTTAAAAAACAGTTAATTTCTGGGGCATGATATGGCCTTTTATTATGATTCATACCCCAAATGTATGTAAACAGAATATTGAATCCAATATGGTGGACATACCAATAAGTAAGTTGTATAATGTAAAAAAATGTAGCCCTGGAGAAGTTGCTAATAACGGAAATTAAATGGATTTAATCCTCATTTGATCCGATTTTAACTTTGGTACACAGGGGTTTTTTAGGCCGCTGATTACATATCTGAAATCAGAACAAGTAAAAAAAGCAAAATGGCGGATTCAAAATGGCGGCCCAAGAGATAAGAAAGTAGTGGCTAGGTTATTTAAAAAACAGTTAATTTCTGGGGCATGATATGGCCTTTTATTATAATTCATACCTCAAATGTATGTAAACAGAATATTGAATCCAATATGGTGGACATAACAATAAGTAATTTGTATAATTTAAAACATTTTTTATCCCTGGAGAAGTTGCTAATAACGAAAATTAAATGGATTCAATTTGGATCTGGTGAAAGAAATGAGCCAATGATGAAATCGTACAGTTTAATGAAACTTATTAATTGTAAGCTTCCGAGGTTTTTATTTACAAAGAATAATTGAATCACCTTGATAACCATCTGAATAGTGGGGCTTTTTTTTAACATGGCTACACTCTAAAAACTGCTAATTATACAAATTAATTGATGTATTTTGCCCTTCCTAAAGTCACTCGTCCTCCTGAAATCAAAACAATCCTAATAATAGTACGTCGATATAGGATTAAACTTGAACTGTTAATGTAGTGGGCTCGAAAAAACAGCCTAAGATTGAATACTAAAATTAGAACTTAAATCGCAGGAAATTTCCTTAGAGTCGGAATTGGAGCATTCATCATCGTTCGTTGTGGTCTCCACATCTAATTCGTCAGATATTGATGAGTTATCCGTTTCAGAGGCCTTTAGCATAGCAGTGACTTCAGCGAGGAAAGATTTTTTTAGCAGTTTCGGAAGCTCCCTAACGCTTGATAGAACAGGATCTGAAGACACGAGAAGGTTGTTAAAAACATCTTTTAAATTACTTTCTCTGGAACATTTTCTTGAAAAGTGTTCTCGTTAAGGTTTGATCTCTTTGTTGCGTGCTTCTTGTGCCTCCTCTTAAAGCATTCGAATCGGTAATGCTGCCGAAGAAATTCCAGAAGAAACATGAATCAATATTTTATGTACTGTGGTGGGCATGTTGCAGCAAGGATACTTCTTCACAAATAATTTGGCAAAGCTCAATGCATAGGCATCAAATCTTTCAACATCAACTTCATATTCACTCGACAGGGTCAAAATTTTCATCCTAAATCGCGTGAAAAGGCCTTCATCTATGCCCGTTATGTTATGTAAACAACCTGCGTTTTTAAAAAATCTGCGGGCAGTATTCCCACCATTTGTGCTGCCGTAGCCGGGTTTTGGGCGGTCAACTAGTCACCCCATTTGAATCCGAAATCGCTCTTGTATTCGCAACTTATTTTCCCTCACTCTTTTTCAGAGATACTTGTGTTTGCCATTTTTTAATATTTAACTGATAGGAAATGTGCTGCAAACATTCGAAAAATTTAAGCAGAGTTTAAGTTCATATTCACTGTAGCTGAAGTTGGCATCAGACTATTTATTTCACATTGTAGGTACTCGATTTGCTTCCTCGACAGTCACGTCAAAAGTCTCACGCTGGAATGATACGTGAATGGGCCGACAAAACCGAGGAGAAAAAGGCCGACGAGTTTGCTACAAGACAATTTTGTTGGATGACGCGGTATTACAACTGTTTCATTGAAGTGGTACAAAAGACGACAAAAAATACTGGAATCTTGAATGAAACCGCTCTAAGATTTTTGTTTACATTGTCTTTGCCCAGAACACCGTCTCATCCCCATTTCGATTTCAATTGTAATATTTTTAAGTTTACGGGACCGTTTACAGTTTACGGGACCGTTTTTAAGTTTACGATTTCAATTGTAATATTTTTAAGTTTAATCTCTACTGTATCTTTTTGAACCTATCAGAGAGTTTCTTTGAATAGAACAAGGTCATGATATCAAATAGGTTCTGCCTTTTCAAAGAAATGGAAATGTGTCCTTTACGTGACCCTGTAAGAAAATTGATGTTGAAATGCGATTAGCGGAAAATTGTCCAACCTCGTCATAAAGCCTGTGGCGCGTGGTGATACAAACTAACTTTTTTCCAAAATGTGGTAATATGTGGTAAAAGTTATTACGGAATCTAGTAGTCAACATACGGAACTATAAGGCTCTGTAAATCACTCTGCCCGATCAAACCCGATAGTTAACTAAATATCCCATTGAAATCGTGGATGAGGTAAATTTTCAGGAATAGTTATTTGCATTGTTAATTAACGTCAAAACAATAATCAATAATGCAAAGAAAGAAAATTTAAGAATGAATAACAATTTGACATACCTTCATCTATTGAATCCATTTCAACTCAGTTTTTCAAGGTGATTGTTGCACTCGCAAAACAACTTAAGTCAAAGAAGAGAAAAATAGTTGAAAATTTTCCCGTAAAACTGACTCGCATAACACCCAACTTTGAACTGACATAAATCCGAAATGGTTAAAGTTGGGACTCGGAAAATAGAAGTATTGAAAGCGTAATTTGTATCTTCTAAAGACTACATTGTCACCAAAGCGATTTTTACTACTTTGTAATTCGCATTTTGGCCAGGTTTTTCGGAAAAAGCCCCACTGTGCGTCGCGAGGAGAGGTGCCTGAGGGTTTGGCATTTCTCGGCAACGAGAGGTCCCTCGAGGACGGTGGACCAGGTAGTATGGTCCTAAAATTATGAAGGTAACTAACTCATTGGCAATCGTACTATAAAAAATATTTTATGTGTGGCATTGAAATATAAAAGCAAAAATTTATAGAGAAATAAGTAATAATAAGATGAGTACTGTAAAATAAATGAATAATGGGCAATATCAATAAGGTATGAAAGGTTTTTTCAAAGTTAAAATCAAACAACAATGAGATTTATAGTGTCATTCATTGTGCATAACATTGAAGGTAATCCGGAACATTGACACTTAAGGAGGGTGATAGACCGCCTTTAAAAAAAAGAAAAATTACATTCACTAACCTGAAATGACAAAGATCTGATGCCAGACTATTTACCTAAGCCACCCCTGCGTCTCCTCCTGGACCACAAAGGGTTGTCCTCCCGAAACATCGGTCTCGGAAACCATCCGGGTGGTGTACCGGCCTCTGAACCCCTGGAGCCCCCTCTGTCTCATCCTGGATTGTCTCCAGAAAGACTGCTAGAGTGGTCAGAGGGACGGTACCTCCGGAGTGGTCTCCACCATGCCTCCTCGGGGGGCCCGTTCCTCCCGGGAGAAGGATGTCTCCCAGGAGGGGGGACCTCCGGAGGCACCCACACCTCCGGCGTCGTCCTCGGCAGCTCCTGCCTCCTCTCCCCATTACTCTTCCTGCAACAGCATGGAATATATATAAGAAGGGGGTGGAAAAAAAAGTAAAAACTTATAATGAAATAGGAAACAATGAGATGAGAATTGTAAAATAAGTGAACAATGGGTAGTATCAATTAGGTATGAAATGTAATTTCAATGTTAAAATTAAACAAAAATGCGATTTATATTGCCATTCATTGTACATAGCATTGAATGTTTTCCGGAATATTGACACTAAAACAAGGAGATAGACCGCCTTTACAACAAAAGAAAAATGACATTCACTAGCATGCAATGGGAAATATCTGTTGCCAGACTATTTAGCTAAGCCACCCCTGCGTCTCCTCCTGGACCACGGGGGTTTTCCTCCCGAAACATCGGTTATCGGAAACCATCCGGGTGCTTTACCGGCCACTGAACCCCTGGAGACCCCTCTGTCTCTTCCTGGATTGTCTCCAGAAGGAGCCCTAGAGTGGCCAGAGGGACGGAATCTCCGGGGAAGTCCCCGCCGTGCCTCCTCGGGGTGCCCGTTCCTACCGGGAGAAAAGGATCTCCGAGGAGGGGACACGCGGAGGCACCCACACTTCCGCCGTCGTCCTGCTTTCTCTCTCTATTAATCTTCCTGCAACAGCCTGGACTATATATAAGAAGGTGTGGCATTAAAACATAAACGCAAAAATTATTAATGAAATAAGTAAGAATAAGATGAGTATTATAAAATAAATGAATAATGGGTAGTATCAATATGGTAAAAAATGTAATTTCAAAGTTAATATTAAATAAATATTACGATTTATAGCCACAAATATTGTATATAACATTGAATGTTTTCCGGAACATTGACACTTAAACATGGATATAAACCGTCTGTACATAAAAAAGAAATAACATTCACCAACCTGCAATGGGAAAGAGCTGTTGCCAGACGGTTTCCCTAAGCCACTCCTGCGTCTATTCATGGACTACGGGGGTTTCCCTCCACCAGAAATATCGGGACTCGAAAACCAACCGGGTGGTGTCCCGGCCTCAGAACCCCTAGAGCCCCCTCTGTCTCGTCCGGGATCGTCTTCAGAAAGATCCCTAGAGTGGTAAGAAAGCAGTACCTCCGAAGAGGTCTCTAAATCGCCTCCTCAGGGGACCAGTTCCTCCCGGGAGACTGGTATCTCCGAGGAGGGTGGAACTCCAGAGAAACCCACACATCCGGCGTCGTCCTTGGATTTTTCTGCCTCCTCTCCCCACTACTCTTCTTTTAACAGCATGGAATATAAATATAAAGGCGGTGGAAGTTAAATATATTAGGAAAAATGTATAATGAAATAAGTAAGAATAAGATGAGTATTGGAAAAAAATGAAAAATAGGTTATATCAATTTGGTATTAAATGTAATTTCAATGATAATATTAAACAAAAATACGATTTATAGTGTCATTCATTGAGCATAATATGATGTTGTTATGTGATGAATGTTATTCGAAGCATTCATCACAAATTCGAAACTTAAACAAGAAAAAAGACCGCCTTTAAAAGAAAGGAAAAATTACATTCACTAATCTGCAATGGGAACGAGCTGTTACCAGACGGTTTTTCTAAGACACCTCTGCGTCTCCTCCTGGACCACGGGGGTTTCCCTCCTTCAAAAAAAAACGGTACTCGAAATCCAAACAGGTGGAGTACCGGCCACTGAACCTCAGGGGCCCCAACTGTTTCTTCCTGGATCGACTCCAGAAAGAGCCCTTTAGATGTTAGAGGGACGGTACCTCCGATATGGTCTCCACCGTACCTCCTCTTGGGCCCCGTTCCTCCCGGGAGAAGAGTATCTTCCAGAAGGGTATACCTCCGGAGAAACCCACATCCGGCATCGTCCATGGCACTTTCTAACTCTTCTCCCCACTACGCTTCCTGCAACAGGGTGGAATTTATAAAAAATAAGGGGTGGAATTTAAATTTATAAGCAAAAATTTATAATGAAATAAGTAAGAAAAACTTCAGTAATTAAAAAAATGACTAATGTGTAATATCAAATGGAAATAAAATATTTTTTCATTGTTAATATTAAACAATAATACGATTTATAGTGTCCATCAATGTGCATAATATTGAATGTTTTTCGAAACATTGAAACTGAAACAAGGAGATAGACCGCCTTTAAAACAATAGAAAAATGACATTCACTAACATGCAGTGAGAAAGAGCTGTTGCTAGACGGTTTTCCTAAGTTACCCTGCGTCTCCTCTTGGACCACGGGGGTTTCCCTCCTCTCAACACATCGGGACCTCCTCCGGAGATGTTAATACCTCCGTAGGCATTAAAATCTCCGGCGTCGTCCTCGGCACCTCCTGCCTTTTCTCTCCTCTATTCTTATAGGATTACAGCTTGGAATAATTAAATAAAAGAGGGGGAGGAATTCAAACATAAAAGCGAAAGTGTTAATGAAATAAATAGGAATAAGATGAGTATTGGCAAAAAAATAAGTGAGTGATATCACTTAGGTGTGAAATGTAATTTAAAAGTCAATATTAAACAATAATACGATATAAAATATCATTCTATGTGCCCATTACTGAATGATTTCCGTAACATTGAAATTAAAGAAGGTGATAGACCGCCTTTAAACGAAAGAAGAGTTACATTCTTTAACAAGTACTGGAAAAGTGCTGTTGCCAGACCGTAACCTTTAGCCAAACCTGCGTCTCCTCCTGGACCACGGGGGTTACCCTTCTCCCAAATTATCGGGACTCGGAAACCAACCGGGTGGCGAATCGGTCAGTGAACCCCTGTAGCCACCTCAGTCTCTTCCAAAATATGTACCATAAAGAGCCATAGAGAGGTCGTTGGAAAGGAACCATGTAAGTGGTCTCCGCCGTACCTCCTCTGGGCCCGTTCCTCCCGGGAAAAGGTTATCTCCCAGGAGGGTGGACCTCGGATGCACTCACACTTCCGGCGTCGTCCTCGGCACCTCCTGCTTCCTCTTTCCACAACTCTTCTTGCAACAGCAAACAATATTTTTATAAAAGAGGGGGTGGAATTCAAATTTTAAAGCAAAAAATTAAATTGAATATACTAGGAATAAGATGAGTTTTGCAAAAAAAATAAAAAGTGAGTAATATAAATTAGGTATGAAATGTAGTTTCAAAGTTAATATTTAACAATAAAAAGTTTTTAAGTGTCATTCTATGTGCACATTATTGAATGTTTTCCTTAACATTGACACTAAAACAAGGTGATAGACCGCCTTTAAAACAAAAGAAAAATGATATTCAGTAACATGCAATGGAAAGAGCTGTTACCAAGGGGTTTCCCAAGTGGTCTCTAACGTTTCTCCTTAGGGGACCAATTCCTCCCAGGAGAAGGGTATCTCCCAGGAGGGTGGAACTCCAGATAAACCTACACCTCCTGCGTCGTACTCGGCACCTCTTTCCTCCTCTCCCCACTACTCTTCCTTCAATAGCATGGAATATATATATAATTATATATTTTTTAAGAGGGGGTGGAATTTAAATTGTTTAGCAGAAATGTATAATGAAATAAGTAAGATTTAGATGAGTATTGTAAAAAAATAAAAAAATGGGTAATGTGAATTTGGTATAAAATGTAATTTCAATGTTAATATTAAACAAATATACCATTCATAGTGCCATTCATATCGCATAATATTGAATGTTTTTCGAAACATTGACGCTTAAACAAAGAAAAATACCGCCTTTTAAACAATAGAAAATGACATTCACTGACCTGCTAAGAGAATAATCTGTTACCAGACGGTATTCCTAAGACACCCCTACGTCTCCTCCTGGACCACGGGGGTTTCCCTCCTTCATAAAACATCGGTACTCGGAAACCATAAAAGTTGGTGAACCGGCCACTGAACCCCAGGGGATCCGTCTTTTTCTTCCAGGATCGACACAAGAAAGAGCCTTATAGTGGTCAGAGGGACGGTACATGCGATATGGTCTCCACCGTGCCTCCTCTTGGGCCCCGTTCCTCCCGGGAGAAGAGTATCTCCCAGTTGGTTAGACCTCCGGAGAAACCCACATCTGGCGACGTCCTTGGCACTTTCTGCCTCCTCTCCTCACTACTCTTCCTGCAACAGGGTGGCATATATAAATCAGAGATGGTGGAATTTAAAAAAATAAGCAAAAATGTATAATGAAATAAATAAATAAAACTTGAGTATTTAAAAAAAATGACAAATGTATAATATCAAATGGAAATAAAATATTTTTTCACTGTTAATATTAAACAATAATACGATTTATAGTTTAATTCAATGTGCATAATATTGAATGTTTTCCGCAAAATTGACACTTAAACAAGGAGATAGACAGCCTTTAATACAATAGAAAAATGACATTCATTAACATGCAGTGGGAAAGAGCTGTTGCTAGACGGTTTCCCTAAGTTATTCTGCGTCTCCTCTTGGACCACGGGGGTTTCCCTCCTCTCAACACAACGGGACCCAAGAACAATCCGGGTGTTGTACCGGCCACTGAACCCCTGGGGCCCCTTCTGTCTCTTCCTGGATCGTCTCCAGAAAAATCACTAGGGTGCTCTGAGGGACGGTACCACCGAAGTGGACTCCGCCGTGCCTCCTCTTGGGCCCCGTTCCTCCCGGGAGAGGGTTATCTCCCAGAAGGGTGTACCTCCGGTGGCAATAACACCTCCGGCGTCGTCCTCGGCACCTCCTGCCAATTCTCCCCACTATTCTTCTAGCAAAAAAGCTTGGAATATTTATAGAAAATAAGGGGAGGAATTCAAATATAAAAGCAAAAGTTATAATGAAAAAAGTAGGAATAAGATGAGTATTGTAAAAAAAATGACAAGTGAATGATATCAATTAGGTGTGAAATGCAATTTCTAAGTTAATATTTAATAATAATACGATTTAAAGTGTCTTTCTATGTGCACATTTTTGAATGTTATTCGACAAATTGAAACTAAAACAAGGTGATAGACAGCCTTTAAACGAAGGAAGAATTACATTCACTTACATCTACTGGGAAAGTGCTGTTGCCACACCGTTTCCCTTAGCCATCCCTGCGTCTCCTCCTGGACCACGGGGGTTTTCCTCCTCCCGAAACATCGGTTATCGGAAACCATCCGGGTGTTTTACCGGCCACTGAACACCTGGAGACCCCTCTGTCTCTTCCTGGATTGTCTTCAGAAAGAGCCCTAGAGTGGTCAGAGGGACGGAAACTCCGGAGAAGTCCCCGCCGTGCCTCCTCGGGGTGCCCGTTCCTACCGGTAGAAAAAGATCTCCGAGGAGGGGACACGTGGAAGCACCCACACTTCCGCCGTCGTCCTGCTTTCTCTCTTCATTAATCTTCCTGCACGAGCCTGGAATATGTATAAGAAGGGGTGGCATTAAAACATAAACGCAAAAATTATTAATGAAATAAGTAAGAATAAGATGAATATTATAAAATAAATGAATAATGGGTAATATCAATATGGTAAAAAATTTAATTTTAAAGTTAATATTAAATAAATATTACGATTTATAGTCACAAATATTGTGTATAACATTGAATGTTTTCCGGAACATTGACACTTAAACATGGAGATAGACCGTCTTTACAAAAAAAGGAAATAACATTAACCAACCCGCAATGGGAAAGAGCTGTTGCCAGACGGTTTCCCTAAGCCACTCCTGCGTCTATTCATGGACTACGGGGGTTTCCCTCCACCAAAAATATCGGGACTCGAAAACCAACCGGGTGGAGTACCAGCCTCAGAACCTCTAGAGCCCCCTCTGTCTCGTCCGGGATCGTCTTCAGAAAGATCCCTAGAGTGGTAAGAATAACAGTACCTCCGAAGTGGTCTCTAACATGCCTCCTCAGGGGACCAGTTCCTCCCGGGAGACTGGTATCTCCGAGGATGGTGGAACTCCAGAGAAACCCACACCTCCGGCGTCGTCCTCGGCACCTCCTCCCTCCTCTCCCCACTACTCTTCTTTTAACAGCATGGAATATAAATATAAGAGGGGGTGGAAGTTAAATATATTAGGAAAAATGTATAATGAAATAAGTAAGAATAAGATGAGTATTGGAAAAAAATGAAAAATAGGTTATATCAATTTGGTATTAAATGTAATTTCAATGATAATATTAAACAAAAATACGATTTATAGTGTCATTCATTGAGCATAATATAATGTTGTTATGTGATGAATGTTATTCGAAACATTGACACTTAAACAAGAAAAAAGACCACCTTTAAAACAAAAGAAAAATGAAGTTCACTAACCTGCAATGGAAACGAGCTGTTATCAAACAGTTTATCTGAAACACCCCTGCGTCTCCTCCTGGACCACGGGGGTTTCCCTCATTCATAAAACAACGGTACTCGAAAACCAAACAGGTGGACTACCGGCCACTGAACCTCAGGGGCCCCAACTGTTTCTTCCTGGATCGACTCCAGAAAGCCCTTTAGATTTTAGAGGGACGGTACCCCCGATATGGTCTCCACCGTACCTCCTCTTGGGCCCCGTTCCTTCCGGGAGAAGAGTATCTTCCAGAAGGGTATATCTCCGGAGAAACCCACATCCGGCGTCGTCCATGGCACTTTCTAACTCTTCTCCCCACTACGCTTCCTGCAACAGGGTGGAATATATAAATAAGAAGGGGTGGAATTTAAATTTATAAGCAAAAATTTATAGTGAAATAGGTAAGATAAACTTCAGTAATTAAAAAAATGACTAATGTGTAATATCAAATGGAAATAAAATATTTTTTCACTGTTAATATTAAACAATAATACGATTAATAGTGTCCGTCAATGTGCATAATATTGAATGTTTTTCGAAACATTGAAACTGAAACAAGGAGATAGACCGCCTTTAAAACAATAGAAAAATGACATTCACTAACATGCAGTTAGAAAGAGCTGTTGCTAGACGGTTTTCCTAAGTTACCCTGCGTCTCCTCAAGGAACACGGGGGTTTCCCTCCTCTCAACACATCGGGACCTCCTCCGGAGATGTTAATACCTCCGTAGGCATTAACATCTCCGGCGTCATCCTCGGTACCTCCTGCCTTTTCTCTCCTCTATTCTTCTAGGATTACAGCTTGGAATATTTATATAAAAGAGGGGGAGGAATTCAAACATAAATGCGAAAGTGTTAATGAAATAAGTAGGAATAAGATGAGTATTGGCAAAAAAATAAGTGAGTGATATCACTTAGGTGTGAAATGTTATTTCAAAGTTAATATTAAACAATAATACGATATATAATATCTTTCTATGTGTCCAATACTGAATGATTTCCGAAACATTGAAATTAAAGAAGGTGATAGACCGCCTTTAAACAAAACAAGAGTTACATTCTTTAACAAGCACTGGAAAAGTGCTGTTGCCAGACCGTTTCCCTTAGCCAACCCTACGTCTCCTCCTGGACCACGGGGGTTACCCTCCTCCCCTAAATATCGGGACTCGGAAACCAACCGGGTGGCGAATCGGTCAGTGAACCCCTGTAGTCACCTCAGTCTCATCCAAAATATCTACCAGAAAGAGGCATAGAGAAGTCGTTGGAACGGAACCTTGTAAGTGGTCTCCACCGTAACCTCCTCTGGGCCCGTTCCTTCCGGATAAAAACTGAGTAATATAAATTAGGTATGAAATGTAATTTCAAAGTTAATATTTATCAATAAAACGTTTTTAAGTGTCATTCTATGTGCACATTATTGAATGTTTTACTTCACATTGACACTAAAACAAGGTTATAGACTGCCTTTAAAACAAAAGAAAAATGATATTCACTATCATTCAATGAAATGAGCTGTTACCAGGCGGTTTCCCTAAGGCACTCCTGCGTCTCCTCCTTTTGTAACACGAGGGTTTCCCTCCCGCAACATTGGTACTCGGGAAGTTCCGGGTTGTGTATGGGCCACTGAACCCCGGGGCCACTTCTGTCTCTTCCTGGATCGTCTCCAGAATGAGCCCTTTATGCATCCTCTGGGCCCCGTTTCTCCCGGAAGAAGGTTATCTCCCAGGAGGGTCGACCTCCGGAGACACCTCTGGCGTCGTCCGTGGCCCCTCCTGCCTCCTCTTTTCACAACTATTTTAGCTACAGCATAGAATATTTATATATCAGAGGGGGCGGATTTAAAATTTAAAAGCAAACATTTATACTGAAAATAGTAGGAATAAGATGAGTATTTAAAAAAAATGAAACGTGAGTAATATAAATTAGGTTTAAAATGTAATTTCAAAGTTAATATTTAACAATAAAACGTTTTTAAATGTAATTCTATGTGCATATCATTGAATGTTTTTCGAAACATTGACACTAAAACATGGTGATACGATGCCTTTAAAACAAATGAAAAATGATATTCAGTAACAAGCAAGGGAAAGAACTGTTACCAGGCGGTTTCTCGAAGGCACACCTGCGTCTCCTCCTGTAGCACGAAAGTTTCCCTCTTCCTGAAACATCGGTACTCGGAATCTACCGGGTGGTGTACCGGCCACTGAACCCAAGGGGCCCCTATTGTCTCTTCCTGGATCGTCTCCAGAAAGAGCCATTTATTGGTCAGAGCGACGGTACCACCGAAGTGGACTCCGACGTGTTTCCTCTTGGGCCCCGTTCCTCCCGGGAGAAAGGTATCTCCCAGGAGGGTGGACCTCGGAGGCACTCAAACCTCTTGCGTCGTCCTCGGCACCTCCTGCTTCGTATTTCCACAACTCTTCTTGCAACAGCAAAGAATATTTATATAAAAGAGGGGGGGAATTCAAATTTTTAAAGCAAAAAGTTAAAAAGAATATACTAGGAATATGATGAGTTTTGTATGAAAAATCGAAAGTGTGGATTATAAATTAGGTATGAAATGTAATTTCGATGATAATATTTATCAATAAAACGTTTTTAAGTGTCATTCTATGTGCACATTATTAAATGTTTTCCTTAACAATGACACTAAAACATGGTGATAGACCGCCTTCAAAACTAAAGAAAAATAATATTCCATAACATGCAATGGAAAGAGCTGTTACCAAGCAGTTTCCCAAAGGCACTCATGCGTCTCCTCCTGTACCACGAGGGTTTCGCTCCTCCCGAAACATCGGTATTCGGAAACTACCGGGTAGTGTACCGGCCTCTGAACACCTGGAGCTCCCTCTGTCTCTTCCTGAATCGCTTCCAGAAAGAGCTCCAGAGTGGTTAGAGGGACGGTACCTTCAAAGTGGTCTCCGCCGTGCGTTTTCGAAGTCTCTTTCCTTCCGGGAGAAGTTTATCTCCCTGAAGGGTGTACCTCCGTAGGCATTAACATCTCCGGCGCCGTCCTCGGCACCTCCTGCCTTTTCTCTCCACTATTCTTCTAACAATAGGGCTTGGAATATTTAAATAAAAGAGGGGGAGGAATTCAATTGTAAAAGCAAAAGGGGTAGTTGAAATAAGTAGGAATAAGATAAGGATTGCAAAAAAAATGAAAAGTGAGTGATATCAATTAGGTGTGAAATGTAATTTCAAAGTTAAAATTAAACAATAATACGTTGTAAAGTGTCTTTCTATGTGCCCATTACTGAATGTTTTCCGAAACATTAAAAAAAAACAAGGTGATAGACCGCCTTTTAAAAAAAAAAGAGCTACATTCTTTAACAAGCACTGGGAAAGTGCTGTTGCCAGACCGTTTCCCTTAGCCAACCCTGCGTCTCCTCTTAGACCACGGGGGTTACCCTCCTCTCAAAACATTGCGACTCGGAAGCCAACCGGGTGCGAATCGGTCAGTGAACCCCTGTAGCCACCTCAGTCTCTTCCTAAATCTCTACCAGGAAGAGCCATAGAGAAGTCGTTTGAAAGGAGCCATGTAAGTAGTCTCCGCCGTACCTCCTCTTGGCCCGTTCCTCCCGGGAAAAGGTTATCTCCCAGGAGGGTGAACCTCGGAGGCACTCACACCTCCGGCGTCGTCCTCGGAACCTCCTGCTTCCTCTTTCCAAAACTTTCTTGCAACAGCAAAGAATATTTATATAAAAGAGGGGGGGGGGGGGAATTCAAATTTTTAAAGCAAAAAGTTAAAATGAATATACTAGGAATAAGATGAGTTTAGCCAAAAAAAATGAAAAGTGAGTTATATAAATTAGGTATGATAAGTAATTTAAATGATAATATTGAACAATAAAACGTTTTTAAGAGTCATTCTATGTGCACATTATTAAATGTGTTCCTTAACAATGACACTAAAACATTGTGATAGGCCGCCTTTAAAACAAAGGAAAAATAATATTCAGTAACATGCAATGGAAAGAGCTGTTACCAAGTAGTTTCCATAAGGCACTCATGCGTCTCCTCCTGTACCACGAGGGTTTCCCTCCTCCCGAAACATCGCTAATTGGAAACTACCGGGTGGTGTACCGGCCTCAGAACCCCTAGAGTCCCCTCTATCTCATCCGGGATCGTCTCCAGAATGATCCCTAGTTTGGTCAGAATGACAGTACCTCCGAAGTGGTCACTAACGTGCCTCCTCAGGGGACCAGTTCCTCCCGTAGGAAGTGTATCTCCCAAGAGGGTGGAACTCCGGAGAAACCCACACCTCCGGCGTCGTCTTCGGCACCTCCTTCCTCCTCTCACCGCTGCTCTTCTTTTAACAGCATGGAATATAAATATAAAGGCGGTGGAATTTAAATATATTAGGAAAAATATATAATGGAATAAGTAAGAATAAGATGAGTATTGTAAAAAAATGAAAAATGGGTAATATCAATTTGGTATAAAATGAAATTTCAATGTTAAAATTAAAGAATAATACCATTTATAGTGTCATTCATTGCGTATAATATTGAATGTTTTCCGAAACATTGACACTTAAACAAAGAAAAAGACCGCCTTTAAAACAAATGAAAAATGACATTCACCAACCTGCTTTGGGAATGATCTTTTACCAGACGGTTATCCTATGTCACCCCTGCGTCTCCTCTTGGACCACGGGGGTTTACGTCATTCATAAAACATTGGTACTCGGAAACCAAACTGGTGGTTAACCGGCCAATGAAGCCCTGGATCCCCTTCTGTTTCTTCCTTGATCGACCTCAGAAGGAGCCCTTTAGTGGTCAGAGGGACGGTACCTCCGATATGGTCTCCAATGTGCCTCCTCTTGGGCCCCGTTCCTCCCGGGAGAAGAGTACTTTCCAAGAATAATAAACCTTCGGAGAAACCCACATCCGGCGTCGTCCTTGGATTTTTCTGCCTCCTCTCCCCACTACTCTTCCTGAAACAGGGTGGAATATATAAATAAGAGGGGGTGGAATTTAATTATATAAGCAAAAATTTATAATGAAATAAGTGAGAAAAACTTCAGCAATAGAAATATGACTAATGTGTAATATTAAAATGGAAATGAAATATTTTTTCAATGATAAATACGATTTATAGTGTCCTTCAATGTGCATAATATTGATTGTTTTTCGAACAATTGAAATTTAAACAAGGAGATAGACCGCCTTTAAAACAATAGAAAAATGACATTCACTAATATGCAGTGGGAAAGAGCTGTTGCTAGACGGGTTCCCTAAGCCACCCCTGCGTCTCCTTTTGGACCACGGGATTTTCCATCCTCCCGAAACATCGGGACCCGGGAACAATCCGGGTGGTGTACCGGCCACTTAACACCTGGGGCCCCTTCTGTCTCTTCCTGGATCGTCTCTAGAAAAAGCCCAATAGTTGTCTGAGGGACGGTACCACCGAAGTGGACTCCGCCGTGCCACCTCTTGGGCCCCGTTCCTCCCGGGAGAAAGGAGTCTCCCAGAAAGGTAGACCTCCGGAGAAAACCACACCTCCGGCGTAGTCCTTGGAACGTTCTGCCTCACGACCTCAGCGTTTCTACCTTGACCACGGGGGTTACTCACCTCCCAAAAGATCGGGATTCGAAAACCAACCGGTTGGTGAATTGGTCACATAACCCCTGTAGCCACCTCACTCTCTTTCTGAATCTCTACCAGAAAAAACCCTAATGTAGTCGGTGGAACGGTACCTTGGAAGTGGTCTCCGCCGTGCCACCTCTAGGCTCCGTTTTTCCCGGGAGAAGGTTATCTCCCAGGAGGGTGGATCTCCGGAGAAATTTACACCCCCGGCGTCGTCCTCGGCACCTTCTGCCTCCTCTTTCCACAACTCTTCAAATTTAAAAGCAAAAAGTTAAAATGAAAATAGTAGGATTAAGACGAGTTTTTCAAAAAATGTAAAGTGAGTAATATAAATTAGGTATTAAATTTAATTTCAAAGTTAATATTTTAAAATAAAACGATTTTAAGTGTCATTCCATGTGCACATTATTGAATTTTTCTGAATCATTGACAGTAAAACAAGGTGATAGACCGCCTCTAAAGCAAAATAAAAATGATATTCACTATCATGCAATGTAAAAAGCTGTTATCTGGCGGTTTTCCTAAGGCACTCCTGCGTCTCCTCCTGTACCACGAGGGTTTCCGTCCTCCCGAAACATCGGTACTCTTAAACTACCGGGCTACATTCTTTAACAAGCACTGGGAAAGTGCTGTTGCCAGACCGTTTCCCTTAGCCAACCCTGCGTCTCCTCTTAGACCACGGGGGTTACAATCCTCTCAAAACATTGCGACTCGGAAGCCAACCGGGTGCGAATCGGTCAGTGAACCCCTGAAGCCACCTCAGTCTCTTCCTAAATCTCTACCAGGAAGAGCCATAGAGAAGTCGTGTGAAAGGAGCCTTGTAAGTGGTCTCCGCCGTACCTCCTCTGGGCCCGTTCCTCCCGGGAAAAGGTTATCTCCCAGGAGGGTGAACCTCGGAGGCACTCACACCTCCGGCGTCGTCCTCGGAACCTACTGCTTCCTCTTTCCAAAACTTTCTTGCAACAGCAAAGAATATTTATATAAAAGAGGGGGGGGGAATTCAAATTTTTAAAGCAAAAAGTTAAAATGATTATACTAGGAATAAGATGAGTTTAGCCAAAAAAAATGAAAAGTGAGTTATATAAATTAGGTATGAAATGTAATTTAAATGATAATATTGAACAATAAAACGTTTTTAAGAGTCATTCTATGTGCACATTATTGAATGTTTTCCTTAACAATGGCACTTAAACATGGTGATAGACCGCCTTAAACCATTATCCCAATAATACCCATTAAACGATAATCCGATTTATAGTTTCATTCAATGTCGATGATTTTGAATGTTTTCTGTAGCATCGACACTGAAACAAGGAGATAGACCGCCTTTAAAACAAAATAAAAATGACTTTCACTAACATGCAATGGGAAAGAGCTGTTGCAGGCAAACCGCAACCTCAGCGTCTCCTCCTGGACCACGGGGGTTACCCTCCTCCCGAATCTTCGGTACTTGGAAAGTACCGGGTGGTGTACCGGCCACTGAACCCCTGGAGCTCCCTCTGTCTCTTCCTGAATCGGTTCCAGAAATAGCTCCAGAGAGGTCAGAGGGACGGTCCTTTGAAGTGGTCTCCGCCGTGCCTCCTCGGGGCCTCGTTCCTCCCGGGAAAAGGTTACCTCCCAGGAGGGTGGACGTCCGGAGACACTTACAACTCCGGCGTCGTACTCGGCACCTCCTGCCTCATCTTTCCACAACTCTTCTTGCAACAGCATAGAATATTTATATATGAGAGGTGGTGGAATTCAAATTAAAAGCAAAAAGTTAAAATGAAAATAGTAGGAATATGTTGAGTTTTGTAAAAAAAATGAAAAGTGTGGATTATAAAATAGGTATGAAATGTAATTTAAATGATAATATTGAACAATAAAACGTTTTTAAGAGTCATTCTATGAATATTTTTCGATAACTGAATTCATGCCCTGTGACCTCTTTTCTAATAAGATAAATGTAAACATACGTCGACTTTGAATGCCCCTGTTATTGAATATTGGAAAATAAATGCACAGATAGATTATTTTTTAATTAAATGAAGCACTGCCTTGAATACTGAGTAATAACAATAGAAATTAAAGATGAAAATTGGCATGACAGCGCTAAAACAACTACCTCAAAGATACCTAAATTTTCGATGGTTTCGGAATGAAGTTCTTCGGGCTTCTCTCTTGAAGATAGCGCCATTACCATATTAACTACTTTTGCCATGAGCCGTGGCGAAAAAATGCCATTCTGCTTCAAGTACTGAAATCTGAATTGTGATTGTTCAAATTCGCCATTTGGAATTTATTTTTAAAATGCTGTTTGGCACCGTCAGTCATGTAAATGATTTTTTTTGCATATTCTTTCTTTTTTGTTTATTTGTGGAAATAAAATGCTTTGAATAGTACATACCGCCGCCGTATCGTGTTTAAAACTAATGGATAAAAAACACAACTTTGAAATACCCTTATTATCAAGCATTTCTAACATTTTTGAAGAAACCTCATTGATTGGCGGAGTTTTTGCATCCTTTGAAATTACATTTCTGATTGGGTTTTTTGCACATCATGAGTTCGAAGCATTCTTTATAGTCACAAATTTGCATGTCCGTTCCTTATGTCCATTCATTTACATCATGTTGAAACCAAAATCTATCATTAGCCATATTGGTCGTCGTGGGCCAAAGGTAAGGATTTACAGGGGACTACGGTTAATAGGTCGAGGATTCATGGGTCTAGGACTTACAGATCTATGTTTAAAGGGCCTAGGATTTATGATTATGTATATGGTTTATGGGTCTTGAGTTTAGTGTTCTAGGGTTTACTCGGTTAAGATCTATAGAAATAGGTCTCGTATCTAGGGTCATTACGTTATGGTTGAAATCTCTCGAATTAAAAAACATAATCCACCGTATTGGACCGGCCATATTTAATTCTGAAAAACTGACACCGGATACTTGATCAGCGACTCCAAAAACCCGAATATACTGAATTTCATCGGAATCCGTTGATTTAAAAACAGTCCGCCATATTGGACCGGCCATATTGAATTCTGAAAATCTGACGCCGGATTCTTCATCACCCACCCGAAAAACCCGAATATACTGAATTTCATCGGAATCCGTTGAATTTAAAAACAGTCCGCCATATTGGATTCGCCATATTGAATTATGAAAATCTGAAGTCGGATTCTTCATCATCCACCCGAAAAACCCCGGTATACCGAATTTAATCTAAATCCGGTAATTTTTTAATTTTAAATATAGTGTCGAACCGAAGATGACGTCACTTAATAATTTGCAGGAGCCATCTTGTGTCCATCATCTTGAATCAGCTTTAGTGGATCCAGTACTGTTTGAACATGTTGTTTGAAGCATGAGTGACTCTTATTTCAATTATTATGCACTCCATGACCACTTTAGGGCTCTTTCTGGAGACGATCCAAGAAGACACCGAAGGGGCCCCAGGGGTTCTGATGCCGGTAACTTACCCTGTTGGTTTCCGAGTCTCGTTGTTTCGGGAGGAGGTAAACTCTCGTGGTCCAGGAGGAGTTGCGGGTTTGGCTTAGGTAAACCGTCTGGCAACAGCTCTTTCCCATTGCAGGTTAGTGAATGTCATATTTCTTTTGTTTTTAAGATGGTCTTTCTCATTTTTTAAGTGTCAATTTTCCGGAAGACATTCAATATTATGCACAATGAATGACACTAAAAATCGTATTATCGTTAAAAATTAACATTGAAATTAGATTTAATACCTTTTTGATATTACCCATTAGGTATTTATTTATTTTACAATGCCCCACTTATTACCTTTTTTCTATTCCTGTTTAAATGTTTATGTAATTGGTAATTTATCAGGTAGAAGATTAGGTATTGAATAGAGCAATAAGCCATTAGCGTCCATTTTCGATATAAATCACGCTTTAAATGACGTTCCGCCTTTGCAACGCCAATTATGGTTCGCGTAGTTTTATGCTGGTCGCGGAAAGATGGATTTTTCTCATTTTTGCGACATGGTTCAACTGTATTCTGTACGGGATACTATTTAATAATCTTCAATATTATATTAGACATGAAAAAAGACAAATAAGGTAATGCTCCCTCATCCAAGGATAACATATTTCGCTTCTAGCTCTTCTTTTAGTTGTATTTAAATTTAAAAAAATTCAGAGGTGCAAATTTTTAAAATATTATTTTATTTTTGTTCAGTGTTTTTCTTGAGAAACGTCTTCATTTATCGTTGCAATGACTTGTATTTTGACTTGCTTTTATTATCAAAGTTTGCTTAAATTCTTCCATTCTCAAAGGATGCCTTAGCCATTGAATTGCATACTTTTGTGTGGATTTTGTTTCTGAAATGCATGGATGAATTCTTTAGTGGTATTTAAACCTAATTCGCTTATAGGAAAATTTAACTGGAAGTCATCATTTATTTAATTAGACACATTCTAAGAATATTTTAATATTTTTATAGCCATCTATTCTGCAGTGGCTCAGATGACTAGAAATAAGCTTAGTTTTGTAGGTGCATTTTGCATATGATTGGATCAATTTAATAGTGGATGACCTAATTTGTTAGTTTTATTCAAAATGCAACTTTCATTCATAATCGCTGTAATTTTCTTCCTTAGAGTCACTGAATTTTCCCAAAAAAGAAAAACCTACGTTTATATGTATTTCCATTCCATTCCATTAACAAACTTTTTACCAAATATCTTATTGACTCCACTACTATATACACTTATTATTTACATCGCTCAGAGTAATTCCCCACTTGTGTAACATTTAGAATAAGAGAAAGAGTTTTATCTCTTCTCGCATATTGGGAATAATTTTAACCAATAGGGAATTTAGAGAAATACGTCGCCAGATGAATTTAAGATGCATTCATGAACAGAAAAACCATCTTTTCGAAGAATTGGTCTATAAATCCGATATTCCTTTTGCAGTTTCAAAGTGCATTCAAACAAATCTGAGCCGCTTAGAATAACCATCGCGTAGTAATGTCTGCCGTTCGGATGTCATAATCTATTAATGGAATAATTAAAGCTCATTTAGAATCAATACAGAGGGCAGTAAAGACGTAATACTTCAGGAAATGATAACGAGTACATGATTCCTGGTGATAGTATAAATAGTCTATCTTGCTGCTCATTTCATGCATCGACATACATACCACGAAGGTACCATGCCTATGTTGACCTTGAGTTGAATGGTAATTACGGTAGCGAGTATTATTTTGTAAAAATACCGAATTGAAATCACCTTGGAATATAATTATCGCAAGGAAAATTTTAAAAAGTATAAACCTAGAGAATGGTAATTCAAAAGAGAACTTGATTTCCGATGCAAATGAGACACTTCATCCCGTTACTGTCATCTATGGTGGCATATTTCAGGAGATGAATTTGTACGCGGCATCTTTACGTAAATTTGGCAAATTATTTTCACTCACTCAGTGATTCAACCCGAAGGTTGGTTTGGATAGTTGAGGGCAGAGCTCACCCCGGACTAAGCCACAGGCGTGTGAATTTCACACATTCAGGGTTGGGGGGCCAGTTCCTTTCCCTGGGCCACCTCGCACTCCAAGGACTTTTTTTTTCGGGGGCGTCCAAAGGCTTCACCCGGATTTGAACCCGGGACCCTTCGATCAGCAGCCAAGCGCTCTACCCACTAGGCCACAACGCTCCGCTCCCACGGCCAAGGGGAGTAATTCCGCGCGGAGCTCGGAAACCCGCAATAGCAGCGAAACCATCACGGACGCTTGGAGGAGAGAAGAGAAGACATAAATGCAGAAATCGGACAATCGGCGGCGACTGACCGACTCCACCACGGCCGGAGGCGGTGCACAGAACGCGCGACGTGCCGCTGCGGGTTGAAGGGGGATCCCCAGGATGAGGTGATTTGTGTGGTTCCGGGGAAGTTCTAGGAATAGGGGTTTCCAACTCCTCCGCCTGTCAATAAATAATAATAAGATGAGTATTGTATTATCAATGAATAATGGGAAATATCAATAAGGTATGAAATCTAATTTCAATGATAAAATTAAACAAGATTAAAATTTGTAGTGTAGTATCATAGAGGAAGCATACTACCTATGCTTCCTCTATGGTAGTATACATATACAAGATATGTATAAGTATTCCCGTCTGTTAATGGTTGATTCAATTTTAAGATTAAAAAAGCATTAGCCATAATAGATTAATAAGTATGCCGTGTCGAACGCAAGGGAAATAATGTTACTCATATGAGACTAATATCAGTATATTATTATTAATACCACTTAAAATTTTCTGGTCTTCCTACTATACTATATACTTGATATTACTATACTCATCTAATAAGATGAGCATAGTAATATCAATGAATAATGGGTATAAGCAATAGGGTATGAAATCTAATTTCAATGATAAAATTAAACAGGAATAATATATGTAGAATAATTCATTGTGCAAAATATTGAATGATTTCCGGAACATTGTCACTTAAACAAGGAGATAGACCGCCTTTAAAACAAAAGAATAATGACAATCACTAACCTGAAATGGGAAAGAGCTGTTGCCAGACGGTTTCCCTTAGCCGCTCCCGCGTCTCCTCCTGGACCACGGGGGTTTTCCTCCTCCCGAAACATCGGGACTCGGAAACCATCCGGGTGGTGTACCGGCCTCTGAACCCCTGGAGCCCCCTCTGTCTCTTCCTGGATTGTCTCCAGAAAGACCGCTAGAGTGGTCAGAGGGACGGTACCTCCGGAGTGGTCTCCACCGTGCCTCCTCGGGGGGCCCGTTCCTCCCGGGAGAAGGGGATCTCCGTGTAGGGGGGACCTCAGGAGGCACCCACTCCTCCGGAGTCGTCCTCGGCACCTCCTGCTTCCTCTCCCCATTACTCTTTTTAGAACAGCCTGGAGTATTTCAGAGGGGGATATATCATTGCCTCTCATCAACTAAGTATTAAGCCTACCGATTTTATAGTTCGACTGGTATCTTTATCACTTTTCTAGCATACTTCACACATCAGGAAGCACTTATAATATATACTTTTATCCACTTTCTTCTTATAGTATGAAGTATTTTCTACCTCATTTGGTTACATGACACGGTTACATTCCTTTCCACTCGCTGCCAAGGGCAACCCTTTTTTAGCATTTGATTGTATACGTTTTACTGTATACGAGCCGAAAATATAACCATTCTGTAATTTTCATAGATGTTTAACTACGTTGCAGAGACCACTTACTGATTAAACACTTTTGATTTGTTCAATGTCTTGAAAAAGCAATACTGTAGGACAATATGCAGCTTTTCCTACCTTTATCTTAATCACCCTTTCCTTTAAAGTAAACCCTGCGCTCAATATCAAGAACATGAATGCATGTCAAATAAACACAAAAAGAAGATGCAGGTAAATGTTAATCGGCAAAAATTCGTGGAGGGAGGAAAATGTGAGGTGGAGTGGTGAGGAGAAGGTGCATATGAGAGCGAAATTACTTGAAATAAACAATAGTCCAAGATAAGGTATTAACGCACTACACGGTAAATTTCATTAAATTATAGAAGTACATATTTCTATAATGACTTGTCTAGTTAATTCGAGCAAAACTTTTATATTCATGGTCGCGGCTTCCAAATCTAGCCAAACAAACCAGCCGAGCGTCACTGGCCTGAGCGAGTCCGTGCGGACAATAGAATGCAGGTAAGCCGTCTTTTCTTTGAGGCCGAGCGTTTTACGTGTAGGTATCTTCGCCGTTTCCTCGCAGGGAGTCAAATGGGCCACCTTGAGCTTAGGGAAGTTGGGATGGCTGGGAAGGGGGGGGGGTGTCCGTATTGACCAGCGACCGCGCCTGGGAGCCCTCTGGGTAATGCCACTCAATTTCCGCTTGTCCAATTTCCTGCATCCGGGAGTTCCCTTCGCACACAGCCAATCACATTCGACTCTTGCCTTGAATCTTGATAATTTTTGGCGCATTCAGTTCGCGGTCATTTTCGTGCAGTCATTCATCGTCGTCGGTGCCTCGCGTGAGTTCCAGCCCGTGATCGAGTGCCTGCCTCTTCTTAACAACGACTAACATTGTGCAGAAGAAAGGGAACTTGATCATAATATGTATATTATCAATGCACCAGAGTTCACGTACCGACGCAAAGTTATAGGATTGACCCCAGATTGGTGCACCTCGTTTTTTGTCATATCCTCACCACTTATAACGTGGGACAGTGAGTTAGTGTTTCGTTTACATTGGCCAGATGACGGTGCGATATTCGTCCGGATGCCATGGAGAGACGGTGAGGAATATTCTCCGTTTTATGTTGGCTCGTGCAAGTGTGATCGTCAAGATTGTAGTGCTCTGCTCGGAACTCCTTTGAAGCACTCGACGGCCAGAGGGGAGATACGGAGTGGAAGTCGACGTTCGGATTGGTGATGGAACAAGGACTCTACTGCACAGTAAGTACACCCAAACCTCCCGCCTAGCCTCCCTCTTGACTCTGCCCTTGGAGACATGAAATGAATCATTCTCCTTCATTAATTGTCCTTTATTTGGTTCACCAGACCCATTTGTTTTCGAGCGATTCCTTCGAAAAACCCGACGAAGAACGGGTACTTGGAACTTTACCCTCTACCTATTGAGCCACCGCATAGGCGTATGGCAGGGGGTTAGAAAACCCTCATGAACCACTCAAACTTCCATAGGGAGGGAATTGTAAAACGGAGGGGGAGGAGGAATGTCATACTGCTTTTGTTATAATCACTAGTGGTTCATGGGAGGATGGAATTTTTGTACTTGGGAGTTAGGAAGTGTGTCTCTCTTATTATGCCGCTTTTTTCAGTTCTAGAGATTTAGTGTGGGGTCAAAATAATACCCCCCGTGAACTACTGCTACTCGCCTGATCTGAATTTTTCAAGTAATGTAAGCCCGGCGTGTAGCCTTCGAGTCTCTAACGACTCCCAACCTAGTCCTGCCATAAGATCTGTAACACTTTCTGTTCTCTTGTAGCATTTTTAACGATTCACGAGATTTTCATTTGCAAATTATTTAATTCGTGAATAGGGAGCAATACTCATTTTCAAATATTAGTCGTTTCACTTGTAAATTCATCTTGGAGTGGTCCGATTTTGTTACAGCGCAATTTCCAATGCCAAACTCGGGAAATGAGATTGAAAATCCGAATCGTTTTGCACGCTTACAATACCTTCAGTTAGTGTCGTAGCGTAACACAACGGGAAAGCGCTTTGGCGTCACAAATAATTTTCAAACCGTTTTCGGTTTGTCTTTCTCGCTTGTTTAGCCGTTTTTATAGGAATATATTAGCTCGCATAAAAACATTCATGTAAGTTTTTAGGTGCCTCCTAGAAGGGTACGGCCTTCAAATTGGTAGGTAGAATATTTATGCCCCACAACTTCTGAGAGATAGTGGACATTTCAGAAAATATTGCCACAAAAAGCAAGAAAATTGTACCACATTACAAATAAATGGAATATTTTTGATTTTATTTAGTGCGTTGTGTTAGTGCTGATTACAGAATATGTAGCTCAAACGCATGACATTTTTATTATCCCTTCCGAGACCTGGCCAGAAATTTTGCTTATGACCACATTCTAGAATATATTGTACATATGACGTCAGTGCTAATCCGTGTTGTCTTCATTAGATAACAAATGAGCTACACGTGTAATCATGAATATCAGCCGTATTTATCACTATTATAATCGGAGAAATGCATTAGAATTAATTTTAACGATGTTTTGAAACTTAAAAAAGCCTTCAGACGGAGATGCATAAATAAAAAAATCTCTTAAAATCCTTGTTTGCCATTGAATAAAGACTGATACCATGATTTAGGGGGGTATGTTAATAACTCTTCTGCAAATGTTTAGGGTGGTATTACAATGGACGTTTCCTGACGTGACGGAAACGGACGGTGGCGCACAGTTTCCCATCGTCTATCCGTCGAGTAGGAGTGTATTACGATTGACGGGAGTATCAGCGACAATTGTTGACTGTTTTTTAAAACAATGTTCCAAATGCTTGCGAATTAGCTGTTTATTTTCATACTTTATAATCAAAATAAGTTTAGTAGGATAGTTTAAATGTAAATCAGACAATGTGGAAATAATATTTTGTAGATATTGAAAATAACTCTCCTCTGATTGGCTGCCGTTGACGTAGCGGGACGGAAAAGTTAGACTTTGAACAAGGTTCGCCCATCGTCCGTTGATGGTGCTGTCGTCTAGTTATTGTGTTGGTTTTAAGTACAAAACAACCATCAAGCTTCGATAACGCCACTGCCCGTTTACGTGACGTCAAGAAATGTCGATCGTAATCTCTTATGAAAAGACGATGATACCAATGAAATGTTAAGAGTTCGTGTCCATTTCCAATATTTTACTGCTTGTTCTCTGCAAGAAACGTTTAATGGTGAATGTAGCTGGTAAGCTCACTCGTGGCTAAACTCTCTGCACGCTTGGGACATTATATTTTGCATGTTTAATGTAACTTCTAAAATCCAACTGCGATCTTAAAGCTCCGACTAATTTATGACTAATTATGGGTCAAGTTTTGCTTTTTATGTGCAGTATTTTAGGAAAGTTCTAAGAACTACATTATTTATATTTAAGCGCACATTTGTAGAACATTTATTGCCCTTGTAACTCAGCACGAGAACAGTTCGAACGATCTTATTTCGCAGTGGTGTGTATCCTCGGTGCACGGATTACTTTCGTAACTGTAAATATGCAACTACAGTTACGCATTGCATTTATAAAGGTTTCATGATTTTTAGAATTTTTTACACGCAGTCCTCTGGATGGCCGTTTTCAACACTACTCCCTCATAGGGTAGTGTATTATGTAGTGTATTATCGACAATCCAGAGGACTCTGTTTACACGTGCCTATATGCTCCCTCTGTGAATGAAGGCGGAAATGAATAGTAAATGATCGCTTTTAATTATTCTAAAAACGTTTATTTTCAACTAAACTAGAAGAAAAAATAATTTTATAAGCCTTAAATTCCAGCAATTTTTTAGAGCTCGCGATTGTTTAAAAGTCGAATATAGTATTTGTACAGGATTTTCTGCCCGGTGCTCCCAACGCAAGGAAGGAGTCAACTTTGCGATGGGCACGCAGTTCTGCAGCGTGTTTATGGCCATGTGTTACCAATAGTCACCGCAGTCTTGAACAGATACTCAGAATTGGCTGAACAACGTAGCAGTAAATATTTTATTCGTTAATATCTCAGTGGTAACGTACTTCATGGGAGGAGGGGAAGATTCAGTTTATATAACATTGCCGAAACGTGGTACTAAGGTTCTGCTTAGATTGACTATTGAAATGCGCAGGAAACTTCAAAGGAATGCTTTGGTCTTCTATAAAATTACTTGTCCCTAGTATATGCCTAATCTTCTTTCAATTACGACCAGATTCCTTCGAAGGGTGACCCTTTAAGGGAACTCCTTTGTAGCTGTGGAGTGGCTTCTTGAAGTTGGGTGCCTCTTGAAATCCAAACAAAATTTGTGATCTAACATTCTTCGTCCATGTACTGCGATAAGTGCGTACCAAACGGTATTCAAGTCACACTAGGTAACCCGTGCAAAAATTTCGCACTTTCACGCTATCAGGAAATAAGTATGTTAAGGAAACGGTGTAATTGGGTTTTAAATAGAGAAGGTGTATCATAAAGTACTTTCTTTGTACTTGTTTTCTTGCAAAAATATACAAAACATATGAATACAATACAGGCAAGAGAGTTTATCGAAACTTTTAAGTCAAATTAATGGGTAAATAGTGAAATTTGAGGTTGAGATTGTATTTTTCGTCAGAAGCCGCTGATTCAACGTTTAAAATGATACCTCATTTATCACTGTAGGTGCAGTATAACGGAGCATATACGGAATGACAGAAAAAGACCTTTCTGTAATAATATATATGATGATGTGTGGAGTCGATATACCTCGAGCGAGTAATCGACATGGAAAAATCTAAACTTTTAAGTCAAATTAATGGGTAAATAGTGAAATTTGAGATTGAGATTGCATTTTTCGTCAGAAGCCGCTGATTAAACGTTTAAAATGATATCTCATTTATCACTGTAGGCGCAGTATTAACGGAGCATATACGGAATGACAGAAATAGATCTTTCTGTAATAATATATATGATAAGCTCCAAACCTTACCTGTTAATTATTAAAAACATAAATTAGAAATATTACCTCCTTGAAATAATCACAGTTGAATTTCTTCAATCTCAGTTGAGATTGAAGAAATCTCAGGAACCTGCTATATGTGATAATCTGAATGAAGTTTATTAATGACACAAGCGCGTGCTTCTCTGCTAAAGGACATTTGACCATTCAATGTAAAGGAGAAGAAAAAACCATTCTGAATTCAAACATCTTACTTAACTCCTTCTTCTGATAAGAGAGCGGGAAAATCGAGGAAATTAATGGATATCGGAGAGAATGAGAAAAGTGCGTGCTACCGGCAATATTTCTTCGAGTTTGATTGTTCATTGTGTAGGTGAATGGAGCAGGTGTGTTATACATTAGAAAGGTGTTCACAATTTGTGAATGATGGTGATTCGCAGAAGAGAGGGTGCAAAAACTGGATTAAAAAAACGCGACGAAATTGGACAGACCCTTTTGGAGAGCGTTTGTTTAACATAATTTAACCGCTCTCGGTAAAATTATTATTAGAAGAAATTTAATTTTTTTTGTGGTTGCACTCTGTCGTGATTAAAGATTTATCCCACTATTTCGGCATAACCTTGGCACAGCAGAGCTATTTTGGCACCAATTCGAAGTTGAGGTCGTCTGCGCTGATAACTGTTCGTCTAGAAGTAGGTAGTGATTTAGTTCCCGCGAGCAGCAATGAGCTTAGGTATTTGTTTTCCTCAACATAGCTTATCATAACAATTATCGTTCCCAGGGGCGGCGTAGCCAGGGCGGGAAGGCGGGGATTCCCGCCCCGGCCACGCACTAGGTTTCGGGCTCGGGTCGGAAGGACCCGGCGGGCCAGGCCCCGAACTTAGAACAGCCAGCAGACCACACCTATGAAATTGTAGTTCAACGCGTTTTTAACGCACACATTTTTTTTCAGAATGGGGGAGGGGGGTCACAAAAACCGGGCCCCTCTGGACGTACAGCGGCCCGGGCCCCTGAGCACCCGGGCCCCTGATCGTACCGATAAGAATAATATGAGCTGTTGCATCCTTGCCATTATATTGAATGTACTAGACGCTAATGGTAAGGAAAGAGCGTCTGAACGAAGGGAAATTGTAATCTGCTATGAATTTACGGTGAGGTAAAGTATTGGATAACAAAGCCAATTATGGTGAGTCATGCCTTGAATCCGCCTAAAATGAGATTATTCTCTTATGTTTGTAAATAAGGGCTTGAATGTGGAATGAGGGAGATTAAGGTGTACATAGGCCTTTATCGTTGATGAAGTCACTCCTTACTTTTGAGGTGAAGAATAGTGTCGAAAATCGAATAAATTGGGTTTAAAACTTACATTTTTTCCCACCTCTTCTGAAAATGCATTTGCGATATCGAAAATGACTTCATAGAATTAGCTGGAGCCCTCATACATCCAAACTTGGAATTGGGGCTCTTGCCCAGTCAAAAGGAAGGCTTTTGTGTGTGATTCGTACCTGCAGATCATGAAGGCAATGTGAGCTCAAGGTCGTTGCTGGGGAATGGTTGAGGGAGGGACTTCTATTAGAGGGGATCGAGTGAGCTTGGTGGCTAGAATTGTCTCCCATATCAAGGTTAAGGGTTTGATCCCTGGTAGTGGATGACATTTTTCATTGGAATCCCAATCCCTACTTGAGTGCTTGGCCGAGAGCACTTCAAGAGTAGTACTCCTTCCGTCCGATGAGTCGTAAAATCGTGTCCTCCTTGGCGTCATTCGTTTGGAGGAGGTAAATGCTGATGCCAGGTTTCTCTAGTCTTTCTTCATTCACAAAATATTCCTTCCTTTGCTAACCTACCTGCCTGTTCTAAATAGTTCAAATAATCTCAATTTTACTAGTTGCCTCTTATAGTTACCTATAGGTTCTTCCTACTACTACTATGGATATGATTAGATTGGCGTCTGCTTTCAAGGGTCCAAATAACGGGGAACACCAAAATTTTGGCTTAGTTCTAAGTTTTATGTGGCTAGATAATCTGATAACGAGGTGTTTGCATACTTTTGCTACGAATTTATTTTTGTTTTGATTTTCTCTGGCTCCGATATACTTTGCCAGGGAATATAAATGGGGGAAGGATGGAAGGAATATTCACTTTTCTTGCCACTTTACTGCATGGTATTGTGTCCGATTTTGTTTTGAAAATAATCCTTTTCGGAGCACCGTTGTTTAAATTCTCAGTTGATAAATCTTAGTCGGAATTTATTCTAACATCTCGGTTTAATAATTTTGGGAAATTGTGATTGAAAGTCGCAATAGATTTTATTGAAATAAATGTTGAAATAACATCAGCATGCTTTATTAATTTCTGCGTTTAGAATCAGAATTGTAGTGGCAATTAAATTCTGTTCCAGCCTGAAAAAAACCCATTAATTTTCTGCATTTTCTGGAAAATTATAATGAACAGTTTAAAGGGAGGAGGTATGTTGATGCGCAATGCTGACGTATGACATGCATCGTTGAATCATCGCAAAATGAGCTACTGATACGTGAACAGCCAACCAAATTTTAGAGGATACGAAAAATATTGGACAGCGATTAAATATTACCCAAATTGGCGATGAGGAAGCACCGCGGGGGCAAGTCCGATAAGCTAACATCGGAAATCAATGGTGAGGAAACGAGTCGACCGAATTAAAAATATTTAAAAAAACCTGATGAAAAATCGAGTCAATTACTTGGCGGTCTATCGAGACACTCGACCGAATATCGAACGTTCCGGACGCTGAGGTCGGAGGGAATTGGCGAGACAGCTCGCCTGGGCCCTCAATCTTCTCGCCCGTCGAAGGCGAGGAGGCAAAGTGCTTCCTCCGGAAGGGGTGGGGGTTCTCGTGGGGTAAAGGGAAGGGTTGGGTCGGTGTGAGGAATGCATCGTTGGGAGCCGAAGAAGGTGGCGCTTTTAACGGGGACGACTGTCAGGAGACCCCGCGGTAGCAGCACTGAGCTGAGGTTCAACGGTGGCGTGGTTTGGCGGTGGATTTCCCGCCTTTATCGAAGCGTGAGAGAAAAATGGCCGCCCGTTCCCGCCTCTCCCGAGTTCCCTCCCGCCACTTTGGCCCCTTCCTTCTCCCGTCTTCCTGCCTCCGCGTATCGCTCTTAGTTTATGCCGTCCTTTCCATTAACTCCTCTATCTCTTAATCTTTTTAATCTTTCCTCTCCCTTCTTCGTTTCCTTCCACTCTGGGGAAACTTCTTACTGCTTCATTTCTTCGTTCGCAACTTATTTTTTTCTATCAAATTTTGCCGTCTCCTTTCCATGTAATTCTACAAGGGAATAAATTTCAGGCGATCTTATCCCTGGGGACTGACTTTCATCTCCGGTACCATTTTGAAAACGGATTTTCATTTAGTTTTGACTGGCGACGCTGAGATGAAATTTTTTGCTAAATGCCTTTTTCTGGGGAATTATTTTTTCAGCAAATGGTTATAAAAACCTAAATGAATACTTTAGAGTGCCAAAAGATAAGTGAGTTTTTCTGGTACTACACAACCGTGTAAAACTAAGCACGTACACTGCGTAAACTATTGTATCCACATGTTGTTGAAAAAACAGTTTTCAAAAAATTATTGAACATTTTAGATGGATTGACAGTGGAGTATATTTCTCGTAAATTTCTTGTCCAGAAAAATTCTTGTATTAACGGGGTAAATTATGGGTACTTTTATTTATGTAGGTGTTTTAATAAATTTACATTCCGTGAACAGTCTTTATCGTATTTTTTTGAAAAAGAATAATTTAGGTATATAAAAGAAATACATTTTTGAGTGCCCACATTAATTAAATATATAACGACGCAGACATATTATTTAACGACGAGGTAAATTAAGGAAGGAAAATAGGTAATTACTGTCCAATGGACTGTGCCCATTGTGACCGCTCTCGAATTTTCGCTGGCTCATGATAATTTGCTTGTGGATATTACTTTCAAGTATTAACTTCCTTTTTACTAAGTAGCCAAACGGAATAATTTGATTTGACATGTTTAAGATACTCTAATATCTTCAGATTTGTTGTGGATTTTTATATTTCAAGAACAATGAGTAGGTAATGCATGAATTCACTCTATGTCTAAAGGAACAATTAATATAGGTTTACATTGATAATTCTGAAGCCGTGGAGCTACAAGAAAGATAACTCGGGTATTTATAGATCTGTAGAAATTTCGATATTGTAAATTATAATCATTGATTTTTTTGCGTGGAATAAAATATCGAGCCAGCTTGAACTAGTTTCATGGCACTGTCTGCATAAAAATGCTGAGCGTGGTTTACCGACAGGCTAATATGGGTCCGATCCTGGGTCATTTGTGTGTGGCACCTGGTTGGAAAATTATATTCTGATTCGTTTATATACTTAATTTGTCCGTTCATCTATTGCCTACGTGAGTAGAAAAGACAACATTTTAATTAGAAAGCTTTTCCCTCGATGGACCTCTTACGTTTGTTTATTCACAGCACTACATATTTTGGTCCGCCTAAATGTTTTTCTCTTTTACGCCTCATTCTAATAAGTAGTCTTTATTTGCCAATGTTCTCTTTCATTTCCTTCTCTAGTAGCATCTACCAATATTGCCTTCATATTATTCTGACGCTTACCTCTTTTCTACGTTTCCATTTGCACCGATATAATTTTCATCGATTTTCATATTGCTTCATCGGTGCCTCATGTCCCTATTCCCTATCGGTGCCTCATGTCACTCATGAAATTCTCCACAAAGTCTCCATGCCTCTTATTCTATTGAAACTGTTGATGCCCCCCTCCGGTGGTTTCATTCTCTCTTTTGTTGATGCATATTACATTAAAAATTAAATTAGTCATTTTTAGAAATGTTTTCTCGGGTTTTTGGTGCTCCATCCATTCAAAGGCTATATCGCTCCGCCTAACCTGGGGCACTCATTCTTAAGATAAACTCAGCATCCATGCTCGAGGAGGGAGTTGAACCTACACCGGCTGCCAGGCCGGTGAATTTCATCTGTAGTTTGTTATGTTTTTCTGCTTCAATACGACTGGTCTGTCTCTCCCGCCTCTTCCTTTGCCACAGGGCTTATACATATAATAATAGACGTTTATTGTAGCAGACCAACAGGCCTTTAGACATTCTGTATACATTCATACTTGGCATAATACTTAAGAATGAACATTGCTATAGTAAAATGAGATTAAATTGCATCTTTTACATACAGGGAAAGTTAAACAAAACAAAAGGGAAAAAAAATCAGAGAATCGTTACTTGGTAAGCTTAAATCAAGTCGCTATACTAGGCAAAAATATTGGAATAACGACCACAAATGATTAGTACAAACAACATTGTGCATAACGTAGATAAGTACTCAAGTTAACGTGTCTGCATATTTACGACATAAAATTCCACCTACTGGGTAGGTGAAAAACATAATGAACGAGAAATAGTGTGTTACATTGAGATATAAAAGAATATATAAATGGTGTTACAAGAAAATATACATATTAAAGGTAAAATAGGTAGTTTCGAAATAGGTACAAGATACATCTTCTGCACGTTATTCTGCTAGATTCATTTATTATTAAACCATCCCTCCACAAAATCGTTACTCCCATTTACGAGATAACATTAGAATTAATTAGACTAAAGAAATTCTATTTAAACAGTGCGATGGATTTACATGCCTTCATTTCATCCGGCATATAATTCCATCTTCGAGTTATCGCAACAGTGTATTTATTCCCGCAGTCATCTGATTTTTCTGATTTTTCCTGCATTCCATCTTTTTATTCATGCTAATACCTCTCTCCTCCACTCGCGCACATGCCACCACCTATCTGGTTTCTTCTGTTCCACTCCCAGTGGCATCGCCATAAGTCAAGTGTTGGGTGGAAATGCATTTCGAATGGGACGCTTACCGGCGCATCGCCGCCCCACATCTCCTCGACCGAAAACCCCGTTTTCTAGTTTTTTTCCTCATCTTTTCCAAGGAGCGTTCAAGCCGAGAACAGATCCCTCCTTTCCGATTCGGGTTCGGGATCCTCAACTTCATTCAAGCCGAGGCATTTATATCACCTCGGCGTAATGCGGTCGCTCGAGGAGAGAGAAACATTCCTTTCGGTAACGCCTCTTGGGACTTGCATTTCCTTTTTTTTTTGAAAATAATAAAATGGAGTGGTCGTTATTTGACTGCTTTTTTCGGCTAATATAAAAAAAGCCTCAAGGAGACGGTTGCTTAGTTGGCAAGGACAAAGAATTCCTTTTTCCCTTATTTCTTTTTTAACTGCCAGGCATAAAACTCTCCCGAGTAGATCCCAAAGTTTTCGAATTCCTTCGTAACTTCACCTCTGGTATGGACGGAAAGGAATACGTTCTCATACATCGATGATGTATTTTTCACCGAATGTTACAGATTATTAAGCAGAACCATCAGATCAATTGCTTTTGTAAGTAGGTACTTAATGCTATTAGAATTGACCAAAAGCAAAGTTCAACGCTGAAATTTTAGGATGCCCTACGGAAAAATGTAATACCCTACTTAAAAGAGATTAAATTAATTACCGACACGTTATATGCCTCAGTGACTGTATAAACCCTTTTTAAATGTGGTCTCTTTTTAAATGCAATTTATGACCTATTTTTGAACTCGTTTTGTCATAAGCTGACGGTAGTAAGTACTACTGTAAAGAAACGGTATTTTTAAGAGTTTTTTTTAGCGTAAAACGCATAGTTATCTACGTACATGTGTGTATAAGGCTGCAGTAATGGTTCGAGTTTGTGAATTTTATGAATAGCGGAATAATTATAGTAACTTTGTTAACTCCACTAAACATTTTATTAACACGACCCGAATTTCAACACTTGGTTTCATCTTCAGGTGTTGACACCCGGGTCGTGCTAATATTTAGTGAAGTTAACAAATTTATTATAACTATTCCGTAATGGATCAATGCCACAAGGTCAAGCCTACAACCGTTTCCTTTTCTGAATAGAGTCTAATATTAAAAACTATATGATCAATGCATCTTATTATTTCACCGCGCATTATGCCATAATTTGGTTTCGGAATATCTGAAGCTGTTTTGATGACCCATTGAAAATTAAATTTCATCATCATCGAAGGATAAGTGACAATCTTGTCTTCTTTGTGATGGCTTTGCGTTATCATACGATGTCATAAGGATTTTAATATTCCTGATAGCTACGGTAGCAGTGGATTTTGAAAATATGTGAGGTATATTTTCAAATCCGGTAAAGACCATAAAATACCTTGATTTCTTAACTCAAGGATAAGCTTGAAACATCTCAGCGCAAGGCCAAAATGATGGACACAAATATGTAACACTGATTAGCTTCTGAAAGTTCTTTGAAAAATGGGCAATGATTATTTGCCTTGGACAGTTCAGACGCACTACGCTAAGCAAACTTATTTGGCAAATGGAAGTGCGTCCGTAAATCTTCAATTATGTTATTATAGTCATGTAGTTACCTGCAGGGGAATATTTTATGCGAGAAGTTAGTAGTTATAGGAATCTTGAAAATCATTCTCCTCTCGGCGGACCATTTCCTGTTAAACAGTGTCACCTACCGCCTGTCCTTAGAAACGTTTTTGGTTGGCCTAAATCTTTGAGCGGTTTGGTTTTAAAAAACTAAATTTCCACGCGGTTGAACAAAATGACTTCGGAATGTTTTCCTTCTTATTTTCTTAAGTTCCTTCTTTTCGCTCAAAAATAAAGTAAAAAAATGACAAGGATTCTTGGGTTCAAGGAAACACGATTTCATGCATACCATTTTTGGATGCTTATTCTTGAAATATCAACTGAAGAATATCAAAACTTAGGGAATTCATAGTTTTGAGCTCAATTATTATGCTAACGGTAGGGAACATTTTCTGCTTGGGATATTTTATGCCAACCAGTGAATTACTGAGGATAATTGGTTAATCCATTGACGTCGAGGAATGATAGTGTTCTCAAAATTGTGGCATCAATTTGTTTGTTCTAACGGTGTCAATTGGTGTTATCATTAACGGATCAATTGGTGTTATCATTTCAGTATGCTGTTTTATTACTACAGTACATTCATTTGGATTTGCGAATTTGTGAACTAAATGTAAGACGTAAGTTTGCTAGTGCCCGTTACCATTTCAATGCAACGATTGGGGACTGCCTTCTAGGATGACCGTGCGACGACATTCGGATATTTCCATAGAGAAGCCATAGTCCGATATTTCCTACAGAAATATTAACAATGAAATAATTCAACGGAAAAATTGACAAGAGGATTAAGTTCCTGGTTTAGTTTTTCAGGTAACTGCTGCCTTACTTAATTCTGGCTCTTAAACTCATTAATGATTGATGTCAAGCACGCGAGAAGACGGGTACACCGAAGAGCAGTATGTAGTTTATGTAGAATGCAAAGGTATCCAAAATAAACCACGTTCTTAGTTCAAGTGGTATCATAAACATTTTGGATAACTAAACTCTGAGTAATGAAACTAAAGCAGATAGTGAAGTCTTCGTAGGAAGTTGTTTGCTGTCATATCCAGCAGCTGTTTGAGCTTATAAGGCTTACGTATGAAGCTCCATGGACAGAATTTATCGCTCTAAATGCCTCAGTATCGTTTCAACTTCTGAATGAAGCACAAAACATATTGTGTTACGAGATGTTATTGTTATCCAACGTTTGGATACGTTAAGTGCTTTTTCTGTAATATTCAGCGTTTATATGTGGAACAGTGTGGAAGAGGACAATGAAATATTTTTGGAATTTGAAAGTATTATTTGGATTCCGGACAGTTATTCTAGGAGAATTCAAATAGCTTTGCTATTTTCTACTAGAGGCGTGGTGCGCTCACTGACGTGAGTGCATGTGAAAATAGTGAGCAAAGCTTTCAGCTCTGCTGCAAAAAATTTAAATTGTTCATTTTCGCTTGTGGTAGGTCTCAAAAGGAATTACTATATGTCCTACATTTAAGTCTCATGCTTGTTTTTTTGGCTAGACTGCTTGATGTTTCACTACTAATCCCTTCTGCAACGGGAAAAGGCTTAATTTTTTTCTTTGACTTTGAAATTGTTTTAATCGATGATTTTTTTAACGGCAATTTCCTACGAGAGGGATTAACTTCTCGGAGAAGTGCAGGAGTAACTCATCCTACTCGCTAGAGCGCACAGCTCTCTGGCGGACTTGGGAGGCACTTGGGATTACGGGATGTGCATTTCAATATTTTGTCCTGCCTTTTCACACTATATTTTTAGTAAGGCCTGGTTTTATAATTCCTACCTAAATTCAACCGAAATATGATGTAGCCTTTACGTTAACTTGATATTAGCAGAGAGTTAGGGTGTTGTAAATAACATCTGTCAATTAGTTGACGTGAGCGTCATTGACGGGAGAACGTATTATCATCGGTTTTCATGCTGGGAAAATATTTGACCAGAGATTATGAAAAACCTGAGTTAAATAGAAATCACATCGACTTAAAGGCGAGAATGGGTGAAGCGGATAAATAAATGCTAATGTTCACCCTTATACAGCTGCCATTTTCCCGAAAAACTGATGAACAAAGAGATTTTTATTGGCTGTTTAATTGTAATATAATGAAGTAATCAATACATTTTAGTTTTTGAGTTATTAGGAAATAACTACAGTTATGGAAGTCAAAATGCGTTTGTTCAACAGAAATGGCGCTGCAGGAGTCGATTGCAGTGCCATTTCTTTTGAACTGACTCCTCGGCGTTGGTAAAAGTATTAAAGTAAAAATATATCTTAGGAATAATCTGCATTTTCAATAAATTGCTTTTGCTTTCCTGTAGCTAGGGCATGTTTTAAATGAGAACAGTCTTTTTCAAACATCATAAACGAAAATTTGGGATACCATATTTGTTTATTAGCCGGTAGGTCAGTCGCAATGGAACCTCCGTACTAGCCACTGAATAACGCTTGGCATAGGGGAGGGGAGGTCTTCTAACCCTTAACTCCCCCACCAGGATACCGTGAATTCTTCGCCACTGAAATTACCTCCTACCTTCAGAAATGAAGAAAGTGGTGGGAAGGAATTTTTGCTCATGACCTGTTTCCAATACCATCGTTCATACCAGATTAAACAAACTGCATGCATTTCTACTGCATTATAGAGCTACTACAATTGTAAATCAGTGCTGCCCTCATCAGGAATTACAACGAGCAAGTGAAAAGTAAGCAGTAACATTCAACGACATTGGAATTCCCGAATTCCTGAGACTAGAACGTCTCTTTAGACTACGGAGTTAGATTATAAAGGACTGGACACTGCCCGGCTGTGGTGTCGCCGCTACTGTCACCTCGAGGAAACTGTAGGCATAGATGGCAGCACAACTAATCGCCCGTAGAGACTGTGATTAACTACGGTGAAAGCACGTTGAGAGTTGGAGAGACTGAGGAGAATTTTAAAGCAAACTCTTTTGATGCGACTTCTATCTTTCCACAAGTTTTGTGTTTGAACTAAGAATTCCAGGGCATCGATTTATCGCTCCGGGTTTTTGCTAATAATATTCCTGGTTGTTCCTATAATGTTTCAACCCCTTTCTGGGAGCCATGGGAATGCTTTAGACCAACCATACTTTTTTCGAGGGACATGCCTTTTAAGACGGATCGTGCAGGCCCAGTAACTGACGGAACACTTCGCTCCGTCACCAATTGTCCGACGATGGCCGATCCCCCTTCTCTCCTTTGATAAAAAGCTGATACCGAGAAAGGAAATTTGGAAGAATTTATTTTTCATTCGAAATAGAGGCGCCACACAGGATCATAATCCAGCTAGCCGAATGTCGACAGAGCAAGGAAAGATCATCTAGGGAGTGGATTCTTTTACTCGGGAACGCGCCCTTTTGACGCATGGCGGAAGCAAAGTTTTATAGGCTGGGGCATCACGCATAGAAAGAGTGACGACTCACACGCAATTTTAGGAACATCGGCCAGAAGTTTGAGAGTGGGTTTCTTATCATAGATCACTCCTCTTAGTTTACCTAACACGTTGACCGCCCCGTCTCCATTTCTTTCGCCTCATTTGATTATCGCACTTCATCTTTTCTCTTCTCTCCGCAACAGTGTTTGACCTCGTTTACGCAACAGCCATACGTACCTACTTACGTACGTGCGCCTGTACGCCCAAAACGCCGTGGAAACGCACGTCCGTACTGTTGTACCACGTAGTTTCTAACGCTGCCGACCTTACGTTGCGTGGCACTGGCGTTGCGGAGGAGGAATTGCAAATTCAAAGCGCGATACTCAGCAAAGGAAAACAAAATGGATAATGGCGTGATGTAACCGTGTTTGATAAACATAGAAGAGTTTTATTTGCTCTTGAAACCATTCCGAATACTGCATAATGTATCATGCATGCTGGAATTCTAATTTTGCTTGAAATTAACTGCTTGCCTTTCACTTGTTCGCGGCAATGCCCGGAGAAAGGAGCGCAGAGTTAGAGCTGTAACGCCAATGTCGTGTAAAGGCATGTAAGGTTGCTACATCGGTACGTACGGCTGTTGTGTTCACTGGGCATTGTCCATCTAAGTTGGCAGCGTTAAGAAAAGCAAGCTACGTGCTTTTATCCCGCAACGATTTTGGTTTAAGCGCGTACTGGCAGTGGACACGACGCATCAGCTCACGTGCGAGAGAGGCTTCGATGCAGCCAGCGTCCGCTCCAATAGGCGCCACCGATGCTTCCCTCGTCCGCTCTGCCGGAGGATTTGGCGCTCTCGACATGGCTGGCGAGAGAAGCCGCGTGAGGAATCCCGGAGATGGCACTCAGGGTAGAGACGGATTCGTATCCGGAAGGTGGGGGAGGGGATGTCGGTGCGTGCAAGCTTGTCCGTCTCAGCACAAGGCGGTTTTCCCTCGTGGGGTCGGCCCTTTTTCTGAAGGAGAGTGGGGGGGGACGTGTGGGCTTGTAGGTGTTGGTCTGGGGGAAGTGGCAGGTGTTGCGGCGGTGGTGGGGCGGGGGGAATAGTTTCCAGACGGAGTAGTATCCTCTCTCACTCTTTCACCTCGGAAGGGATTGGGGTTAGGGTCGGATTCGAGTAGAGGAGAGGTCAGGAGGGGGAGGGGGTCGTCGAAGAGGATCGGTGGGTGGTTTCCGAAGGGGTTTCAGGGTGTGTGCACGCGGGGGAAGGAGGAGGTGTTGGTGTCAGGGGAGGAGAAAAGGCGGAAGGGTACGTGACTTGAAACAGCGTGCCGGAATTGGGCTTCGCCTTGCGGAGGATCCCACTTTGTATGTACCATCCCAGTCCCCCACAACCCATCCTCGCTCTCTGTCCACAGAATTCGGCGTCTAATGCCACCTTCCCTTGTTCTAACCCACTGGTTCTAGTTCTTGACGTCTCGACGTTTTTTTCTATCTTATAACGATGAGATTCGGACACGGGTACTCGGGATTGGCGGCCGGTCCTCCGGCCGCCATACCAATCCGATTCCCCATTAGTAGTTGAGCATAGCTGATTTAAAATATTAACCATATATAATGATATTTGCATAGAACTTTTGGTCCAGCACTGATTTTCATTGCTGCATATCCCTTTATAACTATTGCATAACCCTTTTGTCACCCTCACGATGTTGATTGGTTTCCATATCTTGCCAACATGCACAATATTGTCCGTAGTGACCTAAGATAAAGGTGTATTATGAAGCTTATAAGAGTATTTCTTCAGAAAATCTGAAATACATGCCCTTTTTTCTGAAAATAATGAAATCAATTGGAGAACCTAAAATTTATACGAAAGTAGGCTTCACCAATCATCCCTTTCCTTCTCCAGTTCCTTTTTTCCAATGCCCATAATTTTTATGGCTGTTGTCTTAAAAACTTCCGTGCAGTGCCCATATGAAGGCTGGCAGGGTTGATTTATATGTATCTACTTGGTTTTAATTTTTCGTCCGCATCTGTTAGAGTTGTGGTAATTCTAGGGAGTAGCCATTAGAAGATATCATGAGTCATTCAGTACTAATATTGACAGCACCCCTCCTCTTTTCCATTTCCCCAACTAACTCCTTTTATGACTTCATAGATGCTCTTTTCCATAGAGTTTACAGTACCAATCGTGGGTAACCTTTTTTAATTTCTTCATTAAATGGGAGAAAGTAATAACTTTAGTTGCACTGTGAATTCCACCAAAACTTTACTGCAAGTCCTGGGTTTCACGAAGGGTGGATTATACCAATAAATAACAAAATATTGATGAATCCCGAGTCGTAATATTTTAGTAGAATGTTACAATGAGGCTAAATGTTTTACATTCCTCGCATATAATTTCTAGCCTATGCCCCATTTCATCCGGGTAAGGTATTTATCCCTCAAACTCCTCGTGGTCCTTTCTCTTCTATCACTGGGTGAAACCGCCGGCAATGAGGACATTTGCACCTTTATGTATGAGTGAGGTAGTACAGGTAGGATCGTTCAGGGAATGATAGAAGGGTTTTGAGAAACTCGGCACCCGCCTTTGCCCACTCTCAGTGAAAAGCGCTAAGGCATCCATTTTTACGTTCCATCCAACGGACATAATGCTGTACTCTAAGTGGCCTCCGAGTAGCATTCAAGTAGTGATCGAGATTCCAATTTACTTTTTCACTCCATTGTTCGTTTGTATTGTATATTCTAACCAGTAAGTGATTTAAAATAGTTCCAAAGCCAAAAAGCAGCTGCTCCATAAGCCAGATGATCTAGAGAAACTCATTTTAGTCTGCAACTACAGCTAGATATTATGATGTAGGTGCATGTCTAAACCGTCATGAATGACGAATGTGGTTATAGAAGGGAAATTTCAAGCTGCGTAGAACATTTCAATTAATGAGTAAGTTGAGAATTTTGGAGCAGGTTATTATTTTTTTTAAGTCATCAAAAATCGATCTGGGGTAGAGTGCTAGCTAACCGAGATGTGTCGTTGCAGAAATTGATGAAACAGAAATGTTTGCTGTTTGTAAATTTTAGGAAAATCAGAAAGTCATTAAACTTCTGTAAGATGAGGAGCTATACAAATAATTTGCAGGAAATGCTATACATAATTTTGGAAAATATACAGGAATTTTTATCTTAAAACCTCAGGAAATAAAGCAACTTTTAAGTGGTAATTAAAAAAAAGTAGAGGACAGAAATTATTAAAGTGGAAGAGGAGAATCCCAGTATAAATACGCGTAGATATCCAGAGGTAAGTTAACGTCAGAATAAATCCTTTGGTGACTACAAATGAAGAGTGATGAATTATTTTGGAATTTTAATTGCATTTTTTAAAATACCGGGGCAATATCATAGAAACTGAATGCAAAAGAAGGGTAGCTTCTACCGTTTTCTGCAGTTTCGTGATATAGATTTTCTGTTGTACGATAAGATTTAATAATGCCAATTCCATTATTTAGACTGAAAAACTTTTATTACCTTCAAGGGGACATAATTGATTCAACTTATTCCATTCCGTATTCTGGGAGACAATATTTTACCGTGGAGACTTGAAGCTTATGAATCATGCGAGCAAATAAGTTAGGCAGGATTAACCCATGAATCCGACTGTGAGGGACTTACTCAGATGCGCAAAAGGTTACTGAAATCGCATATGGTCGTCAAATGTAATATTTCATTAAGGAGATGAGTATGGGCGAGTTTAGTACGTTCTGCTTCGATTTATAAATTGAGTTCCCACGTAAGTATAATAAACAAGCAGAAGATGAATCGCTCGAATACAGCAATAGTTTTTTTCGATGGAACACAGGGCACTGTATTAAGTTGAATGGTGAAGATCACGAGCTCGAAGACTAAAGGATGAACGTCTATTGGGGGATGCGCGAAGACAGAAGGTATGTCCCCTGCGGGAGATGTGACTTATCATGATTGAGGTATCATCAACATCAAAGATTTTCGAAGGTGATGCAGGTATTCAAAATAAAATATTGAAAATTAATAAACTAAAATGTTGGTGGATGGTAATAGACCAAAAGTTTCTCCTGGCTCTAATTAAAGCGTTTTAATAGCTCTGATGAGGTAATCGGTTGTTTTACTTTGAATCTGGGGCATGAAATGTGTTTGATTGAATCTAGTAATTTAACTCACTTGCGAAACTTCCGTTGTTCAGCAGTTCCCTCTGTGGAGAAGTTGTGTGTTGCTCGTAGACATTTCTATGCCGTTATTTAAATTTCAACCTCTTTCTCACGGAAATGTGGGTAAAGCGTCATACAAAATCGTCGCCAATCATTCGCCTAATTTTCGAAAATAGACGATCTGAAGCAAAGGACTTGCCGGAAAGAACGAGAGTCGAATCTAGTACCTCTTTTCTCTTCGCCATTGTTCATTGCTGCATAGGCGAAGCGGAAGCTGGAGCTAGCAAAGAACCGGAATTAGGATGCAGCGCTACGCTAACTTCCTCTTTCTAGCCCCTGCATCTAACGTTTCAGTCTCCTTCATCCCGTATCTCTTCACTCTTCTTGGTCGTGGTCTGCTATCGTTTCTTTTATTTCCGGTCTGACGTTTTCGATTGCCCTGGGGAATTCTTTCCCTTTGCTGTTAGCTGCCCCTTCCAGATCGACCCCTGAGTTCCCTCATTCCCTGCCACTTGAAATTCCGAATCTCACTCCACTTTTTTTCTTTCTGGTTGCTACCCACCCAATCTCCACCCCCCAATAGCCAGGCAATCGATAAACTTCTCAACTCCATCTTTTATATTTTGTTTGTTTTATTTCTTTCATTTTTTTCAAAGCATCTTTATAGCTCGGTATGCCTATTTTCCTTTTTTTGTGTTCCAAGTGCCCTAGAGCGTATGTAAATGGGACACTTATTAAGTTTTAGGCATTATCTCGTTCTCGTTTACTGATCAAGTATTGCTAATTGAACGGAAGCAGTCGAACAGTAAATTGGTAGGAACTAGCATAAAATGTCCCTGATTCGTGACTCAATTAGTTAGATTATTATATTTCCTTACGTATTTATGATTAATTTTCTACCAATGCACTATTTTTGTTTCCCACTTGGAACTTTTATTAGATTTCCGAATAGAATAGTCTGCTGATATATGCCTAAATCAAAGAGTCCTAGAAAGTAATTGTGTTAAGCTATTGTGTAAGGTGACCAAGAGATTATATATAATTGGGATACTCGTTAAGTTTTAGCCTTCGTACTTCTTTGTTCTCTGATAAAATATTTTATTTGAATTTTAGAGAAAGTGTGGACTTCATGTCGGTCGGTGATAATTATTTTCGTTTCTAGATATATGGAGTAAAAGTCCGAAAGTCTGTTTCCTTATGCATCTCAATAATATGGAAGCTCTGCGCATTTTTTCTTCACTGCTTTGTGCTTTAATGTTATTTCGGGAATAGGTTTTTGTGACGACTCACTTCTCTGTAATAGAGCCCATGAAAGGAATAGTATCAAGTTTACATTTGAGTGAATCAGTAAATATCAGATAAATCAAATTTACTGAAATCTTAAACGTTTAAGGTCCGAATTGTCACCAGGTAAATGATAAATAAAGTGTCAATAGCCGCTATTACTCATACTGCTCATTGAGTTCTCTTAGCGTGATGAGGTTTAGAGATTAATTAAGGAAATCAATTATTTAATGTGAGGACGGCAATAATTAGCGTGGTGCAAAGTCGTTGGCAAAACAGTTTCAACGACTAGTAGGTCACAATGCGCGCATATTTTATCCAGCGGTCGCTTTTACCTCTGGGATAATTTGTCGGCATTGAATTTCACTGCAATATAAGTCACGAAATAGTGTTTAAATTTGGTGTGATCTGGAGCAATTTTTCTTTGGAACACTTATTCGTATATTGTACTTCCGTTTCTTGGAAAAGACCAGTCATTAGTTCAAGTTGTTTCAGATGGGCTCCAGGTGTAAATTGCGTTTGTTTGGAGTTATAAAAAAAAGCCCCGACGTGCGTAGTCTTGACGGAAGTATGGATGAGTGGAGAAATGTCGTATCTCATTTGTTTCTATTTGCAAATTTCATTCGCACTAAATTGAGGGGGAAATGGTGAGAATTCACCTAAAAGGAATAGAAGAAAAAACCATAATGGAGAGGAGATCGTAACTCGTTTGTTGCCTGATGCTAATGCTGCGGTTTGTAAAATGTGCTGTCAAGCAATGCATTTTCTTAAATGGGAATTATTTTCTTTTTATGAGGAGATAAGGCCTCAAACGTTCAAAAACTTTATAAACTGAATTTCTGCGGCTACTACCGGTCGTACCGGTACCGGAATACGCGTCGTTGGTACTACTTGATGCAAATAGTACGTATCGGGACGCGAATTGAATTACATTTTGAATGCTCATGTAAAATGAATCCGTAACTCTCCACTTTTAACAAAATGTTTCATTACCTTTCAAAGAGGGATAAATAAATAAATTTCTGTTCATCGGTCCATTAATATATTTCATCATAAATTTACACTTATTTATATAAAGTGGACGGATGGTATTTGGTTGGATGTGGTGTGTGCGGCATGATACGATTTTCGAATTCTTTGTGAAAAGGCAGCTACGATATGTCAGATCGATAGTCTGGTTAACGCAAAGGCAAGACCACGTTGCCTTCTCTTTTACTTAATTTTAACTGCGAGTTCGGGTTTTACATATTAGACTCGACTCTTAAGAAGCTCGTCAATCAGCTTGTCGCTTACCGGGATGGTCAATTTCACGGGGAATCGATGCATGGTAAACTTGAAAGTAATTGACCGGGGTCTTTAGTACCACGGGGCTGGCTTTCTTTCATATCCACGAGGCTTACAGTCATGACTTCGCGGGTTCGTAGTGGAAGCTGTCTTTTACTATTTATGTATTGTCTTATAACAAAAAGGTGGAGCATCTGAAATGGATAGGCATTTGCGCTTGTTTATGCTAAATGTAAGGATTAAAAACCAATTTCCAGGAATTTTTATCATATTGATGGTTTCTAAAATCTTGCTTGAGTTTTAAGAGTAGGTAGGTACTCATTGTATTTTTTCTCAAGGACCCTGTACTGCGGGTAAAAGCAAGATAGTCGCCGCCAATCGCTTCTTCAGAGAAATGGATCGGCATAAGTAACCTATTCATGATTTGGCGCAACAGTTGTTATGATTAAGGGAGGGTGGAAGGTATCTGCCAAAAAGTTTGAATGAATTTCCGATTGGAATAGCTGATAGAACTCGGAGAATGACCACAAGAGGAAATTAGTTTGGGAAAGTCTTCCGTGCCGCCGTTGTATCATCAGCCATTGAACCTTTACAGCCTCATGGGACTCGCTGACCAGGAACCTGTTAGAAACACTTCAAATGTATTTTAAAGTAGACGAAACTGTGGATGCTACGGCAGATGGGAATTTAATTCCTAGTCCGCCGTTATGATAGATGCAAACGTCAAGTGTACGCCAATACTCCACTGTGATAATAAATGAGGGGCTTTTAGTATAATAAAGTAAACGCATGCGATGACACATTAGGTAGGCAATTAATTATCTCATACTATTTTAATCCTTCTTGCTTATAATGTGAGAGGGTAATTAATAAGCCAGGGAGCGCTCTTTGGTCGTCGACAAATGATTCATTGTGAATGTAGCCATCAGGATTCCTTTGTTTGGTGTGCTGCGGGCCTCTAGCTCATCTCATTTATCTTCCCAAGCATTCTTCTGTTATTTTTCACGGAGCCTCTCAGGGAATCACCTCTATCTCTCCCTCTCCTTGTCGAGTCTCTTGTTTCCTCGTCACGTCCACTCCCTTCCTCCCTCGTGCTCCTAGGTGGTGGCGCTAAGGCTTTTCCCGGTGTGTCTCCCGGCCGCCGCTTTTCCATTTGGTTTCACTCAAAGTCATCGATCCTTTCAGGGGAGCCCGGCCCTTTCTTTCCCGCTACGCACGCTGCATTCGTTTGTTTCCTCCTCCTCCCCCTCTTCTTCTTCCTCTTCATTTCGAGCTCTCTCTTTCCAACCCTCGTAACCCCACCCCCTCCTTCATCCCCTGAAGGAAACTCCAACTCTCTAACCGCCAAAACCATTTAAACCCTTGGAGATGGCGTCTTGAGCCTTACCTCGGCGAATTTCCTTCCCTTTTAATCTGCAATTAGCAATAAATGACGCCTATAGTTGTTTTGCGAATTTAATTTAGTTGTTCTGTGTAATCGTTTTTGAGGTTGTTCTTGACCATGAAGTATTAATCAGATTGGGTTTTTTTTTGAGATTTGGCCAATGAAACATAAAAAACTTCTGCCAATGTTTCGACCTTTAATTACATCATCATCAGGGCTGTAGCAGTACAACAAGTGAAAACAGTTATTAAAAAAACAGTTAGTTCTGTGTAATAGGAAAACATACTTTGGTGTGATAGGATACTTATTCTAAGGCAATACTGCATGTTGAGGAAAAACACCTTTGTTTTTTCACAAAACTTTATTCCGCTGTCTTGACGCACGTTCCACCACACTGTGGCATTCTCATCTGCCATGTACCTCACACAGTGTGGTGAAACGCGCGTCATGGCAGCGGAATAAATGTTTGTGGAAATAAAATAGGTGGTTTTTCTCAACATGGATATTCTTAATTTCCACGAGGTTAGGCCTGATATCATCAGTTTTTAGGTAATTATGATTCGATGGAAATGTTCTAATTGTGTTTTGTGTATATTTATGTGTTTTTATTACATTATAGGTTTTAAATCATTTTTCTTATACATTTTAATAAATCTGTTGTCTAACTAAAATAACGGTATCTATTACATAATATGTTTTTTGAATCTGCCTTGATTATTTTTTAAACACTTGATTTTCAATCCGGTGGACACTGTAACAAAGAGCACCTGCTGACAAGCCATAGGCTTAGTAGGACTTTATCTGTTACATATTATAGGAAAACAAAAATTGAAAAATTATGAATATTATTACGCTATATTTTTTGTTATGTATTATGTGATGCATATTGTAATAATCCCTTGATAACTATCAAAATTGAACGACTAATAAATATGTAATATATTAAAAATAATTAAAAAATATTAGTTAAAAAGTAAAATAAGTTCGTTATGGCTATACGGAAATTGTTGAAATATTTGGAGACCTGACTTCTTTCTATTACCCCCGCTGATAACACAAACGAGCGAAATTCGAAATAAAATAATTATATTGTTGCGAAGAAAAAAGCTTTCTATGAGATTGATTTCTTCACTTGGTTTTATTACAATCGACTTAAAGGTAGAGTGCCATTATCAATGTTATTTATATATTACAACCTATCCTGATTATTATATATCTCGGCAGAATGCTAGTCAAATACAAAGCACGCTTCCCGTCGAAACCTGGGTCGGTTTTAATAGCATCTAGTATGGAAATGGATGCCATAGTAAGTGATTTTATTCATAATTAAGGAAAACTATTGTGAAATCATTGGAAATCATATAATGGAGTCCGTTCTTTAAATAGATAAGTAATTTTCACAAAACCATAGCGAGTTCATTTTAAATTTTAACTAATATATTCTTACTACACATAAACTTGAACAAATGCGAAAGAATAGGGATGTTTGATGAATTTATTTATTCATAAAACTCATTAAAAAACAAGATCTTTCGTTTTAGTGTCTGCATCTGTGCTAAGGATCCCGCAAAAAGTCATTCGTCTGGAACTGGGATCACAATCCTGACGAATTTTTGTGTTGCGAATACGCATATCAATATCTTCTAGGGAAGTGGCACCTTTAAAGTTGCATTTTACGAGTGCTCTTGAAATCTGGATTCACCATGCTAATCTAAAAATAATTAATTGCCAAACATTTCTTTAAACCATATATGATACTCCGAAACAGCGTTCACGAAGAAAACATATTAGTTCCTGAATAACTAAATGATACACGTGCTGGCGTGAGTTACTTGGTATCAGTAGGTTGTAACGTCGGACCACTTTCAATGCATTCTGAAATCCACTATGCAGCGATTTCTTTTTTCTTTAAAATACTAAGAAACTTTCTTAGGGGAGTCCGCAGCACAACATACAATGAAAGTAATAAAACCAAGTCCAAAAACATAACGCCGAAGCATCAAACGTTGCAAGGTACTTAGAATCCCTCTAATAAATGTTATATTCCAGCTCGGCTTTAACATTACAACGCCAGAGTACCAATACGCTATTCAGAGTAACATTGTATTAGCAAAACTGACCTGTGTGAAAACAATTGACTGGTGGGAATGAATAGTAAAAGATATTTTTCCCCGCCAGAAACTTGAGGAAGCGGCAATCCACGCAGTTTTGCTGCGAGGCTCGGCGGCGTGGAAAGTTTAAACAACAATGCGACCGCGCGATGATTTTGCTTTCATTTTGAAGTGACGAGCAACCCTCACGGCTTCTTCATATTATTCTTCCCATACAATTTGCGATGAGGTGGAAAAGTTTTTAAAATGCGCAAAAACTCGCGACAACGGGTTATCCTGAAGGGTGGGTAGAGGAGGAGAAAGGAGGCGAAAGAGAAAAGTTCATTCCTCTGTTCGCGTCTTTTATCGCTCGCCCCCCGCTGCGCCTTTGTTTATCTCCATCTTCTCCTCGGGCGCCTCCCCCCCCCCTGCTCTCATCGTGACAGAGGGAGAGTTGCTCAACTCTCGTCGCATCCTTCCTCGGATTATTCCCCGCCTTCCATTTTTCATCGACTCTTCCCCGCTTAGTCTCGGTATCAAGACCCGCCAAAGTATTGTCCGCGATAGTTACGCCGCTTCACACAAGTGGTGATAATTCTCACTACTCGTATAAAAACGCCGTAATTCAATTGTTTTGTACTTTCTGTCAAGTTGCATGTGGTAAAATACGGGATATGCTGTGCCATGTATGGTGTTAATGTAGATATAGAATTGCCATTCTTTATTCCTCCAAATACAATTTCAACTTGTATATAGATAATCTTGACCACTTTAATGATTGATTGTTTTTTTTCTGGAGATTTGGTCTGCAATTCAATTAAAAAACCACCACTTCGCCAACGTTTCGCTTTTTTATATAAGCTTTATCAGGGATAAAAATAGAACATGTACGTCATACATCAAAAACATGCTCATATATACATAAATATTATTAATAGCTACTCAGTGCCTTCAGGTGAATTTAAAAGAAGAGAGTAAAAGGTTTATCCCAGTATGTTTGCTATATGTAACAGCAATGTTCTCCTTAGAAACAAAATTTTTTACATCAACAAATATTTAAACGAACCAATAATTTTTTATGCATAACAAATTATTTTATTATTAATATTGAGCAAAAAAAGTAAATATTTAAAAAATAAAAAAACAGCTTGATATTAGTTTTATAGCTAACATATATTCAACGAATATACAATACATATTCGTACTGAAATTTTGAATTTAAAACCATCAAAAGTAAATCAAATACATGTCAAATTTGGAAAAAAGGCAAGAATGCTAATGGTTATGTTATAATATTTTTGCTGAAGATGTTATGAATCAGATTATAATAATTTCAGTTACCGAAGTCAAAATTTGATTTTTTAAAGTTATAAATAACCATCATCAAATTATGGTGCTTTCCCATTTGCATTGTGAGTTATTGGCTCAGTTTATGAAAAATTAAATCATCTAGGATAAATTTGAATAAATATATTTTGGTTTTCTGCGGTATAATAACATTTTTGAGCAACAGTAAAATCACTGAAAAAAGTTCATGCAGGATAAATCTTTTCGGTGGGTGATGGTTTTTATTTCAAGCCCAGTAGACAAAGAATTTTCTTTACTAATTGAAATACTGCAACAGGTCGATGTCTGCCTCACTGTATGAATGGATGACAAATATTTAGTTCTATACATATATTTTTCTTCTTGTATATGGAGAACGAAAAAGAGAAAGAAAGAGATTGGTCGGATTTTCAGAAAACTTCACCACTGCAATTTAAATGCAAATTACGTATTTACGATAATGAGTACCTAAAACAATATAAATATTTCATAAATAACTAATAAGAAATAGTAAGTTAATAATATCTAAAAAATATTATCGATTTTTCCAGAAAGATCATGATGTTAGTTACAATTAATTGCACGAGAATCTTGCATAGTAGAGGCGTTAACAGCATTGGCCGTTAATATCCCGAGTCTTGTTTCTTTTTTTAATATTGGAGTGAATTCGGCTATTTTACACTTTTGAAGTTCTTTACCTTTAGTAAATGACTTGTTAAATATGATTGATATAAAATGGTGCGATGCGTAGGGCTACCTCCTTGACAAAGCACGCTGGTATCTCCTCTGGGTCTGGGTACTTGTTTTTGCTTTAACCGATTGTGGTAGTCTAATTATCCCATATAAATGTCACATATTGATTCACTAATGATTGGGGTGTATCCATTATCCATGGTGTCGTCCTTTGTTTATATACTTTCAAAGGAGCAACTTGGTGTGTTCCCCATTTCAATACTGTTTTTACTGACTACTTTGCCATTGTTTTCGTTTCGTTTCGACGGAAGACTCGATGGTTTAAAATTTATCCTTAAGTTCTCTTGAGTAAGGCCAAATTGATTTAGGAATTCCATCTTATAATTCACCTACCACTTTTTTCTTGAAGTTTCGTAGTGCATTACACTCATTTTCTTTTTCTTTGATCGTTGACCAGTTAAGTTTTCTTTAGAGTTCCGTCGTTTTGTCACCATATTTAATTATATACCTACACACAGAGATGGGCCACGATGCAAAGAGGATATGGAGAGAAGAGATGAAACAAAATATAGTAAATATATTCTTCATTATATTGTATTGGACCATGTTATTGAGGTTAAATAATCTTATACCTATATATGCTCCATGGGCGATACCCAGGGCAGAATAAATAATGATTATATTGCATTAATATAGGTATTATATTGTATTTCAAGGGCGCATCCAGCTCAAAAGTGAAGGGGGGTTGGAGGCAGCTTTCTGAATTCAACGTCATGGGGGAGGGGGTGACCTACAATAATATACAATAACAAAAGGGAGAACGGTGAACCATATTTATTTAAAAAAATATATATTAATTCTTGAACAATAATTTGGAACAACTGTATAGGGTCCCAAATGCAATAATTCACATTAACATTAGGAGGAACACCATTTATTTAAAAAAAGTCTTGAACACTAGTTTGCGGGGATTAGCTGAGAGTTTTTAATTACAGCTTCCACTAATTACTCCTTGTTTGCGAAAACCCACTTACGGTGAATGCTTATTGTCAGCATTGCTAATCCATTTAACCTATTTTCACCAATAGTTGATCTTAGCCACGATTTAATTCGGCGAGAGGAGCTGATGAGCGCTCGATAGTGCTTGTTGTGGAGGGCAGTGAAAGCAAAATCAGTATCCCCTTTCTAATGGTCGAGAAAAACAATTAGCTCTTTTTTAAAACTTCAATGATGTCTGACGCTTCCTGTATATACCTCATTCCACATTTAAATCTCGATTCCCTTTCTCCTTCGATGCCTTCCAAATTGTAAACATTTATTCAAGATGAAAGAACTTCATTCCCATTCCCCAAAGAAACATCTCTCATGTTGCTTGGATGAAAATGTGTCAATGAAAATTCAGGCGATTTATCTGAAGAAAATCTGACTTCTAAAGATGATATGACGGAATCCAAGTAAGGAATTATTATTATACTAAGGAAATTATAATAATAAAGAAACGATGGTGATCTTCGCCAAAATTCAGATGGATTTCCAACTGAGGGGCTTCTATGCTTTTGTCGGCCAGCAACGCGAGTGGCGGTTATATCAACATTCAAATTTGTAATTAGTTTCTTTTAAAATGTTGAAATACCAAAAGTCAGCTTGCCAATAATTTTTTAGAAACTTATTATTTATATTTGTTTCTATTTTATTTTTAAAAAATTCCATGTTGTAAAGGGGGCAGCTACCCCTCCTTGGGCCCTCCCTGAATACGCACTTGCTGTATTGCATAATTGCCCTTACGTGCAGTTTAGCGAGCTTAATTTGGGTCACAACAATTAATGTTATTGACACAGACCATGTTATAATCCTACAAAGACCGAAATTTGAATCTTATTTTTTACGTAGGTATCACAATCACTATCTTTGATCAAGATTCTAGTGGGAGACTTGAGCCACACTGCACGCGGACTTCACTAGCATTCCCACCCCGTTACACATCAGCCTTACGGCCACATCGACTCGTCGATGTGGCCGTAAGGCTGTATTTAAAACTATTCCGGCGTCGCGACGCCGGAATAGTTTTAAATAGGCACTTTTGTACGTTTCTCACAAAAATAAAAATGGCATAACATGGAGAGAAAAATACTTTTGGTTTGTAAAAACTTCTAATCAGAAGTTATTGAATGACAGAAATAATTGCATTTTCTAAAAATGCTGCTATTCCAGTGAGCACTATTCTTCAATAGCTCACTGACCTAGAAAACCGGGAGGGCATATAATTTCTTTGAGCAAGGAAAAGTCATCGAAATGCGTGAAATCACCTGGAAACTTGATCTTGATATAAAATTGATCATAAAATACATACTCAAAATCTGCCGAAATAAACAAGGGAGCATGCTTAAAAGAGGAGAATTATGGGCAGAAATTGAATATTCCAAATAATGGAGACGAAATCGGACATGATACACATTTATTAGTTCATGTGCAGCCCCTGAGGTGCACCTAAAGGCCGTGATACTACCACTTTTATTTAGAAGTCCGAAAAAACCTCGGAAAATGCTCTTGCTGATCTTCTTATGGCAAGGTTTGTGACAATATTCCGTGGGCCACTTGACGTTTATTAACATTATACATGCATTTAAGAAAGTATTACTTTACCCAGGCATTTAAGGTAATTTTTTCCGTGAAGGCTTCCGCGGAGTCTCTGGCTTGGAGAGACTTGATTTTTGGGTCTTCCTCCGCGTGCTTCCATAATTTCTGGACAATATTTCACCAGCTGGAACGCTGGCGAAATATTGTCCAGAAATTATGGATAGACGTGGAGGAAGATCCGAAAACCAAGTATCTCCATTTTAGGCGATTATTAGGAGAAATTCTGATAAATTATTAATTGTCTGATCATCACTTTATTTATCAATAAACACGTCCTGACACAGATTGAATGCAATGAAAAGACAATTTGACTCAAAGAATTTAAAGATATGATAAAGACTGCCATTAGATTCTCATTTTTGTGTGATATACGACTTAGAGGTAGAAGTTCGTGGTTGAAAACATTTTGTGTCAATATGTTATATACATCTTTAAGCGATTCCCTCCGCATCTCAACCGACTACCTGTCTGATTTACTTGTTAATAAATCAAGCTTTATGAAGAAAATTAACTAACTTGGCTGCCTCAATAACTCGTGTGATCGGCTAAAAAGAATATAAATTATATGATACGAAAAGTGCTAATTATTTGAGAGGTATGTGATAAGTCGCAAATAAAATAAGTTAATATAAATCGCAAATAAAATAATTCAGATAAGTCACAAAAAATATTTTCACCTGGAATAGGCGTCCTCTGATTTCGTTTACGTATACCTACTGTTACAACAGCGCAATCCAGGGGTTTAAGAATTTCTTCAGCTATCAGTAACGATTCACTATCTTATTTAAAGAAAATTTACGGTACTGACCGAGTATCAATGCCATAATAACCTTATATTCGATTTTTTCACTTAGCTCCGTAAGGTAATTGAACATTTTAGGCCTACTATTTACAAACAGATGGCGATCGGAATCCGAGTGTTTAGGCCTGTATATCTCGGAGGCTACGATCTTAATTTGTTGAAATAACGTTACGAGGAGCTTATAGAGAGCTCATGATTCACAATGCAGAACTTTCATCATGAAGGCATATAAAATTTTCTTTTTTGGTTAATAGGTACTGGAAACTTTTCAAAAGCTTTGCAAGCATTCGCGATTCAAGCAGTTTAGACTGATTTACGTGTTAATAAATCAAGCTTTATGCATAAAATTAACTAACTTGGCAGCCTCAATAACTCGTGTGATCGGCTAAAAAGAATATAATATATGTATATAACATAGGTCCTAGAGAAATGGAAATATTGAAATTCGTCCTGGAAATCCATGGGAAGTCATCGCATTGGAGAGCTTGAATATAGTGGTCACGCTTCATTTTTAACATTTCTTCAACGTAATTTCAAGAAGACATTAAGTTGAAGAAATTATAAAAAATCCACACATTCTGATTTGCACCATGAAATTGATGAGAGACTGAAATAAATATAGCAATTCATAATGAACAAAAAAATCTTGGTAATCTTCCACAGATTTACCAAGGATGATTACCAAGTGTTTTTATTCATTAAGAATATCGAGAACTTCCACCATATCCAGCCTGAAACAGTTAAATTTAAATATAGCAACTTATATATTGTATTCTCTATTGAAATTTCTTTTGTTTCATTTTTTAATACGAATAGTCTTGTGTGTATAAAAGGTCACGATTACTTTAAAAGATTTGATTAATACTCTCTTAGTAGTAATCAGTTGCCGTCACATAGGCGACTGGTTTATAATAGGCAGGACTATGTTACACGCTTGACGGAGTATCGGTAGATCCGCTTTGGAATCCCGGTAATATTGAATGATTTTTTCGTGACTTATGCTCACACACACCGCCGTTATAAAAGTAGTTCCTGGACCAAGCATTCAGATGAACGCTTTGGGCTATGCATGACGTAGAAGTACGTAACAATTAGAATTTACTCCAACTTGAATACTGGGTGATATTTGTGTATTGCACCGAATGAATTCACCCTGAGGCCGTCGAAACGGTGCAACACACCAATATCACCCGGATGGAAACTCGAGAAATGTACATCTCATTTAGTAAGATTGGACAGATGTTATTCCTTGTGAAATGTCTGAGAATCTAGAAAGAAATTTAGTATGAATAACTTTGTTGTGCTCAACTTGTACATTTCTCTGTTCAGACATGACTTTGTTCCAGGCATGGAAAGACAGTTTGCCAGCGTGGCCGGCTCCCCATTGAGGCTCTATGCTCGCGGCCGATTAATCACAAGATTTTTGCGAATACCCAACTCTTGTCTAGATTTTTTGTTAACCAGCTCGGAACTCGCCGTTATAAATTTCGTTCTTTCCGCCCGGATTAATGGTGGCATTCTCTCTACCCCCCTCTCTCGGCTTTTTTTCAAACCTCCCGTACGTTTCTAAACGGACACCGAAACACGTATGCGGCGAATGGAAGCCTTAAATTTTTTTCCTCCCTTATTTGTTGCCTATAGCATCACGGTCCAGCTGTAAGTATTTTCAAACACCCAGTCGGGGGCCGGTTTGCCAAATCCCCTTCTTCATTTGTGCATCTGGAGCGTCTCTCTTCATTGTTCAACCGGCAGGGGTTATGCTGCTGCTTATCATTCCATTCGACGTTCTTTTGTTCGGATGAATAGCGCGATAGCTCCCCTTTAAGATAAGACCAAGCTTTCAGGTGTAAGGGGGTAGGATATTATGCCTACTCGTTGAGTTCAAGGGTGGAATAACTGACATTAGAGTCTACTCTCGGTTCTTACATAAGAAGAGGTGGAAATCTATGTCTAGATATATAAAAAGAATGTTAGTTTACACAAATCTATAGTTTTACTCCGATCGTTCTGAAATTTTGCAGAATAATAGTTCAGGACAGGGGAAAAACTGTAGGCTATTTTAAAAAGATCTCAGGGCCCAAGTAGGTTCAAAAAAGGGGCCCTTTGGTGGTCTACGTTACGTATGGGTTATGTGCAGTGGTTTCATTTTGTACTTTTTAAAATTACTTCCGCTCAAGATACAGGGTTGGGATTTTTTAAATCAAATAGCAGAAATTTTGAAATTTATAATTATTTCAATCAATTATCTAATTCCAATTTGTATTTGTCTGAAAACAGTTTTTTAAGCTGCAAAACGCACATTTTTCTCTGAAATCAACAATAGCATATTTCCTTTATGGCCAGATTTTGGTCTTTAACGCATTTAAAATTCGTTTTGCTTAGTTTAGCTGATTAGGAATGCTAAGAATTTGGTTTTGTACAGTGGCTTATGTTTTTGCTTTTTTAAACTACTGTCACTGAAGATACAGAGTTAAAATGTCTTTTATCAGATACCCGAAAGAATGAAGTGTCTCAATTTTTTCAATTGACTGTCTTTTACGCATCGTATTTGTCTCGAAACAGCGCTTTAGGCAAATTATTTAAATAAATTAAATAATTAACAGCACTGTAGTCTGTTTTGACAACTACTAACTAACCCCTCCAGCACAAATTTCAATATAAATACAAAAGTGAGGCAAGGAGATAGTCTCTCTCTCATCCTTTTCAATCTTGCTTTAGAAAAAACCATAAAAGAGACTGAAAAGCTTGACCTAGGAGTGACAGTAGGAACAAAGATAAATCTCTTGGCGTTCGCAGATGACATAGATTTAGTAGCGGAATATTATGTTGGTTTAAAATAACTTGGCGGAAACGCTTATAAAGCTTGCAGGAATATTCGGACTTAAATTCAGTGATGAGAAAACCAAATATATACTAGTAGTGGTAGGCAGGGATGCGGATGCATTCACTAATCTCCTGAAAACTAACAGCCATACCTTCCAAAGGTGCCAACATTTCAAATATTTAGGGGTCACAATTGATGAGAGCAATAATGAAGAAACGGAAATCAAAATCAGAATTCTACAAGGAAATAGATGTTATAGGGCCCTCAAAAAACTAATGAAGAGCACGATTCTATCTAAGGAAACCAAAATAAGACTCTATAAGAATATAATATACCTGTGGTCCTATATGGCTCTGAAATTTGGGCAGTAAAAATTCGGGAAAGAAACTAATTCTGTTTGAAAACAAAACCCTACGAGCTATTTTTGGCCCAATATGTGACCAAGGCACCTGAAGGATACGGACCAATACAGAATAAAGGGAGCTATACCAAGAGACCGACATCATTGCCCAGATTAAGAGTAGAAGGCTTAGATGGGCTGGGTATGTGAGCAGGAGGGAGCCGGCCTCTAGACTCAAGATGGTGGCAGAGAATGTTCCACGAGGCAGAAGACCATTGGGGCGACCAAGACTGCGTTGGGGAGACCAACTGCGGAAGGACATAGAAATATTAAATATTGCGCCCCGAGCTGATGCAAGCCTGAGTTGGATGGCGGCGAGCTGTTGGTGAGGCCAAAAACCTTCTTAGTAGGTTTGAGTGGCCGCGTAGGTAAGGTAAGGTAACTAACCCCTCTCCTATTATATGATGAGTTATGAAGGAATTCTGAACCCGAGCAACGCCGGGTAATTCACATAGTTGTTTATACTATACTTGAAAAATCTCCGAAGGAACACTTTATGCAATAAGCGACTTTCGGCATCACCTTTGCCGTTTAATCGGCCGTAAAATCTACTTTTTAGTGAAAATAAGTCGAGGAATATTTCGCTCGCTTGATGAATTACGCTGATCACATCCTCGCATACGCATTCCAAAAATCAATAACTATAACTTCCGACTAAAACTCAGCATGTATTCAAACGTAGATATTTTATATCATAATAATAATTCATCTTCTTCATAAACCATAGAAAAGTGATCGATGGAAATTTAAAAAGTGGAAAGGTCTTGGTAGAGAGAAAGTGATTTAACACTTTGAGCATGCAAAAGTGTCATTGAACTATGCTTTTATTTTTTTAAATTTTATGTTATTTTGTTAATTTGACATTTTTCCTGGACTTACTAAAGACCAGTGTTCCTTGATCTCAATTTACTCAAATATTTTCGCTCGGGTACCTATACTTGTACCTATATCCAGAACAATCGTGTAATAGTAGCATATATATTATTAATCAATAATGCTAGAGCTTATGCTTAACATTTTTGTCACACAATATTTTACTGGTTGCCGAAATAATATAATTAGTTGAAATTGGCCTCTGTAATAGTTTCTCCTCTATCTCATCCCTGATAGATTAATTGCCACCCAATTATGGTAATTCATACACAGGTTATTTCGGATGTTTAAAATCAGCCCGCTTAAGTCCCCAATTACATTTTTCCCCTCTCAATAGTTGTTACTTCTTCTCTCGTTAAGATCTGAATATGATTTAACAGAATCACGGGAATATTCAGTTTTTGGTTTGTATTTAAGAGGCTTGATTTTTTGGTATAATAAATTTCACTTATTAGAACGGAATGATTGTAGGACATTACAACGAATTTTTTATTTACTCTCTTCATCCCTTCAGAAATGTTGAACACTTTCTAAAAATTCACGGTGTAAGGGTTCTCCGAAATTCTGACTGTAATGTTTCTTTTGGGTGTGGTTTCTTAAATTAAACCCGTGGTAAATAATTATCAGTGTAAAGAAGGATCTCTCGTTCTGAATGTGGTTCGCTGCATTGTTACACAGAAAAATCTAATTACGGCTCTTTTCTTAATTTACTCTCAAACGTGAACATCCCAAAACTCGGTAGGCTAATAAAATTTAGCTCAGATAGCCATCACGTTAAAAAAATCGAGAATCGTTATTAAGAACGTCAGTGTTGATACCCCGTGTAATCTATATGATTGTGGGTGTGAGGAAAATTAAAACACGCTCCAGCGTTGATTGATGTGCGTGTAAGAAAGGCATAACATGTTCTATTTTTAGCTCATTTATGTGCATCTCACTGTTATGAGAATGCTTTGACTATACGTTTTAATCTTTTGGGGCAAATGGGTCTGTAAAAATTAATCATTTAACTCAAAAAACTTGCGAGAAAATAAAATTATAATATATCTGGAATGACCTAGTTCGTAACTACGTTTAAGGGGTGTCAATGATGTTCTTAAAGATACGTATATTTCTAGATATTTGCTAATAAGATTCTTTCAGTAGAAAAAATGTCTTTAAATTACAGTAAATTACATGTACTACATGTATATAATGATAAAATTAAGGTTTCCTTCAGTTTTTTCGGCTTTTTAAAGGGTTTAAAGAAAACATGGCTTACCGCTCCAAGGGTGCGCAACGCGTTTTCATTGCGCTGTAGACTGATTACAACAGAATAATAATAAGATAATATAATAATAATAATAATAAGATACAGGAAAGAAAATTTTGAGGATGAAGCTGACTCTAATTGAGATACGTATGTAGAAATTTCTTATATCGCCTGCAGCCGCTATTCTTTATTTTTAGAAATTTCTTGTGCCGAATAAATTCAGCCTTTCTCTCACGAGGGACAGGTATTAAAAATCATGTTGTACTCGCGACCCGCTCAATTTTTCTCAACTCAATACAGTTTGACACAACAAACTCACGGAAATAAACTTGAACGATGCGCCGCAAAACAAAAAAATACCCACATTTAATTGGTACAGTGGCTATTTTACGCGCCGTCACCCATGCAACCGCGCTTCCATGCAATTCTTCGCTTTACGCAGTGCAATTTTTTTGGCGCCGAAGTCCGGGCGTTGGATTGCGCAGTATATATACGACTTATATGTTCTCCGTCGAAAATGCCGACCATACTTCCTAACTTTATTTGAATAACCTCGACCGGTTTATACACAAAAAACACGTCAATTTTAAGAGGATCCAATTTTTTATACCCAATTGAAAACGAGAATGTATAAGTTATTGCTGGAAAATGTTTGCAGTCTCTTAAAAATTACGCATCAACTACGGTTGAGGTTATTAAAATACAGCGTGGATTAATACAAAGTATATTACCTAATCCTTTTAAATATCTCTCAATCCCACAAAGAAAATTCGCCAACCCAACCATAATTTTAAATCTCTGACTTCTTTCCTGCCTTCTAATCCCTTTTCATTTCTACTTATGTTTCCTCCCTCCCCCCAAATTACTTTGCCCATCTCCTTCAATTCCCTGAGCGCCCCTCTCTATTCTTCTTTCCATTTCTTCCCCGTGCAATATCTTTCCCGCCGTCCGACAAATTTCCTAATACTGTCTCTCTATTCCCAGAGGGAGTGCAAAACCCATTCATTTGAATTAGAGTGCAGGCGTCCTACGAAAGGGGGGGGAGCGTGTAGCATTCCAATTCCCACCCTCGCCCTTCTCTTCCATCGACTAGGTCGGCGGCTTGCGTCCTCCACCGCAATTTCGGGATGGAATTTCATCGTCATCGTCATCGTCAAACGTTGCCATAAAGTCCCGCTGACGCATTTCCGCATCGTTGCACCGAATCTTGAAACCCATTCGTTGATCGATGCATTACGCGCGCCGGGGAATATCCTTGTGGGCCTCGCTTTGACAGTCGTATGTTGGAATTCTTTATCCGACGGAAATGACGGAGGTTTTCCTCTTTGTGCACAACCGAAGTTAATAATTTTCGTTAATAAATTTCGTTAGTGAAGTGAAGCCAAAATTCAGATTCAATAAGTGGAAAGTGCTGCTTGGTATAGATAGCCTCGACAGTAACTTGGGTAGAGTCACCTGCTGAGAAAATAGACACAAAACTACGAAATACATTGCCATTCGCTTGGACTCACGTTCAATCCCAGATATCCCGTCTTCGCTCCGAGTGCTTTCCCAAATTAAACTACCCAGACGTCCTCTCCCATCGTGAATTTAGTAGACGTCCTGCAGTACTTGAAATATATATTTATGTAGGAAATCGGCTATATCTTGAAAGAGTAACCACTGTGGATAGTGCGATATACCGTCTGGATCGGGAATCGAAGCATGTATCTAAGGGTTGCCAGGATACCAAGGATAACACAAGGATGCCCAGAATGGATAATACGTGAAGACATTCTCATTCTTTGTTAATCTCAGCAAGATAATGCCGCGGATCAGTGGTCGCGGCTGTTGATTTCTTTTTTCAGTCGTATCTTTCATGTGATTCCGATCCTTGATCGACCGGACATATATCTAGTTCCCATAAATCTTCAATATAATGAAGCCTGGGTATCGTAGTGCTCTGCGCAATGGCCTGGGAATTTAAAGGTTCGTCCCGGTTCAGGTGGATTTTTTTATAAGTAAATGTTTTAAGTATTTCATCCTCTTGTTTTTGACATAGGCGAACATTTTTAAAAGCAATTCTCTCTCCCTGCATTCTACCTTTGAAAGCGGCCTTCAGTATCCCCTGATCTCCTATCATCCTCCCTACCTTGAGTTCAAGTTTCGCTTCCTAAAGAGAATCATTCAACTATGCTGACCTCCTAATATCTGTATCTTTTGGGACACGTTAATTTTTGTCCAGAATGCTCTCCAAGTAACTATACTTATTGTACCACCTGTCCCGGTGTATAAATTCCTCATACTTTGTTTACATTTAACTTCTTTTTCCTGAGAAATCTCAATACTTTATTTTATTTTATTTATTTATTTGACAACACCCCCGAAAACAGCCACTCATTGGGCCTTTACATCAGGTGTATTAACAATTCATAACGGACAATCACAACCACCCATGCCCTGGATGGGAAAAACCTACCCAGGCGGGGCTCGAACTGGCAACCTTCGGCTTGGCAGGCGTTGACTTTACCCCGCCGCCACCGAGGCCGGCATATACTTTCGCCCCCTAGTAAATTATTTCAATTTTGTCGCAGTGATTTTCTATGCCTTTTAAAAACGAGTGCAAGCACTAAACTGACTGTATGGCTAATGCCTGGTTAACTGAAAGCCAATCGTTTCAGTCTGCTCTCTTCTTGCTTTAATACCTTCCTCACACTTGCCAGAATTTTCTATATACGCGTGTTAAAGAGTTCGGGAGTTAGCGGATAACTTTGTCTCATTCCATACCCGTTGGCTTGTAAAAGGCATATCTCCACGGTCGAGGTCATGTAAGAAGTACAGCTTATAAGTTACTGATACTTTTGGTTTACTGTCACTTTCGTCAATACTTTCATTAAGTTCTCCTGATTTACAATTTGGAACACATCCTTGAAGTGATCGAAACGAATGAACACATCTGTGTTGTACTCTCGATCTAGTTCCAGAAGTAGCGTTTTCAGTAGCTAGCTTACTCCAATACTGATTTATAACTACACATTTTACCACAATTTTGCGCTGCGTAACGTTATTCTTTGGAGAGTGTATAATTACGTTTTTAAGCTGAATTACTGGTTCTCACCTTCTCAGCTTTGTTTAAATTTAGATTGATGTTAACTTCTCGATTTTTCACCCTAGTATTTAAACGCATATATTTAATCACCTTGGATAAATCAAAACATGGTATGGTATTAAAACTTTTTTCATACACAATTTAAATTGATTTTAGCTTCAGTCTCCAAACGCGCATTATTCACCTTGTCCATCATTATATCAGATTTGGTAGCCGTTATTGCTTCAAATATTGAGAAACTTTTTAAAGTTTCGACGCATAGACAAAACACTCAACCCCTGGTTGGTTTGGTGAACGGTTTGGTAGCCCATTACTCTTTAACCTCGTATTCAGTTGAATTGGTTGCGTTCAAATTCGCTCAAAGTCGAAAATACTGCTTGAAAATGCCCCTACATGATTGAACGAGACGATGTAGATGGGATATTGCGAAGAGTACCCAAGCATTATAAAGGTTCCGAGTGGCAGCCCAGCATAGTTACCAGATTACTAGCTTTGAGCACCGACCTGAATGAATTGCTAGGGTAGTTCACCACGTTACTTCATTAAGCGACTGTGCAAAAGTGTAGTCTGTGCCCCTCAAAGCAGTGAGATTTTAAACTTACTGTTGCAGGTTTCACTTCGCAGAGGATTTGACCGTGAAATTTTGGTTAGGTTAGTTGCTTGAAAAATTTAAATGCGTTTGATGAGCGATCAGTTTCATAGCATCCATGTAATTATATCAGGAAAAAGGAACTGAGATGTGATATCCGTTCGGAGAACACATTCATTATTGAAATTCTCTTCTTCGTTAAAAAGCTTTTTTCAAAATCTCCAAGGTAACTTGAGATCGGATCAATTTCAACTAAAATCATTTTTCAAGAATTTTGATCACATTTGTATAAGCGGTACATATACAGGTTTTAATTGATGTAAGGTGATCAATAAGTGTCTATAACGTCACGCCACATATGCCAAATTTTGTACCGCTTGCACAACACGCGATGAAATAGAAATCCGTTTTCAGGGTGACATCTTTGAGCCAGTAAAAGATACGTTATTAGGACTTATTTTGCCTTTTTGCGGAATGGCCTTGTTGCTTTGTTTATCTCCGATGAAGAAAATTAAAATTTTATATGAAGAAAATTAAAATTTTACTGAATAGTTTAGGATATACAAATATGCGGGATAACTTTTGTCAGGGGATAGATAAAACTTAGCAAAAAATCTGAAGAAGATAACATTTTTTGAAATATTTTATTTCTGTTATCTTGGAGAGTGAAACAATAGTGCAAAACCTGTTGCAATTTAACTGGGTAATAGCATTTTTACATTTATTATTTGCTACGTAGGAGGTGATTTACGGAGAATATCTATCTAAAATCATGGAAATGGCCGAGGAAAAAGGAAAATAATTATAATAGATTTACTAGTTAAGGTACAACGTTCTGGTTGGCCGTAAAATGTTTTCTAGATGCACACTTTGGAGAATGGGAGCTTTATTGTGGTAGTCGAGGAAGGGAGCTTAATTAAGCCAGTGTTTAGCTGGCAATAACGACCGTTTTTCATAATTTTCTCAGTCTTCTGACAATGAGTGTTTTCTTAAGAGATTCACGAACGTGTATTGATGGTGTGGTAAATCATTTAGGAAAGGTACTATAAAGTACACTATAGCTATGAGTCTTGTCTGCTCATCTGTTGGGCCATGGTAAAAAATGAGAAATAAATAGTCACTTCACATTATTGGATGGAATTTCGAAACTCCATGTTTATATTCTCGGTGCAACGTTCATTAACGTTCAAATTTAAGAGCAACCAGCGAGGCCGTTTTTTATTTGAAGTGGTCGACTGTAACTTGACTCTGACGATTCGGACGACATCAAAACGACGTTGGAATTTTAATTCGATGAAAACTTTACGTTTCGGCACGGTTGTTAACGATATTGACTTCTTGATTATTTTGAAAGAATACAACTATATCTTGTTTGTGAGCCGTTTGAAGTCACGCAAAGCGGATTGGCTAAATTCTCTTGCAGAGGGCGTTCAGACCCACGTGTGTGATGATCGGCCATGATACCGCGGACCGGCTTTTACTACATCTACGTACGAATACGTAGCGAGATGCGGAATGGGCGTGTGGCAGGGGGTTTCACGACATCAGACATGAAAAAAGGAGAGAATAGGAAAAAGGAATTGGAAGAGATAAGGGGAGAATCAGAGGTGTGTTTTGGTGGAGTAGTGTCTCGTTCTGCTGCTGTTACAGTAGTGGTTGCGTAGAAAAAAAATGATTACATTAAGCTGTTTCGTAGTGTATCCGTCGTATATTGTCACTGTAGTATGATCTAAAAATTTGGTGAGTAGGTAAAACAATATCATCCATGCTAACCTGAATCTTGTTTGATTTAAATATTTCTTTGTAATTTTTTAATTTTACTAATTTATTAATCATTTGAATATTTATTTAATTTTAGCCTTGCGTGACACCTCCCATGCTTCTCGTGGCTCATAAAAGCGGCTTTACGTGTGGAGGTTGACTGCAAAATATATTGCTATCAATAATACGTAATACGATACTATAGCTATGAGAACAACAAAATTAAGCCAATCGATACGCAGATTATTTGACGAATGTACTTTGTAATGAACACTTATTCCAGCCATAGGACTCGACTGTAGCACATAGCACAAATTGATTTCAATTTTGCAATAACTCAACTCAAGATAACCTATAACTCAAAAATAAGATGGACAGGCGCCATCATTTTATTAACATTCGACTCTCTGGAGGAGAATTTTTCATATTAACGGTTACATGTGAAACGTATTTAAAGTAAATGGAAAAATATTATTTCTGCCATTTTTCAACCATACTCGTTTTTAGCACACTGTGATTTTAATATAAATTAGCAAAAATGTAAAGTGGTATTGTCAGTTATATAAAACAGAGGGCACGCATATCTACAAGTAGCCAGAATATGGATCAAATGGCATTAATGTCATCTTGTGGTGGAAACACCTATGGAGTACTTGAAATTAAACTGTTTACTTCGTGACACCTGACTCACGTTGAATGCAAGAAATGGCACGCGTTTTCATAACGCAGTGAGGGTAATACAATTAAAACTTACCCCACCGGTAGAAATTGCGACAGAAAGACTGGAAGTGGGCGTATCTCGCTACTTGCTGGGAATCTTTCTCCTTACACATTACTTCCAGTTTATTCCCATAGTGACGAAAATAGACAATGGATGTGTCAATTTCGAAAATTGCCTAATTTCGGCAATCATTGTGTTAGTAATTCGCCTTGCCCTAGTTCCACAGGAATTCGTGGATGTTATAAATTTTTAACAGTTACATCAATTAAATTTGTACATTTTTAAAGCGTATCAACTATGAGCAATATTATTCCTTTTTATGCAACACAAGAAAAGTCATAGGCATTAAGGAAGATGGGGAGAGGGGAGGGCGTCCAGTGGCGTATTTGGGGGGGGGGGTGACCCAGGGGTCCCAGCCCTTCCCGAAATATAAGGCCGCGGCGAGAAGCGCATGCGCGGATACCTAACTACAGCCGGTCGCCGCTCGCTAGCCGGTCTTGGAAAGTTTACCCCCCCCCCCCCTCCCCCGAAGTTATAACCTAATTCGCCACTGATGGCGTCAACAAACTGTGATCTGACAACCGAAATATCCACTATACTGCATATTGCTACCCTCAGTTCTTTTCTCGCTTGACTTTGAATAGTACGGTCGAGTGCACACATTAGCGGATATAAAGCAAAAATATCTACCATATTTTGAAAATTTAAGGTAACTGTTTAAATATATAGTAGTTACTTGTAGATATTGATTCTACTCGATGATTTTCGCTGGGAATGGGATGAATTATTAATTTAAATAAATAAAAAATATAAGTGAAGAATGCATTTCATAAGAAGTAAATGCATGAAGATTTCAAGTGAGTAATCAATGGAAAACATCGTAAAATTGCAATCAGCCCATAAGTACTAAGGCAAATCCGTGGGAGCAAAGATGGCGATCGACCCGTCGCGACCCGGGCGAAAGCCCGTAACGATCACGTGACAGCTTCAAGCCGCCATTGCAAGCGCTCTCTCCATCTATCTCAAGGGTTAAGGTCTTAAATCCGTTTTACCCGATGCTTATGTTAGCACTGAATACAGTACTGAAATTAGCGCCGAAAACTCGGGACTTAAATCGTATTCGATGCCTCGGAGTCTTGCTTTTACACGGTGCTGATTTCAGTACGCAGTGGCGCTGTCCGGGTATTCGCTGAACTACGCAATGTAAATAAACTGCGCCATATTGTTTTGGCATATTTTAGCGTTATCATGGTATTTTTACGGTTTTAACAATTCTAAACAATTTGTCGAGAGATTTTGGCCTTGCTATTTTGGTAGATTCCAGCGCCGCCATCGGTATTCTCTCGAAACTTTCGACTCGCCTACGAACCTGTGATTGGTCGATGGATCCAAGAATGGCATGGAAAATAAGTATCGTACTTATTTTTCTTTTCAGTACTGATATTCGAATTCAATTCCGTAATTGGATGCGATTAAACCCTTTACACGGTATGATTTGAAGCCTGCTGAGTTTAAGTTCGATTTTCAGTTTTCAAATTAGCATCGTGTAAAACGGCCTTTACCTTAAACCAACCGCTAACAATGGAAAAAAAATCCATGTAGAATATAGTATTTACAAATATGTGACAATAAATCCTTCTCCGGCAAATTAATTTTTGTTTAGGTTTTTAATATCCGCTTACACTCATGTGATCAGGAATTCTCCGAATACGATGCGATTTTATCGCAGAATCGGAATGCTACTTGTGCGCGACGTAGAAACCTTTAAGTGTTTTAAATTTGGTAAAGTTTTAAATGTGTTTAAGTAAAAATTCTTTTTAAATTTGAAGTGGGAATCTTGGTCGATATTGTTCGGATTACTACCCCAATTGACCCTCACTGCCGTAGAAGTCAGCGCTTGCACATCGAAGTGACGGGTGCAAGCGACCTATAAGACTACTGCCACATAAGTAACTTCCATGAGTATAGCCGCCATTACTTGGTGCCTTTTTCGGAAAGGCCTCGACAGTGTTGAATATCAAGGTTGTGACGTTACTTCCTTGAAAAAATTCAACTACATTTTAAAGAAGAATCAAAATTTAAAAAAAGGCTTTTACGTCAAAACTTCATTATTGCCGAGGCTCGACAATTCCCAGTCCCCCCTGAATAAGGCCCCAAGTACCTCCTGTATCTTACACTTCTGTTCCGTCGTAGTAGCTATTGTCAAAGCGCACGGCTATCCTTTTTATTGTGTTAAATTCGCATATTAAATCTTTCTGTGAAGGCTTCAAAGGCTTGTGGCGTACTTGAGATATGGGTTAACTAGAACAAAGTAACATCTGCCTTTCACTTTTTTGTTCAGGGAACTTTCTATTATTCGCATGATAAATCCTAGTTTCTCTTATAATGTTCCACAGGTTTCAGTGAGTATTTTATGGCAACAACTCGCTCCGCTCCGCGGAATAAAAGTATAATTTATTGGATTGATAGCTTTTTCCACTCTCTGGTCACCGTGATAAAACTATTTAGCTACAGTAAACTCACAGAGTATCTCCTTAGAGCTAATAACCGCCAAAATTGTCGTCATTCTCCGTATACCGGTCATAGTTTTTTCTTTACTCTTGACTGTTGCGAGTAACGTGCAAACAAAACGGCAATTAATACGATGTTCGCAGTTGTGAGAAGCCCTCTGTAAAAGGGCATAAATTTATCATCAATGGAGTGTTTTTTTTACCGAAAAACACATTTAAGGGATAACTGTAGGATCTTCAGTGTGGGAGTATGCTATATTCATTCAAAAAAAATACAGTTACATTTATCGCTCCCGTGAATGGAGGAAAATAGGAAGGAAAAAAGTGCCCTCTATCTTGAGGCTTCTTTATCGGATTCTGCGGGTTAAACCGGCTTTGATCTTCTGGAGCACACCATTAATAGGTGAAGCTCTAGATGTCAGATTGGCCCGAATCTGTCAAACTCGATCTGAGTGTCTTGAGACCGTATTGAAACCCTGCTCTGGGAAAAATATTCGTCAAACAGACGTTAAGAACTCAAGCCAAATGGTGGGCACCTCAAGTGCTTTCAAAAAAAATACCGCGTAATGGACTTCTGCTAATTATTTATGAACTAAAGCTTTACCCTGAAGATCCGTGCTAAAGACTTATCCTTAAGAAAAATTAACGTCAAATTGATTTCCAGAGCTCAAGACGAATGAGCGTATGGTGAACGCCGTATGTTTTCCCATGAAAAAAAAGCGGAAACTCCTAATTACTTAGGAACTAGTCCTCTTTCCGGTGAGTAACATCTTCATAGTGCTGAAATCGATTCATGTTTTGAAGCAATTTTTTCTAGTTCCTTTGCTCATTGATGACAGGGATTCATCTCCTCTATAGGTATTGAGTTTCCTTCACAAATTCTAACTCGACCGAATTATTTGCTAGTTTCTCAAAGCGTAGCATAGGTTCTCAACAAAACTGTTTCACGAACTCCGTCGTTTCTTTCAGGAAATTAAAATTTTACGATGAGTATTCGTGAAATTTAATTTGGGGCTATTTGTCTGGCCTTATGGCCAAAGCAGGCGTTCAGCGCAACTTCTCGAAACTGTAGCCACCTGCTTTGCAAATCTATGCCAGTGATATTATTAATGCTGAAAACGATATCGATGGGGTAAGTGCGTAGCAGAAAATTCAAGTATCTTCCAGTTAAAAATTTTGTGGGAATTCGCCGCATTTTATCTATTTCCTATGAATCGGGATTTGAACCTAGATCTCTCAAATACCAGCCACGTGTTTTGGCTAGTTAAACAGGCGCTATTGGTGGGGTCTGTTCGATAAGCAACCGCAAATCAGAATCGGGAGTTGAAAATGGCAAATTCTTCGGTCTCGGAAAGATACGAAATGTTGCTATTCGCAGAGCACTTTCCAATTGGAAAATCTCGTTCTGGTTTGCGACTATGAGATCCAAGTATAAAGGAGTATATTCGTTAGTTGCACGCAATACTTCTTTTGCTATTCTCGTCACCAATTATGTTTCTGTCATTGAAAACGAGGAACAATGATGGAAATCCTTACTGTTTAGCTGTATAGAAATTTACTGGCTGCTGAAATGCCTCCAAGCATCCGATGTAAAAAATCTCGTAATCTGGAACCCAAAAGAGTTCGATTCAGGCTGATCTCGGAGGCGGTGGAGTTAAGCCCTTGCCTGAAAAGTTCGATTGGGTGATATCCGAGAGAAATTTTTACCCACCCCCCCCAAGGTATGGTTGTGCTCAATTCTAAAATATTGAATTTCCCATATTTAGCTTGAGTAATGTTTAATATATGTAATGTAAATAAAGAAAGTGGAAGTTAACGATTTCCAGCTGTAGTAGAAGCTCCTGGGATGTGTGCTATAGTCGAATTTGGGGCTGAAGCGGTCTGTTTAATGAAAAACGGTCAAGGCGGTTGAATGGGTTGTGGCTGAGTGCCTTTGTTTATTTTATACCCTGGGCTGAGTACGCCTACGGCCATAATTCTACCCAAATCAGACTTTCAGAGGTGAAATGTCATTAACGTCCGCTAGTCGTCCTCCAATCCATTCCCTTTCACTACCCCTTCCGGTAGACTTACATCGCCTTTCACTACCCCTTCCGATAGACTAACTCCCTCCCTGACGTCGCGTTTAGTGCATCCATCGGCCGCCAACTTTTCCGAGAGCCGTACTCGCGGACTGAGACGGTTGGTTGATCTAGTCAAATAGTCCTTTTGACGGGAAATTTCCACATCATTTTATTTATGTATGTGACTGCGTACAGCTTTAATCCTTCAGAATTATACCCGTCATAAATTGGTGGCATCCATCGAAATGTTTTTTCATCATTTCGCTCTGCCTCCACTAGTTTTATATCAGGGATATCGATTTCCTCTTAGAAACAAAAATCCATTGTATAAAGTATCATTTATCTCAATGTAGGTAATAAATTATGAAAAATTATCAAGTTTAATTATTTTCATCGGGAAAGACATGCTCACAGACACAATAAGTACATCATACGTTACCCAACAAGTATGGCCTTTGCATTGGATTTTTTCTTCTTGAATTTTATACTTGAAATAAATAGATTTGAAACATTATGGGTGAAAGATCTGGGAAAACTTACTTCCCCTTTAATCTTTGCCCGACTATTTTTTATATAAATTCCGAATCACTTTCATTATATGTCCATCGATGCTAGTCTATTCAAAGGTTTCCACAGTACATATGATTTGTAGCATCCTGTCGAAGGCTTTTTCAAGATCTATATGTGACATATGTAGTTCTTCATTAAATTCCAGTTTTTATCCCTAAGTTGTGCTACACGAAACAAATGGTTTCCCTCTCTAAACTCAGCTTGTGTTTCTTTCTCCCCGCCTTGTCAAAATTATTCTAATTGCCTTTTACGTGTATCTTTTTGATTTGGGAAATTTTCCGTTCCACCGGAACCTCTTCTCCATTTAGGCATTTGTAATAGCAAGCTCTATTATAATTGTAATGCAGGCTCTGTTAATATTGATATGTGACAACTCTATACCATACTTCAATAGTTCTTCGTGTATTACCTCATAGCCTGCAGCTTTTATATCTTGCAGGGATTTACCTCTTAAACCTCAAGGCATTACATTGCTATAGTTGAACCTACAGTACTGTTATCTTGCATAAGATCTTCATTTTTATTTATTTACATCCCATAATAATAATAATTTGAGGAAACATCATTTATCTTTACTAACAGTTGTTATTTAATTTTAATTTTTTCCCTCAAGGATCTTGAAAATTTTGCCTCTTCCTGTGCTTCTTGTTCCGTCATTGTAAGTGTATGAGTGGTTGCATTTCTTATGGTTTAGGTTTTGTAAAAGACTACTAAACCTGATGCCTCAACCCAATCCTGGAGGACCAGGGTTTAATTTCGGAGCTTCCGTCTCCGATACGGGTGGCGTTCACCACAGCTTAAGTCTGCCCTGCCTCTTTGGCCCATGGGTTGAACTTCATTTCCCACCAATCCACTGGTCTTGACTCAGTGAGTGCATTCCCCTATCCGCCACCATGTGACGCGTCCTCTAGGGGCAACAGGCTCCCCTGAGGTGGAAACAACCAAACTTTCGTGAATATCTTCGCATTGGTTGGTCTATTATCGTCAAAAACTTGTTTTTTTAACGAGATATTCGTAAAACTCTCCACGATGATTTACGATGCATTGTCAAATACGCAACTTGGGAAAAATTCATGGAAATACTACAAATTGCATAGTACTGTAGCACACCTTGGTAACGGAAACAGCAAATGGGAAATTCCCAAGCAAATATTTACGATATTTGATCAGTTTGAATTGAACAATATTTTCGATATTGAAATTGATTATTTACCTTAAAGTATAAGGACTTATAATAGCATTTTTTGCCTCAAATTTAATGTTTCAGGAACGAATAACAATCAATGCTTTAGCTCGTAGGCTTTCTGGGATGTGGTGTTGACTGATTAATCTTTCGGGATTCATTCCGCGATGTTTAAAATTTCAAAAAACAATATTTCGCTGGTCTTCCTGCCAGCTTCATCAGGTTAACTGAACTGATTCTTTAGTCTCGCTTGTCTTTATATTTATGAGTGAGGACTCCTATTGTTGCCGGAATTTTTAAATTTGAAAAATTCGTTAAAGATTTCTGCTCAACGTGTAACTGTCTTCTCGGCTGACGTTCTCCGGTATCTTCGCAATTGTTTTTTGCATTTTTAACATCGCGGAATGAATCCCGAAAAATTAAACAGTCAGTCAATGCTTTACTTTTCATTATATCTGAACCCGCTGTTAAAATTATGTCATGGGGGTCGCTTAGACGTGAAAAGTGGCAAATTAATCCTTGATTTTACCACCTGTTTTTAAAGGCGGGTGGCACTGAAATTTCGTGAACATTTCTGGAATCTATTTTGCTTATTCCCAGAATCCCGGTCTGCTGTCGAGGATAGTAATATCTGATTCGGCCTCTAATCTTTTCGTGGCTACTGCGTGAATGGGATTCATTGCGGTAACTTTGGAAACCGGGCTTTATGCTGCAACACCCAACTGTGTGCGATCGCAATATAGCGATGCAGAGAGTGATAATTTATTTTCGCGAAAGCGTTTGACCCTGTGCGTACCTTTCGGCTGCGCGGAGTATGTGTTCCGATTTTTGACCTCGATTCTCCAATCTGTTCTCTCAGATTGGAAAATTATTCCGGTCGGATATCTTTTCGATACGTGGGTCATTCGACTACGCCACTTCAGATCTACTGAAGGGTATCTAGTGTAGCGTTGCTTTCGGAATAGGAGATGACAGCGATCATTACTCTTGTATACAGACATGCAGCCAGATCTATCTTTGTGGGTGGAGCTACAGATTTTGGTGGAGGTTATATATGTGCTCAGCGAATTAAATGCTGGCATGCCATGATCGTTTTGGAAAAATTTAAAAGATATCTGTAGACCTATTCAAGGTACGATAGTCCATCGGAATTCCCCGTTCTCGCGAGTTAGAATTGAGCGTTTCCATGGTAAAAGAGGATAACTTGTAAATTTTGAATCGGGTTATGGTAATCATTGGTTTTTACGTTTGGAAATTTTATTTATATGTGAAGGATTCATAATTGACCCTCCATACTTAAGTGATACTTTAGTTGACTTGCGTGATGCATATCGCTTTAACTCAGATAAATTATCAATTCAGCCGAAAGTATCGATTAAAAGCTCGACCGAAAATCCTTTAATGCTGAGTTACCTCACTAATTAGGAGTTCCATTCGTCAACTGGAGACCTAACCTGTGTTGGTTAGTTTGGATATGGAGACATGAAGATTAAATATGCTTGGAGCAGACTTCGAAGGATTTTTGCGTAGTACCACTTTGCGAAACAGCTTCAACTTAGCTAAGTCTCGTTAATCACTACTATTAACATGTATATGATATTCCTTGCTCTTCTATCATCGATAGATTTCAAAATGATTGACATGGTTTATAGGTTTACTTTTTTTTCCTCCATGCCCCGTTTTAAAAGACTTAATACCCCCTTTTTCTATGATTTCAGAGACAATGTTCTAACAGTCTAAATTTTGCCGAATACTCTCTCAGGATTCTCGAATGCTAAATGCATTATCCATTTTTAATAAAAAACTTTGTACTTTTCCACACTTTATTTCACAACTGCGACCGGTTTCACCATAATATGGCATCTTCTGGCACATTCTGAAGCTTAGGTCATACAATATATACCCAGAGAAAGTTAAAAATGGTGGGGGTTTGAAATGGGGGAGAGAAGAGCAGGGCGATTGGGGCATGGCAGAGTGAGAAGGGGTAGTGGAAAAAACGAGAGGAAAGGAAGGAAAGTGAATCGGGGGAAGAGAGTGGGAGGAGTAGAAGGTCACCAAGTTACACTGTTTTCTATTTTTAAAAAAGGAAGATTGGTTAAAGCCCCAGCCCAAACATCTGTAACTGAAGGGCAAGGAAAGTAGGCTAAAATATGCCGAAACTGGTGGACAAAATTGTTAGGGCAAAACAAAAACAGATGGCGATTAAAGAGATAGTTCCCTCTAGCCCTATTTGTGTTTCCGGGGAAAAATGGAGGTCTCTACCCTTCGTGGGTAACCTCTCATATAAATTAAGTAACTTAATGCCAAATAATTTGAGGGCAGCGTTTTATTCCCCCCTTACCTTAGGGAAAATGTTGTATAGTGGGAAGGATAAGGTTGACAGAAATATGAAATCCGGTATTTATAAACTGCAGTGTGATGAATGTATGTCTTGTTATGTTGGGCAAACTGGAAGAGGAGTGTACACCCGTATTAAGGAGCATGAACGCTCCCTCAAAAATGCTGATGGCCATTCCCTATTTTCCCAGCATCTATTAGAGTGTAACCACAGCAGTGATTTTAAACCTGAAATCCTACACATGTTACCAAAAGGCCTAAAAATGGACGCTTTGGAACAATTAGAAATTTGTGTGCTAGCGAAAAACCAAAATGTTAATCTATGTAATGACCATGTATTTATGCATTCCTCTCCGCTGTTTTCAATATTTCCATGTTTGCAAAAGTAACTGTCACTCCCCCACATCCTATTCCCTCTCCGGCCCTTCCACTCCTCTTCTCCCTCTCCCCACTTATGGTTGCTAGGAGTCCTTCCCTCCCCTCACAACCCTCCGTCCTTTTTCCATTCATAAACCCACCCGTGGTTCCTCTGGGGTCCTTTCTTTGCAGCTCCTCACTTCGCGGCCTTTTTTGAACCATTGTTTCGGCATATTTTAGCCTACTTTCCTTGCCCTTCAGTTACAGATGTTTGGGCTGGGGCTTTAACCAATCTTCCTTTTTTAAAAATAGAAAACAGTGTAACTTGGTGACCTTCTACTCCTCCCACTCTCTTCCCCCGATTCACTTTCCTTCCTTTCCTCTCGTTTTTTCCACTACCCCTTCTCACTCTGCCATGCCCCAATCGCCCTGCTCTTCTCTCCCCCATTTCAAACCCCCACCATTTTTAACTTTCTCTGGGTATATATTGTATGACCTAAGCTTCAGAATGTGCCAGAAGATGCCATATTATGGTGAAACCGGTCGCAGTTGTGAAATAAAGTGTGGAAAAGTACAAAGTTTTTTATTAAAAATGGATATCTATCACTTCCACGAAGTCAAGCCTGAAACAATTAAATTTACTAAATGCATTATTTTAATCTTTCTTGCATCTCTTACTTACTAATTTTTCAGGAACTACCGTCCCCATGAAACAGCACCCGTGCATAATCCCACCATATTGACTGTTGTGGGCATGAACCTGGGCCGTCTACTCCTTTCGCATCTTACTGGAGGCCCATACAAACCCTCGGACTGCTTTATTATGTAGAATTATGCTATTTCAACTCTATCGCTCTTATGGCGTTCTTTTCTTGTTCATCCCTCCTTTGTACTCTCTTTATCTTAGGTCTTTTACTTTTTTCGAAATGACCGTTACTGCTCCTTTTCAACATTACAAATTACGGATTGGTTTGTCCTAAGGGAGTTGTTCTCATCATCATTGGTCGTTCAATCCTGAGAATGGTTGACTGCAGCAGCCAACCACCCTTCCCTATCTAATGCTAGTTTCCTTACCCGGGTAGTTCTTAGTACCGGGTATTTCTTAGTATGTACTTTCCTCTTTTTTTGGCCTTTGAATTTATCCCGTGGCTCTTGGGAGTTTTACCTCTATTTTCCCTTCAGTTATATTCATCACTTTGTACCCCAGGGCGTGCCTAATTCATCTGGTGATCATTTTATGAATAGTGTTCCATATGATTCCTTCTACTTCTACTCTTCTGTGTACTTCCTTGTTAGTTATTTCATTCGTCAATTTGACCTTGAGCATCTTTTTCCAACACCGTCGGTCGTTCTATACTGACTAAATTATGCTTCCATTTAGTTTTAATGCAGCGAGGATTTGGCTGATATATGGAATCACGACAGTGACTGGATGCAAGCAGTATACTGTTACCTCCCGAAGGTGGTTAAAACTGCTGCGAAGAATAAATATTGACATTTTTCTCTCACCCAGATGAAAGTGGTATCGCATTAAGATGACGAATGTTCAGCTGCTAGATTCCAGGTTAATGAAGAAAGAGAGGGGGATGATTATTTTAGGATTAATATATTAGGAGTGTTATTTATTTTACCTTCCTCTAAATCCTTTCATTCCGTTATACGTAGCTTGTATTTTTCATTGATATCCTCATTATAGTGCTTTGAGTAAGAGCCATGTATTTTTCATAAGTTGAATAAATTCCTTACGATAGTGTGGATTCATCCGGCATATGATCGAAGCAATTTATCTTAATATTATAAAAATTTGTGCCTCTCCACACTAAATATTTATTCCCCAATCGTGGTTTGAAAAGGCAACTTTTATTATTATGTGACTCTAGTTTCTTACTCGAAAATGTTCTTTTACCAGAAAGTAATCATTAGCAGAATAGCCTAAGCAAAGAAAAGGGTAAGAATATCTACAGCATGCCATGAAAGCTTGGAATTAAGGAAGCACTTCGCCCATAAACATAATTAGAGCATGCTTTTATGCAGAAGTTAAGCTTGGACAATAACAGTTGCATTGCAAAGAAGATTGGAAGTAATGGTAATGTGGTGTTATCGAAAAATTAAGTTCGATTGGATGGAGAGAATCACCATTTTATGAAGTCCTACGAAAAGTCAAAGAAAAAAGATGCTCGACAGAAACTAAGGAAATAGAAGCAAACTCATGAGACACATTGCGCGACATAACAGCCTCTTGAAAGTAGTACTTGAAGGAAAAACGAATCGGAGGAATTGCTTAGGGCGGCTAAGGATGGAATGTAATTTGGAGATTATAAAGGACGATGAAGGAAAGACTAGATAATGTGTGGTTCCTCGCATTGCATCTGCAAGTTGTTAAAAATATTTCTATGAGAATAATGTAAGTCGGACCCGACCCCCCATGAAGCAACTTTGTTAAGGGTACCAACATTAGTTGTAATTTGTAAAAAATAACAAAGTTGATATTTTCAAATACGAGAACTTCAAAAAGGGCTACAAAATGCAATTCACACCTATCAAAAATATTCTGGATCCCCCCGAGCCAAATTATGGGTATACCAGTGAATGATAGATGTCCTTATATGTTATCTCATCCTTTTGAGTGTCAGTAGTTGTGCAACATTGAGCGTAACATATGAATCATCCTTTTGCTAGTTACTTTCCCAATTATTAAAACTTATATGTTAATATATATTTGCTTTGCCAAGTTTTAGTACGTTAGACTTATTTGTTCTCAAGCATTATATGAATTATTTATTTGGAGTGACGTCGGACTATGTGAACTGCTTTTAAATATGTAAGAATGGGAATGACCTCTGACATTACCCTTTAGTTGACATTAATATCCATTTTCTGTATTTTTGTTTTATGAAGGTGAATAGCTGAAATGTATTTTAAGGTTACAGGCTAAAAACTCCCTTAGACATTGCCAGCCATGATTTCCTGGAAGCAATTAGCTTTTTTTGACATTAAATTGCAATTCTAAAGGAGGAAGTATATTTGGTCATTACCTAGAGCTGATTTATCCTCATTTCTTTCTTTATCAACTTACCAGAGTGTGACGAGATTATATTGATTTTCTGTGTGTCTCCCGAAGTCCCATTACATCATGGATTATTTAGAGGGAGGTGTACTCCAGTATCATTATGATAAAGTAAATAACTCCAATGGCCGTAAAAAACGCACCTCTCTAAAGGAAGGTGTTAAAGGGGGAAATTGAACCCATTTATTAAGAAAGGTACGTTGTTTACGGCCATTGAAGTACCTAATTTACTTTATTATATTTAGTAGCCGTAACAGCTCACTTCCTTGTCCGTTGTTGTATCGTTGTTTTAGTGAAAAAGTAATCAGGGTTCCAGCCAGTTATCATCCCATTGCATTGCAATTAATACATTTTATAATAGTTTTAAATGCTTTCAATATATTTAAATTATTTTGTAGTGTTAGTATATTTGGGATTGCAGGCCATGTTGACTATTTAGAGCATTGATAAGGATGAGAAGGACATTTCTTGTTCATATCAAGCCTAAAAGTTGGAAAAACTTTCAATGATCCAATATTTGAGGGTGTTGAATCTGAAGATAGATTGAAAACTTTTCAGTAAAGGAGTGATTCAGAGTTAAAATAGATTGGCGAAAATTTGGTAGTACTGCAAGATAGTGGGTTCTTTATTCCAACACATAATTGCTTAAGAAGGTATTGGTAATTCTAGTTTTCAATTGTGAAATCAATGGAGTCTTAGGTTACTTAATAGATATAACGATTAAGTTATGCTTTTGACTCTCTCATTTGCTTTTTCCAGAGGAAAGTTCTGATAAAATAGAACTTATACTAAGCTTTTCTTGCTACTAGATTAGGAGTTACATTTTAAACTGTTATTGATTGTATCTTAGATTTACATTACGTATCTGTTTCTGGCACTTAAAATATCACTGGCCAGTTTTTAAATTCATAAATGAGGTTTCAAAATCCAGCTGCTCAGCTAGTTGCATTTGCAATTTTTTCTTTGTTTTTTTAATTAGGCAATCATTTGGGATTGTGGTGATAGAAACGATTCATTAGAATATTCTGCCATACAAAATTACAGGAAGTAAAATTATGCAGAATTAGCGTAAAATAAATAAAAAAAGAAGAGATATGATTTTCACATTGAATTGTGTGAACATAATGTTATTTAGCAAATAAATGTTGAAACTGAGCTGATAAAGAGTATTTGAAAGTCACCACAGTCCTTGATTCTATTGTCAATTGCATCAAAAACGAGTAAGTTATGTAGGCAAGAGTGCCTGCCATATGTGCTGAATGCGATTGCCATCTGAACATCCCAGTGCAATGCCTTACTCCTCCAACGATTACTTTTTCCACCGTGGTTCTCCGAAATCCCTCTTTTCCCTTTAGAAAAGCAACTTTCCTGATGGAGGTTTCAATTGTCAAACTCTGAAGCGAAAAAGAAATTACTTTTTATTATTTTGAGCTACCATCTCTTCCTTTTTTTTGCCTCCATCGCAACCCAATTTCGTATTCTCTTCCGCCGCTGTCTCGAATGATTTTTCAAAATGTCTTTCAATCTCTCCTTATTTCCTCACCAAGCTTTTTCCATCCATCCTTTTCACGTATCCTTGTTTTCATCGTTTGTTCCAAATGTAACTACTTAGCCTTCTCCATCCTACACCCTTTTTCACATTTATACTCTAATTATTAACTTTCCTCGCTCTTTCATTTTACTCAGCTCATTACTTTCAAAATTAACAGCTTGCATTCACACCTTACTATTCATCAAAAGCTGAGGCCCTCTCGAGTTCGTTCAGGGATTCCATCTAAATTTCATCAAATTTATTCTGAACTTTATCTAGTTATTCTATTCTTTTTGGCACATTTTTGTTAGTCTCCCTCGCCATGTTTATGCCTCGAATGTTTTATTTTCTTCCAACTAAGCGAGTCTTTAAGTTACACTGGTCTTTTACCTTTGCTCGAACACCTTTTTATACTGATGTAAAATGCTTATTAACGTAATTACTTTTAGAACTTATGATCTGTGTTGCCATTGATGGTGAGTTGTGAATGAGATCCTAACCAGCATTTTGAAATTATCTCCATTCGTATTTTATAGATCTCGCTTGAATTTTAATTTTTGGTGAATGAAATCCACTTTTGCGAGTTCCAGAATGGATTTTCGGAATTGAACATAAGGAGTTGAAAAAGGACACTTGTTTTTTTTCCTTGGCTCCGCCAAAGGGACACGTCATGAATAGCACTATGAAACTATTTAATTATTGAATATAAGGGCTTAAAAAAAAGAAGACTGAGTGCAGAAAAAATGATCACCCCATCGCGGTGCACCCTTTGATGTAATTTGTTTCTTTTTTTTCGGGAGGGAGCCTTTTTAAAGCACCCTTTATCCCGGCAAAAACATACAGTGTGCGTTTATTTTCTCGTCTCTCTTCCTCATGTTCATGCATGTTTGTCCGTTTGCTCGTTCTGTCTCACTTTTCCTGTGCCTCTCTCTTTTTCACCGTCCATCCGCTTCTGTTGCCCTCTCACCCCATTCCCTTTCTCCTCAATCCTCCCCTCTCTTTCTCAAACCAAGTGTTACCACCAAGCGGATGGTCCCTCCGCCCATCTGGTTATCCTGAAATCCACACAGTTGGCAGTCTGATTGCTTGGTTTCCCGTTTTTTCCAAAGATATTTTACGTACTTCGGACATTTTAAACTGAATGAAATAGTTCAATTTGATGAAACTTTAAACTTAAAGTTAATCTAAAGCAGAAGTGTGTCCTGTCTTTCGTTTTAGCAGATACTGCTGAGCACATTTTGCAAGATGATTTGATAAAATACCTCGTCTTGACCGATAAGTGTATTAAAAAAATGCATGACATAATGAATACCTACTTCAAATAATAATTATGATGCCGAATTTATTTAGGGTAGAGAAAGGACTGCGTAGTCATTTATATATTTAACTCTTTGCAGTACACAAACATTCCACTTTTCCTTCTAACTTCCACATTTCAACACAGGTGGAGCTTGAACCTACGACCTCATGGTTAGTAGTAAAAGACTTCACCCCGCACCTCCGAGGCAGGCAAAAGTGTCCGCTCAATGCTATGGAATAAAAACAATGCTATACAATGAAAGTAATTTTTGTCATCGTCATCAAATGTTCGGGGGATCAGGTGCCCTATTCAAGAAGCCTCGAAAATGACGTAATTTTGAAGCCAAAACCTCGAAAAATTTAAACAGGTAAGAAATTTAAAAGAATTGAGATTTGTATTTACCGTGACGTCACGTCTACGACAATTGGAGATCGAGTCCTTCCTGGGGTCATATTCAGGAAGTCCCCGGAATTTTCGAACCATTACAATCACGGAATAATGACGTTGCAAGCCAAAAGAAAGTGCACATGGAAGTTTCTTCTGTAACAGTAGCCCAACAAGTCACTTGCTATTTGCACTTTTATGTTTTATCACAGATTTCTATGAGAGTAAATGTCGATATGGGAATTAATTTGCACACTATTAACCACGGTTCCAACTTCTTCAGAAAAAGATTGGCTTCTAAAAGATCTTAGGATTTCCCGGCGAATAATATTAGTGAAATCTTCTCGGGTTTGCCACCGGGTAAGGATTGGACCCCGGCATGGACCATCTCGGCAATCAGTCTCAGCCCTGATGACGATGAGGGAGTCACTCGTCGTAACGTTGGCCTTTAAAAGCCTTACCCGGTGGCAAACACGAGAAGATTTAACTAAGATTGGCTTCTATTTTAGCTGCAAGTAGCATTTCAATTCTACGATAAAGTCGTATCGAATCTGGTGAAATCCTGATCACATGACTACGAGCGAGAATTAAAAAAAATATATTTATCAGGAATATGACTTGTTGTCACATAAATAAATATTTATTTTTACCTGGATTGTTTTTTGCTCTCAGACATTACTTGGATGAAAAACTTCCGGCAGGTCTTGTATTAAATAATATAAAATAAAATAATTCTCATGCTTAATAATCTTTATATATTCGGTTATTACGTTTAGTCTAAATGATACAAATATCATGAGCTCTACGAATGCCTGAGGAACTCTGAGAGTGCGATGAACATTACACATGCGCATTGTATTCCGGAATTAGGTGATTATCGAAATTGCAGTAGTCATTGTTTATTTCCGTCATTAGTTTCCATGGAAATAAACGTTGGATAGTTTGTATGTTTCCTGAACTATTTATAAAAAATAATCCATTACTCACCGCAGTAATTTTTACATAATCACAAAAAACCTGATGTTTTGAAGGCTTTTTAGCCGTACGGCATGAAAAAATGAGCCAAGTTAAAGACTTAATTAGATATGTGTATTTAATTACTGAGAATAATTGCGCCTATTTTTTGCGCCAATGATATTACAGTATTGACTTCATACTTCTTTTTTTGTTTCTGTTATTCTTTCTGTGTTCTCGCTGAGAAAAATCGCAAAAACGCTTTATCTTTATTATTAAAATGTAGAATACCTAATACGGAAATATTAAAATGAGTGTGTTCTTATGTTGCCTCATCACGGCTGAACTGTGGTACCGATTAACATGAAAGTTATCGCTATAAAGTGTAGCTGATTAGTTAATTTACTAATTAATTATTTAACTAAGGCTTGTTTCTAAATCTGCGACATTGTACGAACAGAACAGCAATTTTCCTTCATACTCTCATATTTCTGTACATATTTGTAGTTTCTAAATAAATGAATAAAAATAATGCTGCCCCATTTTAAAACGTTTTTATTAGGTTGAGTTCTTGTCTGTCTGTTAGGTACAAATTTTACAATCGATTTTAAACGAACTTCCCGAGGAGCTAGAGACTTGAAACCTTAAGCATAGCTCATAACTGGATGACAATGCAATAGCATGTACTAATATATGTATTTATATATTTTAAATATTAAAATATAATATATGTTACAAATGATACATATAATATATAAATAATATAATATAACATAATACAATATAATAAAACATATATAATATAATAATTAATTAAATTTTATTACGCAAAAATTTTTTTTTAATAGTAAAAAAGTTTTTTTCCTTTAAAATTTAGAAATTTGATTTTTGTCGAGGCCGCGACGACACGTCAAGGACGTCGTCAAGGTCGCCTTCTTCCAGAATAAGGCCAGAATAGCCTGGGCGGGCTATTATAAAAGGTGAAAAACGTCCATACCAGGGGTGTTAAAGGGGAAAGGTGGCAACACTGCTCTCTTCCCCCCCTGACTTGCTCATCCACCCGAATAGTACTCCCTATTCGAAATACTCTCCCTCATCCCTCCCTCCCCCCAACCTCCGACGCTGCGGCCTCTCCCGGCAAATTGCAATCTCATTCCGTTGCTGAACTCAAATTCGTCATCAATGACACCGCCCTCCGTTCCAGCCACACAACTCCTCCCCGCTATTCCCATCTCTCTCTCTCGGCCCACAATCTCTCCTTTTGTGCATTTTTTTCCGACTCGAGCGGCCTCGCCCTGATGAACGAACATTTCTGCGATCGTCGAACCGATGATTTATGATTACAAAGCTTTTTCGGGTGTTGAAGGTGATTCTTTATTTTTTTCCCCGGGCGTGTGGGATCCGTGGGGGTAAAATATGTTTACGATGGCCGCTCCGTTTTGAATTTCTTCGTGGTTGGATTAAAAATGGTAACTAAGGAGGAGTTTTCCTCACGTTAACTGTGAGCAAACACGTTTCAGTTATAAACTAAAGCTGTCTTGCGCCGTGTATACTTGATTTTGCGGCTGATTCGCGATGTCTCGTTGAAGTTTGGGATATTATTCCTTTACCGGTATTATTTATGTGAAACTGGAAAATTCTGAAAACCATGCATTGAATTCTAAATTAGTTTCTGTATTACGAGTGATAGATACGTGCATGCCAGTGACAGGTGTGCAGTGGACGATTTTAGGACTGGTTGGTTCTATTTTCTGAAAATAAGTCTCCAGTAAAAATTTAGTTTTATCTTCTATTAAAGAAAATAACCCTCGACTTGAGAAACTGCTACTGCTATTATGACGATCAGAGAGATTGTGATTTCTTTTCCTAGGTAATATAAACAAACTGTTGTAGATGCAGTATATAGATTATGTTAATTTTTATTAGAAGTAAAACCCACACAAAATGCTCATTTATGAGAAAATCTTTTGTCTTTCCAAACCTTAGCTGGTCGGTCCCTCCATTTCGAAAAGTATTCTAGGATCCCGGTGGTGGAAAGGCTAGGAGGTCGTAATATTTCTAGGAAAACGTTAGACGCGTGGGCGGCTACACAAGAAAGGGGTTTCTTTAACCGATTCTGCTGGGAAATTTATTTGAAAAACTTTTAGCGTTGAAGTAAAGCTTTCTTGCCAAAGGTTATTTGTATTCACAGAAGATAGAGCCAGCTATTTACACCAGGTTATTTAGACAATTTTGGATTTTTTCAGAATATTAGTTTTCGCGCCACCAGAGATTTCAAGTCAGCTTTTGTATGTAAAAATTTAATGTAATATTGTTTTTACACATTTAAGATGAACACATTAATTATATTTACAGCTTGGGTAAGTCAATTGGCAGATGAAAGAGAACAATTTCAGTCCCGGGACTTGACCCATTCATTTATAGTCGACTATTCTACCTTGAGACCTTTTCCTCATGCCTTTAGTGGGTCAATTCCATGGTTGTTATTGACAGTAAAAATACTATCCTCGCTCTTTGACCGGCTAGATATCCCAAAAAGGGGGGATGTGAAATTCATAAATCAGCTTTCTAGGACTACCTGCCTGCCACCTTTGGTTAAAATCCTGGACTTGGATTGGATACTACTTTGATATTGATATTGATAAAGGATCATAATATAGAAAATAAAATTTACATCCCATCCATGAATGGAAAAATAAAATAAAAATACCATAAGAATCAACGCAGCCTATGGCAACCATTACATTATATATTGGCTTCTTCGATCAGCTATCGTGGTCCTTAATCATACACGGAAAAATTGCATAATAAATCCGTCCATACACCAACCAATCTATCTAATTGTATGCATATTATCAAGCCTACAATAGGAGCATAAAGTATTTATTATTTATTTGCGGTTTCTAAGGAAGTATTCGTCTCACGTTTATTTGGCAGAACGAACGTAATAGTCACAATATTGGATACTCCAGAAACTATTTTCAAGATATGAAAAAAATATTGCTATAATTTTGCAGTGCAATATTTGTCAGAAAGTTGCCGGACATATAAGCAGTGATTAACCCTCACATAATCTTTGAACAAAACGTGTAACCTAAATAATTACAGTCCATATACTATTACAAAAAGATATGTGGCACAGGTTTTTACTCGTATTTAATTGTTGTAATGCATATTTCCATTGGTGATGGCTTTATGAGGAATAAAAATTTAGTTAGTACCCTTGGGTGTGGTGGTCACCCTGAATATTGCTTGTTCCCAAAAAAGTCTCGGTCTCAACGGTTTATTGCCTGCTAAGCGGGGTTCACATGGATCCCGAACGGGTGTGGAATGTGGAACGCGGAAATGTCACAAGCTAGGGAGTTGCGGATAGGCGTAGTGTGATTTGCTAGATGTATTTCCGCGTTCCGCGTTCCACACCCGTTTGGGATCCATGTGAACGCCGCTTTACTAACAAGGTCCTAGCACCGATGTGCATGTTTGTTTTTTGCTCCTACCCGAGTCTAGAATTGTTTTATTAGCGAAATTTAGAGAATAGGCGGGAAAACTCTAAATATTGTAATCCGCTAACAGGTTACATTAGGCTTGTGCGATGAGTCGATTAATCGAAGTCATCGACGATGATTTTAGTCATTGCGGTGCGATGACTGTAATCGATGACGATGAATGTCATCGACCATCGATGTCGATGAGAATCATCGATGCCGATGAGTCGATGCGAATCATCGATGTCGATGAGAATCATCGATCCCGATGAGTCGATGAGTTGATGCGAATCATTGATGTCGATGAGTCGATGAGAACCATCGATGAGGATGATCGATATCCTTATATCACTAATTTTTCTTTTTTTTCCATTCATTTGAACGCCTTGGATCTAAAATGTATGAATAAAGTATAAGCACCCCAGCTATTGCGCCTTGAGGAGGATGGCAGGGCCACAGTGGGATGTTTGGAATTCATGTTTTTCCTCAAGTTGGTGGTAGACGATACAGAAGTAGCGATCACGTTCAATCACAGTTAATACGCAGTAGCAGTGGTAGCATTGTATTCGTTGGTTGCACTGGTGCAGTTGGTAGCAGCGGTAGCAGCCTGAGCTAAATCGGCCAAATTCACCGAATTCACAGTCACAGTGATTTCGATTATTTAGTCACAGGCTGTGATTGCTACTTTTCAGTATCGGTGATTAAATCACAGCGATATATCGCTCATGACTTCTGCACAGTTCATCGAGAGTCATCGATCATCGGCATTCATCGATCATCGACATTCATCGATCATCGATATTCATCGATAGTCATCGATCATCGTGTACACTCTAAAGCTACGTTTACACGTAGCAGTCGACTGCTATGACAGTCGACTGTTAAGCTCGACTCGCACGTGTGAACACGAACTGCGATGCGAGTAAGAGTCGATAGGGGAGTAGGTCAAACGAGATCGACCCTGAATTCGAGCTATCAGCGAAGTAGAATCTTTTCTATTTTGAATGCAGTCAAGCCATGTGTATCGCAACCATCGAAAGCAAAAACATGGCGGAGACCGGCAATTACAAAAAGCTCGTAAGGATAAAGTTGTCGGAGGGAGAAACATTTAAATTTATTGAGAGGTACAGACACCATGAATGCCTCTGGAATGTGAGGTCGGACTCGTACAAAAATATCAGTGCGAGGAACATAGCCATTTCAGATTTGGAAGTATTTTTTTCATAGACATTCCTTGGGCAATCTTATGTTGTCGTTCTCATTTCTCTGAGCTTCCAGTGTTTCCGAAAAAGTTTTGTTTATGAAGTATCGCTAAATCTCGTTCTATACACGCAATTGTAAATTATCAACCTTAATATTTATTGGTAAACTTAAATAAACATTTCCCTAATTTCATATTATTATCGATCATGTATACTTGATTAAGGGTTCCACGTCCCAAATATTATTATATCCTCCCTTTGAAAAATGAAGGCGACATCTAATCATTAACGATAGGCGTAGTTAAATATATATAGGCACTTAAAAATGTTGAATGCTGACAGTCCTAATGGTGATCCCTCAACGCTTGTCATTTTGAAGGCATTGCTATTGACTTCATAAGTTGAAACCTTGGTTGACAAGCGAAATTAGAAATAATAATAATATGTAAAATAAAAATTAAGGCCTTAATAATGTCTTCGTAAGCCGATGCCTTGGGCAGGCAGTGAAACAACAAACAGTATTATAGACGAGACAAAATGTCCTTCATTTCATATTATTAGCGATATACTTGAATATGGGAACCTACCCATAATAAAATCTATCCTCTCTTTAACTACGTATGCAACGTCTAATCACTGTAAACCATATCGGTCGTATTTAAATATTTATTCTATAATATTGTGTGTAGACGGTGAAATCGTGATCCCTCCACGCTTTCCCTGATTCAACTGTTTTCCCATGATTCTTACAGGAACTCTTGGGAAACTTTTGTGTTGATGATAGTAGCGATATATCGTGATCGAGCGACTGTCATAGCAGTCGACTGCTACGTGTAAACCCAGCTTAACGATGATCGATGACAGCCATCGTCATCGAAACATTTCGATGAAATTTTTTCATCGAAAATCGATGACCAAAATCGGTCATCGCACAAGCCTAGGTTACATCTACATCTACGAAATACCCTGCAAGCCACCTCAGGGGTATGTGGCAGGGGGTTATGGGCACAGGACCGCAATAGGAGAAAGCATCCATATGTATAGCGACATATGGCTCTAAATTAGTTTATATAAAGTGTATTGTGCAACCCACGAAAAACTAATCAAAATGGCGGGCACAGGTGGGGTAAACTTTTTGCAATTCCCAATTATCCAAATAAAATTATAATGATTGAAAGGCGAGGCTGAAGACCGAAATGCTGCATATAAAATGCTGTCAGGGGATTGTGGGATACAGCGACTCCATAGGCTTCGAGATGTCAGGCGCGGTCATTGAATAGGACAAGGGTGAACAACTCCGTGATGGCCCTCATCATGAAGACAACGGAAGAAGAGATTATTAATGACATTGCAGATTATGATCCAACGAAGGAAATGTTGGAATATATGAAAAGGGTATGCTGCGAGAACACATTACGGCGCAGCACAGAAACAGCGGGAGCTTGCTTGCCTCACCAAAACGCAGGAAATGAGTATTCAGACATATTGTTCAAAATTTAGCAACATTTTGGTCAAACCGGCATCTATCAAAAAATAATTATGCTCTCAGTGTTGAACTATGCTGAATGTGCTTCATTAAACAAAATATTGTAGGCATAAAATTCACAGAAAGAAAACTTAAGTTAAGCTAAGAGGAAGCTCAAATCTTGTATGGAGACCAGAGTACTAGCTTCTGTTCTGTGAGTGTGAACTCTTATAGCAATATTCATATGCATAGTAGATGCCGATATAAAATTTACATTTGATAGCGTATAACAAGACTAAGAGTGCTTTACATTACGCTGTTTCCTAATACATTAGTTTGCTCCGTTTCAAATGCAGACTATATTTCCATCCTGATATAAAGTAGCTGTAACGTTTTACTTAAAGATGAATAAGTTTTTATTTGAAATACAATTCGTCAGGCTTTGTCCATTTATATACCATAAGAGGGAAACCGTTCCCGCGAATGCGGGATTCGTTTCGTTTCCAGCCAAGGGAAATAAGGGTGAGCCGAGCGTGTGTTAACTTCTGCTTGCTTCCTGCCGATGCCGTCATATCAAACTCCTTTCTCCTCTTCGCGAGCCCAACTCTCGTAAAAGGGTCGCTCTTCTTTATTAGTTTATTCTCTGAACTTTGAGAATATCCATGGGTTAGTGAACTCCTAACTTTCTGGAGCGGAAATGAAATATTAACTTCTCACTGGCTGCATATTCTTCCCAACTTGTGGGGCAAACAGCTTGTTCAGTGATTACCCGCAAATCTCCTTATTATGCGGGTCGAGATTTGATCGACCCCTAGGAGGCGGATTACCACGGTTTCCTCCGATGTTATATTCCAAAATTGGACAATGGGATGGGGATAAAATATGTTGATTACGGAAACAATTTATGAGTGGCCTATGATAGGTGATATCATACCACTTATGACGAAGTCGAGCACGGCTCTTGATTTATTTTTCGAATGTGTATACACTGACTTTCCTTGTATAAGCATGAGATTATCAATTCAATCGAGCACAACTTTCTTTTTACTTCACATCATGCGATCATAGCGAAGTTTCTTTTGATCATCGGAATTTTGGTGTCTTTCACTTAATAGCAACTACCAATCATTATATGATAGGTATGGACCTTTGGTTGAGCAATAGGCTTTTCCCATATTTTGTAGAATTTTTATGGATAAAAAAATATAGTAGACTATGCGCAGAGTCTCTGAGAAAATTATTTAAAAAAATGTTTTGCGTGAATTAAAGGCTGTCTGATGATATGGTCATCCAAATCGAATGTCAGTAATTAAAATTTATTTGCGTTGTCTTAAACTGAAATTATGCTGATAGCAAAGTTGCACGTTGCTTTTATGTGGAACCACATATTGAAATGTATTAAAATGTAGTGACTTAACATTTTAATTACCTTTAATTGTTTTATTAGGTTATCCTAAGATATTCAGCGTGTACTTAATGATTGCAAACGGACGCAATATATTCTCACAATTCGTGTCATTTTACTTAAAATACGACTTTATAGGCTTCAGGTTAATATTCCGTTCCTTCATTATATTATTGAGACATATATTACAGGTAGGGGATCTAGGTACCACTACTGTGATGATGTGTATGGGTTACCCTGCATTTGTCCGAAGTAACTTAAACAAATTTCTCTTCGCTCCATGTAGTTATCGTGGTTATTCAAATCGCGAAAGGACTACATTTATGGAATTATTCTTGACCTACAGTCCAAATTATAAATCTACATGCAGTTGGTATAACCTCAAAATAATGAAATAAACCCATTGAAACAAGATCTACGCGCCATACGCAACAGCGGTGATACGCCGACGCGGTCGATTCCAACCCAAGTTTGGAGTGATTGTGATTTAGCGACTTGCGAATCTAGTGAAAGTGCCTCTGCAGTGTCTATAGTGTTTTAAAAAAGACTTTACCGTTGTTTCTGGTCAATTATAATTCTACTTCTAGTGAAAGTGATGGTGCATCGTAGCTACGTAAATGTGTGTCCTCTGTTGACACTATTTTTTGACGTCGAAAGGGCAAGGAAGAGGTAGTTAAGCATGTGAAAGTTCCCGATTATGAAGAGAAAGACCCCACGAGTCGTTGCTGATGGCTTCAATACTCAAAAATAAGCGAAACGTCGGCCTGATACCGCTGACACATGTGATGCTTTCAACTTTTCCTTTCTAAACTTGCCTCAACCTTCCTTCTTGCCTCAACCGGAGATACTGACTCCGTCGAGCATGGTGATAATAGAACCTAATTGGGGCAAATATTTGTCAATGTATCTTATGCCTTGTGGTGAAAGCGAATTGCATTCCTATTTTCTCAATGTAGGGAAAAAAATCATCCGATATAGAAGGTGCTTCAGGAAAATTGATTGAAGGCAGTGTATACATAAAACATTTTACTTTGCTTTTGCCATAGTATTACTGCTGCCTATGCTGTGTATACTTGCGAGCCAATTTTGAAATGTGCATACTTTCACTTGAGGTTTTCGATGTTCAAATTTGAGTATACTGATATCCTAGCCTAGGCGCGTCTTTAACTAATTGAGTCTTAGGTTTGTCCTTGTTCTGTGAATAGGAACAGAGTATTGATGGGTCGTTCTTGTTGTTTGTACACACCCGTTGAGTACAAAATCCACATCTTTTAAGATTTTCTTCATATAATTCTCATGACGGAAATACTGGTTACATACATATTGAAGTACTATTAATATTCTGTACCGCATGGATATGGTAAACCAACGCTTTGAAACGGCAGTTAAACGAGACCATCGGGATAGATTCACCATAGCATATACACCTACAGTTTCAACTGTGCCTCGGCGTGCATTAAATATATATTGATCCCACCTCCTGATTTTACTCGATTAAAATTTGATAATTGTACTTCATTATAATGAATGCCGGTAGAAATTCCGTAGAAAGCTTTATAATTTTACTCGAATAATGTTTTAATAATTGTATTAACCAATTTGGATTTTAATGAAAAATATAGGAAGCTATTTCCCGGGTTAAGTATGAATGAATCTCAAATGGCGATGCTGGTGATTGTGGATCAGGCTTGGGAAATGTGCCATGGAGTTGTGAGGATTTTAGGAACTACATAAAAAAATATATATACAGGGTGATTCAAAAAGAATACCACAACTTTGAAGATCTGTATTTAATCAAAGAAACATGGTGGAACCTTGGGTAATTAATTAATGTGACGAGTACTTAACAAAGTTTTTTTTAACTAGTACTAGTAAAGTTTTTCTCAGTAGAAAACAAGTTCATAGATGTTCAATATGACCCCCTCCAGACACTCGAGTGACATCAACCCGATACTCGAACTCGTTCCACACTCTCTGTAGCATCTCCGGCGTAACAGTTTGGATAGCTACAGTTATTCCTTCTTTTAGTTTATCAATGTTAGCTGGTACAGGTGGTCAAAACACCATGTCTTTAGCATACCCCCATAAACAAAAATCACAGGGGGTGAGGTCAGGGCTTCTTGGAGGCCAGTGATGAAGTGCTCTGTCACGAGCTGCCTGGCGGCCGATTCATTGCTGTGTGTACCTTTCTTTCAAATAGGCACGGACAGATAAGTGGCAATGCGGTGGTGCCCCACCCTGTTGGATTATGAATTGACGTGCATCTTCTTCGAGTTGAGGGAAAAGCCAACTCTGCAGCATTTCCAGATAGGTTTGCCCAGTTACAGTTGCACCCTCTAACAAAAAAGGACAAAAAACTTTATTGGCTGAAATGGCACAGAAAACGTTCACCTTAGGTGAATCACGTTCATGCTGAGTTGTTTCCCACGGATTCTCAGTGCCCCATGTACGGACATTGTGCCGATTGACTTTATCGTTTGTGTGAAATGTAGCTTCATCGCTAAACACTAGCTTCGAAATAAACAAGTCAATTGTTTCCATTTGCTCAAGGACAAACTCGCAGAACTCGATTTTTTTAACCTTATCTGCTTCAGAAAGAGCTTGAACCAATTTCAGACGATATGGTTTCATTACTAACATTTTCCTTAGGACTCTACAAATGGTCGATTGTGGAATTTGCAGCTCTCTGCTAGCTCGGTGGGTCGATTTTCTTGGACTGCGAGCAAATGCTTCCTGAATGCGGCCAACATTTTTTTCACTAGTGCGCGGCCGTCCGGAACTTTTCCTTTCGCACAAACACCCTTTCTCTGTGAATTGTTTACACCACCGTTTGATACACCACCTATCAGGAGGTTGAACACCATACTTGATTCGAAATGCGCGCTGAACAACTGTCGCCGATTCAATTCTGCCGTACTCGATAACACAAAAAGCTTTTTGTTGTGCAATCGCCATATTTGCACTAACAACATAAATGAAGCTTCAGGGTTAGGACCTAGATTATGTGGCCAACAGCGCTCCTAGCCACCAAATGAGCAACTTTAGAGCTTCCTTAAATCGACGACATAAAGCGTTTAGCTCTCTTTTTCTTCTTTGCAGAGTTCTCGATTTTCAAAGTTGTGGTATTCTTTTTGAATCACCCTGTATATAAATGAAGAGCAATTTGACCCCCGTTCGCATTCGGGTGAATCTGTTGTCAACAAATACAATTTACGCTGTGGACATTCATAAATGCAGGAACATTCGCTTCAGACCCGCGGAGACCTACGATGGAACCTAGATAAGATTTATGCAGTTTGCGCAAATGTTTTTCCTCACTGTAATCATTAACCTTCATGAAAAGGAACTTTTATTTTTTGATTCATGCGTCCAACAGCTTTTTAAAAATTTCGTGATTGATTGCTGATTAATTTTCTTATCTTCGCTTAAGTCAAGTTAGAAGCGTAATAAGTAAAACGTAATTGGACTGTGAGGGAACTTTAAACACTCGGTTTCTTTGGAAATATATGTTTGATGTTTGTCAAATGATTACACCGCGGAAACGGGTGTAGGTAGAATTTTTCTTTACATTATTTGATTGCGTATCTATAGGAGGAGCAAAATTAGTGAGAAGAATCGCTAATCTGCTTATTTCTTTGCGATTATTCAAGCAGAGAATCAGTGAACTTCTTGAGAGATTTTAATAGTAATCTGACCGCTTAAGCCGTTGAAATCAGCTTCTTAATTTTTTATCCGAATTTTTACTATATGCATCATTAATTATCATGTCGGTCTTAAAGGAATATTTTACTTCTTAATTACTACCGACGACTAATTAAGAATGAAAAAGTTCTTACCAGTATTTTCACGGCAGTGAGTGAGCTATACTCTTGGTGCATTTCTCAATTAGAGATAGGTCGGTCCATAACTGATTGAATTTAGCCAGGGAAAATCCTCACGAATAAAATATTTCATTTCCATTATTTTTGAATTTGGATCGATAAAAAGGTACTTGAGGTCTCTAGAGGAGGTTAGAGATGATGGTAATACTTCAAGCTATCCGTAGGTTAATGTACTTTTTTGAATGTTTCTGCTTTTCTATGAATTGTGTCTTATATAGGTAATATTCAGCTCTTTATTTCTATTAGTGTATATAAAGTTTTTCTAGCATTTTGAGCGTCTTGCTCGAATTTGACGCAGTTCTTCTCCAAGACCATTAATACTTCTATAAATAATTAAATAATTTACATGTGCATGTATCTTTAATACATAACTTTTCAATTTGCATCCCAGGGCAGGTTAGGCCTCCACTGCTATTATTTTCATGAATGGTTTCCGTGTTCGGTGTTGAAAATGCAAAAATATTAACTGGTAATCATAGAAGTTATTAATCTTTCCGACTATATACTGCTTTAGATGAAAATGATGAATAAAATGATATATTAGTTGAAATTTTCTTTTTATAGCTTAGTTATTCAATACCTTTCTAAAGGATAAAAAGTCAATACCTTTTCCCTTCCGATTGTAGGCTTAATGTTGTTTATATTTTTAGCTAATGCATCTTAAAACCTAAGGTTTATAGCTCTCCGTTTCTTGTTGTTGTTATATTAAACACTATTTATTTGCTAAACACAAAGGTGTAAAAATAGTTATACATGTCCGGAAACAGTGCAGTAACCAGATTACATTTAGAAATATAAATACGTTGATGCGAAAAATAAAATGTATCACTAACTCTAAAATACATAATGGAAAAGTTATACTGGAAACGCTTATGCTTATTGTAAACGCCACCACGCTTGTATGAGAACGACAATACTTTTTCTTAAATATATCTTAAAATTACCCTCAACCTTTAAGAGAGAGATAAATGTTTACATTGCTTACCAACTTATGAACAACAATTGCTCATTGGACTGACGGAAAAAAGTAAGACTTTTCGACTCATTGAAATGCTTATATACTTGTACGCCGACGATTTACAGATTTATCTTGATTGCCACCCAGCAAATATTGATGAAGCCATCAATAACATTAATCAAGATATATCATCCATATGCACATGGCTATTCGATAATAAACTAAAATTAAATGCGGTGAAAACTAAATAAATAATTATAAGTAGTCCATACTATATAAATAAATTGGATTATGACGCTCTTCCTAAAATTCAAGTTCAAGGTACATTAATAGATTATTCAAACACAGTCAACAATCTAGGATTGATCATAAATAGTACCCTGAGCTGGCAAGATCATATTGCATTTATTTCCAATAAAATATATAAAACAATCTATCAAATAAAGTATTTTAGGAGCATGATGCCTATTTCGATAAGACAAAAAATGTTCTACTCACTCCTGATGCCTCATATTGACTATTGCTCTTTAGCGTTTACAGATTTAAATAAAGATCAACTTATAAAACTGCAAAAAATACAAAATTCAGGTATTAGATACATTTGTAATATTGGGTACCGGAAGCACGTAACGCCATATTTCACGAGATTAAATATGTATTCTAAAAGTCGAATCTCGTAGACTCTATCAATTGGGACTTTTCATACACAAACTTCTGGAAACTGGGCAACCAACCTACCTCTATAGAAATATGATTAAAAATAAAAATGTAAAATTGAGAACTACGAGAATAGCCGAAAATCTACATATATACCATCGCACCATACAACAATTTTCCAGAAATAATTATAGTGAAATCGTGTCAGTTTTGGAATAAATTACCAGACAATATAAAAAACACCACCTCAATCAATGTATTCAAAAACCTACTATTTAATTATGTAAAAGAAATTGAAAATGAAAACATAGAATAGGAATCAGACACAAGCAACCATTATGTATGATACATAGTATAAAAAAATGAATACTGAAAATTTAAATTGATTTAATAACCAAAAATATTAAAAATACACCTAATGACTTGTATATTTGTCTGGATGTTATGTTATGATTTGGTATGTTTAGGTTTACAGGTTTCTTTTTTTCTTTTTTTACATATTTTATGTTTAGGTTTAAGGTATGACTGTTTTAAAATGTATGGTATCTAATATGTTAAGATTGTAAGATTGTTGTTGTTCCTTGTAAGAAAATTATATGTATGTAAACTACTGCCTGATGATGTATACTACTGCCCCATAGGAGCTTTTGCTCCTAGGTCAATAAATGTTTTTTCTATTCTATTCTATATAAGAACTACGGTTATTATAAAATTAGACAGATTCATGCCTTTTTATTGATGCAAACTACGTAAGGTAGTGATTGGGAGCAAAGTTAGCGCTAGCTAAAACATTGATATAGTATGTGAAGAGTACGAAATATTTGGTGTGAACGGGTCAAATGTACGCTATTTTATTACGTTCGTGATACCTTGTATGAATCCATGATGTGATTCCAGCTTTTGAATGATTTTTTAAAAAATTTATAACAAATATTTGTTTCCCTTCATGCTATTTTTAATAGCTTACTGTACATTCCAATTTGATAGTTATTAAGAAAAAATGGCCACATTAAAAATAAAGGAATGATTTTGGCCGGAAAAAGTGCTGATAGCAAGTCGGTTTTTGTCAAAGTTCTATCAGTATCATTCAATGGGTACTTCCAAAAGTTCAATTTCTAGGATAAATCAACGAATAATATTCCTTGAGTTTTGTCTTGAGGCATGCTTCCGCTTCTGTCAAACTTTCGATACACTTACATGGGATAACCGTAATGTCATAATGAAAAGCGTTAGTATCCTAAGCTAATTATAGTATCCTTCGAGTTAACAAAAAAGAGAATGAATTCCAATTGAGAGGTTAGATACAGCCTAAAAAACGTATGGATGAGGATTTGGCGGAAAGAGAGAGGAAGGCCTAAATAAACGTGGTCATAATTAAGTCCCGGCATTTTGACCTGAGAGACTCCCCAATTTTGAGGATATCGCGACTAGCCACGGCAACACCTTCACGGAATCACTCAAAATTGAACACAAATGCGAAATTTCACTGAGGAAAAATCATTGGTCTTGACTGGGACTCGAGCACGGAACCGTCGATTACGCGCCGAGTGCCTTAGACAGTTAAGCTACCGAGGATGCCACGGTAGCTTAACTGGCTAATGCATAGCGCGATATAGAGGATCCGGTTTGGAGTCCCTGACAAGGCTAATGATTTTGCGTAGTTGGAATTGCACTGACTCCCGTTGGTACACGAGTGAAACTGTAGCCTACAGTAACAACGAACCCTGTGGAAACCCGAAAATTCCGACATCTTCGTGAATACGTACGATTGAATTTAATCCTAGTGGTTGGAAAACCTCTGACGTTCAAGAGCCTGCCACGACGGAAACAGCGGATGCTACTCGATTACCATTTGAAAATTTTAATGAGGTAAGCTTCCAGTATCTCCCGGTTACAGTCGCCCCTGTCTGCAAGTATTAAGAAGTAAGCGAGATATGACCTCAGCTATTGAAGCACGTTTAACTGATATACTATTGCTATATCAGTGGTGATGCTGGAGTAGGATGATCTTACCCCAAAAGAGTATATTAGTCAGATTTCTGTTTCCTTTTCGAACCCTATTTTACCTTTCCTAATTGGTACTTCATGCACGTTTTTGCTTCCCATGACGGATCTAACGGATAAATCAGTTAGGTATTGGTTTTTCATTTCGAGAAAATTCCCTTTCAGGTATTGTAAATTTTGCTTGAGATAAGATACTCCATTACCCTCTGTATAGTGAGAATGTATCAAAGAAGTTATATTTTATTTATATAAATATATATGTTTCTATTTATTTTGCGTACATGGTTTTATATTTTTAAGTAGTTGAGGTTTATTAACTCCGATGTTACTTACTTCTTTGCATTCTGTCTTAACCAATAAAAAATGGAAATCACTTTGTTAAGTTGCTTAGTTGTCTTTTCGATCCTACCGCTAAATCGGGTTGAAACTCGGATATGTTAGGATTTGCGCTTGTATTCTCTCCTATTATTTGTTTAGGAAATGTGTAGTGCCTAAAGTATCGCTTCTGTCTTGCATTTTAGGTAAGCGGTTTATCTGTGAAGTAGTTATCCGCTTCACTCAGCTTCTACATTATCAGTGAACATATTTCACCCCATTGGGAACATCGAAAAGGTTATTTCGTGATCACTTACACTTGATGAAAAGATGAAGCCCACAGAAACAAACTTCCGCGGAAAAAAATACGAAATAAAGTGAACTTTAAGATGCACCATCTAATGGGAATCATTTCTATGGAATCGTTCGATGAGCTTTGATGCCCATCCTCGCGAACCTTTAAAACGTTCACTAACTCGCCGGCGCCGAAAAACGCTCCCAACTCGCCGCTCTTTTGTGTCTGCCCATCTCCCTCGAGAAAAAAAATACACAACAGTCCCTCTTTAAAAAGAAGGTAGAGGCAGTGTAATTTAACATTTTCGTCTAAAAAAAAGAAAAGCGTTGCGGACTCCACGAAAGGAGCGGATAAGGATAACCCTGGGGCAGTGGTGAAGGCCTCCGAAAGAAAAAAGGCGGCGAATGAGAGGCGGAGGGTCGGGCCGAGAAGTTTCAGAGTGACTTCCAGGGTGCGCGGGGTGTGAGGAGGCCCGGTGGATGGTGGCGCCGAAGCTCGCGGCGGCTTCATTCCGAAAGAAGGAAAAACTCTCGAAAAGAGAGGAGTGGAGAGAGAATGGGACGTGGAGAGGGTCGCTTGTACGTACCCCTTCCACATCCCCCCACACCCCGCAAGGGTTTTCCCCGAGTTTGGACGGAGGCGCATTGTGGGTAGAATTAAGGCGGGTGCAAGGGTTTGTTGTTTGTTGCTCAAGGGCACTGTGTGTTTGCTGCGGTCGGCAGGTGGGCGTAGGGTGAATAGCAGTGTGGGGAATTGAAGTAGGTATTTAGTTAGTGGGGTTTGAGTTGAATAAGGTCGCCATCTCCGCTGCCTAGGAAATGGTCGAAACTTGGTTCAACTTAACTTTTTCCCCATTATTTGTCGTTTCCTTTTTTTTTTAGCGGTGGGGAACTTAACGTTCGTCCCGCACCATTCATCTTTTGGGAAGAGTTTTTAGCGGTTGGAATTGGGAGAGAGGGGTATTGGGAGATGAGGAAGGGCTAACAATGCGCGGTGCACGAAAGGCTTAGCCAAGGCCGCACCATTGAGTGGGCGGCGGCACGGGGCTGTAATGAAATCTTTATAATTATCTCGGATAAGGCTACTTTTTTTTCTTTACTTATCGCGGGCAAGAATAAAAAAAAAGATCGACCGTATATCCTTTCAGGAATTTGAGTGAATGGGGTTTAAAGGAAACGAGAAGGATGGTGCATGGAGTAAGGGGAGCAATTTTCGATAGTAAAACGGCTAGCTTGGAAATTTTTGACCTACTTGAGGGAGTTCTGAGAGGGCTCAGTAGAGGAATTTATTCACGTCAACGCTGTTCGCTCTCTTATACCCTCTCCCTATCCGTCTGTAGCTTCTCTAAAAACCTAATCCTCTTGTGTATGATTTTAGAGCGGTGCTGAGCGATGGGGAGAGAATTAATTCTGAAGGAAGTTCTTGCCGGCAGTGGTTCTTTGAACGCTCGAAGGTGACTTAACTCCAAGGGAAGGATGCACTTATGAGTCACCCTTTTAAAGCCATCCACGCAGAAGCATCGCTAGGAGATGAAAGGTTGCGAAGATAGATAAATTTGTAGGTAAGGAGTGGAGAGATTGTTGAATCGTAGTCGTTCTTAATGTGCAGTTACTGTGGATTTGAGAGCCGGGTGAAATGCGAAACATCAAAGCGGATCAGATTATACGGTAAGACGCTCCTTTTTAAAGGATGGATGTAACGATTATTTCTTATATTGAGTGCTTAAGTTAGAGTATGCAATGGGTATTCACATCGAGGATAAGTGTGTTTTTGAAATTACATTTACGGTACAAGCCAAGACTTAATTTTGGCAATACGAAAGGATGTGCTCCAAGTAACATTTTCATCTGAACTTCTTGGGAAGTCCCCATTGGGAATTTTGTCATACAAGAAGATCACTTATATGATACCAGGAAACATATTTATAGAGTTATAGAGCAAGTCATATTGACAGCACAGATTGACTTGTTTATTTCGACATTTAGTATTATCTTTGTTCGCAGGTCTGCTGTGACTGCGTAAAAGTTATAAAATTGCAAACGAGACTACGTATAATGTGCTTTTCAATCCAGAAAGCCATAAAATAAGCATTTTACATTTTTATTAATCCATTAATACTGCTCTTAGTTTTTACGCAGCGGCTCGTAGCATTTAGGTGTAGGCTTGAACATTTCTTCGGGTGAAACAGAGAGAGAAACACAGCTTATGGAAGGACTAGATATCGGCAGTTAGTGCAAAGAAGGACTGACGATAAGGTGCTTGGCTAAGATTGCTTAGGTATTCAACTATTAAGTAAGGTGATATTGGCAACTTTTTGACCCCCCCCCCCTCCCCCATGTAAGACAACGTAATATTTCATGAACCCCTCCCTTCCCAATCTTACGTAAGTTGTCATTTACTTTTGGAACATAGATAAAACATGGACAATTCCATGCCCAGATGTGCAAAAATTCGACCTTACCACCCCCGGTTTTTTAACTTTTTTTTACAAAATCATAGGCCTTTTTGAGAAACGTACCAATTTTTAGTCAGATATCGATAGCGATTTTCGGTATTTCACGATTTACAGTAGACGCGACTCGCAAAACTCTAGATATTCACAAATGTAATGCCACCAAACTAATCAACGCAAGGAATTTATCATACCTTTTCCTATAGTGTAGCATAAATTCAGGCATACTACCGGCCATACAGGTAATCTTACAATGTAAGATTTTTCGTCAGACGATAATTTAACAAGCTGATAAAAATACGATCTCGGAAGTAACTTAAGTCATATGTAAGATTGTCTCGGACCCCCCTACATAAGACAACGTAAGAAAAGCTCAACCCCCTCCCTCCTCAAAACGTCTTACGTAATACTTGGATGGCCCCTTAGAAAAATAAATATCACGCGAGGTACTGGGTAGCAGAAAGGCCATTATTTTAATCCCACATTGCGTTTCCAAAACTGCTTCAAGCGTCGAAATGAAGGAGATAGTCTGCTGACCCGATGTACGCAAATATACCCCTGTTTCTCTCCAAAGGCCCACAACATTGTTGAGGGGGTGGGGTACGGGTATATTTTAGGCATGAAACTAGTCTATCCCTCTACCGGTTGTTCGTAAAACCTCCAAATATGGCGTCAAAATATTACGAAAAAATCGCGAAATTGGTCATTTTCAACCTCTTTTTTCTCTAAAACTACTGGCCACACAGGTATATTTCTTGCATTTAAATAATACGCAATTATTTATCTACCTCCTGGTATCATAGTAAATGTTGCCATTTACGTGGGTTTTTTGCAAAAAAATATTTTCGCTGGCGAGATGAAAACTCACCTTTACTCACGTCTTCCCTCGCACCATATTAGTGACTAAAAAAGAGAGCGTGGCGCTAAGGCACTCCGTGGAGGTACAGCTCACTCTTCAGCCCTGGTTACACGATACATTAACATGTACAAGTTAGTGTGTGAATGTATGAACGCGAGAATGAACGAGAAAATTCACCGTGTAAACACACCAAAATGTACGAATGCATGAACGCGTGAATAGAAAATAGAACCTGTTCAAATTTGGTTCATGCATTCGTACAAGTTACGCTCGTGCTTCAGTGACACCTTGTGGTAGATAACGGAAATAATGTTAAATTTTGGTTTATTTGCGTTTGATTCAGCTATTAGTATTTATTTTGACCTCTGCTCCAATAGGACTTCGCTCTACTATTTGAACTTGGCACTGTTATCACTTCCTGGAATACCTGTGTGCTACGTTTGTTGACCTCTCACTATCGTTGGACCTCTCCTGTTATAGACAATTGCCCCTCGATTGGCCACCCCCCCTACACATTCCGTTGGAATTAGTAGAATAATGGTTCAAATGCATTAATTAGAAGAGCATTTCTTGTATTTCGCGTACCTATCTATTTCTTTTCAGAGCTAAACGCTTTCTCAACAAGGTCATGAATGCTGGATGGGCTAGTCCAGTACTAGAACAGTGAATTACAAAATGTCTTGTTTATGCAGTGAATATTTGTGAAGCTCGCGCCACGAATGGGTGATTGGCCGTTAATTACTTAGTTTTTTACTTTAACAACAATTTATGCTTGTACGACTCTCACATAGTTATATTTTCTCGGGTACTTAGTTCACTGGCTGAGCATACAAGAAACAGCTTCGTGCTCAAAACTGGATCAGCTGTTTTTATATACGTCCAATTCTAAATGAAAAACTTAAGTAAGTAGGAACCGCAGAGATAATTAAAGATTACCGTCGGATACATAAGGTAACGATATCCATTTAAGAGCAAGTTTTTACACTTGTTTCCAATACTACTACCGACTTCCTTTCCCAAACGTGCCGAGAATAACTTAATCTATGTTTTTACGATCCATTATGTTACTATCCATAATAGTTTGAGTTTATTCATGAATTGCATTCAATACATATATATTCACAAGCGTCCTTATCGATCCTGTATAAAAAGGGTTTTTCATCGCACTTTTTCTCAACAGGAAATACCACACGTATTATACAGCTAACATATAAATAAGATTTTGATCCAATGCATTCGTTCTACTACAATAATTTCATTTTCGAGTTAACAAATATACCTCACCATAACTGAAATATAATTCCCGAAGCGTATAAAAAGGGACTTAGCAAGTGCATTCGAGTATCTTTCATCCGAGGAACTACCACTCGGGAAAACAAATGCGGAATTTGCGATAGTTACCGCTGAAAATCGAAATCTGAATTATTAAGTATATGTAATTATAATATGCTTTATAGTAGGTAGTATATAGATAAGTTGACTTTATGAACGCTTGAATGGTTTGAATGTTGCGCTTAGTAAAGAGAAAAACAACAACAATCGCAAATGCGTACCCTGAAAATTGTGCGAATGCATGTGCAGTTAAAGTCATGTACCGTGTAACCACTGATTCATCCATTCGTTCACGCAAATGTACATGAATCCGTTCACGCGAATGTACATGAACTCGTACGTGTTAATGTATCGTGTAACCAGGGCTTTCGTCCTTTCCCTCTTCCGATTCCTTTTCCTCATTCCCTCCCGTCTTCAAGATTGGTGTCCTAATATCCCTTGCAACACGCCCCTGAAACTGGTTAGCATGCACATGTAAATTTTTATATCTGCTTATTTTTGCGGATAACTTATGAATTTTTTCGAGCGTATTTGAGTCACATAATCCTAGGTATCAAAGACTATTATAAAAAAACAATGGATGAGTATACTATGGGGACGATGTTTACAATGCAGGGATTTCTTGTTCGTTCGTATTTTGGTTATGAAAGAAGCGATTTATTTACCCTGTCGAATACCCCATTCTCTTTCGACGGGGGCGGTATTGGAACTCCAAAACGATTTTATTTTTAGTTTTGTATAAGCTTGAAGAGATTATTGGACATATCGTGATAGCAATAATAGGGTTTAAGCTTTGCTGCTGGAATGCAAAAAATGACTAAATACGATTGGAACGCAAAAGAAAGAGTATATAAATGGTTTTTATTCCTTTAGTGTCTTGAGCTTTTGACTTCGATTACAAAAATATATGAAACTATCGATACAAATGATTTTATTTTCTTAATTTTTACCCTTTAAAGGAATAATAGCATAGGTAAAATGCTCTTTGCCACCACATGTGTGTATTAATGTTTTTACTCTCTCGTAGATAAATTTTATTTTATATCCGAGTTTTATTCCCGTGGAAGGTACCGTATTCTGCTAAGCTAGACAAAGGATTTAGCTCAATGGTATTTGAACTACAATGCAAGAATTGATCTAAAACACATTTGATCTTATTACGTATAGAAATGCGTATTAAAATGGTGCCGCATTGGTATAGAAGCTGGGTTTGTTGAGTTTTAAAATGTTTTCATTTTTCATGTTTTGAGTTTGACCATAATAACAAAAATGCGCGCGAGAAATAAAGCGAAGGTATTATAACTTTATACAACTACTACAACTTTCAAAGATGTTATTATATGCTTTTATTGCAGTTTAACATTGAACTTTACCGTGAGTTATAAGACGTTTGATAGACTTTTTTTTTTGGCCTCAATTCATTTGCTGCGATGAGGTTTAATCGGCAAGAGTTCATGCCGACATGAGAAAAAAAAGCACGAGGCTTTATCTGTTAAATGTTTGTACCATGGAAATGCGTGGTGGTTTGTTCAGTAATAAACTATTTTGATCTCGAGTTGTATGTGAAACCATGCTGTTGTAGTGCATAACTGAATATACGACGAGCGGGGTGGAACATATGCTAGGTAGCTATCCGTTAGGATGAGAAGGAAATCAAAGGGTAGCTTAGAGTATGAGTGGGTTTTCCGAGAAAAGGTGGGCACTCAGAGCACTGGAACATCCTGGAGCGCACATGTTTTTCAACCCTTTCAGAAATCGCTGGGGTTGATGCAACTTTCACGTAAACTTTCAATTATACGCTAATTGCCGTCGTATAAGCAGTTATAGCCAGGGAACATTGCTCATACACTTATGAACATAAAATTCAACAATTGTTTGTCATTTAATGGAGCACGCAACAGCAGTTGGGGTCCATGGGAAAAAGTAATATCATCAAGCTGGAAAATGTAGAAAGGAAAGTAGCCAAGTACATATTTAGGTAGTTTTAAAAGGAAGGAGAATGTTATAGCAATGATAAGGCCCATGGAGTGGAAATTTCTGGTAGTGAGGATGATGATGAACGGACTATGCAAGATTTATAGAGTGCCAAAAAAAGAAGTCTTGGGAGGAAATAACTAAACGGTTGGATACATCCTGCTACTTTGGAAGGAGGGACTATAAATGCGAAATTAAGTAGGTCAGCAAAATAATACATTTTAAACAGTCCTTGTATTGCAGAATTTATTAACAGATTTAGACAACGGAAGATAATTAAAATCTTTCCTCAGAATATGAAAGTATTTAGAAATAACTGCAAATTATATTTTAAATGAGTTTTTATTCCTGTTTTCTCCTTTTTTCTATTTTTGTTTGTAGTTTCAGTCTCATGTTGACAACAGCCTAATTGCCTATTTGTAACAAAGTATTATTAAATAAATAAATAAAGATTAGAGAAACGAGCCAAGTTGCTAGACATTCTTTCTATCGACTCTCATTTAATCATAAGAAGTTGACGCTTGAGTTGGGAAATGGTCCTACCACAAGTACTTCAAAATCATTTTAAGGTTTTATATTATTAATTAAAATTGTATTATCTTATAATACACCAAATTTACATCTATTTCTTATTAAATTGATGCATGCTTTTACATGAGACAAATTAAATAACCTCAAGGCCACCCTAAAAATTAGCTTACAGTTCAGCATTTCACTATTGTCATTCTTTCTTTATTAATTATTTAATTACTGCATAAACAGCTCAAAAGCTCCACCAACTTAGTATAAAGGCAGCATTAGAATTCACGAGTATAAAGCATTCAACTTTGGTTTTCAAATATTAATACCGCGTACGTAAACTGGGTACATTATGAGCCATGCATAGAACATTATGATACCTTAGTTTATAAAGTAAAACAAATTGGATTTTAATACTTTGTTTTCAATCAGTTTAACGAAACTAATGTCTTCAAAAAGCACGAATTGTATATCATATACCTTTTGAAGCTCTTAAAAAAGAATTGGCATGTTAATCTTTCATAATCTTTATTGAATCTGAAAACATGAGGATGCCAACCCCAGAGGGCAACAAATAAGGAATGAATATTCTTTGAGTAGATTAGCAATAATGTAAGAATAAGCACAGCTATGATTGCAAACATGGAATAGAGAAAAGTTTTTAACCTTAATATAGAACTCTAAAAATTAGTCACAGGCTGTACCGGAACTGAATGTAAAATATTACAAAGCAATCTTCCCATATTTTTAGAAATAAACCATACATAATACCTCAGAATACGCAATTATTGATTCACAACTGCGCAAATAATTCCTTGAGGCATTGAAAAATAACGCTAAGTGTTTGAAAACTAAGCTAGCTATTCCATACGCAACGCTATTACGATGACTTTCTTTTATGACAATGCGTTGCACGAGTTCTTCGCTCTCACATTCTCCTGGATGTTACCTGGATACGCACATTATCACTAATATGCCCAAAGTGCATACATTTCCTTGTCACAATTTTCAAAGTAGATTGAGTCAAATCACCATCTTTCACTCTCAGAACTCGGATGATATCGTGAGAGGAATGATAATTTAATTACGCTACGAGATGTTTGTGATTCACTTTTTTGTGAAGCATCGTCAAAAATAGGTATGAGCATCAAGAGATGACTTCAAATGTGTAAAAGACATTCCTGTTAACACTCCGAACCACTTGCTATCACAAATAAAACTTCCTGTCACCGGTTGTATGATCATTTTGAAGAAATTAGGGAAAAAAACCCTCAAAATATGACGTTTTCCATTGCACTATTCGGCTAAATAATGACTGCAGGATTTCGTCACCTAATGCGAATTTTTAATTGAAAATTTTGAGTATAAATAAAATTTCTTAAATCCAAAAAAAGTTTACCTTTAGTTACATTTTGAAGATTAATTAAATCGAATTGCATTTATTTGCAGTTTCGATCTCAATGGTGAGTTTCAGGCTTTCAGTAAGTGAATTGTCCACCATGTGAGTAAAATGAACAAATAAGTGGAATTTCGTTGATTGGAACTAATCTAGTTGAATGAATTTATTGCTTTTTTAAGTGGTCGATGAAATTACGCAGTATCCTTTGAAATGTAGAAATGGCGATGATTTAGATAATAATGTGAAGTGAGTACTGTGATTTTAACTCCGCAATACATTACCATATTCATGGGTGGTCGATAACTTTCGTGTAGGATCTTTGGAAGTTTTGGATGGTTTTAAAATCTACGCAGTTTAATCAATATTTAATTCATATTTATGTGTCTTAGACGATTTAATATCAGGATAAGTTTCTTGTAGACTACGGCAGTGAATATCATCACTTGGGCAATTTTGAAATATGTGTATATTTTTGCATTTCAGGGTCCCACCACTTTACATGCAGAGGCAAAGTATGCATTCTTGGACAAAAAATCCATGGAAAAAATCGAGAGATTATGGTGACTGCAAGCGATAATTACAGTGAGTACGTACCAATTTAATAAACGTAATTAGCACGTTTTTAAAATTATGAATATGCATCTGTTGGTTATATGTACATCATCGTACACATTCCCCTGTGCTCAATTACCCTTTATGATATGCTAAAATGTTGGAGTTATTGATATATCCATGGAAAAAATTAATGATGATTATTAGATTATATACATTGCGGACGAGATACTAATATTATGTAATTATTATGTTTATAGTAATAGTGTGACTAAAATAATTGAATGAACAGCATGTTAGCCGGTAACTAGTTCATTCGTTATTCTATAGGTATCCTTACTGCTTATTGCTCCATACTTGTAAAAGATTCATACCCATTGTTGTGCCGGCATTTACATTTTCATAAGCTTTGTCTTGATTGTAACATTCAAGAGTTAGTATCTTTTTCGATGTATTCATATCTAATATTATATCCTACTGGTATCTTTATTTTCCAAGTATAAGTAAAAGAATGTTGAAAGGGCTTCTTAATTGTTGAACGGCTTTTTCAAATTGATGTCAGTCAGCAGTAAGGGTCAATGGAGAGTAACGCGGCTTGAGTTATAACCTAATTGGGCCTCTGTCATTCACAGTTTGTATCCGTGAAGATCTCCATTCAAAGTATTCCCTGCTCCAATAAGCAAAACATTTGTTTTGGATTTTCAATCCTGGGCCCTCATCGAGTTTCGTCATCGCTTCGCGATTTTCATTTGGTCTTACTCGAAGTTTACGCGCGAGTTCTTCTGTCCGGCTGTGACAAATGGAAGGACAAACCGACCGTGATTGCACGACCGTTTATCTGATGTTCTTTTTTTTGACAGTCATCGCATAGACTGGAGAGCGCTTCTGTGTGTCGTAAATCCAATTTTTTTTAAGGGATGTCCGGCCTTTTGATGAAAAGATTGATCAATTCTGGAGCGGAAGGAAAAAATATCAAATGCCCATTGCACGCTCAAAGTTAGTACGAAAGTGAGGTCTCAAAAAACTTACCCGTATTTCAGTGTGCGACGAATCGTGACAAGGAGTTTTCCCAACGCATCTACTGGAAATTTTCTGCAAAATTTACTGTAGGTCGGACCGTGACGTTTTCTCCTTACCCGCTCCAAATGGCGTGATCATTACTCTCAAGTCCGATTAAAGCAATGAGATTTTTAATCGCAAAAAAGATTCAATGCCAGTGCTTCTCTAGTATAATCACATACTTTTAATGAAGTTACAGAACAGTCAGACTAATCCAAACTTGGACCTTTGTTCAGCACCTGTAATCGGCTATGTGGGATGTGTACTTTACCTTGGCCGTTATAATTATAGACTTTTATATGCGTTAAGTTGAGTAAATTTGGCAAAAGAATTGTCTGAAGGTTAGAGAGTATTAATTCGATTAGATTGTGTTAGTTTCCCACGGTTACATTTCACTTTTGTCCAAAAGTTTTCCACAAATTTTACCAATCCTGATAGGTAGTTAAAAAAGCAAGGTTTACACATTTTCTGTTCTTTGATTTGAGTAGTATTCAATTTGTTGGCAATAAGCATCGAAGTATATACTACTAAAGGGATGTATCCGGAAATCTATGTCACAGCCAACGTCACTCGCCTTTCCTCCTATCACCACGACCGCTGCAAAGATTGTGCTCTTATGAGTCTTCCTTTGACCATGGCCCATTGGGCCTTACTCCGAGTCGTGAAAGGACCACTTGGTAAATAAAAATTTAAAATATCATGCGGCCTACGCGATGTCTCCCTCCAATCAAGAGTATAAAACTTTATCGCTTTGTGAATTAGTGCGCCAAAAAGTAAAGGTTATTGCATTTTTTTCTCTTTCACCTGTCGCGAGTTATTCGATCGTTCATTGAACCGTTTTTCTTAAATGATATAAGAGACCGGATCTTTAATGACGTAGGTAGGTAACTCGATTGAGTAGGCGGTACATTTTAGTACTCAAATTTTTGAGTAAGTGAATGGGTTTATGAGGAATCGTTTTCCCCAAATTAATTTTCAGGGTCCATTTTATGACCTCATGAATAAATTTACGATTTGGGGTCAGAGTAAACTACATCATTCAAAATCAGTGCGAATCTGGCAAAATGTCATCACATTCATTAACGCAGTTTCAAAGCAGACGGAGTAATCGAAACTTGGGTTTTTGTTCAGTACCTGTATTGGATTGATTGGAGCCCGACCTTTCCTGTGGCCATTATGATTAAAGACTCTCATATGCATGGTGGTATTTTTATTAGCTTCTTCTTCCCGATCTTCAAGCTGTTCTCTTGAATTAAGATGATGGATGGTACCAGCAAAAACTATCGCGGCGTTTTTTTTTTTCCTAGCGTTGTTCCTTCATCCTCTTTCACGCCCGAATCCGCTCGAAAAATCATGATTACGGCACCGTTTCTGACATGTTAATCGCCCCGAATTCCGGGCACAAAAAAGCGACAACGACTCAAAATCCATCAATCTCTCTAAATTTCAATTTTGGAAATCACTCTTATAATTACGCGAGAGAAGTTTCCCATAAATAAGGAGGTGATATCCGCATCATAGCTTTTAAAAGGTTCAAGGGCTTCAAGTGAGGCCACAAAGTAATGTGGGTGTGAGGCGTAGGAAGGCTGACGAGAGGGAATATGAAAAAATTAATTTTCGTCAAAACAACCGTTTTGAGTGTATTTGTGGGTGAGTTTTCTCCTCCGCCAAGGCCGTTCCATGCTAACATTTCATTTTCGCATTGCGATATCAGTTTTGGATCGCAAAACGCGTTTTGCGTTGCATTAAGGCGGATTTATATACTGTGAATAGTTACTTCAATAGCTGTAGACTTTTAAGTCACTTGTAATTAGCTCTTCGATCTGTAAGTATGGACTTCTATGGCAGTAGGAGCCAATAACGGTAGCAATCGGTACATTATTGATCACGGTCTCCCCGTCCACGGAGAAAAGGTAACCTTTTAATATACTTACGATTGGCAATTTTAATGTGAGATGATCTCGCAGTTGAAACCCTGGTTATATAAGTGCGAGCGTGGAGTATAAATATTTAAAAAATCAATTTGCCGAAGGAGGGCTGATTGTTATACATATAATTATTGAAATTTACATAGAGACGTCTGTTGTTGTTGTAGAATACTTGAATCAAAGAATTATGACTGCTTTTGTATCGAGTGAAATAATTAAATAATAAAAACTTAATAAATTTTATATAGGTATTTTTATATTTAATTTAAACAAATTTATAGATTCCATTGATACATATGGAAATCGAGGAGTGTGGTATGCAAACGCAATGATAATTGAAATTTGGGAATATACGACATAGTCACATTCATCGTTTACTTCCGTTATTGTTTTTTCGGAAATGAGTGAGCAGAATGATGCCCTGCAGGCCGCTTTAATCATTGAGTCACTGCTACAATCGCCAATTCCATAGAAATTAAATTTGTCTGTCGAAAAATCGCTAAGCCAGGAAGGATTTCGCTAAGAAAAGAAGGAAATCGCTAACCGAGGATTTTGATTTATGTTGCAGTGTGATACTTCCAGCCTTTCGCAAATGGCTATCGTTGCATCGCTACATCGCACAGCCAAATTCTTCTTGTGTCTTCGAAGATGAAAAAAAGATTTTTTCTTTATCAGCTCTTTTTGTTATCTTTGTTACAGTTATCCATCTCTTCCCTATTCATAGACCCTGGCTTTCCATTAAAGACCTGCATATCTTCTTTTTATCTTCTCTCTCCTCCACAGGAGGTTAAAATGAAATGGAGGAGACATGGCTGTGTACGCTCATGGACAAAAGTGAAGCAAGAATAGGAGTGCTTGGGAAGGATTTTGTGCCGAGTAAGTGTGGCCAAACCAGTCACAAAACATCGCCCTACCTGTGGTTTTTAACTTAGATTTGAGGAATAATAAACGCAACCGCTTGAAACGTAAGCCAGAGAGTTAGGTATCAACTGTGCCGACGGTAATGGCGGGATTGACTTCAAGAATCAAGCAGAATGTCATCTCCATTTTTTTCTAACCTCCTTGCTTCTCCCACATTACTCTTTTCCTGATGAAAATGTTTCACTGCCAGATTGTGTCGAGGGATCGAGGAAGTTTGGTGGAAAGAGTACTGTCTTTCCAACTCTAAGGATTGCTTTCAAATGCCGTCATTGGCGGACATTTTCAGGAGAATTCCGATATCTATTTGTATGTTGGTAGTACTGTAAGTTACATACTAAGTTCGTCAGATGTTGCGTTTAAATATGGACCCCTTGGTACTTTACTTCAAGATACGCTAATGAAGACGCCAGGTTGTTTTACATCCTTCCCACATTGCTCAAATGATCCTATTCTTCCAACCTTTAACCACTTAGGAGTGCGATATTCCACAGGAGAAAAATCATTCGCCTAGACCAGGATTCGAACCCGGATCCCTCGATGTCGCGCCGAGTGCTTTAACCACCATTCTGGAGGGGAGTGAAAGCGGAGGGTGCCGCATCCTTCCGCTTCCATTACCTTCGTTTCCGAAAGGTAAGGGAGCTTAAACGAAGCGGAGGGGAGCGGAAGCGGAGGAGTTGCTTTCTTCTGCTACGTTGACGCCAAAGCAAGAAAGCTAGGAACGGCATTCGAAGCGGAGGGTAGCGGAAGCGGAAGGTGTCGCTTCCCTCCGCTTCGTTTACGCTAAAGGAAGAAGGAAAAAAAACTTTAACAACTTGTTTAAAAAATGCCAATAAAAAAATTGGCCTGGACCGGGTATCGAACCACGTACCTTAGGCTTTCCGGGCCAATGTGCAGACCACTACGTTACCCAAGCATTCTGCCTAACTTATCGGCGCCAGTACAATATTTTTTTTTATTTTGAGGCCAGTGGTCTACGCATTGGCCTGGCAAGCCAAAGATCCGTGGTTCGATTCCTGGTCCAGGCCATTTTTTCTCGCTGTAGTTTATACGCATTTCATCGCTGAATTTTTGGCAGATATGAATATCTCCACCATTTTTTAACGGCGCGAATGACCTCTGTCTGCCGGTCGCCTCCCTAAATAGCTATCAAATAACAATTTTTATTGCGCGCGTGTGTCTGCTTCTCCTCGCGTCTTTGAAAATTTAGATGAATAAATTAGTCTTCTTTAGCAGCATCTTGCGCCCCTTTTCGTTAATGTTACTCCATCCCAAGAGCCAATGCCTTTCCCATCAGAGACCACCCCCCACACTCTCCCAGGATCGCTCCTCATCTCTCTCCACCTCCCTCTTCCTATTTTTTTCCGGATGAAAAAGTTTCGCACCAGCAAGAGTTTGTCTGTTGGGGGGGGGCGCAGAGAGGGACATGGGGGGGGATGTGAGGGACGGCCGTAGAACGGCGTGATGAAGACATTTTTGAGTGCTGAAGGGAAGTGGGAAGGGTGCGGCGGAAGACGGAGGCACGGGCCTTGCGGGGATAGGATACGTGGGGACGGAAGACCTACCCCTCCGCCCCCCCCCCCCCCCCCCCCCCCCGGTGTAGTTTAGGGATTGGTGAGAAAGTGAGGGTTTTTTTTAGGTACGGGGGTGAGGATAAGGGGGTGGGAGTGGGTGGTACTGAGGGTGGCAATGGGGGAGGGGTGAAAGTGTGTGAGTTGATGCCTCGCGAGGGATGCGGGAGAGGAAGGGAGGTTTTTCCCGGGGGTTTCCCCGTGGGGGGACGTGCCGGCTCCCTCGGCGAGATGGCGGAGGGCGGTTGGCAGAGGTTGTGTGTGTGCTGGGATGGAGGGAGGAGGGTGGTATAAATTAAACCCAAGACACTTCTAGCGCTCCTATTAAGGGCGAACGCTCTATCCCTTAAATCCCTCCCTCCACCTCCCAACCCCCGTCCTCACCCACCGCCCTTCGTCTAAAAAAAACATCGTATACATGGGGGACGCCATTTTCCGAACAATGCGGGCATCTCATGAGGTCACAAGGGGAGGGGATGGGGAGAAATGGATGGCTTTAAGGGGACAGATAAAAAGGGTGACGCTGGAGGAAGGGGAAATGGCAGGGGTTGGGGGTTTAGGGGAGGAGTTTGGACTGAGGACGAAGATGCGTGCTTGGAGGACGGCGAGATAAACAGAGAGGAGGACACAAAATTGGCGGAGAATGAAGTGGGGCTGGGGGGCGAACGGAGTGTGGGGGGTCAAGTTGGGGTGGGTAGAGGGACTAGAGGGCCCGGCTTCGAATCCCTGCTATGGCGGAGAATATTCAGAGGATTCGTGATCCATACTTGGGTGTCTTGTGGAGGGCACTTCAAGTAAAGTACTTCTTCTGTCTGATGGGCTGTCAAATTGACCTCACCGTAGTAACAACTTCGGTCTTTGCTTTGTGGAATTACTCCATAATCGAGAAAATACAACTATGTAATGTTCCACACAAACTTTTATTACTCCCAACCGGTTTTAACACTTAAGTGTCATTTTCAAGGAGAGACTGCCATTGGGAGCCTTCCCTTGAAAATGCCAATGACAATCTTCCCTTGAAAATGACGCTCAGCAGTTGAAACCGGTTGGGAATAATAAAAGCTAGAGTAGAATATTACATAGTTATGTTTTCTCGATTATAAAATAACCTACCCTTGGTGCCTGTAGTTAAGAAAAGGCTAATGCCGACGCCGGATTTCTTTCAACTCTTCCTTCATTCCCCAGATAACCCTTCCTTTACCAACACACCCATCTTTCCTCAGTAGCAAAAATGACTTCAGCTGTCGCTCGCCTCCCTCAACTTGATGACAAACCAACGAAGTGAAATCAGTAATAAAGTTTGTGACTGAAATGGACAGTCAGTGAAAGATTAGTGAGTTATTACAGCCCTGGGAGATTCAGGGAAGTATTTGTGGCAAGTTAGCCGAGGAATGCCGCGGCTCTGCAGATGTGAAGAGGGATTGGAGGATGGAGAATAATATGTTTGTACTGATGAGGTTGAGGACGGAACCGGGAACTCGGGGATCAAGTATGAATGTTTCCAACTCAAGGGAACACAGGGAGTTTTTAAAAATTCCGTTTTAAGTCGGGGAATTTCTTCGGTAGGACGATGAGTATTCACAAATACTGCAAAGAGAACTTCCTAATCGACGAAAATATACCTTTTACTCCCCCATATAATGGCTTACTTATTTTTCATATTTACACCGATATTTCATTTATACCTCTCAAAGCACGGTATGGGGTGAAAAAATAAGTCCCTTAAATTCGGCTCGATTATTTAATATTTAAATGTTGGCAAAGAGGCATAAATGCATCGACGTTCAGTTCAAGCAGAGGATAAGATATATTTGCGCCGGCTACTGCTGCGAGCACCTAGTATCACCCACAACCGGGGGCACTCGGGTCACAATCCCGGTCAGCTGGTGTTTTTTCTGCCCCCTCTACACCCTCCCCTTCAATTTTTCGTGTAGATATGCGAGTGGGTTTTATTTAGGGTTTAATTCGCTGACTGTAAGAGCAGGCTGATCCAGTGGGATAGGGGTACCTGAGAATTGTTTGCGGATGTAGTAAGAATGGATGTAAAGTAGGATGGATGAGGAATGAGTGGGTAATGAAGGAATGTGGGTTGAATGATCAAAAGATGAACATGTATGAAAGGCGTGTGCTTATCTGATTTGGCCATGTTGAGAGAGTGGAAGAGAGTAGAATAACGAAACAGATGTACCTACATGAGTGGAGTGAACTGTGTAAGAGAACGGGATAGGATGAGAAAGTCATGGGCGAATGTGATGGAGGAGACTCTTAGAAGGAGGAATATTAGGAGGGGTCTTGGAACAGGAGGGCGTGTATGATTGTAACTGAAGCAAATGAGGTATGCAAGGATAGGTCAGTATGGTGGAAATTATTTAAGGATTAGCAGCTTCACAGGCCAATCACCGAGAATTCAACTTTTTTGACTGCATAGGATCTGAGTGTTTACACGCGAATGCTTAATATGAAGAGCTCTCGGGTTTCCAACCGGGTTATGGCTTTGAACTGCACCGATGTTTCGAAGGCGTAGCCTGCCATCGTCTTCAGGGATACTGAAGACGATGGCAGAATACGCCACCAAAACGTCGGTGCAGGTCAACACCATAACCCGGACAGAAACCCGAGAGCTCTTCATATTATTTGACTGTGCCTACCCCGAAGGGGAACGGCATGATGAGCATGTATGTGTGTAGGTTATTGACGCGTCAAATGTTCAACTTTATTAAGTAACAAATATGATTCTAATTATTGAAGTAAGTATTGGAAGTCACCTTTTTGAGTTAATATTATAGCATGAGAAACTTCAGACACAGTGCTCATAACCTTGGCTTGGCCAAGAAATCTGGCTTTCCTTTCTCAATCTCCACGAAGATAAAGGACTATATAGGAGATGAGCAGCAAGGAGAACGTCAAAGAAGCAAAGCGGATCACGGCCGAAGATGAATAGAGTAAAACTGGTAATGCGGTTGGCAACAGAATCGGTACATCAGGGAAACTAAACATATTTGGGAAATCTAGGAAAAGCAGGGAAGATTTTATAAAACGCAGCCGAAAATTAGAGAATTAGCAACAGAAAATTACAAGCCTTAACTTTCATCCCCTCATACATTTATCCTAATCCAACTTTCTTAATGGCTGGTGTTCTAATGTTCACGGTGCCACTTGCTGTGGCTTGCAGAGTGGGAATGCTATAGATTTAAATGTGACCTAGATTGTTATTCTGCCATGGAGCAATTCCACAAAATGAAGCCTTCTACTATCAGACGTATTAAACGAGCCCGCCTGAGAAAGTCACGTTGGTCTCATCATCGCCTACTGCAGAATGTTTTACGCCTGACTCATTCAAATTTTTAAGAGTTATTTGGAAAGTTTTACCTAAAAAATATAAAGATAAACCAGTTTGATGATGCCTCGAAGAAGGGGAAACAATGTACATTTCAGTCCCACTTCTATCTCGGAATTTAACGTAATGAATTTCGGAAGATGAGCATTCTAATAATAAAAAAATATCAGTAATTTTTTATTCGGTTTCAGTTATCATTTCTAGCTAGAAATTTAACGAATATAAGTGATTTAAAAAAATGGAAAATTCAATAACCTTTCCTGACATTCACCTAAATCACAATTTTATGGGATAGAACTCATTTCCCTCGAAGGTTACGAAGGAACACCTATCACATAATCATTTCCTGGTGTCCACAGCATTTTAATTCCTTAAATTTCACGGTTGGTAGCCGTATGATTGGCATTCAATAGTGTAATAATGTATCCAAAAATGTAATTATATTATACTTTTGAAAACACTGTGGAAGACAATACCCTGAAAAAGCTTGGAAAAGTAGTCCTTACATCAGGGAGACATTCTCAAATAGTTCCATCATGGTCAGGTAAGGATACTTTTAGGGCAAGAAAATAGAAATGCTGAAAGTAAATATTTTTATGTAGCTATGGAGTAGATAGTTGGCTGTAATAAATCACTGAGTATAATCAAAAGTGGGACTGGGAATGATAGGCGATCATTTAAGGGAAGAAATGGGAAGTGTTAGTAAAGATAACAGGTAGTAAAACGCCATAAAATTATGGAAACTTAAGGCCGATACGTATTGACATCAATGCATTCATTGAGGATTCAATAAATATGAAAATAAAAACGTGAAAGCAAGTTCAAATGCTGGAATATTAGCTGGATGCAAATTGAAAATCGTAGGATTAAAAGAAGTAGGTACATCGCTTATGCCTTGGTAAATTATCAAGCTGAAATGAAGGGATTAAAAAAAGCCGCACTTTAATTTATTTACAGCGAACAAAAGCATGCGTTAAGACACAGGGAGAAAAGGTAGGCTAAAGATGCCGGGACCCTTGAAACATGGCACTGTTATCACATAATGCCCACCCTGTTTTTCGCTCCTTCAAGGCCCCTGTTATTATTATGTATTCATCTGTGTGTGCGGGGCTTAAAGCGCGAACAAACTTATAATCGCCGACTCGAAGTAATAGCATGCAAATTAAAAGGGTGGGATTAATGGTTGGGGGGCTTTTTAGGAAGAAAGAATATGGGTGGGAATGGGATGATGGGGAGAAGGAGAGAGAGAGGAGAGAGAGAGATGAGAGAATAGTTTTGCGAGTGTGAGGGAGGCTGTGGGGAAAGCTGGAGATGGAGGAGGATGGAGAGAAGAGAATAAATGGGTGTGGAGTATGCGGAAGGGAATCGGGGAACGGGTGAGGGGAAGAAAGGACTGTCCCGAGGAGATGGAATGTGAGAATGTGGAGGAGGACACCAAGAGGGGACTCGATAGAAATAGACGAAGAGAGAGAGAAGAGAATGCCGAGTGGAAGGGGCGAGGAGCAGAAAGGAGTAGATGTGGAGGAATAAAATGACAATGGAGTCGACGAGGAAAAGATTGAAGGGAGGAAGAGAGAGGGAGAGAGATGTATGAAGAGCAGAAGCGAGCAGAGGCGGAATGGAAGAGCAGGAGAGGAAATGAGGAAGCGGGTCGTAAAGTAAACTGGTTAGGAAATAACGCGGGCTTTGAGGAATCGAGGTTCAGGATTTTTGCCAGGAGAAGAAGATGAGAGCGTAAAAGGGTTATTCATTTGAAGAGTGATTCGAGAATAGAATCTCTTCCTTTATCTACCGTTTTTAGCCTCGATTTTTTACTCTGCCTTTTCTCCTATTAAATCTCTCGAGTTGATTACTTTCAATGTCCAAGATTCAAAACATATCATTCTATAACCATTAATTTCGAAAATTTGGCTACTCAATGCTTTGAGATATACTGGAATTTTCCGAAATTCCGAAGCGTTGTTCCTTCATTATTGGATATATGATCATAAGTCAGTTAATTGAGGTGGCAAACTTGAATGTTCTTACTGGGAAGTTATATATATATATATATTTATTTTTTAAAATTTTTTTCCCGTAAGTCCATTAGAACGAAGCCCCGTATCTAGAATACCCTAAGAAAAAAATTCCGTTTTACTTTATTAAAATTAGAATTAGCATTCTGGTTGGTTACTGTCAATGAAAGGCACGTCCTTTCTTCAGGCCCAACGAGTGGAAGAAATAAGTTTTGGCCATTCTCTCTCCTATTCTTCATTCTCTTGTAACTTTTGCGATCTTTATCCAACGGAACATACGCGGCAGGATCCTATAACTCATGTATGTGGAAAATGAAATTAGGGATGTAGAGAGATAGGTGGAACAGGGGAACAAAGTCAGTATTTCTTTATGCATATGTCTTTCGCACCACTGTGGTAAATGATTCACACTGGTGCACCTGTGTGAATAATTCATTTCATTCGTTCTTATACTATGTTGGGGTTGCTGGAGATATTACCGTGGTTAATTTAGTGGGTATTTTTGTTCAAACGATTTAAATACAACGCCATTTCACCTCCTTAGGACTTTCTATGCGTGAAAAATACCGATTAAGTACACCTATTTCACGGCTTTGTTGGAAAAGTTTCCTAGCTAAAGTTGACTGATAGCGTTCTTGTCTTATTTTATTCAGCCATAAATTCGAGCTTTTTATTAGTTACGGAAGCTGCATAATAATATTTACATCACTTACAGGATGACGGGATTGTAGAATGATTAAATAGGAGGTGTTGATAACGGCGGCGAACCTATAAGACTACTCGGTGAAATTTCAGTGATATTGCTGGCAAGTTAAAAAAAAATTCAAATAGGACAATAATTAATTTAATAAATATTCATACAAATGAGTAGTGTGCGCTGTCACGCGCACTGTCGTACTTGGTAGCGTAAATACTTGACACACCGTGCTGGCAACTGATAGTCAAAAGTTCCGATCCCGATCTGGTCACATGTTTTTCCTCAGCGTATTATAGAGCATTGATGCTATTTATTGCTGAAAATCGTTTTAGATTTTTAAGCGTTGACAATAAAACTATGGAAGCTATATGGAAGTATATGGAAGCTAGAACATCTTGAACTAGTGAGAGAGATATTGTGCCCCTCATACCACCAAGTGTAACGCTCGTTGACACTCGCTGATAGTTTTTGGTCTTGCGAAACAATCATTGTCGACCATTTCCTTCGAGTAATTTTCCTTAATGAGAAATGCGAAAGCAGATGGCGAGAGAGATTGCTTTAAAAAAATCACGTTACAAGTGAACCGTGGGCGAGAAGAATGGGCGGTTAAAAGCGCCCTCGAAAGGCTTTACCCCAGAAGACTTTAATCCAGTATATTGACGATAGTTTTAGAGCTCCGACCGAGTTGTACATTTCGACTCAACCGAGGCAGCGAGCAGACACGTCGGCGGATTCTCGACTGCATTGTGTACTCGGATTTGGCGATACCCGTGGAGGAGAATGAGAAAGACCTCCACGGAGGGGAAAAGGAGGTGTGGGTGAGCGAGGAGGAGGTATGACGGTGGAGAAAGGTTCGTGAAACGGAAAACAACAGATATCTAGCCGTACACATCTTATCCCGAACCAAAGAGACTCTGCTCCTCATCCCTGCTCCGCCGCTGACACGATCGACCCGCTGAGGTACATTCTTGTCGCCATATACACGTCCGTCCACTGCCTCCCGCACCACTCCGACCGCCGCGCCGTCATGCATCCACTCTCATTCACCTCGCCCTTTATCCGCACCCCATCCCGTCTCTTTCCGCCGCCACGCCCTGGCTGCTCCGAAGAAACCTCCTCCTTTGGCTCCCTAATCCCCTTTTCTCCCGTCCTAAGATAAATCTGGGGGCCTCTGAGTGTTAATTACTGTCGCGAGGATGTTGGCTTGGGGGTTGTGTGGTGTAGATGGGGCAGGCTCCGTGGAGGCAAGGTCTTTTCTCCCTCCCGCCCACCCTCTCCACCGAACCGTCATCTCACGAACCTCCGCCTACCTCTAGGGACCTCTACTATCCCCTCCTCGTGAACCTCCTTGTTTCGTCACTCCCTCCGCCAAACCCTTTCACTCACTCACCCTCCTCTCGAACTTCCTCGTCGTTTCTCTCACCACCCGAAAAGCCTTGAGACAGGTTCACGTTGTACGTAAGATCGTAACTTTAGGGCATAACTTAAGGTAGTTTGAGGGACATATCACATCCCATAAAATTCAATGACTTTGACCTCGTTAAAAAGAAAAATATCTTATCTTTATAATGATACCAAAGTATCAGCCACTTATTTCACTAATTTTCGAGATACATGCCAAAGAACTGAAGCCATTTTCAATGGGATATGGTTCGGGCCATGCGTTTTAGAGAGAAATTATTTTTAAAAATGATGAAGTCCTGACAAACGGATATCGTCAGAAGTGTGCATATCCGTATGCTTTCTCGATTATTTTTTAAAGATAAATGGAATACCTACCGTCTTACTTTTTGTAAATTGAAATATATAACACCGGCTGTCAATACTTTTTCACTGTATGGCGCGAAACAAGTCGCAATAAGCTGTAAGTATACACTTGATATAGTAATTAACAAGGCTTTCACTCATTAAAAAATTGTGCGTCGTTAATAATACTAAATTTACTTCGTCCTACTTAGAACTGCTTAAATTTTAAAATGAAATTTGAATATGGTTTCATTTGTGGCTTGAGGAAAATCCCCCTCAAACTATCGAGAGATCTACTATAGAGAGAAACTATAGAGTTCTTTCTCGACTCTCATTAAGAAAGTAATACAGTAGATGGATCCGTTTCATTTCTTAAGTTTAGGCTAGTCACGAAAATGAATAATTCGGTAAGTTGTCTTAAGTCTTTACTCCCATTTCTAGTTCATCCGGCTTCGATCAAGATTGGAGTTTTTCATTATTTACCCTGGCAGTTGCGTGCATTGGGTATCCCGCAGTCTTTATAGTTGTTTAGCATAGAATACCGTTGTTTTCCCTTTGCTATTTACTAGAAGTTGTGATTAATAACACATCCAATTGCCAGAGTATAGTAAAGAACGTAGGTATCATATATTTAAAATGACAAAGAAATGGATCCTAGCTCATTAACATTGATATTTTATTCCAGAATGCTTATCATAGATAAGACTATGAATGTTGCAAAAAATGTGTGCAAAATAATATATGTAACAAAATATATGTCAAGAAATGTATGCTAAATGTAGTACGGTGGATCATCAACATTTGATAATGAATGTTGAAATTGAGTTCTCCATCTTGAAATTTTAAATCATTCGGCGGAATCTCGTGCGTTCAATTAAGTTGAAATGAAAAAAGCAGATATCTTCATTGTACATGAAAGCTCCACCTTGATCTGATAATTTATGTACCTGATGATGATGCAGTGCATCGAAACCCGGGTCAAATAAGTTTTTATCTATGGAAAATTGCATCTCCTGAATTTTATATTATGACATAAACTGTTGAAACCCGGGTCGCGAATAAAAAAACACGTTGAAATTCGCAAAAACCTTTCCATCATTTTCCCTTCAATTACCTCCATTAACGGACACTCGTGACGAGCAATTCTGTAAAAATGTCGTCTTTCCTGGACAATAAACCTCATATCTATATGATAATTCAGGACAGAGGAGATTTTGTAATGTTTTTTATGCGCTCAATGGGAACCGTCCTCCACCGTCTCATGTCGCTAAGCGCCATCTCCGCACATACTCAGTCTTCAGCGGTGCGTAGCCATCCCTTTCCCTCAACTACTTTACCGTTTTCGGTGATTCCCCCCCTTCGTTGACAACCGTAGTATTTTTCCTAAACCCACCCCCCCCTGATATGTAACGTTGTCTCTACAAATGAAACTTTCAATTTAAAAATATTTATAATAGAACTAACTAATCTCAATTGAAACAGGTAATATTCATTTTTAAATTCTAAAAATTAACCCCGAATCACGTCACAAGGTGCTGTGGTCATCTAATTTATTCTCCCTCCCCACATTTCGGACTGCTGCCTTGAAAAGTGTTGTCACGAGGTCGCTATTTAACCCGCGAGAAGGTTAAAATGTTAGCAATTTGATGGTATGAAGACTTGCAACATTGTAGAGGCAATGGTTCTGTGGCATTGGGTTAAGGTAGAAGCTTGGGGTGTTAGTAACACCCCGCGCGCCCTTCCTTATGTTAAACCTGCAGTATTGTCGACGCGATGTTGATGAGTAAGATACGTAAACAGGCGCATTGTAACAGCTACGTTACTTTGAGTGACCCCTTTCCCCTCGTTATCCGCCGTAGGTTTTTAGGTGTCCCCCTCCCCCCTAAGTTGGTAGAAATATAATAATATAATTTTATTATTCATAGATTTACATCCGATTTGACCAATGAGCATGAATCACATTTGAGTTTAAAATTCAGTTAACCTTTGCACACAAAGCACCAATTTCAAGATAAAAGAATTACAATTAAGTGAACAAAAACCCAACATGCCATATGAATGGAATAAACATCAGAAGCAAAACACAATGTAAAATATGGCATACAAATCAAGTTTACTCAATGAATTAAATATTAACAGAATTAAATATTTTAATATTATAATTTTGCAATTAATAACAATGAAAAATATACAATAGTATTACAGCCCATACATGATTATAAATTATTGAAATGAGTAAATACAGCTTCTGGGCGGCATGTTAGGTAAGAATATAATTTCTTTTTGAATTGGAGCAAGGATGAGGAATCTTTGATTGATTTAGGTAGGTAGTTCCAAGTTTGAGAGTTGGCAGCGGTAAATGAATTTTGAAATGTAGAGGACTGATCATGTGAGACATGTAGGTAGTTAGGGTCGGCTCTAGTAACTATATTTGGCAATATGGTTCTCCTGGGATAAAAGTCAATTATGTACTGTTGGTAATCGTCTTTGAGTAGGGAATACGTGTAGCACGCCAATTTGAATTTTCTTTTTGTTTATATGTCCATCTAGGAGAGCTTGTTTAAATATGGGGTTATGTGCTTATCTTTCCGCAAGTCATAAATGAATCTAACGGAGTAATTCATTAGGCGCTGGAGCTTATTATTAAGTTCTGCTGTGAGATCATAAAATAAAAAACATCAGTAATCAAAATTTGGAAATATTAAGGTGGAGACAAGTTGCTATCTTACATGGAAGGGCAGCAGATTTTTATGAATTTTCAGCTGATGTAGAAGTAGCATTAACTTTATTTGAAACATACACAATATGATTTTTCGAGACGAAGTACCTATTGCTAAAGATGACGTAGTTTATGCAGGACCCCTCACTCCACCCAGAAACACGGAGAAGATGCGGAGGCAGGCGTACAGCGCGTGGGAGAAGAAGGGGTTAAGGTTTCTGAAGGCGGGAAGAAGGAGTTCCTGTGGGAGAAGGTGGTGTGTGTAGTGGTAGCGCTGTGACGTCGTTGTTGAGAGAGGGCAGGGGGGGGTGGGTTTTGAGAGAATCTCCATCCAATTAAGGGATGAGGGGGGTGGGGGGATGTCCCAATAGTTGCGGGGAAGGGCCTTTTCACGTCGGCGGTGGCGGTGGCCGTGGGAACAAGGGAACGAGAGGAAGGTAGGCGGGCAGGGTCAGGGGGGGGGGGTGGCCTAATGGGTTAGTTTGAGGGGCTAAGGCCGGTTGTATGAGGGTATAATTGGGAGATGTGGAGCGGGATTGATAAGGGGTGTTTGTGGAGGGGGGGGGGGTAAGGAGGGAGGGCCCCAAGATGGCCGATAAAAGGAGCGGGGTGTGGAAAGGAAGAAAGGACGGCAAGAAAGGAGGGGGAAGTGACTTGGGAAATGACAGATGCAAATTTTTATCGTGAATGAAAAAGCGCTCCCCAGGCTCATCTAAAGGAAGTGGGACGGCGACGGCGGTGGAATGACGGAGAAAAATGTAACATAGTTTGGTACTACGACCGAGGGAGGGATTAAACTGGTGTAACAAGCGCTACTCCAGACTACTCATCATTAGGAGTATCCTTCCTCATGTCAGTGATGCTGACATGGAATCCTCGATCGGCTTTTAAATGAGTTGTTCGCTTTTGTGGAATAGGCTAATACGGCACTGAACGGCGTATCGAATATAATAGAATACTAATAATTAATATAAATTAGTCTATTATACAAACATTAATGAAACTAGTTGCAAAAAATTTTGCACTAGTTAAACATTGTAATTTTAATCGATTTTATATTATATGATGATTATGTTTAGGTCGATTAAATGAGCGTTATATAAAAAACACATTATTATGACTGATGAGAAATGTTTTATAACATATAATTAATTTATTGCAAACATAAAATTAATATTTTTATTCTGGCTATTATTTGTTATTATCTAATAATTATTTAAACGTGACTTTTCTTGTAAATGTTCTTGAAACTTTTAACAACCTACCCTGTGAAACCAAATCATTAACTTTGATTTTTAAATAATATTCATTTATTGATCTTGAAACAAACTGCCTCATATAACTTTCCAATTTCGACTTAACCAGGGAAACGTCTTGTGGTAAATGCACACCAACATGATCAAATGTCTGTCCTTGCGACTTACTATGTAATAGTAATTGCAAATTCCAATATTACTGGACACCGAAATGTCTTCAAAGTAATAGGTAGTTGGGTTTCACTTGTTGCCAGAATTATTATTGGTATAAAAACTCGATGCCTTTTGTTACTTCCAGTTGTAATTCCTGTGTTAATAATTTTATTTTTCATAGTCCGTAAAATTATTGTTATGTCGTTTAAGAGTCCTTTTCTCGGATTTATGTTTCACATCAATATAACTATTGCACCAATTAAAAAAAATAATTTGTTCGGTGGCATTCCTGATGGTGTCTGAAAATTTAGAAATTCTGTTGGATAATTAATAATTACGTTTTCATTTTCAGTGTCAATGGTGTCTATTTTTTTGTATTCTCTAGTCTCTCCATTCAGTAATTCAAATATCTTAGTTTTAAGTACGAATGAATGCTGGTTTTTTATTATAAAAATTATTTTACCAGTCAACTCATTAAGATTTTCTGGAGTTTGAAAATTTACATTATTACCATATATCGATTGTATCAAATCATTTTTTTCACACATATATCCGGGATTTCCACAATATAGTTCTTAAATCCTTAAACAGCACCCGTTTGTCCATTTCCAATGGATTATATCCATTTATTGAATGGGTCTTGTCCTTAGGATCAAATATTTGTAGAAATTAGAATAATTTTAACATACCGCCATAATAGAGAACGTTTTTTTGCAAGCTTCTATTATGTCGATGCTTTTACCTCTTGGAACCACATTTGAAATTTACAATTTTTACTCCAAATGGTTGGGTATTTTTCGTAGTGTCTTTTAATAATACTTCGGTGCATCTCAGAGCATTCGCCAGTAGCATTGATGCTTCACCGACAATGATCAAACTTGCATTTTTTATTTAATTTGCTCATGGGCGGTTTACAGTCATTTGGAATAAAGACGTATCCAATATAGGTATAGACAACTGAAATCCGATATGAACGTTTCTTCCACCCTTACCTATGTCTGGCGCAATTCCGATGGCGGCATATGGTTACACGATTTTTCCCTTTTTTCTCAAATAACTCATCGTACTGTAAAAAAGGTCTTACCTAAACTTTCTGGTCCATCCAAAAATAATACTCGATATTGTTGTGTATCATTTTCAGTTGTCTCAATAATTTGATTGAATGCACTTATTTGTTCACTGTTTAATTTACCTAGTTTATCTTCTGCTTCTCGAACTTCTTTTTCACGTATATAATTTTGTTTCCCATCTGGAATTTCTGTTGGCTCCGGTTATCAAAAGTCAACAATTCTCAAAGCATGAGTCTCCAATGATATTTTTATGTCACAGAGAGCCTAGTTTATAGGAAATTGTTCATTATTTTTTCCTTTGTAGTCTTTTATCATTTTATCCGAAACTTTTGTCCACATTTGTTCTGAATCATAGGGTTGATTAAAAACGCATATTATTGATAATGTCTGACTCAAATGTGCTGACATTTGTACCGCAGGTGCTTCTTCTAGACATTTTATCCACTCCTCATCATTATCAAAGGATTTCAGTTTTCTCGCTTTCTCTTGGTAGTGATACAAATAATATTCGTAAATGTGATGTAAATGCCAATGGTATGATGTATTAACGATATTCATATATCTGCTCATTATTTCACATTTATTCTCGCCCTGTGGTGCTAAAAGTTCTATCAAAGGTACCAAATATTTGAGCATAATTTCAATAAAATTATGAACCATTCTTGACCACTTTATAGGTAATAGTAAAACTCTTTCTGGAGTTAAAGTCAAATCAATATTTTCTGGTACACATGGGTGAGAGTGAAAATTATCACGCCAAAGTTTTTACTTAAAGTCTCTAATTAATCCTTTAACCTGGCCATTTAATGCAGCATGCGTGAATATCAATTTAAAATGCACATACGATCGTATGTTGATTCATAATCACACCTGTTTGCCACAGACTGTTCTGAGCTAAAAAACAAATTTTCGAACAAAAACGAAGCCTATAAGAAAGTTGAATGAATGAATAAAGCACTGAATTCTTTTATTCGTTCAATGATAAACATTTTCATCCAATATCTTGAGTGCAAGTAATTGCAAAGTAAAAGCAAATGAAGAAGCAACTGCACTGAATTCAATGCTTTTCTTATGGGAATAAAAGTTAACAAGTATGGGGTAAAAACAACCCCAAAAATGTGTTTTTCAAAAACCCTTTTTTATTGCGTCTCTAAACCATTATAGAAATATATTCCCAAAATTTCACGTTTTTGTCACCAGTAGTTTTGGCTGTGCGTTGATGAGTGAATGAATCAGTCAGTCAGTCAGTATGCCAGTCACGAAATATATGACCATGCATGATGACGAACACACGATAGATATTTATTATATTAGAATATAAATTATGGTTCACAACCTCATTTCAGTATTTAGTCTCAATTTACATATTCTAGCACTATCTTGATGTATGGACTAGCATGATTAGCTAAATCAAGCTTAAATTAGAATCTGAGTGTAAGTCTAATGCATAATTGGAACTTCTTGGTTTGGTTTGGATATTTGTTAATATAGGCTCCAAAGTGAGACATCTCCACGCACAATACAAATACTTTGATCCATCTCTCCGATAAGGATATAAAAAACTTCTTAAAAACTACAAAGATGCTAAAAATGAATTTAAGAGAAATTATTTGAATAAGCGCATTGCCACCGGAACCAAAAACTTGACTCGCAAGGGCATATTTAAATTATCATTTAGATATAATACATATGGAGAGTCTAGTAATGGCATGAAATGCTCCACAAAAATTTCAGTTGCTTACTTAAGATAAACGAAACGTAAATTTTGTGCAACAATATGTGCCAGAGTTAATTTCACTTTGACCCAATTTGGGAATAATTTGTTATAATGCTGTGAAAAGCATTTAAAGAGGGATAGCATTTGATTGAAAGACAATTAATGCACACGATAAGTCTCACTAATAAATGTACTAATGTACTTCATTTTATGTAAGTATTTATAACCAATGCATATAAATTGATTATTCTACAACAGAACAGCTTCATTGGAACTTGAAGTGCTTGCTTTATGGCGTGAAGCTTAGGAGAAAAGTTTTCTTATGACAAATGTTGACGGTACCGGGTCTAGTCACGGTATAACCTTATACGGAGTCACCCGCAAGTACACATTAGTACGATATAAATTAGTGTAACATCAAGGGATCCGGGTTCGAATGCCGGTAAAGGTAAATGATTTTTCTTCTGTGGAATATCGCACTGAGTTATCTTGTGATAACTTACGCATGATCGAAATACAGGAATTTAGAAAGAGAACTATTATTATCTTGAATGATGCCAATATTCAGGTGTTTTTAAACCTTAACTGTATAAATACATGTCTTTTTACCATGTTTATTTTACCGAACCTTCAATTTTCCTTATCCACAAATATGAAATCGCTTTACCTGCAAGACTTGGAAAGATATAACAACTATGGAGGTAGTCAAACTTTCTAAATTTAGGCCACCGCCGGGGTTAATGCGTCCCCTGGCGGCCGGAGCCAGAGATGGGCCCTGGAACGTCGAAATTGGTGTGGGAGGGTGGCGGGAGGGGGAGAAGATCGTCAGGGTAGGCTCGGGTCCGAAGAAAGGGCAATGATGATGGAGGACAACCTAATGGCTTTATTTGGACAAAATTGAGAAAATCGAATCCCTCCTTACCTTCCTTCGTGATTATACGGACAGGATGCCAAGGTATAAGGCGACAGAGAAGAGATGGTGAGAGAGATGGCAGAAACTGCGAAGGGTAAAGAGCAAAATTCAATGTAATGGACGGACGTTGGATCGGAGTTGGTGTCGGGTTTGGATTCATGAATCCTTGAAAGCGCAGAGGGGGAGTTTCTAAAATTATTAACTGATAGACCAACTTTATCCATGAATTGGTGTGTTCCGATTGCTTGTGAATGGTCCGGACGGAGTAATTACAGTGGAAGAAACTTTCTCGACTTTTTAGGGCTTTCAGGTCGTAAGAAATTCCGTTCCTTGAATGTATTTTTCCAGACCTCTAACTTACTCTTACTTTACAAAAGTAATCTCTGAACCCTTGACCCCTGATTAACTCTATGCTTTATTGAACGTTGTAGACTAGTGAAGGATTGGAGCTGTGGAGTAAGAAGGGATAAGCGAACTGGCGATTGAGGCCCGGTGTATCATTAAATGACAAGTTGCGGAACTCAGCCACTACATCCACGTTTCTTACCGAAATCTCCTAAGAAGGAAATCTGTTTGAAATCCCGAGCGTCCAACTCTAAAAAAATGTACTATTTCTATATTTTTAATCATTGAAAGCTCTACATTTAGGGCCAATAATCTTGACTAATTATTTATTGTTTATTGATCGATTGATTGATATATTGATCTTGTTTACGAGAGAGGGCCTTTGAAGGTTTGGAGTTTGACTTCATTGGAAATAAATAAGCGGGGTAGACCTCGGAAATAATGGAAGGAAATATTTTAGACTGAAATGGAAATAAGTGAACTGCAACCAAGAAAATATAAATACAAGTAAATATAGCAATTGGGAAAAGTAGAAAAAAGCTGCAAATACACGCTCACAAATACACGCAATATATACGCTCTACACATTTTTCCTGCCACATTATTTACAGAGTAGACATTAAAAAGAACAGCATAAACAAGGAAAATCCTGGTGATATCGATAGTCATTATGGCCTGGATGAAGCTACCATTGTCACAACAAATGCATTTTAATATGACGCCCATTCTTCTGTATTTGAAGTCCAAAAATTCAGTTGACATGAAAGGTGAATACATAATATTACAATTTCTGCAATATATGTTGTTGATCACGAACGTGTTTGGACCAAAGTAAAATCATCAGGTGATACTGTTATTTTGCAACTTTACCTTTCATTACCACGATTAAAGATTTCCATTACATTAAAACAGAGACTGCCAACTAAAATAATAGAGTTATGTACTTTCACCCGAACACACTAAAATTATCCATTTAATATTTGGCATAAGAAGGAGAGAAAGGGAATTTTTGACCATTTTCAAAATGATTCTTCAGTTTTTCTATAGCTGAAGGGAGAAATTACCATGTGCTATCATAATGGCAGTAAGAATGAGTTAATGACTTTACGAATGGCAGTATGGTGGTTAACATGTCTTGGTGAATAGAAATGTTAAAATGCCAGCCAATGTGGTGACATCATCGCCCGGCTATGAATTTACTGTGGTACTTCAACGACGGTTGAAATGAGCAATTCGCGCGGACTGAAAGTATTAGTGACGTTTTTGAGACATGGCATAGAGAAGAGAGTTATGAAAACTAATACTATGAGCGAACGTCAACGATTAACCTTGGAGAAAGGTAAAATTACCATGATGCATTGCGGGTTGAGGTAAGGCGGGAAATGAGTAAGCATTAAAAACATCTTTATTTCCCTTTTAATGCTATAAGGTGGGTATAAATGGGTACCTATTTATCTTTTATTCATCAAATACTGTGATGACTGCGATTCCCAGTTTTCGATGTCATACAATGTGGCTAGACTAAGGTGGGTCGAAAAAAATAAATATTTTTTGTTCGGAACGCTTTAGTGCGGAAAGGTTGCCTATTGTAATAAGAAGAAAAACTGCATGCAAAAAATTAAAATCGCTTAACATCTTCCGTTCGTGCATCGTATTTAAAGTTTATGAAAAAATACGAAAATTACGATATGTTTGTTATTTTTTCTGGTAGCTAAAACTTTTAAAATAAGCACGCTTTAGTTTTTTATGATTGTTTCATGGTTTAAATAACCTAAATAAATTAAATTATGATCAATTGTCTTATATTTTCCGTTCGGGCAACTTCTTAGATAAAAATAGAAATTTACCTATTCTTCGTAATTTTCACTGTGCAACTCTTCGTTCGCTTTGCTAGAACAATACGACCCAGAACTTACCACGTGGAGGTGGTTGCACGTCGAATTCCACCCAACCCCTATCCAACCAACCATCCAATTGTTAGGTGTTGTATTTACATTATATTTAAAATTATTTACAAAGATTTTCCATAGAGTTGAATTCTTTGGCTTAGTGTGTTTTTTACTTTTTTATTTTTTATATCTACTACACATTTAAAGTCTGAGTTTTTGGAGAAATGAGGCATAACCGATCTAGACTTCAGTGTTGCTCGGATATAGCAATCTCTAGTTTCATGTCCGCATACTTTGCACCACTCGTCAAAAAAAATTAAATACTTACTGTGTTGGTTTGCGGGAATGAGGACTCCACAACAGGGACCAACCACAGCCTCTCCACCAGAATACCCTCCTGTGGTAGTTTACGGGAAAATAATTTCCTCGTCAGGGACTACCACAGACACACAAACCAACACAGTAAGTATTTAATTTTTTTTTGACGAGTGGTGCATATATTTTACGGCCATTGGAGAAATATTTTATCTGTTTAATCTATAGAGGCCGTAGAGCTCATCTACCTTGATTCCGCATACTTTATTCGAGGCCTTTGTCACAAGTTCGACGCACCTCTCCACAGCCTGGGTGTGGCAGGGAAACTTTTGTATTTCTCTGATGGGCGTAGTGTCTGAAATGATAAGTGATTTAATATCATCTTCACTTAAGTCCCGCAGCATTGGGGGAGGATACACCACACAAGAATTCCAATCAAGAGTTTTAATGTAATCGGAAGCTTGAAAGTTTATCTTTGGTGGTACGAAATTTTTAACAGTCTTCTTCTTTGGGACGGTTTGTCTTGCTTTTAAGATCCTTCTGTAACCCATCTCCTGAATTTGATCTCTTTCATCGAAAAGCATTGCCAACAGAACATTCTCTGAGTGCGCAAAGAACGCACTTCGTTGTATTACTGGATTGACAACTTGAAGTAATTCGTCGGATAAATACCGTGATGTTTGGATTGCTTGAGAGACATACTTTGGTTCCATAAGTAAAATATTTGCTCTTTTTATGGCAAACCACACAGGCATGTATGATTTTAAGATGAAACCAACTATTTATTTTAATTATTGAGGATACCGGGACTAGCCACGGTAGTTACCTTTACGGAGTCACCCGCAAGTGCACATAAGTGCGATATTCCACAGAGGAAAAATCATTCGCCATGACCGGGATTCGGTAGCTTAACTGGTTAAAGCACTCGGCGCGAAATCCAGGGATCCGGGTTCGAATCCTGGTCAAGGCGAATGATTTTTCCTCTGTGGAATATTGCACTCGTATTTATTTTAAGTTTCCGAATGGATCTGATGGATTTATATACAACCTAAGGACTCGGTTGGCCGCAGTTAGCCATCTGGAATGGGGCAAAGGACCAGGGTCCCGATTTGCCAAGTCTTCTGGACATCCCTGGATGTCCCAAGGTGATTGCATTTGAAATGTCCAACAGATACTGTTGGTCTTTGCTCAACAAATTCCTGTCTATATCAGGAATCGAAGCAGCTAAGGGTTCATAATCAACCACAGGGAGTTTTTCACTGCAAGTGAAAAACTCCCTGTGGTCCGGTCTGTGGTAATCTGCCCGATTAGCCCACTAAAAGATTTAGGCCCTGCAGTTTGACCATCAATATTTTGGAAAATATGGCGAAATGGAAGCTCATTAAAATGCAGAAGGCATATACTCCACTGTTGCGGGCGTCCTACATGACTTTCTAGTCGGCGGATGACACTGTTCTTCCATCCAGTGTTGGTTACTGTGCCATCACACCCTACTACTTCTAGTTTTTCTAGTGATATTGTAAGTTCAGACAAACGAGAAATAATGCTATGAGTTATACCATTTGATGAACTCGAGGAAGGAGATACATGTCCAATATAAGTTGATCCAGGTTCCTGGATAAGAGAATAGCGTTCTTCAGCCACATTCCTGCGAAATTGCTTGGCATTCAACTTTTTACGAACAAAGTCTCATCTTGTCGTCGTCAAGGAAAATATCCCAACTTTCCTCAGACGGTGTGCATTGACTTTCCAAATCCGTCCTAACATGATTCTTGTCTCCTCTTACTTTACACTAATCATCCACGTAGGAAGAATGTGTGTCGATTATCATCCCAGCGTTTCGCAAACACTTGACGCTATGACAGCTGTTGCCCGATCAGAAACTCCGAACAGATCACTGTTTAGCGCTGTTGCGCTAAGTTGAATTCCCATCTGCCATCTGGAGTTTTCAGTAGATGTACTTGGTTTGTAGTCATCCTCCTCATACTCCGTGTCCTCAGTAGAATTGTGTTTGTGTTCATCAATGTCCGAGTACTCTCCTAGTTTAGGAACTTATTTGCCACTCAGTGCTCGCTGAAGATCGTTAGCTTTCCGCTCGGTCTTCACATTTAACTTCTTTATAACTGTCTTATCAATAGATCCGATTTTCCCCAAAATGTAATTCCTTTGAAGAAAATGATCCTCAACTCGAGGACAGGAATTTTCTTTATTTTGTCACATAAGCATTTAATTAGAATTGCACATTGACATGCATCTGATGTTTTTTGGCATGTACCTACAGCTCTCGTCATCGTGCATTTACAGGCAGCGACCTAAAAAACTGATAAATCTTTAAGTTTTAAATTCTTAAAACCTAGCTTTTAATAAATGCTTATCCATATCACGTTTATATGACTTCCTTATCTTAATATAGGAATCGTGATACACATTAATAAGCTTTACAATTTGGCAGTTAGACAACGAAGGAATGGATGTTTTATCATACAAACATTTGATTTGAAATCTTTGTAAATAATTATAAATTTAATGTAAATACCACGCCCAACAATTGGATGGTTGGTTGGATAGTGAGTGGGTGGAACTAGATGTGCTACCACCTCCACATGGGGAGTTCTGGGTCGTTTTGTTCTAGCTCTGTGAAAATGGCGATAAATTGGTAAATTTCTGTTTTTTCTAAGACGTTGCGCGAACGGAAAATATAAGAATATTGACAATAACTTAATTTATTTATAATATTTAAACCATGAAACAAGCATAAAATACTAAAACGTGTTTATTTAAAATGTTTTAGCTAACAGAAAAAAATACAAAAATATCGTGATTTTCGCCATTTTTCATAAACTTTAAGTACGATGCGCGAACGGAAGATGTTAACCGATTTTAATTTTTTGCATGCCGTTTTTCTTCTAATTACAATAGGCAACCTTTCCGCACTAAAGCGTTCCGAACAAAAACAATTCATTTCTTTCGACGATATATTACATAGGTACATATTTTGTACATATTTTGCAGACATTGGTAGATTAGCGCTAGAAAATCGGTTAGAGAAATAAGAAATAATGATTAATCATATGGAAGTTGCGTAGTATGATTTTCTAACTGTAAGGTAAAGAAAGCGAGGCTGATTTTATATGTAGGATTGCACGTATTGGTGTAGGTAGAACAATTTTATTGTTTGTGTAGCATATTGGAGGATAACGGGTGTAGTTGCAATGAAATTAGAAGGAAATGCTGTGCCGAAAGAAGCCTTCAGCAAGGAGAAAGCTAATGATGGTGGCCCTGCGTATGAAAGTAAGGAAAATGCTGACCATGTTTAATACGGCATCTAACTTTGGGGCTGTTCATAATCCAAGTAGACAAAAATAGGCCACTTTTTGACCCCCCCACCTCCCATCGTGGACACTCGTAGACTTCATCCGGACCCTCCTGTCCCCCCCTGTTATCCGTAATTATCTGTATCTGTATTAACTATCTGTAATTTAAGGCTGATTTTAAGGAAACCACCCACCGACACAACTTCCTCGTAACCATTCACAACACTGATTGCGAGTGTGCCGTCGCAATGTCACTTCCGCCACGTCGTGTCCTAGCAAACAAGTTGAATCAAAGCAAATCGTTATACATACAAAGGGAAGGATTTCATTTTACCTCTACCTTTTGCTAAAAGCATTTGATTTTACTTCTACCTTATCCTACTGAGCAAATCCTTTTTTTTTATACATATAGCCCATTGTCTACGTAGACATCCCTCCAACCTCCCAACGTTGACCTTCGTTGACAACCCTCGTACCCCCCTCTCCTCCGCCCCTGTTTGGTGTCTACGTGGACTATTGACTGCACGTATGGTGTAGAAACATGGAGTCTAAGGAGAAGAAAACGAGAATAGGCTGCAGGCGTTTGAGATAGGAGGATGGGGAAAGTGCGATGGACGGAAGACGAGCGTGGAAGTGCTTGTTATGATGGGCGGGGAGAGGAAACTGCCGGAGGAGATTAGGCTGAGTCGGTGGTTGGAACTGGTAATGAGGGGAGAGGGGATGTCGAAGGTCGTGTCATAAGGATGTGTGGTAGACGGAGAAGGGAAAGAAGGTGATTAGGCTGTATGCATGAATGGGGTGAAGCTGTAGGACGTATGCTGAGCTGTAGAGAGAAATTGTGTAAGGGGCTGTAAAAGTGGATATTTGAATTCAAATGATTGTGAAGCGAGAGTCTGGAATTTCAGCTTCATGAATACTGAATAAAATATTTTCGTCAAGATTAAAGAATGTACTTAAATAGCGTTGCGTTTGAAGTTTTAAGACTGGTTTCATCACTGAGAATTTAAATCACAAAGTAACCGAAGAATGTAAATTTGCTAGAATTTAGTGTTTCGTGAAAATTCGATATTTCCATTTATTAAAAAAATTGCGGTCACTCTAGAGTTTCGCTAGAACGCTACAGTTTCGTTGCAATTGTTTCGCAACAGAAATAGTTTCAAAACGAAACAGTGCCGCAAAACACCCTGTTGTGGACAACAGCTAGAGGACCAAACAACAGGCAAACGATCGGCGATGTTAAAACATTGATGGTAGTTCTGTATTCTATGTAATTTGAAATCTTTTGTTCAAATAAAGTATGAATGTATTGGCTTAAATAATCCACTTGAATTCATGAAAGATATTTCACAGTTCTAATTTTAAATGAAACGACTGGTGGACATGTGTTGGCTGGATAAACCAGAAACCGCTTGCAACAGATTCAAATACAACAAATTGTAGCTTATAACCGCAACGCAGCCACACGTGCAGTGCAACTGGAACAGAATAGTGAATGAAACAGTCAGTTTCATCTATCAGTTGCCGGTACACAGAACAGAGCACAACGACGCGGCTGCGGCACGATCACGAAAGTAACCTGTTGTTTGCAATATTTATAACGGTCGTCTGACTGACACAGTTGCGGCTTCAGCCTTTTCGCTCCCACAATACTTTATTACACCACTACTCTAGACTGTAGAGAAGTGAAATGTCTAAAGTAATATTTAACAACGAAATAGGTGAATGCAGAACATAATGCGATGAAAAGTAGGCCTAAATGCTGCTATTAACTCGCCAAGTTATCGCACATGGATCGAGTAGATAGCGGTGTCCGGATTGGACACGCATTTCCCAACTCGGGGCAATCGCTAGGATTTCTGCGAGGCGTGGAAATTTTAGGCGCGGGTGAAGGAGCCGGGGAACGAAGAGGGAGCGGGTGAAACGGACTCGCCGCCGCCCATTGGACGAGGTGGGGAACGGGGGATAATTTTGAAGGCGTGTTATGGGAGGAGAGGGGGGGATGGGGGAGGGGGAGAATAAGGGCTCGCGAGTGCTGGTTGGCGTGTTTCGAGCAGGGGAAGAAGAGCCAGAAGGGTCAAACGAGTTGATGGCATGGGGTGAATGTCTAAAGGTGCCAAGAATGGGGAAGGGTAGACATCGTGTGGGGAGATGGGTTGGAGGGGTTGGAGTGAGAGGCGGGGAGGCGTAGGAAGGTTACAGGAGGTGATCTTTGGTTCGCCCTCAGAGAGAAGGAGCAAGGGGCCTTGGGGATAATCTCGCAGGGCCATTGCTTGTTCCATTACCTGTATCTGCCCCCTTTTCCCCGACCTCCCTCTCCTCTCTCTTTCAGACCTCTTCTTTCCTTCATTCGGTGGTGGAATGAAAGGAGGGGGTAAAAAGGGCAAGTCTGGGGCTAGAAGAGATCCTTGCGGGATTCATAGGCGAGATGTCTCAGATAAAGGTTTTCCTCTCTACGAAAGAGAGGGAAGGATAGTTAAAGTGGGGATAAGGATATAGAGAGCGGTGCTGGGAGAAAAGAAAGGGAAGGAAAAAGGGAAGGATGCAGAGGTGTGATGAAGAGGCGAGCAGATAAGGCCGGTTGTGCGTAATTCGAAAATGTTTTGGAGGAGGGATCGGGGAATGAAAGCGAAAGTAGAGGAGATAAGCGGTGTCGCAATTAAGGCCGAATGGAGATTAGCAGATCTCCTTTTACATTTTAATGCCGATTGGTGAAATGAAAATAATAACTGGTGCATGGGGAAGCACTTGCCGTTAGGTTGTAAAAAAATTGGAAATGAATGCGAAATATGCAAATGAAGGATTATTTAAAAATTAGTTAACACCCTGAATACCTCTGATATTAAAGGATTAAATACGTTCTGAATATATCTGACATAGTTGGGAGGAAAAGTAGAGAGAGAAATCTATAGGATTTGAGGGAAATGAAAATTAAATAGGCATGCTTAGCAGAATTTACTTAGAAATTCACTCACAACAATTAATTCGGGAAATATCCACCTTTCTCGCGTAGGTAATCATAAAATAGCCCTTTTTTTGAACAAAGACGTTATTGACTTACGAAATCATTGTACTCGTAGAATCATTTATTTGTTAATTTATACTTCCTGAATTAATTATTAACATAATTACTGCGGTCGTTGACGTTAATTTCGTAATTGAATAAAATTAATTGGCCTTTCCTCAATGAAATTTAGCCATCTATGCTTCACGTCTCTATTGAACAGTCTCTCTTTTTATTATAACTTACCTACCACTCATTTTGAAAATTTAATTCATTCGATGTCTATGGTTTCATTTTACCTACGAAGTAGCCTATCCCTGCAAATTGTACTCATATCAGTCACTACTCGTGTTTTGGTAGAGGATCCCTTTTGGTCTGCTCTTCCCTTGTTGACGTTTTTTTTTAATTTTGGCGAGTCTTAGGACTAGATTTATGTTTTCCTGACCTAGATTTTCTGTTTGTGGAATGTTGTTTGCTGTGAGATGAGGACAATTAGGATATGTTTACTTCTCCGCCGTACAACCTCTCATAAAATCTCTCTTGTTCTCTTGAGAGAAAAAGAAAAATATTTTTCCCGTTTATTTCGTTCTCTCTTTATTACCTCGCCAAATGGTGCCCGGATGTGTGTAGTCCACGTACTCCATTTAAGTGCAGCATTTATGGAACCTTAGAAGTGAAAATTGGCCAAGTGTTTGAGGAGGTACTTGAGCATTTTGGTAGTGGTGAGCAAGGACGGGCTTAGACCGTGGAGGCTCGGGTCACCGTCATAGATGGCAAGAGGGGGCTCTAATTTATAGTATAATTATAAAAAATAGGAATTTAAAATAAATCAATAGAAAATTTAAATATTCAAGGCAAACGCCACCGACTGATTACGATGTTTCTGGAACCGCTGGACGTATTGCAATGAAATTTACACAAGGCTCAATCTTAGGCCCCTTGGCGTTCACTTAGAAATATTTACAATAAATAAAGGCTATAATACGACTTATTTTTTAAACTGATCGTGTATTTTGAGAATTGTTTTGAGAAAATTGCAAGGCTGAACTTATAACTCAAATATATGAAAAAAATGTTTCCAACAAGGTTTTGAGAGTATTAATGCGCACAAAATATAAGTTGATGGAAAATGCTGGAAATTTTCATTTACAAAAAAGTGAAAAAATACGATTCACCCAGATCCTTTATCTCTCAGTTTTGCAGCCACGTGATTGGCTCAGTTAATTGTACTTTTATCTATTGATAAATTGGTTTTGTGTTTCTTTATTCACAATCTATTATATAAAATAAATTCAGTAAGTACCATTTAATTAACAAAGTGGTGCTATTATGCTGTACACACAGTGAGAAGGTAACAAAATAGTTTAATGTGATAATAGGAAACTTAATTAGAAACAGGACTCATGGGCTGTAAAAATATTTTGCAAACACTTAGTTTTTTTCCCTATTTCTCATTAAGTTCAGAGTTAGGCCGTAATGTTTCACCAATTATTAAATTGATGATAGGAATAGTTTTTAATCTATCACTATGTAATAGAATTAATATTAAAAATAGTTCTTATTTGATATAATAACAATTTGATAATAATAAGTCGCGGGTAACAGCCAGTAAATAAATGATAGTGTTATGTTTTATTACTAGTTATTTTATATAAATTTGTAGAAGAGAAAGCTACATTCGTTTTGTGGATGGGAAAACGAAGTGGTTAGGGATGCCGAAAAGCTAACATGCCTCGTTATCAAAATTTCCTTGTGCCTCCCTTGGCGGTGCAGGGTCTTACTTGATCTTTTAAGAAGGAAAACGAAGGAAGATAAAAAAGGATTCTCCACGGAGGTTAGGATTGGTCGGGGAAGGCGAAGCTAGAGGAGATGGTTAAAAGGAGCTGAGAAAAAGTGTGGGGAAGCGGAAAGAGGTAAGAAACTGGTATGGACAGGGAGGAGAGAGATATGAAGGTCTCATTCCGAAAACGTCTTCTTTCAGAACCTTTTCCCCTCCCGCCCCTCCCTGGCCTCTCCTCCCCTTCCACGTCTTAATCTTCTTCCTCCCTCTCCATCCACTTAAAACTCCCCGCGCCAAAATCTAAAGCGGCCGCACGTGACGCAGGGAAAGGGACGGGGCGGGATACTTTCAGCGCTGAGTAATGGACGAGGCGGAAAAGTCACGACGAAATTGCTTATTTGGAGTGGAAAAGGAGAGAGGCAGGGTGGAAATATTAAGGCGAGCGCTACAATTCCTGTGTGTGCGCGCGCAATAAAAATTGCAACGCGTGTTCCGGGTTGGATTTTTTTCCTTTCCCAATCCGCGCTCGAGTGATAGCCGTGTTATTCCGGAGAGAGGACGGGGGCAGAAGTAAAGAATGAAGTGACATTTACTTAAGTACTGCCGAATTCAACGGGGTCTCATACCCTCCGAAACCTATGTGCGAATTCAAAGAAGCATATCTCCTTGTTTTTCGGGTGAAGCTGCGTCGGTGTATCTTGACGATGACGTTTCGTAGCCAATGCAGGCCACATCTTCAGATCAAGTCCGATCAAGTCAAGTATTCGGACATCGATCTGAAGATGCGGCCTGCATTGGCTACGAAACGTCATCGTCAAGATACACCGACGCAGCTTTATCCGAATAACATGAAGATACCAGCACAATAGCGCTGCGGAAGCCTCAAGCAGAAATTCAAAGAAGCATCATTTAGGTGGGCGTTACCCTTTGAGGAGGTACTTGAACGTGATAAATTTTCAATGAAAAATTATAGCGTAAGAACGCCTGGAATTCACTTTGGCCGCGGGACGCGTGGGCAGTTTAGTAGGTTATATTCCTCCCTTTCTCTATTTCCAATTTACCCAACTATCCTTAATGGTGCAAATTGCCTCAGATTTTGGTCGCCTCCCCAAACAACCAACAACCTACGATACGAGTGACACCTCGGGATACTTGCCATAAAGTAGACATCCCTAATTTCACCGCTCGCACAATATGGCGGAAGCTCGCTCCGCACTTTTGTACGTTATCTGACCTTGACCTTTCATTTAGAAGCTTTATTGGAGCTTCCTCTCTTCAACTCCGTTATTAAATATTTGATAGCTGTTAGAATTCATAAATAGAGTATTTGCACACTTTTGGGAAGTGACATCTAAAAAATCTATCGATAGGTACTTCAGACACTAAATTTTCATTCTGACGCTCGAGAGGCTTTTCGTTAATTTTTTATTAGCTAATAAAATCTAATAAATTATTATTGCGCCGAAACACTGGTCCGCCATGTTTTGTAGGCTCTGACGTCATCTCCCATAGTCGACCATTTGTTGATTTTGAGATTGTGTGACTGTGTAGTCTTAGCGTGCGGACGAAACTTCAGCTATTAATTAGCAAATATCGAAATAACTTCGAAAATGCAAATACTATTTCACTCTCAACGCACAGCTAGGCTATTTCGCTTCTGCTAATATGGGAGATGACGTCACACTACGAAGAACCAATGGTTGGGCGTTTAGACCTAGGCAATTTCGATGCTAAAACAATGCATATTAAAAGCTATTTATTAAATTAATTAGTTGGAATTATACCTTGGTATTTCGTACGTGGCATTTCGAAACCAAACACTACTCGCTATAATAAATTTCAACAAAATTCCTCACTTACGCAAATACTCTATTGTCGAAGGAAGTCCTGTAGGTACACATTTTCGGAGTTCGGTCAACGAGTTTATGTGGTGCTAAATTGAAACCATTGACGTATTCTGCGTAAAAATGCAAGCAAGGAATGGTACAAGGCATGTGCACCACAATATTTAATTAAATTTCATTGTTAAATAAAAACCATTTTAAGATTTGAAAATAACAGTCATTCCATATTTTTTCGTTTTAAGGACAGAACTGTAAGATCTCCGGAATGGATTGTCAAGATTCAACCTATACTTGTTGGCATATAATTTACGTCTCATGAAGTTTAATCTTACTCAGAATGTGTGTGACAGAGTGGAAAGAAAATATCGATGACAGATTAATTATTCACGTAGATTCGTGTTATTACTGCCAGAAATTGAAGGGGGTAACGGTTAAAAAGACGCGAATTAATTCTAAAAAAGAATGGTTGCCATTTTTGTTGTTTTATAGCTTTGATAAAAGAACCCTGAAAATATCGATTTTGATTGTTTTGGTGATATTATCTTTTTGACCCTCCAGTTGCTTTCTGCAGAGCAATTATTTCTGTTGAAATCATATACCACTCAAATATCGCTTACGTAGAATCGAGAAACGAGCGTGGAATACGTTATGCTCATGAAGGAAATGTATTTTAGTATTCGAAGCGCGAGAATGAAAGATAATTTCAAAAATATAAAAGAATACTTTTGAGACATTGTATTTGAGTCCTGTCATGAAGCTCACGTCAATGCTCACTCGTGCTTCAAGTTGATGTCTGTTAGCAAAATAAGCCGCGCAGCTACCTTGAAAGTACTGCTGCCTTCGCGTTTTTATTGCGCGGGCTATTTTTGTTACCTCATTTCCACTGTATATATTAGTCTGCGCGCTTAGCATTCGAGAATTTCCTGACTAAAGAACTTTCAATATTCGGAAAAGTTATTTACGAAAAAGGTTTGTTTTCCGCGGCGGCATAATGCTTTTCGTTTCGGTCTTCGCGGCGAAATTTATTTGCTTCACACGCAGTGTCAGCTTATAGTCATGTATGTACAAATTTAAATGCTTGAAATCCGGGTCTCCATTTGAAATTCTAATAAATAACGTAATGACCGCGATGGAGCAGTTAATAACGTGACATCCGGGCATCTCGTTGGTTAAATGTTTATGTCCCGCTTTGAACAGCTGTTTTCTTCTGGAGCAGTTAAATGATGTAGAATATTCAATTTCGTTGAAGGACTTAAAATATAATCATGATGGCCAAAATACGCTGATCTACTTTATATATTTCCGTGAATATAGAATCTTTCAGTCGGTGAAACTTGATAATTTTCCGTTTCTTTAAAATTCACTGGGCCATTCATGCATCGTTATATGTAGTTTATCGCATATTCTTTAATTAAAAAGTGTTAATTAAATAATGAAAAGTTCACTTTGAGTGCAATACCTTGCATTATGGTTCATCACTTGGATGTCTTAAATCTACTGCATGCTATCTTTGGGCACTCCTGTGATGATATTTGACTGGAGGGCACGTTAACATGGTGAAAGAGGAAATTTTGATATTATTCCCTTGATGATTACTTAAAGGGTGGGTACTTTTCTTGTCGGGTGCTTTATTAATTTGATTCATTTCACAGACTCTGAGAAGTATAAAAACTTTCAGCCTTTTAAAATTTATATTTAAAAATAGACGGCCGTCTTGAATTCGCTTAAGTCTGATAATTTATTTGTCGCTCTTTGCCTCGGGAGATGGTTTTTTAACAATTCAGGGTACGTGAATTGTCCAATGAATTGATACCTTTGTTTAGAGAACGACCGTGAGATATCTACGTGCCTTACATATAGCTAGGCTCCCTTAAACTCTTTTTGGCGTCCAGAAACCTTGGGGAGTTGCGTTAAGTGGGGAAACGACATCGAAGGGAGCGGAGCCCAAATGCGATTCCCACCGTTTGAGCGGAAAAGCGTTGAAAGCTAAAAAAAAAATGAAAAAGGAAAACAGACGGAAAGAATATGTGCAAACATCGTTCGGAGTAGGAAAACAGTGGGGAGGGAGAAGGAGAGAATGGGGGAGGGAACCTATGTTTGAGGAGTGGGCATTTTTTTGCGTTTTTTGCGTTCTCTACTTTCATTCCTCTCTCCACTCCACCACTACTACGCTGCCTCTATCCCCTGCCGCTCCCACCGTGCCTTTCTCTCTATCTCACACGGTCCCGGATGGAAGAGAATAAAAAAAGTTGCATTCGTGCTATGTGGTGAGTGGGGTGTGGGCACGAGGAATAGGAATCACGCGCGTGACGAAAGAGGAGTAGGAGGTGAAGGCCGTGTTTTATATGGGATCGGGACGAAGGGACGTGTCGTGGATGTTACGCTCGTCTCGGAGAGGCTTCCCGGGAACGATAAGCTCTTCGCAGGGGTGAGGAGGCTTCTTCCGTCAACAAAGCAGTCGCGCGCGCGCGCACGGGAGACTTGAAGAGAAAGGCCACCGAGGATGGGATGGGACGGGATGTAAGGGAAGAGCGGAGAAAGAGAGAGAAAAAAATGGGGCCGGCCGCTCGAAGGTCGAAGGTGGACTTTTTTTTCTCTGGAAGGAATGGACCAAGGGGTGGTAGGGTGGGGGGTTTGGGAGTGAGATCAGGAATGGAGGAAAAAATGGTTGGAGGCAGAAAGGGGTGTGGTAGGTGAGCGGCTTAGCCAAAGGGGGGGGGGCGGTGGAAGTAAAAACGAAAAGTCTGGAGAACACATATGGGAGGACCAACGGCGTCGTCGGAACCGAATGGAGACTGTTCCACAAGAGTTCATCCTGTCGCTGATAAGGGGACAGCCGATGCGGTAGTTAGTAGCTCTTTTTGTTAAAAACCCATACATCTTTATTCAGGATACATCTGTAGCACATACAAAAGCAACAGATTAAGAGAGATGCATTGTCCAACTGATAGGTTTGAGAATTCCGTCTTCCCCTGCACCAGGCATGAACAGTTCATAATAAAAGCCCCGGAATTTAACCGACGAGTATTTTAAATCAATACTTAAGCCATAACAATATATATCAACAAATAAAAAGTTTAAAATCCACAATTTTGGTCAATGAAAATTTCGCACAATCCGGATTTCAATGCATGTGTATCATCAGGTGCTTGAATGACAAGTGACATGGTCATTCAAGCAACTGATGATGATGCACATACATTGAAATCCGGATTGTGCGTAATTGTCTTGACCAAAGCTGTGGATTGTTAAAGTTTTATTTTATTTATTGTTATAAAATGGAGTTCCCCAAGTGAAACCTGATCTTATATCTTTTATTAATACTTAAGCCGTTCGAGTAGTACTCACGTAATACTCACGGCGTACTGTTATGTTTCACTGTTTATTTGTATTAATTATTAGCAAATAAACGTAAAGCTGACCAAATTTGTCCGGTATTTCCGTAAACTGGTACGATATAGTTCTATTACTGTAGATAGTTACGAAAATATTATGACTAATTTTTATTTATTAGCATTTAGTATTGGGTAACATGTTCTTAGCCGCGAGCAACTTTCTTTCGAACTTAAATCATAGCTATTTTATAATCAATAAAATATGCAAGGAAACTAAATATTACTTAGCCAAGTGCAAGGCATAAGTCAAAATTACCTAATAAACCGTCTTGGATGGTGCTACTCCAGACGTATTTTATGCTTCCTTACATCTCTCTGGTCGAGCAGTATAGTACGTAAGTGTAAGTCAGTATCAGTCCATTGTGATAGAATCATCATAAGTCTTCAACCGCTCAAAGTCGAAATCTGATATGGCCGTCCAGCTTTTTATGTCTGAATAAACCCAATTTTTGAAGTGGAACGCTTCTTATGGATGGAAGTAATCTTCTGAAAGCCCAGCGTCACTCGTACTGTGACACCCGTTTCCCGGACAAATCGGCTGGCTGTTGGTTTATAAAAGTGCTTCAAATTAATTCACAATAATAATCAATAGAGGAATATAGTGTAATTTCATATGAATATTTTGTCTATGTTGATTTTAAGTTATTATCATTAATGTGTAAATATAATTTTCTTATTCATATTATAATTATTATTATATAATTATATTTTTTATTATATAATACTGTGTACTCCCCACTATATTAATATTATATAATACTGTGTACTCATCTCCATACTAAGTGTTCACTTATGTCAGCCGTCCCATGACAGCCATATCTTTTTTATTGAAATTAATATGGATATACGTTGACTAAAGTTTTCATTTCCGTTTCGCTATAAGTATTGCTAGAAACTAGAATTTATTTATTATCTTGGAAACGGGATGTATTAGTCGGGAAATAATTTAGTTTCGCTCATTTCTGATGTCATGTTGCAAGTGCACAGTCATTTCACAATATTTTTATCAGCAAAAAGTAATTTTATTCACCTACGTATTCTCAAACGGAAAAATAACTTCATCTTATATTGTTGCAACAGTTGCTTCTCAGCATGCAAAAATATATTCAGCAGACGGAAATACAATGAAAGATTCTATTATTACAGCGCGTAAAACCTCAAAACCTCCCACAGATAATCAGTATATCACCGTCTGTCTCAGGTCCTCATTGATAAAACATATAAGATTATTTTTCAGTGTATCATATCCCCAAGTTGGCCATAATCATGCAGTATTCATCAATTCGCGGGTAGTCTTACCCATCTTTATTGAAACGGGAGGTTTTTTCATGGAGAATTGCTCATGTACTATGGCGAGTGATTTGCACTAAATTTTGGACTCCTTGGCGAGACTGGCAATGAACAAATGATTTCACAGGTCTTTGTGTTTTTTTAGTATACAATGATGATACGACAATTAAAGGCAGCTTAGTTATGCAACTTGGTGGTCCTAAATATAAGCATATAACAGGACAAATGAAAGCAGGAAGATATTTTCAGAGGGAAGTGTTGCTAATACCATATTTATGACGTAGCGAGTGCTCGTTAGGTAGCAAATTGAAAGCGTTAATCGAGATGAAGAGCTCGGAGAAATGATGTTTGGTTTGTGATACGTGTCTTTATAAGTAGATAAGTACACGTGTGTTGAAAATGCGTTTATTCATGTTTTAGAGCTATAAATTAATATTTTCCTGGCGGAATTAATAAAAAATCTTAATAATTAATTTCAAGATGGGAATTACTTACTAATATTAGAGGTTACATAAATTGCGGTGAAGGAAATAGTAGAAAAGGGATGAGATTATCTAAATACGTTAAAATTATACTCAAATTATGATTAAAAGGGATAATTCTAAAATTTTATAGTGCTTGATGTTTTTTATAAATCATAGCCTTATCCATCTCTTTTTTAGAGCTTTATCGATACTAATGGCGAGATAGAGACTCCTAATGCAAGAGCTTGACTTTTTATGCGTGAAAGAAAAGTAACAGCTCTTTTTTAAAAATATACATCCATATAATAATCTTCGAGCCGCTTCAGGGGCACGTAACAGGGGGAGGTGGGTTTGGTAAACTAGTCAGTAAAAAAAGTGAATGTAGGGAGAAGAAAGTGGAAGAGAAAGTGTACGAAGTGTCTGTTGATTTGGCTTCAGCATTTTACTCTGGTTTTGTTTATCGGATCAGTCCATCGTAATCAGTAATCGGATTTCCATGTTACACTCCAAACTATGAGCACTTGTAAATCTACGATTCTACAGGCTAAACTTGAATTCATGCCTTGCCCTACTGACCTCCATAGGGGAGTGATAGGGGGTATAAAGACTTAAGCAATGGTGAAGCATTGATGTGGCTTTGGGGAAATAAATAGAAAGTGAGATATCCTGGTGGATTGGTGCTCCTTTTTGATATTGCCATGAGTGGTGCACGGGAACTAGAAACTTTTATACTCATCTGTTCTACAGTTTATCTCTCTCATTTTTCGCTGTTGTACGTTCTACAGATGTTATGTGTAGGTAAAATAATATCCTTCGTCTCAATATGAATGTGATCAGAATTTTTCTTCTGATGTGTTCCGGTGTATTACCTTCGAGTGTCTGGTGGTCTCTACTCCAGTCCCATTGAAAACCGCGTGCCCTTTCTGCTCTCATGTTGCAGCTTTTAACATAAACGTTTGTGTTTTCTTTGTGTTTTGTTCAGTAATAGAACGAAATCTAGTGTTGGATCCCTAATGCTTGCGGAGCACTCGATATAAGGCTATTCTAGAGCGAAATGTAAAGGCTAGCCAAAGAATTGTGATATCTTAAGAGAACCAGGAAAAACTACGAAAAATTTGTGAAAGTATCTAGATCCAAGGAATTTAATTGGATGAGCCCAATCTTCTTCTAAGCTAAGACTGTAAACCGTTGTGATTATCACCACCTCCAGATTCCCTTAAACCTTTCTTTATCAATTGAAAATAATCGCTTGCGCGGAATATGCTACGATCGTCTTTTAGAATTGAATGACTGCATTGAAGGTACTGGACAATGAATTACATCGTAAGCACCTATGAAAAGCTACAGGAAAATAAAAAAATGAAAATCAGGGATTCATATAAAATTTACCCATTTTTCTTGTTGCGTGCAGTATTTTACAATGCATTTGTGTTGCAATAATACTTACCTTCATGCTGCAAAAAAGTTAATAAAAATTATTTCATCATTTGCATCTTTGTACTATACCTTAGGGCATCCCAGGATGCTCATTATATTTCTAGGAAGAAATCGGTTGACACAATAACTGCGTCCATCCGCTCAAATTGCTGCAAAGACGAAATAATAACAACGCAAAAAACGCCCGGTTTTGGGAACAAAGAAAGTGTTCCATGGTCCCTCTTTGTCACCTCCTTTGTGGTTTTATTTCATCAGGAGTTCCTCGATTATTTCAGGGAGCTCAGGAGGAGGAGTGAACCAAGAAACGATTTTAGGAGGGAGGGCCGAGGGAGGAAAGGATCACCCTCCCCAACCTCCGTTTTACGACTCACCCTTTTCCTCCCATTTTCCCCGGACATAATATTTGCCGCGCACAAGGCGTCGCCCGGCAGAGTGAAGGTAGGCGGCTCGAAATAGGGGAGGAATGCCGAGTTTTTTTGTACTGCGTTGAGAGAAGGCGAGGCTCGGGCAGTGAAGTAAGCCTGTGCGGACAGAGGGCGGTGGAGCATGGAGGGAGGAGAGGATGGACTGGCGAAGAAAGCCTTCGTAAGGCCGTGGGAAGGCGATAAAGGGACAAAAAAGGAATGGATTCCGCAAGAAATTAGGAGAGGAGTTGTGATCAATAGGGTCTCCTGACGTAACAGTATCGCCATCGCGCATTCGTGTAGAAAGACGTATATTTTTTTCGGGACGAGATGTTTTCTTATCATAATTACATCTTCATTTGTTCATGTATTGGGACATGTACCGGAAGATAGGGAAGCCTATTTTTTTAATAGGGAAAAATTGCTGTTAGTGGCTGTGTTATCTTTCATCTTCTTTCTTTAAGAGACGTATATAAATGGAATGACGGTTAATGTAACATGAGCGGAGATGGCTATGAATAAATCTACATGTGCATATAAATGGAGTTGCTAGCGGTGATGATAATATTTTCCTTTTTCTGAGCTTGTCTAGGGCCATTTATGTGTTAATTTTCTGCCAGAATGAGAGATACCCTACTTAATATCTTTAGGACTTAAAACACAAGTATTTATTGGAGTGCTTGAATTCGAGTGATGGTGCAAATATTTATTTCTGCCAAGTAATTCCCTGAATGTGGAAACTAGTTTTATTCAATAGCATCTTTACAGTTAGCACTAATGAGCATTAAGGGCAATATTTTTTTCCACAGCTAATGCCTGATTAGCGTTTGTTCCTTGCTAAGGGAACGCGTGTTTTCCTCTTGCTCAATAATTACTAGTTTTTTTTACTTTCGGAATGCCACATTATATTTTATTACTTTTATAATCATGTCTTTGACTTCTTATAAAATATTTTTAAAGGACTACATAAACATTCGAATATTATTACCACAGCTGTGTTTTCTGTTCACATTGATAACTCTTATCTTATAGACGGGGTATTTTGATTGGCAGTTTGTAGTGAAACACTAATACCAAAGGGGTTTGTGAACCACCTAAAGGTCGCGGCCAAAGTACAAATGTTCAATTTGTATTCAGACGTGTCTTGGGTTGGCAACTTGTTTTTTACACGTGCGATACCCAAGGGTTTTGCTGGGATGAGACCTTTTGATGATAAATTGATTTTCGGTTGATTAATGAATTGATTTCTACCGTCCGGTTATAACCGAAAACGTAAAGATTCATCAAGGCTACGGAGACCGAATACGAGGGTGAGGTGAAAAGTTCTTGGCCTTACACAGAGATGGCCTTAGTACCAATACAATTTTGATTTTGTTATGTTCGCTCACGTTTCCCAACAATGTAACTCAAATTTCAACTTGAGCTGTCGCATAGAATTGTTGACACGGCTTTTCGAAGTGGACGTGTTGTGTGTGTTGCGTTCAAATGGATAAACTGGAGAATCGTGCTGCCATAAAACTAATCGTTTTGGACGGTTTATCACCAAAAGATATTCATCCAAATTTGGTAAAGGTTTATAAGGAGTTTGCTCTTTCATTTTTGACAGTTAAGCAATGAGTGGCGGAATTTAAACGTGGCCGAACTTCTCTCGAGGATGAACCATGTGAAGGACGTCCCAAAACTGTAACAACAAATGAAAACATCGAGAAAGTGCGCAATATGATATTGGAAGATCGCCGATTAAAGGTGTATGAAATAGCTGATGCCATATGCATATCAGAAGAAAGAGTACGGCACATTTTTCATGAACAATTAAACATGAAAAAGCTTTGTTCATGTTGAGTGCCGAATTTGTTTAATGCTGACCGAAAGCCAGTGCGTAAACAAATTTCGCAGCCATGTTTGGACCGTTTTCAAAGAATCGAACTGATTTTCGGTGCGGATTTGTTACTATCAATGAGACATAGGTTCACCACTACACGCCAGAAACTAAATAGCCATCGAAGCAGTGGGTGGAAGCCGGCGGACCTGACCCAAAAAAGGCGAAGTCGATTTTATCTGCTGGAAAGGTGATGGCCAGTGTTTTCTAGGATGCAAAAGGGATTCATCTTATTGATTACCTTGCAAATGGTAAAAAAATAAATGGCAAATACTACGCAAGTATTCTGAACCAACTGGATGAGAAAATACGAGAGAAGAGGCCTGGGTCGCAAAAGAAGAAAATCATCATTCACCAGGACAATGCACCTGCCCACAAAGTTGCTTTGGCATTGGGAAAACTGAGGGATTTGAAGTAAAAGTTATTGGAAAATTCATCCTATTCATTAGATTTGGCACCCTCTGACTTCCACCTATTCCCACATTTAAACAAAATTGTGTCTGGAAAACTTTTCGAGTCCAATGAAGATGTTATGACAGCCGCGGATGGGTTTTTTGCAGACCTACCAGAATCGTGCTTCCGTCACGGAATCTACTCATTTGAAAAACGTTGGAAAAAGTGAATTGACATAAAGTGGGACTAAGTAGAAAAATAAATGCATTTTTGACATAAAAATTACAGTCTTTCATTGCAAGGTCAAGAACCTTTCATTATACCCTCGTACTTAACGGAATAAAGGCCTTGTTACCTTCCATTCAATTTTTATTGTAATATTTCATCATGACCGCGAAATCAATAAGAACATGCAAGTCTCGAGGTACCTTTATAGGTGACGCCAGGGGGCCATGGTTTCATTGAAATCAATAAATATAACCAATGAATAATGGTAAAAAATAAAGAAGTGAGAATTAATACCATGATATTTGTTTGAGATAAACTCTTCCCCAAACTATGACCTAATACATTTTATATCATCTATCATTTAATAATGCAAATATAACTTGCCACTCACTATTATGCAAATGTGACTTCGATACTGAAATGCAAATTGAGGTCTTAGATAATGATAAGCTATCCAAAATGTATGTTTCCTCATTACATATGTAGTAAAATGTCATTGAGCATTTACATTTTAATTGAAAAAATTATGTAAAAATTGAAAATGGTCAAAAATTGGAAATCCATATTTTCAGTTTGTAATTTGCGCGAATACGACCTTTTTAATGTTCTAAATGACGCTGGAGGACTCAATGATTTCTTTTTGTGCGAGTGCTGTGATAACTTCCACTTCTAATTGAATCGAACAACCTTGCTGTCTCCAAATAGATTGGATTTTTATTAAATGAAAAAAAATTACATAAATGTACAAATTGTCAGTTGTTTATTATTATAGGTTTGTATGGGGAACGTTGAATCAGCTTCCAGTTTTATAGCTGAGTGTCGCAAGTTTTTAATGTAACGAAAATACGGTTATTTCATTATATTCGGGTGAGAACTACTGACCCAGTGGGATTATATTTGGAGCTATTTCAGAAGTTCCGTCTGTAAATTAATTTGGTGTTTTCCTCTAATGGTTATACCGACATAAATTTGGAAACTGTGGCATAAAATTTTATTTTAGAAATAAAAAAAATTCTTCCTCCTCAAGGAATGTTTTTGTCTTCAATGATTATAAACCACTTCCACTGAAATAGAAACTCCTCCTTTGGTGCTGCATTCTAGTATTATTTAAAGCTTGATTACTCCAATTTGTAATTTTCAAATGTAATACTCAAATTTGTAATTTAAAAGTTTTTTGTGTCATATTTTGTTTTTTATTGTAAATTGCCATAGTGATTACTATTAAGTATTTCAGTGTTTGCTCACTCCTAGGAATGAATGTGGGATAATCACATTGTTGCCATGCTCCTCATTTTCATTTCACTCTATTTGTGATGTTCTCACGTGCACTTGAGACTGAAACTTCGTTATAATTGTAACAGAAAAAGGTCTTTAGCTCTATCATAATTTTATACTCCATGGAACTATATAGATATGTGAAATAATTAGGATGAATACTTAAAAATTGCTGAAAAATTTTATTACATAAAAGGAATAATTAATGCTATACATTTACTTCCAAAAATAAAAATGAATTTAACCATTATAAAAATCCACGAAATAATAAGGGAAACCCATATCCTATGCTTTTAAAGCAAAGATAAGGGTTTGGTAATAATAATTTCTGCTATTAATCTTCATGCTCTCTGTTTTACTCCGCTGTTACTTTATCCGTGAGGTTATCATTTTACAATTTATTTAGAGTATTTGGAACCACTGCGTCGATCTTAGTTAAATCCTATTTTCATTTTCAATTTAATTGAAAGGTCAATATGCAATTTTGACGCTATTCACAAAAGCAATACAATGCGTTCACCGCAGACTGGTGAACCTTTTGAAAATCAGTCGTCCACAAGTTTATTCTTTGTACCTTGACAATTTTTTGTTCCGAGAATTTCATTATTTTCCCGTGGTTCTGCAAACGCCTGATGAAAAATATATTTTCCATATGCATGATTTTTTTCGATTTCGCATTGGGGAAATTGACAAAAATTCAAGCGCGTTAAGTGCTGTTTATGAGATTCGTTTACCATGAATTCGCAGAAATGTTTAATTTAGGGAAATCCTATAGGACTAGAGTATGCTAATATATTCTGAATTCGGTGTTGCATTACGAAATGATATAACTCTTTCCTTTGTAAACGCAGTGAAAGTATACAAAATACAATGGTTGTTTTGCGTGGATTTTATGCATAATTTTACTGCTTCTAATTTAGAGGCATTTAAATTAATTAGTGGAAAAAAGAGAGGCGGATAAGTCTGAGAAGAAATGAAAAAATAAACATAAAATGAATATTCGACTTCACCCTGGCAGAACACATATACAATCTTGCGTTCAGATAAGCAAATAGAACGCACGAATTCCATTATCTCGGAGCTAAACATTCACCCTTTGTATTCCCGGAACTTGCAATCCGTACGTAATTCACTCGGCCTCAGGAGGGAAAAAGAAGCAGTTCCGGTACTTTTAAACACTCGAAAATCCAAAGTAGCGTCGAGAAAAAAATCCCCTTGCGTATAAAATGTAACGTATAACTTCACAAGAGAACTGGCGGTGGATCTCTTTTTTTTGTAAACTCCTTTTCCCCCTGCCCCATCCTAACTAGATATTTCGGATGGGACGCTGGGAACGTATTAAGAAGGAGGAAAAAAAAAGATTGGGAGGGAAAAACTGAGGATGTGAGGTGGGGGATATGCCTGAAAACCTGACCCTGAGGCGGGCGATTAGTGATGAGATGAGCCGACCGCGACCTGGTGGAGGGGAAGGGAAGTAAGGGGGGGGGGCAAGGGTTTGAGGAGGTAGGGGGGGAGGGACATGGGAAGACCGGGAGTTCAGTTGAAGGGGCACTACAGAGGGAGGAACAGGGGGGAGGGAGAGAGGAGGCTGAGGAAGGAAACTCTAGCTACTTCCTAAGACCTTGGGACGAGAGGCATAGGAGAGCGATTTAGTGGTCGGGGGGTCGTTGGCTGAATATTTGACCGAAGGGATTGGCATCCTGGTGGCTCGGTGATCGATGCCCCATTGGAGAGCAGGAATTTTCGCCTTCTCTCTCTCTCACTTGGCCTTCGTCTCCACTGGTGTGACTTGCTGCTGCGACCACTTTCTCTGTGGCGTACCCAAGGGGTGGCAACTTCTGGGGCGAAAACGGGTATTCTCTGCATTGCTGCTCAATTCTCTATTTGATCACGAAAAGGAAACATAAAATTGAATAGCAAATTCAGCGTCTCCTTATTAAAACGTTTTTATTAGGTCGAGTTCTTGTCTGTCTGTTCGGTGCAAATTTTACCATCGATTTTAAAACTAACTTCCCGATGAGCTAGGGACTTGAAACTTAAAATATAGCTCAGAACTGGATGACAATGCAATAATACGTAATAATATATGGGTCATTCCACCTCAATTCAACAAACGTTTGTCCCTTAGGGTCTCAGATTTTGATACAAATTGGTGTATGGGAACAATATTAACTCAAACTGAATACCCTCAAACCGTTTTGTGAAAAAAAATTTTTTGAGTGAATTATGCATATTTTAATTTTTTCGCATTTTTAGCAAAAATCCGTGCCTTAAATCATATTATCACTTATATCTCCGCTTGTAATTGTCATAAAACAATGATTAATAGCTTTTATTACAGATAAATCTTTATTGAATGCAAATATATCAATACAAACTTATTTTCTTCTATACCCTATTGTTGTAAATTACTAATTTTTAAACAATTGTTATTAAACTTTTCTCAAATAATCCATCTTAGAATCTGCCGGAACTTTTTTTCCGTAATCTAAACATATTCAGCTAACTATTCCAAAAATAAAATTTAGTGGAAATTCATAAATACGTTTTTTATAAGTATTTAAACATTTACAATTTTCTCTCGCGCGGCCCGTGTTTAAAAAATTGTTATTAAACTTTTCTCAAATTCTCCATCTCAGAATCGGCCAAAACCTTTTTTCCGTAATCTAAACATATCTAGCTAACTTTTCAAAAAATAAAATTTAGTAGCAATTCATAAATGCGCTTTTTATAAATATTTAAACATTTACAATTTTCTCTCGCACGGCCTGTGTTTAAAAAATTGTTGATAAACTTTTCTCAAATACTCCAATTCAGAATCAGTCGAAACTTTTTTTCCGTAAGCTAAACATATCCAGCTAACTAGTCAAAAAATAAAATTTAGTGTAAATTCATAAATGCGTTTTTATAAATATTTAAACATTTACCATTTTCTCTCGCGCGGCCCGTCAGCTTCCCTTTTGGAATACATGCAGCAGGCACGTGATGAAAGCCTAAACATTTCCCTAATTGCTCAAGGTTGTGGCTATATGAGATAAAAATATATTATAAACTATGAATGTTAACAACAATTGTTATTTGTTCTGTTAAATGGATGTTTGCAGAGAAATTTACCATTGAGCCCCACTTTCTCTGCGCGAAGTTTTTTCTAACTACTCCTACACAACCGATTGAAAACTAACGAGAAAGCAAAATCCTTGTATTTATAACAAATGTAAAATGGCTAAGTTAGCATGCTTTCCGTAATAATATGATGTCCTACCTTGTAGGAAGGGGTCCTCTCCGAAATTTTTTATTTGAGGATCCTGATACTCCTGCCTGCAACTACAGCTGAATCCTCGTCCCTTGCTGGACGAAGAGAGTCTCTTCATTATAACCACTCCATTTATTCGGGTATTGCTGCAGGAAACTCCCTAATGCCTGGTATACTAACTGCCTAACGAAATTTTTCGCAAGTACATACATCGGAATGTTTTCCAATTTTTTCTTTCTTTGCGTAGCCAAAATCCACTCCTAAAATATGATCTTTTGCCCGTTTAAAGTGTTCTATAGGTGTACGTTTTTGTTTTTCGTGTGGAAGCTGAAGGCTTGCTCTTGCTGCTAGTCTTTTCAAAGTTCCTCCCAGTCCATCACATGGCCCTTTACCATGCGATGTAGCAAAGAAATGCCATTCTGCAGAGACCATGAAATCTTTCCTGTGAAGAGATAAGTTCTGAATGTTATACTTGTTTTATAATGAGCAGCTGCTCCATCTGAATAATATTTTTCTTTTTGAAGCTTCGGAACTTTCAATTTCAAGAATTTAAGAAGTTTTTGAAAAACATGAACAGTTGATGGTATATGCTTCCGGCTGTCTGATATGAATACGAAGTTCAATGGGATTACATTATCCTGGAGCTAAATATGTTTAGATTACGGAAAAAAGGTTTTGGCCGATTCTGAGATGGAGAATTTGAGAAAAGTTTAATAACAATTTTTTAAACACGGGCCGCGCGAGAGAAAATTGTAAATGTTTAAATACTTATAAAAAACGTATTTATGAATTTCCACTAAATTTTATTTTTGGAATAGTTAGCTGAATATGTTTAGATTACGGAAAAAAAGTTCCGGCAGATTCTAAGATGGATTATTTGAGAAAAGTTTAATAACAATTGTTTAAAAATTAGTAATTTACAACAATAGGGTATAGAAGAAAATAAGTTTGTATTGATATATTTGCATTCAATAAAGATTTATCTGTAATAAAAGCTATTAATCATTGTTTTATGACAATTACAAGCGGAGATATAAGTGATAATATGATTTAAGGCACGGATTTTTGCTAAAAATGCGAAAAAATTAAAATATGCATAATTCACTCAAAAAATTTTTTTTCACAAAACGGTTTGAGGGTATTCAGTTTGAGTTAATATTGTTCCCATACACCAATTTGTATCAAAATCTGAGACCCTAAGGGACAAACGTTTGTTGAATTGAGGTGGAATGACCCATATACAAAATATATATTAAAAATATATTATACATTATATACGTAATAATATATATAAAATATATTATACATTAAATAGTACAATATAATGTATATTATAAATGATTCATATAAAAACGTTTTTATCGTAAAAACCGTTTTTTTACTTTAAAATTATTTTATAGCAAAGGTGAGCAAATTTGAATGGAAAGTGTTTTCATGAGGTTACATCGCAGTAATCACTATTTTAGACCAGGATTCATTTACCAATGACTATCCCTGAAGACTAAATCTTAAATATCTAAATTTTAAATGAAGCCTTAATGTTTAAAGACAACATAATGTGCCCAAAATTTGTCATATAATAACTTTTATGATGGCAGTTCACAGCACTCTACAAGGAAAATTGTATTTCAGTTTTTTTCCATCCATTTAGGAGGACTGGCTTAAAGCCCCTCTTTAATCTACTCATGAATTATTGAAGATAATGATGGCTAGGTTTTTTGACAAAATATTCTGTATTGCCTCTTAACGACCAGCCTTTCCCCTCCTTATCCCATCCCTTTAGTAAATCAGCGCCATTTCCACAGTTTTTGAGACCGCAGGGGAGGTAAGGAAAATGGACCCATGAAAATAAAATAATAATTATATAAAGAAAAATGTGATACATGACATTAATTGCTGCCGATATTTCTTTTTATTGTAGTGATCGTTATATTGAACTGAGGTTTTTCTAATTTCGATCTTCTTTCGAATTTATTATTAGGCCTTCCAAGTTAATTTTTACGAATGCGAAAGATGTACGTACCACAGGATAGAGGAAAGTCAAGCCAGATAATACTTGTGTGGTTAGAGGAGATGAAAGTGAGTGACTAAAGCTGAGAGTGCTGACATATGAAACAATTTACGTGCTGACCTACTTTACACTAAGGGCATACTGATTGGTCATTGGATTCGTGTTAGCTGTACTCGTTTGTGCCAGTTGTGACTGACATTTAAATTGCGTATTCTTCTATTATCACATAGTGCTTTCTTTACTCTTGGATCTACAAGCATGTCGTGTACGGGAGAAGAGACCCTCATGCTGAAACACGTTTGTGAATCGGAGAGAATTTTTGAGGAGCTGAATAAGAGTTAGGCCTCTTAAAGATTCATTTACTGTCGTTTTACCCTTTTTTGGCGCTAGATAATTCCTCGAAATGCCTTCACTATGACTTTTTATTTATTTTTTTTCGAGTTCAATTATGTAAATTAAGCTGAAAGTTATTAAATGATTAATGAAAACCCTCCCTATGTAAAAGATTTAAACTGTCTCATTCATGTAATTTTCACGTACGCTCCCTGTGATGGTTAACCCGAATCTTAAGTCATTAAAATTACAGTGATTGATTAGTAAAATTACCTACGCAGTATTCGGGAAAGAGTACTTTTACCCTGACTTATATCCGGAAACTCGTGCCGTGCCTGGTTTGGCCTTTAAAATCAACTTCGCCCACGAGGGTAAGAAAGAATAATGGTGGTGTCTTTGTCAGCGAATTGCTGTCAATATTATTGCTTTACTTTCTGTGCAAGAGAGAGATAAGGTAAATGAAATATTAAGTTTGTTTTCTATCTTACAGTAAACAAGCGAATGCCGTACGTAAGTACGAGTGGATACTCTAATGGTGTATTATCTGTTATGTCCTGGGAGTATATGCAAATCATGGTGCGCACAAGAATGAGAAAGTTGTATAACACTAGGATATAAACATTTCAATAGCCAGTTGCCTTAAGCTTAAGCATGTCAAAGTATTTCAATTTGGAAAACGCAATATTGCTTGCTAGGTGCATATAGAGTAACTACTTCCAGTGTCTTTGTGCATTAATTTCGTGTAATTACCTCTTTATGGCCTGTTCATGGAGAAAATGGAAGACAATTTCATAGTAATCGTTAGTATTTGGTTTCGCTATAAGAAAAAGTATAGCTACACTGATGTTGTTGTTTTTTATAGCCTTTTCTTTTACAGTAGATTGTTAACGGATGACGTGCATCCCGGTAAGAAAATAGAAGAAATCGAAGGCAAAATAAATATAATATGCCCATGGGTTATAGAAATTCTCTATATACTTAGTTTGTTAGCCAATTATCTTGGCGGGCAACGGCCTGTCACGATGGAAACACCGGTTCCCGATCAGTCACCGAAGTTAAGCATCGTTGGGCTCGGCTCGAGTTTGGAGGGGTGATCCTCCGATTCGTCCGAGTGCTGTTGCCTCTGTCTGCGCGTGGCAGACAGTATGTGCGAAATGACATTAGCCGTCAAAGCATGTTAAACCAAAATACTACCAATTATCTTGGCTGACCTGCAAGGAAATGTCAGAGTTCAGAAAATCTATTGGATTATTGCCTGCTTCATCTCTAAAAACTTTGCAAGGTCATATGATGGAATCAATTTCGGTAGTTCTTACCCACGGAAGAATCACTAATTTTCATGCTGAACATATAGCGTTGAGCATCCAGTTTTAACTTTTCATGCATATAATTTCATTATATGGACAATTGACAGAATTAAATAAACGAACTTTGTATATGTATTTCAAACTATATAATTTGAAAAAATATTTGTTAGGAGTATCGTAATATAGGTCATGTGGCTTTTTACAACCGATTTCTCCAGACATTTTATTTTACTAAACATTGAAAACTTTCTCCCGTTGTCATCAATGATAATTATTTGCGTTCCTTGCGGGGAAAACCTTAAGTTTTGCTATAGCTGTAAAAAAAATACTAGTTCCCTGAGAGTACACAATTCTTAGCACCCTTGGTTGATCGTCCCCATTAAATCTAGCATGTGTTCCATGATTTTTGATATTGGTCAACTATAAGTCCTGACTTGTTGTGCGCTCGAAAGGAATGTATTTTATTGCCACTCCTGTTGTAGTTTGAATTTACCTGGTGAACTGTTATGGGTATGTGAGAGCGCTGTGATCTATCAGGATCCTCAATAACCAGACCTTCTTCCGTTGGATGTTTCTGGATCACACTATTAATGTAAATGCGAAATACCTATGCCATTCCTCTTCACAATTACGTAAGATCATTGAAAACGATTGAGATTCTTGGGCAATGAAAGCGTGAATTTTAATAAGTTTTTACCGGAAAAAATAAAGTATGAATATTATATTGATTATACCGTTTCATGTTTGTGGATTTTAATAAACCTTTAGCCAATACTTTATTTAAGTGTGAACGATGAGAAGAATTATAAAAGTTTCTTAACGTTTACCTTCATCCGAACTGAAGGTTGTGCTTCGGCGATACACGCATAGAGTTTGACTTCTTTCTGTAATTTTTCATGGATTCTCCAATGTTATATCGTTAACCATACGTGACGTTTATTGAGCTAGACTAGCCCTTATTTTTTTCTATGAAACAACCATTATCTAGCCAAGGCACTTATTTGAAAAAAACCTTTTTAGAAGTGATCAAATGGGCTGTGGAGGTTACCCTGAAATTTATCAGTGCGTGCTGACCGCTCCCCTTCACGGATGTGGCGAAAAAAGGCAGTCTGCCGCTGCCACCGTTGGGGAGATCCTTTTGAGACCCCGCCGTCCCCCCTCCCCTGCCCTCTTGATCGCCGAACGCATGATGGGAGGGGAAGGCCAGGTCTCGCATAATGAGGAGATGGTCCCAGGCGATTTTTTTGTTGAGGCTCCACGCTCATTTTTCATACCAAATATGATGAAAGGGTGCTCTTCACAAGAGTCCCAAACCCAAACGATGACTAACCTACTCTATGAACAGAGATAGGAGGAAAAGTACTTCTTCAGCATCATCATCTGTTGTTATTAGTCATCGATAACGGAACTGGAATCTGAATACCACACTTTATTAATATCCGAAATAAGCCTTAGCATAGGATAATTTCGTTTCATCCCACTCACTGCTAGTAGAACTGGCAGATAAAAGCATAAAGGCAACAGGTACAATTCGGGAAGGAAGGATAGACAAATGCCCGCTAAAACCATCAAAAGTGATGGCAAAATCTCACCGAGGGGATTTTGATTTTCTATTTGATGGAGTGGTATTTTTCTGTTGATGGAATGATAATTCAGTGGTTACATTAGGGTCCAACTGCTACACTAATGAGCCATTGGGTTCTGTAAAGAGATTTTCTAGGAAGGAAGGGGAAAGGATAGAAATTGCACAACCGCAATTGATAAAAAAATATAATTTGGGAATGGGGGGAGTTGATGTATTGGAAAAACTTCTGAGTAGCTACAGGACAAAACTCCGAAGAAAGAAATGGTGGTGGAATCTGTTTTCAAATGCTTTGAATATGAGTGTCGTCAGTGCATGGCTTTTACATAGGGAAATCCATGGAAAAGGGTCGAAAACGCACTTGGAGTTTCTCCGTGACGTAGCGACAAGTCTCATGCGACTACGCCCAAAAATAATCTCTCATCCTGGACCTAAGAAGCACTCTTCAGTGAAACGAAGAAAAACAGGGGGCATATTCTAAATAAATCTTCACAGGGAAGATGCGTAGTCTGCAAAAAAAACACTCGTCTCCAATGCGCCGAATGTGAAAAAAAATACATCTTCACTGTTTTTCAATGTACCTATCATGAGTTATCCATAAATGCAATTTATACACTTTATATTGTGAATGATGTCATAATTACATGTATTTTTTACCACATTTATGATATTTTCGAAAAATATACATGCTCAAAAAAAAGTAAAACCTTGAAATTTTATTCACTGGAGTGTCCAATGTTCCCATTTGGGAACATGCTTGAAAACACATTTAAAAATTTTTGTTCGGGTTTTCTTTCATAACATCTCTTAATTAGCTGTAAAATAAATAGAATATGCAAAAAAATAATAAAAAACAGTTGGTAAGTTAGTTCGGTCTTTAAAGGGTTAATGTAACTACCGGCCTACCTGAACTTCAAGGCATACCGGTGACGTTAACGAGGCACGAATTTTCATGGGGTCTTAATTTTGGGGCCTGAGCATTGATGATGTTGGAGAAGACAATGAATAAATATTTATTCTACAATAATTGACACAGGATGAAATTTAATATTGCTCAAGAAATAATGTTTTTCTACCTCTAGTTATGATTTAGGGTAGTATTTATTTGGGTTAGAGTAAAGATTACATGGATATTAAATGTGTAACGTGTTACTTAATTATTTATTGCGTGGCGCCATTTTTGCAGCCGTTAGTTCTGGGAAAGGAAATTAATGTACCATGTACCTAACCTCAGCTGCACATGGTTAAAAAAAATACGTACTCTGGAAGTGGTTGCTGATAGAATAACTAATATGGGACATTAAACTAATATGAGAGAACTAATATGGGGTTAAATATTTTTTAGAAACATCAAAATGTTGTCAGATCAACAAATCTCGAAAATTTGGATTATTAAAATTATTCAAGCCGATTTACCAAGTTTTTATTTTCATGAATTTCGTCTCTCCCTAGGCCGGTGGTGCCGGAGAGATTATATTTCCCATTTACTGCACTTCTGCAGCGCCGTTCCAGAATAGATTGATACCACGGTGAGGGCCAGCTTGGTCTCAGTTTCCTTTGCGCCAGCTTTCTAAATCAAATTACTAATATCTTATAATTATCGTAATTTTGAAAGCAATGTCCAAGGTATTAATAAATGGGAATCTGGCAGAATTTTACAATAGGGAGAGACAGCAAAAAGATACAGTAAAAATGCTATTTTTTTCTTAAATGAAGGGATGAAATATTAATAGAGTCAGCAATCTCCTCATAATTATGAGCTGGCAATACACATTTGATTTCTTTAGATGACTTCGAAGAGGATGTATTGTTTTCAACTCAAATTCACGGCTCTGTGGATCATAACATAAATGCATTAGCTGTTAGATAAACTGCTCATGAATTAGGAAGAAAGTGAAGGAATTCGAAAAATTGACTTTGGAAACATTTGAATATTTCGTGAAATGACATTAGATTGAAAATATTTGCTAACTGTGGGAAGGTATAAAATTACAAAACCATAAATCAGGTGAACGAGTGGAGACCTGTGAAATATAGTGTGTTTCTGATTGTTAGGAAAACTCTTTCAGTTTTGAAGATGTTGAAAAACCTGGGCGCCTTATTAAAGGTAGCAGCAAGCGCTTTCAGGGCTTGTGGGCATCCTCTCCGACTTCCAGGATTTGGTCAATAAGGACCAGATTGAAAAGATTGAAAGAAACCCTACTTAAATATGAAAAGATCATGATATGCAGTGTGCCGTGAGAAGAAATTATTCCTTTATCTGTTCAAAGTTTGCTACATTAGTGTTACCCTAGCATAAAACATTCATATTGTGATAATTCAATTGGATGAAAGCTACATAGGAAATTCGTCTACTATATTCTGCCAAATGAATGGTAGGCTCTTCGGTCGGTCCTAGTCCTGCCTATATTTATTCCCAGCGAGTGGGAGACTTTTCTTCGTTTTCTTCCGCCAAAACTATCTATTTTTATAGTAGCTGATTTCCACTGATGAGATTTATAATAGAGTGAACGACGTAAGAGGAATGGGAAGACCGAGAAAGTCATAGGTGACATATATACTTACAGAGAAGGAATATCAGAAGTCTTTAGAGTAGGAAGGCGTGCACGAGGCAACGTATGACTTACGGAAGAGTTTAATAACTTCATTAACTCCACTTTTTTTTAATACCACGACCCGGATTTCAACACTTGGTGTCATCTTCAGGTGAAAATACGATTTTGGTTAGGGTATATGTACAAAATCATGGTAGGGAAGGTGAAAGGATCGAACGAGGAAGGGTGGGGTGAGAGTTTGGCAATGATTGGGGAGGAAAGGGGGCTTTCCCCACCCCCTCCCTACCTTTCCCTCCCAACAGCCGCCCCCTTTCCTCCTCAATCCGATAAATAATTAGTGTAGTTAACAAAGTTATTAAATCTTCCGTAATGGATAAATTTCACAAGATAAAGCCTACAACCGTTTCCTTTGTGCAACGTATGAGTGTTACTGAAGCAAAAGTGGTGTTGAACCAAAGGGCAGTAAGGAAGAAATTTGTAAGCAGAGTCAGATTTATCGCCGAGGATTGAACTTTTTTGACTGAAGCTGCCCCGAAAGGGAACGGCGTGATGGGAATGGAAGTAAACACCCCATAAAGGCTTCGTATCGTTTTCCTTACATTCTTGCCGGGAGATATCCTTAGGCCTCTTCTTCGTCTCCAGCAATTTTTCATTGTCTTCAGTCCTCGTCTCGCAGTACGCCACTCATCCACTTAAACTGCTTCCTTCGAATTTTTGTCATCAGCCTCCTTTCCTATCCTATGACATACAACAGAACCTATTTTATTTTTTTCCTCCCAGCCCGCTGTTTTTATTCTTCTCCTTACCCTCTATTTGCAGTGACAATATTTCTGATTCATCTCTGATCCAAAAAAATATTTTCATAATGTTTTATCTCCAACTTAGCAAAGAGAAATACTCCGTTCAAAGAATTGCATAAATGCATTGAGTAAATTGTTTGGGAAACTTCATAACTTTGAGTAATCATTTAACTGCCTGGGGTTAAAAAATTAAGCTCTCGGGGTAATCTATTCGGCGTACTTACAGCACTCTTACCAGTATAGGGTAAAAAGCTCGAGGCGTATAAAATGGGTGGCGCTCGGCGGAATGGTGTATCGCTGAATACGTCATAAAACGTTTTACTAGTCAAGGAACAGAAAAAGATTTAATTTCTTCTGGATTAACTTGTAGTTCTAGGTGGGGTGTAGAGGATGGAGAATGAGTGAACCGTGAAAGAATAACGTCTAGATCTGGAAAAAGTTCGTTGTGAGGGGAAGAGATAAATTTTCTTGCTGCTGGTGACAGCTCATCGCTTCTCTACAGGTGAGTTCAGAAAAGAAATTTCCTGCCAACTGACGTGTGAGACAGCCCTAAAAGGTACCTTGTCCGTCCCACCTGGCGAAGCTTTATACCTCCTCACCCTCCACACTCGCTTATAATATTTTTGAGTGAAAACAGCAAAGACTTATGACCCAATTCTCGACGAGAGTTGCAAAAGGTGTGGTGCTGAATTAAGGTGTTCCATCTCCAATACTGAGCGCTACGGCTGCATTTATTTTTGCTGTGATGGAATGGAGAAAGGTATTTTTCCGCTAGAGTTGTTTAATGAAATTCTTCATTCGCAATTTTTTAAATTAAACCTAGTGGCTTTGATCATAGGGGAACATTTTTTTTGGATGTCAATGGCTGCATCAAAGCAAATGTTTAAAAATATTAAAAATTTGATTATAGTTTTCCACTTAATCCGTTTTTCTTTATGGGAATGATGGCGGAACTGTAGTTGGGAAGAAGTGAACGCTTACAGCGAAAAATAAAGCTAGGAAACGATTTTTTGTAACTTTTTTCATGCGCGGGAAAGCGATGAGTTTGAAAATTAATACTCGTTATTAAAGTAAGAGAAGGCAAAGTTTCTGATTTTCAAGCCTTCAACTTATAAGGACGCTTAGTATTAATAAAAGAACATTGGCATTAATTTGACGGTACACTGGTATACGGTTTACGACGTTACAGTTTACTGCCTTTTCATGAATTACCCTTGATTCCCCAATTCGTAAACCCATTAATAATTGGTTTCGCGCTACCTTAAATATGGCTTAAACAAATGTTTATTTTCACGGAAGCCAATAAATAAGATTTTGTAAATTATTTCCTCCTTTTCTTACTGTAGCTTTTTTTTTTAAACAAATAGCATTAGAAAACGTATTTCACAATCTCTTTTAGTTTTACTTCATCCTTGCTGACGGGGTTTCATATTTCGTATTTCATTAACATTTGGGTATGTATAATAATGGCATTTGCGTTTTTGATATTTCTGATAGTTTTCATTCCTAGTCCTGTTGTAGTAGCGGGAATTAAATGAGATTATTCTTTACGTGAAAAATGTTTCATCCGGCTGACTGATGAGCTATATGCATTGAACGATTTGCGTTACAATAACTCTCTTCCTGCACTCATTTTATACGCATTTAAGACACTATTTATGTTTTGCTTCTAACCGTACATTTTCACCATCCCTGTTGACGAATTTTCAGTTTCATTCATATGGGGATAAAAGTGGTTTTTCAAAAAATATTTAATTCCTTCCCTTGCTTGGCTGGAAACTGTTGTCATTTCATTTCTTGCGTATTTATTAATTTCTTGGGGTTTGCTTTATTATTTTTCTTCACTACTATCTCCAAATGTAATTCTTGGAGTCTGAATTTAATCCATTCGCATGGGTGAGCACGAGTAAGATAAGTAAATAGTCAAGGACAACTTTTCCTTCGACTTCCCATTCCTTAAAAAAAAAAAACATGCTGGTTTGGAGGGCATATTTTTTGCGATTTGTAGCAGAACTTTCTTCGCAAAAAAATTTCCTTTTCAACGAGAGCGCATTCCGAATTTATCTTGAACCTTTGCCACCCCCGCTGGAATATTGTGCATTTTTCGGGAGAAAAAAGAAATACTTTCATAAAAATACAATTTTGTCATCCGCAGCTCTTTTGAATTCGAATGAACGAGCAATTTGGAAGTTATTCGAGAAATAACGAGGTACAGCCGTGCGGGGAATACGGAACGAGGGAGGATATCCTCCACATTCCCTTTCTGACGAATATTTTGTTGGGAGGGTTGGAAAAGCCAAAGCTCCGCATTTTTTCGAATTTATTTTTAATTTTTAAAGTCAGCGCTCTTGAAAAAGCGTTCGGCAATATCGGCGCGTCGTCGAATCTGATGACCTTGCGTGCCGCACATGAGAGAATGACTCAATCAATGCGGAAATATTCCGAGAGACGCGTGAAAATAAGATTTGGTCATTGTTATTTAGTTTTGATTTTGCGGAAATGTGAGAAGTCAAATGCATGCATTCGTTTCAATATCTCATTCCTCATTTTTTTCGGGATATTTTTCGAAGTACTAACCTGTGGAAATTATTGTGTTTAGTTTTAAAATTGCTTTTGAGATTAAATTCAATATCACTTTGGCTCGGTGTATTTTAATTATTCTTTTCGACTGGAAAAAGCGCATTTTGAGCATAGTATATGTGGTCAGTACGTGCCACCCATCTGTAATTGTTCCTCCGGTTTCAATTCGGTTTCGGTTCCTTCGATTTGAATGGTGTAATCGAAAACATCGATTGTTTTCTACCGATCACTTTTACCCTGCAGGCAATGGATTTATTGTTCTTGTTAAGGTTGGTTTGCTCATCATTTTATGTCTGTATATTTCTAAAAGCATTTGAAACTATTGAAGTTTAGATGGTAGTTGAACATAATGCTAAGAAAATATTCATGTACTTCCTTTTTTACTCCAAGAAAGAGAATGCAATATGTCATGTGTTTCAATTGAAGGATACAATATGATGGTTACTTTTTTCAGGATTCGTGGTATTCTCTTTCGTTTTTTTTCCTCTGGGAGAGTAGTCAAGCGTAAAGATTGATGAAATCTCATTTGGACTTATGAATAGTCTTCAAATGTACATTCATCAATGAATAGATTAAAAAAAACAATATTTCCTGTATTTGTTCCGAATCTATGGCTTGAAATTCTGTTCGTATATTGAAATTTAGTGTGCTATATTTATTAAAAGTAAAAACGTTTTTTCTCTTATAAACTGCGCGACTGTTTATTTCTCACCCCACTGACATTTCTACCACCAGTTATTATAAGTTTAAGAGTACCTAATTTTAAGTTTAAGACTAATTAATTAGTTCAATAATACACGATTTAAAACCCAAGAAGTCAGATAGTTTGGAATCCTAAACGTAAATCATTCGTTCTTAGTTTATACCAAATCATATCTTTTGGGAAATGCTTTCTACATTCCGAAGGTGAAGTAAACTTAGCCTTTAAGGTTGCACAACTTTCGTTAATGTGGGTTGTATGCATGAACTCTCTTTCGGTTACATGTGAAAGGGGAAGAGCAATTTGATTCTGGGACTGAATGATGCATGCATAAAAATTTACTGTCACTACGAAATGACGGACTGATGTTATGAAATGCTCTCGGTCGTCGTATAAGCGTTGAAATTAACGCCGAAGGACGATGCTGGATGAATAAATTGGGATCGCCGCTTGCGAACGTAGTCTCGGTTTAAAGTACATTGTACGCTATGAAGCTGGCAGGTAATATGAGTGAAGAGGGTCAATTACTGTGGAGGAGTGATAAAAATAGAGGACGAGAATTTCATATTCTCCCCTTTGGCGATGGGTTAGGGACTGTTCGCTAATATTTGAGGGGAAATTGCATTCTGGCTGAGAGTATCGTGCCTTATGGCCGGCAGAGGATAACGTCTGGAGTTTTTCTTCCGGGGGCAAATGTGGGACGAGGTGGGGGAGGATATCATTTAAAGGGGGAGTTCATTGTTGGGGGAGAGAGGGTGGGGGGGGGGGGGCTTGGTGGGGCTAGCCCAACGTGGCCCGCGGCGCGCTCTGTCGTCCTCCCTTAGCTGCCGCTTTTTATTTCCCGGCTTTAATATTAAGCCTCTTCTATGCTCCGTCCACGCTCTCCCTCTCTTCCCAATGTCGCGCACTATCTTTCCAATAGTCATTTTGGTATTGATTATCTAGTTTGCGCATTGCAGTGTTTTGGCATAACACTTAATATGAATGGGAGAGCATTTTCGGCACAGTGCTCAGAGGATCGTGCTGAGATGCGATTCACGTCTGAGTTATCTTTTATCATTATTTTATTTTCTCACTGCCGCCCCATAGGCTGCCTTCTCCCACCTCGTATGTTTCGGAAAATGAATCAGAGTGAAGGGCAGAAGTTGAATAAGAAGCGAAAAATGGAAAATGTTGATGATCATTTGTGAGTTCCAAGTAACTTAATAAGTCTTATGGCTTATAAATCTCTTCCATTTATTTAATAGAATACAAATCTTTTATATAATCATAATTAAATGAATTATAAGCGTGATCAATTAAAAGAAGAACACAACTTTGTGTTTTACACTGATTTATTACATAAAATACAACCGGTTTCGGTTATTACACCACCATCAGGTAAACTTATAATGTTCATCACGTACAATTTTAATATGGAATCTTCTTCATACGATTAGGATTATAAGCAGTTTGAATATTTTCGCTGTGGTTATATGTGCGTGTATTGTTTTGGAATTCCAATTGTAATATACCGTAATGCATGAGTGTTATTTTTCATTTAATATTTTAAGGATAAAAATATTAGTTTATTTCTTTATGGGTAATAGAATTTACACCATGTCATGAATTTGGATTTGAATTTTTCTCGCGGTTGATTTGCTGCGTGCACTAATGTCCTATTATTGTTTTTTAAAATTATTTTAAATATTATTAAGGTTTTACATAATTAACAAGGGAAACGTTGGCATTCAATATTGGTTATTCAAATTAAATCTATTTAGAAAAGTAATTTTACTGAAATCGTTTTTAAAACTCCAGGCCTGCCTTCTCTGACGTGTAGATGGAGACACTAGTAACATAGAGGGACACCTTAAATTTCAGTGGGAAATTTATAATTGCAGTAAATCTATTTGACTTATTTTGAGAATCTCCGATGCTGGTATTGGCAGGCGTGGATTCATATTAAGCACTTGAGCTACATGACCACAGTTGACAATTTAACCCTTAAAACTTAAAATTAATTCAACCTATTTTGCTCTTGGGTTCTTTAAATAAATATCTTACTTTTTAAACATTTTAAAAGCGATTAAATATTCATGAAAAAAACGCTAGTGTTATCATGAATAACTATAAACATATCGATTGTTACAGAAAATATTGATGTATCTCTGTAGCTATAAATGTTTTCGTATTGCAATGGTTAATGTGAAGTATATGGAAACCATTATTCCAAAAATTTGTCAGAATTGCATTTTATATCATTGTGTTGAAGCTTGTGATATCACATTTCAACTGACCATGTTTGGGATCACCGATGCTTCCATTCGCGTTGTCGTTATCGTAATTAAAAATACAAATCGCTCTGAAAGGGCAATGCTCACAGTTAACTACTGTCCTAAGAACGCGCTCTTACAATTAAAGCATGAGTTAAAGAACCTGGCTAAATTTGAAAATTGACGATCCCGTATTCACTATCTTGGGATAAAAGAAAAAATAGCGATATCACGTGTAAAAGCGCTAAGGATAACTGTGATTGTACTCCATATATAATTTATTTAAGCTTTTTTCTACGGCTGATGCCTGTCATTTGTTCAGCCTACCCGATTAATTTGATTGAAAATTGGTAATGGTTCAAGTAGATCGTATTAAATCCTCACTTATAATTCTAAAATTTTGCTGTACAGGTGGTGTTTAGTTGGTGAACAGTTTACTCTGAATCATGGAGTTTAGGCGGTGAACAGTTTACTCTGAATCATGGAGTTTAGGTGGTGCACAGTTTACTCTGAATCATGGAGTGTTGCTTTACGGGATTGGAATTGTGATTATTACGGTACGATACTGAATAACTAATGAAGAATCTGAAAGTAAATATTTTAACTCTGTAACTTTTATTCCAAGGCAAAGCTTTAGGCCGTTGAGAACGCGCTTTAGGCCGGCTGAAAATTCTCGGACGAGTTATCAGTATGGGTATTAGCTCTTGGTATTTAAACAAATTTCTTATTTTTGGACTAGCTGTTTTAGTAATTTTACACTGTTTTCCGTAACTAACTTTTCTGCTCTCGGATCTATGATATATCCAAGAGACATTTAAGAAATCAATTTGAAAATTGTTGTCAAGAAAAGTATTGTTATCCTTGAATCAAGACCTAGAAAACACGATTTGTGCATTTATGCTTATGTTAAGAAAATACGCAAAAAGTGAGCACGCAAAAATAAAAGAGTGCGGAATCATCTCGCTTCTAACGTATTTATGTGTAGTCAAACGACATCTAAATTCACAGAAATCAAGGGGGAGAATGAACTTTTCATTGCGAGAACAATTTGCACGATGGCACAGGCAATTAATGACGATTAATTGACTTTGATAATTCTAGCATATATTCCAACACTGGGCAAAATAGAACTTATTAACGTATGCGACTGTTTTAAGTGAATCAGAGCTGCGCAAAGCGATTTAGGGCTTGCAAATGGAACGAATGATGGGCATAACAAGCTAACTCTATTAATGGAGTGCCAAATATCCACCATACAAATGTTTTTTCTTTCATCTTCAATGATAACCAGGTTAATGCTGCTAGATATTGAAATAACTATCCTACCTCTCTGCATGGTCCAATTTCATAACCCTCGTTAATACATACATACTTGTATAGTGTATTAATACTCTAGTATTCACAACATCGGAAGCCTCATTAAGTAAATATTTTTGAGGCTTCCTACTAAAAAATAATTAGTGACGACATCTTAAGTTTTGTTTATTTCTTGATTAATTTGAAGACTGGTTAATTAAAGACGCAGAATAATATTAAATGCCTTTGGAGTGTGACCACCGAGTACTAAGAATTATTAGCATCTGTTTCACTGCTTGAAAATTCCATGGCAATAACTAATTTCCTCCCCATATATTACCTTAAAAGGAATTAATGCAGCACATTATGCTCATCTAATCCTGGGATTTTCATTTAAACTGGATAATGTACCGCAAATAACAAATAATTATTTTTCATTAATGAGTATGGCATTTGACCTTTTATTTACGTAATTTTTAATGACGAATATATTTAGTATCATGTGAAAGTTGAACTCAGTTTTAACTTGAATGAGTAAATGTTGTTATTATTATAGATATTTAGAGCTAGACAAAGTAGTATTTCTTGCATAATTTGTGCCGCATTAAACCCGTATATTTTTAATTATTTGGATCAGTAACCGTTGAAAAATAATATCTTCGTTTAATGCAGGCATTTAAATATGGAATAGGATTCAATAATAATGGTTGAAACTGAGGTGATCTATATGTCTGATTTGACCAATATGGTAAGTTATTCAATGAAATGACCGATATGGAAATGGGAAAAAATAAAACATTAAAATGGGGAACTTGCCGATAAAAAAAATAGAGGTAATAGAAGACGACAAATCTTGCCCAACGCAAAAACCCCGAGGCCTATGTACGGCTTAGTTTTCGAGATGTAAATTCTCAAAGTTGATGAAATTCCAAAAGCGCGAGAAACGGCCTAAAAGGGGAGCGTGGTCAGGTCGGGCGGATCTGACATCAATCCTGCCAAGCGGTGGCAGGAAGGCTTGTCATCGGTACGGTTAGAACTTCTTTCTCCATAAAGACCACTTTTGAGAACGAATTTTCAATTTCAGGATGTAATACCTTGGAAATACTGCGATACATGAATTTATATGATAATATTAATAAATACCTACGTATAAACATATCGAGAGCCCATCCGTAGGTGATTGCTCCCGTTTCTAATGAAACTGCGGCTAGCGAGCATCGAAAATTTTATCCCTGAATTTACTATAGACTCGTCTAAACCTCTATGAAATGAATCTTTGTTTTGGACTCTGTAAACACGCTAGCCGCTCTGACGAAAAACATTGTTTACGTCAAGGTGGTCTTCACAGTCGCCGTTTATTGCGCTATTTTTTGACAGCGTTCAGTCATGAGCAGTGTCCGATATAAATATTGTTTGGCATCTAGATGCCAAAATACAACTTTAACGGCTCCCGAGAAATTATGTATTTCCCTGATGAAAGGAAATTGCGGTGTCTTTGGCTGAAGTCTATGAGGAGGAATCCTGGGGATATATCGAGGAATACTGTTGAATTCGTATGCGAGGATCATTTTAACGTGAGTATTTAATTATAATATAATCATTCACTGTAGTACTACAATTTTATTTTCTCCGTAACATTGTGCTTACTTACGTATATTAACTTGTAAATGCAAAAACGTAGTTATTTCAATAATTTGTGACATGTGAAAGCAAGTTCTGCAGGACTGCATGTAGGTACCTATGATTAAATCATGAGTTTTAATGACCTGTTTGCACGGCTAAAACATTTTTCATGGCATTTACACTATCAAAATATGCGAAGACTACATGGGGTTGGTTCAATATATACTCTCAGGACTTTATAATTAATAACAAAGACAAAATAAAGTTACTAAGAGTGGTGACTCTTCTAAAATCTTACAAGGACATTTGTTTATTCCTGAATCAGAGTAATGAAGTCATTGGCGATGAAAATAGTTTACCCTAAAAAAATGTTTTAACTGTGAAAATAAGTTCAATAATTTACCATTAATAACTTTATTTTACCATCTAGGTGTTTGTTGAATACACTTAATTGGGTTGTTTTTCAATTGAAAACCCTGAAGCTGAATTTCAATGGCACAAAAATCCCTTTCCAAAGTAAAATTACACCAAATTATTAGGTACCTACCTACATTTACTCTAAACTGCAAGAAATCTTTTGGTCAGGTAATTTAGTGCCATAAGGACATATTAATATGATACACATCTGCAGATGTTACAGAGGTACATCGAGTAATCAGAGCATGTCCTCATGAGGACAGTGGTCAAGCAGAGGGATGTCAGGCAAGCCAAGAACTTTTGACCGAGGAGTAAATCTCATCAGAAGGAGACAGTCAAAATATTAGAGATGTTGCAGCTAAAGCACTCTGTCTACTTTCAACCGGTGAATATGGTGTTAGCTTTGAGGATAGAGAAGTCCTTCTCAATCCTGCCTCAGCTCAATGTGACTCTTCTCCACAGGGGAACATTAGGCCCCAATTTACAGATGCTGCAGTAGAACCATTCTGTTTACCTTCAACTAGCAAATGTGATGTAAGGTTAGAAGAAAGTGAATGTTTAAACTCTGCCAAAACTCGAAATTTTACTGCGCAGGTGAATATAAGGCCTCATTTAAGAAGAAAAAAGGTTCAGTGCAGAATTGTAACATTGAAGGAAATTGCTTGTTCACCAGTAAAACAAGGACAGATACATTCTTTAAATATGCAGAATGCAACTAACCAACATTCTTCAACTGATTTTACCTCCTCTGATTCTGATTAGGGCGATTCTAGCGAATTAGAGGCTTCACATTCAGATGAGAATGCGAAAAGTGAAAGTGACTCAATACAGAGCACTCCTATTACCCAAAATATACTCATCCTAAATTCAAGACTATATTAGTGACACCAAATTCTTTTTAGGTTTGCCACAACAGAGTGCCAATATCATTTATATCATAGGCGACACAGTACAATGTGATTTAACTAGAGTTCTCCTTACTTAAAAAAAAATAAAGCTAGACTCGACATTCAAAGTGCTGGGTTATAACTTTGGCAGCTCTGAAATTGGAGCATTAAGAATGTTTAGTAAAAACATTCCGCTGTTAAATTCATGCCTTACTCAGTTGATATATTGGCCCAAACCAGATGACATTAAAAGCAATCTACCATTTTGAGCAAGATTAAGCCATGTTCAAAGCATCATTGACTTATGAAATACAGATTGAGAAACCCAGTAATCCTATACATCAAGCTTTGACTTGGTCAAATTACAAGAAAGCCAGCACAATGAAGTTCTTAATTTATGCTACACCAGATGGTTTCATTAACTTTCTGTCAGATGGCTATGGAGGAAGAGCAACTGATGTCTCTATAGTTAAAATCTGTGACTATTTTAATGCATTACCAAATGACTGTGAAGTGATGGTTGACAGAGGATTTAAGGGAATATACCACTTATTAGCTGAGAAGGAATGCAAGTTAGTAAGGCCTCTCTCAGTTAAGGTGAGAGAAAAATGCAGCAAGACTGAGGTAATACATAGTAAAAGTTTGCTAGTCTTAGAATTCGTATAGAAGGAGTGATTGGAAGAATAAGATAATTGAAAATGCTCAAAGCAAATGCTTGTGTTGACAGCATTATTGTTATACATTTAAATTATACTAATAAAATAGCTGCAGATTCCTTGTGTAGGCTTCCGCGGGTTGATGAGTATGAAGATACATTTCTTCCGGGTATTACACCGCGTAGGTCCATTGTTCAGGGACGACAGTTTCGCCGGCGTTGCAGTCGGCTTCTTCAGGTCAGTGAAGTGTGGATGCAGAATGTTGGCCGCCTTATATATCTTATCCGTAGGGGTTAGGTCACTCGTGATTGGCTGTTGCTGTTTTTCTTTTTCCCGCGCAAAACGCGTTTCCAGGCATTCGCGAGGGAATAGCCATCTTCCCTATTGAAATTGTCTTCATTCTTGCTTATTTCGATGGCCTCCCGTATGAGACGTGGGAAATATCTCCTTTCTTCGGAAATTAGCTTAGCTTCTTCAAAGTTGATGTTGTGGGTAGGGACCGTCCATGTGTGCTCTGCTATGGCAGAGAGTCGTATTTGTCTGTTCTTAGTTGCCCTTTGAAACCTGCCGCGTTCGCCATGATCCCCTATGTTGCGGGAACCACAGAGAGGATTTCATCATCTCCTATATGATCATTGCGTACAGTTTCATTTATTTTTAAAAACGATTCTGAACTGTTAGTATAGCAGGGAAATTCAATGGAATAATCTAATAAACATGCAAAACACGTTTTTATCGATGAATGTCCACGGATTGATCTCCAAAATATAAGTAAGGCAGCAAGATTGACATCAAAATTATTTTTCCAATATGTTAACAGGGATGGGATTTATTGGTTAAAAATAAATCCTTTGGGTATCTTGATTATTTGGGTATATTGAGTGGTAGACAATAAAATCACCTCACGAAAAACTACCAAAAAAGGGAAAATAATATCATCGGATTCACAACAACGTGCACAATTCACAAAAAATCGAGAAAAAACTGCGGGAATGCGCATGGATTCTAGGGATGGGAGATTATTAAAAAATGATCGATACTTTATAAATCGATTAATCGTAAGCAACCGATTATTCGCGCCAGATTAATTGCTTTTACTAATCGATACATCGATTAATCGATTCGATTATAACAACTTCCAAAACTTACCTTGCAAGGTTATGGTCCCTCCATAAATAAAGTAAAATAGTTTCATTTACATTTTATAAGGTTAATGTTATCATAAGTATAAATTATAAAATCGAGGTAAACTTCCAGGAGGCGTGTCAGGGAACATAGTTGTGAAAAATTTCTTAATTCAATATAAATCTTGGACGATTGCCAAATGTTTACGGGAGCTAAAGCTAAAAATTGCAATTTTGATATATGTGGGTACTGGTAAGGCGGCTTCTCAGATCAGATTATATTAGACTCATCTCGGAAAAGAGTCTCTCTGGCGGAACTGATGTTGCTACTCCTGGCTCTGGATATTCTTTGCAGTCATTTTCTTCTTATTTCACGCCCTGCTCCCGAAGGGATAAGATGTAACTTCGTCCCTTTCTTCGCCTGCGTTGAACAACCAACTGCACAACAGTGAGGCATATTGACAACCAAATATTTAAAAAACGCTACGCTGCTTCAGAAAAAACACAACCACTCCATTGGTTTCTAACAGGCAACTGACGCCAACAAAACACTCGCGTAGGCCAAACATGTAGGGAACCAATCAGAAGGCTCGATTGTCGGCATATGTCGGGATCAAACGTTGACCGAACTTCCCTATCAAGAGCTTTGTGCTCGCCATGCCCAGTGTGACAAGATTGGGCGCTTTTCCACCATTTGGGCTGATCGTAAAGCTCAGAACGCAGTACAAAGTAACGTTTTGCGGCAAGCCGCCAACAGTGTAGAAAAAATATTTCTTTGTAGCGACCTTTGTAAAAGCATTTTTGATAGCATGGAGAGGATACCAATAAACACATTCTAACCGATAAAAAGAAATAAATCCTCATTGTAACCAATTATATGATCAAAATAACAAGCGAACATAAGACAAGGCTATGCAACATCTGACAAAGACAACAAGCGAACATAAGACAAGCAATATCTGACACATGACACGTGAGTGCCCGGCAAAATGTGGTGCCGCGTAGTGTTACGTGGTTACGTCATGCGCATTCTATTTTAATACCTCTACGGCGTCATTGCGCAGAGTTCAGCTACAGTCAAATTTTCGAACTGAAGACGAATGTGAGCCGCTCTATCTATCACAGTTCACAAGATTGCGTAATAATCGGTAATCGGTCAAATTAATCGGCTATACATAATCAATATCATCGATATCGGCTTTTGAATTAATCGATTGCGGAATTTCGATTAATTGACAAAAATAATCGATTATTCGATTAATCGATATCGTAATCGCCTATCCCTAATGGATTCCACTGGAGAAAATTTTTAACGCGGCCTCGGCCTGCCATCCATCGCGAGGCTCCTGTCGGAGACTATTTTAGCTCCGGAAGGCGATCCGCGACGATTACAGAATACGGATTGGAGAAAAGGAGCTTAATAGTCTCCTGGCTCTTGCGGCTAGCTTTTTCTCCGACATTCAGAATGCCATCGGGAAAAAAGAGCTAAATTAGTATCTTTTTAGCAGTTAGCTCCGGAGAAACGATTTTCAGAAAATCCCCACAGATCGTCGACTTCTGGCAGATTATCTGACTCTGCTCGAACGCATCCCTCTTCCATGCTGATGAAACACTTAAATCGTTTCACTACATGAAAATTACCGACTACAAAATACGTGTAACCTTCCTGAAATTCAGAAAAACGAAGAAACACAAGGCTAGGAACTGTAAAACTCACACCGCTCCCCGATATCCCGTATGGTGAACGTCGTGAAAGCGCTGCAAACAGCAGGTGTGACGTCACACATCAAACTTCCAAAATGGCGTGCGATAAGCTGTTTTTGAAACGATATAATATTTTAAATTCACTCAATTTTTCATTTAAGTATTCTACCAGCTGATTGGTAGGTTCTTAGACCGTCCCCATTCTGCATCCCAATTTCATACACATTGTCTCGCTTTCCCTTCCAAGGATGTCCCGCCATTAGATCCCTCTTCAATTCTTTATATCTTCTACTTCCTCTTATTTCGTCCAGAATTCCTATCCTCTTCCTTCCTCTCCCATGCTTCCCCAGTGTTCTCCCCTCTATCACTCTCTTCAACATGCCATCTCCTCTCAAAACCTCCTCCATCCATCTCTTCTGCCTTCTCCGCACCTCTGCCACAAGCTTCCTCTCCTCTCCGACCATATCCAATACCTCCTCGTTCGTCTTTCTCGCCATCAAGCCTACCTTCTCCATCCTTCTCCAAACCCACATCTCAAACGCCTCAAATCTACGCAAATCCTTCCTTCGCAGTGACCAAGTTTCCGACCCATGTAGCGCCACGCTCCATATCAGAGTTTTCACCAGCCTTTTCTTTACGTCTCTTCTCAGACACCCCCCCCCCCATCAATTTCCTTCTCTGAGAAAATTCTGCTTTAGCCACGGCAATTCTGTATCTGATGTCCCTACCAATTAACCCATTCTCCTCTAAAATACTAACCAGATACGTAAACTGCTCTATCTTCTTCCCTCCCACCCTTATATTCAGCCTCGCCTTCTTACTTCTAGAAATTTTCATCACTTTCGTTTTCTTGTGGTTGATCTTCATTCCATACATTACGCACTGCACCTCTGAGGCATTCACCATTGACTGTAACCCTTGGCAGACTGACTAACCAATGCTTGATCATCAACAAATCTCACTGATTTTATCGGCTCCCTCTTACCTCCTATTCTTACCTCCTCCTCCCCCCATGCCTCCCTTGCCATTTATTCTGAGTGAACGTTAAAAAGCAACGGCAATAGTGGGCACCCCTGCCGCACTCCCCGTCCTAACGTGGCCCATGCCGATTCTCCATCGGCTACCTTAACCTGCGCCGTCTGGCTCATACACAAATTCCGAATCAGACGCCTGCCCCTCCAATCGTACCCTAAATTCTTCAACACTCGCATTAATTTCGTCCAGTCCACCCGATCAAATGCCTTCTCGAAATCTACGAAGCATGCAAAAACATTCTGCCCATACTCTACGTTTCTTTCTATTAGCGTTCTCATCACTGATATAGCGTCTCGTGCTCCCATCCCTCACCTAAAACCGAACTGGTCGTAACCCAGGTATTCATTTGCCTTCTTCTCTAGCCTTCTGCTTATAAATCTCAGAACTACTTTGGCCAAGTAGGATATTAAGCTTATTGTCCTATAGTCATTGCATGTTTTTGCCTTAATCTTCTATGGTATAGGAATTAGTACAGTATTCGCAAAGTCTTCCGGCCAAAGTTCATCCTCATAAATCCTACGAATAAGCGCAAAAGTTTTCCCCTTCCGTTCTTCCCCATGCTTTTTAAAAATTCTGCAGGTATGTCATCTATTCCCATCACCATATTCTTTTTCATGTCTCGTAGAGCTCTTTCAATTTCACTATCTAAGATACCTGGCCCGATGCCATCTCCGTCGATGTCGTCTTCCCTTTCCAAATCTAACATATTTGGCCTTATTTCTTTACCATACAGCTCTTCAACATACTCCTTTCACCTCTACTGGATCTCTTTCGGTTTTTACGATCACCTTTCCCGTCTTGTCTGTTATCGTTGTAATTCTCCTTCTCTTATTACCACCCGTCAGTTAATTCACTTTCCTATATAATGCATTTGATCTTCCCTCTTTTTGGTATTTCTCTAACGGGTCGATCTCTTCTCTCCACCACGCCTTTCTTGCTTTCTTTGTTTCTCTTCTAAGCCTGTTATTTAATTCTCGGTATTTTCTTTTACCTCCTCACCCTCATTCTCATCAACCTTCTCACGATATTTCTTCTTCATTTCCCCAGTTAATGCCTCCGTATTTGACTTTCGTACCCTCCCTCCCATTCTTATGTTTTTCAGTTTTACCCGACATTTGATGACTAATAAGTTGTGGTCTGTGTCTGCATCAGCTCCTGGATAAGTATGCGAGTTTTTAACACTATTCCTGTTTCTGTGACGAATCATTATATAATCTATCTGGAACCTATCTGTGTCTCCCGGCTTCTTCCAAGTGTACCTACGTCGAGGATGATGTCTGAACCATGTATTTATAATCGCTTGGTTATTTCTACGGCAATACTCCACAGCTTTCTCGCCACGGTCGTTTCTCCTCCCTAGCCCGTAATCACCCACCTCCCGACCATCTCTGCCCTCACCCACCACCGCGCTCCAATCCCTCATTACCACTGAGTGCTTACTCCCAGGTATCCTACCAAGTATTTCCTCTAGCTGGTCGTATACACCATCTACCTCATCCTCTTCATGATTAGAGGTAGGCATATAAACCTGGATTATAACTAAATTCCTTGGATCTGCCTTTAGTTCCACGACTGTAATCCTATCACTCACCTGTTTTGTATACACTACTTTTCTACCAAGTTTCCTATTAATTACGAATGCAACCCCGCGCTGACTTTCATTCCCTCCGCTATATATTACTCTATAGCCATCACTCCAGTAGCTCCCGTCATCATTCCATCTTACCTCACTCAGACCTATTATGTCTATACCCTCCCTCTCCATTTCTTGTTTTTTATTTTCTAGCTTACCTGCCCTCAGAATAGTCCTAACATTCCATGTGCCTATTTTAATTGTTTTGTTCTTCTTTTCCCTTGCTGCTGTATTTTCTGAGCAAGGCTTTCGTGTGATGTCGACCGCAGGGGCCTTGCTCTCACCGCTGCCGGGCACGACGCCCGGCCCTCTGGGCCGAGTCCCGTAGTTGCCAGGATCCATTATCATTTGTGAACTGTTCATAATTTCAAGGTTTTTGTTTTAATTGAGATGGTATTCTGTGACCTTACTCAATAGCGTTTCTTACGTGACACCATCTCTTCAGAGGCCGCCCCACTGGGGTCAGACGCCTTTTGCAGCCGCTTCACTGAGGTACAGACGCAGCGCGGACTACCATTCCTCTGTCTCCTAACCTTCGACCAATCTGGAATGGGTGACCCTACCAGGAGCATTGCTCCCACCAGTTCAGCTCTAGGGGTCATCGGAGCACTCAAACCCTTCCACCATGACAAGGTTGTGGTCCAAGGGAAAGGTTTCAATTCACTATAAGTTCAATAAATATGGGTCATGCAGTTGAAAGGAAAGGATATATATCAAACATTTTGGTTTGTATTTAGGTTGCGTGGATTGAAATTGCTGTAAAAAAACCTTGGAAGTTCCCCATTGTAGAATTTCGCAATGGATCATGAGGTTACAGTTTGTGCGGTATTTGACCATGCCAATAAACCACCTTGTCCATCCACAGAAAAAAATAATGGTTGAAGGCATTCTAGCTATTAGATTAAATGCAAACAAATGAGGCAACCTAGAATGAAATGGTGTAGAAGATATAAAATTGACATATATTCCATGAAGGTTTACAATGCAATCATGATTAATGATGAGCAAGTTATTTTAGGAAAAAATGCTGAATTCATCTGAATGTATAGGCAAAATTATAATAATATAAGAATCAGAGGAAAGTTGTGTGAACTAAGGCATTTAGGGAGTAAATTGAAAAAAATGAACAGACGAATAGAATGGATAAACATGGAGATTTTTGCCAGAAACAGTTGAACGTGAGGGGACAAAGGGAAGAACAGGATTTAGATTTTTAGAAAAAGTATAGAGGAATTAGTTAAGGTATTTTAGAGCCAGTTGGCAATGGCCGAGAAGGGGAGTGAGGGCGAGGGAGAGAGGTAGAGGGAAAGATAAAGAGAGAGAGAGAGAGTTGGGCAAAGGGACTGAGTGTTACTTCGGAGGAATCGCGTATCGGCGGTACTCTTTTAGTTCCTGTTCCCTCTAACCCATGCTTGCTTCTCCCTTCCACAAACCTCAATCCCATCATTAGTGACTGTAACTTAGTTCTTCGTCATTCGTAAAAAACAAAAGGCTATTCAAACGTGTGAGAATGTTGTGCTCTATAGAGAATAGTAGAGAATTCTGAAGAGTAACATATTTTGGGCGTTCCTCCACGTGATGTCCATTTTTGACGACCTTAATTGGTAAATGGAGTGTTTGGAGTAAAATTGGTAAATCTATGGAGTGAAATTCATAGTTGTTTTGCATTGCTTAGGTGTTTCACTTAACTTGATCAGCATTATTAAAACATCGTATTTGGTTCTTAGAGTTTCCATCTATATCGGAATTTTTCCTTAATACAATTATTCTCAGGTCACATCATTCAGAAGATGAATTACTTTTTTGGTCCTAATGAATAGTGGTGTTTGGTGTGAACAAGAAAAATGTCGAAGCTATGAAAAATGACCCGAAATTATTAAAGTGAATCGATTTCCATCGACAGATTATTCTTATAATGTATATTGTTTTAATTTCACCTCAATAAGTAATTATTTTAAATCACTATCTTAGTTTCATTTTAATATTTCCTCTTAATGCTCTCACGCAGGACTTTGCCAAATAGAAAATATTATTATGACTGAATGGATTTTATTCCAAAATGTATTGGCATGTGCCCATGGGATTTTCTCCCAGAAATTTTACATGTTCAGGGCAAAGGACGGTAATTTTGAGCAACGATCGAAATTGTTAACTCGTCCGAAAGGTCTGTGGTCAGTGAGCATTTTTGTGATGTCTATTTCCCTCAGACATTATCTATTCTTCCGACGAAACTGAGAAGTGACTGACGTCGACCGCCAAGGCTGCCTGATACCTTACCATACCTTCGTTTTTATCTCTTCATCACCGCAACCCCTCCATCCTCTTTTTTGTGACCATGGTATATGTGCTAGCTTCTAAACTTGATAATGGCACTGAATTGGTGAAACAATGGTATTAAATGTTAGTGTGGATAATACTAAAATATTTTTTGTATTATTCATCTCTTAAGGCGGCTCCACCATGAATGTGTGAGTCAAAACAAATGCTCAATTCCAACTTTTTGTTTAATTGTTAAAAAAAAATTCTGCTTTCACTGATGACGTACATTAGCTATTGAAAACAAGATAAAGTACAACATATGCAGATTATTTCACGAATATATTTTTAATGAACACTTTTTCATAGCAATAGACGCCGACTGCAGCGCCATTACTATGGAATTACCACGTTTTGACTTTAATGATCGCAGTAATTAGCTAATAACTCATTAAGTAAGGTGGTACGATGCATCCATTTTATTTTTAATCAATTTTCCGTGAGTTTCGCTTCCAGTAAAAAGTTTTTCGTGAAAATTTCATTTATAATTGATAGAAAAATATAGCTTTTCGCCGTTTTCTCCCATTGTCGCATTTAACACCATGCTCACTCAAGTTCATTTTGCGAAAAATATAGCGTGGAAAGATAAAATTTGGTGGTTCATATCAGATAGAGGACAGGTTTTTCTGTATATATCCACAATAGAAATAAAATGACATTAAAGTCCTATTGTGGTGGAACCACCTTAAAAACGACGGACGAGTATCATGCATTGTTCGTAACGTCATGAGTGTGGAAATTAACAGTGGATTAACCTTTTCTCCGAGGATGTTTTCGAAGAAAAAGGCTGCGAAAAAACGTACATCTACAAGAGAAAAGTACGTATCTAGAAGTGTACACAACAAAGCGAATGTGTCACTGGAGGCCTGGTGATTCCGAGGAAGCGAACGGGTGAATAAAGAAAGTTCTCACGTTGTTGGCCACGGTGAAAAAAGTGCAAGGAGAACTCTTGACGTGTTTCTCTCCTGCAGTCCCAGTGGTGTGCTTAGCGGATGTGCTACCCCGCATCGCCTTTTGCGGCCCGAGAAGTGGAGGGGGTGGCTTACAGAGTGAGATGTGTGTTCCACTCAGGGTGCAAGGGATTTTTCAATCCCCCGCTCCGAAGGTGAACTCAACAGGCGTGTGGCAATCAGGCAATTATGCATTGGTGCTAATACCTCTCGGTAACTGAAAACTTCCCGGAGTGGAGTTAACCCAGACGTTCCTGTGGGAGAAAACATATATTTATTTGCAAGGGAGAGTTATGAAGGCATGAGCTGAGGGGGAGGCAGCCACAAGTGCACAGTTTGTTGCATGAAGTAGCTGCATTTTGCATGCGCGGGGGAGTGAGGTATTCCCCATGGTGAAAATCAAATGGAGCTCTTGAGAGTTTCATTCTGTTCAGCCTATGAAATGGATCTCCAGAGGCTCTCAGAGAAAGGTTGATTTCACTCCGCTGCGGAGCGTTGATGTGTCGCTCTCAGGTGAGAATTTTAATATGTGATAACAGGAGGATGGGCAGGCTAAATGAAAATAATACGCTGAAATTGATCTTTACAGCCGCAAGCTATTCTTGATACATTTAAATACCCATTGTTTCTTTGTCAGGATAAAATATTATCTCCACTTGTATGGAAACATGTTTTAGTTATTTCTTCAAAACTACTGACGACAATGTTTACAACTTTTGATGACATTTTTTCTCCTTATTACCCGTCGCGTCGGAAATTTCGTGTTTATTTTTACCTCAATGAGAATATTATTTTTAATTTTAGGTAAAGTGCAGAATCAAAAGGTCTAGGTCTTAATGGAAAGAGTTATACATTCAATGGAATTTAAAAGCAGTTTAGGCTGCGAAAGTGAAATTGAGTAGCTTTCATTTGAAAGTATTAAAATGCACCCATAAAATCAGTTGATAATAATGAAAGTGATTAAAATGATATCAGTAAAACATGGCCGAATTTATGTATTTTATTAAAGGAGAAGTGTATTAGGAGATATAACGAAGGTAAAAGAGATAATTGGTAAAAGGTTAATATCGAAAGAATAACGTAGGATAGGTTTACCGGGAAGTTAGCGAGAGACAGATAAAAAAGGACTTGGAACAAACTGATTGCTGAGGGAGTCTATGAAGGCCATTAAGGAACAAATATAACTTATAAAGGTAAAGTGGACATGCTGGAGAGAAAAATGCAATGAAATGAAGGAATTGTAAACTTAGGGAAAAACGGAATCGATGTTTAGGAAGTTGTAAGAATTGTCAGGAAGCATAGAGGTCAACTATTCGAGGTGGAGATTCAGTTAGCCAAGCAGAAAATTATTCAGAGGATGTGGAGAGAACTCCTGGGAAAACTTTACGGTAAAGATAATGTTTGGTACCCGAAGGTAGGCGTCATAATACAAGGAAAATGCAATATTGATGACTATTGCCACGATCTTGGTTACTAGAAGGTACGATGAAAAAAGGACTAGGAAAAAGGAAAAATAAAGAATTGAGGGAAATAAAGACGGAAAAAGCAATTAGTATGAGATGCATACCGTCGAAAGCACATACTTGAGGGTGAGGGAATACTGAAAGGGGAAGCTGATATAGGTTTTATCGTAGTGTTTGGGTGAATCGAGTTTGGACCGATGATTTTGTACGGTCATTTCTATATCCGATATCCCAAAAAAACAGAAAAGCAATGAAAATTGCGGACCACATAATCGGATTTAATACCAGATACATTTTAGGTAGGTCTGAATTATTTGCGAAAACTTCGTGACTGAGATAGACCCACTTATCTGATTATCAGTTATGATTTAATGCTATGTTAGACTTGGTGCTCATGATTCATGCTGCATATGTTAGATATGCAGCATGCATTAATTCACCTTTTGCGAATGCCAAGCACAGAATGCGTTCATCAGACATCGCGAAGTCATAGTCGTCACTATCTGGGTTTGTTGGGAAGCTAGATTTTTCACTGGAAGTTGAAAATAGGGATGGGAACGTCATCATTGCATGGTACTGGTCTTATAGCTGATCGCAAGAAGTATGGATACTGCATATGAAATGTTTTGAATTTTTGTTAAAGCCTATCACATCAACCATACAAAAGTAGCAGTCTTCCGTATGATATTGCTGTTCCCGCTACACCATTGAAACTCCAAAACTGAGGATTTTTCTGTCCCTTAGTCCACTGTCTGAGGTTTACAGCACATGTTCGACACACTTGCCCAAAATGTTTCCTGGTCACCGATTTTAACCTCAAAATATGCATAATAAGCTTTGGATACAAAGTTGGATACATTTTTTCTTTGCTTTGGAGTTGTAAAATAGTGAAAAATGTAGCAAAATAAGTCTGGCTCATTTTTACGATTTCTACAAGAGGTAGGAATACTACATCACAGGAATCTGTAACAAAGAGAAATGCATTAAGTTTGTATTTTTTAAACAACACGGAACAATTCAAAACATCTCTATTTCGTGAATCATATCTGATGTGATGATGCAAAATTGTGCTTAATGATCGACCCAACAAACACTAATTAAAGTAGGAATAGACATCAGTGGAAAAAACATAAATTCGCCATTTGTAAAAAACCTGATGTACTGGAGAAAATTGATATATTTAATGGATTCAGCTCCCTCGAATAAATAAAGATCAGCTGTCACCTTAAATTCCGAACAACTGATGTAGATCAGAGTAATAGAAAGATCCGAGGGCTGATATGATGCGAGTAACATCATTTACATAGTTTTACTATAGGTACAGTGATATTGTAGTGATTGCAGTTGCTGCAATTTCTTAGGAGTTAGAGGTTCAAAATAAAGTATACATAGAATCCTAATTTTAATTTTTACCAGTCGTGAGATGAACTTACAAATTTTTGTTCAAAATCTGGATGGATGAACTTACAAATATGTTACTGTATAAATCCGATGCAAAATGTCCAAAATAGCCTTCGAATACTCCAATTGATTGGTAATTAGGTCTCATAAAAATATAAGTAGTTTGATTGTTGAAGAATGTATTTACTTAGAATAGACCTCATAAATTACTGGAATACTCGAAATGTTTCACGACACATGATTGTTACAAATATGGACTGCATATGCGTAAACACGCATTCATAAAATTCAGTGTTTAACCATAATGACGCAGGGATACGCACATTTAGGTGGCATTTCACGAATTATTTAACTGTGGCCCTGATCACTTTATCCCCAATTATTTTGCAATTTCGTAAAAACTTAATAAGAGATAGAAACGGGAACATTTTCAAACGCTTCGACTACTTTATTGTTTTCCTATATGTGGCATTATTAAAAATAAAAAAATCCAATAAAAACGTCATTCCAGTGGTTTAATGGGACCGGCGCGGACCACTGAATTTAAATTAAATCATGCGGCCAAAGTTTTACGTCACATATGTCCCTTCTCCCACCCATCTCTCTCATACCACAACACCAACATCGCCACGCTCTCCTGCTCACGAGCGAAACAAAATAATAACGTCGAATATAAAACTCGCTGCCATGGCATTTATATTTAAAACGAGGAAGTGAAAATTATTAGTTGTGCAGAATATGTATAACATGCTATGCTTTTTCTTTTTTTTTACCCGAGAAAATCAGAAAATTTAAGGGAGGAGCCTCCACGGCGTGTCATTCCTGGGCACCACCGATACGGCTAAGGCGGGTAAGCCCTAATGTGCGTGCTTGGACTTTTGGACAATGAGATAAACGTGTTTGAATTTGCATGAACTTCCGCCACCAAGTTCCTTTCCTCTCCCCATTTTCGTCATGGCCATTGTTCCGTACCGCTCTCCATTGTTTACTTGCATCGCCCTCTATCCTCACAACAAATATCCGAACTTATTCCTATTGTAGCTAGAACAATGGGCAGAACAAGGAAAAAAATTGAAACTACTTCGTACCTTTCTTTTATTACAAAATCTATTTGCACATAATTCACTCATTCATTCATCATTTTATTTCTATTTACGAGAGGTAATGCGGAGCGGAATGGCAGGGAAGGAGAGAAAGGATGCGGAAAATGTGGGCCCACCCGACCGGCAGAAACTACTACTATCGTAAATAGCTACGGAAAATATAGACGACCTGAGATATTAACATGAGACATATTCGAATTAAAAAAATCTTCGAAAAAATGTTTTTATTCCCATTTCCGACTTAAACTTGAGAGACGATACTGTTAGGTTGTTTATTGCGTATAACAGGAACCATTGCATGGTGCACGGTAGGTATTCCAACATGGAATGCCCGTAAAAATCAAAGACTTTATCAAGAAACCATAGGGGTATCAAAAGTCAGCAATTTCTGAGGACTTATACTTCGAGGGAAGTAGTTTAACCGCATTATTCAAGTCAAAAAGAGACATTTTCTACGGATGATAACGTCTAACAGAAAATAGCGCTGGATTAAAAACATTCTGGCTCAGATTTGTATACGTATTCTAGTGCTAATAAAAAAGATATTTTAAAAGTGACAGCTCAATTTTAGCCGTTGAACTTGCGAACATCGCTAAGACATTTATAAGAAGTTTTCACCAGGTGTAAAACGTGACTAGAACCACACATTAAGCAACGAGTGACGTTTTTCCCTCTACAAAAACAACGTAAAAGTACATCTGCGATATAAAGTCATTTCTTGAAAGGACATTAACTTTTATCAAAACTTTTAAACAAACCACGCATGAAAAACTAACTAGGTATATGATCATTATTCAATCGAAATCCAACCTTACGAAAATATTTCAAACGAAATCACAGAAAACTGAATGAAATTGTTTTATAATAATATTAATGTTACATAATAAAATAAACTCCTAAGCACTTAAGAAAAAACAGCCGAAGGATGAACTTGGGGAAAGATTCTTGGTGTGCTATTTTTAATGCTGCAAGAAACTTTCTTGGCAACATAAGGGCAGATACCTACGAGGTTCGAGTGGAAACTTCTTTGACAGCATATCAGTGGATAGGAGTAAACATATGTGTCAAGGTGCATTTTCTACAGTCTTTCCCTCAAATCTTGGTTCTATGAATGAAAAGAAGGGTGTGTGCTTCCACCAAAATATAAAGACCACGACACAAATGTATCAAGACAGGTGGAGCAGTAATATGATAGCAGACTACTGTTGGTGCTTGCAGTGTCACATGCATCCCTGATGTCATCTACTCCAGAAAATAAAAGAAGAGAAAGTTCCTTCATAATTAATATACTAAGTGTTATTTTACTTTATGCGCATTTTGCCGATTAATTATGAGTCCCTATTAAAAGAAAATTATTAGCATTATTATTAAACTAGGTATCATTTTACTTTTTTGATTGAATAAAGTTTAGCACTACTTAGTAGTATTCTGCTGTAGCTTATGAAATTATAGATATTTGTTTGCTTTGTGTAAAGTGGTGACGTGATAGTTTCTGACTAAATATTAGTAATCAGTGACTTCAAATTATTTTAAATCAGTTAAAACATCCAACTCATAAGTTAAAAAAAACCTTTGTAGACCACTGTTATCTTTAGTCGTTTGTCATGCATTCATGACCATAGACAATTTTGAGGCCCACCAACTTGTACGTGTGATAAATGGGTAACTTATCAATGCTACAAACACCTCAACCCGCTTGAAACTTCCTGCATGATTTTGTATCTTGCATGAATTAGCGACTCGTCCCTGGTGAAAGTGGCCACAGACGGCCACGACTAATTCAACACAATTCAGTCTAGACTTCGCAAAAAGTAGGTATCACTTTGAATGTCCATTATTCTGCCATTAGCTCTATTTATCAGATATAAGTGGCATTGACTGCTTTCCTTTCAAAATTAAGAGATACCTGTATGTGGAAAACCCACCAGAAAAATCTTTGACTTTGTGGCCCCATTCGATTCTTCCTGCCGCGGGAGACTGTCTCTCGGCGAAGCGAATACATCCTCGTCCTTCGGCGGATTATCGTCACGCCTCGTCCCCCCTCCAGTGGGCTCGCCATGGCATTCGAGAAAATAAAATAGCGTTCGAGAACCGATGTCTAGAATATTCGGCAGGGCTACATAAAGGCCGACTATCGACCTCACTAAACATTCTCGGTCGTACCATCAAAGTGCTTGTAATCACGAATAATAAAAAAGCTCTCCAGTACGCGCGCTGCTATTTATTTCCGGTGCCTTCCTCCACAACTCGATCGGGGTACGCCTCCTATCTTCTATTTTCCAGTCAGGTATGTTTGTCTTTTACGGTTAATATGCTTTGGTGTTGTAACTGGCTAATATGCCTCATATGCTATTGGGAGTTCCGGGTTCGATTCTCTGTCAAATATACTGATTTCTCGAGGTCAGTGTCTCTTAGCGTTACATCTTGAATTGGACATAGAGGCCAAAAATCTGACACATCTTGAATTGGATTCAGGTGTCTAAACTTGGAGCGCGACTGATAACAAATTTCTTCTCGGCAGTTCTAAAAGAATTATCAACTGCATTAATACCTTTGGCTGCAATACAATCCTCACAAGGAAATATAGTCCTTAACAGTAATGGCAAAGGGCTATGTCACTTTTGAATCAAATTAAATAAATACATCTTTACTCGTTAATATTTAGTCTAGTTACTGCATTACATACATATATGTCCTCGATGCCGATATTGTCCTTGTTACTGGCAGCAAAAAAGTGTCATCATTGGTATCAGGCCGTCTTCACGGCTCGACGGTAATGGCGAAGCGGTAGAAACCATCCCATGTGAGCATGTATTTAGATTTGATGCCTTCAAACCGTTGCCTACCACTGACTCGGTGAGTCAGTGGTAAGTAGAGTCAGTGACTCAATGTAAAAGATTCGTTCCTGTGGTAGCCGCGGAGAAGAAGCGGGAAAGTCCGCTGCCGTTAATATAGTAAAGCCACCCTCGGTAGCTAGCGAGGCATTGAATTTTCATAAACAGGAGTTTTGAATTATTTTTGCCTTTAAAAATTAATTCTAATAAGCGTTTTAGTTGTTTTAAGTTTCATATATGATGGTGTAAGATGAATTACTCTCATCTAGAAACATTGTCTTCCATAAGGTTACAGTGAAACAATTTCACTGTCGTTAACGTGAAAACGTCCAATATAGAGGTTTTAACAAATAATAATTTAAAAAATAAGCCATCCATTCTTGATCCCACAATTTCAGGGTGAAAGTTTTCATTCCCAGGCTATAATTTATTACATGTTAGAGCAGTGGATCTACTCATGTGGAAATGTCTACATAACCGAGTTTGGCGCGTTAATTTATCACCTAATAATCACGTAATAACAATTATTTACTTATTTTTTAACCGGCTCTTCCATTCCATCGCGCCAATTAATCAGAACATTAAAAAAAATTAACTTTCTTATGGTATGCAGAAACTTCGTTGCTGATGTTGTTATTACGCCTCTTATCTTTCATTTGTTTTCGCACCGCTGTGCTGTGAAGTATATTCATGTTCCATCCTCTGCGAATTCCTTTACGCCTATAGCTGTTACCGAGTGATGAATCAGCCCTTACCATAGTCAAATAAATCCTTTTTTGTTATTTTTAACTACTATATATCGGCACAATTCCTTAGCTACCACCTCATTTGTGCTTTGCGTCCCATTCACTATCTGTTTTCTTAAAAATTTATTTAATCCCTATAAAGTTTTATTACCTTTACATTTACTCATTATTTTCTTCAGCATTTACATTCTATCCATGCCCAGTAAACCATTGAAGGGACGTGTGGCAGGGATTATTCGGGCACCAGCTATGAAGAACGGGAAGCAATAAGGATATGAATTTAGTAGAGGTTATGGACTAGAAGAGAGGCGTATTATTGGTGGATTTGTCTCTCGCGCAGATTGCCATTATTTGTGATTGGGAAAACGGAAGTTTTGTATTCATCTGTTTAGAATTCTATCTCTATTTATTTGTGTTGTCTACAGATTGTCCGTGAAAGAAAAATAAAATCCTCCGTGTCTACCGGATATTTGTATGGACTGAATATTTCTGTAAACGTAGACTTGCTCGCACCTAACGAATTTGCAGCGGTTCCCAATGCAGTTTTTCCAATATTTTTTTTTCACGTTCACTTGTAACAGATATAATCGAAGCGTATGAATTTAATTTTTATATTTGTTTTACGAATCACATATTTTTATAATGGGTCCAAAATAATTTACATCTACTTGAGACAAGGTATAAATAGATCAATGTAGCATCTTTATTTGACTTTTAATTTCCTAGACCAAGTAGCATCTCTATTTGACTTTTAATTTCCTAGACCATGTTACATTTGATCGATAATTACTAGTCTCTTGAATATTTTTTCTATTTTTTCGGTGTATTCCTTCAATTCCCATTGCACCTTCTTGGGTGCTATATATGATATTTTTTTATCTTTTCTCTCAACGTGACTAGGCCAAAACCTTTTGCTCTTTTCACAATTCTCCATTGCGGTAGCACCAATCTTTCATATTTCGGGACCCGCTTTACCTCGCCCTATCTCTCTCTCTCTCCAACTTTGTGTCGGCACGAATATCAAGTATCTAATAACCACTGAACATGCTGATGAGATTCTTGCTTATCTTCATTCTTATTATACCTTTATTCTCCTATATACTTACTTTATTCTCCTTTCGCGAGTAGAACAGTTGCTGCTAGAGCTACTGAAATAACTATGCTATAATTAGCGCTGTGTCATGGGGAGGTGTGTGTATTGTGCACCGACATACACTCTACTTCTTGCCATCTTAGACAAAAATTTATTCTTTGATATTCTGCACATGATACCTTCTTCGGGTGTATGCACGCATCCAGATCTCTTCACTTGACCTGTTGTCAGCCTCAAGCATGCTCTCATAGCGAGCTTATTAATCCGGAAGCGTCATCATTTCACAGCTCTACCGCGTTCTGAAATTTTACTCTAAACATTGAGGTTTAGCCAATGTCTATGCTACTCCCTAAATTATTTGAACCTTATAGTTCTAGGGGTGTTATGGCTTGTAAATGAAACTCAGTGTATAGTGTGTTCATGTAATGCGTATTATTTACTTAAACGCATTTTCTAGTACAGTATAACATTTATTCACCAGTTTTTCAAAAGGTTTATTTGAGGTTTTCTTAGGTTTTCAACTGTCTAATCTTGGAGTTACCAGAAGATACATTACATACTTTAGGAGTTGTAACATTAGGAATACAAATACATTATTTTTTTTTGCTGGTGGGAAGGTACGTATTCGGTTTGATATTTGAATGATTTGATATCCTAAAAGGATGCTAGGTGTCAGTCATTGAATTAATTCTTACCACCAGTTTTTTACGAATCTACACCATTCTGATATGTAACTCATTCTTTTCAGTGACATTAAGTTTTCACAGTTGATAGAATAGTTTCCAGTCTAAGGTAATGGAATTTATCAAGCAGGCCTGTGGCTTATTCAGTTTTGGCCGCTCGCAGTCATAGGCACATTGTAAATACTAGATGTACGACTGATAATTTACTATGCAAAAGTTTAATTTATTACTGATAGGCTTATGAAAATTAAAATTAAGTGTAAGTAGCCAGCCATTGATGGTTAATGCAAATAATTTCATTGGAAAAACCACATGGATCAAGTGTTAAATCGTGCGGAATTAAGTATATGTTGTTTATGGATTGCTTGGTAAAAAGTATAGTTAATATCCTGAATTTGATCAGCGTTTCTCAGATTTCTTGCTAAATAGTTTTGTTTACATCATGAATTTGCAACAGGGTGCCAAGATTTAAATAAACTCTCGTTTTATAATTCCTGACCCACTCTAATCATTGGTATGGTTTCATAAATTGTTTTTATTAAACCTAAGATTTAATTGAGAATAATGTACGATGAATTAAACTCTTCCAAAATTCCAGCTTCATTCTGGTAGATCGTTCTTCGTACATCATTACTTGTTCTGCCTTGCTCTTTGTTTCTATTATGATGGTTTTGCTCTTGTGATACAATCTTTGGATCATCCCAGAATAGTTTAAACGCGCGCGATCAATAGCTCGGATTAGTGAGGTCAATCCACGAAACATTTACTATGCCCTTATCTACACACGAACTCGTATACATGGATTACTGGTTTGCTTCGATACTATTGGCCTTGTGGGACATCAGATTATGAGAACATTGCCCTCTGACTGAACTAGGTTCTTGATTGGGGATTAATCTTTTCCATTTTTATCCTGGAAATGTGGTGAACATTTATTTAAATTAATGTGATATTTAAGGTCCTTAATTTATACTGTAATGGATTTGTTTCTTGCACTCATGTTTGAAAATTTGTTGTATCGGATGCTGATGCGGGATTTTATGTTTACTTAAGCACATGCCAATGTTCATGTTGTCGGCATACCATTTTTTATGTAAATTATTGCTCAACTCCGTCTATCATAATTGTATTTCAATAGGAATACTTTTGTCATTGCTGTAGTCTAAAGAATGTTGGACGTTTCTTTTTTTTAAGTTTTCCTGAAATAAATGTTGAAATACGATGTTTTGTAGAACTTTACACATGCTGAGCTCTTTAGTTTCCAAATTAGCATAGTAATCAAGCATAAAATGGCTTGTTTTTTATGACTGTCTTAAGTTATTAGGCCTTAATTTATTTAGTTACTAGAAAACTGTGCGCCTAATCATTTCGAGATATTTTAACGAACTATCCGTATACGCTGAAGTATATATTTAACTACAAATGAAGCTGTTTGCAAGCTGCGAGATAGCTTTAAACGCCATCCATTAGTTAGAATGATTGATTACCAAATCATATCTTCTATGTAATTATAAGCAAAACAATATACACCTTAGGAAATTTGAATATGCGTAATATTTCATGAGACGATTTATTTGTTGTGCATTTTCAAATTATAATGTGTAAAGTGGACAATTATTTTTGTTAAAACATCACCATCTGAAAGCCTAAAGCTCAGTATTCGTGTGTTCGTGGGGCGGGGGAGTGCATTATAAATGAGGATTGTGTTCCTCCTCAATTAAAGCGTCGAGGGTGAAAAAATTAAATAGCTTCATCTCACTTTGTAGGTCCCGGGGTAAATTGCTTGAGAATGAATTTAGAAGTTCGAACATGGGTGACCGTGAATATTCAAGAGTGAATCAGTGACGAGGGAACATGTAGTTGTTGTGTTTTGGTTTTCAACCAAAAGAACTTGCCTTCAAGCATTGTATTTGGGATTCTACTTCCCTTAACGGCGTGAGTTTTGCGCTCTTGTTCATGGGGTCTACTCTCTTTTCTGTCAAGCCTTACAAGCTAATCTCTGTGAAAAATGATGGTATACTTGTTTAACTACACTTTAACAATTAAAACTCCCAGAGTTGCGTGTATCTTATGTATGTATCTTTTTTGCTGTGAACGAGCTTGAATGATACGTTTAATTGTGTTGTTTCTGAGTTTAACACAATTTAAAGTCTTTTCATTAAAATTGATTTTGAACCCAAAAATGCAATCACGTCAGTCCATTATTTATAGGGAAAATGTATCTTCGAGACAAATCTATTTAATTAAGTGCGATGAGTTAGTCAGAAGTGTTTGCAAAATTTTGGACAACCTTTCATAAAAATGTCTTTCCGAAAAATGGTAACCCATTCTGGTGATGTACATAGACAGCGATGTATAGCCCTTGTGAAATTGCTCCATAGAGTAGTAATGAAGGCTCGAATAATGGAACGTGAACAAATCAAATTATGTTCGTCAGGAAGGGGAATTATATTGAAGAGAATATAGAATTGAGAAGAAAGTATGGAAAAAATTATTAACTAGATATGTCTTAAGTGATAAAGAATTAATATTTCTCAACTTGAGGCACTTTCATTGCCTTGAAATTCCGACCTCCCACGCACTCATAAATTCAGTTTTGCGAATCCGTTGGTCATCTCCCAATCTGTATTAAGTTGGCATTAAATGATACCGTAGATAATAAGCGTTTTCCCGCAACTTCTAACTAGGCTGCTTAATCAACGCGCAAGGGCTTACGAAATAACTCTCTCAAGAAAGCTGTTACAGATGACACCTCACATGGCTGTGACAAATTTATTTTATGAAAATTCTATACTTATTTTTTAATCGACAAATTAATTACGTAAACCACCTTGTATTTTTCCATTTATTTTTCATCGAAATTATATTTCAAATAGAGTAGCTTATCTAATTTCAGCCTTCAAATTTTAATGTCAAATTTCTGAAAAATATGCTTTGCACCAGGCATATAATTACCAGAACCTAGAATTTGAACGCCTCACTCACAATGATACGTATTGACGACGTCGCCAGCGGTGCCACCAAGATAATTTACCTAATTTTTTGCCAAAAATAGCAAGTTCCCCTCATCCATTCGTCAAAGTCGTACTCCCTCTGCTCGCATAATGCGTTCCCTTGAAGAAGGGTACATTACTTACTCCAGGCGACCATTAACGTCAACCATCCATGGAGATATCTTTCCTTTCACGGAACTTTTTAATTTTTTATCATGGATTTGATGGTCCATAATAGGGAGCGATTTGTAAATAAGGCATGCCCTTTTTATTTTATATTTGAAAATATTGAGCATTTTAATTGGTATAAAATCGCGGATAATTCAACATTATTATTTTGAAAACATTTTATGCTCATGTCTAAGTGGTGTATGTTCTTGTATATAGTACGTAAAGCTGATTTTTTCAAAAATGATGACGTGAATTACATATATGTAATTTCAATGTGATTATATCTGTAAGAAATTGAGCCCTTATGTTCGCCAAGTTGTGATTTCTTTCTCGCACAAAATATTACCTTCCCCATGGAATCAAATAATAATGACATTTTCAATTAATAGTATCTTAAACTCTTTCCTAGAGCAGTATTTATACTTTTCTATTGTATGTGTTTAAAAAGTATTTTACTACTTTTTGAAGTTGTTAAATACAATCTCCAATTAAAGCACTTGGAACATTTTTCATTTCTTTGATTAAACTTGGTCCAGGCAATATGCACACATGTTGGGAAGACTATTTTTCTCGAATCAACCGAAATAAGTAGTGACCTGTGGGCAGTTTGTAGAGAGGTAAAGATCACAAAACTTTTAAATATTAATTCTCTGGAATTAATTGGCATGCCAATCAGCACGGAAACTGCAATTTTACTTCAAATGAAATCGGACGAACTGGAGTGAGTGATATTAAAAAATATTGGAAAAAAATGAAAATGTTTGCCTCTCATACTCTTGGAAAGACCCAATTGGAATTGAGGTTAGGAGTTTTGCTGTGTTTATACTTTGTTTTTTTTTCCAGCGCCTCATTACGCCGCTATTTGGAGACGATAATTTAGGTATTTTTAATTTCTGGTCTAATTTTTCCTTCCAAATCTTCAATAATTAGTGTAATAGGAGTCTATTTTTTGCCTATCTGGGACCCAGTTCTTGTTTCCAGCTCAATTCAATTTTCGCTACCCATTTAATGTAAGACCACAGAACAACGGAAAACCAATTAAATTATAAATTTTTTTGTTAATATTCATGGAATGGAAATGTCGGTTTTATTTATCCTTTCGGTGTGTTATCTTCTTTTCTTCCACGAATGCACGGATTTATACGTCAGCTGAATAAGTCAGCTAGTGCCGAAATGACCAGTTTGATTGGATTAAATTGAGTCCGTCAGGGCCGCTCAGTATTTTGGTTCTTATTTTTCGTGCAATGACTCGCGTGTTGTGGTTAAAGAAAGCATTACTCTCCAAAAATCAATTAAAAATGGCTTTCTCCGAAACCGCTAATCTCGAGCCATATTTATTTATTTAGAATATCAGGAAAGAATAAAACTTTGCTAGTTCCACATTAATTTATTCACTCGCGACCGGTTTCGATACAGTGTATCATCATCTGGCCAGATGATGATACACTGTATAGAAACCGGTCGTGAGTGAATAAATTAATGTGGAACTAGCAAAGTTTAATTCTTTCCTGACAGTCATGAAGGAGTTCCATCAAGTTACGCCTGAAACCATTGAATTATTTAGAATAATGGTAAATAATCATTCTAAGCTGCTGAAGCATGAAAAAGCTTGTTTGTTAAAGTAAAATACAATTCTAAAAGCTTCAATGAGGACTTGATGGATGGAATGAGCAGTCAATGCTAGAATTCCTTACGAAAGTTGGATGATGGGAATATGTCAATATCCCGAGAAGGAAAGTCGTTATAAACAATAGACTTGGTCGGTGATGACTCTCCAACAGGGCAGTAGTGACTCTTAGGTGGCAAAGTTAAAAGTGTTGATCGGGGGGGGCACAGCTGACATATACATTGTCATTCGAATACCTGATTCCGCATTTCTATTCTCTGTTGATACATTTACTTTAAGAATATGTGAAACTACTATAGTAACTAAAAACCATGCCACGTCCTATACTTAGCTAAAATCGCAGATTTTAGTACTATTTTAAAATAAAAACCTGATTGAAACACACGCTGAGCATCTCACTGATTAAAAAAAATGCTTACGGAATATTTTTCGCGTCAATAATTGTTTAAAAAATCAACTCTCGAATGCCGAAGTCTTCTTCAAAGGGATCCAGTCATCTCTAAAATAATCCAAACCACCCCACCTACTTTATTCGACCCCTCTCCTCCCATGCCGCCGTGAGAACATGTTCCCACTAGGACTAAATGACCACACCTTTGAAAAAGCCTCCGGCTTTTGAGGGGAAACGTTTTTTTCTTTATTCATGTACATGAAAGTATATCCCGAAGGCATTTTATTTTACACGTTTAACATTAGATCTGAAAGCTGGAATATGTAACATAAGTAATATATACTATTCACATTTGGAATACATTATTGACAACATTGTAGCAACTTTCAATGATAATAATAATAATAATTTTACTCCTCATATAAATACATTGAATATATTATTATGAATTATACATTAATAGTAGTTCATTAATTCGAGGAATATAGATACCCCTTAGGGAACAAGCTTCCTGTTTTGGGGTTACCGACTCTTTCACAGGTAAACATGGATTATCATACAAACTTATGTAACATAAGTAGATCAAAAAACTCTACGTTTATAATATTTAATAATATTTAATAGTTTAATCTCGATAACTTAATCGATTATTCTACGTTTTCAATTTCCATACAGGCGCTCACAGCTGGTCCATTGTGTTTTATCAAAGTCTTCGCCCAATATCTGTGGTTCTCTGCAATTTATAACATTCCAATCCTTAAGATTGATTCGTTAACCCGGGACTCACAACATAAAATTTTGTAACGCAACTCACAACATGGGTCGGATTCGACCCGATGGGGAAGTCGAAATTTGTTTTCTTTCAAAATATCTTAATAGGTGTTAAATAAATGAAATCGGTTAAGTGACCATTTGCTCGAACGATGTTTTTGTAAAAAAATTAAAATATGCTTGAATAATAGGCAGTTGTATTAAATATATTAACATTGATTTTATTACAAATTGAAAAGATTGTGGTTTGGTGTTCCCCGCCAACTCTTATTTGCACACATTTTGCAGGAGGCAATTTCTTTTCGATCATTTTCCTTGGAATAGTATCGAGATCTTCCTGGTTGTGCAGAAGATGTGAAAGGTTTTAACTGGTTAACAATCCCTACAGTCACGTCAAGAACGTACATGACATTCAAACGCAATTCCGTCGGCAGTAAGGTCTTTTTTAATTAAGACCTCATGTGTGCCTTAACCAACGATAATGCCAATTCTTTCAATAATGATGAAAGATTTAGCTTATGAAAAACGTACGTATTTATTCCGTCAGTGTCCAATGTAAAAATATCGTAATGGCCACCTATATGTTTTCCATGCAGTTCTCATGCTGAGGCAAAGCCTACGAAATACATTAACTCCTCCTCAGTTATAATTATAATACAACACTACCTCAGGTTTCTTAGAAATATTACCTACCTCGCCTCTGCAGTACATAGAGGAGAGCAAAAGGATTTTCTTATTATGCATCGGTAGAAAGGAAATCAGCTTTTATTTTCTTTGGTACAAGAACTCAGATGACATATTATCGCGATTCGTTGTACACATATATGCTCAATGGATGTCAGATATATTTATCCAAAAAGTACCAACCATTGTGAGTTTCTGCCCAGCCAATCTGTCGCCGAGATCGATGGAAGAGAACCAATTATCCATAGTGACATTCCTGTTAATGACGTAAATCATTTTGGTGAGTTCCATTACATACTATGTTGGGATAGACATACATAAAAGAATATATGATCTGATTTTCTGAGTAAGGAATACCACAGTAGAGACAAAAGTTTATTAAATTACACATTGTTACAATTTCCAATCAATACTTGTCTGGCCGATTTTGTAAATACATTCTAAGTGAACATCTTATACTGAAACTGAGCAAGGTTTCATCAACTGTCATATTTTCAGAGGGAGTATACATTGTAGCACATTGCCTCATGTATTTACTACCGAAGATCTAGTCAATTTCTGATGCTCTCAACTATGAAAATCGGAGGGCAGCCGTCATAGAGAGCAAACTGATGATTGCTTGATTTCTAATACATTGGTCGGAGAAATATTTCTCTGATCTGTTGAAATTTTCTGCAATTTTTTTTCAATCTTCTCATTCGTATATAAAACTAATATCTGCACTACTTTATCAGTAATTAGCATACTAAATAATTGTTTCTCACCAACTACACATTTTGCAGCTCCTTTTGGTCCATGAAGACGTAACACAATGATCTTGCCGGGAGTTCTGGAATTTATTTTGCGTGAAAGGGTTCTGCAAACAAATCAGTCGCATTTTTACTTATTCTGTTTTTTGCATCCCTATTCCGCTGAAGCATACTTCCCATCTTACGCTTCCTCACTGTCTTCATCCAAAACTCCCTCAACGTCGTCAGGTAAAATTATGTCTTTTTCTCATTAGCCACCTCTTCGCCATCACTGTTATCTTCGAATTCTAGACATAATATCTCTTCTGATTTTTGTCTCCGTCAAAAAAAATACTCTCATTGCCGCCATCTGAATGGCAAAATCCGTTCGAATAGGAAGTTACGCAAATCACAACAAGGGTCGTATCCGACCCATGCGTATCCCACTTCCCGTTCTTGAGTCTTTTGTTGAATGTTGGGCGAAAAAATAAATTGATCGATGACAGACACGCCGAGCTGACACTTAGAAGGAAAGGTACTTAGGCGCGTGAATGTTTAAAGTGAATGGCGATGGCGTAATCGTTGTTGATATGACGTCATGGGTCGGATCCGACCTGATGTTGTGGTTCCCGGGTTAAACGGAAGTGGAATACAGACGCTTTCATTCTAAGGAAGTGGAAAATGAAGGCGCATTGGCATCAAAATACTGCGAAGTGATAAATATCCTGTCACTTTTCCGTCATTCACCATTTAATCTCATGTGGAGTGTAGGGAAAGTACCAGAGGTTAATTTTCTGAAATGGATCCATGCCTTTGGTTAGATTTTGTGGATACATAGCACCGTCTAGCCAAAGGCATGCATTCAAAGGAAAGGCCAAAATCCCCAGGAAAACGCAACAGCCAGTCGTAAGACTCGAAACACCGACCCTCAGAACGCCAGGATAATGCATTTTCATTGTCACCATTAAATATGTACCCGTTGTGGTCATTTCCATTGCCACGATTACCCAATGTGAACAATAATGAAGAAAGTTGCAATTTTTAATCCAAAATTCCAGGGAAACATAAGTTTCTCCCGGACGGTGCATGTTCAATGACGGCATGTTATACATATATTGAAGACTGCTTTTTAGAACTGGCTAATCATCGGAGCAGTTATTCCCAGCCCTTTTACGTTTGCGGTACCCTTCAGATTGAGGTTATAATGTTGGGGCACCCCGTTAGTTTTTTTAAATTTAAAAATATTAATTAAAATTAAATGGAATATGCATGAGGAAAATTTTAACTGCAGATTTAAATGAATACTTTCTCAATTTTATTTTATTTATTTAAGTAAGGCAATAGTAAAACCACCAACCAACATGTAATATGGTATGGTATAGATATAGTATGTTACTAGAGTCAGTTCGGAAGAAGCTCTTCGATTACTTTCACCATCTGTCGGGCGTGAGAGTAATCAATTCATGCGTTGGTCATACTAAAGATTTTTCGTTTTTCCACAATAACCTCGTACCCCTAGCTGTTTTTCCGGCACCCTGAAGTGCCGCGGCTCAACGGTTCGGAACCACTCCATCAGAGTGAATGGATATGAACCAATATACTTTGTACATGTCCACCGAGATTGGTTTAAAACGTACTGAGTGTTACAGATTATGAATTTTAAATATTAACGGGGATGTTATTTTCGAGGGGCGTGAGAGATGCCGCCTAAAGTATCGCGGCACACCGGTTGGGAACCATTGCAATCAGTGAATGGCAATGAAATAATACACTTCGTGACATGTCCACCGAGATTGGTTTAAACGCACAAAGTGTTACCGATTATGAAATTTAAGTAGCAACGGGGATGTTATTTTCAAGAAGCGTGAAAGATGCCGGAGTACAGACAGGAAGAGAAAAAAAAATATTTTACCACCTCACTGTGAAGGGACGTTACAGATTTCCGCGACAATGACGCGTCATTTGAGGGAAATTGGGGTCTCACCCTGTCCCGCTCATCGCCTGATTCGTTTGTCTTTTTATTCCTTAAGAGGGGTTAAGTGTAGGAGGGGAGAGAGTTTTACGTGATGGGGGGTGGAAGTGGACCCTGGGCGTATTATTATCCACACCCGAATACCCTCCGTCCAGCCTGCATCGAGGAAGATGATGAGCATATGGGAAGGGCGACGAATTTCCCAAGCACATGTTTATCCTTCCGTCGTCCTATTCCCACAGCGCACGGAACCCAAGCGACTCTTCCGCTCCTCGCTTCGTCCGGAAGTCCTAAAATTAATAAAAAAAAACTTCATCCCCACTCATTACACAAACCCAACGCAGAGAATAATCCCTCTTCACTTTGGTCCGCTGTATCAGCTGTTTTTTCCCTCCCTCGTGCAAGTTTCTCCTTTTTATTTTTTATGTAATATTTTCCTACTTTCGTTCTAAATCAACCCAATGCGTACGCATTTTTATTATTGCTCACCGTCCTCGTTTCGTCCGGAGAACCACCCAACCTCCTTTCATCTCGCTTTCTCTCTCTGGACCGTTCATCCTTTGCAGAACGGAGCCAAACCATCCCCCCCTTTCCGCCCCCGCCCCCTGGGACGTCGTTAAACCGCTGCACGTGTATGAGGGTGGTGGGCAACCCAAAGCCATACCCCCGCACCATCACTCCCTTTTGCTGGATGATACACTCCCACCCCCTCAGTCGCCCTCTTTCCCACCATATTCCAGGGCAGAAAATTTACTCCCTCCCTCCCCTTAAACCCTTTCCTTCTCAACTCTCATCCCCACCCTGAAAACAACCTTCCCCCATACCCTCTCCCCACCCCCGTCCACATTATGAAACAAAAGAACGCGAAAAAAGCCCATTCCACGCGAGCGACGCTCCACTTTCCTCAATTATAAAAGCTTGGAGCCGCGCGCATTTTGTGGTTCCAACGCCCCTCTCCCCTCTCTTCCCACCACCATTATACTCTCTCTCTCTCTCTTTCTCTCTCGAAACAAGTGCGGTGTATCTGTGTGGAAGGATGAGGCTGGGCGATTATGAGCTGGGAGGCGATAGGGGTGAAGGAGGGGATGGAGCCTACTATTCAGGGGACACCGTAAAAAGAGCGACCAATAATAGCGAACCGGGTGGGGATGAGATGGAGACAGCTGGGGGACATGTGAGAAGGACCATGAGGAGGCGCACAAAGCCGAGGGTACTGCAAACAAATCTCAAATATTTTTGGAAGCTGGCGACGGAATGTGTCCTGAGGAAAGTTATTAAAAAATGCATAGATGAGAGCCGTTGCTTAATCATATAAATTATGTGCAAATGTTAAAATGTGAATTTTTGTATTGTAACTGAATAGAATTCTAACCCATTTTCAGATGTCGTCTAAATTTATTTTTTGTTCCAGATATTTGACAATAAAATATAGACATATAAAAAATAGACAAATAGACATATAAAAAATTCATATAAAATACAGGATGAACATAGTTTGTAAAACATAGTACATATTAAAGTCCCAAAGACTCTTTGAAAAAGTCCTGTACATTAAAGTAACCTTTCTCTAACAAGAAATGTTTCAATGTGTTAAATTTAGTTTTAACGAATAGCTGTGAATATTAAAATTTCTCCCGTGGAAGATCACTTGGAAATATTTAGTTTAGGGTGGAATATATACGGGGGAAAATGCAAGGATATTAAAACTTAATTAACATATTAGGTATTTGGTAAATTTTAAGCTTTTTTTAATCTAGACCTTAATTAAAACGAATAACCAAAAAGACGCCAGGTTTTGTTTTTGTTTGTTGTACCATCCAAAGATTGCTTCGTTGTCTTCTTCCCTGTTTAATGCTGACTCTCTTACATCGTGGAAGTTTTATATTCGTGGATATTCCCTTCATATTGACCCATTTTGGTGTATCTTCTTTGGTGATCTTTCTCGCCTCACCTTCCCTTTTATTTTGCACTTCATTATATTTCTTAAGAATGTTTCACATTACGGAGATTAGGCTGATGTGGTGTCTACAGTGCTGACTTTCCATCGTAAAGGGCTCCGGGTTCTAAACCCCGGCCACACCTTGAATATGCAGCGAGCATATGGGATCCGGTGCAGAAAGACTTAATCCGGGAACTTAATAAAATACAAAGGATAGCTGCGCGATTCGTCAAAAACTGCTACGGGCGTACAGACAGCGTTACACAGATGTTAAACAAATTAGGCTGGGAGCCGCTAGAGACTCGGAGGCTGCGCGCTAGGATTAGATTGCTTGAACAATTGAGTATCGATATCTTTCAGAGTGACACGGAGAACATCATATTAGAACCCCACTATATTTCTAGGTCCGACAGAAACGATAAATTAAGAGAGATATTTTGCTGAACGGATAGGTATGGAAATTCGTTTTTCCCCCGAACAATAAGGGACTATAATAAATGCTAGGTGTAATTTCATTAGAGCGTTTCCTTTTTATATGTAAACGGCTGGTGTCCTAACACCCCTCCGCCACACGCCTATTGAGGCGGCTTGCGGGGTAGTATGTAGATGTAGATGATAGGTTGAGATGTTTCAGTGGAATACCGATTCCTACTTGGGTTTCTTGTGGAGAGCATTTCCTGAGCTGCTATCCATCCACCGTACGTTAAACTACGAGTCTTTAAAGCCTTTAGATGATAGTGGGCTAATTCTACACCCTAGGGATTCTCTACATGCTTCATTCACACCATATTGATGCTTCCCTTGCCAACAAACCCTCTATGTCCTGATTGGGCGAACGTTTGCTTATGTGCCTCAGTTTTGTTCACCTCCCTATAAATAACCAACCACTCATCGTTGCATGCCATTTATGGTTCTTTCATTCCATATTGCGTTCGATATATTTTTTTCCTCTTCTTTTCTCCTATGTACGAGGTCTGTTAAACGGGTACCATGACTGTTTGGATTACGCTAACACCAGTCGTTGTAGAGTCATATAGTTGGTAGCAATGCATTGAAAAAAACCTCAAAAGTAACCTTCTTTTTGTATATTACTTAAAATCTACTCGCTGTAGAGCTTCAGCAGTTTCTGTAAAAGCATTTTTTCGCGTTCGGCAATTTTGTCATTAGTTCATGATGGAGGAGTGAAAGCAACTTTGGTTTGAAATAAATCGGCACCAGAATCTTTTTGAGAGGGTAAGCAATGATGACACTTTCCATCGGACTATCATTACAGGTTACGAATCATGGGTTAGCGGGCACGACGTAGAAACGAAAGCCCAATCTTTACAGTAGGACACCGACAGTTCGCCGAGACCAAAGATAGCACGTAACTTAAGATTTAATTACGATTTTTGAGGCCACTCTTTCCTTTCAAGCTGTTATCCCCACGAATATCTCCTTAGTAAAAAAAAATCAATGATTTTTTATTATCTCATAGTTTTGCTATGGTTGCGTGAATATCAGATGGAAGAGACCAGAACCTTGGTGCAGCGGTGAATGAATTTTGCACCACGACAAAGCTCCCGCTTATTCAACCTTTGTTAATCGCTCACCTCATCTCACCTGATTACACCCATGTCGAAGTTTTACAATTTTCTTCGGTCAAGTACACGCTCAAGGGACGAATATTAGTGACAGTCGAGGAGATGGAATAAAAATCGCAGGATGAAAGAAACAGGAATCCCAAAAACTCGTTTTCCTCAAGGTTGCAGCGGTTGATGAGCGGTTTGGTGAAGTTTTTGGCTACACAGGCTGTAGTGATTTGAATAAAATAGATAATGGTTAATGAGCTGTAATGTTTTAAATGAGTTTAAGAATGAGAAATGTGACCCTGGTTCTAATTATGTAAATTTCCGAACTATCCTCGTGGTTAAGAATATTAGAGGGTTTTTATATTTTTGGGCTTTGCAATTAATTGAAGAAATTTAAATTGTTGGGGGAAGGAGGAGAGGTGTAGCACCTTTGTGGAGGACACCGATACACCGAATAATAACTCTGTTGAATGGAGTGGAGAGGCGGTGAAGGAAGGGGGTGGATGTATAAGGTGACGAGGAAGTGTATGAAAAATGGGGTTATTCGGAGAACTATCAAAAATATTTGTGGAGCCGGGCCATGGGATGTGTCTCGTGGAAGGTCATTTGAAAATGTTTTCATAAGAGTTTTCATGGTGGAAAATCCTAATGTATTAAACATTTATCGCTTGTATCAAGACTGGTAAATTTTCAGTCTGTTTTAGCGTCAGTATGTTTTAGTGTTTTAGCGTCAAAAACAAGTTATCTACAAGTATTCGAGGATTTTTGTCTGTATTTCAAAGCGAAGATTTTTTCACCGCATTCTTTTTTGTTCGACGCTCTCTTACTCCCTTGTTCCTTTGAATTCCATGGCTATGCTAATCTTTCATGATTTGATCCATGTTTGCCTCCCATCGATTTTCTCGTCAGACCTCCCTTTATTTTGACTCATGATGTGTATTGTTGCGAATTTGCTGTGCATCATAATTTGTCCTTTCATTTTATTCTTTTCCATACCCTAGTATCATATTCATCTACATGTACTACTTGCATTCTGTAATGTGAACCACAGCAGAGGTTTGGCACCATTCATGAAAAGGGCAGGGAATGAGGTAGGGAAATAGGAAGAGGGAAACAACGAAAGCGGATTGCATGTTTTGTAGTGTTTTAGTTTCTCGCTCTCTTTTTGCTATAATCACTAAAGCTACGCGGAAAGAATATATTTTTGCTCAGCTGTGTGTCTTATTTTTCACTTCTATCAGTTATAGAAGTAATAGACGTGCGTAGGATTTTGCTATTGGGGTGCCAACGATAAAAATGCCTCCTTTTACCCTTGCCCATGACCGTAACCATAAGTCTTGACCCCAAGTGCTCGGAGGAAGGCCAGTTCCATTAAGCAACTTCCACAAAAAAATTAGAATGCCCCAATATTTGCGTAGAACAAAAAATCTATACATTACATTTCTGTTTTAATTTTCGATGCTAGGACAAGATATTTCTTAAAAATTTCTGTAAAAATACTGCAATAATATATGTAAAGCCTTGATAATACTTGCATTAAATATCTAAAGTAACCAGTTACTTACTTTTTATAGGGTAAGGGTAAATAAAAGAAGGGTAACTACAGGGAAGAAAACTTGTTTTAAAAAATACGAAAAACTTTTCGTAATCAGCTTTATCAGAATATTTTTAATATAGATACTAATACTATAGTAATTCTCGTTTTTTCGTGTCCACAATCGAGCTCCGTACCCTATTTAAAAAAACACGTGGAATGATAGTTTGAGCAGTCTTATTACAGATCAAAAAATAAAATCAGATCTTTAAAAAAAAATTAGATTGATTGGTTTTCCAGTTCTTTTCTGCAGGACTCGCTTTCCCCAAAGTTTTCTGTTCCATCCAAAGTTTGGCACCCCACCAAAATGTTTTTGGGGGTACCGCGGCACCCATGTCACCCACTGTGCGCACGCCTATGATAAAGGTATAAGGCAGGGTTAAAATGAATATAAAAATCATCCTTATGTCATCACGAAAACTGTCCGAAACTTGCGGCTCCGAAAATAGTTCTATCATCAAACGTGTAACACTTTCTGTTCACTGGTTGCAATTTTGAATGAATGGTGCTGCACCCTTTTGTACATATTTTATTTCGCGAGAAAAATCTGTCTGTGCAGGTACCCAAATTCTCGCGGCGCATACAAGACCTAACCGGAACAAAGTAGCATCTCTCTTTCCCTTTTCATCTGAGGATCATCATACTATTCGATTGATAAATTTATTATGTATTTAGTATAAGGCTGAACTAGATACGTATTTGTTTCCCTGACGCTAAGATTGAAGTTACGCTGGTTCCCAGGGATTTGGTTTCATCTGGCACCTTTTTATTTACCCCCCACACTTGATAGATGTGGTGTAGGTGCGATTTATTTTGTACTAAGTGCACTGCAGTACGTCAAATAGGATGAAATTCTATTCCATGTGGTTCTTTTCAACTCGTCTGTTTATTTCAATGTACTTGAGCTTTGATGAATCTCTTGATGGCGCAACTCTTTGGAGGTTGCGGAATTAAGAGGGGGTAAGCGATGCGGTGATGCGCGGTTCATGGAGGACGCCATAAAAATCATATGATAACACTGGGGGAGGGGGAAGGATGTTGAAGAAGAAAGGGGAAATATTTAATATGAAGATGAGGAGGTAGCAAGTGCGAGAAGCAACAAGGGGACAAATCTAAAATATTTCTGGAGGCGGACGAGGAAAATGTGTACCGTAGAAGATTATTAAAAAATATGAAGATGAGGCAGAGAGAGAGTTTTCTAACAAAGAGTAAATTACGCTATTAAATTAAAAGTTCATATTGTAGTCTTGGTAAATATTTTACTTAATTTGTGAAATTTTTAAAACGAATAATTTTTATATTACGTTTGTTTTTTTCTGAACTAAGATTGTTTAGCTGCATTCAAATATAATCAGTGTTTCAGTATTTTACCCTGATGGTTTGCCATGTTTACATCCCTCTTGCTTTGGAGCGTGCATCTGTATCTTGATATTTTTTAAGAAAATTTACTTTCTCTTTCCCCCTCTGATGTATTTGTTACTTAACATCGCATCTCTCATTGAGTCAGTTATTATGATAATTTTTATATCATGTTCCTCATGGTGATATACTCTTCTATCCCCTGAATAATTATCTATAGGTACTTGAGGAATTTTGAATTTCGTTCCCGTGCAGATATTTGTGTAATATTGAATGTTGGTAAAAGGTAACTCATTTACCTATCTGGTTATCGGAAGTGGTGACGCTAATGAAGTGATTATTTTTCAATTAGTTTTATTGTTACTGAAATACTCAGCAGAAGGAAGGCACACAACTTGAGTCCCACTGTTGTTAATTAACTTGATGACTAGGAAGAAAGCATTTTCCCCTAGTACAGCGCTAAACAAGTTTTGCATTTAACGACCTTTCGGACTGAAAACTCACACCTTTTGATTATCCACTGAGTCTGCAATAGAAGGAATTCAGCCCAGCAGCTTTATACAATTTGCTGGTACTGCTTCTAAATAATCTGTAAAATTCGTGTATTTCACAGTTGCTACGTTTTAATCTCATTTACTTGGAGCGAGAGTTGCTAATCTCGTTCTTTGAATGACTAATTTAGATCTATTTGTGCTCGATTTCAAGTAATCATAGACTTGATCACGGAGACAAATCGCTAAAATTGGAACATCGCTAATTACGTTATGTAAGATAATAACTTTGCTCTATATCCATAATATTTGTTTTTATTACGACGAAAATCAGCCACAGATGGTTTTAAAAGGAGTTTTGCAACTGAAACCTGGCTTACAGAAATAGCTGTGTAGTGGTTTTATAGATAAAATTAGAGAGATAAAAATGACACAATCCGATAACAAGATGACGATCGGAGGGGTAAGAAATTTTATTCTCCACGATTTATTTAATGTTCCAAATTTGTTCATTTTGGTTCTGGTCCGATAAAGTGATATTTTTAGTGACAAGTCGTGGGTCCTTCCAAGAGGGATGTGATTCCACGTTATACTGCCCCAGTACGGATACAAATTCGGCTTCACTTTCAGAGTCATTGGAGGAAACGAATGCTGCGTGTGGGAAGATGGCCTTATGTTACCGACGCAAACCTAATTTTTTACCCGAATTCTTGTAATAGTTAATTTATTATTTTAAAGATGTAGCTCCCTGTATAGCAGTGCATATCAATTTCCACGCTTGTAGCGTCACTTGACAGTGCCTTGAGGCGCCCGGGGTCTGGCGATGAAGAAGGCAAATAGGCTCTGATACGCATCCCGCTCGGCACATTGCCATGCGCATCCAAACACGGGCCAGTATCTCTATGAAGCCGTCAAAATACCCCCTTATGGTTGAGATTTCCCTTCCACAGGGGTTGAAAAGAGTTATATAGATTCAAAACCATTACAAAATAAGCATAAGTTTTTTCACTCCGTTGCTCTGAGTTTTAATAAAATAAAAAAAATTGTGATTGAAAAGTGCGATAAGGTGATGGAAAACGAAGAGATACGATGAAAGTGCGTCTTTTTACGGGGTATCTATCAATTGCACTTGTATGAGACGAATTACTTCAGGAAATTTTACTGAATGAAAAAAGAAACAAAGCTTTGGAAGAATCATGAAATATGATAGAAAATTCTATTCCCAATCCTGGTAACTGGATACAATTGCCGAAGTATATGATACTTCAGAGAAGTAATAAAAATTAATCCTCGATCGCATATTACTGAAAATTAATTCTCTGGTAGACTGGAATTCTCTGTGAAATCCTCGGTGGAGTAAGGACAGGAACTGGTCGCCATACCATGTTTTAATTTCCGACACCTCAATCTGTCCCCATAGATAAACCAGGTATCAATACCGCCCATCATACATACAATAATTTGTCAAGATCACTTACCGAATTGACCTTCGAGACGAATACAGAGATTTTTACTCCAGTTGTTTACACGTTCCATTCCTAATTTGTTTCATTTAGTAACATTAATTTTAAGTCCTGGTGATACCGATTTTTTTTACAGACGGACGAGTGCACGAGGCTATTAAGTGTATGTTTTAATGACTTCATGGAGAGAAATAGTTTTTCCATCCTCCAGGTTTACTCTTTGAGAGTACTCTAGCATTTAGCCTATACTACTTCCAGATATCAGGCATGACGTCGACGAGTCCCGCAAGTAAACTTGACCGTGGCAGGCGTCACTTCGTCAAAGTTACAAACATCAGTACTAATGATTCAAGACGTCTTAGTACTTTTATAGAATATTTTTAATCATCAGGTACAGAATTTCTGTACCTGACGTTGCCGTAAAGGGGTTAAACTAGTGATGGGTCGGTCGTGAGAGATCGAATTCCGAGAGCAAGTTCTCTTAAAAGAAAGATCGATGAACGACTTCTCTCCAATGACCGAGGCGTTCATCTTCACCGATCGCGACAGGAATGATTGCATGACATCAAATATCGATCACGAGACTTGAGACCGACCAAAAAAATCTTGAGTGAGTTTTATAACGAGAGATTCCAGAGTTACTCGCTCTTTCGTGAGATGTAGGCAGTTATTCGATGCTCCGCTCGGTTGCGCTAACAAAGACGCAGCGTAATAACAGTCAACAATTTACATCACGACATAAATATCTTGCATCGAGAGAGTTTTACCAGTTTTGCTGGCTCGCTTTTTAGTAGAATAATAACATCATTAAAAATGAAGACCGAATCCGTTACACTGTCGGCAAAGGGACAGCTGGGTTAAGATTTAAAAGGAATGCAATGGAAATTAAATATGATCCAGGTACTTATCCGTTTGTTAATTCGCCAAGCAATGCATTATTTGCTACTGCGTTGGCTATGTAGTGCCGTTATTTATTACGTGCAATAGGTTAATCGTCACTTGTAAGTAGTATAGTACAATACTATATCCCTATGAATTGTTTTCCTTAGCCGCGACGAGTCGTAAATTGTGTGATAATTAAATATCTGAGTCTATGACGTGATCGCTTAGAAATCAAACCTGATACCCATGCCGCTGTATTATATATATACCGGCCGTTTATATAAACAACTGTGATTCATATTGCCAATGCATTTTAAAAATTCAACTCCGCTCCTCTCTCTTCAATCACTTTTTCTAGACTTTGATGGTGTTGCTGTCAATCAAGAATGTTTCCAGTGCTTCATTGGATGTCCGTTGGCTTTCCCTTCGTCTGAATTTTCTTCCCATATGTCTTCCGAAGTACCGGCGTGTTAAAATCACCGGTGAATTCATCCAGAATTGTTTGTTTTTGGAATGCAGTTTGCTTTTGGTGTTATTTCAAATATTTTTAACTGCAATCTCATCAGCGAATCCTTTTTTCGGAGAATAAAATTTCGTATGTGCCAATAACTCTCCTTTTCATTTAGAGGAATGGTATTTGAAGAACTTGATTCAGGGAATAATAGCGTGATTCCAGTTAATATAGGTTAGATCCAAACACCGTTCGAGACATGATAACTGCAAATTATGATTACCCACAGGTAATTTGATTCATACTTTCATCATTATACTTTTGTAGTGAATAGTAAGTTTAAAAAATGTACATAGGCTTGATCAGTAAATATCAGTATGAGTTTCCGGAATTTCATTTGCATTTGCACTGAGTGTAGCTTCAATAAACGGTACAATGTAAATATCGTAATACTGTAATTGGTTGTAAGCAAAAATGAATTACATGAGTGGGCCATTACATCAGCCTTAAGCATCCCATTGAAATGGGCAAGGAGTTATTTCAATCAAAATGTACTAACATGTTTAGTAAGGCAATATATGACTTCATACCACCGATAGTGTGTCACTTTAAATTGGCAGAAATGCTGTATGTGAGCAATTAAATAAATAAAGACTGTATTTCTGCGTGCAATAGAGCATCATATACTGTAAAATAGTGCTGGAAATTTGTAATCATCGTATCATCCATCAAAGTGTGTATTCGAACATGGCTTGTACACAGGAGCTTAGACCATATTCATTTAAAATTTAATTCCTTGGAAAGGACAAATTAAAATTTCTGATAGTACTAATTACTCATTGTACATCCAAAATCCCTGGTAAATATTTAGCAGGAAAATTTAGAAGGAACCTGCAGGAAGTTAGCAGAACATTCATGAGGATAATCAGAAACCTATAGTGGCAAAGAAAATCTTATTTTAGTTTAAAAACTGATGCCTATCTTAAACATTGGTGGAGTAATGCAATTATAGCATTGGACTGTTATCAACGTCTATTCATTCCACATGCTGTTATCATTCCACATTCACTTTAATTCTTATATTTGCCTGACCATGACATTTTACCACCATTATAATGGTATACAGATAGCTTAACAGACATATATATTTCAGTGGTCAGTTACCACTCCACCCTTCCTGCTTCAAAAATTTCTTTCCTTAAAATGTTTCAATTTAGTTCTGCGCATCACATCCATTCATTTCAATTGCCTATATTTTTCCTACCTCTCCCAACGAAGCAAACCTTTCCCTTCAAAAGTGCCTTTCAGGACCTCATTTCCTCTTAATTACCTACTATCTGACATAAAGTGGACTCCTAAATTTCCTTCACTGTTATATGTAACTTCAATGCCTAGTCAAGTATCTCTTAACTTCTCTTCTATCTTACTTTCATTATCCTTCTCGAGAGCCACTCCTCATATAACTTTAGTCTAATCTCACCCTCTCAACATTAGCCAATGGTTTAGATCCACCGAAGTCCACAACCCTTTATAAAACCTTCCAAACCAACCTTTTGTTTGCATCCTATATCAGGACTTGAGGCATTACATATCCCCCATAATTCTTGAATATTGCTGATATTTAATATCTTGAGTAGGACACCTCGTTCCACTAAAATTCTGCCCCAGTTACAACTAGTTCCACTATTTGTTTTTTGCTATTTGTCTTAAGCCTCTAATGGTTTCTACTCAATGACCATTCTCAATCTATACTCTGGAGTGGGCTGGCTCGCCACTTACCATGAGGAAAAATATCCACAGATGCTGAGTGGACTATGTTCCCTTCGTTCCTGCTCATCGTCCAATCTGGCATGTGTGAGCCTAACAGCTATAATTACCCTTGTTAATTTCTACTACAGGTAAACAATACATCATAGCATGTCCTTTGATAACAGTTGATTAATATTCATAAATTTACCAAAGATCATGACAATAGGAGTCGACTTAAGACTTAATCATATTGGGGTTTCAAGGAACATATTCAAAATAAGCCAAGTAGTAATTGTAAAAAACCTACACCAACATTTATTTCACTTATTGATTATTAAAAATAAATGGATCTATGAATGGTTGCACAACCCTTAGTTTTTATCACCCCTGATGACAATGACTGAGTCAGACATCGAAACGTCCGCCTACATGGAGACCATCACCCTGTTGGAAACCCGAGAAAGCTTCTTAGGTTCCTCATATCAGTGAAATAAATAATATTAATAATATGTAACAGCATTAATTAAGCATGAAGCATTATAGACCAAATCCATTTTACACTAAAATTTTGTTATAAGTGAAAAATCATTGATTACCTACCATTGCTTTATTATCCATCCATGACCCTCTTCTCCATTAACTTCTTCAATTTATAAAAGGGTGTTACCAAAACTATGAGTGCATACTTGACTTAAATTATGACAGACATTTAATTTAAATGAGAGCATAAAAAATAATTTTATTCTGATCAAGTTGACTTTAAGTCACACAGGAACGACATCTGTACACTTAAGTTGACTGCTAAGTAATTGAGTACCTGGATAACTTGAGGCACACAACTTATCACATGATATTGTTTGCTCTCTGCTGTTAGTGATGTCTGTTTGGATTTGGAAACTGGCTCTCTTATAATAATTTACTCCATAATACCCTATATTGGCATATATCCTTTGCCTCTATTGCATTCATACATTACTTCATTCACACTCTCTCCTATTCTTAAGACTCCTAATCTTCCTCCTTTAATGTCTCTTCCACCACATCATGAACCCATAATTTTTTCCATCTTCCTCTTACGCTATTCACTCCTCAATCACAATCCTGTTCCAATACTCAACTCTAATCTATTATTTAAACATTGCCAAACCCACAGAGAATAATCTTTTCATAAAGTCCATTACGGTAGCATGAAGGAAGAGATATTTTCAAAATGTCAAAAGAAAATTAATAAAAAGATATTAGCTTTAGTTCCCATAAGTATCCAGTAAGTATATCAAGCAAAAATCAACATGAAATACACTCAGAATCTTTACTCTTAATAATCCAAGATGGTATGTATATTGTTCTAGCAAATTCAATGATTGCATGGGGGAAATAAACATTTGTCACAGTATGCACAGCTGATTTTTCTTCTTTGAATCAAAACTAGGTATGACATACAACTGTTATCACTCATATGATATGTAAACACTACTGTTTTCTGATTACAGTTCTATAATATAGAGAGAACTGGCAGAGTGGATATTGGTCTGAAGTTATTGATGGCTATAGCCATTGATAAGCACTAAACCATTGTGTAAATTAATAATTGATCAGAGGCTATTCCTTGCAAAGATAATAAACATATATATTGAGGTCAGATATTTAGTAAACATTCTTATAACCTGATTGTTCCATGCATTTCATAAAATCTACAGAGTAAACTAGTTATATTTATGCCTAGATATAGTATTCCCTACCTGTTACATGATATAGTCTAGTAAATGGCAACTAGAGTAGCAATCAGATAGCAGAGAAACTCACTGACGCTTACATATTTTATTGCATTGCATTGGTGCTTCTTAATGATAGCAGCAATATCATCTAGAGGAAGAACGAATGTAGTGGGTTTAAAATTAGCACTGTCAGTGCCAAACAATTTAAGAAGATTCATCACATCCTGCAATCAGTTTTTAAATCCCTACTCATACACATCATAATAACAAATATTTTGTGTGTATTAGGCATTTCTTATAGGTAGCTTAGAAGCAATATATGTTAACACTTACTGATAAGAATTTGATATGTATAACTGTTGAATACCCTGTAAGACATAACTATAATAATCAAATCGTTTTCGTAACCAATTGACATCTCCAATGTACGGGCAAAAGCATTTTGTGAGGGGGAATTAATATAGCACTAAAGATTCAATACTATAACAAAGTGCATTTTTACTGAATATACATTTTATTGAAAGGTACGCAGGTACATATACAAACCATCATTTAATAATATGCTTTTTAAACATTTAGAATCTATGTGGCATTGCGAAAAACATATTTACTGAACATCAATATAATTGACTAGTTTGATTAGTTATCTAAGTGACGAAGTGCATGGTGAAACCCCAACGATTTTAATCGATGGCAACAAACGAAGCATGTTTTGTAAGGAGCGTTTTACTTTAGATATAAATCACTCAAGTGGCTGAAAAAATTCATATATTTCAACAAATATTGAGAATAGTAAACGTGAAGTCCTATTCAGTTCACTTTGGCACAAGAAGTGCTTCACGAGAAGAAAACAACATCACGACAGAAGCAACTTCACAAAAAAGTATTCATCGTAGGACTGATTGCTATTATTAGAATCGCAGATATATATATACACAGCGAATGTCTTGGACTCCTGTATTTGCACTAATACTCTGAATTTATGCTTTATATTTACGATGTAAACAATAAACGACGAATATTACGTTAACCTATGATTAAAAAAAATCGATTTCGGCATTTATTAATATTGTAAGCACTCGACGATCACGAGACAGTATTTCAGAGCACAGTAACTAAATTATAGATATATAGTACGATGTAAACAAACCTTTACCAAAGTTGAACGTTCGCTTTTTTACATGCAATTCACTCTTAGACAAACACAGCAGCAAACTATGAGATTATTTCAGGGGGTACTGTAACTTAAAAATCTACGACGTAAACAAACAAAAACCCACCATTAACTTCACTATATAGGCTATTTTTGAAGCACTAACTCTTGGTAAATTTACGACATAAACTATAACTTAAGCATAAGTTGAACACACACTTTATTCGTGTAACTCACGTCCAGAAACACAACGCAATATTATGCCATTTCAGAAGCACAGAAACTTTTATAACCTCCATGGTGTATTTCCTGTCATAACACATCCATTAGGAGCGTAAGTCTACCTAACACAAATAACCTTTAAATATAAAAATATCACCACAAGAACACACGCAATACATCACAGCACATATAACATTTGTAATCACTGAATTTCCATAATTGCATTGTCACTTAAATACACGATAAACCATCGTTTCAATATTCTCGACAAATATTACGTCTCGTGAACAAGTGAAACAGACTGTAATTGAAAATTGAATTTTAGTGCTACAGTCGGATAATTTGCTTTAAATTCTTACAGCCAAAAGAAAACGTTGATCGTTTCGAACTACATACCAAAATAAAATTTCGCTACTAAATTAGTATTAATCGTAGTTTCTATAGTTAGTATTAAAAGTAGTTTCTATAATGAGTTGTTAATAATTTGTGGTCGATAAAATGTCACTCTTCAATAGTTTTGTAATCAAGTGGGATATTCCTAATATTCTTCGTATAACTATAGGTACTTAAAATCACAAACCAAAGAGCATTGTGTAAAAACAAAACAAACCTTCGCACGATTGCACAATTGTGCCTTCAATTGTTTTCAAAGAATTACCCACAACTCCACGGAAACCGGCACTGAACGAGGTAGCTGCACTGAAACTCTGTGCCTGCTCTGTGCTATCAAGAGCAAAGCTGTACACCTCGGTCATGCTCACAGTATGAAACTCACGAACGACCAGATTTTTTATCTATCACGATTTTCCTGAGAGATCATTGATCGTAGGCAACTTGGACTGCTCACTAGCTGGAAAATCGGTCTCTCTGATCGACGATCGAAGATCGAATCACAAGCGGGAGTGACCGACGCGACCGAAATCTCTCAAAAGACCGACTTTGCCCATCACTAGGTTAAACGCGTCGCACATTAATAATATTCTATAAAAGTACTAATTTGTCTTTAATCATGAGTACTGAGTCCCATAAGCGTCATACCACTGCCTGCAAGTGCCAGGGAATACTTTCTAGCTTTATATCAACGCACCCAATGTACCTAATACCTCTACTTCTATTTGTGCAATGAAACAGCAATAAATGAAAATAGTTCAATTCAGCCCAGCAAGTAGTTCTATTTGGTCAATGGAAAAAATTAATAGCTTTGCAAAGAATGTTTTCGGTTACCTATCGTACAATTTCCCTTTTCGAACCTGCTGAATCGAGATCGTGATAATTCCATGCAATTACAAGAAATCATAGTTCCTAGTAATAATTTCCTTATTCCATGACGCGCATGCCTACTCGGAAAATATCCTACATTGTATTTCTAGGAGAGTTTACATTAATAACCTGTTATACGGGTCACTTGTTTTCTCATTCATCCACGAATAACCCGGATGAGTGCTTTCCCAACACACTACTCCACGCTCAACCAAGTGGACCGCGTGCAGGTTATCCTCTAGATGTATACCCGAAATATTAATGGGCAAAACATGATAATCAGCACCCTCAGGGTAATAAAATGTTATTTTATCGTTGCTTATCGCGTATTTCTAGCTTATATTTATAAGCAATTATTCTGTTATCTGTTAGTAGGATTATTTGTAATATCTTCACCAAATACAATTATAATGGGACAAAGAAAAAAGTAATTGTTAGGATTTGCCATGTTAACCGTGCTACTATTCATTTATTATTTTGAAAGGGTACATACACAAAGCCAAACACGTAAAAAAACAAATATTATGGATATAGGGCAGTGTTATTATCTTACATAACGTAGTTAGCAATGTTCCAATTTTATAGATTTGTATCTGTGATCAAGTCTATGCTTACTTGAAATCGAGCAAAAATAAATCCAAATTAGTCATTCAAAGAACGAGATTAGCAACTCTCGCTCAAAGTAAATGAGATTAAAACGTAGCAACTGTGAAATAAACGTATGTTATAGATTATTTAGAAGTAGTACCAGCAAATGATATAAAGCTGCTGGGCTGAATGCCTTCTACTGCAGACTCAGTGGATAATCAAAAGGTGTGAGATTTCTGCCCGAAAGGACGTTAAATGCAAAACTTGTTTTGCGCTATACTAGGGAAAAATGCTTTGATTTGCTCGTCTAACTAGATTAATAATGTTCCTTCATTTCAGTTATAACCCTCTTTACTTGAGACGAACGAATAAAATAAACAGAATGATTAAAATTACTCCTTTCCGTTCACCGACAACAGTTGTGCTATATTGTGAAGAAAAGATACTTAATTGGAATTTGACAACATTCCAACTTTGAGCTCCATTGTCGATTTCCTGTTGATGTAGATAGTTGAGGATTTACGTATGATTATGCCGTGGTAAGAAGTTTTATACCTTATAAACATCTTAATTTGACTTCCTAAAAGTGCTTCAAGAAGAGTACATATGAATTGCCATTGAAAGATCACTATCAGTTAATTACTATCACATTTAATGATGAAAATTTACTTTAATTCAGCCATTGTCTAGCTAAAGTAAATTTTAAATGGGAGAACCTTTAAATAAAAGTTGGTTAGGATGAATTTAAATTTATACTATAGTTGAAATAAGGAACGTAGTATTTACGTCAATAAAATCTCTTCCTGGAGTGAAACCTTGATTTAGATTGAGGAAGAGAGAATAAAGTTGAATTTTAATGGAAATAAGAAAAAACCTTGGGTGCAAGAACTGTTCACGAATAAGCGATTTAATATTCTCAATTTTTATACAAGTAAGGTGATCATTTTGATGCTTTTAAGTTATCGAGTTTGCGTCAACAGTGTTTTGAATTCGTGGTGTGCGAAATGTAGCTAATTATTCAAAATTGCATCCCAGACGACAAAAAAGCACAAGCTGCAATTATTATGCACTTGAATGCTCTCCTTTTTTCCTCTATCTCGCTTTTTAATGTCCACTGTTAGCCGCTCCGCCTTCTGACTGTGCCGCCATATTTCCCGAACGCGATAAAAGCTTAATTCCCTCCATTCTTTCTTCCCTCCATCCCATCAGCCAAACGACGCCGACCTGGAGTGCGCCGCGCTGCTTAGCCGGTGGAAACGAAGAGAAACAGCCGGGATGGGAATAAAGTGCGGGAGGCGGTTAAGGGCCCCTCCCTCCACTGAGCCTTGGGTGGAGGCGATGAGGGTGCCACTACGTTACTCTGCCGTAAGAAAAATAAACAGAGCGAGCCGAGAGTTCATTTCGGAGGCGTATCCTTGAGTGAAATGCATGGTTGGAGGGGGGTGAGAAGGGGGGAAGGGGATCAGAAGGGAGAATGGGAAAGGGGGAGGAAAGGGAATAAGAGGTATGGCAGAGGGTGAAGAATGGAAGAGGGGCTGGGGATCGGGATATGGGATGCGTGGACTGCGATTTTCGATATGCCTGATAAATATCGCATTGCCGCGTAATCCGATACCATAAAGCCATCCCCATTGTCGGTGGGACCAGACCCTCGTCTGCTAGCTCTAGGGCCGCGGACTCTAGTCTCGACTGGGTGAAATATTCACCGCTAAGGCAATGTTGTTCTGCTTTCATTCTTTGTTATTGTAAATCAACGAGATGGATAATAGTTTGGGGAGATTTTTTTTAGTGCTCGTGGGGCATAGAAGACACATGTAATACAATGCGATGAGTGTAGTAATGCCAGAAATGCGATGTAGTCCAACACAACGCTCAATATGCGGTGTAGTGTGACATATTCTGATGTTATGACGGGGACCTTAAGTAAGGATGTAAAATAAGAGGCTGGTGAAGAGCTTGAAATGGAGTGTGGCGTTGCATGGGGCAGATACGTGGTCTCTGAGAAAGGAAGACGAAAATATGTTGAAGGCGTTCGAGATGTGGGTGTGGACGAAGATGGAGAAGGTACGGTGGACAGAAAGGAAAACAAATGAGGAAGTGCATGATATGGTTGGTGAGGAGAGGACACTTCTGGATGAGATTAGGGGAAGGCAGGGTAGGTGGCTGGAAGTGGTTTGCTGAAGACCGTGATATAGGGAAGGATGTTGGGTAAGCGGGGAAGGAGAAGAAAGAGAATAGATTTTATGGACGGGATGAAGAAAGGTAGGACTTACGCTGAGATGAAGAAAGAAATACTAGAGGTAGATAGGGCACTGCACGTATAACAGTCTGGTGGATTTTCGCTGACTTTCATCATAACCTACTTTTAATCGGTAGATTACTTAGATGATGATGATATTGTTATTATTATTTATTTATTGGTTCCTCGTATAAGCTCATACACATGAAGGTAAATATTACCAAATTCAAGCATGAGAGACATAAGTTCCCCTTAGAATAATATTCTGTTCACGGTTAGCCGACTTCTTTGCCTAACAAAATTACACCAATATAGAAAACAACAAAAATCGATCACTGGGCTACAAATCACAAATAGGTAACTGTGCAAAAAATATTAGTGGATGTGTGCGATATTATGCGGTTCACGTTATTATGATGTGATAGTTGTAATTTCATATTTGATGCGATTCAATAGTCGATGTAAACGATGCATCGCATTTTATTCGATGCAAATTATACATCGCAATGCGAAATTGAAATCTGAAGACCGCACAGCCTTAGCTGGAGGGAATTGCCTCTGTGGATGTGAGACAAAGCAAGAGGAGTAGTCGTCGCTCCTTGCGAAGGGAAAGCTTGTGGAAGGTGAGTGATACGGAGGAGAGTTTTAAAGCGGTGAGGAGTTACAATCCTCTTCCCTCACACAGCGACCACCCCCTCTCATCTCATGCCTCCCTCTCTACCCCTTCAGTTGGAGGGCAGAGCCCACCTCCAGGCGCCCTCCCCTATGTTCTTCACAGTTACTTAATGAGTACCCCGGGAGAAAGGCGTGCGTGTTGTGGGGGAGGATAGGTTGGGTACGTAGTGTATATAAGGGCGAGGTGAGGCGGAGAGAGGAGGGGTTAAAGTGAGCCGCTGTATGGAGAACGGCGGGACCTGTCTGTCCACCCACTTCCCAACCCACCCACATACACTGCGAAATAAAGCTCTGAGGAAGGAAGGAAATTCGTGCAAATATTGCGAACGAAATAAAAGGTATAAAGGAACGAAAATAAGGGGGGAGTGTGGTATGTGTCGGAGGGTGTGGTATGTGTGTCGCAAGAGAGAGAAAGAGAGACACGGAAATGGGATGAACAAACCTCCCACAACTCCTCTTCCCATCCTTTTCGCCTCCCTTCCTCGTTTCTCGTGAGTTTATTATTTTTATTTTAAAAACCCCGACTCGAAAAAAAGACTTTACTTCGGTGCCAAAAGTGCTGCAAGGGAAAAGGAGATGGAAAGAGAGCGGAAGAGAGAGAGAGGTAAAGAGAGGGGAGGTGTGTTAATAAAAAAATGGAAGGTACATATACTCACACGTTGGTACACACAGATGTAAGTTTGATGGTTTTGGTTTCCGTGTGGATTCACGCCTGGGGTAGGGGCAGCAGCACAGCCTACGGGGCCATCACACGAGTGCGACGGTGTGTAACATCTGTTCCTTCAAAGGGAATTGCTATCTCATCGATGGAAACGCATCTCCGTCCCATCCCGTCCTTGCTTACATTACATTTCTCTCTTTTTTTTATTTTTACCTCTCCACCCCACACCGAAGACGCATCGTTGATATTGTGGTTTCACGCGGCTTTTGATACCTTTTTCGGCTCGAATTTTTCGCCCCTCAAAGGCGGGTGAAAGTTCGTCGCCTCCCCCTATAGTGAGAGCGCCGCGGAAACAAGAGAGGAGCGTCGCCCGCCGCAAATATAAAACTGGAAAAAGGAATAAAAAGAAGGTTTTCCCATTCACTTCTCCTCTCATTTCCCTCGTGCGCAGTCACTGGTTTGCATGTGGCGAATCAAGGGACCGGTGCACAATGAACCGATCAAGCAAGGTCCTTTCTAGCTTGGTGATTAGATTCCGCGGCGCGTAATTACTGGGACCTTCCTTCCGTGAAATAGGTTGTTCAAAGGCTAATAATTAGCAGCCTCAGGTGGTGTAACTAATAGGTTTTGGCGTTTGGTGTGTACTGGAGAAAATAGCGTGAGTGAGCCCGAGAGCACGCACGTTCTGTGGAATTTATTCATAGATGATTGTTTTGTTTTCGGTTCCGACCGGCGCGGTGGCAGGAGTAGTGGCTTGTCAAAGTTACCTTATTGAGTTCGAATCCAGGTGGATGTTGGAAAATTTTCACTGGGAAGTGACCCTCACTTGGGTTCAATGAGAAAAGCACCGAAGTACAGCGCTTAGTCTGTAGAATGAGGCGTTAATCGTTGGGCCCCTTTATGGCTTTCACTGAGTTCAGACTGCTGTTTGGTGCCGGTAATTTCCCCTATCTTTGACCTCACTTTCCATTCCTATCCAATGCCTTGTTCTCCCGGTTGAAGATACCGATTAGCTTGAAATATGTGATAAGATGATAGTTGAGATTTTCACATGGTGATTTTTCATCCTACACGCGTACTTTATTTGGCATGCTTGAAAGTGAATTATATAATTTTGAATAACGGAGTGGGATTATTCCAATTTTTAAATTTAATTCATGATATGTTTCGATTTATGACACCATTTTTTCCTTTTGACACATGCTATGTTACATAAGCTTTTGGCAATTTTGTAGATCATTTAAACGCATCGTGAGGAAATTTATCAAAGTATAAATCCATATTTCATTGATTTTCAATGCTTTAAATAGCCAAGGGACAGCCTACACGCTGTATTTTAATGGGAAAAATTGAACGGAGTCGGCATAATTCTGGACGATTTTTGGGAACTCAATCATTGGTGTTCATTGAATTAGTGGAGAACTACACGACGAACAGTATTTGCTGGGAAATCAGAATCCTCTCTTCCGAGCACTACGGAGTAGTATACAAGAGTGCCACCGCCTATTGAAAACCTATTGGGCAGCATTTCCCTTTGAGTGCCCTACAACGATATATCGTTGTTTGCTCCCGCTTGGATAGCCAACGACATTATATCGCTGGCTTTTTACAAGTGTAACGTTCTAGAAATAAGAATTTTACTGTTAAATCAAAATTCATTAATTTTCATTAATGTTGAAGGATATTACTTCAGTTAAAAGTGTAAAAATATCAACGTAAGAGCATATTATAAATTTTTAAAGAATACGATTAAAAGTAATAAGAAACTTTGTTGCGTTCAGGGTATACCTATCAATTTCCCATGACGCAGAAAGTGCTGAAACAGCATGTTATTCCGGAGTACACCGGTTTTAATGCGGAATGCTGTTACTGAATCTTTTGTTTAAGTTTCACCTCTGCGTTGGATGTTCAGCATTTATTCCGAGTGACACTTTCGTCTCTACCAAAGTGATTCCGAATATCAATATTTCTTTTTTTCGTATTCATTTTTTGTTTGTTCATATTTTAATTTTCTTACTCTATTGTTTTACAAATCCTCCTTCTTTACATCCATTTTCTAATTTTTTTGCATCGAACATCATACATTCCTTTCATTGTTTTTTCATTATATACCATCCCACCGTATGCTTGCGTCGCGCACAATGTGCTATTGATCTTATCACTCTCTTGGATATCCTGTTTCAACTTCCATCAATTTTCTACGTGAAGCAATTTGGGTATTATCAATAGGTAGTGAACTGATCTGATAGCTTAAGGCTTTTCATTGGCGTGCGCATGAAAAATCGCGTGAGTGGATGAGGCAGGGAGCATACACATCCTCCTGATTGAGCTCATCATTCTTGATTACCTTTAATCTATAAAGATACACATTCCCACTCACGAGGTTAATTTTTTTTATCTCCCACACTGTGGTCGCGAAAGGAGTAACGTATTGCGCTTCATGTTTCTGACAGTCTTTATTAAATTCCTCTGGTACCCAATAATTTCCTACATCTCTCCCAAAAGTTCACGGCAGATGTTCTAGACTATTTTGGGACTTCAAGGTTAAATTTCCTTAAAATCAGTCACTGTGGGTGAATGAATAATTAATGCAAATCTTTGACTACTACTACCATTTATTTTATTTTCCTTTAATTAATAATACGTGGCAAATCAGGATCCTAGCGAAAATACACTTCAACTTACCTAGACTAACCCCATCCGTGATGTCGAGTTTTGGGTATTCTTTTCCCACCAACAATTGCGATGGATGTAGGAAACCTGGGTTCCATTCGCAAATAACCTGTGGGCAGTCTGGGAACAAATAAGTATAAAAGTATTCACTCTTTGATATAAGTTTCGCGGGGAGGAATGGGCGTGTGTCATTTTTATTTGATTATTTTCCATTACCGTTGAAAAGAGCTCTTATGTTTTTTTACAACGGGGTACTTAACATTTTACAACAGACGAACACACACAACCATGCCCTGAGTTGTGAAAATTCCACCCAAGCGGGACTCGAATCCACGTCCCTAAGGTTAGCAGGCGAGGACTTTACCCTACCACCACCGATGTTCTTGATGTCCTTTGACGTACGTTGCAGTGGACACCGTTATCCAGGGAGCTCGTAAATACCCTGATATGCGCATTTAGGTGATTATTTTGTTACTAAGCATTCGCCTACTCAACACACTGCGTAATGAGAAGGATAGAAGAAAGGTAGCAAGAGGAATTCGAGCTCTCCCTTAATGGATTTGCCAAAGAACCTGGTACATCTACATCTACGGCGTTCCATTCATGCCACACCCAGGGTGTGTGGCACGATGCAATGCTCACCAGTCATACAGTACTCGTTCTTTCAAGTTTGAAATCGACCCTACGAACTCCCCTTGCCGCTAAAACAAGGATAGGGCGACGTTGACGAACATGCTAACATACAATACACGGGCTAAGGTATTATTACTGGCAATTAGTAGTGACACTAACACTACTTATTAATGGATGATTTGTGATACTAATGTATGGGGAAACCAAGTCATGAGGCAAGTATGGCATTTAAATCTATCCATTATGAAATAAAAGTATAAAGTATGACCTTTTTCTTGTACTTGTGATAATTTTTATGGTAGCTATATACCAAGGGGAAGAAATTAACGATGAAAAATTCGTTTAGCTTGACGGGGATCACTTGAATGAATTCGTGCGTGTGACAGCGTATCACATTTGTTCAATGCAATGATTGGAAAATCATTTTAATGATAACACATTGGCTTTATCAATTTACATTAAATGCACTCCGAAAAATAGTTGGCATTGACCTTCCGTAAAAGATTCAATCTTTTTTCTCTTCGATCTATCGGGAATCCCAACCTATTTCGTTCAAAATATTCGGTCTATCTTCTAAGTTCATCGTACCAGTATTTTGAAAATATATCTGCTCTACGCTTTGATTTATATATTTACGAGATATATCCTGCTTACAAGGGTCCTCTAAAAGTGATGTGTTAACCTAAGTTAGGTCTAACAAAGGGACAATATCGTTCTTTCACCTTTCCGTCGCATTTTTCCAATAATCTTTCAATGAATTAACGATTAGCTCATCCCCAGACTTTCTTTCCCCCATCTAGCGTATCATTCGACGGACGTTCTTCATTAAAACCCCCTCTTCATCGGGAGGAACCTGTAGGATATCATAGTGTCGTTCATAAATCGCTCGTGGGTAGCACTGGAGCGTGAAGGAATTTCCACTTTGAGTCAAGTTTAGCGGGTATTAATCGGTTTGAGAGTTTGGAGAGGGAGTGGGGTGCAAACGCAAACTTAGTCGATTTGGATACACCCCCCAGCTCGGAGCGGCGCCAGCGGACCACACAGTTTTACGGCTCATCGAACGGGCGATGTGGCTCATCCACTTGAGGAGCTCTTCTCGCGCGACACCGACGCCGAGTGTGGGGGATACCGTTGATAAATCCCTCCCCATCGCCTCCCGTCCCTTTGGGCAATCAAACACAGGTCATCTGATTGCGATGGGCCCTCTGTCCTCTCTCTCTGGTGGCCACAGCTTTCGATACCGCGACCGGATCGTAAACTAGTGCGGAGTGGAGAATGTGGGGAGGAGAAGGGTAGAAGGCTGAATGGCATGCTGCGGTGGAGTAGATGTAGGTGGGAATAAGAAGGAAGAGGAGGGAGGCTGGGTGAGTGGAGGGATTAGTGGGCCCTTGGAGAAGAATAGCTGGGACTCAGCAAGGGAGTAATTTCGCAAGATAGCGGCCGGAATAGCTGGCGTGAGGGTGTGAGGTGGGGTGAGGCGGTCGGGTTGTGAGGGTGTGAGAGATAGCTATGGACATTGAGGGGGAAGACCGGTGGAAATGCGGATCTGCTATGGGGCGGGGCTGAGTACAGGGGGGGTGGCTGAGGAGTAGGAGGGATTTAGGGATACGCGGGGGATAGATAAGGGTCGAGGAGTTAAGAGGAAGGGGGGACAGGGTGTGGTTGTGGCATGGATGTGGCAGCCGAAATGAAAATGGAAACGGAATGCGGAGCCGATGGGATAAATGCATTCAAGTTGGAATTTTAGGAAGGATGTACGTATGTGTGCGTCCCTGTTAGGTTATATATATATGTATATATATAATCTCTTAGTTGAAAATCGCTCCCAGTGACGATGCAAATGCATAAATAAGATAGCAATACACTTGAAAAACATTGAAACACGCGAAAGGGACACTTGCAAAAGAAAACTTAGACGTTTCGACGGTCAAGCTGACATCGTCGGCGAGTATTCTACCTCCAACGAAGACGGCTTGCCCACCGAAACGTCCAAGTTTTCTTTTGTAAGTGTCCTTTTTGCGTGTTTCTGTATTCATACATATTCATACTATTCATACATATGACTCGCTGAATTTTGAAATGTATCTTGCAGTCGAAACCTGGGTCGGTGATAAACCAGTTTTTGAGTGGAATATACTAAGTTATATTTTTTCATCATGCTGTATGCATACATACATACATGTGTGTGTGCGTATATAGAATTGGTATTAAGGCGGGAGTATCCCTCTTTGAAACGGGGTTAACGTCGGAGAATGTCATTCTGGGGAAGAACGACTTCACCTCCGCCGGAATAGGCGAGGAAAGTGTTGTGATGCCGTTGGAAACTACCTCGTCACACTCGGCTTTAATGGGGCCAATCAAATTCTATAGCTCACATGATTCACCTTGGGTGGGTGGGTTGATGGATAGCCTAAAATAGATTTAAGTTCCCCTCCAAACTGTTAATTTACCAGTCAAGTGCCGGATATATGGCCGCTTCGTATCATTTCACCATATTTTAATTGAAATGGCGTAATTTTTACAGCTTTTCTTTCTGTATATGGTCTTGAAACGAGAGTATTTTTTATTTTTTTACACCTCTTCTTCTGCGGTGAAATTTCTTGATTTTTATTTTGAAGAAAAGTGAAAAGTGTATACAAGTTACTTTCCCTTGAATCATTTATTTTCCCTTTTAGCGGTCAGTAGAAATCAGCCGATCCGCCTATTCGTATAATTCAGCATCCTTATAAATCTTGACTTTTTTCTTGGAAAACCTTGTTTTTCTAGTGAAAATGCAAATGCTACCCAATTGATGAAAGTTTCTGGGAAGTACAGGAGACTTGGCCATTTTTTTAATTGAAATGACGTACTCTATCTTATGTTTCCATTTTCGTTAAATGGTGTTGAAGCTATTGTATAAGGCCTGTCCCAAAAGTGCGAAGTAAAATATTCTCTAGCCAACCAGAAGGTCTAGAGTGATGCAAATTTCATCGGGGAAGTTGGAAGGCTCTTACTTTGAGTAATTTGTTCTATTATCTACAATAAATCCGGTTTTATGAATTTTTTCTCGGTACGTTTGGGACAGACCCTGTACGTTTTTTGCTACGTTTTGCGACTATCACTACCTGTCTTTGCTACAGATTCCTGTTCCTTTTTCTGGTTGTGGTGTAGAGTCACAATTGGATTTAAGTTCTTTCTTCATTTCTTCGAGATATTACTATCCCCTCGTGATTGTGAGTAGACGGTGCTTTCTCGGTTCGCTCCGAGTTATTAAACCATATTTTCGTTGAAATTGCGTCAAGAGTTTCGAGCATGTTTTCTTTACTGTTATTAAAACTGATCTAAGTTACCAGTTAGATGCTCTGATATAACCACCTCTGATAGAGCCAAATGCTGTGTTTATCGTAAAGATAGGTCAATTCTGAAAAATTGATAAATGCTTCTTAGCTCGCTCCAAACTCTCGATTTTTCCATGTAGTATCTTATTCAAATAAAAATATAATATTTTTGTACCCTAAAACAGTGTATATGTTGTAGTAATACTAAACATTTTCACGTTATCCTGTAAAGAGTTAGTCTTATGTTCCTGATGAAATTAGTGCCATCAGCCGCAATTACACAACTTTTTAAACGTTTGTTGTTATTTAATGGATATCCGTAGTTTTTAATGAATAAAAATGTTATTAAATACTTTTATCGATTAACCTTTTACAGATGTTGCGTTGATCTTGATTTTTGATTTTCCACTAGCATGCAAAATACTGTTGCAGGTGTGAAGTGATGGAACCAATCCATTATGACAAAAGCATAACACTTTCAGTTTTCCACTAATAAAATATTGAAATTGAAATACGACTATTTTCGACGGTACCTACTGCATCATCTTCAAGCGAAGCTTTCAAAATGTAAGTTCAGATATATATGCAATAAAATTGAGTTCTCCTCCTTACCGTAATTTTTATTGCATATATTTGAACCAATATGTTGAAAGCTTCACTTGAAGATGATGTGGTAACATTGACACTAGTCGTATTCAATCTTCTATTAGCGGAACACTGCAAGTGTTTTGCTTCTGTCATTTCACTAGTATACCCGATTGTCCCACCTCTCATTGCGTCAAATTTCCGTTTATTGTCTAGGGTGGGGTGAACTGTCAAACATGGGTGCAAGATCATTTACCATGATCCATTCCATTAATTTTCTCATTAATTATGGTCAATGGGGCTCTCTTTAGCATTCCAGAATATTTAACCATTTCAATTTGCATTGAGACAGGTTTGCGAGTATCCTTTATTACTTAAAATTATCTCAAACCTGATGCCAGTTTTCCACTGGATAAATTCCAGCCGTCACAACCTCTGTTTGCATCATATATTTCCTCAGGGTTTAGCAAATCCTGGAACGTGCACCAAGGTAATAATTGGAAAAAAAACTTTTTCTTAAGGGTAAACGTAGTTTACGAGTGGTTTGTGTATCGTGTTAAATTGTCTTAAAAACTGTATTATTCTGCTAGTTTTTCCCAACCACCTTTCCATGCGTCAAAAATATCCGTTGATATTCGTAAATTGAGCGCGTACACCGGGGAAACAACGAGGATGAAAAATAATCTGTGCTGGTTGGAAAAAAACATCCTCGCTTGGGGAGAAACGACGGGGAAGAAAATTACTCAAAACTTTATATTCATCGAGGAAGAGGTAATTGGAGCCTTACTTCCTCGGGATTGGCTTGTAACGCAATTTACCCGGGATACAATGGGACCTGACCAATTTTTGAGGCGTTGCGTGCGTGGAGCATTCATTGTGGAGGTTGCCTCTTCCCTCCAGGAGAGACCAGCACAATGCAAGGATTACGCGCATGCATTTTCCCCGCGTCGACGTCGGATTACATCGTTAGGATTCAAAAAGGGAGGAGTGGAGAGGCTTCCTCTCCGCCCCTCGCCAGGTGCACGGGTCGGGGAGGCAGCGGTGCGTCCTCCGGAGCATAGTCGGGGGCGGAAAGCATCCCTATCCTCCCTCATCCCTTCCTTGAGCTGAATGCATCCCGTAGGATAACCGGGGAACCTATCTCAAAAGCGCGAGGGAGGAGAAAATTCGCTTGCCGAAACATTACGGGGGGTTTGCAGATAAACTTCTAAAGGGAAAGAGGCTCCCATAAAGTTTAATTAGAACAATGGGCGAGGCTGTAGTCAAAAAGAAGATTTCCTAAAAACTCACTAAGTCTTCCTTGTTCACGGAATAGACTTTTGCCGGCCTTGATGTTTCTCTTTCCCACCGGTATAAGTTTTGAAAATGGAAAAGGGTAAGCGTAATGTTGATACTACAGCTTGAATGAGGGACGGATGGTGGCGTACCATTTCCATTGGAGGGTTCAGGTTGGGTTTAATGGGATCTGTGGGCAGGGAGGTCGAAACCGTGACATTCTTCTCGTTCTGACCGCGCTTAAGTACACACACTGCGTGTACACGTCTCTCTGTCCGTTTCCCGAGACCTGGGATATTAAGATTCGCGTCGCAGATGCATCCGCTGCTGTCGGGGGATTCAGTGTTTGGATTTCCATAAAAAAATAAAAGGGCTTAAAAATGTGGTTAATTTCGTCGGCCTTCTCACGCGCTCATTTGCAATATCGACGCTCTCGATGGAGCCAGATTAACCACCTCGCATTTGGACTTCCCATCATTTTTTCATGTTCGGAAAAAATGTTTCCATGGTGGATCAAAAAACGTTTCACTGCTGCGATCGACTTTAAAAAATTAAATGTTGCGCAAAGATGTGCAAATCCACTCCACTGGTGAGTATTTAAGCTTTGTCACGTGATCAGCATGGAAAAAATAACGAAAAAATACGGCTTTCTTGAAACATTCTTATCGGATTTTTACCGATTCTATCAAATCGGTATTTCTCGAAAAATCGGCGATTATATCGTAATTTAGAGTAATTTAGAAGTGATGACCGAAAACTTACTCTTCCCAAACCAAAAATTGAGGCTACCTCACCTCCTAAGTTTTTGAATCTTTCATCTATTTTTTAAGGATAACTTTAGAATCTAGCAAAAGAGGATCATTGTCCATCAAGGACAGCATTCCTTAGGTAACGCCGCCGCACTGTTGGTTCTTTCAATTTAACTAGAATATATTTTAGTGATAACTTCAGGCTTCACTATGTGGAACCTCTCCATAACTGAAATAAAAATGACACTTCGTAATGGTCCACTAAATTAGTCCACTAGTCTACTTAATTTAGCGGACCATTGCGAAGTGTCATTTTTATTTCCGGATGTATTTTGTCATTCAGTTCTTAAATATCAGAAATTCCGATACATATCCCGTTTTTTCCTTGAATCTTGAATTTTATGATGTTCACAGCGTAAAATTAAGAGTGGGAGCATGAATTATAAGAGAATGGGAACATGAATTATTAGAGAATGGGAACATGTGCAAAGCTTTTTCATTGGAATGCAAAATATTAAATGAATTGTAAGTATACATTGTATGTAAACATATTATTGCACACAAAATATACCCGAGTAAAATACAGAAGCGTATTACAGGCTCTATTACCTGATGTAAAGTGGAATAAAGCTACCACGAATAATCAAAAGCTCAGGTAATTGTTGTGGGTTATTTGCAAACATAAATTGCGAATAAAATGATATTATTTCCACGCTTTACCATATTTCAGTTCATGACATTTTAAGTAAAAATAGCGCTTTGAGCCACCGTGTGTGCGATGATATATCCCGTGTATATGTAGAATCAATTGCTGAATTTTGCCCTTCGTTTGCTAAATAAACTGGCTTGGTTACAGCAACAACATCTTAAGTATCTCTATCTCAGTTTATATGGAACCCTGGTGAATCGTTACTAGAAGAATAGAGAATGTATTTAATGTTAAAGTGTCCTCCATTAATGTAATAGATGGGTAAATTTGGGTTTCCGGGTGCATAGACAGCTTATGCCTAATGCTTCTCACCCAATCCGTATCAAGAAAGCGCTCGGTACCATGGTTTCAAATAGTATTTACTGAATAATACTTAATATTTACCGACCAATTACCTGTTATTTTATCAAATAATATATGGCCGATTCTATATGTGCGCTTCATCAATATCATCGTTAGCAAGTGCAATATGTTTATTTCCGCGTCATGTGCATTGGATCATTAGCATTGGAGTATCGGCATTAATTAATGGTGTCGATTCATCGGAAACACTGGTATGAGACCAACCCTAAAAAGACATAGCATTAATAAAGCGAATGGAGCGAGGGATCCATGCATCACGGCTCCGAATGACCGAGACGCCGACAAAACAGCTGACGTGCGCGTGGATCGGTTTCGCTTGTTTTTGGGGCTTGCTGGATTTTTATTTGCTCCTCGCCGGAGGGCGTGGGGGGATTGATGGACGTGAGGGGAATGGTTGGAATGAAAGCGTTTTTCGTGCGTCACGCTCGTATTCTCCTTGAGAGAGGATGCCAGAAATCATGTTTTTTTTTCTATCTCGCTCATTGATGGGGCAATTTATTCAGAGGGGAAAATATTGCCATAGTGCCGATCGTTTTTTGGTCACGGTGGTTAGACGTGTGTCAAGGGAAGGTTAATACCCATTTCATTGAAAGATTCCATTAGCCTAATGAAACATTCAAGGGAGTGGATGGGGTCTTTTCGTCTGTATCTTCCATTAATTGATTACAAAGACATATCCATCAAATAAATTATTATCACCTCACGAAGCCATATAGTACCACCATTAACTTTAAGAAAATTACTGTTTTTGAATAGCTTTGCGTGATTTTACATGGAATACGTAGTAGAAATCATTTGAACCAATAGGCTTTGGATTACGTGGGCCCTTTCTGTCAAAAGCAGGTACTTCAATACACACATTTATTATATTTGCGGCGCTCCTTACTGGTGCAGTACACAAGAAAAGTGCAGTGTTGCATCAGTACGGCTTCTCATAAATTCTGGGAAACTGAATCATGTATTTTGTGAAGGAGGACGAAGTTATAAGTTTGTGATGGGTGTTCAGGCTCTGTAATAAACGACTCTATTGATCCTGGGTTCGTTTTAAGTTGATACTTCTATAAATATCTTAGCAATTACTTATATCAGGTTGATTTGCTAAGCATCTTTGACAAAATAAACACTTTTCTGCTCGCAGATTGATGCCACGGTATGATTAATTATACCTATAGGAAAACCATGTATTGAGGGAATATTTCATTCTGCACCATTGATAAAACAAAATATTTATGGGGGTACTCCCTCTGCCCATCATTCCACCAGTTTTAATTTTAACCGATTATTATTAAGCAATTGCACTAACTGTTTTGAAAATTTAAAAACAATATTTTAATATTTTGTTATGTGGAACTCTGCTTTGAAATGGGGATAACTAGTTTAATATCTGACTATTTGTGTAGGTTTTCACATAATAACACAATAGCTGACACCAACCTAAGAAATACTATCGTACATGATCGAGATTCAAAAACACCCTATTTCTGGCAGGTGCATAAGCAAATTCAGTACAACACCAGCCATCTTAATTGAAAGGAAATTCCCAGCTGTTCCCACCACTCCTTCTTCCACCTCATTTCTGCAATTATCGCAATGAGTGCGATTTTCTCCCCAAAATATATCGTCATCACACGCATCCAATTCCTATATTGGGCTTCGACAACGCAGGCTCGTTTTTCCTTGCGTGAGCACTCTGATATTGCGCGGTTAGGTAACCATGTGTGCCCATTTACATATCCTAGTACCGTTTTTTTTTCGGCGTAAAGCCAGTAAACTTCTAGAAGTACACTGTTATTCGCTCGATGGCCTGGAGTTATTTTTCCGGAGAAAAAAATGTTGCTTACGTGGTTTGTAAAAACATTGTCATATTTCCAGTCGTGCATCATCAAGCTACGCGTTATTTTTCCCCTGCTTGCCATTCAACGGCCGCGTTTGCGTCGCTGTAAGGAAATTTACGGACCGATATTTCGCAATTTCGGCTCTTTTTTTTTCTCTCTCTCTGTTTCTCATTTTTTCCACATCTCGTTTAAAACGGTGGCGCGTCGGTAGTGGTGGAGTGGACGGGAGAGCCCGACTGCTGACCTGTTCAAATCCGGGCAGTAACCCGCGGCGTTTCCAGTCTAACCGAGGCTTTGTTTATTTTTCTGGGCGGGTGGGGTATTCACACAGAAAGGAAGAGCACCGCACTTCTCCGTGTGGGTTGTAGGGGTGGGTGGTTTAAAGGGTGGGAGGGGGTTGGAAAAGGTTGGAAGTTGCGTTGCGGGGGTGGGAAAGGTAAGGGATGAGGTATGGCTCACCAGTCTCTCCCCCAAAACAAGCCTTGGGGCTTAGCGCGAGGACAGTCCTACTCTCTCTCTCTCTCTCTCTCTTCCCTACGAATATCGTGTGCATACCAGCCCTGGGATCTCTCCCCCATTTATAATTCACGCATTTGCTCAATCCATTCATATTCTATGGCCTTGTTTTTTTAAATCTTTAAAGCGACGAGAAGAGATTAAAATACCGTCACGGCTTTCCCTGTGGAGTCCACGGTTTGTTCTTAGTTTTGCTTTGCGAACTGCGGGATGGATTGACGCCGGACAAAATATGCGAATTCATGTGTATGGGGTGGTCAACTGAAGTCAAGATCCGAATACAGTCCGCAGAGTTTCAATCCTCTTTAAGAGAGAAATTTCTGTTTTGTTGCGTTGTTCACGCAAATGGATGTATTGTTGTACTGTTTCTGGGTACCAACAGAAATATACTTGATCATACCGATAATGATTGAAATACTGGCGGAGTACTTTAGGATGTTATTATAATAGGAAAAATGGCTGTCACGTTTCTAAAAGAAAGGAGTTCTGAGCTTGAACGACAAAATACTGTTGGTGGGTTACCTTTTCGTAAAAGTAGCGAAATTTGTTGATTATTCAGTGTTCATATTAATCATATGGTGAACAACTCTTCATCGATGATGAAATCATCCCTCCCTCTCTTCCCTGAACAAATATAAACATGCATCTACTCAGTTTAATATTATTTAAGGGGATCGGGTTGGCATGGTGGCGAGATTGCTGGTTTCCCATCCTAATGACCTGGGTTAAAATCTCCAGAGTGTTTTTTCGGAGCGGGGATTTTTCATTGGAATCTCGATACCTGCTTGGATGTCATGTGAAGAGCAATTCTAGTGCAGTACTTTGTGTCACTTGGGACGTTTAACTGTGGTCCACTTGGCGCCTATCACTATGAGTAGGCGGACGCCGATGGATGGCTTCTCTCCACCCTTCCTCCATTCCCCAAAATAATCCCTCCCTAAGCGGCCTAACTTCCTATTCCTAACTGTGCGTATTTACCTCAGTTGCGGGTCACTTCTCCAAATAAAGAGCCAACATATTGTTTAGGCAGGCGGCTCTCCTTGAAATCCTATACACCGGAAAACTCCGTGAAATGCCACCTCCTTAAAAAAATACGGGAGTACTCCTTAATTTTTTTCCTATTAAAAAAAAGTCTTCTATTCCTACGAGTTTTCATAATTATACCGAAGTGCACTCCTTTCGGTCGGTACTCGATCATTTATTTTTATCTTTTATTTCGTATTACGTCTTTATTTTTACGTAAATACGACTTTTAAATCAGCTGGACTTTAGACTACCTGGTCGGAAGCGGCGATATTACGTTTGCAGAGTGATCTATTCTGACTCTTTCAACTTCGTAAAACTAAATGGATGTGGTCTCGTTCGAACGAGTATACAGCTACAATGATTGCATGACATTGTATTGGCTCCGAGCATGCACGAGGCGCGGGTGGGACTCCCCGGCGATTGGTGACAATTTTGGCGTGGGCGAAAATTTCCGTCCAATTCATCTCACGACTGATTTTGTTACAGAACAAAATATCTCGTTTAATCTGTCTGTACAAGCTAGAAAACCTTATTTTTATCAAGATTTTTTTGCTATAATAAAACAAATGTTACGAGATTTGTAGTGACATTTTAGATGCCGGCCTAAATCGGAAAGCTCAAGAGGAAATTTGTGCGAACGTTAGTCAGCAGATGACTATTAGAAACTGTCAGAGTGTAAATACCAAAAAGGATCGCAAGGAAATCACTGATAGACGGAGAAGCAAGTAAATACACAAGGACATAATGGAAAACCGTTAATACAAATGACTGAGTACTTAATTGAACACTAGAATGGAACGAACACATAAAAAGAATGACAAGCGACAGATAAGTACTTATCCCAAGAGAAAAAATGCCAACAGGTAGAAGAAACTTCGGTCAGCCAAGAAAAAGGTGGTGCGACAACCTTAAGTATAAGAAATGCTGTAATTGAAGAAGAAACAGGCCACAGGTGCCTACAATAGAGGAAGAAATGAATAATCTCATCTGAAAATGCGTCTAATTAGATACCCTTGTGTCCCAGACAGAATGAATGGGTGAGAGACGGCTTCTGGAATGTAGGAAAGTCAAATCGGCGAGCAGGTAAAATGACAGCTCCAGGAACTCGGGGGCCATTCTGTATGACCTTGGAATTTTCATGTCTAGACAGTGACGAATTTTTCCGCGAAAATTCTAAGCTTGAGATTTGTAGGTGGGGCTATGACGTCACATCCACGGACTTTCCGAGGTTCGGCCGTTTCTAGTCATTACCGAATATGGCCCGAGGGGCCGTCACAGCCTGCGACAAATTTCAACTTTTGAATGGCTCCATTTGACTGCTGCTGAATATTACCCGCAAACGCTGACATATTCACGTAAAATCCACGGCCGTGTCCGTAACCGGCTCCGCGTGAAATCTACACCCGACATTTATGCTTTTGGTTGCATCAAATCATCTGATCAGTTCCTGTAGACCAGATAATATATTTTTTCCACTCAATTTTCCATGTAATGGCAAACGTATACGGCAGAAAGGCAAGAATAATTGCCAAGGTCAAGGTATTATAAAAATACTCTCTTTTTAATGAAGTGGATATTCACATAGCACCTACTTCTTTTCTCGTGTTTAAGCATCTCTTCATTACAGAGCTGAAATAGTAGTACATAATGAACAAGACTTTTCTGGTAGAAGTTTGATGAACCTAAAAAGTGTAATTCTATGCAGCCAACCTACTATTATTATTAACCTAAACAACCAACCTAATGTTATGCAAAACTATTGTCTCCCTGAAAATTTTCCAATGGAAAAACCTAGAATATTCCTTGATTAAAAAAAACAGAAAACCATTGACAACTCTGATAATTTTTGAAGTGAAAACTTCTCTTGGGAGGGTCTACTCTACGCCTGCTCTCGGCTTGATTTCCATGGGAGTAAACGCAAAAGCGTGACACTCGAAGCGTTAAATTTTAAGCGTTCCGTTCCCACTATCTATAGCACATACGAATATGGTACGGCGAAGAGAAGAGAAAGAGAATGCGCGCCCTATATATATATATATATATATATAGTGCATACGAATGTCTTTATTATTATGTAATTCACTTTAAAATTTTGTGAATTCATTAAATTTTACGCAGAAAACGCAGATATTTTCCACTAAGAGCAGCTCCAGCTTCTACCGTACATAGATCTCAGGGTGGTAATTATAGTGTCGTTGTATTTAATTATGAAAATAAACTTCAGTTTACGTAGCAATGACTAGACCAGTTTCTAGTGATGGTCTTATTTTAGTATCCCCTGAGAAAGACCATACATTTTATCATGGGCGAAGACAAGACCCAGCTATGATTGCATTAAAGTAAGAGTATGAAAGATTGTCATCAAACCGTTTATTAACAATAGAACAACAATTGCTGAATTTAATGTCCAACGAATCTCATTTCACAATATATTCTTTTGATTGTCAAAGTTTGGGAATGCACGCCAGTGATTTAAAAGATTCAGTTTTCAAGAATAGTACCTTATTATTATCATCGGAAACAAATGTTATTAATGAAAATAACGTCAATATTGATAACTTCACTTATATATCTCAATTTAAGCGAATATATATGAGATCTGGTGGAGTTTCGATCAACCACAATAATAGTGACATCGTCAACGTCGTCACTCCAAATAACACTTAATGCCAGACAGAGTGTCAATGAAATTGCCGCGAGCAATCTTGTAGGAGATTTATGTTCTGTACAATGTAAAATAAATAAGAAAGATACTGTAATTATAATCTGCGTTTACATTTCGCCAAATAATACTGTACAAAATGTAATAAAATACTTACATTTGCAATTATTACCGTATACAAAAATTGGTTCGCGGATTCTCGGCGAAGACTATGATAATATACCATTAGTAATAAGCGGAGACTTTAATGTTGATTTTGGAAAAGATAATGCCCAGCCATTGCTAGATTTGTTTGAAAATGAATTAGGTTTGACAATGAATAACAATAGAAACGACGCAACAACAAAAGGTGGAACGACAATAGATGCTGTATTTTCTAGATATATACATAATATTAAATCACATATTTTTGTATCCCATGTTAGTTATCATAAGCCAATAATTACTTTAATTAAAGATTGTAATAATGATGTCAATAATTTGTCAATTGAGGAACAATAAAAAATATAAAAATGAAAAATAACAAATTTTATGCAAAATTAATTATGCTTTTTCATCTTTAATAAACCTGCTATATTTTACTTTAATATACACCATCAATCAAAATTTATTAGTTGAAGTTTTCACTTCTATCTACCGTCCCAAGACGGTAACAATTTTTTTTCTCCATAAATTTAACCATACACAATTTTAGAACGTATGCCTGATACTTATCTTTTCTCGTTCCCGCTTCCTATATCGAGTACCTTTACGGACTTCATTCGTGTAGTTTTCGCGCTATTAATTGCTCCAGTTTACTGTTGTGCGCTCCACTATGTAATTAGTAGTTGCTTCGCGAATATTTATGAATTAACGTGCGTTCTAATGGATCGCCAATCAACGTTAAGAGCCTTAAGAAATTTGCCAGCCTCGGTGGCGATAGGATAACGTAGTCATCAAATAATCCGGGGATCACTGTTCATAGTCCAGGCATAGGGGTTTGTACCCCTGTTTCACTGTTGATGGTACCCCTCATTTTGTGAAAGACTATGTTCTACATAGATAAACCACAATAATTTGTTTACATGAGAGCACACTATTATTGAGTACTATTCAGAAATTTGGGCCTCAAGTCAGCAAGTGACAGGTAATTTCAAACTATAAAATTTGATCAGCCAATATTTTTCTTGATGGACGAAAACAAGGTCAGGAATTTTAGGGAGCATTTCTACGCTGTTGTTAGTCAAGGATAATCAGCCGGTAGTATTGGATTAGTGGGCCTAGTGACGGCACATTTATAGGTATCATAGTTCATTTTCGTGCCACCTGAGGACAATATATCTTACCATGACTCGAAATCCCCCCGGTCTACCGTTTAAAAAAAAGGGATTGGAGCACTCTCCTTGGATATGTGTCCTGAGTCAATGCGGTAAATTACAAATGCAATATTGGAACCGGCTCGCGGTTCAGAGCGGGACTTGTGAACTCCCCTCCGAGATCTGTGGGGCTATTCTGTATGATCTCAGAATTTCCGAGCCTCGAAAGTGAGGAAAATTTGACTTCACAGCCTCTAAAATTTCATATAGGGTCATTCAAAAGTTGAGATTTTCCGGGGGAAGTGACGTGACATTCACGGATTTTCCAAGTTCCGACCATGTGGAGACTTTACTGAATAAGGCCCCAGATCGACGTCCGTATCAACCGCAGGTCCCCTTCCTGCGCGCATTAATCACTTTCTCCGTGCAAACACTCTGGCTTCCCCGGAAGAACTCTCGCACGTCATTCTTTTGCATTCAAGATGATCGAACGAGTGCCGAATCGACGGTCCGAGTCTCTCGCGGACGAAGCAATGGAATTGACCGCAATTTCCATCTCTCTCTCTCTCTCTCTCTCTCTCTCTCTCTCTCCAGTTCCCCGTTCGTTAAATATTTCGGAACCTCCCGCACGTGGTCCCATTCCTCGAGTCAGAAAGATTGGTCACTGATCGCTCTCTCTCTTTCACGCACACATACATACTCGCGCCGGCCTCGGTCGTATCGCAGGCGAGATTAGACGGACGGACTCTGGGATGAGAGCGGCGTTCGGTGCCGCGGGAAGATTAAGTATGAACGAGAAGAGGGAAGGGGAGCGCATTGGGTCTATGAGTCGGGCGGTCGAGGTTTCTTCTTCCGCCCGCTCGATGCGGGCGGAGATAAAGAGGGAGATGTGGCGATTTATATGTATGTGGAGGAGAGGAAAGACAAGAACCTCATTAAGGGGGGAAGATGAAAAGGGTTTTTAGGGTCTGGCGTATGGAGAGAGGGAGTAGGCCTTCGCGGACGGGGCTTAAATAATGAGCGGTGAATGATTAAAGAGGAAAACCGTTTTGACTGGCGGAGGCAGGAGGAAAAAAGGCGGCGAAGAAGACGGGTGGAGAAGGCTGGTGACACACAAAAAAATGCTTAAAAATATGCATTTAATTTGTCAAATATAACGAACAGAGTTCTCGCTTGCTTAAATGGATAACATTTGTTAATTCCGCACTATTTTTTTATTTTTAAAACTCTTGGTTTCAACGCTTCCGCGTTCTTGTTCATACGCTGTTAGAGGTTGGAGATTAAGAAAATAGTATTTGGGGTAGAGGACAAAGGAGATGAATATGCGGAAACATTTAAGGAAAAGAGGATAAAACAAAGGTCAAATTAACGGAAAATTGGTCTGTGAGGTGGGTCAGGCGTTTGATCAAGAGATGAATGATTCTATGGCAAAAGGTCATTTAACGATTTCGTTTCAAAGACATAGGATATAATTACAAAATTTTCCAGAAAATACAGTCCTTTGTCTTTATCAGAAACTCATCAAACATTATTACTAAAACCAGGTATTTGGTTAAAAACAGATAAATTGCTGTCTGATCTATTGTCTCAATCAATAAAAAATACTGCTTACATTATAGAGAGCTCACTCTTCAAATTCGGACGTCTTCTATTGTCAAATCATTCTCATCTCACTGCACTGTTAGAGTAATGTAACACTCCTGTTACACTTCGTAATATTGTCCTTAGCGGTCTCTATATATAGAAGTGACTTACATGTGGTGATATGCCTCAAGAGAGATTTATTGGAATTTTGGTGTCGGCCACATTTAAGTAACGAAGAATTTAAGGAAAAAAAGCTGGTATTGGTATCAGACCATTCTAACCTCACTGTCTTCGAGAACTTAAGCTTTCTGAGTGAAAATCTGGTAGATGTCATAAAAGACACTTGGTTATAATGTTAAACATTTTTTTTTACTTATCTCGTACATCTCCAAAGAGATGATTGTTTTGTGATAATTGTTTCATTTTCTTTTTTGCTGACAATGCCCTACTAAGCAAAAAAGGTCGTTTATCATTTTTTTTCTGCTAAAATGAATCCAGAATAAGGCCAGATAATGATTTGTAGCTAAAAAAAGGTGATTTACATGAAAATTCCCAGAAAAGTCCGTTTTTCCGGAAAAGGTCCCTATTTGTCAAAATAAGTCAGAAAAAGTCACTAACAAAATAACTAAAATGCTCTATTCAACAAAATTTGTGGAAATTTGTCGTTTAAACCAGAAAAGTCCCAATGTTACAAAAAGTCTGAAGACTTTTTCCAAGCGATAACAAGAACAAAGGTGCGAATATAACCATTGAGTGGCTCTGATAAAGGCGAATCAGCTCTTTTCAGACGATTGAAAGGAAATACACTTTAAAGCTGTCCTTTAAACACAGAGCTCTATTAACTAGAGGAGACAGCTCCTTTAAAGGAAACATTTGGCTCTTGTAGGCAGTAAAAGTCATTGCTACCTAATTTTGCAGAAAAGTAAGGTAGATAGATGATTACTATGGATCTACTAAAACCATTAACGTGACACTTTGTGAAAGTGGGCTGAAAATGGTTGAGTAATCAGAGTACCTTCGTTATGAAAGGGTTCTTTCTTCCCTCTGGTGGCTGCCTCGACCTCTATTTAATGGAATTTGGTGATGAGGAAGGAGCACTAAGGGAAAGAGAAGTTAATTAATGAGCGATTGGTTCCGCAGGGGGAAATTTGGCCGTAATGAGGGGGTGAGAAAGAAATCCGGAGGAAATTTTCTTCTAATTTAAATTTTAAGTCTACAAAAGAGGAAAATAATCTCTTTCTCAATGACGCAGGTACAAAAATTCAATGGACGGCCTTTAATGAGAATGCCTCCGCGATAAAAATTATCAGGGAAGTAATTAGTACTGGAGTACTGCAAAAATCGCCAAACCACAATTAAGGGCTTGAAGGATTACCACAGTTGCTCTCTGGGATATATTTTGAGCTGTAAAAATAGGAATGTGTAGTATCAAAAATGATGAATCGCCATTACTAAATGAATATTGGCTGTGGAATATTGATCAGTTTTGGCCTTTTGCGTCATTCTGAGTATTCAACCGATAGATATAACCGTTTAAGTGTGCTGCATGAGCAAAGAAAGCGAAGTAAATGTTCATATGTTGATATATCTGCACAATTTCAAAACCAAAAAGCGTTTGGGATTCCTTTAGTGCACCAAACCGTAGGATTTAAGGCACGCAAATATTTACGGTGGGAGTGACTCGAATTAAATAACTTCTCAGAAGAAACTTCGCCAATAAGTTGGTTAGGGTCCTAGAAATTATAAATAACATTAATCACCTTTTAGCATTGATTACGATTTAATTTAGATCTTCTTGTGTTAGCTGTTATTTTTAAATTACCAGCTGATGCCAGCGGTTTGTTTGCTTACGCTGACACTGCTAAAACGCAACCTTAACTGTGGAAAATCGTTTTTATAACATTACGATGTAAAATAAATGGCTTGTGATAATTTTCTCTTAGCTGCTGCACACTTGACCAAAATGGTTACGTACAGTATATCTATTTAATAATAATTGTAGTAACTTCTGCCGTATTTCAGTTTCGTGAAAGATTGCCTACTTGGTACATAGAGGACTCGTCATGAGAGAATTTGATGAGGGATTTTTTGCCTCATATTTTCTGCCTCAGTGATCCTTCATCTGAATTGGCATTGAGATATATTATGAATTCATAATTGAGAAATTGCTTGTAGGTAGTAGTAATTAAGTAAGAAATTGTAATTATTCCCAACTGATAATTAAGAATTCCATGCTATCGACATGGGGAATTTATTTGTACTTATATTTTTATTTATATTATATTTTAATTCAGAAATTATATCAGTGCGTGGTCATTTTAGTGTAATTGATTTGTATATTAAGTATTGAAGGAATTTCTAACACCATTGATTACTGACCAAAGCATGACTTGTCACTGTTTATGACGGCAGTTTTTGCATTACAGTTTTTACCTATGTACAGTTTTTACTTTGCATTTATAGATTGGGGGCAGATAATTTATTTGGTTGTGCAATCTTGAATATGATTAAAAAGGATTCATCTTCATATGACTCATTCCCTTTTATCCTTTTCTCCTCAGCTAATGTCTGTGACAAATCACCCACTGGGAATAGCCTTTGCTCTGGCTGGCGTCATCACATATAATGTGTTCAAACACTTTAATCTTAAGGATGAATTTATCATTTTTAAATAAGCATTTCTGTTCATACAAAATTCGACTATTTAATTATAAAACGACGAGGAGGAAGACGTATTGGGCGTGAAATGACAAGAATCAGCCAAAATAAAGCAGGGAAGATTGTTTTCTCGGAAATTAACTCATTCCCAATCCTTCAGAGAGTTATCATGGTGAATCTACCCACTGTTTCTAAACAAGCACTGCCGTCGGTATGAAGAATGGTGGGGCCCATTTATTGAGTGGAATGAGATTTCCATGTGAGATATTAGAATGCTTTCATAGCGAACTTCAAAATATATTTTTTTCGCGATGTCTGCGGTGACATTTGTATATTTTTCTGGCTTAAAACGTAAACTATTTATTTCGATTGTTTTACGCACCAAATTCGCACCCTGCATCGTTGTAAAACCCAATAATTGCAATATGATATTTCTCCTGTTTATAGAATTTCTAAGCTCTTCTCTAGTGAATTAGAGCTAAAAATGTAGCTCGGTCCAAGAAAGGCGATCGATTTCATTGAAACTTTATGTTGTTATAATACTTCACTCACTGGGTAGCAAGTTACACCGACGTATTTGAAGTCCATTGGAAGGTCATTTGCATTCGTCAAAAGAATAAAAAAAATGATTACGAAGTAACAAAGATTTTTACCAAGTAACGCCTGAGAGTATCGAGTTCATCAAAAAATGATTGCAGGAATAATATTGCCATTGGCATTAAAGCTTTAAGCGTCCTGATTTGTCCTCTTTAAGGATGCTAATATTTTATAGGATGGTATGATGGTAAGGATGAATACAAGTATTGTAAAAGTGAAAACATATTAAACCTGAAAATATAATTCATACCATCCGTTTTCAAATGATAGTTAAAGAGTAACATATCTTTTATTCATCCTTTCCGGCGACATATGCCCTTAGCACAACAAAGAGATTTGATCACATTTTGAAATACTTGAGGGTAAAAATACATTGACACCGAAAAGCATCGCTGCGCTTCCGCCATGAAAGGATATAAATAAATTTTCAACGGAAAAGCGAGAGATCCGAATCCCTGAAATTAATTCTGAGAGCTGTGTCATTTCCCCCGCATCCGGTTTCATTCAAATTCGGAATCGGGGAAGGTGGTGGGGCGAGTTAGGGGAGGGGAGAAGGGGTGCGGAGGGGATACGGGGGTGCCTCATGCATAGGGAGGGCGGAAGGGAGGGGAAAATATCAAATTTACGTTTTGAAGGACCGGTGATCGCATTAACCGGGAGCGGTTTCGACGATAAAAATAACAATCCATGCGCCGCGCGATGAAGGATGGAAAAGCGGCGAAATTGATCCGAGGGGGGGTTCTGGAGGAGAGCGGGGGAGAGGAGTGGTCGTGTTTGCATGGAAGGAATAGGTGGGAGACACCCCACGGGAAGCACTATAACACGTTGCAGACGGTTCACGAGTTTACTCCTGCATTTGTTATGAACAGCTCTCGAACAATCTCGTATTTTGCACAATTACTATTTTTATTTATAGCTGAAAATTTTATTGAGACTATAATTAACTAGAGACGGTGCCCGTTGGATATCAACGGGAAGGAAAAAATCAACACTAATACATTGTAATAAACCATTCATATCTTACTTGGTGGAAAGACTCATTGAGCTAATGGATATACACGGAATCTCGACTTAAACAATGAATATGGTCGTCATGGAGACGATGACTCAAAAACACTAAAATATTGCGAAAAATCGTCACGCTTTAGCAAACATTTCGAAATTTTGATCGGAATACAACATTCGATTGAAGGAATAACAATCATTATTTTATTTTCTTTTTATTGTTACCTTTCCCAATAACAGAAAACCACTATTCATAATTTATATTTTGCAAATAAAAAAAGGTCTGCATTCAAATGAAAATTCAGCTTCACGTGTATTTTCTGTGTGAAAGTTACTGACATTTATGTAAATATCGGTGATTATTACAGTAGATGTAACCACTATAAAAAGTTTCTTCTTCTTTTGAGATTTGGTCAATTTAAAAGTCACTATTTCACCGCCAACGTTTCTGTAAATTTATTGCCATCCTCAGGGATAATTAATATAAACCATGAAACAAAGTTAGCAACATAAACAGTCGTTGATAAAAATACTAAATGCAGCAGGTAACAACATAGGAGATAATTAAACTGTAGATTTTTTCTCCATTTGGCACACAATGTTTACAAATAACAACAAACCTTTGAAATTAAAAATATATTAACAAGATGGGTTAAAAAGACGTCAACCATTTCAACATACAGGATAGATGTAAACAGTTTCTTGGGAACAAGAAAACACGCCAGATTACACAAAAAAGTATTAACCCATTAATTTAGAAAAAATCATGAATAACGCTTTATATAAATACAAATATAACAATTTGCTCATTTTTCTTAATGGCCAACTTCTTAGTCAACTTTGCAATTTTACCAGCTTCTTGGGCTTCGGTTCTTCCAAAAGAATCACGTAGGAACGAAAAATTCCTGATGTTGTTCTATGTTAAATCGGTTTTGCAAATGATGTTATCTGCTATCAGTTCCATTCTCTTCGTTAATACTTAATGTATATAAGATGCCCTGAGGATGGAAATACATTTGCAGAAACGTTGGCGGTGAAATTGTGACTTTTAAAATGGCCAAAACTCGAAAAAAGAAGAAGAAACTATTGTGATTATTGTTCGCAAAAGAACTAGTTTCATAACCTATTCATGAGCTAAGGACCCAATTGGTCTCAAGACGCCAGGCGTCTACCTGTTGTGCCAAGAAAGTGCGGAGCCGCTTACATTGGAGATAAGGGACGCACAATAGAGACACGTCTAAAGGATCACAAGCGACACCTATGACTTGGACAACCAGAAAAATCAGCCATCGCCGATTATGATCACTGACTGGACTACCTCATTTGGTTTGACGAAACCAGGATACTCGCCCGCTCCTTCAGATTTTGGGAACGCCTGGTCAAGGAACACATTGAGATTCTCAAGGAGCAAGTCAATCTCAACCGAGATACAGGCTTTTTCCTTGAGCAACTCCTTGAAACCCTCATCGGCCACATTATCTACGCAAAAAACGGAAATTCCACACAAAGGCGGGAAACAATGCAAAATTTATCCCATCGCACCAACCAATCACGCAACACTTGACAAGGATGAGTGAATATAACAAGCGAACCAACATCCGCATCGACACTCATCTGCCCTGATGATGATGCCCGAGTCGAACATCGAAACGTCAGCGAACATGGAGCCATTAACCCTGTAGGAAACCCGAGAATAGTTCCGGCACAAAAAGTTTCACACATACATATTTCATGCATGACATACATTTCAATTTCATTGCGTGTATTGTCTCCTGATTTTTACCGGTCGCAAGGGAAAAGTTAGAAAAAAATATCACTGGTCATTGTGATAAGTTGGGAGAGAATTTCGTTGCTGCGTTAAAATACTGTTGTTTGTACGCCGCGACACGTGATATTCATGGGATATCGTAATGTGATATTATCCAACGGGAAACGTGACAGATCGGCGAACCAAATGATGTACAATGTGACGTAATGTAATATACGGCGTCCGGTATGCATGACACACGGGGAAATAGGGTTGTAAACTAGTAGTTTTTTGCTAGAAATTAAGGAGGCAAGTTGAAAATTAGAATATAATTACTTTGCTGAGCGTAATTTAAAATGCGGGAAGCTTTTTATACTCGAGAAAAAATAGAAAAACTTTCCTAAAGTTTTAACGTCTGAAAAAAACGGGTCTCCATATTTAGCGCTGTCTATTTGCGTCTGTGTGTTTTTGCACATCATCCACGGGGCTGCCAGAACTTGCAAACATGTGCAAAACGTAATAATTACACAAGAGTGGCTTGAAATATGAGCTGCATTTGGGGAAAGGCCAATGCTATTAAGATTTCAAAATTAGATATTCAGTAATTTAGTCCCTAAAAAAAGCAGTGGAACTTGTGGCATTTTCCCCCCCTGTTTTTTTTGGGCAATTCTCCTCTTTGGACAGTTTCTCCTCTGCGGACTGTTTATCCTCCGGACTTAGCCGAAGGACTTGCCCGAACGACATGCGCGCTAACGACATGTGCGCCAACGACGGCCAAAATGGCTACTACTACAAAATGCAGCGACTACTGCCAGCGACTTCTGCCACGACGTTCAGCCGCGCCGTTCAGCCGCGCCGTTCAGCCGCGCCGTTCCCTCGCCAGGTCCTGCACCGTTTTTATAGCCAGTAAAGTGAGGAAGGATACCAAAAATGCGGTCATCCTGACCAAGGCAAAAAGGCTGTGATCCTGTATTCTGCGGCCGACGCCAGAAAACAGTTCCTGGCGCTCCAATTAAAAACTGCCACCCTATCTATCACCCATCCCATTATTTCCTCCCCTCCAAGGCTACCAATCGCCAACCTCCTGACCTTACCCATTCCACCTTCGTCCTTGTCGACAGACCCCCTCCTCAGCTGACTCGTGTCCAAGCTCGCTCTCTATTGCTTCCGAGACGCCGACCGGGTAACACCGTTGTGTGAGCCTGCTGACTAAGTCACTTTTGTACTTAAGAGAGAAGTTCAACCTCTCGTACTTGTTAAACTTAAACTATTTTCCGACTGGTAACTTTAACTACGGTCGCCTGGCACTCGACCTATGGGTAAATTATTGTAATTGGTTTGGTTCTATTTTGTGATTTGTAAAATATATTGATAAGTTAAGTTTATGATTGATAATACTTGTGTTTCGTTCGTTTTCCTCATTTTTCTCACCCGAGCTTGGAAAGAGTTTGTGTTTTCAAGAGTGTTATCGGCGAGAAAATCTGCTCCTTCTCCCGATAGCGCTACAAACTGGTAGCAGAGCGTGGTTGTTCTTTTCCTGTCTTTCCAACGCAGTTGGTGAGTGATGTATGAGGATCTGTGATCGTCATTATTTCTGGTATTTCATTTTCTTCCTTCACGGAAGTTTTGTCTCTGCCGCTAACGGCAATCTAAATAGGAAAGGGTTTTCTTTTTCGTAATTTATTTCGTGTTCCTGGTTTCCAGTTCGAGGCCCTAGAATAGGTCATTGTAAATTCCTGTCGGAGTTTAGTGTGTAAATTCTTGTGTGACGAAGTATTTTCGTCTTATCTTCCGGCAATTTGAGTGGAGTTTCGTCAGTATGCCTGGTGATTCAGTCGATCAGTACGCAAGGGCTTACTTGACCACGGCCGAGGACAGGCGTGCTAGATCTAATGGGGGATCTGGGCTTACACTTGAAACTTCTGGTGTTCCGGCGGAATCCACACCCAACGTGGTTCCCCGAGGCCAGGTGAACGAGCAGAATCCAACCCATGTCGCACCGCCAGTCCCAATGCAACCTGTTCTGCCGCTGTCTGAAGGTCTGGTCATAGTGAAGCAGCTGATCGCTGATTTTCCACCATTCGAGGTTTCCAATACAGAAAATTGGTATAATTTTATGTTGAAACTGAAAGAAATTGTCTCGCTTTCGCTAGTTCCTTTGTCTACGTTGTTGTATTTAGTCATTACCAAGCTGCCAGCTAGTTCTCATCAGTTTTGGCTCTCTATGTTAAATCAGAATCTTTCGTGGGCCGAAATTACCAAACGAGTTTGGGGAAGAATTGTAAGTGATCGAGAGTTTGACCTGGGAAAATTTCCCTGCTCCAAAGAGTTTGAAGGAGGTAGCGAGATTTCTGGGGTTATGTGGTTTCTATTCCAAGTTCATTCCAAGGTATTCTGAAATTTCTATTCCTTTAAATCGCCTTAAACGTAAGAATGTTCCCTTTCACTGGTCAACGGCAGAGAATGAAGCTTTTATTCAGTTAAAGCAAGCTTTGATTAAGCCCCCGGTGCTGTCTTTCCCTCGTTTCGAGGAAGAATTTCACTTATTTGTTGATGCTAGTAGCCTCGCATTAGCTGCAGTGTTAAACCATAAAGTAAACGGTGATTTCATACCTGTGGCATTCGCTAGTAAAGCATTATTGGACCATGAAAGAAAGTTTTCGACTTACGAGTTGGAATGTATGGCTATATGCTGGGGTGTCGAGAAATTCAATGTGTACCTTCAAGTAAAACCTTTTCATTTGTATACTGATAATGGAGCATTGTCTTGGTTATTTTCACATCCCAAACAGCTGGGAAAGTTGGGTAGAATGGTTCTTAAACTCTCTTCTTATAAGTTCACCATCCATCATGTACGGGGAACTGCCAATAATGTAGCTGATTGCCTTTCTCGTGTCGTTCCTGTGTCTAGTGATAATGTTGCTAGTGATATTGATTCATCTTAAGTTGGTGATGATCTATTTCCACCAATGGCTTGTGTATTGAATAATGTTCCTTTATCATTTGTTAATATTAGAGACCATCAAAGGTCAGATCCTACTTTGAGGGATGTTCTCCAGAAATTGCAGAAAGATCCCTTGTCTTGTGCAAATTATTTTGTTAAGAACCAGCTGCTATGTTTTGGCAATTCAAAAACTCTTAGAGGGAAGGTTGTTTTACCTGTCGTGCTTCGACCAATGATATTCCAATATTTTCATTGCTCTAGTTTTGGCGCTCACCTGGGAATGTCCAAAACTTATGAGAAAATTAGCAGGGAATATTGGTGGAAGGATATGAAAGGGGAAATTTTTGACATGGTCAGAAATTGCCACTTATGTCAGACATGTAAACCTAGAAATTGTTCTTCGCCTGGCATGTTATCTTCTAACATCCATTCTGATGTCTGGGAAAGAATTTATATCGATTTTGTCGGCCCATTTCCATCCACAAAGGGTAGTAATCAGTATATTTTAACACTGATTGATGGGTTCTCTAAATTTTGTATAATGGAGCCTGTACGAAAGGCTACAGCTGGTGCTGTTGTGTCTGTCCTCACTCAAAGAGTTTTCTCCAAGTTTGGTTTTCCAAAATATCTGGTCTCTGATAATGCTTCAGTTTTTAAGTCACACCTGCTTAGGGAGATGTGTTTACAACTTGGTATAAAACAAGTTTTCACATCTCCATATTACCCTTGTGCTAACCAAGTCGAAAGACTTCATCGACATTTAAAATCTGCCTTGACAATTTTATGTAACAATGTTCACTCTACATGGGACTTTTTCCTCTATGATCTAAACTTTGCTTTCAATACTGCTGTACATGGTAGCACTGGCCAATCTCCTGCCAAAATAATGTTTGGTAGACAACTGCCACATCCTCTTACAAATCAGTGGTCAATTCCTATTGAGCTGTTCGAGGATAAAATTAAGGATGATCAGAGGAAAGCCTACTTGCAACAAGTGGTCGCCAATCTTAAAAAGGCAAGGGCAAAACATGGGGAGGCTTTTAACAAACTCCACTCTCCAGTAAATTTTGCCCCTGGGGATTTAGTTCTTTGTAAAAATCATCCTATTAGCTCAAAGGCAGACAAGAGAACAGCCAAGCTAATGCCTCTTTGGGAAGGTCCTTTCATTATTAAAAAATTTGTGTCTCCTGTAACAGTTGTTCTTGAGCTATCACATGATAAAGAAAAAATATGCCATGTCTCTCAGTTAAAAATTTATCATCGTGACTCTGTGAATTCTCATTAGCTCAATATGGTGTGACTATTGCATTTTTCAAATTAACTCAATGAAATACTATGATTCTATTTAAACACACTGTTATTTTCTGCCTTTTAGTTGATCAATATGTACTATTCTATTAATATATTATTATACAAATACTTAATAATGTGAACACAGTGATCACCATACTTAATGTTGTCTTCCTCTCAAAGTGTGCAATTTGTGAAATCAGTTGGAGGACGAATGGTCTGATTGGAATGGGATGTGGGGAGAACAGCCAGGAACATTCCCGAGGTGACTCGCTTCCAGATAAGTTGTGGAGGGTCAATGGCTGTTAAGATTCATGTGTGTGACATCGACAGTGATTATATCCATTGTCCTCCCAGGGTGATTAGTGCTTTCTTTATGGTGATTAACTGTGTAATTGCAAACATTATCATTTTCTGTCTCTACCTGGCTATCTAATTCCTGTAGTCAGGTTATGTATGTTGAATATTGGGTTGTTAGGTCATGTATCTGGCGTAGGGGGTGCGATCCCATCGCCCGGCAATTATAATGATTGTCGCAAACAGCACCCAGCTCTTGTATCATGCTTAGCTGGTCTGGGGTTCCAACCCCCAACAAATTTTGAATTGAATAATCCATGACGGTGGCCACTAAATTATTTTTCTATTTATTAGCTTTTTCTAACACGTTTGACTTAACCTGGCCCGAGAACTGATTGAATCTCTCATCTTACCCAAATTAATTTTCCATTTTTTGCTGTTTTTTCATGGAAAACAATTTCTTACATATGGGTAGTGACATTGGAGAGATATCAATCTAATTTGTCATTAAAATGACTCCAATCTTATCCTGAGTCATTTCTATCAACCCAAATTCCTTCATTGAGTTATCAATGCTTAACAGTACAACCCAATTGGTTGTGCGAAAAAATTTAATTAGTTTTAAGGTCCATGAAATTGATTGACCTCTCATCCTGAGTCGTTCTATCAACCCAACTTCTTCAATGACTGTGTTTATGCTTAACAGTGCAACCCAAGTGGTTGCATAAAACCATGTAATTAGTTTTTAAGGTTCATGAATATGGGGGATCCACTCACAAATTTTGAATTATCATTAATATTGTTAATACTAGGGTGAACTTGGAATACAGAATGATATTGTTATACTTGAATTATCATTAATATTGTTAATACTAGGGTGAACTTGAAATACACAATGATATTGTTATACTTTAATTATCTATAATATTATAATTACTAGGGTGAGCTTTGAATATAAAATAATATTGGTATATATGTATGATTATTATAATTTTCTAAAGTATATTTAACTGATGTCACACAATTGCATACTATTACTTTCAATGAATACAAGTCTACTTTCATTGAACAATTGTATAATCCTGCCTTCAAGAATATTTGCTTTGTTTTATGCAATATTCTCTTTCTAGTTAATTTATTACACCTGACGAGTCAGATGTTTCGTCTACTGGGTGTTGGTTTTTTGTTACTTAGATTTATTTCTCATTTGTTGGATGTTGCCAGCTGGACATCCAAATTATTTATGATAATTGATATCAAAGATGCTATCATATCATTCTACTGGTCCATGTTTGTGACAGTCAGAATATACTTTCATCATTTGTTTGAAGGCTGTTGAATACTTAAAATCTATTGTTTAATGTGTTTATCTGCAATCTTCACCTGTCGCCTGGAATCACAGCTGTGGTATACTGCTCTCATGTTTCCTGCACTTGGCAACTTTCGAGGAGTGTCTCTTCCTCTATGGTTGGCTATGGCTGTGTGAACCAGTGTCATACTGAAAGATTGTATGAATCTGAAATGTTACTAAACTGGGTTATTAACTTCAAGATGTTTATTAGTGATTATCCTTCTACACTGAATTATCAGCTGTTCCACCTTTGTGGTCCAGAAAGGAGAGGAGGTTCTTGTCTATGGGTGTGTGTGCTCAGTATCTTGGCAATATTGTTCAGTAAATTGCCTCTTAAGCCATAAACTGGCATTGTGAATTCAGTGAAAGTGTCCCTCTAGCAAGAAAAAAGGTGTCATTGATTCAATCATCATTCCTCATCCGGGAGTCAATTCTGTGCCTGATTTCCCCCAGTGGATGTGGCATTTTCCCCCCCTGTTTTTTTTGGGCAATTCTCCTCTTTGGACAGTTTCTCCTCTGCGGACTGTTTATCCTCCGGACTTAGCCGAAGGACTTGCCCGAACGACATGCGCGCTAACGACATGTGCGCCAACGACGGCCAAAATGCCTACGACTACAAAATGCAGCGACTACTGCCAGCGACTTCTGCCACGACGTTCAGCCGCGCCGTTCAGCCGCGCCGTTCAGCCGCGCCGTTCCCTCGCCAGGTCCTGCACCGTTTTTATAGCCAGTAAAGTGAGGAAGGATACCAAAAATGCGGTCATCCTGACCAAGGCAAAAAGGCTGTGATCCTGTATTCTGCGGCCGACGCCAGAAAACAGTTCCTGGCGCTCCAATTAAAAACTGCCACCCTATCTATCACCCATCCCATTATTTCCTCCCCTCCAAGGCTACCAATCGCCAACCTCCTGACCTTACCCATTCCACCTTCGTCCTTGTCGACAGACACCCTCCTCAGCTGACTCGTGTCCAAGCTCGCTCTCTATTGCTTCCGAGACGCCGACCGGGTAACACCGTTGTGTGAGCCTGCTGACTAAGTCACTTTTGTACTTAAGAGAGAAGTTCAACCTCTCGTACTTGTTAAACTTAAACTATTTTCCGACTGGTAACTTTAACTACGGTCGCCTGGCACTCGACCTATGGGTAAATTATTGTAATTGGTTTGGTTCTATTTTGTGATTTGTAAAATATATTGATAAGTTAAGTTTATGATTGATAATACTTGTGTTTCGTTCGTTTTCCTCATTTTTCTCACCCGAGCTTGGAAAGAGTTTGTGTTTTCAAGAGTGTTATCGGCGAGAAAATCTGCTCCTTCTCCCGATAGCGCTACAAACTAGCTGCAAGACGTGAATATAGAAGTCGAAGCAAACTATTTGAATATAAATTGTGAAATGTAGTATTTGTAAATGTAATCTTTGAAAAAGTTTAATTTGTATTCCATGCGGTAGGTACAGTACGGTGTTAACTGACCAAATCAATACAAACATTGTAAATTTCACAATGAATTTTATTTAATACGACCGGTTTCATTGTGAAATTTACAAAAGTTGGATTGATTCTGTCAATATGGATTTTCACCGCAAGTTACCCGTGAGAATATTGATGGTGTTATCTTAATGACGACAAGTGAATTGGCTTGGATACTTGCCCTTTTCAACGCAACGTCGAAATATTCCCTTATGAAGCATTTTGTAGCTAACTTGGCATTTTAAAACGCCGAATGTTATATTGATTTAAAAAAATGAAATTTATATTTGAAAAATAATATTATTGAGCAACTCGAAAGCGAAAATTTTTTTTTTCGCAATTTGAATAGTGCATCGCAATTCGATGCTGGAGTTACAATATCGCATGGATTCAGGGAGAGAGGAAAAGGCACACACATATAAGATAGGGTGGCGGGGGATGACAGCTGGAGGGAGGGAAGGAAAAGGTGGTTGGCGATGCGGTGCGAAAGAAGATGAAAGAGGCCAACCCCTTTTTCTGGTCGGTGGGGTGAGGAAAAGTGATTTGAGGACGAGCGATTAGAGATGGGAAATTATTGGAAAATGTTGGACGGGGAGGGAAGGATGGTGGTGGATGAGAAGGGGCGAGGAATGGGAGGAGAATATGAGTGGAAAAGGTTTTTCGGAGGATTAGATCCCGCCGTTGAAAAGTGTCGAATGGGATGAAGTGACACGTTTCCCGAGCAACGGACGGCGGTATATAGGACCATCCGCGTTTTAGTCATCGCCTGTAATATCGTTTATCTGAAGAATCATAAGGATTCCACAAGGGAGGATACGTGTTTATGGCGATATTAAGTTTATCTGTACATAGGTACAGGCGTGTACATTTGGAAGTCAAGGAGAATAAAATACTAGGTTACCTTCGAGTCGATACCCGCATAGCATTAAAGGAATAATCACATATATCTACAATTAATGAAGGGTTTATTTTTGGGTAAGGGAAGAGAATCGAGAAAAGCCGAGAAGGATTTTTGGCGGATTAGATCTCGCCGTTGAAAAGTGTCGAATGGGATGAATTGATGGGTTTTCTGAGCCGCGGACGGCGGTACATAGCGTTATCATCTGCGTTTCCACATCGCCTGAAATATCATTTATCTGAAGAGCCAGGATGATTCCACGAAGAGAGATACGTTTCAATGCCCCGGAGGCGTTTGGAAAGGGAGTTTATTTTTACGGAACTAAATAGGAAGGAGGAGGCATAAAAGGATTTAAGAACAAATATGCCTTGCTACCTTAAAAGAGACTCAATCAATGTATAAAAGGATCCTAAATGTTTTAAATCACTCTCTTGAAATAATTTAGGTTGTGTTGGACGACCTCAAATACAAAAATGTACCTTTCTGTGCCAAATTTTTATCTTCGGTGCCCTTTAACATTAATAAACATAATTTTTGGGAAATGATTGAGGCAATGTAGCCCCATTTTCCACTTATTCCCGCAGATTTATAAAAGCAACTTCTGTACGCAAAGATGTTTGTACATAGAGACCACTTGTTTAAAATGTCTCGATATATTAGCAAATCGAAGTATATCATATTAAAAGCCCCTAAACCAATCAATTCTCGCAAACGGAAATAAATAGAAAAATGTCATAATAAGGGCTGCTGTCCTTACAATATCTGCAGTAGATGAGGTTTATGTTAATGCAATATTAAGGTTGTATTTACTTATTGGTTAAAGTTAGTGCGTGTGGAAAAGTTTGGTTAATTCGGAGGTAGGTAACTTAAACGATAGATTGTCATGATCTCAGAATTCGCATTTACGTTATACCGCTGCAGTGCAATTACGTTGCCACTAGAGATAAGCCACGCAAAATAATAAATCTAATGAAGATCGTAATTGAAGGGTGAAGAAGAGAAGTTGTGATGGCGAGATACGGAGCTAAGAGGGTAATGAAGAGATAGAGAGCGGAATTCATTGAAGGGACTCCGGCAACCGACTGTGTGAACGATGTGGGCCTGTGATGACGACAATGGTGTTAACCGTCGAAGTGCTTGCGAGACAATCCCATAATGGAAGATAGCTGAAGACTGCTTAAAGCAACCAACGTAAAATCTCACATTTTATTCATGCATTGAAAAATATACTTACACCCGTGAATCGTCTTAAATATTGATAAGGTTAGTCAGAAATGAAAAAGATGCTGATTAGCCGACATTAGAAATTTTAAATATCATACTCAGTTTAATGGGCCGCTGCTTTGGCAGCATTCAATTCAACTACCTCGTCTTGGCTACTATAATTGTTTTTATTTTTAATTAAATAGAAAACTGACTTTGCATGTAGTTTAGTTTATTAACGATTTCATTAGTGGATACAAACGAATCTTAAATTTATATAGCAGTTCCACACTTCTAAGAAATGAATTCATCACCTGCATCAGGGCATGAGTTATTTTCAAAAAATCTCCATGATTTTTATCGAAGTCAAGGGGTCTTCTTCAGTTCATTGCGTAAATACCGCTTTGCCTCTAATAAGGAAGCTGATTAGTATTTCAATATTGGCGAACTGTGATTCATAATTTTTCCTTATTCAATGCTCATTATCTCACGCTTTGATATTATAAAAATGCCTGTCTGTTGATCATCCTCAATGAATGTTCTTACACCACCTCTTCTCATGAGCTTTACAAATATGTAGGTAGGTATTGAGTCATTTAATTTATGGTACTATCCGTCTCATCATCCGAAGTCCGAACTCTTAATCATTGCGGTGTGTGTAGTTGCTATCCTCGCCAAGAGCCGTAGTTCGAATCCTAGTGATGTAAGAGATTTGTGTAGTGAACACATTATAAAATCGAGAGCCATGAGGAAAGGTCTTAAGATGCAATGTTACGCCTATTTTTTGGAATTTAGGACCGCTGGCTCTTATTTCATCTTGTAATAAGGGCAGTTTAACAGCGAACTATCTTCAATTCATCCCCAATCTCCCTCTATTTCCTTAAAATCCTACCTGAACTGATCCTGATGTGTCAAAATTTATACCACCTGGATATGAGGATTTTTCTTTGGATGTCTTTCATATTTTACCTAAATAAAGTCCGAATTTTACTGTTATCAGCGTATAGCGGTCGCTGACAAATATCATACTGATGAAATGTATTTCCTACAAATTTCGTAGGGGTGATTATAATTTGGAAAACATTAATAGTTGATAAATAATAGAAAAGAAAATTAATAGCGTAGTGTATACTAACAGTGAACACATCGCCGTGGAATTGAAACATCGCGTCAGGATATCGTTTTATTTATTTTCGTAGAAAAAAAATAAAAATCAAGATATTATAAGACCATCGCTAACGAAATCACAAATATTCAATGCTGCCACAGCAATGTTCACGTGCAAAATCCGTTTCTTAGAACAACATCTTAAATGTTCTTCTGCCAAACTCTGATAAGGAGATGTTTCTCTTTCTTTCATTTGTCAGCTACACTTTGAGCTAGGATTTTTTCGTGCCACGTGGCCAAATGACCTCAGTCATTCGTGGGTCATTGCATGCTGCCTGCAACTCGCCGCAACTGGCCGCAACTGCACTGCAACTGCACTGCAACTGCCTGCACATCAAACCCAGATGTCTGACGTGCTTTCTACGATAGACACGTTGAAAAGAAGGGATGTTAAGCGAATGAAGAGCAGGCTCTGTTTTTACCAACGCCCTCAAGAACGGTAATGTTTCGAGGGGAGAGGAGGTTAGTGGTTGTGTTGACCTACTGGGGAGGAAACACGCTCGCAGACAGTTTAAAAGAGAGAAAGGTGGAGAGGTAGGAAGAGAGGGCATATTGAGATTCAAATTAAGTGCGGGAGCGACCAGAAGAGGGTAGAGGGAGGTGAGAGGGAGGGCTAGAGGTTGAAGAGGAAGGGAGATGGTTAATGATTTTAAGGAGTTTGGGGATGGGAGGGCTGGGGGAGAAGGGCGTGTTCGGAGTGAGAGAGTGGCGGGTGAAGGGGAGAGAGAAGTGGAGAAGAGAAAGGAGTTAAGGCTGGCTTACGTTGGACTTAACTTCATGACTTGAGAACGTAACTTAGGGCGGTTGACTTTCAGCCTGAATGTCGGATTGGGAGCGCTCACTATACGCCACGAGAACTTACGCCTACACCGACATACTACCCTGAAATCCACCACAACCATGTGTGGTAGGCTTGTGAATTTCACCGTCGTGCACTGCACCATATGCTAAAAGTGGTATAGAAACAACGAGGAGTTATTAACGCTGCAAGCAAATACGGACGTTCACAAATATAAGAATAAGTCCAGACAGCATGCTTTAGTTCCACACAGCCAGTTAAAAACTTTATGATAAAATGCAAATGAACGCTATTATTATGGTGTTTAATCGTTTGTGGAAGAAATTGCATTTTTAACATGTCCCTTCTAACGCATATTTCCCTATTTCTTATACTCATTAGCACAATTTTATCCAGAAGATAGCTTCCGTTCATCCATTCAAATTATGCCATATTGTTAGCTAATCACGAAGAAGAGTGATTGTTCAAGTTGACTGTTGGAAAACTATTTTGATGGGATGCGCCGCCGACGAGTAAGCTAGTTGTTTAAGTAGGTAAAAGTTATTTTTTAAATGTTGAAGTCACGAGTTGCTTGGCGAGCGAGGATATTTTTGCTAGAAAATTGGTTGAATCTAAAAAAAATATTGAAATTTGGTCCTTAGAGTGGAATTTGAACTGTACTTTATTTTTTATTTAGGAAGGTAACGCACTCATAAGGTAATTAGTAACGTTTAGGATAGGTTGGTAATGAGATCAAATTCATCAAAATCTAAGTTAATTGATATTTCGCTCAAACTACCTTATTCCACTCCGACGGTATGAGTCAAAATCAGTGTTTAATTCCACCTTTACTTTTGTATTGCTTAAAATGTACTGCTTTCACTGATGATATATATGCCTTAGCAAACAAAAACGGTGCAATATGTAGATTAGTTGACGTATACGATTTTTATGAACACTTGTTCCAGCGATAAGAGACGATTGCTGTGCCCTTTCTTTTTAATTAACACATTTGACATGTTCTTTTTAGTTATTGGCTAATACCTAAATAAATAAGATGGGCTGGTGCATAAATGTATTAACATTCAATTTTATTGGGAAATTTGCTTCTAATGAACTGTTTTTTGATAGTATTATGTTTTTATTTTTACAATATCTTTCCATATAAAATCCGAATATTCTTGCGAAATTGAGTGAAATTTATACATAATGAAGAAATGACAAATTATTTTGCATTAATTTATCAATGCTGATACATCAGTGTTGATACATTATGTCAATTTTGATACATCTTCTTCCAGTGTAGACGATGTATCAACTTTTTTGAATAAATTTTATTTTTGTGGAAAATTGCACGTGTTATTACTTCCTAATTTCTTCCCAAGTTTGCCCATGCCCCATCATGTAATTTCAAGTTTCAATTGTGGCAAAAAAACTATCGCGGAATTATATAATTTTGTATTTAATAGCAAACAGAAGACGGGATATTTAAGTCGTATTATGGTGGAAACATTTTAAGTTACGTTATGCTCTTAAGCTGCGTGTTCCTATGCTCTCAGTGAGGTGGCTTTGGAGGGAAGGAGAGAGAGAGAGAGAGAGAGGAATGATGTGGGAGGAGGTAGAAGAACGGATTGGAGGAGGAGAAGAATGAGAGAGAGAAGGAAAGAGAGGGAGAGAGTGTTGGAGTGAAGTGTCGGGTGAGCCTCGCGAGGCGTTACGTGTTTGCACTTGTGTGTGTATCTCGGGAGAGGACCAAGAGAGGGCGCCAGTGGAACAGGGAGGGGGAGCGGAGGATTAGAAGTTCTCCATGGAGAGTTTAATTGGGTGATAGGAGATGTAAAACTTTACGAGAGGAGAGAAATGGAGATAAGGGTTGGCGAGGAGGAAGAGGAGGATCCGTGTGTGGGGGAAGGGGAATGTAATGTTACGGGGCAAGTTGAAGGCGCGCGATGGAACGAAAGGGAAAGGATTGGGAGGAGGAATTGACGGAAGGAGGATGAGTCTCAGGGTCTGCGTGTGTCTGTGTGTGTGTGGGTAGAATGGGCGAGGACGTGGGTTTCGAGGGTTTGGTTGGAACATTTAGAGGTGGCGGTGGCACACATCCCTAACTGCCGGAGTAAAAACCCTTCCTTCGACGTGAAATTCGTCGCTATCGAGTAATGAATGGAAAATTAATCCACTGAATGGATTTCGGAAAGCACCGTTCTCTTTCTCACGGGCATCGGTTGCCATTAAAGTCCATTTACTTGATGTAGCATGTACTTATACGCATACAAAATGGCATCATAAAATTATGATGTGGTCTAAAATGACATTTCTGTGATAGAAACTAGCAGTTGAGATCCCGTTTATACTGCGAGCACTAAGTACACTTTTTAAATGTTATAGGGAAGAGTTAGCATTTTATAGATGAAGAAAGAGATAGCAGTTTTCCAATTAGACTCTTTCACGCAGAATACTTCGCTTTATATACTTTTCGTTATAATATTAAATAACATTTTTTGTGCACTTTTAACTGACTACCTACCCCTCGAACTCTGTGTTTGTGATCTTTGTATTGATTTGATATTTACATGGCTCTCATTGAAATATTGAAAGTAGAATAAATATATAAGATAAATCACGAATAATATGATGAATTAATTTTAAGTAATTTAAAGGTTTCAGCTTTGTAGGTAATTTGCCTATAAAATACCAAAAAGTAAATAAAGTTGTTGCATTATAAGAAGTGCATCAACATTTAAAATATTAACTACCCAATGTTTATAAATGTTGCATTGCATAGACGGCTCAGTGTTAAAGTAGGAAAAGTCCATGTTTTTTTATTTAAATTTATTTAAACAATTAAATTATTAACTCCTATGGTATATAAAGGTTACACTGCATAGAGGGCTCATTGTTAATGTAGGCGAAGTATACATGTTTATCCATTTTGTAGCTAACAATTGTATGCGATGGCTAAGGTCGTATATTGTTAGTATGTAAGAGATAACTAAGTCCAAAGTTCATGCAGTAAAACCACCTAGAGGTAATCGCATTACGGAAAACAATACAACCAGCTGAGCAAATCAGATCGCCGAAAATCTGAATCAGATAATTGATTTACACTTTATTGGAAGCGAAAATTTGTAGTGCTTTCTATTCTTTTAAAAGCCGTTTTTAGTGTAATAACTCTCTTAAGACAATGTGTGAAACGTTAGAGATGTAATACATCGGAGTGGACAGTTTGCCTCTGTACATTTGTCTCGGTAACCCGTAATACATACTCAGTTTGAAAGAGATTCCTGTTAGAGGAGTCATCTTTAAAAATATTTCATAATGAGCGTATTAGGCCCAGGATTGAGCTGTGGCAAGTTTAATTGTAATACATTCTTTAGCTCCAGAGATATCGTTATAAGTCAATGAGTGATTCGATGGTATTATCCTTTTATGTCTATATTGATTTAATGTAGCAACCATAACAAATATGTAACTTGATTTTAAAGTGAAAAAATACTTTGTAATCATTTGAAGCATTGGAACCAGCTGTGAAATTAAACTAAGTTTAGAGTAAGTTCTTCAATTTCTGTCTTCATCACTCTGGATCAGTGTTACCATAACAGCCATATATCATATTAGTTAGTATCAAAGAATGTGTTTGTGCATCCATAAATTAATGAAAGTTCAAATTAGCTCATATTTAACCAATGCCCCCAATAATATGTATGTAAATAGAAAAGGACCGAACCGATTAGAATTTTAAATGGACCTTGATGTTTTTTGATGCTTGGAGAAAATATCTCTATTTCCCAGGTTTATGCACAACATAAAATTTTTGATCTTCGCGAAGACATGAGGTTTTCCACATTTCAGGAAGTTATAAAATCGTTCAGGGAAGCCACTACATTCCATAATAAATAATTTTTCGTATCATCATCTCATTGCTTATGATAGTTGGTGCGTTTTTTTGGGAGCGTTTGATTTGTACCGTCTCGATTTATAAAATAATTTTAATATCTGGAAAACCCCGAAGCATCGTTTTAATGGCATTAAATACATTTCCGTGTTTATAAGGGAAATATATTTACTATTATGACATATGTGCCCAAAAAATGCTTACCCAGTTTACGAAACTACATTTTTGCGATATATCTCTATGCGGGTTCGTTAATGCATGCAAGTGCTCCGATGAAAGCTTATTTTTAAAAAGATAATGCTTTTCGTAATTTGATTGCAGCAATGACTGCATGCGTCTGGACGTTATCCAGATCGAGGTGCCCCAGAAATGTCTTGGAATGAGATCCCGAATGTGCGCTCCGAGCCATGCGATTGCAACTTCAATGAGACGCGATTCTCATCGCGACTTAAATTGTGCCACGGACATAACAAAATTCAACGTGACGTTGAGATTCAAGTGAAAATTACTTACTCTTACTTCCAGGGCCTTATCTTATATCTTACGCGATATTTATCCGCATCAACAAATCCCCTCCATGCCTCTCTTTCTGTTGCTCCAATATTTTGCATATTTGTTCTCACTTGGTCCCACCATCTTCCCCGGGGTCTTCTTTCTTTCGGAACCCCCTTTAGTATCAAACCCCCTTCAGCAGACATCCCTCCTCTTTCCTCAGAATATTTCCAGCCCACCTGATTCTTCTTGCCTTTATTTCACTTTTTATGTCTGGATGTTTATATATATTCCTGATTTCTCTGTTGCGTTTTTTTCTCCATTGTCCTTCTTCGTATGTGGGCCCATAGATTTTCCACAATATCTTATCCTCGAACACTATTCGTTTTTTCTCATCCTTCTTCGACAGCCTCCATGTTTCGGATCCGTAGAGTAGTACTGGGGATGCTATTGTTTTATAGTCTAATTTTGGTTTTGTGCGACAGGGCTTTAGAAGATTGAATTTGGTTGCATGCATGTAGAAATATGTTGGTGAGGTTTAACCTGTTTTGTATTTCTGGCTCTTCCGTATTGTCATTTGTTAGAATTACTCCATATTTAAAAATAAAAAAATTCCAATATTTAAAATGGTCTGCTTTTTCAAATGTAAGCCCATCTATTTGCAGAGGACCTGTATTTCTATTTTGGCGTCTTGAAAAATACATGTATTTAGTTTTTGTATTATTTACTTTCAGTCCTATTTTTTCCGTTTCCTTCATAAATACATTTGTCAACATTCTTAAATCTTCTCAACTTTCTGCGAATATCGCTACGTCGTCTGTAAAGGATAAAACGTTTATATAGGTCCCAAGTTTGATGCCAAGGTCCATCTCTGCTACTTTTTCCAGTGCTTCATCAATTGCAATATTAAATAGAATTGGGGAGAGCCCATCTCCCTGCCTTACCCCTGTGCTTATTTTAAACGGCTCGGAAATATTTCCATTGATTCGTACAAAGCCCCTTGATTCTGTGCTGCTCAGCTTTGCTAGATTTATCAATTTTCTTGGGATCCCCATCTTATCCATCTCCATTTATACTGTCATACGCCTTTTGGAAATCGATAAAAATTGCGTAAAACTCCTTATTGTATTCCCCGTATTTGGATATGCTTTCTTTTATAGAGAATATTTGATTTGTAGTCGACCTGCCTTTCATAAACCCTGCCTGATGCTCTTTGATAATTTCGTTCGTATAACATTCTATGCGACTACTGATTATTTTTGAGAGGACTTTATTTGGATTGATGAGAAGTGCAATACCTCTGAAATTATTACAATCTTCTTTCTCTCCTTTCTTGTGTATGGGTACTACTATTGCTTCCTGCCAATCGGCTGGCATCGCTTCCTTTTCCCATATTTTCAATATTATTCCCCATAGTCTATCAATTACTGTCACCTCCTTTTTTCAATAATTCTGTTGTGATTTCATCTTTTCCTGATGCTTTGTTGCCTTTTAGGAATTCAACAGTATCCGTCACTTCTTCTCTGTTTTAGAGGTTCCACATTAGGTTGAACATGATAGTAGTTGGCCTGGTCGCCTTGGTTTAGTGGGGTACCTACTTCTTCAACGTTTAGCAATTCAGAGAAATACGCCATCTTTCCATTACCTTTTGACTTTCAATTAATAACCGTCCTTCTTTGTTCTTCACCTCATTAAGGGCTTGGAAAGTATCCCTTCTTAAAAAACCTTATTTTTCTATAAAATTCTTTTGCATTGTTTGCTGTGTGAAAGTTATCAAATTATCATTTTTATGTAAAGTGAAAATTCTCGAAATTAATTTTTTAAACAATTTATTATACGCGCGAAGTAAAAAATGGGAATGTCCTTCATCAGTCCTATTCCTTATTGAATTCGTTCTGCGACCACAATTCATTGGAGTTTTGTGTACCATCAGTTGCAGTGTGCCATCATTAAACCTATTGTCGCTTTCGAGTTGGAATAATATAAACATCGTGAGCATTGCAATAAAGCTGTAGTGGAACAGTTTTAAACTATACTTCAGTTAAAAAGATAACTTCATATTTAAATAAAATTAAATAAAAACTTGCTATTGGAAATAGCAGTCCGATCTAGTTAAACAAATGTATTGCATATTTGTGTGTCATGGAATAAAATATGTCAAAATTAATGGAGCGGAGATCCTGTGTGCGATGAAATGAGCTCAGAATCGCTGGGGGTTGATGACATTTGGGAAAGTGAGTAGAGAGCCGTGCATATTAATATATTTAATGGCAGCAAGGGAGTCATTTTGAGCGACTGGGTGCGAGGTGTAACGGGGAGAGGTGGTTGGGACAGCCGTAGCGAGAGCAGTGGGGGTGGGCTGCAAATGGGGGCGGAACGGGTTTGGAAGGTGCATTGAGTGGGTGGGGAGAAGCATTGACGGGAAATGAGAGGTGTGATGTCATCAGGAAAACGCTTTTTGGTCTGGCAGCAACAAGATCACTGGAGAAATGTTCGGGTTTGGACTTAGGGTTATTTTTGCGCAGGGCGAAATTAGAACCCAGCCATTGATATAAATGTATTATTTAACTATATCCATGGTAGCGAGGCCGGTAAAGTGTCGTCCTCAAAACGCAAAATCTCGGATTAGCATTCTGCATCGAGTGTCTACGTTATCTTACATAATTTAGATTTTAGAATAAACGTTAGGTTTATAACCCCTGCACCTGAAGCATCTAAAATGAAAGTTTTGTGTACATCATTTTTGAAGTGAATGTTTAAAATGTACTGAAATTCAGTTTTGTGGAAAAAGAAATGCATTTTAAGACACTAGCTCTGGGTCTCTAGATTGATAGTAAAATCACTAATGAAAAAGATAAATTTGCTCTACTTAGAAAACTAGGTGATATGAGGAAGATGCGCTGATTTTATTTATATAGGTTAATATAAAATTGCATATGTAAAAAAACATAAAATTGCCCTTCTCTTGGACTACAACCTTGTCGTGGTGGAAGGGATTGCGTGCTCTGATGACCCCGAGAACTGCACTAGCGGGAGCAATGCTCCTGGTAGGGTCACCCATGGGTGATTGGTCGAAGGTTAGGAGACAGACGATTGGTAGTCCGCGCTGCGTCTGTACCTCAGTGAGGCGGCTGCAAAAGGCGTCTGACCCCAGTGGGGCGGCCTCTGAAATGATGGTGTCACGTAAAAAACACTATTGAGTAAGGCCACGGAATACTATCTCAATTAAAACCAAAACCATGAAATTATGGACAGTTAACAAATGATAATGAATCCTGGACATAACGAGAATCGGCCCAGTCGGCTAGGTGTCGTGCTCGGCAGTGGTGGGAGCAAGGCCCCTGCGGTCGTCATCACACGAAATCCTTGCTCAGACGTAGCAGCAGAGGAAAATAAGATAAAGAAGATGAACAAAACTATCAGAATAGGCAGGTGGAATGTTAGAAATATGCTAATGGCGGGGAAGCTAGAGAATATGAAGCAAGAAATGGAGTGGGTGGGTGTAGACATCATGGGTCTGGGTGAAGTACGATGGAAGGATAACGGGGACTACTGGAGCGACGATTATAGAGTAATTTATAGTGGAGGGAATGAAAGTCAGAGCGGGGTTGCATTCTTAATGAATAGGAAACTAGATAGAAAAGTAGTGTATGCAGAACAGGTGAGTGATAGGATTACTGTCGTGGAACTAAAGGCAGATCCAAGGAATTTAGTTACAATCCAGGTTTATATGCCTACCTCCAATCATAAAGAGGAGGAGGTAGATGGTGTATACGACCAGCCAGAGGAAATGATTGGTAGGATACCTGGGAGTAAGCACTCAGTGGTAATGAGGGATTGGAGCGCGGTGGTGGGTGAGGGCAGAGATGGTCGGGAGGTGGGCGATTACGGGCTAGGGAGGAGAAACGACCGTGGCGAGAAAGCTGTGGAGTATTGCCGTAGAAATAACCAAGCGATTATAATTACATGGTTCAGACATCATCCTCGACGTAGGTACACTTGGAAGAAGCTGAGAGACACAGATAGGTTCCAGATAGATTATATAATGATTCGTCACAGAAACAGGAATAGTGTTAAAAACTCGCATATTTATCCAGGAGCTGATGCAGACACCGACCACAATTTATTAGTCATAAAATGTCGGGTAATACTGAAAAATACCAAAATGGGACGGAGGGTAGAAAAGTGGAATACGGAGGTATTAACTGGATCAATGAAGAAGAAGTATCGAGAGAAGGCGGATGAGATAATGGGTGAAGAACATGGAGTTAGATCAATGGAAGATGAATGGGGAGGTTTGAAAAATGGAATTGTAGATGCGGCGAAAGCAACGGTAGGCGTAGTCAGTGCAACTAAATTAGAAAACCGTGGATCACGAAGGAGATGACAAGGGAGATGGAGGAGTGAAGGAAATTGAAGAGCGTAAAATCAGAGGTAGGTAACAGAAAATACCGAGAATAAAATGACAGAATTAGATGAGAAACAAAGAAAGCAAGAGAGGGTGGTGGAGAGAACAGATCGACCCGTTAGAGAAATACCAAAAAGAGGGAAGTTGAAATGCATCATATAGGAAAGGAAAGGAACTGACGGGTGGTAATAAGGGAAGTAGAATTACAATTATAACAGACAAGACGGGAAAGGTGATCGTAGAACCGAAAGAGATCCAGGAGAGGTGGAAGAAGTATATTGAAGAGCTATATGGTAAAGAAATAATTTCCAAAAGGTTGGAGGTAAAGGTTTCCAAAAGGGAAGACGATATCGACAGAGATGGCATCGGACCAAGTATCCTAGAAATCGAAATCGAAAAAGCTCTACGAGAAATGAAAAGAAATAAGGTGGTGGGAATAGATGACATACCTGCAGAGTTTTTAAAGAGCATGGGGAAGAACGGAAGGGGAAAACTTTTTGCACTAATTCGTAGCATTTATGAGGATGGACTGTGGCCGGAAGACTTCGCGAAGACTGTACTAATTCCTATACCAAGGTAGAGTAAGGCAAAAACTATAGGAAATACTTCAGGAAAATAAGCTTAATATCCCACTTAGCCTAAGTAGTTCTGAGAATTATAAACAGAAGGCTAGAGAAGAAGGCAAATGAATACTTGGGTGATGACCAGTTCGAGTTTAGGCGAGGGACGGGAACATGAGACACTATAGCGGTGATAAAGACGCTAGTAGAAAGAAACCTGAAGTATGGGCAGGATGTTTTTGCATGCTTCGTATATTTCGAGAAGGCGTTTGAACGGGTAGAATGGATGAAATGAATGGGAATGTTGAAGAAATTAGGAGTCGATTGGAGGTACAGGCGTCTGATTCGGAATTTGTATTTGAACCAGACGGTGCAGGTTAGGGTAGCCAATGGAGAATCGGGATGAGCCAAAATAGGACGGGGAGGGCCCACTATCGCCGTTGCTTTTTAACGTGTACTTAGAAGTAATGGTAAGGGAATCATGGGGGGAGGAGGAGGTAGGAATATAGGTAGGAGGTGAATTGATAAAATCAGTGAGATTTGTTGATGATCAAGCATTGGTTATTCTGTCGGCCAAGGGGTTACAGTCAATGGTGAATACATTAGAGGTGCAGTGCGAAAAGTATGGGATGAAGATCAATCACAAGAAAACGGAACTAATGAGATTTTCTAGAAGTAAGAAGGCGTGGCTGAATATAAGGGTGGGAGGGCAGAAGATAGAGCAGGACGAGCAGTTTACGTATCTAGGTAGTATTTTGGAGGAGAATCGGTTTAGTGGTAAGGACATCAGATGCAGAATTGCGCTAGCTAAGGAAGCATTTTCGAAGAGAAGGGAATTGATGAGTGGGGTCTGAGAAGAGATGTAAAGAAGGGGCTGGTGAAATCTTTAATATGAAGTGTGGCGCTATATGGGTCGTAAACTTGGTCATTGCGAAGGGATGATGTGCGTAGAGTTGAGGCATTTGATATGTGGGTTTGGAGAAGGATGGAGAAAGTTAGCTGGATGGCGAGAAAGACGGAAGAGAAGATATTGGTAATGGTCGGAGAGGAGAGGAAGCTTTTGGCAGAAATGCAAAAAAGGCAGTAGAGATGGATGGGGAGGTTTTGAGTGGAGAGAGCATAATGAAGAGATTGATAGAGGGGAGAACATTGGGGAAGCGTGGAAGAGGAAGGAATAGGATATGACTTCTGGCCAAAATAAGAGGAGGTAAAAGATATATGAAGAATTGAAGAGGGATCTAATAACGGGCCATCCTTAGGAGGGAAAGCGAGACAAAGAATGTCTATGAGGTTGGGATGCATAATGTGGACCTTCCAAGAGCCTACCAATCACCTGGTAGAATACTTGAATGAAAAGATAAAATTGAGTTTTGAAACGTATAAAATGGCAGGGCAGTAATACCATTGCATATTCTCACGGAGTAAACCTTATGAAAGTTTTGACATGTTGACGAAATAGATAAGGATATGGTAAGTGATACTGAACATACTTTGATGTAGCATGCCGTTTGCCTCTCTTCGCTTTTCGTCTTACGTAAGTAATCATTTTATTTTGTAATTTTTAGGCTTTGTCTATGTATATGTGTGTCCTTAGTGTGTACCTGCATCAAGTTAAATTTAAAACTTGAAGTAAATGCTATGTCTATGAATAGACCTCGGCTCCTTTTGGTTGATGTATTGGTGGGTGATATAAAGTTTTCGGGAATTCGAAATATGTGAAAAAATAATTTGCATAGGAATATTTCCAATTATTCTTTCTTTATTCACATTTCGGCAAGCGGTATAACTAATCATGACCTAGTTAAATCTACTTGCGAAGAGGGACTACTGTTATAAGTGACATTGATTGTTTTGTGCTAAATAAGAGAGTAAAAATGACTATAAAATAGAAGAAATAGAGTAGAAATGTTGCCTGTAGATGCAGAGTAAATCTTTGGAGGACTTTGGGAAAGTACGAGTCTCGTGACGGCGCTAACGCAAATGCGAAGGGTATTGTACTGATAACGTGGAAAAAGGGTACCACGTACCGAGCGATTGAGTACCTTTTGTCTATCACTTTTTTACCCTACTAGGAGGAGAGAACAAACTCGTGCTGGAGTGGTAACGCGCGCTTTGGCGATAGATTAATTATCCGGCGCACGCAAAAAGAACTCGAGGTTACCCGAGGTCGAGACACGCCTCGGGAGGGAGGCTTGACGGTTATTTTTTCTCTCTCGACTCGGGGGAACCTCCGTCATAATTGAAAGCGACCCACTTCGGCCCGTGCTCCGAACCACCGCTGCAATACTCACTCTTTCGCCTACTATTTGCTAAAAAGAGACATTGACGAGGATATACGGAAGGGTAGGGGGGTAGTAGGGGCGTGGAAAGAACGAATATAGGGGGAGGGGGGTTGTTGTAGAGCGAGCGGGTAGGCTGTAAGGCGAGCGTTAAAAAAAAAGAAAGCAGGGAGAGTGTTCGTCCGCGCTGCATGAGATGAGGTTTTTCCCGACGAATTAATGCCTGACGTAGTAAAAATCCACGCGAGGGGAAAGGAATTAAATGAATTGGTAAAGGAAAAATTGCATTACAGGAATGCAATTTTTCACCCATCAGAACGACAACCAAACAGAAATAACTGGATTTTGCTATTTGGAAGTGCGATAGCTATTCATGAAAAGAACAATTATGATAAACTATCTCAAGCAAAGAAGAGATTCTCTCAGAAGCAAAGTGGTCTACATGCCATCAAAACAATGTTATTGTTGTAATGGCATGTTGATGACTCCGATCAGAAGTCTACTGATATCTATCAGTTGAATTTTGATCAGAATTGAAACATACATACATAGATAAACCTCCTATAAAACGGTAACTATTGGACAATAAGAGCAATTGAACAAAGGAGATGGGATGCAATGGAAATACAGTGATATCGCAGAATAATGAAGGCCAAAAGGATGAAGAGAGAGTCCTAGGATGAGCTGGAAAGGAAAGATAATAGATTAAAACTCTGGGGAGTGGAGAAGAGAACTTAATGGACTCATTTTGAGGAATAAAAAAACTCTTGAAAACAATACTGGTTGGAGAAATGAATGTGAAGCATTATTGATGAAGACAAAGGACTGAAAACATCTGGTAAATTGTGAGCAATGTTCAATCGAAGCCTTTTGAAGGAATATAGCGATTAAATGAAAGCAAAATGGAATGTAGATATGCAACGATGATGATATCTCTTAATTGGTGACTGGTTTTAACAATGATGGTGATCATTTTCCAAAATATCGGATAACTCGATACCATAAATTATCGGTGGTAGAGGAATCACGTGAAATACATACATATATTGGACCAGCCATGAGGATAATATTTCTTTCGTAGTAAAAGCTTGATGGATGCGATGGGAGGATCGTGTCATGGAGTAAGGGTGCATAATCGCGAGAAGAACAGGGTTAAAGTGCACGAGGGGGAAAGTGCGTTTGGGGGTGAGAAAACTTCGCGAGGAGGTGGATGTGAAGGAGAGTGGAGGCTGTAGTCCGTGAGAGGGCTCTTGGGGGGTAGTATGTGTGGGGTGAGGACTGTAAAGGGGTGTGAGAAGCACATATGAGAATGGAGGTGAGCGTGGCCTAATATGTGGGGGGGGGTAGTTAGAAGGCAGGGGGAGAGTAGTGTGCGGCTGGGGAAAATGCAGGGTGCTAAAAGAGAGGTCATTATCGTGGATGTTCCCTGCCTCGGTAGTTGGTACCACTTATTATTAATGTACTCGCTAATTTTATTCCCCGCCTAGCGTTCCTCTCGCCTGCCACCATCACCGCATTCACACCGCCCACCCACTCCTTTTGCCCGCCCGGGGTTGAGAGGGGCAGGCAGCGAGAGTCCCCCCCATTTCCACCCTCCCCCACTCTCTTCCCTCCCCCCTGTCCCCCTCTCTGGTATCCAAACCGTGTAGTAGGCGTCCGACCTCGGTTGTGTGTGTGTGTGTATGTATGAAGGTGTTGTTCATGTGTGCTGTGTCCTCGGTAGTAGTGTTGGGTTGCATCTGCCTTTGTAGGCCGGTGTCCTGCGGAGGAGTAGGGCCAGGCTAGCCATCGCAGTGCTGCATGATTTCGCGGGTAAATGGCTGACGAAAAATAAAATAAAGTTGGCAATGAGAAGTAGGTATAGAAAGGGTGGTATGGCGTATATTCTAGAAGGGCAGGGACAAAAAATGAAATTGCGGAAAAAGGGTGGGCAGTCAAGTGGGAAGGGGGGTCATTGGATGCGGAATGGGGGAATAAGAGCTTCTATCTATCTGCCCTTTGACCCACTCCCTGTCTCTTTACGGAAGAGGAAAAGGTCTACTCAGAATCCGACATGTCCTGAAGAAGTGTGACAGATACCAAATAGGGGAACGCGTGACAGGCAGCTGATTTTGGAGACATATTCTGATCTATCCGACGATCCCAACAATATCAACCGCGTAATTTAACCGTTAGAACAAATTGACTCATTTTGTACTTTTTGCCAATTTTAAATAATGTTACTACTCGTTTCCCCTTGTACTTATATGTATATTGCATACTAATATGACATTCTTGGGAAACTAAAATTTTATGAATAGTTGTACGCTTGAAAAATAGCTATGCTACATTATAATAGCTTCAAATGCATGACAGTATTATACTGTGTAAATATTTGTTATCGATTTCTATTATTTGAAGTTTAAGATGCGAGTCTTTAATGCTTATTGTTTTTATTATTTTGCATTTAATTTACAAATAGTAGTTATATAATAAAAATTCCATTTGCAATATATTTGAATATCTGGTTAAACTTTTGCGTAATTGTGTCATATTTTGTTAATAATTGTTTTTTGAGAATTTAACGAATAACATCGATTGTAACTGCTGTTAGCCCCTAGGGCAGTAAATTTTATTTCCAACTCTTTTCATTTTCCCTGTTTTTTTGAGATTTCGAGGAGTGGGATATGAAGCCAAAAAGGCGGGTAGAGGGTTGGGTGGGAGACGTATTTCGAAGGTCGCTGGGGTCGAAGAAGGGTCGGATGTGGAACGTGAGCTAAAAGAAAATGCTGCAAAAAGGCAATTTGATGATACGCTCGTTCAGCAGGTTCACAGTACCTCGAATTCTCCCCATCACTATCACTACTTTCGTGATCTGAGGACGATGTTTTTTTCCACATACCCACGTTTCTTTTTTCAAACTGCTGTTACCTATAACGATGCCTGGTTGCCGTAGCACTTAGTTTCGTTTTTTGGATCTTTCGATGGAGACGAATGCAATACTAGGGAGAAAAACGACCGTGAAATTTTTAACGTTTATTTTCGCGTCCAAAGTGGAGGATGGAGTATAAAAATTGCAAGCCATCATCGACGCTAAGCGACCGGAATAATCGGGTTTCCCAGCGTCGAGCCTGTGAGACAATGTCTTTCCCCATGGGGCTTTTTTTACCCTGTGAAATGAACATGCGGATATATCAAAGTTGCATGTCGTATGAGTAAATTCTTTAATAAAAATCACCGATGAATGATTAGCTTTTAAGAAAAAATATATATTTTTAGGTAGAGTAGTTATTTTTAATGATTAGTACGTTCATTATGTGAAAATTCATCCTTGAAGCTAGTGACCTGAAATGATGAATTAAAAGGGGTTAACATATTATCAGGTTGTTTATTCTTGTGATTGATTGTCATACTTTGATTTTATTTAATATGTGTTGGTGTGGTTCATGGTGAATATGCTCGAGATTTTGCTTCATATGCGTGATTGCAATTTGATTATACCTACCAGTTGGGTGACTACAACGATGTCTGGCACACTGTTTAATTCTTTGCAAAAATTATACAACAACCTCCAAGTTGGACCGCAAGGATATTGTGTGTGTATCCATTTGATTTCCTTTCACTTATTTGCCAGACAGAAAGGGTCCATAGGGGTTAACGAGAAATTTGAGAATGACTTAATTTCTTTTTGCGAGGCGCAAAGGTAAAATCTTTCGAGTAAAAATAATTTTAGTCTTTTGAGTAAATAAATTAGTAAAAATATTTTAATTTTTAGTAAAAATAAAAAATATTTCTAGCCTCCTTTGAGTCATTAGCACTTGGTTAACTCGCATTCGTCCGCGCAATGGCTTTAATTTGATATGGCAAATCACTGGATCTTTGATTAAATTAAGATAGTTGATTCATATAGGAATGAGGAACTTTATTTGATGAGAAATTTAGTATGCATTGGAATTTTGATCCCGTGCTTTTTCCGTGGGGGTCTTGTAATAACACATCTTGATCGATCTATGTTTCCTTTTTATCGCTCTCTCCCAGCTTAATGATCATAGGACAAGATTGATGTTTGCCGAAGGTAGCGCCAATAAACCTCTTCAAACAAGGTTTTCGAAAGTCTTAAAAACAAATAAAACTTTTAATTCCTTTCGTATTGGTCCGAGCGCAAACATATCGCAGCGGAACGTATTACTCCATTCTACGTGATGGGAAAACTCAATCTAAGTTTAGCCACTTTTTGCTTCTGGGCAATGAAATAAATTAATTATGTGGCCGAGAAAGATAGTATCGTTTCCGAATGGGAATGCGCACATGAAAAGGAGAGCCTCAAACAATTGAGGAGAGTAATTCTGTTTTTTGAAATTTATTTTTCCTTCGTTGCGATACTTGCGTGGGGATGTGAGAAAGAAAAGCAGGAAATTGGGGAGGGAGAGGTTCAATCTCTAAATGGTTAAAATAACCCATTTTTCCGTGGTCAAGAAATAGTCGGGAAATGTGTTTAAAAAGCAGCCGTAGAGAGAAACAACAAGAGACAAACGACGGACGAATAGTGGAGAGATATAGAGAGAGGGTGGAAACTAGGACGAAAAAATGGGGGTGGGTTGGGATGGGGGCGAGGAAAGTACCCCACTGGCAATGCAGGGGTAGGGGGCATAGGAGGGAGAGGGGGAGGGGAAACGGCAACTCAAATTGGTTGGTGGAATGGGGTGGGAATGAGGCAGCAGAGGAGGGGGATGGGTTTTCGGAACGGGGAAATTAACAGCACATCTTGCCCACGTTTTTCATTTTTAGTGTCTTCCCCCCCATTCCCCCCTCCCCAAACCCCACCTCCCTCTACTTTACCACCTACCCCCCCCCCCCCCCCCCCCACGCCCACCGCACCGCACCATGCCGCTCTTTTTTTTCGTCGTCGTTCCCGTGGTCCTATCACTATGATTCATTCCGCCGTTTTTCTCTTGTTTCGTTGTTTATTTCGGGACCTACAGGGTGCACTCGCGGTGGCTGGTCGCGGTTTTCAGGCGGTCGTTCCGTGCTCTCGCATCCGCCGACGCCCGCGGCCGCCGCCTGCGACCTCCCCGGCGACCCGTTGCTGGTGGAGAGACACAAGAGGTAATGCAGGAAATTGCAGGCGTTTTGTTCGGGAGTACATTCCATGGACGTTCCCTTTATATGATCATCTTTCGGTGATCGCGAATGGATGATATTTGTAATTATAAATATACAAATAAAACATTAACGGCCGCATTCATAGATTTCATGTTCAGGCGATAAGGATTAGCTAATTCGTAAAGAATATCGAGAATTTCCACCATATCCAGACTGAAACAGTTGTACTGTACTTAAGGATTAGCTAAATTAGTCCGGTCTAAGTGTTGTGAAGAACGTAACTAAAAATTGGTATTTATAGCTTGAGTCGAGGGAGAACCCTTAGGGACTAACGTAGTCCGAGACTTGCCAACTGTGCGAGAATGGTACGCTTGGCAAAATCGCTATTCGTCAAGTAGCAGGGTATTTCTCAGAATTATTAACTGATTTTCAGCGTCTGGTGAGGAGCTGTGCTACAAACCCTAGCCCCTCATTTCATCCTTCTAGGGGCTTCACACTGCTGCTTGCTTACTTAAATCGTGCCGGAAATTACAGATCGGTCTTACGCTTAAGTGGGCAGTACGGTACGCGCAATGTTAATGTAAATAAAAATCAATTTTTTTTTAAAAACATTTTAGCCTCTCATTTATTTGAATTATTACACACTTTACATCGTAAAATACATGATCTTATCCCATTTTTTACAACTAATGACACAAAAAAAATAAATCAAAATTACATCATCATTACATCATCATGTTGTATTGCAATCACATGGAAAAAAAATACATATGGAGAAATAAAAATAATAATATTGCAGTTAAGGTTCTGCTAAGCCAAAGCGGTTTGTCAGCAGGTGCCTTTTGTTAAAAAAATATTTTTTTTTGCTGTGCAGCGCTCTGGACAATTTCGGAGCTCAACAATGCTAGCCTATGAGCCACTCTTTCAGTGACTTTTTTAGAGCAGATATGCTATTAATATCCTTCATTGACATAGGCAATTCATTCAAAAACCCAGGGACTACATGTGCAAGAGATCTCTTGCCATGGTGGTTAAAATACGTAGGTACAGACAACCTATTTATTCGACGCAGTTGCATGTCAGTATTAATCACACGTTGCTTTATTAATTTGCTGTCAAAAAAGTTGTCACAAATTAACACATAATTATACAATTCTTTTAATGGTAACAAACACTGATTCTTATATACTTCTCTCACATCGTTTTTCTTGACCATCAAATGGGCAACCATTTTATTTTGTAAAGTAATAACCTTATTCAGCAAGGTGGAGTTTGTGCTACCCCAAATCGTCAAACAATAACATATTACGGCCTCAGCTAAGCCTTGATACATTAATTTTTTCAACTCATGAGGCAAATAGTGCTTTAGGTACGACATTTGAAACAAAATACACCTTAGTTTGTCACATATATAGGTTATATGATTACTAAAACTAAATTTTTCATCTAAAACTATTCCCAAGTATTTTAGGTGTTTAACTTGGGTAATTTTTGCACACGAAAAGTACTTATTGCACGAATTTTTCGGTTGGCCACCCTGGTTGGAGTGTAAACAAAGGTGTGTGTGTAGTGTGAGGTCTAAGGTTTGCCTTTTTTCCTTCACATTTAAAAATTGCAAGGAGTATGTCTTATTATTGACCAGACCGGTAATATATAATTATTTTTTGTCTAAGTATCCATAATTCGGACATTCTAGAACTCGCAACGGACCCAATTAATTTCCAATCGTACCATTTGCTTCGATTTTAAAAAAGTTTTACAATTTTTGCAGCAATGTTTGTAATATTACCAATTGGTTATCAGCCATCTGTTAAAAATAAATCTGTCTTTTTTAATTTAAAATTGCAAGTTTATAGACTGATAGTTAACAGAATACCGAGCGCTCAAACATGGGCTATCTGTTTTACATGCCAAAAACCGTGACTTTCTGAAAATAAAAGATACTAAAAGTACACCCATGTTGACAAAATATTTTAAGATTCACATTGAATAACGTACAAAAAACAAGCCAAGATTTTAGGTTCATTTTACTACACTAAATTATCAATGCAATTAATTTAAATTAAAGGTCAGTATATAATTAATAAAATATATCTATTTTGGAGTAATTCCGCAGGCTTGAAGAATTCGATACGTGGGTGAGGGCAACAATGGAGAGAGTGAGTTGGATAACAAGGAGACAAACGAAAAAATCGCTGGGAATGATGTGAGGCAAAATGAAATTGGTGGCAGAGCTTCGTAGGAGGCAGCACAAATTTTTAGAAGTACTGAGAGGGGAGAACCTGTCGTTAATCTAAGAACTCACACGGCCAACTTTTCGCGCTGGTGTGAAATGTACAATCATAGAGTAGTTTGAACGGAAAATGAAAGTGTTTCCTTTTTATTTTCCTGTGTTCCTATTTCCTGGGTTTTTCTAATTTACATGCCATCCATTCTCTTTAGAAATTTTGTTTTTGTGCATTGAACCTTTAGCCAAGAAACACCGATAATCTGAACAGCATAAAATTAATTAAGTATCTATATAGAAGTAATTCAGCAGGCTTGAAGAATTTGATACGTGGGGGAGGACAACAATGGAGAGGGCGAGAGGGACTATTAAATAGCCGATGAAGGGCCAATGGTCCACCTTCATTATTCCTATACCTCTCATTTTTTCTTGATTTCATATTTATCGTAAATCAGTTCACTCCCATATAAAAACTATTAATCAGTTGACAGGCAAAAGTGGCAATATAAAGACTAAAATGGAAACGAGCGTGACAGTAATCTACCAAAATACATCTGGCATCCCTACCTTCCCATTCCAAAATCCGATTCTCTATAATTGTACACCCTATCCCCTGCTATATGCCCCCGCGGCGGCTCGTTGTGTAGTACTTACGTATGTAGTTGTAGGTTCAGAATTTTCCCTTTCACACCAGCTGGACTTAACAGTGTTACAAAAGTGATAGAAGGAATAGGCTGGGAGCCATTTTAGACTGCACGTCATGCTTAAATTATTCGCAAAATTCAGATTAGGGGAGTTCTAGTATTTGCCGAACTTATAACAACAATTTTTTTATTTTTCCATGCACTATTAGTGAGTTTAACAAAAACAGCGTGACACTAACATAGCACACACTGTCAATTTACAATTCACCTCCTTTCTCTCCACCCTCCTTTTTACTCCTTTATATTAGCTCACACTGTATGTCTGCTTGTCTGTGTACGTACAAACCCAATTCCACTCATCCAATCGATCTGAAAGTTGGTCCATAGACTCCTTGTGACCAACGATTAATTTTAACAAACCCACACACACACACACACAAATACACACAGACTTAATTATGTTAAAATGTATTTGTATGAAAATGAAAGAGAATATAAGGCCCGTTATCTGCCAATCCTTGCAAGCAACCGGTAGCCCAGGGGTAAGGTAGTGGACTATGGAGCGGAAGGTGTGGTGTGCGATTCCCTGCTGGGGAATTTATTTTTCTTCTTTTTTTCATAGCCGTTTTCACTTACATCTTTAGAAATTTTGTTTTCATCATTGCATTACGCTCTATTTTTTTGCAATATTGTACTCGATAGTTATTCATTAATGACGGCGATCAAAGCTAGCACTTAACCCTTTGACGTTGTGGGAGATGGACCGTAGTGATTCAACAACTGCGATTATCGCTATTGAATGTTCAACAATAAATATACACGTTTAATCGAATTACTATTGTTCCTAATGGTTGTCGAATATCTGAATAATTTTACATGTGAAGATAGAATGATTTCCTTTCACAAGTTAAATTTATTAGCAATGTTATAATATAATATTTAATGGCAAAGATACCATAAAACAATGAAAAGAATATATATTAAAATGCACTGAGAATATGAGACAGTAAAACGTGACGTAATGCACATGAAAATAAAGGGAGCTTAATAATAACTTTGTTTTTATGAGGTTATGAGGTATAAACCCTTTCTTGGCCGGTGTGCTAGCACCCTATCCCCATGCATCTTTTGTGGCTTGCGGAATAGTATGTAGATGTAGGTGCAAAGCTATTGACTGATTTACATCCATCCCTTCTACCCTGTATCTTCTCTTCTTTCAATTATTTGTCCTCGTTTTCTTGTTTTATCGCAGTTTCCTTTTTTTTGCCGTCGGACCGATTTTTCGGCCCACGCGGGAACAAAACCGTCACACACCGACTCTCATTCCCACCCACTCTTGTTTCGTTCGCCTCTTCTCTGCCTCTCTGCGCCCTGCTCCATCACACTGCATCGGAATTAAAAAAAAGAAAGAGACAGGACCCTCGGATGCCTTTAGAGAGAAAAAAAATCGGGATGTTTAACGGAATTCCTCCTTTCGCAAAAATCCTAATTCCAACGGCCACATTTCCACCTAAGCTTTTTCAAAACCTTTCCCGTCCGCATTGCATTCAGCTCTCTTTCCTCCCTCTTTGCTCATTTCTCTGATTGCCTGCTCCGTCCTCTCCTTGCTGGATTGAGGTAGAAATAGAGAGGGAGAGAGACGAGAAATCCGAGTAACCTACTTTGGACCTCCTCAAAGGCAGTTTTCGACTCTACCCCCTCCCCGAACTACACCTCTCTCATTCCCTTCATGTGTGTGTATCAATAGGAACGGAATACGCTTAATTACCGCGGAAAAAGTTTTCTCGCAGAAGTCTCCGGTGAAGAGAGAGAGGGAGAGATTGCTATGTGGGTTCCTGAGGGATCTGGAGAGCTGGATCGACTCCTAGTGGGACGTAGAGGGGGCAGGAGGGGTTTAAGGGGGGGGGCACTGATGCCGCAGGAAGGTCGCCATTGAAAGAGGGGAGTTGGTGGGACCTCCAGGAACTTGCCGATGGTTCGGGGTACGGAGGCGATGGGGAGGAAGGCCGCGGAGTGGGCTAACTTTGGTGAGTTTGACGGAAAAAAAGTCCCCGGGAGTTGGAAACGGGGGATGGGGTTCCTGGCATGGGCGGGCGGTAATAATCCTTTCGCCGGTCGCGGACGGCCATGTTCGATGGAATCGGCCGTGAAATTTCGGTATTTCGGTGCCGACGTTGCCCATCGTTTGTGCCTGGCATCCTGGCGACTCCGATATGGCAGGATGAGATCTAGCAACTAGCTTGGATGTATGGAATGGGAAAGTTCGTAAGGTCTAAGATGGCCTTCCGGTAGTGTTGCTCATATCGGAGAGAATTATTGAGGAGTGGATATATCGATCATGTTAAAAGTATTCATATGCACTCTAATTATATTAACTTTTTTCGTAGATTTTCGTAGTTCATTTTCATTTGAATAAATATCTTTTGGTTGTCTGCGGTATAATTACTTTAAAATAATTATATAGCAGAAAACCAATAGATATTTATTCGTATCAATATATTAATTTAAAAATGCTGTATATGTGATATATCGAATATCATTATTAGTGGTAACGGCCAGTCATTAGTCAGTATAAAAACTAAACATTAAAGAAATCACTTCTTAAACTGGTACGAAAGACACAATTGTATGTAAGTACTTTTAACGTGACACATTCACGTGAACTATTTTACGTCTGATTTCTAACCTTTGACCTATCTCACATTGGTGGTCCTAGCAGGAGAAACTAAAATTGCTCCCACTATTCAAGCTTTAGGGGTCATAGAACGCTCAAGCCCTTCCGTTGCGTCAAGTTTGTAGTTCATTGGTAGGACAGCTAAATATATTGCCAAATATTTGAAATTAATCATCTGAATGTTCCCGATAATATTCAATATGAATATTTTTCTCAATATTCATGGTGATATATTATATGCAAAATATATTCAATACTTTAAAAATATTCCTTCGGATAATATCGAATATTGAAATATCGCTATTTAATGAGCATCACCACCGGTTCGCTTGGAGAAGCGGTTTTTCCGCTATTTGTGAAAACAAGCTGTGCTGAAGTGCGCTTGGGGATGGTTTAAGGGGAGCGGTCGTTTTGGTTACCTTGCTGAGATTTGGGGCTGGTTCCAATGACGATATTGCTAACGTATGTCTGAATCTACAACCACGTACTCCCGATTGGTTAGCCTTTACAACAATACACATTCGGTTAACATTTAGGCAACTCAATCTCATAAGTTTGTGGCCGATTTATTTACTGATGACGTCAAACATATTAAGTGAATCCCGTCGTGCCGAAGCCTTTAAACATAATTGAATGTTTTTTTTCTTTCTGAAGCTTTAGTCTACAGTGAAAATATAAACCACCACTTCCCCAACGATTCGCTCTTTTATTAAAGCTTCGTCAAGGCTAGAGGTGAAATAAGAAAAAGAGAGTAAGAGGTTTTTCCCAGTATGGTTAGCAATATTTAACATTGCTAAATGTTACATATTTTTTATTAAAATGGCTGTTAAATACTGCTAACCATACTGGGATAAACCTTTTACTCTCTTTTTCTTATTTCCCCCGAAAATCAGACGAATCTATAATATAAAAAAGGGAAACGTTGGTGAAGTGGTCGTTAATATTTGAATTGTAAACCAAAGCTCCAGAAAGAAAAAAAACATTTTATTATAATTAAAGTGGTCAAGAATAAACTTTATATAAGTTTTAATATAATTATATAATTACGGAATTAGAATGCAGAACGGACAAGTGTCTAATTTTCCTCATTCATCTATTGTAGTTATACACCAAGGGTGAGAAATTCGCCTTGAAAAAATCATTTTGCTGGACCGGGATGCGAACCCGAATCTCAAAATTGCCGGTCAGGTGTGTTAGCCACTTACACCAATAAGCCTTAACTAAAGGCGAATTTAGAAAATCAAGCCGAATTGGTGTATATGTTTGCACCGTTGCGCGTGACAGCGTACCACATCATTTGTTCGATGCAATGACTGGAAATTGTTCGTAGTAACTGCCATTGAAACTGGATAAATAGTTTGCTTGCAGGATTGTTGGTTGAGTTCTCCTATAAAACTTTATAAAATGCTAACATAATGTCTGGCTTCGTCATCATTAGTTCTACTGCAGCCCTTTGAGATTCTAGGATTGCCTCATCACTGCCTTCCGCTATTGTTGGTACTCAGCTCTCAGTCATATATTTTGGTCTTTCCATTTTTTTTCAGATCCTCCTCAGCGTCTTCCTACTAGGCTTTCGTGGTTTTCCTACATTTAATTTACCATCAGATTCACCAATATTTAGAAACGCCTGAGAGCTACGTTCGCCTAAGGGAATAATGGTAAATCAATAAAAACTCTCTTGGCAGGAAATGGATGCATTTCAGGTCATTTTACATTGAGGCGCAAAAGAAAAGCAGTTCATTTTGATAGGTAGTAGTACTGTTGAATTTTATTTGATAAATAATCATTAAACCTGTTAAATGCGTTTAAACAATATCATAGCAATATTTATTTCCATAAACAAGCCCCTTGAGAGTCATAATTAATGCTTACAAATTGGATGAAAACGATCTGTACATCCATACAAGTAAAATAATGATTTCCCTGGAGAGTGTTACGAAATTTCAGTAGTCTCAAATTACCCTTAAATAACCAGAGAATTACGATGTATCAGTGTATCGAAAACAGAACGACAATCACTTGCATTCTATCCCTAAAATAACTAAATTTATCACGCAGATGATACCTATGTCATTATCCAATGCTTGAGTCTGCCCCTTCATACTTAATCCTAGCCATCGAAACCACCGAGTATTTTAATTGCATGCAAATATTTTATAACTTTAATTAAACTTAGTCGTGAAACAATCATTCTAAGTAAGATCGATTATTCCGCACTATTCTGTTATGATTTTCTTAGAAATCGCATTCAATTCCTTTAGCGTGAACATCGATGTGTACTTCGTGAGCAGTATAGTAGAGCTGTTTGTGAAATGCCTCTTCAAATGGCAATGGACGAGTGGTATGAATTTCTTCTAAAACCTACTGTGAGATCAGTTTCTATTGTGAATATTATTCCTGTAAAGTTACTCATATTGACTCATGAAGAATCCTAACCTTGAATCGTTCTCGCAGCTTTCATTTGTGCTTCCTAACGATAAATCATATCTCCAGTAAACCAAGAAAGAGAGATCCTCCCCCACAGAAACAGGCGCCCTGCATGCAAGTTGCGCCTGTCATCTCCAATGCTGGCACGGGCTGCTGTTCCTGACCCGAGTGTACACATTTGACACGAGTGTTGATGACAACGTTTCTTTTGCGTTGCAAAGTTCCCATTTTTTTCACGAGCCTCATTTTGACTGTTTGTTACATCGGTCGTGACGTTATCTATTTATAAAGAGCAGCGGGCGTGTAATTGTTTTGTCGCCTGAATTTCTATTGATCGTGGGCATTAAAATTCACGGCTTGAATTTTTGTGTTTGTTCATGCGTAATTATATACACCCGGATGCTTTCATTTGCTATGGAAACCGTAAGCAACATATGGTCAGACTTGCCTCGTTATTTATTTTAGTGTTATCACAGAGTATTATAGTATATGATTACTCTATTATATTATTTTATACTTTAATTCGATTGAAAATAATTTGGGAACAAGTTACTGAACATAGTAACTGCGACTGTCTCTCCTCATTGGATGAGAAAGGGGAAAAATATAAATTTAGTTTTGATGAATATGTGACTTGAGAGTCGTCATAAACTGTTATTAATGGCGGAATAAACATGGAGCACAAACTGTCATTGCTGTTTTTATCTCTTGATAACCATCGTCATTTATCTCTCTTAATTAGAATGGAATGTGATAACAAATGCTAAAATTATTATTAATGGAATGGCTGTCGACAGAGAGGCTGCCCTTGACTAAAATCGAAATACTGTAAATCCAGCCGAAGCTTGGAAATGAAAAATGTTTAGTTATTAAAAAGTAAGCCATGAAAAATGGAAAATATGTCGTGGTTGAAAAAGATCTTGGGAAAAAATCATTCAGAGAGTCATATTGGCTGCTGAAATGGTTCCTTTTATTAATGCCATCGGTTCCTAGACCTTTGAAAGAAATATTTTGACGAATGTGAAATTTATTCCTAAAACTGGATTTGAATACGCAAACTTGGAGTTGAGAGTCTTCGATGTAACTACGTCAATGAAATCTAGCTCAGCTGTGTAATCAGAAAGGAGAAATTAATGCCAGTAAATGGTATGGAAACAACTACAATGCTAAAGAATTATGATGACAACCTTGATGAGAGTTTTTTTAACTAATGAAAGTAAAGATTCTCTTTGATATCATTTGCGTAATGATGAAATGTAGCAGAATATGAGGGGCCATATTTATGTATTTGAAAAAAACATTTATAATTAGCTATCTGCACAAGATCTAGGGTGCAACCCAACAAGCCTGATTGTAAATTGTTGTGCTACTTTAATATAAGTAATCAAGAATTATAGTGTGGGCTTTTTAAATGCTCATTGTAATCTAGGCTGTTTGTAATCTAATCACAATGCCTGCATAGGAGTGTGGAAGATCCTACTGTCAAATCTACTAACAATAAGTTTCTATTTATAATAGCAGGATTGCCAAATGGAGTAAACATTCACAAATATCGGCTACATATCGGAGATCCTTTGCAAACCAGTATAGAGAGCGCAATAGAATACCTAGAACTTAGTTATTGTGGTCAAGCACCGAATAGAATTACTCTCGTTCAAATCGCACTGGTCCGGAGCAAGTTTAATGTAGTGATGGGGGAGCAGAAACACAAGAGTTTGACAAACAATAATAGTTTTGTAATTTTCACTATGCTTTTATTGAAAAGCGACCGATTTCATCGCATAGGCTACATTTTCATGCGAAAAGGGTTGGGAGGGGGAAACCGCCAACCTCCGCCCTCCTCCCCCCCATTACCATCCTCTTCCCCTTACCTCCCAGTTATGGATGTGTATTCTCTACCGGACTTGAAAAAGAACCTAAGGATATCGCCTATGCGATGAAACCGGTAGTCTTAAAATAAAACCGTAGTGAAAATTACAAAGTTATTATTGTTTCAGTCAATATTTATTTCCACAAAGTTACATCTGAATATATCGAATTCACGAGTTTAATTTGCTTTTAACGCTCGAGGAGATAAGTATTTGTTTGCATGGACTGCAGCTCATTACCAGTAACGGCAATAGTTGAGAAATAGTCCCGGATTACACTATTTAGACCACTGTTAGCATCAAAGTGTACTCGGTTTGATTACGGGCTCACTGCTTGCAAATTATAGGTAGTTAGGCACTACATTAATATATAATGTGGGAGTGTCCGTACGATCCATTATGCATGAAGGATAACTCTTCGGTGATGTCGAACTCATGTGCCTTTCTGCTCTCTTTTCGTCTCTTCAGACGTTTTGATGGAAAAAATTAATGCTTTTTAAAGCTTAATTGTGGGAGTTTTACACTTGGTTTCACATTGGTGTATAGCTAAAGATAAGAGCGAATTGAAGTTCTAGTGGCTGTAAAAATTACTTTTAGGTAACTTTGTGACTAGACACTTCCCAAGGATTACAACCTTGTAGGAAGTGCTCCGTGCTCCGATGACCCCTAGAGCTGAACTGGTGAACTGAACTCCCGGAAGGGCCGCCCAAGCCAGATAGGTCCGCGCAGCGTCTGTGCCTCAGTGGGGTGGCTGAAAAAGGCCTCTCACGTGATGGTGTCACGTAAAAAACGCTATTCAGGTTGGCCACGGAATACCATCTGAATTAAAAAATCATGAAATAAAGGACAGCTCTCATATGAAAATGAATCCTGGCAACTATGTGACTTAGCCTCCTGGGCCGGGTGTCATACCTGGCAGCGGTGGGAGCTAGGCCCCTGCGGTCGTCATCACACGAAATCCTTCCTCGGAAGAAGAGGTTAATGCAACAGAGGAAAAGAAGATACAGAAGAAGAACGAAACAGTCAGAATATTCAAATGAAATGCCTGGGCTATGTTAAGGGCGGGCAAGTAAGAGAATATAAAGCAAGATATAAAGAATTTGGCTGTAAACATAATGGGTCTGGGCGATGTAAGATGAAATAACACCGGGGACTACGGGAGCGATAGCTATGGAGTGATATATAGCGGAGGGAATGAAACAGGACAGTAGGAACAACAGACAAGAAATGATTAGTAGATTGGGTAGAGAAGTAGCCAAAGTAGAGCAGGTGAGTGATAGGATAATATACGTTGAGCTGAAGTTTGAATTTACCCAACGATTTTAGTTATAATTTAGGTGAATATGCCTACTCTAATCATGAAGATAAAATATGTAGATGGGAATATGATCAGCTGGAGGAAATAATAGGTAGCACACCTGGGATTAAGCGGTTGGTAGTAATGGAGGATAAGAACGCGGTGGTAAGTGAAGATTATGGGTAAGGAGGGAGAAGTGACCGCGGCGAGAAAGCTCTGGAGTTTTGCCTGAGAATTTACCTGGTGATAATAAATACATAGTTCAGGCATCATTCTCGACGTAGGTACACTTGGAAGAAGCCGGGAGACACAGGTAGGTTTCAGATATATTATATTATGGGTCGGCATTGGTTCAAAAACGGTGTTAAAATTCGTATACTTATCCAGGAGCTGATGCAGACTCAGATCTCTTAACTTAACTTATTGGTCGTGAAATGCTTCGTTAAACTCAAAAAAGATGAGAAAGGGGTAGAAGGCTACGAAATTGGAACTCAGAGATATTAACTGGGGTAATGAAGAAGTATCGAGAGCAGGTAGATCCAATCCTGAGAGCGGATCATGGAGTGAGATCAGTGGAAGTTTAATAAGGAAGTTAGAAAAAATGAATTGTGGAAGTGGTGAAAGCAATGGTAGGCGTAATAAATGCAACTAAAATTAGAAAACCGTGGATCACGAAAGAGATAATAATGGAGATGCAGGAGAGAAGGAAATGGAAGAGTGTAAACTCAGAGCTCATCATCATCATCATTGGTGCATAACTCCTTCGTTCTTTTATATCCCTCAGCATTCCGTACCTCCTCCTTCCTCTTTCTCTCTTCCCTTCTATTTTACCTTCTATTATTCATTTCTGTAGGCTGTTAATCCTTAAAATATGTCCAATCCATTTTGAAATTCTCTTTTTAATTTCTCCTAGTATACTACTTTCTTCTCCAATCCTCCTTAGCACTTCTTCATTCGTGATATTAACTTTCCATCCAATCTTCTCCATTCGTCGCCATAGCCACATTTCAAATATTTCTAAGTACTTTTCATCTCTCTTCTTCAACGTCCACGTTTCGCATCCATACAACACAATTGTTGTCTCGCGCTCGATGGCCCCGTGTTTTTCACGGGAACCCGAACACGGACTATGGGTCCTTGCCCTTGGCTGTCGAGAAACGAATAGTCATCCATAGGTATTGAGGGGATTGTTATTCAATTCAAAATCAATTACTTGAGAGGAAAATGGTTTAATGTATTTCAAATCTATTAAAGGCAAGAATAAAACAGTACACAATAACCAACATGTGCGTCAGAATAGCCCAACAAGTATATTACCGCGGCTCGGGAAGGAGAGAAGCTCTAGATATGGCACGGATGGATGGCGCTGCGTCTGCAAGTGCACGGGCCGCATGGCCCGCGCCTTGACTCCCGTTTTGGCTACATGACTGATCAAATGCTCCAATGACCAATGCTCCTCTTGCGTATCTCTCCGTGCCATTATATAGGACTAGCCGAGACAAGAATGTTTTCGGCGAGGTGACAACAGATTTGGGGAGGATGGGAAACAGGAAGGTATTGACGTTAGGAAAAGTGAAAGGTCACACTCCCGAAAGGGATAGTTTCACTTGGCTATTCTCAGCTGTTCTTAAAATTGTACAGAAATACACAAGGAAATACCAAGCTAATGCATTCAATAGAAAACTGGAAAATAACAGTCACAAAAATACATAGAAACTCGCCTACCGATTTCCAGGTCACAACAATACTCCCACCTTTATTTAAATTGATCGGTCTCACACGAGATCGATCACATTTCAAAACAACTATGTATAGATATTTTTTATACTGAAACACACATAAAAGAGGTAATTTAAATTGCTTAACTTAGTACAATCATTGTCATTATTAATTCCATCGTTTTATATAAAATTGCAATTTCAAATTTCATAAACTGAACACTTGCACTTCCAAGAGATTTAAAAAAAATGAGTATTTTAAAATGAATGAATATTTCTTCACTAAATTCACAATTGGAATAACTTTAAGCTTTTCTTATTTTCTCTCAGTTCCTCCGGTGTTTATTTTTTTATACCACAACTGCAGAACGTTGACGATCAGACTGGATGAAATGTCTTTAGCTTGTCGTCCATCAGAAGAGTATTTAGAGGGAGGGAGATGAAATAGGGGAGGTGGCAGCACACACTGACACTTTTCACATAGCAAAACACTTATTTCTCCACCTGCACGAAATAGGGGAGGTTGAAGCACACACTTTGACACATTTTACATAGCCATTCACTGATTTTACCACTTGCACTCATTGTCAGTTGACTTTGCGAAACACTTCAATGTAAAACAGTTTGCACTTTTGGAAATGGGGGGATGTAATGTTCAGAGAAATACTCCTAATATTCACTTGCTTTCTCTGGCCGGATTTTTCCTGACGTTACGTTCACCATAAATAAGGAATAAAAACTTAAGACCTTACAATGAATCCTTATTGACGTAACATATTTCTCCCTTAAGTGGCTCTACATTTGCTTTACCAGCACTTCATTTCCCTATGGCATCCTATCCCGTGCCAATTACTTTACCATAGCTATCATTTAATCGTGAGCAAAACGGCATTCTCAATGAAATTACGCGCCGAAGAACGGGTCGACTTAAAAGAATATACCATACTAGTTGCTTAATATGCAAAGGCATCATGCGACCATTTCACACCGGTTTTTGGCTCAATTCCCGATTTTTGCTTATGGCGGAAATGATTAAAGAGCAATACTAACCTATTAATTTTGATTGGGGCAACATCTACACATTCCAAGGGGGTTTGAGAGCTGAAGAGCTCCAAATGGTGAGGAGTTTCGCACTCGCTCGAGGGGCAGGCGGGGACGGGGAGGGCTCCTGGGCTGGGGAGGACGGGGGAGGACTTCACTTATTGCCTCAAATAACAAAATACCTTAATACCGGCCAATAACACTTTCATTACTCCAATTATAGTCAATATTTCAAATATTTCTGAATCCCATTGATTTCAAAGGACCATATTATTCACACAAATCCCTAGTTTACGATGATGGTTCGTTTTCTTACTCCTGCTGCAAACTGCTCAATAATCTCTGCGTCGCTGGCTCCGGTGGCGATGTGGAAGGCTGGTCAATTCTCGCCTCCCGTCCGATGTCTGCTGGCTTTCACTGCAATGGTGTATCTGGGCTCTTCTGCCGCTAACTCAGTCTGCCTCCTCGTACTCAGCTACTCCGGTGACGAAAGTGGAAGCCGTTGTCTCTGCATCGCCTCCGGCTGTGGTGGTGTTGGTCTCTGCTCGACCGATGTCTGCATTCGCCAGCTTGCCCGATTCTCGTGTCTCCAACGTCCGTTCTCCTTTCGCTGCTATTTCAAGATGGAGCTCTCGAGAGATATTCCGTTACATTCATAATATATTTTCAAATCGTACCCGCCAAACGCGTCCACCGTTAATATCTAGCTTCGCTTCCCGAGAAAACTATTTCTTAAATCTACCGGCCCATGTATTAGAGATGCAATTATTTTGTAACCATTTAAATCGTTACGAAAAAATAAAGAATTTAAAGACGCACATAAAAAAAGATCAAAGGGGTGACTATTGCTCTGACATCTGTAAGGAGATCCATACGGAGTCCTACATACCTAGGCAGTTATCCCACAAATTTGAGATACATTTGCCAACCCCACCCGTGAAGGAGGGTGACAAAAGCAATCCCACCGCTGCCACCAAATGTTGTCTCGCGCTCGATGGCCCCGTGTTTTTCACGGGAACCCGAACACGGACTATGGGTCCTTGCCCTTGGCTGTCGAGAAACGAATAGTCATCCATAGGTATTGAGGGGATTGTTATTCAATTCAAAATCAATTACTTGAGAGGAAAATGGTTTAATGTATTTCAAATCTATTAAAGGCAAGAATAAAACAGTACACAATAACCAACATGTGCGTCAGAATAGCCCAACAAGTATATTACCGCGGCTCGGGAAGGAGAGAAGCTCTAGATATGGCACGGATGGATGGCGCTGCGTCTGCAAGTGCACGGGCCGCATGGCCCGCGCCTTGACTCCCGTTTTGGCTACATGACTGATCAAATGCTCCAATGACCAATGCTCCTCTTGCGTATCTCTCCGTGCCATTATATAGGACTAGCCGAGACAAGAATGTTTTCGGCGAGGTGACAACAGATTTGGGGAGGATGGGAAACAGGAAGGTATTGACGTTAGGAAAAGTGAAAGGTCACACTCCCGAAAGGGATAGTTTCACTTGGCTATTCTCAGCTGTTCTTAAAATTGTACAGAAATACACAAGGAAATACCAAGCTAATGCATTCAATAGAAAACTGGAAAATAACAGTCACAAAAATACATAGAAACTCGCCTACCGATTTCCAGGTCACAACACAATGCTCCATATAAAGCATTTTACAAATCTTTTCCCAATATCCATCTTGATGTTTCTTGTTGTCACCAGTTCCTTAATCTTGCTAAATGCTATTTTCCTTGCCCAATTCTGCTTTTAATTTCTTCAGTACAGTTGCCACTCTGTGTAACTATACTTCCCAGGTACTGGAAAGAGCTTACTTGTTTTAATTTTTCTTCCTCCAGCCATATATTTAAGGGCCCTTCTGTCTTCGCTATTCTCATTACCTTAGTTTTATTGCTGTTTATTCTCATTCCGTTGTCTCCATTTTTATTCCTAATTCTTTCCATCATTTCCTGAAGTTCTTCTTCATTCTCTGCTATTATAGCCTGGTCATCGGCATATTTGATGGATTTTATTCTCTCACCTCCCACTTTTATCTCCCTGATGTTACTCACTGATGCTGATCACTCAGAGCTAGGCAAAAGAAAATACCGAGAATTAAACAACAGTCTTAGAAGAGAAACATTGAAAGCAAGAGAGGAATGGTGGAAAGAACAAATCGACTCCTTAGAGAAATTTCAAAAAGAGGGATGAGCAGATGCATTACATAGGAAAGTAAAGGAACTGACGGGCGGTAGTTAAGGGAAGAAGAATTGCAACGATAAAATACAAGACAGCAAAGGCGTTCGTTGAACCAAATGAGATGAGGAGAGCTGAATGGAATATATTGAAGAGGTGTATGGTAAGGAAATAAAGCCCAGTACGTTAGTTATTGGAGCAACTTTTGGGCGTTCCTCCGCGTGATGTCTATTGTTGACAACAGTTTCTCCAGCCATCCTGCTGGCGTCTTCAGGTCTGAAGTAGCGATGTCCATTTTTGTCCGTATTATATACCCTGGTCTCTTTGGCGGGAATTTCGTTCATTGGTTCGTTGCTGGTTTCCCTTTTTAAATGTCCTCTTCCAGGTACTTGGGAGATTGTATCCGTCCTCCCGGTTGAAGTTTTCTAGATTTTGGTGATTTCAATTGCCTCCCGGATGATTCTGGGGTGGTAATGGTAACTGTTGTCAACAATAGACATCACGTGGAGGAATGCCCGAAAGCTGCTCCAATAATCAAACCCCGTGGAAAACTTCGTACCAATTTCAGTACGTTAGTTATTGAAATGGAATACGAAATTGACAGAGACGGTATCAGACCAGGTATCCTGGATAGTGAAACCGAAAGAGCACTACGAGACATGAAAAGTAATTAGGCGGTAGGAATAGGTAACATACCTGCAGAACATGTGCGCACTTAATAACCGCGTCTGTAGCAGAAGCAAAGAGGTTGAAATACATGAAAGCGCTACCTAGAATGTTTCGTGTTGTTATGAGTCCACCATCTAGGTTTTCCCATTTTTGTCACATTGAAGTTACCTCCTTTTTTGAACATAATAGTAACCGTCAAGTAACTCAATATAACTGTTGGTAAATAAAATAAATATTAGCGGGAATCCCAAATAAGTCCTCTTTACGCTATTGTATCATTGTAACGCCAAGTATATAATTGAAGCACGATATTCCTCATCTTTTATCGAAGCTTCAAACATAACTTTAATGGAGTTTTCTTAAATTAGCTAGGAATAATTGCATAGAGATTACGTACTTAGTCGTAAAATCAACAACTTATGGTATGCTTCAACGAGATGAAAAAAATCTAATATACAAGATGAACAGAATATCAGGAGCCCTAACGCTATGATACGGATAAATAAATATATAACAAATTAAACAAAAACGAAAATAGGTATATGCAACTAAAGTTAGGCCGATACTAACTTATAGCATTGAAGCTAAGCGACACGCACGCACACAGATAGGTCACTAAAAACAACCGAAATAAAGAACTTCGGAAAAAATACTTTGAAGTGCAAGAAAAGATCGATTAAACAGCAGTTATGTATGAAAGGAAATTTTAAATTATACCAATTAACACATGGAACAAAGAGCAAAGAAAGATATGAAAATACCACATATACGGAATGGAAGATGAGAGGATTTTGAGAGATCAGTGCCCAGAAGGAAAAATAAATACTGGACGACTCAGGAAGAGTTGGAAAGAATGTACGTGAGGGAAATGAATTGGTAAATCACAGGCAGAATGCCTACAAAAAGCAAAAGATCAAGGAATAATAAAATAAATATAATAATTTTTCAATGGCTAGGATAGTCCTAGCCAATAACTTACCCGGAATAGAAACCCTTCAAGTTACCTTCAAAACAGAAGCAATTTCAATGTTTTGGTCAAAGTAGGCGGGGCTTTCACGGAAGCACCTCCTATTCCTCATACCTCTCTCCCGTTCCATGCACGGGACCAGCAGCGCCATGCTACTGTATACGCATTTTAACCTCCTTGATCAGAAGTAAACTTGATTCTCCTGTACTTTCTTTAAGAGAGATAATGGCCACTTATCTATCTGTAAAAATAGAGGGTTCAATTTTGAAGTGGATCAAGCCCATCGAAGGAGTTTGTAGGAAAACGCGTTTTAAGTTCCGTATATCCCTCCCGTAAATCAGCTATAGTCAGTATTCTCAAAAGGTGCTGCCACGCAGAGGACAATATTCAAACTTTGAACTTGGTTCTCCCTTGCACTAAAAATATATGACTCTAGCCATCCTTAACAGTTGGTCGTTAAGAAATTAAATATTTACCGTACACACAGATCACTTATACTCTGATCCCTCCTTGTATTTAATTGTAATTAGGTTTATTTGAATGATATACATTTCCACACCCCTTGACGGATTCGAAAAACCATTTGGTATAAATATCATTAAGACCTGTTAAGATTAATACGCTATATTGGAAAGAACCCAGATCTCCATGACACCCAAAATGGGACCATTGGGAGTTGTAGTTTATCGCTATTCCATAATTTTATACGCTGCTGAAGATATGTACACAAAACCTTCGAAAACCATAAGGGGTGTTAGAACTCAGAAGAAATGTTTGGGACCTAAATGGTCTGGGCAAATTATCATTACTCTAGAAGCCTTAACGTAATTTGGTTTCCCCGTGTTTTATAATACCCCCATCCTAATATCTCCAGATAGAATACATTTATTATTATTTTTTTGTTCAAAATTCGCTGATATTCCTTGAATCTTATGTAATTCTTTAATCAACTCTTATCCATTCTACAGGCCGAGCTAGATTATGGGAGTTAGGGGATGCAAGAGGACGATGATCTCGAAAGGGGGAGCTTGAAAGAGGCAAAGAGGTCATGGGTGGGGAAGGTAGTGGGAATAGTGACGATGAGGGGAATTGTGTGGAACGAGAAATATCCTGAATTAATTTGCGGAAATGAAGCGAGTGAAGCTGTAAGGAGAGTTCAGGAAAATTGTATGGAGTCGTTAAGTTCAGTTCATAATTGGTTATCCAAGTTTAGGAGAGAAAAAGTCCCCTTTATATGCTACGCCCTGATCGACTGAGATGGGTCAGTGGAGAAATTTCGATTTAATTTCAACCGGAAGGTCGTGGCCGGGAAAATAAAGAGCGGTTAAAATTCGACCAGGAAAAATAAATTTGTGGCTAATGAAGAGAAATCTCGATTGAAAACTCCGGGCTTATTGCAGCGCAGAATTAAAAAATCATTAATTAAAACGCGGAGTTTGGTTGAAATGTGTCGCTGTTGATTTTGTCAATGGCGATTGAGGGTTTTTAACTAACGTACAGCTAGCGGAAAGTTTTCAATTTCTAGCTCGCAAATAAAATCCTATGACTGGTCAAATCTGGAATTCGCATGCTTTGCAAGGCTGAAGTTTAGCCTGAAATCAAAGCCGTGATTTTTCCTACAAAAGTGATTAAAGATTCCATTTAAAAGTGCGTTTTTCTGAAAAAAAAGCCGGACGATAGTGTCATAGACAAGCATAATCACATTCCAGTTTTAATAACGATTCTGTCATGTACCGTAGCGTTTTTAAGGTCACGTATTTTATCTACTGGAATGAAACAGAAGAATTTTAAAATATAGGTGATTGTTTAGAACAATAGGAATGAAAATACAAATAAGCCGTATATCAAATAAAAAATTTGTTCTTTTATTTAACTTCATCACCGGAAATGTTCAGTTAATATTTAGAGTTTGATATAATTAATTAAATTTTAACTCCACAAATTTTTAATGACTGGAAATATTGAAATAAAACATTATTACGGAAAAAATGTTATTAAAATGCACCACTTTCGGCACTGACGAATAGAAGTAGGTTTAAATATTGAAATATACGCATCAGTACCTTTTATGTCAACTGCTCTTTTCATTATATGACAGTTCATTCAGTTGGTGACAATGTTGATTACAAAATATGAGCTCTATACTCCATTGGGGTAAGATGTAGTCCTCGCCCCTTTGCCTGAGGTCGTGGCTTCGAGCCTCAACCTGATTCGTTATTACTATCCAGGGTAGGTACTGTGCTCGTCAGTGAAAAAATATATAACTGCCCATCATTGTCTGTAAATTGCGATGACTTTATGATTGGAAAAATTATGTCGCAGTATTATTATATCTTAGTGCTATATATATTATATAAGTATATCTTAAGGATTATATGTGCTCTGTTTACAAAGTACAACAGTCTAATCCATCGAATTCATACCAAGGTTGTTAATTTTTTTTCCATCAGGAGGCTACATGTGACTTCCGTCGTCTTTGGACAGGTTTGCTTGGTTCAGATGAAATTTTCATTGAGATACAGGTACATATATACCAAGGGTGCTTGATAAAGCTGTATATTATGTACCAACATGATTTTCTTGACTCTGAATTTGCTTTTTACGACTTTACCCGCTTTGAAACATAGTAATTTGTTTTATATTTCTTTTCCAATGTTATTTACGATATGACAATCCCTGAATTTCGTTTTCTCTTGTAATTTTATTCCTTGAGGCACATTGAAATTTTTTTCTTCTAATTATGCATTAATAAACTCCTTACCATATTCCGCTGTGATGATATTTTGAGTGCTGGTATTTTGCGAGTCTGAAGCTGCATTTAGGACACTTACTTCTTCTCCGTTGGTCATTTGCGTCAAACCTTATTCCCCAACTCCCCTCTTTCTCTCGTCCAACGAGTTTCCGTAATTGCCACGACGTTACACGCACCGATGCCTCTCCCAAGACATTTGCCAATCCCGCGTTCACGGGTTGGTGCGGGAGGGCGGAGGTGGGCACATACCTACCCATCGCAAAACTCCCAAGCATAACTGAGCCTTTCATCTGCACCCAAAGGGCTAATTCCGAGCCCCACCCTCGCCTCGTCCCGTTCTCCTTCCGATGCTCCACCGTGAAACGAGGGCTAAAGAGGGAAGGGAGTAACTGTTCCCTTTCTCGTCATCCCCTCCTTTTCCTATTCCGTCCGCATCGCTTCCCAATTTCTCACGCATCTTCCCCACCAAAACTCCTCTCCTCCACGCAGCATCTCCCTCTCTCTCTCTCTCTCTCCCCACTCTATCTTTCCACATTCGTACACTCATCCGTAACCTTACTCTGTTCCTTTTCCTCGCCAGGCTCTTTTCTTCCCCTTTTCGCCATTAATTTTTTCCCTCCCTCGTTCCATCGCCAACCCTTTGTTATTTTTTTCTAATCCACCCCAATCTCTCCTCCCTGATGCTTTGTAATTGCTTTATCAATCATTCACCTCGTCCAACGCTCTCGCTTGTGCGTTTGAGATTTCAACAAAATCTTATTTCCCGATTCCTGGCGTCCTTTTTCTCATTCGTTTCGTCCTCTTCCTCTCTCAAAGCAATCCTCTCTTTTCCCCGCTTGAATTTTTCTTCTAAAATTCACAACCGATCCATTCCGTCATTGCCTAATTTGATTCCATGTTCCACTTAATGGTGCGTCATACTTTATTCTTGCTCCCCTTTACTGATATCATTCTGTTATATCTCTCCCCCTTGTGCGTCTCCCTGGCTTAAATCTCTTACTAATTGGCCACCTCCTTCTGTTTCTCAAACACCGTAAATTGTCTACCGCGGCGTTATACTTTCAGCTCTGTACCCTTGATATTTTATCAGAGTTTTTTTCCATTCTTTCCTCAGATTTGCTATTTTATATCATTGTCTTTTCATTTTACCCCTTCATTGACTTTGACCCTTTCTTCTCTTTCATTCTGTCCGTTTTCGTTTATCCTGAAATCCTTTCACCGGACCGTGATGCCTTTATGACTTTTCTCTCTATACTGCCTTTCGCTCGTTACCCCGCTTTATTTTTCAATTTACCCTTCTTAGTCCCTTTGCAGTCCTCTTTCCGCTCTCGCATTTCTGCCTCTCTCTCTACCTTCCTTCTCTTTGTACGCCTCTTCTCCCTCAAGGCTCTCTTCTTCTCCTCTCTTTCTCTTCTTCCACCTTTAGCCCCCTCATGTTTGATCCCATCCTGTGTGTCCTCCTCTCTCCTCGTTCTCCCCACGCTTCCTCCTCAGTCCTCCACCCTTTCCGTGTTCATCCCTTACTCTCTTCTCTCTCTCTCTGTATCCCTCTCATCCCCCTCAAACATCAACCCCCTTTCGCCCCTCTCCTCCTTTACCTACCCTTAACCCCATGCGCACACTCCGGTCCCTCTCGTTCCAAAAACTTCCCTTTTGTTTCGAGGACTCGTTATCACAGGACACTCACTGGCGACCCCATTAGCGAAGCCTTCCCTTCCATTCAAAACCGTGTTTATTCTTCATGGCTTCCAAATTCTCCGGATCATTCCTCCACACCCCACGGTCCCTCCCACCCACCCTCCCTCCATCTTTCCTTAATGCCTTTCCCTTCCCCCACACCCCCGATCTCTCTACCCCAACGCCCCAAGACCATACTCCCTCTTTTCTGCTGTCTTCCTCTCCCGCTCTCTTCATCCCTCCCTTTCAAACCCTACCCATCCCCAGCCCATACATTCCGGGCCGCCTGCATTTATTACCTGCACTCCTCCCGATCCGACGCGTTGGCGAGGCACGAGTGAGGCAGAAGAGAGGGCTTCTGGCTCGGTGGCGCAGTTGTGGATTGCTTTGAATGGGGATTCCCAGGTGTGATAAGGTAAAGGGACAAGAGATTTCGGTGCGTCCAAAAACCCTTTCCTCTCCAACGCCCCCGCCGCCGTTTTCAACCCTTCCCCCAACGATTACACACCCCCACTCCCAAATTCTATCCTTACCCTGGACTATTTCTCTGACTTTTCTTTCTGACCCACCATTCATATTTTTTTTGCTGGGTACGAAGAGAGACAAAGAGAAAGTGAGAGAGAGAAAAGGGTTAGCTCTACGTGGACGTCATAGCAAAATGGTCGAGATGGTATTATTGAAAAAATACGAGGGGATGGAGACTTTGGGGATATGGTGGAGTAGTTATTAGCAGTGAGGGAAGGAGACCTGAAGAAAGGCCGTCGTCTCTTCTTTGTATATAGTCATGTGTGCGCATCCGGGTTTGCCCTTTGGTTGTGAGGTGTGTGGGTGGGTATCTCGGATGTTTTGTGTTAAGGTGGATCAGGAGTTGGATTTAAACGGGTTATGAGGGATGGACGGCGGAGAGAAAGAAGGCTCGCCCGGGAAGGCGCTGGACCCGTTTTTTATCTGCGGAACCGGCAAAATCCTTCGTCTCTCCTTTCTCCGTCCCACCTTTTGCTTCCCTGAAACCATTTACTGCCTGGCGTGGCAATCCTATTCTTTTCTTGTTTTTATAAACTATGAAATGGGCTAATATATAGTGTACCAAAATGGGGAATATAATTTATTAAAAAAAACTTGTTATATATGAAGTTCAAATTCATAAACGTACAGGATATAAATGTTGTCTACGAACAACTTTGTTTTGAAAAAATATATCTTGTTAAAAACTACGCGTATTTGGCGGCGTCGAAACAAAACGCCATGGCGTCATCGAGAACCCGGTGGACGACGTCACGAAACGGTATCACCTATAGTAATATGCCACTTTTTCTTGCAAAGTTCACTTGGGTGTTTGTAACTTGGCAGAACATATCGTATTTGTTTTCTTTACGGAAGAAAATTACTTATTATGGCTTGAAATTTCATGCTGATATTCCTAAATGCATAGCAGATAAGCGGTAGGTACGGTGCGGTGACGTCAAGTCATTGAGATGCCGTTTCGGATCACGGGACTTTTCCAAAATTGCATTTGCTTTTGAAAGGCATTTATATGCTTACATATTTTTGAGATTGTTAGAGAATTTTCTGTCGTGTGCACTACTCAAATATGAGGATTAAAATAAATGTTCCGCATTGATACTGTTTGGGTTCATCGTGTTGTTTGGAGAAAATATTGTAAGAGGCTTTTAGTGGCTTCTATTACATCTAACTTTTACAGATATAATGTAGATTTTTTATAAAGGAAACCGTTTAGTAATACAATGTACTAAAGTCATAGATTGTCTTTTTATGGGTTTTGTATTTGGAACTATCTATTATTCTCGTGGAAGATCATCTGATGTAATTCCACATATTCAGGTTATCGATACGACCATGTTCTGCATCTTAGTCAGTTTAGGGGGAATGGTCAATTTGACGCGTGGTTACTTAATGAATGCCACTTAACATTGAAGATAGTGTCAATCTCTTAAGAGTAGTATCATTACTTTTTTCTCAAAAGGAAAATTTGCATGAAAAACACTCTTGAAAAATATTTTCCTGCTTATAGTGAAATAGTATGCAGTATATTCCATTATTTTAAGTACTAAGCTTTATCACAAAGTATAGGAACTTTGTCCGTAAAAATAGCCTTATATTGCCAATGAGAGAAGGATTATTTATTAATTTTTTATCAAGCACATTATGAAATTTGTATCTATTTTTTTATTCTGTTCATACCTTGGTTCAACCTTTAATATTCATTCTGATATAACTGACTTAATAAAAATCTGCTGCCTATAGTATAATATTTGATTAGGGTATTTAACTTTCAGTTTATCATGAAATTCGGTATTTAAGATGTATGAGTAATCTGAGAGAAACTATAGCGACCAAATTCGATAAATTACATTTTTAATTAGTTTTCTATTGTCAATTGAGTTATGACTGCGAAATAGATAATATCATAATATTATTTTACTTATTGATGATGGAGGAGTGTAATCCATTCCTGTTCAATTATTGCCCATAGATTACTGACTTAATTTACTATATGAGTAGGGAAACCGGTAATGATAATTATGGGGGTACAAGTGTGAGGAAAATCGGAATATAATTAAGCCATAATAATTATTCCCGGTTACTTTTTGTTAAGCCCAATAGTAGAGTGCTTTCAATGAAAACTTGCCAAATAATTACATGAGTATTATAATCATCGCTATCTAAAAGTTATTGTTATCTTCTGAGGGTTTGACCATGAAAAACCTTCATTATATAAAATGATAAGTCTAGAACTACAACGTTTTCGTGGAACGCCTTAATACAACGCTCGTCTTTTTTAGAACCAAGAGTTGAACAGAGTTTAAACTTAGTACGTTATAAATGTCATCACACCACTAAAAGTAAAATATTTTGCACATCCAAAGTATCAGGTCCACCTCCAGCTCATTCACATCATCTTTCATAAGGAATTCACATAAAATTCATTGTAATTACTTGCAGGCATTATTAGATTTCAAAATTAAATGAGAATTAATGATCGTATAAACTTGACAGAAGTGTCAGAAGAAGAAAATTAAATGAAGTATTTTATTTGTATCATAACATTTTGTTTTGGATTCGAAATTTGAAGAAATTCACAAAATTTCCGATAATTCTCTAGAAATCGGTACTTTTTTAACCTGTGCTATTTTTGGAGAATGTGTGGGGTAAAACAAAAAAAATGAATGAATGAAAAAATCAATTTTATCGCCCGTAGACTTTATTTATGAAGTCATTTGTAGCAATAATTAGTCGTGGGAAGCCGGAAGTTGTACCATTACGATGTCGATGCTGACAGTAAAATATAAAATTAATGGTAATGCAAAAAAATATTGCTAACACGTAACTCGGAAAAAGGTTCTTTAAATAAACTACTGTTTATTATTAAATTATTACTTTTTCTTTCTTAGTATGAGTGGTGGTGGAGGGAGCAATGCAATGACTGTCAGAGGTTTGGGCCGCTACAGACGACTATGGAGTAGAGTCGTCTTTTATTAGACAAAGTTATAGCCTGATTTTAGGTGTTTCCCCAAAAGTGGAAAGAATCACATTTTTAACTTTACTTTTAACAAATATTTTTAATATTTCATTTAATTTTACGCGTAGTATCTATGAGAAATTCGTGCCGAAAGATCATATTAACTCTTTGGTGAAAATGTATTTTTGTTTCCTAATTGATGACTCGCGCTAGGATTATCGCGAATTTCCCAGGGAGCCAATTAATTCCACTCTGCTGCCTTCACAAAAAGATGCCGTATATATAGTCCATATATATCATCCTTGTCGCTTCAGGATGATTCCTTCTCCCCTTCACTTCGTAGTTCATAAGCTCTCTTCCCTCTCGCTGTTAAGTAAACCATAAATCGACGCTTAATTAAGACGGATTAAGACTTTGGGTGTCGCGAAAAAAATACATGAACTGTTGTCGTTCTGGAACGGGGTAATAATGCAAGATTCCCTTTCAATTTATGTGTTGGAGGCGGGGAGGGGGAGAAAGAGGAGATGCCAGGGGGTGACGCAGTTCCTTTATGGCGGCGCAAAGAAGTTTATCAAAACTCAAAACCGCGCCGTCGACTGTTCATAAACGTTAAACCCTCGCTCCATCACGACGATGGGAAATGCACGGTGGAGGCTGGGGGAGGAGGTTCACTGTGGGAGGGAGGAGAAACGGAGGCAGAGGGCGGGGGAGGGAGAAAAAGGAGCTCATTCTTCTGTAGACCGTAAAACCTTCTTTTCCCGCCACCCCATCCATACTTCTCTCTTCTCCTCCTCCTCTTCCGTGGCGTCTCGAAAGGAAAGGCGTGTTTTGTTTGTTTGTTCGCATTCGGCTGCGTACAAGTTTTCGCACGTCTCTTTCATTCTTTTCTTCGAAGACGGAAAAATTCCAGCTCTCCCTCCCCCCCGGCCGTGAGGGGGCGCTTTCTTTTCCGTTTCTCTTCGTCGGCGCTATCTTCTCTTTCCACTCTCTCTTTCCTCTCTCTCACCCTCCTTCTTCCTCCCCTCCCCTTACCCATCGGACTCACACACCGAGCACAACACGACCCTGAGTGCTTTACGGATCTCACGGAACCACAGACCGCCCTCCCAACTCCTCCTCTCTGTCTCTCGCTTTCCAGATTTGACGCCTATTCCCTCTCTCTCTCTCGGAACGAGAGAGGAGTGCTGAGGGAGATGAAGAGAGTCTACCGTCGCACTAACACACAACAGCGTCAGGCCCTGTGGCAGAAAACCCTGAGTCCTCCTGCCCTTTTTACGCCTTCATGAGCTCCCCTCACTCTCCCTCCCTCCCGGTAGGGTCTTCCCCATCCCTTCCTACCCTTTGCTCTCTCTTCTACTCGATGCTACCTCACGACTCTGTCCCTCCCTCTCTCGCCCGCCTCTCATCTCAGCTCCCTCAGATTCTCATCCCTCCCTCCACAGCCTCTTTTAAATTACTCTTTTCTCCTCCGGCGTTTCTCATCACATTCATCTCATTTCGACATTTGCCCCCCGCTCTTGATCATCCTTCTCTCTCTCATTCCCCTACTTACATTTAAACTCGTTCTTGTGTTTAGTGCCCCACCAGAGTAGTCCAGACCCCACCTCCAAAGTCCCCTTGTTTTCCAATCGGGTTTCATTCTTGTTTGTTTAAGACTCCGTCTTTTTTGTCGTCCTCCCGCGGGCTCAAATGTCATCGCTCAGTTTGCCTAATTGACTTCGCGTGTATTTTTGTGCCCCTTTCACCAATGCTGGGAGCTCTTTAGATATCTGCACGGCATTGGCCACTTAGTGGTAGGGAGACGTTAAAATAATAGTTCATTTAACCCTTAGATGTTTTTAGCAGATCGTTTACATCATTTAACTTCAATCAAGACCTAAGGCTATCTGTTCATGTTAAAAGATTTGAGTTTTCTATCACATCTAGCTTATTACAGATCCAAAATACGTTGCTTCTGCACATGTAAACTATGTCCTCATAATTGAGAATGAATGAGAAAGAGTGATCCTTTGGATGCGATGTATTATTATACTAATTCACTTGGTATATAATTATCGCATTGGTGCAGCTTCATTTAAGATTTGAACAGTAAGTTACTTCATAATTTCTGTAAACACAGAACGATTCTCAGAGAGAATGGTTGCACCTACATGAATCGCTAAGTTTTGAAAAATGTTGTTAAAAATATGGATAAATGCTTCAAAATCATGTGACGAGAGGCCATCACATTTTACTTTTTAAAAATAAATTGTGTTTTTGATATTTCAGGTCCAGCTCCCTTCTGTTGAAAAGATTCCAACACAGAAAAAATCCTGTTTTGAAGAACCTGTGACTTTCAGTTTGATATTGAGAGTAAGTAATTGTTTACTTTATAAATTTTACATGGTAACAAATTATGTGAGAGCTTCATCAGTTTTAATAATAATAAGCAAAGGATTCTCTCCGACCCTAATCCTTTGCCTTACGTGAATTACTTTTTGTCCTTCGACGCATTGTGTCTTGATTACCATGCATTTTAGTTGGGCCTTCTGGTTGACTGTGACTGAATTTTTTTATTGGTAGCCTGGTATGACCTGCGTAGGTTATTTTTGCCAATATCCACGAGTCATCCACATTTTAACATTTTGTCAAAATTTCTAAAATTTCTTGTTTCTTTTAAGTGCCTCTCTGTAGCTAAGCATTTTTTACCGCAAGTTTATGAAGATTGAAAGCTCTTGGCTTGACGTCAGATCTCATAAGTGTCACTTTCCAGTGCCTTTGTCATATCAGATCTTGTGGTAGGATTGTACCATTTACGAGGGAGACTATTAGTGAAGATGAAGCTAAATTTCTTGTTCTATCCGTAGTAAAACTTCAACAAACGTAAAAGCCCTGAAGATGGATAAATAAAATATCCAAAACGTTGGAAGAAGTTTTAAATTTTACTTTGACCTAAACTCCTGATATTTACACCATAAAATATAAAGAAATCGAGAAAACACAACAGATGAATTATATCCGTAGTGAAAGTTGTATGTTTCCTACTTCAATTTATGAACTATGTCGTATTGAATTCTGTTTCAGTTCGTTCAACGTATGCCTGTAAACTAAAGGATTTATTACATCGGTATTTTATTACTTTTAAAACCCAAATAGAAACAATCATGGCATTTGAGTCGGAGATATGGATCATGGATAAAAATATGCCTCAGAAAATTCCTTCTGCAGAAATGAGTTTTTGGATGAAATTCTGTTGCTTGAAGCTTACAAGATCATCTAAGAAAAGCATATCAGAGAAAAAATATTGCAGAAAAAACACTTTGGTTGCAATTACCGAAAAATAACTAAAATGGTGTGGACATCTGAGGCGGATAAAGAATACATTTGAAAGTTTGGAATTTGACTCCAATGGAAAGAAATAAGAGGGAGAGGCAAAGGAAAAGTGAAAGGAAAATATTTAGAAGAAAATAGAAAGAATAGCCCTCCAAGGAATGGCCCAAGGAATGAATGCCAACCAAGTTGACCAAATGAACCAAATGACTGCAACCAAGAGACTAGAGTTTCAAGGAGAAATGCCGTTTGGATCAGGGAAGTTGTTATAAGCATCAAATAATTGCTAGATAGTATTATTATTACTTTAATAATAATATTTATTTACGGGTGAAACCCAATTTGAAAAAAAATTTTGCCTCAAGTTATACAATTTACAATTGATTAACAAATAACAATTTACGTTAAACAAGAAAAGAATTTGTGAAACATATTATATGTTCACAATGTTTCTTTCCAGTATGGTTAAATAATTGGATAATAAAACTTTTAAAAAGTGGTTTTACATTACCAAGATTACAGAAACAAAAGAGATCATATATATATATATATATATATATATATTCATTGAGATTCGTTTGGGGACTACTGCTTCCATGGCAGAATAGATCTACCACATCCAGAATTTCCGAACGAGTTAGCGCGATCGTTTCTTCGACGTCATCCGTTTTCTGATGAATTATATGATATAATTCGAAACATGAATTTATGTTTTGCAATGGCTTCATTCAACGTAGATGACGATCGAACAATCAACGGTTGAGGAGTTAATACTTAAATTGCTAGCGTTCAAGTTTATCACAAACTTAATGTAGCAGCTCACCCTACTCAAAATGATGGTGGAAAATTTGAACGGCCTCGATATGAACAGATATACATTTGGATAATCAGGATGCTCGTAGTGCACGCGTAAACAATGCCATTAATAATGGTATCAGCGAGAATCTTATTAGTCTCTTGGAACATATTTTGCGATTTGAAAATCCGTTTGCTCTTGGATTCATGATAATGCGGGAAGTAGAAGAATAAACTAATAGACGTGCTGCTGCAGAAGGTGTAGAGTCGCCTTATGTTAAGCTGTTTTTTACATTACCTGATGCCGTTGATCACAGAGGGTTTAACATCTCCCTTCTTAATGACTTTTTTGCCATTTTTATCCTCAACGCTGACCAAAGCTTTCCAGATAATGAGTTAATTATTCGTAAACGTGGGAAATCTTTAGTTACCATGAACATTATTGGCAGTCGTCTTGGGCCCTTTACTTATCCGCTATTTTAAACAAATTTTGTAGTTTTGTATTCTCTTAATTAATATTCCTTTAAGAACATCTTATACCAGTTATCGAAATATGACTAGATTTGAACTATCTCAGTACCGATTAGCATTTGGACCTCAACATGCCAAATATTTTCCTTCAGACATCAACCTAAGAAATCCTGATCTCCGCATTCATGTTCAATGCTTGGCATTTTGGTGGTCGGATTTTTCAGCTGTATCTGGTGGATACTTATTTAAGAGTGGAACATGAACGTATTCAATGAATTAAAGCAAATTTAAAAAAATACTTGCAGATAAACGTACAAGAGCAATTCAATTTTGGAGTGATTTGAATGAAAAAACAATGATGTTGTTGGTAAAAGGATAATTTTGCCTTCTTCGTTTCCTGGATCTACATATTTTTAGACTGAACATTTTGAAGAAGCTATGGTCTTTGTCCGTCAACTTGGATCATCAGACTTCTTTATCACAATGACGTGCAATCCTGAATGGCCCGAATTTGCGGAAGCAGCTCGTACAGCTTTTGATGATGGATCAACCTTGCAACAATTTGCCCAACAGCGTCCTGACTCATTAACGTCGACACACGAGAATCGTTGTATGGAAAGAAATATTGAATAATTTTTAATCTAATAATAACAATAATCTGTCAATGAATACTGGAAATAATGAAAACAATGTAAATATTGAATTTATTGATGATTTCGTTTGGAGAACATTTTTGTGTTAGTGGTGTTTTTGAGTTTGCTTTATACTAACTAATTGCATCAATCACTGCTATATTAAAAAAAATAAATATCCGTTATGCTTTGCGAAATTTGTTTTATTAAAACGTTTAATCGCACTATGTGAATGCCCAATATAACTAAAATAGACAATAAGTTGCAAAATACGAGCATACAAGTTCTTAGTACATCAAATAAACATCGAGCAACGCTCGATAACCAGGTACTTTTCTTAAATTTAATAGCTGAATCAAGGTGTATGTCCACATGTATACTGTATTATATGTTCGGTGTAATCAGTTAAGGCGTGCATGATACATAAAAATTTCTGTGACAAAATGTTATATGAAATAGTTTGGTTTTTCTAGTAAAATTTAGCGTGGCATCATAAGATAATAACAACTAGGGGAGAGCAGTTGATTTTGTTATTACATAATCTGTATAGGAATAGAAGGTCAGCAAGCTGGCGAGGGACACTAAGCGGATAAAACTCTAAAATTTACATAGTTTGTTTAAATGGGACGTCAGAAGTGGGGAAACCAGCATAGAAATTGACTGTTCTTAGAAACTTCTTCTGCACTCTTTCCAAATCGTGTATTTGGCTCTTGAAGGGAGATCAGATGATGGAATCGAATTCCAAGATCGGACGAACCAAAGAGACGTATCGAGTTTTTAACATGTATATGTCCTTGTTGTTCTTCGTGAGTCTTACTATAAAACCCAGCATGCGAAAAGACTTAGATAGGATATCACTAATTTCGTAGTTAAAAGTGACTGATCAATTAAGGCACCTAGGTCTTTGATAACCTGTGTTTTTGTGAGTGTTACACCATTCAGAGTGTAATTGAATAAAATAAGCGTATCCCTTATTCCATAATATACGAGCATGTAAAAAGTAGCACTCGTAAACTATTCTCTTCGAGCTTCTTAACCGTGTTTATCTGTTGTGGCCCTTAAATAAAGAAAATTTAATGCCTCACAAAGTGCATGAAGGTTGTACGTGATACTTTCAATATTAGCCCAAATGTAATGTTGACAATAAGTTGAGCTGCTCCCTCCTGTCTTCCCTTGTCGATTAGCATTATTTTTTGCATGGAGTGGGGAAGTATCTATTGGTTATATACATTACTACGCTAAACTGCCTTTGATGTGGGCATAGTTGAAAATATTAGGTTATATATTTCTTTCATGGTACTTCCCGTATGGATTCTGCATTCTAGTAAAAAGGATTTACTTGGGGTTTTAATTAAAGCGTTTACTGAGCCACGTACGCTTTTGCCCTGGTATGCGTTAATCGTTATGGGAATAAAGAAAAAATATGGCTATCGTCTGTGTGTTATGAATCAAGAATTTTGAATATTCAAAATATTTAAATTAATATCCAAGATAAAGTAAAAATCAAAAAGAATTATTTCTCCCGCTCGTAATCATTGATAAAACACAGCGGCTTGGTGGGTGTAATTAAACCTGGTGAAGATTTGAATTATATGCGTAGAATTCAAATTATTTTTTAAAATATTAATTTGTGCTTAGGAATCGTCTTTGATTGACAGATAAAAGAAGAAAATAATTGCTAGCATAATATTACCATTTTATTGGTCACTGAAAAAATTGCTGAAAATTTGGTATTGGTTGTGTGACGGGTGTGAAAACATACGGCTATGAGTTATCATTCTTCTTCTTAAGTCTTCAACCCAAAGGTTGTTTGGCGGCAGTTCTCCATTCGCTTCGGTCTTGTTCCATTCTTTTCAACTTCACATAAGTGGAGCAGCCTAACTCCTTCGTTATTTGTCCCATATACTCCAACCTAGGCCTGCCCCGGCAGTTGGTTCCCTCCACAGTGTCTTCTAAGATGGTGGCCAGCAAGGTTTCGTGCCTTCGTTGGTGCCCGATCCAGATATTTATTCTCTTTTTGAGTAATTCAGGAGACACGGAGTCTCCCCCACACGTCTGAGAACCTCCTTGTTACTAGCTTTGTCCACCCAGGCAATCTTTAACATCCTCCTGAAACACCACATCTGGAAGGCCTCTACCCCTCTCTTCTGCCTTGCCCTACGTCCAGGTCTCACTGCCATATAAAAATATGCTCCATACATAAGTTTGAAGAGGCGTTTTCTTAGGTCTAGGCCGATATTTCTGGATGTTAGGAGTTTCCCTTTTTGATAAAACGCAATCATTGCCTGGTGAACTCTACTTACTAAGTCTCTTTTGCTCCTTCCATCGGCTGTTATTTTGCTTCCCAGGTAGGTAAACTCCTCTACATTCTCTATTCGCCTGTACCTTAAATACACTTTAGCTTGTCCCCATGCTTGCTAACCTTAAGTACTTTGGTCTTCTCTACATTTATTTTCATATTATATCCTGTTGTTAGGATGTCCTCCATTACCTCAAGTGCCTCACTCAGATCCTTTTTGCTCTCAGCCAATAATGCAATATCATCAGCGAACCTCAGCATATCCAGTTTTTCTCCATGGATCTTGACACCACCTAGCTCCCATACCTTTTCTCTCATCTCATCTAAAGCTCTCTGTATGTAGTAGTTGAAGAGAGTCGGTGATAGGGAGCATTCTTGTCTTACCCCTTGCCAATAGTTGCTTTCTGCACATGGTCTCTACACGCACCACTGCCTTTTCCTCTTCATATAGGTTCCAGATTACTCTCCTGTCCTTGTATTTAATTCCTGCTTCATTCAGCATTTGGAACATTGGTGCCCAACGAACCTGATCAAAAGCCTTTTCTAGGTCTATGAAGGCCACAAATGTGTCTTTGTTCTTTCTTAGTTGTTTTTACATTATGGTTATGAGCGAGAGAATAGCTTCACGTGTCCTTCTTCCTTTTCTAAATCCAAATTGATCATCTGATAAAAGTGTGTCAACTTTAGGTTTAACTCTATTCAGTATGATGGGTGTAAGGATGACTAAGCTTATGGTGCGGTGTTGTTCACATTTTTTCGCAGAGTTCTTTTTCGGCAGGGGGAAAATGATGCATTTTTTGAAATCATCTGTAACATTTCCTGTTTTGTATATCGTCTGAACAAGATGGTAGAGGGTGTCTGAGGTCTATTCACAAGCTGCTTTGATCAGTTCTGCCGGCAGGTTGTAGATGCCTGGGGATATTTTCTCTCTTAGTTTTGTAACTGATAAGTTGAATTCGAATCTCATAATTGGGCCACCTCTGATTTAGTTATCATTAAATCTTATAAATTATAGATATTCCCGCCAATTGGGGTAATTTTTTTAGAACTGATATTTTTCGCAGGTGATCACATATTTTTTCATTGTAATATTCCCACTCAGTATGGAATACTTGTGGCTAAAATGCCCTACGATATATCAGACAATGCTGATGACGAAAATTTTGCGCTTGATAAAGGCTCAATACTGGTGAAAATATATTGATTTTAGGGCTTAGGAAGGAAATGATGGAACTGTGGATGAATGATGCAACTTACAAAGTAAACTTTTTGGCAGGGATTTTAGATGTAAGGCTAATGGGAATTTATATCCAATTATTTCCCTATTTTTCACTTTCATTCGTTCGAATGAATTCGTTATTTATCTGAATTTGCGCGTTTTATTCATGTTTGCTTATTTTTATAGTAAAAATCATTTTAAAATTAACTTGAAAACCATATCCATCGTCCGCATGAAAGTAGTATTTCAAATGAAGTAAATATATTTTTGTATTTATCTGGAGAAAAACTGAGATTGGAACTGAATATATTTTAACGTTAACACCATGAGTTCATGGTTTTTAGTATAGGTTCCAGTAATCCCGTGAAAATTAAAAAAAACATTTTTTTACGAGAGTTAAGTTTTGCGAAATTTATACGAAGTTTACACTCCACCAGTTTAACTTTTAAACTGTTCCTCACACTTCAATGGACGATTACAGATTGCCTTTGGGGTTTACTGCGCTGGCTGAAGATGACGGACAAGCCCTTAATCAAAACGTCATTGGCAAATACAAATGTAAACCGAGGGAAGTTTCGAGAACCCAACATGGGTGTCCGTGGTGAATGTACCGGATCGCTCCTCAGTATGATATTGTATAAAAATGATATTGCGTAATACACGCTAGGATGTTTTGACGTGAAAGGTCTCATAAATCGGTCAGGATGGATCCTCTGGCTGGGTACGATGCTCCAAAATTGTGAATGCCAAACTTTTCTATATACCTGGGACAGTATAAAAGATATTCCAACGATCCATTAGCTATTCGAAATACAGATGTTAAATAACTTAGATTAACGGCCATAGAATTTATGACCTCGTTATAGAAAAGGAGATGGTGGACAATTATCGGTATAAAATAACGAGTCACCGCCAGCATGAAATTAGTGTAGCTCTGCGACAATTTGTGATTAGAAATTAGTTTTTGATTGGGTTCATTTGAAAGTGTTAAGATTGTTCTCGGGGATGAAACCTCTGACTAATTTGTTAAAATTAATTTTGAGACATTTAATTAGTGAAATATTGAAAAATTGGCGCATGACATGGAATATATAAAAATAATTCAAGCTGTAAAAGTAAAAAAAACAGAAAGGAGTTATATGATGCATCAGCTTTAAATTTATAATCGAAAAAGTCCATAATGTATTCATCGGAAAGTTCGAGAAAATGTAGGATCGAGAGAAACTCAAAGAAACCGTCGAGTCAGCACCCAATGCAGGGATGCAACAACAGAAGTTTATGGCAGTTAAAGAAAATCATATGAAGGTACATATCGTTTGATTCAAATGATTTCCTTTTGTTTAGTAATACTCTGAAAATAAGCCAAAAGTTGTGATGGAAAATTAAGATTTTAATTTCGTCTATTTGCTCATTTCTATTTATTCTTTTCAACTCATGCACATCTCCGATTCTCAAGAAGGCATTTAAACACCCAGTCAGCACCCAATGCAGGGATTTAACAATAGAAGTTTATGACATTGATAGTAAATCATAATTAAGTACATATCATTTGATTTAAATCTTTTCCCTTTGTTAAGTAATATTCTGCAGATGTGCCAACATTTTGTGATGGATAATTTAGATTTCCAATTCGTGTATTTGTTTAATTCTATTCATTCTTTTCATCTCATGCACATCTAGGACTGTCGAGGAGGCATTTAACACATATATCACCTGTAGTAGTATCGTAGACACTTCTTGTTCTTTTACTTCAGCATTTCCATCCAAGATCCAAGATGTTACAGGAAGACTCCCTGTGTTCCTCTCCATCGGTCGCAATTAAGATTTCTTGCTGATTTAATCCGTCCCTCCCTTCCCCTTACGTAATTCACCCCGCTGTCTCTCCTCAAAACACTTCTTTTTTTGGCATAACTACATCATGTATTCATACGCGCGCGACTATAGTACATCTGCCGTCGGAGCATTCTCACTCAAATCTCCTCCTCTTCCGGAACAGGTTGTCCTCACGCATATAACACACCCGCCCCCTGCTACTCCCCCATCACCATGCATTCTATCGTGATTTCCAGACTGCTTCTCACCACTTTTGAGACATCATCTCCCACACGCTCTAATTTTTTTCCGACTCGAATGAATAAAAAATATATCCCATTACTTCGGCCTTTCTATTTTCGCAATGCTGTGCAAAGAATATGTCTGCACGTGTGCAAAAAGAATGAAGGAATAGAGAAAAGCAGGAGGAAAAATGAAAGGAGGAACTCGATTGTTTTCTTATCATCTCTCCGTCGCTCAGATTTTCCTCAACCCTCGCCCTCTTGTCTTCTCCCTCCCCTTAGACCTCCCGCCATCTCTCCGTATCCTGACTCCAGTTTTATCCGCTCTTCTCTGAGGTCGCATATCTTGTCCCCATCTCCTCGAGGAGGTTCCCCTTCCTGCTATCCGTCTTCCTATTTGTTGTGCCTCATTTAGGATGCGCCGCCAGTATTTGGATTCCTTGTGACGTTGCCTTAAATAGCTAAAGATAACATACGTATCGAAGCGTTATTTACACATTCGTTACGCTAACTTACTAGTGTGCCATGCCTATTGCTACCACTAGGAGTGGAATCAGAAATCAGACATTAGGTCACGTTTGGATGTTTTTGTTTGCCACCCAAAATATTTCCCCAGCATACTTCGGCCGGCCTACATCGACCGAAGTTAACATCTGCATTAGAATTCGATTATGTTTAATTGAACTATCATATTATCTACATCCTATTATTTACTAGTTAATACATTTTTTCATACATACCATTTATAAGACTATTGTTGGAAACCTTTGGTGTCAAATGAGTATTTTTTACCATACTTTTGGACTACATATCTTGTTAGTTTCTCTACCTGTTGGCCATGCTTATTTACATATATGAACGTAGTCTTTAAACAGAAAATACCTTAAAATACTTTCTAAAGCTTTCTTTTTTTGTATTTATTCATGTTTGAGTTTGGAAATTTATTTGTTGGAAGTAATAAATATCTATCTAAATATCTCGAAGAAGCTTTATGTCATGAGCATACAATAAGGGAAATAGAATTACGAAGGAATTGGTTTAAACCAATTCCCCCCTCAACCGATTCGATGGAACCATACCAACCTTTTAGAATTCATATATTGTTTTTTTTGGTAGCCTAGCTAATTTTATGCATAAATCATTTTTTTATATTAGTATGCTATCGGTTACTTACCAGCATATCCCGCATTATTGCCTAAACTTTGGATTTTATTAATCTCAATTCAATTTTAATTTTAATAATTCATTTACTTTAATTCCTAAGAGACGCCGTCCCTGGTGGGGGCGGAGTCAAGTCCTTGTTACCAACCGAAGGGTCGCGAGTCGAATCCCGCATGGGCAGGATTTTCAGCCCCCGAGGGCATGACTGTGTGTGTTCGTTAAAAGAGCTAAATGCACGAGTGGATTAGATAGTCCTAATATTGCTCGAAACAAGGCACCATTATTATTATTGTCATATAGGCCTGGTCTCGTAATAGCTTGTTAAATAATTTTTCTGTATTAAAAATCCAATTTTCTCCCATTCTTAAAGTCCACGCCAACTAACCCACAGTTTGATTTAATAAACAAAACTTGAAGTCTCAGGCAACATGAAGTTAACGTAAATGTTACGTCACTTTGCGAATAACGATAACCTGACATTATAAAAACGGGACGTGCTGTAATGCATATTTTGGTTATAACGTCACCTCCATCATACACCATCATGATGCCTTTGGAGATACTTCGTACACATACTGATCTTTATCTTCCCCTCTTTCTATTATTATTATTATTATCGTATAGGTCCGGTCTTAAAATATCTTGTTAAGAAATTTTTCTGTATTAAAAAACCGGTACTGATATGTTCTCCCATTCATAAAGCCCATACCAACTAACCGACAGTTTGATTTAATAAAAAAAACTTGAACTCTCAGGTAACATGAAGTAAAACGTAAAGGGCTAGAGAATTTAAATACATAATAGAGTATAAATAGAAAGTTTCCTGATTCCAGATAGGCTTTAAATAGCAATTCTTATTATGTACTTCCAATTAATGTCACCTAACGATTAACGTTTACCTGACGTTATAAAACCTGGACGTAATGCATATCTTGGTGAAAATTCACCCCATCATACACTCTTGTGGTGCCATTTGAGGATACTACGTATACATCTTTTTCTTTATCTCCCCCTCTCTCTATTTCCATTCCTATTCATCCCCCTATCTCTCTCTCAGTCGAGGCATTCTTCTCTCATTCTCCTCCTTTAACGTCTTTCCGTTCATTATCCCGCTTCATTTCGCCCCCATCACATTGCGACGCAAGCCGTTCCCGTCGCTTGTGTGTGGCGTGGGTGGCTTCCAGCTCGCACGTCTCTCTTCTGCCCCTCTCCATCCCCTCGTACTCCTTTCTTCCCACCCCTTCCCCCCCCCCCCCACACCCCGCTCCACCGTTCTCACGCCTCCCCAGAGTTCTTTGATCCATTATCCGTCGTCTCCATTACGGAACTTCTTCCATCCCTTCTCCTCCACACCTCCTTCCCCCAGTCCCAAACTCCCGGTGTGTTTTTTTATACATCTAATGCCAAGTTCCAGTCACACACCCTCGCTGACAATGTTCGGAAAGAGGGCGAAAAAGAGTGGAGAAAGGCTTGGCTTCTTCCGTTTCCTCTCCCTTCGCCTTCCTTCTTCCTTAGCCTCTGTAATGTTCAGTCACCATTCAGGTAAGGCATTTATCTAAGAAGAATGTTACAATTATCATAAAAACAAACAGCCCATAAACGATTACCTTGATGCAGGTTACTAAGTCTAACATACTCATATGTTATAACATCCTATCCACAATCAAAGAAAATAATCATTAAGAAGAAACAAAGAAACTAACAAAAGCAAGATAATGATTAGCAATAAAGAAGAACACAAAGAATAAATAGGATAATACATAAGAATCACCAAGCACGAGTGTAATTCTGTCACCATTTTGGTAAGACATTTATTTAGGAAGAAATCAACAATCATCATCAAAGTAAATAACTTATAAAACACCTGGATGCAGGTTACTAAGGCTAACGTACTCATATGTAACATCCACTCCACAATCAAAGAAAACGGTCAACATGAAGAAACAAAGAAACTAACAAATGTAAGATAGTGATTAACGATAAACAAGAACACAAAGATTAAATAAGGCAATACATAAGAATCACCAAGCACGAGTGTAGTTCTCAGTTACCATTCAGTTATGATAGTTGTTTAAGAATAATACAACAATCATCATCAAAACAAACAACCCATATACAGTTACCTGGATGCAGGTTACTAAGGCTAACATACATGTAACAGCCTCCTTTCATTCACTGTTATCCCCTTTCCTACAATCGCAGGCTAAGCATGATAGCTGGTTGGGCAGTATGGTGAAAAGATTGCAGCTCGACCAATGCCCGTATTTCGTCTCCTTTCTGTTTTCAGAAACCTTTTCCGTTGCGATCGTTGATGATACGGATAAAAAACCATTGAAGACGTTTCATTGAACGTATTCTAGAAAAATGTTATGAAGCAATATTATATGATTAAAACCATTATTTCAGTGCTTAAATAAACGTTCTCCTCTTTTATTCTTGGATTTACGAGTTTTTTTATTTATATCATCAACCTGAATACAGCCTCGAGGACCATTTTACAACAGGCATTGTAAAAGTATCATTGGACAACTCACACAACCATGTCCTGGGAGGAGACAAATTCTCCCCAGGCGGGACTCGAACCCGCGACCATTGGGTTGGCAGGCGAGGACGTTACCCCGCCGCCACCGAGGCCGACAAATTTATCTTGTTTTGTTTATTCTCTCCACAACTCCTGTGAGCGCTTAATCAGTGACCTAGTCGGGCTGCTCGTCTATTTTCAGTTAATCGTAGAAATCTGGCGCAGTCTGGTACGGAGGTATATCGTGTTTTAGTACCGCTGGTGGTCTCAAAGGCTAGCGTCATGTCCCATCTTTTGTTCCCTTTATGCAGAAATGACATCAGCTATGCGGTTGAATGTAAACTTCGGCTTTTCGCAAATTATACAGTAGTGTACCTTGAAATCCGTGGGATTCGAATGAAGGCATTCATGAATGCCGCAAGTAATGCGATGATAAACGTAGAAATTTCCGCAAGAAAAAAATTACCTGGACTAAAAATCGAACCGCGGACCCGGAAAAAAGGTCCGTGGTCGATTCCCGTGGCAATTTATACGTGTATCATAGCCGTATTTGCGGCAGAATTGAATAAATTCGCACGTGGCCTAGCACAGCATGAGTGCTGGTATAGTTTACAACCGCATGTGTTGTGGCTTCTTGAAAATCCTCTGCTCACTTGCGTTGCCGTCTTGGATGAATCGCTAGGGCTTAACAACTAATTCCCTTGTATCCTCTTTAGTTTCTGCGAGAATAAGGAAGCCTGGATAGCGTAGTGGTCTGCGCATTGACCCGGCATGTCAAAGGTGCGTAAATCAATTCCCGGTACATGCAGACATGCATGCTTTTGCTAAATTCATTAACACACGTAAACTAAAAGTTCCTAAAACATTTGAAACATTTAAATAGAACAGATTTGGTAAAAATTTATTTCCTGCCACACACCCTCAAAGTAAATAGCTGGGTATTTTGTCCCTGATATCACCAATTGGATTTCTTTCGTAGGTTTTCGCGGTGTTTATCTGGAGAGGAGAGGTGTCTCAATTCGGCAATATTAAAATATTTTATTTTTGCAGACAGTTAAAAGTGAGCGACGATTGCATACTTTTGCGATGTTACATTGGAAGTTTTTCCCAAAAATCAATCCATTTTTATTTTTTCTCATGCTAAAGGGCAAAGTCATAGCTGGCAGTGCGTAAATTCCTGGCTACCCATAGAACAACCGAAGTGGAAGACTTATCGCAGATTACGGAATCCTAATACGTGGATTTCCTTACAGGTTTTGATTAATGCCATTGGAAATCTCAATATTTATTGCCACGATTCAAGTTCTACTCACCTAGGATCGTGAGTGCATACCATGGCTAATGAAACATACGTCATATTTAAAGGCTGTTTCAATCCGGTCGCAGCTGTGGGTGAAGTTGAAGGGAGAGACGGAATCCTTGGCGTCTTTCCTTTCTTCACCCGCACATCCCTTTTCATTCTTATTTCCTTCTTTTGCATTCGTGCGGTTTTCCTATCAGTCCTTGGCTTGCATCTGAATGTGGTTGCTTGCTTGTATGTGCGTATCCCACCGAATTTCTCCAGGCTCCTTTTCTCACCTCATGCCGCAACGAATGTTGTCCCTTTCCTTTCGGTGGCCTTGTAGGTGTCGCCCTCCATTGCGATCCAACCCCTTCGTCCTCACTTTCCTTATTTCCTCTTCTCGTTTATTCTCTCGTCCTTTTCCTCCACACTTTCGCTTTACGGAGACCACTGGACCTCCCTCTCGTCATCTTTCCCTTCGCCTCTCTTCGTCCTCCTCCTCGCTTCCCGTCTTTGCCTACCTCCATGTGCTTTCTCTCTCTGCCTCCACCCGCTTGCTCTCATCCTCTTCCTTCCTTCCTTGCCTACCTTCCTCTCACTCTGTCTCACCCGTTTGTCATCAACCACTCCGAGAGAGAGTCTCCTGACACTTCAACACTCTTCGAAATTACTTGTCCTCTACCCTGTCTTGCTGCCACCACACTCTTCTGCTCCCTCTAACTACTTATATTTTTAGTCGTGCGCTCGGCTACCCCCTCCAGTTATTCCTACACCACATCCTCATTTTCTCCCGTGATTCCTCACCTCCGTTAGTGTCCGTCATCCCGGAAAACCGGAGAAAATAGATGTCAGGGAATTTTTCTCCTCCACGTTTATGCCTGCGTTCACGTCTATGAAGTTCACTTACCCGCGAGTCGCCGCAAGGGCTAGTGGAAGGTAGAAGGCACCACCCAGGAAAAAGAGTGGTTTTTGGGAAAGTAAATGGCAAAACTCTGGACCACGGATTGTCACTTCTCGGACTCGGGGATGTCCGGGAAGGGGCGGGGACTCATGGGCGGCGGGACATAAGGTCGCGAGGTAATGGCCACCAGCCCCTTCGGAGCGACCCTCCCGACGCCCGTCCCTTTCTTGCGCCGTTTTGCCGCAGTCCAACGAGAGGAATAAAAGGGCGAAGGAATATGAAAAAATGATGATGACAATGGAACTACAAAATTGATTAAGTGGAATAATATTTTGAAAAAATAAAAGAGGTGACAGGGAGAGAATTAAATTAAAGCCCTTACAGTACCTTAAAATAATAATAATAAAATTATGACATCAGGCCTTACTAGTGTCTCCATTTGCTGAGCTTGTAATCGTGAACGGTGGGTGTGAAGAAAGAATACATAAACTTAGTTGCTCGCCCCTGAATCTCTCATATTTTGTCATTCTTCTCGGTTCGATAGATGTATTTTGGTTGGTAAATTAATATCCACCGTGTCTATCTGAAGCTTGTGAAATATATTCCCCTATAGCCGCGGCAAGGACTTGTGACAGGAGGTGTTGGCACTCCAGCCAATAATATGGGAGGGATCAGGGACAAGGCTTGCAGAGGTGGAAAGGACGGAAAGATATGCCAGTTCTCGTGAATTTTTCTCTCTTTTTTGTAGCCATGAGCACTTCATTGAAAGAAGAAGTTCTTATACTTATCTATTTGTGTATACCTGATAGTCGCTTTTATTTGATATAAAAACGAAGTGTGGGAGTAAATTATATCATCAACTTCTGAAATATGTAACTCGTTAGGTGTGAATATTTCTAGGAATTTAAGACTCTCGTACAACTCTGAGTCTCTAGCGTATTACGCTCCAGTTCTTCCAATAGCTCTGCCATAGTTTTACTTCACGGAGTTGCTGCTTTTGATCATTGAGTTAATTTATCCCGTGTGCCTAAATCCTATTTTTTGTTACTTGGTTGGTTACTTGAGGAGGTGACCAACAGCTGAAGTAATAGAACCATATAGGTAAGAGGGATGGAGAAGTTAGAATTATTTGGGGAATAGATGAAGGGTGGAGAAAAACCCACCATCGGCATTAGACTTCCATTAGGAAAAGGGACCAATGGTCTACAGTTAATATCCCATTCGACGAGTGGAGTACTGCACTTTGAGTGCTCTCCATGTAGTACATAAGTAAATATTCTGCAGATAACTCTTAGAATTTTCTGGGATTCAAACCCGAGCCCTCCGGAGGGGAATCCAGCCACCACACCAAGTCTTTCTTCAATTTTTGTCCCTCCAAATATCTCTCACATTTCCCACTTTGATCCTCTTTTTTCACTCGTTTCCTGTTCTTTCCTTGTCGTATTTTTCATGTCGTCCTCCTGCCTTCCAAACTCTCTCGCTTTCCGAGTTCCACCCTGCCGCGCTTCCTTTCGGCTCCCTAGAAAACGTCCGTGGGGAAGGGCCATTGGGGTGTGGGGGGGGGGGGGCGTGGTGGTTGGTTTTGGCGGAGGCAGAGCGCTTGGAGGACGCCGCCGCAGACACCGACTGCGGCCTGGAGGGATTTTCGCATGCCTGGAGTTGCCAAGGAATAAAATAGCGAAAAATTTTTATCGGATCGTTAAAGTCATTATGTGTCCGCGCTGAAACGTAATATTTTTTCCGCAATTTCATTGCTCACTACATGGAAGGGAAAATATATGGGTTCCAAATTCAACAACTCGTTGAAGACTGCTGCGAGCGTTATGCCATTAGTAGCCTTTGTAGTGATCCGTAATCCGCGTCAAACCGATTTAAACTTTTTCCATTAAAAATTCATATTAATTTTGACGGCGGTAGCATCAAAGTAAATGGAGTATTTTTAAACGATTTTCAGAATTAATAATTAATACGCCTCACCTCAGATTAGTCTAAAATAAGCTAAAATTTTGTGCCAGTAATTGTTTTTTATTTTTAACTTTTATCAAGAGGCTTAGTGGCTTTAAATAATTGCCTTAATGCGTTAGAAAAGAGAAATTGGCGTGCTTAAACTTGCGACAATTTGTATTACGGGGACACAAGGCCGGAAGGCTTCCAAAACCTCTATAAATTAACCAATAGGGTATTTAATTCATTGGAGTTGCTCTGATGAATAGATTTTATTTGCCGTTTTTGCGACTGTATAGCATTTTATTAATTAATTATGGATGAGCCTCCTGAACAAATAAAAAAGGCTTTCACAGCAGATGAACACCGAGGGTGACTAAAATTGAACTTCGACAAAATCGCCGTTTAAGACGCTCCTTGGCTTTTGCGAATGCGGAAATGCAAATTTGGCTTCTTTTTCGAGTGGATGAATCCTTACTGTTCCCTGAAACTCGTAAGAAAACTTTTTTCTCTTTTGTTGGTGGAAGTTGGTTGAATTTTTTCTTACTTAAATGATCTCGGGAAGCACTTGAAGACGCATATGATGCCCGACTAAGAGCGGAAGGAAGCCAAGTCTCGTATTAAAAGCTGCATGATCTCTCTCTACATTTTCCTTCCTCTTGGTATCACGTAACAATGCTTTATTAAGAAGAGTGGCCAACGCTCTTGCGTCTGTTCCAGCGAAAGCACATTTTTTTATTCGCCTGCGATTACGGAAGCATCTCGACAATTTCAGATTTTTGTAGCTAACTATGAAGCCAACGTTTGTCCGCTATGTGCTAAGGAAATAGTTCCAATTTTTTTTATTTCTTCCGGCGGTAATTTGGAGAGAGGAAACTTCCTTTCGTAAAATTCAGTGGTTAGGCCACAATTCACATCTTTGAGAGCTAAAAACTCTCTGTTTTAGGAAAACATTGAATATACCGTATTTCTCCGAATTTAAGCCGCACTTTTTTTCCCGATTTTGGGGCCTCAAAATCGGGGTGAGGCTTATATTCGAGGTGCGGCTTAAATTCGAGAACCTTCTTAAAAAATCGTAAAAATGACGGATTTGAGCAAACCAGCCCTTCAGAATCAAGCGGATGCCAGCTAAATTCGTCTAAGCCACGGGAAAAGTAAGAAATAACGCTGAAAAAGTTCAAATTGGAGCAAAATATATTCATATATTAAAGGATAGGTAACATTGTGTCACAGTTACATAGGTAATGTAAAAACAGATATACAATTCTAATGCCTAATACTGTAGGTAGTACGGGATGCACTAAAAAGGGAGCGGCCTAAATTCGCGTATTAACTTTTTTCCCTATTTGAGACCCCAAAAATGGGGTGTGGCTTATATTTGAGTGCGGATTATATTCGGAGAAATACGGTAATTTTCAGTTCCAGGCGGCAAGTTGTGGAAATACGTAATGGTTAATGGTATAAAAATACGCCTATAATTTTCCCTAGATTTTTATTTAGTACGATATTCAAAAACGCGTTTCGCTGTGATCTCATATCAGATGCTGTAATACGATACTTTCTCAGTATTGCGATACTTGATGGTGATGTGAGACCACCTCAAAAGACGTTGTGATTATCGTACTAAGTAATAAGCTGTGGAAAACTACTATTGTCCCTCAGTATTATCAATTATTCAAATAGTGAACTTGTCGGATTGTCATTAACTTTCAGTGTATAACTAGGCCAGTATGTGTTGATTCCATAAATGCTTAAAGCAAGAAATATTTTTAGGCCTTTAGACCTTTGGCATATCTCACACAGAGAAAATATGGTTGTCATTTATTTTAATTTTATTTGTACCTTGAGTTACAATTGTGTGGCATATCCTTAACTCGATGATCTTAACGATTGGTTTACGAAATATTTCCCTACATTTATAGTATTATAAATTGCTTTGAAAATGAAAAGTACTGTGTAAGTATATGTGCTTGGCTGCAATATTTTACGTTGTTTACCAAAAAAATGCAAATCAAGCTTCATAATTGATTGATATATTTCCATCAATATCAAATAATTCTATCAATATAAATATTTATTTACTTTAAACAACATTTCCTAGAATAGAAGTAGATAAAATCATTGTTGATTGGCTGACATGGTTCTGTAATTCTATATTCCAAAATTACTGAGCGAATTTTGATGTTTTTACATTTACAGTGCAAAATGTATGTTGCTCCTGTCAATTGTTATGAAGTGTTCTTTTCAGTAATATTATTTTTCTGATTCACAAACCAAAAATTGAACGCAGTGTACATCAAACTAGCAATTAAAGAAAAGTTAAATTTAATACATTCACCAGTGGCTGTTTAAGAAAATAACTGAATTGCATATTTAATGGCCAATTTAGCATAAACTCCTTGATTTAAATGTATTTATGATTTCGTGTATCTATAAATGACTGAGATGGAATCGTTTCATAAGTAGCTGATCAATTTGCAACCCTTTCTGCATTAACTGATGCATCCAGTGAAGAAATTTTCCTTTAACTCTCGAGAAATCCTGCGTAATTTCATTTCAAGTCAGTGCGCGGAGAGATAGGATTCGGTGAAATTAGGTCAAGAGTGCCGTGGAATAATGAAATTTAAATGTGCGAGGATGAAAATCACCATCGTGTATCCATGTTAGACTGTAGTTTCATTTTTTGAAAGAAATCTCATGAAACCAGGACCGTTAAATTTATAATGGAGAATGATCCTCAGGCTTTGATCAGGACTGAATGCGGCTCAAGATATTCCCCGACGTGAGTCAAAACGTTTGACTGGGAGAAGGGGTTGGGGGGGATGGAGGGAGGGAATAATATATCTTTGTCACCGGAGTGGGAGTTACAATGACGTTCCCACCCCCCCCCCCCCCATGGCTGCTGCTACAATCATATCACCTGCTGTTCCGAAACGGTCTCCCGTTCAACCCGTTTTTCCCATTCATGCCCTACCAGCCTCGGTTCCCTCTCACATCCATACCCATAACCCTCCATTGGAAAGTCTAATCTCTTCTCTCCCCTCCTCTAGCGCGTTGCAAATGTCGCTCCCTTCCACCCACTCCACTTTCTCGTATCCGCCTTCCCATTCCCCCATCTCCTCCACCTCCCCTTAACCTCTATCTCCCTCCACTACTCCTCCAAGCAAACTCCTTCGCCCCGATTGTGTGCCGCCCGTCGCTCGCCTCCATATCTCTCCTCCAGCCAACGCGCCAGCTGACTCCAGACCAACGCCTACTCCACGGCCCCCAAAACCCTTTTACAGCCGCCGCCTCCCGCGTTCCCTTTTCATTCCGAAAGTCTCCTCTGGCTCCGTTCTCCAGGGGGGTCGATCCTTCCTCCGCAGGACCCGGGCAAGACCCGTTGTCGCCTTCCAAATCGAGTTACATTGTCTCCCCGGGGGAAATGGGGATTGGGGGGGGGGGAGGTAGAGTGGGAGAGAGCGGGATGTGTCGGGAGGAGAGGGTCAGGGTGGGGCGCGAACCCTGGGAAGGACGTTAGGGAATCGGTGAGTGGGCGGGATGGGTGGGTCTAAGCTAAGGGTGGAAACGAACAGGACAGGGTGGTGGAGGAAGGAAGATGTTCTCGAGCAAAACACGGGGGCAGTTTAAGGCTGCCTCCCATTTACCACGCACGCTACCTCGTCTTCTCGCTGAATCCTGCTGAAGGGCCCTTTCCCAGTTACTCATTAATACACCAGTAATTTGGAGGGAGATATGTGATCTACGAGAAGCTTGAAAATTTATACATATTTCCATAGAAGTACGACATAATAAAGAAATGTTATAATTATTGTTGTTAATATCATCATTAGTCATCAGTCCGAATACTGATTTCCTACAGCTCTCCACCCTATTCCTATTTCAGCTTGCGGCTTTATTCCCTCAGAGGTGGTCTCCCTTTTAACTTCCATCACAACTTTCCTCGCGTATTTTGTCCTGGGTTTTCGTTCCATTGACTATTATAATATATTAAAATGAAATTGCATCAGTTTTAATGGCTTTACTCCCCTCTAAGGATATCGATGTGTAACCACCAGCGAAACCAAATATGAAGCTCTGGCGAAAGCAGTGCTATAATTGATTTGGAACATCTTGGTAGGTTTTTGTGCGGCCGAGGTGCAAGAAAGTGCGAGATATGATGTCCCTCAGTTAATAGCCACTTAACTGTTTTGCTTCCCAGATCATTGTCAGGAATCACGTAGACATGGAGTCGTTGAGCATGATGAATACAAGAGTAATGATAATAAGGAAATGTGCCGACAAGTATCTGGAGCTGTCGTACATTGGATTGTCAAGCTGATTCATATTGTCCAATTTTCTTTGTATATATCTCTTTTTCAACTTGATCTCAGTGGGTAATATGAAAAATAAATTAACGTAAATACCAGATTGCCCTAATAGTGCTTTAGTTTGCTTCGTGAGCGGGTATCACTTTGCTTTCCACTTAGACGTAATGCATTTTGTTCGAAAACGGCATGTATGAATCAACTATTGAGTCTTAACTATAATTCCAAACTATAAGTCTCATACGAGAAAAGAATCTCATATATAATGTTCATGCGTAGACAGCCAGGAAATATATCAAGGATTTTTAACGCACCTTTTGAATTTCTAGCAATACTACTATATATTTTTGAGTATCGCAAATATAATTGATTTGAGAATTAAAAGATTTTAGGTAAGCAAGTATTTACTTTTGAACTCTGAATTGATACTAATTAGGTAAAAGAGTAAGAGAATAATACAAGGTTTTAATTTTCCCTTATTTTGATGGCTAATATATATTTTGTGAAACTTTCAACTATGAATGGTTACAAAAAGTTTGAAAAATAATCAAAATCATGTAATTTCCGTAAAATACTGTAAGCCACATGAAAGAAGAAATTCTCTCTTTGCAATGTGGCATTTTTTATAATTATTCATCATTGAGCTATTATGGACATCAGTTATTCAACCCAGATTGTTCATTTGAGAACCGGACTATGACTCAAAAATCCCAAAATCTTTGAGAGTTGAGCTCTTTGTGATGAAGCACCCGGTGCAAAATTTTCCTCTATCTGATCGTCCGGAGGAGATAATGCAAGGAGAAATAGCCCAAACGGAGAGGTCTTGAGTGAAAGTGATGTAGCGGGCGAAAAAAACACTGTGCTGAAGTGTTTGTCTCGAAAAATCCAGGATCAAGAAAGAATGATGTAGCTCCGAAAGCAGCTGCCACTGAAGGGAGTGATGCCAAAGATCAGGAAAGGGAATGAGAGAGTAGGAAAAAGTGCCGAGATTAAACTGGCGAAGGGAGAGGGTAGGAAAGGATAGAGGACAGAGGATGAAGATTAATTGGAGAGTGACAGGTGTGGTGGAAGAAAGACGAAGCGGAGACGTAGAGTACGAGAAAGGAAAGCAGAACGAAGGAGGAGAAGCAAGAGAAGGTAGAGAAACAGGCGTCAGAGGTGGAGTTTGATGGGGAGGAATAGGATTACGGAGGGTGAAAGCCAACGCAATTGCGGTGGTCGTGGAGGAACGGCCAAGTTGAATTATGCCTAGACGAGGAGACAGAACGAAAAAAGCAGGCGTCAAATCAACAACAAAATTGAGAGGAGCACAAAATGAAAGAGGGAAAGAGAACAAAATCTCTCTTCCTAGAGGGTTGAAGAAGAAAATGATAACAAGGAAAAACTTCCGTAGCTTTAAGATTAAGGCGGAGAAACAAATAACGCGAAGAAGAAAGAGAAGTGGACGGGGATTCGGGAGAGAGAAGCGTAAGGTGTCCCTTGCTTGGCTTGGGACAATGAAGAGAGGGAGTGAGATATCGTAGAGTAAGGGGGAAAGGAGGAAGGTGAGGTACAAAACGGGACGGCGTGTGAGAAGGAAAGGATGTGTGGTCTCGAAATGAAGGGAAGGGATTGAGGGGGACTCCTCGGGAGAAGAAGGGGTTTCAGAGAGTGGCCAGGGAATCAGAAGACGGTGAGGGCCAAGAGAGGGAGGTGGGTTTGGGAACTTGAGTTTAGGATTGGGGAAGGAGTGCGTCAAAGACGGATAAGGAAGAAGGGAGAAAGAGAGGCGAGAGGAAGGAGGCCAGACTGTGTCGTGAAGTGTTGGGGGAGACTGGCGAAAGAAATATATAAGGCGAATCGAGGGTGGAGGATTAAGAAGGGTTGGGGAGTAAGAGGAGGCGTAGGAAGTTGAACAAAAGGTGGTTCAAGGGAGGACAAAAGTAGATGTTGAGATTATGAAGAAAGTTTTTAAGTAAACGTCGACGAGGAAAAGGAGGAGGAGGAGGACGTTGCTAAACTTAAAATTTGAGTAAGGCTTTCCTTGTACGCAGTGATACGCCTGGAATTAGGTTACGAAGAAATCTATAACTCTTTTGGGAAGGGGGTGGATTAAAATGTTTAGCGAAGCTTTTATTTTTCGGTTGGTCCGGCACGTGCGCAATCAAGCGAGATCAAGATTATGTTCATTAAAAATTGATGCTGACGAAATTTAAAAAAATATTCTCAGTCGTAATTATAGTCTTAGAAAGCATTTATAAAACGCCGAAAGTGCCGTCATTACCTGATGGAAGTTTGTTTTTCTGGTGTGTAAAAGGTTGAGCGTGCGTCAATTAATCAGCTGCTGGAACTGGAAAGGAGAAACTTTTGATTGTTAATTTAAGTTCAGGGAATTAATATGGAACTGAAATACCAGGGAGAATAATTGGACTTGGAGGAATGGGGCGATTTTTCTTGCGACGTTTGTGTTATATGTAATGATTTCATGATAATTTTCGACTTTTAAAGTTTGTCAGTAATTGTTCATTTTTATGAAAAAACGGGTGTGTTTTATTGACGTGTATCATGGTAATTGTATTATTGGAAATGAAACCTATCCTGCTTGTGATAAGTGATGACTAGGCTTTATCTTAAAACACGTGCATACCTCACTGAACTCTGCGTGATCACATATTGTTACCATGAACTGAAATTAAAAGCATAATTTTTCATGTGAGGAAATCGCATAAAAGTTACCAGTATGATATTTATTTTGTTTTTCAGCTCTGACTTTCCGTGGACAGAAATTATGCTTTATCGAGTGAACAATGAATGTGAGAGTAGGCATCGAGTATGTGACTATTCACTTTGCTTTATGATGCGTATCTATCACACGTGAACTCAAAGTTTGTTTAACCTTTTAAAGCAGGTATAAAATCTCAGTAAGAGATGGATATTTCAAACAGTTAATTATTAAGAGTCCTAGATTTCCATTTAAAGTATTTTTATTACAAAATATTCTTTGCAGTAACATTTGTTAACGAACATTAGAATATGCATTTCTATTTTGATTCATATCATCCAAAACGTCTTCATTTTTAAATACTGAACATGTACACTCCTCGCAAAAGAGCATCGTAGACTTCCGTGCTTTTTATGAATTTGAGTATCATACCATAATGCTACTGGATATTAGGTTGGCTGCTGGAGTAAAAGTTGTTAAAAAGTTTTTAAGAGTAAGAAGAATTAGAATTTTAAATGCAGTTGAATGGAGGCGAACGACGTCGGTCATACTTAAAAGATTCCCATAAAACCGATGAAGAGCTAAGGCCATTGAGGTAGTGAATTGATGAGTGGAAAAACGTAGATGGGGATAGGGTGGAGATGAGCGAAGATTTACTGACGTCTATTTGAAATGGAAGAGGCGAGGACAAAGATAACATTGGAAGGAAGTAGAGCGAGAGGATGCGACGGAGCAGCTGCGGAAGATCGAGAGCCTACACAGGCGAAAGTGGCCGATGAGGAAAGAAGTAGGCATTGCGAAAAGGAAATCGGGGGCGTCTGGGGTTAGAGTAAGGTGAGGACAAGAAGGAGAAGAGAACCGCAGTGATAAATAATGTAGTTTTCTTTTCTGTGAATTTTAAAACTGCACTGTTGTTTGTTTCGAATAAGCATAAAATATTAAAGTCTGAATTCAATCCTAAATCCAATTCAGTCTGAATATTAAAGTCTGTTATATGGGATGCTTCTTCATGAAATTTTCCAACAATTTTTTTAATGTCTCCACTTTCTTACCGGATTGATATTCAAACGGAAAACATCAACTTAAAACATTTACATTTATTGGCTTGTTTGCCGTTAATCCTCGATGCTTGGCTTCGAAGCGGAAGTCATGACAGGTATTTGTGTTACGAAGTGCTTACAAAGTTTCAGCAAAGATGACCCTAAAATTTCCGAATTTGAAACGAATAATACCCTTGAGCGATGGAATAGCTTAGTGGCTGAGTGGATGAGAAAGAACGTAGATGTTTTAGTGTAAAAAACCAATATAAAATCAGTCGTGGATAGGAATTGTTGTGGAGTTGTTGAAGTGGAGTGGTAGTCAGTCCAGCATAACTTCATTTCATTGATGTGCTCTTACATCAATGAAAAATGGTAGTGTATTGTATATTTTTTCCAGACAAACGGGAAGCAATGGTTTTCAAAATCAAAGTCTTCCCCATTTCGAGAGAACACTGAAAGCTACTGAAACAGGCATGATCATTTATGTGCTGCCTTAATTTAATGGGAAGGATTAGTATGGAGGAAAAACATATGTCCATGATGGGGATTGGAGGGGCCAATTTAGATGGAAACTTCAAAGGAAGAGAAATGACTCGGAGAAAATTGTAAGGGAAGAAAAAGAAAGTTTTTTGAATGAAATCGTACTTTAAGACACAAGATTAAAAGTAAGAAGTAAGTAGAAGTAAGAAGAAGAAGTTAGTATATGGCGAAATGTATTGCCTATATGGAGATAGAACACGAAGGATATGAGCGGTGTGAAAGGACGCTGGCCTTGGGAAGGGGTTATGGAATAAATGAGTGAAAAAGAGGTGGCGAAGGGCTGAAGAAACAAGTAGAAAGAATGAATGGAGGAAGTCTTAGAGGATCGATTTCAGCCGAATAAATTCGAATGCATGATAGCGAGAGGGAATATCATGCGAGGTGGAACTGGGAAAACGGGCGCAAATACTCGTGAAAGACAAAGATGAAAAGAAAGATGTCCAGTGGAAGGGAGCGAGAACAAATATTGAGCAGTGTTCTTTGTTTTTCTGCGCTGACCAATAAGTTTCCACCATTTATTTTTTTTCCTCTCCCCGGAATTGTGACGTACTGATCTCCACTTAAGTGTTTTCTCCGCTGCCCTTTAAGCTGCCTTATTAAATCGCTTTCTGCCCGAGTTGCCGCCAGCCCTAGTTTTTTTTGTAATGCGCATGGCTCAATAAAATGAAAAGGCAGTCATTTATTTTTTTCTGGCAAGTTCTGGGATAGCCGTTCGACCGTACCGAGATTGCATCAGAGGAGCTGCTAATGTGGCACAAAATTGTAGGAGGAAGTCAGGGAAGGCATATAAGCTTGCTTTTGCTTATTTCTTATTTTTCAGCACGGGATATATTTCGCATTTTCTCATGTGAATCCGAATTTGGCTGATCCGAAGTAGGTACTAGCTCATCAGTTGTAATTTTGATTATTTGATTCTGAAAAATCTGTATATAGAAGAAAATACCTTCTCCCTGTTTATGTGTATTTAACTCGGGAGCAAGATGAAGCAGTGAACTAATGGACATACTTATCGAATAAAAAGTGATACATGGTTTAGTACCGAAAGATACGTACGTCTGACTAATTTTCGCGTATGATGATGTTAATATGAGTGCTAATTCAGTTGATTATATTAAACCCTCATAGTCAAGTTAGCCTGACATAGGTTTTAGAACTTTTCTCACCTCGAATAAGGTGAATATACCCTCCTACATCGGGTTGCTGGTTTTTGGGTTTAGATGCAGTAAGTTGGCGTTATTATAAATTATATTGCCAGATGGTAATGATTATTTATAAAATACGATATATATTATTCACTCCATGGCATTACGTGCCGCGTGCATCGTATGCTGCTAAATTAAGGAGGGATGATTTAATCTATTTTTTTAAACTATAATCCTCTTACAATGAATGCCTTTTCTTTGAAATTAAGGGAATTCCACAATCCTGGTATGAGGAGAAAATCAATCTTTAATTAGTTTCTTTAAAGAAGGAAGAACTAAGGCTAGCAGAAACTGTTATTTTTTTGTTCCGGCAGGAAAAGGAAGAGAGAAGGCACGTAACCGGTGACATGTTGTTCATTAACTCGGAGGTAAAACGAGCAACAATGCCCAGTTTCTTCGTGGTAGAGAGGAGGGATCTGAGACAAGGCTCGTTTAGCATGCTGAGGGTGTCGTTTTATTTATCTTCCCGAGAGGACGGGATGCCAAGTGTTTTTTCCCACAAAGCACGAATTTTAAGAAGGCTTCTGAGGATAGAGAATATTTTTAAAGAAACTGTGAGAATAAATCTTACCTCCAGGGAAAGCAAAAAATAATTTTGCGTTCCCCTTTATTGAGGAAAGAATTTACATTAACGATATAACTAGCTGAAGCATACTCAAGAGAAATTAAGTTATAATTTTGATGAAAACTAAAAAAGATCAAGCTTTAAAATTCAGCTAATATTGACCCTATGAAACTTATTTGAAGCAATGGAGAGAAATAAATTAAGAGTAAATGCATCAAAGATTAATTCCTCTCAATTTAGCGAGAATCTTTTGGCTGGAAAGATTAATAGAGTGGTTTTGACGAGAATAATGGGAAGAATGATTATATAATGAGGGTCAGTGGTAAAATATTTGAAAAAGGGGATGGTTTTATGAACTTAGTGGCAGGTCGTAGCTAGTATGTGGAACATGTCAAGGAATGAATGTTGTTCTTGTGAAGAAAAAACTGGATTTCACTTGAGCTTACTCATTCTGTATGGCAGCAAAACTTGGATATTTCATGACAAGCGTAAGAGATGGATAAATACAGGGAGGATTGAGTATCTGAGAAGTGTTTTTCGTTAAAATAGGAGGGATATGGTGAGGAATGAATGGGTCATGGAAGATTGTGGAATGAATGCTGAGGAATGGACGTAGAAAGGAGTGTGCGTCGTTGGTTTGTATCTATATAATGGTAGTGTAATGGTGTGAAAGGATAAGGTGGGCCGCTAAAGTCATGGACGAATGTTAGTGGAAGATACTCTTGAGAGAAGAAGCATTGGGAATCATAAGAAGAGGAGTAAATATCTGAAACAATGCATGAGTGCTCATTGAAGCAAAATAAGTACGCAAAGATTGGGCACCATTTATTAAATTATTATATCAGAGCCAGTATTATAGGTTTGACATCGAGAATCAAGTTTTTTTGACTTTCTACCCTGAAATTACATGATGGATATGTATTAAAAATTATGGATACGTTAAAATTGGCCTTCATTTGACATAACTATGGTTTTTTAAACTGACATTTGACATAACTATGGCCTTTGAGTTCAAGAAATGCTTATTTCGTTCATGTTTATTGAGGCCGAATATTTATAATGCAGATATGTTTAGCTACATAATAGCTAGAGAAACGTAGAGTATAGCTCTGTTGTCTCCGGCGTAACTTATGGAATATGCTCCAAATTTTTAGTGATAAGAGTAACTTTATAATTCCACGCATCTACATTTATTACACACACGACCTAGTTTTCGACGTAGCACGTCCTCATCAGATACATTTTTTAAGAAGACGCAAGTAAAATTAGAATTAAAATATCTATGTGGAATTACAAAGTTCATCCTCTCATTCAAAACAGATCAGCTCTGTCAGGTACATATCCGTGGGTTGTACGTGAATATATCTGCGTTTGCATATTAATAATTAGTGAACGCCAATGTACTTGCGTCGCCGTTTGTGGCGTGGCCTTTAAGCTCCCAAAGTCGTATCGCTTGCTCCATCAGGGATATAGTGTTAATGATCGATGGCTAATTAGACGCCCATTCCGATTAGATGCGTTTTTTTATATTTCCCCTCAGCTTTTGGGCCGACTTATAAAAATTTAACTGAAAAGCTCTTGCAGAACAAGGTAATAATTTTTTCTCTGGTAGTTCAATGCACTTACATATGCTATGGCAAAATATCAATTCCTTCACGACTACCAACGTCCTGGAAACATTCATAGTTGCAGGCAATATGTAAATTCGTTAATGACATAAACCGGAAGATATGGCAAGAACAACATTTTAAACTTAAACAAATGCGAAGTTTTAGGCAGCATTGGAAATAGAAAAGATCGGGTTTCTGAGAGCTTCTGATATCTACTGAACGCAAAAGAGTTAAAATCATAAAATAAGTGCTTTTAAAACACTTGTTTTTGGTGTTTACGGTCGTTAGGGACCATTATGGAAACCAGATATTTGGAAAAACAATATAATTTTTAATTCTAACCATAGCAAAAATACCCTCGGATCGAAAGCGGTAGGGATGTATTTGACTAACATATTCGGCTGAAGCCTTTCATTGCCTATTTTTGATTTTATATTAACTAATAAATTCAAAAGTCTTTCTTCAAAAGTCTTGTTTTTTGTCCTTTTTACGAACATTTGGACTACGTTTGCATCTAAATCAGTTCGCTATTATCTAGATGTTGCGAGATGTATTTCGTAAATTTTTTTCCGTTGCCATAAGTGGCCGCCAGAAGCCTCGCGAATACGCGATGCCAACTAAAGGTCACGCGTGCATAGTCGCCGTACATCCGATCGAGTGTCACGCAATCAATGCTTTCTTAAAATTTTTCACGAAGTTTTACCTGTACCGGAATGGATCACCCAGCACATGTTGCATTGATGTGCAAAATGTAAAGTATTATATATTATAAGTGTTTCTGTAAGGGTTTGTTTGTTTGCTTTTGTTAAGTGCTTTGTAAGGATTCCTATTTCCTCAGTAACTATGACAATGTTCTATGTTTCTAGAAGTACCAACAAAACAATAAATCTAAATGTCTCCATCGTAAACAATGTTTAGACCTATTTAAATGACGTATCCACATAAAAATCGGATTTTCATACTACTAACTTATCATAAAATGTTTCAAATCTTCAAACGGTGATTGTTTTAAAAGTGCGCCTATATCAGAACTTTTATAGTGTCCTATTGATTTTGAATACCATTATTATGTAATATTTTAGGTTGAATCCCAATGGAGGAATCAATTGTATAATTAGATTTTAAACTGAGCGTGATTTGACGTTTTTGTTTACTTGTAAGCGTATTCCAAGCATCGCGAAAAATGAGAGTAAAGACTCATTACGCTCAGAATTGAGAGAGGCAAAGGAGCTGCTCCATTTCGATGAACACCCGGACGCACTGAGATGGATCCACATCGTTGTGAAAGCAGAGGAAAGCTATCGGAGGAAAGCAATATCTGCGATATTACCGGTGGACTGGCGCACTATGGAAGGAGAGTTAGCGATCCTCATTTAATCACAAAAGAAGACAATGAGAGGAAAAAAAATTCCAGTTTCGTTCCGTAATTCTTAGAACATAATACTGTGTTGATTGTTCCCTTTGCAGCTCTACGTAGGCATATATCTTGATTGGGTGTTGAATGCACTTTCTTGTATTTTTGCTGGTACTTTATGCGAGATGTAGTTTCATTGATCTTCACATTTTGCTCTACTGCTCGTTTTCCATAAATATCTTACATTGGTTAAGAAGTATCATGTATGTTTTTCCTAAACTATTAGAGAGATTTTTGGTAAGAAGTTGATGGGGATTAATCAAAGCTATGAATAATATCGTGTTTTCCGACGAGGCGCAATCTTGTGGTATATTACTATCTGTATACCTAAAGTTTGTATCCGAGTGTGTATGAAGGTGTAAAGATATAATGAGAGTTTGGTCATAACCATGTTTACGTTATTCTATATTTTAGTGTTACTATTGTTGATTTTTAAGCGATACATATGCAATGAACCAATAGAATCTTAAGGAAAGAGAATACTATCAGCAATAACGTGCTACGCATTTAAATCTACGCATGAACACCAATGAAGTAAGATATTGTGAAAACTTATTTACAGTTTGTTGTGCACACTTAAACAAGTAGACAGAAAAGTGTTTCCATTTATTTTTAGCATCAAGGTACGCCAGTTGAATCAAGATTGTAGGTTGACATATTTACTATTGTTTTGAAATTCAAGTAGAGTTGAGTAAGTTTCTCATTTTATTCAAAATATATAGTCACCTTAGGTATCTTAGGTAGTTTGAGCGAAAAATCATTTCAACTAGAATTTTATGAATTTGACCTAATTTTATAAAAAAACCCTCATATTTCCAAATAAATCAAAATTGTCGAAATATTCTTCGAGCAATTCGCCCGAAAACACAAGCTGTATAACATGGGATTGATTACGGCTGTGCGCTCCAGAGGGAGAATATTGAAAAAAACTAGGAACTCCTAACAACTAGATTTAGTCAAAAACTAACGGTGTGTAGTTTGTATGATTTCTCAACCGTTTATAAAAAATAATCAATAACTCACTATTGTAAATTATACAGAATCGCAAAAAAAGCATTCTATTGTGAAGGCATTTTTACGACGTGAAGAAATGAGTCAAGTTAGAAACTTGTGTAGATATATTTATTTTATAACTGAGAGTTTGGTCAAGTATAACTTTATTTTTGCGCCATTAATATTACAATATTTATTACACTCTTGTTACAGACGCTGATGTTAAAATATATAATTCGAATTTGGTCTCCATTATGACTAGGGAAATATTTCGCCCAAACTACCTTAAGTGACCAATGAACCTTCATTTTCGATTCAAGCATGTTACAATTCGAAGGAAGGGCTTCTCCCTGGGAAAGAAATGTACCTGGATATCTTAAATAAATGGAATTCCAATTTATGGACGCAAACCGCAGATCCTCCTCGATGTATATATATCCCCGTGTCTCTCTCTCTCGCCCGTTCGCTTCGGCTTATTTGCGCGCTACGTAGCGCAGACTAAACGTCTCTCCCCTTCTCAAACACGCGCGCCCGTACGTTGCTCCGTTCCTTTTGCTAACACAGACACCCACGCACATTCGAATGTTTATGTGTATGCATCTCTCTCTATCTACGGAGCTCGGTAGCCGAACGTATAAGCTCCCCCTTGTCCTTCCAAACCCATCGCCTGAATATTCTCCAGCGCTCGCACGCGTTTGAATTTCTACCGATGCCAATCCCTTCGAAACGTCCGAACGTCCCTCCTACTCTAAATAAAAACCCTGTTTGCTCTAAACCCTTTTGCCCTCTCATCCCCTTCCGAACCCTGGTGGAACGCGAGAGGAGGCCGATACCGAGGGCTTACTCAGTCACTGCCACAACAGGCACGCACACAGGGGAAACACACGTGCGCTTTACGTAAAGGTGCGGGAAAAGTTTTCGCGCGTGAGCACATAATCCCAGCCTGATTTTCCGCGAGACTTGGCGCTCTTGTTTTTGGAAAAAGCGTAAATGCCCAAGGTTTAAAACGCCATTTCACTTCCATTTGTTTTAGTTTGACCATGATTTCTGTTTTACTCCGTAATTATTCACGCTCGTGCTTGTGAGTGGAGTTTGTTTTAAGTTGGCCACGATTGTTTTTACTGCCAACCTTTTTTTGTTTATTCAAAATCAAAATTTCAATTTAATATACAAATTAAATAGAGAAATCATATAAATGCGAATTATATTACAAAAGATCCGTTTGGATATAATATTTCAAGATTATAGGCCCTACTAATCCATTCTTGGCTTAACAGCTGGCACCTATTTAAACTTACGAATAGTGAGCTGAAAGATAAATTTATTGCAACAACCATTCTTTTGTCCTTAACTTGCCTTACATATTTTATATTTTTAAATCATGTCTCATGTTGTTAAATTATTTTGGGAAAAAAGCAATTAATTTCCTACAACACAACAAGTAGAATATCTTTGTACTTTTATTTTTCTAAGTTAAGGATTTTGATAGTAGCTACACTATTTTCTTTTATTATTTATCACTGAAATAATTTTTAGTGAATATAACATACTGCAATAAATTTTCTTTGTGTAAAACATTTAACTTTTTGAAATATCCATCCAATATTTTACCTCTCCAGTTTCATGGAATTGAGTCGATTTGATGATTTTAATAACCTTTTCTGGTTAGATTTAAATCTTTTTAGATTTGTTTCTCCACATGTACACCACAGAGTAAGGCCATCTCAAAAGACTTTCAAAATACCAAAGGTACATAATTTTCAGCACATCGTTTGTTGCAATGTCCTTTTTGTGGTAAAACTGACGCATGATACAACTGAGTTTATTTTTTCATTTTGATAAATGACTATTAAAATTAAATATAGCATCAATAATCAAACCCAAATACTTGTATTCGGATACGGGTTCTAAAATATCACAGCAACATGTTAACGTATTTGAATGTAGGCATACATGACCGTGTGGCTTAATGCATAACAATTTATTTTTAGAGGAAACATAAGTTATGTGCATTGTCGCACTTGTTTTCATTTAAAATTAATTTATTATCATGTGACCACTTCAACACGTTATTTTAATCTTTCGGCATATTTGCCATTGCTGCATTAAAGTCAACATGGGTTGATATTAGGACAGCGTCAGCTGCATGCAAAATGAATTTACAATCATTTATGTATTCATGGATGTTATTAAAATAACTTATATACAATATAGGCCCATAAATAAGATGGACCCATTAGGCATTCCCATTTTATAATGAGAGTATCACTTACAGCATCTTTCAAAACAATTTTCCTATTTGAAAAGTAATCTTAAAACCAATCTAATATAGCATCTCTTATTCCAAAATTTTCTATATTCCAGGGTAATTATTCACGTTTGTGATATTTCATGAACTTAAAAATACATGCACAATCACGAAATTGCATGGAGTTATTGGCTTTATATATGCAAATTTTTCGAATGGCTAAGGCAGAGGAATTTGAGATGCTAGGTTAAATAATGCAAGGAAATATTCAGGTCTATTACGGCCGCTGCCAGGTAAATTTTTATTACAACCGCAAGCTTACATTATTTTGCATAAATTAGTGATCGGCGTAGGAGTCATGTACACTCGATGTTGTACTTGGGCGCGTTGCAGTAAAAATACAGGGAGTATTCTTGATACTCCCATCGGATCTTTATTTCGTGAATGCTAAATTACATACGTTACTCTCGTTATCGGGAGATTCTTTTGTTTTTTTTGTCAGAAAAAAAGTTGAAAGAAAGAAAATTACGCTATACATAACATTTATTCATCTATATCATTAGAACTAATGGCTAACCTATGCACAATTGATATGTAACTAATATTTTCTGCTTTCTAGTGTTAATTTTATATTTACTGTATTATTAACGTCTATCTTACGTTCTCAGCTCTCCTTAGACACCTCGATCACTAAAATCGACCGACTCGTTCCGGAAATACAATTGAACTGAGTACGGGCAGTGCCCACACAAGCCCAAATTTAGACCCCCACGCGCAGCGATGTGACGTCACCTCGATACGCCCCTCCACTCGTGAAAAACCATTTCCGGTAGTCGAAAAAATGGGCTATATAGTCATAGTTTTAGATATTTTGTAATCCTTATAGTTATTGCACACAAAGCCCTCGAAAGTACACATATACAGTATAGGCAAAACCTTACATGGCACCGAGACCGAGCCATAAGATTCATTTTGGTTCGGTTCATTCGCATTCACATAAAAAACTTGGAGGTTAGTTAGTAGAAATAAAACTTCACTATTTAGTGTATACTGTTCATTGTATCAAAATCGGTCCAATTTAATGGATCATGTTGATGAGAAAAAGAATGAAAAGCATGTTTTAATTCCTTATCGCATATCCGAATGTTCTTAATTTCCTAAATGGATAGTCCATCTGTTTTCTCGCACTATATATGTTTAATTGTAAGGCAGATGATTAAATATTAATTAAATAAGCTGAAAGATGTTTTTCCTCGTTTATGAATTGAACTTATAATTGCCTTAATTATAAGTTGCTAACTTCAGAGAGAACGATAACTGAGCCACCTACCGGTATTTTCCCAAGGTTCTATCATGAACTTGATCCATCTCATCTTATCTAGATGAGATTAGAGAAGTTAACCGTGAGATGCTGTACGCAATACTTATTCATTTTTGTGCTGGTTAATATGAAACGAAAATATAAAATCTTATGCATACTTTTGTTTCGTTAACATGATTTTTATATCAAAATATGATAACATATCCAAGAATTGATAAATGTTTTCATAGAAAACATTTATCAATTAAAAATATTATTTTCATGAGATTTAAAGTCATTGGACATAAGAATGAGATAGGTGTGCAGAATATTTTGATTGTTCCAACCAAAAACTAATGGTGAATCTCTAACTGCATACCATTTCATGTGGTAACACATTGTCAGTGTTATTAGAAAAACTATTGAGTGATTTGTATTGAATATAGTGGCATTCGTTTGATACATGAGCGTATGAATGGCAGAAATTTACTTTTCAGCTAACATAAGTGACATATGAGTGACTACCAATTAGGTATTCGAAACATAATATGACAAATGGCTATTTCAGATGCCCATAGTTGTGCAGATAGCATCGTGTTATTAATATAGTGATGGGTGCGTTACACCAGGACAAAATTATGGAAACTGTAAATATTTTAGCAAGAAGTTCAACAGCTTATGGGAGCGTACTTTCCCTTCTTCTTTGCATCTCGTTGATATTACTTCCGGATTTAACTAGGAAAAATCGGTTTTTTATTTGCCGAGTTGGGATAAATTATTCCTATAATTGGATAGCATAGAATTAATGGAGAACTCAGTTATTTTCATGAAGTTCTTATTTTATATTTGTTTGAGTTGAGCCTGATGTTGTAAATTGCTCAGTATCTTCAAAAGAAAAGTTTTATTAAGTTTCTCAATGCTACAATGGCATGACTCTCGGCCCTTCTTTACCGCAACAATATATGCTTTACCTTTCAACTGTAGTCAGAAAGTTATCTGATTGCTTTAATGTAACTGTGATGAGAAAATGAACTAAATATTGTGAGCTGCAGTCTAATAATCCATGTTGTACAGCATTAAATGTTTGTATAGGATATTACAGATAGTGAAGCACACTGTAAAATGTAAAGAAATAAGTTTTGATAGTAATTCTCCTATAACACACGTAGAAAGTTGTTCTCTGTATTTAGTTAATCCTCCTTTACACTTATCGTCCAATGTAGGACTTTACGTTAACTTTTATTGTGAAATTGTTAATATTAGGAGTTAATAGTACTCAAGGCGAGAGTGTGGCGAATGGATTTCCTAGGAGGCCTAGTCATCACGCATATAAGTGCATTTTAAATCTCTTACCTTTGGCGAAGCAAAAAGATGGTATAAAAGAAGTATGTTCTCGATGCGATGCTGATTCGATGGCTCTTGGGAGTGGCTGCATATGTATAACTACGATCTTACCTTATGCGAATGTTTGATGAACGCATAAGTAGTTTATGAGAGGACAAACTTTGCGAGTGAAATAAGCTCCCTGACATTATTGATGATGCACACTATAACGGATTTGGATATGTGTGCAGTAATTATCCGTACATAACCTCCTAAAACCTCTCAACCCAAAATATATTCCGTAGAATTTGCCACGAGAAAAGAAAAAAATATAAATTAGGAAGCCTGGGTAGCGTAGTGGTCTGCTCATCGGCGCGACAAGCCAAAGGTCCGTGGTTTCATAAAAAAAACAAAACGCCCTGCCAAATCCCGAAGGGGTCTGCGGAACGCATGTACATTCTTCAGTTACTTACGGGTTTACACTTAACGTTCACATATTTTTATTTATTTTTGTCTTTTTTTTAGTTGACCCTGAAGTTGTAAATTGCTCAGTACCATCAAAAAAAAATTATTATTTAGTTCCTCATGCTACAATGGCATGACTCTCGGCACTTCTTTACCGCAACAACATATACCTTATCTTTAAACTGTAGACAGAAATTTATCTTATTGCTTTAATGAAACTGTGATGAGAAAATGAACTAAATACTGTGAGCTGCAGTCTAATAATCTATGAATTTTATTAATGTTGACAGCATCTAATAATCCCATTTGCACTTAATATCTATGGGCCCCCATTCATTAACTCAATTATATTTAATATTTTTCTAGTTATTGATATTCTGAGTCCTTTAAGTTTGTTCAAATTTTTGTTTACATTCAATCAAAGTCGCAGAATCAATCACAACACAGTCCAAAGTTCAACTACTTGTCCTCCCATCCCCTCCGCTCAGTATCCCACCACACAGCCTCCCTCTATGCGGCATCTCGCCTTACAGCATCCCACCGCTCCACATTCCACCACTTCCGAAAAGCCTCCCAGAAAACAATGTCCGCTTATTCCTTCAGCATTCCACCGTTCAGACTTACTTCAATCAGCCTTCAATACACAGCCATCATCCAATCGGCATCTCACCACCTCTATCTCTCTACTCAGCCTCCCACCAAGCCACCTCTCTCCATTCCTGGTCCAGGAAAAACTTTTCCCATGGCCATTTCTACGTATTTCATCGCAGTATTAGCGGAAGTTTTGAATAAATTAGTGCGTGGCCTAGCACGGCATGCGTGTTGGTATAGGCTGCAACCGCATGGGTTATGGCTTCCTTGAAGTCCGTTGCTCCCTTGTGTTGCCATCTTTGATGGACTGCATGGGCTTAACATTTAGTTCCCTTGTATCCACCTAAATTGCCATGGTAATTAGGAAGTCTTGGTAGTATATCGGTATGCGTGTTGGCCCAGTAAGCCAAGCCAGACGTTCAATTCCCGGTCCAGGCCGATTTTGTTCATGTTTATTTCTTCAAATTTCAACACCGTATGGCAGTCTTAAATACATCCAAAATATAGCCTGTAATTTGTAAATTGCTCCTTTGCCACTTAATTTGACTCCATAAGTGATAAAATAGATAAGTAAAGAGTAGAATTAACTCGGCTACTTGGATACTTTCAATCATAGCTACTCACACTCCAACCCTTCTACTGTAACCTTTGTCCTCAGCGAGGTTTTACTTACGCTAGTCAACAGACATGGTCTTCAGCAGACGGATTCACCACAGCTGTCCCATTTTCAATGTGTGCGCATTGGTAGATATGATTTTTCTGTGCAATATGAACTTATATTCTGCACTAATATATAAAATACTAGATCAAAAGAGTAAACGGGGCATTCCGGGCTTAGTAAATTTAAAACCTTTGCACGGTTTCTCTTGAACGTTTAGCCCGTTTTAACACCCATTGTCATTGGCCGTAATTTTTAGCAGTTCACGAACGCTGAGTCACGAACAAATTCTGCTGAAAAGATGAACCTCTGGGAAGGAAAGCCCAAGATAGTTCCTACCATCGAAAAAATATGTCTAGGGCAAGAGATCCCTAGACGTCCCCCAAAGAAATATGCTAGTCCTTTCCGCAATTTTTGACTCCTAATCCAGTGTACTAAAAGGTATTCATATATATGTATATACATTCATGTATGCGTAAATAAAGGTAATAAACATGTGCTTTTTCTGTTTAACCTGGCGCTTTTTAAAGATTGGTCTCCCATTTTAATGATTTTTTTCAGTTTAAGCATTTAAAAAGGGGGAAATACATTGTTTTCATCACAAATTTTAACAAAAAATTAATAGATTTCAATTGGATTTAGATAAAAGTTAAGTAGATTTTATCACAAGAGATTTCAGTCTTTGAGTCTGACAAGGATAGTTTAACCATCGGTTTCTATGACAAAATATGATTTTTCGACCATGGATGGATCCCAATGAATATCTCTTGCAGTTTATGCTTAAAATGGGTCATTATAAAGAAATACCAAGTCAATCTATCATAAGGAGAACGCATAAACGTTTGCATAATTGGAAGTAAGATCGTTTTCTTTAGTTGTTTCATTCCAGGAATTGGAACTTTAGTTTCGCATTCTCCTCTAATCTTCTATCTAGTGTGTGACTTTACATGCGTGACCTTTAAAATAGATGATTGCTTTGAATTTCCTCAAGGGGCCTTCCTTTAATTCTGCCATGCCATCTATGGCTCTTTTACGGAGTTCTATTCCAGCGGACAGCAAGGTGGAAGGGGACGGCTTAGGTCTCCGTGGGAATCTTTCAGCAGTATAAAAAGTAAGAGATGACCTCAGAATTTACTCTTCACCGTTCCCATTTCATACTCTTTTAAGATCTATCTCATGCTCTCGTTACAATTTGAAGACTTAGACATTCATGTAAAAAACAGAAAATTCACAAATGAATGCACTTTTGCAAAAAAACCAAATAGGATTTCATGCGTAGCAACTTTGTGGAATCTTGTTTTCCTTTCGAATGCAAGTGGTACTTTTTCTTTTCTTATAAAAAATTATTTTGGCTATTAAGAAGCATGTTATCGGCACGCTGATTTCCTTAAGTACCGATTCAGAGGGACATACCTTGCACTCTAACCCGATTAATAATTGTATGAATGACTGTAAAATTTTTCTTGATTATGTAACCCTGAGGATACGATTTTGATGAGGCATCGTATCCTGAGGGTTTAGGCATGATAAATACAATGTGTGGGTCTGATCTCCGGGAAAAATCGAGGTTGAGCCCAAAAGAGATTTCCTGTCTATAGAATGATAAACATGGGCATCAATGAGGACTACACGGAAGAATATTCATATATACGACTTTAGCGTATGATAAAATACACTCAAGAAAATGTTACTTCACCTAAATTGCGCCAACTATCTGGAATGTAATTTCTCTAGTGCCCTCTTGGGACTTGCTGTTCTATAACTTTAGATAGTTAAGATCAAACACACTATTTTGGTGTTTTATCGCCCTTTTTAAATTTTCTATGTTTAAATCTATTGTTGTTTGTTTGTTTACTAAAAGGGATGGCACACGCCGTAGTCGTCGAAGTATGCCATTAGTGGACTTGATAATACGTGGTTTTCAACGACGTTTTAAAAATTACGTTGCTCGGCAAGAGTGGATTTCCTCCTGGATTCACCTGAGGCAAAATTTCAATGCTGTCAAAGATCGGTTTCCACATATTATGTTAAGTGACTATCGTATTCCCTTCCCTTCCCGAGGACACGTGTGTGAGTCTTTGCCCATTTCCATAATGGAGCTACTTTTGATAGCCTACCGACATATCGAGTTAAAATCCGTTTTCAATCGTTTGCCCTAAAAATCCATTCATTTTTTTCGTTTGTTAACATTTGGCTGTAGCTCTTAATGCGTAACTACTTTTCCATCATGGAACCTATATCTTCTTATTGCCTGTCAATGATTTCCATTTATTTTTTGCGAAAATCCGTTCATCTATTCAATTAACAGCGAGCCAATTAGAGCTAAAGCATAGTTGAAATGAGTCCGAAAGAGTTATTTCACTCGGAGCTGTTCAAATTGGGAAAGAGTCATTTTTCGGAACATGATTTCACTCTTGTTTACTGGAAAGCCCAATTTCACGTGATTTCGTTGATACCTACCAAAATGGTGACACGGATATCTCCTCTCATCTGCGACTGGTTAAGTGACAGGAATGGATGATAGCCTCAAACTTGGCGGTTCGAATTAAGGTGGCTACAACGGGATCGAGTGACGAACGGAAAATTTATGGGGAAATTGGCATTGTCGACGGCGGCGTCGTTTTGAATTGCGAGGGCCAACTGTCAGCATGATGGGGGTAATTTGGAAGCTCCCCGTTCATTTGCGAATAAGCCCGGGGATTCCACAGAATTTTACCAACGCTCCTGATGGAGCTGGTGGCTTAAAATCTCCCTGGGCAATCATTGATATTCATCCGGCATAAGCACCGCAGGATACACTTGTCAGTGTTTAAAAGATAATTTACTCAGGCATAAAAGCTAACTCACAGGTTATGGAGTTATTTTATCTAATTGTGGGTCGTAACGTATCGAAACGTCAGTTGATTTCCAACGAGTTGCCATCTCATTCTATGCATATTCTTTTAACGTCACTATTTGGGTTTAAGGGCCCGTTTAGACAACTTGCTGGTAGATATTCATCGAGTTTGCCGCTACATTACGTTATATGATAATCATATGTTTTTACCAAATTTTATATTACTTAAGAATATCCTCATTTAATTCATCCATAAGTTTGAAGGTTAAATTATAGCCTAAGAAGGAACAATAGAGCAAACACTAAAATGCCTGGGTTAAAAGTATTAGTAAGTAAGATTATGTACTCGTTTTGTTACGTAAAAGTCCAAAATATTGTAACAATCTAAAGGCACTGTACGATTTGATTCAATTTGTAATGAATTTTGTTAATGATTCATTACTGTTAAACGGTGGGATATGTACGGAAACTTCAACTGTATTGGCACAAATACTCTGAAGACGTGGGAAGGGATGGCAGCTGCCCGTTCTAAAAGATTATGGAAGACCAATAATTAGAGGAAGTAATTGAAATAGTGGAAGACGAGAGCTTAGCGAAATAGATATACGCTAGGATATATTAGAATTTGTTGATTTGCTAGAGATCTTAAATGTTGAAACACGGCATGTCGAATACATAGAGGGAGATGATAAGTAGAGTGGGATATAAAATAGACTGGGCATACACATCAGACTCTAAAATATGAAGAATAACTATAATTGGAAATAAAATTGGGTCTTTATAAGCAAATAATGTGAATAGGAATAAGGAATTTGTGGGAACAAGTGATTGATATGAACAATTAAATCTTTGGTGGTAAAAATTAACGTCCTCTATGCTTTGAGATTTATTGATTTTCATTCTGAAATGATAGGTGAATTGCTTTCTGGCTATCTATTTTATAATAACCAGAAATAAATTCCGTTGATGACAGGAATTATTACTAATTAAATATACTGATCATCATTGATTAGTAAAAATTACTGATACTTTTTACTTCTTCCACTTCAAAGACGTTTTGGTAATATACATTTTTTTATACAGTTTTTACTGTGGAACAGTACAAAATATTTATTTTGAATTATGAATACAAATAGTGATATATAATCTTCAATAGAACAAGTATGAGTTGCAGACGTCGTGCTTGGATTAACAATCAGCATACTTGACATCATTATAAGATCAGAGATGCTTAAAAAATTGTCCTTTCTTCATCGATTTTCAACCCAGCCATCCATCAATTAAGGATAAATTGTTAATATCAGCCAAAAATTTAAAATATGTGAAAAGGTAAAATATATATTAGAAATTTTTAATTAAATATGATTTATTAGTGTATAAAGTTGCAATTATCATGCATATTCTATCAACTAAATAGTAGTTATTTGCATAAACATCCCAGCCTCTAATTTCCCCACTACGAGAACTTTTTACTAAGGTTTCCTCTTTAAACTACCTATTTTCCACTTATATATCCATTTTACACCCTTTTTATACTCTACCAGGCTTAGCAAACATCCTATTTTCTATAATATGAATCCATAAACTTGAATGAAAAAAAATAACTCACAATTCAACGTAATGGTGCTCAGCAAAAAAATAACCACCGAGCATGAATTGACAGCTATTTCCTCTTTTGTGTATTTGGTTAATTTAACAGACCATTAACCATTTTCTGTATAAAAAGGGGGAATATGATGAGCGCGTTCGTTTACTCCCTGAGATAGGAACAAGATACCACGCAAGCCTGCGTAGAACGGGCTAAGGTCGAGATAGGCATGGTCTTTTGCGGTGGCTGCCTAAATGCCAAATATTTCACCTGAAGCTTCCTAGAGGGACCATCTGGGGCCCAAAAGGGATATTCTGCCTAATGAACTGCACCATCGGGATTTGAATGTTGGCCTCGAGAGTTTGGGAGGAGCATGGTAATCACCACTTGGACCCAATTCCGCGTAGGAATGCTCATTTAAATTTTCAGAACACCATGTAATTGAGTACAAAACTTGTACCGGTGTGTAAACTGTCTTACTAAATCCTGGGAAGGTGACCCATTTCTTTGGAACGCCATAGTACGATGATATTTTCTAGGTCTAAAGCACTCGATTCTGGTTAAGTGATGGAGGCTGCTTGGTATCTGGAAAATAAGGTTGTTGGAAGTCACTTGGATGTGAAGAAGTGGGAGAAAAAACGGCTTACCCATCGTCCTGACTGCTGGATTAAGTGCAGACTTTATCAAAAGAGAATGTATTGAATGAATGAAGACCACTTTATCCGAGTGGAAATATGAAGGGTATTCAAGTAAGCATGAGTTGAGTGGTGGATGAGCACCCAAGGCCAGCTGCCGTGGGGGTTTGCTATTCGCACGTCTGCTGCGAAAGAGGCATGGATATCGTGTTCTACCAAATATGTGAAGAAGTTGGAGGTAAGAGCTAGGTGTAAATAAAGATGAGGCCCAGGGAATCTAAATTTATTTGTACATGCTGTTTATTGCTTTTTCTAGGTATCTACGTTAAAACGTCACAACCCGGGTTTCAATGCTTCAGCATCATTATCAGGCGCTTAAAAAGTAAAGAAATTCAATAAATATCCTTTAATGTTAGTGTAAGGGGGTAGGGAGTGAAGGAGAGAAATGGGAATGAGAAAAAGTGGAGGAAATTTTGAGTTGTTAACGGCCTAAAGGATGGAGGAATTGGAAGAAAACGGACACTAATTGAATAAATTAAATCCTGTGAAACGACTTATTCTTCAAATGTCTAGCCTTTTAAAAATATTGGGTTCACGTAGATCATTGGTAGCATGCAATTTTCACTTTAGGTAACCGCTGTGGTCATGACCGGTTGAAACAATTTTTGTGAAGTTGCTTTTCATGTTGTTTGTAGTGGAATATAGTATGCCTTTACCTTAATTTAAAAGGATGGAAATAAGCTCTAAACATTTTCAAGAAAACATTGATGTCCAGGCCGTGAAGTTTTCCTTACATATATGTCTTGTAAAATTTCCTCACGCAAATAAATGTAGCAATGAAATGCCTCCAATTTTGAAAGGGACGTGTTTCATTAGTCTTCTTTTAGAATTGATTTTTATTAAAAGTTTCATTAGAATCTTTTGGACGGCATGAAAAAAGAGGTGAGCGTGACTATTGACATCGGGGGAATCACGCTGCTAAAACCCTTAAAGGCTTAAATACGCGTTGAACTGTAACAAAATATTTTCCGGCCTCGTTGGCGGAGAACTCATGGGGTTGGATGCGATGTCCGAAAAGATGTTTTCAGAACGCTGGGGTCCTCATCGCTACGAATGCGTGTTAGTGGGTAAAAAAAACCCTGTTTACACCATTCTGTGTTTAATATAAATACAATTGGGCATAACTTGTTTTAGCTGTTGATACTAATTTATGGATAGGACAAAAAACGCCAGTTTTGCTAAAAATAGAAACATTTTAATGGATTACTATACGGAAATGGGGAGCGATATGGAAACCAATAAACGTATGCGTCATGCAATAATTCTACACCCTTGTATTCCTTTATTTAACCGGAATGTAAGTTCTATAGAATTTTCAAACGTGTTAACTGAGGAGGAGTTCATCGTTGTCAGCAGTTTTGAACATATTTTTAAAGTATAGCTTAGTTTTAGGCGGTATAATAACTTTTTGGAAAATACAGTGGAATTGAGTTAAATTCTGAAACTACGATAACATTATGCTCCTGTACCATAAGACCAGATTTGGTCTCTCAGGTAAAATGAGGGAAGATCCAAGAGTGGATAGGATTAAATGCTTTCTTTAAACTATCTTTAGGGACCGCAGCAGATCCATGGTTATGTAGGTATTTATAGATGTAAACCTAGCGTAATCAATTTCGCACAAGAAAATGTTTTCCTCCACTTAGTATAAAAATTACTGGTGTCCTTGCCTCATCCCCTGACACACTTTTTACTACTCAAATGATACAAAGTCATGTCGATCGATAGTAATTTGGCTCATAGTGCTGGACTGAGGAATTATTGTAAAAGAAGGAAAGTGCCCTCAGTACCAATTACAGTGTCAATTTTTTCTTGCGAATTTCGTTTTTATCTTCTGGCGTTTCCTTTTGAACTTCTCTGACCCCTTCTCAAATTGCGTAAAATAAATATGGTCGCAGGTCGGCGTATGGTGTTCCATTTTTGGAAATTAGAGCGACACGGAGTTTCCTAACCTGGAATTTTCTTTTCCGGAATGGAATATGTGTCTTTAATTTTGATCTTGTGCTCATCAGAAGCCTGGATTTATATGTACCTCTCCGATATTTAATCATTACTCGCATTTTCCTTTGAATGCATATATTCTGACTCCTCGAAACAACGAGGAGAAAAGATCGAAATGTTATGTCATGTACTTATATTATAGCTTTGTTGGGTAGACACTTGTGAATGCCTAGATAGTAATATAGATTTATGGGTTTAGAAAGGACCAATATGCATCTCAAAATAACTTATCGGAAGGAGACAAAAATTACTTCAAAACAATATCTCTTGAAATACAGTTTTTAGCTATCACTTAGTATCATCATGCACAAGTTGCAGGTTCTGTTTTCCCTGGATTATATGAATTTTCAAACGCAGTCATGGTTTCCGTCAGCAGCTGAGAAAATTATTTTGGAATATTGTCTGAGTACAGCTGAAGTAAAAAAAAATTAATTGCAATTTATGATTTTAATATTTTTGTATCGGTATGTAAGACATAGTATTCCATCTCATTAGCTTTTGTATTGCTATGCTTGATGTAATTGCAGATATATGGAATTTTGTCTGTATTATTAAATATTTTAGACTATTTAAAGATGAAATGCAAGTAAGGAATTTGAAAGATCTGGTATTACGGTTTTTCAACCGCAAACGCCCATATTTTCGGTAGAATACCCGGAAGACCAGATCTTTATAATGGAATACTCCGCGGGAACCTTTACAAGAGTTTCAGCCCCGATATTGTTTTGTTGGGTGGTCATTGTTAAGTACATAAAATGTTATGTGGTATGATATTAAAGTACTGAGGCAAAGATGCTTCTAGGGATGCTGTATAAGTTTCTTCTATTCCAAAAATGATCAAATCCTTTGTATCATCTTGAAAAATATTCTTATCACATTAAATTGTGAACTCCGGGTATAATACTTTACGTAGGTATAAGGAATTAAGGCATTTGAGGTCATTGTAAACTTTTTATTATTACCTACAGATGAAACGTCTCATCTTCATTGTGGTTCAAAGTCCACACATAAATTTCCATGCGGGAGGATTAAAAAAATACGCGACTGGAACTCGAGAGAACATGGGGTAATAAAGAAATTTTTGTGGTAGGTGGGTGTTTCTCGTAAGTCTGTCACGGCCCCCTTCTATCGTTGAATAAATTGGTTTTCTCATGGTTTGATTACAGACTCTTAAGCTGCTGATAGCTTTCCTTGATCGCATTTTGTGCTTTCGCCTCTCATAGGGTACCGTTTCGACTCACTTTCTGTTCATCGTTCTATCTGTGCCATCATCTTAGTCCTTCTTTCAAAAACGTGATTGAGGAAACTCGTGGATTCTACTTTGAGCTTCAATTACAGCACTTTTGTCGTTTTACGTGGAGTATTTGGGAGAGCTGGAGTTCTTTCCGGATTTACTTTACCGCTTTTCCCATTTCGAAGGAAAGAGGATCTATGCCGAGGCCAAATAAATAAAACAAAAATAATAATTTTTGGGCTTCCAGCTCTCCCTATTGAAATCTCTCCATTTACTTTGAATTAACCCATAGGTATTCTGGTCTCGCCATCGTAAGGATACATAGAAACTTGTCTATTTTTTTTAAGTTTAAACTAGATCAAATGAATACGTGTCTCTGGTTTAGAAAAGAAGAACTTATATCCGGTCTAGAGAAAGCACAGTGTAAAACTTCCAAGAATATAGAACCACCTCTCCTTACATGAAACTTGATGGAAATATTTGAAACACTAGCAGATATTTTTCGCATTTTTAGATGTCATTTCCTTCTTGTATCTACATTTCACCGTAATATTTAGCAGTCTGTTGACGTTTTCAATGGAATTACTTTAGTTTTTCTAGATAGACTGCATGGAAGTCAGCAAACTCTGTCTCGGGAGCCTGATAGCTGATATATTAAAAAAATACTCTCCGTATATTCTTTATGCGGATACAGATTATTTATTAAGCGGTGCGGGCATGGTTATGTTTATCTCTCTTTCTTTTGGGATCATTACTTGAATAAGGGGATAACAGACAGCGTACAATAATTAATACCATTTTACTTACACGTGCATAGCGTTAGAATAGTTTATTTTAGATGAAGGGAAAGGATGAAATTAGCAATGTGAGTTAGTGTGTGTGCAACGTGTCGTATTGAACTGTTTAAAGTAAGAATTTCCTTGATTTTAAGTTTTGCTTTTTTTCAGCCTGAGTTTTTTAGTCTGACTTCTTTTGCAGGACTAAGGAAAAATATCTCTATGACAATTTATGCTCAGATGTTTTGTCATAACTCCGTAATTAATGAATTTGCGATTGGCAAGGGTACTGTATTCACCGGAGATACATGAATATTTCCCTACGAGACCTGTATTACTTCAGGGTCTGTGCCAAGGAATTAATGTAGGTATATATTATCGTGATTCAAAAGTGTTTTACTGAGGTTTTCACTCCACACTCATTCACTTTGAACGTCTGGTACTGTTAGATACTCGCTTTTGGTTTCTCAAGAGGTAATTTATTAAGTTGACTTAAATCCATATTCCCCTATTTATAAGACGCGTATCTGTTTCAGCCCATGAGTAATGCTACTCAACTCCGAGGACACGATGCTGTGTGAATCACCGAATTCCGTGGAAATAGCCCACTAGAGGCGTAGGGGTCACTGGGTCACTAGGTTTATTACAGTGCCGGCTAGGAGGGGTCTCCTTTCCTTGCCAACCTTTATTTCTTGTGGTTAAGCTCAGTCAGCTCGTCATCACCTGCTTCGAAATTATGAAAACCCTCGGGTTGAAGGGTGAGTTGCTCAGCTCAGTTGGATCCCGGCTCTGATGCCGGCCCAAAGTGAATACGTGCCAATGTATCTGTTTGCTCGCTTGTACGTAAATACTCGGAGCTTAGTGCGCCATTGAATGGCAGCTTGGATCGGCATTTCATCGTTCCTTTCCACTGATAAATACACTAATACTGGTTAAAGTCTTTCTTTTCGAAGTGCATTTTCGTGACTGCTACGATTACTTCTCTGTAATAAATCTTCGATCACATTTAAAGTCTATTAAAGCCATTATTGCTCGTCCATGCATGTCCGTTGAGGATATTTGGTTCAGCATTTTAGTACCTATTGGACACCTATAGTAAAGAATTTATTTGTTACCTCATATTCAATTTGTTCTTATGGTTTTATAAAATAGATAATGTGAAATAATGCATTTCTAAGGCAGCAAATTAGATGCGAAAATTGTTTTCAACATCATCTCTTATCCTTCTTTTCGTGGGATTATGTAAAATATATCTGGTATCTATTGAAATCGCTTTGTCATTCCTCATAACTTGACACAAAAGATACTTCTTAATGGGAAGACCCATTTGCGTCATGATTTCATGTTCGTGGTAATCAATTATTTATTCGGGAAAATTTGTAGATGTCCATTTATTTAATTTTATTTTTTATTCATGAACCTGTAAATTACGATACGTGTCTTTTCAAAATATAACATACCCCATAATTACCCTGTGAATAACTTGAGCGTGCATATTCTCAAATGAGTCAACGAGTTGGAAGTCTGCTGCCATTTGACGCCTTTCACTGCGCAGTAGCCGTGTACTAAATATATAAATATCTATGAAATATGTTAACATCTATGAAATATATTAATATCTTAGGTCCCTGGGGACTCGAGTGATTTCCTTTTTCGTTCTTGGGGTAGTAATAAATCGGTTTTTCAATTGATTGCGTTATATTAAACTTTATTACGTTATCAGACAACTTGAAATAAGTACGAATGGCAACTAGCTCCTTGTCTTCATTGAGACCTCCTCCTATAGACACATTTATTTTTAGCTACATAATAATTCTCAAATGTGATTAGTTTAGATGTTTGAAAGATATTTCGGGGTATTTTTCCGCAGCTATTTTCGTTCATTTAAAAATTAATGGATATTAATTGAAATCTGGGTGAAAATAGAAAAGGGACTGTTTGAATATTTTGTGAAGAAATATCCTCCATCTCTTTCAATCTGTCTTAAAAATATCCAGAATCGTAGGTTTCTGCATTGTGCTCAATCTTATCATCTTCTAACAACCTACAATTTCTATCTATTATTTCTAAAACCTGATAAAAATCGATGTATTTACCTTTGGGAATTATAAAATGAATTCTTGAGACTTTGAATAACGCAACACATTAAATTTTAGTCTTTTCAGTTCAGTGTAGTTGTTGGCTCTTGAAGTAAAGTTTTTTAAAATGAGCTAGAAAAAGTATTAACATTCGATTGCATTCCTAAATTAAGTTGGCCTGAGAAGGATATTTTTTTACCTTCTGAGGTCTTATCATGCAATTTTTCCCTCCAAGAGTTTGTCCTTGATTCCACCTCCATTGGAACGGACGAAATGGTATCTCCTTTCCCAAAAAAATCCCAAATTAATGGTTTGTAGCTGGAAGGGGGAGGAGGAGAGGACAGGAAGGACTTCTGAGCGACCAATTGAGTTTAAGGGCAGGTAATCCTCTGGAGCATTTGCTATCCACCCCTCCTCCTAATCGTAACTTTCGGAATCATTCGTCATTCATTTCCACTCAATTCTATTAGGAAATCCTCATGCGCTTCGTTCCTTTGCAAGCCGGTGCCTTCGCAAGCAAGGTTGGTGAAAAGGAGTCACAAAGGAGAAAGAGTACACAGGTGAAAATTCGATGTGACGTAATAGGGGATCTAGTAGATGGAGTCACAGTCTTCTCGTGAGTTATGATAACTAAAAAAAAAGAAAGAGGCACTCCGGGAGTGCCGACAGAAGTGAAAACTTGAAATAACGTGAGCATTTTTGAATGTAGGGAATAATTTCTAATGAAGGGTTGTATTAATCAGTAGAAAGTAGTTTCATGTATAAAATAAATTAAATATTCATTTATTGCGCTATTGTACACAATTATTTTACATAAAAATTGTACACTTCAGAATAATCAACTTTCATCCATTATTTCAACAACTCTTTCATCATCACCGCCATCATCATCGGCAATATCTAAAACTGATACAATAGGCTTATGGTAACTAAAGTAAGAAACGAATAATTTTGATTCGAATTTGCTTAAATGTCTTGTAAATACTGCATCAATAGTAGTTTTATATTTCGTTGTGCCAAGATTGGGATCATTAGACATCGTTAAACCAAACTCACTATTTAAAAATTCAATCAATGGTAGATTTTTATCGTCTGCAAAGTTTATGTTTATGTATATATGAATAAGCTACTCAAATTGAACGTATTAAAAGAAATTGAGTTATATTGTACTAACCTTCACTATTATTGTATCGAGTACACTCTCCTGCACGAGTATGGACTATAATATTATCCGGCACAATATTTGTAGCAACCCAAATTGAATGAACTAAACCGTATATTAGATATATATAATGTAATATGAATAAAATTATAATATAGTTTATTTGACGGTGACGGTGACGCGAGTCCAATGGTTTTTACCCATCCACAAGTACTGTGTATTTAGCGAGTATACTGTGTATATACAGAATATACAATTATACATATATTTAGCAGCAGTGACGGTGACGCGAGTCCAATGGATTTTACCCATCCACAAAAGTGTATATACAGAATATACAATTACACATATATTTTGTAGCGGTGATGGTGTCGGTGACGGTGATGCGAGTCCAATGATTTGTACCCATCCACAAGTACTGTGTATATAGCGAGTATACTGTGTATATACAGAATATACATAATTATACATATATGTAGTAGCGGTGACGGTGACGCGATTCCAATGTCTTTTACCCATCTACAAAAGTGCTCAACGCGACATAAGAAGTTTTCACTTCCAAAAATAAAAAAAGTAATATTTACAGTTGAACATAAGGATGAAATGGAACACAGTTTTTGAAAATTAAAATACTCATAGGTCATCAGTTTGGACGTTTATCTATGATATTTTTGTTAAAATTTCTCGTTGGAATCTAGCAGTCGCTCAACCCAGTGATTTTTGATGAGATCTTTTGCCCCAAAATAGGATTACTTTGAACGTTACATTCCCGGTGTGCTGCGACGCAATGGTGTAGTTAAGAAATTTTTGGTCCTCGATTTTTACTTTTATATTTAGGTGAAATAAATGGGTAAAAACAAATGAATTTCGCGCATGAACCTTTATCCACCTGTTTGCGCAAGTTACCCTATGAGTTTTAAAATTTAGATATTTTCCGTGGTTACTGTAGTTAACTAGAAGGCTACAAACTGTTTTGATGGTCTCTTCTGCATTCTAATTATTTTTGAATGTTTCTTTCTTACATTTCTTGCAACCCTTCGTCTCCTTCATTTTTCGGTACAACTGTAAAATACTTTGTCGTATTTGACTGACGTATTCAGTTTTTAATCCTAAGTACCTACTCGTATTAAAGTTGCATACGTGAAAATTTGACAATATATTCCTTCTAAAATATAGTTACACAATTAGAAAGAACTTTTAAAACTTTTTCCAAGCGGCTCTTTCGAGTTTAATATTATGTCGGAATTGTTATTGAAACTTATGAACATCTTAAGATGTTCATAAGTTTCGACATAAATTAGACGTTTTTCCTTAATTTGTTTTTACCACTGTAAAAAGCACTTAAACCCTTTAACATGAACGTTTTAGCGAAATATGAACACAAAATCCCATGCCCTGGGTGGTGAGAAATCAATCCAGGTGGGACCTGAACCTGTGAACTAAGGGTAAGCAAACAAAGACTTCCAGGCCGGAAAAGTTAACAAATTTCAAAAACCACTCTTAAAATTCATTTGTAATTTCTTTAGTTTTTTATTTATCTTTTCCGTGAGTGAAACGATGTGTTCTAAGGGCAACCTCGACCTTTGCGATGGTCTTCGGGTGGCGGGGAGGCTTATGGTTCCTGAATTCAAGAAGCAATATTGATCACAATTAAACCATTAAAATTCGCACTTATTTCAAACTCGTCTCCTTAAAACACATTAATGTGTAATGCCAATCACCCGGTAACCGCGAAGTGGCCGTGGGTCGGCCCGGGTTTAATTGAATGATCAGGAGTGAACAGGCGTAAAGGAGACTCACGTCATAATCACTAGGGTATCTTTATTACCTGAAAGCCCGTCACCACTTACCGTACGGTAATCCCATGGTGCGAAAAGGGGAGGGGTGACGATTTAAGGAGAAGTGAGGGGTGGAAGGTCCTCCTGCGTCTCCTAGGCAGCCTCTTCAGCCTCACTCAGTGAGAGGCAATGCGTTAATGCTTATCTTCCTCTGTACTCAGGGCGTCTGTGCGTCCCTCCATGCGCTGGTACAGGAAGAGGATAGAGGGGAAGCGAATGGTGCGTCCTTTACCTCGGAGGTTCAGTGGTGCGGGGAGGTGTCTAACTGCGCGCGACCATATCTCCGAAACGCAAAGAGATACGTGGAAAATGACGACATTTTAGCCCTAACGTTCACTACTTTTTCTTCCTAAATAGAAGGTTTTGCAATCTATTTACTTTATTTTTACTTGTGATCATTCCTATTTTGTAACGTTGCGGTATGTAAAATATGCTAAACGTCATCAATGATATACTCAATTTGATTGATTTGATCAATGAGATACATTCAATGTATGTTTTGTCCTTCTATCTTGCATCCTCAATACTTACAACTCTATTCACCTAACAACTTGAGTTACTGTAGAAATCATCGTAAGTTCCACCATATCATTCCTACTAGGATTGAGTAAGTTAAAAAAGCACATCTTCACGAACCTGACAAACACAGATTGAACAATTTCTTTTCGGTTATGAAGTCACCTTATTCATTTACTTTCAATATTCCGTTCAGGTGATCCTTCTTTTCCATCAATTCGCGCTTTTTCCACCCACGGATTTTTGGTTTTGAAGTACTAAGGGCACAGCTTCCCGATTTTTATCAGTAGCTATTCAACGCGTGGATTTACGCTCCACAACAACCATTTTTAGAGGTGGAAAACCTTACTTTTCTTAATTTAGGAATGATAGTGCCACCCAGAGCATCAGGTGTGGTCTCAGCATCGCTACCAAGATAGTTGCCTCAGAAAAGTAGAGCATAGGAAAGGAAATGAGTAGCGGTCAAGGGAAAAGAAATGATGCGGCAGAATTGCACATTAAAAATGCAAGCCTATTGATCTATTTCTGAAAAAATCCAATATAGAGTAGGCACGGATGAGTCGGAGCTCATGAATTTGGTATTTAAAATGAACGTAGGGGAAGCAGCAACTGGAGGTGATAGTCGTATTTTGGGGGTGTTAATCATATTTTAATTCTCTTTTGAGAGTAATTTCATTATTATGTGCCTCAGCTAAGTTCAAGATGACAATATAAGTGCATCACAAATTTCGATCAGCAGAATAACCTGATTGACTCAAAGTTAATGGTATTTCTTTTTAAATATATGCATTCGCTATAAAAGGCATAGAGCTCCTTATTTTTAAGAGATATCACGCATATCTTTTTTTTGCGTCTGATATTGTACGATTCACGATTTGTATAATCGTTTATTTCGAGGACACGTATGCTCTAAGTAAAAAACTTAAAACAAGTGAGCTTTAAATTCTTCAAAATTTAATATTGTCTGCTAAGGAATACGTGATCCTCTTTCAAGCTACTTAAAATTCCACACCAGGGTAAATTTGGATTAAAACCCGTTCAATATACCTCTCATGTATCGAAGCGTTGAAAAGGTTCATAAAATGATATTTTTTACTACAAGCCTAGAAATTTGACTTTGTAAATTAGTTTAATTAGGAAAGAGTTGAGAGTTTGTCTCGGCAAGCTGCTGTTTGATGCTCTGACGTGAATGCATTACTCTGAAGAAGTTCAAACTGGTAACGTAAAGACATGGTGCAGGTGTACACAGTAATAACAGCATTATCGCGTCTCTAGCTGCTCATCTAAGTTAACTACTTAACTGGAAACCATTGAAAATCTTTTTCTTGAACTTTTATACTTGGAATATGTAATGCTTGATTACGGCAGTTTCATATCCAAAGCGGGCCTAGCTGAAGATATTAGTTTTCTCATTTTGTTTTATTTTTCATAAGCGCATCCATATAGTACTTGAACTTTACACCGGATCATTAACTGCTTTTTCATAATGTATATGCTTAATATGTTAAGCCATTATTTAAAACCAAATTTGCATCAAGGCACTTGGCACATCTTATCGGAAAAATGGACGTTTAAAATAATACTAAAGCTGGGAGCAAAAATTCTACTTTGGAAAAATCACGCGCCTTGACCAGGATTTGCATCTAGAACACTAAATATCACGCCGAGTACTTTAGCCAGTATTGCTGCCAAGGAGTCCTTCCCTGCGGGTTACTCCGGAAAAGGTAATGCCTGCCTGCCTGTCCCAGTATTCTCAAAATCTGATAAAACAAGGAGAATATTTTTTTGGTAGTAGAGGTATAGGTGATTGTAACTGTTGAGCCATAGATAAAGATTTTTTAAGCTCATTCCATAAGACTTTTAAACTTAACTGGGGTACGTATTCGTCCTTCCACCAATCCTGAATCCTTTTCGGGTTTTTATGTTGTAAAATTAATAATTCTTCTTTACAGCCACAAATTAAATCTAAAAATCATATACGTCGAAATAACAGTGACGGCTAGATGCAACACAACCACTGACTTACATGAGGTTCTTAACATTCATACTAAACTATATTTTTTGAGCAAAATAACCCAATCGAGTATTTGGATTTCTTCGAAAAATTATAAAATAATATATAAATTCTACATACCCCCATCAGGTGATCTTTAATTCTTCTTATGAATACAGTACATCAGGGCGCAGGTTCCTCCTTAAGAGCGATGAGAGGGCGAGTATGCTGCAATGGTCATTGAGTGGTATGTGTTGCCTTTCTGCGTATCCTACACGAACCTATTTGCCAGCCTCGCTTGCTAGTCCAAAAATAACTTTTCACCTCTTTCACAGAATTATCTTTTGTTGATTTCGTTATCTCATTCCACATCCTCTTCTTAACGTGTGGCCTCTCTTTTTCAAAAGGGCCGGCAGTCACAAAGCTTTATCTCTCTCATCCCTGAAAGAGAGCATTTTTTTGCTCCGTATCTCGTTTCACAATTTTTTTGTTGCCTCTCCTTATCATTTCCATTTCACTTCTGACGTCAAGTTAGTAGTCATTCCCTCCCCCCCCCCCTTGAATACTTGTACCCGCTACAATCCCTGAATTAGGTATCCTTCTCACTTAATTTGCGAAGGTGATGCCTAGTTATTTCCAAGGTCACACCTGTTTATCTCTTTACCATATTCCGAAGTTTGTCTATTTGCTTTAGCCTTTGCTTTTACAGTTCATTTTCACTGCAAATGACCTGCTATTTTCCGTTTTGTATTTTTTATGCGTGGTTAGTGATTACGGAGGTATCTTCAACTTTAATTAAGAGTAATCATCATCGTTGTTGTCAGTCTTTTAATCCTAAGCTTTATCCATTTCTTTTTTCCCTATCACGAACAAACTCATTTACTTGCTTGTAGTTCTTTCACAGATTCCTTGTCGTCTATGCTAGGTAGTTGTTCCTTGGTATACTTATCCTTTCTATTTCCTCCATCAGTATGTTTTTCACAGATTCATAGTCTTAGGATGTGACAATCCTACTATGTACCTAACTTTTTTTTGCGTATGTTGGGTTCCATCATCATATGGCTTTTTCATATGACCCCTTGATTTTCAAATTAATCATCCTTTTGATATTTAAATTTCTTCTTGAATTGGATGTGGATGGAGTTGGAAATGGGTATTTAAATTTCATGAAAATATCAGTGAATGTGTTTCAGTGAGACGCAGGTGAGGAAATGATTAGAGCTTAGAAATTAGGTTGGAAATACACAGTGGTGGAAAACAAGAAATTATATAAATTGGAAATTCACATTGATGTTGAAAACCTATGGGTGTAAAACTCGCTATTCACTAACTGTAAAACATTATGTCAGTGTCGATATGACTTGGTTAGTCTACCTATGCTACCTTGAATTTATTGTCCAATTATTGTGTTCGTAATGTCAATCTTTGTTAAAACCCGCATTGTACCGAGTAAGCCTCATTAATGGCGTGTGGCAAGGGGTGATACCACTCCAAGCATGTAGCATTGGTAGTAGTTCAAGGATGAGCTTCGAACCGTTCTCCTGGGCACTCGTTGAGGACTAAAAGCGATCAAATTAAGTCTAGAAAACGAGCTAGAATAGTTTAATGTTGTATAAAACATATACGCAGTACGCAGGATAGGATGCAAAGTTTTTCTTAGGAAACTTTTTCTTATGGGAAACCAAATCATTTTGGTGAGATGTTAGTAAGATGATAAGATTTTATTGATGAAAAAAGCCTAGTATTTTCTACCTAGTGAGAGTAATATTTTTTTACAAATAATTTGTAATCTATGATAGTTTTACTATAAATTATTCACTTAATTATTAATCATTAAAATAATTATAAATCTATTTACTTATTTTTCCTTGGGATCTTACTAATTTTTTTACGTTGCAGTTTTAAAAACATGCTAAACGTCAATGTGATACTCTCTTACAAACGTACATGAAACATTTAATTTATATTTTGTACTTCTATCTTGCATCCTTAATATTTACACCCCCATTCATCTAAAAACTTAAGTTACGCTCGAAATCATGGTGAACTCGGTCTAATCGTTTCTTATAGGTTTGAGGATGTTAAAATAGAACATACTCACGAACTTGACATATGTAGAAATAAAACGTCATTTAGAGTTAGGAAGCCACCCTTTTTTTGCCCTTTCAATTCAATTGAATTCCATTTGATTTCAAGATTCCTTACGGGCTATTCTTCTTTTCCGGCAAGTCGTGGACGTGTATGACCCGCTGGAACTTGTAAATGCGTTAAATATTCACGCTGTCAGTAGAGAAATGCATTTTCGCAACGCCTTTGCATATGGGAGCATGGCATAAACAAGTTTTGAATGCGTTAGCAGGCATCAACGTTAAAATATTTCTCTAGTACCTACCCTTTTCTTATTCCTGACTAAACCCCATCGTTTTATATGTGAAATTGTATGAGATGACAAATCTCTCCCCGGAGTCCAGTCTCTGACTCCAGAGTATCATAACGTTCCTTGAATATCTTCTAATTGCTCCAGGGACTTTTTACGAGAAAAAAGCCTTTAGAATTCTTAATTGCTTTGGGTTTCAAAGTGTCAGGATGGCCTCAGAATAACTAAACTGTGAATGAAATGATCAAGGAATGTCCATCTCTCTTCTTAATGTATACCGATCACCCCTCAGGGCCCTCAGTGCCCACCGTCCTTCACTGCAAATAATGGCTCCATTTGCTTCCTTCAATTCAGTTTTTATTATAAGAAAAAGTGAACAGTCTCAGAGATATTCGAACAATACTGGTGAAAATATTTGGTTTTAAGGCTACTCCATTCATTTGTTTATTTATTTGGTGAACACTTAGAGGAATCAGTTATATACTTCAAATATATTATTGGAGTTTATATAATCGGACATTTTATCAGGAATTGCTATAGGTATGCTACGATAGCAGTGGAAGTATACTGTTTTTTAGTATAACACGCATGTCGGAAAAAAGGTGAAATAGTCATTAAAATAGATGTTTACGGTTAGTTTACTTTGTCAGATATAACGGTGGAAGAAATGGCGATTTATTTCTATGATAAAGAAAGATGTTTGTATACTTTATCATAATTCTTTGCGACGTTAAGATTCGCATTCCACTATAATCGCATAAAGGTATCATTAGAATTTGTTTTCATTTAGGTGGATTAAGATCCGGTTAATTAATTCGAGGATATGTCAATCCAGATGATTGTTTTACAATAAAAACCAGTATTTGTTTGCACTTTAGACGCGACAATGAGGCCTAAACGACCATTCACGCTATCGTCAGACAATTATCGGTCTGCTGCTCTAATCCCAGTCTCAACTATTATTTGTAGTTTCTTTGATATTTTCTGTTCATATTTAATTTATTGAATATTGGTCAGTTAAAATTTTTTTATTCCACTGCCAACGTTTCGGAAAATTTATTGCCATCCTCAGGGCTAATTGACAACCATAAAACATAATTACCAACGTAGACAGGTAGAAACAGAAAAAAATAACAATTTTTATAACAACTTTGGTGATTCCTTCACTGTAAATTTTTGTTATCGGGCACACTAATTTAAAGAATATCAACAAACCTGTAAAATTTCAATTACACTAACATGATGGTTAAAGAAATGTCAACCATTCAAATTTATAGGGTAAATATTAAAGTTTATTGGCAACAAGAGAACACACCAGATTACACCAAACATTAATTTAGAAAAAAATCATGAAAATTGCTTTATATAAATACAAAGATAACAATATCATCAATTTAAAAAACAAACATTTATCACATTTTGTACATGTAAAACACTATTTAAAAGCATATATTAAATTATAAATAACTAGCGGAAGGTACCCGTTGAAACTCAACGGGCATGAAAAATATTGAACTTATTTTATAAGAAAACCACAAAGCTTGAAGAAAACTGTCAGCGTGATCATTTCGTGATCAGTTCGTAACCTATCTTGTACGTTATGTTCGTTGTAGTAGACACGATGACCGTTTTCCAGATGCACAGAGGAATGGGTGACTGTTGGTCCTCTTTCATTCACAGGAAACCCAAAAATGAGCCACTCATACTCATTACTATTTAAATAGCACCTAGGTTGATAGATCCCTCGGCTTCTCTTGAGGTGTCTCCTGAGTAATTTACAGCTCGATTGATTCCCTTGTGCACATAAATATATTTTAATTCAATGAATTAATTGAGTTACAGAATACAGCATTGATATGTGCGTTGAGTATCTTAATCAGGATTAGAGAGTAGTGTACAATCCAGCGGTTGACACCGTCAAAATGAGCATTTTCAGCAGCAGCCATGTTTATTTGTCCTATGAATCCTTCATTACCCGGACTGCCCTTTCGGCATAAAGGGTAGCCATAATCATTGGTTTCGGTTGCTAAATAAAAAATCTATGGTGATTCATAGTGCACTTGCCGATTTTCATGCACGGGTGTCGTTCATTGCGCAGAGTATCCGTTCTTCTTTTGGGTCAAAAGCATGTAGTGACGTCATTATATTTCCGCCATCTTAAAACAGATTGAAGTTTTGAAACAGACAGGTCTATATTTGAACCAGATTTATAGCTGGTTACCCGCCCGTAGGTTGGGTTAGGATGAAATTTGTGCGGTCTTAGAGTAACCCGGGGAGATGATCATGAGATCGCTGGTGGGCATGCCTTTGAACATCAAAGTCTAACCTTTGTCGTTTTAATTGCAAAGACTCATTTTCTCGCAATGAAGACATTCCTCGTGCTGTAGAAAATTTTTTCGAAAGGTTATTTTTTTTATGTTAGGCATGTTGATGGATATATTTTTAAGCCCATGGAGGGGAAACGCAGCGGTGAGTGAGAGTCTTGAATAGGCAACTCGACAATTGAGTGAATGTAAGTTAACTACACTTTAACACATTTAAACATTTATAAATATCTCGTAAAGTTTATGATGTGAGAATTGGCATAAAAACATTTCGCAACCGTAATGAGAGGCCGACGGTTCCACAACGTGTAATACATCTGAGTATTAAACGATAATAAACAACGCCGTGTTTGTTGTAGCAAGAGAGGCTTGTTAGATTATTTTCTATTATTACTACTCGCTGCACGTTAATATTCTTGGAAATTTAATTGCGTGTGTAGTCTATTTAATTCCTTTACGTGCATCGTTTACTAAGAAAGTGTTTACTCATATACATGCAGTGCCTCTATGAGGGCAACTTTGAGAATACACATTGAAGAGTTGAAGACTTGTTGTAAATATGCATTGAATTTATCGATATCCCCCCGAAGCAATCTATCATGGGGCCTACGGACTCTGGGCCCTTCTTATACACATTTTTTTTCGACGTGCTATCATAGACTAGCAGGAAAACTTGAATGCCAGAGGCGTGAATGTCCTTTGAAAATCAAATCTCTGGTTGTCAAAGAAATATGCTATTGTTGATTTCAGAGAATAATGTGAGATTTTACAACAAAACACATTATTTTCAGACAATTTTGAAGCGTAAAAGAAAATCGATTGAAAGAATTAAAAACCTCCTTTATTCATCCATCCGATAAAAAAAGTTTTAGCCCTCTATCTTGAGTGGAAGTATTTCTTTAGAGCAAAAAATGAAACCACTGCACCGAACCCAATGCTTAACATGGACCACCAGGGACCACCAGGGGGGGCCTTGGGGCCCTGAAGGTTTTTTAATATAGGCTATGTTACACCCAGATACATTTTCTCAAGACATGCCAAATTTCAGCTCAATTGGTTAAGTAGATTTTGCGTGGTTGAGCAACAGATAGACACCATTCAATTTTTATATTTTTGGATTATGATACCTTTAGATTTATTGCATAAGACTTATGTAAATTGTGCTTAATTTATCTATATCCGTTCTCAAATTGCATGTATTTGGGTGTTTTCTGGCATGAAACATTTCTTTGAAAACTCTTTTGAGTAAATTTTAATCATAATATATAATTTTGGTTTTATTAAAATTGAAAGTATGGCTATTCGTTATGGCATGATCAGCTAGGGCACTCGTTTGTTTTGATAATTTTATTGAGGATTTGTGTTGGTTCAGCCTATCTTTTAATTAGTGTGACGCCTATCCGATATAAACCTTATCACAATCTTCACAGGGAATGGAATAAACAATATTGCTTTTGAATTTGTAGGGATTTTTGATTTAAGAAAGGGTATATAATACTTTATATTGAGTATTATTATTTTTGAAAGCAATTTTAAAGTTTGAACTATTTTTCAATTTGTTCTGATAAACCTTTTATATAAACTATACCTCTATATTTGTCCACGGTGCAGAAGGTAATGAATGTGTAGGGAAGGAATTATTGGAGCTAGTGATATCATTATTTTGTGTCAATGATACTATTGAAGAAAGATCTTGAGAAGGAGTGTTCATATTTTGTGTTGGGTATTGATGTGATGATTTTTTTATATGGCTTGAGAAAAGTAGGAAGTTAACTAATGTTTTTGGAAATTTATTTTTAACGAGCATGTCTTTGAGGATTTTAAGATTTTTTTAATAAATGGGGTCACAAAGGTTTACAGCTCTGTGTTTTAGAGCTAAGGCAGTATTAATTTTGTAACTTGATGGATGGTGAAATCTAAAATTAAGATATCTGTCCACTTTGTGTGGTTTTCTATAGTCTACTGATAAAGTGCCGTCTGGATTTCTATTTGTAATATGATATTTTCCCCAAAACTCTTACTTCTCGCTAGTGCATTTCCCTCGTTTTGCATCTACCTTCGTTTTTCGCCTACTCTAAAACAACTTCTTGCGCTACATACCTGGCTTGTATCTACCAAGATTCTTCTAATCAGCTCTCTATCTATCATATCATATCTAGTCGTGCTTGATACCATGAACTAACCATCTCTGCCTCTAGTCCTCTTCCCCTATTCTCTGTAACTCTAGTTTGGGGATATACATTTTCGGTTACCTGTGTCAAAATGATGTGTTAATCCTATGCATTTATTTAGCCAAAAATACTCCTTTCATTCTAATGGAAATTCTTCATTTTTTATGAGCAACATCAAAGCAATATTTAGGCTGATTCTTAAAAGAAATACTTTTATGATTGATTACTTTTCTATCCATAAGAACAGTACCACGCGGTAATCATCCAAGAAGGAGCCTGAAATCATTTCAGTATTTTACTAATAGATTGAAAAACAGAAAGTTTGGGGTTACGTCTTTTATTATCAATTTGGTTTTTGGAAAAATACACGCAGGACTTGCTTGTACAAAGCCGTGCTTTTGCTTGCAATTTGCGTGTTGCAATGTTACGCAAATTGTTTTTTCCACGGTATACGCCCATTTTTTATATATGCTTATGTGACTTTGAGTCACTTGTAGAAAAAAGAGGTAGAAGTGAGAAACCGTAATTATGAAGAAAACATTTATTTTTTGTAAATTTTAAAGTATCAGGCCAGAATTTATGAAAATGAACGATGGATAGCATTGTCAAAAAATGAAAAATACTTGGAAAATATCAACACTATTTTATTTATCCCACTGAGGTTTCGGGAACCTTTACCTTTCTAATGGAAAATGCTGAAACCTAGGCCGGTGAAATAATAAAGTGTGGAAATTTACAAAGCATTTTCCATTTTGTGACAATGCTATCGATTTATTTTTTAAAGTTTCCTCGGTCACTATTTTTAAAATAGCATCGAGGGTTTTTTGAATTTGAAAATGTTTGAAAAGAGATGCTCTTTGTGATTTTATTTATTATTGAATAAAATTGCGATTTATTCATTAGTATTTTTGGGTTGTAGTGTGCATAAAAATTGCTTCATGTAACGTTTTAAGCTGCTTGTACTCCTCGGCTGACTGAAGTCACTTCCCGGCATTCTTGTAAATTTTACTATAATACTTGTTATTTCTCATTTTGTGAAGAAATAAAGTCGTCATTCTAAAGTCACAATCCAGCATGCTTGAAACTGCCATATTACCCTGTACCCCGACCATCTTTTCTCCCATTCGTCAGGAAATGCTTCGATTCCTCATCTCCGAAAATTTCAAAAAAAAAGTTCATCTGTTCCGGAAATCATTTCACGAATCTTTGGCTTGAAAATCCGTTCATAGGTAACTTTTATTAATTTCTACGTATATTTCTACGTTTCCTACTCCGGTTTAGCTAATCACCATAAGAATAACTTTGCAGTCTAACATTGCAGTTGTGATTTTTTATGCCATCTTCTCCTTTGTGAGTTCGATTCTGGATGGACTATTAAGGAAGATTCATAACGTTTCATCGAAATGTAACAATTTCCACGAGAATCAGCAATCATGATTGATGTGGTGGTATGGGCGATGGCCGTACTAGGTAAACATCATTGGTTCGAACCCCGGCCAGGTAAACTTTGCATCGTGGATTTATAACGTACTTCTAGTCGTAATATCTGGGCTGAGGTGAAGGATTTAAGTTTTTCCTCTACTCGTTTCCCACCCTTGCAACCCTATACACAATTCTATACTCTCTCCTCCCGTACGACCTCATGTCTTCAGTGCTCTCTTCCTTATGCAATATCCCTAATTTACCCTCTTCCTCTACTACATTTTTTTGACAATTTCCTTAAATATTAGCATGAAACTGTAGTTTGTATTATATTGGTTCTTCCTTCACGTGCAACTTATGTACTGTGTGATGCAGTGTGTGTCACATGTATTTTGAATTGTGTGTAACTACTTGCAACTATTTTAATTAATCATCCTGATTAATTGTGATATCTAGTGACCCGAGTCCTGACAATCAGTTTTAAATTAAGATTTCTTTCAAAAGACTCACAACTTTATAAATTGATGTCACTTCTATATGGTAAAATGTGGTACATGCTGTTTTCACTTATAACATTTCATCTACTTTTATATTTATTCATTTTCTATACTTTTGTCGCAACTACCTCATTTGAGAATTTACGCTTCAAAATTAACAACTGCGTTTTTTCTTTTTCCATTCATTTCTCTTGCTGTAGCCACGGATAAACTCGTTTTGCAAAATCAATCAATGTACGAACTTCATGACAAGTATGCGAATGTATCGTGACGGATCTCACCTTGCTGCTCCTAATCAAATTTGGGAGCCATTTGATGATCAATGATGGACATAATAACTGGTGACCAAAATGAAAAAATATACCTACGATTTTCACATTGTTGAAGATTTTCAGGCATATCTCCGGATGCCGGAATTTTAAAGGAGGCCTTTCGAAGATTTAAATGCAAAAATAAGGCAAAAAATTTAATTTTCATGAATATTTTTTTAGATTTAATTTACAAATTAGATGAAAAATTAAAAAAAAATCATTTAATAAAACTATTTAGAAACCACTTAGTCCCACCACCACTCTACCACTCTACTTTAGTAAACCACAATGAAACTTCGAAGTTTGACCAAATTCTTTCTTCATCCCTTTTAGTATGTACCAACCGTTTCCATTGTTCACCACTTTCCCATTATCAGGTATCTTATTTGGGGATATCTTTCTTCTTACTCGGTTTGTGTACATTTGTCTTACAATATGGTTCAGATTACATCATGTTGTACTTTCTCTGAAATGGCCCTTTACCATATTTTTAGTTGATGTTATCTTTCTTTGTTGATAATAACTTGTTCCTTAGAAAGATCTGACGCTTTCTTGAGTATGGAGGTTTTGAAGGCTATTCTGCATCTCTCCTGTGTCTAATTCTGCATTGCTGCTGACGTTTCCAAAACCAATTCTGTGGTAAGATGGCTAAATATGATATGTCCGTTTTTTTTGTTGCAAAATTGAGGAATGGATACCGTTGGGTTGGTAGTGATAATGCAGTTGGATTTGTAAAGTTTAAAAAATATTATAACAACCGTTTTGTAAATCTTTTTCAAAAAGGTAATACCTAAACTTTGAGATTCTGATTTTGAGAGCCAACTAAATTTTAAAATTACTCTCCTGTAAAAGTTACAAAATATGAATAAACATCTTTTAGCTATCTTACTACAAAATTTATCCATCGTCTTCATGGTTGAATACAGTAACTGTCAATTGGGCCGTTATGAGCAACAATTGCCCTGGATCAAGTTCCTTTAACAAATTGTTCTAATTTTCTTCAGCTTTCAAAAACAGTATCTCTAGTCACTAGAATAAAACATATGACATGCTTTACATGAAAACTACTCTCCGTTTACTGCGTTTTTTGCTTATTTTTGGTATTTTTTTTAAATCCATAAACTTTGTGTGTTCCACACTTGGGGAGGGCGAATGATATAAAAATGTGGAATATTCAAAGTAAATTTATGTAATAAGTTGTTTAAATTTCCACCGAGAAAGTTCGCAGACAACCAAAGTTCTTTTTTGGTATTTACACACTCAATATCTATTAGGAGAGAATCTAATACATTGATGTGTCTCAACAAGTTTCTTACTATCATTCCTTCTTCTCTACATTTTAATTAATATAGTTTTTATTTTCTTCTTCATTGAACTTTAAATTCAACAGTTTTCAACTTAAGGTGGCATGTACTCATTGTTCTTTCAGTATTTTATGTTGAAGTTGATATTCCATTATTAATGCTATGGTCTATGCTGATACCCGCGATTTGGTATTTCTTTAGATCTTAACTCAGTTTTGAACTCAATTTGTTCAACAATTGTGAAAATTCATTCTCCTCTATGGAATTCCTTTGTCGTATCTTTATTGATGAAATTTCTGGCTGGAGAAATTTCTTCTCTCTTTCATTTATTTGAAACAATAATCCAGGGATTTGAAACGGGGGCAACATCACCCACTTGGGGGCAAACGTTGTATTCAGGGGTAAAAATCTTGGGATTGGAATCACTATTCACTCAAAAAGGAAAACTAAGAGGAATATACAAAGGAAAAAATAGGTTTAATATACCTAATATGTTCAAAATGTGACATAAAATTAAATTTTCTGGCATCATAATGAACATTAAACCCTGTAGTTAAGGAGCATCAGACACAAAGATTTAAGTGAAAGCAGAGAATAAATATAAAGCATTTCTTGCTCCACGTTTCACGGGCGTTATTAGAAAAATTCACTCTTTAAGGGAAGCGATAGGTAAAAAACGGTTGAGATACATTACACTATACTAATCTTGTACTTGCCATAAACGGATAATTTTCCCTGCAATTCTACGATATTCCTTCAGTACTAACCTTTCTCTGTTTTTATTTTATTCACGTAAAAAGCTCATTTTTATTGAAGTTGTAATGTTGAAGTTAAGTTGAATTCCTAGTTCGTGGTTTGAACAAGAGATGGCGCTGCGACGCCGGTTTTTTATAAGATAGTTTTTTGTAGTTATGTATGTAACTAAGGGTTAACAAAGACAACTAAAAACAGCAACAGCAGCTAAAAAAGACTTATGGAAGTGATATTAAATAAATTTTAGACTAAAAAGAATATTTACTTCATTAATTTTCACCCTTGTCTAAGGTTAAATTGCTGATATGTAAAATAGCTGGACTGTGTACATCTATTTTTTTACTGCTTCGGCTCACTCGAGAATGTTCCATTGGTTATTACTTCGTCTGTTACTTTGTGACTTCGACCTCAAAAGTGTAAAAAAAAAATAAATTCATGTATTCATTTTACACCGCAACTCTTCTTTTTGAAAAATTAATTTGGCCGTTAATATCTCTTCTGGAATTTTAACGCATCGCCACAAAGAGAATAAATTTAAGCCATTTTGCGGAGGTTAAATTAATGCATCAACTATGCGAGATACCTTTAGCAGAATCAAGAGCAAAATTTTGAAATGGTGAAGAGGACACTCAGTTTGCACAGAGTGGAAAGCTTTGCATAGAGCATATTTTTTAGTCATAAAGAATTTTAATTAGAGCTAATTAAAGTTACTGAGTTTCCTTTTCAAGCCATCATGCTTTTATTTCCAGCATCTAGGAAAAAGTATTGAATTGTGTTGAATTTAGATATGTCTGGAGAATGCTATGGGAATGCAACTTCTGCATGGAAATAATTTACAGATTATGTAAAATATGTAATAATGTGATAACACGTAGATGATGATCAAATTAATCGCGGTTGATTTTAATTTACTGAAAATACTTAGTGCGGTTGTTAATACTTGCATCCAGTTTCCGCGATGTGATTTGCGTATGTCAATAAAAGTAAGGAAATATTTAATATATAAAAAAATAATTAAAAAAATAACCATTGTAATTTATGTACCTGTGAGTTTGATGGCCGCCACTCATATATAAATTCAAAATTTGTTGAAACTTCTCCTTTGACTTCCTTTAGTTTATTCACAATCTGGAATTAAATTAGTTGGATTATACATTTTTACCGTGCATGCTATTTTCTATTCATATTTTACGCCTATAAGGGATGACTTTAGCTACAGAAATTTGGAGGGATCAGAAAAATATATACCTACATGCTTGAATACTAGTCAACAGTGATTATGAATGAACGAGTTGCGGAATTGAGAAATACTCCTCTATCTCTCTCTCTCTTGAATTCCTCAGGATGTGACTAATTATTTTGATTATATATATCTAATAAATAATTTTTCTTGATACATCGAAAACTAAAATAAATTGATAAAAAAGTCTAATGCTGGATTACTTTGCTGCATATACCTAGGATTTAATTTGCACAGGCTAAATAAATAATATTGCATATGAGCGAATACTTGCCTCCCGGATAGTTAGTTAATTAGTGAGAAATATGAGACGAGATATTTAACGAATCCATTGTGCAATCGAAATGTAATTAATGTGGATAGTTTCAAAATCCGGCAATTTAGTTATATCCTTCACGGGGTATAATAACTCGAAGGGTATTACTGTTTATATTAATCGGTTCCAAATTATGAGTATTTTGACTGAAATAAAAAAAAGTATCGGCCATGCACCCAGGTTCATGTTTTTATAAAAATATCCAAGCTGTTAACATAAATGTTGTTTTGTTACTTATGTAAATCCATATTTAAGCATATAATTGCATACAGTTATAGCTTTGAAGTTTTAGGACAGCGAAGCGGTTTGAATAGAATTTGTTGGTTACATTTCCGCCATTGGAGTTGAAAACATGTGAACATGTGTTAATCTTTATCGCGTTACAATGAAATTTCCGGCTGCAGCACATCTCATTGAAATACAAACTTGAGAACATGCTGATTTGATAAAATAAAATCTAAGAGGGTAGTTAAGACCGTTAAGACCTAACCAGTCAAAGTAATATATAATATATATATATTTTATATATATATATATATATATATATATATATATATATATATATATATATATATATATATATATATATATATATATATATATATAAATAAACTATGCCACAGGTGGGGCGGAATTAAATATAAACACATAAAAAAGAACACTCACACTATAAGTTGATATTTCGGTTGCTCTAGAACCTTTCTCAAAGATAGACGGATACAAAATGATGGACAGGCAGGGAACAAGAGGTGGGGTGAGATGGGAGGAGAGAGGGGTAGGGAGGGAGAAGAGGGGAGGGGCGGGAGGGGGTCAGAGCAAGAGGGAAGGGCAAGGAGGGGAAGAGGCGGGAGGGGGTCAGAGGAGGAGAAAGGGATGTGGAAAGGAGAAAAGGGGAGGGGCGGGAGGGGATTGAAGGAGGGGAAAGGGGAGAAGGGGCGGGAGAGGTCAGTGAGCGCGATTTAATCCGGGCGGATTATGTGCGGAGTAAAGCCAGATGCAGGCACTTTCTAGCGTACGCAATTGAAGGGGAGAGGCAGAGGGAGGGAGGGAAGCCAATACGCCTACACGGAAGCATTTATCAAAAATGAGATTGTGGGAGGAAGCATGGATCTGGACGGGGAAGGAGGCATTGGGCGAGGACGGCTTGCAGCTGGCTCGGTGGCCGGTCATTCTAACACTGAGGGCGTTAGTGGTGAGACCAATGTAGTATGAATCGCACAGGTTGCACAGGAGGATGTAAACAACATTGTGGGAAGTACATGACCGAGAGGGGACGGAAGGAAGAGGGTGGGAGAGGAATTTAGCGGGGAGGGGGTCGGTGATAAGGATAGGGCACGTTTTGCATCTCGCGCGATGGCAGGGGTTGGGTGGGGTTTTAGAGCTAATATAGGGTTTAGTCAGCGGTTTGGTGGTTTTTAGAATGCTGGAGAGGTTGGGGAGACGCCTGAAGGTGAGAGATGGACATTTGGGGAATGTGTTTTTGGTGGTGAGATTGTCAGAAAGGAGTGGGAAAAGGTTTTTAATGATTTTTTTGAGGGCATGGACGCCTGGGAAGTAGGTGGTACAGAGGGAGAGGTTGTAATTCTCCTTATTTTGGGTTGGTTTAGGAGGAAAGGGTTTTCTGAGAATTCGTTTATTGAGAAGAGTCTCAGGATATCCTCGTCGGAGAAGGGATTGGTGTAAAGAGGAAAGGAATTTATCAAGGAAATCGGGGTTATTACATATGCGAAAGCCTCGTGTGGAAAGAGAGTAGGGGAGGGATCTTTTCGTATGGGAGGGATGACAGCTGTTATAATGAAGATATTGCTGCTTATTGGTGGGTTTGATGTGGACTGAGGTGTTTCCCTCCCTCCCTCTGCCTCTCCCCTTCAATTGCGTACGCTGGAAAGTGCCTGCATCTGGCTTTATTCCGCACATAATCCGCCCGGATTAAATCGCGCTCACTGACCTCTCCCGCCCCTTCTCCCCTTTCCCCTCCTTCAATCCCCTCCCGCCCCTCCCCTTTTCTCCTTTCCACATCCCTTTCTCCTCCTCTGACCCCCTCCCGCCTCTTCCCCTCCTTGCCCTTCCCTCTTGCTCTGACCCCCTCCCGCCCCTCCCCTCTTCTCCCTCCCTACCCCTCTCTCCTCCCATCTCACCCCACCTCTTGTTCCCTGCCTGTCCATCATTTTGTATCCGTCTATCTTTGAGAAAGGTTCTAGAGCAACCGAAATATCAACTTATAGTGTGAGTGTTCTTTTTTATGTGTTTATATTTAATTCCGCCCCACCTGTGGCATAGTTTATTTATATTATCGCGTGTGTGATTTTCCACGAACTCGTATATATATATATATATATATATATATATATATATATATATATATATATATATATATATATATATATATATATATATATATATATATATATATATATGGGTCATTCCACCTCAATTCAACAAATGTTTGTCCCTTAGGGTCTCATATTTTGATATAACTTGGTGTATGGGTACAATATTAACTCAAACTGAATACCCTCAAACCGTTTTGTGAAAAAAAAATTTTGAGTGAATTATGCATACTTTAATTTTTTCGTATTTTTAGCAAAAATCCGTGCCTTAAATCATATTATCACTTACATCTCCGCTTGTAATTGCCTTACAGCAATGGTTAATAGCTTTTATTATTGCTAAATCTATATTGAATGCAAATGTATCAATAAAAAATTATGTTCTTCTATACCCTATTGTTGTAAATCACTAATGTTTAAAAAATTGTTAATAAACTTTTCTCAAATACTCCATCTCAGAATCGGCCGAAACTTTTTTTCCGTAATCTAAACATATTCCGATAACTATTCCAAAAATAAAATTTAGTGGAAATTCATAAATGCGCTTTTTATAAATATTTAAACATTTACAATTTTCTCTCGCGCGGCCCGTGTTTAAAACATTGTTAATAAACATTTCTCAAATAATCCATCTCAGAATCGGCCGAAACGTTTTTTCCGTAATCTAAACATTACCAGCTAACTATTTAAAAAATAAAATTTAGTGTAAATTCATAAATACGTTTTTTATAAATATTTAAACATTTACAATTTTCTCTCGCGCGGACTGTCAGCTTCCCATTTGGAATGCATGCAGCAGACACGTGATGCAAGCCTAAACATTTCCCTAATTGCTCAAGGTCGTGGCTATATGAGATAAAAATATATTATAAACTATGAATGTTAACAAAAATTGTTATTTGTTCTGTTAAAAGGATGTTTGCAGAGAAATTAACCACTGAGCCCCACTTTCTCTGCGCGAAGTTTTTTCTAACTACTCCGACACAATCGATTGAAAACTCTTGCTCGGCGTTAATGACAATGGAAAACGGACACATAAACAGAAAACTACTTTTAGGAAATTTGAAAGAGATATTTTGTAATTTAAGGAAAAATATGCCGTAGATACTGTTTCATTTTCAAAATTTGCAGTGCTCAGACCTAAGAAGTGCGTTCTTGCGGGAGCCGCAGGAACTCATACCGTATGCGTGTGTCTGGCGCATCAAAATATTAAATTAATGATTTTAGGTGCAAGGTTGTCACCACTAAATCTAGGGGATAACACCGAGCCGCTATTGTCATATAAAGACTATTTGTCAGCAATGATGTGTTTCCCTGCGACCGAGGCATGCCATTTGAACGAATGTAAAAACTGCCCTGGGCCGAGCAAAATTCGGAATTCCGTAGATCATTTTGCTGGAAATTTAGTTGATAGCATTACTTACCACCAATGGGTTCAAGCTAACCATTGCTCCCTAGAAATTTTTACAAAATCTACCGATAACTTTTTGAAACTTTTATTGAAAAGTTACAGAAACTTCAGCCACATGACTACATTGCTAAAAATCAATCTGATTTTCTTAGAAATGTAAAGCATAACATCCAAGTGGGGCAGGTTCTCGTCATTGAAGATTTTCCAGAAAATACCGCTTTCGTTTTACAGGACAGCATGCAAGGTATGCACTGGAATAACGGCCACGCAACAGTTCACCTCTTTGCTTGCTATTACAGCCCTAAAGTCCAGGATAATGTAATCCCTTTGAACTTCGTAATCATATCAGACAGCCTGAAGCATATAACATCAACTGTACATGTTTTTCAAAAACTTCTTCTTAAATTCTTGAAATTGAAAGTTCCGAAGCTTCAAAAAGAAAAATATTATTCAGATGGAGCAGCTGCTCATTATATAACAAGTATAACATTCAGAACTTATCTCTTCACAGGAAAGATTTCACAGTCTCTGCAGAATGGCATTTCTTTGCTACATCGCATGGTAAAGGGCCAAGTGACGAACTGGGAGGAACTTTGAAAAGACTAGCAGCAAGAGCAAGTCTTCAGCTTCCATACGAAAAACAAATACGTACACCTATAGAACTCTTTAAACGGGCAAAAGATCATATTTTAGGAGTGGATTTTGGCTACGCAAAGAAAGAAGAAATTGGAAAACATTCCGATGTACTTGCGAAAAGATTTCGTCAGGCAGTTAGTATACCAAGCATTAGGGAGTTTCATGCAGCAATACCCCAATCAAATGGAGTGGTTATAATGAAGAGACTCTTCGTCCAGCAAGGGACGAGGATTCATCTGTAGTTGCAGGCAGGAGTATCAGGATCCTCAAATAAAATATTTCGGAGAGGACCCCTTCCTACAAGGTAAGACATCATATGTTTACGGAAAGCGTGCTAACTTAGCCATTTTACATTTGTTATAAATACAAGGTTTTTGCTTTCTCGTTAGTTTTCAATCGATTGTGTCAGAGTAGTTAGAAAAAACTTCGCGCAGAGAAAGTGGGGCTCAGTGGTTAATTTCTCTGCAAACATCCTTTTAACAGAGCAAATAACAAATGTTGTTAACATTTATAGTTTATAATATATTTTTATCTCATATAGCCACGACCTTGAGCAATTGGGGAAATGTTTAGGCTTGCATCACGTGTCTGCTGCATGTATTTCAAATGGTGGAGCCGACGGGTCGCGCGAGAGAAAATTGTAAATGTTTAAATACTTATAAAAAACGCATTTATGAATTGCCACTAAATTTTATTTTTTGAGTAGTTAGCTGGTAATGTTTAGATTACGGAAAAAAGTTTCGGCCGATTCTGAGATGGAATATTTGAGAAATGTTTATTAACAATTTTTTAAATATTAGTGATTTACAACAATAGGGTATAGGAGAAAATATTGTTTTAATTGATATATTTGCATTCAATAACGATTTAGCTTTAATAAAAGCTATTAAACATTGCTGTATGGCATTTACAAGCGGAGATATAAGTGATAATATGATTTAAGGCACGGATTTTTGCTAAAAATACGAAAAAATTAAAATATGCATAATTCACTCAAAAATTTTTTTTTCACAAAACGGTTTGAGGGTATTCAGTTTGAGTTAATATTGTACCCATACACCAATTTCTATCAAAATATGAGACCCTAAGGGACAAACGTTTGTTGAATTGAGGTGGAATGACCCATATATATATATATATATATATATATATAATGTCTTGGTAGAAAATCGCTCTCGGCGACGATGCACATGCATAAATAAAACAGTGATACACTAAACAAACTGTGTGTTACGTGTTTCTGTGTTTGTTTAGTGTATCACTGTTTTATTTATGCATATATATATATATATATATATATATATATATATATATATATATATATATACACTGGACAGGGGATGGGGAAAGAAAAGTAAAAATATACACTTTTTCTCAAGCTGAAGAAGAGCTTACAGGCTTAAAACGTTCCTAGTAAGTTGTCTATTTTTACTTTTCTTTCCCCACCCCTTGTCCAGTGTATTTTTTATTGTTGTGTCCTATTGGCGAAACTTTCCCTGTGTATATATATATATATATATATATATATATATATATATATATATATATATATATAATATGCCAAGAGGGTGTCCGATAAAATTACAGAAACAGAAAAAAAGGACACTCACAAATTGAAACTTCCGATATTTCGGTGAAGACTTGCTCCACCTTTCTTTTATATATATATATATATATATATATATATATATATATATATATATATATATATATATAGGTGTATGTGTGTATATATATATATATATATATATATATATATATATATATATATATATATACATATATATATATATAATATACCTCATGGATTTCCACTGCTGTTGATATAGCGTCGTCAAATCATCTCGCTGTCAGTCGACTCAGCAGAGCAGTAAACTTTTTTCTTTAATATATTTAAATGATTTTGACTATACATTATTCATTCTATTCCGTTTTTTCGAACAATGCATTGTAAATAAATATAAAATAGTGAAAAAAGGCAAACAAAATATGTGCATATTTCATTTCACTGGTGAAAATTAAGGATGCAAAGCGTTAAAATGTTTCCAGAGAGCATTACGAGATAATTGATAGGCTCGAGTACGTTGGCTTCGGTGTGCTTTGAATATATACCCGAAATTGTGTTAATGCGGTGCGAAAATGTTAAAGATGATACAACATATCTGAGGAAGAAAATTATTATGCAATCTTAGACCATTATTGGGGCGTAATTTCTGACGTAAATTGCCCCTTGGTTTATTTTTGAAGACAATATGATAAAATACGGTAATGCTTATGAAATAGGGTGTGGAGTCAAAGTTCGTCATGCTACTGTTTCTTAGCTTTCTTCTGCTTACATTTCGTTGATTCACGATTATGGATGTGTTCATTTATTTGAGACAATTTTAAATCCAGTTTCGTACAAACGACCAATAATTTCCTTGGTTATTTTCACAAAATAGCCTAGTTTTACTTTGGATCCTCAACGTAAGTTTTCATCTATAATGTTGATTTGGCTAGCCTTGTCAGCGTATACATTCAAGCCCAGTGACGGTGTACGGTAGTGTGATACTTTTACAATGTCTTTCATAGGGGTTTCCCCGGAATATGAGCAGTGCGTTTCCTGCGTTATTGAGCCTTCCTCCAGTTTTACGAATGACCTATGGCCCATGGCCTATGAATGACCTATAAAAGGACACTCATCCCTCAGTGCTGCTGGAACATCTAGAGCTGAACGTATAGTTGAACGATGTATTTCTATTGTTGAACGACGGGCTCAAAGGAATTTATCATTCTTACCTGTTAATAGTTTTCCATGAAAATCCATTTTCCATCATTCTAATCTGTATAGCATTTATCGTGCATACATAGGTATATAGTTCCATAACAATGTGACATTCCTTAATCATTGAGCTACTGATTAAAAGACGTTCTACTAATTAACAGCTGCTTCATTGAAGTAGGAAAGGTTTTACCACAAATTTATGTGCATATTTTAACTAAGTATATATTGGATTAAACCGTGTAAACTCGTCAAAATTTCGTTTATAATGATAAAATCATTTGCATTTTGAGGACGTCACTTGGTTTATACTTGGCTACTGCACCTCGGAGAAAAAGAAAAATTGATAAACTTGTTCGTTTAATCTCTGTTAGAGCAAATTTACTAAATACTGCAGGTGATGTTTTACTTGAAAAGCAATCCCTTGTGTTGTAAATGAATTATATAATATATTTAGTCCAGGACAAATGCATTATTCTTGCTGTTTCTATAAATCTATTATTTAAAATTTGTAAAGCGGATTAATTATTAATAAATAAATCTACACTCACGTTATACCCGTCATATGGGAAAGTGGCAGGAGACGTATTGACATTTTGACGATGTCGACTTCACCTCAATCGTTCCAATGGATGGGCTCTATCATCATTTTGCTTTTACGTCACTTTAAATTGTTATGCATTAGTACCATCACGATCAATACTCTTATGATATAACTCATTGAAATAATAATCGTCAAATATCGAAAAACGTTTGCAATTAGTGGATTCGTGATAAGCCTGTTTAAGAGATTATCGTTAAATATTGATCATTAATGCGTTGCCTTAAATTAAATTATCTTAGCTGTAATCGACTGGATTAAAGAATGGAGTAAAGTTTGCATTAAGTTATTTCGGAGTATTAGGTGCTATCTTTTTCTTTAGTCTTAGTAACGCAAAACTAAAGATAAATACTCGCTCGAGATAAATACTGTCCGCATTACTACGGAAATTAGTAGATCTGTGTAATTGCGTTTTGCAGTCCAATCATGATATGAGAAAATAGTCTTTTCAAGTAGTTCGATTTTCGAATTTGTGGTCATGTTGCGGAAATTAATTTATGAAGTGATATTTTGTGAGTGACGCGTCAATGCGTCATCCTCTCAAAGTGCTTCAGTTACTCAGTATAGATTGTGTCAATTGGATGTGAATAATGACCTTTTAGTTTTAACACGTTTGAAAATGAAACATTAATTAATCCTAGCATACCTTCAGCTGCTTGCCTCGTGGGAACTGTTTCCTGTAATCCCACCGGAGACCTCTGTGAAGTTCAATCTAATCATAGTGAGTCCGAAAGGATTATGACCGCACCATACCTCTCATTGATCATCACGCATAACCTCTTCCCTTCGTTCTGCCCCATTATTCTCTGAAATGGACGTCGAGAGGTACCAATAACTACAAAAATAGATAGGGTTTACTGAGGGATATCAAACGTTAACGAGGGGTATGATAGTGAAATAATCACCAACTGAGCTCTCAGCCACGGGTATTATATCCGTGAAGAAATACTGCAAATGATGCTCACTTATAATAAAAGATATGATGCTTTCGTATGAAATTTGATGAGGGCGTATCTATGACTAATTAACAGTGGACTGTAGCAATTGAATCGATTTTTATTGTAACTGAAATTATACCATTTAACTGCTAGGTTTATATAGAACATAAGCAATACGCGTGGTATATTATAGTGTACCTGGTATGCAAATACGTTCATACCTTGAATAATTATAATAATCCTGAAAGATGCCTTTTCGTTTTATATTCCCTGCACGATAAACTATACCACCTTTATTCTATGCGAAATGCATATTTTTAAAATATATTTTTTGCCTTTAAAACAATTTTTGAAGTACTGAAGGATTCATTATTCTGTTAATAGGAGAATTTAGTGTTTTCCCATACACCTTTCTTTTCCAATCTCGTCTATTATCTTTCAGATTATGCAATTCCATCTTTTCCATCCTTAAATTCTTATATCGCAATATACCCCTACACTTTATATGAACATTCAGTTGTGTACGAGGCACTTGCTGTTAAGGTTACTTATTTCAGTCTGCTGTTTATTTTTATAATTACGAGAACAAATCCATTTTTACGAATTAAATTGTCTATTATTTCCTTCTACTATTTACTACTGCAGAGAAATTTTAGCACCAAATAACTGGTTTCTCTAGTTTGTCCGCGATTTTTTCACTAAAATATTTCGTAATTCGTGACTCAGCGGCATTGTGATTTGGGCGTGATTTAATCTTGATAGCCAAATGAAAATTAAATGGCAGCCCTTTGATGCTACGTAACTTCAAAAAAGGTTTCTTGATATTTTGATATGCATTCATGCTGATATTATTAAGTAACTACTCCTTCATTATATCACTAATTGCCGTATTTTTATCGATACTCTTCTTTACTACTTTTTTTTCCAGATTTAAGATTTCTAAAAAAAAACTGGAAATGTGAAGGCTGGTGTCAATTGGTAAATAAATGATACAATAATATCTAACGTAGCTAGGCTAATGTCGTGCTTTGCTGACTTCTGCATGTTAGACGCATAAATCTCTTCTACCTGCTAAGCATACCGAAGTTGATTTGGCTATATAATTGGTTCCCCCTTTCATGAAGATTGATTTTGATATAGTATCTACACTTCAACGTGGATCTTTGGTTTATACCGACATGTTTTTAAGCTCCTGAAACCGCACGCTAATACTAACGTCTCCATTTTCGGGTTTCCACCGCGTACGTTGCTTTTTCAGTAACCAGTTTCGCTCGTAGTCCAACGGGCGTCTTCAGGTTGAAACTGTTATCTGAGAAAACAACCTACGCGGTGGATACCCGGAAATGGAGAAGTATTCATCTGAACGCCCCGGAAACCTACGATGGAATATGCTAACTCTATTATTTAGCGAATTGACGAAAACTGAAGAGTAAGTTTATTTTCTAAAATGATTTTAAAAAATTCCTGTAGGCTACGGCATTATATGGATCGTAGACCTTTGGAAAAATCTAGTAGGAGAGAATTCAAAAGCTGGTGTTGGCGAAATATTCTAAGGGCCAAATGGAACAAAAAAGCGAGATAAGAGGTATACGAAGTACGAGACCAAGAAGGAAGGACCATTTGAAGAGTAGCAAGAAGATGTAGTATGCAGTGGGCTTAAAAATCCCGAGACTTGATGAATTTGTTGAAGCATACTGGAAGGGATATTGATATTTATTCCGCCAAGTTACCATACAAAACATGTATACAAATTTATGAAATGAATTAAGTCGTGGAACATAGACACCCCTGAAGAAAAACCAATTTTTGGGTTGCCATCATTCAGGTTTACCAAATAGCTGGCTGGTGACGCCAAAACAATACAAAATGCAACAATTAGTTTTACAGGAGTGTTGTATGGGGAACAGTAGTGACACAACCTTTCAGTTCAAGAGTCACGACGCAACTGGCGTAACTGACTTTATTTTGTTTTTCTACATATACAACATCTTCCCTTTCCAAACAAAACATATACAACATCTTCCCTTTTCAAACAAAAACATATACAACAATAAAATGTTATGCCCTTGACACAAGAAAACAAAACAACTGTAGAACAATTTCATAGATTACAACAATTAATTAGATAATAAATTCAAGAACACACCATTTGAAATTAACCAACATACCACCTTATTTCATTGAATACATATACACAAAAGAACCTGTCCTGAACAATCAATTTGACAATTCATTAAAGAACACTTTAATTTGAAATTAACAATCAAACAACAAAAAAAACAACTACTCCAGAATAATTACCTACACAAAAATGACAAATAGTGGCCACATCATTTCTAATTCTTATACTTAGGGTTGGCCTTTACCACTCTCCCTGATTTAGTACAATAATTGTCAAGCTTTCTTATGAATTGATCCTCATCACTGTTAGACAAAGTTTCAGGAGGTAAATTTACTTCTGGGAGAGGTGGCACCTCAGTCTGATTAGGCAACAAGTGTATTGCACTCCTTCGAAATGACTTATTGTTTGAATCAACAATTTCATATGACCTGGGCTCATTTATTACATTAGTTATAGAACCTGGAGCCCACACCGAACTGGGCTGCTTTTTAAACCATATGTTCTCTCCTCTCTCATACTCGTTCACTGGTTTGGCATTTCTATCATACCACTTTTTAACCTTGTATTTATCTATTCCTTGTATTTCTTATTTGATGCCGGGCATTCTTTAGATTGACCTTCGGCATCAGCACATTAAATGAACAAGGAATATTAGTTCTTAAACTTCTTGACATTAATATTTGTGCTGGAGAGGGTATGTCACCCCTTGGGGTGTTACGAAGATGTAACAGAGCTAAATATGGGTCATCCCCTGAGTCAATTGATTTTTTAAAGAGATTTTTTATTCTTTTTACTGCTGATTTTGCCATTCCATTAGAGTTGGGAAGGTTGGGACTAGATATGACATGCTCAATTTCCCATGAATTAACAAATTGTCGAAATAAAGATGAGGTGAAATAGGAGGCTCCATCAGTATATAGTTTACCAGGAATTCCGAAACGACTAAATATAGATTTTAATTTCTTCACTATACCCTCCCTGTTGACATCAGGTAAACCAGCTACTTCTATAAAATTGGATAAGTAGTCTACTACGACTAGATACTGTTTGTTTTGAAATTCAAATACATCTGATGCCACCACTTCCCACGGTAGCTTGGGAACTTCTCTAATAATTAGAGGAGCTTTAGCCTGATTATCTTTAAATTTTTGACATGTTTCGCAACAGTTCACGAAGCTTTCAATATGCTTACCCATATTAAGCCAAAATAAACAGGTTCTTGCTCTTTCTTTGAAACGAACCATACCCGGATGTCCTACATGGAGTTTCATCAAAAACATGTTAATTAAATTTTCAGGCAATACAGTCAAGTTATTTTTAAAAACTATTTGTTTAACCACATACAATTGTTCCTTGAAATCAAAATAGGGTCTGATTTCAGCCTTAACATCCCTTTTATACTTTGGCCTCCCATTGAGAATGTAATGTTTCAATAGATTAATCTTTTTGTCCTTGCTGGACTCTTCAACAATCAAGTCCCAGTTATTCTTTGTCAATGGAAGATTGTTTAATAATAAATTTATCTGTACTTCCAACTCTGAGTCATAATCACATTCTAAATCAACACTTCTTTCATTGAAATCTCTGGACAGTGTGTCTGCAATTAATAAATCTTTACCAGGTTTGTACTGTAACCTAATTTTATAAGGTGGCAGCCTCAGAATCATACGTTGCAATCGCATTGGAACTTTTTCTAATGGTTTATCAAAGATTGAGATTAAAGGTTTGTGATCAGTCTCAACCAATGTTTCTATCCCATATATATATATATATATATTGGCGGAATTTCGCACATCCAAACACTATTGCCAGCATTTCCTTTTCAATCTGAGCATACCTTGTTTGAGCATGAGTCAATACCCTTGATGCATAAGCAATTGGTTGGCCTTTCTGAAGCAAAACTGCTCCAAGCCCTGTATAACTGGCATTACTGATAACACCAGCTTTTCTTTAGGGTTAAAGTAGGCCAATACTGGGGATTTTATTAACTGATCCTTTAAATAATTAAATGAGTCCTCCAAATTTTTAGTCCACATAAAATGACAATCACTTTTTAACATATTTATTAAGGGTGCACTGTGGCAAGAATAATTTGGGATGAATTTTGATAAATAATTAAACATCCCCAGCGCACGCTGCAAGGCTTTCTTATCTTTAGGATGGGACATTTCTTTAATAGCTTTGACTTTATTTTCATCCACTTTTAAACCCTCAGCTGTAAATTTATGTCCTAAAAACAAGACTTCATCAACATTGAACTTGCACTTGTCCTTATTAAATTTAATACCATTGACTTTTGCTCTTGCCAATACTTTGTTCACCCGTTTTTGCAATTCACCTTTGGAGGTGGCCCAAATTAATATATCATCTTTGAATGTTACTGTTCCCTCTAAATCATCAAATATTTGTGAAATAACCCTATGGAACATTTATGGAGCACAGCATAGACCAAACGGTAATCTATTGAACTTAAATCGGCCAAAAGGACTAGCAAAAGTACACAGTTTGGAACTACTGTCATCTAGTGGTAGCAACCAAAATCCAGATAATGCATCTAATTTCGTAAAGACTTTTGCTCCAGTCATTTTTGCACTTACTTCCTCAAATGTAGGAAGGTCATAGTGAGCCCTTCTAATGGCCTTATTCAATGGACGAGGATCTATGCAAATGCGCAAGCTGCCATTGTTCTTTTGAACAATTACCATCTGACTAACCCATTCTGTTGGCTGTGTGATGGGTTCAATAATTCCCATTTTGCACATAGAATTTAGTTCCCTCTTCACCTTATCTCTTAAGCTAAAAGGAATTTTCCTTGACGGTAAGGCTACTGCTTTGACATTTTTATCAATTTCAATATGAACTTTGGTCGGAATTCTTCCGACCTTACCATCAAACAATTCTCTATACTCTCTATCAATGGTTTCCAGAACATTAACCGATTTTATAAGGTTTAAAGCAACACTAGTATCTAGACCTAATAGATTAACATGACCATCTTTAACAATATAAAAGTCAAGCAGGTGATAATTCTCATTGATCTTACACTTAATTTTACAGGTTCCCACCACCGGTACTTCATTCTTAGTAAAGGATGTAAGTACAGCATCAGTGCTCTGCAACAGATCAGGATTTAACCCAATCTTTACAAATTTATTTTCACTCAAGACATTACACTGAGCCCCACTGTCAATTTTAAAATTTACCCGCTGGTCATTAATAATCAAACATAATTGCCAGCCTTTTTTAGACTGACTGACCCCCTCTTCATTAATAACGTCAATAACAAAATTATTTAGATTTAAATATTCACTCTCACTATCATCATTGTCTGCTTCTTCTTCAATTACATGCACCATTTTGCGATTATTTCCACTTTGTCCCTGACACATTCTAGCAAAATGACCAATTGACTGACATCTGTTACACTTTTGCCTGAAAGCCGGGCACTTTCCAAAATCGTGAGTGTACCCACATTTGCCACATGTACTTCGTCCCTGGTACATACTGTTATCCGGTGACCTTGAATATCTGGGTGCTCCTGCCGTCATCTCTCTTGAATCAGCTGTCCGTCTGGATGTCGACTGGGCCTTAAGTTCTCTGCCGCCTCCTCTACGCGTTGAGCGTTGGCCCCAAACGCGCTGCCTGGCACCCAGCAAGTCCACTTCAATGGGAACCGTTGACTCTTGAATTGACTGAGATTGTCGTGACGCCATCTCTTTGGCTCTACAAATACTTAAAGCCATAGTAGAGTCTAACTTTTCAGTTTTTAACAAAAGTTCCCTTGCATTGGCGTCTCTGATCCCGCTCACAAATACGTCTTTTACTAGGCTGTCTCTAATGCTTCCAAGATCACACGACTGGCTTAGATTTTTTAGTATCGCCATGTACTGTTCGTATGACTCGCTGTCAGCTTGCTTTCGATTCAAAAAGACGTATCGTTCGTAAGTTACATTCACTGTCGGAACAAAGTAATCATCAAATCTTTTGATGACTACGGAAAGTTTCTTACTTTCACCTTCCGAGAGATTAAAAGAGTTAAAAATCTCTAATCCCTCGTCTTTCAAGGAATGTAATAATAGCGCAACTTTCCTTTGTTCCGTAACCGCCTCCTCTAAATAGGCCTCACAATATAGCATAAATGACTTTTTAAATTTCTGCCAATTAATAGCTTGATTTCCGGAGAAATCCATTTCTTGCGGAGCTATCGATAAACTTTTCGCCATCCTTAACCGATTATTTTTTCTTTATACACGTGCTTTAAACCTTAACCGCTGCCACCATGTTGTATGGGGAACAGTAGTGACACAACCTTTCAGTTCAAGAGTCACGACGCAACTGGTGTAACTGACTTTATTTTGTTTTTCTACATATACAACAAGGAGTCATAAAGCAATGTGCAACAAAAGTGTGTTCACACAGTGACCGAGGAACACGAAGGGAAACAAGCATCTGGATGATATTTGGTAGAACAATAATAATATTAAATACCAAAATACAAAATATAAATTATGAAATTTGTACTAATTAAAAAAATAGGAAATTAGAAATAATCTTCAGTCTTGTTTCCAGAAAGTATCTATATTTTTAATTCTCTTTGAAATATTTTGACAGACTTTAAAGAGGCAATGTGCGATGGTAGGTGGTTAAACATATTATATGCATAATAATGAAAGGATCTCCTAAAAGCTTCATTGCTAGGTTTTGGAACAAGAACTCTATTCCGTAACCTAAACCCATGGGACGAGACATTCACATAGCCTGTAAAAATTCCTCCTTTGATATAAAATATACGTATAACTATGTAAAAAATATCTTAGGGGTAGTATTCCCAGTAATTTAAAATAAGGAAAAGAAAAATCATTTCTCTTTATACCCATTATTAATCCAATTATTTTTTTATACCATTATAACTGGCTTTATATTTGAAATGTGCGTTTTTCCCCAACATCTATGATCATACTGCAGCTTTGAATTGATAAGAGAAAAATATACATTTTTAATTTTCAGGACCAGTGGACTGCATATATTTCTTGAGCAATAGAATTTCCTATGTGCTGAGTTCTTATAGTTTTTCAGGATATTAGAAGGGAAAGTCTCACACTCAAGACCTAGGAACAAAAACGTACAGAAGACAAAGAGAGATCCATGAAAAAACCACTAGGAAATTGAGGAGCGGAAATATGAAGGAATGAAGAGCTTTAATTTATAAATCAAATAATTAAAAGACGTGATGATTGTATTCACTACGGATTTGAAGTTAGATGGAAATTAGTAAACTTTAATTGTTTTGATACAATTTATCATCAATCGCATTTGCACCGTATTTTTTATTGTAAAGAATCCTGAACTGTGTGAATACCACGCGAATGATAAAATAGGAACAAAGCACTTCGCCAAGCAACCGCTTTGAGTATTTCAGACTGTTGAGCGAGTGGTGAGAGCAGACGAAATATGTTTCCGCACGATAGGGATTATTATCTACTTTATTCGCCATTTGCGAAAAATAAGCCGCAGAAAGGATGCCTGCTTCTCGAATTAAGCAGGATTTTGCGTCTGTTTATTAAGACTCTGCTACCGATCTCGGATTGAGCGTTGAGGCGTCAGAAGAGGCTCCCTCAGAAGCCCTGGGGGTCGGGGGTGGGAGGGTCCCTGAATCCCAACCCAAGAATCCTGTTGGCTGCTGAGAGTCGAGTGGAAGAAGAATAAGTCGCGTTAATAAGCCGTGGGAATCACCTAGGGGAAGATAACACTCTCACGATATCCACTGCAGAGCCAGATTCTCCGGGAAAGTCAGTCATTATCCCCTCCACACCCCCCCTCTCGTATCTTCAGTGCCATCTCGAACATCCTTTTCCTCACCTACGCCCACACCATCCCAGCCGCTTAATCATCGCAGCTTCCCGACTCATGAAATATAGCTAAACGCCTTCTCCACCCTCGCAACCTTCTTGCCTAACATCCCTCCCGAATTGCGTAACATTTACCCTCGTATGGTGCCGCATACTGCGCCCTACTCTCCACACCCAACTCCGCCCCGCACCGCTCCCTAACAACCGACAATCCGTCGAGAAACTCATCCTGCTCCCCTCCCCCTTCGAAGAATCTCACACTGCTCACCATCCACTCAAAGTCTTGCTCTCTTGGCGACGTAATCTTCATCTCCTCCACTCCTCTCTCGAAACCAAAACGGCGGCATCTGACGAAACGTCTCCGGTCCCATTTGACTCCCTCGCGAGATTCCACGCGCCATATTCCCACCCTCCATTCCCGAAACCTTTCCTTTTTAATCCTTTCACTTCCATCTCCTTCCCCTCCTTGCCAAGATATCACCGAAATGCCACAACCACGCTCCAGCACCAGCCACCTCCACAATTCATCTCAACCGACGCCTGCATCACCCTGGTTCTGGTTTAGAGGAGTTAGAAAGTGGGGCTGTGCGATATGTGCGATGCGTCAACAGCGATACGCGGCATTCCGGCGTTATCACTTTCCAATTTTTAGCGACTCTGTATGATATTTCGCTCTAACATTTTATGCGATAGGGGAGCGTGGTAGCCTAGTGGGTAGAGCGCTTGGCTGCTGATAGAAGGGTCCCGGGCTCAAATCCGGCTGAAGTCATTGGACGCCCCGAACAAAAAAAAAACAAAAAAAAATCCCCGGAGTGCGAGGTGGCCCAGGGCATGGAATAGGCCCCCCTACCCTGAATGCATGAAATTCACACGCCTGTGGCTTAGTCCGCGGTGAGCTCTACCCTCAACTATCCAAATCAACCTTCGGGTTGAATCACTGAGTGAGTGATTTTATGCGATAAGCGATATGGTACTGAGTATTAAATTGTGATTATACTATGCGTAACATATTTTGTGGTGTTAAAGAAATGTCCCAAAGGGATATTGAAAGTTGAAATCCGCTCTATTATATTCGGATATTTTCTATCCAAACTCCTTCTCTCTCGTTCTCTTATGGTTGTGGGATATTGCGATGAAAATTCTCTGACACTATATCCCATTTCAGCGATATCGCATTTCGATATTGGTTGTCTGATCCCTGTGATGAAACATAAAATAATGTGATAAAGGTAAATTTAACGTAAAAGTTGACTGCTACCAAGGTCGAATACTAAGGACTGTTTAGATGATGCGTGAACCCGCATGGTTCATGCATCGTGTAAAGAGGTCTTCAACCTCGACTCACACCTATGAAAGCAATACAGCGATACGAGAAAGAGTGGACGTATGACGTTATCGACCCTACATTTGAGCTATTAGCAAAGTAAGACGCAAAGATTGCTTACGGTAGGGGGTGTTATTAAGTGATGGAATGCGTCATATGAATTCAATTGCAATGCGATGCATCGCATCTTTTTCAATGCAAAGCTTGTATCGTACAGCGATAATTGGATTTTAAGATCGCCCAGCGCTACTATTTTCAACTCCCGAGTGTATGCGATACCTAAACCCTACTGCCAACCTTCCCCACATCTTCATCGCAACCATCTCTTCCGTTCTCATCATTCCTTCAGTCTTTCTCTTCCGCTTCATCTCTGCCAACAGTACTTTGTCCCTCCTTGTCGAGATGGCTCGTATTCAAACACGCGTCATTGTTTGCTCTGACCTTGTTTATCCCCTTCACCGCATCTCGCCATCCTATCTCATCTCGTCTCCTAGCCTCCTCCACCCTACAGGTGCGAGCGACTAGAGCAGTTGTGTGGCACGTCTCCTTCCCTCCCTCTCGAGGGTTCTAGAGGGAGAGCGCCCGGGGAGGAAAACCCTCCTCATCCATTCAATTCCCTTTCACGCGTTATCTCAACAACCCGATGCTGCTCATCTGTCACGGGCTGTGGAGACTAAATGCCTTCGCTCGTTCGTCCGCTATCCTCTCCCCCCCCTACTCTCATTTCACGTCTCTCTTTCTCCACATCCACCCGTCAAATCACATCCTCTCTTTTGCACGCCCTCTTTATTCCCTTTCCACTTTCTCACTCGCTGCATGAATCTGCCTCCCTTGCCCTCTCGTTTTACCAGCACCTCGCACATGATTCCCAACTCTCCTTTGAATCCTTACAAACAAATAAATCGGATAGCGTCTTGAAATTGTTCGTAAAATGTTCAACCACTTTAAATACATAGATAAGATTGATAGCGCCGAACACAGATTAACTAAGTGCATACTCTACGAAAACGTCAGTTGCAATATTTGGAACAGTATGCCTAAAAATGAACTGGATATAGCAGGAATAATTAGGCTATGTATAAAAGAAAACTTCATAAAAGAGCTGGAAAAGTTCGCAGCAAGAATACCGGTCAATTCAAGACTGCGCCAGCCCTGAGAAATAAGTGGAGAGTCGGAGCAGGCATAGCAGTTGGAATCTGAAAATCACGAGGAAAGAGGATACCTAGAGGGTGAAGACGGAGGAGAAGAAGGAAGAAAGAAGAAGGAAGCAGAAAGTGAGAAGAACATGGAGAAGAAGAAATAAGAATATGTAGGCCAAATTGGCGCGAAGACTGCGTAAACTGTAACATTTTATGTTGAAATAAAACCAATTATCTATACAAAATCAAAATCTAAGTAATCAAAGTAAAAGAAAATTATTGCTTGATTGATTATAGGGGAGTAAGCTCATCAGATATCTCCAGTATATTTGTGTTAGTAAATTCAAAACGAGAACTCAAAGATCTTCAATCTATCGAGCGGACTCCATTTGGGAGTCAATGGGAGAGAATTGGAACATATATCGTGAAATGCGGAGCTTAGGCGCCTTGAAGGAGGCGTCTCAGTACCGCCAGTATTCCAATTCTCTCCTTTTTTTACTAAATCAGTTATTCGCGATTATCGTAAGTTTATTTACCTTGAAAGTCAACTTTTTGGAGAGTAATCCCATCAACAAATTCTTCTTCCAGAAATATCTCAGATCTCCCCATTTTACCTACAAGCCCCTCACAACCAATAGAATAAATTAACTCCTCAATACAATAACTAAGTAATTAGTTTTTTTTGCAACCATCAAACGTTACCTATCCTTAAAGATAAGGTGTTCACGGCCTATGATTTTGTCACCGTGATCTCTTCGTCACGACTCTGTGATGTGGCAGGGTCCAGGAAATCACAACTATGGGAAAACATAGTTCCGTGTTTCTCCGCTCCAAGCGGTAAATCGGTGGAGTTTTATTACTTCTGTAGTTCCGGACCTGTGACCCTCCGGACTTGTGACGCTCCAGACCTCTGATGACTTTGAGCTGTGACGCTTCGGCCCTACGTAGGTTTTCCCATGCCGGAGCTGTGCCGTTATTGAAATTCTCCTCGTCATCGCCTCGGAACGATAAGTGTGTACTTTCAAGGATCATAAAAAGTTAATGATATCTACTTGGATGTTCAGTACGCAATTTTGCAAACTAAAGTTACAGAGGTTTTAAAAATCGATGTATTTGGTACAAAGTAATGAAAGCTATGTGTAAAAATAGTTTTATCCAGCCTCTATACTGTCTCATTAGGATTGCTGTCTCTCATTTAATGTGTATATCGCAGTCGTTTAGCTATTAGAGCAATCACGTCCTCGACGTCCAATGTTAGACAGGTTGGCATCTATGTGCTCGGGTAAAAATGACGCGCGGGCTTTGTTGAACAGATGTGGTCACGAGAAAAGGCAGAAAGCACAATTCATAATTAAGTGGCTTAAGTCTTTGGCAAATACGTGATTTCAGAACAATTGGTCCTGACCTTAGTGGGTAAAAATGGAAAAGGCTAATAATTTGGAATGAATAAGTAATGCTCCAAAAATGAAGATCAGGAGTGAAAGAAGGATAACTGGGAGGTTTATACTTTTTAAAGTAATTTTATTTGAAAAATGAGTGTTTCTGGGTTCGCTTCAGGATCACTTTCCTGCCCTAAAGACCAACGACCCGACAGCTTATAATATTCTCGACTCTTGCAAAGGTTTCAAGCCAATTTTCAAGAGAAATGGGAATTCATAGAGGCAGGAGCACGTTCGACCATACATAACAACGTATTAAAATATCATAAATATCAGGGTGTTTCAGGAGGAATCGGCTTAACTTCTGGGAGAGTTAGGGGATGATATTTATAGCATTTTTTGTCCCTGAAACATGGGGCTAAAACTCCGTAGTAACCGAGAAATGGCAATACTTACATTTTGTCGGAATCATTTTTCAGTCAACAACAAAACGCCAGAAAGCAGTGACATGCAAAATAAAACTTGTTTAAGTTGTTTTTAAAAATTTTATCTGGCTTGTAACCAAAATCACACCTGTGACGAAATAATATGTTTTTGGCGCTGTGAAGAAACATCCCTGTCACATCCCATCCCTACTTACATATTACCAAATATATTTTGTAATCAAATAAATAACGTAAATGGTAATATGTTATGTTCATTTTAACGTAGTTTCATAACGGTGCAAAAATTATGGACCGAGGAAAAAGATGTTAATGGTTAAATAGACGTAATGTAAATAAAACAGCACGCTTTCATAAAAATTGCTACAAGTGGAAATATTATAACACAGCTGATGGAAGATTTAGGTTGGGATACACTAGATGATCAGAATCTACTTGTTAGGCTAATGTTACTTGGTAAGGTAAGAATATTTAAGTTTCAGGGTGACTTGGAAGATATTATTTAAACTCCACTATTGGTACATATGTCTTCGGAATCGATTGAAGGAATAAATTTAGATGAAAATACTTCCGAACTGATGAGACCATAATTTCTTATTTACACGCACCATTAAGTAACTACAGCAAAATCAGAGCGAGGAGTCACAGCACACCGTTGGGATGCAATTGACTTTAGTCGTTTTCATCTACCAATTCCTCAACTCTAACACCCCTTTTTCACGGTATTTGCCTGTCTGTGGTACTTTGAAAACTGATTTTTATTTTCTTCAGTGTAGGTTTACCAATTCATTATATTCTATTTCTCAGGAATTTCAGTGACTCTAGTGTAAATATCTCCCACAAAAATCAGAATGGTATTAGAAACCATGCTGAAGTACCAAATATGAAGTAGAATATTTACCCCCGTGTTTGACTACCAGGGTTATCAAGGTCACAAACTTTCTTTCCTAACTTCCCAATGCTACATCTGTTATACATTAACGTTGACTATTAGTTTTCCGCGGCGTTGATCGGTTGATCTCTCCATTGTTTCTGGGTTTTTCACCGCGTTCGAACTTTGGTGATGACAACAGTTTCGCTGGTATTCCAACCAGCGTCCTCAGGTAGAGTTGCCGGGTTGAGATTTTGGCCACCTTATACACGATATTTTGGGCGCTTTTTTATGTAGGGTGTTTTGGCACCTTGGTTCTTTCTCGGAGAAACCTCTTCCACGAGTTATGGAGAGGGTATCCGTCCTCTCTATTCATGTTGTTGGGCATCTTATTGATTTTACGCGGTGAAAGAGAAACAATGGAGAGATCATCTGTTATACATTTCTCGTATTCTCTTAAAATTACTATTTCAATCTTAATACAGTTGCTTTGTTGGACTTATTTGGTGAGTTGCGAAAGATGTCAGAATTGTTTTAAGGCAACTCTGTTTGAATCGTCAAAATTATCGTGAAACGCGCTTCAGACATTTCCTCGCCCTCTCAGGTTAAGTGCAATTATGTTGGCATCGTCAACTGCCATGTGCTCTCCTCTCAGTTCCTTCACCAACCCCTTCGACGCGTGCCTTCACCTCATTGACGTCACGCTTTGCGCAGGTGACTGCCACCTAGTTTCGTTACCACTGTGTCAGTCATTCCTTTCCCCGCAGCCGGTGTCGCTGCTTGTATCTTTCCTTTCCGTGCTGGGAAACGCACGCGTTAACTCACAGCCGAAATCTGCCTTACCCTCCCGCTCATCCCAACGCCAAACCCCTTTCGCCCCATCGCATCCAAAACCCCTTCCCTCGTGTTTCCTTCCTCCTGTGTCCTCCTGCTAACAGTACGTGCTCCTCCGCAGCATTATGACTCGCACCTCGTTTATCTGTTGGTGGGAGACGCCCCCATGTGACACGGCTCCACAAGTTCAACCTCCCCCTTCACTGCCTCATCCTGCTTCCGTCTCATGCCTCGCCTTTAACCCCTAAAGACCCTGCCTCCTTTCCGTCCCCTCTTCATCTCTAGCACCCCTAACCCTTTGCCCTTGCAACCAACCCCCTCCACCCACCGTGGGCGCGCCCTTTCAACCCTCTCCCCTCGCCCTCTGATATCTATGCTATTGGAGAACGGTAGCATCGCATTGTGCTGTTGAGAGTTGTAAGCGGCTTTACCCAGAGAATGGCAGCGGCGTATGTAAAGATACCTGAATGTTTTTGCTACTTGCACGGCATCTTTTTAAGAAAGTTTTTAAGTTCAAAGAATCAGAAAAATGCGTTCTTCCCACGCACAGTAAGATACCATAATAAAAACTGAGATCCACTGAAAGTACTACCAAAACTCACATTCTCCTTCACACCTTTACACGGCTGGAGTCCTAACCTCCCTACCACACGCCCATGCGGCGGCTTGCAGGGTAGTATGTAATTTTGGTGTAATATTCGTGTCCATTAAACCACTCCCCCTCGCCTCTTCTATGTTTTATAACTGACTTCTAAGTGATCGGGTTGCTGTGATGAATATAAATTGTTAATAGTAAAGTATAGGAAGTAAAGAGCTTCCCATCCCAATGTGCAGGATTCGAATTCAGGCTAAGTCGGAGATTTTACAGTGAAATATGTACTCATATTTGAGATGCTTGGTTGGAATGGTACTTCAAAGAGTACTCCGTTCGTCGGATGGGACGTTAAACCGTGATCCCAACAGCGCGGCATCTTTAGGTAAGAGCAGGTTAGCTATCGCCACCGCCGGTTTTCTCTATGCCCTTCTATTCCATAAATAATCCTTAACAAACTGCTCATCTGTCATCGATTGCGTCAATGATTTCAATTGTAGGTAGCCTTCCCCAAGTGACAATACCAATCAACTGCCCTATCCCACGTGCTCTTTGAAGCCTTTTCATCCTTTGCCAGCCTCGTTGGTGTTGGAGTACGTCCTCGACTGCTAACCCGAAGGTCGAGGGTTAAGAGTGTGTGCCATATTAACGAGTTGATGGTAAGAAAGGATGTTAAGATATTAACGAGTTGATTGTATGCCTGCATTCGCTTGAAATAAAGACGGCATTATTATTATCATCCCGCCATCCCGCCTCCCCTCTTCCGAGATCCGATTCATTCCCCACCCCTCAGTCATCCTTATTCATATCCTCCTGTAATTCAAGAAGAGAGAAATTGACAAGTATATTTTCATTAATATATTAAATAAAAATATAAAAAATTTAAATAAAAATTCTCAATAAAAACAGAGGGATGTAGACTCCAGCGCATGCATTTCGGACATCCAGGTGACCATTGATAGGGAGTATTTAAATCTTGTTAACACGTATGTGTTGTCCAAGGTTCAAAGTTCAAGACTTGCTAAGCACACTAGTTTCTTAAATGCGGCGTCGCAAATGCTTCGTATGCGTATGATCTGAAGTCAAAGTGATTCCCAGTTATTTGGCTTCATATGACTCCTTTATATTTCCCCCTCCCACTTCGTAAATATCGCGTTGGTTTGATTCCTTTCGAAGGAAGTGAACTGCAGTTTATTAGTTAGGGTTTAGTTCGAACCCGCACGTTAACGTTATTCAGGTTCGATGAGAGATTTTCTAGTTAGCATTTGTGGCAATTTCTTTGTAGATGACAGCATTGTTTGCAAACAATCTGGTTTTGATACTTACCCTAGAGTAAATTTCGTTTATATTAATGAGGAATAAGAAGGGACCGATCACGCTCCCTTGTAGAACGCTGGATGTCACTCTAGCCAAGTTGGAACTACTACCGTCGATTATTACTTTTTGTTTGCGGTCAGTTAGAAAATCACATATTCAATTCACTATTATTTCATTTACCCCACATGGTTTCAATTTTAATATGTATTAGTAATTTTGGGAAGAACCTTGCCAAATACTTTCTTCAAATCCAGGTATAATATCTCTTTACCTGATTTTTGAAAATATTATGGAGGAAGAGCCCAAGCTGGGTTTCGCAAGATCCACTCTTCCGAAAGCCGTTATGACTACAGCTGATGAATTGTCGATTATCCAGGAAGATCAATACTAACATAGAACATTACACGACTTGCATGAATGTTGCTTTTAATTGACTAATTCATTTGTATTTGAGGTTTTAACTTATTTTTTCATGCCCTATGCTTAAAACGCCTTGAAAATAGAAGGATTTTTGGAGATATTATGAAAATTATTTCTAATGATGACTATTTGAAGCACTTAGCCGTACCATATCTCTTCTTTGGCTTTGGAAAATGGCTTTATTCTTGACTTATTTTTCGGAAATTAGTGCGATAAGGGGCTGATATTTTTTCATCATTAGAAAAGTATCATATTTTTACAATTATGTCAAATTTTGTGGGTTATGCTAACTATCCGCATCCGAGCCTTTTTATGTACCCTCCCAACAAGTATCATTCGCTATTAAATGGTAACTTACCATGCGCTTCATAGTGTCTTCCATAATACAATGGTATTTGCTGTGGAAATCTGGATATCGCACATTCCTTACGCTTTCCCTCCCGCCTGCTTCTCACTACAACCTCCCAACGAAATGTCTCCCTATAGCCTCTATCCTCTCTTAGCCACTGTCTCCGCATATCCTCCTCTCCGTCGAACGAGGGCTCTCTACGTGATGTCACGCTTCTCTCGCCTCTCGTAGCCGCGTGCGCTTCCAGGTGTCACGCACTCACGGCACGTCGCCGCTCCCTGGGATTCCGCGACTGGCAGGGAATGTGGCAGGGTGCGACGATCGTATTAATGTAAAGGAGTGCTTGTGTAAGGGCGATGTTCCCTGATGGTAATCCCCACCCCATAATTGGATAATTTACTCAATGAAGGGAAACATGAAGTGATCGAATGCTTATGATTTATCATTGTCGCGAAATATCATGAGGAAGGTTTCTTACAGTCGTTTTGCTCTTGCTGGGAGCAAAAAAAAAGATAAAGGTGTCGTTTATCGTTTGACTTTCTCCTCTGGTGACGACTGACAATGAGTGCATACAATCATGTATTTATACGCATTAATGTTATCATACATTTTTTTTGATGGCTAACAAAATTAATGTCATCATATTTATTTGATTAAATGGTTTACGTTAAGCAAATGAGGAATGATTAAAGAAGATGTTGCATTACAGTAAATGTTCCCTTGCTTGTGCCTTGGACATAGCACATGCATCTTCAATTACCATTGTGCTGCCATTTGAAAATAAGCTAACTCTGACGAATGGTTTTTCAGGGCATTTAAGTTTTGACTAACATGCATGTGAGGAAATTAATGTTGCTTCATGTATCAGGTTTTGATGCCACAAGGCACTAATTTAGATTTTAGCAAGGTTTAGTTAGGATTAAGCTGCTTTTAAATGCCATAGATTTAATGGATGGAAATTTGTATACCTACCCAAAAAGTATGTAATTATTATGAAAACTTATACGAACTGTCCCGTAACTCAATGCTACCTTATTAAATCTCGCCCTTTTTTTTGCTGCATATCAAGTCCTCATTAGTTTACAGTGAAAAGCGTATCTTAGTACATTTATAATTAGTTTTCTATAATTGTACTAACAAACGTTAACCCGGATATTTTATTTAAGTTTTTCCTTGTGGAATTATGCTCGGGTCGGTCTTGGCTGGAGTAGTTATTGAATGGATGTAATTCGGAAAAAATGAATATCTAAGGGTATATGCTACAATTTACTAGTTTTTAAGATGCGTTCCCGGTTTTATCTGAAGAAACACATCTTGTGAGTTCCATAATTGTGATAGCTTTGTCTGATCATTCTAATCAGCAAGCGTGACTGCATTATTACCTCCAACTCTGGAGTCTAATCACAGTGTCGCATAATCATGTCTAGTTGTCGCATATAACTTGATATTTATGATAAGCATACATGTGGAAACTTTTTTGGCCTCTCGAGCATACTCAGCAGATATAACCCAGCATCCAAAAGAATGAGAAAAGAACGGTCCAGTCCCCATCCAATCGCTCTTTGCGTCCTTCCCTCCATTCTCGTTCCCACGGCTTATTTATCGTTTTTCCCCGAGTCCTTCCAAGAGTTTGTTTTTTCCATTTCTTCCGATCTCCGGTCTCCATTCCAAATCTTCTGGTCCCTTCGCTAACCCTGCTGTGCGCCTGGCTGCTCCTCTCAATTCCGTCCGACCCTGAGAACCATTCCTCTATCCCAACCCTTAGCCCTACTTCTCCCTCTCTATCTATCCGCACTCAATCGTATCTTACCCACGAATCCTCTCCACGCAACCAGTCCCTTCTTCTTCCACGTTCGCATCGAGCTTGCCGTCTGCCGCCAATTCTGTTCCACCGCCGCCGTCGTCCCCATTCTATTGGGTGCCCTCCTCTTGTCCTTTCTCGCCCATCAATCCTTTACCTCCTCCTCCTCGGCTTCCTCAAGCCTGCCAAACCAACCTTGCGAAGCTATTCAACCATTTCCTCAAGGATCCTCTCTCGCCCGATTCCGTCCTAAGCCTATTTATTCTTGATTGTTTGCCGGGACAAGTTTGTGTTTGACTAGCTTAGAATTTTCATGAATCCCAACTCCGACGCTTCAGGTACTGTTTCAATTTACAGCCTCCTGCTGTTGGTAGACAAAAGATAAATGTTTCAAATGCTCACCTCATGATCACTTCATGCTAGTGGCAGTTAAATTGTATTAATATTTTTTATTGGTAAATATGTTTCGGTTTATTTGGCGTAGCTATTGTTTCGCATAAGCTCTCGCAGCTGTTACGTGCTGCATCATCAGTAACATAGGTGTTTCAACTGAAATTACGAAACATATGTCGCGTGGTCTGTGAGGTATTCTATGATATCGAATATTGATTTTGTACATAATTAATTTTGAATTTATTCCAGCAAGTCTCGTGGATGAATGTATTTTTGATCTGCGTGTATAGCATTTAAGAGATACAAATCATCTTCCAAAATAGAGAGTCATAATAGTTGTTGCAACTCCTCACTTCATTCCCTTTTTCAGATTACTACTTTCTACTTTCATAAGTCCTTATTTTTATACCATTCATGTTTTATTTATTGTAGAGTGAAGTACCGATCACCCAAGATAATGTGGACTAAGACCCTCTCAGATAATAAAAAAACTACGATTATATGGATGACTAATAAGCGAGCATAAATTGCGACAAAAGTTAGGTATATCTATACTTTGCCGTGCTTCATTTTACTGATGTGATTGAGATAAAATATTTTTGCGAATTGCCTTCTATTCGGAGATCAAAGTGACTCCCAAGTTCTGCAATTCGTTTACATCAGCTAAAGCGGCTTAATACAGTTATAACATGAGGCTCTGCACCTCGGATAATAGGGCACATCGGTAATTCGGGCCTCGGATAATAGAAACTCCACTGTATTCCGTCCTACTATTATTCTTCTGATATTCTTTTCATTCGCTGTACCTTCCAATTCTGTTTTTTGGGAGGCTATTAATTCTGGGTGTGGCTAATTTAACAAGTCTCTTTTACTTTACATAGATTTAATAAATAATCATTTCTCACCAAATCTCCGCAGTATTTCTTTATTGGTGATTCTCTCTGTCTATTTTATCTTCATCAGTCTTTAATCACACCTCATTCTTTGCTTTTCTGCTGCTATTATGGCCCTAGATTCACAACTGCACATTGCATGCTCTAAGTGCATGTTCTGATGGAATGATGTAGCAAATACGAGAAACGTGAGTAGCTCGAGGTTATTTCGCTTGCCTTTCATTAATCTGCTTAAAACTGCGTAATACCTCTTGAATTGATGACATCTAGCACTATTGCACTATTGGCAGCCCTCGGTATGAAATAAATGTCCACAACATGCACGAAGTAAATGTTTGCTCGTTGAATGTTTCTCATTGTTTCGTACAAGATTTTGCAGTGCTGCATAAGGAGATTAAGTTAAATGGATTGCTTACTTGGAATCTAGGGTTTTTATAACTATTTTCGCAATCTTTGTCAGTTCTCGGTTAAAATGTGATGCTGTATGGCATACCCTCAGTTTATTGGAAGCAATTAAAATCTTATCTCTTTCTCCTGGACATTAATTCTTGTGCTTATGCCGAAGTGATTATAAGTAGACAATCTCAATATTAAAAGAATAATTACGGAAACCCTAACTTTTATTTTTTTTGGTGAATTTTTAAATCCATTTTTGGCCTGACTACTTGAGTGACTATAATCTGAAAGTTATTTTTGCGATTTTTTTTTCATTTTTTTCATGATATTTCTCTACTTGATATAAATACTCACTAATATTTTATACAAAATTTGCGATTTCATGCATTTTAATATTAATTTGCAGCACGGATCACGATTTTTTTATGATTAGGAATAGAAGTCCCGAGATGAGATTTTAACATTCATTATTGACCTTTTTCAACCCTTATACGGACTTGATATTCCTGAGTCATTTAAGTTCACTTTTTACAAAGAATTTTCTTAAGTAGAAAAATATTTAAAATATTTATGTTTGAAGTAGTGTGTGCCTGTGTTTATGAGTGAATATCTTCAACATGTTTCTTTTCTCCCTCTTAATTACAAATGTTCAAGTCAAGTTGCAATAATGGCACGCCTTACTCTGAAAATGAGCGATGAAAATGTGTTCCATGTGGTTGAATAGCATGACATCACAGTATGTCATTATTATCAACCGAATGATCTCTCTCATCACAACATGTTGCGAAGAAAGATTCTACCAAGACAAGCGAAAATATAATGTGTTTGTGAAGCATCGAGGAATATTTTTCGGGCAGGTCTTATCTCGTTGCCCAGTTTGGTTTGCCCATTTATTGCTGATACTCTCATTTTTTGTAATAGCTGTGCTTCTATGATTGCTTCCGTTCTTCTCTACTTAATTTTAAATGAAAAATTTATTATAATAATTTACCGGTTAAAGGTAGGCTAAATAATAAAAGTCAAGGAAAATCCTACGGATTTTTTCACGTGCAGGGCCCTATCTACCTCTAGTATTTCCTTCTTCATCTCAGCGTAAGTCCTACCTTTCTTCATCCCATCCATTAAACCTATTTTTTTTTCTTTCCCCTTCCCCACTTGCTCATCATCCTTCCCTCTATCACAGCCTTCAGCAAACCATCGACCCTCATTACCGCTTCAAGCCACCTACCCTGCCTTCCCCTAATTTCTTCCAGAAGTTTACACTCCTCACCGCCTAGGTTGAGACATTCCTCATTTGTCTTCCTTTCCGTTTTCGTCCTTCGCACCTTCTCCATCCTCCTCCACGCCCATATCTCGAACGCATGTTGCCTATTTTCGTTTAAAAATCATAACATGAATTACCGTGTTATTAAGTATGCTTAATTAACTGCTGATGATATATGTGATGGTTCATGTGTTTTAAGCTGTATTACGTCGTTCTGACTGGTATTAATTCCATTGAATTGTATTGGATACATACAAAATCACAGTATTTTGTCAAAGAAATATTGCGTGAGGGACACAATCATCTTTTACGATTTCAACTTGCATATTACGTCTCTCAAATTCAGTTATGTGTGTATTTTCTCCCGGAGTTCCCTGATTTCGGAACTGGATGAATGTCATAATGCGCGAAAAATAAAAACAAAAAAGCAAAACTCAAAATGAGAGGTAAAAAATGAAGCCTCATATAATGAATTCAGCTAAGAAATTGTTACACGATTGCATTTATATCGCAAAAATCGACAATATCACATTTATTTTGCGTTTATCGCAAACGCTAAAAGTGAACATCTCTATCTTTAATGTATTATTATTATTATCGTTTCATTTTGAGCAAATAATTCTTAATATTTTTTAATTGCTTGATAGAATTCTTGCATATTACTAGTAAGCAAGGGCAAGAATCTCTTCAGCAATTTAGAGTACATATTAATTTGTTCATGAAGTTTTTCATCCATGAAGGTTTCTTCTCCTTGTTGAAAGTGATTATTAGTATTCCAGGATTATGGGTATATTGGTCTGATTAAAAATGAATTTTTTTTCAGTACACTGAAACTAGTGTCGAATATCATTAATTTTCCTTTCCTTTTTCCTGTTCCTTAAACTCCAATTATTTCTAGGTAAATTGTTGATGGTGTAAATACTTTAAGGGCTAGCTGAAATGACGTCTTTGTCTGTAGCTCAAGTGGTTCTTCTCTGAGCAGTCTTTTGTTTTTGCCTAATAAGACCCGCGGTCTGCTCATTGGAGTAGGAGTTCAGTTGTTTTTTTCTCGAACTTGCCCATTTTTCAGCTCTGTGAACCGTAGATAATTTATGGCTACATTTCCCTCCATTTCCCTTTTCACCCAGCCGTCGTCCTCCAAGCCTCTCCAATTTTGTCTTCAGAACTTCTCCCGCTTCTTCCATCACCACACCCTTTTTTTTCTCAATATTTTTTGACCTCGACACTTCAACTGCTGCTTCCAACTTTTCTCGCTCTTCTTCGCTCGGCACCAGATTGACATTGCTCTTCAAAGCGTGCTTTAGCTTCTTCTCTTTCTGCTCTCTCAAATCTTTTCTGCTGAGATTATATCTTCATTCAAAATTAAAGTTTTCTTAATTCCCTCTTTTAGTTCCCTTCAAGTAATTTTCTGTCATAGCACATCATCAATAACTCTCTTAAGAGAAAATTCGCAGTATTTTAAAGCAATTCCTCCCTGGGATGTTCAATTGCTGCCACTGTTTAAAAATTAGTTGTAAAAATGGGAAGAGGAGGAAATAAATCTTGAGGTCGACCGCATTATTAAGAGGTCAATACAAAGGAGGTACTGGTGAAAAAAATAGTTTCTTAATTGTTTTTATCATTTCGCTTTGACCTCACCTAGAGAATTCGCATTGAAAAACTCCCTCATACGTCACCTGTTATCTTTTGACTCTTTCAAGTTTGTAAAGGACCAATTCAATTTTTATCTCTTCAATGATTTAAGTCTTTTAGGTAAACATTAGAAATGGATTTAAAAAACATTCAAGAAACAAAATATTAAATTATAGCTTTTCTTAAAGTGTACATTGAGATTGTGAATCAACGAGGACCCGGCACAGTATGATTGAGTTCTGGCAAAAGTGATGAAAGATGGGGACAGTGACTGCAGTAAAAAGTGAATGCCTTGATACGATTTTATATCGCGCAAATCGAGGCCATCAGTAAATTTTTTAAACACAGACTTAATTTTAAAAGAAGTTTGTAAATGGTCCTGACATATTTTTGGATCAGCAATCTTCATTTTCTTAATGTGTCTCTTCAGTGATTGACGTAATGTTATTTGTCATTTCCTTCTTCTTGTCGTCCTAAAATCGAGATGACACTTCTAGCTCTCAGCCTTCGGCACGTGTTTCATAATTGAAACAGTGACATGCAATGTGCATTTATTACTTTCGGTAAGATAATATTCGAGTTTAAATGGGGTTTGACATTGTTAGGCCCATTCTACACGAGCGTGAATCCCGCGACGGGATTCCCGCGTCGGGGCCGCGCGCTCGACAGGAACCACTGAGTTAAATTGACGTGTCTACACAAGCGGGAATCACGCCGCGGGAGGACGCGGCAGGAGGCGGGAGCGCGGAGCTGACGCGGACGTCTGCGTCAATCCCGCGACGGGAATCCCGCCCAGCCATTCTACACGAAGCTGTGTCAACGCGCGCGGCAGCTCACTTCACTTCGAATCCATTATCAAGTTGGGTTCAACACGATGCGGTGTAATGTTCGATACAGAGAAATTTATTTGTGAGGTAGAGGCTCAACCTGCTCTGTATCGCAGTTCGAATATCTGGAGTTGGACAACCACAGCTACACAGCCTAGCTCCACCGCGTCCATCTCGCGTGTAAACCGCTTCGTGTAGAATGGCCCGACGGGTTTCACGCGGACACCACGCAACGGGGATCCCGCCACGTGTAGTATGCACAAAATTTTGGCGCGGTCACGCGGGAATCCCGTCGCGGGATTCACGCTCGTGTAGAATGGGCCTTACTGGCCTTGGCTGGCTTAATTTCTGTTCAGTTTAGGCTCTTTCATTCATCCTAACCCACTTACTGTCCCCCTGCTGTATATAACCCTTCTCTTTTCAATTCATTCTTATAACACCATTCGTCCATTTTTTGGAGAAAAAGGAAATGGTTGAAAATACTATTGATCAGTGACTGTAGCCCAAAGAAACGACCGTTCATAAAAGTAATGATGTTGATGGTCAGCAATTTCAATAAGAAAGCGAGAAAAAGTTTATCTTGAGAAATATAATTTCATTTTGCTTTTTAGCGTTCCTCTCTGCCAAAAGAGGAGACATAAAAACTGCTTCCACATTGTAAGTAAGATTTTCTTTAATTTAGTGGAACTTGGTGTTGTTGAGGGATTCACAACGATAAGCAGGGCACAGGTTTAAAATTGCCTCGGAGTTAGTGGAGATAAATGATCCTCACTAAATTAGAATAAAATTTAGTCCAAATTAGTGTTGATAATTAACGAAAAAACAAACCTATTGCATCCGTAAACGTCAGAGATTCAATTTTTAAATATAATTGGTCAAATGAATGGTGAAGAATTGTGATTTGTCACTGTCCATGCGCACGATTCTGTTTTTGACAAAATGGGTTCTTAGAAACAATGCATGCAAAGAGTTTATGGATATCTCAAAGAACACTTAATGAAATATTGCGCAAAATGCGCCGAATGTTTGCTCTTTTATGATTTATTCCCCCTCGAAGGAAAACCTCTTTCCGAGGAGAAGCGCATTCAGTCTGTTTATAATATTTTTCTATGCCTCTCACTTGAATGAGGAGTGAAATGAATACACAGTCCTGGACGAGCCTTGCTCACTCTGTGTCTTTTTGCCTTCCTTAACTTTAGATTAAGAAACAAAATGAATTAGATATTATACAAACCGTTTATCTTTTAATTCTTTTGATCATCTTATCGTGCCTAGGCAGTGTGCTTTACATGACTTGGTTGGAACGGGTACTTATCTCATTTCGAAGAGGGTCGGGATATTATTATTTGTAGAACTTCTTGTCTTTGGCCGTGCCCCGAAGAACGAAACAAGTCAAAGGTTGTCATTCTAAGAACTCATTTTTTAATCTCTCTAATGTATTGCGTCAGAAAACGTTAAGGTATCATACTTTGCGCATTTTTACCTGTATTATCTCTGGTCTGATTTATTATAAATTTATTTATTTCGGTCCCTGCTTGTTACTTCATTTAGTCGCCTGTCGCACTTTTCTCTACCTAGGGGTGATGCCTTTTTGGGACATTTTTTCCTGGGCCTCTTCCTCCTTTCCAACTAGCATGCTTCCCCTAGGTCTTTTTTATCTTTCATAAGAAAACAACCCCTGCTTAGAACCGGTGCTATTTTTCTCTACATTTACGGATGCGTGGTTCGATCAGTGGACTTTGAACATATACGTAAGTTGACTTCTATCAAAGAGGCGAGTGTAGCAGTGTGTGTAACGATACTTGTTGGCCATCGTTCTGCTTTCAAATATTTCTCCCGGTTAAAAAAAATGAATGAAGTATACAATGAATACGGCATACCAAGAAAATAGCTTATGCTGGCAATATTTGCGTTTATACATCTCACTCTTGAAGCCCCACAGAGTTTCGTGGATTTTATAAATTTTTATTTATGAGTTAAATAGCTATATATGTGCAACCATAAAACATATTAAGTGTGAGGATTTTCTTTTTATAGCTATTCAGGACAAGAATTGTCGCAAGCCTTACCCAAAAGTAATTTTTGTCACTAGCAAACATTTTCAGGTAAAAATAAATATTTACGTTTGTAACAATAAATCCCCCTCAGGCAAATAATTTGTGTTTATTCTAATAATCACCGTTGGCTGTCAGGTAATAACGATATCGCCGAATTTTATGTTATAGAGTTGCAGAACTACAAAGTTTATTTCTTTCAAAACATGGAAAAGTTCCACCAAGTAAGCCCGTCGATTATCAGTTTTATTTTATGATTTACGCTGCCCTACAAGTAGAGAGCTCACCTGATTTCTGCGCTATGTATCATTTGTGTTGCCTGAGCATTGTTGTGCCATTATACTGGGACAGATTTGTGGCGTTTTAATGGAAGAGCCCTTTTTTGTGATATATCCTTAACCCACTCTCAGGATATAGAAGTAGTAGTGGAGCTTCATAAAACGCTACCTTTACAGTGCAGGATGCAATTATTTATTTATTGAAAATTTTCCACATACAGCGATGATGCAAATTCAAAATGGCACGTATAATAAATATAAAATATGGAACACATACACAAAAACAACAACGAAAACAGAGTGACATAACATCGGCAAAAATGAAATGAGGGACGGATGTTGGAGTTAATGTTTTAGAGAGTAGAATAAAGGTTTGGTGTCAAAGATGTTGGATGATAAATAGAAAGAATCGATGGAGTCGGGAAGGGAATTCAGTAGAGAGGAAGGGCGGAATAAAAGTGAGCACTTGGCGAGTGATGGCTTAAAAATGAAGCAATGACTGTGAACGGGTGGGTCTAGTAGATATTCGGAAGTAGACGTAGGAAAGCAGTTTAAGACAGTTAATAATCGAGTTGGGAACGTTATGAATGAATTTAAAATCTGTTTTAAGCATGCGGTTATGAATATAAGAAACGGAAAGGGGCGACAAGCATCAGAGGGTATATTGCAACGATAGGGGACTCTGTGCTTAACTATTTTAGCAAAGAAATAGTTACTCTGTAAAAAGATTTAATATTAATTGCGGCTGACATTGATTATCTTGGGGATCAGTATTAAACTATGGGACGGTCAAAAGATGAGAAGTATGACTGTAGTTATCTGAGAACCCTGATTTAGATGAACCTGTAAAGTAGGCCTAAAAGGGACATTGATGAACTTTTGTTAGCCTGGATCGGAGTAATTTAGATTCTGGTCTATTATTACGCCAATATCTTTCGAATATATAACTTTATTTAATTGGATGGAGTTAATGGTGTAGTTGAAGTTCAGTCAGGATATTATTAGGGAAATGTTCATGAAATCTCACTTAATTGAGTTTATATTTAGTTCCCAGGTATTGCACCAAGCTGAGGTCTTATTTGAGGCGTCTTGAAGATCCCGATAATTAGATGTATTATAAAGTTGCTTAAAAAGCTTCCTTCATCGGCGTTTAAAAAAGAATGAGCTTGGGAAGAGAGTAATCGAGACGGAAGAAAGGTATTAGGAGGAAATCAATAAATGCATTAAAACTATATGAAATATTTGAAGCTTTCCCAGTGAATCACATACTGAAGTGAATTGTTCTCTGGCTTCACGCCGGATCAGGTCTTCCATGGCGGCCTTGATTTCAATGGAAGACTTTCCCATCTTCAGACGATGCCTGAAGACGATGAGAAAGTTTCCAATAGTAACCTCGGACACCACGAAAGACCTGACCCGGTTTGATACCCTAGAACAATTCAGTAAAAAGGTATGTTCCTAGGACACTGCCCTGGGGAACCCCGGACGCTACAGGGGACTAAGAAGACGAGTAACCGCAGAGTAATTCCCGCTGGAATCTTATTTAGAATATTCTAGATATGAGACTGACGAAGTTCCATGGATTCCAAACTATTGACTGAGTTTACGAGGAAATATGTGATGGTAGAGGGAGTCGAAAGCTTTAGAAAAGTCGATGGCATATCAAACCGTGCCGACTTTTCGATTGCATACAGAGGAAAAATTCCCATTAGAAAGGGAAGAAAGGCAAAGCAATGAGTTTCATCGGGAAGGAGCGCAGCTCGGACCAAGTTGCCACAGGACCGGGCTGCACGCAGGACAGAGCGATGAGAAAAAAAAACCCGTATGACGTCGGCTTTGGGGATGGGGGAGTGTTAGCCTTTTGGTTGTTGGCTGGCGCTTCTCCAAACAGCGAAGCCCTGAGCGCCACTCTCCTCTTCCTTCTCATTGCCGCTTTGCGTCGTAAATCGACGCATAACTACGATCATATCTCCCAATGCATATATGTACCGCTCTACTCTCTCCACCCTCCCTCCCTCACCATTCCGTCTCCCCCTCCAGGCGACTTCAATGTGTCCATTTCGCCACTAGCCCAGACATAGGCGGAGCAAGCTTCCATATTTTGGATTGGCGGGTGGGGTTGGGGGGCAGTTATGTTTCTTCAAGCCTTTTCCGGGCAAGAGTGCTATCGACTGTAAATAAATGTCTTCAGCAGAAACGTTCTCTTTTTGTTCTCGTTCTTTATGATGCTTTCATCTTTGTGGAGAAAAAATCGACGGAAGAAAAGCGAAAATAAAAATGATTCAGTTTTCAAGGATTAAATGGTTTTTTTCTTAGATGCTGAAGTCATGATATAGAACTCTCAATTATTGATTAATGTAGTTCAGAAAGACTCCTTCCATTGATTAGTTGCCTCAGTGAGTTAATAGTTAGGCACAATGAAGATTACTTGATGAGAATCTTAAGCGGCACTTTGGTGACAACTCGATAAGCCGGCTATGGTGCCATTTCTTTTGCACTGTCACATTGTAAGTAAATTAAAGTTCCAGTAATTAGCTAATTTGTCGTAAACGTATGTGGTTCTTGTTGAATTATCTGATAGTTTTACTTTAGAAATAACCTTACCCATTTGGAAACTAGTGATTTACATTACTCTAGTTATTTTTATAGCATCGATACTGATTACTCAAAAAGTTATTTACCATAAATCTCCTACCATTGTGATTACAACGTAGCATAAAATTATATGCACATGTGTTTCTTGTTGGTTCCTACATATCATTACCGTTCCATTTAACGAAGAACATTGTTGTTCTCATAATAATCTTTCAAAAGAACTACGTTTGACGAAATTTATATTAGTTTTTCGTTTCACAAATAGTGTAGTTTAAAGAAAAAACAGAGTAGGTCCTTAGGATTCTGTCAATTTAACCGCCAGAGAACAGTTTATTTGTTCAACTATTTAAAATTGTTCGGTATTCTGCCTATTGATCGTTAAGTTTCCTGGACGATACTTTCTTCCGGGTCATTATTTGCACTATTTTGCGCGTAATACTGCACCAATGAATTCCTCGCCTTCTAGGCAATAATAATGCTTCTGTCCTCCAATCTAGTATTCCTACCAAGAATTTCTAATTTTACAGCCATCAGATACTAAAAAAGAGACAACATGTATGATTGATTCCAATGGAAGGACAGTAAATAAAGGAGGGGGCTAAGGTAAGACAAATATTACCATGGGAGAAGGGTCGCAAAAATAGATTGAAACAAGTTTGTCCACCCACTGCGTTGCGGAGTTTCTGCTGCCTTAATGAGACTTTTTTTAATTCTGGCTCAAGGCACTTTTTTGAGATTATCTTAAAGAAATGGAATGAACTGTCATATTTATTCTCGATTCACCACTAATAGACACTCCGCCATGTTCATTGCTGCTTAGTAAATTAAACACCGTAAGAGTTTGCCGTTGGTGCGGAATTTGGCCCAATCTGCGGTAAAATATTCCTCCACAGTTGAAAACCCCTTCTTGTCACTCGTTTATGCGTATTGAACGCATATTTGATAAGACATTATTTTCGAAATGGAATCTATAGGCAGAAAACTCTGACTCACATATTTATTGTGGGGCATAAAATACAGTAAGTATGTCGGATCAAAAACAATCAAACAGTTTGAGGTGAGCTCGCACTCCGAAAGCATAGCAAGAACTTAGGAACCATTGTAGAAAGGATTGAGTAAAAATTAGGATAATACTACTATTCGTCAGCCTTAAAAATAAATTTTAAAGATGGAATGGTCAACTTGGAACGAACAGAAGGCATAGGATACCCAAAGTTGTTTCTGATGCCGACGAGATGACAGGGCTTCTTTGCTACTTCTGTTGACTCGACCGCTGATTGAAAATCGGGTCGGTTGGAGTCTAGGAGTGATTGATTTAAACTCTCCTTTTCCTTACGCAACTAGTGACCAAAGAAGAACCGTAGTAAAGCAATTAGAAATTTAAATGTAAATTAATTGCATAGGTACACACAAAAACACAATAATGTTTATATGTTCATTTGTTTAACACAAGAAAACAGAATTATGGTCATTGTCACATCTTTTCCAACCAGAAACCCTTGCGTTGACTAGCTGGGTACTACTTCGCTGTAGATGATAGAGAACAGCCGTGTAACTGTATGTATATGTAACAGAACAAATTTTGAAGTTATACTTCTTTGCGCCCGTTGGAGACTTTTGGGATGGGATGTTGGTCGAGAAACCGCGTCACGCTCTTTTTGGGTGAGAAAAATCCACAATTGTACTCATTGATACGAATTCCTGGGTATTTCTAATCGAGCTAAAATGATGAAATTTTCAGGGAAGGGTTCAAATTTGGTGTCGAGTCAGGAAAAAATCGAAAATCCCAATATTTTTCATTGCTTTCGAGTCCAGATAGGATTTTGTTTTTTAATGGGTTTAAATGGGAAAAACGAATAATTTACGTGTAGAGTAATTTTCATTCATTCATTAAAATATGAAATAATTTAGATAAAAGTTTCATTATTTGAATGAAATGAGGCCAAAAGATCAATGCATTTACTTCTTGCAACCGATGTTTCTCTATCGATCGATAAATTGAAATATTTGATGTTTAAACGCAAAATTAATGCAAATTTCGATCTTTTTTCATTTTCGTTGCTAAGCAATTTTTTCATTGTTCCCGAGACTTCCAGTACCTTATACGCGTGCTATAAAGATTAAACTTAAAGGAATATAACATTCTCCGTGCGTATTTCAATCGCTTTTAACGATATTATGCCTTAGAAATATACTTTTTTCAATGTTTTATAATTATATACATAAACTGTTTCGTAGCTTTGACACTCCTCCATTTGCTCATGCCTACGAAATCCGTTGGGATCGCTCCAGATTCCTCCATTTTGCTTCTGAAACACTCTTTACACCTTATTCCGGGTTTCCCTCTCTCTGTTTTTCCAGGAAACATTAATCCTTGCACCTACTTTCTGAAATGTACCTCGAAACTCCATTCTACAAGTCAAAACCATGTAAAATGATAATGTTCTATGATGCATTATCTCTTGGATTTTGAAATTATGAATTCAAGTACTACACCATGTGTTTAATATGTAAATTATAATAATTGAGATCAGCAAAAATAAAATGAAATGTGAAAATCCATAGCATTTACTTAGCTCATATTGATTGAATTTTATACTGCCAAATAACTGTAATCATGTTTAATTACAAATATTTACTTCAAAATTGCTCAATGGCATGAAAATAAAAGGAAAAATATAGCAATTACTAAGAAGAACAAGTACATATGTCCTGGGACCATTCGTTTTATGCTATTATCTCATTATTATATTCTTAGTTCAAAAATTGACCCAGCTAAAATAATTTCCAAAAGAAGTAAGACCTTATTGCATTCGTTTTTAATGATTTACAATGTACTATCATACACTTTTCCCCTTTTGCTTGCAAACTGCAAGCACCCATTTACTCGTTTTGTACGTTCGAACTTTGAAAAGAAGTTTTGTTTAAAATAACAATATATCGAAGAGAAATATATTGAATAATAGAGAAAAAATGTCTTTTATTTCATTTATATATCCTGTCTGCCTGTGTGTGTGAACGGGTTTGTGCGACCGGCCAAAGAAGTATAACTTCCACCGTCTGGTCCGACGCAGACCACGTTTTTTATATACTTACCTACGTTATGTTATAAAAACAGTACATCCAGCTTGCTCATATTCTAATTTAGGATTTTGAGTAAAAACAGCTATATATTACTTTCATGCCTGGTACTGTTCGTACATTGTTCGATTAAATATCTCAATTATTTGTATAGCAAGTAAACCAAATGCCATTCGTTATAATCCTTCACTAAGAATGAAATATATACATTTAATAACGAACAATTGTCTTCTTTTAGTGACTTCTATTTTTTTATCATCAAATCTTCAAAAGCACTAAATAAAATTGCTGTTTTTTCAATAAATTGTGTTTTAACGAATTCATATGTTTCACAATCATAGATAGTATGACAGTAAATAAATGAAATGTGGGCATAAGCATTTTCCCAGTTAATATTTCTGTCATGATGTCAAGCAAGAGCAAGTGGATGAATGAAGATGTAATAAAAATGAAAATTGTTGAGACATGAATATACAAATGGAATCTTTAGGCAGATAACTCTTACTCATAAATTTCTTCTGGGGGGTACAAATTTGAGGGAAATGTGTTCCTTGAAAATATACTTGCGTTCACAATAAAATACCTGGGTATATAGACAAGCTACTTCTATTGAATAATCTTATAGTTAAGATGGAGTAGCGACGACCGTGATGGAGGGAGAGTGTAGGGTAGGCAAGGGAAGGAAGTAAAAGAATAAAGTTAATTGGTTATGTGAAGAGATGAAGAAAATATGACTCAATGAAGATAAAGGTATCTGATGTTGCACAAAATCAGGTAGGGGTATCTTTTATGCCTACTCATAACTTCTTTGTGAATGGTTATGAGATGTAGTGAACTAAAAACCGTTAGTGCCTAGGAAAGAATTAGAACGAATCCAGTCCGAGTTTTGGGTTTTGGCGAGTACCACCAAATTGAGCGAAAGCTACGGAACGCTTCCTCTGACGACCCATTCTACTTCGGCTATCTTGCTCTCTAACCTTCAGCAACAATCTCTTCGGTCACCTTTCATCTGCCATTTCACATTTCTCTTCATCCCTAGCCCCCTCCATCTTTAGCCCTCGGCAGCGCTGTGCGACTCAGCTGGGGAAGGGAGGGGCGTGTCCCCTTAACTCTCTGCCGACTTCTCAACCCCTCTCCTCTGCCCTCTGCTCCGCAAGCTGTGGGCACGCCAAACCGTCACCGTGTCTTCAGCTAAAGGGAACTTCCGTCAGCCTCTCACGTATCTCATCCTCATATATATTAACCCCCCACCCTCCTACCTCTTCACTTCCCATAACCCCCTTGTCGTTCTTGCAGACCCTCCACCCTCCCTTCACCTTGCCAACCCTCGCAACCCTCCTCTGTCTTCGTCTCCCTCTTCACTTTATTACTGTCCCTCATTTAGCGTCGACTTGGCGGCGTTCCTCTGCCTCATTTTCCCTCGGCGCTTTCCCAGCTTGCTTCATTTTTTTAATCCCCCCACCCCTATCCTCTTCGACATTGCCTCTTCAGTAAAAACCGCCCCTACATGTTCCCAAAAATGGTCTTACCCCGCCTCTTGTGCAATGCCATGTGTTGGATGAAAAAAGGTTTAAGTAGGGCTCGAGCTGGATTATGTGGGAGGGGTATGAGCAAAGGGTTAATATTGATGATATTCGGGGTTGCCTCCCCTTCTGTTTTTTTACTTCGCTCTTTTTCGTTTTATAAGAACCGTCCTCTCTTTCTGGACAAAAGGGGACGAAAAATCAATGTCGGATTATCCCAAGATTAAAATTTTCTTTTCTCATCCCAAAATTTCGTGGGGATTTTCCTCGTTTCGGAGAGATTTTTTTAGAGATTTTCCTCTGCTCACCGTTGAATTGAACTTCCTAAATCGGGATAACTCTGTTTCCGATTGGATTTTAATTGAATGCGTAGGAATGCTTGATATGCTTGCCGGGTGTGCTTCGTATTGCTAGCCAGGTCAAAGATTAGGTCTAAATAAAAATAATAACTTTTTTAAATATAAAGTTTTTGAGCTGACCATTGTGAAATTGAGCAAAAAATACGGAGTAGAGAAATCAATGCTGTTTTATACAATGTGAATCTGAATATTTGAAAGCATTTAAAAATATTTAATAAAGAATGTAAACGATTTTAATATAGCAAGCAAAGTGAAGACATTTTTTTGGCTGAGCATAGGTTTTGTATTATGAAATGTAGATAAGTAATACAGAAAGGTGCAATTTCAATATCCTTCCATTACCCTCAACTCCGGGATATGGTTGAATAAAAAATAAAAAAACTACAATTGATTGAAAAAGAGACAACTCAGATATGAAATTTCGTGAAATATTCCCTGGAGTTGGCTGTTAAACATTACAAGGGATAGGTCGTGAGTTACTGATACTTTTATTTATTGCAAGGGAATGTATATTGACATACGGAAAGAATTTTGTGTGCTTATGTAATCCATGTTTGAGAGACGTGGTGAGGAATTATAACAGGAATCAGAATAAGTTATTAATTAGTTTCCATTGCCGTTTAAGGATAAGGATTAGAATTATATACCTAATTCAGATACTAACAAGAGCATAAATATTTAATTTATTTTCTATGTTGAATTATTTCTCTTCTTAGCATCCGTAAAAAGTATTTGTTAAACATATGCATCGATTCTTTTCTCTGCCTTCATTGGAAAAAAATCAATTTACTCTAATTTTCCCTCTTCTTCCCAATTTGCAACAGAAATATGGATTGCTAAACACAACATTTTGACTTTAGTTTTTACCCCAATAGAAAATTTAAATAAAGGAATTTCAGTGTATGACATACTATACGAGAAAGACATTCCACACTCTCTCTAAAGCGTTGTAACGATCACGTAACAAACACTCATTCTTCAGTTCCAGTCGTCACTCGACTCTGCGTAATAATGGGCCTCGTATAATTTAGTTTTGGCCCGAGCCTGTGCTTTTGAGGAGAATATATGCTTCATATACTGCGAACTGTTAATAATACACATACATTGACGTATTACTGCTGTAAATATTATTAAAATTAAAATGATTGGGGAAAGGGTTCGGTAAAAGTATGATGGCCATTAGTTAAAATAATTCAATGCCAAAATTTAGAAAACATTTCCTTTAAGGGCTAATAATTTACTTTAGCAGCTATCCGGGAGCCATTTTATCAGTTGTTTCTATACACATGCATTGTATTTGTTTCTTCTTAGGAGGAATTCAAAGCATAATTTCCTATTTATAATCTAAATTTGGATGTGCGATTTGCGTAATCGCTTTATTTCTGAAGCGATGGAGGCAATTCATGATTTGAAACCCTTTTGAGTCTTAGCAGCATTGGTTATTTTAAAGTTCTTGCATTGTTACTAAGATTTTCCCTATATTTTCTCCCTTGGCTATTTCTGCCAATTGTTGAAAACATCTTCCAGCTTTGTTGACGAATTTTGATAATTAGTCATTTGTTATACGCTCTTATTTATGCCTATTAAAACCTCTCTTAAGGGAAGCTTTCGGTTTGGACTGGCATCGAATTCATCAGTGCTTCTTATTTGCACGTCATTCTGCTTAGCTTTATTTTCAATGATACCCGCTTACAAATACTTTCTATTTTAGGGTGTATCCGCTTTGGAATCTAAGTAGATATATTACTTAGGCACAGATTGTATAAACATGAAAAGAACTATCCCGTTGGATTAGCCATATTTTATCTAGGGAAAAATAAAGGGGAGAATTAAAGGCTACTTAGTGCTAACCACTTGCATAGTGATTGCTGAATAGAGCTGTAACCTATATGTGACCATCAGGACCTAGTGATTAAACAATAATAAAAAAAGCTCAATAGTCAGTTGTGTTATTTAAATGACTAATACCAAACTGATGACAGATACATCGTAATTACTCTGGTAAATAGTCTGAGTACAACTTACGCTAACGGATTAGAAAATCTAAAACAAGAAACTTATTGCAATGTTTCTTTTACTGTTACTCTTCATCTGAAATAAGCGAATTCCGGTCTGTTTGTCTATTTTTACTTAAAATACAATGCGTAAATATAATTTACCTATTTATGGAATTTAATGAATGATAAAATTTAACATATCATTATGAATGCGGTATTTTAAAACACCGTATAAAATTTATATTGTTAGTTCAATGCATCTTCTTACTAGATAGCAGTTTCTTTAGTAGAATTCCGATCCTACTAATCAAAATGTTTTCGCAAGTAAATACCACGATCAATACATGAATAATTGAAAATCTCAGAGGAGTAATGGATTTTTGGGCAATTTTTCTCGATGCCTTTCAAATACATAAACCATTAAGAACATTTAATTTAAGTTCACAAAGATTTATTTGACCGGCGGCAATATTTATCCATTCTTCGTACTCGGAAACTGTCCCCCTGTTTCCCAGTAAATAACCTTAAGCGTCCGAAATCCCTTTACGGTCGGGTGACGGTTGGGTAAGGGCGGAAGGGATCTGTACCGCATTGAAGAACGATCATTTTTATTTAATATGGCTTCCCCACGGGCGCTCATAATTGCTTAATTCGTTCCCCTTACCCCCGAGGCAAATCTTGCCTCGTGACTCACCTTTCGCGTGGAATGAGGGTCATCCGAGGCAAACAGGTGCTCTCCACGATGTGCTTAGCAATTTTTTTCTCTTTTTATTCTCTCTCTCTGCGGCAGCCTACCTATTTCGTACGGAGAAGTCTCCTTCCGAGTGGGCGAAACGACTCGTTTCAATTTTTTAATCCCCTCTGCTATCGGACGTAGAAACGCTGCAATCGAATTCCTTAATCATTGCAAATTATTGTTTGTACCGATTAAAAAAAAAATTGTTTTTGCGAGATATCGCTACACATGAAATTCCGTGAACATGGCCTCATTGTAACGAAAATAAAAGAATCTTTCTCATTACATTAATGTAAAAAAAATTATTACGCTATTTTTCGAGATATTTGCCAATAAATAGAAACAGTTTTCGATGATATGATAAAGGCTTTTACATCTCTGAGCTGAAGGTATACATTATGAAAAATGTGAGGAAAATCTGGCGGAAAGATTCTGTCAAAAACTTAACGGTCCGAAGTTTTTCTGTCTAAACTATTAAACATTTATTTTCTTACTCACTGTGATATTTTTTAATTAATCACAAAAAAACCATCGGTTTTGAAGACTTTTTCAGCGCACGGAGTGGAACGAATGAGTCAAAGTTTCAAATGGGTGTTAATTTATTTGATGATAAATTCAGCCAAAAAATGTTTGTCATATGTGTAACAATATTAAATTCATGCTTGCTTCAACTTCTGACATTTTAAATAAATGCGAATACGGGCTCTGTTATGCAAAGTTAGAAAACAACATCTCTCAAACTACCTTACTTATAACATTAATTCAATAATGTTTATTCACTGCTCACTTATAGCAACAATGTTTTGACCAAAAAATTGTGACATCTCTTAAGTACACCTCGGTTACTAAGAGTAAGTAATTTTCTTCTTCATCGTGTTTTTTTACTTTAAAAAAACTTTTTTCGATTCTTGGCCGTCCACTCGTCAATGTATTTACTTCCTTCAACATTAACTTTCATGCATGCTCATGAATTTTGGTTATCCATTAAAATTTGGTAAAAGCATGTCCCATTGGCCATCTCAGCTATCGAAATTTCAAGGGACCGATCGAAGCGACCAGCTGTTGCAATGAATGTTGTATTACATCAAGCGAATATTGAAATTCATCGTTCGAGTATTGCCACTTGTGAGTTTTTTCACACTACCATCGTTTGTAAAACATTTACTCGCTTTGTGATTTTATTTTCCCTTTGAAAATATGTGTTAGAAAAATAATTCTATTTATTTATATTAATGGTCGTCAGGATGGCATCTCGGAGGATTACACTCATCGCCATCTTTGAAGCCTTTAATAGGTGGCTTAATCGGTGTCCAAAGAAAATAGGCAGCATTTTAGGTTCCGTAATTTCTTCGAAGAGAACATTGAGGTACCTAAGTGACGAATTTGGATACATCTTTAATTCCAACACCTTTTTACTTTGAACAATTTTAGAAACATATCAGGAAAATCCATTTTTAATCGCACATGGAACGCAGGAAACCCTAAAAGGAAAATTTCAGACAGGCTTTTTTTGCATAGTTTTATGAAAGAACATTTCTCGAGTTGAATCAATTTTCTGTATTTCACTCTCATTGATTAAAACCCACTCATAGTTTTGCCGCTGCAAACTTTAGTAGGACACGTTGTTTTGAGCCCGAGAGAGGTTATTTAAAACATTAGTTTAAAATTGTTTAAGTAGATTAAATCGAATTGTAATAAGAAAAAAAGGTCATTTGTTGATTTCCATTTTATTCCATTTCTATCGTAGACCTTCACCTTGCTTGTTTTACACCCTTCCCCGAAACGGCTTCCCCCGCTGGCCGACAGCGGCGCTGTTGCGGGTGCCAACGCTTCCAATTTGCCGCGGGGCCCAACGGTGGTCTGGGAAATCCTCCGCGCGTTTCTCAATAATCCCCTAAGCGGTACACACACACACACACACACCGCACTTCAACTCAGCCCACCCCATCCTATTTCACATCCCACCCCCCCCCCCTGCCACACATCGCCATCCCCCTACCCACCCGTAGCGACCTATTTACTCAAAACGCCAAAACTGTTGGAAGCGCTCCGGACCGGCTCGGATCGGAAGGACGCGCATGAAGGCCGTGCGTGATACATTTCTCGTGCTAGATGTTTTCTTCTGTCACAACTAGTTAGTTTTAAGGTGCATAAGGCGCCCATAGATGTGTTTCATGCTGTGTTCGCTAAATTATCAAAATTCCTCATTTGAGATACGCAAATTTTCCAAGCTAAAACGCCATAATATAAAAATAAAGGGATTTGAAAATTTAAGTGAGTGTCTCCATAAAACTCGCTTTACTCCCCGAAATTAATGAGTGTATCACTTTAGAGAGTAATAAATTGCGTGAATATATTTTTAATGGAAGTAACAATGAAGAAAGATAAGCGATATCTAAAAAGATGAGCGAAAAAATCTATGAAAAAAAAAGAAAAATGTCTATACACCAGGGCATCGAAGTCCATACCTTCCACTCCACATTCCACCATAATCCACCAATGGGTCTAACTCTTATTTTATGGTATAGGCAGTTCACTGGGCATAAGTGTGTTTTCGTGACTGTAACATCTTACAGCGTTACAGAATCAGCCAGTCAGTAAGTGATGAGCATAAATATGTATACTAATGCTCGCTAAAAAGAATGCTTCGGATGTTGGATATATTATTTCATACGTGCCGTGTGTTCCAGTTGTTGGTAATCATTCATTCCATTGTAAAAATATTAATGATACTGCTTTATTGGCAGATCTCTGTATTAAATTATACATGTATTTTCTTAGGAGATATAGGCAGTTACCAACTTCACAAGTGGCAAAATAATTTTGCTAGACCAAGCACTATGGTCCCGGAAAGCAGAAACGTCTGGACGGGAACTCCGTGAAAGCAATAGCAGATCTCATTTTAGCAAAGTTACCTCCGTAACTGTGGGTAAAGACAGCGTCGCATCGTTTCGAGAATCGACCTCTTGAGTTTCCGTGGACTTTGCCATAGGGAATAGAGCCTCAGGACCTGTAATCAACTTATAACCAGTTGCTTCCCGCGGAAATGTTTGGCCCACTGCGCCACGCAGGATTATTACGTATTCACCATCGTGCTTTGGCATTCTTGGGAAGCGTTTCGTCCGCACTTTCGCCCTTAAAGGCCAAGGTCCGTGGTTAGATTCCCAGTTTTGGAAACCCTTATCCCTCAGGAAATTTTCATCGCGACTTGCTCTCTTTGTCTTCTCCCGACTGTCTAATAGTTCCCTAAATCTTCAAATTATTCAATAGGGCCGTACCGAAATGCGTGGGTTGTATCGGTTGACGGTTTATGTATTATATATCTACTACCGTGGACAAATTACAAATAATGAAAAAAGCGAGGGCTCACAATAACTACTGAGAAAACAAGATAATGTGACAATATCCCCATACCCGCTGAGATATTTGATTGAAGTGGACAACAGATTAATGGCACAAGTGATAGCATTAACAAATTAATGCACAACATTGAAAAGTAAAGCAATGCCCAACTTGGAAACAGAAGAACGACTTGAAAGAAGAAATATATTAACTGGCTGTTTTGCACTTCAAGTTATATATTTTTGAAATAGGACACATGGCATGATTTGGTCCATGATATGATCAATAATAATGTGCTCAGCAGAAACAGAGAGTGGATAATCAAGAGCTCAAAAACAGATGAATATTGCATACACGAAAGTGCTAGGGAAATTTTAGGGGAGAACTTTAAGAGAGAGTAGCCAAAAGATAAGATGATATAGTACATTGTAGTGGGTTGGAGAATGGGTGGCAAACAGAACAATAGAATTTTATGGAAACAGAATGGATAGTAATAGGAATGTGCACTTATTATTTTTTTTTGAAAACGAAAGTTCATGTCGAAAAAGTCTTAAGTAATATGAGAAACGTTAATTTAGCTAGTGATCTTAAGAAGGACGTAGGTATTTTGGTGCTACGCTGAAAAAAGCATGCTACCGCGTTGGCTTTGATTGCGACGTCACTTTCTGGTAAACATCGTACATCAATCGCGTCGTTGCGAATGTATAGAGGCACCTAGACACGGTGTATCTCGGTGACATAAAAATCGTTTATGTGGGCGAGAAAATATTGGAAAGTTCTGATTTGGAGAGTGGAATGCTTCACGCATTAAAAATAATGCTTTACTGAAGAATAAAACGCTAATTTTCAATGTACTGCCTTAATTCTCTGTAAAATTAATAACTGGTTCACAACCTTATTGGACTGGTAAACATGTGAAGAGATAATAACACAAGACGTAAAAAAATATCACTAGAACTTTGTGGGAAAGTAGAGGTAAATGATAAAAATCATGCGGAATGATAGCGTCTGATCAGAAAAAGAAGTGACTAAAAGCTTATGATGAAGAAATAGGAGGGAGAATCTGAACGCCATGGGTAAATACCAATTCAGGAACTGATGGTGGCGAGGGGATCAGGGGCTTAAACTGCTTCTAGACCTACGTTATACTGTGTGAGACCCCACAGTGGCGAAGAGCAGGGTGCATTTGAACGCCTGCCATTCCCGTGTTATGGTAAACGATACACTTGAATAACATTAAGCTTCGCTTAAATCTCCTAAGAAGTGTTCATTGAATTGACAAGGCATGATTACGTAACTACCACAAATACTTCACCGACGATTGAGAGATCCAAGTGCTAGTCTGAATAGGAAACTTTCTTTTTATCGGCGAATTTTTTACTTAAATATTTAATGAAAACGTGCTTGACGCGTGTGTAATGGTAGATTGTAGATTCAGATCATTTTAGCATGATTTTTATTTGTTCATTTTAGTAGTCTAGTAAATTTTGGCCTCTCATACTCTAATCACATAACTATCTCCTAATCCTCAGGAAATCATGTTTTAGTACCTACTTAAGTTTGAAGAGCTGATAGGTATAATTATAGGTATAGCCATCTAAGGTATAGATGAGGCGTCGTTGAGATTCTACTCTATGTCTAATCATGAGCACTGTATCCCGCCAGCCAAAAGAGCGTGTCTGTAGGTTTTTGGTAACTACCCATTAATATATGATTGTGGATGGAAAAAGAGTTTGATGCCTGTTTAGTTACGATAAAATTTACATAGATTAATCAGTGCTTTTCCGAGGTTCTATTGCTGTCAAGTATTATAACAGTGAAAATACAAAATTAAAAGCAGTTTGAATGAGGTATTATTTCACATACAATTTAACGAAAAAGTCCTCATTATAAAGGGAAAACCATCTTTCAAACGTCACCAAAATATGAGCCACTTATCGGTTTACTTTTCGAGGTATATATCAAGAAATAAAAGCAGTTTGCCAATGAGATATGGTAAGTGTTTGCGCTACAGTCTTTTAGTTTTGGGGCGAAATTGAGAAAAAAAATCTCCTCTTCAACCTAACCAGAGAGACATTATTAACACATTGAGGAAACTCTGATCGCGTCCTAAATTTAACGGTATTTGGTTCGTATGGTTTTACAATTATAAAGAAAATAAATTTATTATTCACCGTAATACTTTTTGTAAGTTGCAAAAAAACCTTTGGTTGAAAAGGCGTTTTCAGAGTACAGCGAAAAAATATAATTCCATTAAAAGCCTCTAATATGCATAATTAGTTTATTATAGAGATGTTCAGTCATAACAACATTTTTGGCATTAATGCTACAATGATTACTGCATGCTTTATTACAACGCCGACTTTAAAAAAATCGAATATGGTCTCTATATTGTCTTGAGAAAAATCTTGCTCAAACTACCTTAAACCTATAGGTCTTGTCTATCAGTCTATCTCCCTCATTTTACTTAGGCGGTCGAACCTACCAGCTTAGCGGGGGGAGTTTAATAGTCTTGTCAACGTCAAAATTAAATTCGGCTCCTTTGAGCCTTTCTAGATGTCCTGGTGTCACTTGCTCTCTACGAGCTTGGAGGGGAGACTCCTAGTTTGCGTATTTACTCAGTTACACTTTGCTTTTTCTCATAACAACATGACAGTTTATTAGGCTAGGGAGTGGAGGGTTAGGGAACGAGTGGAGGAGAAAACGAGGAGGACCTAGAAAATTTTCAGCCTTCCCCAGGAAAGGTTTTAAATCAGTAGGAGTGACCTCACGGAGCGGGAAGAGGACGTATGAAGAGGGTAAGCAGAGCATATCACTCCCAGGACGGGGCGTAATTGAAAAGGGAACTGACGTGTGAACGGCAAAGCTCCATCTTTCGCCCCGCCACCGAAGCGTTGGTCTCCAATTGCAGAATGGAAACTTGGGGACATTTCTCCGAAAACATTTGCAACGCGAGGCGCAGTAGGCCAAGCACTTGTATGGGAAATTCGCGGACTTCTCCGATAAGCCCTCTTTAGACTCCGTCTATATTAATTCAACGCGCGAAAACTTATTCAACTCGAGAATCCGCTCAAGGTATTATTTTAAGTGTAATCCGCATGCTGTAAGGCTTAGAAGTGAATGCAAGGACAACTAATACCCATTTTTAATTATAACTTTGCAAATGAATTATGACTGGGTTGTTGTTTTGGATCTTCCGAAAACACTATGCACGTGATCTGCTTGATCTCTAAAGATCTTTTTGCCTGGTTTGAAAGCGACTTTTGCTCTTTGAGCTTACTTTTTATCTCGCTTATACGTTTATAACGCTGCCGAACTGCCCCACTTCATCATTTCTTCCCTTTTTCCTGCAGCTTCCAAAATTTTAAGCGGTAGGAAAGATGTGGAAGGGGTTGGGTGGACGGGCTGAGAGTGGCCTGGATATCAGACTGCTCTGAACGAGCTGAATGGGGACCGGGTTATAAAGTCTCATGCGACGGAGGGGGTTCTTGCATACTATATTCAACATACTCGAGTAGGGGTCGAATCACTCCTGGAAAATATGCATCACATCCGGGATTCCAACCCGATCCATCCACATGTAGTAAAAGTCTGTACTCCTCAGTGCTAATCCAACCCCCTCCCAGGTCTTGCACTTGTGTGAGGATTCCCATTTTTATTTATTCACCTTCTTTTGCCCTCTGCCATGATCGTATGATTCCTCGCACCTCCTTGTTATGCATTATTACGATGAATCGTAAGCCATGTGTTGAAATTTCTACAGAGAAAACGTAGAAATCGATACCCGAAAACTGACAGTGGTCTGCGTTTTGGCTTGGCAAACCAAAGGCCTGTCGTCGATTTGGTGTTTCGAGGTGGATATTGTCGTGTCCTCGATGGGATCACAAGGGTTCGTAACTCATTTTTTGGATCGCATACCAACTGGCAGGAGACGTTGGATCAATGACAACACCCAAATCTTAGATAGTGCATTTATTTAGCAGGACTTGGCTTACATTGAGTAGATACAGCGGAGTCGACGGTCTCGGCTGAGGCTGACGTCCTTCTGGGTTGGATCTCGGGTCGAGGTGCAGAGTGCCCGCGGTCGTTCCTTAGGGCGTGGCCGTCGCAGAAGAGCGTAGAGTCACAGGTCAGATGGTTCACACTATGTTTCTCTAAGACACTGAGCTCGAAGCCATGCTTCGCGGGATCTTTTAATGAGTTGGAGGGGTGGGGGTTCCCGCCCCGACTTCCCCTCCGTCCGGCCAAATAAGTGGACTCCTTTGAGTCTGCTTATTTGGGTTATCTACCTCTGGCACCTTAAGTTATACCAGGTGTGAATAGGTCAGGATATTTAAAGATTTGGTGGTTGATGTCTGTAGGGTGTAAAAATATCTCCCAAAAGAAGGGGTAGTTCCTTTTTACTAATTAAAAAGATGGATGACTAAAAGATGGACGGCTCTTTCCCCTCACGCCGCCATGTGGGGCAGGCGGGGAGGGAACGTCCCTTCCTGTTATTACCGCTGTATGTCTTGACGTCAAGAGCAAGTGGAAAAATACGGTGTTTGTCCTTTTTAGAGGAAGTGGTAGAGTTATGGAAAATAACTAGGAGTACAGATAATCGAGTTGTTTGTTAGTTAAAAAGGAAATCACGCATTATGGAAAGATCCCAAATGCGCAATTCGTCATGTAGTCGTATTGTCGGGGTACGACAATATTTTTAGCGACATGTTCTACGTGTTACATAGCCGTCATTCGCAAGGAAACTTATCATAATCAGCAATGAGAGAAACATTATAAGAGCTAATTTATGAGATTTTATCATTCATCAGAGTACTCAAATGGAAGACCAAAGTTTATATTTGCACGAATGTCGATAAATACAGATCTTCCACCACTGAAGTGGTGTTTCCTGAATCTCTGACTATTATCTGCCTCCTGATCTCTAGTATCATGCACTTAAGTCCCCAAAATACATTTATTCATCGAAATTACTTGTATAAACCTCCCAGACAGGTATAATTCACGGTATTTGTAGTAAAAATGTAAGCTTTATGGATGCTAACTTCAAACATGTTTTAGTTCGTATGTGTGATTGCAAAGACATTAGCATCGAAAAAAATATTTACCGTTGTAGAATGCTCATCTCAAAGGATTGCCAGATTTTAAATACTTATTTTTTATGATGAAGATATGTTACCATAAAATAAATTACCAAGTAAGATCTGATGCTTTCCCAGCGTGTGCAATTAACATAGGTTTTTCGGGTATTCACTCATCCCTGAGAGTGATGGACTACTCGTTCATTGAAACGTCAGCAGCGATGGAATAATTGACCCGGTGGAATACCCGAATAACTTATGTTAATAAATTACTAAGTATTAAGAAAGCCTTCAATTTTCAGTCGCAAGTTTATGAATACTAATGTATGGATAACACTATCACAACAACTGATCTCGCACTCAATGCGTTAGAGAGACTCTTCTGTCCCATGGAGCTCTGATACTTATAGGTTAGTCCAAATCAGCGGGTAATAGTAAAATGTAAATGTACTCTTTTAAATATCCCCACAAGATTTAGTCATCGAGTTCATTATCTAGAAATCTTTAAAGCGAAGAGAGTAACCCCAAGCCTTGAGATCCGTCTCTAAGGTTGAGGAACAACTAACCTCCTTGTGGTGGATGGATTCCAAGGAGGTTAAAATGAAATATTATTTTCTAACCTCCATGAATGGATTATATATACCTGTAGCTCTCTGTTTGGGGCTTAGCACCGTTATATAGTGACAGTCATTTGAAACTATCTGCTACGCTTGATCAGGAAGTGCAAGGTTGATTTCCACCGTTCCGTGGTTGCATGAACGCAAGGTTTTACTAACTGTTCATTTTTTTCATATACACTGTATTGACAACCGATTATTTACGGAAACTGGCACTTGGGTTCATTTTAATCCTCAAGGCTGAGTAGAGCTATAAGCTTGACGGAAGAAAAAATTAGTCCATTTATCATGTTGAACCGAGTATTTTTATTGACATTTCGTTCCAAATGAGAAACACCGTTTGGGTTATGCAATGGAATGCCTAGGTTGAAAATAAAAGAAGGCACAGCCCGTTGTTTTTGAAATAGCGATGATTTACGGAAGTTCACTCTAAAACTCGTTTAAATTGGTTCGCTTGAGTAATACCTGCCTTTAGCTTGACGGGCTAAAAACATTCATGCATCATGTTAAAGCACTTATTTTTATTGACGTTTCATTCAAAATTTAGAAAAAAACTCTAAAAGCGGCCTTGTAAAGGGAGAAGTAGAAATTATAAAAATAAAGTCAATTTTTTTGAAAACCAATACACAGAAATTGACTCTTGAGCTCATTTAAATTGGTTTTTCCTTTAGCTTCACAGTCGAAGAGAATGTTAATTTGCCATGTTGTGGCTGGTATTTTTTCTGACGCTTCGTTCAAAATTTACTAAAGCCTCTGGAAATATATCAAGGATTAAGTATAAATTAGAATGGTAAAGGTCAGTTTATGAACAATAGATGGTTTAAAGAAGGTTAGTCAAATAATTTGAAATAGTCCGATAGAATGATATTTTTTGGCCTAAAATATTTGTTTATCATGTTTAAGCTACCAGTTTTTGCTTAAAATTTGCTGACAATTCGTTAAAAAAATCCACGAAAGCCTCTGGTAATATATGAAGGATTAATTACAAATTAGAATGATAAAGGTCAGTTTATGAAAAATCGATGGTTTACAGGAATTTGGCCAAATAAATTGAAATGGTGCGACAGAAAGATATTTTTATGCTTTGCAAATTTGTTTTTCATGTAAAAGCTTCCATTTTTGTTTAAACTTTGCTCTAAATGGTAAAATTACGAAGAGAGAATTCAAAGGAATGAGTCTAAAATTAAGTAACGTTCAGGAAAAAGCAATTGGGTGGGGCTATGGTGACGTTCAAGAGACGGTGAACGGTATAGATTGGAGGAGGGTCAATTGGAACGAGGGTGGTATTTTGTATGGAATCCGAAAGTGAGGGACAGTGGAAGAGAGTAGTAGATGGAGTTAGTGGAAGTCCCGGGGTCAGTCGGGTGCGGGCGGGCACCCGTCCTTTTCACGGACGGAACTCGCCAATGGAGAGATATTGGAGGAGGAAGGAAGGTAGGCTCTGTGGCAGGAGGGTGGGCGGATCCGTCTGGCTGATTACGATGGGAAGTCCATTTTGCAGCAAAAGGGGAGGGAATTAATTATCGCACGCACGTGGAAATAATACTCTGGCGCCCGCGTAAACAGACGCCGACACGGAAAACATTTTCAGAGGGGACCCCTCTTTTTGGCGGCCGAACGCGGTTTCCACATCTGGCATCTGGGCAGGAAGACCGTGTGACTGTGTACGTCCGTGAATGACTGTGTTTGTAGGGAATCTGGGATTAAGAGAGACAGAGATAAAGGTGAAAGGAAGTAGTGGGCGAGCCTCGAATTAATTAGATTGGATTTTTGCTTCGCGGGATACGATCGGATTCCAATGCAAGGGAAAATAAGTTGACCCCTCGAGAAAAAAACGTCAAGTTCAGCTCTCTTATTCCTCCCGTAATTATTTTTTCGGATACGTGGTGTGCCTTTAAAATATAAATATAGTTTTAAAAACACAGGCACACGGAAATAAAAAGGACACTCACAAAGTATTTTACGGGACGTTTCGACGGTCAGGCCGTCATCGTTGGCAACAAGAGACTATCTAGTAACTAGCCTACTAGTCTAGTTACTAGTGACTAGTTAGTGTTTCTTACAAGTCTAGATAGCTCGGTGGTCTGAGCATTCGGCGCGACATCGAAAGGTCTATGGTTCGATTCCCGGTCTAGTCGAATTGTTTTCACTGTGAATCGGCCAGCATACCATCTTCACATCACCATTGTACTGTCTAATTTTATGTGTGCTTCCAATCCTCTTTCTTTCACCCTCTGTTTGAACGAAAATATTTATTAATTACGATGAATGAATGAATGTATATATACATTCCCAGTATAATATGTATATAAATATTTTTATATACGTAAATCCCCCGCCGTTTCCAGTGTTTCTTACATGACTAATTAGCTCGGTGGTCTGAGCATTCGGCGCGACATCAAAAGGTCTATGGTTCGAACCCGGTCTAGTTTATATATACATATATGTATATGTATATACATATATTTCTCCCCAGTATATATATATATATATATAAATAGATGCAACTCCACTGCAAGAATCTTCCATTACGTCTCGCTGAAGAAAGTGGCGGCGATCCACCGAAAATTTCAAAATCTGTGTGTGTCATATTATGTGTTTTCACCCTAGTGACGAATATATATATATATATGTATTTATATTTTTTTCTCTCTCTATCTGAATCTCCAGAAAGCGGAGTTACGCGTATGGAGTGACACGTAAAATTACTTCAACGCCACGCGGACTCATAGAGGGAATATAAGGAAGGTTTTTGGAGAGCGTTCGGGCTTATTTTTGTTTATTTCTCCTATAAGTCGTCATTAAGGGGTTCAAATATTCCTGGGGCCTACGTGTTTTTCCCTGGAACAATCTCCCTGTGTGATGGGATGGATTGAGGGATTTTTAGGTCTTTATGCAAATTCCCTCCGGATCCGAGCAGACGCGGAGTTTTATGTTTTTCCGAAACCGAAACTGATATTTTCGTGAGAGTTATTGAGAGAGGGAGGTGGGTTGGAGGAAGCTTGACTGTGGTTCCTGGATTCTTGTGTAAGTTTCTCCGAACCCAGCCATGTTTATATAGATTTGCAGAGGCTCAGTTCTTCGACTGATTCAATAAGTACGAAGATGAAATGCCGTAGAAGTTTTCATTTCCGTCCACCCACGTTTTGCCATAGAGTAATGGCTTTAACTAACATGAAGATGTTGCCCAAAGATTGGTTGTGTTGAATATAATACTCAGTTAAAATGGAATATTTATGTGAAAAATTTGGATTTTTAATCCTTTCTGAACTGATATTATTAATGTTGAGAAAACATTTTTTCTCCTTTTCATAAAATAATCGAGGTGAAAAACGTAATATCAATTTAAATAATGTTTTCAACTTTGTCTATAATTTTATTTTACTGAATTCCCTACAATGGAAATAGTTAAATAAGTTGAGGTGGCTCCAGAGGTATTTGCCGAATTCGGAAGTCTTGAGATGAAGGGGTAAAAATAGCACTAAAAGTTTATCGTGTAAATTTTATGGGTTTTCACGTTTAAAATTTGATTTTCTAAACGATTTCATTAAACGTAGTAAATGAGTACTATTTACTCAAATCGAATTTTTTCTTTATTTATGGAAAATATTAGTAGGTAACAATATATTTCACCAGAAATGAATATAGACTTATACACGCTACGGGCAGCAGTTGAGAGTTCTGACTGGTGAATTACATTTTCTCGGGCTCCTATAGTAATATTTTACTAATGCATCGTTCCATCACTCAACCATTTTTATCAAAATGCGAGAAATATTTTGGAGGTTTCACAAATGTGGTGAGCTGGCTAGCCTGAGATCTTTATTCGAATATAAATCGAAACTGTGTGTTATTTAGCTCATCGAGGCTTTCCATCTCATGGTACTCTTGCCAGCCTAAACTGAAAACTGTGTTCCTTACCGCCAATGATTAAATTCTTCCTAAAAATTATCTTTTTGGGCATTTATATTGATTAATGATTTGATAAACAATTAGTATCGGTAAACGAAATCAAATTAATTAATGATTAAATTAAATGTCATTAAAAAGTAAGAGTAAGAAAACAGTCAATCAAGTAGTAAACAGCAAATACAATATTATCTTATTTCAGCGGAATTCCTTCAGCGGACAGCGGATTTCCGCTACTTACCTGTGACTTATTAAGCGTGTTTATGTGGACGCACTATTTCATGTGATTCTAATGAATGAAATAAGTGTGCACAGGTTTCCCTTATTATTTTTTTTAATTTCACTATCTTTAATTCATATAAAATTAATTTTAATAGCATTGCTTTCTCATTTGATTAGTGTCAGAAATTTAACGACGGAAATGATTAAATTCTGTCTAGATTTTTCGTTAAAAGTTAGCCGAAGTAATTTGACCCAAATCCCGCGAAGACAAGGGAGGTTTAGGAGGTAGTATATTTTTTAGCTAGTGAGAGAGGAGAGGCCGTTGCGAGGTATTTATTTCACTTCTTTTATTAAAAGATCTGCACTATGTTACTGGCGTTTTTGAAATAACACTCATTCCTTCTCATGAATACTGCGCTGTCGTAACTTCAAGCGTCAGAATTAAGTGCCTACCTAAGCCACAGCCGTTAAATTTCTCAGTATGCTGGCATTATTCTTTATCCCAGGATGATATGCTTAACGCCAGTTAACGTTTGAGTAGCTGGAGGATTTTACACCGCTTTTATCGGGGAGGACACTTGTAGTATTCCACGGGTCACCCCTCCACCAACTTCAGCATTGTTCCCTCACCCGCTTCAATTCCTTTCTAAAACTTGACTCCAGCCATCTGCTCTATCTTTCTCAAGATTCCTGTGGAGATGTGGGGGTGGGCGAAGAGGACGGGGGGTGAAGGGGATAACCTTGAACTATGCGCCGAGTTATTTCATCTCCTCTGTCGAGTTTTATAATTTCACTACTACAGAGAGGGTATGTTCCATCCCTACTCCTCGAGAGATATAGGTTTGGAATGGGGGAAAAAATTACAAAGAGGAAAAAGAATTTTCGGAAGGGAGATGAAGGGGTCCGAATGTTTCATAACTTTTTGTTTGGGATAAGGATGAGCAGTCTCCCCAAAGGACTTCAGAGGAAAAATGAGAATGTACGCGTGCATGTGTGATGGTTCAATAATTTTACTTCGAATTGGCTATGGGCTGCACGTGATGAAACTACTCGACGCCTTATTTTCTATTTTACGACGTGAACACATCTCGTGCGCGTCTACGTATTTCTCTGAGTTTTTCATTTTGAGCACCTTTCCTTTGCCTTGGCCGTAAACTATAACCCGGAACTAAATTATAGCCTTGGAAATTATTCCTGGTTCTAGGAATACCGTGATTCTGTGCTAAAGGCATGGGAATAAATCTGAGAATTTCCATCTTTGCTCTTAAAACAGAAGAGTCAAATCAATGAAAACGATAAGGTATCGTCTTCTGTAATAATAATTTCTTTAACTCTCAAATATGACTCATGTATGTAATGTACAAGTGCTGCATAAAATATAAACCTTGATCAATTGGTGTCCCTTTTATTAACTACCACATTTCACTAGACTTTTAATAAAACTTATTATTCAATGCTATTAATTTGTGACTCCAATTGAAATGTATCGTGCTTATAATGAAACCTGCTTTGCCTTACCAGAGGACGTATCGTGCTTTATCATCAAAGTCATTGATGAGAGTTCTTGCTCCCTACATCTCAAAAGGTAAACGTCAAGATTTGCTTGTTGATAACTTGTAAAGGTGGAAGCCGGTTAAATGACGTATCACGTGGAGTTGGTTTCATTTTCAGTAATTTCTCTGCGGTATTTCATGTCAGTCTGCGTTTCCTTTTGGAACTATGATATGATTTATGGAGAAAACGTATGGCTTAAATTTTCTGTGATAATAAAAATATCTTATTAATGTCTATTAAATATATCTATTAAATATATATATTAAACATATTTTTGTCGGATATGATCTACATGAATATAAGGTAATCATGAACGTGTACATGTATATAATAATATTCCTTGATCAGTGAAGTTACTGCTTAACCAACTTAAACTGTTCCATAATTGGGTGCAAGTAGAACGTATGGTTTTCCGCTGAAAAAATGCACGGTGCCCTTTCTTAGCTGTACATTAGGGTGATCCTTATTTTTCGATTTTCTTTCGGGACACCCCCTCAATTTATGCCAATTGCTGTAAAAACATATCCTGTAAAATATTATTACAATTGGATAACGGGAAGACGTGCCGCATCGCACACAAAGTTGTGAAATTTTGGCATTTTTGGCTATTTTTCGGACATGAATGGCGATAAGAAGTCGCTGGTATTTTTCAACTGATTTTCTCTGATAACCAGCGACTCATTGGACATTTTACATGATGCACATAAAATATTTTCCAGTTGTGACCAGTGGTTCCCCAAGTACGATCCCAAGGGTGAGCAGGTGCCACCCCAAGTGGCCTCGCGCCACTTGGGGTGGCACGAGGAGCGCCTTGGGAGCCTCGCGCCTTGAGAGCCTCGCGTCAATGCTCTTCGGTGTTAGTTCTATTCTTTCGACGAAATGTATTGGAATGCGATATGTTCTCAACACAGCTTTAATTTATTAATCTAAATAAATTAAACAATGCACATTATTGAAGATTCAATGATTGTATCTTTATTTTTCTTTCAATGGATGAAACATTTTTGTCAGCACTTAACACACACGGATACTCTGAGGAACAACCCTGATAATGAAACACTATTTTAAAATGTAAACAATCTTAGTGTGCTGGCATGCTTGATTCTCTGTAACATATCACAACTCTTTTGACAATGTAGCTCTATTAGTCTGGGAATTTACGCCTGTAGTTAGACACAACCTTTAGTAAAAATTTTTTCTGACTTTCGTATTTCATTAACTTCTCATAAAATTTCACCATCAATTTAACCCCTCTTTCAGCAGAATCATTTACCACTTTCAGTTACCATCTTCTAGCCTTCTTCATATGCCTTATCACTTTTCCAGTCAGCTGGATCCTTGGAGAGAAATGTCATAGGAATTATAAGTCGTTGGAAAAGATTTTTTGATAAAATTTATAAAGTCTTCAAGACCTTTGTTGACGAAGCAGTCAATATCTTTCGGAAGCAAAGAAAATATTTTCGGTATCTCGTCACCAATAGTAGTGATTATAGAGCTTCTACCATTCGTCTTTTGACCACTACTGGTAGATTGTCATCGAAAAAGCCTAGGGCTGCAGCTTTCGGGGATAAATACCATAAATGGCTCCAAAATATGCTCATCGTCACCTCACTAGCTGCACGGCCGATTTTCCTGTGAATAAACAAAGTTTTGAAGAACATTAAATCCCACCTCGGAGCCTCAACCACTTTCGGTGCCATTATCCATGCCTCGACATACAGATGCACAACAAACAAACACATATCACAGATTAAGGTCTCTTCCTCGGCTGACAAGGAGAACTCTTCGCGAAAAAGAAACATTTTCAGGCAGTAAAGCGCTTTCGACATTCACCTTGCATGATGCATAGCACCAGGAAAGCGAAACGATATACCACGCGGAGGAACCCATCCTAAATATGCAACAGTGGGTTCAAAAAGTTCTCGATAATCCTCCCTGGGGTAATTTTCTTGCAACTGTTGTAGCGTGGACGGTAGAATATTTACAACTTCATCTTGCAGCACTTCTGCCGAATGTCTGTCATGCATACATGTATTGTAATTGTCCATATCTAATGAATGCCACATATTCTAAAACATTTTAAACAGAGGAACATTAGGGGCCGAAGACTTCCCGAACTTTGCGTCAAATACACTTTTTAAAACCAGCTTGTACATGTGGTTCCGGCATGGTAGAAGCAAGATATTCTTTTTGAGAAGATGCTATAATAAGACACATGCGCCATTGAGTCTCCCTGTGTTTTCCGCAGTTGTATCGCAGCAGAATTCTAGCACATTTTCATGTAGGTTCCACTCCTCCATCTGATACATGGCAACGGCTAGATCTTTCCCACTGCCTGATGGTGAAATGGGAACACCAAGTAGATGCTCAGCTCCCAGACTGGTTGCTATAACAGGTAGCCCATCCACCAGTTCTCTGCCCATCAATGCTGGAAGCAATTTTCCGTCCCAGTTTATGGTAACTGCATCCAGCTCCTCTAATACGAATGTTCTGTGTAGTTTGGCTTCATACTCCGCCAGTAAACGTTCGCGGCTGCGACGGATAGATGAGCGATTTATGACAAATTCGTCAACATTTCGGTGAAATTCTTCAGCAGCTGCTATTAAAATGTGAAATGCTTCCCTGTCGCTCAATTTGCATTTGTCGAAATCTGCGACAAGTCTCGTAGTGATCAGGCCTCTTCGAGCCCGCTTTACTGTCGAGCTGTAGGAACCTCTGGAGGCAACATTCTCTGCTCTTCCCCCAAAACATTTGGACCCATTACATTCGTCATTGCTGTCCTCTGATGATGATCCTCCTCTGGGGATGGTTCAAATATTTTTTCGAAAAATTTGCAAAATTTACAAGATTTGAAGTAACTAACAGCAATTTAGTTCTGCATTTGCATATTATAATTACTATTTTACAGGAACTGTTCAGTAGTGCAAATTATTGATTGTTTTTGATCAGGTTTAAATAAAAACAAAAAATTACATTTCATACCTTCGTCGCCTTTAGACAGCCGCAATCGTAATTCCTTTTGTTCGCGTCGCAGAATAGCCTTCCTTTCTCTCTGTCGTAAAGAGTTATCCACTCCAAGCATACATCCCGGTCTACCCTTTTCTCGTTGACTGAGGAGGAAAAGTCTGTCTTCTTCTAGAGGTATCATCTCTATAGCATCGACATGAGCGATGTCGAACAGATCATTGAGGGCTGACACAAATTTTAACTCTTTTTCCTTCTGCGACTGAGTTCTTCGTCCTGAAGATTTTTGCAATAACCGCCACTCCTGGTAGAGACTACAAATTTCCGATGCTGTGCTGACATTTCCGCGTTGGTTTCCGCGCTTTCTACCAATAAACTTCCACTTCTTTCAACGCAAGACTAGCACTAGATCGCAAATTTAAATTTACCTTACGAATGTTATAGAAAAGAACCCTTAGCACCTGTCCATTATATGGCAACTTAGAACCAACAATTTGATTCTCAAAATGACCAATTAGGAATATTTGATCGGCGTTTCTAGTTTCCATTTCCAAATCCTATCCAGCAGTCCACTCCATTCCAAGCTCCACCTTAGCAGCCGTCTTCAGATCTAAGTAAATCTCTGGCTTCTAAGCTGTAAAAGTACATGAAAACTGTCCGGTTTATATACCCTGGCGTTTTTTTCCGCTCCTTTGGTACGCCTTCAGAACACCGTCGTAAAGCGTTTTGGAGCGTCTCGCAAACTCCCTCGTAACGCCTATGATGGCGCTTCGATGGTGTAGTTGTGAACGCTAAAGGTGTTTTAGGAAGCGCCTTACAAGGCGTTGTAAAGCGCTCTGAGAGTACTGAAAAGCGCCGTTCATAGCGTTGCGCAGCGCTCTTGAAGGATGCCCTTGAACGGATGACTACAGCGCTGTTGTAACGCCTTGGAGCGCCGTGCACGGTTCCCTGCTCTCTCAAAATAAAAAAATGATAATTACAGTTAATTATTATGAATGTACTATTACGCGATACCATACAATAATTTATTAAAATATCCTACCTAGTTTCGCCCTAACGATAATGAACGGCCCTACGCGCATATACTCACACCGGACATCGAAATTCCGGCGTCAAGAAAGTCTTATAATATACGGTCACTTCCGTGCCTTAATGTGACTTCAAGAACTAATTATTGGATGGCTATTCCGTGATAGTTTGAGGAAATACCATCACATCGCGATAACAGTTATTTGAAATTAATTGATTGAAACCTATATTGCCACATGGTATGAATATAAATGCAGTATTACTGAGAATAAACAAGATTTTTCCAATTCCCTTTCCAATTCCAAGATGTTTTGAACCAAAGACATTACATTTAAGAGATCTGATAACTGTGTTTTACTAGGTGCAAGTGAGATTTATGAACTAAGTCCGAATGGGAGACAGTTCCTTGAGATAAATGACCTTCAACCCTCAAGGTCTCTTTTTTTATCACCGCATGCTATTCAAGGGTATTAGAATAAAAACTTCTCAGTATTCTACCGGTAAGAGAAATTATGATTCAATTGTGTACTCTGATTTGGGTAAAATAGTGCTGGTATTAGCTATTTTTTTTCTGTAGCCTTTAGCGTGCGATTGCTGGTGAAAATATTGTGCTCTCAGATAATGCCGTCTTTTCAACTGAAGATGTTATCATTCAACACATTAAAAAAAAGAAAATATCGAGGGCTTAGAAATTATGCAGTCTGAAGTCATACGCGGGAAGTGTATTTTGATGGACACAACTACAGACATGTTTCTGAGTAACATACCTCAACGATGCGATGGTGACTAGAAAGTTACCCCTTAAATATTATTTATGCTGAGTGTCTTCCGATTACTTGAATAAAAACGATACCAAAACGCATGTCTCATCTGGTTGCATGGAAATCTCTTGGTTCGACAAATTTGTTGAATTTAGGCAAACCGAATGTGTAAAACAAGAAATTTATGGGCTTTGGCGCCTAATTCTGCGCTGTAGCGCTTTAAAGTGCCCCTCTTAGAGAGCATGTAACAACGCTTTCAAATATTGTGACAACACCCTTTAAGGAAACCCAAAAATACTTCGATGGCGCTTTGAATCGCTCTCTTCATGAGGGCGATCTGAAGCGCCTTTGTACAGCACCTCCTAAGGTGTAGTACAAAGGCGCTGCAATAGGACTTCGGAACGCCTCTGCTCACAGTGCACCACAACACTTTCTATGCGAAGCGAAGCGTCTTGAGAACGGTGATGTCAAGGCACTTCGGGGGTGGTTAGGAGCGCGTCCACCCGAAAGTGAGAATCAACACCTTGCGATCAACATGGAAATGTCTAGCCAAGGGTGTTTACAAGGTGCTTCGGGGGTGCTAGGAGCGCCGTCCGCTCAAGAGCGTAACGGAGCACCTTGCCAGCGCCGTAACAACGCCTAGAAACGCCTTATGAGCACCTTCCATCGCCTTTTAAACACCTTGAAAAGGGTTGAGAAAATCGCTAGGGTAGGCGAGCCTTGGGCTCGGCCGGCCATAATTCAAGTCTGTGTTGGAGCGACTAATGCGGCCTATGAAACAATGTTGAAATGAAACTTACTAAATGAAACATTGTTGTTCACATTCTTTCAATGAAACATTGTTTTCTATGCAACGATGTTTCATTGTTTCATAGAAAACAATGTTTCATTGAAACATCTCCTTATGTAGATTTTCACGTTTGTCCTATGCCTGCATTGTTATTTTATACGAATATGAAACAATGTAATCAGGTTTTGGGCCCAAAGCTTTTGTGTCGCATCAAAAAGACAAATATATCCCACACTTCCTCTACGTCAGTTAAAATATGAAGTTAATTGTAGGTATGCCACTGGGTTTATTATTATGGTCAGAAAATAGCATTCACATTGAATTTTCAATTCTGTGCATTGTTTAAATTAATTAGATTAATAAATTAAAATTGTGTTAAGAAAATATCTCATAACAATACATTTCGTCGAAAGAATAGGACTAACGCCGAAAGAAGCGGCGGACTTGTGAGCTTCGAGCATTGGCGCGAGGCGGCGCCACTTGGGGTGGCACGCGCTCACCCTTGGGGCCGTATCTCGGGAACCACAAGTCGCAATTGGAAAATATTTTATGTGCTGCATGTAAAATGTCCAATGAGTCGCTGGTTAGCAGAGAAAAACAGTTGAAAAATACCAGAGCCTTCTTATCGCCATTCATGTCCGAAAAATAGCCAAAAATGCCAAAAGTTCACAACTTTGAGTGCGATGCGTTATCCAATTGCAATAATAATTTACAGGATATGTATTTACACCAATTGGCATAAATTGAGGGGGTGTCCCGAAAGAAAATCGAAAAATAAAGACCACCCTACTGTACATGGTATACCCTCAGCATAATGTTCACTGAAGAGAGATTAAATTGATGAATGAGAGTTTCATATTTTTCTATGCTCCTTAAAAATAATTAAAGAAAAAATATTATTGCAGCAAAATTACCTGCCCGTTTGTGTTGCATCAGCATTGTGTTCCATAGTGATTTATCAACAAGTTATTTAGCTAACTGATTTGATATTTCCCCGTCTATCGCTTATTGGTTTTCATAGAAACGTAAGCAATTTGAGTTATTTATTAAATTGTTTGGAGTGAACAATCTAGTTTAATGCTCCTCTTGTAATATTATTTAACTTGGAAAATTTATGGTTTAGGCATTACCATGATCAAATTTCATGAAATAAGCAACATTCAAATTCATCGGAATCGCTAAATCATTGAAGTAGGTACATTATCTAAGTGCTGGCATCGTTTTTTATTCACGAAGGCACTGTAATATTTTTTTTGTAATTTATTATGTTCTTGTGTAACTTAAAACGAATGCTTTGTATTTTTTTAAATTTTGGAAGTTGATTTTGACATTTAAAAATATTCGACTCCGCGCTGATTGCGTTCACATGTGCGGTAGACGTCTGTTATCTCTTCGATGAGCATTCAGGAACGTCGTGCCTCACCCATTTATATTACTGAAGTGACACCATGTTGATTCGCAGGGAAATTTCTATGTACCAAAAGGGTGTGGCCATTTTTATACTATCAACTGCACGAGTGCGAGCAGTGACAGGCGTTTCAAATTTTATTTTGACTCACATACACCCGTGAAATGCTTCCAAGTGAAATGAAAGGGGACTAGATATCAACTGGAAAGCAGCGAGATGTCCAGGCTTTGCTATTAATCTTCGTTTTAATTTTGATAGACGTGTTGATTATAACGCACGTCAGTTTAAGTGTTTCGCATTTGAATTTATAAAGACATATTTTTATCCCATGTTGAACCGCAACTAATCACGACTTATCGGAGCTTGCCTGAAATGAACCTCGCTACTACTCAATCCTTCTTTTGGAGAGTAATTACGGCCTTCGTTAGACTAATGCATGCTAATGCGGAGCTCAAAAGGTACCAGCCACGATGGAGAGGACAGCTTGCTGGGCTAGAGGGGGTGTTGGAGGTGGTTAAGAGGCAATTAGTGATAATGTGAAGTCCGCATTCATGTCCAGGGATTAGCGTGGTCCTGCAGGCACTCGTGGAGATCCTTCATCTTGGGTATCGTGATGCTGCGTAGTCTGAATTTAGCCTTTCTATAACCTCAACTTATATATGATATAGTATAAAAAGGAGTTGGAAAGGAGTAATGCTCAGGATTCGATGTGAAATTTATTGGTAGTTGCATCAAGGACAACTTATTTTATATAAATTCTGCAGCTTTTAACTTAATTTCGACAGCAAATATATTTTAAGTTTAGGATAAAATGAAAAATATAGAACGGCCTTATTGTCAAGCTAATACATCAATAATCGGAAAAGCGTTTCATGAATAAAATGAATTTTTCTTTGTGGCCTTAGTTATTCTACCAACACTCGGCCACTCGGCAGCTTGGTCCGTAAATGCCGATGTGGTAATCAAAGAACGTAAGTTGAAATCCCACTTTGGGCATGGATGATTTTCTTTTACATAGTGCGGTTAAGGTCCTAGGTTAGATAATGCGTTACATCCTTGGTGGTAGTTGGTACAGAGGCTTCCGCGGTGATTTGATGAATTTCGTTTATTCGGGTTTCTCCCACGTTGATTAATTTTATGGACAACATTTTCACTTGAATTACAGCTATCGTCGTCAGCTCCTGACCTTAGTAGTCCTTGGTAGTAGAATAACTTGGCCGATGAATAATGTTTAATACTACTTTTACTCTTTGTGTCAGTTACTGATTGATTTTTGGAACATTCTTGCTTTTAATCCTCCTCTCCCGCCAGGTTCAACTCACCTCATTTCCACAAAACAGCATTTTACCAGCACTGAGCACAAGTCATATTCAAGCGAAACTTGCTGCGCAATTCTTTCGGCTACGAAATATTTCCGAATACGATTCACTGTCGACAAGGACCCTTTCTTTCAACTCTGGGGACTTACCCTCAATTTCAGTTCTCTGCCCTTTCCGCCGGCTACACGTTAGAGAGTAAAGTATTCCTAAATTCTTCATTTATTGTTCTTCTCGGCTAATTCTCTCCATGCCTTCGATGGCCCAAGCAAGCTAACAAAAAAACTCGTCTCCCACACCCTCTCCTAGACCATTGAGAAGGCATTGCCTCTCCTCACCGCCTGAAGACGAGACATGATAAGTCTCGAAAATTTGAAATGTGTCTTTCGTCGTTTTTTTGTGCTTCTGTCGGATTCTTTCCTGTCTACATCGAATGTGCATCGCCAAATGGCTGTCTTCAACTTCTAACCTTCGCCTAGATATTGGGGAAAGTGTGGCTCCAGGGTAGAAAACCCGAATTAAAACACCCCTGAAGCAGTAGAGAGTCTTCTGAGCGAATCAAAACATGTGAGAACATATGCAGCGGGATATTTTGTCTATGTGCCCAAGGGCATGAATGTGTATCTTGGCCATGTCACAAGTGTGATGGTAGATGAAAAGCTTGGTAATATTTGTTTTCTTGAGCAAAAAGACATTCTGTTTACCTGAGTATAAAAATAAAATTTTGATTGAAACACGAAAAATTATTAAGAGAATATCAATTCCTACACGAAGAGATTTCGGGTTTTCCACCGCGTAGAATCATTTTTGTTGATTACTGACTTTTTCCAGACTAAGTCTGCAATCGTCTTCACGATGAACCCTGAAGTGTTCTCTTTGAAATCCTTTCACCCTCGAGGTGATGACGGACATAGTCTTGGAAACGTTGGTATAGAACTAAACTACTACCCAGTGGGAAGTCTGAGATCATTTCGTCCAATAGATTCGCCTGAAAAACATGAGATCCTTCAAATATGAACATCTCTGCATTTTCAGATGTCCATCGCGTGCGTCGTTATCCATGACAACAGTTTCGGCCGTGTTCAAACGGGTTTCTTTAGGTTGAAGATCTGAGACATCATTTTAGCCGCGTTAATATAGGCCTTCAGTTAGTTCTCTTCCGTACTCTACATCCTACACATGATTTACATACACTCTACAGAGAGCACAGAAGAGAACTGAAGGCCCATATTAACGCGGCCAAAATGATACCACGGCACTTAGACCTGAAGACGTCCATTGGAACACGGGTGAAACTGTTGTCATGAATAAAAACGTACGCGGTGGTCCCATCAAAATCCAGAGACGTTCATCTCAACGCTGGGGAAACCTACGATGGAACATCCTTCACCTATTCTTACATGTGATAAACGTGGTTATTACAAATGTAAATATTTTCATTGTTTCAATTAGGTGACGCTTTAAAGCTCGGTCAATTTTCAGTTTTCTATGCAAAAAATAGGAATAAATGCAGATCAATTGGCTGCTTCATCTACACTGCTTGGACAGATGTTCCCATTTGACTAACGCAGTCCATTGTTCTGTAATAAACATGCTTTTTCCACATTTTTATAATATATTTTGAAGAGAGGGTTATAAATTTACTAATATTAGCTCATATTGTTAAGCAGGGATTGGGCTCGGATATCCGAAAATTGAAAGTTTATGTGCTAGCAGGATGTTGTGAAATTAGTGGTTGAATTTTGTATTTACATTGCTTCTTTATTCATTGGTCCTGAGACTAACGCTGCATTTTATTATAAATTACTGAGTAAGTAATTGTCATTTCATTGAGCAAATATGGAAGTAATACCCGATTTTATGACATTTAAAACAATTAATATGGTTCAAGGATATCCTTATTGGTTTTAGATTTTTAAACAGAGCATTCAGAAAGTTCAGTGACTAACAAAACACATACTGTGGAATGAGCCCTATCTGAACTAGTTTTTAGAATTTGGAATTAAATATACGAACCAGGAAACGCGCGTAATATGATAGGAATTATCAAACAATCCCACGGCATTTAGCCTGCATTTTGAAAGGGAGTGAGTGTATACAATTTTAGGTAAAGCATATGTGTAAGAATGGATCAGGCAAAAGTAATAAGGGCAGGTGAATATTGATAACGAGGAATCGTATTTAGATGAGTTGGAAAGTTAGCTAAGCGCATATTTAAAAATAATTATCAATAAAAATTATAGCGTGAGCACTCGCTAAAACGTGGAACCTTTGATAATTATACCTTGAGAAATTTCTTTGTTTTAGTGTAAATACATTTTATCTATGGCCCTATCCATACGTGGTTTTCATGCCATTATCCGGCCATACACAAGGCGACACTAAAATAATGGATATCGATGTTGTTGAGTTTCTGCGTAAGTGGCGTCGATGACCCCTGAGTTGAGCGTAGAAACTATAGGCATGTGTCATCAATTGAACGTTTTTCAGCGATTTTCTCATGTGAATAAAAAACAAAATCAATGAAATGGAAATATAAAATTTAGAAAGGTGTAATAGACCATTTATTGAGTAGACATAATCTATGATTTATTTAGGTGAGGACGCAAAATATATTTTGATATGAGTAATAGGTTTTGTTTTTTTTGGGTTAAGAAAACGAAGCAGCTCTCTAAAATAAGTCTACAGTACTCCATTTTGATTTGACTCATGGATGATTCAGCGCAATTGCTTAGATCTGCTTGAATTAACACTAACCTTGGTCATGAATGCTTCGAAGAGTTCATTGTTGCATTTATCTATTATTTTGCCGACAAATTGGTGCGAGGTGAATTATACGGTCTCCTTAATCCATTTAGCCCGGTTGTTTTGTTGAATCAAAGACGGCTCTGTCTGAGAGAGCACCTGCAGGAGTAATTTTCCTGACCCGGGCGGCTGTAATTGGCACGAGGGTTCGGGACGCATTCTCGTGTTGCTTTTAGAATCAAATACCTCTCTCTGGGAAAATAACCGGCATCCTGAACTACGCACCCACCCCTTCAGATGCACCCTGAAAAGTCAGCCAGCACCACATCTTCGACGCTTCTCCTCCACTCCCGGCTTTTGACGACAAAGGAGGTTCTCGAGATCCGTCTTCAGCCCCCATATCTCCCTCAAGACCCAAATATAATCGCTCCTCTCTTCCATCCCTTGGCGCTGCCATCTGGGCCTCGCGTTAACGTCCGCTTCGCCGAGGACGACAGGCAGCGGCAGGTCGCGAGAGGTCTTCGGCACCCCTCTCACCCCCTGTCGCTCATCCCATTGCTCCCCTCCCCACCGAACTACTCCTATAACCTCCTTTTTCCCGCCCTATTCCGCCCTATCCCCTACTTCCCCCCCCCTAGAGGACGCAGTGCCATTCTTCTTTCGCAGGAGACACCCGCGGCTTCACCCTCGCCATATATTTCGGTGAACGACTATCTATCTTTCCATCTAGTCCTACGTTTCAGCCTTCTTTCCCCACCCCCCTATCTCCCCCCCTACCAGTCTTAACTCCATGTCACTGGACAAGTACTTTAAAGACTCGTAGGCCTATCTATAACATTTTTGTTTTAAACTAGTGAAAATACCCGTTGATTCTCAACGGAAGGGATAAAAATAAGAAATGATTGCGTAGTGTTGTTCATGCAGAAGATAAACTGAAAATACACTTTATATCTTTTGCACATGAAAATTACCCGTATAGTCGAAGAACAAAATCGAGGCCTAGGTGTCAGAACTAAAAAAAATATTTGTGATACGCATATTTTCCCCATTAATTCTAAAAATAATCGAGTTAAATAATGCCTTTGGTCGTCAATCAGATGGCAAAAATGTGATTTTTAGCGCAATTTTTAAATTTTACCAAGCACCAGTAATTTTATTCCCATATTTGGATTCGACGACAACAGTAAGATTTTTAGCTAAATTTTATAACCGCTGGTGTATCCCTTAAATTTCTGTGATGATCAAATACAAATGAATTTTGCAAATAATTAGCGCCTGAGATCGGTAAATATGAACGAATATGAATGAATACATAGAGTGTATTTCTTTTGCGAATGTTTTGACTTGTCCGTGGCCGAAATCTTCCATTAGATACGAGGGAAATGCCACGTTAGGACTTGTCACGTCAAGGCGCTGAAATGAGGAATATGGTGATCGGATGAAGAAAGAAAAAGTTGATTTAGTTTTCTGGGTTGAAAGTCGATACATTTGAAGTTGACTAATAGTGGAGATTATGCGAAACCAGCTCAATTATTTCTTTCAATTAAACTTTTCCATGGAATATAGTAAAAAACACATGCTTGAAACATCATCACAGCCCTATACAGTTAATAGCATCATTAATTCGTGTTTTATTTATATTTTGTTTACTGAAAACCCAGCGTTGCTCTGCCTTTTCCACACAATTACTGATTGTGAGTGAGGTAGATTAAGGAAAATGCGTGACATTTTGTGAAAACCTATGTTAGCAATATTACACACCCCCCGAAGGACTCACCTTAAACATTATCCCAATGATGTGCCATTGCCTTTACTCTATAGCAGTCTTTTATAGCCATCAACGATATATGGAAAGGTAGTGGTGAAAAATATCCCATCTAAAACCTCTTTGAAATTCTGTAATATTTATAATTTAACGTGAGGCGTAAATACCTTGGTATAAGTTTTTATTCCATGTTTAAGATGCGGTTTCAAAATAAATAAATTATATTGTTGAAGTAGGGGAAAAATTTAAAATTTGGTGCTAAACTAAAACTTTTAGGAAAATAATCAACGCTTACGAAAATCGAATGGAAGAATTTAAAACTTTGTTCTTTCAGTCATCTAATAATAATGAACATTTCAAATCTGAAGCATGAGTTTAAGTATTTGAAAAAAGCAAACAAAGAAACCTCTGCGCCAGATCCTATGCTTTTCGGATGGAATTAAAGGCCCAAATGATTAGGCCAGACCCACACAGGGGCCCTTGGGGCCTTTTTAACTTAGCCTATCTTGGTTTCAGTGCTCTCATGCATATGTGTACCAAATTTCATGGTAATCACTTTAGCCGTTTGGAGGTTTTTCTGGAATATATAAACATACATGCATAAATTGAGTTTTACATGTTCAATATATGTATAGACTAGCTGAGCCCGGCATGCGTTGCATTGCCTCTTTTTCTTTCCAAGTAGGCACACATATACAAAGCAGACCCATTTATATGTACAAAATAAATTAAAGACTATGATTTTTTGTCGATTAAATTAAAGTTGAAAAAATTTATTCAAGTGTTTTGGTATATAAAATATTTTTGGTCTTACCGGCCTCTGCAAATACAAATACATTGTCACGGCTGTCCCACTCGTGATCATGCAACATATAATTGACCTCGTGAAAAGCATTGACTTTCCAGATTTAATCTATACACTTGAAGCGATTGATCTTGTGCCTTGTTGATGGTCATTGAGAAGGAAAGCCGAACGGGTAACTGTAGTTGTATGACTACAGCTATCAAATTAGCCACTGAACCCGGCCTTTAAATGCTGCAGGCGTAGGTAGCCATTCATGAAATCGCTATTAAAAGGATATTCACGCCTGGTTGCTAAGGAAATTTCTACTGTAGAAAAGTAAGAAAAATTGATGAATTTAGTGATAAAAACGCAATACTTGGACAAAACAAAGCGTTTCCATCAATTCTCGTAAATAATTCCATTCAATATCTTGAGTGAAAGTAATTTAAAAAAATAAAATATAGAAACACCCGCACTGAATTTAATACTATTCTTATGGGAGTAAAAGTTAAATATAATGGGTTAAAAAAGACCCTTAAATTGCGATTTATGATTCAGTAACCTTGGCGGGTGCGCGCACAACTCACCAAAGTTTCATCGCAATCGGATGAATGGTATTGTAACGCATAGAACACGAACAGACAAACAAACATTCTTTTTTATATTATACTAGCTGCGCCCGGAATGCGTTGAAATGCCTCTTTTTCTTTCTAAGTATGCACACATATACAAAGCAGACACATTTATATGTACAAAATTTATGAAAGAAAATTATATTATGTGTATAAGAATAGAGTTGATAATTTTATTCGAGTGATTTTGGATATACAATATTTTTGGTCCTGCCACCCTCTGCAAAAACAAATAAATTTTTCCGTTGTCCCACTAATGAGCATGCATATAATTGACCGTGTGAAAAGCATGGATCTTCTAGATTTAATCCACAAACTTGAAACGATTTCCCTTGTGCCTTGTTGATTGTCATTGAGAATGCAAAGCGAACTGGGAACTGTAGTCAATTGAAATCAAATGGCATGTCGGTGGGAATGATGGTAATACGTGGAATAAGCACATTTTCACTTTTTCACTTGCCATTCAGAATTGTCGCTTAGATGAACGTTTGGCGTCAGTTGTTTGACAGTGAGTCTGGTTCCATTGCCCAATCGTGGTGTATTGATGATGCGCAAAAGAGTTATTTGTACGCCGAGATTGAGTGACAATTTTTGTGGTGATACACTAGAAAGATCCAAACGAATTTAAAAACTCAATTAGATAATTAAAAATCTCATCCGCATTCATGACGCTGTCAATCGATTTGTGGGTGAGAGACTCGCCCGAAATCTGTTCGTGGATGGCGTAGTTGATTGCATTGACGTCGGTGTTTTTTGCTGCCAAAATAGAACGTTCGCAAAGACATTGGTGATTTTTGTAATTGGTGACAATTTGTGGAGAAACTTTCTGAATCAATTGTTCGATCGATGGAACAAAGACACAAAAGTTGAATGGAATTGAAATATATTTTGTGTCGGCATCAAATTGTTATTTTATATTACCAATGTCCAATAGCTGTTTTGAAAAAATAGTTGACGCATTGTGCTGCAGATTTACGCGCATATTGGTCGTTAATGTGAGTTGCTGCACGTCTCCAAAGATGCGACGCTTTGAGGCAAGTGTTGAGTTCATAAGTTGGTGTTGAATTTGGTATTACTGGTGTGTCCCACGCGTGAGCATGCAACATATTATTGACCTTGTGAAAAGCATGGATTTTCAAAATTTAATCCGCACACTTGAAGCAATTGACCCTGTGCCTTGTTGATGGTCGTTTGGCTACAACTATCAAATTAGTCACTGAATCTGACCTTCAAATTCTGCAGGAGTGAATAACCATTCATGAAATCGCTATTAAATGGATATTCACGACTGGTTTCCAAGAACATTTTGTATTATTGAAATGGAATAAAAATTGATGAATTTCGCGATAAAAACGCAATACTCACACAAAAACAAAGCGTACAAGAAAATTAAATAATTAAATGAAATAATTAAATACCGCATTCTTTTAATCGTTCTATGATACAAATTTCCATTCAATATCTTGAGTGCAAGTAATTAAAAAAAAACAATTAAAGTAAAACCTGCACCGAATTCAATGCTCTTCTTATGGGAGTAAATATTAACAATATTGGGGTAAAAACAACCTCAAAAATTGCCATTTTTATAATTCAGAAACCTTTATGGGCAACTCACCAACGTTTCATCGTACTTGGATGAATGGTATTGGAATGCCTAAAACACGAACAGACAAACATTCTTTTTTTATATATAGAAGATTATATAGATATAGATTCAGTTTATGGGCATTTATTTCTTTTAGATACTTGGAATAAGTACGATAACGTATTATGGCTGTGTGCATACTATGCTTGAGGGAGTCAGCTATTAAAATATAACATGGTGGTCCGTGTTAAGACTTCCGCGGCTAAATGAATTTGAAGATGTAAGTCTTCCGGATTTCTCCCCGCGTAGATCTATTGTGCTGGGACTACAGTTTAGCCGGCGTTGCAGTCAGCATCTTCAGGTCAGTTAAGTGAAGTGGAAATGCAGGTTAACCGTTTTATGAACACCGCCAGTTGGGGTTAGGTCCGTTGTGATTGGTTGTGGCTATTTTCGTTATTATACGGGAAGCAATTGAAACCAGCTAGATTCCTAATAAATATCATAGAAATTGTAGTTACTTGCTGTCCAACGCATGGAAACGCGTCTTGCGTGGGAAAACAAACATAAATAACAACAACCAATCACAATGGACCTAACCCCTACGAATTATGTTTATAAAACGGCCAACCTGCATTTCCACTTCACCCCACCGAGATGAAGAAGCCGACTGCAACGCCGGTGATACTGTAGTCCTAGCACAATGTACAATGTACCTACGCGGGAAGAAATCCGGAAGACATACGTCTTCTAACATGGACTTGCTTTGGATTTTGAATCGTCAGACGCTACTCGATTGAGTTATACCATTTCTAACTTTTTATGTGTGCATTTGTTTCTTTTAAGATACATGGTGTAAGTACCACAACATTTGTTGGCAATGTGCTTACTATGCTAGAGGAAGTTGCCTTTAAAATGTAGCATAGACCTTATTTTTAGTAGCCAGACGCTATTTTAGGGGTAGTTGCATTAAACCAATTCTATTTTTTTATGATGCATGCCTCGGCTGAACCCATTCATATCGATCAACATTAGGTTGCATGTTCCTACGTGTGCGTGCGAATGTACGATTATTTCTATTCTCTGGAGATATTGCACTGAATATAATTTTGCGTCGTCAGCAGTTTCACTCTCCATTTCAAGGATATGTTCATAATTTCTCAGTGAATGCCTTCTTTTTGGAGAAAATTTTCATTCAGGTCTATTACACCAAGTCGAAATCAGACAGTATGAGGCTCTACTTTGTGGAATGGCTTCAGAAGGACAATCGCTTCTCTCGTAGGTCAGTATTTTTCTCTTGATAGTCATCACGTCGTTCTACGCCGGTCACATGTTTCTTATGTAAACCTGTTTGCAATACCCGAAATTTTAGTCAACTCATTCAACGAATGCTATTACAAATTCTGCGTGACATGATTTTTAAGCATGTTAACTTCGGTTTGATTTTCGGTACTGAAACTAGCGTCGCGTAGAACGACCTTCAGGGACACTAGCGTAGCGATTGGCCTTGGATTCCAAGGGACGGGGAAGGATAAGACGTCTGAGATAGACTTCGAGGAATATGTACTATCGTTTTCACTGAAATGTAGACACCCAAACTGATTGTACTGATTTGATAAAATGGGGCTGGGTCGGAAAAAAACATAAGAGGGTTGGCACACGAGGCTAGCTGCGGCCTTTGCCTTAACGTCACCGAGAGCCGACGAGGACGGACTTGGATGCGACCGGGCTAGCAGAATTAGAGTCAAATAAACTCCGAGAGCATAAGCCCTAGCGAAAGGAATGCACTGAGGAAACTCACGTCCACGCACACGTTGGGGCGATCGGAGTATTTTCTTTCGGGCTCCGTCGCGGGGTTTTTCCTCTCCCTAGATTCAGGTTTAGGCTCACCGTGAGTGACTCGGAGGGAAGCGGCTCCGTAGCCGAGATGGTTAATTCCATTCGCCGAAGTTGGTGTGCGGTTTTGGCAGGGTTCGAATCCGTAGTCAGGCCATTTTTTTAATATTTTAGATTAAAAAGATGCATTCTTCAACACAATTTATATAGTTGACAAAAGAAAGAGTTAATGCGGTTTTTTATTTACGGCTTAATTTATAAAAATAATGGCTTTCTACGTTACCACATTTATTTCTTAACAGATTTAATTCACTGAGAGGGAAAAAGCATTGGAAGTGGCAGTGGTTGCATCTTTGTGTCCTTGCAGTGAAATACCTACTCATTGTATCTACAATCCTCTATAAATAACCAAATGCATTCGTAGTTTCGATCATTTTGATAAACCCTAGAGTTTGAAAAAGGTTTGTAATTCAATTGATATTTTTCATCTTCAAACTTCCAGTACTTTTTCACGTAAAAATGTGGGAAGTGAGGTGTTTTAAAGAACGAATGCTTTCCTTTCAGTGGGTGTGCGCAGAGCCAAATTAACAATAAGGCAAAAGTAGGCAGTTGCCTATGGGCCCCTTGTTATGAGAATTGTTTTCCCCTTTCTTCTCTTGCGACTTGTTTATTAACGTGGGCCCCGTTGCTTGTACTGCCTACAGGCCCCCAAGTGCGTTAATCTGTCACTTGGTGTGCGAACCATAGTAAGCTATTAGGACCAGGTGGAAATAAATCCGCTTCCCTCCGAGACACTCACGGTGAGCCTAAACCTGAATCTAGGGAGAGGATAAACCCCGCGACGGAGCCCGAAAGAAAATACTCCGATCGCCCCAACGTGTGCGTGGACGTGAGTTTCCTCAGTGCATTCCTTTCGCTAGGGCTTATGCTCTCGGAGTTTATTTGACTCTAAATCTGCTAGCCCGGTCGCATCCAAGTCCGTCCTCGTCGGCTCTCGGTGACGTTAAGGCAAAGTCCGCAGCTAGCCTCGTGTGCCAACCCTCTTATGTTTTTTCCGACCCGGCCCCATTTTATCAAATCAGTACAATCAGTTTGGGTGTCTACATTTCAGTGAAAACGATAGTACGTCTTGGAGGGGGTGGTAGTAGAAGACGTGTATGGAAAACGGTACTTGGGAAGTGGGACTTGCTCGCTGTTGCACACGCTTGGTGGGTACAGCGGACAGTAAAATGTCTTTGGAGTTTCGGGAAGGGAAGAAGGAAAATCTTGGGGGACTGGGGGAGGGTGGTGGGGGAAGTTGGGACGGACGGGAGTCTGGAGATGCCCTGAGGGGGTGGAAGTAGGCAAGGAGGAGGATGCTCGGAAGGGGTTCGGAGATGTACGAATCCCCCGTGGTTGCTCTGCGAGCAGTCGTCGTCTGATGCCGGATACGGACGTAATCAGAATTCCGCCGGTATCTCTCCAAGGATGCAAGGGGGTCTAAGGAAGGGGGGAGAACTAGGGGCAGTTGTTACCGGAGTAGGAGGTTGGCGTGTGAAGATAGGAGTGAGAGGAGGGGGATAGGGAGCGTGTATAGGAAGGTATAAGGCTGCCTCCGCTGCACGCTGCAGCGGTGTCCACAATGACTGGCGGTGCATGTGGGGATTGTAAGAAGGAGGAGGATATGTGCGGGGAGTGCCCTAGGGAAACGGAGGAGTATTGCCGTTTGTGGAATACGATGGTGACCGACGTAGTACGGTGCTCATCTTAAAATATCACCCAGGTTGCACCTCTTCTTTACGACGGAGTCCGGAAAAAGAAAAAAAATCGCTCGAAAAAAAGTTGTTGATCTTGGGCTCTTGGAAATAAGTTTTTCATTTTATTAGTTCCTGGGAGCGTTTTATTTTAGCGTTGGAACAAATGGAACAGATGCTACATTCCCTCAGTTGACAAATTTTGTAGGTCTAGCTGAGGTGTGTCTGCACCCACGATGTGTACTTTCGGCGGCGCGATTCAATTTTATGTTATCGTGAAAGAAAATTGGTCGAATATAACCTCCAACCAATTTTTGTTTTATTATGTTTCTTTGTCGGAAATAACTGTTTCAGGACATAACTGTTTTAAGTTGTCTATTTATACTGCACAATTTGTGATTTTTACTTAAAAGAGCTACCGAGAAATTAAATTGTGCCCAGGTACTTCAGCTGTCGCGGGAAATATCACTCGAATGTTTTTCTTATAACCCTCTTATTTTCTACACTATAAAATAATTATATTTTCTATTTAAATGGAAATTAGTACTAATGCCTGTGGCTCGTTCAACAGTATATACACTTGAACAGTGCTGGAGCTACTACGCAACAACCGCTCCTCTTCCCAAAGCCATGCACATATACAAAGTAATACGCACAACCAGCGTAATGAATGAGTTATTTAATTTTTGGGAATATCTTATCATTTTCATTATGGTTGTGAGCTCTTCAATGTAACCAAATGACTTTTCTACAATTTTGTCATTGTGATTAAACTGTATACAGGGCTTGATTTTCACCGAATCTCCGGACCAAATTTCTTGGAATCTCATTTTGGTGCAATTAGTCTTCTCTGAGAAGTTGCCTCATCTTCATTAACGTATTTTGATTCGGCGATGACTAAACCCTTCGCATAAAGTGACAGAAGCATGGATAGCCATCTTTGAGTTTTACATTATGAAAGAGGCAATAAGAAAAGTTACCTTATCTCAAAGGATAACAAAGTTTTCAAGCTTTGGAGTTATTTTTTTTATATTCCCATCGGAAAAAATTAGAATAGCAATAAATAATACCTAATTATCTCAATTTCATCTGAAATTCCATTCAATGGAATTCCCAATGGTAGGTGGGGCCATGAGCCAGTCCGTGTTTGTTTTGTTTTCTCATTGTTTTATTTATTATACATTTCTTATGAAATTTGAAAAAGTCATTTTTTCCAAATTCATTATTTTCATTTTTGAATGTAGCAATAAGCTTACTCGTACGCGCTATAACCCTGGAAAATAATTTTCAGGGATTTAGAGACCTACGACCCGGGTTTTCATAAAGGAAGTGGTGGATATTTTTCGGTGGGATACAAATTCACACTTGGATGGTACATACGTGGCGATCACTTAACACCGTTCAAGTATATTCTCCATCTTATCGAATTTGGCACTATACTGTGACCCTCTAGGCGCCTATCGATAAGAAACATCGAATGGCGACGCCGTGATTATCTCCGCTCTCCCTTCATTCCTCTAGTAATATTGTACTTACCGTTTCACCTGTCTACCCTCTATGGCACAAGTTTTAATAGCCTATTATTACACCAACTTGAATACATTCCTAATGGTATCTGGTATCGTTCATTATAAGTATAAATAATGTGGACCTTATAAAATTTTGAACTTACATCGCTTTCATTAGGTAACAATCGTCATGTGCGAATGCAGCAAACTCTGAGGACGTTAAGAATTTAAACTTGCTGCAGGCGAAAATATTATTATTTGAAATACAGCATTTTATCGGAGTGGTTTCTCTTGTAACTCGATCATTGAATGATGTAAACCCATCGGGAGAAGGAATCACGGTGACTCTCTCCCCAGATACTCGTGGGAAGCTACTTTCGACACGATTGGCAGACGGACCGCGCCGGAGCATGGTGGACCTATCGCATGTGGGGCTGGCTATCTGTTAGGGATGGCGGAAGAGGAAGCGCGGATCCGGGAGATAGGACTTCTCGCCGCTGTTGATATCGAACCCTTGCGGCTCCTAATTAGCGTGGCGAAGGCACGAGAGAGAGACGCGAAGAGCTAGGCATTCGGAGGAAATGTTAGGACGTATTGTACGAGAGGGAAATTGGGGTTGGGGGAGGCGGACATTGAGGTGTAGGCGTGAGGGATGTGTGGTGGGACTTAAGAAGTGGCTCAGCCTTGTGCGGAAGCGTGGCGGGGAAGATGGGTTGTTTGTGGTGAGGACAGAACGCTGGTGTTGTGGCAGGAGTGAGGGAAGGCGGGAAGTGGGCTTAGGGGAGAGGTGGGACGGGAGGGATGGTGGTGAGACGGGACGTGACGTTTCCATCGTATCGGACAGCTCTGGGAGGAGCAAGACGGATGGCTAAGGATTCGAATCGCTCCGATGTACTGGTGGGAGTGGAAATGGGGGTGGGATATGGGGTTGAAAAGAAGTACCCACGTCTTCACACTTGTCTAGAGCAGTAGGGTACAGAATCTGTATCAACATACTACCCTGCGAGTCGATTCAGAGGCGTGTGGCAGAGGGTCTTAGGACACCAGCCATGAAAAGGAAAGTGGAGAGGTCAGAGGTGAATTGTATGTTACGGTTGTGTCCAATGTTAGTTTCATGCTGCTTTTGTTATAGCCACTTATGGCTCGTGGATAAAAGGAAAATGTTTTATACTTACCATTTCGGTATTGTATCTATCTTATTTTGTCGCCTCTATCGGCTCTAGAGATATAACGCGGAGGAATGGTTAAATGTCTCGGAATTTAATATAATTATTACTCTGAATTATTTTGGATTTCAGGAAGATTTATTACTCGGAATATTTTTTCCTGGAAAATTTTATGCACCGCACAAAGATACACATGATTCAGACTTAAATTCAGTGTATTAGCATCACTATCAGGTCTTTTCCTGATGATAATTCCAAAGTGCGTAAAAATATCCATTAAAAGACCTGAAGACGCCTCTTGGCTGAAATGTGTATTTTTGTCTACGAAGCGACATATATTTACGATGGAATTTCCCGGTAATATAATTGAGCAAATAAACAGACCTCGAGAAACCTGAGGAGTAATCAGAAGTGTTAGCATACAATCAAACTTGAATGCTTATTCTTAAGTGTGTTAAAACTCGCGACCCCTCCATCACATCGGACAGCGCTGAAGAAGAGCAAGACGAATGGCAAAGGATTCGATTCACTCGGTGGCTGCCCTGATGGGAGAGTCTTGTGCGGGGTATAGGGGGTGGAAAGAAGGAGGAAAGTATATGGTGTACGTCTGACTCCAGAGATAGAGATAGAGCGAAAAGGAGAGAGAGAGAGGATAAGGTACTTAGAGAATATAGGAATTCCCTCTCTTTTCATCCAAAACGCCACCCCCTCCCATCCTGCTCTATTTTCCCTTACCCAGTCGCCATTCCCTTAAACCTTGGAAAATTGAATGGGGACCGTGTGTTTTATGGGTCATGTGTGTTTGTGCGGGTTTGTGTGTCCGTGTGGTGGTGGAGGAGACAAAGGTGTATGTGTGTCTGTGATTGAGAGGGAGAGAGGACTTATGGGAAAGAGGCGATAGTAGGAAGTTCGAGGGGGGTGAATTGTGAAAGGAGGGGGGAGGGGGGGAGTGAGTGAGTTGGTTGGTTTTCGGAGTGCACGGGGGAGAGTGCAGGAGTGAATTTGTCTGGAGTACGGGTAAGAAGGAAGGAGTCATCCCTCTCAATCCCACGACGGATAAGATGGCTGCGGGAGTGTGCACTGTCGAGGAAACAGGATGGGATCGGACTACGAATGTGTGTGTTTTTGGTATTTGAGATTTTTGAGGATAGAGAAGAGTCTGGATAAGTAAGGCTCCCTCCCCCCCCCTTCCAGCCGTTCTGTAGGTGGAAGGACTGCTCTGGATTGATGAGCTGGATGTGGTGAAAAAAAACCTATATCCGCAACTGCCATGAGCTCGGTTTTGTATGCCATCGACTGTAAATACCGCGCTTGGCGGAGGCAAATCTCATTTCATGCTTTAACGCGAATCATTCCATCTCTCTTCATTTTATTTATTTTTTGGCGGAGTTTATTCAGATTTAGTCGTGCGAATCGGATGCAACGCTGTCCAAGTAAAACGTTTTCCTGTCGATGGCCGATGCCGAGGGGAAATAAAAACGGACGAATGTTTACTTTTATTTTTCATCTTAAGTCATCGATTTCCACCGTGACCATCACGGAGGTTTTTCCGAAGCCTCGGAATATTCGACACGTGGAGAGGAAAAATATTTTTTCACTACTTCAAATTGGTCAGTCGGAAAATTCTTTCATCACCCCTTCAGAATCGTGATTTTATAAATCATCGTTTCTGTTAATGCTCGGCATGTGTTTGCTCCGTGGGCGGGACTTAAAAGTAGGGCAGTGAATCCATTTAATTGCGTTTATTCCTATCTGTTGGTAATAGTCTGAAAGGGTTTTATAAGTGTTTACTAATTCAACATTTTCATTTCATCGAGTTCAACTTATAGGAACTTGACGAGTAAAGAGCTCATTGAAATTTTTGTCTGCACTTCAGCACTGTCTAAATGTATCGAATGTTTTACTATATAGTCAATTGCCTTTCGTAAGAGTCTCATGGAGTGTCTTCAGCGCTCCATGACTAACTTAATTGAAGGATGCTCTTTAGGAATTCTTTTCAGCAATGTACTGAATATGAAACTAGTCTTGCTATTTATATCCATCAGTTATTTTCTTGATATCCTATAGAAAATTGGCTTTAAGTCGTGAAATTTCGCCAATGTATTTTAATATGAATATATTTGCATAACTGTAGCATAGTATCCGGATATTTAGTTAGCCATTGATAAAAACGGGATCCATAGCTTTAATCAATGGCATTAATTCGTAGAGGTACTTTATGGAACTAATTTAATTATGTTTTAAGGGAATTGTGAAAACTTAGGTATTCCTGAATGTAATATATCCATTTTCAATAGACGTAAATACTACATAGTGATTCCACATTTTTCATGGAATAATCTCGTTAAATATTTGTATAGCTTATACCGTTTAATAGCTGTCAATGCTTTCCTTGATTATTTATGGGTTATGTTAAGATGTTTTTAGATAATAATAATATAAAGGGAAAGTGAATCATCTACACAGAGTATATTATATGTATATTCCCTTTGTTTGAAGGTAAATTATTAATATAAAAATACAGATGAGCATTTATTGGTTATATAAAATCATTAATAGTAGAAATAAAAAATTATGATGCATGATATAGGTCACTCTGAAGGAACTTCTGAATGGAGAGTACCACCATAACATGATTGCAAAAAAATTAATAATAAAGCCTTTCTTTTATTTACACTTTTAATTTATGTTTAATTAATTTTAATTTTTAAACTTTATGTAAACACATCACAATATGCGTCCATGTGAAATAAACAGTGGATATAAACAAGGGATGAAAAAGATTTTTCAATAAATATAAAAATCTTATCATACAAAATAAATTCACCTTAAACAATTCAAGTCTCTCAAATGAAAAAAGCGTATTATTAAAGTTGTATAGGAATTAAATTACATGTAGGTGAAATTTTGAGGTTGCTGGTAGTTCATTATAACATTTTGGGCCAAGTTATACAAAGTATCATCTGAAATTAGAACTATTTGCTTTTGGTGTAGTAGGTAACTTCCTAGGTAGGAAAGTTTATTGCGACATTACAGCATTCATCAATAATGCTAATCAGAAATAGTATGTTAAGTTCATTTCGAGGAACGTTTTTGAGGTGACGTATTTTAGTAGCGATATATTTTATATGCTCGAAAGACGAAGTGTATATTATGACGGAGTAATTTGTAAATCACATAATCTATTATTACAGATGGATGATGAGGTTATCATTAATGTCGATTTATAATAATTGAATGCGAATATGCATGTCGGCATTCAAGACGGAAGGTCTCCCGAGATGGATCAGTGTTTCAAGTGACTTGTGAGGAAATTAAGGGAAGGATAAAAGAAGTGCTTGAGCCGAATGATGTGGAAGCGACGCACACGAAGCAATGCACTGAACACGCGATCGTGGCAAATAAATTTGGAGAGGAAATTGGATCTGGAGTCTCTGCGTCCTCCTGCTGGAGAGCACGATCCTCCGGGTGCTTCGCCTAGATTGGACTGGTTGCTTTAAAGATTTTTACCGGCATCACTCACGTGTGTCTTTCAACCATTCCTACCTTCCTTAATCCTCAAGTCATTATTCCAAAAGTCCTCACTTCTCAGATTTTCCTTAGCCTACGGCTGGTTCAAGTTAAACATCGAGACATAGCTTGGAAAGTTGATCTTTAGCATGAGAGTCAGAAATAGAACGTTAAAAAAACGCACCTTGGGAAAATAACGTAGAAAATGGCTCTCACTCACCTTCTCAGATGTGTCGTTAAGTTGAATGGTATTGAATAAAAGTATTTTCTTAATTTTTCCAGTTAATAGCTACCTTGGAGGGTACATAACGCGATACTAGTGGCAAAAAAATAAATACATAACTTAAGAACGTCAGTTTAGTCCGTTAAACTTGATTATTTTAGTTTGAACACGTGCACAACACGCCTTTGAAACATAAATTAACGATAAATATGGCTATCCCAGGAAATGTCAATAATTTGACCAATCACAAGGGAGATGTATTTCTTAAGTTATCTCATATAAAGCTGTCATGTCGAGTACACATGCTCCAATGGTAATAAGGTAGAGAAATGCTAAACTGAGCACAAATTACTTACGATGAAATCTCCTCCCATTGACATGATTCGCGAGCTACCGTATTTGTAGTGCAAAATGACTAGTGATCGTAAAAGTACCAGAGTATAAGCCGTTCTTGACAAGCAATTGGAAATATTCTTGGGCCTAAAATAACACAGAAGAAAAGTTCCCATTGGCTAACTCTAAGAACGCGAGAAGTGTTTTTTTATTCTGGTTGTAAGGGGCACGGATGAATGCAGTCTGAGCATAAGGGTTGCTATGCTCATAATGTTGTTGTGTTCAAAGTAAGCCGGCCTTTATCGCTTAATTTTATGTAGGTATCGCTATGCATATCTCATCCATTTCCAAGGAGAAACAGTTTCACGTTTTCCGTGCAACTCCTGCTTTAAGAAACACGGCAGTAGTAGTTCCAGTGGAAAACGATAAGGACGTTTTTTGATTTTTTCCACGATTTGAAGCGTTTTATATATCCGCATGTCGAACACCCACGTCTGATATCTGTTTAAAGAGTTTTATCAAGGGGATATTCAATTCACGGAGTCTCTCTCTTAGTTATTTATGACTTTATTTATTTATAAACACGTCGAATATGTCGAAAGTATAATATTTTTTTCCCTTGTTTATTCCCTACCCAGCTTATGTTCTGTGGATTAACCCTTGTTTACTTCTTTTCCCTGCAGAAAGTGATATCGAGTGATGTGCTTCGTGGTGGTCATAACATCGAGGATAATGTTCGAAAAGCGTCTGAGTAGCAGTTTTGAGAGGAAGGAGTCCATTAGGGTGGAGATGTGAGTTGATTTGAAAAGTGTATTCAGGAATCGTAGAACCATGAAATTTATTTTATGTTACCATGCCATAAATTCTAGGTTTCATCAGAGATAGTGACATATTTTTAACGAATTGAATAAAAATGGTCCCCATGTAAAATATTAGATGTTTCTTAGAAAAATGTTGCACTAAAGCAATTGCTTACATTATCGTATATAATCACACTTAAATGCTAATTTCTTCTCCGGCAAAAGCAATAGCGAAATCGGCCACGAAATAATTTAAATCGTGAATCTACATTGAATAGTAAAGAAAGATTAAAACAGTTTAAGCGCTCTGTACTAGCGAAATATAATTTTTAAAGCGCATCTTATGAAAACTCCCCTCCAATTCGTTTTGAAAACGATTACATAAAGAAAATTGCGTCAAAGATTTTTCCTTCGCCTTCGTTTTCAAGGAATTCACACATTCAATGCACATGAGCTTCATGATAATAATTTATTTGCTAATTTCTTGTACAAACTGTAGAAGTGTAACAGTTCATTTTTGTTAAGTCGTAAAAAACTTTTAGATGGCATATCTTCACTTTATTTATCGATAAATGGCTTTGGAGATAGGGATGGATGTACTGGACATTCTTATTTTTAGATTATTTTTTAGAATTTTGTTATTTTTTCGTACATTTTTCCATATTTATTCTCTGCTTAGGCTAATATAGATATGTATTTGCAGTTGATAGTTCTTCCGAACCCATTTTATTGCCTTCACAAATTTTCTGAACGATTATGCTAACTGTCTAGTCATAAATTTTATTTTCCTTGTCCTAAACGTAATTTTCGTATTATAAGAGTGAATTTTAGATCACGAGTTAAACGTGTCAGGAGATGAAGTCACTCATGAAAGGCTGACTGACAATAACTGCTGCTCCAACTCCAATATTTCATGCCTTATTCAATCCGTAGATCTTATTGACACTAAGTTTTTATGTGGACGCTGGTTGTATTTTCTAGAGCCGTGGATAGAAGCCAAAAAAGGTACCATATTTGCAATATATGATGATATCATGCCCGGTATAGTATATATGCTAATATTGTATCCGGTGGAGTTGATTTTGGAGTGACCAAATCTGGCTGAATAAGCAAGATTTAATTATCTGTAAATATAGAATTGAAACCAATCAATTTTCAAAGGGATTAGGGACACTAACATTGAAAATTAACAGGTTAATAATTTTAGGTATTGATTAATTCTGTATCTTATCTAGTACTTTAAACAATTCGCTTGATGTTAACAGCATTACAGGAAACTGAAGGGCATAAAGAAAGGAACCAAAAGTAGAGTACGTTCCTAAAGTAGAATTTCAGAATATGAGAAGAAATGTTATGCTGTAGCATTCAAAGATTGAGGAAATAATTCATTGTTACGATTTTTTACGTATCAGTGATCTGTACCATGAATTACGTAAACGGTTTTGAATATGATGTTTATTAGCGTATTGTTACTTTGCTTTTGCAATTACTAATATCGTTAGTTTTCTGTTCCACGGTTTTACAAATACTGCTGTTAGATATTACGTTACTGATGTTAGCTATTATTATTTAAAATGTATTTAAAAACAAACAGTGATGTAGAGTGATGTAGACATATTGGGCTTTAGATTGAGCATTCAAATCTATTGCCGAATAGAAATTGCACTCATAATTTCACCATGAGAATTTGAGAAACAGTCCTATTCACAGCCTTGCTCTGTGATCACACATGTGTAAAGGGCTTCACTGAGGCAGATTTGTCCACCTAGCCAATGGCCAGTACCCTATGCGGCAAACTTGCTGGGGAGTTTACTCCAATACTTGCAAGTTCTTTCCGTTTTCATATATCTAAGGACATAATTGAATAATAGAGCGCACACTTGGGCAGACGGGCCCGGAAGAACGGCAAGACAAACGTCTAACTTAAAAGTTTGTGCAGATGGTGAACATAGCCTTGGAGCTTCTGGGTTACTCGAAAGACTCTTCTCTCGGAGAAGTTCAAGATGGAAGTTCGTGGAAATGAAAAATAAATATTACTCATGGAGGGCGAACGGAAGCGTTGAAAAGGACCCAGCCTCCTTATTTCATTCCCTAACAAGATTTATAGGAACGAACGTTCTCTTAGTGTTTACCATTGATTAATCGTCCTCCGCATTAAAAAAAGGGATATAACTGAATGTGGAGTCGCTTCTGGTCGTTTTGGGAGAAAAAATGAATGTTTATCGAACAAGGTGCCTCCCACGCAGTAATGTGCATGAACGTGTACACTTCGCATTTGTGTCTCATGTTTATTTTTCATTTATAATGTCGCATATTCGTCTACTTCAGAGCTATTCTTTGCGTCAATGAAAAAACTTCAGAAATGTTTATGAAAAAAAATTGTTTATAAAAACCAAGTTGGCCTGTAAATTAAATAATACGGTTCAAATTGTTGTGTGTAATAGTATGAGCTTGAGTACGTCAGTTGTTGATTAAATTGCGGTGGAAATCGGATACTTAAGCAGTATGTGCGATAAAAAGAGGATGAGTACGATATGGTACTACTTGGGAACGATAGAATGTGCGTTAAATGCCCTACTAAAAGAGTAGTTATGAGGGTACAGATCCTTCACTCGCTTTGGGCATGCTGAAAGAATAGCTTAATCTCAATGATGACACATGAGGTAAAAGTAAATACGACAGAAGAGAGCTTGGGTAGAGAGTAAAGTTGGAAGGTAACAATCAGAGAAGTATGGGGCCTTACGGGGTCGGAAAAACGTAAAAGCCGGCTGATGATGTTACTTCCATGCGTGATAATGCACAACAAAATAAAAGTAATGGAAGCATGGATAGTAAAGAGGTGAAGGAAATATTCTAGTTTTAATATGAGAGTGGTGAAAGAATGTGCTAATGAAGTTTATGAGAGATAACTTTTTTAAGGTAAAATTCAACTCCCATAAATCTGCCTCTTCAAGCAGGGAAAAGCATGAAGGGCAGAGCTGTTTGAAATATTTGGATGCCGTTCATTGTCTTCAGCGTATTTCTATGAAATTCAGCGCAATGCTCAATTCCAACGGAAACTTTGGCCATTGGCTATCACTAGCATTGCATGTGGAACTTTGTGCTGCCATCATATTATGTCATGAAAGGATTAGTGTCATTATGCCTATTTTTAACTTGTTGAATGATTTATTGAATTTTTTTTGTTACACATTGATGTTATGATGACATATATTTCAACTGCGCCTAGCCATCTTTATGTTTGCTCAATTAAAATTAAATTACCAGTCAGTTTGACGCTCGGAGGAGGCTTTTTTTGATCTACTCTTACGCATTGTGGAAAATATACGGCGTTTTTAAGTGTGAGGATCATGGACTTTGTCAACAGGAACGGTTAATTAGGAACCACGTGCAATTGTGTGGTGGAAGTTCAACAATTACATGCAATAGTGAAGTAATGAGTTCTTTTTCTCTTTTATTCAAGATTTCGCCAAAATAGAGTAGGCACATTTTCTAATTTTCTCATGACCTTCATAAACCTCATTTAGCTCTATCGTACAAAAGACAAAGAGAGAGAGAGAGAGTTCATTATACTGTGCATCCAGCGAAGCTCTTCTTCGGGAACTTTTCATTTTTTCCGAGGAGTCCCGGATTTCTTAAATCATCTCAGAACCCCTTATAAAGTTTACGAGATTTTCCAGAGCGCAAAAGGAATAAACATGGGGAAGCAGAAAATCCATAATAAAGGGTGGGAGTGGAGCAGGTTTGGGGAGACCGGGTTTCAACCTACTCGGCCAACCTACCCCTAACACGCAAGAAGAAGAGCCTTTCCCCCTCTCTCGATGCTTTGGTGACTCCTCCGGATTACTCGAAAATATATACTCTTAGTGCGAGAGAGAGAGAGAAGGGGTAGACAGAGAAAATAAGATTAAGCCGGGATAATAACGTCTTTGCGAGGGTCTGGGGCTACTGGAGTTAGGGTATGGGCGTGTGTTTTTAGGATGGAAGGGAAGGGTTCGGCGTATTCATGCCGAGCAGTGGTAGGGATTGAGTGGAGAAGGGCTGAGGACGGCCGGGAAGATTCTAGGGTGTGGACGCTGGCATGATTTAGCGACGACTGGCTGGGTGAGGATGAGGAAAAGAACGACGGCAAGGGACACATGATGGGGAAAATTGTGTGGGAAGAAGGGGTATGGGAGGATAGGCAAGACAAAACATGCGGGGTAACTAAGTATAATTTAATATACATAAAACATTACTTTAAAAAACACGCTAATATTGAATCTCATTAGATCGTTGATTCGGGTCATAAAGTGTCGGCTCACTATTGCTGGGTATCGCTCGTACTTATGCTAATTGTGCAACGGTTATTTGAAATTTAAATTATTAGCATTTATTCTCAATATAAATGCAAAAATTATGGTTATAATGAATTCCAACAGCGCTGACTGCAAGTAGACAATTTGGTGCGGGTAACGTCATGTTAGGGTAAATAAATATATAATGTAAACCATTTAATTTTAGTAGATTAACTTGGTAATTAGTGTATTTAATGAATTATTGATGCATCGTCAACGAGATTAAGTAATTGTGCCATATTTAAGCTCCGTTGATCTTTAAAAAGTGGGTTAGATTTCGATTACAGGATTCCATCCAGACAAAAAACAAACAGTGCAAATTAAAATAAGCGTAGTAAAAAAGAGGGCCATGAATGGAATGATGGAAAAAATGGAACGAAAGCTGCGGAAAGGACGGACAACGGAGAGGATGGAGAAACAGAGGATGGATTGGGACGGAACAGGAGGAGGGAGATGCATGCGCAATGGCATTCAAAGAGTCCGGACATGCGGAAAAATAAGGTTCTCCCGGAAAGACGGTGCTCCCCCGATGGGAAACGTGATCTGAATGGTGGGGCGGGAAGCAGTGGGGGTGGTGGGGGAGATGGTTGAGGCACTTGCTCTGTGTCTGGAGTGAAGTCGCCGGAGATGAGCAGAGTTGGACATCGGGACGTCCAGGAGTAATAAGTCGGTTTGGCTGCGGGGGTAGGGCGGTTGGGACCCGAAGTGTGGCGGGAAATGGCAGGAGATGAAAAACGTCACTCCCTTTGTGATGGGGTGCGCTGTGGGTTTTTAAGGAATGTAAGTGGACGGACACTTCGACATATATATTAAGGGTTTTATTACGAGTGAAATTGGAATCAAGGGACCCCTTCGTCTTTTTAACCCCTCTCGCTGTAGCAATAAACAAGAGATTTCTGTGAAATAGCGCGAGGATTACCACGATTTTATCGTCAAAAATTAATACTAGGGTTTTATTAATTTTTTCCTGTCTTTTTTCACGGCGTACGACAAAAATTAATACTAGGGTTTTATTAATTTTTTCCTGTCTTTTTTTCACGGCGTACTCGGGTGTTTTACAGCCTAATGATTTTGGATGATTTAATGTGTGTCTTTGGTGATTTGGTGATGATTTAATGTGTGTGTTTGGATGATTTAATGTGTGTCTGTGAAATAAGTGGAAATTCTGTTGCTTCTTCTTTGATTATATTATATCACTTTTTTATTCATGCTTAAAATTTATTTAAAAACTGAATTTTATGCACCCGAGTTGAATCCTTTTTAATATACGGATTAAAATTCTATATCCACCAAAACTGCATCAAAAATTTACTTTAGTTTTAAAGCTTAATCGTAGAAAGGAAGTGTTTGTCATAATATTTGCTGGTTTTAGAGATATATCCTTCTCCAAAAAATTTCAAATCTTAACTTAGTGATTAGCATTAAAATAGGGATTTTTATATTTTTGGTAGCTAATTCAAAACCATGAATATTGTATCGGCATGAATTGTGGTAAGCTTTTCTTAAAGGATATTGATCCATTTATGATAATTAATTTATAATAGATGCAAATGGTAAAATGTTAATATTTTTCGAGTTCCTTATCTCTTTGACGAGTTGTCTGGTGATCCGTCATGATTTTTGTATTTATCGAATAAAGAACACTTTAACTAAAGCTAGAATAGCTGCGGGGTAAACATATTTCTTTATTTATTGTCTCAGCGATCTACTCCTATACCTCGAAGATCCACTCAAAATGTTTCGAATGGAAACGACATCACTTATAATATTTGTGCTGTGGGGAAAAAAAACTACTTCACTGGTTTTTCTCAAGCTTTTACCTACCGTTATTTTTTTCCGTGACTCTAGAATAGCTAGTAGCGTATGGCAATAAGGAGATATAAAAAAAGAAATAGATTCAAGATACAATTTCTATTTCTGAGTTGAAGAGAACACGTTTGAAATTGTGTGAACGCATCTGTCTGGAGATGCGGAGTGTGTGAAGTACTCTTGGGAAGCGACGACTTGCATGCACGCCGGCGTCATAGACGATCTCACTCCCACACGTTGTCCACTCAGCGCCATTCATTTGTTCGCGCGTCGCAGTAGGAAGTCGTGCGATATAGAGCAGCCGCGGCGCTCCTCGCGATATCCCCTGCGGAGGGAAAGCCGTCATTTGTTCTCTCCGTTTACGACGACAACAGAATGTTCCGTGGGAGTTAAACACCTTGGCGTCTCCTCAGGCGGAAATAAGTTTGCATAAATTATCTGCTTGACAATAGACTGAGGAATAGTGACAAAAATCTTTTGTAATCAGCTTGTATGAATTGGAAGTAAGTACTTTTCTCCTGCACGTTCGTGCAACTGGGTAAATATTTCACTTAAGCTTTCACAGTATGATGAGCTTTGAATCGCCATGTGAAACTGCAACGTCTTTGGAACATGACTCAATTTAGAAACTACATTTGCGGAAAATATGTGTTGGAATGGCGTGCGATTTTTCATCACACATACTTGGAATAAGATTGAGTGTGAAAGATTAATATGCATTAGCAGCACATGTTGGCTCTAAAATACTTACAATAAAATATGCTCTTTTTTTCCTACTAATACATGAATCACATGGAGAATGCGTTTGTAATGGAGATTTTCATTAAACTCAATGAGATAATTTAGAAGAAGATGTAGGATTGAACTAAGAAGGGTATATAAGGAATATACGTAGATGAATGAACTAGGATTGGGAATTTTTTGGGCATGCCCGCAGAAATGTAGGTATTTGTTTTTCGCGGATGACTAGATAAATAGTTTCCAGCTTGTATACCGTAGGGAGACTTCGATTCTAAGATTGAAACTTGAAGTAATTTAAAATTTAAAAAAGGATGTTAAATAAAAGTGATGATATCAAGCCTGATATTGTGTAAATGATGGATATCAATGTTGAGAAAAACCAACTTTGTAATTTCCACAAACTTTATTTCGCTGGCACGACGCGCGTTTCATTACACTGTGGCACAGGCATGTGCACATGACAATGCGACAGTGTGGTGAAACGCGCGTCATACCAGTGAAATAAAGTTTTTGGAAATAGCAAAGTTGGTTTTTCTGAACAAGAAAGTTAAAGTTAGTTTAAATGAGACTTGCAAAAAATTCAAGAATAAGCAAGTTATGATTGAGAAGATAATATTAATTTGGAGTGTGGAATGTTACACCTTCAGCGGTGTTTTAAGATACATCATAAGTTGTAATAACTCTTCCTACTTTCTCTCATTGTGATGAAGTTGTCCTTGGAAAAGACCCAACTGTCTTAGTTGCTATTTATGTAATTTTTGGAAATTACCTCATCTGCATTTTTAGAGGTGGTCATAAATATTTAGTGAATTCACAGAAACATGCTTCCGTTGCACATATGCTTATAGTTTAAATGAATCCAAAAATAGCCTATCCTTCATTATAGACTGGCTCAGACTTCAATTGATTCAACGGGACTCCACCTTCCTTTCACGTGAAACACCCTTGTCGGCTTCGGTTTTCCCCGTCCTTTTCTCTTGTGCAGGGAGAAGGTGGCAAAGGCTGTGACCACACGATGCCAACTGAGATCAAGGGATATAATAGGAGAATGAATGAAGAGACGGCGGACGAAATAGAAATGGCGGAACAATGGGTGGAGTGGAGGGAGTGTATGGGTTGTAAAGAAAGGAAGGACAGGGCAGGAGGAGGATCGGTTGGGTTGGGATAGCGGCGGAAGCTGCGTCCGGCAGCGGCGAAGGGTCCGTAAAAGATTTAGTACCCGCTGCTGGCCGAGACTCCAGAAATATGGAATTGAAGGTTACGGCAGTGAGGACGGTAAGAAATCCGTGGTGGCAAAGAATACATTTATTGGCCCATAAAACTTTGAATATACTAATCCTTTCCTCTGACCAACACTGTCCCTCGTTTTACTAAAATGTATTCATTGGAGTCCATATTGTGGAGTACTTGCGGTATTTACAAAGAGTACTGTTCTTTCATTTATTATCACCATCTTGGAAACCAAAGCGGATTATATTTTGTTGTTGTTATGTTTCCTTTCCGACGGAGTCCTTTTTTATTACCTCTCTGATATGGGCTTCCCGGTATGGCCCTTACGACGAATTTCCTTGGGATTGGCTCGGAGGTAGTCCTACAGGCTCGAGGTTTTTTCCCAGCAATGCTGTTGTGGTGCGTGTTTGGAGGAATTGTGATTGGGACTTCTATTAAAAAATTACTAATGATAAAACGTATCGCCTTTTGCAACCTATTGCTTGTAAGAATTTATACTTTTTCCTAGGTGAATTATACAGCCGTATAGAAAAATTGCGTTTTTTGTCTGTCTTTTATCAAGATAAGTAATTTTTTTCTACTGTACTCAATATGGTTAAAGAGGTTTTGCCTTGGAGGCTTAAGGGTCTTCTTTTTCAGTTTATGACCAAGTACTTAACAATATCTCAAATGCATTAAGCCTGTTTCACACGGTACTTGATCAAGCACAAGTTCGAGTATACTTGCTAGTATGCGATAGATTTCTAGTATCTTGTGATATTGAACCAGCATGTTTCATAACAAGTATAATTAATATCTTACTTCCTGAGCTACTTGATTTCATAATTGCTGCGGTACTAATTTGTACTACTTTTCTACAAGCTCCCAGTAGGACTCAGTAGGATTCAGTAGCCCTTGACCAATCATGTTAACTTTTATAGACGCTGTGCAATCTTCACTTTCTGAAATCAGCGCCACCTATACCTTTTGTTGCTATCAGTAATGTTTAGGCTACGAGATCAAAAATACATAATGATTGGTTGCCTGCATCATTGATTGGTTAATTTAAACAATTTAATTGATCTGCGTCAAGGTATAAATGAAAATACCGCTTCCCTGTCAGAATAAGTTTAGGTTTATTTAGCTTGTCAGAATAAGTTTAGAATAAGTATAGTTTACCTTATAGGGTTGCGCCAAATAATACTGGATGCAGTCCAGAATATCTAGTACCTGCCGGCTAGTGTACTGGATTTTGTGATGGATCATGTATCGGGTTTTATGGTTGTTGATTGATCATCGACATTGAGCTCTATAATTCCTCCTCCTAAAATGTCATGACCTCTTTGCCTCTGGTGATATTTTAAATCTTTTAAGTCGTATTTACTAAAAATTTCAATTTTCTTTATTCAAATTCATACTATATCGGGGGTTTTTAACCAGATCTTAAAACACGATAACTTTAGCTTAAGTTATGTTCAATATGACCCTGCTTATACTTAGACGGACGCCATCGACAGAAAATACAAAGGTGAAAGGTACCTATGTATTTTCTGCCGACGGTGTCCGTATCAGTAAAAGCAGGGCCACATTAAACATAACTGAAGCTAATAACTAACGTATTACAAGCTCTGGTTGCAACCCCCCGACTTTTGAAACAAACCTATGGCAAAACTTCTCCCCTTAAATTATCTGTGGGGTTCCTTTCTTATTTACCATCTAAGGATCGGTCCATTTTTCGATATGAATAGGCCTTCATTTTAGAATTTTAAAATATTGATCCATTTTGATGGACATATTTCCCAAGAAAAAATATTTATATGAGAAGTCACTTCATCTTTAAATGCTTGTGTTTCTTCTTCTTCCATTAAATTATGTCCCTATGGCCTTTTTCTTTATCAATTACAGCCTTCTATAATGTTGAAGTAGTCGCACCACCTTTTACATGGCCAACTGACGTTTCTTCTACCTGTGGGTAATTTACCTCTTGCGATGTGTACTAATCTATCGCTTGTTATTCTGTTTATAAATTCGTTCCATTCTTGTTTTAATCGAAGTACCATGTCATTTATATTTCATCTCTTACATAATTTATTTATAATGCGATCCTTCGAAATATTTACACCACTGTAGTCTTTAATAATCTTCTAGTCTTGGATGAACCTGGCCTCCCATCTGCTTTCGATGTCATAATTGGTCTAATACTTGTTTAATTGACGTGTATTTACTTCTGTTTCTTTTTTGGTCACTGGTGGAGTTTGCTCATCCACTGGGGTAGCACGCGGTCAATTTTAGAAATAATTCATTTTTTGTTGACTGGTCAACTTAGCGGCGTAGTTGAAGAGATGATTAAGAGCCATCGTCTCTATCGCCTTTCTATGGCGCGTTGTGAACGCTCTATCCGATACGCTTTCTTAATTTCAGTCACCTAAAGTGGGGTTCATAAGTTATATCCCGATGCTGTGTGTAGCGGCCTCTCAGCCATTGTCATATAGCTGGTTGTCCGTCCTAGACGATCGCCTAAAAGTTAAGATGATTTGTTAAAAGATACTTCGTATCAATTTTCCCAGAGCAAACCTAAACTGTCCTCTCACTAAGTGGCAACGTATTGCCTCCTCTTATTGAGATGTTTTAAGACCGCTGATTTAGCAACGATTCTACTTTTTATTTATTTATTTATAAATGTATTAGTTCACCCGACAAAATATTTTGCAGAGTAAACAAGACGACGTATTACATATAATCGATTTAAATTTATATAGAGAAAGCTGCGTTTAATACCCTTTTCTTAAACAAGTGTTTTTTCAACTTTATTCAAAGGAGTTTTCTCCTTTCCATTATATGAAGTTCAATTCAATATTTTCTATAGATTTGGAAAAGTATTTATAATGCTGATTTTTCTTCAGATTTGCTTTGGATTTATAAAATTTAAATAAAATTTTTAGTCTTAAATTTTTCTGTAAGGAACTGTACTAAGGAACTTTACTCGCGAGGTTGACATTTTCTCAATATTAGTTGGATTAAAAGTTTAAATATATCTTTTATGTCCTTCTTTCTTGTAAGATTTGAAATCCATATATTTACATTATATCGTCATAGCTTATGTAGTTTTCAATAACAGGATAAATATAAATATGAGTGCATAGCGCAGTGTGTAGAAACCTCTTTTTCAAACGCTCTATACAACATTCAATAAATATCTACATTGTTCATATTTATTGTACCTTGTAAATATGGACATTAAATATTTATTTGCAGATGGATTACTCTCAATAGAGGCATATTCTAACTTATATTTAACACAGGAATAAATATATACATATAACAAAGAAGTAATCAGCATGTAATTGTTAGAAATCATCAATGCAATTGTTGATTTAAAGTATTTTTAAATTATTTAAACTAAACCTAATATTCCTTAGATGAAGTAATGCGTAGTAAATTTTATATAAAATTTTTCAATGAATGGAACTTCACGTATACATTTTTGACTTAATGTATTTGCTGAATGAATTGTCCTTTATTTACATTGTTCTTCTTACGAGAAATTGCATAATCGGTTAAGTTTGGTGATATGCATTCGTACATCGTTACTTGCTGATTACCCCGTGGTAACAGGGGTTAGTATGAACTATTTTCAGTGATTATGGAAAATAATATAAATAAATGTATGACAGTTAACTTTCTACATTACATTTTTCTTCTTTCCTAAAAATAGGCCTCCCATTATCCGCCTAAATGGAAAATTCAGGCGGATATTGGGATTTAACAATACTTAGAAGGAGAACTTATGAGGCTATCTTTGGCAAAGTTGTGAACAATATATCACTATTGGATCATTTAGCATCACTAACTCAAAAGAGCTCGAGTAAACCAGGGATAGTCATCTCAAATTATCTCTAGTTAAGAAGCGATCGTGTGATCAGAAAGGAAAGCGTTAACTGCTTCGCCCTATCGTGGCTGCCGACGGCTCATAGGATGTTAGTTAGCAACTCTGGCGGGGCCTTGGTTTGGTCATCAGTCCAGCGGTCACGTTGAGCGGTTGAGGCCCTGTCAATCAGAAGATGAGCCCGAAATTGCCCACGTAAGTCCACAAGGGTGTCTATACTAAAATGTTTGTGTCCCTCTAACTTCTGTTTGACCAAATTGGGGGCCTTTGAGATGGGCCTGTGAAATGATGGATTAATATTGGAAGCCAAATAGCTACGCTAGTTACAGCGCACCTGTTACTGAGTAATAACTTATTGCACCAAATATTCACGCTTCATGTTAGAGATATTTAACGAAGGTGACGAAATGCCGAGTATATTTCTTTTCCTTATTCCATTATGTATATCAGCTATTCTAATTTTTATTGCACGCATATTTCTTTGTCTTTAAAATGATGGAAATAAGTAACTAATGAGTAAAGTAAAATGAGAATGTTTTTTGGAAACCAGTAAAAACAATCCATAAAGATTTTAAAGGTGGTAATTTATTTCTACGAAATTCTAAAAGTGTTTAAACCTTTAGTCGTGGATAGATTAATGGTATCTATTTAGGCTGAGTTTTCTGCGTAGTATCTCTTGGCCTACGCTTACTGAAAACACTAGTCACAAATCCACTTTTTTATCTAACTGATCGATTTCAATGTCCCCTGCGTCATTATCGATGTAACTTTGACCTGAATCTCTTTTTGCCTGCATAAAACAAATTGATTGAATTAGCCATCGAAAAATCATTTCACTTGACCGGGAGTCGAACCTGGATCCCCCAATTACTGGTAAGGTGTGTTAGCCGACCACCGAGCTATCCAAATCCAAGTCGAATATCAACGGGGGTTTTTGCGAATTAGATGTTTCCATCTCCAATCCAAACTGTAGTACAGGAGTCTTTGTCATGTTTATGTAGGCCACTGAAGCGGGGGACGAACCGAACATTTTTTTAACCCGTGTAAAGTTTGTAATTGTATGTACCAAGTGCTTTTATCATCGTTAATGTTTTATACTTCCAAAAAGTAACCCCTGTTTCGATCAATATAGTTAATACGCTCTCCGAGGCCAAACTAATGGTTTGCAGCTGAGGTCACGTAAAATATTTATTCATAATCTACTCTCAAACATTTAGTTATTTATTAGATTGATATTACAATTAGACATTATCTGGGGGCAATATGGAATTAGTTTAAGTGGAAATAATAATTAAGTTTAAAAAAATACATATATCTACATAAAACATCAAACACTCCTCTCGTTTTATATGCGTAACATTTAAAAAAATATTTACATTCCTTGGTAATGGTTTTGGGAATTCTTCTGGTAGTTGATTCCATTCAAGGACCCCGTGATTTAAGACGGAATATTTGGCAGCATTCGTTTTTTGCCTCCTTAATTTGAGTTTCAGCGGGTGGTCATTTTTCCACACAAAATTTGGTGGTTCCAGCCTCTTCTCCAATTCCAACGAGGCTGGATGTTTTGAATAGCATTTAAAGATTCCCAACAACCCATTTACTTTACTTCTATCTTGCAGTGGACTCCACCCTAATTCCTCTAACATGCTACTAACACTATCTGTATTTTTATGTCTCTCCAAAACGTACCTTGCTGCCTTCCTATGGGCCTTTACCAAGCTCTTTGCCTTCCCCTTCCCAGACATTCGTGGCATAGCCAAGCATTGGTCTAACGGTAGTGAAATATGCCAGCTCTTTTACCTCTTTCGCATATTTTTTTATGTTCCTCATCACGTAGTGGAGGTCATGATTCCTATGAACCAAGTACTCGCAAGTACAAGTTCTCGCAAGTCACTGGGCCGTCTAGTGTCACTTGGGAGGATCTACGACCCCTGGAAGGGTCCACCCTACGAGCCAGTACTTCTCCGTGCTCACTCTTGCCATGGCACACTACATATCCCGCGAGTGTTCTATCCTAGCCAGCCCAACACCTCTTACCACTCCACTCACTCAGCTCCGCTCTCCCACCGATCCCTAAAACTCCTCATGAGAATCCACCTGAACTCCCTGCCTAACGACTATCCAGGCCCCTCATTTTTTTCGTGAAGGACTCTCAGGCTCTCACCTGTGGGTGACAGTTACACCTGATTCTCAAGTCGATCCATCAATTATTTTTTCAGTGCTGCTTAGAGAGTTCGTCGCATTCGCCCGTTACCAACGTGGAGAGGAAAGCTTTCTGGTATAATAAAATTAACTTATTTACGTATTTTTACGGAAAAGGTATTCGCGATATGAAATGAAGCATTATAAAAAATCCCTACCTACCTATTACTATTATTATATTATTATAATAGTATACCCACTTACGTGATAAAGTTTACTAAGAGATGTGAAAAACAAATGCGTTATAATATCTCCGTTTTTTTATAGCTTTCAATTGCTTTGGAAAATATCAATAAAATATTGCACGTTATACAACAATTATTTCACTTTTTCCATCAAAATTCCCTTTAAGCTCTACCATTTTTGCCTCTTAAGTAAAATTATATGAACGAAAGCATTTCATGAGCCGGAAATTACTTGAAGCACCAATGCCAATTCGCTATTCACAAGTCAAAACAATTTTATGCTGTAGATTGGAGAGTTGTCATGTAATATGTTTTGTTGATTTTATTTGTACACAATTGAGATTTAAAATGTTGCTCGACCATCAAGTGCCCTTTGATATCCATATAAAACAATATATTTACGTAAATCTCTTTTGACTTCTCCTTTCAATAATGTAAATATTAAAAAAATCTATTGATTATTATAAAAGGTAAGTTTTGCGTTACATTTGATTCTAGACCGTATTTAAAATTGATTATAAAGCGGCTTTTATTTGCTTCCTCTTTGACTGTTTCATATATATGGTTGCACTGAATAGCTTATGAGGTATTACACTTCACAAAATATATATTCCCATATCATGATGATTAAAACTTTTAAAATCTAAGATTTAAAAAAATGTATTTTAAGACTGCTCGTAGTACGGAGAGATATCCTGGAGCAATCTTGAGTGCAAAGCTTCTGGTATTGTCTTCTGAACGGTACACAATGTAGCATAAACGAAGGTGTATTACTTAGAAGGTCCACAGTTATACCTATGTTGTCGGGTGCAACAGGTTCTCCACTCATTTCACTGTACAGTAAAGCGTAATAATTAACGGTGGAGATTGGGAAATATAAATTGGGAAACCTATTGTGGAAGCAAGTTCAAGGAAGCGTGATACAAGCGAGGCCTTACTCATTGCATTTTAAAACCACTCTCTAACCCAAGTTATTGACGAAATTACGAGAGGAAAAATGTATTAGACTTTTTAGCTGTCAGCCACCCTCCAATTGAGCCGTGCCTCACTCAAGGATGACGGTAGAGCAGCTTGGCGGGTGGTGTAATCCTCCGCCACAGTACCCGAAAAAAGCCTCCGGTCAGTAGGGGCCTAACGTAGCTGGTGGCAAATGGGCCACACATATATAAAGCAATGGTTTTCGGCGAGCGTCGAGCATTGCTTTGGTGAGGCTCTTGTCGAGTGCTCGACGCGGGAAGAGCTGCTCCCGGGAGAAAGACCCACGGCACCTTTTTTAAAGACCACCGCTACCTCCACAGCCAAGGTAACAATTCGTACCCGAAAATTCCTACCTCCCCTTATTCCCGGAGTCTGATAGTTTTCTTTGTGCCGGTCGCAGTTCGGGGAATTGATTTGTTTTCGACCGTTTATTTTTTGTTGTTAAATTGCTTTCTTTTTCAATCGTGGTTTTCTGTATGCCATTTATACTCCTCCGTACCCCCCCTGGCCTATTAGCACGTCTCACAATGATTAAACATGTCGATATCCTCGAAGGCATAGCTGATCACAAAATAATTTTTGCGGCTTTAAACACAACAGTAGATTCCGCAGTCAAACTAAAACCTATATTCTACTTGTTTGAAAAATCTGATTTCATTAAATTTGGAGAGACACTAGAAAATTAACACACGGAATTTGTAACAAATACAAAATACGAAAGCACCAAAGTATCGTGGAGGTATTTATGGAAATTCTAAGCAATGGACTCAATGAATATATTCCACACAACCTCAAATGTAGGAGTAAAGAACCTCGTTGGTATAATCACGAAGTAAGGCGGAAGCTCAGGAGACAGAGGCAATTGCATAACTTATTTGAAAACTCAATAAAGTTAGGGAATAAAGTAATGAAACTCGCGGTGAGAGACATTTACGGTACTCAACGCTCAAAAACAAAGAAAAGAATACGTACTACTCTACGAAACTTCAAGAACAAAATACTAGGTGAATTACTAAATGAAAACACCAAGTAATTCTGGTCTTAGGGGATGGAGCTTCAGGGAAAATCTTCTACGGTAGAGTCTTTATTGGATAGAAACGGCAAAGTAGTCACCAACAGTTTCGACTAAGCCAACATATTATACTCCTACTTCGAGAGTGTATACACTCTGGATGACAATGCTCATGATTCAGACATTATAGTTATTAATTAGCCGATGGCTGACATCATTATTCAACTACATGGAATAACTGAACAACTACGTTCGATTCAACACTTACGTTTTACTTCAAATATTCATTTCTTAATAAAAATCGGACGCAAACGGTAGACATAAGGCACTTTGCAAATAAGTACATGAAAAATGGTAATTGCAACTGTGCAAAGCCTATAAATTCGACATTGTTCCAATTTGCACAATTATTCTACATCACCTGTTATTGTGCAAAAGATTTTCACTACAACATAAACAATGTAAAAGTTATGACATTTTAAAAAGTGTGTTTTTTGTTTTTGCCTTCTTTATAGGGAACAAAGGGATCAATCAATCAGGGCTCTTATTATGTTTTTATTTTCATTGTAGAGGCAAAAAAGTATCAAAAAACGTCTTTAGCCCAATTTTCACAGTTTCTTTTTGTTTTCACACACAATGCCCATGAGTTTAATTCATATACGTTTTCTTCTAAGTATTGTCTTTTAAAACCTGGTTCAGTTGGTTTTTGTATAGCATTAACTGTTGGAAATTGCTGTTTTGATTCTCTATTGACTGGCCTATAAACAAAATATAAAAATCTGTGCTAAAGAGCAACATTGTCCATGGTGGTTACCTGGTTTCTATGCTAATATAACATGGGGCTTATGAGTTTGAATTAAGGTGAATATAAATTTTTTTCAATTTACAAATTATGTGTCGAAAATAGAAATTGTAGGATTTTTGCGGATATATGTAATGCTATGGGATGAAATCACATTAAAACCAACTAAATTGCTTCAGCCGTTTTCTTCATCATAACCATTGCCCCCTCTCCTTCACGGACATTGGCATTTAGTGATATACATTGGACTAGTTTCAACGCTTACCATTGTTTTTATTTTTTGAGAAATGCCCTCAAAGATTGGAACATTGCGAAATTTGTAGGTATATATTATTGAATTATAAAAAGAAACTTGTATCATTAGAAAATTATAGTATAAGCAAAACACAGATGTATGTATTCCGTTAATTTTAAATTCTGTGTAATTATATGCTCGAGAGTCAGGTAGTAATAAAAAATACGTTTTAAAAAACCACGCTTATATTCAAGTGTGCTTAAAAGTAAAAAAAATGACTTTTTCATCATTCTGCTAATAAAAAGTGGGCGCTTGAGGAATTGATATTGATATAAATGTGAGATCCTTGTGTACCCCGATTCAAAGAATCCGAAATTTTCCCCTACAACACTATCAGTCTTATAGAAGGATATAAATGACAGATGTTGGACGTTGATTAAGAAAAAGCACCCACGCTTTTATTTTCCCAGTTATAAAAAAAATTAATTTTTACTTTTTAGTGCACATGATTATAAGCGTGGTTTTTTAAAAGAGATTTTTTTTCATATTATTATTTTATACCTTTTAGACTTTGTATTTATTGTGCAACGGTTCTTTGAAATTTGAATTATTAGCATTTCTTCTGACTATAAATTCAAACTTATGCAAGTACCATATATTGACAAAAGACTATTTTCCATATAAAATGAAAACCATTAAGCTTTTGTAGAATACGTTGGCAGTTAGGGAACTTAATGAATGATTCACGTATTGTCATCGAGAGTAAGTAAGTGTGCCAAATTTCAGCTCTATTGAACATTGGGAAGTGGGTGAGATTTTAATTACAAGACTCCATGCAGACAAACCAGCAAAAATAAACAAGCAGGTGAAGTTAAAATAAGCGTGTTAATAAAAGTAACCTCATAAAAACAAAGTTTTTATTTTCCTCCCTATGTTTTCATATGCATTACCTCACGTTTTAATGTCTCATATTCTCTGTGTATTTTATTATTTTGTTCATTGTTTTGTGGTATCTTTGCCATTAAATTTTGTATTATCACATTGCTAATAAATTTAATTTGTGCAAGGCAATCATTCTTTCTTCACTGATATGTCAAATTATCCAGACATTTGACAACCATTAGTCACATGAATAATTCGGTATGACACTTATATTCATTGTTGAACATTCAAAAGCGATAATCACAGTTGTTGGCTCACCACGGTGCATCTCCCACAACGTCCAAGGGATAAGTGCTAGCTTTGATCGCCGTCATTATGAATAATTAGGGAGTAAAATATTGCAAAAAAATTAGAGGGTAATGCGATGATGAAAACAAAATTTCTAAATATGTAAGAGAAAACGGCTATGAAAAAAAGAAGAAAATCTATCTCCACAACAGGGAATCGAACCACACACCTTCCGATCAACTGTTCACTGCCTTACCCCGGGGCTACCACTTCCTTACATGGAGAGGCAGATAACGGGCGTTAAATGCTCTTTTATTTTCATGCAAATATATTTTAATATAATTAAGTCAGTGTCATTTATGTGTGTATGTGTGGGTTTGTTCAAATTAATATTTGGTCACCAGGAGTCTTTGGACCAAATTTCAGTTCGATTGGATGAGGGGAAATGGGTTTGCACGTACACAGACAAGCAGACGGACAGGGTGAGCTAATATGAAGGGAGTAAAAAAAGAGCCAATTTGGAAGCATTTGGGTTGGGTGGACACTTCATCCAGGTGACCATGAACTTTAAATGGTATTCTCCTAGCGTTGGTTCTTCCAAGGGCATGTGTGTTTGGAAAGGGGGCGACAAAAGCTTACAAAAGCGAGAATTCAGAATAGCCACCGCTGCTTTGTTGTTAGTTGCGGAAGTTACTAATGCTGTGTGACTTAGAAGCAAGAGGTCACTAGCATGCTAGATAGCGGCTGGGACCGAGGAGGACCAGGTCGAAATAAAGGCTTAGAAAGGTAAAACGTGCCTCGAACTACTGCAAAGCAAAAGAGTCTATTAAGAGGCAAGGTGCGGCTCGCATTCCAGGATTTTATCAATTCGCGTAAGTAATAAGAATGGAGGAGTCCCTCCAGCGCTGCTAGGTTGAATACGTGACCAGCCTATTTTCGTGGAATGCAATTAATTCAGCTGTTTTCCTTGGTCAGTGCTTTTCGTTTCCTCTTGAAAATGATTTATTTTATATCTGGATGGGGACAAGATTATACTTTTGAAATTGTTCGCTTTAGAGTGTGAATGCGAGTAAATCATTCTCTACCATGTTGTTGTGTCGTTGTGCATAACTTTTAATACCTAATTGTATATATGACTGAATTGTAATTTTGTCCACGTATTTCATAATGTGACTTATATTTGCTAATTTACAGGTCTTTGAGAAAGTGCATCGTCTTGATTATTATAATGGTTATGACGCCTTGACGTTTTAGATAAAACTTCTTAGCCAACATATTTATAGTGAAAACAACGTAGACACTACTGCCGCGGTTAACAAGGGTAACTGCATCAGTCATAAGTATGACTTAGTACCTTTTTTATAGATGCATTAACATCGTAAAGCCTCTTGTCAAAATATTTCATTTTCAGTCAAATGAAGATTAAGGGAATTTGACCGGCTAGGAGACCAATACTGGCGAGGAAGGGGAGGTATGACGTAAGAAGGACGGGGAATGGGGAAATTCCGTCAGCAGTTGTCGTCGACCTTAGTTCTGCCACTTGCTCTTCGAAGTCAGTTTAAAGAGTGCGGTGTAGGGTTCGTCGTTAGTTACTTATCGAAGTGCAAATATACGTGTAGACGTTTTCGGGCATCTAGTTTGAAATTGTGTGTCTTAGCGTCAATAAATCTAGTGAAGTGATCAAGTGACCTCTTTCGTAAATGTAATTTGCACCACAGAGCTATCGAAGCGGACTCAAGAGAATTATGTCTTTCTTCTCGTGCGCCGTATGTTAGGACCGAGCTGTGTAAAAAGTCTGGATCTACCCCAAATTTTTATGGATGCAGCTTTGTGTGTCTTGGACGTCCAGTGCGAGTTTTAGTGAATTGTTCAAACGATCATAGGAAACTTTTTCATGGTGCTAATATTGGTATAGCATTGACAGTTTTAAGCATCTGAAAGTGATTTAACCGGCCTTTGGGTATGCTTAACTTATAAATTAGTTATTAACGGTATTGATTACTGCTTATGGCTTTTTTAAGTGAATAATTTCATGCTCTCATTGCATCATTCCTGTCAAAGTGAATTTAGATCCTGAAAAATGAATTTGTCATCCACAGTCAACCAGTGACGTCATTAAAATCACCATCTGGGCAGCACCATAAGTTTTGTTGAATGACGATGGAGAGAACCGCTTAACAATGGACCTTGGATTGAAATTGCCGGCTACCAGTGGAAGCTGACGGTAAGTAGCCTATATTTATCAGCATTCCTTGAAGTTTAAAAAAAAGTATTCTACTTGTGAGGAGGTTTCTGATAAACGTACGTTTTTCAGCAAAAGTCTTGCCTTTTGAATGGCATTGAATGTTGACTATTGATAGATGTGTGTATGATGTTATACGTATGTATTTGATGTTGGCAATGAATAGGTTATTCTGGTGAAGAAGCCTTCACATAATGATGAACTCCCGCTTTGATTCCAAGAACACACTTTTAGAACGAACATTGAATTTTGACTTTGGACGGATTTTCTTCTATCTATAAGCTTGCCGCATGCATTGAAGAGAAATATCATGTGATTTCTCCGTGAGACACTACACCTACGGAATACCGTGCAAGCCAAACGGGGCTATTCCACACCAGACATGCAATACTCATCCCAGTTCAAAGTCGAACCTCGCACGCTCTCCCGTCCGCTAGGTGAGCACCAAAAGTTGGCAGTTGAGCAATCCTCCACCAAACCAGACACGAGGATATTGCTACGTTAATAAAAATGCTATCATGTAGTACACGGTTTGAGATACTATTCCTGAATAAGTTACAGTTTCAGGCTTGACGTTTTGGAAACGCGGCACATGAAATAATATCTCGATCTGTACATTCCATACTTCTTCATTTTTACCAACCACGGTTTCGACCTGTAATTTTCAAGGAACATGTCTTGTATTTTAGAGTCCATATTATATACTCCAACCGGTGGGGGGAGTTGAAAACAAATGGGTGGGGGAGGTGAGAGAAAGGGGATTTGGAAAGCGGGGTGAGGGAATAGGTTGGGAGGGAATTGGAGGTCATTCTATGCTTTAGGGCTGTTTGTGTTTCAGGGTGAACGACTGAAGGGGAGGGGAGAGATGAAACATACACAATAACAAGGACTGAGACTATGACATAAACAAATCGAGCTACATTCTTAAAGGTTATTCACATCACTGGTGAGCAGTAGTCAAAAGCAAGATGGATAACAAGAATAAAATATTTTTGGAATGTAAGTTATTTTATATCGCTACAAAATAATAAGTATAAAAATGTTTTAAATTTGAGTATTAAGTAAAATATATAATTAATGGAAAATTTTGATGGACAAGCCCGTGGCCTCACTATGGATTCTCCTTTGTCTCCAGTTGATGGCGGATATTTTAATGGAATTTTTGGGGCTTAAACTCTATGATTCAAACCATCCTTTGTTAAAACTTTTTTTACTTGCCCCTGTGTCTTGATGTCATCCTTTGCTTGTGAATTGGTATCGCTCGACAATTAGAAATTGTTTATCGATATTAAATAACTTAAATGCTTCAATAAACTTTACAGTTGAAGTGTGTGATATTCTATATTTTCTAGATTGGATTATGCTCCACTCAGAGAACAAGCACGATCACATTATCCTTACGAAGCCAACATTTACAGATGCACTAATTCCCTGTGATTCATGTCGCCATCATAGCCACCAGCTGTCAGTCTTCCACACCATGATTATACGTTTGGACAATGTATCTTTATGTGACGCGAGTTAGGCTAAAGAGTTACATTTTATTTAACAAATTGCGAAGAGAAATGTCAATGTTAATGATACTATATTTACTATTTTAAGCTTTAATAGCAGGCTATTCGCTCTTTGACGACTATTCCTTTTAAAACCAAGGACGGGCCATCGCGATCGTGTAAGCTACCAGTTTTAGGAAAATGGAGTCACAGGATCATGAAAGTCATGCCCGTGAAGAATTTTACCTTGGCATTTTATAATGCCGTGTCCTTAAGTAAAACTTTATTTAATACGAAATTTAAATTTGACTCTCTTGCCAAGAGTGGACTGACTGCTTTAAATTGTAACTCGTGCAGTGATAGGGTACGTTGGCTAAAAAATACGTAAATTTGTAATTAGAATTAAATAACATAGACAGTGCTTCAAAACTAGTGATGATTGCTAATTCTTTGCTATCGTATGACCATTCAAGTAGCTTTGAGCCGGAAAGTTTACGTGTACAGGGTTGAGGAAAAACATTGGATGTTTTAGAGCAGTATGAGATCGTAAATGCTTGGGAGAAAAATTTTAATCTTGTTAACGATTTTACTTTTGACTTGCATTCACCATTGATGAGAATAACCTTTCAGTATGTTGCTCGATCTGTTGACGTCATAACCTCCGTCCTTGTCATTTTGTATGTTTGTTATTCCTCCCCCTCCAGTTGAAACACAAACCTCCCCGAAGCATATAATCACCTCCCCTTCCCTCCCAACCAACCCCCTCCCCCCCCCCGGATTCCCCGTCCCATTTCTCTCAACTCTCCCCACCCTTCCCAGGTTGGGACTAAAATACGCGATATGTTCTTTGATAATGACATAATTTGTCGAAACCTTGGTTGGTTATTATAGAAAGTGACGAATGTACAAAACGAGAAATTTTTCCATAGTGTAGCTAATTGTTATTACTAGTCCTATTAATTTAATGAATCTTCGAATTACTAATATATGCCAAGCGTAAGTAGTAATAAAATGTCTTTAAACACATGTGCGAAGACTAGCGTCGTTCAGGATCGTCTTCACACCTCGATAATTTGCTAATGTTTCATAATGTAACATGCTAAAGTTCAGTAATGAAACTTTGAATGTTATGCACTTCAATTTAGCTTCACAATGAACTATGAATTTACATAAAAACTTGTTGTGGCTGCATAACTTGTTCTGGCTGTATAACTTGTGTTGTTGTTAGTGTTCCTTGGTTGACTTTGAATTATCTTAGAATTTACCTTTGCTCATTTATTTTGCAACTGACGGAGGAATTTGGAAAATAACTGTCGTGTTTTGACTTTTTCGTCGAGGTGGGCGTCCATCACAACAGGAGGCGGCTGTATCGTTTCGTTTACGTTTTAACTTAGAGACCTTTACTTCAATCAATCTCTCTTTTGGTGTTTCATTTGATGTATAATGCTGATCTTATCTTAATCGCTTTGCAGTATTTTCAAGAGTTTTTTACTGCTTTTGGGCCGGTAATTATAAAATTAAGAATATAATTTATAATTTAAACTGTTGTAGAAGTACAACAGAGAAAATATTAATTTAGTGAATGCCACGAGTATGTTTGCAGTACGTGTGTAGTCAGTATCGGTGATGTAGTCTTTGTTGTTGCGTGCATGGTATTTTTAAGTATGATGGGAGTGCTTTCTATTCAATGGCGTAACGACGCCATGAGAATGTTTAATAGGTTTTCTCTTATACAATTTTCACTTTGTCTTGTTAACTAAAGAAATAAACAAATGATGACGTCATCATTGGCATTATACCTAAATTGGCTGGAGGAGGGACTGTTCCCGTCCACAATAAACTCCCTCCGTCTCTCTTTCCTTCTAGTACACCAATTCTTTTCCAACTTTATCTCTATAACTCTATCTATAATTCCAATACGCCTTCTACCAAATAGCCTCCAGTCCACGTTTTGTTTTTTACGGATTCTTTTACCAATTCTTTTATTCCACCATATTTAAAATACCATTTCATCTTTTTTAATCAATTGTACTTCCTCATCCTTCTCCAAACCCCATTCTCAATATTCTCCAAGTTAAGGTCTTCCTCTTTTCTCGATGACAAAGATTCAGAACCGTTGAACTTCAGACCCTATAGTAATGTCTCGAGTATTCTCTTAATTACGATATTAAATAGCCTGCTAATCATTTCTTTTCGACACTTCTTTGGCCTGTGTTACATTTCTACTTATGCCTTTGCTCTTCTTGAACTCAATGTCGTCCAAAATGCTAATTGAGAATGAAAATTGATATTCTTCATCTATTTCATATAGATCAAATTTTATAATAGACCCACCTTCCAGCCCCTCTAGGAAACTTGCTACTATTGTTTTTGCGGTGCCTAATTTTAACCACATAATATGTCTTCCACTAATATATGGCTAATGAAGGAGGAGTTGCAGGCCCGTGACTGGCTAACTTACTAAAACCTGTTAATAAATCGTTTTGACTTTGATACAGAAACCTATTAATATGTGGAGTACTGAAATCTGGTGGTCGTATGAGTTTTCAGAAATTCGCCGTCCTCTCCAAAAAAGTAAATTAGTCATTAGTAATCATGGGAAGATAAATGACTGAAAAGGTAAACTATATTATTTCTATAAATCCCTCGGGATCTACCAAAATACATAAAGCGATATATAGCATTTTTTAAATGGCTTTATGCAAGGTTAATATTTGATTCGGAGGCACATGAACAGTAATGGAGCTCATTAAAACTCAAGTAAACGCATAGCTTGGAGGAAACGTTGCTTTCTTCATCGTATTTGTCCACATTCCATGCAAATATCTTTTGTTTTCATGTCATTATGGGCCATTTCCTCAAGCTTTGAATGACCCGAGGGATGGGAAATCACCCTGACCTGATTATCTCGTTTCCTCAGTAGAGATATGCTTCTTCTTCAGCTTAAGTCTTGCTTTCTTTTCTGTAGTGATATGTCGCTTGTTTAATCTACAATGTTTTTATCATTCTCTTTATTTCTTTTTTATCTTTAATTTCCTCATAGTGAGCTATGTCAATGCTTGACATCTTCACCCTATGGGTATTGATATTTGGCTAATTGGATTATATTTGTCTTAACTGGAGTTTGGTGAAATGCCTTGTAACTAATCATATTCAAGCAACAAGTGTGAAAAATATTAGTATTACTATGTAAGTAATAATTTTCAAGTAGCCCGGCATTTAATCTAATTTTATTATAGCTTTAGGAATATCCTGAACCTAGGACTATCCTGTCCACTATCAAAATTTCCACTCACTGAGTCGATCTACTCCTCGCTTTAGTATAAAACTGAATGGAAGAATATGTGGAGTACTTATTTACTTATTTTGTTGTGAGCATACGAAATCACTTTGACTCAGGCATTTTCGCTAAAGAGCCGACAACGTTTTCTACACACAGTTGTGTATTTACTGAGAGGGGTGTGCTCTATGTCTGTGATAGCATACCTTCCTGCGGGCTATTTGGCTCCGATATTCCTTTTTTAAAGTTTCTTCTGCTCTCCTTTAAATTTCTTAAATGAAAATTAAAGGCTGAAAATAAAATGTATGAACTGCTTGGTAATGTAAAAGCGTCGACTTGCGTATAGGTCGTGACTATATTGGTTGGAATCACCTTCTCGGCGGATATTGAATTCATTGGATATACTGAAGCGTAATGAGGGGAAAATAAAATGAGAAACTACGAGTATGTTGCAAGTGTAATAGTAGAGGATGATTCTTGAAGATTTATTAAAAGGAGAGACTACTCATCGAGTGAGTTCACCAAATAAACCAGGCCTTATCTAAGTCGCGATAGATTTGTAGAAGAAATGAAGTAAATGACGGGTTTGGTGGAAATTCAAGGTAAATATGTTTGCGTAGGTCTATGAAGGAATGACAGATGAAAATCCTTTGCTTGAGAATCAGAATTGGGCACGAATGAATGCATAGCAGCAGGAAAAAGTCCTATAATAAATGGGTAAATGTATTAAAATAAAAATAAATTAAATAGGTAGTAAAATTGATAGGATTTTTGCATGGACTACGTAAGTGAGCTTATATGCTGGAGCGAAGGATTTCGTAGCTTCCCGTTGAATATGCTTCCATCCTCCGCTTCAACTGCGTTAGTCAATGTTTCTTTGGCAATATTTCTTCTCCGTTGGAGGGGGTATATTCTGGTAGAAGTATAATTTACATTAATTTGGCCGGAATTCATTGGTGGTCCCCGGTTGGCTCAATTGCTCCGACTGGTTGACGCGATGAATTCTTATCCATGTGGTTGCCAGCGAATACCCATCCTTTCCGTTGAAATTTTCATGGTTCTTCTTCCTTTCATATTTATCTCCTGGAGCTAGCATCTCTCCAATCTTTTTTGAGGAGAACACATTTTTCCTGGGTTGAATGAATTGGGTGTTATATTTTTCTTTTCGCCTGCTATCATCTTTTGAAAGGCACTATTTTAACTTGAGATAGCAGTGGAATGAGTTTGTGTTCATTAATATTACATTACACAGTTTTCATAGAAAATAATCAACACGATGTGGACTCATGGAGGTGTGTTATTCGGTTGAATATATAATAGTATATTGTGGTGCTTTTTGTATTCAGCAGTCTCTTTAAGAATAAATTAGGACAAAACATCATTTACCTCGTTTCCTCGTTCATAGATTTCCTTTCAACACTTGCTGTTGAAAACGTTGATTATTTTATTTCCGTTGGAAAAAGTTGATTCGTTTACAGGCAACTTGGTTACATTGGAGTTTCGTATTCTTTCCATGGCAGGGTTGAGATATCACTCTTTATTTGGCGCATTTGACGTCCTGCAAGTGAATAAATAAAATGGTAGAGATGAATTTGTTCCGGTAGAATGCGTGAAGTGTCTTGCCATTTCATCAATTATTAATATTGGTCACTCACCCAGAAAAAACGGAAATTACATTTCCAGAGACCTTATTCTCCTGGAATTTGTCAATTCTCTTAGCTAGAACGTCAGTCGAGACTAGGTGGTACCCTGAGAATGAAATTAATTTTCATTCACGCTTGCTGTATTATTGATACACAAGATTGGAGCTAGGTTGATGAAGTAGCGTGCGGGAGAGGTTGGTGGCGTAAGTGGTAAGTGATGGAGGAAGTGGGAAACAGCTTCATTCCGTTTGCAGGTTGTGCTAAAGGACAGGCGTATCACAGACCGTTGCTCCGCAGAACTTCAGCAAACATTACTGCGATTGGTTCTCTCTCTATTAGAAATTTTTGTTTTTAAATGGTTGCTGTGGTCACTTTCGTACTCTAAGATTGTAAATGTGTAGGTAAACGCTTTGAGTATCAATTAAATAACACATCTTGTTTCATTGAAATAATCTGCTATCTGGGATACGAATTAGAAAACTTGATTTTTCTCGATCTGGAACTGAGGCGAACCATTCAATGTTCTTCTGTATGGTCATGAAATATGACAAACTTTGTGTCTTGGACGTTTTAATTATGTCCATTTCCGCGAGTAATTGGCAAAGGCTAACATATTTGTAAGGATGAATCACTTTGAAAGAATTGGAAATCTCCACTTTAGTTATCAAATAGCATTCTCTACGGTTTTATTTTCGACTGAAAAGCAAGTGGAGCAAGATCATTCCACGATTGAATCACCGGTGCCTGCTTAGGTACTGAAGTTAAGCGTCATTTGTTTCGGTTCCGATTCGATAGGCTGATCCAACATCCATTTGTCCATCCCAAGTGCTGTAAACAGAAAGTTGGAATAGCATTGTTAACATTGCGATTCTGCTATTGCACTGAGAGCTTTTCTTTTTATTTTGGACTGAGACCTACGTCACCTAGGTTAGAAAACCCTTACTATAATTTTAATTCTTAATAAAGTTGTATATTTCGTCGGAAAAACAATTTCATGTAATAATACTCAACTTTGTTTGGGCCACTAATGTCTTTAACATGCTTCGCCAGGTTTTGAATTTGGGGTTCTGTGTTGTTATTAGGTGAAAAAAGAGTGATGTATTCACCACGCCTTTTATATAAAGGAGAACAAATAATGGAAAGTTCTGCTTCTATAGATTTCAGTATATTTACATGATATATGCCTTTGTTCTGCCTTGATACATTTTGTAGTTTTTTTTGTGCGAACTCTTTTTTGAAAATATGTATATATCGGATGTATTAATGCAAATTGTGTAAATGAATATTGCTGATGTATTACTGCCCACATTCACTCCTTTCTCTCCTCGTATCATTGATTGTGGTCTAAAAAAATAAACAAAACTGTGTTTAATCGTAAAAAATATTTTGTTTGCCTAAGAAATATGCTGGTCGACTTTCAGGATGATATATTGCTATATTTACTGGCCAGCACTATGAAAATTGGAATTAAACTACATCATAAATGTTTGATTAAATTTACTTTCATATTAATATCGTCAGATATATCGTCATATCGTCGAATATCGTCAGATACGCAATTCTTTCCTGAGCTAACATCTGCGAGTTTTTTAAAACTGAGAGTTTTCTTCATCATAATACATCATAATACTTCAATAAATGAAAATAATTTCAAGTATCGTGCCAATGTGTCAATTCTTCCATTTACGTAGCGTAAAAGACTTTCTTAGATTGAGAATATTTACGAAGGATAGGCTCAACAGTAGGGCTTCCCAGTATTACAATATTCAAAGTTGCCATTCATAATTTGCAGCTCAGGCTTTATCCCCAGTAGGAAATTTCGTTGAACAGTATTGAAACGCACACTTTTTCTTCAAAGTTCAGTGATGTGCTCAACTCTTTGTTAATATTTTCCCCCAACTTTTTGTCAAAAAATAATTCTCTTTCAGCATTTCCTCAATCATCAAGATGAATTTTGCAATTTCGTACTCCAGTAAGGATTCTTGTTGCAAATAACCAAATGCAAAGTTTTCTAACCATATTGCTCCTAGTAGTTTGAAAATAGTCTAAGGACTGCTGCTCCTTTAAGTTTATCGAGTTTTATTCTTAATCTCTGAAACGTATATTGAGTGTTTTCATGGAGGGTATATAAATGTATAAAATGATGCATTATGGGTCTTAAGTGGGAAATCGATTATAGTGACCTCATTTTGTAGATGATTATGCTCGGTACTGTTAATTGTTTTTACTCACATGGATGCTTTTTTATGAAAACAAAGTGCTTGTTTGTTTCTGTGTGACGATGCGTTCACTAATGAATGGAATCCTTTTTCCATCAACACCGGTTCTTGCCTCGATTTCATACTGCTTTATTCTCCTTTTGGGTCAAAATGTTTCCTCCAGCTGTCACTTCCTTTATCTTCGCCCAAAAAGCAATATCCTCCCTCTTTTGTTTCGTCAAGTTAGATTCTGTATTCATCCCTATATGGTGGTAATATTACGCACAACGACTTTTTGAACTCTTCGCAACTCATCCCGTAACTTATTTCCATCCAGTATCGCTTTTTGCCCCTCTTTCTCCTCCCTCACTCTCGAGATCGGGACTGAGTAAATTTTCTCTGCGTGGAAATTTTATAGACAGAGTATTACGTACCACTAAAGCAAGAGCAGATTCTCCGACGCTCTCGTTGCATTCCCATACTCCATAACATTACGACGATGGCACTAGATCTCGATCAATAATGCTTTCGTACCCAGAAGTGTTACTGAATGACATTTGGAGCAAGTATCAGAAAACAGTTTTCACTGATCAAGTCACCTACTTTTCCTTTGATTTTATAAATTCAAAGGAGTTAATAATAATTCAAAGGAGTTTTTAGATTTTATCACTTTTTAAGGATATTTATTTAAAATGTTTTATACGGTTAATTTTTTTATTGGGTTTATTTTAGGGTTTATTCTCTGTGACTGTGATATTTCATTCACGACAAACGTCTCCTGTGCTACAATGTATCCTGGGAACTATAAAAATTCGTTTAAACCACCGCTAAAATTCACCGTGAATTAATATGGCTTGGTGGTGTAACTGCCTGTAACACATGGCCGGCAATTGGAAGATCCGGGCTCGAATCCCGGTAAAGTCAAATGTTTTTTTTCATGGCGAGTTTCTCCGTCTTTGATGTATATTTTATACGTTTAATGTGATTACCCAAAAATCTACAATTACATACTACCCTGCTAGCCACCGCAGAGGCGTGTGGCAGGGGGTGACAGGACACCATCCATGGAAATGGAAGGAATATGGAAAAGGATGGGGAGAGGACAAGAGTTGGAATTCATTTTAGCGATATCTCTTATGTTAGTGTCACTATGTTATCGTTATAATCACTTATTTTGCATGGAAAAAAGGATTTTTTTACTTACCAGTTCCTCATTGAATCTCTCCATTTTTATCGTTTCAAATAACTCTAGAGATATATAGTGCGTGATCAAAAAATATCGTCCATTTCATAAAATCCTATCTGATATGAAATTTTCAATTAATCTTAGGCTAGCGTGAAGCCTCTGAAAATATAATTGCTACTATTCTAGTCCTTCCGTCAGCTGTGTGGCTTTATCTGTTCACTCGTAGCAGTAATTAACAAAGCGTGCGGCTTTTATGAGTATTTTATTTAGTTCATGTGTTAAATCTTTCTTTGCAGGGTACAAATGCTCTCGGCGTTTTCAAGATGTGGCCAAACCAGAGCAAAGTAGCATCTCTTTTTTAATTTTTCATCGCAGAACCTTCCTATTATTCACTTGACGAGTTTATCTTCTAACCAACCATTCTAACCTTTTTTTAAATGGTCCAGAATGGTTACTAAGATTGATTTTTACCCAATATAGAGTTTTTGACATTATCAAGCTAAAAACAGTGTGTAGTGTGAGATAAATTGTGTTCACGGTAATCTATTAGATCTAGTTATAAGGCATCAACGTTAATCCGCGGTTTCGAATATTGCCACGTCGATGATATTGGCCTAGAGTTGGTTATTCCATCAGTTAGAAGAATGAAATAGTTGTGGTTAAGAGAGGTTAATTTGAAAATTTACACCACAACCATCTAGTTACCTTGACAAACGAATGTGTGTGGCATTTTTGATGGTCAAAAGTGAAATAATCTAAGTTACGTTGTCAAACATGTAAATATAATACTTAATGTGACTATGTGTGTAACTTTAGTGTACCTTAATAGAATTTATGAGGAATTGCCTGCGCTCTTAGTTCCTGAGAAGATTTGTTTGGAATAAATACTCTTTAGTGTTAGTTCCGGACTGGGGATTGATGAACTTCTGGTCAATAGCCATGATGTGACCCCCGATTTTCATGCGGCAAAGTCGATAGTTTTTTGTTTGAAACTCCTTGAGATAGGTACTTGAAATTAACGCCTCTACCCACAGTACACTGGTGAAATAAATGGGACTAACTACATTTATTTATTCTTAAGGTCCTGGGTGCCTATTGCACCAAAATTTTTTAAAATTTATTGTTTTCAATAGCATGAAATGGAGTTAAACTTTTTCATGCATGATTAAGTAATATAGTGGAAGTGGAAATCGTGACAGTGTTGAGCATAGGTTTAACAAAACAACTTGCCTGCTCTTAGAGTATTGCCGAAAAGTGCAAAAAAAACGATTCGGCGAGAATGACACGCGCAAAAATGTTTTTATCAGAACTTGAAATTGGACAGCATTTGCATTCGTACCATCGCTGCTCTATTTTACGCATAAATACTAAACCTTCAGTGTAACTTTCCAGTCTGATTCGTCACGGATTTGTGTCCAAAAAGCATACTATTGTTGACCCCAGATTTGAATAGTGGCTTAGTGCGTCGTCCAGGGCGCATGTATTTTGTTTATCCCTGGTTAAACACTCACTGAACATACTGATTGCCGTTACAGTGGGCCTTTGGCTACGGCATTTTGACATGACTTTTAACTTTTTTCTAAATGAAAACATTGCTCTGGGTACAACTGTAATTGGAGCATTTGAGTGATAATATGTTTAAAGTTTCATGGAGGGAGTATGTCAACGAACCAAACCGAAGGTATATCAACGATTACAAAACAGGTAGGAATTGTGATCTCATGATTTTTGCGACAGTAAAGTACCCAAATGGTGCATGAATTTTCGCCTCTTATTATATTTTATTTACTGCTAACTCATACTTTTACGAAGGGGTAGATTTTACCTACTATACCTCGTTAGTTACAAGTATCAACCTTTGCAATTGCATTTTCATCTACGCGCATCTACTTTATCTTATGTTAGTCCCTTTCTAAGCGTCTAACTTTTGGCGTATGGTAGTGATACAAGGACAAGAGGGCTATCTCGCATTGTTAATTCAAATAATCTTAAATTCTAGGATTTATAAGCTTTGTGGGTATTATTTCACGTAAAAGTTTAGAACCCATCTTATTACCAATAGCACACACTTTGTATTTGCATATTTTAAAATTTCATTTCACTCTTACTTCACCCTTTTTGGTCAATATTGTTTTTATGCTGCATTCTTAAAATAAGTTTCCTCGAATAAAAGAGTCAAATGATATTTCTTCATCAAAGCTTTCGCGGCTCATAACGACTAATACAATTATTATAATACGGTTGTATGCCCCGTGTTGTTTCGGTTGACCCGACGTTTCGTGACCCACTGCTGGTCACTTATTCATGAGAATGAGGGTTGCTGCCGCTGTTTGCTCTTATACATCTATCCCCACTAAGTTGGTTCAAGTGGGAGAGTTGGAAGGGCGGAGGTAGTTAGAACAGGGGTGAAGGGGGAGTTAGAGAATTTTTTCGGATGACTGGGTTCCATGTGCTGCTAATTTTTAGGCCACCATCTCTGTTGAAATTATGTTTATTTTTCTTTATCTCTAGGACCTCACGGATGAGTTGGGGTTAGAATCTCGCCACCTTAGCGATGACTTTGGATTTTTCAAACTTCGCGTGTTTCAAGGATTTGTGCTCAGCCACTGCATACTAGGTTGTTTGCCCCAGTTTGTGCTCTTCCAGTCGAGTTTTGACTGAGCATCTTGTCACCCCGTAGTGTTTTTCACCACATGTTCCGCAGGGAATTTCGTATACCCATTCGATTTTCAGCGGTGTTCTGTCCTTCAGATTTCCTATGAGGTATTTTCCTTGCATCTATAGTTTAAATTCTCTTCTTGTCATACGAAGGACGTTGCTTATGTTATTGGTCATGACTTGAATGTAGTGCTACTTACGGGAGGAATGAACGAGACTTAAATGAAGAAATACGACGCCTCTATGAGGAGGATCTCCCTCGCGGATCGAAGAGATTCGACCAGCTACGTGGAAAAAAATATTCACCATGAGCATAGCGCCATTGAAAAAAGAATGTAATTAAAGGTCGCTGGTTGTTCACTTGTGTACTTCGATTGATCACTTGTGTGTGTCATCTACATGAACCCTTCAAGCTGCCGCAGAGGCGTGGAAAAGGGGGTGATAAAACTCAAGTCATGAAAATAGGAGAGGATAGGTAAATTGAATGGAAAGTGGGAAGGACTAAAGTAAATTATAGATTAACAGAGTATTTTTGGACTGTATTGTTTGAGTATTACGACTCGTACAGTGGTAAATTCCACCAAAATGCCACCGGCGCCAAGTTAATGGTTGCACAAGCCTTCGATGAACACTCAAATTCAATTCCATAAAATATTTATCAAGGAAATATTAAATTATAAACGCAGTAGTTTGGAGAGCGTTGCTATTTTTAATCTGAGGTAATTTGGCGATGGTTCTGAGTTGTCATCGCTTAATTACGTTAATTTAAATTATGTACGCCGACGATTATTGGAAATCGATTCCAAATCGAATTGATTCTATTCCGAGAATAGTTTTCATTTTATTCGCTGATTAAATGATATAGCGGAAGCACTTGTATGGAGATTCACTGGATATCCATGTGAATCAGCTTGGCTTTAACTGCATTTGTTTCATTTTTTCTGTCAGAAGTTGGATAATTATATTAGGTTACTGCATATGCTAGTCTGCACATCATGCACATTTACGAAATGGCCAATTGAACTTGTACTTAGCGTGCAAATTGTGAACAAAGGCGATTGTGGACTTACATCGTGCCCCACTAAAATATAGCATACTCTAGGGTGGAGAAAGCACAGTGATAATTTGAGACCTATAAAATAATAATCTATAGCATTATTTTCATATTCATGATGACAAATTTCTCCGATTTCTACTTCTAGCTGTATATTTTGCATTGATAAGCAATAAATCCTTTGCAATGAAGCTATATGGACGAAAAAATTAATTGATTCAATTTTATAGGGCTCATTCATTCAGTCATCATTTTAATAGACATTATGAGCTATGGAGTGTGGATCAGTATATAAATACCCATTCAAAAATATATGCGCTGAGTATCATTTCATGGATTAAACCGTTTTTCACGTAAATAGTAGATTTCTTACCCGATCTGCATTCACATTTCTAATGGGTCACAATCGGCAAACCGTTTTTACGTTCAAGATTTTATTTTAGTGCTGAGTGGAAATCGATAGTAATTTTGCATTAGTTGAGAAACAATGGATTTCTTTAGTCCAAATTGCACCATTTTCTTGCTGATATTTTTTGCAGTTTAATGAAAAGCTACGTATCTACTCAGCTGGTGAAAGTTGGGCAATCGTCCATCAAGCAGTTGATTCACGGCGTATTCTTACGCTGAAGAAATTTAAGCTTTCAGTCACTCATTCAGCATTCATCACTGACTACTCAATTAAAAATTATTTCCCGTAGGGCTACTCAGGATTGATGCATTAGATAAAGTAAGAAAAGTTAGAAAGATATTAAAAAAATATTACAGGAATTCAGTGAAAGTTGCTGAAATACATGGATTCACCTAACTTAGGTGAAGATATTTTAGGAAAAAATGGCGTAAATCTTACAAGAAATTGCTTGATATGGTTTAAGTTTAAATTCCATAAGATGCAAAAAATATTTAAAAAGTAGTTATAAATATTTTCTCACGTAGAACATCCTATAATATTACCGTTTCTAAACGTTAAATTGAGCTAAAATGCTTTTACTTCATAGGCCATTAGATCTACCGGTTCACAATTTATACGGAAAATAAAATTTTGTGATCATTATCATCCGCAGGCAACTGTACCATCAACTCATCATCATCTTGTTGGTCTTGCATCAATGAATCACTTTTATCGGGTGACCACAAAAAATTATATTGCTCCACAGTAACCGACAAAATAAATTTATGAGGGTTTTTGGAGCCAAACTTATGTATTCAGCTTCTTTGAGTGATATATGTAATGGATCCCAGATTGACTCGATAAAGAGTCGTCAAAGATCTACGGACTGCGGTTAGTGCATCTAGCTATTTGCTTTATTTTTCGTGGCAAACGGGAATCGGAGGAGCAGCTGAAGTGGGTGCTGTTACTGCCAACGGAGTTAATAAATCGTAATGAGACTGTAATCGATGCACTCGTGCTTGGCGATAATTACGGGTAATTTATAAGTCCCCCAGGGAGCGTACTGCAGGAGGATGCCAAAACAGATTCTCATGAAAAATGTCTCCTTTGAGGGAGACTGCAGCTGGCCATTGACATGATATATTGTTATTACTTTTTCCATCCAAAACTTTTATTCAAACCGCTGGATGGTATCGTTTATTTAGGTTATAGCCTAACGAATAATTCATCAACGGCTCTGTCCATTTGATGGCTTTGTTAAAAACATTAGATATTTTGGCAAAAAATGGAGTTGATTTATGATAATGCACGGTCAAGGAACTTGACCTAGTCAATCGTTGAAAAATATATCAGATAAAAATCAAATTTCAAGCAATATTTTCCTTTCCATCATAAAATGAATCCCTTAATTATTAAATTTTTTCATTGTTATTCTCATTTATAATGCTTTTGAACAACAATTTTAACATGCGAGGCTCTGCATCAGGTTTCAAAGTCACTTTTGGCTGTTTATTATTCTGTAACGAAATACTGTCTCATCACGATTTGACCATATCATAAACCTTATTTTTTGTCAGTTATATTATGATAAATGGTGTATATGCGACAATTTTTCAGTAATTTGTGAAATTTATGCGGAAAACGGATTAATGAAGCGGATATATGCGGATCCAGATGATAAATCAGATTCTCAGTTTGTTATTATGTTTACGATATATAGAAGTCTTATAAAATTGTCATGTTTATATCTCTATCTAGACAAGTCTTGTCATCAATATTGTGAGCATATTTGAAGCTCTAATGGCAAAAAAATGCTCAGATATGCTGAGTGCTTGTCTTGGTTTTCGTGTCCTCAGTCATAATACCCTCTTTGTTCTTAGCCATAATCCTCAATGACAACTTGTCATGGAACAATCATATTTTTAATATTTCAAATAAAGTCAATAGTACCTACGGTTTACCAAATGAAGGTGAATAAACACCTGCTGCCGTTACATACCCGGCAACTTCTCGTTAAATCTCTAATATTTCCTAATTTTTATTACTGTTGTCTCGTTTATAATGATTTTACGGCTAAGCAGAACCTTAAGATACAGCGTGTCCTAAATTCAAGCGTTCGTTGCATTTTTGGACTTTGCAAAGATGAACACCTCAACCCCTATTATAAAAAACTTGGTTGGTTGAATACCAGCTCACAATACCTACTTGGAACATTCCTTTTCTTCTACATTTGCCAGCAACGAACCTTTCTATTGATAATTTTCCCAAAAGAAATACTAATCAAGCAACGGTAAATAGAACAGAACCTAGTAACCTTCTACTTCCTATCAACGCAACCACTACCTTTCACTAGTCGTTTGTCGTGGCCGCCTCACAACTCTGGAATTCTATTCCAATTTATTTGAAGAAATCTCGTTCGTTGGCATTTTTTCAATCTAAAATGTATGGAATTTTTTTAAAAGAATATTTTCCTCAATATTTTAGCCTGTTCAATGTTAAATTTTCATTACTAATTTTTTTCTTGACAAAAATTGTTTTTTTTTTTCATTGCCCATTCATGTTTTTGTTTCAACTGTTCAAAATGTTTTTTCAAACCTCATTCGTATTGTAACCTTTTGGATTTTAACCTTTCGATTATCTTGTATCATACCTACCATTGAATTCAATTGTATCACATTTACAGTTTTTGTTTTTCACTGTGAGTAGTCGTTTTTGTATTTGTTATTCTATGTCATTAAGCTCCATTTATTTTCTGATTTGAACAAAATCGTTTGTTAATATGTTAATTACCTTGCTGCTATTTCATTGTATGGTATAATTGCTCTAGGGGTCCTGTCCCACAATATAAAAGAGGTTTATTCTATGCTAGTAGTTCAACAATTAATTTAAAGGCAGATTATGATGATTACATCTATTTAAATTAATTATACCTACTCTCATCATTTAAGAAAAAGTGTTTTCTGTATAATCCTGTGACTGCGATACAATATATCATCGGTAGCTCTGAAACGATAATCATTAAAGGTGAATGATTTTTTACTACGTACATTGATGTTTATATAAGTACGAGGAAATTGATAGCAATCGGAGACACGGCCTTCAAAAACATTTTCATTAGAGATGACACTTGACGAGTCTGGCGGGAACGAACACCTCGGCTGTATTTGGTTGCCCTGAGGAAACATGATCGCTGCCGAGACTTCCTCAAAGAGGGAGAGGCAATGACGTAACAGGCAGCGCCCTCCTGTGAGGAAGGATTGGGCGGAGAGGGAAAGTGACGAGGGAGGGAGGGAGGTGAAAGGCTGTCGAACTCGGCGAAAACAAAGTGCACGAAGAGAGAGGAGGATATTGCGTGGCAAAATGAGCCCTGGGGAACGAAACAGGGAAACGAGAGACTCCAGTAGGGATACGAGGGAGCGGGAAAGGATGTGGAGAAGGGGAAGGTATCTAACAAATGTCATGATTGGTATTCTATCGAATAAGTGGAAGGGCTTTGCACACTCCATCTTAACTCTGCGCAATATGCATTGTCATATTTAAGCTTTGCATGCGTAAAACACATCATCCACGATTTATTTTTATTAGTGTTAATCTAAGTCGCATTTTAAGAAGTATTATCTCGTCCTTCAAAATGTCTTCCGACTCCCATTTACAGGAATTGTTTTCATTGAAATACTTAACCTCCAAAATACTTCCTACTGCGACTTTATCGCTGTTATAGTGAATATCTTTCACTTCCTGGCTTGATTGTATTTCTTTTGACGTTAAATTTCTTATAAAACTGCACCATCCGTTTCTCATTTTGTTTCATTTCTAAGCCAGTTAATGCCTATTTAGTTTAGGTCCAGGAAATAATGCATTACGTATTAGGCTACGGAAAAGAAATGAAACAACTTCTTAGAAAAAAGGGGGTTGCCAAAACCGCAAACATCTAAGCACACTCAAGTTTTAAGGCGTTAATACTGTTGAAAAATCACTACAAAAACGAATATTAGGCAAATAATATTTCATTTAACTGCTGCATGATTTATAATAATTTATTCATTTAAGGATTGCATAAAATAAATATTGAAAATATATATATATAATATATTAATACAGTGAATTTTAAAATTATTTAATGTATGATATTCAACTATTATATGCCAGTTTCAGTTCTACTACGGAAACAATGTCGTGATAACGTTATTAGTTACTTCTCGACCACATAAATAATAGCAGTTCCGATCTGAAGGTCATGATTTAAAAATAAAAAAGTCGTAATTTTGTCGCCAACGTTTCGCTAAGGGCAATTAGCATCATCAGGGCTTGGAAAACGTGCATTGTTGTTGTTATTTTATTGATCGTGATGAAATATATTAAATAGCCTAACCCTTGTAATGATGTTTGGTATTGATAATCCCAATAAAATGACATATGCAGTCACACAGCAGTACAGGATGAAGTTAATGTTAGGTAATCCATCTACAGAAATAAATACTATGTTTTCACATCTTTACCTTTTCGAGCGAAATTATTATGGGCTTTGTTTGTTTTTAAAAATTTCCTTTTTGGCAATAAATTTCTATTTTATTTCCTGTTTTCTATGCATTCTTAAATTCCTTAAGTAAATTTATCTTTCAATATGCCCGAGGACTTCATTTCTTTGGGAAATGGTCAGTTAGAGCCAAAAATCAATATTTCGGGTGCTTTATTTTAATTCCTAACATCTTCATGGGTGGTTTATGATTACTGAATAGTAAAAGCATGCATTTTCACATCATTTATGATGGAATCTTTTTACTTTATGCTACAAGTTTTACATTTTCTTCTCCCTGTTGAATTTCAACGGGTATCCTCCTCTCGTGAGAATAGAATTCTCTGGCGATAGTTTGAGACGGTGATAAAACACTATGGGAAGCGCGGAAGAATTGGAGGTTAGCCGAGAAGTGGACCAAGGAGGCCAGAATGGAAAGTGGATGGGCTGGGGTAAGTGAAGAGGGGCGAGGAAGGGGAAGGGAGAGAGAGGAATGCGCGGTTTAGGAATGAGAGGGAAGAGGGAGGTGGCGCGGAGGACGTGGGCATGCATGGAAAGGGAAGGAGGCGTAGTCGCAATCTATTTCCATTCTAATTTGGTCCCGCACAACCCTTAAACCCTTCCCCCCCGCCCTTCCCTTCCGCGCTCAGGGTTCTCCGCCTCCCTACTTGGGGTCTCCACCGAAATTCCCGCTCAGAGGCGGAACCCTCGCCCTACTCCCTCAACCATTCGTCCCCGTCCCCAAAGTGGTGAATGCCACTCCATGCTTGCTTGCTTGCTGCTTTTCCCTTTGCTCCATCCCACACAAAGTGCCGCAGAAGCGCCACGTCCCACTGCTCCCTTCCCCTCATCTCTTTAACGGTTAATTTATCCTAGGCATTCGCCCTCTGTAGCATAGCCCGACCCCTTTCCCTTGGCTGGCCGACTGCTACCCTCGACGGTGACCAAGCATCAAGCAAAGGAGTGACCGATCTAAGGGACTGTGAGAGTAGTGATTGACGGCCACAGAGCCCTGATCATTATCCTCTCTCCGAGTGACAAATTCACCATTTGAGAGGTCAAATTCAGTGATGTGCATCTCACTGCCACTCGCCTTTGCAGAGGTTTAAAGTGAAAAATGTAGATAAAGACAAGATGGGCTTTGTGATACGGGCACAAAAACATTTGTTGAGAGGCAATTTTTGCGAAATTGCCTCCATTTCAAGACAAAAATCCGTAAATTGAAAACTTATTGACAAAGTTTCATAGGCAAGAGGTTCCTCAATCTTGTATGATCCAGCACGTTACATTTCCAAGTGTTTAAAAAATGCAATCAGGGGTATTTTTCTCAAAGTTAAAAGTCCGGAAGTTACATGTTGACAGGTCACGAGTCGGATTCATACAAGTGTGACTTACAAGTGTTTCTCAAACGACAATGGAGGACTTGTGAATTCTCAACAGGCAAACAAATATTTTACAAATGAAAATAGCGGACGTCATCTACTCCATATTTAGCTGTTATTTGGAGCTTTAAATATATTTAGAGAGTTGCTCTTGATATTCTATATGCAAGAGTCAGTGTCACGTTGTCTACAAATGCGTGATTACAAGATAAACCGTATTTTTAGTTCACATTTTATCTTAGAATATCCAGAGCGAAGACGAATCATCGGCAAAACGTGAATATCATAAGAAAAAGTAATTTATTCCTTCGCATGAAGTGAAAAGTAACTAAAAATGAACGTTATTTGTAATTCTTCTATGTCTGATATCATGTTGTGCAATGTTCGTCTTTCATGGAAAGTACGTATGACATAGTAACGTCATATTGTCTGAGTACCTTCAAGGCTGAATATTTCATGAGGATGTGTCATATTTGTAGGGAAAATTAAGCTCTGTATTATTATCTTTCAATGTATAAACTAATGAATTGACATGATATTATAAATACACGTAATAAATAATATCAGTACAATTGTGTGAAACTTTCGCATATTCAACTTTCCCTCCTTTACCCCAAAAATCATTTAGTCTTCATTAAATGTAATAGTTCATTAATTCATTTAAGTATTCTACCAGCTGATTGGTAGGTTCTTAGACAGTCCCCATTCTGCATCCCAATTTCATACACATTGTCTCGCTTTCCCTTCCAAGGATGTCCCGCCATTAGATCCCTCTTCAATTCTTTATATCTTCTACTTCCTCTTATTTTGTCCAGAATTCCTATCCTCTTCCTTCCTCTTCCACGCTTCCCCAGTGTTCTCCCCTCTATCACTCTCTTCATCATGCCCTTTTCTCTAAAAATCTCCTCCATCCATCTCTTCTGCCTTCTCCGCACCTCTGCAACAAGCTTCCTCTCCTCTCCGACCATATCCAATACCTCCTCGTCCGTCTTTCTCGCCATCCAGCTAACCATCTCTATCCCTCTCCAAACCCACATCTCAAACGCCTCAAGTCTACGCACATCCTTCCTTCGCAGTGACCAAGTTTCCAACCCATGTAGCGCCACGCTCCATATTAAAGATTTCACCAGCCTCTTCTTTACGTCTCTTCTCAGACCCCTCTCATCAATTCGCTTCTCTTCGAAAATGCTTCTTTAGCTAGCGCAATTCTGCATCTGATGTCCTTACCACTAAACCCATTCTCCATAATACTACCCAGATACGTAAACTGCTCGACCTGCTCTATCTTCTGTCCATCCACCATTATATTCATCCCCGCCTTCTTACTTCTAGAAATCTCATTACTTTCCTTTTATTAGCTCATTAATTGCAAGATTAAAAACAATATTAATGTCTTATGCCGGCAATCAATCTTTCTTCTTCATTGTTTCTTTACAACATCTCCATGGTTGCATTTTTGTGTCGTTACGTATTTTTGTATTACGTTATCTATAAGATGTTTCTTTTAACTTAAATTATAAACAGACGAGTTTTCACGTCAAAAAATGTGTTTTCATTTTAAACGTGTTTTCATGTGCAAAGAGTAAGATAAGTCAAAATTTGGTTAAAATGCTATACACTGATCCCTTAATCATCCCTAAAGGATTTGTGTTAGTTGTAAAAAGGGTATCGTAAGTCGCTTTTCCTTTATTTTCCCAGTTATTCTTTCCAATTTACTCACCTCGGGGGGGCTAGTAGAAATTTCCTTAAAAGTTACAAAAACTTGTAACTTACTAGTTAGTTTGAGAAACAAAATGTCTCGTAGCCATAGAAATACTTGAAAGGCGTAAGGCTTTCTCGGCGAATAATGCTGGAAAATTCTTCAAGGGATTCCCACCACGTTAATGTCTTCATTATGGCCAATGGTTCAACAGGAGACTTCTGTCATCCTCAAGGGCTGTTGATTCCTTATGTTGTCCGGGACATACACACAACCTCCTTCGCCATAATCGTTCTTGATTGGTTAACTTTTCGCACCTTTTTAGGATAGAGTTCGGGTCTTGCATTGGTGGAATTCCTTGTCCCTGTTGATGTTGTTAGGTAATATGTTAATATAGGATGTTGTTTGATAATGTACCTTTTTTATCATTTCTTGAAACTTTAATGAAATCCGGAGTGCTGTAATACATTATACTTCATTCAAAAATAAAAACTAAATCAATGAAAGTGCATTGGTTGGCCTAGTTTTTAATTTGGGAAAAGATTTTTTGGTGTGGCATGAGTTCACATGCGAGTTTTTCGCAATCTCGAGTTTTGTGGCGGCAAGTTTTCTAATTTCATACAGGGTTAAGCCTGTGGCTAAGCAATATTTTTACTGAATATATTCCAGTTGACTTCATGCAACCTGCTCCTTTAGCAACAAAGATAGCGAATAAAGAAACCTTATGTCGTTATAAAGTTAACTACATTGAGTTTTTCATCAGGGATCTTCTGTCTTAAAGCCAACTTTAGAAACACTTCATTCAATAGATGGCGTAAATGCTTGAGGTTCTCTGAATCGTAAGAACCGGAAGATGAATTATTGTCATACAACAGCATGAATGTTGAGCAGTGATATTTGTTTAGAGCAGAGAGAAGAGAGTTGAACGACATTATTCTTAGAAATTGGAGTCCTTATCATCAGGCCAGTTTTGGTTGCATCACGACAATGTTAAAATTTCTGGGAATTCCCGTATTAATTTTTAATTCTGTTGCGGAGGTTGGAATCTCAATTCTGTTCAAGATTTTTTCTTGTGCTGTAATTGAAAAGCAAACAACACAATAGATTTCGCTCTACTATGGAATAAGTCTTTGCTATAACGTTATTACTCCACAGCAGTTAGCACGGCTTTCGAAGAAGTAGATCTTGCGAAACCCAGCATGGACTCTTCCTCCATGGTATTTTAGATACCGATGAAGCGAAAAAACAAGTTGGAGAGTTATTTGTGGATTTTAAGAAAGCATCCTCCCAAAAATATCATATTCAAATTACAACCATATGGGGTAAACGAAAAAATAGTGCACTGAATATTTGATTTTCCAACTGACCGCTGCAAAAAGTACTAATCCTCGGCGTTAGTTCCAACATGGTTAGAGTGACATCCGGTGTCCCTCATGGAAGCGTCATCGGCCCCCTCTTGTTCGTTATTTACACGAACGACATTCTCTAGATTAAGTAGCAAAATTATATTGTTCGCCGACGATGTCGTCATCTACCGATAAAATGCCACAAATGCTGACTTAGAAGCTCTATCATCAGACCTCAATAACGCTAACTCGTAGAGTCTTATGTGGGTGCTCGAAATTAACCTTAATAAATATCCTGCAGTACACTTGTTACGAAAGAAATAAAATCAATGCTATATCTCTAATGTGGGAGGGGTTAACACAAAAAAGTCAGTTGAAGTTAAATACCTGAGAACCCCTTTAAAGTCAGACCTAACGTAAGGTTTGATTCGTACTTGGGTGACGTCAATTTACAGTCAGCTTACGTATTCAACCAACGCATAGTTTCCGTGTAGAGCGACTACGGAAGGCGGAGCACGTATCTAGCAAATTCCGCAACCCCACTTCTGCCTAGCGTCCTTTTTCTCTATCCACCCCTTATGTCATCGTCTCCTGCTCTACATCCCTCAATTGGCTGAGTATACTGGGAGGCGAACGGCAGCTGATGTCATTTGTGCCGTGAATTGTTATTGGGGTGGCTTGTAATCGAAGTATTATTTTCAGCAGATGGAGGAAGGGTGGATGGAAACCCGGCGAAAGGCGCCTAGAAGTCTACTGTACAGCGTCCCAATTTTAGGATGGATTACATTGGCTTTAAGTGTTCTCCACATAGCACCCCAGTAGGGATTTATATCTGCATACTACCCTGTGAGCCTCCACGGTGGTTTGTGGGAACGGGTGTTAGTTAATCAGTCACGAAAAGGTGAGAGAATATGTACAAGGATTAGGAAAAAGAAAACAACGAGAGTTAATTAGGTGTCAATGGATTAAGTGCCTCAAATTGTCTTTATTGTCAATATTGGTGCATGAAAAGAAGGTATTTTTTTAACTGGACAATATTTCTCTCTTAATTGACACTACTATCAGTTCTAGAGATAGTTAAGTAAGAGGCTGAAAAAATTTCCTCGGTTTCACCCTAAAATGCGTCGCATGCTCCGAATTTTTCATTAAGCCTTCGCCTAGCGTGTACATCACGAGTTTCTTGCAGATCCCAAGCTAGTATTTATATTTGCTGTGTCACGTTCACTATTGGCTCATAGCAATTATAAAAAAGTGTGGATTTTCCCTTCATTTATATCGCGTAGAAATCTTTCTTTGCTGAGTCCTAAATGCTAGGGGCGTATTTAAGATTAGAATTTCACAGCAAAATCTCCATGAGATTTCTTAAATTTTAAATTCCACACTTTTCTATTGTCACTGTCTTTGGTAACAAAATCTTTAATGTTGTCAAAGAGGTTAATTTTAAATGTTTATGATAGTCCATATGTACTCCAACCGGGGGGAGGAGTCCAATGAGGAAAGTAGAGAATGGGGCAAGTGAAGGTCATTCTTCGTTGTAGAGAGGCTTGTTTATCAATGGGAGTGACTGGAGGCGGTGAAGGACAAGTACGCAGGCTAACAAGGCCGGGGGTTATGACATAAATGAATAAACAACTCGAACATTCTACTGGAAGGTCGAAAGTTGACATGAAAGATGAATGTATGCCGATATTCGTCACCATTCTAAATGGGAATGCTGTAGGATAGAATGGTTTTGATTCAAGCAATTCAAACCAGTGTGTCAGTGAGTCAAGAAAATACGGAAAACACCCAAATATTTCGGAACTCATGAAAAACTCAGGAAAAGCTGGAATCCCAAATCATCATAAGCCTGGGATGCTATGTCAGTATTGACAGATGGAAACTATTTTTTTAAAGGTTTTATTAAAGGAGCATGGTAATGGATGCCAATTGAATCACGTGTGGGAAAAAAATAGCAATTAAATGGTTGTGATGACAATCACCAGGTATTAATTGGTATCCATGGTTGGTGTTTTGAATATTTTCATTTATTACACCGAAAGTACCGATACAATTTGGTTTTCTCATCCAAATCGTTCTGAATTAATTGCTGAAAGCAGTCTCAATCGTGGAAAAAATTTCTTGCCACAATATTTGGTGTTTCCCAATTTGTGAATCAATAGCAGATAGAAACTAAATTGAATTGTCGTGTTAACGCAATCCTGGGCATAAGGTTCGCTCTGGGGTGCGTCGCTCACGTCGGTAAAACTATTTTCCCTCTTCCTGTCGGGTTCAATTCTCCTGCTGCCGAATCTTAATTGCAAAGGATCTGAAAACTCTCTAGACGCCCGCTTCTTTTTAGAGTAGGGAATAAGTCGATAATACGTCGTGGTCAAACGAAAGAAGAGCACGGAAGACAATGGGTCAATGTTTTAAAATTTATATTTTCACTTTACAATTCAAGGAGGTAGGTGGGAAAACTGACCTCACGACAATTTGCAACATAGGAGACTTACTGATGTTTCCATGTGATTTACGTGTGCTCCCAAAGTTTAGTTGAGTCGGCCCGCGCAAAGAGTACATACAACCCGCTTCAGGACCTTTGCTTTTTGAAAAATACAGATTACATTCATATAAATTCATACCTGCTTCTGTCGAAATCGAATTAAGTAAGAATTTTTTATTTTACTTCTTATGATATTAATTTGGGTAGCTTTCGTTGCTTGGAAGGTTTCCTAGTTACTGAAACATCATGTTCTAACACGCAGGTTTAGAGTAAGACTACCTACAACTCATTCTGGTAATCTAGAAAACCCAAAAAATACCTTGAATTAGCAGCTTGGAAAAATGAACGCAGGGAATAACCTTTAATTTTGACGCAACATGGGCATTTATCCTAAAACTTCCCCGTTCTTATTCAACAAAGCGTGGCATACTGTAAGGGGTAATTTTGAGGAATTGTGAAATTGTTTAGCATCAAATATTTAAGGGCATCATATTGTTCCTGGACAAGTTATGAAATCCTTACTTCGGCCGACATATGTTCACTCCTGCTACGAACCTGTTCATATCTTAATAGTTCATTTATGCTGTCCCATATGCTTCCGTAAAAATATCGCAGCACTTATTTAGATAGAAATGTCTTTCAAACATTTACATGCATATGCCTCAACAGCATACACAGCTGCCAAGTCAAGTTGTTTAAAAATTGTTTTTAGTTTTCAGAAGTTTATATTCTCGCAGTGCTTTTCTTTCTTTTGTTTTTTTAGATACTTCCTGGTTGTATTCATTTCAATTGAAATAAGACGATAACCACGCAAAAAATTTCCTGGAAAATGGAATTTGTCTCCCAGAATACTCCTTGATTACGCAAAAAACTTATTTTTTCAAGGTGGTTGCCAGTGAGATGACACGTATTGCTCTCGCTCCAGTGTTTTTTTGCTTTTGTGCTGTTAGTTTGGCACTGTCGCGATTTTTTTCTGTGCGAATTTCTGAAGTTCTATGTTAAAACCTATCCCCCACCTCTTTTGGATTCATCCCAGATTGATCTTTGTGGTTTAAAAAGTTATTATTTCTTCACTTTCGCAAACCTTAATCCTAGCCCTCCCGGTGTTCCCTTAGCGCATATGTATTACCAGAATATGAAAATAATTTTGGGAAAATTTAACAATTTGTGATTCCCATGCCCATGAGCTCTCCCTGTTGAATATTATTGCACTCTCTGAGACCTGTCTAGGTCCTTCTGTTAGTTATTGCTAGCAGGAAAAATCGAGAAAGATCTAAGGCTTTCCCGGCGTATAGTGTTGTTGAATATTGTTTGGGCTTCCCACCGGCATTCTCAATCTCTGTTGGCGTTTCAATGTACGTGTCGTCCGTCGAAACGTCGGCAGAGATAAAAAGTTTAACCTGGTGAGAAGCCCGAAAACCTTCAATAACAGGAAAAATCAAATAAAAAAGTTAATGGTTATTTTTACCGTTCCCCCAACTATATTATAGTGTTTCAAAACTGTCTGGACTCGGTATTAAGACCAATTAATCTTGGCCCAATTATTATTGTTGGTGGTTTGAATTTGTCCATTGGCTGGGACTCTCTAACGAGTGGACAGCCGCTCAACCCACGTGACTATCATATAAATAATTTTCTTCATGCTGAATAATAAAAAAATATACTCTGTTTTATTCCACCAATTTATTTCACGGTACTAATAGTTTCGACAAAGCGGCATCATCTTCAGGTACTGAAACATTAAACTGTCGTAAAATAAATTGGTGGAATAAAGCAAAGTTTTCTATTTCATTATTTAAAATTAACTTTCACAAAGTTGAGCCTGAAACCATTGACATAATTTCTTCATGCTTTTTTCCTACCTCAGCACAGTATCCACAGCACCCGTGACTTGGCATCGTTTTACCTTCACTTCTCCTTCTTTCCCCCCGAGGCGATCACCCCGGGCGAAGCATCTTTGACACGGACCATGAGTCTCTGGACGCAGTTTTCCATTTTTGGGATTCCCGGAAGCTCTGAAGAGCTCCCCCTACTCCCCGCGCACCCCGCCCTGCCTGGTCAAAGGTTTGTTGGGAGGAAATTAACCACTGCCTTGGCCTAATCCCTTGGGGTTTGCTTACTTCTTTGTCTCATGAAGAAGCAATGAAGCAAAGAAGACTTCCTCTACGCTGTCCTCGAGAGTGTCACACAAGATTTTGTCCCTATTGTTATGCCCAAGATGAAAAATTCCCCTCTTGGCTTCAATCGGATACTATCCGCGGTCTAGGAAACAAGAATAGAGCCTAAAATATTTACAAATCCTTTCCTAATTTTTAATCTCCTCGCTCCATTACTGGACTACGCCGTCACTCTAAAGCCTTGATCCGTCGAGATCATGAAGAGTATTCGCAAAGCCTATTTCATCCATTACTTTGTATATTTCTTTACCTTTGAACTTGATAATACATATGTACTCTCTATGTTCCATAGCACAAAGATGTAACATATCATACAACTGGATGATGCCTGTCCAATCTCCTACTCCATGCCTATCTATCCTGGGTAGTTTTTTTTCCTCTAGCTCTCTATTTTCCATAGCTTTTCTAATTACTTCCATCCACGGCGGTCTTGGTTAACCTTGGTTGTTTAGTCCAGGAGGAGTCCACTGGAAGATTTACTTGGGCCATCGATTTTCTGGCATTCTTAAAAAATGACCATATCATCGCAGCTTTTTCTTCTTAATTCTGTCAATTACCGTCTCTGACGTTCCGATACGATTGCAGATATCCTCTTTAGTAACTCTTTGTATGCGCGATACCTTAGCACTTTTCTTTAAGGAAATCATTTCAGCAGCTCTCAACCATCTTTCTGTCTTTGGTGATCACCCAGGCTTCACAGATATTGCACAGTACTGACACTATAAGTGTTTGGCCAATTCTTATCTTATTTTTCTTTGATATATTGTTGTCCCACCATAGAGAATTTAATCATTCGATAGTGTTTTTTTCTTTCTTGAATACTTATTATTTCTCTTTCTCCTAGATCATTTTTATTAATTATTCCATCTAAATATTTAAATGCCTCCACTTGATTCGCCGTCTACTCCGTCAATTTTAAGTTTACTCTTAATCCCTAGTTTTAATATTTAAAGTATAATCTCTTTATCATAACCTCAAAGTAAAATATATCCTGAGCCAGCACTAATTGGTCGTCAGCAAAGTTAATAGTCAGTAAATTGTGATCATTCACTGGGAAACCTATACCTATGCAAGATTCCTTACATTTTTTTCCAATACAATTTCTACATTTCATCCGTTACTTCTAATTTCAAAACTTGCTGGTCTTTTGTTAATCGTCACCGCTATCGTCATCGGATTCCAGATGCTTTTTCCCATGGTAATATTATTTCCCTGGCCTCAGATAGGCCAAATTTATTTCTTAAACGCTTTTCTAAATATTTTAAACCTGCATCCTCGCTCCCCTTCATCCATGATCATGATCTCATCCCAAACTCTAATCACTACCTATCCCAAAAACAGACTGATCCTCGGGAGTTTTATGCATATATTTGTAAAATTCCGCCTCATCGTTCCCCTGGTCCCGATGCTCTTAGCCCTCTATTTGTACGTAATTGTTCTTCCTTTCACTCATTACCCTAAACCTTGCTATGCAATCGATACTTTTCTCTTTGTATTTTCCACCCCAGTTTGAACATGCTTATGTCATTCATATACATATATCTGATTCCAAAATGATATCTCAAATTACTTCTCTGCTTCCAATTCTTTCTTCCGTTTGCAAGAGAATTTTTCTGGCTTTATTATTTTACGTCCCCCTCTCTCTCTACCAAACTAATTGGTTTCCTTCAGGGTAGGTCATACCTAACCCACTTAATAGTTTTCCAAAACGATTATATCGACTCATTGTCCAAGAAATCACAGCTTGAAGCAATATTTTTGACTTCTCGAAAGCTTTCGACTCCCTCAACAACAGACTCCTCCTTTATAAGCTTAGTCAAAGGTTTAACATTCATGGTAACTTTCTCAGCCTCTTTTCCAGCTTCCTTAGTGACAGAACCCAGCGTGTAATTCTTTCTGGCACCTCATCTTGTTAGTCTCCTGTAACGTCAGGAGTTGTCCAGGGTAGCGTCCTAGGACTGTATATGTTTAATTTATACGCTAATGACTTAGCTTCCCTTGTTCACACTCATTGAACATGAGGTATTGACGGAGTCCCTTAATGCCTTGTGCAAATTTCTCACAGTCAGGCTTAATACTACTCCAACTCAAACGCATACCTCACTCATAGGTATAAGCTTCCAGTTGATAAGTTATATGCTAATAAGTGCATATCTTTCTGTTTACAGGGAAATAAATACAGATACGCCGTCATAAGAAAGCAACTTCTCTATGCTAAGTGATGCTGAAGGGCCTTTGAGGATGATTTATTTTCGTGGATTTTGCATATTGGCATATTTTCAGTGCAGCTCTGTGATGGAAGATAATTTCCAATTTACAATATTCAAATCAGCCATTTCCTTTTCCAGTCACTTTTCAAGGGTATCCTTTAAAGGGATAAAGTAAAATATTTCTTGTCATCCCCTATTACGTTCTGCCTTATTTCTGCATTGGAGACTATATAAGTTTTTCTTTCATCTAATCTTGCTTTTCATTTGAAAGTACATTTAAATTAAGGAATCACTAAGGCTTCACTGGTAGATTTTATAAGCCTTTCTCACAAGGAGGTAGGTTTTCCAGGTTTTCATGCTATTTATAATTTTGTATTATTTCTGCACATTCTGGGACATGACACACAATAAATACGGTGGCTTCGAAGCAACTTTTATGGGAGTAATCTATATTAACGCCAATTTTAAGAAAACACTCGAATAGTGTGGCAAATTCAGCTTTAACAGCGAGAAATATCCAGGGAAACGAGCAAATGATGTCAGATAACGTTCCAAGGCGGTTATATTGAATGCTATTTTAAGCAGCTATGAATAACGCAAATGAAGCCCAGATGAAATTCTAACACATTTTCGTGTTTGAACACCATGTAGTATCTGCTATTTATATAAGGAAAAGTCACGCAAACCCCCAAATCCGTATAGGACGAATTTAAGGTTTGTTTTAACTCAGACTAGTACTTCGTTCTTCGATGCTCCCATGCAAATTCAGAAAATAATTTTTCCCTGCTTAAATATTTGACTTTTGACATATACTCACCTTTGATGTCAGCAAACTTTTAATACATTGATCGAGTTGTTAACGAATTTACGTCATAACCCCTCACCTTGTTATCTTGCGTGGTTCTTCATCCCCATCCAGTCACTCATCTTGAAAAACAAACCTCTCCACAACGAAGAATGACCTTACGCACTCCACCCTCCCTCCTGGCTCCTGTTGGGAGTAGATTTGAACAATAACTGGATAAATATCTCGATAATGAGATTATAGATCTCGGAGCAATGGTCAGTGAAAATAAAAGAAATGCGGAATCTGCAAAAATAGAAATAATTCCATGTGAGTGAGTTCCTCATGGTAAAATTTGAAAGAATAACTTCTAAAATCTGCATTGGTGCCGGGATTAAAACCAAACTGCTCGGGTTGAGTCACTCGCCTTGAAAAACCAACCTCTCCACAACGAAGAATGGCTTTCCCCTTCTACCCTCCCTCCTGCTCTCCCGTTGGGAGTAAATGTGAACAATAACTGAATATATGTCTTGATAGTGAGATTCTAGATCTTGGAAGCATGGTCAGAGAAAATAAAAAGTGTGGAATGTGCAAAAAATGGAATCATTCCATGTGAATCAGTTCCACACAGTAAAACCTGAAAGATTAACTTGGTCAATCTCCATTGGTGCTGAAATTAAAACACAACTGTTCGGACTTTATCTGAGGTTTCAGGCATGATGGAGTGGAAACGGAACATAACTGTAATAATTGAAAACATGCAATTTCATCAGGTATAGCATTTATTGCACGACCAGTTTCGCTTTTTTACCGCATCTTCAGGTACATGTATCAAGTGTGCACAAGCTTACATAGGAAGGCGAGAAGGGGGGTGAGGGGTGGTATGACGGGGTGACTGAAGAAGGGGAAAGGAAAAGGAGAGAAGGGTGGACAGTCAAAGGTGCGTGAGGGTTTGGAAATACCGGAGGAGTCGGGGGTAGGGAAGGGTGACGAATTACACATACACATAAAGGTTCAAAATAAAATAGCATCATAGGTTATTATTTGCTTCCTTATATATGTATTCCTACATAAGCTTGTGCATACTGTTATGTACCTGAAGATACTGTAAAAAGCGAAACCGGTTGTGCAAAAAAATGTTACACCTGTGGAAATTGCTTATTTTCTTTAATTGCGGTCAAGCTGATCGGGTTGAGTCACTCGCCTTGAAAAACATACTTCTCCACAACGAAGAATGACCTTCCCCTTCCACCCTCCCTCCTGACCTCCTGGTTGGGAGTAGATAAGAACAATAACTGAAATAACCTTGATAGTTAGTTTATAGATCTCGAGACATGGTCAGTGAAAGTAGAAAAAGTATGGAATCTACAAAAATAGAAATCATTTCATGAGTCTGTTCCACATAGCTATCCAATTCCAATAACTGAATATATGTATATGTACCTTGATAATGAGCTTATAGTACTCGAGACCATGGTCAGTGAAAATTAAAAAAAACAGTGTAGAATCTACAAAAATAGAAATCCTTCCATGTGAGTCAGTTCCACATAGTTAAATCTGAAACTAAAACTTAACTTGCAAAATCTCCATTGGTGCCGGGATTAAAATTGACCGGCTTGGGATGAGAAACCAGTTCTCTAGCCCAACACCAAGCCGATCCCCTGAGGTTTGAGTCCCACTTGGGGGAGGACTACATGCCGTCATGTGACACATTCAACGAACGCATAGTTGTGGTGTAGAGGGACCGCATCAGGCGGAGCACGCACCCAGAAAATGCCGCACCCGCCTAGCCTCCTCTCTCCGCACCCACCACTATTGTTTATCGCTTCCTGCTCCGCTACTCCCTCACCCTGCGCCGTCCCTCCCACATCCGAACTCCATTTCAGTCCTGTCCGTTTTAGTTACTCCTCCCCGACCGTCCCAATTCAATTCCTCTTCCTCCTTCCAAATCGTCCTTCCCTTTCCCGTCCTCCGCCATGCGGGAGACGGTACCTTGACAATCGGAAGCAATGAGGGACGGAGCAAACGGATCGCGCGGGGTTGACGCCGAGAAATAATTACGGGGGAGGGGGAGGAGTCTGTGACCTCGCTTAATCGTCAGGGCCGTGAGATGTGTCGCTGGGGCAAAGGGCGAGGCGAGAGTGAAAGTGACTTCACGTGTGTTTCTGTGAGAGTGTGTGTGTGTGGGCAAAGGTGGAGGACTTGGTGCATCTGACTGAAGGTGGGGCTGACTGGTGGGGGGAGGGAGTGAGGAATTGAGTCGGGAAGGGCGTGCGGTCCTCACGGTGCGGTCCCCGCCATCCTTTTCTCTATCTCTCCCACTCCCCTTAGTCGATACTCAGATTCCAGCATCGCATCACTATGGATATTTCGTATCGTTAAACCTATATTGCATGCCTGTTAACCCTTTGTCAGAATTTTTTTTCCATGGTGGTAAATATTATTTTTTGTTTATTTAATGTGAATAAGTGCCTAATGAACATATTGGCTAAAACTTATGTTTACAGATGTTACATGAAATGCTTTTTCTTTATGTCCATTTTAATAGACAAAATAGCTCAATGAGTGTTCTTCTTCTGTACGTACACTTCCTTATACATCACAGCTCGTTTTCGATGACATAAATAGGCAGATTAAGTCAAAACATTCCAACTTCACTATTAATATATTCGTCAATTTATAACCACTGTACTGTAAAAAGCATATATAATTAAATTATTGTGGTATATTTAGAAAAATTTTTTTTTTCGATAAAGATGGTGATTGCATTTTCCACAGTAGATAAGACATTCGGGCACTCGGATTCCAGTATCGCATCGCTATGCATGTTACGTATCACTAAACCTATATTTTGTGCCCCATAAGGTAGTTTGACCGAGATAGTTCCCTAGTCATAGTAGAGACTATATTCGTATTTTAATTTTAATCTTAGCGTCTGTAAGCAGTATGAAGTAAATATTGTAATCTTAGTAGTGCAAAAATGTAGTTATATATGACAAATATTCTCAGTAATTAACTTAATATAACCACATAAGTCTCAAACTTGACTCATTGTTTCGCGCCGTACGGTGAAATCGCCTTCACAATAGGTTTTTTTGAGATTCTGTGAAAAGCAATGCGGTGAGTATTGGTTTAATTTTTATAAATAGTTTAGAAAACATACATACTGCACACTAGTTTTTGAAGAAATCTAGCTGTTAGAAGTTGCTATTTTTTTCGATATTCTCCCTCCGAAGCGCACAGCCGTAATCTATCCATAGTAAAACATATTGTATGTTTAGGCAAATTGCTCAAGAAGTAGTTCAGCAAGGGGTTAATATTTTGGTATCATTAAAAAGATGGAAGTTTGTTCTTTACAATGAAGTCAAATTCATCAAATTGTAGGCGAATTGATTTATTGCTCAAAGTACCTAAGTAGTGGAAAAGGCCTGTGTTATTGCATTGCAACGGGCCTAGTGTTTCCTTTGCTTGCGAAAACCTTAAAACCCATTTCCGTAACCATTTCCAATAAAGTTTTCCTAAGAAATATATTTTTCTAAGATTTTCCCCTTTCAGCTGGACCCATCGGTTTATGGAAATTTTTGCCTCATAACTGTCATCGTTTGGCTTTTTACGCGTACCCCTAAAGGTATAGGTAAATGTCAGATTTTAATCTCGAGGATAGGTCACAAAATTAAAAATAAACAACTATGACTTTTATTTTTATGGTGAAACTGGTGATGTTCTTTTATGTTTCTGTATTAATAATGTTGTTGTACCTGCGATTGTAGCCCTGAAGATGGTGTCAATTACACACCGAAACGTTGGAAAGGAGTCATAGTTATTTATTTTTAATTTTGTGACCTATCCTCGACATTAAAATTTGACATTCCATGAAGAGGTCGATAATACAATACTTCATTGGTATAAGTAAACCAGGTTGGAAACCGCAGTTGCAAAATAAATCTTATTAATATATAACCTTGGGAATATGTTTGATTCATTGCTTGTTTTCTCCATTATTTCATCTCATCTTTAGCACAAAATTAATTGAAATTGGAAATGTGGGGTGACACACAGGGAAAGGAAACCATGGAGTTCCATTGCAAGGGCTTCAAGTTTGTCTTAATATTTATAGGGAGGACTTATTGTAAATATAAATATTTATGATTACATAGAATGACTTTTTGTAATAGATTACTTATAAGATGTATTATTGTTCTCGTATTGAATAATTATAAATGTAATCATTCTGCAAATGCAGCGATACAGATTTATAAATTCACGAATGCATGCGAAGCTCAAGGAATATGGTATACAAACCTAACGATTATGAATTTTTGGCAGTATTAGAAGTTTCCTAATTCATTGAGTTCCGTTTATTCGGGTTTTTCCCGCGTTAACATACTTTAAGGGACAACAGTTTCGCTTGTGTTACAGCTAGCCTCATCAGGCCCTGAATGAGCTGCAGAGATTTTTTAAAAACAATTCATTGATTACTTCAGACATTCGTTATATTTTTACGGCAAAGGAATCGGTTATGTCTAAGCAGAACGATTTCATACCGGCTGCGGTGGAAATCGAGATATTTCTACACTTGCCACTCAACTCTTCAGCAATATTCTTGCACGTACAGAGAAGGCTAGATGCCAAATTGGATATTGCAACTCTAGCTGTATCGATGTATCGCACAGACCTCCTCCTCCACCCTGCGTTCACTGATTCAGCTTGGACCCCGTGCGTCGGCCTTCCCGCGGCGTCGTCTGTGGTTATTTCAGACTGTTTACACGTGGAGACGAAGACAAAAGGGCCTTCCAAGTGTATTCGGGCCGGATTTCGGGAATTCGTGAATGGGGAAGGGCGGGAGAGATAGCAGTGAAGGAGGAGGAACGGATATGAGGCGGGGAGAGTAAGTGAAAGATGGAGATTGGGAGAGTGGTTTGGATACTGTGGGTCCTGAAGGTTTGGGTGTGAGTAAGACTATAATGGTGTGCGTCTGTTTGGTCTGTCGTGTGAGTGTGTAGGAGTGTATGTACGAAGCGAGGATAATCAGTGGGATTAGAAGGCGGTCAGGCGACCTTTCCGCCCGACCCTTGAACGGGTGGTAGTCCCGGGGACGTCACAGTTGAAGATTAAACGGAAGAGGGACAGGGTCCATTAGGATTTCACCAGTCTGCAGAGGATTAAGGGGTTGATGGGGAAGGGAGTGCTTTGGGGGTTGACGCCGACCCTGGAGGTATACAAAGGGTTTTTCCGCTAAACGAGTTTTTGGACATCCTACCTGAGGTTAGGAACCCTGGTGACTCGAAAGTCAAGGAGGGGGCTGATTGGGATTTACATTCATGGCTGCACTGCTTCGCCTTCAGGACACATTCCAGTGGTGAAATTTAATCGAAGTTGTTTCCCATACAAAGAAGTACGTGTCTAACTGGCTGACCAAAGTATGGCAGTTTTTTTATTATATTTATGTTGTTTTTAATTCTGGTCTTGTTTTTCACAAAAATTGCGTTAATTAAAATCATTAATGTACTGATTCCTCTGCTCATCTGTTAAAAATATTTTTGAAACACGCTCTACATCCGACGTTCCGTTATCTTCGAATTATAATTTGAAATAAGGAATTTTAATTTAAAAAAGATTCTTAGCTAATTTGGTGGTAGTGGCATGTTACTAATTTGGGAACGTATTTCGTATATTTATCAAAATGTTTGGTGATAATTTGTTCATTTAAGTTAATTTATTCAATTTTTCTTTTAACTGTGACATTGCGAATTGTGATCTAAAGTTGTATTAATGTATTAGTACCCACTGAAAGTATTTTATCCATATTTTCCATTATTACTTTACCTGAAGATACTAAGAAATGGATATTTCAACAAATATTTATGTAAACAGTGATTTATTGGTTTTTCACAGTGAATGGTGATGTTTTATGTTTTAAATTAATGATATTTTATATGATTGTTAATATGTTTTTCAAAAAAATGCCAAAATTATAGCAACGGAAAGTACATTTTTTTGTTTAGCTCATGATACTATATTTAAATTTAAATACCGCATTATAGCGTCCAATCTAGGATTTTTAATTCCTGAGAACTACTGTCCATACATAAATGGTGTTCTGAATGCAAAATAGGAAAATTTAATAAGTCTTTGAACAAAATTCATCTTGTATGTCTATTGGTCACAAATAATCACACATTGCAACCAAAAGGGGCAAACAGTGGAATAGCGAAAAATTGTTTTTGTGGATTTCATCCTCTTTCTTCATATCTGTAGACCAGAAACAAGACTACAGTACAATCTCATTTACTCCATTTTTCAGGCTGTTGTGCATTATAAAGGCAGGAATGTAAGCAGTTAGAAAGAACAGCTCATATCACTTGACGATTGTTAATGTTCTTGTGAAGTAATACTTTAGTTTATTCATGTTTCATATGCTGAATGTGGAATATCCCAATGGTTTAAAATTCTAAAAAGTGATTTCAGATATCTGTATAAGGCTGATTAAAGTCTAATTAATAATTATATTTAAGATAAAATGCAAGAAATAACATTTTGTATTGAAAGGCACACGTTTTTAAAATTATCACAAAGCTGTGGTCATTGGATATATTTAGTTTTGAGAAGTGTTTGTTGATACGTAGGAATGTTTGTTATTACGTAGGACGCTTTTAAAAAAATATACCGGTCAACCTCACAGCTAGATAGATGCAGCTTTTTCACTTTCGTCATTCATTAAGGTATGTTCGTTGGCTTATGAATATTTTTTTATATTAATTCAAAAAATGCTAGTAGAGATAAAACATAGTTTTTTAATTCTTTTAAAATCCGTACTTGAATCGCTAACAATGGCTGGTTAAGTATTAAACCACCGCTGAGAGGTGGCTATGCATACTGATCTCCATGAGTGCATGGAGAAACTGCTTCGAATACCAGATGTCAGGTGAACTGATAATGCATGAAGCCGTGACGCACTGAGACCGTAAACCATTACGTGACCTGCACGTCAATCACGGGAAACCATCCTCCACTTCAGCTACGCTCCGCCTTCACCGTTTGTAATTAGTGGGAATGCTGTCTGAAGCCGAGCCACTTAATAAAATATTTACTCCTGCTGGATCTGCAGTGGTTTACGATTCTCAGTAAATGTTGCATTTCAATTATTTTTTGTATTCCAAATGTCTTTTAGTTTCAAGGATTGAACCGAGACAGCAAATTAATTTTAATTCCTATGCGCCTGAATTAAACATATTTGCCTTAAATACGTTAGAAAAATGCCAAAATGTGAAAATTCCGAAAATTCTTCGTCCGAATATTCGTAATAATGCCATATAATTGAATTAAATGTTAGGAAAACCTGGAAGAATCGATATACAGTAATAAATGCAGATAACTTGTGTGAAAAGTTTGTCTTTTAAAATTAAAATTTTGGAATGATTAGCTACCTACTTCATGCATTATTAAAAAGCTCTCTAAGTGTATGTTCATTATTTCCTATGCGTTTCATTTCTTAGCCATGAAAAATACTTGTATATACCTAGTTTACATTTTTTGTTATTAAAATAAAATATTTCCCGCGTATCTAAAAAAATCAAATCTAGTCACTTGATATGCTCCAAAATTATTTTGGCTTCTTAAATAACTGTTCTTACAAAGGTCCTCATGTCTTTTAACATGACTGTTGCTATTATTATTGGGAGATTGCTAAATTCAACTTTTTACCTGCCCTATGTTGATTTATACATTTTATTTGAGACCTTTATCTTATCATTCTGTCTTTAAAGGCATTAGGTGCGGAATGCCTAAGGCAGAATTTAGTAGAAAAATAGCATTGATGAGCGAGAATTTGACCAAAGTCAGAAAGAAAAATACCATTAAAACCTCTAATATGCAGAGTGGAGCTCATGGTGTGGTTTGCTAGGGAACCTGGTAATTTCGGAGCGGTATTGTAAGTGGACAGGAGGATTTTGTGATTTGGATTAGAATTGGGGAAGTGAGAGGATCATCTATAACATCATCGAGAGAGAACTGGAGATGATGGGAAGGGAAAGAAGTTTGATTTTGGAGATTCAGAGGAGGCAGAAAAATAAAAGAATACTGAGAAGTGAGGATTTGCTAAAAAGGATGGTAGAAGCGAGACTGTAGGGCAGACGTATGAGAGAGAGGAAGGTTAAAGGAGTTTTAAATGGCATCATAAAGGGATTAAGAAGTAATGAGGATCTTAAGATAGACTTAGTTCTCGGCAACTTTTAGCATGAAATATTAGAGATAATCCTACAAAGTAAATAAATGTACAATCTGACCAACAACCTACCAATCCATTCTTGGAGAACCGAATGGTGCGTCAAATATATGAAAGCGCTGCCTGGCATTGACATGTACGTTCTGAAAGATTCAATGCATCCCTTCTGCGAGGAGAGTAAGAGAGAATTAGTCACTTAGGATAGAATATTACAGTGTTCTGCGTTTAATGTCCCAGCGCGCGCCGTGGTAAAATTTTGTCAAGAGTCGTGAAGAAACATATGGGATGGACTTTCGAGTGATAATCTTGTCTCGTCAGTGCTCTCTCTCCTGGACGTGGGATCGGTATCCCGGGGGATGAATTCAGCTGATTCGGACGGAGGGAATTTGCGAAGGGCTTGTTGGGAATTGGGAAAGGCTGTCGCACGGAGAAGAATGTCAGAGAAGGCAAAGGAGTAGAAAAAACTAGCCAGACAGAGAAAGGTGTTTTACAATATGCTTGTATAATAATGGGAGGACAAACATTTCATTGAGATACTTCATTAAAAAAGCTTTTTTATTTCGATATAAATTTTGTTAACCAAAAATGAAATAGCTTTAGGTCTGAATTATTGCAATTTTTTCAACTAGAAGGAATAAGAATTGGTATGGGAATTCCTCATCAGTCTCGGAAAAAAAATTAAAGTTCATGTGATGCTTCAGTGTTTTTGTTTCTCTAAGTTCCTCAATGTAATTAGTCTGAAGATAAGCAATAATTATATAAACCTGTTCCAAAAATATAATAAAAATAAGAGAATATTGACTAGCTGCTCGTGATCACAAAATATGTGATAAAAATACACAATTGAGTTTTCTTTGGATTATTTTTAAATCAGTGAATATCATAGTGATGCCCAAAAGAGTGACGACTCCGGAGTAACATGGGCAATCGAAGAAGACTATGGGTTGGGCTCAGTAATAGTCGTAATGGATTTTGAGGGAAAATATGGAAGTATAGGCCGTGATGATGAAACAAAAACTCCCCTAAAAAGACCTAAGGACAATTACCCAAGGCTTTGAAAGAGGGATCTTGTGAAGATTTTTATAATTTTTTAATCATCTATTTTTTTTCCTAACTTTCATTAGAAAAACTAAATCACTTTAAATGTTTTCGTACCCCCACGCCACACTCTCCCGTTTGTCTCGTAACCCTCCGCCCACACTCTCCCATGTGGGATGTCGCACAAGGGGGGGGGGAGGGTTATATGGGTCTGGCGGCGTTCCCTTTTCCGCGGCGAGGGACAGCAGGGTTAGCTGGGACGGCGTGCAGCCGGGCGGCCGGCCTTTCCGATTCGTGATTTCCCGTCAGCGTCGTCCTAATTGGGCGCCCTTGCGAGCCACAGAGAGAGGACGGGAAATTCCCTCGTGGGGTCAGATGGGGCTGACAGCGGCCCCACGCCACTGCAAAACGAGTGCACGCCGGCACCCACCCACCCTCTCACTCACTGCCACCCCTGACTCCTCTCCACCCATCCCTTGACATTACCCTCCCACTTCTGTGCCGAGCTCTTACGAAGGGAAATGTCGCCCAAAGTGAAAGAAACAAGAGGTCCGTTCAGGTGTTCTTCCGACACCACGCTTGCTCATCCCCACTTTCAACTCTCTCCCATACTTCATCAGAGGTGAGCACATACTTGGTAATCACCTCGACTTCAACCCTAGCGTAAAGGAAAAGCATACAAAACACACGCATTACAGGAAATACTATTTATCATGCGAATAGTAGGTAAGTTCTCAGATGTCAAAGTGAAATATGGATGCTAATTTGCTCTACTTATTCCAAATCTCGTATTCGTCACGATTATTTGCTACCCTGCATAACTAAAATCAATTCGCGAGCTAAAAACACTCAGGAAACCTGCAAGTTTCGTTTAAACTCCTACGAGTGATAATGAAGGGTCACAAAGCTGATGGAAGGACTAGTTTAGGAGACGTTAGAGACACAGAGGCTACACACTATGCTAAGATTACTTGAAAAATTGACACGTAGGATATTATTTTGGCCCTGTGCTACATGTCTTGAAGCTACAAAATTAGAGGGATATACTGCCTATTTGATGGATACAAGAATACCTTCTTTCCACGTATCATTAGTGATGTTACAAAAACAAGGTGACACAAACATAGGACACATCGTTAACATGCAAATCACTTTGATCCTCTTCCCTCTACTTTTCCCTATTCCCTCCTTTTTCGTGGCTGGTGTCATTATACCCCCTTACATATGACTCTGCGGTGGTTCGCACGATAGTACGTAGATATCTGAGATCCGTTACTTCAATAAAACAAGAAGTAAATTTAGTAATATTAAAGGCGTAAAAACATATTTTTAATGGCTAAACAGCAGAGTAATTGATTTAGTATTCTTATTTAAGGCTTTGACTTGACATTGGTTCTCACCGAACGCATGGATTGCCTTCACGGTGGAAGTTTCTTATGCCATTATTAAATATGTATTACCATGAATTACATATTTATTTTTTAAATTATTGAAAAATACAAACAGATATTCATCCTTAAGTTTTTGACATGATCTGTGCGTCATAACTTCCTAATTTTTAAATATAATCTTTCTCCGGAGCACAAAGACAAACCATATCCCACGTAAAACTACTTTATATTTGGCAAATATTTCGAAAAGTAGAGCGGAAAGTAGCTGATATTTTGGTGTAATGAGAAAAATAATTTTGTTTTACGACACCATGTGATATTTATTTTATAAGCCGAATATCTCGCTTAAACTACGGTTAAATAATGGAACCACCTCGACTGAAAGCGTTAAATAGTATCGGATAAATATCGATGTGACATTCCACTTTAGAAAATATAATTTATTTCGACCTAGGTTTTGACGTGTTATGCTATTATCAGGTGCTCATGATGGCATAACGTGCCGAATCCTTGGTCGAAATAATTAATATTTTATAAAGTGCAATTTTACATAGATCATTTTTCATTACTTGACGGAAAAATTCCATAGAGTTAAGCCTGAAAAAGTTTGTTTCATTGAATACTACACCAAGCATTGAATTCGGGATTGTAATCTTATGTACGGGAAAGATTGAAATTGTTAATATGGAAAAAAATTATGAAAAAAATGTTTTTGTAAAAAAAAACACTTCATATTGACCTTTAAAAACAGCTACGTTAAAACACTTATTCTCAAAGCTACCGCAATCTCATCTGTGCTATTCCTAAAAGCTTTTCTTTTTCTACACTTCTCTCTTCTTTCTTTTGCTCGGCCGTACGTGCTATTTATTTTTCCAGCACCACTTTCCCTTCCCGTGCCCGCACCGGCCGTAATCAACGAGGGATGTTTAGCGCTGCGCCCGAAGTCAAGCCGACCGGGTCAGCTGGACGGCCTCGTTGACATAACCCTTAGGATGGTGGGTTGGAGTCACACTTCCGGCGGCGCTGCTGTTTTTCTTGTGACTATGGATTTTTTTCTCTGCGGCGTTGACGGGGCTTCAAAATTTAAGCTCTGAGAAAACGTACTTACATTTGACTCTAATAGTGAGTACCAATTGACTTTTTTTCTCTCCATCCTCTGCGTCTATTTAGGTTCTACATGAAATAATCTTGAAGTTAAAACCTTAGGAACTAGAAATTTATCATCGGTACAAATGAAATTTTCTTTATGAATTCAACGAAAAAGAAAATATATTAGGCGCCATTAATTTTTATTTCGCTATACTTATCTTTTGGTAGTGACTTTTTATTGTAAAAATAGGGAAATGCTTAAAAAAGAAATCAGATTAACTATCATAGCATGAAAAACATAAGTGTGGTAAATTTTTCTCGATGACGCTGGGCAGCAGCGACATTGATCAAGAATAACCTTAGCCATGCTAGCAAAGTTGAATGTGGAATTGTAGCATTTTCGTTCCTCTTTGTTGCATTTAGATAAAATATAGGGAATACTGCTATGAAATTTGTGTTACACTGACTTATATTGCACTGAAAAGTATCTCAAAACCCTTAAGTTATTTCTCCCAACATTTTCGTTTTAAAAACTCAACAAACTCTTTACCTAATATTACCATGATGAATTCACGAGTTTGAAATTGAACTCGGCATGAGTATTCATTGCTGGAGATACCTTCATCATTACACATGCTTTTACTTACAACTGACTTACTTATGGACTTAGGAAACATTAAATTTTTTTCCATTACTTATTAATTGAATAACCTGTATTTGACTACTACTCACGTAAATTACGACTACACGTGTCTCGAGTGCTTTGCACTATTGTAACTCTTGAGTTTTTAAGGATAATTATTCAGATATGCATGCTAGAATTGTTGAGTATTAATTAAGGTGCCACATCTGGATACGTTTACATTGCGGGGACTTTCCGTTACTTTTATTTCACCTCCCTCACAGGCTCCTTGAGAAGCAATACGAGGAGAAAAAAATTTAACGTGCAGTTTTCTATACCATGCTAGATATAACATTTGCCATTTTCATATGTTCGCCCAAGTTACCACCAAATTAGTTTGGCAGTGCCGCTGACCGTTATTAGTTCTCTGTTTGTTCGTATTAGCCCTTCTGTTACGTTGAGACCGGGGCGGGGAGGGGGGAGGAGGAGTGGTGAGGCTGAGGGGCATTTCCGTGTGCCGTCAAAATTAAAACTTCGCCGCTCGATAGAAACCGAACACCACGTTGGCTGTTTGCAATGTGTTTATGTCGCGTGTCCTCGTTCACGTCGTGTTTATCCTCGGTGTATTACGTTTTCTCCGGGTTCATTACGATCCCAATCATCTTCACCGTGTCCTTTCTCTCTTACGGTTTACGCCCTCCTTCAACTTTCGTTATTCCGCCTATTCACCTCGTTTTCCTCAATTCTGTTTTCGACCTCGTGCCAGTTCCCACATCTGCTTGCTTAAGTGCTCCGTCTCTTTCTCTCTCAACCAAACATGGGATGTAGTTTCCAATAACCCATCTCAAGTGCTCAAGGTTTATATTCCTATAATTTAAGTTAGGGGTAAACCTCTCCGGCATTTTTATGTCCGTAGTCTACCCGGTCAATTAGAGCGCCATTCCTCGCTTCCCAAGTCCAATTATCTTCCGTCTAAATATTTTCGCGCTCAGAAAGTCAACAATCATTTGATTAGCCTATCGAGGAACGAAATGTCAGGCTCCTGAAAGCATCGTTTCCATATGGTGATGGGAACTTTATTTTCGGAACGTAACTTTCGCTCCGTTTTGTTAGGCTCCAAATTATTTCTCACGCTTACTGTTACAAGGGAGGCCCTATATATGTTTTCGTACTAAGGCTTAGGATTTACGCAAAGAGATTATGTTATGCATGTTTAATATCGTGACATAATGTACACGGTTTCAATTCATACGTTGAGTCTCTAACAATTTTTAATTACCAGTCGGGTTGTTGACTAAAATAACACCTTAAGACTATTCATTGAAAAAAGTTGAATTAAACGAATATTATTTCATGAAGAGAAAAATAAATTACGTTTGCGTCAGTATTACCTCAATAAAATTTCTAAATCATGAATAGGTCAAAGGTTCTCGAAGGTGCAGGTGTAATTAGAGACACGTTTTCGGCAACATTTAATGAAATTGAGATAATTGTATAATTCATTCGTTAATACATGAACTCAATTCGCGGTACCATATGGTTTGATCGTTGGAGAGCTGCCATTCATTTTCCAACTCCAAGGTAAAAAAAACACATTAAGGTTTTGACTTTTGTTCCCTTAGCTGTCGGCTTCAGCCCAACATGCGATATTTTTTTCCTTTGGAGCACTGAAAGCAGCCAGGGATTGGCATCGACGACAGCTTTCGGAGAATCGAGTCCTTCCAGTCCCTGGTAAAGGTACCTTAACGCCGCGGTGCCTTTTGATTTGGCTGACGGTAACCTAGGTGGGAAATAGGGTTAATGGGCTGGTTAGAGAACTAGGGAAAAGGTTTTAGCGCAGTGTGATGCGGATAAAGGGAAAAATGATTAAAGGAAAAGAGAAAAGGGTACTGTGGGCCCATGATCAAACGCTAGCGGTTAAAATGTGTCTTCTTGCCGTCCCTATAGCAACCTCCTCCATCCCAATAAAACGACCGAAGGAAATAAACCGACAAGCGCTCAAAATGTCACCCGACAGTGGTGCAAAATGGCGAAAAAAGAGCTACGCAAAAAGCGGAACCCTCGTATACTACAGGGAATGGGGTTGGGATAGAAAAAATGGTACATGACATGTAGGGAGCTTTTTAATGGGAACTCGGGTGTCAATAAAATATAGAAAAAAACGCACGCATCAGAGTCGTTTTTACCAGGGTGACCAAAAGATCTGAGGGAGATTTGACTTCATGTCGGGTCAAAAAAAGGAGAGATAGGTGGTAGAGAAATAAATAAGTGATGCATGGAACCGTATCTTTCCAGCTTACACTATTACTTTTTTTTCGTGGAAGCCATGTAATAAAATTAAAAGCGGGGGGCGTTTTATCACTCGGCAGGTTCGTAATTAAACTCGCCGCCGTCGTGGTCGCTGTCGCATCACGCGGTCTGTCCGGCTCCCATCGCCGCTATGCGTTGAGGTCACCGCATCACATAGGTGGCTTTTGTTGAGCGTAAATGTAAAGTGCGTTTGGCAGAGAAAAAAATCCGTCTACCCTTTGTACCTTCCCTCATGACTCGGCTCGGGTTTCAAAGTGTGCGGCAATTTAGGACGGATGCAGGGCGGTACGCAAGCACGACTCTGAACAAAATTAGGTGTCTTCTTTAGCGAGACTCTTGCGACAAAGCTTTACGAATAATTTTCTTAAAATGATTATGTGGCTCACCCGCGTATGCCGCTCGGATGCTCTCCTATGGGCGTGACCACAATATGTTTTATCTTTTGTGCATTAGGTTTCAATGTAACTTTACGGACGAAATTTGAGTGAGAATACAATTCAAAACTGTGTCCCAATGGTCACCTAACAGTCACCAGGAGTATACGAATGATGATTTTTTATTACAACTGAACTGTATTGATATTCAGTACTAAAAACACCATCATGGAATGAAATCGCTGCCAAATACTCATGAGATCATATAACTTGAAATAGTATATTTATTTAATAACTTTTATATCCTCCTATGTGTGTGTTTGATTGAAAAACCAGGACTGTATATTTATCGACGAGATGTTGAATGTGAAGTAAAATTGTATATCGAGCTAATTTTTATGGCGAATTTTAACAGAAAATTATTCTTCGTAGTCATTTATGTTTATTTTCAAATCTCTTCTCCTAAACAATTTTGTTTCTGGTGTAAATAGAACATAAAGTTATCGCAGAAAGCGCAACATTGACGGGTATGGAGGAGATGTGATGGCAAGCAATGGAGAATTAGGCATTTAAGTAAATTTTACGTTTTATTTACACTCCTTGATATATTAATTGATTGATATTTTTGAATCCAAAACTTCTCATTTCACTGCCCAAGCCTTTAAAAGGTTAAGAGTTGACAGGGTGACGCAAGCAAATAAGTCATTTAGTCAGAAGAAGTCTTCTAATTACGAGACCCTAAAGCTACCACCACATTAACATATGCATATACAGTATGCTCTGGTATGGAAGATGCGCTTGGAAAATTATGGTAGCAAGGAAATATAGATTGAAAGCAGTGAAAATATGGTTATGGAAGCATGATGAAGATCAAATAGACAGAGGGAATCGCCAAAAAATATGTCCTACGATGAGGTGGGGAGAAAAGATGCATTATGAAAACTCAACTTATGAGACACATTCTAAGATGCATCAGCATCTTGAAAATGGTGCATACTTGTAGGCGACTTAAATTGTAAGTACTCAGGTTGGGATATCTAAGTTGAAGTTTTGTGTAATTTTAAAAGTGAACACTTATGAAAATACAAAGCGGTTAGCTGAAAGACGAATTGGATGAGCAACTGCCGCAAACCAATCATCGAATTAGTGACTGCTGATGAATTTCATTTATAAGCAACGAGAACTCCAGGCAGGTGTACCTGTATTTGTAAATTTTCCGATTGTTTCTATCGCTTGATTTATTTAATTTATGCGGGAATGCAAAATTATTAGAACTAGGTCAAATTGTGATGTATGCAAATACTTAACCGGAGACACTTTATATGAAAACGATTATTCACGACATTATGGCCTTCAATGCGATTGAGATTTACACTTACAAGTTAATTTAAATTTCATTTGCATACTTTCGCCTGTAATGACGCAAAAAATACCAGCTATTCCATTGAAAGCAATGATCTGTGTATATATATAAGTAGAAAATGTGTGTAATTGAGTGTTTCTCAGCGTAAAGGCTGTTGAGACATGCATAAAAAGGATGCGGGAACCAAAACCTCTTAAAAAGATTGCTCACAAATTTCCATACTAGGGTGCAAAACCAGATGCAAAATACGGCGTCACAAGACAAGCATTCTGATTTCCCCAGGATATGATTGGCAACTCAAAAGCTTATTACGCATCTGTATTTTGGGGATAATTCATGTAAATATTCAAAAGACTATAAGTTAGAACGGAAAAACTGAAGAAGATAAACAAAGAAGAAACGCTATGCAAGATTAATAAACGCCCAATTGTTATATTTTGAGTAACTTAGAGCTTGAATCAACCTACAGACAATTTCACAGGTTGTGACAATTTCTTCTACACTGAGTACCATTCTCAAGGTATTTAATGCACCAAGTTATTTCTATATGTTTTTATTCAAACACTAGGAGGTATGGGAAGGGTTTGGGGAGGGTGGTTTTGCCTCAAGTTTGGAAATAGGTTAAGCGAGATAAGGGATGCATAATTACGAAGCTTTCATCTGCATACTAACTTGACTCCTACATAAAAGACGTGTAGTAGGGAGGTGGTAAGACTCCTGCCAAGAGTGTGAGGGTATTGGAAAAAGGAATTGGATGATGGAAAGGACAAAACCAGAGATTTATCTAGAGGTGTAGTGTGAAGATAAAATGACATACCCTGTGTTATCAGGGATAATAGAGTAAACACACAACGGATGAAGACGAGGGTTGGGCATGGAATATGGATGAGTGAGTGAAGTACGGCCTTTCTAAGAGGAGGCAACAAATCTGCCTTGTTTAATAAACCACACGTTGGATGTGGTCGTAACAGAACGCTATTTCTTCTGCAAAGGCTCGCATATCGGTAATTTAAAGATTTTTTGTACAATTTTGGGCCTAAATTGCATAAAATTCCCAGCCGATCAAAGAGGTGTTCGTATTCAAAAAATCTTTATGGTGTGGCTGATTTATTTTAAAAGGGCGGAATTTTTTTTAGGCAAATCAATTTTTAAAATCTTCAATATTTTTACATTTATTCACTGTCAAAATCTTGAAATTAGAGTTTTAATTCAACTTTTCATGAATTTATGCATTTCACATTTACTTTTTTGTAGATATTTTCTATTTTCATTAGCTCTCATGTGATGATACTGGCTACTCAGAGGAATTCCTTTGAAGCTACCTTAAGCTTCTAATTTTTTGTTTTTTCGTGTTTGTATATTACCTATGTGTACATGATCTAAGTAAAAACACACGACTATTGTACTGTAAATGTATTGGAAATTAAATGTATTTATCATAATTGTAAAGTTGAAGTATGTAGTATCAGGTGATGCGACTATTAGTGGATGCGACGGACATCTGAGGCAACTCGCACCTTAACAGGAAGTTAAAAATGGCGAGGGAAAAATAAAATATAAGTTTGGATAAAAATCTGGTATCGTCATTAGTCAGCTATTAGCGGAAGGAGCTGGGGTCCACAGTGTAATATCCCATATTTTCTCCTAAAATCAAAAGTCTTCAGATTTATCGCATCACTCTCAATTCAATGCCATGTTACAAGAAAAATCTAAGTGCAATTTATGAGATCAGTCCATTAACCAGGGGCCGTGGCCCCACACCGCTTTATTTTTTTGCGTGTGAAGCCCTAGGGCGGGCAACATGAATGAAGTCTTTTGAGATTTTGTGACCTCAAAGATTACTGGTGTGGGTTGGGATAGAGTGGTATATTTTCAAAGGTACTTCGAATTTATTGATTCTCCATGCAATGAACACCCTGTCAATTATGGATGCTTACTTTTTTATATTTGATATTTTTAGAGTTCAAATTTCTCCATCTTTCGTTTACTTTGAATTTACTAACGGTTAACCTATTTTATTTTGCTTTATCTTTAGCCCCGTTATACAAAGCAATGTCTTCTCCTCACCCACTATCCTGGCATGGGATGAGGAATTGCAATGCGAAACGAAAAATACCTTCTTTGCCTTGCAGCAATCGTAGCTGTCTAACGCGTACGCGGCCAACCGATTAGTACTATAACTACGTAAATATTACGTACTACTTCATTAAATATCCATATTTGACAATGTATTATTACCTCAGTCAGGCTTTCAAACTACTTAAAGTCAGTAATATGTCTGCCACGCTAGACGTATTCTTCAAAGTATAGCATCTCTTTTTACTTCCGAGCCATATGAAGTTTTTGTTGGGATACGGGATTGTATGGTTAAATGAATGAACTTAACCCCGATGAAGAATATATATATATATTGGATACTGGAGGATACAATTTCGGAGGATCGTTCCGTGTGAGCGGTAGGCGAGCAAAAGGAGGAAGACAATTGTCGAACCTCCGGAATAGGGATATAGATACGCTACGTAGTGACACACAGGCCAACTACAAAAGAAACGAGCGCCCCTCCATGGCGCCCATTATGAACCTAACATTCACCTCCTTCGTAAAGGGCCTCATATCCATATAGAATTACAATTTAATTTAATACATGTAAACAACACAAAGATATACAAATCAGAAATATCTTTTCAATCCTAATGCATTTCTACAAAAATATAATTTTGGGAATATTAATGCTTTTGTTAATACATCGGCCGGCATTTCTGCCGAAGGATTGTGCTTCAGCTGCAGTTCACCGCTCCTCAAGGCGTCTCTGATGAAGTGGTACCGCAGGCCAATATGTTTGGTCCTTTAGTGAAATACTGGATTCTCGGCTAGTTGAATAGCTCCACTGTTGTCGTCGTACATGGTCACCTGGTCTGCCATCTCGTTGAACCCCAGCTCCTTCAGGAAGGTCCTCAAGTAGATCGCCTCCTTGACTGCGTCTGATAACGCCATTTACTCCGCCTCGGTCGATGACAAGGCCACGGTCCTCTGTTTTCTGGACTCCCAGCTGATGGCTGCATCTCCTAGCAAGAATGCATATCCGGTGAAAGAACAACGGTCCAAGCTGCAACCGGCCCAATCAGCATCCACAAAGGCTCTCGGGGGCTGGTTGGACTTTCTAAATGAGAGACAAAAATTAGTAGTGCCACGTAAATATCGTAAAACCCTTTTTGCTGACCCCCAATGCTCTTCTGCAAAACAGTCACTGAATTGGCTAAGTAGGCTAACTGCGTGGTAAATATCGGGTCTCGTCCCCACAGCAAGGTACATTAAAGCACCAATAAGTTCCTTGAATGGTTTCTCACTCCGTTCGGCTGCTGCCACATCTTGGGTATTCCATTTCATGCCAACCTCCAGCGGAGTCTTCAGTGGGTTGCAGTTCTTCATGCGGAATTTCCTCAGCAAATTCTCCAGGTAACCCCTTTGAGAAAGGGTTACACTACCCTCAGACTGAGTAATCTCCATTCCTAAAAAGAAACGAGCAGCACCCAAGTCTTTTACACCCACATCACTTTTTAAGCCTTTCTTTATTTTTTCAAACCACATTTCAAACCAAAATTTTGTGAAGCAATTAGAATGTCATCCACATAAATAAGCACTAAAATCACTTCATTTCCATTTCTTGCATGATAAAGACAAGTTACTTATCAAGACCGACTTACTACTTTCAAGTCCAAGATCTATTAGCAATTTATCTAGTTTGAAATACCGCTGACGCCTGTCTAAGGCCATAAAATGCTTTCCTTAAGCGACAGACCTTGTCACTTATCAGCCTTTCTCTCTGCTCTCTGGCCATCTTTATCAAATTTTGGTTTGATTTTTCCCTAACTATTATCTCATCCAGCATTTTAGCTAAATATTCTGGTATCTCCATGAATATTTCCTCATCAACAGTGCCGTTTAGATAAACATTAGCGATGTCTCATTGTTCCACTTTCATGTCATTCTCAGCTGATAATGCCATTAGTAGCCGCACTGAACTCAACCTCGCAACAGGAGCAAAAGTCGATTTGAAGTCTACAACTTGTTGCTGCGTATATCCCTTTGCGACTACTCGTGCTTTTCTCCTTTCAATTTCCCCATCTGGTTTGAATTTATTGGTCAAGACTATTCTGGAGCCAACCATATTTCTACCTTCAGGCCTGTCGACAATATCCCAAGTGTAATGTTCAAAAGGGCCTTCATTTCTGCGTATACAGCTTCCTTCCATTCACCGGAATCTGAGCCATGTAAAGCATGTTTCAAAGGTATCTCCACTGCATTTACGAAAGTTGCATTTACATCCGAATTTTTATCATCATTAACAGCTGGACTATTCTCTTCATCTACATCTACATCTACATACTACCCCGCAAGCCGCCTCAATAAGCGTGTGGCGAGGGGTGTTAGGAAACCAGCCGGTTATATATAAAAAGGAAACGCTCTAATGAAATTGCGCCTAGCAATTATTATTGTCCCTTATTGTTCGGGGGAAAAACGAATTTCCATACCTATCCGTTCGGCAAAATATCTCTCTTAATTTATCGTTTCTGTCGGACCTGGAAATATAGTGGGGTTCTAATATGATGTTCTCCGTGTCGTTCTGAAAGATATCTATTCTCAATTGTTCAAGCAATCTAACCCTAGCGCGTAGCCTCCGAGTCTCTAGCGGCTCCCAGCCTAATTCGTTTAACATCTGTGTAACGCTGTCTGTACGCCCGTAGCAGTTTTTCACGAATCGCGCAGCTTTCCTTTGTATTTTATTAAGTTCCCGGATTAAGTCTTTCTGCAACGGATCCCATATGCTCGCTGCATATTCAAGGTGTGGCCGGACGAGTGAGAAATAGCACCTCTCTTTTACTTTTTCATCTGAAAATCTTCCCACAATACGCTTGACGAATCCTAGCTCCTTCAGAGCTCTGCCACAAATATTTCTTATATGTGCTCCCCACGATAGGTCCGAAGTTATCGTAACTCCTAGATACTTCACTTCATCTGTCGCCTTTATGTTAACACCATCCACAGCATATACATGGGAGTATTTGGACGACCTCCGCAAGTAATGTGCCGCCGTGCATTTGCTCACATTAAGTTCGAGTCCCCACTCTTGGCTACACACATGAACGTTGTTTAAATCCGATGACAGAGTTTCAAAGTCAGAGTGATCACTAATTTTACGATAGATGACAGTGTCGTCGGCAAATAAACGTATTTTACTGCTAATTCGAGAGCATAGATCATTTATGTATACAATGAACCAAAGGGGGCCGATCACGCTTCCTTGCGGGACACCTGATGCCACTTTAACTACATCAGAGTTAATTCCGTCAAGAACTACTTTTTGCTTACGATCACTCAGAAAGTCGCGTATCCAGTTTACTACTGTTTCGTTTAGGCCGAATGACTGTAATTTGTGTAAAAGTTTGCTATGAGGTACCGTGTCGAAAGCTTTCTTAAAATCTAGAAATAATGCGTCAACTTGTCTTTTCGATTCACCAGATTTGAGATCGTCATGAAGAAAGAGCGCGAGTTGTGTTTCACATGATCTACCTTTCTAGAAGCCGTGCTGAGAGCCATGGAGGACGTTACGACTGTCCAGGAACGTCATGATATTGCTAACGACGATATGTTCGAGTATCTTGCTTATAATCGACGTTAATGAAATTGGTCGATAGTTCCCTGTGTCGTGTCTGTTTCCCTTTTTGAATATCGATGTAACGTTTGCAATTTCCCATTCTACTGGTAACTTTCCTTCAGACAATGACTTCTTGAACATTATGTCTAAGAACGGTGCGATCTATGGCGCTAAATCCTTGAGGACACGCGCGGGTATTCCCTCCGGACCCGGAGATTTATTATTTTGTATCGACTGTAGCTGTTTAGTTATCCCATCGCGTTGAAAAGTGATTTCTTTCATCGGTTCCTCAGTAAATGAAATTTCAAAATTACATGCAGTATCGTCTGTAGTGTATACACTTTCGAAGTGGGAATTTTACGTGTTAGCTTTGTCAATATTTTCGGTGACAAGTTTGCCATCTTTATAAAATACGAATCTACGGTGGAAGATTTTCCCTGAAGCTCTCTCATATGACCAAAAAGTTTTCGGATTTTCTTCGAGTAATTCACCAAGTACTTTTTTCTTGAAATTTCGCAATGCAGTACGCATTGATTTCTTAGTTTTTGAGCGTTGCGCAGCGTTACTTTCTTTTGCTTCAAGTTCCTTCGTTTTGTCACCTAACGTAATGGACTTTTTGAACAAGTTGTACAGTTTTCTTTGTCTCTTAAGGTCCTCCTAACATCGTTGTTATACCAGCGAGGTTCTTTACTGTCGCATTTCAATTTTTGCGGAATATATTCGTAGAATTTCTAAGAAATATTTCCATGATTCATCAGTGCTTTTATCCACTGTTTTAGCTACGATGTCCGGGTACGAATCATTAAGCATCTCGCCAAATTTTATGAAGTTGCATTTATCAAGTAAATAAATATTGCGTTTCGGTTTTACAGCTGACTCTACTTCAATTTTTAAGGTTGCCAAAATTACTCTGTGATCACTTATGCCGTCAATAATATCGAGTTGTTTTATCAACTTAAGATGGCTTACTGCAAAAAGGTCTAATATTTTATTTCCTCTCGTAGGCTTGTCAACTACTTGGGAAAGTGAGTGATTAGTAAGTGTGTTGAGTAAGATCTCGCTGATTTCCCTATTCCTAGAATTCGGTTTTACAGTGTAAGAATCCCAATTTATAGATGGCAGATTAAAATCTCCCCCAATAATTATTACACTTTTACTGTCTCTCAAAGTAAATGCGGATATTTGATTTTGTAATTGGTAAATAACATCAATTTTGGTGTTTGGAGGTCTATAAAAAGAGCAAACATGTATACTCCTTTTGTTTCGTTGTTGTTTCATTGTACACCACACGCTTTCTATTTCATTGTCAGTTATTTCGTGGGTGGTGCTGTGTAAATGTGATTTAACTGCTAGAAAAACTCCGCCACCTGTCCTATCGCTTCGATCGCATCTGTAGATTTTATATCCTGTAGAAAAAACTTCGCTGTCGCTTACATCCTCAGTAAGCCAGCTCTCCGTTCCCAGGACCACGTCTGCGTCCTGAAATATATGTTCGATTTCAGCGCGCTTGTTTTTAACGCTACGGCAATTAACTACTATAAAATTAATGTCATATTTTGTAGATTGAGTGTCGGTTGGTTCTTTTCCACGCTTATGGGTATTATGTGGGCGAATTTCACTGGAAGTGCTTATTACATTTGATATAATTTCTTTCACTGGAGTACGCGTTTTGGGAAAATTGTCACTGATTTACGGCTTTAGCGCTTCTAAGTTTACTTGGATGTGAAAGTTTTCGCAATGCGGATTTCCTCGGAGGCTACGTTTCGTTTAATCTTTACAAATCCCACTAGATGACCTACCCTCTAGTCTAAAAAATATTTACAGTTCTCAAAAATCCTATGAGTCACCCGTTCAGACGCCTCTCTGGAATAATTCACCCCAGACGAGTTGAGGTGAGCCCGGCACGATCTAAGCACCGGCCGCCCCATCCACGAACGAATCCACGAACTCTGCCCCAATGCTCGCACAGAATTTCCACAGCTTCTTGTTGATCCAGGCAATCCTGTCCCAAACTCGAGGGCCGCAAATCTACACTCATCGTGGTCAGTCTCCGCAATATCATCAATTGAAGGTTGATACTGCTTCCTTGGACGACCCTTTTCACCAGTGTAGATAAATTTCGGTCTTCCGCGGCCCCTTTTCTTCTTGACGTTAGATTCCACACCATTATCTGTTTCTCTGGTTATATCTTTCACAGTTGCTTGACTCTCGGAAACCTCTTCCTTTTCTGTTGTCGATTCTTGATTATTGCTAGCCCCAATCTCATCCCAAAAAGTATCGCAACCTACTTCTGACCTAATCATTTCACTTCTTCCATTCACTGTGTCCAATGAAATGATATCTTCATGCCTCCCCTGCGACATGGATCTATCTAAAAATCGCACATCTCTGGATATTATTACCCTTTTATCCCGAGGAAGCCATATTTGGTATGCCTTGGCTTGCTCAGCATAGCCCACAAATATCTCTCGCATTCCGCGCTCGTGGAATTCATCCCTATTTGGAGTTTTGTCCAAGACATAAACACACTGGCCAAATATTCTGATATGTTTCAAATTTGGTCGTCGGCCAATCCATTTTTCATGCGGGGTAACACCTCCTAAGCTCTTTGAAGCACACCTATTTCTAATATAATTCACCGTAGATACTGCCTCCGCCCAAAACCCTGGAGCTAACCCTGAATACAGCGTCATTTCAACTAGCGTTCTGTTCTTACGTTCGGCCACACCGTTCTGTTGGGGTGTGTATGGCGCACTTAATCTCCTCCTAATTCCTTCACGCTTCAAAAAGTCATTGAATTCGTTCCCACAGATGTCCTGGCCATTGTCCGATTGGATACACTTTATTTTTGCACCCGTTTGCCTCTTTACATAAGCCTTATAATCCTGAAATGTCGAAAAGGTATCACTTTTTCTCTTCAGAAAATGCACTCTGTCCACCGCGAAAAATCATCGGTAAATGTCACAAAATAACGTGCGCGACCATTTGATTCAGTTCTCATGGGACCACAGAGATAAGTGTGAATTATTTGTTGCACTGATGACGATCGTTCAGTTCTTTGAGTGAATGGAACCGCAGTTAACTTTCCGCGCAAGAAAATTTCACACGAATTTGGAATATTCTTTCCTTCGATATTAATGCCATAAACCTATTGTGCCAGAGTTCATGTCCAGAAGGGAATGTAGATACTGTGTTGACGTTATCCTATCCCCGACGGACCATATACAATTATTCTACTCTATCGGCTATCATTTGAATTTTCCCACGATTTTCTTGAACTGTGGCTCGATCTCGTGTGAAAAGTACATTGTGGCCTTTATCCTTAATTCTTGCTACTGACAATAGATTGGTTTTAATATTCGGCACGCACAACGTATTTTTTAGTTCAATGCACTTAACCTGATCTTTACATACTGCTGAAATTTTAGCTGTTCCTTTACATTTGACATCAATACAAGTCCCATTCGCTAAACTCACTTTATCACATGTAGACGGTTGCATCGCAATTAAGTCAGTTGAACTATTGCAAATATGAGACGTACAGCCACTGTCCAAGCACCAATTCCTTCTCTCAAAGTCATTACTTGCACCGTATGAGGGGTGTGCTACATGTATCGCAGCATAATAAGAAAGATAAGATTTTCCTACCTTCGATTTATCTTCCTCATACTTCCATTTACAGTCCAAAGCTTTATGACCAGTATTGGATATAGATACGCCACGTAGTGACATACAGGCCAACTACAAAAGAAACGAGCGCCCTTAATGAACCTAAGTTTTTATCCAAATTAATGGTGTTTTTATGTCTGCCCTGAGATGAGCAAGCGCGTAATAATAGGCCGCTGGATTTTATTTTTGATCTCACATTCTAGGAAGAGTGTTAAACAAGTTCGCTTTATTTCCCACCGCGGTGTTCGATTACATCGGCTTCCTCTCGTTATCACTGAACCTATCGTCATGCTAAACCTGTCGTGGTTGTATGATGGCCTTCCGGCAATGAATTGCGCTCACATAATTTCCTGAAAAATTAAAAGTCCGAAAAAAACTGCTCGCTAGCTGATACCAATAAATAAGAACATGAGCATCATATATTTGTAAAATCGTTCATAATTTTTGCCACTACGTGAATAAAGGGATTGGATGCACTTTTTAACATCTTGCCAAAAAAGATAATCAAGGTCCATCCAGAGATGGGGGTTGTGTTTGAACCACTCGAGATAATACTGATCGCGTAGCTAAGGAGTGCTACAATAACGAATGGTTGAAGATTTTGGTGTGTTTGAACCACTCGGATGGATATCTTAAGCGTGTGATATGTTGTTTATTCCAGCGAAAAATCCCGATCGAGAAGGCTGCGTGTAATTTTTATGATTGGTTCTAATATTCTCCAAAATCTCGAACCCTTCGTGTTAACTTTAAATCTAAATTAAGGGTATGGCAAACCATATGATATAAATTCAATTATTATTTGAAAATGATACGATAAAAAATCCTTCATTTGTCCAATAAAAAAATTTGGAGCTCAGGAGTACTATACTTTGATGAGCGATATCGTTCTTCAGATGTATTTTAACCCCAGTACATATGGCGACAAGCTGGTGTGGAAAGTAGCTATCAGTTACTTTCCGCATGTGAAAAAATAAATTGCATGCCATCTGCTGGCAGGTGATAAAATCTCATGCGATTTCCTTCCTCTGGTAAGGATTAGAGGACGTTCAATTTTTCTATGAATCTGACAGCAAAGTTGTGCGCATTACCACCTTCATTTGTTTGAGTAAAGAGGATATGGAAGCGTTTAGTATTCATTCAACACATCAGTGAGTATACAATTCGATTTTTTAATGTTTTTTTGTGTGTGCCTTTCTTCTTCTGAGTAATTATGGTAACTACGCACAGATTAGTCAAAGATAGGTAGAATATGATCAAAGAGTATGTTTCCCGTTACAAAGCATGTTAATAACAATGATGATGACCAGTTAACTTTAGTTAAATAAATAATACATTGTTTCACTATTATCGCTATTTGCCGCCAGTATAATCAAAACGTCCATTTCGTATGCAAATCAGTCACCCGCACTTAACTGTTTCCACGACTTCGAGAACTGTTCTCGCAACGGACGTCCGCTATGTGCTCGCACACACCAGAAACTAACCATGCCGTGCTATGTAGCAAGATGGCGGACGGCGTAAAACGCACTTCTCAGATTTGACACTTGACTATTCCGTTAATATTGACTTAATTGCAACGATGAATGATTTTATACAATGCACATAGTGTGCAGAACTAATGTACGTAATTTAGTTGAAATAGCTCTGTTGTAAGTAGGTTAAAAATTAATTTGGGCTGGCGGGACGAAAGTGCTCATTTACCGCAATAGATACTGCGCATGCGCCACGGAAGCTAAGCGAAGAGGAAATCGCCGGCCGAGCGATCCCCTGCGATATAGCGCTATGGAAGTTCGCATCGGTTCGCGTGGCTCGCATTTGGTGTGTGCGGGCAGTGGGAAATCGCTTTACGGGATCTTAAGACACGTCGCGAAATCTGGTAGCGCGCTTAGCATAGCATTCGGTGTGTGGCGGCCTTTAAGCCACCGCCTGCGGCTTCGTGTGAACACGGTTAAATGTTGCTCGCCATTGGTTTCCACCGTTCCATCCGATATCCATCGGTTCCGTCCGCCGCGCCGGGGGCAGGATTGCAGACCATTTCTGGCACAATATATGTTCCCGAGTGTACAGGGCTTAAAGGTTATCGGTACTATGAGATGTCTCAAGACTTAGTTCATCACAAAGTATAACTTAGCGAGTGACAAGAATACAGATTGTGGCGTAGTTAATATTTTTCATTATGTGCATAAAGATTTTCAACAAATCACCCATCATTCCCAGTTTCAATTCATAGGTATAGTTTTGTAGCATGCGATTCTCCCCATTTTTATTTCTACATTTCTACATGCCACAGAAATGAGGAGTAAGGAAGAGCTTGTGTGATAACGAATTACGACTACATTAGCAAACTTCGAAACATAATTATGAAGCCAGGGGCAAACTAGAGATGCTGACGTATAACCATTAAACAGCATTCGTAACAATTTTTCTCAGATAAAATAGTCAATCTTAATGACGATCAGGTGCGTAATACTTGAAAAGAGTCATACTTATAAGCTTTCTGTGTTAACTGCCTTTTGGACCATAATTAAAACAGTGTTAAATATTCTAGAATTTCATTAACCACTCCAATGTTTCACTTGATAGATTTTTATTTTTAGCAGCGTATTTCTATCAAAGGATGAGTTTTTTTCAATGTTGTGCTGAAAGCTTAAGATATCACTCGGCATTCTCAATTATTTATTTATTTTTCAATGTAATGGGTTCGTGGATGCACCATATGTAAGTTTTAGTTTTAGCTTACGATTAACTTACATGTTTTTGCGTAAGAAATTAAGTCTTCTTTATTCTTCAATCTCTATTGATTTGAAAATCTGTCTTAGGTTTTTTATAAATTCATTAAGGAATGGTAAGCGTAATTAAATCGTGAGCATGACTATTCATCGACCAAATGGAAAACCCAGATACTTATTTTGCCAGTGGACGTGACAGGGAAACCTTCATGTACTTTTCTCTCCGTTTGTAACCATGACAATAGAAATAATAGCCTGGAGGAATAGCTCGAGATTTGCATTAAGAAGTCTGTTTTCGAGACTCTTTTAAAACCCAGGAGCTCCTCTCAAATCGGTTCTCAGTAACTTCAAAGTAACTCAGCCGCAAAGGCGCTCGCCGACAATGCGAATCATAACTACTTCACAGGCATAAGAATAAAAATAATTTATCTAGAGGTCAAATGAGAAACAAGCCTAAAAAAAGTAAGCTTATTCAGAAATGCAATTTAGGCTTTTGGTTCTGCGATTAATTAATTAATTTTATGCAACAGTTTCGCCGTGTTATGCTGCCGGCTTCGTCGGGATTTTAAGAACAACAATGACCTTTTTTCAAAAAAATAAACAAACAATTCCATAATTTCATGATTTTGAGAAGTAAAAACTTAATTTCGAAGAAGTCTTTTCCAGGTATAAGGGAGTTTATATCTATCTTCTCTATTGATTTTATTTGGTATTTTTCTGTTTCATTCGCCTCCCTTATGAGCCGCGGAAAGTCACTGCTTTCTTTGTGTTAGTACTTTTGCCGTGTCGATGTAAATGGCGTGACCGTCTTCTAACGTAGTGTGCTCAGCCACGGCAGAGTGATACCACTCTTTTTTTACGGATTGAACGTTCATGTTCTTTTAATCTACATCCAATGGCTCTCTTGGTTTGCCCCACATATGATCTTCCGAAACTGCAGAGAAGTTCGTATACACCCTCATACATTGTGGGTGGTAATGGATCTTTAGTCCCTCGTAGATGATCTCGTACTCTGGAGGTAGCGTTGTATCGTGTGATTATGTTATACTTTTTCATTATTCTACCTATGCGATCGGTCATATCCGCAATGTAACGCAGCATAACATAACCCAGAGGTTTTTGAGTCTCCTTCTCTTTAGGTTTTTTGATGTCACTCTTTCTATTAATTTGTTACTATATCCATTATCCATTAATGCCTTCCTCAAATGATGTATTTCTTGTGTGATGGAATCAAGATTGGAAACTTTTCTGGCTAGGTCAAACAGGGTCTTGATAACAGAAACCTTCTGTTGTGGAAGGTGGTGTGATCGTGCGTTAAGGTATCGATCGGTATGAGTCTTCTTTCTGTACACACTATGTCTAAGTGTACCATCATCTTTTCTTTGGACTAGGACATCCAGGAATGGTAGGTGCCCGTCTTTTTCCATTTCCATCGTGAACTGGATCGAAAGATGCTCACTGTTAAAATGTAGTACGAACTCCTCGAGTATCTTTTTCCATGTGACCAAACGACGAATGTATCGACAACGTATCTTAATCAAATTGTTGGGTGATGGTCAAAGGTGTTTAACGCTTCTATTTCAAATGTTTCCATGTATAGGTTGGTGATAACAGGAGAAAGAGGAGACCCCATAGCCGTCCCGTCCTTTTGCTCATATATTTCTCCGTTCCACATGAAATATAAACTTTTTAAACAGAATTCTGCCAATTATGGTAGTCGCTCGGGAGGCCTTGGTTTGTGTGTTCCTTCAATACAGGAATTTTAGTGCAAAGTGAGACTTTTGGTTCTGCGATTTATTACATAGTTAATCACATAACAAAAAGCCTGAATAGCATATACAATGAGCTGCGAAAATCTACATCAAAGAAAGCCATAATGTTTATTTGTTAATATTTATTCACAAAATTTCCTAAATAGAAATAGGCATAAGTAACGCAACAAGATTCACGGTTGTTACATTTAAGATATGGTTAAACCTCCCTTTCTTGAAGTAGATATTGAAACAGGTACTCTTTTTTCTTTTATAAATATCTTCGCATCATATAAAATTGAAATGAGCTAGAACAAAAGACCCAGGGTTATCCTCAATATTTTTGAAGGTCCTTGAAAAACCATGTATTGAAACTTAGCCTCTAAAACATCTGTCTCAATATGAAAATAAAAATGTATTGATATCTAAAAAAATGCGTTGTAAATTGCTGTAGAGAAAAAGATTTCTAGGACCAAGGAATTGAATCAGATCTTCAATAAAGTTCAGACGTTTTCATATTCAGCTGTTAAACGTCCTATGTTCATTTCCAGAACTACAAATACTAAAACATTTTTAAATTTTTATACTGGACAAAGTTATGCTGTGAGCATTGGATTGGATTGCTGAAGGCCCTTGGTTCGATTCCCTGAATGCAATACGAAAATTGACTATTTAACCAGGTCCAAGGCTGAGCCTGAAGTGAAAAAGCGCCAATTGTATGAATTTTTATGAATTCTGTGAATATATCACTGTTCTTTTATTTGTAGTTTTCTTCGTAAAGCCTATGGCAGAAGAAACCTCTTTTCTTCTAGCATCGATTTGACGTGACAGAGCCATGATAAATATTTATAAATTACATTCCCATATTCCGAATTTCCGGACTTAGCCCATTGCGAAAACCACTATTCTGTTGAATCTAATACGTTTCGTATCTCGTAGGTTAATATTCGCATCGAATTTCTCCTCGTAACTTTTTGATGAAGTCTAATTAACACTTTCTCTGCTAAAGTGGAAAGAAAATTGTTTTGTCAAGTCCTGTGCCACTACTGTCCTTGTTGAGGTGGTGAGAGCTGAATAATAAATGTTCCTGCATTTCGTGAAAGGGGAGCTTTAGCCCATGCGTACTGATTTTTTACGGTAACCAGATAATTCGGTAGTTAGAGGATGTTTTTGTAATTACAATGGACGGACACCGAAGGAAAATTTGCTTCCTAACATCCACGGCTTAGCTGGTAATCGGTAAAAGTTTTGCATTGATGAAGTAGATGGAGGAGGTGGAGTTGTAATGAGTTATCGGTCCCAGTACTCGAAACGAAAGCTCACTCGCGGAGTTCACTTTCACATAGACTTTAATTATTCAAACAGCTAGCACAGGTTACACATATGGCATAACTGAAGGCGCATGTCCAAAGAAATACTCCTTCCAACACAAATACAAAGAAAATTTTAAATACCCTTAAAAAAAGAAATTAACATGAATCTGTTGAATGATGGCGGGATGAAGATACATGCGATATGGATGATAATGAAGCAAAGACAAAGTTATTGAAAAAATGGCACACTTGGCAATTATTCTCAAGTCGAAAAGGTTGATTGTGTGATAGTGAACTCAGTATTTACGTCTACCATAAACGAAAAATAGAAATTGGTAATTTGTTTTGCATGAGAGCCTGACAAGTTCTTAATAGGGTGAGCTGTAATAGCTGTTTGTAAAAAGTCCCACAGCGTCAGGCTATTCACTGCTACGTGAGTATTGGTCACAAAATGACGGAGAAACAAACCAAGGAAAAGGGGGGCGGCAGAGCTGGTTTGGCGACGGGTTACGTGACGTCGGGGGCGTCAGTGATGATCGGTGAATGTGGAAGGATAAGAAGAAGAAGTTTCCCTTTCGTGGAAACCTTCGTCTCCGGCGGCTAGGGGTCTAGCAGTGGCGTGTTGCTGCGACGGACCTCCCGATGCTTGCAGCAACGAGGTAATGAATCGACGTCCTCTTTGTTTCGGCCGTCGCGAATGAAAATTATATCGCCAATCTTTTCCTCTTCCATGTCTTGTCGTTGCTCTGCTCCACCGCGGTCTCCCACACTTTTGGTAGGATGTTCTCTCACGTAAACATAAATGACGACTTGTCCAGGCGAGAATATATGAGGTAAGAAGTTTTCTTATGTTCTTGGATGAGCCTTGTATATACCTCCCCAGATGAGCAGAGGGGTATTCACTCAACACATGGAGGGGTGGGGAGTGAGGGGTGAAGAAGGGGAGGGAGGCCACTCCAGCCTCCTGTTCAATAACACTGTTACACGTCTCATTGGTGCCATTTTACTCCTAAATACTTTAACTCACGCATCACATTTCACAAACAACCAAAAAAACCCTGACTCGCGCTTTCGCGAGGTCATTTACTCCCGTGAAGCGTGGCTCGTCTTATCACTGATGGGAAGCACAAAGGAGGGTGGGGGGAATTCTATAACCATGAAAAGCCTTACTTCGAACGCGTCATGACCCGTGACTGTTACCTAGGAGGTTTGAAAATAAATGGAGGCGACATACTACTTGATTCTTGAAGCCAATTCCGCCATTGCAGTCGGCACAGTTTAGACCTTCCTCTGGATGACGTGTCCGGCGGTCGCGTTCGATTTTCGTCAAATCTAAGTTAAAAACCACAGGCAAGGCGATGTTTTGTGACTGGTTTGGCAACACCTACTCAGCACAAAATTCTTCCCAAGAACCCCTATGCTTGCTTAACTTTCACCCATGAGCGTTCACGGTCATGCCTACTCCATTTCATTTTAACCTCCTAGACTGTTGCAGTATATACCCCTTGGCCTTCCTCTTGGGACTTTTCCCTCTACCTTTCCTTCAGTTATATTCCTCAAAAGCCCATTGTGCCACAATAGTGTGCCCATTTCAACTGGTTTTTCTCTTCCTTACAGTGTTTAAAACAGTGATATCTTCTTCTACTCATCTCTATACTTCTTCATTTCTCATTAATCCGTCCACTTGATGCTCAGTATTCGTCTCCAGCATCATGTTTCTAAAGCTGCTAATCTTTCCTGGCCTACTTTTTCCAGTCCATGCCCATTAGGGTGTCCCTTATTTTCCGACTCCGAAATTTTTAAACGCTCACCCTCCAATTTTGTTTGAATGACTCTAAAACATGCCTATACAAATTTTTGTTGAGATCGGAGCATTCTAACCCGTGCCGACTTGAGCGTGAACTCGCATGAAGAAAAGTGCGGACTTGCCACTCAGCGCTGAGTCTGGCCTCAGCCTGTCACTACATGCATTGCAGTCAGTTCTTTATTTGTTATCCATCGTGTCGCACGTGTTTTCGGGTCGCTCATCTAACATAATGCCACATCAATTGCCCAGAGCCAGGGAAAGTGTGTTTTTAATAGGAGATATTAAACACCAAATAACTGGGCATAAATTGCCATCAAATAGACAAATGCTTGAAGTTTTATTTTGTAACATACGGGAGGTAAAATTAACTGTCAGTGTAATTGCTAATCTTGTGATTCGTAAGTGCATTAAATTTTGGGAGAAAGCATAAATTCCGACGAGATATTCAGCATTGTTTACTACAAATACTAATTAACTTGCATTCGTAGTGGACAAAATTGCAAAAATACGCAATCAAGTGTGAAAATATTTTTAAGCATCGTGAAGAGGAGTTTAGAAATAATTTGGACAATCTTTTTGATATTGCACATGCCAATGCTTATCAAATGATCAAGTTGGAAGTAGACAGGATGCTTTTACTTCGGCAGCGAGAGCCAGGACGTAAAAGCTACCTTGCAGGAGTAGACCAAAAACTCGCGGATAAAGAAGAAAGGGCGATGAAAAGAAAATTAGAAGTAGAGAAAAGCAGTGAGCAGCATCTACTTCTTCTGCTGTTCCTCCTTCTTCATCATCTGAAGATTCAGATAATGCACATGGAAGTTCCGATGAAATCAACGTTGGTAAACTTTTAGGAGTGACTTCTGAGAGTATCATTGCAGAATGCTGCAAGGCATGGCACGAAAGATTTTATCACACATTATAAGAAATTAGTGACTGCTTTGGATAGATGCCAGCTGAGTGTAAGAGAATCTGTATACATCCTTCTTGGTAAAGCAGAGGCACTTAGTCACAATACCGAAGAACTCTATTAATAAATCTCCTATTCATCGAATCAGACAAAAGAAGAGAAGAGAACGTTCTGAAGCATTTAAATCTGCTTTCAAGAATGATATACCTGCAATTCTTACTGTTCAATGGGATGGAAAACTGTTGCCTGCATTAAATTTCAGCGACCAAAATGAAGAATGACTTCCAATTGTTGTTAAATTTGGGGACAGTAAGCAGTTCACCGGAGTTCCAAAATAACAAAAATCTCCTGGTAAAGGGCAACCCAACGCTGTTTGGAATGCATTAAGGTATTGGGGTATAGAAGACACTGTACAAATTCTCTGCTGTGACACAACTGCATCAAACACTGGACGATTTAATGGAGCATGCGTCTTACTTGAACAAATATTGTTCAGGGAATTGTAGTTTTTTTCCATGCCATCATCACATAAATGATCTTGTATTTGAGCGATGTGTATTTCAATGTAAAGTATGTGATGTAACAAGCAGTCCTGACATACCACTTTGTAAACATTTTAGGGAAAGCTGGGAAAGTGTCAATGCCAATAATTTTCAAAGTGGCAGAAAGAATGTGGAAATGTTTTTTTGTGAGTCGAAAATTAAAGAAATGTTAGCCTTTTTTGAAAGTTAAGAAGATAAACCAACACTAAGAGGTGATTATCGTGAATTCATAGAGCTCTCTCTAATGTTTTTGGGAAAAGAAAAACTTTTTTCTGGAAAAAACTTAAAATACGCCCTCCTGGGGCAATGCATCAAGCTCGATGGATGGCAAGAGCTATTTATTGTTTTAAAAATATTTCTGCTAATATCGCAACTTAAACTATCCCGTGCAAATAAAAATGCTTTATAAGATTTCTCTCTATTCATTGCAACTATTTATGTCAAACCGTGGCTTCAGTGCAGAGCAGCTGTAAAAGCTCCTTATCAAGATCTCTGCTTCTTAAAAGTTCTAAAATCATATGAAAGCATAGATTCCACACTTTCAAAAGCAGCTCTAAAGAAATTAAGTCACCATATGTGGTATTTATCAGAAGACTTGTCTGTCCTATCGCTCTTTGATAGTGAAGTAGACATACAAATCAAAATCAAAATGGAGGCAAATTTAGCAAGAGAGAATCTACACATGGAAAAGAGATATATAATCCTCTTTGTAGAGAGTTGGATAGACAATTATATAGTAAGTTTAATTTTATCCTGATAGCCATTATATAATTTTTTATTCGTTAGTATACATACATCTCCTAATTCAATCTTATCTTCATTTCGGTGAAAACAATGGACGACTTTCTGTCAACCAAAAGCAGAGATCTGTTCTCTTGCCTGAATATGGACAATAGTTTAATTCAAGAAAGTCCTTTGACATTGATGAGCAACACTTGATATGTAGAAGCTCAAAGGATAGTTATAGAGTTAACAGCTGTGAATGACCGTGCTGAAAGGTGTGTTAAATTTAAACAAGATTTTTATGGACTACTGCTTGTAGATGAGGAGAAAAAGCAAATTGTGTGTGTTCAAAAAATCGTATACTGTACCCAGATATCAAGAAAGAATCATTGAAAAGAAAGTATCCACAAGAACCATAAAATAAATTAAAAACCATAATACAGAAAAATGGAGGAATCAGGCGAGATGTTATGGAGTATGAACATAATAAGAGCTTATAAAAAGCAATTTTCTACAGATAAAAATTTTAATTCGACCCGGGTTTTGATGCACTGCATGATGATGCAGTGCATCGAAACCTGGGTCGAATAAAAATTTTTATCTGTGGAAAATTGCATCTTCTAAGTTCTTATTACCATAATGCAGTCTAAAGAGTGAAGATGTATTAAATAGTAACATAAAGTTACATATCAAACATGTATCAATAACTTTTTCACAGACTTAAAACTACAAAAACCTATAATTCCTAACATTCAAACTTTGCGCTAAAGTCGGCACGGGTTAATATCGGCCTATTGAGATGAAATTTTGTTTTTGAGGACACCTGACCGAATGGAAAATATTTAGGGGGTGAGCCCGAAAACATTCGCAAAAATTTTTTTTAATGCCCATATTTCCTTTTCATAAATTGCCACGCTCCACTCGAATATTTTCACATACTATTTCCCATAATCGGACTACCATAGCTGAATTACCATAGAATGTCAGACCTGACAAGTCCTGGCGAAGGCAAAAGAGGGTGAAACCATTCATTCTAGTTTTTGGGATAACTTGATGTGGTTCACGTCTAAATTATGATTTACTTACATTAGTCCTATTTGTTTACCAGCTCATTCGATTACATTTCCCTTTAGTCTTCCACTCCAACCCACCAATATCAAAAATATTTTGTGATCATGGGTAAATTTTATTTACCTTCAATTCCGAAAAAGTATTTGATGCATGTAACTTGCTCAGTTTAATTTTCTCTGTCATTGATTGAAGTAACTATTCTCATAATTGAGGAATTAAGAGTTTTAATTAGACTGTGGAACTTACCTAAAATTTAAGGATTCCCCACCACCACTTTAGTTAGTTAATTATAGCCATTCAAAGAGATTAAACTTACCCAGATACACGTTCTTTCTATATTCCGAATCACCTTTTTTTCATTTATTCTTTTCCGATGAAAAATGTTAAAAAACAAAGTCGTGGGCATAATTTTGGTCTGCAATCTGCCTTTAAAGTTGAGAAAATGCTGTAGCAATAAGATAACTGATGAAAATCGGAAACAATGAGAAGGAAAAATATATTGGCCCAATTTTGCATGAACTTATAAGTGCTATTTGCCTTTTTGTTTTAGGAAAAAGTAATTTCACTATAATTAGTTTGTTGTAATGATACCATCACACTTAAAGCAGAGAAATTCTCGATGATTTTGACTTAAGCTTTATTTAGTCAGCTCCATATGAGTGCTATTGACGCAAATAGGTCTTAAGGAATTCCTGTGCTTGTAGTGGCCATTAACACTTCTTCTTGGTCAAACAACTTCTGAGGGTAAGTTCATTCTCTTCACTCTCGCCTTGTGTTAATGACGAGGGTGATGCTAAGAACTCTCTCGAGAAGTTGCAACTTTTAATGACCTCTCCCCCCTGTTTTACTTTCCCTTCCGCTAAGGACACCTACTTAGAGCTCTGTTCTCCTTGAAGTAACAGGCCTGAGTAATGCCAACATCTTCATTTTACTGCCTGGAAAACGTAAGTTTAATATTCTCTTTTTGTTCAAGTAATTTAATATGTTCTTGGCAAACAGTAAGGAACTGCAAGTGGAAACGTATTCGCACTTGGCGAAAACTATGTAAAACGGCAATTACATAAAACATTTTAGTAATCATTGTCTTAGTTTTCCCCACGAGATTTTAAAAGAGAGAAAAGAAAAGATCTTTTATTCTCAATGATTTTTAAATTTTGTATGTTTTGTCCCAAAGGAAAACATCTCGCCTGCCCATTAAGTTTCAAAATCCTATTTTATCAATTAAATGCTTACAGAAAACCTTTTGGAGCATTCATCGTACAATAAGTTTCGGGTATAGAAATATCGAGGTCGGCACAGTTACTACTGCACCTCTTTAGGACAATGTTGTTGTCGTTGAATGTCGTTGTGCCGATTTTAAAAATAATAGCAGAAATGCCCATTGATTCTCAGCTGAAGAGATAAAATTAAGAAATAACATAGTAGTTTATTCATGCAGAAGATACTCTGATTTCTCAGCTCACTTTGTGTGCTAACAAGAAGTGGAAATTGCCCGTTTTGTCACTTAATGATGCATAGTGTTCAGCCATTTTACTGAAGTTTTTATTTTGAAAATAGTAGAAATAAATTAGTATTCCAGTTTTGTAAAGAGCCGTGGGGAGGATCGCCATAATTTTCGAGCATATTTCCCCATATGCCAGTTTGAGCGAGATTTTTTACCAGTACAAATAGAGATAATATTCTAATTATTATTTTAATTAATGCTACTGCAAGAAGCATGAAGATCCTCCGATCTCCGATTTCTCCAGTAGGCTGATAGCTGTATTTCACAGCGTCCAACTGTTCTCCTTGTTCTTGAGATTCGTTTATCAGAAATGAGGACATTGCTCTTACCATAGGTCAGTGCTTCTCAACCTTCCTAATGCCGCGACCCTTTAATACAGTTCCTCATATTCTGGTGATCACCAGGAATATGGAAGCCATCAGTAGACCATCGGAAATGTGTTTTCCGATGCTCTTAGGCGACTCGTTCCGATGGTCTTAGGTTCGTTCGAGCCCCTAAGGCATCGGAAGACCCACAGGTGGAGAACCAATGCCTTAGCAGATATTCGAGAAAGACTACTCTTTCTACTAGATGCACAGATAAATGACTATTTTTAATGTAACTAATATTCTCCAAAAACCCCTTTAGGGTTCGATTTTTTCGGCAAATGTTCCTACGTAACATGGTTTAAAGTTCTATTCCCTTGAATATTTTTAATAATAATTCTATAGTCATTTCAGAAGCACAAAATACCAATTGTGCTATTTTGCAATGTAATTACATAGGTACTGCAGCCATAAATAATAAATAAGGGCAAGATGAGGGTGTCTGTTAAAATTCAGCGGGATAGAAATTACATGAAAGCCGTTGTATGTTATTATAAGAATCAATGTGACGTCCTAAATGCAGATACTCCGTAAAAGCAGTGAAATGCACAGTAAAATACCCCCACGGAAACCTCACTGATATTGAACTTAATTATTTATTTTATGTATGTCATAAGAGACCCGGGAAAAATTTCCCTTTCGTATCCATTAATCAGGTTAGCAAAGAAATGTGCCTTCGACGAATTGGGAGAAAAATTGATAATTTTGGAATTGAGGGCCTGAGGGTCAAAGTGACATCAACACGAAAAACGACATAAGTGCATATTTTCTAAGTTGGCACCGTCAGGTAGCTACAAAGAAATAAAAGTGTTCGAAAGTATGGTGCTGCGATCTAGCCACCGAACACTTAAGCTACTTTGCTTTTTGTCATTTTTTACCGGGGCAAAGTGATACAGGTGACACTGGACGATGTTTGTCACTTCTATTACTTTGAATCCAAGGCCCTCAACTGAAAACCTAATTTTTAAGCAAAACCGAAACGTAAAAAATCGTCAAATAAATAAATAAATACTTCGTTTTTTCAGCCATCCAACTGTTCAAATTTCAATCCTATATCATGAGTTCAGGTCATTAAAAAAAAAACAACCTCCGTGCTGAATCCAATGCTTTTCTCATGGGAGTAAAATGTTGTTGCCCGTGAAAATGTGAGTTTTTGACACACGTGAAAATGAGAGTCTTCTCATGTACAGCGTTTGTGGGTCGAGCTGGTAAATAGGTTATTTCTCTAACTAATGTATGGTATGATAATTATTTTTAAGCTAGGTAATTCCCGGTACACGAAATATAAAACAAATTTTATTGTCTCCAGCTTCGACGCATAACAGTCCTTGAATGAACGTGGTATACCATTATTACCTTTGGAAACTTAATATAACGTTTCTAAAACTACTACCTTTCTAAATTGACTGATCATCTGCTAGAAATTATGTATACTGTTTTATTGAATATGTTCGGCTGTATAAACGACAATAGTTAAGGAATATTATTACTGTAATAATTGGCTTGCATAACCCTTCCGTAAATGGGGCCTCAGAGTCCATCTGATCATATTAGATTCGTTAGGCAGGTGATGATATTATTTAGAAGTTATGAGCTCAATGTTTTACGCACAATGGAAGTTAACTTTGCTAGGAAGAGCAAATGTTTGCAGCAATGCATTAAGATTCACCACAGAGTACGCTTTTTCATTTTTGAATTCAATCACTCAATGCTCATCCTTGTGGCAAGGTTGACGGTTGAAACCAGCGATATATTTTTAACCTAGTCAATATTTGTTTTTTATTTATAAAAAAATACATTTTCCCAAATGACATTGATTATGTGAAACTCAGGCGGAAAATTGGCAACAACTGTAAACAACACGCGCTCAATCGTGAAGTGGAAGGAAAGTGGATTTTCATTTTCTCCTCACGCCAAGCTCGTGCCGAAATAATTGAATGATCCTCTTCCATTGACTTTCCGCATTCTGTCCAGGTCTCCCACTTAAAATTATTCAGGATCTGTCTCCCGCTTTATAGCCTTGATTTTCCATTTGAATTACTTTACACTTCAACCTCTACCATTCCCGGCTTTGGAGATAGTACTTATTTGAAGTTTGAGAGACGATGTCGATAAATTAATCCATGGAAACCAGTTACTTTCAGCTTGAATTCATTAAGGAAGTGCTATAGCTCTAGGAAGAGAATCCTTCATCAAGCCAATATATTTATACTTTGAAGAAGAAATTCAATCAGTTTTGCACTATTGAATTGTATTTTATTGTCGAGCATGGGAGATGCCCGTACTACTTTCCTACTCAAGCCAAACATTTATGGTGAGTTATGCTCCTCGGATAAAACAGCTGTATGAAATTTACAATGAAAATGGTTGATAAACTAAAGCAGAGATATTGATGGCTTCAATTGCTGTTCATTTGGGTTCAATATGATTTTGTATGGTTGTCATAGATATTAGATACTTTATCTAAGTCACGCCCAAGACAGAATCTCAATTGTTCATTCGTTCACTAACAATATTATTGGCAAACTTTAATCTAATCAACTCTACCTGGAGGGTAGGTAAAAAGGAATTGTTTGAGGTTGAAACAAATATTTTTCCTCCCTGACTCATGTTAAGTATACAAGTTGATAGTTTAAAATACCTTTTACATTTTGTTATCCCTTTGGAGCCTAGGTCTACTCTTCCTCACTACGCCGTTAACAAATCAATGTTTTTGAGGACTGGGCTTTCTTATTTAAGGCAATACGCATGAAAGTAAAATGATTTCCCCCAAACTTCCTCTTACTTACTAAGTTTAGGGTATATATTCCTGAAATCGTAATAATTCTCTGAATTTCTATAAAAGAAATTTAAAACTCGAAGTTTTGATGATTCACTTTTTTTACTTTCTAGAATAGGTGAAAAAACCATACGATTTTGTTCGAAGGAAAAAAAATTTTATCCCAATTATTTCCCGGCAGAAAAAGAATTCATCCACCCTTTTTCCTCACCGAAAGATTTTTGGGATCATCTTTTCCGTCAATTTTTTTATGCCCACGGTCATTTTTTCCCGTCGACATTTTTGTTTCACCCGGTCCAAAAATGTAGCATATTCCTCTCTCTCTCTATCTTCCACTTCAACTCTCTCACTCAGGGCATCCCATCCCCCCGCACCAATCCATCACTCGAAAGACCCCCTCATCCTCCTGGTCCACGCACGCCCTTTCCCTCCCTCCCTGGAGCACGTACGGCAATCACGCCATTCCTCCCTACGTGGCACACCCTCCCTTATTTCCCACTGACGCCCTCTTGTCTGTCTCTTTCTCTCTTCTCCACTCTCTGGGGCACCCATCCAAGGGTCCTCTTCAATTCCGACATTTCACCTTGCCGCCTGGACTTTTTACCTCGTCCACCACGTTGAAAAAGAGGAACGGTGCATAGAGTATATACATGTTAAAAAAGGTCCCGGTTTTTATATATAATTTTTTAATCCACGCCTAACCTTCACCTCCCGTGAGGGAATCTAACTTTGGGACGTCCCTTTCTCGGACTCTTCTCCTCCGTCAATTGGAGAAAAATAAATTTGGAAAGGTTACGTGCAATTTCTGGAATCTCGCGCTCAATCTATCTTACCGTGGCAGTATTATACCCGGGAGGGGGAAGATGTCTCAGCCGCTTCGTAGTAAGTAAAGCTCGAGGTTACCATTGGTAATCTAGAGCCTTAGTAGTACGCTCCGCCGATGTGGACGATCTCAATTATGGGGTTGGCAATGCGACGGCCTAGATACCATAGGTAGTGGCTTCAGGACTCGCCTGTGTGTTTGCATGTTTAATGATGTAATATTATGTTTTTGGGACGAAAAACACATGTAATTACAATCGAGGTTCTCTTAAAACTGGACATCTATGTGCTTTCAATGGATGGCATTAAAATTCATTTTACTTGCATGAAACTGAACTTATTTGGAGCACGGAGAAGTTAATTTATAGCACTTAAATTTTCAAAATGTATTTTATTGTTCCCGAACATGGCTTGGTTGCGAAGTATCATCATCAAATATGGTCGTGAAGAGTAAAATAAATGGTGGTTATCGCAGACTTGTGAATTCAACTTTCAATCCTGCTACGTGCGTGATTTATCAAGTCTCTTATTCCTAAGTTAACTGAGGCCCTCCATTCTTCTTTAATCAAAACTCACATGTTTAAATCACTTAAATTCATCTTTTTTTAACATCTCTCTATCTTCGTCTTCGTTGTTTGTCCCTTGGTCTTCCTGGGGGAACTTTATAACCGTTTTCCCTGTAGCATATTCCAAAGCGTTCATCTTTAATGATTTCCATTAATTATACGACTAGTGTCTCGTTTTGTCATTCCATTTGATCTCTAGAACTCTTCTGATAACCAGGTTTTGATTTGCTATTTATGGTCCTTTTTTCATATGGTCCACGCCTCTGATGAATAGAGTATCATATCTCTCTCGAATATTTTTCTGCAACTATTTGCTCATCTCATGTCGAAAAATCTTTTAGAAAAATAACTGCCGCTTCTTCATGAGTACCCTCTTTTTCGGGGCTATTCTTTGTTTGATACCCGTGGCACTTCTTCCATTTTCTATTTTCTCTCATCTTATAGTTAGTGGCACAACTCCCTTCGTTTCTTTGTTTCGCATGCGAGTATATTGGTTCTCTTAAGGCCACTTTCATACTGCTTTCTGGGAACACTTCTTCCATTGCATTCTAGTAGGAGCTTGGATCTTCCATCCATACTAAGGCTCTGGGATTGTCTATGTAATGGAGAAAGGTACGTTCGTTTACACTCTCTCTATTTCACAGAATGTTATAGAAGCGCAAGAAGACTCAATCAAGGCCGTGGCTCGGCCACCTTCGATTTTCACGAATTTCGGAACATAAAAGAAAATTATAAGGGAACACGATGTTCTAAATTTAAACTTTTACTAATCATTAATCTCAAACCAGCGGCGCTTCGAATATCACAAGTTAGCGCAAAATGCCGCGCCGCAGCTCCGAACTATCACGCCAATACATATCGATCTAATGGTCAGATTTGAAACAACATGACTTTTTCATCATAAAAAGAAAGCAAACTACTTTTTAGTTTAACTTTCGACTAAATAGGCATCTATTCTGAACTCTTAGATGACTTCAGTTTTTCCTATTTTTTAATTTTGATCCATAACTAGGGCCTAAAAACTACTAAACTAATTCTTAAAAAGGGTCAGGCTTAAAAAAGCGATGTAGGACAACTCATTTTAGGCTGAAATAAATATTTTACAACAGTTCTAACCTTTAGCTTATATAAGAACAAAAATATAATAGGTGGATTATTTAGTCAAACATATAAAGGGCAAACATAATGGACTGCAACGCGCGCGTCCGAATGGAAAATGGCACGTTAGAAGGCTATGCGCGTGGTCTGCGCATGCGCCGCACGTGGAATAGCTAAATGTAACAATTCACGTTGAATGCCTTGCAATCCCCACTTCTACCCAAATGAATATTTGCTATTTTCTATGAACAGCGGTGGGAGGATAAGAGATGCCTCTTTCTGATATAGTACGAATACCCTACCTCTTTCTAATATGATATGAATTCTCTACCTCTTTTTCAAATGATGCACTCATAGTTGTATAAGTTTTCCAATGAATTTCTCATAAAAATCTTCAATTTTTTATACACGTCCATTCATGTGCATCTCTCTCCAATCACACACTGCTTGTAATGAACTATGGGAGTACATATTTTTCTTGTTCTAACAACTGCATTGCCCGGGAAATTGCCAAATTGTGAGAACATGCAATCCTCGTTTTCTATACTGCTCAGTGCACACATTGGCTTCAAGAAAAGTCTTATCTATTGCTATTTCTGAAATTTTACTAGTCATTAATTTAATAATCTGGTGAGCTTCGCACATTCACACGGTGTGATCCTAGTGAACCAAGCAAAAGACCGTTTTGGTCGTAAATCTTTGAATTTGCTAAAACCTGTTTTAACGTCAGGATACTGCTTTTGGAATTATACATGGAGTTCTTTAAAATTACCAAATATCAGACGTTTGTGTTTATGCAACTTACCTTCTTCGTTGTATATATTTCTTACTCTAAAACAGTCATTGATGCCAGGAAAAAATATTTAAATTTCTCGTTTTTTAAAATGTCTTTTGCCTTTTCTACTACCCTCGCGTCTAATTGATTTGCTACTCCTATAGACTCCTGTGTTATTGGCAGAATTACACCTTGGTCTGTCATCAAATCACGAGTGACCTATGCTTATTGCTCACTCATGCCTAGCTCTACACTAACGTTGCGTCTCAATCATAAATGGGGTGCTAAACTCAAGAAATGTTTTTCTGCTCTGTTTCAGCACTGAAAATTATTGGTTTCATTTTTCCTATCAGTTCCAGGAACTTATTCATTTCACAAATGTTCCTTCTCACTCTCTGTGTCACTAATATTCACTCCAAAGGAAGACACCAATTACGCCTTGGAATTCCTTGCTTGCTTCAATTTCCGCTTCGCCGCAGGATGTCTTTGATATGAAGCGCGCTTACCCATTAACAGCGGTGAAACTCTAAGGATTGATAAAGCTTCATTAACGCCACTTGTGTTCAACTCCGGATTTTCAAAATCATCATACATTGTTAAATATTCATTCGTCACTGGGTCCATGTCTGGGTTACTGGATCCTCGACAATAGGTACCCTTGATCATCGGCAATATTGCTTTGCATGGCATTCCTCAGACGTAATGCCACCAACTGATTAAGAAGCCATTCTTCGACTTTGGTGCTTTGCGAACTATCACACATGGTGACACCCATTATCTAAATCATACCAGACAGACCCCTTTACTCCAATTCCCGAATTGCTTTGGCAATGTAACAAATGATGGCATGGATTGAGGCCTCAAACAGTGTTTCAGAATCAATGTATCCCAGAGTAATATGACTACTTTTCCCCACACAACTGATGATTCTTTGGAAATTTGTCTTGAATTAACTTCAGATAAAACTACTGAAGTTTGAGTGGTTTGGGCAGCAATAGGCAAGGCAAGGCGTTCATAATAATATTTGCAGTTATTTAATAGAATGTAGTCTCTGGAATTAGTTTCGTCTTCGAGAACTATCACGACAGATACCATCTCCTCCCACCTCTGTTCACAGTTATTAGAGCATTTTAGCTATTGCAGAAGTAGGGAATAGAAGGCATTATTCACAAATTGTTACATTTAGCTATTTGACGCGCGGCGCATGCGCAAACCGCCAACATAACCTCATAATGTGCCATTTTCAATGGGGGATTATCATTCGAATACTTGTTCGATATTACCCTTGAAATCAAATTTGCAAAGATTTTAATACAGATTTACGGAGTTGCTTCGAAACATTAATGCCTAATAACCAAATAACTAATTGCAGAAAGTTGCATTTTTTTCTGTTTCTGCAAAGCGACCTATGACGTCATTTCATCCATCGATTTTTCATCCATCCATCCATTTCATCCATCGATCGACCCGTGGTTTGATTCCCGGCGCAGACGGATATTTTTTAAAATTATTTTTAAATGTTTATAATTTTGTATTTTCGGCTGAAGTGGACATCTTCAAAAAAACCTTTTTAAGCATCTTTTACAATGAATCGAGAAGAAGAGGGAAGAAGCGATGGATGAAATGACACCACGGTCGTTATGGGAAGGGTATCCGTCCATTCAACTTTAGACTCCTATATCTTTGGTAATTTTTGGAATCTTTAAAAGGTTATTTGCGAATGTACATTTGCCATGGTCCGCTGCACGATAAAGTAAAAAGCAAAAATCGTGATAAATCCCCAATTCTTGACCTTATTTGTGTTTGACTAAATAATCCACTAATTTTATTTTTGTTTTTAGAAGATAAAGGATTGAACTGTTGTAAAATATATATTTCAGCCTGGTTGTCTAACATTGCTTTATTAACCCTCCATTACTCTGGTTCCTGATTTCACCGTGATTGCTCAGGTGGGGTGTCAAGCACCCAATTTCTATTTAGTTATAAATATTCATATAACATTTTGGATTATGTGTTTTCTAGTTCAAAAGGCATTGAGTGTTTACATGAAATTATTAAAAATAATTGAAAAAAATTTGAAATACAATGAATAAATATGTTATCCTAAATTATTACAACACTTAAAAAGCTGACTGTTGAAAGGAATCTCATGGTCCATACACGTGTTTTTGTCACAGGCATGGCATTGAAGTCGGGCTTTCCTGTATTTGGCCCTTGGACAATCTTCCCTGCTTTAGTTTCTTTGATGGTGGAGGATTCGCAGATGATGTACACCTTCCGGTGATTCGCTGTAGCTTCAGTCTCAGCTCCTTGGTGAGATGGTCTTTATCCTGCGTTCGGTGCAGCTCTTCATGTATACGATACAAACCAAGTTTCTTCAAGAATATTCTGCACAGCAATGACTGTGTAGTGTTCCTACAATAAAATAATTGAGGATTTATTCCAGAAATATTGAACAGGGTAAAGAAGACTGTTAGAGGCCATCGCCTGCTGTTTCGAGAAACATAATAAGTCCCGCACAGGTGATCAACTGTATCTACGCCTCCTTTTGTTATTGTAGAAATATATAATTTGATATTTAATTTTCTATTTCGTGGACTCATCGAGTTTTGTGTCATTGTGCATCGTTTAAATCAGATTTGTGACCTTACTTTTTTTTGGGGATATCGGATACCAATGTCAGGTTCCAATTGAATCCGAAGGAACTGAAATAAACTGATCGACATTTTGGCTAGAAGAATGCTGAAGGAATTTCCTTTTTGTTCTTGCGTATTGTTCTTACCAATGTTGGTCTGTGATCACGCAAGAGCTTGGAGGTCAGAATACTGGTGAACCATTGATCGACTATTATGTAACGTCCAGTTCCTGAGATTGGAGACACCTGTGGTGTTGCTCAGTTTTTAGGGACAATCTGGCTGTTTCCTGACGTAAATCTCTAAGTTGCTGGTGTAAAGAAATCTTTAGAGCCTGCCATAGCAAAAATCTTGAGGAATGTACTGGATAAATGAGCACCAACCACGAAAGGCTTTTTATCAGTTGTGACACATTCACCGACAGAGTAATGGGTTTTGAAATTCCACACAAAGAGGTCGAATACATCGTGAATTGGGGCCAGTTTGTCCAACTTACGGCAATCCTCACGAAAGTTGCAATTATCAAATCGAAGACACTGCTGTAGGAACCGAAACCGAAAAATTGACATTGTCGCAGGAAAGATGTCAACGCCAGTTCCATCGTTTTGCCATTAATCATCCATATTTTGCCATTTTATCGGTTTTTGATACTCTTGACTTGTCCTTGAATCCTGCAGCGGCTTCCTCGTTAAAACATGTTAGTACAGTCAGCAATCATCTGGATTATGTTAGAGGAAATGAATAACTAAGCAAGTGACGTAGCATTTTTTGCATTCCCTTTTACCACAAGCGCCTTCTTTTACGTTGTGCGACCTGGTGCGTGTTTTATACGAGACTGTACCTTTGATCACTTGAACGTTTTGTCCTTTCCTATGTAGTATATTTCCTTTGCAATCCCTTCCCCATTTTCATTTTCATCATCAGCATCTTCGTTGGAGTCAGAACGTGTTATGTTTACTTTTGTTGATGTGTTGTGGTTCTAAGTAAGAATCGTTCCCCGGTTATAAAACTGTATCACCCTGTTTAGGCTCTCTATCACTTTCGGAATCAAAAGCAAATGTAATTTCTCAATGTCTTCCTCGTGTAACATCTGCAAATGGTGATTCACTTATATAATTGTATGCACCCTATAAGCTACAAAACACCGTAGCCACATCCCAGAAAAAACTGAATTTTCTTACTTTTCCACTCATTATCGCCACTGCTCAGGTGTGGTGTGACACACCCAGTAGACTTTCGGCACTGCTCAGGTGGGGTGTGAGATACCCAGGTTCCACTTCCGATGAAATCGTGTGCGTACAGTACATATACCAGGTGACGATTACTCAAGTTCTCAAAGTGCTCACTCATGCCATTTAGGAGAATCGAGGAAAACTTGATCCGCTGGGGTTCTGTAACCCCCACCTGAGTAACGAAGGGCCAAGCAACAAAAGTCGGATATGTTACATCTTTCCGTATTTGTTACTCCATGGAGCCGTGGCTTTGTACTAAAACAAAAGTTTATGAATATTACGTACATTCCTGCATTGAAACTCTTCGGAAAAATTAAGCCTGACCCTTTTTAAGAATTAGTTTATGAGGTTTGAGGCTCTAAACATGTATCATAATTTAAAAACATAGGAAAAACTAATGTCTAAGCTATAAACTAAAAACTAAGAGTTCAGAATAGATATCCATGTAGCCAATTGTTAAACAAAAACGCAGATTGTCATTTTATGATGAAAATGTCATTATGTTTTATATCTAACCATTGAATTGATATGTATTGGAGTGACAGATCAGAGCTGCGTGGCGCCATTTTGCGTTAAGTTGTGATATTTGAAGCGCCGTAAGTTTGACATTATTTACTAATAAAAGGTAATATTTAGTACATCGTATTTCCTTAATATTTTTTTCTTTGTGCAAATATTCGCGGCGATTGAAGGTGGTTGATCCACAAATGCATGGCCATTTGTTTGTGTGGTCGTGGAATCGCCCTTTAGTAAGAAAAATAAGCAAAAGAAAGTGGTAATCCGTACGCGTCGATCAGAACTGCTGCGAGATGTGTGTGAGACACAGCTGGTGGAAGGATTAGGTTGGAAGCTGTTGAAGGGTCGGAAGTCAATCCTTTGGCTACCATTACTTTAAAAATTCAGATCGCATGAATGCGTAGTGGTGAGGTGAATACGACTCCAGTACCCACGCTGCCGCTGCTGTGAAGTGACAGCAACGGCAATATTAGAACGACGCACTGTAGGGAAATACCGGTTCCCGATCTGTCATTTGTCGAAATTTCAGCATCGTTGGTCTCGGGTGGATTGTGGCTGATGATCCTCCTATTGGTCAGAGTACTGTTACTCCTGCCTCAAAGTGGCTGGCTGTAAGTGCAAAATGACCTTAGACTATAAAATAACTTAAAATAAAAGTACTACTGCGCTGTGGTACACATGAGTATAAAAATTCCTTCTCCCGTTACAAAGTTAATTATTGAAACAAAGATAGCGGAAGTCTCAAATACCCTCATTGAACACAATTTTCTCTTTTTATTTTTTACCTATTCCAATTCCTTTCCTCTATGCTATACATTCTTTAAGTCTGGTAACCCCTGCAACCAGTGCCGGCCCAAGCAATTTCACAAGTGTGGACAACACTTTATTTCGCTGCCTCTTGCCAAGAGTTTATACATCGATCGTGATTTTTGAACCATACATTAATTTAAGAGATGCTCTAGGTTTTCAGAACGATCCTCTTAACATTGTAGTTTCATTTCCTGTCAGGAACTCGATATTAAATTGACATAATTTTCTCCAAGCTTTGGATTTTACGTGGAAAATAGTTTTTAGGGCTCATTTACTCAATACTTTTTGTGGGTGGGTGCAATTTTAGTGGGCATTCAGCATAAGTTCCTTCACATTACTAAATGACAAGAATTCTAATGAAACAATTTGCTATTACTCAGGTTCCATTATGCATTTTGCCGAAGTTAGTCATGAGTGTCGGTCATCTGTACATTACACATACTAAAAAAAGGTAATTTTAGATGGAGAAACATGGGATAAGTTGTTGACATTTTCTGAGTTTCATGCACTCCATTTCTTTTTCATATTCATCAATAAGTCGTAGATTAGCCGCGTATACGACCGGCCGCCTGTGGTTTTCGCTCGCGTTGCCTTGGGCCGTCTCTGTCTGCAACGCTCCCTTGCGCTGGCTCTTATGCGAGTATAGATCGCCTTTGATTCTCTTCAGCTTTTGAGTCCTTTAAAAAGGCCTCTGTGTTCGGCTACTTCTTGGAAGCCGATTCACTCGAGTAGAGATAGATAGCGGATGCCAAGTCAGCCAAGTGATATGATACAGTGTAAGCTAGCGTAATGAATGTTTCAAGCTCGTATCTAGATGTGTTACGCCCTTGCGGCTGCTATCATAAAGGCTGAGCAACTCGTCATGGTGAGCGCATTCTAATAGCTTCTCATTCAAATCGGTATTAATGGCCAAGCACGACCGATCTTGGGTATGGAGTTAATTTTGCTGTGCTCTATTAATTAGTAGGAAGTGCAAAAGAATTCGGAAACTGGAAAATATTTGAATCGCCTATAGCTGAACCCCTGAGAAGACCTCGTGCAAAGTGTGCGATATTTTTTTATTTCCAAACAAATGATAGGCGTTCCATCTTTGACGGACTGTCTGGTTGCTTATCTTGGTACTTGCTATGTACTAGCTACCACGTGAACATGCTCGTGGGATTACCGTATGTGATCCATTATGTTTGCATCTTCACAGTTGAGGCAAACGCTTCGTATCCAAGAAGCTGTGCACTCGCTGATAATAAGAGTTTTAGATAACACCAATGTGTGGTCATCGCTCTAAAATATTATTCGATTAGACCGGTGTCCTAAGCAAAATATCCAAATTACCGGTCAAGTGCATTTACCAGATACATCGCCAAAAGTTTGAAATTAGTTGTTATTACTATTTAGGTTTTCTTGCCTAAAAAATCATACAATGTGCTACTTGAGGCTCCATTGCTTGGAAAAGACAGAAAAAATGCGTATCTGGTTAGAAAATAAACGAAAAATATACTAAAGCAAAATTAAAATTCAGAAAGTAATTATCTGCGGGGAAATATCTTGCCTTCAACGCTGCTTTCCGTCATCTCTATTGATTTGTGTATCCTTATATAAACATGATAAGAATTAACTCAGTCGTATTGAGATGAAAATCGGGCGTTTATTCCTCGATTTATTCCAAAGAATCTAGAGGGCGATACCACAAAGTATGCCAAGTCATGTGGTCTCTTCTCCTTTATAAGAAATAATGATATCAGCAATGACCTTGGGTATAGGAAATTGGTGGGGGTGGGGGATATTAAGGAAATTGAGGATATTGACCAGTGACGGGAGGTAACAGGCGTCCTTATTTCTATGGGATAAGGGTAAATATAAAATATTGGTCAAGTGCAGCAAAAAAATGCAATAAAATTGACAAATATCACATAAATATAGCACCTCACATTAACCCCACAATAGATGAATGTGCGTAGAATTTACCTACCCTTGCTCATACATATTATTCAGTGATTTAAATTCACAGATCAAAATAAAGTTTGATATGACGATCTCATGGCTAAAGCAGGATGTATCTGACCTTGTTTATTCTTTTAGAACTCTGAATTATTTAGCCTAAGGCTTTATAAAATCGCTGATGAGATAATGCGCATCTCTTTGTTTTGAAGAATAAAATTTGACGGTACATAAAAGCAAATCTTGTGACTAACAAAAATGTAAGGAGTATACATTTAGGTACTCATATTTTTAGATATTTTTTATTCGGAGCTAGATTATGAAGTGAGTCATAAAGGGCTGTATTATTTCATCGAGACCTTTAATTAAATTTCCATGATCCGGTGCGACGGAGTAGATGTTCAAGATCAAGGGGACATAATAATTAGACTAATTAACGGTAGCATAGTTATAATATCTAAATTAAATTCAGAATTTGTACTGGATAGAATTCAAACTAATTTTCAATCGCTTAGAACATCTGCTTGTTATGGGAGCAGTTGGGTACCATAAACGAGGGAATAATGGATCGGTAATTATTATGCAGCCAGCGAGGCCACACGAGGACCATCGCACCATAGTCCCTCACTCTCATTTTATTCGACGATATTGCCATCCTCCATTCAACCGGCCGTATCGCGGAATAAAATTGTGTAAGTGCATTTGTCTCGCGCACAATATATAATTCACACTTAATTATCTTCATTGCAATCGCTTGAAAATAATAAAGCAGTAAAGTTGCGACAAATTCGCGAATAAGGATTAAGTGATTTGATAAAGTTATTAATGGGCTTTACACAAAGCATTTCGTCATTCAAATTTGCATCGCTCTCGCAAATGGCTGGTCACCCCGCTTGCAGTATCTCGCAAAAAGCGGTGGAAGTTTTTAATTTTAAAACTCACAATTACGCGAAACAAAGCGACCCACACGGGCAATATTTTATTCGCACAGTAACTGACTCTCTTTAATGCGATGGTGAAACGTAATCACCTATTAGCCGGAGGTTCATTATAAAAAAAGAGTCGCCGTCATAAAATAAAAAAACCGTACACCTCAATTAACGAGGCTCTAGTGAAGAAATTGGACATAAAACGAAACAGTTAAAACCCCGAGCAGCACAAATTGAGTGATTATGGCATAGTATTTTCGAAAGTAATTTGATTTTACAACATGCACCCAATGAATCAACTCAGAACTTGAAAACAGGCATTTTATCGTCCCTCTGAACTCTGTTTGAGTTCGCGCTCGTCCCTCTTTTGCAATTTTTCATTCGCTCTCAATTTCCCTGTTTGCCTTCGTTAGAACGTTTTTTGACCTTTAGAATGCTACTTCGTGGTTAGTGTACACGCCGATCAACCCAATGTTGCAAGCTTGGATTCTTCAATTTCTGCCGCGTTTTGAAATCATTCCTCGGTTAATTTGGCAAATAGCAAGTGAGGTGCTTTAAGTTCATATTTAGCAAATATTACCCTGTGATCAATAGGCCACGAGTTATGATGACACACTTCATGCTCAGAGTTGCTCAGTTGCTCCGAGTACCATTTGAATTCTGCTTTGATTCACTACTTTGAGAGCATCGTTTTTAATTACATTTTAATAGACAGCAACTTTTAAACTCCAGAATTAAATTCATGTGAACATTAGGTAGAATAAAAGCAAAATATTTATATTGAAAGTAGTCCTTTGTGGTGAGAAATGTTGTATCCTCAAGTATGTTTGAGTAGTATACCGCAAGTTGAATCTATATACATTTGATGTTCCTTTCTTTTATTTTAACGTGTTAAAATAGTCACCAAAAAGTTAAGTTATAAAAGGTTAACCAATTGAGTGAGGTAGCTGGACTGATTTTGACAATTTAATATGATTAGAAGCAATGATTTGAGATTTTAATTGCAAATATTTAACCTTCTAAGCTATTAAGCAATAAAATACCACATATTAGTGTATGCCAACCTTATGTGCAGTACTAAATGAATGCTCTGGCGTAGATCGAGAAACATGACTATAAAGACACTGTACTAAAAGACCTAATTATAAATGCTGTCCGTTTTATTAATATTGAATAAATATCTCTATGAGCTAGAAAATCGATTTTTTTTGCATTGTACAAATATGTTTACAGTTTTAAATAAAAGATATTCCAAAAAATATGAATTACAATTTTTTTCCTTTGAAAAATAGCCAGTCCTGCTAAGCTTATGACTGGTCAGCAGGTGCTCTTTTTTACGTCTCTTTATGTACACTTTCCCATTTATTCATTCTTTACATATTTTACCTGTACCATAATGGAAATATACTTGGTAGTTAATGGATAGTAAACTAAACTTTAATAATGGAAAAATTAATTTTTGAGTGGCAATAATAATATCAATGGTAATAAATAGTTTAAATATTATTAAAAATATTTGAGGTGCAATAAAAAATTGGTAACCATGTGAGGTGAATTCAAAAAAGTTGGAACCGCTGAGCTATAGAAAACAGAAGAATGTACTCATTCATGACCTAGTTAAATTGATTCCCAGCATGTTCGACAGATGTATGAAAGTATACGATTCTGTAACTATTAATGAGTACCTTTCATTTTCTATTGCTTGCACGCATTTAAACTAAAAGCCTGCAAAATTAATAATTTTTTTAGCCGCGACATCTGCCGCTTGCCAGAGAGGAGATGGCAAAGGGAGACGACTGGAAAGTTGGCAGCCTTGCGGTACAGCGACGCGCTCGGAGTAGACGATGGGCATATTAACACAGATCAATGGGTTCAATTCAGCGTGCGTATTCACATTGAACGATCGCGCTTGTCTGTCACCACCTACTTTTCATATGACTTCTGAAGGCATAACTCACTGATAGTTTTCTAGTGCCTCCGAAGAGTATGGCTACATATTACCATATGAGCTATCACTTGTGTATGGCAGTGAGGGTATTAGGACACCACCCACGTGGACGGAAAGGAATAGGGGAAAGCAACAGAAGGGAGAGGACGAAAGTTTATTAATGGCATTTTTGTGTACAATAGATAAACAGTGTATCTCTTTCGTTTTGTTGCTTCTGTCTGTTTTATATTCAATAGTGCTTGGTTAAAATAATATCCTCCATGTCACCTTGAAACTCGCATAATCATAATATTTAAAGTACTCCTAGCCTAGCGTGTAACTTCCAAATTTCCGAATCGAATTAGTACATGTCTTTAACTTTTTTATTCGAGGACCTTCATACTGTTTGCTTGATAAATCCCCGTTTCTATAATGCGGCGTCACACAAATGCTTTGTGCTTGTTTCCCGCTCGCTAGGTCTGGAGTCATGGTGATTCCCAAGATACTTGATTTCATCTGAGTTAAACTTGAGGCACATAATTTTATGATCATTAATTTTATTAACTACCTATCACTGTAATCACAAATTTTTAAACAGTAAAAACGCTGATTTTAAAGAAATTATTCAAAGTAATCGTTTACTTTTCTCATACAAAGGAGAATCGCTAAATTTGACTGAGACTATCTTTTTATGTGAAAGGCATCAGGGACGTGCTAACTCTGAATACCAATTAGTGATAATTGGGTCGCCCACTGTCTTTCTATGATGATTGTTTCAGCATAAATCACTAAAGATAAACCTTATATTTATAAAACCTTTGTTGTGACGGGCTATAATATATTGCTGGGAAAAGTGGAAATGCCGCACATATACCATTAAAGTTTTTGTATTGGGATTTTTTCCTATTTAATATATAAGTTACTTCCTAACATATATTAAGTCGAAATATTATTTTATTACTTACCTAGTTTGAAATTTTATTATCGGAGCTTTTCATTTAGAATTTGAACTTACTCTGCAATTGGAGTGGTGTAAACAAAACAGATCTAAGCTATTTGAAGTCTTTGTAAGGGGAAATTCACTTGGTCTTAAGAACACCCAGGTAACAAGAATAAAACTCTCTCGCTGATGTAGAAAGTGCTGATCTGATTAAGAGATCCTCCCTGAATCTGATATAATGCAATGCCTTTTACTAAGGGGTTTGTGCAGTAACGAAAGCCTTATTCACATAAATGATAATATCAATAGTTATGGACGCAAAGCCGTTATCTGTTGTATTTACCTACGGTTCCTGATCATGAGTATTACTCTTCGAAAAATGTTTATTTTGTGCGCAGAATTTTCATTATATAAGGATTTTAATGTCTTAAAAGCATGTATGGTGCCTCGTGACATTTTAGTATCTCACTTAGATACACATGATGTGGGATGATATGTATGAAGACCTCTGAATATTTTATTTTCTAAAATCCTTGCATTAAAGTAGCAATTTTTCCGTAGCATGATAAGTATTGCTAACTTGACTCTCCGTGTAAAAGCAACGAAATATTTCCTTTAGATATCTACGCCTGAGTAAATTTACAATAAATATTTATAAGTAAAATATCTTATGGCAATGTGTTGTTTAATAAGATTGAGGATTATCTTCAAAAAGTTTTATACAATATTAATATCCTAAATTTCCAGACAAATAACGAAATAAAAAGATAGCTATAGGTAACGAAATAAATAATAGTCCTTTTAAAATATCTGTGATTGAAATACGTCTTTAAATTGCAATAATGGCAAGTGAAAAATAAAATTCTGCCTTTGTGGTATGAAACGACTCAGAAAGGTTAAATTATAATGAATACAAGAAAGAAAGGAAATGAGACTGGAAGGTAGATCGGACAAAGATGAGCTCGCAGAAGATTTAACAAAAGGTCTTCAACCAGAGGATTTGATGAAATCATCGAATTTAGAAAACAAATCATGCTGCTGGCTCAGCAAAACAACCACGTGATCGTAAAAAATAAAATAAAAGGAATACGATCGGGAATATATCAAAATATCTTTCAGACAAAATCTTAGCCATGGAATCGCCGAGTTCACATTTATTTTCTCCTTCTTTCATTGATTGCAAAAATGGGGTAATTGAGTTTTTATATTCTACCTATCGGACAAATTGTACGTTGTTTCTCAAATATTAATATTTTTAGAGCCTTCATGCGTCCGCAGCACTGGAGTTACTTTGCCCTTCAAAATACTTCAATGGAATAATTTGTACCTAATTCTTCATTTTAATGTTATCCGCCAAATTTTAAAAAATGGGTGAAAGTTCCTCGTGGAAAAAATCATGCCCTGCATCTTAAACTCTTGTCCAAAGTGATGGCATCACTATTTACGCATTCTATAAACATGGGTTGACTGGAAGTCTCTCAATATTTCTCTGAAGTAACAACAGATGTGGATAGATAGCGATGTGCGATAATCCCTAATGTTTGTAAATCGTCCAGTTCAAGGAATGCATTTCGACGGGAAAAGGAAATCTGTAAATTAGACCGTCAGTACTTAACCGGTGGCTCCTCAGCCAATGGACGTAACCGTGCCAAATACAAGACGTATACAATGTTTATAAATTAGATTGGTACGATCTGCTGTGTAAATAAAAGAAAAAATTCAAGAATAAGCTTCTTCAGCTGATTAAAAATTGCAGTAGTTCTTTGTTGTTGTGCCTATAGATAGTTTGTAACTGCATGTTCTATTCATTGTTTCTGGGGTTTTCACCGCGTTAGAACTTTGTTGATGACTGCAGTTTCGCTAGTATTCAAACCAGCGTCCTCAGGTCGAGTTGCCGAGTTGATATTATGGCCGCCTTATATAGGACATTCTGTGGCCTTTTTATGTAGGTTATTTTGGCGCCTTGGTTATTTCTCGGAGAACCCTCTACTACGAGATATGGAGACGGTATCCGTCCTCTTTATTCATGTTGTTGGTCGTCTTATTATTTCAATCGCTTCCTTTATCTGCATCGGGTAGTATTGCTTTTCTCTAGCTATGACCGATTCTTCGTCAAATATTATTTCACTCCAGGCATGCTGCGCAATGGCGGAAATTTGAAAATATATGTGAATGAATATACATGAAACGAATAACACGAAAATATGAATTTTCAAGGTCCATCTGTTATCCGATCTAACGGTTATCCGTTGAAACCTGGGTCAGTAGTGCCAATAAAATAGTATGGATAAATGAGATTTAAAGTTTCTTCTTTCTTTAATAATGAAAGACTTCCACAAATTCAAGCCTGAAACTATTCGCTTAGTTCGTGGAAATACAGCAAATGTGAAAGATTCTTGCAAATCTATGTCCATTAAAATCAATTTTCCTGTGGAAAGGTTGAGAAAGGTGAAGAGGATGGCTGGAGTGATGCTTCATGACGAGGCACACATGGCCTGTGCTGAGAAATCGTTTGAACTAGAGTGCTGCAATGCATTTGTTAGAATAATAAGTGAAATGGAAAAATAATCTCACATGCATCACACCATTTCATCTGACTTCAGTTTCCTGTCAGGAGAAATATTAACTCTGTATCTTATCTTGAAAAATGAGCTAGTTAACGAAGTGGCTCCGTTCATGTTCTAGGTGAAAAAGCTGGTGAAAAACATTGAAAAGAGCTGGTGACAAACTAACACAGGTCCTGATTTGGATACTTTGAAGGGTTTTTCATAGTGCGAGTTGAAATATGCTTATCTACACATCATAATAACACATAGGATATTTTTTACAAATCTATTGAGTTTAGCATCGTGCAAACGCAGTTTCAATAAATTTAAGATGGTTAAAAACTACTTAAGAGGGAGTATGGGGAAAGCAGACTATCAAATTTGGTTATCTTGACGATAGAATGTAATAACGTATCAAAACTTGACTTCAATTACATAACCAATGAGTTTGATTCACGAAAGCAAGGAAATGAAAACTAAAATTATAAGTTATTAAAATAATTTCTGGGAAGGGATATTTTCCACTAACTGTTGTAACAAACTTTTAATAGATTTTGAATCTAATTTTTCGGTGAATTCAACATATTGAATATTTTTATTAATTTAAAGAATATCATTTGACATTTCTATAATGATAACTCAGGTCCTATGTTCTCAAGTCTTAACTATAGCCTTCTTTTTCTTGTATATTGAATTAATAATTTATTGACTCTACGTAGAGTGAAGCAAATACAATCTGCCATTAATTATGCTTCACACAAAAAGCAAAAATTATCAGCTGCCATAAATAATAAGATGAGTATTGATTTTGTATTACTTTCGGTCTCTTAGAATATATGCTATTTTTAATTTATTTACTATAGTGATACAATTAATCTAATTTGTAAGATATTTTCATCAGTATAGTCCATTAAAGTATTATTTCTCTAGAATACATAATTTTTATTTTATCTACCCACAAAATTTGCTAAATCTGTGTAGAAAATAAAATTGCACGAAGGTAGTTTTCCGGGAAGGCAATCATAGATGGGATGAAAAATTAACAAAAACGAAGCAGGTAGTGCCGGCAGAAGAGCAGGGGCGGAGCTATGGCGTTCTGCCAGGGTTGCAGGATCACCTCGGTACGGCCCTGCCTGTACGTGTGCACTATGCTTTAAAGTCACTAGCATCAGTCCAGCTCAGGCTACTGATAACCTTCGTAGCACCAACTCTGTTATTTCCTCATGTGATCCCTACACTCACATGCCTGAGTAAACCCGTGGATATATTCACACTTCAGTGTGTTTTCATGGAAGAAATCGTGTATGCTTTCGCGATTTCCTACCGACTTGGTATAGGCGTAGCGACACATGGTGGCACTCTTTTTTGAAAAGAATTATATCTGGGAGAGGAAAGAATGTAAGAGAGGTGGGATAAGGAGGCCAAAGATTCATCAAGAGGTCCAAACAGGAGCCATTTGGTACCTATGCCTGCTCATTGACGCGTCACTCCCTTTCACTGACATGAGACATTCCGCTTTCAAATGCCACCAAGTTTCGCTATACCTATACATTTAGGCCGGTTTTTCTATCCTCTAAAGAAACCTTTCCGTGTTTTCATTCTTCCTTCGCCTCTCCATGTACTATGAACGAGTTTCATGCTTCTCGATCTCCGGTTGGGAGCGTCTGCAGTGCGTTAGAATAATGTTGCCAAGGGTTTATAAGCTGGGGAACGCGAAATTGAGATTCCTGGAATGGGGTAAGGTGGGTGAGGCGAGGGGAATTAAACGGTGGCCGAGGTTTGATCCGGGAAAACAGTCCCGTGTGCTCACACAGCCACAGGAAGACGAGACTCGGAGGGTTCCGGTGCAGGTGGTGGCTTGGAGTGTTTGCACGGAGCGGGAAATAACGAGGAGAGGAGAGGAAGGGGGGTATTAAGTAGGAGGCTGGGTTGGGCAGGGCCAACTTAGGACATGCCGGGGCCCCTGTGCACACAAACATTTGGGGCCCCGTTGGAAAGTAAAAAAAGGGAATGAGAAAAAAATAATATTTTTCTGCTATGATTTTATATTTATTATGCTTATGGCTCAGTTAATAAGTTTCACTAAATAGCAAATAATACGTATTTATTATTGTTAAAATGTTCACTGCTCACTCTCTGGAAATATATTGAAAATCTGGGGGTAATTTAAGTAGGTATCTACTTGAAAACCGAAAAAAAAAATTGAGTTCCTTTTTCTTGTCTAAGCAATCGGCATTTTGGTGCCCCCGTGAGGACGGGGGCCCTGGGCTCCGTGGCTCCGTGTGCCCTTATGATAAAGACGGTATTGGGGTTGGGAATAGGTTTGAGACACTTTTGGTCAGGGTCAGTAAATAAACGTGCATTGAATGTTGCGGAGCATCAGGAGCTGCGGGCGGAATATTTTTATAGCTCTGTTGGCCCACTGAAATTTTGGGTGGGTGTGGTGTCCTTAGCGGCGTAGTTACGATGAAATGCATCTGCAGTATTTTGATGAAGATTCGCGGAAGGTTTTAAAAACAACTGCCTGTATATCAGCGGAATTTAGCTGTGTAGTAATTTTTCGGTGGGAAAACGTATTCTTCGTGAATAATTTTGAAAAGAATACAAATCACAATTCAAATCAACCTGTTAAAAATCAGAGGATAAAATGTGTTGTGGTGATTCTGTAACGGTTATAGTATATTTCTCCATTACTTTACAATAATTACATAAATTTGCCATAGATGCATATTCTGGTGAATCGATGGGTTAGGTACTAAAAGGATACCCATAACGTTTTTAGCTACTTAAAACTTTAATGCATGTTAGCCCCTATGAAAAATTCACAATGCCCTCTCACGTATTGATTACCCAAATGTAGACGGCTATGAAGTAGTTAATAGCCGTCGCGTTCAGTTTTTTTTGTTTCGCGTTCGATGCAAGAAAATATGATTCACTCAATTAAAAATTCTATCAGCTGGAAAATATTTCAGGACTGGCATTGCTTCAATATGCCCGCAACCCATGAAAACTCGAGTATGAGTTAATCACTGTGCAAGAAATGTTCTCCCCCATTTGGATGTTTTATTAGTTTTGTGGCTGTGATTTTGTTTGTCACTTTCAGTGGGTTATGATGCCGTTTGACTGAAAAATGTCGAGTTTTTCTTATTCTGGTAAGGATGATCACGGCATTAGGCGTTAGGTAAAATGTTCCTATCTTTAAATAATTCCACGATGCCTTGTTATAAAAAAAGAACTCGTAAGTTCAATATCCAGACCCATTTAAATATTTTCTAATGGCATTCTCTTAGTGAAATATAATTGTTCACGTTCCATCACATACCTCATGTAAATAAATTAATCTATGTTTTGTTGCAAATAATAGGTGGGAAGCTTCTCTTCTAGGTATCCATTTTGAATAAAAAACTTTGTACTATTCAAAACGTTAGTTAAAAACTCAGAACGGTTTTACCTTAATAAGAATACGCCTTATTAGGGTGAAACCGGTCGCATTTTTAAAATAAAGTTTGGAAAAATTTAAAGTTTTTTATTGAAAATGGATATCATTCAATTCCATGAAGTCATGCCTGAAACAATCACATTTATTCTCTCCTAGGTGTTTATAGTTGGCCATTGCATTTCAACTCCAACTGCAAACTCGGGTTCTTACAATATTATTAAAGTTTTTTAAAATAAAAATATGCTCATTTCAATCTAGTTCAAATAAAATATAGGCCTCAAAAAAGTTGAAATCAACCAAAATTCTCTCGTCCTCTTCTTTTTAAATTATTTTTTCTCGGCTATATTACAAGGAGCATTGAAAAATGTCCATGTTACGCATTAAACTGCGGAGTAGTAGAAGAGCATTTGGCTACGGACCGAAATGTATCGGTTTTGAACCTTGTGTATGCTTCTATATTATCATAATCAAAGCCTCAGTGATTAGTTAATTGAAAATGTGTACCTGCCCGTAACTTTGTGGTACACCCTTTACCAGCCAAACTTGAACTGCAAAAACTCTTTCCCAACCCTCTCTTATTAGTGTGATATCCTCAAACATCAGTCCCTCCAATAAACAACCCGGCTCAACTCCAACTTCATATTAATATTAAAGTACATATATTCTAAATTCAATGATTACCTGGACAAGTTGGCAAGAAGTCCATGGAAATATTTCAAAAAAGTCTTATAAACAATGAGAAAGAACAGTAATTTCTTTACACCAGTCTCCAGACTAAATTATCAATAGAACTTAAAGCAATGTACCGCACTGTGAAGTTTATGTTACTTAGGCTTTCTAATACCTTAAAGACAGACAGAATCAGCATAATTCAGCAAGTTATCAAAATATTTTTTTTTAAACATTACTATTAGCTGGTCATGCCCGAACAGACGATCAAATTTTTATTTTAAATGAGGGGGGAGTTATTGAACCAGAACGTAATCTAAATGAGAAGCATCATAAAATGGGTCGCATTTCAATCAATTCGATTTCATGTCGTAAAAGAGCTGAATTTAGTACTCTTGAAAAAATTTAAAGTGGCTTGATTAATTGAATAATTTATGTATTCCTGCCAATTTTGTCAATTGTACCCTTTAATTTTTTCTTTATTTCCAGTGTATTCATTTTAATATTCATATTAGTAAATTTTGGATGGTTAATATTGCCATTTTACCAATATTTTAAATGAGACCGACGTCGATATGTATGATATTTTTGAGCGATTATATAATGAAACTTTAAAGTAGAACTGCAAATCCGGTTTTTAATTATTTTAAATACTTACGTAACTCTCTGCCCAAGAATATTGCCTGTCCAGTGTAAGTCGTTCAGGAATTAGTTCACTGAGAAATCTGGTATCAAAATTTTATGAGTAAATTTTGATAGATTATGTGGGTGTTTTTCATGAATTTAGTTGGTAGACCTCGGGTAATGCATCAAATTTGTTCCTTTTTTCTCCATTCCCTTTTCCAAGGTGTGGATTATTGTGGAAATCATGAGTTGCCATTATCATATGTTCTTTTTTTATTTTCCGTTCAGTTGGCATATCTCTCCCTCAAACTCTGTGGTCGACCATCACACTTGTACGTAGTTATTCTAATTTATTTCGAATCTCCTTGAAATACGACCGTTTTAAAATGTGGGCAGGTGAGATGGTTTTATTTCCAGGGAGGGAGGATCAAGATAAAGGAGGAGGCAAAAAATCCGTCTGCTTCTTTACTTTGCTGATAAATATGTGAATAAATAAATTATATAAAAATATATATTTAGTATATAAATCCGGGGGCGATGTTTTTTCTTCCCTCTCAATTTCACCTACCCTTCTTTGCTCCACACTCCACCACCCTCTAACACCTTTCCCTCATCAAGTGAAGACGTAATTCAGGCCGGCTCGATATCTTCTGCCCCACCAACCTGCCTTCCACCTCTTAAGCTCGCTACTAACTTGCCTTGCTCCTCTAATCTGACGTCTCATATCTTCTTTCCTTTTCGTACGTTTCCCGCGCCCCCATCTTGATGTGTTCCCGCTTGAGCTTCCCTAGTTAACGTTCCCTTTTTTAGAGTCACCTTCTGCGCCAGTTACACCTTTCATTATATCCGCTGTTTTGAATGAATCCTCTTTCTCAAGCCACCGCTTCTTTTCACCTTTGCCACCCGCTCCTCATCCGCCCCGTAACTTGCATTCGCTTTTTCTATTTACTACTCTCTCTCCAACATTTTACTCCAAGAATCCTTCTTCATCATATCTCCAGCACTGTTGGGACGTAATTATTTTCTCTAGCTTACCTCATTTTGTTATGCCTTGATCCTTTCCTCGTCGACAAGTTTGTTATATTACCGACACTTGCTTTCTCTCGGGACACTCCTCAAGGTGTTCAAGATTCCATGAGCGTAGAAAATTTCTATTGCGTAGGCACCTGCGTACTCACGCATATTTTCTTATTGCGTCGATTCCTCGAATTGGCTTTCTCCTTTTCATTCGCCTCCGAAGATTGTAAATCCGCGTTTATTTCATTCGATCCACACCGTCCTCCCTCCTGTTACTCACCCCCGTCTCATTTCCTCCACCGTTTTCCGGATAAGCCTCCTCTCACTCGGTAAACCCATTCACCTACTTGGAAATCACCTTCCTAGCAATTTTATGGCCTTCCCTCCATCTCTCACCTCGCTCTTTTTTCACCTCATTATTTCGCTATCCGTTTTCTCCCTTAATTCCTCGGCGTTTACTTTTCCTCCTGCCCTTCCTCTATTTAGGAAAGATTTATTTTTTTTATCACATTTTTTCTCCTTTGCTCCTTTACGTTCGAGGTTTCTAATTCACCTTAGTCTTCTTGCGCCTTATCTCTCTCTTTCTATTCCTAAGCCATTACTTTTCTCCACTTACCTCCTCTTACCTCCAATATCCATCGATATACGTCCGAGCTATCTCAACGCCCCCTCCATATTATTTGTCCCACTTTATTTCCTTCTAACTAGTCCTTGTACTACCCTCATGATCCTCGCCGCTTTCCCGGATCTCCTTACACTTCTAGGTATCCTTCTTGGACGTAGGACGTGAAGTGTCCTCCTTTTCGCGAACCTTCTTGCATCGGCAGTATCTTAAAGGTGGTTCCAACGTAAAATTACTTACATTTCATTTGATTTATATTGTGGCTACTTATCGATAAAACTCTTTTACTTGATGATGATGACGAAATCCTACTTTTCCTCGCTAATGTTTTCGCAAATTAATGCAAAATTGCGTGATGACAAATCTTTGCATTCATGAGACTTAGTAAAAAGTTGATTTTAATAATCTAGTATTACATGTGCCTTTATAAAATTTAAAAGTCAGGTCCCTAAGCCATATGACTTGTCAGAAGGTTCCATTGTATTCATACAAGCGGCATGTTACACAGTAGAAAAATAATATTACAATATAAAAAAAAAATCAAAACAAATGTCATTTTAAAAAATCCACAGAACCTGTAACATGAATATATTTGCCATAGTATAACAATATATTATAATTATATATGTCAAATGAGTACACAAGTGATTAAATATGTATAACAGATTCATAAATACAGTGCCTAATTGTAAGGGATTAAAAATTCTTAATTTTGTTAATTAACCATTCTTTGACCTTTTTCTTAATTTCTGCCATTCCTTTTAAATTGCGCAATTGCTTAGGCATACAATTAATGGTATTAAGTATAATATATTTAGCCTACTTTCTGCTATATAAATTATAACAATCATAAGTTATTAACATCGGAATATTTCTTTTAGACATACAGCGCGTATTCTTGCAGGGAACTTAATAACATTTTCACAAAAAGCTGTTTACATGGAGTATATTCTCGAAAGGAATTGAATGCTAGTTAAATGTAGGGAGCTGAAAATCATAATATTTTAATTCTTAGCAAATTATTGGAATGATCGATGTCATATTTGATAAAATCAGTTGGATTCTAATGGTTGGAAAATGAATTACTAAATTTTACATTCCTCGACAAGTCTCTACATTTTGTGCCTCGATTTGATTTTGCAAAGGCTACGAAATGGAAGTGTCTATGATCAAACTGCGCTATACATACGTTATATGGAATATGGTATTTCCATATCATGTGACAAGAATAGATGTCTGAATTAGGCCATCCAGGTTTCTTCTCGCCTCTCAAAGTCGCTACTGCTGATGAAGGAGGCAATGGAAATTTCTATAACAACTTTAGATATCAACCGTGGATAAGGATACACGCACGCAAATACTTTAAAATAGGTTTTATAGGTTTAAAAAACACCGAGCCAATCATAGCGTAGAAGAGATCAATATAGGAGCTAAGCAAAACTTCGTCGGTACTTCACCTGATCTGAGGGAGCCACCTGGAATGCTAGCTAGTACAAAACATTGTTCACTGAACATGAAACATCGCGAAAGAAAACCTGAAGGACCAAATTATTCACCATCAAGACTTCGCGGAAGCCTTCACCTCTAGTGGGTTGGATGTACCATAAAAGACTTTTTCATACAGCTGTGGTTTTTATCACCATAGCTGTACGATAATAGATACAAATCCTGTTTCCACCAGTTGGTGCTTCAAGCGTGGCGCATTTAAGCATACGGATATTTTTATGGTGGACTCGATCATTTGAAAACAGAAAAATCGCTTAATTGGCCAAAAATAGGTTTCACGTTGAATTATGCCTATGAATTCAGCAATTTCTTGAGAATATTGGTTTCATCGAATTTTTGTAATCGTGATAACCGAGGAGATGTCGTCGGTCTTCCTTGCCGGTCGGCCCCGGAAGCAGCGCCATTTTCGTGCCGGAGCCCCGCAGTCCACCCTGATTGGCTCCCCTCCACCACCTGCACAACTCCTTTACGAAATACCTTTAAATTTATACGAGTTTCCACTGGTATATTGGAAAAATATTCACTCTTCATGAGAATAGGGTTTCATAATTGGGTCTAGTTTCTTTGGAAGGATAGAAAAGTAACACCGGTTTGTAACGTTTGAAATTTACTTTAATCTTCGATTTGATTTTGTTTCAATTTGGTGTAATTTTTGTTTAAATGTTTTAATTTATTTGCGTGTGGAATTTTTTATTGATTGCTGAAATGTTTTGGTTGTTAATAGGTTTTTGAAGAAAAAGGGGGGTTGGATTGGGGGAATGAAAGAGACTGGGAGCTGGAAGAGCTGTTCTGTAACAAATAGAATCATTACCTAATAAAAAATGGAAAATATGTACTGTTATGACGAGTAGGCACAGTCCGACGCTACAGGTTCTAAGTTTGAAAAGGGCAGCGTTTCATTGCGACGAGCCTCACAGCAGATCCCAAGATAGCACGTTATTCGCGACGCATGGCGCGAAGGAAAACGTCCCGTCCGGACACCGACTTTAGACTTTGGAGGGCTCATCCTTTGCCGCTTCTCTTCTTGCCTCGGGAGTTCGCCTTGCCCTCCCTTTCCGCCCACTCTGCCCCTTGCCCTCTACCTCCCTCTTCTCAGCTCCTCCCCTCTCGTCTCCTCCTCCTTTCATCTCTCCCTTCCACCTCTTCTCCAACCCTCCACCCTCCTCCCCTTCTCGCTCTTCGCACAACCGTCTCAGATTTCACGTCACGCTCTTTGCATAAATCCGTTCCCATCCCCCAAAAAACTGTCTCTTGCTCCTCCGCTCCCATAACTCCCGAAAAGCTATTCCCTTTACGACGTGGGCTGCATCCCCCTCCCGTTCCTCCCATCTCCGATCAAACCCTACCCTCATACACCCTTCCAAATAGCCTCCTCCTCTTTTGGGGTATCCCTATCCCACCCTATCGGTTCCCTATCCCATCCCCCTCTTCTCATTCCTCCCTCTATTTTCCGATCCCTCCCCCAGGACCGCTTCCATTCCCCCCCCACCCCCCCCCACTCCCCGGTCATCACCTGAACCGGACAGATATGGCCGCTCCCTCATGATATGGACCCCACTCTTTTAGCCTGCTTGCTCCCGGGAGGAGTGTGCGAGGTGGCTCGTGTGTCGTTACGGAGGACAGTTGTATGTGGATGGTGGAGGAAGTCCACGACTCATTCATAACGCCCCTCAAACGTCCGTAGCACGTCCGACAACAGTTTAAAGGGAGCACACCCTCTGGTTATTCGCGTCTCTCCGCGGTGTGGAGGGTGCAAGAGTCGGGGTGGAGGGGACGTATTTAGTGGGGCGACTGTTGTGTACTGTGCTTGCAATCCTGCCGTCCACATAACTCTTGCTGATATGTAAGCCGTGCAGTGTACTACCACGCTTGTGTCCTGCCCCAGTTTCTTTTGACTCGAGGGCGAGAGCCTTGTGGGTAAAAACGGCGCCAAATTACGGCGGGGAGTTAAGTGGGATTTTCTGCCGGGCGGCTCTCTCTCTCTTCTTCTTATTTGTGGGGAATCTTGCTGCTCCTGCGCCAACCTCCTGGCTCTTGGTCCCGGCATCTCCGCCGTCGGTGACCCATTCATCCGCTCTACTGTCCCCTCCACCCTCGCTCGGCTTAATCTCCAATCAATTGTCCTTTGCCCGCGTCCCTTTAGCTTTATAAAGCCTGGTTATTTCTTTAACGGACTCAGGAACTTTTTACTCTTCTTATTTTTTTTAGTTACCTACACGAGGAATTACTTTTTTATTTCCTTCCCATACCTTTGGTATTTACTGTGTCTCTCCATTTCGAGAAAGAGAGTTTCCGAGAAATGAAATGGGATCAAAAATGAAATGGTCGACCGGAGTCGAGCCAGCCAGTGGGGAGGTCGCATGGGTTTTGGTAATTAAAGCTGTAATTAAAGTAAGGATCCCGAGTCAAAAGGAGGCTGGAACCACGCGCTTGATTTGGTATGTCTGCGAGGAGGGTTCAGCGATTCCTTTGGGCTTCTCCTTCCTCCTTGCGAGTGGAAGAAAAAGAAAATAACCTGGTTCAATTCACTCTTTCGGGAGAGGATCCAAGCGCTTGGTCTTATTCCCAGTGCTATCACCGCTAACGGTGGATTCCGGGATTGGATTTCCACTCCAAGTCTCTTCCATCGTCTGCTCTGACATTGGTTTTATTTCTCTTTTGGCCATCCGAGTTAAACATCAAGAGTCTTGATGAACAATTGTATTAATTTTTATTTTGCAATACATTGGAACGGATTTCATCATCTAGACTTGTTTTAATCGCGAGCCCTTCCTCAAAGAGTTTATTTCCCGCGTACATTACTGTGCTAAGTTATACGAGATTTAGGACGCCTTCCGTTCGCTCTAGTGTGCTAAGAATTTCGAAACACAATAGCACACTTGCCTTCCATTCGTTACAGACCCTTCGCACTAGGTAGCATACCCGTGGCGATTATGGTATCCGTGTCAGTTTTCAGTAAAGGCGTCAAAAATGCATATTTTGAGGTTTTTAATAGCTCTGTGATAAAAGACTTATGTTCTTAAACACTTATTTTGAACTTTGACTTTTGACTACTTTAACCAAACCTTTAGGCTATGACTGCTGTTCAACCTTAAGCCCTAGATATGGGCATATCTAGGGCTTTAGTTCAACCATAGAATGAGTCCTACCTATCGGCATGTTACAAAACATTTTGCCAACGAACATTGTTCCATAAAACGTCGTTCGGTTGCGCTAGAGTGCACTGATGTGTTCCGATGTGCGCTAACTTCAACACGTTGAATGGAAATCCTCCAACGTCACATAATACTACCGATTTAAATTACACGTGTTTTTGGTTCGGCCAAGCCGGATACAACTAGTGCAGCGGTTCTCAACCTCTCTTCGTACCTATCTTCAACATCAATATCAACCTATCTTCAACATAAAGGTCGTTCGATCCCCTTTGGGATCTAACGACCTTTATGTTGAAGGTAGGTTGATATTGATGTTGAAGATAGGTTGATATTGATGTTGAAGATAGGTACGAAAATAGGTTGAGAACCGCTGTTACCTTTTCATTTTCACAGGGGTTGCCTAAGACCATCGGAAAACACATATTTCCGATGGTGTTACGATGTTTTCCATATTTCTGGGGGTCACCACAACATGAGGAACTGCATTAAAGGGTCGCGGCATTAGGAAGGTTGAGGACCACCGTTCTAGAGGAAAGTAATGTCTCAAATCTTTCGTGTCGAACGCACTTCATGTGCCATGGACTTGGACCATCGTAAATGTTGTCTGCGGAAGATTATATATCTTATTAGCATTTTGCTGGAGAATGATGATGTAAATCATTTGGAAGGATGAATTGAAAAGTGAAGAATATTAAATATGATCTGAAGAGGGAAAATCATCGGAGACGGAAGACAAAGAACCAGTTGCATTGAATACGCTATCAGGCGTAACCTTTGCGATTTAATTAAGAGTCGCATATTTCGACGAATAAATACAGCCCATCTTTCGATTTTACTATATACCTACTCACTTTTGCATTGAAAAATTGTAATTCTTTACTCAATCAAAATGTTGAAATTCCAAACATTATCGCCTGAATCTTAGGAGTTTGTTCGTATCAGATTTGTTAAAAATACTATCGAAGGAATAATGGAAGGTTGCATACAAAGCATTAGACAAAGGTTTGAGTTATTTTTAAAATCATTAAATAGGACGCAGGGAAAAAGAATTAGAAAGTTGAGATTGGATCTCGGAGCAGAAACACACAGCGGCCTTCAGTTGACCAACCCTTGGTCGAAATTACTGATGTTCGCACGGGTTTCACACATTCGTTGTGATTTTAATGTGAGATACGGTGGAATGCTTGCATTCCAGGAGAAAAGAGGCAGAGGCTTTCCACATGCCTTAGTTCTATCCAGGGGAAACTTCACGATGGGAGCGAATTGTACGTATTTTACTGCGGAATGTTTTTCCACCGTTGAGTACAAGTGTATTTTTCATCGCAATGCGGTCGTACGTTGCTTGCATGAGTAAATTATATTCTTTGCGGCTTCGCAAATGTTTTGTAGCTCCAACGCGTTAAGCACTTCGGCTTAGTTTTGCGAGTTAACACCTAAGGTTATTTTATCTGTTTTCTCGTATACTTTGCGTAAAAAATATCGGTGAACGAGAAGCGTTTTAAACATGTCGAGTACCGGGTTTAACACTACTTTCAAAAATGGAAAATAATGTGCATCGTGTGCATTGGAACAAAATTATTATCTATTTTTTTCCGAGAGAAGAAATTAATCCTTAATTCCTTTTTCGGGACCTTGAACATTTTTGTGGTACCTCTAAATTTAATGATGACACGACGGGGAGAGAGTGTGATGCTTGAAACGTGTCAACTGCGTCAGCGTTACTTATATTCATCCTCATTTTAATCCCGACGAGTCCCACGGGTATACAGTAAATAATAAAAATAAATAGGCATGAATAAATGAAGCGTCACGCTGCCTGTAAGAAATGTGCGAGGAGAAAAAAAAGAAGAGTAAAGGCGACGCGCCAAGTGTTTTCATTTTTCACGGAGCGTTAATTATACTAATCTCAATTACATTTACCGTTTTTTGTTCCTTCAAGGGGGGGGGCGGTTTCGTCTCTCAGGAGGAGGAAAAAAAGGGTCCATTTGCTCGGATGATTCATTCTCCCCCATACTCCGCGCATTTATCTCTCCATCGTCGCCTTTCTCATCCTCACCGCGGTCCACGATTACTCTTCCTCTCACTCGTTCTTTCCCATCGTCTCATCAATCCATCCATCTTTGCCTGGCTTTCTCTACTCGGGGAGCGCTACTAAGAGTAAGAGCGGACGCGGTTGAAATTGAGAGGAAAGCAAAAATAAAAATCGCCTTGCTCTCTCTCACGCGAATAAGGAGAAAAAAAACCAAATGACCGTTTCCCCCCTTTCAAGTATTTTTGGCACCCTTTTGCTTGAGGATTTTAATGCAAGGGCATTATAGTGCTTACGACGACGCATTGTTAAGTGACGCCAACAGAAGAGTGACCGTAAAAACCCTTATTTTTTACTTCCTCAGCCGAAGGTGCTCCCGTATTTTAATCTCACTTTCATTACCTCAAACCATTGTGATTCTTTTGGGTTGACGGTGGCTTATTCAAAAGGATAAGTGCCTATGTATTTATTCAAATGGGTGTTGCTAAAATGGTGGATATGAATGGTGAATGTTAAAATGTTTACTACTTATGGTTTTATTTGCTCTTGGGAGCAGCGAAATTTCCTGTGTTTCTGTGCAACATTGTGCTCTGGAATTTTCAAAGGGATGTCAAAAGAATTGGTGTATGATGAAAGAATTTGTTTAATACTCAACTCTCTTTGAATGAGAAACTAAGGATAGTGTTGAAGTTAACGCGTCTTAATCACAATAGGATTTAAGGTCACTTTCATTTTTGTATATCCAAGCATTCATTCTTGAACAAAGGGATTATATTCGTCACGTCTTACATTTTATCTTTTAGAAAAATGTACAGATAAGAAGATTTTATTTACTTTATCTTTTTTATTATTCATTGGGTATAGTTAGGAGATTAGCCTATTATGAGATACCGTCTAAATTCTTCTAATGAATCTTTTGTTACAGTAATTATTTTGTCCCCCATTTGATCCATATAATGGTTGGAATTAATTTTATTTTTTAATAAAAATTTTGACTTAGTAAGTGATCCGATGAGGTTCAACGTCAATATTTTGCATGACCTTCGTAATCTGAAGTAACCTTAGTAAGATTTAAGGCTTTCCCGGTGAATACTTGTGAAGTAGATTTTTCTCAGGTTTCCATCCGGGTGAAGTTGGTGAGATGCCACTCGGATGGAAACCCGAGAAATCTACATCAGAAGTAACTTTATTTTAGGCTACTTTAGAGTCGTAATTGCAAACATTCTGCGAGGCGATTCATTCATCTCGGATCTATTGCGTATTGACTAGCATTATTCTTTCCATTAATGGCAAAAATTAAAAATTCAGATTTGAGAAAATGTTTTCTCCAGAAAATGTTTCCCTCTTGCTGTATCTTTCTGTGGTAAGGAAAAACTCGCGAATTTCTTTCCAGATTGCGGGCGCGTTAAGTCCCGCGAAAGAAAAGAGAAAATGTTAAAGCATCTCGTGAATTGATGTATCTTGGGGACCTTGGTGCGCGTTTACGTTTTTCAACCCTCCCGCCTCATCATTCTCACATTTCCCCTTAAATGGGACGAGACAATAGCTCGCAGAAAAAGAAACGGAGAAAAAAATGAATAAACTGCGATTTAAACAGAGCGGAAGGAAGTTAGGCTGGAGGGTGGGCAAGACAAGTGCGATTGAGAGGAGATGCTGTGCCGTTGCAATTATGCCGGACGGCTGGCGACGAGTGTCGTGCTTCTCCGAGATACAAGGAGAAACATCTCTTGCCTCGCATTCACTCGCAAACACGAACAAAAAATTTGAAGAACGGGGAGCTTCTTTCCTTTTGAGCCCCCATGCACCGGTGACGAGAGTATAACGAAAATAATAATGAAGGAATAAATAAAAGAAGGGAAGGAATGCGTTCTCTCCGAAATAAAAGAAAGAAACCCTCATGAGAGCGGAGGCAGTTCGGGAACAGAGGAGAAGGTATGAGAAAGGAAGGGAATAGTAGAGAAAGTCTTGAGCAACTGGACATCCACAAAGGACTGCGCGGATATGTTTTTTAAGAACAGGAAGGAATGGATTGCGGAGAGTAGGAAGGGGACGAAATTTCTCTAAATCTGAGCAATTTCGTTGTACACCGCGACCCACCACAGTGAAGCAGTGGTTAATGTGACTCCAGGCTTTTTCGTTTTTTTAATGGGCAGTGTAATACCTACTCATGCTTAGGTGCTTAAATGCATTGCTATTATCCCGCGGGACGGGTATAGACGTTGATTATTTCTTATGATTCGAACCCGCGGTCCTACGGTTTTAAGGCCGGTGCGCTACCAACATGGCTACCATTTTTGTGGATTATAAAAGAGATTTAGCCATATTTATTCTATGAAACTTCTTCCACTGGTTTTTTTTGGTAATTGCAATTGAGTTAAAATTATGAAACGATTATGTTATATTATTATGGAGCACCTAAATATAAAAAACTAAGATAAATTGTGTAATCCTGATACTTTATTTTGTTCTACTCACGACTTTTTTCTGATGTGCCCAAAATACTAGCTGCATATTCCAATACATTTCAGCATGTCAACCAAAAGTAGACTAGTTCGATCAATGGTCTTCCCTATCATGACCTATGGATCGGAGACTTGGACCATCACAGCCGCCATACCCAAGAAGATTGAGGCGTTTGAACTATATTGCTATCGAAGAATGATGGGCGATGAATTTATATCATGGACAAAGCAAAGAACTAACGCCTCCATTTTAGCCCAAATGAAAATTTCATACAGAGACCGACCGCTGCCTACAATTCTGCGCAATTGTCTAAAATTCTTCGGTCACGTCATAAGGCGTTATGGGTTAGAGAAGATAGTACTTGAAGGCAAGGTCATGGGAAAAAGGCCACGAGGACGTCCACTGTTAAGATTGAAGGATCAAATTAAGGACCCTCACCAATCTGAAGATGAGCGAATCAGTCCACGCGACCCTAGATAGGTAGTACTGGCATCAGATTGTACATAATGCGCGTTCATAGTCCATTTGGATAACAACGCTCGATATCGAGATTATGAGCGAGAGAGATATTCTAATTATGACCATACGAATGCAGAACAAAATCTTTTAAACAAAAGAAAGAATGTCCGAGCTACAGTGTTCATCGATGAAATACCGGCCCCCGATAGAACTTCGCAATTATTCAGCGTTAGTCTCCGCTCAAATGTGGATGGATAATTATCCAAATCGTACTGTGTAAAAGAGCAATCCTATGTTTGGGCATGTGCAAGTGTTATGTTATTAGACGTACTATAATGGATTATATAGGTTACTATATTATATAGGTTTGCATAGTAATAATGGGTAATAGATGGTACTAATTCTTGCTCTTAACAAGATAAAGCGACACAACTTTTTGCGGAGTTAATTGATAGTAATAATTACGACAAATTATTCACAACAAGTTCCTTTCAAATGTGTTCATAAGGGATTATAATAAGTTTTCAGCTAAGTTATAATGGAAAAACTTTGAGTTACGCTAAAACGAGCTATTATTCATTGTAGTGAGGTATGTTAAATTTTCAAAATAAAAACATTTGTTTATTCCGAAACATGTCAGAGGGATGAATAAGTTTCATTTTATACGACGTTTTATAGTTTTTACTACCAAAGTTGAAATAAAGTTTTATATTTCAAGGGTACCACATCCTAAGGTCGGCATTAAATTTTCATATGCTCTATAGAAATTACTTCTTTTTCATTTTTATCGTTTAAAAACACCGTAACATTTAGGACATTCTTCTTGTTTTATTTCTAGGACAATCTCATGCGTTTAACACGTAATTTGATCCCACGCGTTTTGATTTTACAAGTCCTGCGCTAAAATCGCCATTGAGTCGCAATAGTGAATTTCAAGCATGAAAAATTACCAGTCTTTTAAATTAATTCAGTCTCTACATACTGTTTTAACGTTTTACCCAGCAGAGTTAAAAAAAAACCTTCGAGCAGCAATAAATGAATATGAAATTAAGTGTACTTCGTATAAAGGTTAGATAAAACTTCATTTTTGTTATTGTGATCTCATCAGCATTATACCGAACACATAGTTTAATAAAACCCGTCGTTATTGAAACGTTATGCGGCTGGTAGATCCCGCTCTATGATGCAGAAATCTGTTTCTCAAGGATAACTGAAAAAAAGCAGAATTTTAATGAGTATATTCAGTATGAGCGGGCAATTAAGGCAGTGTTATACGGTTGTGACTAGCTGGGGTATGACCAGTAACATCATCTTTCCTGCGCGCAAATGAAAAATTGCTGCGCAGCGTAGGCATTTATGGCAATTTTTATGTTTATAACTGTTATATATATATTTATACTTTATTTATTTACTGATATTTTATGCTTTTATAGCTCTGTGGGCCGTAAAATGACGCATAAACTAAATAATTTTTGGGCATACATTTTGCTTCAATGCCCCATGCACTTTCCTACCACCTCTCCCGTTGCCTGTACCCTATTCTCACCCATTTTTACTTCTGGTATCTTAACATCCCATGCCGCACGACCACTCCGTGGTCTCTCGTAGGGTATGCATAAAGAGTTCCTCACATTCCCCTCTCTCTCTTATAGCTATCACTACCACTTCGCCTCTCCTTTTTTTGCATCCTGAGCGTATATCTGCCACCAGATTTTGCGATAGCTTCCTTTACCTCAACCGAAAATATGTGCTAGTCCCGCAAATGATATCTTCAAAAAAAGTTGAAGTGTTTCGGGAATCAAACCATGAACTTTCTGATCCCGGGTTAAAGCACAGACCACCACACTTCCTAGGATTCCTGATACTTATAAAAATTTTAGGATATTTTAGGGGAGCATGTTGTTTACACAGCTCAAGTATAACCAAAGTTTCAGGAGCATAATGGCGTTGATTCGATTATTGGGCCAGTGGTGCTGGTAGGGAGTGGCGGAGGCATTGGGTGGGCAACACGCTATGAGTTTTAGTGCGAGGCCTAGATTATTTATTTAAATATTTCAGATAAAAATAAAATTGAAATTCAGCATGACACGGACGATATTATTTTTAACCCCAAACTTTATCTCTGAAAGTGATTGTGACGGCAACAAAGGTGAAATGTGCTGCTTTTTTAAACGTACAAGAATTCCTTCTTTCCTCACACCAATAGTGTGCTCAACGAAATCAGGAGGAGACTCCAAGACTCCAATGAAATGCAATTATACGTTGTCGTCTTCCCCATAATTTTCCCAATTTCCTCCGATATTCCTAGGTTGGGACATAAAACCCCCTGCGATACTCCTTTGTTAATTTTTGAAGAGTACTATAAAGGTATTATAGACAAAGTATTTTTGCCAGCCGGTGAATCATCATTCTTTTTAAATGTAGACATCAGTGTATATCAATATATGCAAATAATACTTTCTAGTGGTTAGGGATGAGATAATCTTGAGAGGAATCTATATTACCCTTCAATTGATATATCATTCCTGTATCACTTTTGCCCTGCGCTCAAACGTATGTAATTCACACCACGTATGTAATTCACACTTGATCTCTCCCCCGTCCCATGTCTTTTTGCTATCTCCTCCCCTTCTTATGGATAGTGTTACAACACACCCTGTCACAATCCCTACATTTGTGGTAGAATAATGTAGAACTAGAGTGCATGTTTTGGTTAAAATTCACACCCTGCCACACGCCTTTAGGGTGGCTTGCAGGGGTAGCAGCAGATGTTAGAGAGCGTGGCGAGGGAAGAAATGTTTGAGGGGGAGAATGTGTGGATGAAGTGGGAGGTAAAGGATTTCCTTTAACTCCCGGGAGGAAAAAGGGAAAAAGGGTGGCGGGGTTGGTGGTGAGGAGGGTTTCGTGGGAAGGAAAACTGAGAGAAAGGTTGAGGTACAGAGTGAGGGTAAGAATGCGTAATGACGGAAGGATTTCAAGAAGGGAGGGCAACGAATGGAAAGGAGGGGAGGGCATGGAAATTCAGAGGAACCAGAATATGAAGAAGGGTCAGGAAAAGGGCTTGCAACCCAAAAAAGACGGGTGGACAGTAAATAACTTCAAATATTCTGCGCGTCTTAAAGCTATTGGTGGGAGAGGGGAAACTTGTCCGAGTCAAGAGACTCGACTATTAAAAGGAAGCTGTATTTCTTGAATTTGGCATTGATCCATGGTAAAGTGATTATTTATTTGGAACATTATTTTAATGAGTTTCTTCAAGAATAAATCAAAGAACAATGTAATAAGCGTACCAAAACGTTTCAAATTTACCCCTTTACTATAGTTCAAATGAGATATTATGACTAAGTTCATACTTAGTGGAATGCACAGGACATGAAACCAAGAAAAACTCAGTAACGGTCACCACATGAGAACTGAGAGAACCTGCACTCTTACTACTTCCACGTCTTAGAATAATCCTACTCAGTAAACCCTACCTTGTAATACTACTTGTTGCAAATATTTCCAGATACACTATGCCGTCATTATATACACTGAACTTATTCTGATTGGCTGAGTTAATTTAAAAAAAATATGATATGAGCATTATCTAATAAAATTTTTTTTTTAAATCTATTGGTGTTAGACCGTGCTCATTTTGCACTCCCTTTACTTAATTAGCTTGGTAACGACTGAACATTAGCGAAATTAGTTCTTAGCGAAGTTAGCTTCTTATTGCTGTGCTTAATGAATATTTTTTCCGGTTTTTATTATTGATGCTCAAAATTTAACTTGATATCAACATATCTTGTATCTTTCTTATACACGTATTATGTGAATATTTACCGAAGTGTCCCTACAAAACTTCTTAGAGGGGATAACTTCTAAAGAATGATCCGTAAATCAGATGGGGCGAGAAACTGATAACCCATATGCCCCTTCAGTTTGGTTAAAATAATATAATATATTAGGTATATAAATATAGGCTAGTGCAGATGTCAGGTTTTCCTCCACCCTTACTTCATTCCCTTTAACTCCTACCTATACCATAATACCCATCTGTCGTGCGTGGCACGCATGACTTTCGCTTTCCAATATTTAGTTAGAAATAATGCTTCTAAGATATCCTGTGTCAACACTTTTAGTGAGGAAGAGAGTTGGGTCGTAAATGAGAGGTGTATATTATTCTGATAAAGAAACCGAATTTTCCAATATGGATTTGTTCTTGATCAAAAATTTACATTTCGTTGACATATTTTGATGATTCCATCTGTGAGACGTCATTATAATAAACCTGAAAAAGTACTAGAAACTACTTTTTTTACTAGAAATCATAACAAAATATTTTTTTCCATTGCTACTAGAAATCTTTTTAATTTTGAGTCTTGCTCAATGGATTAGCATGGTAAAAAATTCACCTTCTATAAGGTACTATCTCTGTTCATATAGCTTCATTGTCGCAATAATACCTACCGCTGCACGCTGTAAAATGAGCAACATGCGGCATTTTATGTAGTGTTGACAATTATTTCTGCAATTTGTTATCCTCAAGCTCTCTAATAATGTTTTATTCCTCCTGATTCCTCTTCTTTATTCATTAATGCAATACAAATGATGAGAAAATCCAAGGGTGAGAACTTCATTCGTTTTGTAGTTATACTCGTTTATATTCAATACGAGGGCAGTGGTAGACCAAAACGATGACACGTTTTGGGAATAAAAATGGGCTACGAGGCCACCTCATTCAGTGATATGTGATGATGAAGCATGTTTCACAACCAGTGAATCGAACGACGCGATAACTATTCAGGTCCTTCTGAGCCCACCATTGCTGCATAAATTGAATAGATACTGTGGTCACACTGATCGTAAATCCATGAAAGATACGGGGACTAGAAGCTCAACTTTTCTACGCAACGGCATATAAATGTCGTAAAAAATAACAGATTTGTAAAATGGTAATATAAAAGGACCGAATTCAGCGTAGTTTTATTGAGGTTCATTCGATATGGATTATGTCAGTTTTGTGGCTAAACTTGTACCTACTTCATGCGAGTGGCAGTGAGTGGTTGAATTAGTAAATGGAGAGGAAGATAGTTACTGGAAAATACTGGAATGTTGCAGGCAAAAATGAATCTGAAATAGTGACATCGAATTCGTTGGAAATAGCAATGGCTGCTGGATGAACTTGGCTAATGTCGACGCTAAAAAAATTACTTAAAGAAAGTAACATCACCAATAACTTCGTAATTACTATTAGCGTAATCAATCCAAAAACCCTTTCGCAAATTCCTCTCTACGTATATTACATCTTTGAATCTCAACCTTGCATTTATAACGTTACATGTGCGCCGCTGACTGCATTGTGCGGGTACTGCAATTTTCCAATGTTATTATTTTATGTGACGCAAAATTCTGGTGGAGCAAAATGCACGTTATGGGTAAATAAATTCATAATTATTATGATTTGTTTAAATGCGTGCATAATGTAATTGAATAAAATTTTATTACAACTTTGAGATTGCAATTTCTCTGTATGGCGTATTTCTAAAAGACTCCTCACAATGGAGGGCATCTGCAGATTCCCGCTGCATCGGGATTTTAACAAGCACAAGCAGAGGTTTTTGCGCTATTTTATTTTCTCACGCTTGCGAAAAAGCATGTCGAAAAAAAGTTTAGCGTTTGCGAGAAACCACGCGTGCATAGGCACACACAGCCGAGCGTGCGTGCGTTATATTTCGTTATCCTGTGGTGTGTCCTTCTCCGGGATTTCGCGAATAGTATGAATCCCAATGGACGTTTGCGGGAACACGTATCGCCGCCCTGCATCCCGTCGCGTGTCCAAACAAACCTCGTATCTCCGCCACTACGTGAGCGCGAGGACAAATGCGGCCGTCCGACCGAGAGCACGGTGGTTGGATGTCAACCTTCTATCCCTCAAAAATTTAACCAAATTTGAAAATATTCCAGTCCATCCTTCTCGGTTATGCTTGGAGTCTTTTTTATTATCTCTGTTTGCATGGACTGACAACTTACTCACTTGTATCAATCTGTTGAGAAATTAAGTGCGCTGATTTTTTTTTAAAGCGGTGTAAATTCATTCTGCGCTATTTGAATTCCAGCCTGGTTTTCAAGGTGGATAACCTATTCATCAGCTAAACTTGCACCCTTTGATAAACTCAATACTCTCCGGCGTTACTCGAAGGAGCCACTGCAGAATGAACAGTAAAAATAACCTTGTAGGCTCAACAAAAAAATTATTGGTACAAGTGGTGTTGCCGCAGTTACATAATTTTCAGGTTTACCTGAAGATGCCGTAACTGGCGATACCGGTCGTACCAATAAAACATTTTTTGTGGAGCTTACAAAGTTATTGTAACTGTTCATTATGCCCTTTAATTTGTACCCCAGCTCGAGGCTTTACACATAGTTGCTAAGAAATGTAAACTGGACATGCTATCGGAGGGACGACATGTAAGCATGCGAAAGGTATAAATTTACAATTGGGAGCAGTGCCAAGAAGTTTTGTATTAAGCTTGATATGAGTTTTTTGTGGGAAATTTTACGATGACTTCATGATTAAAAACACTAACCAATATTTATACTTGGGGATTTAAATACCTACACTTAAATGCAAGCTTTCAGTCATCCTCCAGAAGATGGCATTCCGGAAAATTAGTTTTTCTCTTGACAAGGGATTATTAAAGATTTTCATCATAGTGTTGCTAATTAATACATTATCCTAATAAAATGATCGGTTACTAAATGATGATTTTATTACCATTCGTACTTGTTCATCGCTAGTAGACAGCAATCCGAAGATTGGTTTGCTTCAACTATCCACTTCATTTTTCTTTTGATTTGTTAGTTGAATTTCTTCAAAAATATTCTATTTTTAATATCTCTCAGTATATACGGTATATACTTGGCGATTTCCTTCCTTCCTCCCCCTCGTCGTTTCTTACAGTTCATATATCTGTTCATAATTGTGTTGAAGAAGGTGATATGTTGCATAGCATGTCCAATAAGCTAATCTTTTTTGTTCGAATTGCTCGTTTAACATAATTGCTTTTTTAAATCTAACAATAAGTAGAATATCTTCAATGTAAATTCTAAACGTCCAATTGTTCATCCTTATGCCTCGGAAGCCTCACATTTCCATTTCTTCCAGCCTAATTTCGAATCATTTTCGGAGCTGCTGCTGTTAATTTACAAGTTTCACTGCTATATCAGCGCATTATCCATTCATAATTTTAATGAATAACTTCCCCACTACAATATTGAGTAGCTAGCTTTTTACCCTCTTATTCTGATTGAATACTTTCATTTCTTGAGCTACTCTGCTCTTTCTTGCAAATTCCTCAACCGGTGATTCTACTTCCTAGGTAGCACACATGTTCTAGTTTTTATGTCCAAGACTCATAATGGCTTTTACATGGTCTAAATATTCAAAAAATTAGCTTGGCTTTCTTAGCGTTGATTTTCAAGGTCAGTTACTAATGTTTTCCGAATTAGAGTATATTAGTCTTATCAAATCTAATTTATTTTTAACATTTTTAGTCACGAAATGGAAGCAATATATTGCTGGAAAAGTAATTATAAAGTCCCCCAGTTGTAATTATCCTGACCCAGTCAGGAGCTATATCAAATGAAATATTAATTTTGCCGTGGTCTCGTCGTGGCCATTAATGAGAAAAGTTCTTTGCACTGTGAAGCGAAACAGTTGAGTGGGACGTTGGTGGAGAGATGGGATAATGCGTGCGTGGTGTAGTTGTAATTGTATGAACATCCGATCCTTTTCTCTGCGAGAAGGAACGATATTCGCACCTGATTTTCCTGAGACCTGGATTGGAAAAGATCGATCTCCATTTGGTTGCCGTAGCAACCGAAAACCTGGATAGTGTGGCAGAGGTATCCCAAATTGAGTGGGGATGCAGGAGGAAATAAGATATTCAAAGGAAATGCGGCTGAATGAGAGGAGGTGGTGGTAAAAAGTGTTGAGAAAGGAAGGGGGGAGAGAGAAAGGATGAATCGGGAACTGAGCACAGGAGAAAGAGAGTAGGTGAGGAGAAGACTCAGGGAATGAAGGAGGCCTTGAGATGTTGAGAGGGATGAGGAGAGGAGAGAAGTTTGGAAGAACGTGGCTGGATGAAAAAAGCATTGGGTGGGAGGGTTGAGTGAATGAGGAATATGTTGAGAGAGTGAAAGAGAAAAGGGAAATAGGTTGTGGAATGGTTTCAAGGGAACGAAATTTCAAGCCGGAGGAAAACATTTTTAGCGCGACGGACGGTAATGGCGGAGGAAAAAAAAAATATATATATATGTATGGAGGAGAACCATCGGAATGGCCACAGGAATTCAGAAGGGGAGGATTTGAGATTAAAAAAGTCGAAAAGGAAATTGAGATCCTCGTGTGAGCGAGGAAGAGAAAGAAAAGGAAAGTGGGGTCAAGATGTGAGGAGGACGAAGGCGGGAAGGACCAGGAGGATGTTTCGAGGGATGAGGCAGGCGAAGGGAGGCAAGGATTGAAGGATGAGTGGGAAAGGACCAAGGGATGAGGATTTGTGAGAGAGGAGAAGGGATTTCTTCTTGGGGGGAGGGATGAGAGTGGGCAAGGGACGTGAAAGGCAAGAAGTTCTCCAGTGAGGAATTTCGGGCCGGGAGGGAAATTATTAAATAGGGTGGCCGTGTGTGGGAAGGCCCACAGAGGTGGAGTGAAAGGGTGACGGACCAGTCATGGGGGGAGAGAAAGAGAGTAAAGTCCAGTTCACATAGCTTAGAGAAGAGAACGTAACTTAACCTCAGCCTTCACTCGTCCCCATCTTCTTACCAACTATTGAGAATACTTATGTCATTACTTAATGGGAGTGGATCTCTCTCTCTCACTCTCTTGCTCACAGTCCTAGGATCATGATATAAATATCAGCAGTTTAGGCCTCTATCTGCCGCTATGCCCATGGTTCAAAATGTTCAAAAAGGTTCAAATTGTGAAGAAGCCTTTCAATGCTACCTGGAGGCAAGGGGAATGCTTTCCTATTTTTATTATAATTGTCATATTTCTGAGTGAATTTCTTTGGTTTGTCATAAAGAAATGAAGAAAAGCGTTAATGTATTCCATTGAGGCTTAAATGGAAGCTGTTGTTTTATCGGGAGATATGGACACTTACTGTCTATTTTGTTGTTATCTTGAGATTTTGTTGTTTCTATTAGTGTTGAGTTCTGTAGTACATATTATGAATGAGTGTATTTAATACTTTATAAGAAAGTAAAAAAACAAGTAATGAAAATATTGAACATTTCTTATGCTTGTTTGAAGAGAAAATGTGTTTAGGCATGTTAACGGTCTTCTTCTATGTTAAACTGAGGGATTAATTATTTGATATATTAGATTTTAGAAGTTTAGAGATTTAGATTTTATATGATATTTATATCATATCATAAAAGAGGTCGAGAAATCACATCATACGAATCCTAGGATTGGTTTTCAGCAGTCCTTCGGTCCTGAGCCAGCCTCTTCAACTCTACATAGGAACGACAACCTAGCTCCTCCTAAATCTAAAGAGCCCATTCAGCCAGGCTAAGATAGCCTTTTACAAGAAATCCAATCCTCAGCTCCGGTAACATCAATATAGAATTAAGAAAACAACTAGTAAAGACCTTTGTATGGAGCATTATGTTGTGTAGGAAGTGAGTCCTGGTCACTCGGGGTGGATGAGAAGGGAAGAGTAGAATCGTTTGAATTATGTTGTTACCGCAGGATGTTAAAAATACCCTGGGTAGAACGAGTAAAAAATGAAGAGGTGCTACAGAGAGTAGGAGAAAAAAAATTCCTACTCAATATGATGCAGCAACGGAAAGCAACTCTTATCGGACATATTTTGAGGCACGAAGGCCTTGTAAAGAATACCTTGGAGGGCTCAGTTAAGGGAAAAAAAACTGCAGAGTGAGTAGATACTTTGAGAAAATTGAAATGGAAATCCACTTGTACGATCTGTTCGAGATATCGAGGTGATGAGTGAGAGGCAAATCGAATGGAATTCGGGGTTCTGGTGGGAATAGAATACTGCAAACCCTTAAAAAGAGGAGTGGCACCAGATATAAGGATGGGAATATGTTTAGTCACTTAATTATTCGTAGTCAAATAACTGCTTCCAGGGTCTACGACCAGCTTCAACCTATGCTGACGGTGTTCATGAATCACGTTCATCCACAAGGGTTCTAGAGAGAAAAACGGACGCCAAAATTTTGTTTCAACCGTGGAGAAAATTTTACCACAACTCAACTTAATATCTTACGTGCTCGGCACCAGAAGTTGGCCGAAAAAAAAAATTTATATATTCGTTAACTTTAACGCTAGAACTTCCGAAAAAAACTATAAAAAACACCTTTCCGGGTTTTCATACTCTTAAATGAATGAAACTGTTACATTTTCAATGTAAAAAATAAATTTGTAATACATTGAAAATTGGTGAGAGGGCTCCCTGAATCCTCCTTGGGCTGGTGAGGGCGTACCCTTGTGCGAGAATAATCCGCTCATAAACGGGGTTTTAGCTGTTAATCCCCAAAACAATTATTGCGCTTTTTCCACCATTACTCTTTCCCTTCAACGCACTAAGCAAAATAAAATATGACTTGTGTTCCAGCGTAGGAAGAGCAGGCCGGAGCTGTTACTCCTGACGCTAGTAGAATTGATGTATTTAATATTGGAATTGACATCGGGTCAAAAGGCGCAATTCCTTTTGGAGGTCAAATTCTTCCTAGATCAACTGGTAGTGATAATCATTTATGAAAATATGCTCAGAAAAAGGAAAAGAAAAATAATACTTTTGATGTAATAAATAAAATTATTCCCTGTCGTAAACCAATTACTACTCGATATATTTGTAATCCTTGTAAAGTTCCTTCTCGTGAAATATCTCGTCCTCATAGATATATTGTTATTATTACTAGAACAGTGCCTACTAAAATTAATTGATTTCTGTATAAATGGAATCACTTTACTATTCCTCTTACTATGGCTATTGCTCCAAAAGCTCCTGTTAATGGTCATGGTTTATGATATACTAATCGATAAGAATGGTTTTGGTGTGTTGACATTAATTTACTTTCCTAGAATATAATTTACTTTATACTGCAAACACATACAATTGAATAATCGCAACTGCTGATTCTAATATTAGTGTTGCTACTTACTTATTAGTGTTAAAAAAATCCTGAGTTTTTGATCCCTTGGACTGATAATCGCGAATACCAAAAATGGTTAAAGGTAATAACAAATTAAAATCGAGGCAAATAAATTTATAAAATACATAAGATCATACATTTAGTAAACATTATAATATTAATGATGGAAAAGTGGTTTTGTATATCACTGAAATACTCAATAATTGACTGACTAGACGTACATGAGTCTTCTACTTGACTCATTTTTTTCCTATCGAAGCCTGAGAACGCCTTCACTACCGAAAAGTGTTTTTCGATTCTGTAAAAAATAACTGCGGTGAGTCGTTGATTTATTCAAAAATGTCGTTGAGAATTAATACATACTACACATTGTTAAATTTCTGACGATATTTACGTCATAGAAATTCCTCATGTTTTATATAATCCCCCTGGAGTGCATGCCCGTACAATTTCACATGGAAAATGGCTGGTATTTTTTGGCAAATTCGTGGCGCTACTCAAAGGTTTCCGAAATTCGTGAACCGTTCACGAACGAATGGTAATAAGACAATACATCGCGCGCCGGTTGCCACTTTATACATCCTTTGTGAGAACGTTTTCATTATTGCGAATTGATTAAATTGCAATTTCCCGATGACGAAGGATGTGAGCAGGTAGTGCGTCTGCGTAATGTGTGGCTTCAAACTGGAGAAAACCGTTGCATAAACACATCAAATATCAATGAAAGAATTTGGAGACATTGCTTTAGGTCAGTCTCATACCCATGAGTGGTTAAGCGTTAAAAACATGGTCAAACATCGGTTGAAGATGATTAACGTTCAGGACGGCCATCATCCAGCATTACGCCTTAGTGAGTTTCGGCGGTTTCGTTCAACTTAAGAGAATTTGATTAAACTTGCTGGAAACATTAATTTTGTTGCTTTAACCTTACCTGATGTTTTTGAAAGTTTTTTGCCTCAGATTTATAAAGATATTTGAACGATAAACGGGCATGGAATTACACGGGTTCTTATAAGAACGCAAGATTTTATTCATCAGTAAGAACCTTTTCTAATTATTCAATTACAGTAGAACCCCACTAATCTGTCACTAACGGGACCAAGAGCATGGTTGGAACACAAAAACGGTCGGATTATCAGAGGAACGCATTTATTTACATAACAACGTGATAAAACTGTAGTTTAAACTGAAAATATTGAAAATATACGTCTGGTTTTACAGGTGTATTATTACTGTAAACCATTAATAAAAGTATACTGCGATAAAAATACTTACAGTAAATGAAGATAAACATAATTTTTAGAGTCATGAAACACCATAAAACACAATAAACACTATGATCGATCACTATGATACACTATGAACGTTACAAGATGTTTCCTGCTCTTTCGTCAGTCCTTAATTGTTGTTATGCCAACCCCTTGTTCACTTGCAACTTTTAGTACGCACTCGATTTTGTCCAACCTTTTGAGTGCATTTAATTTGAACTCCGGTAATAACAGCGTGACGTGTTTGCGTTTTTTAGTCAACATAATGCAACTGAACACACAATAATAAAATCACATATAGTGCACAGTAACGCACGCCGGTCGATCGGTATTTATACGAAACTCACAAACGCACTAACTGCATCAGCTGTCACCGGTCTACTGATTCACACCGTCAATGATGAGTCAGCGACAGGAGTAACCTTGAACCGGATGCACCGGATACGTAAGGAAAACCCGATAAGCGACGGCACGACGGACTAAGCGAGTAGTCAGACCATCCGAGGTCGGATTAGCGGGGTCCTACTGTATGATAATTTGTAAAATCTATAGAAATTTGTGATTCTATAGAAATATGTGATATGATATATTTGTACCTCGAGTGCTTGACGAAATCCCTCGCGCGCGTTGCGGACGATGTGAATGAAAGTACCACGAGTAAGGTACTTGAACGAGGATGCATAACTTGCCGACAGAAGAAGAAAAATGCCGAAGAAAAAGTATAAAAACCTGTGCAATTTCATCCCCATTTCTTGATTAAATACCTTAAGGAACCTGCGGCAAATAATTATGAATATTTGCAAGTAGATTGAAAAAAATATTATTAATGCTTTCAGGAGTTTCATTGAATTCTCTTAAGTTGAGTGAAACCACCGAACCACCTTTGAAAGTCGCTGCTCTCCGGCCGGTCATGGAGGATTGCAGGTGGACCATTCACAAAGTATGTAATAGTAAATGTGTCGCATGCCAGAGGGTTTTGTCCAACGAATTCAAAATGAGCCGGAATGCAGTTAATTTCGTGCCGCGGCTATGAAAGATAATTTTATTTAGCGGTGAAAAATTGCCAAAATAGGAAAATTACAATATGAGTAAATAACACCATTTCCTAACTCAACCGTTCAGTGCCACATCTCTAAGATTCGACACACAGCCAGCTGCTATGCTGCGATTGTGCTGATAAAAAATCGGTAATATTTTTGCTTCATTTGCCAAATGGAATTTGAGAAAAAAGTAATAAGGAAAAATGATGAGTCATTATTTTTAGCATAGAAACTTGTTCTACATTAAAAAATGCGAAAACGTTTCTTTAGCCTCAGCGCTTTAATTCAAAAGCATCTTCATAGCAACCCGTGCCATTGCTGAAAATGTATTGAGTAATATTCCAAAGGGAATCGTGGAGAAAACAGTTTTATCACTTTGAGACTTTATTTTTTTAAATTAAATAAGAGAGAATGGTCCGACGAATTTTCGGAGTGCCGTGAGAAAGAACATATATTCAGGTTCAATTTATAAATCCGATCACATTAATTTTTATTTCGTCTTTGTTTGTACTTTTATTTGCAGGTTTGTTACGTTAAACAGATTAATTAAATTTAAAAATAATTAAGGGCTGCTGAGCAGTAAATATATTACTTTGTCCTTTCTTAGCGTTAAGTGCGGCGAAACAAGAGAATCAAGTGCAGTCAGGGAGTACAAATGGCCATAGATGGCCAGGGGGCATAGCTCCCCAGCATAGTAATAAATGCATGCCGTCCTTTATGTAGAACATTCTAATCTGGTCCTGGAATTTGATGTATCAATCCCCGAAGCAGAATCCTTCAATATTTTGCCCAAGGGTAGTGTTTTCTCATTACCTTCAAATTGTATTGAATGTGAACAACTGTTGGCTTTAGTATTTTCTAGACAATAATATTTACGAAAACCACCGGCCAAATATATGAGCTATCAAGACAATGTTGGTCCACTCAAGAATTCATCGGCGGTAGGCTCAAATCAATTTACTCTGTACAAAAGTGACCTTCGAATCACCACTGAACCTGGGTTGTCTACGAATTCCCAGGCGGGAGCGAGAATATTTGCCGAGAATCGCAGTGGCGCAAGATGGGAGGAAGCGTGGGGGAGGGAAGTGGCTGGGAATTGAAGAACCAAGGGAGGAAGGTTGCGAAAAGGGGAAGATAATGAGGATTTTTGGACAGAAGTAAGTGAAAGCATCCTGCGGCGCTGCGGTGCGAGGCTTGGGTCTGGAATGGAGCAGACGGGGGAGGAGATCGGAGCAGTGACGCCAGAGAGTTAGGAAGAAGAGTAGTGCAGTCTGAGAAAGAGTGAAAGAGGCCAAAGGGAGTGACGGTAGGAGAGGAGAAAGAGAGTTTGATAGAAGAAAGACAAACTATTGAGAAATTACTGAATTCGAAGATGAAGGGTCAATACACGACGCATACGTATGTTGGTTTTCGTATTTCTCCCCATTACTGAGGATTGATCCGTTGAATATGGTCTATTTTTTACGAAGTTTTCGCACTTTTTTCCCGATGTGTTGGGTGTCAAATTCACACGCGTTTGCCCAATTGCTTCATATTGATAGCGTCAAATGGTGAAAAAAGTTTCCTCATGCAAGCATAAAACCATGGCGATGAAAAATCCATCGGTTTGAAAACGTCCTTTTGGGCGTAGTATACAACGTAGTATTTGAGCGAGGGGATATTTCTTCAGGAATTACCAATCTAAAGAAATTAACATATACGCGACATGGAGGTATCCTTTATTTTTAACCACTCCTCGCTACAACCTTTGAGGCCTTAAAAGGCTCTAACCGAAAAGGAAGCAGGAATGGATAGCAGATGGTGAAAGGAGAGGAGCGGGCAAAGCAGGGAGTTTGGAAGAAAAGTAATGCAAGAGAGAGTGGAAGAGGAGAGTGGTAAAGAGTAGGAGGAGAAAGAGAGTTTGGGTGCAGGAGGCCTTGGTCTCGAGATTGAAGAGTGGGAAGGCGAGTGCGAAGGAGGAATTTTAAAAGCAGTGGAAATTATTAACAAAGAGTGCGGAAGTACGGGAGAAGTAGCAAGAGAAGGCCAGCCCTCCCTTAGTTGGATTTCGGGAAGGCGAAATTGCGTACGGATGAGCGTTGGCGTAGAGTCTCGAGTCTTGCGGGGGTAGTAGTAGGAAAACGAGATAAAATAGCCTGGATTCATGAAGAGTAGGGCCATAGATTGGTCATCTGTCCGGTGGGAAAGTTAACGGGATGAATTTAAATTAATACAAGTTATTATTCATGGCCTATTAGCTGGAAAAATAATCAAATATATCGGCTGATTTCATTCAATTCGTAATTTTTATCATAACTAGATGTTTTCAACTGGATATATTGACTTGTAATAGAAACAGATGTTTCTTGGATCCCATGGATCATTTGCGTCGCAAAATAGGACCACTAAATGTAGTTGAAAATATTCAAAAACTTAAACCGAAAAGAAACAGGCATTCTTGAATTAAAAATATTTGTGAATTGGTTGAATGTTATTCACTTGGAAATGTATATTTTTATTCTTTAAGAAAGGGTGTAGCTGGCTTGATACTGACTGAATAGCAAAATGATTTTTGGTGTACAAAGATAGAATAATTATTAATTTAATTAGGCTTCTCAAACTACGAGACCTACTTTAGCCCCGTTCACGATTGCTTCGAGCGTCAAAGTTCAACGCATGCATTTAAATGCAAGCGTCCACGATAGCGACAGTGCCAAATCGATGCGTTAGAGGTGATCTTCAGTCGCCAAAGCAAAGTTCGCATAGGTTCAACTTTGGCGTCTGGCGTTTGAAGTTGTGCATGCGCATGACAGGGCTCGCCCCACAGACGAAGGCTCTGAAATAATTTACTGGTGAAAATGGTGGACGTCCAGTCTATATTTAGCTATTATTTGAATATTTCAGTATTATTCGCGAGTTTCTCCAATCATGCTCTATTACCAAGAGTCAGTGCCACGTTGCACAGTGTCTATAAATGCAAGGGATTACAAGATAAACGGTATTTTTAAATCAAAATTTACCTTAAAATATCCCAAGCGAGGACGAATTATCTGCAAAATTTGAACATCGTAAGGAAAAGTCGTTCATTCACTTGCATGAAGTGAAACCTTTACTCGAAATGAACGTTATTCACAATTCCTGTGTGTCAAGACATAGCCTTGTGCAGTGTTTATCTTCCATATATATATATATATATATATATATATATATATATATATATATATATATATATATATGCATAAATAAAACAGTGATACACTAAACAAACACAGAAACACGCAAAAAGGACACTCACAAAAGAAAACTTGTACGTTTCGACGTCAGGACGCCATCGTCAGCGGTAGAAGAATGATGAGTCCGCTCTGTTCCCACATTATATATATATATATATATATATATATATATATATATATATATATATATATATATATATATATATATTCAATCGACGAAGTTCACACGTGGTGAAAATATACCCAATAAGGAGTCACAGGCGTGACAAGTAAAAACATAGTGACACAAACAAAAGAAACTCACACGAATGGTTGTTTAATTTTCGACAGCAATCAACTGTCTTCTTCCGAACTGGAGAGAGTACTGGATGCAGATGTGGGTAAGGAGAGAAGAAAGAAGAAAGGAGAGGCGGGGCAGGCAGGGGAGGGCAGGTTGGGCCAGGCTGGGAAGAGATTGGAGGAGAAAGAGGGGAATTAAGGGAGGGGCAGACAGGAAAGGGAATGGAGGGGGAAGAGGGGAAGGGAGTTTAGTGAAAGACATTGATACCCGGAGTTTGAAATGCTTTATACAGCCAAATAAAAGATAATTCCACCGATTTCAGTTCAAGGGTGGGTGCAGTTGGGGGGAGGGAAAAAAGAACTGAAACATTGTAGCAGTGGTTGAAGGATTTTTTGTGGAGGGAGGCGTGTATCGCAACGGGAAGAGAAGCAGATTGGGAAGGATTTTTACAATTAGCACGGTGATTATTAATACGTATATTGAGGGGAGTCGAGGATTTACCAATATAGTAAGCTGGGCAGAGTTTGCATTGCAAGTGGTAAACCACATTGCTGGTGATGCAAGAGGCGGGAGGAGGGTGAGGGAGGGAGGGGATGGAGGCGTTGGGAGGAGGGGGTGTGGTAAAGATAGGACATAGTTTGCATCGAGCACGATTACAAGGGGAGGGAGTGGGTTTGGAAGCAACATGGGTTTTGGAGAGGGGCTTGGTGGATTTGAAGATATCGGACAAGTTAGCCGGCCGCCTATAGGTGATTGAGGGGGGCTTAGAGAAAATTTTGGCGGTGGAAACGTGGTTTTTAAGGATGGGATAGAGGTCTTTCAAGATGGAATTAAGGGACTGTACCCCTGGGAAATAGGTGGTACAAATGGAGAGGATGCGGGAGTCTTTGGTGGGAGGAGGTTTGGTGGAGCCGAAATTTTTCTGAGTTTTTTGAATTTTTTGATGAAGGAGGGATTCTGGGTAGCCACGCTTAATAAGGGATTGATGAAGGTTGGTGAGGAATTTGTCGAGAAAATCTGGGTTGCTACAAATACGATGGCCACGGATAGATAGGGAGTAGGGGAGGGAGCGTTTGGTATGGGAGGGGTGGCAGCTGCTATAATGAAGGTATTGCTGCTTATTAGTAGGTTTGATGTGAACCGAGGTGTGGAATTTTGAGCCTGATAAGGAAACATTAACATCCAAGAAGGTTATTTGGGAGTTGGAAATCGTGGAGGTAAAGGAGACGGAGACAGAGGTATTGAGGGCGGAAATGAAGGTATTTAGGGAATCAGTACCATGAGGCCAGATGAGAAAAATGTCATCTATGTAGCGGAGCCACAAGAGGGGTTTTAATGGATATTTGGACAAAAAAGATTGTTCTAGATGGCCAAGGTAGAGGTTAGCATAGGAGGGACTAAAACTACTCCCCATAACACAACCTTTGGTTTGTAAGAAGAATTTTTTATTAAAAGAGAAAGAATTATGGGTGAGGATGATATTTGTGAGCTCCACAAGAAATATATATATACCCGAAATAATAGCGTTATATTGTCAAACAAGCGAAGACAACATACGTTGACCAGCCATTTTGAATGCTGAGTAAGAATACCGAAGGGGAACCTCAAGTATCATGTCACATGAGTTGGCGTAGTGGCTAACGCTCTGGATTTCGGTGGTGAATGGTGATAGTCCGTATCTCTCTGCAAATGTATTTTTTTCTTCTCTTTCATATGGTGGGGTCACGAGGGATTTTTCCACTGAATTATGTAACTTCGTACTAGGACTTCAGCACACTTTTTATTTTATTTCATTTGCCTCCGTACCATACTCCAGTTTGGATAACTGGACGGCGAAGGTGACGGACCGCTCATTTCACAGTCTGCAAATCCTGTATAAACTCTCCAATCTAACACACAACAACACCAGCTGCTTCTTTTACCTGCATTATCATAACTATGAATTGGTGAAAGCAGCGAAAAATTATATTCTGAATTAGAATTGCCAAGGTTCGAAATTGAAAGTACTTTAAATAATCTTGGAATAAAAAACACTGTGAGAGAAACTAAGTCCAGGGTTAGTAAATAACAGACGGACCACGCGGGACTTGGTTTAATCCTTCCAATACCCTCAGTATCAGTAATATTTACAAAATTATAAAACATTATTATCGAAAAAAATTAATATGTACCTATTTATTCCCTGTTCTTGCAGGAATGGGAGTACAGCCTTTGGGTTGATAATCGTAATAAAAATGGTAGAGGCAGCGAAAAATATTAAACCAAGGACATCGGACATACCTATGGGGCGTATGTAGGAGAAAACACGCCACATTAGCGTAGCAATTGAATCTTCCTGCATCACACAAAAGTTACTGCTTAAAAAAAGGCTCATCCACGTACGCAGTCTCCCCTTGTACCTTCAAGGCTGAATATTTCATAGCGATTTGTCATTTTAGCAGGGAAACGTATGCTGCGTATGTTTAGGTACCTCTCAATGTATAAACTAATGGTGTGACATGATAAGTATATTGTTAAATAGTAATAAATAATACTAGTAAACTCATGCAAAACTTTCGCAAATTCAACCTCCTCACTTCCTCAAAATGATTTATTCACTATCAAATGAGATCGTTTACAACTTGCACGATTAAAAGCAACATACATTTCTCCTTCGTTCTTTATTCACAAAGTCTCCGTGGGGTGTTCTTGTTTCGTCACGCTTTAGTCTAAAAGATATTTCTTTTAGTTTAAATAATAAACGAACAATGTGTTTTAACATAAACTTCATGAGTATGTTATGTCAGAAGTTCTATCTACTGAGGCCTTATTCCTCGCTATAGGCTTGGTATTATTTGGGAAAAGGAGATCGCAGTCGCTTTTAATTAATTTTCCCAATTATTCTTTCCCATTTACTCACATTGGAGAACTAGTAGAAATTTCCTTGCAAGTTACAACTACTTAATTTAAAATTCGGCTTGAGAAACAGAATGTTTCGTAACCATGAACTTATTTGTGAATAAACACATGTGAAATGGACTTGTAATTTGTGCACTTATAATTAGTAGACTTGTACATATGAAAAACATAATATCACAAGTTAAAAGAGAATAGACTTTTAACTTTTGGGCTTGACGCTTTGAGAAATAGGCTCAGATGTTTCATGGGTTTTCAAAACAAAAGCAGTGGAATGCGGATAGTGGTCGTCAACCTACTGGTCCGTAGGGCGATCACTTACGAACATGGCCGATACCGCCCGAGGCAATGACCTTTGACGCCCAATCGCGGACTTCATTGAAGATTTGCGCGAAGAAACTATCGTTCGATGCTTTAAGATGGCGAACAATCGTGGACTAGGCATAAAGCTCCTAGAATTTGTGTTCCGTGCAAATATACAAATGCCTGAATGCGCACGAGTGATGCATTGATAAATTTCGCCTGGTAACGTTTCATAAAAAGAGGTATTACGCATCCAGGTTCATTTCTTTCAGCGATGTCTAGCGATCTATGGTGGAGCATTTACGTGAAATTAACACTAGAACTACCGATGGAGTCATTTTGACTCCTCGCGATTTTTATTTCTCTACCCTGACTAAAATATTCCGAATCCCGGCTTAAGATTCCGTGACTTTTACTCATTTTAGACACAAAAGAAGGCTTTGCGATAAAAATAGTATCCATTTTTCAAAATTTACCTTTGACTACCAAAGGGAGTCATTTTGACTCCCTACTGTATTTTGCTAGTATTTTCGTCCAATACTAATATTTGTTCAAGTTTTAATTTTTTCTCATGTTCATAAGAAATTTAAAGCAAATTTTGGTTTAAATCTATAAAAATTACGCTTTTTGGCAAATATTTTCGAGAATTTTAAGGCATTTCTAATTTTACGTGTCCGTCTTTGGAACTACAAACCATGTGAATGTCCTGATATTATTTTACCTTGCGATAAAGTGTTGAATATGCCATCCATATGAAACGGTTTCAAATTCGTGTGTTTCGAAGTCATCGTGTCTGCATCGCTTCCCTTCCCCATCTCTTCTCGTCACCCATCTCTCTCGCTGCAGCGCAGTACTGTCTAGCATGCTCCATTGTTTCAGCCTCGATTACGTGGAAGTTGATTTTCAAACGTGAAAAAGTAACTATGTATCCTTCCATTGATATGCGATGTACCATGAAAATAAATCATGTAAACAAAGTTAATGTCCTAGCATATTCGGCCCTGCCGGCGCTGGGCTGCCGCGCGTCTCACAGGGCAACGGTGCGCTGCCCTTGATTTGCATTAGTGAATCCTGTGAACTCTCGAGTGGACTGCCCAACTCCTGTGAATCAAGGCCTACATTTTTTCTGACTGGGAATATGGCTTGAAGAAGTAGGCTAAAGCCAGAATAAATCCTTTCTATTTTGCATTCTATACCGGAAGGTGAATCAAACGACGCAAAATTGAATCCTCAACAGATGACTGCGGCGGTGAAGACGATTGAGGAAATACAACCAAAGTAGGCGATGATGACTCTCCAGGAACGCTTGTGTCAGCTGATGGAATGCGATCGAAACCGCTAAGATTGGAGAACACTTACCTGGTAGGCGTGTAAACCAAAACATACTTTGAGAAGCGCCTGGACCTACAGGACACGCGAGAAGAAATATAACTAGTGATAGTCCTTTGAGTGCATGGCGAGTATTTATCGACTCGTTTATACTGACTCAAATAAAGCAATGTACAATTCCGGAAGCACGCAGGCAAAATGATGAATATTTTACTCTTTCCGATGAGGAGCTAGATAGGAGTATTGCCATATTTTTCGCCCACCGGATATCAGGCACGAATGATCACTCTGTCACAAGTATTTGGTCAACGACTGAGAAATACAATTTTGTAAAACGACGATGTTTAGGAACCGTTTTGTAAACATTTTGCATTTTCTAAGATTTGATAAGAAGTCTAATCAATCCCAGTGACTTAAAGCTGAAAAGTTTGCTCTCTTTTCAATAGTTTGGGATAGATTCATTGATAATTGCAATGCTTGTTACAAACCTTGTTCGCACCAGTTCGTACATAACGGTTAATGAACAACTTTTCCCTAGCAAAATTAGGTGTCCTTTCACTCAGTATATTCCTTCCATGCGGGACAAATACGGCAATAATTATTGACTAGCTGATGACAGGGATAGCAAATGTCTTCCAAATGGCTTCCCTTATGTTGGAAAAGATAATTCACGTCATGCTGATTGCCATTTTGCTGACCACGTAGTACTGAAATTAATGCAGCCGTTTCTGAAATAAGGACGATATTTTACCGTAGATAATAATTTTACTTCAGTCAAAGTCACTGAACAACTAAAAAGCCAGTGTACTAGCATTGTGGGTACGGTAAATAGAAAAAGACGAAAAGTACCAATAGAGATCAAATCAATGAAAGAAGACTTGTACAACTATAAAGTTTTAAAAAAAAGCGATGATTTCACACTTACTGCATATCAAGGTAAACCAAAAAATAATGTCATAATTATTAGTTCCATCCATCCAGATGTCGACATTGCTTCTGATTTCGCTATAAAAACTCCTGAAACGGTAAGTTTTACAATTAAACTAAATACGGAGTAGATGTCGTATACCAAATGGCGCGCAAATATACTACATTAACATGTACTCGGCGATGGCCTATCCACTCGTTTGAAAATACTCTCTAATTATCAGGTATACATTCTAGGATAGTGTACAAGGTTACTACATCTGCAAACATTTCACGCAAAAGCTCGTTACTGACTTGGCTGATCCTTACGTTAGATCTAGGTAAAAGCGTGGCATGTCCAATGAAGCAGATTCTTTTGACGGGATTTTGCAAACAAAAATTTTCCAAGTTAAAAAATGCAAAAAGATTCGATCGGTAGAAAATTGTATGACCTGCCGAAAATCTTTGTGTGGAAAATGTACCGCCGTTAATGGACGACGATTCTTGAACTGTGAAGCACCTTAGACAAATGTGTGGCTTGTCAATTGTAATAAAAATCTTTTTATTCCATAAACTTATCTATTCTCTTATTTCTCGCTCTTGTTCAATTATCATTCCGCATTCCATGTAGCCTGCGTAATGCGTTTGAATATTCAAAGATAATAATAAAAGATTTTAAAAAAGTTTGTTTGTTGTTTTATCAAGTTCATTTGTGATAATCCCATTAAAAAAATATAACATGGAAGAAAAAAGATTGCCAAAGCAATACTGTCGGATTTCGCATAAAAAAATAATGCATTATATTTTGTTAAAACCACGTTTTAAATATTAAAATATTAAACAATAATGATAAAATAAATCAATATAACAATAAAAGCAAAGAGAAACTGAAAAAATTAACAACAAGAAGGTAGGAGTCAAAATGACTCCATTTGGTATTTCTAAGAGGGGTGACAAGTATGGTATTCCTAGTGTTAAGTAAATAAAACTTGGGAATGCTCACTGATTAATTTTATTGTACTGCATTATTGACGCTAAGGCGTCATTATTAGGAACAAAAACTTAAATTAGGGTTATTTATTTTTTTAATTACTTTTCCTGATATTTCTTAATGCTTTTTCGGGTGATTCATGTTCTTTCAAATTGATTCAAGAGTCTCGATTGTGTAACTTAAAAAAGAGCTGATTTTCGCCATTGGAAAACCTTTCTTATATTCCATCAAATAGAGCTGCATTCAGTCATCACATAGTTAAAGCCAAAGTTAACGTCACTAAATTTTTCTTGAGAGTATGCCTTCTATTTTGCATAGGACTACTCGTTTTGAGCTTTTTTCTGCTGGGAAGTTCAAGCTGGTCAGTGAAATGTCATTTATTTCCCTATCATGTCATTTAATAATTTCATTCGGCTGTTTCTGTGTTCATTCTTCTCAAACTATGTGGTGCTGCTGAATATGATAGTACTGAGATGTCAACGGAGCCTTAATAAGTTACATGGTCCTACCTGAAAGTGTTTCCGTCCTAAAACTTGTTAATCCCATGTTCCCAAGGTTTTATTATGTGTACTGATCACAATATACCGACAACTTAAAGAACTATCCTACTTTTATCGGTGATATTTCATAATTACCCGCGATATTTTTCGGGAGATTAATATAATGAACATCATTATATTCCAAGCTTCCCATCGTACCCGTACATCGGAAAGAATATCTATGATGCTGATGTTAAATGTTTTCCAGGTTTTATACCGCGTTGACGCATGTCCTTAGATAAGAGCTTCGGCGGAATTCAGACGTAAAAAAGCTAGCTGGAATATTGGTGAAACTCTTTCCGAAGAATATGAATCAACGCGATAGAAAACCCGGAAAACTTTCTTCTGGGAGGCTCTCTACTTAGAAGCCTTTACTCCAAAATTGCTGCTATTCTTTAAGTTGTTTGTTGTTCAGCTTAATATATTCCGCAAATTGCGTATCAATTATAATTAACTTCTGGTTCTTTGTTGATTTACTCTAATGGTTGGAAAGCTCTTCGACTATTAGTGTTTTTATTTCTTGAATTTCCTAGTTAGATTAGAACGGGAATGAAATTACCATATTCTCCTGCTACGTGGTTATTCTTTCCTCGCTTTTCAGTAATATTTTCTCCTTAGTTTTTGAACCCTGTGAATGGATAACACTTAAGAATAATAAAGGTACTCTGGGGCTAATTTTTTCTGCTATTTTCATGTTCAAAGGTTGCTGCTTGGAAGTTAGTTTAGCGGGAGACCCATAAGTCCTCAAATTTGTTTGAAAAGTGAGTTTCACACGTAGAAATGCTAGCAAACAAAGAGAAAATGAACGCCATGGCAGGTCAAACGAAAAGAGCAATTCCTTCGTTTAATTACGGGTCAGAGTGGGAATCCGTTTATCTGCCCCTTGAGTTCGCTCAACACGTCTAGCGCCGGTGCCTTGGAGAGTCGTAGGAATGAGGAGATGGGGTGGGGGAATGAACGAGTCTATGTTTTTCATGGGGGTGTCCGAGAAAAAATAGACTAACGAAAGATGAAGTGGTCTCTTCAAGCGCAACGTTTGTCACTTGTCTGCTCGCGTGTTTATGCGACTGTGTGTACTGAACTCTCTGTCCACAAAGGGTATCTTCAAATCAGGTTTAAATAGCGCGCAAAGCACAGGGGGCAATGGGTCAACATGGACTAAGATGCTTTATTCATCGCTGATTAAAAGGTTGGGGGGAAAAAGCGCGTTGGACATCGTGTAATTACTTTCAAAACTACCATTGTTTGTCCTTGAAGCCGAAGCTTTGTTTGTGCGAAAGCAGCGCATGCCGCTGGCTATGCGATTTGAGGGGATTCAAAGAGAGGTGAAGAGGCGGGAAATCGTTTGGGGGAGGGGGGGGAATCCCATTGTAAAAACAAGCACTGCAGAGTTAAATTCAAGATGACCGTTTGTTAAATGTTTCCGTGAATTTCTGTCACCATTACTTCTATACTATGATCGTAAAGAGTATGGTAGCTTAGAATCGTCGAGTAAGGGCCAATAAAAATATTCTTTTGAGGGGAAATGCTTGGTATCATACTGTCAGTGAATCCAGTCACTGATGTTATTTTTTGAAAATGTATGTTTATTTGAAATTTAGCCATGCAATTACTATAATTATAAATTTCCTGCTGTAGTTTGACTGTGATTAAATAAATATTATAAATTCGCTGAATTCCGTCCGTCCGTATGTCTGTGTCAGTATGAAGAGCTTCCAGGCTACCTGAGAAGTTAAAATTTGGCAAAACTACAGTTCCTGGGTAAAGACCGACCAGAAAATCGTGAAATTTGCGAATAAAACTTTGCATAGACCTCATGCGTTTAATTTTACTCCCATAGGAAAAGCATTGAATTCCGTACAGGGGTTTTTCATTTGCGTTTTTAAATTACTTGGACTCAAAACTATAGGCTGGACATTTTCACTAGTTGATGGCTGAATAAATGTTTAATCTTTGAAAAATACTGTCGAAACCGAGAAAAAAAGTTTAAATGGGTTGTTTTATTGCCAAAATGCTAAATTTTTCCCCGTAAGAAAATAATTGCTATCAATGAAGGGGTTTCTATTTTTGTATTTTGTAAACACTAGGTACTTGCATTCCAGAATCAATTAGATGGTCGGAAGAATTCAGTTTTCAAATCTTGAAATAAGATTTTCTTTACACCTCGTTTTTTGATTAAAATTGCGTTTTTGGCTCTAAAATATTCCATTATTTTATGACTTAACAACAGAATGTTTTATTACCTTGAGCAACCACGGCCCCGGTTTTGAATGGGAGTTAAAAACCTTTGCGGCTTTGATTACATGGCCAACATAACAATTACGGTGAGATTTTAGTTGGGTTACTTTTGACCATCTCCTCTACATGTGTGGAAAATTATTTCTATGGATGGTATTTTTTTAAAATCCTATGCGACGATTTAATTTTTTTCTTTTTTTCCCATTGTATTTCATCGAGCACCTTCTCCTAGTATATTTTTAGAGCTTGTGAGTATTTTGTAATTGGATGTTCCCTTGGCTTAGTATGTGGCTGCAGAAACCTTAACCGTCCCGTTTAGAACTGACGATGCATCAAGCCATCCCCTACCGTTACGAGATTTTGGAAGAGTTTCTCTTAACTACGCTCGCAGAGCACTCGAACCAGAGAAGTTCTCGATATAGACCATAGCAACAACCGTTGATATCTTACCTCAGTCGCAGTCATGAAAACACCAGCACCGACGCTGTGAGGTGACGTTATCCGGAATTCCACGGTTTCATCTGCTTTCTGGCATTAAGGAAATAGTGGCGTGTGTTGCTGTGCTAGCTTAACGTGCGATGTAACCAGTAGCGTGGTGCATAATTAAGCCGAGTGCGGAAATTGCAATGACCTTAAGAATTGAATGCGCCAACCTACATTAGCGTAGCAGTTGACGCAGAGCGTCCATGCCTTCATTCATGTTTAAATGCACTTGGTTAACTTGGCAGAATTTCTCTTCACCTTTTTTCTGTTTTATTTTGGATAATTGATGACAGTTTGCATACAACCCAAATGTTGGAATTTAATGCAGCAGAAGCGCAGGGTGCAACCACCTTTGTCTTCAATTCAACCAATGAGCAAACTTCTTTTGATGCTTAATTCAACTAAAATAATTCGATTCATTCGTTTATCATATGTCCAAGAATGTTTCAAAATCCAATTAATAAACCAAGCGTTTATTTAGAAATTTTTAAAATTAGCGCTTAATTTCGTTGCAGAAATTTGGCCGCCTAACTTCATGAGTTAACAACTTTTTAAGCTACTTTAAATGACATTTTCCTTCTAAATTTTCTCTTTCTCTTTACCAGTGGCTCAAATCATCTACCGAGAAAATTTCTGTTCGGTTAACTAAGAAATCAGTATCTGATCTCCGTGATTGGCTAACTTCAAAACATAACTTAAAATATGAACGGATTAAATGCCTGCCTTTTTCTCTAAAGGTGCCGTGGGAACGATTTCTATCTCACAAGCTCGTTTACAGCCGTCTCAAGTTCTTAAGTTGTGTGCAATATGAACTGGCCAAAAATATGCTATGGTATACCGGGATACAAAGGTTTATTCAATGAAAATTTATAACTCGAAAGTATCGGGTGTGAATAAATAAATATATTATATTAATTACAAAAAAGAATAGAAAGTACTACTAACTGATTAAATTAACCCCTATAAAATTATAACAATAAATTTAAAAAATGCTTTTATCCTAAATTGCAGTAACATTTTTCAAACAGATTCATAAACATTTTTAATTAAAATTGATTTAAACTTTATTAGTGTATTTTCATGAATGCAAACTTTATTGTGTTGTAAAGTGATACTCGGTAGTTCAACACCTATGAATTTTGAACAGCGTTAAAGGGATTAAGCGCGGATGTTAAAAAGGATGGCGCAATAGGGAATGTCAGGAGGGAGGCAATCACGAATCGGATAGGTAGGAGTTGAAGTTAAAATAGTTTCTGGGCTGGGTGAGAGTCTCTTGGCTGGGTAAGAAAGTAGAGAGGGAGAAAGATGGAGGTTTTGGGCCGAGTTTGCTGGGAGCTGAGCGGAATACAAAACGCGAGAGAGAAAGAGAAGAGGGATAAGAGAAAGCGTGGGCGTGGGGAGCGATAATAATTTAAGGGAATGGCCCGGTGGACTCTGAGGAGGATGAAGGGGAAAGCGAGCGGTGACACAAGAGTGCAATTTGGAAGGAGAGGAGATGGAGGAAGGAGGAATTGGAATGCCTAGACACGGGACTTAAGGTTGGAGAGCTATGTTCTGGGGGAGTGAGCTTTGGAGGTGGAGCAAATAAGACGGTCGAGGGAAAGAAAGAAAAAAATGTCTTTTGCCCGTAACTGCCCGATGATATCTTCCGGTTGGATTGGGAGGTGACACGGGCGATCGTGTCTCAGTTTGAGGTTCCTGTTCTCATAATGGTCGGGGTATTTGGCTCGAAAATTGCAGTGTAGCTGAAAATGGCAAAAATGAGAAAATATATTTATTAGTAAGTGTTTTATGATGTCTATTGTCAAGTAGTCCGGCTGCAACAGACACAATTCCAAGAGTTTTTTTTTACCAAAATACCTGTGTCACACTTAAATAATGTTACAATATAAATAAAAATATTACAGCTCTAATGAAGTGAAATCAATATCATGATCATTTCATCATCCAGATCCATTATTTTGATCCAGAAAATATGCTCATTAAAAATAAGAGTTTCTGCTTGATAAATATAATTTACTTACAATTCAAATATTCAAATAAATGGTATCTCTGATGATAGTGAACATGTCATTATAACAAACCTAAGACCGCTTCCTTTTCATACCTGCCACTCATTCGTTGAATTTAATTAATTGCATTTATGATGGCAAAAAGTAACAGCACAAAATTCAGACCTTTCCAACATTAATTCCAGCCTAAATTTAGCGTACATGTGAATTCGCAATTCTCCTTTTTCTATATTTAATAAATCACTAGCGTTTCCGACAGGTACTTGTCTTAAATTAAAAGTTGGGCCTCCCACTATTGATAACATGATAATATGTATATTTGCCTCCTAATTCTCGTATCTAAGTTTTACAACGGAATGCTTATGGCAATTTCCTATTCGTCATAAATTGAGTGATGATGGGGAGATGTAATCCATTCAATGGTAAACATTCAGAGAGCATTTTGCTAAGTCACTCGTGCATGTTTAAGATGGTTCGCAAGTTTTTCCCCAGTTTATAAGAACGTTTCGGAACTGAGTGCCTCTACGCCGTTGTGTGAAATCACCTGTCAATTATTATATGCATTTCGTGATAAAATTAAAATTTTCTGAAACAAACTGAGCATTACCTCAAAAACCGTTGTAAATTTTGCAATCCTTTGAATAATCTGGGTTAAATGGTTGATCAAACTTCATTTAATTTTATAACAAACTTAATTGGTTTTCAGAGGTTTAAGTTCGTGAAATGAACAGGAAAATCCTTTATATTACCTTAGATTATTATGATAATGCTCCATCGTACGTCTTGGCAATGTGAAAGTTTTTTATTCAAAGATAACTGATTCACCTAAGAAGAAATAGATTCACCCAAGTGTCAGAACGTTGCTGCGGGGAATCAATTGATGAATGGAGTAAACTTGACAATTCACAGAGTTTAAGATTTAGAGATAAAAACTTTCAGAGGGCTTATTACTTTACATCCTCTAAGAGAAAATGGTCGATATATGTGCATAATTAACTTTTTTGTCGAGGGCTTAAATAAATTGAGTGGCTCGTTTTGATTCAACACCCCTTTGCACAATATATATGTTTGGCCGTTCTCATAGGTGAGTTACTTTACTATATAAATCTCCCCGGTATGAAATGCAATTCCCTTTTTCCTACATCCAAGAGATGGAATGGCGTTTTTTGGTTTTAAAGCGCAGACATATGTTCAATTGCGTATTCTGCTAGAACCTTTAGCGGATACCTTGAATCTTATCTCTTTTGGATGAGTGAACGTCTGTTTTGGATTTGGGATCGGATTTATGTATCAGGGAAATGAAGCGAAAAGGTTTCATTAATGCATCGGAAAACACTCGTTTGGGTAATAGATGGCTTCTTGAGCTCTTGGAAAGCTTGATTTCTTAGTCCGTTATTGCCAAAGGGGAATTTTACTTTGAGAAACGATGACCTAGACTGTACTTCAAGGACGTCACGAGTATAGAAACTTTGGACTGCACATGTTTGGAAAAGCGTCTGTTTATTCAGTATTTTACCTCATGTTTATATCAAAGGATAAAGAGAACTATGTTTATATCTATAGATCCATATCCGCCGAGAAATCAGAGCATACGAGGTTGAAGCAAACAAGGACGAAGCATTGCACCTTCAAAAATATTGTGGCATAGTAAAAATGAAGAAATATGAACAAAAGATAAACAAAACAAACTTGTTGTAAGAATTTTATCCGGGTAGGATAAAGAGTGGAATTTCTAAGGCAACACAATGGAGGAGCATGGGGTAGGAAATGGGACCAAGTGCTGCCTTTTGCCGCCAGCCGCGAATCTTCAAAGCCCTGAGCGAAATACGGCTGATGAGCCGGGGATGTGCTAAAGGGAGAGGCTGTGAGGATAGAGATGGCTGGCGGGAGTGTTAGGGTGAAGCCATCAGCTGGGAGGCAAGCGAAATAGTGGGGGAAGTAGGGGGAGAAGAGGTGAATGACTATGGAGGGGTGTCTGTGGTAGAATGGGGGTAGGGATGCGAGGCGATTAAGAGTTGGAGTGATAAGAGAACGGAGGAAGTAGGGCGAAAGGGTATTGAATTGCCGGCGCATTGTCAGGAGGCCCTTCGGCTGTATAATTCATTTAAGCGCGGAGGTGGCTGGGCGCCGAGCTCCTCTGAAATACGCCCCAGGTCCTACCGCTGAAGAAAAAGGGTGCGCCATCCTGGCTTAAGACCGATGCAGGCTGTGCTTACACCATTCCTTATTTAATTCTGAGTATTCTCATCGTCAAGAAGCACTTTATATACGCAATCCATTCTTCTCCATAGTGCTTTGCTACTATTGGAGTATTATACTCATCTCTTTAAATGAATGCCATTAAGTGGAAGTAATCTTAAAGGGGAGAATTACCGAGGCTTACATAGGATGTACTTAAAGACTTCGGTTATCAGATCAAAAAAATGAGCGAACACTACTTCGGATTGGTGAAAGTCTAGATAATCCGAAAGAAAAATTAGATCAAATATTCTGCATCTATCAATTTCAGCTATTTTCTACGATATGGACTTCTGCTAGTTACTGGCAATAAGTTATTCACTCGTATTTTTGTGGACCATCTTCCGATTTGGTTACTTCGAATATCGGTTTTATGAAGTTTGAAAAAAGGGTTTGTTCGCAAACGCTTCCAGCTAATAGTTGCAACTGGCATGGATTAAATTACTAAATATTATATTAAATAACTAAAAGATAAGATGACAAGATATGATTGTATCAGTAATTATTGTGTGGACAGCTTAAGTCAGTGAAAACTAGAGTTCCTACATTAGTAAGAAAAAAATCCTTCGGATAGTTATTGGTGGTCACTATAGGTAGGTACATCAGACATGGTTTTTGACTTAATTATTTCGTTACTCTTGAAAAAATGTGGGTATGATTTTAATTAATTGAAGTCATTGTTTACTGTTTTTTCTCTCTCAAATAATCGTTGCCATTTTCATCTTGAAAAACTGCTTTTGTGTGGAACATTAAGAATGAGGATTTGCGGACAAAATGTAGAATTGAGATCAATTTTGTAAAATGATAAATAACTTAGTTTTTCCACATAATCATTATCGATAATAGATGATTAATTTCCACATAGATTTCAATGCTAAGGAATTTCCACGAAGTCACTCCCGAGGCAACGTAATGAGGTTTTGTTATTTTACTTTAGCCAAATCTCGAGGAGAAATTGTGGTGGAAGATCTTTGGTGTTCTCTATGCCGCCCGGTCGGATAGGTCGATGAGATGGTGGACGGTGCGATCAGACTATGCCATTATGTAAGCAATATTACGACCCCTGACCCGCAAGTCTTTTTCCTAGGATTTTTCTTTACCCCCGCAGCTTGAATGTGGTTCTCCTTATCATCTGCGCCCGGGCTGTTTTGGGTGAAAGATGAAAATGTCGCCACCGGAGGGAGTAGTATCTCGCGAGCACGGAGATCCTCGACTCTAAATACCCGCATAAGCTTCTTCCCTTGGGTATTCCGCGGAAGACAGGTGGGCGTAGATGAGTAATGACAAGAGAATATAAAAAAAGGTACAAAAATGTGCGTGGATGAGAAAATGTCTTATATAAGAGAAAAAATATGAAGAGAGTGGTGGGCAAAGCTCGAATGAGATGGAAGGGAATCGACGTCATATATGAACGAAGTTTAAGGAATGACTTGGGGACTATCATGCAATATGATGTTGGCTAGGAGACTAGTGGAAAGGAATTTCCACGGTAAGAGCATGCGGGCTCACCCTTTAAATTTCTTACTCCGTGATTGTGATGTTGTATCTGCTGACTGGCTTAGGTACTCTGCGGAATTCACCATTTGTTAATCAAAGAGAGAACCTCAAACGCCACTGCACGGGTCGTCGAAAGTATTCGTGGCTAGGAATGATTCCGAAGATGGGCTTAAAAAATGCCTCGTTGACACACCAGCTTTCCCCGTACCTAGGGTTGCCACGGAATGCCCAATTTGCAGAGACTCCCTGTAAAATTCTTTGCGAAAGACCTCGCGGTGTGTATATAATCACGATGTGGATATGTATAGTCGGGTAGGTTTTATGTTCACGATAAAAGCCCATTCAATCTGAGATTGTTCAATCGTTATCAGAAGTCATCATCCCGAAGATTGGTTTGCAGCATCTCTCCACTCCACTCTCCCCTCTGCCAAGCGCTTCATTCCTACATAATGATTTACTTCGACGTCCTTCATGATTTGCTAGATGTATTCCATTCTTGGTCTTCCTCTGAAATCCATACCATTCATTCCCCTTTATATTCTTATTTATATTATCATTTAACATATACTGTATTTAATAGCACATTCAAATTTTAGTTATTGAACGGTCGAATGGAAAATATAGGCAGGTTAAAACTTATCCGTTAAGTTTTTCAAAGCATTTATATTTTTTTCAATCAAAAACCATGCTTTTATAGATTTATTGTTAAATTATTATGAAATTATTCATAAAGAAGCTATAAATAACTCATCTGTGGACAAAATTTGTTTTGGACCCCAATTTTAATTACGTTTTGTAAATGTAAAATATCATGCCATTCGTTTTGTCGGCTACTGAAAGTGATTATTGATAATCTCTGAAACTTCACTGATTTTTAAATTTATTTTTTATTTTGCCGAGTTTTGATTGTCGCTATATAAGAAACATCTATAGTACTTTTAACGAAGAAATTCAAGTGGTGGCTGGTTCTCCCGACCAAGATCACTTTTTAATGCTACTCCACAAAGTTGCATCCTCACCAAATGTCTTATAAGGTCGTCTAATAAGCAAATTTATACATACTATTTCAGTATTAATATTATGAATTCTAATTAGGCACTATGGGCTTAAAATTACCCCAGTTAACGTTTTCTCTAAACTCAATTATGATTAAGAAATGAGGCAGAATTAGATGACCACCTTTGATTCTGTGGGTGGTTTTTCCCTCCTCCTAGGATAAATAATTTAAAATAAACTGTAGAATATCCTTAATAATTTCTGAATTTTCTAGATTAAAAGTTACTTAATATACATGGCTGGTGTGGGGAAATGTATGCTAGGGTCTACCCATCCCGAGACCTCGGTTCGAATCCCGCTAATATTGGAGATTTTCAATCTTAAATGCTTATTTTTGCCCCTAGTGGAAATCACATGTAGTGAACTATGGCGCCATATAGGAAGACTTATTACCCTTGGATCCTAAAGTTGAGGTCTGGCTAGTGTTTGCGAAAACGCCGCTTTTATTTCCTCCCTTGCACTATCCAAAAAACCCCACCCCTTACAAACCTATCCGCCTATCTACAACGGCTCAATAGCTTTATTTGTTGGTCTCCTTCTCCTAACATACACCCAACCTACTCCTGGTACCTTCCTCTTTTTTTAAAATGAACTTTTCTTTGATATTCTATCAATCAGTTCCAAGGCATCGTAGCCCGAGTGTGTTTTTCGCCGCCGCTTCAACATCCTTTCAATCCCGCTCTGTCACCCACATTTTGGGACTCAGACGAACTGTCTGGCAGTGAAGGAAGCGGAAGCGGTGATCTCGCGCGACAAGTTCATGGGCCGCATGAATAAAAAGTAATCATCGAGCTGGTTCTAGTGGGACGTTGTTCGAGGATCCTATTCTCCCCTTCTAAACCGGACAAAATGAGAAAGCGGTGGATGGGACGGTAGCGTGTGGGGGTGAGTATGGAGTAGATTTCGCCCGTATTTTTTTTCAAGAGGATTTTTAAGATCCCCTCTTAAAAAACTACATTTCCTTGCTTTTTTACTTTTTTGACCTCCCTGTCTCCCTTTTGAACGTCATTTTTTCCTTCTTTTGTGCAGACGAGGAAAGACCACCATCGCCCTCACATTTTTCTCTTAAAGAGGAGCAAGAAAAAATTGTAGACATCGGCCTCGCTTGCCCCTAATGAGGAAATGTATACCCGAGAATACGCTTACCAAGCCGTTGTTTTTAATTTTATCCTCTCCTAAGATTTTGTGCAAAATGGTGTAATGTGGTGGCGAAAGAAAGACGACCGCGGTGCCGTGAGGAAAACACCGAAAGATATTTGTTCTGTTAAGCAGCCGAGAAGACGGTACAATTTTTGTAGGGTGAAAGAAATCACTTCAGGTAACATTGCGTTGTGAATCCTTCCAATGTCATGTTAGCATTTTCATTCAGCTGGAATTAATGGAAAAATCTTTAAATAAAATCATAAATAAGTATAAGGCATAGTAGATTTAACGTCAATCGTACTCGTACCTGGCGTTAGTCAATTAATACTAAATTAATCCATTTCTAATCAAGTCAACCTGTATGTTATAATTAAAATGAGCATGTATGTTATGCTATTTAAAATGTCTCTCTTATGGAAACGAGTTTTCATCTATAGCGGCATTCCGTCGTTTAAGGTTTCTTTATGAGACCTAATTTATAATTACTTCATCAGGAGATCTACAGGTGTGAGGTAATAATTTGTCAAAAACTTATTTTTACAGGACTTACGTAGCTGTGTGTTGAATTAATTAATACTTATCTTAAAGGACTGGGTGAAGAGCGAAGAAAAGTCGGATTGCTTCTTGATATACGATTCCTTTGGAAGAATTTCTCGTTGGGAAATATTCTTTTTAATAGCTTGAAAATCCCATTGCAAAAAATGATTAAATGTTCAAGATAAGCAGCTTTTTTATTTACAGCAATGCAAACTTTTATTTTTAAATATTTCTGTCAAATTGGAACGCATAAGAGCTGTATTCAAATTATATTTGTTTTTTACTGTGAATATTGTCTTTTTGATCATCCCAAACGGAGAAGAGAAATATCTAAATTCAATTACTTTAGAAACATTGTCGTAACTGATTCAAATGTTGACTGGTAATGCGCAGCTCGAGAAAAATAAAGAGAATTTCCATTTCGTTTCTTCTTTGTCGCATTTTCGTTTAATAAGAATAGCTTTGAAAATTATATTTACTCACTCATAAAAATTTACGAGTATTCTATAGTGCCTCCAAAAGCACTTTCTCGGCATCTGTTCCTCAATTATTTGAATTGGGAATTGGAGGAAAATAAACGGGCAAATAAATTCAAGTGGAATAATAAACGACATGGGATGACGGCACATAGGGAACGGAGGCATGGGTTGGACGGCTCTTTCCTTCGATATATTTATATTTGTGTGTGTATTCTTATTATTTTTATCCCGTGGAGTGGAGAGTCAAAAGCCCTTGGGTGTCTCATCGAAATTCGAATAGGAAAGCGGAAGCCTTGGCCGGGTTGCCCGCGTCCAACCCTTCTTTAAGGTCGTGCCCAACCCCTGTCTCCACCCCCGCTGTCTCTCCAGTGCATGGTGCACCTCTTCCACCCCCGTTCCATACTCTTCCTCCCGCCTCACTTCGATCCACTTCCCACGTTTGTTTTTCCATTTTAACCGGAACTTTCCACAGATGGCCACCAGTTGTGCGCTTTCTCTTTGTCACCCTCAATCCAAACGTTTAGAGAGTTCTTTTTATCCACTCATTCCGTTTTTGCGTCACTTGCCACGTTTTACTTATTTGTAATATTCTCCGCGTTTGTGTTCCAGGCCCTGAACTTAATTTTATCACCATCATTAAAATTGATTTTTTTCGCTTCTTCAACTTTTCATTGCTGATAAACTATAATGTATGATCGAATGAAATTCCGACCCTATACAAGAATCTCAGTGTTTCATTTTTTATGTTAGACTTAGAATACAATTTTTTTTGCTGTTAGCGACTGCAGACAAGATCCACTAAATCACGGAGGATATGCTCTAATCAGAACTGAGCAGATGTCAGTGTTAGGTGTCTTCCGTACACGACGTTATATTTAGTACTAAAGTCTTTATATTTTTGGAAATTTATGAATTGAATTCTACGCTAACCAACACGAAGTTATCTCTGCTTGGTGTTAGAAGAAAATACTGTTAAATGTAGTTGGCACTGACACTTTATGGGTATTTACAATGACTGAGGACTAAAAAAGCCTACACTTAACAACCAATGGGGACAGTTAAAGTGAAAAAATGTAATCTATTTACTCCGAAGCTTTCGCCACAGACGTAAAAGGTACAGTAGCATCGGGTGGGAAAGAGAGCAATATGTTAGAAAACATGCCAGGAAAGGACCTCAAGTGCGTAGCTTTACCAGCAATTTCGTCTGGAATTTACCTAAGGGCCAGCATCCGTGAGATTCTCGCCTCTTAACAATGAAGTTTGTTCGGTGGTGGTGGGGAAAACAGGGGATACAAATGCTAAGGATTTGTTTGGACACTAAAATTGTGCAAAAAATAAAACTCGCCTCCTCTGAGTTTGGGACTGGGGGTATCGCATGTACGGAAGGTAAAAGCAAACGGTAGGGAAATATAAATGACGCTCTGGGGATTGCTTTTTCAACCGGAGAAATCTCCTTTGTCCGCAGCGAATCCCTTGTGAGCTTACGCACTTTCTCGCCCCGTGGTCTGAGGAAAGGCCTTCGGGTCTCCCCACAGAAATTAGTGAGCCACCAATGCCACCAATGCTTAGGGGCAACGTTGTGCAAAAAACCCAAGGTTTCCTCCTTGTTGGGCATTATTTTGAATTTTCGATTTATAGAAAACCATTTCATTATCCTGACCAGCTATTCACATGGATTTAACCAAAGGAGAAAGCGCTGTGATTACATTACGTTCTCGTATTAGAAATTACTAAAATTATTATGCTGTGATAATGAGTCGATGAGGGGAATCTTTTTCTGTTTATTTTCTAGTACATGTACGTCATCAGTCTTTCTGAAATCCATGTTTTTTCGTATTTTCGTGAAACTTCTTCTGTAGTACGAATTGTCTGTTGAAAATGAGAAAGTTGAATCACAAACGCTCATTCTTGCTAAGTTTTGAGTCCAAATAATTATAATTACAAACTGAAGAAATCATGTTTCGCCTTTTAATTTGGTTACATTGCATCAAGTGCAAAAAAGTTAAGTCAAGCCAATGCCTGATTCATTTGTAATAGCAATATTAATAAGATTTTTTTTCCGATGAATGATCGAAATCACCATCGATCTTAATTTTGCAATACAAATAATGATTCTGAAATGCGCTTTCAATTATAGTATATACTGGCTTTTGACGATTGCCATGAGCATTATACTGGTATAAAATACAAGGATAGGAACTGAATGTTTTATAACAAGTTTTAAATAATTGAGACCATAAAATACTCATTCTTGTTTTTGGTTTTGATTCTGAAGCTTAGTATCAAGTGATAAATTCATACATTTATAGTGAAAACATTATGAATTCCATGAGAATCCATGGCTTTGACTTTAGCAAGAGCCTGCTTAAATTTCCGGTCAGGATCGCCAAGTAAGGAAGGAGGAAAAGAGTAGGTACCTATTGGTGCGTGAAATCAAGGATAACCAAGGTTTAAACAATTAAGAAATATAGTTATCATATTCCTCTGATGCTGTCTATGGATCATGCATCTGTGAGTGTATCCATTCATCTGTATTTCCGTGTCCTTTGTTTTCCTTAGCATCTTAGATATCTTATTATATTAGCCAATATAATTGTGAGGCATATCTTGAAAACTTCTTTGGATATAAATGGAGGAAAACCCCTCCAAGCATTCAAAAAGGTCCCATTGGTAGAGAAGATTCAATGAGATCCAATTTTCTATGCCATTTGAGTGGACTGCTGGAAAGATTTAAGGATGGAAACGACACAGAACAATAAAATTCAAGGTGAAGATCAATATAGAATTTTCCAGTTGTTTTGCGTAGGAAATAAATAGAAAAAGCTAAAACCTATGGTAAGTGGCCCGCTAGTAGTAAGAGTATGCAAATCAGAATTTTCATTTATGGAATAATTTAGTGAGCTAAGGTGTTATTTACAACATGAAGGGTGTTGTACTGTTTGTGCCTCAAGTAAACAATGTGTGGAACACTCTGGGTAGTTTCTGAGAAAAATGCTAGCTTTCTTGTAATCTTATATCTAACATTGGTTCCCATGGCGTATTTTAACCATTCCTTTCATTCTGAGCTTGCCTCTTTTGTTTGTAGAGTCACAATTTAAGCCCAGTCGATCATTCCAACTATGGTCTATCAATCGAAGCTGATGCAGCAAAATGAACCTATTTAAACCAGGCATCGGAATTGGTTAGGTCTCCGCTTTTGTACCGTGTCAGAGGAGCATTTACATGGGTTGTTGTTTCCAGATGTAGAATTGCACTGGAAATAGGGAGTGGGCAGAGTTTTTGGAAGATGGTGACGTTTAGTTTTAGATCAGCAAGAAAATGTTTACTCCTCGAATTGATCGCGTTCTTCAAATGTAGGCGTAGTGAACGAGAAATTGGCAATGAATTCGTTTTCTTTCCATGACAGTGAGAATGGGAAGTATTTTTAGATCGGCAAGCAATCAAAATCGAGGGTTTTACAATGTAAATTGGAGCAAATATCATCGATGCAGCCAAATATTGATTCCCTGTTGGCGAGAAAAGGATTGAGTGTTGGTTCAATGTTAGCCTACGCTTATTCCAATGAAGAGCTCCATTTTTCAAGATACAGTGGCTAACGGAATCGCTTCAAAAATATTTTTTAAATTTTACCCATTAAATAAACTTATTTCAGTTTTGATTCATTCATATCTTTCAAAAGAAGTATAAAAGCTAAGAAACTTGTAGACATTTATTTGTATTAGTGGGCTGTTAGTGTAATTTGAAAGTTCATAAACACTTAATTTTGATGGATATATATGTATAATAACTTTTAAAAAATGAGTTGGTGCCCACTGAATTAACGATGAATTCCATAATATTAGAGCTATTTATTACCGCTGATTTTTGCGCTGGGACTTGCCTTTAATTTACTGAAGAAAATTATGCTTACGTTCGTACATACACTAAAAGAAATAATATCGTTTCATGTAACAATTTTTTTACACATTCGTTTGAGGTAATTTGCGTGAAAACACATTTTTCAAGACCATTTTTGCATATACCTCAGTCAAAATTCTTGTATTGATTTGGTATTGGCCATCTCCATTGACAGTTGGATTCATCATCGATGAAGTGGAAGAAACCACACAATATTCCACATTGAAAATCTTTTGGTGCATATTTTGCTTCTCAAAAACTCTTCCTCCTAAACTTACTTATCACTATGATCAACTTATATGATATTTAAACATTTGATTATAAAGAGCCCTCGGACGTGTAATAACAATAATGGATACCTCAAATTTAGTTACTGCTGACCAAAAATTATTTCTGTAATTTTTATAGTAGCATTGGTTATTCAGATATTTGACGGTCTGCAAAATTTCAGAATACCTAAGTGAGACATGAGGGAGCCCGAACGAATAGAGGACGAACCACCACTAACCTTAAGAATTGGCGTCCAATGGCGTTGGGAATCAGCATTCATCTCCTAGCTTGATGTAGAATCCCATGCTGATGTATTGCAAATCCGGTATCTCAGCACCTTAAATTGTACTCCAAGTCTTAATTGCGAAAGTATACTTCAATCATGAATCTAAATCTACTCTGTTTCCCAAAGGTCAACCATAAAAATATAAAGTTATGAGAATTTAACTGAATATGACGATTCATAAATCCGAATAAATAGGGAAATTATATACTTTGATTATCAGATATTGTTCACCATTGTAAATAATACTAATACACTGATTATGGAAATTAGCAAATAATTTTTTCGTGAAAATTTTTACTTTATATTTTGAACCAATGAACAAAAAGTCTTCGTATTACGACCTTGTTGTATAAATTCCCATTCAATTATATACTTTAACATGGAATACCCGGGATGCGTATTCTTGACACTTGAGGCCACCTGGATTGTAGATAGCTTTGGAGTTAAGAGATATTTTTAATTTTCACAAGAAAGCGGCCATCTTGGCTTGCATAATTTTTACTTGAGTTAAGAAGGAATCTAATTTGTCCCTAGTACTTGGACGAGCATCAGCTATCCATTGATATTTTTGACTAATCTTAGGGTAACAAAATGGATACCTATGTCAAAGGGGGAAATTGTTATATTCCATTAGAATATGCTTAAATTCTAAAAATATTTTTAAAAAGAGGTGGTTTTGTTGAAAAAAATTGGTTCAATTCACTATCCCTTTTGGAATCCAGCTTCGAAGGAAATTCAAGATCTTCACCGTGTACCAGGTAGTCACGATCACTTTCAAATTCAAAAGACGGGGAAAATTTCACCGTTTTCGAAGTTCCCGCCGCATTTTTTTCGCTAACGGCAAACTTTTCGGGTCGAGATAAACAGGACGGAAACTCGTGTCATTTTCGAGGGAAACGAAAAAGAAAATATCCATGTACCTACGTGCCACACGTAAATTCGCTCTCCGCGTATATATTCAGATGGACGGGGGAGATAAATAGCTGACGAAACAAAGACGAAATCTAGGACGATCGGCTTATATGCCTTCTTTTCCTCCCCCAATTCTCCGCGAGCTCACCGTACCGGTTAAAATGGAAGGAAGACACTGGAGCCGCGCAAGTTTTCTCATTCCCTTCCCTTCCCACCCCCACCCGACTCCTTGCTTGTTCCTTTAAGGAGGAGGACAGCCAGGGCACTTTGGAAAGCAGCCGCTCTTCTTTTTTTATGACCAGTCTTCCGTCTTCACCGCAATGACAAGGAGCCCTACCCCTTCCCCCCTCCCTTATACGCTTCCTTCTCATCTTACCCCATTCCCTGCCTCCCTCCCACCCCCAAAGCTTTACGCGGAAGACCCCCGCCCATAACCATTTTGAGGCTGACGATGTGCGGGTGAAGGGGGTTGGAGAGAGACGGGTATTTTGGGAGCAGCAGAAGAGGGGGTGGTCGAAGAAGCATAAGGGGCGGTGACAGGGGTATAAGAAGAGATAGGATGTGGCCTCCCACCACCAATTTACGATACCGAGGAGACCGTATAAGGGAAACCTATCACACACCCTACATCCTTACCTCCTTCTCCCCGCCTACTTCTCCAACACCAACCACTTCAGAGCATCTCCCTCCCACTTTCTCGTCGTCGATGCCTGCTCATATCCCATCTCCTCCTTTCTCCACCCTCTACCGTGTCTTTTCTCGCCTCCTCTCTGCACCCCACATCTATCAAACATGGGTAGAGGGGAAGGAGGGTGATATTGGGAGCTTGGGTGTGAAAGGGAAGGAGTACTTCTTCCCTAAAGAGTGCTAAGGCGACCGGAGGGACACCGTGATGGGGAGCTATTAACGCTTCACAAGAAGCCTGTTGGGAGAGTCGAGTTTGGAGAAAAACGGGAGAAAGGAGAAATACCGCTCTTGTACTTCATAATTTTTGCATTGTGACGCCGCCTCCGTTCACTCACTAAGACATTACATTGTCTCCTGTTAGCCGTCGGATCGGATTTCATTTAAACTTTTTTAAATGCAAGGTAGAGATTAATCAATATTGATCGGTATGAGATGTCTTAATTTTATTATTATAATTAATTGCATTATTGAAAGGTTTTTTAATATACAATTTCTGTTATTGAATAAGGAATGCTCAAAAAGAAGTTTAATTTGAAATACACTACCTCGTAATTATGGAAATGGACTGATGCTAAAACCGGCATGGGCAAAGAAATATGGCATTTATCATCCCCAGGAAAAATCACAGTACAACAACTTTTAAGGAGTTAATCACGTTGATGCTGCATACTCAAAAGTATAGCCATTAAATTTGAAGAAATAGTAAGTTTCTGGAGGGTATTATACATTTTTACTGAAAAAGCAAATACATTTTTAAGATTTTACTTAATAATTTAGCAAATGACGAAGGTATTTTGCCTTAGTCAGTAGCAGATTTGAATTGATGAACGAGGAATAATTTTACCTCAATATTAATTTGTGCAGTCTTTATTATAATCACTTGTTAGATGTCAGCATTTCTTTTTTTGTATCATAACACCGCAATATTACTCCACATATGAACAAATTGGCTGCAAATTATTTACTATCCAGTACGGTGTGTAAAATATTAAAAGTAATCAGGAAATGCGTAACATTAATAACAAACTCTGGACAAATGCATCAAGGTTGGCAAGTAAAGTCTAAAAAAATCCGTAATGAAATTTTATAATCACTGGGGGGAAGTCTACTTAGAGGTTTCTTAATTACTTTTAAAATTATCGGTTGGTTAAAAGCACTGAAAAAATGTGATTGTTATTGTAAAAGAATAGTCCACTCAAAGAGAAGGAATGTGACTTCTGAGTAATAGGCTGAGGAAAAGTTAACTTGGGGAAAGAATCAATTCTGAGAATACTGGGTGTCGATTAATAATGAGTAAACTAAATAAGATATTTTATTTCCAGCTTGACTTGGTGTTTTCCGAGAAATTCATGTATGAAAAAGGAAGGATTACATTTGCTTGTTACGGTTCACAATTCACTTTTGTCCCATACTACTTTCTATCCAGTCCCAGCCTTAACCCAGCCTAGGGGCATATAAAGCCCAGCCCTGGGGCTATATATGCCCCAGCGGTGGCTTGCGGTGTAGTAAGAAGAAGTTGATGCACGACTCTTGGCCATAAGAGGCTTGGAAAAATGGTATAAATTTCTAATTTCGAGTGGCTGCTTTCATAACCTGTATTAGAATTTTTTAAATTATTTTAGCTAGGCATAATTAAATTATTTTTTCGTAATTATTGACGAGGGAAAAGTTACTTGTGCATAATGTTGGCTTATTTGCTGTTTTTGAATTAATTGAGAAGCAGTTGCCCCCATGCTATTAAATATCGTCTTTTCCCGATTGACTGTGGCGAGTTTCTTTTTTAGTAACATCCAAATTTTAATGCTAAATTGAGTGTTTGCCTTAGAAATTTGGCTAAATGTGAACTATACAATAGATAAAATTTTAGCATTATGAAATCTTGTTTTCCGAGGATAAGAAAGGGGACATGCATACATATGTCGTTGGATGAGATATAGTAGATTCCGTAAAATTCACAGTAATGGTGTAACGTTCCTTATGTTGTTCTATACTTTTCTGTTCACTTTGTTAGTGAAACTTCCATGAGTTCCTCTATTAAAACTTAGCATTTTTGTGAATTCATATTTATTTCGTTTATGAAAATGGAAAAAATAATGTGTCTCAGGAAAATAAACCTGTTAAATATCAATTTATTGCAAACATCAGAGAACTTGTATAAGCCAGTTTTTTGGTACCAAAACCTTCAATGTGTTTTTTTGTCGTTGATGTTTTGAAAAAACGTGGGGAGTTTACAATATTTTTTTTTAAAGTGATGTTTTGGAGAGTTAACAAGTGAAATGAAAATATCAGAAAAAGCATTTATCGACATAATTTTTCTGCCCTCTGTTGTTCGTCATTCCATTATTACTGGAGATTTATATTAGGTGGATATGAACAAATAATGGTTGTGGCGGTATTCTTGCGTAATGGGTGTTTGTGTGTATTCTTGAGGAAATTTACTGGTTATTCTCATTTTATGCCCGATGAGGTTGTTCATTTGAAATGATAAAATTCACAGTTAAATCCGGATATCATAAGAAAAAAGGAAAATAATGTATAAGTATTGTGCATTGCAATCATTTCTTAACTGTGGTTATTTTTTTAAGTGTATCCGTAAATTGTGATTGATCATTATTCTTTCATTGTCTGATCAAGATGTGGAAAATCAGAAAAAATGGAAATAACCAGCCTTAGTAGTTGTGGGTCGAGTTCTTTCGTGGTTTCAGTGGCATAGAACCCGGCATCATTGCCTCGTGGTGCATAATCATGCATGAACGTGCGTTGTTCGTGGGCGGAAGGATTGTCAATTTAAAGTTAGCATGTTTTCGAGGTGAAATGAGATGGCTGGACGAGGTAAGATGAGGTATGCGTTGGGGTCTTATGAGTGGGAGGAAAGAAACCCAAAGGGAAGAATATAGAGGAGCGGGCGGTGGGAAGAGAGCAGTTTTGGGGGGTTTTGGGAGAAAGAGAGGTTCACAGATTGGCAATAACTCCACGGTTGGGTTTATATATATTGGAAATGAGGGAAAGGCCACAAAACCAGATTAAAGCATAAGACAGAGGGGGAAAGCCTGACGAAGAGGAAACGGGTTAGGAAGAAGGATGTTCAAGGGTTGAGTGGAGAAGAACGACGGGAAATGAGAGAATTTTCTTTTTTATACGTGTCTTGCGGGGAGAATGAGACGAGAAAGCCGGTAAGGTTTCCGCTCTGGGGAATCCTTGAGTAGTGCCGCCTCAGATTTAATTCAGTGGAAACACATGTTAAGGAAATGATACTTAATAATAAAATGAAAACACTTGATAAATTTCCGCCAAGAATTCATTGTTAAAAAAAAAATCATTTACTATGTTAATGTTTTGTAGTGATTTAATTTCATGAACTATTTGTTTTTTCACAAACGTATTAGAAAAAAATTAAGTGATTTTAGAGTCATTAAAAAATATATTTTGTTTTACATCATTAATAATGTTTTTTTTCAATTGTTTAGTATAAAACCGTTAAATACAAATGATGCCAACTATGTTAGTTTCCATCAAATCAAATATTTTTGCACAAGCTATTGTCCGACGCATAGGTATCATGTTCTGGCACAGAAAAGCTATACAAGGAAGGTAAGGAGACGATAATTCCCAGAGTATGAACAATTCATTAACAAAATAAATAAAAATGTGACTGAAATGATTCCTCACTACGATAGTTCCGCTCTTTTTATAGTTTTTGCCGGAAATGGTTTCAAATGTAGTTGTCAAAAATGCAATATTAACTTGATAGCCATGGTCAGAAAAAATAAAAAAATGTGTGGAATTTACTGAGTGAGAATAATTTCATCTGAGTCATTGTACAAAAAAAAGCCAGAGGCATTACCTTGTATTCAATTGGTGAAACTATTAAGTGCTCTTATCATTTCATTAACCAGGGCAAGCATTGCCATTTCTCTCATGATCCGTGGGAAGAGTTGTGTGGACACAGTGAAGCTTCAGGAATGTAATGATGAAGACTTTCAGTGCGTTGGAAACTGATAAATAAAGAAATAAATACATTTGTTGGGATTTTAAGTGTTTGTATCATTTACTTAACAGGAAGAAAACAGCGAACGTTCTTGGACTTCCGCGGGGAGTTTCGGAGAAATTCGGAGGGGGACGGTTAGCCGTAGGGGTCGTCATGTGTGTTTTGTGTGGGGGGAGAGTGGAAGGGAGAAGAAGAGGTGTCTGTAAAGATATTGGGGCGAGTAGAAGGGGATGGTGGTGAGGGAGAGAGAGAGAAGGATACTAC